>CM060915.1:818770176-821311426 GCA_030737875.1 Allium sativum
ACACAACGGCTTTTGAAAATGAAGCTATCATAAGCTCGTCCCACATCACACAATGCAAACGCACACCAAATGGGAGAGTTTTATCTTATGATAACCAAACATGCTTTCGTACGTGAAAATCCTCTTTTAATTATTACATACAGTGGAAATCATTTCGCAAATAAATATAGAATCTTAGCCCCCATAACCCCAATTGGTTATATTGACATATAGGTATACAATCAAAATCTGTATGGCTCGTATTAGAAATTTGGGTTTCCAACTTGATGATTCCTGGCACAAAAGATCAATCGGGGATACGAAGCGAAGTGTAAAACAGCTTTTTCGTCCATCTCGGACACCAACAACAAATCGCAGGGCAGATCAATGGTTTTCGAGCAGACATGGCCCCCCGAACATACCCAATTTCATAAGTGGTTTCCCACTGCTGCAGCTTCATCATTAATTCATATATAAGTATACAACCTAACTGCCAGTTTCACATAAATCCGGGGTGTGAGGTTTGTCGACGTCACGTAATACACAAAGCATGCCTAGATAAGCAATTCCCTGATCTTACAAGCTCATTTCATATCTTAAGTATGTCACATTGTCCATTCACAACATAACCACTGATTTCCATCATTACATAACCACTTTGAGCTCGTACATCACAAACCAGATACATATCAAATGGGAATCAGTGTTATGCTGTCAGTTACAATGTCAGACACACAATCCATGCGAGTCTATTCTGCGTCTGAATGGAACAAATCCGAAAATCTCCAAATATATTCAGACCTCATGCCACTCATAACCTCGAATCAGGTGTACGACCCGATTCGAGACATCAGCAATCCATCCGAATAAATTCGAGGATTCCCAGTCTTTATTCATCGATTCCAAGTCTTGAATATGCTTCATGCGTCGTATTATTACTTGGAATGGTTTTCGGACTTAAATCCGATTCCTGTCTTTCCAAGTAATAAGCGTATCCTTAAATTGATAGTCATGGACCATACGGGCTTTTCAATTCAATCTTCTTCCAATCATTTCAAATTCATTTTCAATGTCAAGGTTGGATTTGTCATAAATTCTACTATCGTTTTAACCTTCCTTTGAAATCAAATATACGATTTACTAACCTTTATTTTCAATCATAACCCTTCGGTCCATATATTCAAAACATAAACCTTCGATTCCTTAAGTCTTTAGGTTTACCAAATCATTATTGGATTAGAATTCCACTTACGATAATCCAAACAATTTGATATTCGATCGTAAGTTTGAATAGAGTTATCGACTTGTGTTTGATATCAACTCCATACACAAATATTCAATTTCTACCGTTCTCTTCAAACTATTTTGCAATCCTTTTTAACCATTTGAAATAATGGTTTATGATTTAAAACTTCAAACCCCATTTATTTTGGAAATGAGATAATAACGTTTGGGGGCGTAACTAAGGCGTTGCAAAAGCCATTTAAATCAAGTAGATTTCAAATCAAAAATTCAAATAATTCAGTTCTAATTACTTTAAATTAATAAAGTAGATTTATCATAATTTGACGACCCCAAAACCCTGTACGACGGTGGCAAGGGTAATCTTTGGAATATTACACATAAACAGATAACAGCAGAACATAAATAATTAAATACACCAGATAATGTACAATAGAATACACTGAATAAACATAATCATCAGAGTTACAAAGTATACAAGATCATACTTAGTACAAAATACAGTTTAGCTATACATAAATGTCTACAGCGGAAAACAAAACATAATATGTACAGTAGGAGCTGAACAGCATAAAAAGAGATAAATGATAGAATCCATCTTTAGCTCCAGCTATCCAGAAAGAGCCTGCTAAAAACCTGAATACAAGGCTGCCCATGTAGAAAAAGGGGCGCCCGAGTTTGCAAGTGAAACAAACTACAAGCCAGTCATGGGACTGGTATGAGAAATTTACTTAACACATTTTATAATATGGCTAATCATAGGACCACGCCACTTTCGCAGAACAGGTTTACTCCATTGGATTGCCAGTGCTTTAAAACAAGTAAATCTTTTAAACATCGCAATGCTTTTTTTTATAGAAATGAAGCCATTATAAGACTCAGTTCCCATCACACAATGCAACACAAACCGAAGGATAGAGTTTTACCTTATAATGGCCAAAATACGCTTGATACGAGAAAAACAAATCATTTGATATTATTGCTAGTGTATATATGTTTCAAAAACAATTTCAATCATAACTATCAATCATAGACGACATTAATGCCCTAAACCACTATGTCGCCATATATAGGTATACAATCAAAACCGCACGGTATCGTATTTGGAAATTGGATTTCCATCATGAACCAAGGCAAAAGATAGACCTTACCGAATTCGAGACTGTCTAGCCCGAGTCTCAGGATCAGAATGCATCGACCCTTGGATCGTCAGGGCCGGTCCACCGATGTGGATCAAAATGCCTGAACACTATGTTCCCCGCCCTTTGGGACGTAAATGAGTCCTATGACTCCATCGGCTTCGCATAGTCACCGATATATCCGAGGCGCCTCGCAATCCAACAACCACACAGGTGAAAATAATATAAATGTCATGGCTGGTAGGTCACTGACACCACCCTAGCTAGAAGGAAACACATGCCCTCTCTGATGTCCTCTCCCGTTTCTGGTTCATACCGAGGTGTGAGGCTCGCGAATCAACGTTATACCCAAAGCTATGCCACAAAGGCCGCGCTTTGATCGTCCACCACAATATTTTGCTTTTCAACAGAAGCCTTGATCATTTGCCACTTTGGCATGCCACACAGGCAATTCACTCCATGCAACTGATTTCTATCGATATATAACCTCTAAGCTCGTACGTCTCAGAGAAGGGCGTTAAGCAAGAGAATAAATTCTCCCCCGCCAAACAGATATATATTTAATAGAGATCAACCAGCACAGAACAAAATCCAATGTCAGACACACAGTCCATTTACAAGTTGGTTTTGGGTCTGAACGAAACTGGAGGCACTCAATACCTTACAGATCCGTACAATCAACAAGTACGTCCAGACGGTTACTACTTCAGCCCCTTCAAGGTAGCTACTCCTATCATGAGCATCGGTAGCACCCCTCCATTTGACGTGAAGATCATCGGTCTTGCACCGTCTTCATATCTTTGACTTCTAATCGTCAATCAATTATTTGAAATGAGAATTAACTCGGCCTTTTCAAATAATTCACGTATATTTAGAATTTCAAATCAATTCATTTCAATGGTTAAATTATTCGACATCAATAATTCTGTTCTTTAATGCAATTTTCACACCGAACAAATTCAACCATCAAATCTCAAATAAACCGAGCAAAATCAGTTTATTTCCATTCCATATCGTTTATAATATTTTATCACGATTTATCGCTATTTTTATTTATTTAAAAATAGCCAATTCACTCAAACGACGCTTCAGGCCTTAACGAGGCCGTGGCGCTATTTTTCTTCAGATTTGATTTACACATATCTGAAAATATAACCGTTGGATCTTCACAAATTTTATATCATTAGAAAGATCTTTTCAAAACGAATTCAACGGTTTTAGTTTTGGGAAAATCCGACGGTCGGATCTCCCGGTACAATCGTTTGAAGTTACGATTCCAAAATACAAACTGCAGCATCATTATTCGATTTAATTTAATTATATTTATATTTATATATAAATATAATCGATTCTGGCGTTGTTTTTCTTCAGATTTGAATTAAACATTCCAGACAATCCAACCGATGGATCTTCACAAAGTGGGTGTCGTTGGAAAGATATTTTCAAAGCGAACCCAACAGTTTCGGTTTCGGGAAAATCCGATGGTCGGATCTCCCGCAATAATCGTTTGAAATCACGGTTTCAAAACACGAACAGCAGCTCCGTTATTCGATTTATTTTAATTATATTCATATAAATATAATTCATTCTTCGATTTTAAAACTATATTCATTTCATATATTTGATAAAAATGATATTTTTATCCAACTGATATTTATTTCAACACATCACAATTTTCAACACTTCATATCCACATTAAAAATGTAGATTTTATTGTTCAATCTATATATTCAACACATGAATGTTTTTGACTTCACACATACGATAAAAATATGATTTTTATCGTTCTAGTCCTTTATTCAACACATGAAAGTTTTCTATAGTTTGTATAAATAATAAAAATGTGATTTTTATTGTAAAAGAATTTATTTCAAAACACGATTATTTTATATAGTTCATACATAAGGTAAAAATGTTATTTTTGGTGTTAAAACAATTTATTTAAAATACTAATATTTTATATAGTCTATATATATATATAATAAAAATGTTATTTTTATCTTTCAAAGAATTTATTCAGAACATGAACTTCATTCAACACATGAATTTCTATTCAACATATGAATTTCTATTTAACACATGAATATAGTTCAACACATGAAAATAATTCTAACACATGAACATTATTGAAAATTTCGGCAGCATAACGGCAGGGTAGTTAAAACCGGCACCTTCCCGAGTACGACTCCTCGCTCTACCTTAAAGCCTCACAGCTTTTGACAATGGGGATTTTCAATATCTAGTTCGTATGCAGACGAATTTTCCCATATACTAATCCTATTGGGATTTCAATCACAATCAATCATTTCAAATCAACCATTCATGATATTCACCAAATTTCACATCAACCAATAATCCAAACAATATCACAACCAATATTTATATATCGTCCATGGTCTGTGGATGAGGGGAGTATATATATATATATACATTCATATATAAATATATTTCGATTTCACTTCAATATCATTTCAATTTATTTCACCGCATATATCACTTTTACAACGTATATATAACTTATACATCAAACATACAACTTATACAAAGCTTATACATTAGGTGTATAATGCTTATATAACTCATACATCGACTATATAATTGATAAATCGTTGTTTTCCATATCGTTTATAAATTTAGAAATCTCACATTGGGTTCCACTCCACCAAAAATAGCAAAAGGCTCAGAAAAATATGTGGTCTCTTCTAGAATGTAGAAGACGTCCACACAAGTCCACTGTCTCTTGTTTCACTGAATTTCGTCAAAAACGAAAAAGATACGATTTTTACAGTGAAATCATAAACGGTTGCGCTTTAAAGTGCTATAATATATAAAATAATTTTAACTGCCGTTACCTCAGCTCGATCTTCCAAACTAGGTTTTCACTTTTCGATCCAATGGTGCAGAGGATCGATGATCGGGTTGTGCCACGGCCTGGAGCGTGGAAAGGCGCGCCCAACGGTGGTAGAGGCGGCGAACTCGAACGCACGGTGGCGGCGGATTTTGGCCTCGAACGGCGTGACTTCCTGGCCCTGGATTCGACGGAGAAGCAACGAGGGAGGGCGAGGTTAGGTCGGATTTGAAGGTGGTGGAGAGGGCAAATACTCCACTAGAGAAGACCAGGTTTGTATGGATTTAGAGATGAGAGAATTCTCTACAGAAAACCCAACCGGAGCCTGTGATTTTGATGAGTGGATTTGCCAGAAAAGAGGAGAGAAGATCTGAACGTTTTCTGCCATTCGACGAGAGCTCTCGGGGAAGAAGCGGGGAGAGAGAAAATGATTTGATTGGCCGAGATTTTTTTTATATTTATATATTTTTAAAAATCCAAAAATACCTCTCTTTACATACTAACTCCAATCCGAACCCAACGACTGTCGACCCTAGCTAAATACCCCCATCCCGAACACAATGGGATATGTTTCGTAGGCCCATTCGACAGTTTCAGTCAGTTTTCCTTCAAATTAAAATATAAAACATTCAATATTTGATTTGAACGTACATTTTAATTTGCTGGGGCCACAAACTGATTCTAAAAATTCCAGAAAAATAAATCTAGCTATGGTTTGACGATACGGTTCCAACAAAACTAGTTTCGTCGAATTCTGAGACCATTTGAAAAATGGCCGTTTTCTGGTCGATCCAATTTAATAGAAATTGACCAAACATATTTTCATTCGCCACGCTCACATATTAATTTCAAAAATTATGGAATTTGAAACCTGGCAATAATTTGACATCCCGGATCCAACAAAAGTGGTTTCGTCGAATTCTAAGGTCATTTGCAAAATGTCTATTTTCAACGGCGATATATTCTCTATAGCGACCTTTCTGAAAATTCATTTGGCCATAACTTTTGCTTCCCGCTATGAAACTTCGATTTTTTAGATTTGTTAAAAAGATATTCATAAACAGATTTAAATATTTTTTGTTTCATTAAAATCTGCTTTATTTTGCACCCGGTACAGTCAGTCAAAGTTTGAATTCAAATTTTGAAACTGCCACGACATTTTAGGCCTTGTTTATAATTAAAAATAATTATATTTAAATTTCTAACATCGATTCCTAACGTACTTTTCATCGTTATTATTTAAAATAATTTATTTTAAATATTTAAATCCACTAAAATAGCTAATTTAAAATTTTTGAACTGGCCCAGATTTTCTGGGTTGTTAAAAAAAAATTCTCAAAATTTCCAAACTTGCTTTATTTGAATTTCGTTACTGTCGCCGAACTGCACGTACAACGTCATTTTCCAAATTTGTTTTGGATATAACTTGAAAATCGTACATTGAAATTTAAAAATTCCTTTTATATTCAAGAACTGTTAATATTTGAAAATCATCGTTTCTAATTTCAAGTCAAACTGATTTCAAATTATCAAGTTGTAACCATTCAAAATTAAAATCGACATTTATGAACTATCGCGTCGTAGCGCATTATAGGTCGATTTAAATATTATCCATTCAAATCCTTTTGAATTTATAATTATATTTTCAATTCCAATTTTTCAAATAACTTAATTTCAAAACCAATTATAAAGCTTAAATCTAAAAATCATTTTACAAATCTAAATCCAAATCTAAATTTTAAATTTAAATAAATTGTAAACCACAGGAATTCGAAAACCCTTTTAAATTTTGAAATTTAATATTCATGAATGGTCACTATGCGACAGTTATAATTTAAAAATTCAAATTTGTTTCTGAGTTTTAATAAATTCAAAATTTAAATTTCAAATTATATTTTTAATTAACCGTTCCGTCCGTCGGACCAGTTAGGGATAGCCAGGGAGAGTAGGAAACTAGATTTCCAAACCCAAGCCTAGACACTATCCTCTCTGTCATCCTAGAACGGTTTGGTATAAAAGAAAATTTTATTTTAAATTTCCAAATCTCTTTTCGAATTAAATTTGGACTTAAAAAAAAAATATTTTAATATTTGAAAAGATAAATCTACATTTATATGGAAGGAGGATTGAATCGATCATTGATATGATTCCACAACTATGGTGTTGTGTATGCATCATGCAAATATAATAAATCAACCATATAAATCGGATGATCATGAATTGTAATAATCACCAATAAACAACCAATTCAGCTGTGCACAAGCGTTATGGTCAATAACGCTTATCAGTGTTCAGTGTGTTATCTAATTACATGCACATCCATTCACACAATAACATCCATATTCAACCAATAACCTATTACAAATCATTATCTAATCACTAATTCAAATAATTGATGAAATCAAGTGTTCTCACCGAAAAAGCTCCATAAACTTCACTACCAGGACGAACAAGCCAACAAACACTGACACCGCTGCTCGAATTGCTTTCAATCCCATTTCCATTAGCAATCGGTGATTTCTGCTGATTATATATAATTTGGAATTGAATTAATAACGTTGTTCATTATAAGTTGCCATATATATATAAGGACATTTCATTTTATTTGATTATAATTATCCTTAACTAAAATTATTAAATTTATATATATATATAGATTCTATTTTCTAATACGATTCTAACGGACCTAACGATGCGTCAATCTGATTTAAAACGAATGGGATATTAACTATTAAAATTTTGGACTAAATTTAAACTCGAATGAATAAAAGAAATTATACCCCAAATCCATTCGGCCCAAGGCCCAACTCTTGAACCAAGACAGAGCCCGCTGTAACGGCCCGCAAATCCGTACCATCTGAGTTGACTAATAACACCATACGTTCAACCCAAATTGCACAGAAATACGAATCATTATTAGAAAGAAGTTAGAGGATGAGGAGCAAAAAGAAAGAAATATCAGAATAGCAAAAAAACGAAGAACACAAATCTTACAGCGGAATGAATAAAATATATTACATAACATAACTTTGAAATACAAATCTGTACCTTTATATACATACCATCATCAGAGCACAACAGTTATTCCTGGAACAGTCATAAACACCTGATTCCAGTTACAACATAGTAAACAACGGAAATATGATAGTCTATAGCTAACTGGTGAAGCCTCCTGCTTCCAGCTCTCCCAAGTGAATCTGAAAAATCCCGACTACTTGACTGCCCGTACAAATTTGGGTACCCAAGAGTTTAGGGAAAACAAAACAAAATAAACTTTGGGTAAGTCATGGGACTGGTGTGAGTTAACTCCAACCATTTGTTTAACTTTAAAAATTCTTTCGAAAGAAATGATAATCATAAGACCTATCCACACATAAACACGGATGGTTTTTACCTTACGATAACCCAAAATACTTTTGATATCAAATCCAGTGATATTATAACAATGTCTAAATAAAATAAATAAAATCTAGTGGAACGCTTGCATCTCACGCTCCATATATATAATATAAAATCAAAAAAACCGCATGGCTCTTATTGGAGATTGGAATTCCAATATGACGAGGTATGGAACCACCTTCCGATAGTGTATCTCTAGAGAGGAATACACTGGGTTCAACAAGAACATCTTGCAATCCGGCCCACACATGACAGAACACTCATTTTGCTTGAGTGTATCGAATGTATATCACCAACGGTTGGGATTAGCAACCGTTTCCCGAATGGGACATCATCGAACAGAATAAGAAATTAAATGAATCTCTAGATAGGTGATTATACATCCTAATGGGAGCGACCCACATAGCCATGCTGCCTGCCCGATTTTTGTCATTTCCCGGTTGTTGAGGCCTGAGGCTACGATTACTTTCCATTCATTGATAGCACAACCACTTTGAATGCCACATTGTCAGATCCGTTAACTACTAATTTATTTGCACAAATATATTCTGGATATTATGCTAAGGGAATAAATCCGTTGCCACCATATATATTTGTACAGATCAACATATTCGATTATTGGAAATACTTTGTCAGACATTCGTCCATATACGTTTGTTCTGGGATTGAACGAATCCAAAAGCACAATTTCTATTAATAGAAAAAGTCCTTGCACTTCACTCCATCTTCGATTATCTTCATATAATCTGATTCGCAACGCTACTGCCAATACAGAGTCGTTCTCGGATAATAATCCAACCGGTCTCTCCATATTGACAACGCTATTGGCAAACACTTCGATAGTCGGTTATTTAACTATCGAAAAAAAACAAACATCCATTCAAAACATCAAACAATCACTGGGCCATTTAATTTATATTTCATTAATTAAAATACTTCTCCACTTCCTTTATCAATATTTATTAACTAAATAATTTCAATTATCATCTTGGCTTCTTACCCATTTGGAACACATTTCTATATCTCACCTTCTTTTATTTTCTACACTTAGAAAATATTTTCTATTTATAATTGGAGAACATTCCAATTATTTCTTTCTTTCTCGACTCATTTAATTCTACTCTCAGGAAATATTTATTTATTATATTCCCAAAATTTCACTTATTTGGGCTAAAACGAATGTTGTGTAAAACATCATTACAAACAACCCAAAATATTTCATTCAACTATCGTTTATTCAACCATTGATCTTCGAGATTGAATCTTGCCATTTATCGGTTAAAAATGAAATCAATCAGTTGGGGTAAAATTACCTCTCAGACCTTAACTGAAAACATCCTTAACTTCAAAACAGATAAGACTACTTACTCGAATAATCAATACTATACTACTAATTCTTCACTTTTAAACACATATACACTTTCTCTTTCTATCCATACTAGATTTTATTCTTATACTTCCTTTTTGATTATACTATTCTATTTCTAAGTTCATTTTCTTATTGACTTATATATATAGATTTCTAGTTATCAAACTTTTTTTTAAAAATATTCTATCTCCTTAAATTCCCGGAAAATTTCGCCACTCACCAATCCAAAAGAAAAAAGAAAAAAGCCAAGCGGCTTGCCGATACGGCGCATAAAACGTCATATGGAATTTAAACATGTATCTTATTGCCGGCCACTAAATTTATAAACTTCATTCTCTTCATTCCATACTTTTTTAACATCTGTTCACCTATTTCAATTCAATTCAACTAAACCCAATCGTTTGAATTCATTTCCCCTCATTTATTCTTTAATTAGCTTCTTAGCCTATTTCACTTGTTATTTGAACATATCATGTTCAAATAAAATATTTAACTTGCTTATAACTAAATTAAATTCCATTTTCAATTCAAGTTTCCTTTTCAATTTTGAATATGAATTTCCAAATCGAATTCACTTATTCAAAGCCCAATATTAATTCAAAATCTCATTAACTAATTTCTATTCAAATTAGTTAGTTCTATTCAATAGTCAAAAATCTGATTTTTATTTCAAAAATCAATTCATTACTCCACTTGAGTTCACATATAATTTACAACTCAAAATCTGAAATTTTCTAAATAGAAATTCGGATTTTATTCGCTTAAAATCCTTTTATAAAATTAAATAAACCGTTATGGTTTTTTAAATGGTTATGGCGCTGCTTTTCTAAAAATTTGATTTTGACATAACTAAAAATGTATACGACGAAATTCAGTTTTTTCTCCTCCATTAGAAAACTATTATCAAATCGGTCCTAACGTTTCTTATTTCAAAGAATTCCGACTTCAATTGAGTTCTGTATACTCAATTGAAGTTTGAATGACAATTTACGAACTACCGCACTGCGGCGAGTTCGATTTTAATTATATTTAATATATAAATGTTTTAAACTTCATTTATATATAAATTCAACCCCATCCTGATATATTTTTAATATATATCAAATCCATTTCAACATAATATTTCCGATCTTCTAAAATTGTCGATTTCCCTAACTTGGAAATAAATTTATTTATATTTCGATCTTCTATATTCAAATTCCATTCCAATTCTATTTGAATTCAATATTCAAATTCCATTTCAATTCTATATTCAAATTCTATTTCAATTGAATTTCCTATATTCAAATTCCATTTTCAATCTCCATTTGAATTTTAATCTATTTTCAAACTTCATTTGGATTTCTATATTCAAATCTATTTCAATTCTATTTGAATTTTATATTCAAATTCCATTTTAACTCTATTTGAATCCTATATTCAAATTCTATATTTAAATCCGATTTGAATATCTATATTTGAATTCTATATTTAAATCCCATTTGAATATCTATATTTGAATTCTATATTTAAATCCCATTTGAATATCTGTATTTGAATTCTATATTCAAATTAAATTTTAATTCCCTTCAAATTTTAATATTCAAATTATCTCTTGATAATTTATTCATTTTATTTACAAACACCATTTTACAAATTTCCTTGTTTAATATTTAAACGAGCTCCCCTTTCAAATTTCTTTTTAAAACCAAAATCTCATTTTGGAAATTTCTATTTATAATAACTTATAATTATAACACCCAATTTATTTTCATATTCAATTTAACTTCTACTTAAATAAATTCGAATTAATCGAATTCAAATCATAAATCCTTATCGATTTATTTTCGTTCAATTTATATTCTGAACATCAGAATAAATTCGATCATTTATTTCTTTAAAACGATTTTCCCATTTCTATTTTTTAAATTCACATTTGAATTTAAATATTCAAACTATCCAATGATGATTTTTCTCACTTTATTTCTATAAACACTGTTTATAATTTCATTTCAATTATCTGATTTCCACTGAAAATCATTCCCTTTCATTTATAAACACCGTTTATAAATTTACTTCAATTTCCTATGTTATTTAATTTATAAATTTCATTTATACATTAATCACTTCAATTTCCTATATTATTTAATTTATAAACATCGTTTATAATTTTTATACTTTTTTAAAACAAGTTAATAGCTCATTAAAAATTCAAATTTTCTATTTTTAAAAAATAGATTTCCCCTTTTAAATTTCAAATATCATTTTCACTATAATTTTATATATCAACAATTTGGCCACAGTGATTTTAAACATTCAAACAACCCAATTTTCAATCAACACATTATATGTATGATAATATGTGAAAGCAGACAATTAATAAATTTTTGAGGAATCCAGTTGGATCCCTCCAACCTGTTCTCCTGCATCCACAGACGTTAGTTAACAGAAATAATACCCATCCTGCTTCGTGGCAGGATATCGTGGTATAGAAGATCATCCACTATCATAGCGTGGGGCGCATATGGTAATCATCCGCTAATGGTACAGCGGGCATCCGCTAATGATACTGCGGGATATCCAACCACCAATATATATATAATAGCAACCACCAAGTCTAAATAACTAATATATTTAAGATGCACAGAAAAATATTAATGCAACCAAACAAGCAACAACAATTATTTTTAACTGATAAAAATAATTTTAAATAAAAGGTAGGTGAGATTTACTCACCAGGATTTTTGAAGTTGTCGAATATCCAGTTTAATTCCAAATCATCGGCTACAAATCTATTCAAATTGTCTCGAATACATTTTGTACCTATGATTATATGTTTTTATTATCGATCAACATTAATTCTTTAAAATTAACTTAACATGAATTAATAAATTATTCTATGAAATTAAACGTTGAAACAACGCGTACCTTAGTCTTGTAAATTACTTGATTAATCGATGAAGCATCCTTAAATAGTTTTAAATACTTCCATCAGCCTATCACATGTTCTACACCACTCCTGTATTTTATCGAACAACTCGTCGTCAATCTACCAACCTTCTTTAATCACCCACAGCTTCCCGAATCAACCTCACCACCACTACAATGCGTCAACCCATCACCTGAGCATCATATTCCCAAAACAAAGACCGACTCCCATACTGCCAACTCCCTAAACCAAATCGAACTTCACTGCAAAAACACAGCACCTCAACTCCTTCTGTACGCTATTAGATTTCCCGACTCCCTTCAGATCATCGTTGCGATGAACTCAGTTCCAACCAAATCACAAATCGCACCATCTCCAATCCGTTCGAATGTGAGCCTGACAAAATCATGTCTTCATCTTCAAGCACAACTTTATTCTCCAAAAATCGAGTTCGACTTCAACCTGGACCACGCACCCAGGTGCGATAGAAATCTGCACCAACGTCCCCAATAACAGTGTCGACTACCCTCTCCGACCTCGCTTAAACGAACTCCGCCATATCAGCGTATGGACTCCCCGACAACGATAGTTCGATGACCACAAATACCAATTTCTTCACGCATGTTTCACTCGAGTTCATCGCGATACACGATTTGATTTTTAAACGACTTTTTTAATTGAAGAAAAAGAAACCAATTCGGTCATTTTAGATCCGCGTTTCTGAAGAAAGAAAATAAGAGAGAGGGGATCGTGGGTTTAAAGGGGAATGGTGCGGTTTATACAGAGAAGGTATGTGGCCATTTTTGATTTAAAGGCTCCAGTTTGATTTAATTTCCAGAAGCTTGAACCTAATGAAAGGAACATAAAGGGATAGTTGCGATTTTATAAGAGAAGGGGGGACAGGAAGTACACAGCAGATCTTTGTATTTATTTTGAAAAGATTTTCTAGTTAATTTGATTTGATTTTGATTCGATATAAAGAGATCTTTTATTCTTTTTAAACATATGTCGATTTGATTTCGATCCTATCCACAATCAAATATCTCGGGATTCACAATTAAAAATCGTGAACCGCTATTTTAGCGTACCGACCGTCGTTCCAATGTAATAACGGTGTTCTGAGCTTAACAAGAATATATTCTGAACCTAAATTTTAATGTATATATAAAATAACCATTTTAATATAATTTAAATTCAAGCAAATAAATTCTTCGATAATAAATTATTATCGTCGTCTATATTAAAATATATATATTGATCATCTGAAGTGTTTCCAATTCAGCTTTAATTTTGAATTAACTAGATTTGTTTTCGTATTATGGTTATTCAATATATTCGAAGTAAATCGTATTTCGATTATTTAATCGATAACTCAATATAAAAATTTATCAATTACATATTTAAAACCATATAAAATGTTTTAAAATTAATTGACACAAATCCGGGTCGTTACATTCTTCCCCCCTTAAAATAATTTCGTCCCCGAAATTGCTAAGGTAGGAAAAATGCTTCAAACCCATTAACCTTTCAAAAACCACTCATTCTGAAACTCAATATTTTATATTTCCATAAATTTTATTTTACCATAACATTTGGTTTCTCATTCATATGGCACCCCATAAATGTTTGCATTTATTTTGTCTGAATGATTTTCAGTCAATTCATATTCCATTTCATATTCATTCATATGAATTTAAATTCATTCAAATTGATTCTAAATCAAATTATTTTCTTCAATCCATTTAACTTTCTTAAGTTAAATTTAATTTCTAGAATTCAAATTCCTGGGTTTTCATTTTAAATCCTTTGAAATCACATAAATATATACATATACTTATTTCAATTCAAATTCAAAACATTTGAATTTTCTAAACCAACTTGTTTTTCCTTTAAACAACTTTCCTTCAAAAACTTTTCTGAAGTAGCAATCCGTTACTTAGAAACCAGAAACTGAACACTGATGATGCTGCAGTCATCAACAGAATTATTTTCCAGCCACTAAAGTTAGTTTAGTGCTTTATCACATTCAAAATCCATCTAAAATGATTTTTAATCAAAAATCCTTCCAAAACAAAGCTATATTATTTTAATATACTTTGAAAAATATTTTCTAACTTCCCAGGATTTAAATTCCAAATTCTGCTTTGAATTCAACTTTAATTCATCTCATTTGTATATTTCATTCATACACAAATTCTCTTTGGTTAAATATAACCTTCTATTTTTTTTAATCTCATTTGATTATAATAACAACCAACACATCCATATAATAATTTCAGAAAATTATTCCTTTTCTATCAAAATAGAATTTTGGGTAAAATAATTTCATTTACCCAATTAAACAATATTGTGTCAAATTTCTCTGTTCAAGTGTTTAGAAATTCCTCTCGACTTCGTGGCATCCCACAATATGATTGGAATTCATAGACCACTAACCAGACTAGCCAACACAATATAAAACAAATTTTATATCAATTAACAAATACGCGCCCTCGTATATATACACTCAACTCATTCTAGGGTACTACTGACCCTATCTCTAATGAGCAAACCCCACCAAAGCCTAGGTATTCGCTCAACCTAAGCTTAGATACCAACTGTAATGGCCCGCAAATCCGTACTATAACGACCTGAACTCCCCCGGTAAGGAAAGCCTGGATTGAGATGAGAACAACACACATCGGAACGCAGACAGAAGAACATTTCATTGTTATTACAACAATTCCATCAGATACAAGAATATACAGAATATAAATGAATAAACTACATTCGAATAATATCAGAGATTACAATAAATTACATAGCAGCGGAAAAAATATACAAAACACAACTGAAAGTGATACACGGATACAGAGCTTTCCGAGCATCGTTCCAGCTTTAAATCAGGATCCTGTTAATATAAATCTGCAAAACCAAAACTACTAGCTGCCCATGTGGAAAATAGGGGCACCCAGAGTTTAGGTTAAAACAATAAACTCCAGGTCAGTCATGTGACTGGTGTGAGAACTAAAACAGTTATTTAAAACTTTACTTTAAAAGTGAGTAATTCAAGGGACCACGCCGTATAACACGGAACGGGTTTCCTCCCAAGAATACTAGTGCATATAACAAAACAGCGCAATGCTCTTTGGAAAAATGAAGCTATTATAAGACCCAGGTCCCATCACATAATGCAACGCAAGCCGGAGGATAGGGTTTTCCCTTATAATAGCCAAACATGCTTGGTACGTTTAAAACAAATCACTTGATACTATAATAAGTGTATAGTGTCAAAACAATTCACATCATAAATATCAATCATAGGTGGCATGGGTACCATCTATCATGTCGCCATACTAGGTTCTACAAATAAAACCGCATTATCACGTATTGGAAATTGGATTTCCGTCATGAGTCGAGGCAAGGGGCAAGCTCGTCTCCGATTCAAAACACTCTAGCAAATGCCTCAGGACCCCACTATGATCCTTTGGAACCTCCAAGGCCGGTCCTCTCTTACTTTTGAGGATTAGTTATTCGTGAACACACGTTTCCCGGTCCTTACAGACCTATATCCGAGGCGCCTCGTATCCAACAACCACACAGGTGAATAGTATATAAATGTCAGGGTTGGTAGGTCTCTGACACCACCATAGCTAGAAAGAAACGCCGTGCACTCCTTGGGTCCGTATCCCGTTTTTGACTCATACCGAGGTGTGAGGCTCGCGAATTCACGTTATACACAAAGCTACGCCACACATGCCGTGCTTTGATCATCAACCACAAGACTTTGCTTTTCAATAGAAGCCTTGATCAATTGCCACTTACGCGTGCCACACTGGCAATTCACTCCATGCGACTGATGTTCATCGATATACAACCTCTGAGCTCATACGTCTCAGAGAAGGGCGTTAAGCAAAAGAATAAATTCTCCACCGCCAAACAGATGTACATTTAATAGAGATCAATCAACACAGAATAAAATCCAATGTCAGACACACAATCCATTTACAAGTTCGTTTTGGGTCTGAACGAAACCGGAGGCACTTTCCTCGCATATCCAACTGTTTCCCTCATCTTGGGTGTACATCCCAATCGAGATCATCAGTAATCACCCAAACGATGTGAAGACTTCCGGTCTTCAACCACCGTCTTCATCTTCGACATCACGTCGAATTGGTTATTCAGAATGGGGTAAACCCGGTCTTTCTGAATAACCCGCGTATATAATAAACACGTGTTACACAATCACAACAAACGCCTCATTCCAATTCAGAATATTCTTTTATTCACAAAATCACATTCTTAGGGAAAGGTTCCAATTAATTTTATCCAAGATAATTTTTTCTAAATTTATTCTTTAATCTTCCTTTGGATATCATTTCAAACTAGTCGGGATTAGCGAACCACACCGAAGTAATTATTTATTTTATTTCCCAACCCCAACCTATTCATCAACTGGAGAAAAACTGGTAATACTCCATATCTAACACCACAGTATTATCGGTAAAATTAATTACCATTTCACGTTCAAATCTAATTAAAGATTTAACTATCGCTTTGGAGCAAAACTGGTGGTACTCCATTCTCGATCATCTTTCAGATTTGATAATTTAAATTATCAATTCACATTTCAATCTAATTAAAGATTCATTAAAACTCCACTTAGTTTTAATCTTCTCAAAAATCAATATCCTATCTTTAACCGGGTTAAAGAACCAATGTCATCTAAAACACGATTCACGATAAACCCAAAATCACACTCTATTGTTAATCGGGTTAAAGAACAGGTGTTGTTCAAAACACTGTTCACGATAAACCCAAAAACCAATTCAAATTCAATTCCAATTAAATATTATTTAATTGATACACTTCATTAAATCTAAATAGAAAGATTTAATCTTTTTCTCTATTGGGCTTAAGAACAGTGTTAATGAAGACACCATTCACGACAAACCCAAGTCACATTTGATATTAAATACAAGGCTCTGAATAGAAAATATACCGTCTTATATTCAATATCAAATCCTGAAACCAACAAATATCGTATTGGAAATAACGATATAAAATATATCATTCAAATTCCCATAACAATATCTGTATAGTCACGAAATCCAGCATCGAAATATTCCGAAGATAATTTCGATTCAACTCCAGTCCAATTCACGTATTGGGGATATTGATTATTTTTAAATCACTTTCAAGTTCAATTTATTTATTTCAAAAATAAATTGATTTTAATCCTAGTTCAAAACTAGTTCATTTCGACAAAAAACTATTTTTATCTTTTCAAATGTGGAATTTTTCATCCCAGTTCTTTCCAATCCATATATTATGATTTTACACAAATTATTAATATTTTTAATAGTTTTATCAAGGCCCGTACAGTCGATTTCCAACAACGGCCATCGAACTGCACTTACAGCGACCTTTTCTACAATTGATTTGGACATAATTCCAAATCCAACCGTTTGATTTCAAATTTCTAATATTCATTGGAAAGCTCTTTTCGATACAAACCCAACGGTTCCGGTTTCAGGAGAATCCGACGGTCGGATCTCCCGTAATGTCCGTTCCAAGTCAATGGTCGAAATTCACGAACTGCCGCGGCGCGGCGCGTTCTATTCAGGCCATTATATATATATATAATATATATATATATATATATATTATATATTTCGTCGATTTCCTTTTAAAACGTATTTTATAAATCATTTTAAATTCGTTTTCAAAACCATTTCAACTCTATATTCAATTTCAAATCAAAATTGAATATTTCATACCATTACTATATAAATGATAATATTTTCAAAACGTTATGTTTTGAAATTACTTCCTTTCTGTATTCATCATAAAAACGAATATAATCGATATAAATATCGTTCACGTCAAAATGGCGCAACTCTAATCAACACGGCTTTATATATATATATATATATATATATATATATATATATATATATATATTTCAATAAATTCGTTATTCTATTCAACAAATGAATATATATTCTATTCAACACATGAATCTATATTTCTTTCGACACACGACTACTCTCAACACATGAGTACTGTCAACACACGACTATTTTTGTTAGGTAAAATATTTTATAAAATTATGGTATCTATCGTTTGATTTTCAATTAGACTTCAACCGTAAAGTAGTTCTAATTTTAAATATGATAAAGATGTAAATTTTATTGTTAAAATATTTTACTCAACACATGAATAGTTTCAACACATAAATATCATCAACACATGACTATTTTTATATTCAACACATGAATTTTCTTTTATGATATTCATTATTTTCCTGATTGGAATGAGGCCCAGTCAATTACCATATAACGTTAATTATATGGGTTGCATACAACACATGTATATAATAGCAACGATAAACAATCAACCATCATCCAAAGTGCACCACACAACTGCATAAGCATCAAATATAAATAATCAATGCTTACACAGTCTGTCAACCAATCGATCGACATACAATTAAATAATTGGGATTAGTGTACGTCAAATATCATCCCAACACCCGTGTGGGGTTTCAAATCAACAAACACTGAATATTATTTGTGCAGTTGGGTGATGTGTAAAATTTATCATCCCAATCAATATCAGTCAAATCAGTGTATATAAACAAATCGTCTGATTTGTAAATGAATATTTATTTCTTTTCAGAAGAGTTTTATGCCGTTCCTTAACACGTTAAAAATTATATTTTTAACGTCAAAAATATTTATTTCAACACTTTACTATTTTTAACTAACACTTTTTATTTTAGAAAATTTCGGCAGCATAACGACACGATACTAGAAATGGGACAAGGCCTAGCCTTATCCCCAGTCTAATAATGGCCCACGCCCTACCCAAATCAAATTATCTCAATTCGTTCATTTTCCAAACCAGTTTCAACCAAATCACTCAATTCACAAATCAAACAAACATTCATGGTTTCAAACAAAGGTGTCGGGTGCTTCTATTAAGCACCGTCTACATCCTAGTATATATTAATAACTAGAAAATGAAATTTGAGTGAGAAGTTCTCACATTGATTTTTTTTTAACGCCTTTTCTGAACTGCTGAATTGTTGTTCGAGCTCCAGACTTCGCATACAAGCTCAAATCTTCAATCCATCTTTTTTTCTAGCACAAGCACGGCATTCTGAACAACTTTTGCCTTAGGGACTTTTTGCCGAAAATGCTCCAATTCGCCAGAATTCGCGAAAGTACACGAATTTTACCGCTTTTGAACAACAGACTTCGAACGCGTTTTCCGAGCAGCTCCGAACTCCAAAACACGACTTCCAGATAGCCAAATCGAAGAGAATTTCATGCTCTATAACTTTGGTTTAGAGGGACTTTGGCCAAAAACGCACCGTTTGAGAGATATAGGCCAAAACAGTCCGGGGTGTTTTGTGCAAAACGGGAATTTTGGTGAAAATGAGTTTTTGAGTGTAGCAGGGCCCACGGCCGGAGTTGGGTGGCCAGCGTGCGGTGGCGGGCCTGATGGACGTGGGGGAGGGTGCTAAGGGCGGTGGTGGGGCCCGTGGTAGCCGCGGTGGTGGTGGTTGGTGATTTGGGGGTTTAGGGTTGCTAATTAAGAGAGAGGAGGGAGGAGAGAGGAGGAGGAGGAAGGAGGAGGTGGTGGCGGTGGCCGGTGGCGGCCGGTGGTGGCTGGTGGAGGAGGGTGGCAGCGGTGGCATGGGGGTTGAGGTCCCCATTAATGAAGAAAGAGGAAGAAAGGAGGAAGAGAGAAAAGTGAGTGAAGAAAATGAGAAAAAATGATTATATGCTAGTTTCTCGCGTATCTCCTGAACGCTAACGATCTCCAATCGCCGCGTATTTCGGACTCGAGATAGTGGACGAGAAGACGAGTCTAACGAAATAAGTTTCGTCGAATTCCGAGTTCGTTTGACCATCCAAAAAAAATCACGAATATGCTCAGATATTGCTCAAAAATGCGATTTTGGCGTACCTTTTCTTCTCGCACGCTCACACACTAACTCCAAAAATCATGCCCTCTTGGATTTAACCATTATTAGATGATACGAATCCAGAAAAAAGGGTAGAATCGAATTCTGAGGTCGTATCAGTAATGTTCCTTTGTAAAATGACTGCTCATTTTACCCTGAACTGTTTTAGCTTGCACGGCCACATACTGACTCCGTTCGACGCGGCCTTTGGAACATAACAATAATTTGTCATTTTGAATCCATAAAAATTTATCTCGTCGAATTCTGAGCTCGTATGCAAAATCTCACTTTTTAAGGCCTATGTTTTGTTAACCGAACAGCTCCTGCCTATTGCCACTATTCCGGATATCGGAATATATCGAAGCTTATACTTTTCGGAGTTCTAAACGGCATTTTGAACTCAATGGAAGTGGTTTCGAGTCCAAATTCATCTGTATGCAAAATTTGACTTTTTGGGCCATGTATAATTTACATAGCGACCATTCTGAATTTTCAACTGGGCATAACTTTTGATTCCCGCTATGAAATTTCGATTTTTCAGATTCGTTGGAAAGATATTCTCAACTAGATTCTAGTATTTTTGGTTTCGCCGAAATCCGGTTTATTTTGAATCATGTACATTCAATTGAAGTTTGAAATCGAATTATCGAACTACCGCACCATTTTCAATTCCTTTTATAATTATAAATAAATATTTATATTCTAACGACGATCTATATAAATATACACATTCTAATTCTATTCAAAATAAATATCTCGCCGTTATTATTTAAAATAATTCATTTTAAATATTCAAAATTCATTAAAATTGCCAAAACAAAAATTTTAAATTGGCTCAAAATTTCCGGGTTGTTACACGTACCATCTGAGTTGACTAATAACACCACACATTCAACCCAAATTGCACAGAAATACGAATCATTATTAGAAAGAAGTTAGAGGATGAGGAATAGAAAGAAAGAAATATCAGAATAGCAGAAAAACGAAGAACACAAATCTTACAGCGGAACGAATAAAATATATTACATAACATAACTTTGAAATACAAATCAGTACCTTTATATACATACCATCATTAGAGCACAACAGTTATTCCTGGAACAGTCATAGTGTAAAGACCCCCAACTTCCCCGTAAAGGGAAGCGTCGGATAGTTCGAGAACAAACCACAACAGAACGCATACAGAAGAACATTTCACTGTATATTACAACAATGCATCAGATTACAAGAATATACAGAGTAACAATGAATATTACACAGAATTATCAGAGATTTAAATTACATTTAAATACATAGCAGCGGAAAATAATACAATACACAACTAGAATGAGATATACGGATACAAAGCTTTCCGGATATCGTTCCAGCTGTAAACCAGGATCCTGCGAATATAAATCTGCAAAACCAAAACTACTAGCTGCCCGTGTCAAAATAAGGGCACCCAGAGTTTAGGTTAAAACAATAAACTCCAGGTCAGTCATGGGACTGGTGTGAGAACTAAAACAGTTATTAATCTTTATTTTCAAAGCTAGGTAAATCAAGGGACCACGCCGTATAACACGGAACGGGTTTCCTCCCAAGAATACCAGTGCATAAAACAAACAGCGCAATGCTAAATAAAGAAAAATGAAGCTGTTATAAGACCCAGGTCCCATCACACAATGCAACGCAGTCGAGGATAGGGTTTTCCCTTATAACAGCCAAAGAATGCTTGATACGTTTTAAAACAAATCATTTGATACTATTATAAGTGTATAAAACAACTTCAAATCATAAGTATCAATCATAGGCGGCATAAGCGCCCCATCCCACTATGTCGCCATATATAGGATTACAATTAAAACCGCAAATGTCACGTATTTGGAAATTGGATTTCCGTCTATGAACCGAGGCTAGGGGCAAGATCCTCAACCGATTCGAGACAATCTAGCCTACCATGTCTCAGGATCAGAGCTCGAGTGACCCTAGGAGCGACAGGGCCGGTCCACCGATGTGGATTAAAATGCCTGAACACTACGTTTCCCCGCCCTTTGGGGCGCAAACGAGCCAACGAATGGCTCCATCGGTTCGAGAACGACCGATCAATCCGAGGCGCCTCGCAACAGCAACAACCACATAAGTCAAACTCGTCAGGGCGTGTAAAACCACTGACGCCACTTCTAGCTAGAAAGAAACGCAAGTCCTCCCTGAGGTCCGTCTCCCGTTTTTGGTTCATACCGGGTGTGAAACACGCGAGGTAAACGTTACACAAAGCTACGCCACAAAGGCCGTGCTTTGATCATCACCACAAGACTTTGCTTTTCAACAGAAGCCTTGATCATTTGCATCTTAGCATGCCACACAGGCAAACCATCCTATGCAACCGATATCAGTCACACAGAATGAAATCCGATGTCAGACACACAGTCCATTTACAAGTCCGTTCTGGGTCTGAACGAAACCGGAGGCACCTAGTACCCCGCATATCCATCGATCTCCAAGTACGTCTGGACGATCACCAACTGTTTCCATCTTCTTGGGTGTACAGCCCAATCAAGATCATCAGCTATCACCCAAACGACGTGAAGACCTCCGGTCTTCGACCATCGTCTTCATCTTCGACTTATCGTCGTATCAGTTACTCAGAATGGGATAAACCCGGTCTTTCCGAATAACTCGCGTATATATTATAAAAGTGTTACACAAACACAACATACGCCTCATTCCAACTCATTAGTCACTAACCGTAAATTAATCAAGAGAATAATTCCCCAAATATTAACCCCGAAGGCCGAAACCAACATCAGATCAATATCCAGAAAACCATTCTACTTAGCTAACCGACAGTTAGTTTCTAAATTTCACGTTCAAATCTAATTAAAGATTTAACTATCGCCTGGAGCAAAACTGGTGATACTCCATTCTCGATCTTTTCAATCTAATTAAAGATTCATTAAAACTCCACTTAGTTTTAATCGTTAACTGGGTTAAAGAATCAGTGTCATTTAAAACACGGTTCACGATAAACCCAAAATCACATTCCATTAATTATCGGGTTAAAGAACAAGTGTTATTTAAAACACTGTTCACGATAAACCCAAAAATCAACATCCATTCAATTCCAATTAAATATCATTTAATTGGTACACTTCATTAAATCTAAATAAAAAGATTTAATCTTTTCTCAACTGGGTTCAAGAACAGTGTTAGTGAAGACACCATTCACGACAAACCCAAATTACATTCCATTAATTATCGGGTTAAAGAACAAGTGTTATTTAAAACACTGTTCACGATAAACCCAAAAATCAATACCAATTCAATTCCAATTAAATATCATTTAATTGGTACACTTCATTAAATCTAAATAAAAAGATTTAATCTTTTCTCAACTGGGTTCAAGAACAGTGTTAGTGAAGACACCATTCACGACAAACCCAAATTACATTCCATTAATTATCGGGTTAAAGAACAAGTGTTATTTAAAACACTGTTCGCGATAAACCCAAAAATCAATACCAATTCAATTCCAATTAAATATCATTTAATTGGTACACTTCATTAAATCTAAATAAAAAGATTTAATCTTTTCTCAACTGGGTTCAAGAACAGTGTTAGTGAAGACACCATTCACGACAAACCCAAATCACATTCGATATTCAATATAAGGCTCTGAATAGAAAATATATCGGCTTATATTCAATATCAAATTCTACGATTAACAAATGTCGTATTGGAAGTAACGATATAAATATATATCTTTCAAATTTCCGTAACAACATCCGTATAATCACAAATTCCAACATCGAAATATTCCGAAGACAATTTCGATTCAAATCCACTCCAATGCAATCATTGGAAATTTTGGTTATTTTTAAAACCCTTTTTAAATTCAATTTATTTATTTAAAAATAAATAGAATTATATTTCTAGTTCAAAACTAGTTCATTTCGATAAAAATCCATTTTTATCTTTTCAAATATGGAGTTTTTCATCCCAATTCTTTCTAAATCATTTCTTATGATTTTACACAAATTATTACTATTTTTAATAATTTTATCAAGGCCCGTACAGTCGATTTCCATCAACGGCCATCGAACTGCACTTACAGCGACCTTTTTCGAATTTGATTTGGACATAATTCCAAATCCAACCGTTAGATTTCAAATTTCTAATATTCGTTAGAAAGCTCTTTTCGATACGAACCCAACGGTTCCGGTTTTAGGAGAATCCGACGGTCAGATCTCCCGCAATGTCCGTTTGAAATAAATGGTCGAAATTCGCGAACTACCGCGGCGCGGCGCGTTCTATTCAGGCCATTATATTATATATATAATATATATATTATATATATCGTCGATTACTATTCAAAACGAATTATATAAATAGTTTTAAAATCGTTTCAAAACCTATTTCAACTTCCATTTCAATTCAAAGCAAAATTGAATTCTTCTTTATAAATTCGTTTCAAAATTCATTTCTATTCAATTCGAATTTCAATTCAATTTGAATTCATTTCAATTCGCTTTCAATTCCATTTGAATTCGTTTTCAATTCAATTCATTTCGAAATCGTTTTCAATTCAATTCATTTCGAAATCGTTTTCAATTCAATTTGAATTCGTTTTCAATTCAATTCATTTCGAAATCGTTTTCAATTCATTTTGAATTCGTTTTCAATTCATTTTATTCCGAAATCGTTTTCAATTCAATTCATTTCGAAATCGATATAAATATCGTTCACGTCAAAATGGCGTCCATACACGGCTTCATAAATTTCTATTTTCAAATATTCTATTTCAAATATTTCTTTTTCAAAATAGTTGTTATTATCAAAATATTTCGTTCAACACATGACCAATCTCAATGAATGAGTACTGTCAACACATGAACTTTTATTTTATAATATTCTTTATTTTTCAAATTGGAATGAGGCCCAATCAATTACCATATAAAGTTAATTATATGGATTTTCATACAACACATGTATATCATAGCATTGAAAAATAATCAACCATCAACCAAAGTGCACTACACTGCATAAGCATCAAATACAGATATTCAACGCTTATAACAGCCTGTCAATCAATCGATCGACATATTTAATCAATCAGGATGAGTGAACTGCATATTTCATCCTAACACCCGTGTGGGGTTTCAAACAATCAAACACAGATTTTATTTGTGCAGTTGGGCGATGTGTGAAATTTATCGACCCAATCAATATCATTCAAATAAGTGTACATAAACAAACCATCTGGTTTGTAAATGAATATTTATTTATTCACTTCACTATTTTCATATTCACGTTAAAAATTATATTTTTAACGATAAAACATTTTATTTCAACCTATGAATTTCTATTCAATTCATTTATTCAATAAAATGATATTTTTATTTTCTAACATGTTTTAGAAAATTCGGCGGCATAACGGCACGATACTAGAAACGGGACAAGGCCTAGCCTTATCCCCGGTCTAGTGAAGGCCCACGCCATTCACACATCAATCAAATCAATTTCATTTTGTAAGCCACAAAATTTGGAGTAAGAGTCTAACCTAGCCTTACTCCTTCGCCTTATAACGGCGCACGTCTAATCCTAACCAATTTATCGATTCGATTTTTCACACCACAAACCACATTCAAACCAATATCACAATCAATAACCAAACAGCCAAACAAACAAGTCCATGGTCTGTGGACGATTGTGTCGGGTGCTACTAAGCACCGTCTGCATCCTAGTATATATATAACTAGAAAAATAAATTGAAAGGTGAGAAATTCTCACTGATTAGCTATCCTAGCTCCACGGCACTTTTAATGCAGGAAAATCTTCACTGATCTCGTCGATATCACTTTCTTTGCCCGTAGCCACTACATATGTAAAAATCACATTTTTACTTCGCTATTCAATATATAAAAAATCATATTTTTATGCCGAAGTTCAATATATAAAAATCATATTTTTATTTCAAAGTTCAATATATAAAAATCGAATTTTTTCTTTCAAAGTTCAATATATAAAAATCGAATTTTTATTTCAAAGTTCAATATATAAAAATCGAATTTTTATTTCAAAGTTCAATATATAAAAATCGAATTTTTCTTTCAAAGTTCAATATATAAAAATCGAATTTTTCTTTCAAAGTTCAATATATAAAAATCGAATTTTTATTTCAAAGTTCAATATATAAAAATCGAATTTTTATTTCAAAGTTCAATATATAAAAATCGAATTTTTATTTCAAAGTTCAATATATAAAAATCGAATTTTTATTTCAAAGTTCAATATATAAAAATCGAATTTTTATATCGAAGTTCAATATATAAAAATCACGCCTTTTTCAAAATCAAATCTTTTTCTTTATTTTCCTAAAACATTATTTCTATTTTAAAACAAAGCAAATTTTCTATATTTTTCAAACAAAGTAAATTTTGTTTTGAAAGCAAAGCACATTTTGTTAAAAAAAAACATACGCTATTTTATTTTCAAAAACATATGCTATTATAAAAAAAAACTGATTTAAAAAATCTAATTACATTTAATTAACTAATTAAATAATTTCTGAAATTAACAATTAAATTAACTTCACTAACCCCTCCCTGACGTCCTTCACGAACCTTGCTCCCCCTAGGGTTTCCGTCGCGCTGCCAAGAGAAGACATCGGAGATGGATCCGACCCCGCCATTTGTGTTCGCCGTCGAAGGCTCCTCCAATGCATTGACTGGCGTGCAACTCGAGGGGGCCACCACGCCTGAAACGGCGTGCGAACGGGAGCACTTCGAGCTCCTGCTTCCTCCTCCACAGACCACGATAAACCTTCAACCAAGTATGGATTTGAAGATCGAAAAACACTCTTTAATTTTCCCTAAAGAACCTAGGGTTAATTCTAAGTGGATTGGGGAATTTTTGGCTCGAAATTGGTGAGCAGTTTCCGCCGTTTAATCATGCTGGAGGCGGGTTTGGGAAGTTTGAGTGGGAATGAGTAGTTTGACCTACTGTTTTAAACCTTATATATTATTATTTTTTTATTTTTTTATTTTTAAAGTTCTTTTAATTTGAAAATCCTTTTGTTTGTTCATGCTAACTCCAATCAGAACCTAGCGACTGCCGTCCCCAGCTAAATACCCCCATTCTGAACACAATGGGACAGGTCTGGTGAGCCAACTCGACTGTTTCGATCAGTTTTCGTTCAAATTAACATTTAAATCACTATATTGAATTTTAAACGTACATTTCAAATTGCCGGGGTCACATACTAACTCTATAAATTCCATAAAAATATTTTCTAGCCTCGTATTGACGATACGGTCCTAACAAAACTAGTTTCGTCGAATTCTGAGACCGTTTGAAAAATGGCCAATTTCCAGTCGATTAAAATCAACTGAAACCGGTCAAACGCGTTTTCCTTTGCCACGCTCACATATTGATTCGAAAAATTATGAAATTTGAAACCTAGCAATAACTTGACCTCACGGACCCAACAAAACTGGTTTCGTCGAAATCCGAGGTCGTTTGCAAAATTGCTATTTTTAAGGGCCTTATATATATAAAAATATATATATAAATTCCACAGCGACTATTTCTAATTTTAAACTGGACATATCTTATCATTTCTAAGATGAAATCTCAGTTTGTTAACTTCGTTAGAAAGATATTCTTCATCAGATTCAAATATTTCTTGTTTCGTTCAATTCTGACTTATATTGAATTCTGTATATTCATTTGAAATTAGAAATCGAATTTTCGAACTACCGCGCCATTTTCAATTCCTTTTATAATTATATATAATTATTATATATTCTAACGACGACGTATATAATATATACGTCGAATTCTATTCAAAATAAATTTTCTCGTCGATATTATTTAAAATAATTCATTTTAAATAATCAAAATTCGCTAAAATGGCCAAAATAAAAATTTTAAACTGGCCCAGATTTTCCGGGTTGTTACAATCTCCCCCACTTAAAACTTTTCGTCCCCGAAAAGGAACAAAGTCGAAAGTGGTTTGATTAATCAACTCTACGCTCGATCTGGCTTCCATTCTCCAACTCTTTAGTTTCTGAGAATTTTCAAAACTTCAAAAATTTGGCTAACACCCTAAATTTTCGAAAAATTTCGCCATAACCTCCCCTGCAATGGGAGCATCGGGGAATTTCAAATAGCTCCCCCGGTCCTTCAGATCTCAAAAAGAAAAAGAAAAAGCCAAGCGGCTAGCCAATAGGCTCACAAAATCATCATCACCCAAACAAAACAGGAAATTATGTAGTAAACATGTACCTATTTGTCGGGCAAACAAATTTTATTCTCTGGCTCTAGCCTCCTTGCTATGACCTGTTCAAGGTAAGTATGTATATGCAAGCACATGCGACCAATTTTCAATATAACTCAAAATTTGATGCTATTAGGCATAATGGTTCAAAATTAGCAAACAAATAAACAAACAACACAAACATCAATCAATTAGTGAATTAGAGTTTCAAATCCATAATTTGATACATATACAAAAAATCATGTTTTTGATACCAAATCACAACAATAGGCCCTATCTAATTTTGGTTCTCACACCAGTCTAATGGAAATATATAGATATCACACTTTCGTCACTCGAAAATAAATGCTGGTGATGGTATACTTCATCATCAGGACCATGTCCGGGCGACTAGAGTGTGATTCCATATCTATCCAATATATTAAAACTTTAAATACACGTTTGCAAGGCGTATATGCAAAATCTTTATATACTGGACTGTCCAAATCAATATAAATAAATAATCAAATACGAATAATTGATTTTTAATTTTCAAAACAAAAATTGTTTTCATTTTCAAAAATATACTCTTCACACTCGTTCTAGGATACTACTGATCCTATCTCTAACGAGTCATTCCTATTGGATATTACTAATCCAATATCTGATGAATTCTTTCGTATGGTTCTAATGTGCCTTGTTCTCTGCTTTGTAAACCAAAGCTCTGATACCACGTGTAAAGACCCCCAACTTCCCCGTAAAGGGAAGCGTCGGATAGTTCGAGAACAAACCACAACAGAACGCATACAGAAGAACATTTCACTGTATATTACAACAATGCATCAGATTACAAGAATATACAGAGTAACAATGAATATTACACAGAATTATCAGAGATTTAAATTACATTTAAATACATAGCAGCGGAAAATAATACAATACACAACTAGAATGAGATATACGGATACAAAGCTTTCCGGATATCGTTCCAGCTGTAAACCAGGATCCTGCGAATATAAATCTGCAAAACCAAAACTACTAGCTGCCCGTGTCAAAATAAGGGCACCCAGAGTTTAGGTTAAAACAATAAACTCCAGGTCAGTCATGGGACTGGTGTGAGAACTAAAACAGTTATTAATCTTTATTTTCAAAGCTAGGTAAATCAAGGGACCACGCCGTATAACACGGAACGGGTTTCCTCCCAAGAATACCAGTGCATAAAACAAACAGCGCAATGCTAAATAAAGAAAAATGAAGCTGTTATAAGACCCAGGTCCCATCACACAATGCAACGCAGTCGAGGATAGGGTTTTCCCTTATAACAGCCAAAGAATGCTTGATACGTTTTAAAACAAATCATTTGATACTATTATAAGTGTATAAAACAACTTCAAATCATAAGTATCAATCATAGGCGGCATAAGCGCCCCATCCCACTATGTCGCCATATATAGGATTACAATTAAAACCGCAAATGTCACGTATTTGGAAATTGGATTTCCGTCTATGAACCGAGGCTAGGGGCAAGATCCTCAACCGATTCGAGACAATCTAGCCTACCATGTCTCAGGATCAGAGCTCGAGTGACCCTAGGAGCGACAGGGCCGGTCCACCGATGTGGATTAAAATGCCTGAACACTACGTTTCCCCGCCCTTTGGGGCGCAAACGAGCCAACGAATGGCTCCATCGGTTCGAGAACGACCGATCAATCCGAGGCGCCTCGCAACAGCAACAACCACATAAGTCAAACTCGTCAGGGCGTGTAAAACCACTGACGCCACTTCTAGCTAGAAAGAAACGCAAGTCCTCCCTGAGGTCCGTCTCCCGTTTTTGGTTCATACCGGGTGTGAAACACGCGAGGTAAACGTTACACAAAGCTACGCCACAAAGGCCGTGCTTTGATCATCACCACAAGACTTTGCTTTTCAACAGAAGCCTTGATCATTTGCATCTTAGCATGCCACACAGGCAAACCATCCTATGCAACCGATATCAGTCACACAGAATGAAATCCGATGTCAGACACACAGTCCATTTACAAGTCCGTTCTGGGTCTGAACGAAACCGGAGGCACCTAGTACCCCGCATATCCATCGATCTCCAAGTACGTCTGGACGATCACCAACTGTTTCCATCTTCTTGGGTGTACAGCCCAATCAAGATCATCAGCTATCACCCAAACGACGTGAAGACCTCCGGTCTTCGACCATCGTCTTCATCTTCGACTTATCGTCGTATCAGTTACTCAGAATGGGATAAACCCGGTCTTTCCGAATAACTCGCGTATATATTATAAAAGTGTTACACAAACACAACATACGCCTCATTCCAACTCATTAGTCACTAACCGTAAATTAATCAAGAGAATAATTCCCCAAATATTAACCCCGAAGGCCGAAACCAACATCAGATCAATATCCAGAAAACCATTCTACTTAGCTAACCGACAGTTAGTTTCTAAATTTCACGTTCAAATCTAATTAAAGATTTAACTATCGCCTGGAGCAAAACTGGTGATACTCCATTCTCGATCTTTTCAATCTAATTAAAGATTCATTAAAACTCCACTTAGTTTTAATCGTTAACTGGGTTAAAGAATCAGTGTCATTTAAAACACGGTTCACGATAAACCCAAAATCACATTCCATTAATTATCGGGTTAAAGAACAAGTGTTATTTAAAACACTGTTCACGATAAACCCAAAAATCAACATCCATTCAATTCCAATTAAATATCATTTAATTGGTACACTTCATTAAATCTAAATAAAAAGATTTAATCTTTTCTCAACTGGGTTCAAGAACAGTGTTAGTGAAGACACCATTCACGACAAACCCAAATTACATTCCATTAATTATCGGGTTAAAGAACAAGTGTTATTTAAAACACTGTTCACGATAAACCCAAAAATCAATACCAATTCAATTCCAATTAAATATCATTTAATTGGTACACTTCATTAAATCTAAATAAAAAGATTTAATCTTTTCTCAACTGGGTTCAAGAACAGTGTTAGTGAAGACACCATTCACGACAAACCCAAATTACATTCCATTAATTATCGGGTTAAAGAACAAGTGTTATTTAAAACACTGTTCGCGATAAACCCAAAAATCAATACCAATTCAATTCCAATTAAATATCATTTAATTGGTACACTTCATTAAATCTAAATAAAAAGATTTAATCTTTTCTCAACTGGGTTCAAGAACAGTGTTAGTGAAGACACCATTCACGACAAACCCAAATCACATTCGATATTCAATATAAGGCTCTGAATAGAAAATATATCGGCTTATATTCAATATCAAATTCTACGATTAACAAATGTCGTATTGGAAGTAACGATATAAATATATATCTTTCAAATTTCCGTAACAACATCCGTATAATCACAAATTCCAACATCGAAATATTCCGAAGACAATTTCGATTCAAATCCACTCCAATGCAATCATTGGAAATTTTGGTTATTTTTAAAACCCTTTTTAAATTCAATTTATTTATTTAAAAATAAATAGAATTATATTTCTAGTTCAAAACTAGTTCATTTCGATAAAAATCCATTTTTATCTTTTCAAATATGGAGTTTTTCATCCCAATTCTTTCTAAATCATTTCTTATGATTTTACACAAATTATTACTATTTTTAATAATTTTATCAAGGCCCGTACAGTCGATTTCCATCAACGGCCATCGAACTGCACTTACAGCGACCTTTTTCGAATTTGATTTGGACATAATTCCAAATCCAACCGTTAGATTTCAAATTTCTAATATTCGTTAGAAAGCTCTTTTCGATACGAACCCAACGGTTCCGGTTTTAGGAGAATCCGACGGTCAGATCTCCCGCAATGTCCGTTTGAAATAAATGGTCGAAATTCGCGAACTACCGCGGCGCGGCGCGTTCTATTCAGGCCATTATATTATATATATAATATATATATTATATATATCGTCGATTACTATTCAAAACGAATTATATAAATAGTTTTAAAATCGTTTCAAAACCTATTTCAACTTCCATTTCAATTCAAAGCAAAATTGAATTCTTCTTTATAAATTCGTTTCAAAATTCATTTCTATTCAATTCGAATTTCAATTCAATTTGAATTCATTTCAATTCGCTTTCAATTCCATTTGAATTCGTTTTCAATTCAATTCATTTCGAAATCGTTTTCAATTCAATTCATTTCGAAATCGTTTTCAATTCAATTTGAATTCGTTTTCAATTCAATTCATTTCGAAATCGTTTTCAATTCATTTTGAATTCGTTTTCAATTCATTTTATTCCGAAATCGTTTTCAATTCAATTCATTTCGAAATCGATATAAATATCGTTCACGTCAAAATGGCGTCCATACACGGCTTCATAAATTTCTATTTTCAAATATTCTATTTCAAATATTTCTTTTTCAAAATAGTTGTTATTATCAAAATATTTCGTTCAACACATGACCAATCTCAATGAATGAGTACTGTCAACACATGAACTTTTATTTTATAATATTCTTTATTTTTCAAATTGGAATGAGGCCCAATCAATTACCATATAAAGTTAATTATATGGATTTTCATACAACACATGTATATCATAGCATTGAAAAATAATCAACCATCAACCAAAGTGCACTACACTGCATAAGCATCAAATACAGATATTCAACGCTTATAACAGCCTGTCAATCAATCGATCGACATATTTAATCAATCAGGATGAGTGAACTGCATATTTCATCCTAACACCCGTGTGGGGTTTCAAACAATCAAACACAGATTTTATTTGTGCAGTTGGGCGATGTGTGAAATTTATCGACCCAATCAATATCATTCAAATAAGTGTACATAAACAAACCATCTGGTTTGTAAATGAATATTTATTTATTCACTTCACTATTTTCATATTCACGTTAAAAATTATATTTTTAACGATAAAACATTTTATTTCAACCTATGAATTTCTATTCAATTCATTTATTCAATAAAATGATATTTTTATTTTCTAACATGTTTTAGAAAATTCGGCGGCATAACGGCACGATACTAGAAACGGGACAAGGCCTAGCCTTATCCCCGGTCTAGTGAAGGCCCACGCCATTCACACATCAATCAAATCAATTTCATTTTGTAAGCCACAAAATTTGGAGTAAGAGTCTAACCTAGCCTTACTCCTTTGCCTTATAACGGCGCACGTCTAATCCTAACCAATTTATCGATTCGATTTTTCACACCACAAACCACATTCAAACCAATATCACAATCAATAACCAAACAGCCAAACAAACAAGTCCATGGTCTGTGGACGATTGTGTCGGGTGCTACTAAGCACCGTCTGCATCCTAGTATATATATAACTAGAAAAATAAATTGAAAGGTGAGAAATTCTCACTGATTAGCTATCCTAGCTCCACGGCACTTTTAATGCAGGAAAATCTTCACTGATCTCGTCGATATCACTTTCTTTGCCCGTAGCCACTACATATGTAAAAATCACATTTTTACTTCGCTATTCAATATATAAAAAATCATATTTTTATGCCGAAGTTCAATATATAAAAATCATATTTTTATTTCAAAGTTCAATATATAAAAATCAAATTTTTTCTTTCAAAGTTCAATATATAAAAATCGAATTTTTATTTCAAAGTTCAATATATAAAAATCGAATTTTTATTTCAAAGTTCAATATATAAAAATCGAATTTTTCTTTCAAAGTTCAATATATAAAAATCGAATTTTTCTTTCAAAGTTCAATATATAAAAATCGAATTTTTATTTCAAAGTTCAATATATAAAAATCGAATTTTTATTTCAAAGTTCAATATATAAAAATCGAATTTTTATTTCAAAGTTCAATATATAAAAATCGAATTTTTATTTCAAAGTTCAATATATAAAAATCGAATTTTTATATCGAAGTTCAATATATAAAAATCACGCCTTTTTCAAAATCAAATCTTTTTCTTTATTTTCCTAAAACATTATTTCTATTTTAAAACAAAGCAAATTTTCTATATTTTTCAAACAAAGTAAATTTTGTTTTGAAAGCAAAGCACATTTTGTTAAAAAAAAACATACGCTATTTTATTTTCAAAAACATATGCTATTATAAAAAAAAACTGATTTAAAAAATCTAATTACATTTAATTAACTAATTAAATAATTTCTGAAATTAACAATTAAATTAACTTCACTAACCCCTCCCTGACGTCCTTCACGAACCTTGCTCCCCCTAGGGTTTCCGTCGCGCTGCCAAGAGAAGACATCGGAGATGGATCCGACCCCGCCATTTGTGTTCGCCGTCGAAGGCTCCTCCAATGCATTGACTGGCGTGCAACTCGAGGGGGCCACCACGCCTGAAACGGCGTGCGAACGGGAGCACTTCGAGCTCCTGCTTCCTCCTCCACAGACCACGATAAACCTTCAACCAAGTATGGATTTGAAGATCGAAAAACACTCTTTAATTTTCCCTAAAGAACCTAGGGTTAATTCTAAGTGGATTGGGGAATTTTTGGCTCGAAATTGGTGAGCAGTTTCCGCCGTTTAATCATGCTGGAGGCGGGTTTGGGAAGTTTGAGTGGGAATGAGTAGTCTGACCTACTGTTTTAAACCTTATATATTATTATTTTTTTATTTTTTTATTTTTAAAGTTCTTTTAATTTGAAAATCCTTTTGTTTGTTCATGCTAACTCCAATCAGAACCTAGCGACTGCCGTCCCCAGCTAAATACCCCCATTCTGAACACAATGGGACAGGTCTGGTGAGCCAACTCGACTGTTTCGATCAGTTTTCGTTCAAATTAACATTTAAATCACTATATTGAATTTTAAACGTACATTTCAAATTGCCGGGGTCACATACTAACTCTATAAATTCCATAAAAATATTTTCTAGCCTCGTATTGACGATACGGTCCTAACAAAACTAGTTTCGTCGAATTCTGAGACCGTTTGAAAAATGGCCAATTTCCAGTCGATTAAAATCAACTGAAACCGGTCAAACGCGTTTTCCTTTGCCACGCTCACATATTGATTCGAAAAATTATGAAATTTGAAACCTAGCAATAACTTGACCTCACGGACCCAACAAAACTGGTTTCGTCGAAATCCGAGGTCGTTTGCAAAATTGCTATTTTTAAGGGCCTTATATATATAAAAATACATATATAAATTCCACAGCGACTATTTCTAATTTTAAACTGGACATATCTTATCATTTCTAAGATGAAATCTCAGTTTGTTAACTTCGTTAGAAAGATATTCTTCATCAGATTCAAATATTTCTTGTTTCGTTCAATTCTGACTTATATTGAATTCTGTATATTCATTTGAAATTAGAAATCGAATTTTCGAACTACCGCGCCATTTTCAATTCCTTTTATAATTATATATAATTATTATATATTCTAACGACGACGTATATAATATATACGTCGAATTCTATTCAAAATAAATTTTCTCGTCGATATTATTTAAAATAATTCATTTTAAATAATCAAAATTCGCTAAAATGGCCAAAATAAAAATTTTAAACTGGCCCAGATTTTCCGGGTTGTTACACATAAACACTTGTTTCCAATTACAACATAGTACACAGCGGAAATATGATAGTCTATAGCTAACTGGTGAAGCCTCCTGCTTCCAGCTCTCCCAAGTGAATCTGAAAAATCCCGACTACTTGACTGCCCGTACAAATTTGGGTACCCAAGAGTTTAGGAAAAACAAAACAAAATAAACTCTGGGTCAGTCATGGGACTGGTGTGAGTAAACTCCAACCATTTGTTTAACTTTAAAAGTTCTTTCGAAAGAAATGATAATCGTAAGACCTATCCACACATAAACACGGATGGTTTTTACCTTACGATAACCCAAAATACTTTTGATATCAAATCCAGTGATATTATAATAATGCCTAAATCAAATAAATAAAATCAAGTGGAACGCTTGCATCTCACGCTCCATATATATAATATAAAATCAAAAAAACCGCATGGCGCTTATTGGAGATTGGAATTCTAATATGACGAGGTATGGAACCACCTTCCGATAGTGTATCTCTAGAGAGGAATACACTGGGTTCAACAAGAACATCTTGCAATCCGGCCCACACATGACTGAACACGCATTTCGCTTGAGTGTATCGAATGTATATCACCAACGGTTGGGATTAGCAACCGTTTCCCGAATGGGACATCATCAAATAGAATAAGAAATTAAATGAATCTCTAGATAGGTGATTATACATCCTAATGGGAGCGACCCACATAGCCATGCTGCCTGCCCGATTTTTGTCATTTCCCGGTTGTTGAGGCCTGAGGCTACGATTACTTTCCATTCATCGATTGCACAACCACTTTGAATGCCACATTGTCAGATCTGTTAATCACTAATTTATTTTCACAAATATATTCTAGATATTATGCTAAGGGAATAAATCCGTTGCCACCATATATATTTGTACAGATCAACATATTCGATTATTGGAAATACTTTGTCAGACATTCGTCCATATACGTTCGTTCTGGGATTGAACGAATCCAAAAGCACAATTTCTATTAATAGAAAAAGTCCTTGCACTTCACTCCATCTTCGATTACCTTCATATAATCTGATTCGCAACGCTACTGCCAATACAGAGTCGTTCTCGGATAATAATCCAACCGGTCTCTCCATATTGACAACGCTATTGGCAAACACTTCGATAGTCGGTTATTTAACTATCGAAAAAAAACATCCATTCAAAACATCAAACAATCACTGGGCCATTTAATTTATATTTCATTAATTAAAATACTTCTCCGCTTAATTTATCAATATTTATTAACTAAATAATTTCAATTATCATCTTGGCCTCTTACCCATTTGGAACACATTTCTATATCTCGCCTTCTTTGATTTTCTACACTTAGAAAATATTTTCTATTTATAATTGGAGAACATTCTAATTATTTATTTCTTTCTCGACTCATTTAATTCTACTCTCAGGAAATATTTATTTATTAAATTCCCAGAATTTCACTTATTTGAGCTAAAACGAATGTTGTGTAAAACATCGTTACAAACAACCCAAAATATTTCATTCAACTATCTTTTATTCAACCATTGATCTTCGAGACTGAATCTTGCCATTTATTGGTTAAAAATGAAATCAATCAGTTGGGGTAAAATTACCTCTCAGACCTTAACTGAAAACATCCTTAACTTCAAAACAGATAAGACTACTTACTTGAATAATCAATACTATACAACTAATTCTTCACTTTCAAACACATATACACTCTCTCTTTCTATCCTTACTAGATTTTATTCTTATACTTCCTTTTTGATTATACTATTCTATTTCCAAGTTCATACATATATATATATATGTATATATATATATAGATTTCTAGTTATCAAACTTTTTTTTTAAACATTCTAACTCCTTAAATTCCCAGAAAATTTCACCATAACGTCCTTTGTACCGGGAGCATCGGGATATTTCAAATAACCTCCCATGGCCCTCACTAATCCAAAATAAAAAATAAAAAAGCCAAGTGGCTTGCTGATACGGCGCATAAAACCTCATACGGAATTTAAACATGTACCTTATTTCGGGCACTAAATTTATAAACTTCATTCTCTTCATTCCATACTTGTTTAACATCTGTTCACCTATTTCAATTCAATTCAACTCAATCCAATCGTTTGAATTCAGTTCCCCCCATTTATTCTTTAATTAGCTTCTTAGCCTATTTCACTTGTTATTTGAACATATCATGTTCAAATAAAATATTTAACTTGCTTACAACTAAATTAAATTCCATTTTCATTTCAAGTTTCCTTTTCAATTTCGAATATGAATTTCCAAATCGAATTCACTTATTCAAAGCCCAATATTAATTCAAAATCTCATTAACTAATTTCTTTTCAAATTAGTTAGTTCTATTCAATTGTCAAAAATATGATTTTTATTTCAAAAATCAATTCATTACTCCACTTGAGTTCACATATAATTTACAACTCAAAATCTAAAATTTTCTAAATAGAAATTCGGATTTTATTCGCTTAAAATCCTTTTATAAAATTAAATAAATCGTTATGGTTTTTAAATGGTTATGGCGCTGCTTTTCTAAAAATTTGATTTTGACATAACTCAAAATGTATACGACAAAATTCAGATTTTTCTCCTCCATTAGAAAACTATTATCAAGTCGGTCCTGACTTTCTTATTTCAAAGAATTCCGACTTCAATTACTCAATTGAAGTTCGAACGACAATTTACGAACTACCACGCTGCGGCGAGTCCGTTTTTAATTATGTTTAATACATAAACGTTTTAAACTTCGTTTATATATAAATTCAAACCCATCCTGATATATCTTTAATATGTATCAAATCCATTTCAACATAATATTTCCGATCTTCTAAAATTGTCGATTTCCCTAACTCAGAAATAAATTTATTTATACTTCGATCTTCTATATTCAAATTCCATTCCAATTCTATTTGAATTCAATATTCAAATTCCATTTCAACTCTATATTCAAATTCTATTTCAAATTGAATTTCCTATATTCAAATTCCATTTTCAGTCTCCATTTGAATTTCAGTCTATTTTCAAACTTCATTTGGATTTCTATATTCAAATCTATTTCAATTCTATTTGAATTTTATATTCAAATTCCATTTTAACTCTATTTGAATCCTATATTCAAATTCTATATTTAAATCCCATTTTAATATCTATATTTGAATTCTATATTTAAATCCCATTTGAATATCTATATTTGAATTCTATATTTAAATCCCATTTGAATATCTATATTTGAATTCTATATTCAAATTAAATTTTAATTCCCTTTAAATTTTAATATTCAAATTATCTCTTGATAATTTATTCATTTTATTTACAAACACCATTTTACAAATTTCCTTGTTTGATATTTGAACGAGCTCCCCTTTCAAATTTCTTTTTAAAACCAAAATCTCATTTTGGAAATTTCTATTATATAATAACTTATAATTATAACACGCAATTTATTTTCATATTCAATTTAACTTCTACTTAAATAAATTCAAATTAATCGAATTCAAATCATAAATCCTTATCGATTTATTTTCGTTCAATTTATATTCTGAACATCAGAATAAATTCCATCGTTTATTTCTTTAAAACGATTTTCCCATTTTTATTTTTTTAAATTCACATTTGAATTTAAATATTCAAATTATCCAATGATGATTTCTCTCACTTTATTTCTATAAACACTGTTTATAATTTCATTTCAATTATCTGATTTCCACTGAAAATCATTCCATTTCATTTATAAACACCTTTTATAAATTTACTTCAATTTCCTACGTTATTTAATTTATAAATATCATTTATACATTAATCTCTTCAATATCCTGTATTATTTAATTTATAAACATTGTTTATAATTTCCATACTTGTTTAAAACAAGTTAATAGCTCATTAAAAATTCAAATTTTCTATTTTTTAAAAATAGATTTCCCCTTTTAAATTTCAAATATCATTTTCACTATATTTTTATATATCAACAATTTGGCCACAGTGATTTTAAACATTCAAACAACCCAATTTTCAATCAACACATTATATATAAGATAATATGTGAAAACAAACAATTAATAAAATTTTGAGGAATCCAGTTGGATCCCTCCAACCTGTTCTCCTGCATCCACAGACGTTAGTTAACAGAAATAATACCCATCCTACTTCGTGGCAGGATATCGCGGTATAGAAGGTCATCCACTATCATAGCGTGGGGCATATAGGGTAATCATCCGCTAAGGGTACCACGGGCATCCGCTAATGATACTGCGAGAAATCCAACCACCAATATATATATATAATAGCAACCACCAAGCCTAAATAACTAATATATTTAAGACGCACACAAAAAAATTAACGCAACCAAACAAGCAACAACAATTATTTTTAACTGATAAAAATAATTTTAAATAAAAGGTGAGTGAGATTTACTCACTGTAACGACCCGGGAAATCCGAACCAATTTAAAAAATTTAAATTGGCTAAAATGGTGGATTTTAAGTATTTAAAATAAATATTTTAAATAATAATTATGAAAAGTAAGTTTGAATCGAAGTTGAAAATAAATATAATTACTTTGAGTTATAAACAAGGCCTGAAATTGCGCGGTAGTTTCAAAATTTGAATTCAAACTTTGACTGATTGTACCGAGTGCAAAACAAAACGGATTTGAGTGAAACCAAAAATATTTAAATCTGTTAGTGAATATATTTCTAACGAATCTGAAAAATCGAAGTTTCATAGCGGGAAGCAAAAGTTATGGCCAAATGAATTTTCAGAATGGTCGCTATGGAATTTATATAGCCCATGAAAATGGCCATTTTGCAAACGACCTCGGAATTCGATGAAACCGCTTTTGTTGGATCCGGGATGTTAAATTATTGCTAGGTTTCAAATTTCATAATTTTTGAAGCTAACATGTGAGCGGGGCAAAGGAAAATGTGTTTGGTCGATTTCTATTAAATTGGATCGACCAGAAAAGGGCCATTTTTCAAACGGTCTCAGAATTCAACGAAACTAGTTTTGTTGGGACCGTATCGTCAAAACATAGCTAGATTTATTTTTCTGGAATTTTTCGAATCAGTATGTTGCCCCAGCAAATTGAAATGTATGTTCAAATCAAATATTGAATGTTTTATATTTTAATTTGAAGGAAAACTGACTGAAACAGTCGAATGAGCCTACGAAACATTTCCCATTGTGTTCGGAATGGGGGTAAAATGCTAGGGATAACAGTCGTTGGGTTTGGATTGGTGTTTGTGTGTGGCAAGGGGTATTTTTGGATTTTAAAATTTTATAAATATAAAAAAATTACATTGGGCCACCTCATCTCTCTCTCTCTCTTTTCTCTCTCCCTCGCGATCACGATAAACGGCGGCTGGCCTTCAAAACTTCCCCCTCCGATTTCTCCTCAACCGCTCAACGAAACCCAGTGCCCCTTTGGAGAATTTTGTAGCCGTCTCCACCACCTTCAAATCCGACCTAACCTCGCCCTCCCTCATTGCTTCTCCGTCGAGATCCAGGGCTAGGAAGTTGTGCCGTTCGAGACCAAAATCCGCCGCCACCGTCCGTTCGAGTTCGCCGCCTCTACCACCGTTGGGTGCGTCTTTCCACGCTCCAGGTCGTGGCACAACCCGATCGTCGATCCGCTGCACCATTGGATCGAAAAGTGAAAACCTAGTTTGGAAGATCGAGCTTAGGTAACAGCAGTTAAAATTATTTTATATATTATAGCACTTTAAAGCGCTACCGTTTATGATTTCACTGTAAAAATCATATCTTTCTTGTTTGTTGACGAAATTCAGTGAAACAAGAGACAGTGGACTCGTGTGGACGTCTTCTACATTCTAGAAGAGACCACATATTTTTTTGATCCTTCTGCTATTTTTGGTGGAGTGGAACCCAATGTGAGATTTCTAAACTATAAACGATATGGAAAACGACGATGTATAAATTATATAGTCGATGTATGAGTTATATAAGCATTGTTCACCACATGTATAAGCGTTGTATAAGTTGTACGGTCGATGTATAAGTTATATATGCATTGTAAAAATTATATATGTGTTGAATGGAAGTGAAATATACTTATATATATATATATATATATATATATATATATATATATATATATATATATGCCCCTCGTCCACAAACCATGGACGATATTTATCGGTTGTGATTGGTGTGAAAATTGGTTGATGGTGAATGGTTGATTAGAATTGTTTGTGGTTGAAATTGATTGATTGTGGTTGAAAAATACCCGTTTGTGGTTAAGAATTGTTTGGTTGAAACCACATAGGATTAGTTTGTGGAAATGAATCTTTGATTACTTGTCCATAAGAGTGGTCCAAAAATTCTTCAACCATCCTCTTAGCTTCCAAAAGGGCATGTATGGTTTTCTTTAGGTACCCCTACTTCCTCTTCCGTTACTTTTTCAAAGATGATCATTATCCCTCAGAAGCCTTTTTCTTCTCGATTACTCAAATGCCTTCACCTTTCAGCTTTTCCAGCTATGCTTTTAAAGCAGTGTTTTCATCAAGTACTGACTGAATGGAAGACTTGGCATCCTCTTCAGTCTTCTTAGCAGCAGCATGGCTCCACTTCAAATATTCAACCTCCTTTTAAGGCAAGAGGCCTTATCCTCGGATATAGAGGAATCATAGCAGAAGACAGACCAGCTCTTTAGGACCTGAGAATAATGAAAGCAAAACGTTACTAAAGTAAAGAAGGGTAAATAAAGAAATTAGTAGCTTGAGAGAATGAAAACATGCCTAGGGAATAGGAAGAATGACAAACTAATTATCTATCAAGGATGAAGAGAAATTATCAAAAGAATTTAAAAATAAGGACCCCAAGGCTAACATTATCTCTTCGATGATGCTAGCCGAAAGACTCGAAAAGGAGGATACTACACCAAATAAGCAAATTTGAAAAATATGATATATTTTACTTAAAACACTTTTTATTAGTTGTTTCTTTGCATAGTTTCGTATATTTTTTCTAATTGAATCTTTGTAGTGTTTTATTGAATTAATTTATGGATAGTTTGGCTAAGGTCGTATTAAGTTTCAAAATACCAAAAATTACTTGCCTTGAAAATTTGTCAATTAGATCCTTGTTTTTCTAAAATCATAAAAATATAAAAAAAATTAACATATAAACTTGAAAACTTTAAAATTTAATTTAGTTTATAATCATCTTCATATTCATATAGGAAAGGTAAAAAACTGCCTCAAAAATTAAAAAAGAAGAAAAAATCACGCTTTAGCAAATATTGCTAGAATAATTGTCTATTTTCGAAAACTACAGAAATCACCACTACAGCTTACAAAAAGTTGTATGTTTTTACGCACTTTTTGTAGCTTTCTTCAAACTTTCAAATTCAGTGTCTACACTTATTATAACATCACATTAAAATCATCAAAAAAAGTTGTACATTGCATATAAATGGAAAATATCTCACTTCTAGTAAAAATGCCAAAAAATATACATATAGAGGGAGAGAATTATAGATATATCTGTAGTTCTATGATGCACTGAGACATATCTGCAATACACTACAGTATATTTGTAAATATATCTGCACTTTTTCAGAACAAATGCCAATATTTCTACACTTATTTTTTTTTTCTTTTTCGGTACCTATAATACATTGTGGAATAGTTTCAGATATGTCTACAACTTTTCACAATACATACATACATTTCTACAACTTTTCCCTTCTTTTACTAATATTCTGTTAATATTTACAAACTTTTGAATTCTTTTTAGATAGTAGCGCAAAAAATCATAGAAAATATGTAGCTATATTAATAAAGACTTGCTTTACATTGGAAGTAAAATGAGGATGCACGCTAAATAAAGTTTCTTGAAGACTCCTCGCTAATGTCTACTTGGTTTTAACTTCCACTTTGAGTCACCGGAAAAAGTTTAGGGTTATTTCAGTTTTAGATACTAAATTGCCATTACAACATTGATTTCCGATTATGATGTTCCACTACGTTTTCATATTAGAATTCAAACTCCATTCATTTACAAACTACAATCCAAGTTAGCATTCTTGTCAAGTTACCCTCAATCTAAACCTTAGATCGTTAATCACGCTTGTTTCGAATAAAATTTCAAAATATTAATTGACAACAAGGTCGACATGAAGAAAGAAAAACTTAAAATGAAAGAATCCACCTGCTTAAAATTTATGTTAGAGGATTTTCTTAAATAACCATCTCAAATGGTAGAATGACTCCTAGTAAAAATGGAATCCGAACAATATCCCGTCCAAAAATTGATTTTTGGAACTGAGACTTCATTTGATGTGATTAATTGTTCAATAATTAGTAATGTTGTTTATTGTGATGTTTATGAGTTGGATCCATAGGAACATCATCCTAATGGAAGTTTACAACGTGAATAGAAAGAAATATACCCAAAAGGAGAGGTCTATTGATATCATTCATGCTACTATTTTCTTAAATCAGTGTTATTAATTTGTTTTTATAAGTTTATGCATTGCTTTTTAACTTGGAAGGAAAGTTTGTTCTTGGATTGATTTGGAGCAGCAAATATTTAATTTTGGAAAGTGTTATTACCGCATTGATCTAACTAGGTTCGTTTATCAATTTTTTTTAATCATGTGACCAAGGAATAAATTTAACATTACATATTCAGTATATGTCTGAATCAAAATTGTTGTTTAAGAGATTGAACATTGGAGTGTTTTACTTTATTTAATTATTGACTATCCATCTAGTTCCAATGTCACAACAAAAACAAAATGGAAGGTTTGAAGTTGTTAATAATTTATTTATTTTAGTTATTATTTCTTTTAGTAAATATAAAATATACACTTCTTGTGACTAGTGTATACTTTATTAGTTTGTCTATTTGTGCTTGCTCATCATGATTCTTTTCTAATGTTTAGAGACTTGAGTGTTTACTCTATAATTAATGAGTATTTATTATGCTATATTCTGCATATAATTTGTCTTTTTGGTTTGATCCGAACCAAAAAATGGAATGAACTGACTCGAAAAAAGATGGAATAATGCTAGGAAATATATTGAAATATATTATTGGTTACTTGTTCTTAGATATGAATAAATTTTGTGAACATATCAGACACAATCTATATTATATATAAAACTTGATTTCTTTTGCAGCTTGTGATAAGTCAGAGAATAAATCATGTTGTGTAGTTATTATAGCTCGATATATGTTTAAGAAACATTATATTATTGTAATAAATACCAATAATCCGAATATTCTTGTGTTCGATATGAACAGATATCCAAGTGAACCTACTGATAACGAAAATGCAATGTTGTTTATAGATTAATGGAGCATATAGAAGAAGGATATGGTTTGTCATGGAGTCCTTTAAAACAAGGTCATCTACTAAGTTATGCTTATGATGGAGAAATAGACTTATGGGACATCAATGCAATACCTGAAAATAAGTCCATTAACGTTTGTCTTCTTTTTATTGTTACTTTTAATTTCACACATCTCATCTTTGTGTTTTTGTGTTCATGGTTATATTTGAATCGTTCAACCCGTTATTTCCAATTTATATGTTATATTTTGTCTTACCCCACGTATGTAACTTTCATTCCTAAATTTGGAGTGTAATTTCTAATTTTTTCCCATGTATATAACTTTCATTCCAAAATTTGGAGTGTAATTTATAGTTTTCTTGCCCTATATCTCGAAAATGGAACTTTTAGCATATTCCCTCTTGGTCCACGCTAGAACCAAAATAAAATCACTTGTATTCTAGCATGTTGTTGCCAGAAATTCGAACCTTGGGACAAACTCTCTTGTTGTAGTTCCTCAATAATAAGATAATTATGGGATCTAATTTAGCTAAACGGTTATGCTCAAATTTCAGTACCAGTACTATGGAATATTGGTTCAATTCCATTTCAATTGTTGCTATCTAAATTAATAGATTTTAATGAAATTTTCCTATTACCTACTAGGATTTGGAAGACGCATGGTGTAACGACCTATATTTTTAACTATTTAAAAATAAAATAAAATCTAGAAATTAAAGTTTATGATTTTACTCATTTAGAATTTATTTTGGATACACTGATTGTGACATTATGAAAACCATTATTAAATATGTAAACAATGATTAGATTTGTAATTTATAACTTTCACATGTATAGAGCCAATTTATAATTTTGTTTGAACTACAATGAATTTCAAATTGTTATCCCTTGTCCTACTAATCAAAACCAATGGTAAAGTTAAATAATTAGGATTTAGGTGCAAATGAAAATTTAAATTTAAAAAGGTTGAGTTGTAATAGTAATTAATAAGTCAATATTAGAAAGTTACATTTAATATTAGAATAAAAGGAGTGTTTTAATGTAGACAATATCGTATTTTGAGAAAACAAAATTGAATGTTTCTATTTTTAATGCAAATACAATTTAATAATAGAATAGAATTTAGTTTCGAGATAATGCTTTATGATTGTTAAAGTACAATCATGAGTGGTAATTTGAAAACTAATTTGATGGAAAAAATTTGAATAAAAATATGTTTTAGGCATTTTCGATAGCTTCGTTGGATTTTAAAGTATTGAAAATGTACATTTTGATATACAGGATTACATATTCTTGTCTAGAGATGGAAACAGGTTTTTAGGCCAATTAACGCTTCGACCCAGCATCTCGATCGTTCACCTATAAATGGATCGCTATTCTAAAAACATAGTACTCTCCCTCTTTTATGAAATCTCATACTTTCCTCTTCATCTCGAAATTCTTAATTACTTGCTAATGGTGATTATCAAATCATTTTAAACAACGATTAAAATTTCAAAATCTTCAAACAATATGAAGTTGCATATCGTCAAAAAGCATATCGTCAAAAAACAATTCAAACAATTTGGTATTTAAATTAAATAATCACTTGGTCATAGAGTAGGAAATAAAATAGTAAACGCCTAATTTGGTCAACCCGTATGGTTTCAAATTTTAAATGTTGCATTTTGAATTTGTTAAATGAAACTAATTAATGAATTTGGTTTGAATTCGTTGTTTTTAGAACCAAAAGATCGAAATTGAGATTAAATTTGAATTAATGTAAAATTTAAATTTGAAAATTAAGATTTGATAGCAAGTATTTTGTATATGCGTTTTGAAATTGGAATCAAATATGTGAACCATTTGAATTAAAGTCGATTATAGATTAGTAATTGAAATTCAAAGTGGTTATAAATGGAAGCTTAAAATTTGAATTTTTTCTTAAATTAAAATATGAGTTTTGAAATGGGTTAAAATGAAATTTAAGAATTTGAAACTAGGTCCAAATGGGTTTAAAAAACAAATTATTTCAAGATATTTCATTAAAAAACGATTTTCAAGTCCATATTATTTAATTCTATATTATTTTCTATTAAGAAAATTTCAATCTATCTTTAAATTCAATTTATTTTTAATTACAACTATTTTGAAATTCAAAACTATTTAAATTTTGCTATTTTATGTTAAAAACTATTTTAATCCAAAACTAATATAATTTTAAAAACTATTTTTAGATTCAACTACTTTATATTCGAAACTGATTTAATACAAAATCATTTTAAATCCAAGCCTTATGAGCCCAAAATTGTTTCAAGTGTAAAGGATTACATTTGAATAATAATGTTTGAGATATGAAAATATGAAATCTGAATTTTGAATCTAACATCGAACTGATTTGTGACATGAAAATGTGATGTTTTGTTGAGATCACGGTGTGTAAAATGATGATTGGTTGTCAAAGAGATCAAAGCTGGACATTAGCATACTCCCTATCGGTACTAGAACCACTTTAACAATTATTACATTGAGGATGTACCATAATGAAGTGGTTTGATTAGCGAAGGTTTGCTAGATTTAAATAAAAAGAACGATAATGGATCGCATGCCACTTTTGTCAATCTAAATGACTAAAACCCAAGACTTATGAACTGGCGAAGGGTTTATCTACTTTTGGTGGACATCTCTCCCTCGTATTACTATATTGATATTTGATTTGATGGACACTCTTTTGATTGATTTAAAGGGATGATATGTGACCAACTATTAGCAGTTACTGCTAGTCAGAACGGTTCAACTGATAGAATCCTACCTTGTGCATTATTTCACTAATCTTGCCATTTATTTGTCTTTACACCAACCACTAGGATTGTGATTCATATTGTACCTATAGGGGTATCTATGACAACTTTCAGTTTACGATTGAATTATGGTGCATGCATAGACTGCATACATGTAAAATGTGTTATAGAGGACCTAAAATTATTTTCAATATTATACTTTACTGAAAAATTATACATACAACATATTACCATATATATATACATATACATACATACATACATACATATACATATATATATATATATATATATATATATAGTGTAACGAATATATAGGAGATGGAAACTCCGTAGCATCTTTTAAATTTCTGCAGCTTTATTTTACCTGATTTTGATTTGACTTGCTTGAGAATTTTTATGTAACACCCCGTAATTTTAACACATGGCATAAGGGATGATTAAAGAATACTTAATTTTTATAATAAGAATTAAGGGAAACGAGTTGCGCCATTGCATTCATCTCGGAATTCTGCTTGAGATAGAGTCCGAGTTTCCGTAAAACAGATACAGTATGAAGAAGTTATAGAGCTTAGAAGATTTCAGTTTAAACCAGAATTAAAATAATAATTAAAATCAATTTCGAAATTCAAATCAGCAAGAAGCGGGATGGGCAGGAATTATCCCGCTCTAGGGTGTCTACATAGGTGTCGACCCCCCTATAGGGGTGTCGACATAGGTGTCGACACCCTCTCCCCCATTAGGGTCGACCCCATCGGCCAGATCTGGGCCGTGACGAATTTGGAGAATTAGGGCTTATGTGGCATTCTCTGATTTGCTGGGTGATGTGTTTTTCTGGTTTGGATGGTTTAGATGGAACCTAACCTAATCTAAAGGCCCAAATTCACCTAATACACCTATGTAAACACATCTAGACCTAACCCTAATTTCATTAAACAAATCCATGGCGCCTCCATGCTGCTAAAAACTAAATTAACCTAGCCTCCACCAAAGCAAATCAAATTCAAGTTCGAAGATAAGAATCAAAGCGTACATCAACGGTTTAGCTAATCAACTTCAGAAATCAGAATTCAGAATTATTCTCTATACTTAATCCTATCGCTGTGAGCCTACGTCACTTTCACAAGATAATTAAATTAAAAGTGACTGTGATAAGTTGTAAATTGGATTTAATGTGTATGCCTGTAATGAATCTGATCAAGTTTGCAAATTTTTCACCTTTTTTGATTCATATCCATAAACCTGTCATATGCCTTTCTGATCTATTTTATCATTACATGCCTGTTTATGTTCATATGCATGTTCTTATGTTTATGCCAGTTTTGATGTCATGATTCTCTTCCCTCCTCCATTTCCTTTTTCTTTTTATGATATTAGGCTAACTTCGAGCCTAACATATTATGTGAGATTTGCGTACGAATAACGTTTGAATGATTTGGAAAAGTTTGGGAAAATTGAAATAATATGTAATTTGTAATTGGGCATAAACTGATGATGATTATGGATTGGGCATAATTGTACATAACTTGTAAGTATGAGATTTGGTATAAGTGGGTTTGGGTAAAATTTGGTGTAACTTGTATACATGGGATTATAGGTATAAAATTGGATTAGAATTTGTCACATAAATTTGGATTGGAATTTTTGGGTAATTGGGAATCACTATAATCCATAATTTGAGTATGAACTGTAGAAAGTGATAATGAACACCTAAGACACGAGGTTAGATTCGAATTGCTGTATAAGACTGCCCGGAACCGCCCGGCACATCTAGCAACCGCAATTTTGTAATCTAATGTGAGAGGTCAAAGGAAGAAATTAAATACGCAATAATGCGAAGACACAAGGTTAGATTCAGATTGTGGTATAAGACTACCCGGAACCTCCCGGCATATCCAGCAACCGCAAAATGACACTCTAATGTGGGAGGTCTTGCAAGATTACGGTTATAATGAATTAATGAACACTTAACCAAGATAAGACATGTAGTAAGGCATGGGGGTTAAGTGAGTGACATGGGTGACATGTGAAATATAATTAGAAGCAATTAACCAAGGTGAAACATGTGATTAGACATGGGAATAAAGATGGGTTAAGTGGGAATTCCTAGTGGGGACCAAGCTTAGGAGGGAAGATTGTGTCAAGTGTGGAGACCCTTTTCAACCAGTAACCCATTTCGTATCTATGTGAGCTCGAACTAGGTCGAGGACGGGACACGCTTACTAGGTTTGATTGTAAGAGGTTAATAAAGAGTTTGCGGTGGCAACGCAAGTCCAACGGAGTCATCTGCGTGTGTGGGTCCGGGCCGGTAGGTAAGATGTTGTTGCATCATGTAGGTATAAGCCATGCCTTTTAGTTGCATCGGGTTGCCACTTTAGAGAGCGATACACCCTACTGTGGGACCAGCACGGGTATCTACGAGTTAGGGAGCCGATCGAATGGGGAGGGTAGTGGATACAAGTAGTGGAGATAGGAGCAGGTGGCACCTATGATAGTAGCTAGGAGCACACGAAACTACCATCATTATTATTATTATCATCATTAGTGAGAGGGATCATCTTTTAGTGTGAAACTAGTATCGGTGCGGTGTAAGGATTATCTTATAGTGATTAGAAGCGCAATCAACATTATATCTTTTTCTATCTCACTTACCTTGTTTACCTTGTCATATCTGCTTATGTTACAGTCATCTCTTATATCGAGTTTATGTTCTTATCCTATTGTTTTACTGATTATATTGTTAAAGTCACTAGACTAGCCAGACGTATGTTTGACCCTTTTTTGTTTCGTCTGTTTTCTTTCTTTTTCCCCCCAGGTCCTCAGGGTGGGATTAGTGAAGCTTGACCTGGATTTCTTTCTTCTTGAAGTGCTTGGTAGTGTTGAAACTAATGCTCATCTTTATCTCTTTCTCATTAATGCTATTTGGAGTGGGATTATGGTTTTACTTTTATGTACTCTAATAATAATTTTGTACAAGATGGATATTTGTGTACTTGACTCTAGTATGTGGGTTTGATGTAACCAAACATGTTTTGCTTTTCCGCTGCAATAATTAAATTTTTGATTTTCTTAAGTACCATTTTGTATACCTTTCTTGTGATATTCTGTTCTATACTCTTATAATACTCCATGAAAGTTAATGCATTCCCTTAGTGAGTGACATTAATCAACGTGGGGTGTTACATTTTAGTTCTGACTTGAGTATATTTTTTCATTATACAAAGATCAGCTAGGTTGTTTCAGTTTATTTGAAGATATTATTCTATCAATGAATATGGAAATTGATAACTCCTATTTATTAGTATTATTCTGCTGCATTACTTGGTATGCTAATTGTTTCGCTCTGATATTGCAAGATGTATATTGTATATAACTTACTGATTTGTTTATATGACTATTATATTGAGTCCTTCCATTATGAGATTCTGCTTTTTTGTTTCTTTCTTATCTCTTCTATCCTTATGTATTAAAACTCATTAACAATTCGCCTTCTAATTGGTTTGGATTAGATATTGGTGGTTTATTGTTGACCTTGATCATTCGAATTTGTAGATCGTTATACTTAGGCTGATGAACTATGAAAAGTACTGGTTATTAACGATGAAACAAAAGATAAGTTGTTAAATTTACACCTGATTCCAAGTGACATATACGTGTCATGTAATAATGTTACTAAAAAGGACACACGTATATTTTCGCATGTCTATAATTTTATGCACTCTAGGGCCTTATCCTTACCCATGGTTATTACCATCAGTCATCTACCTACAATTCAGTTGAGCAGCATACCATTTTTCATGCAACTAGATGGAAAACCCTGAAGGCCTCAGTTCTACTACTTATGTTAACAGGGTTCATCGCAACTAATTGAAGAGAGATGATAAACAAATTTTCAAATACATTGCACCATCCGATAATGTGATACATCAGATCTTACATTGCTAGATTATTCTATACGTACGAAGAACCGATAGAGATTTGAGAACTATAACAAGGTTTGTTATACGCTAATTGTTTTGTCATTTTATTTTTTTGCCTTTTCTATGTCATTTTTGCTTTTATTTTGTATGGTTGCTCTATCCTCATTCTCTTAATATATTCTGGTTGCGCTCCCTTAACCCATTTGAATTTAAAAAATTGATTTAAGTTTTAAATATAATGTTACATATATATAAGAACGTATGTGTTTATACACAAATATATTTTGTAATATTTTAATAATGGAAATTATCTATAATATATATTTATATATATACATATATATATAATTATGTGAAATTTAAAATTACATATACTGTAACATCCCACGAGAATTCGACGCTCGAATTCTGACAATAATACATAAATCCCGTATTACGTGCCAAAACTCAAGTATTGAAAACATGAAAAATTATTGGAAAGAAGTTAGAAGGTGAGTTAAGAAAGAAAGAAATATTATGATAGAAGAAGAAACAACACAACACAGAGTCACACATCGCAGCGGAACAAAATATAATATAGAAATAAATCTTTTTTGAGAGCTTTGAAATACTTACAATCATCAGAGTACATTAACACGTCTGGACAGTTATAATAATTTGTCCTCATATACAACACACATCGGAATACACACCAAAATATATCATATGTCTGAACTCCTCCAGCACGTTTTCTGAAATTCGCAGCATCCAAATCTAAACCTGTAAAACCCGGTCTAGCCCGAGCATTATAAACGCCAGAATGGTCTAGTGAACCAAAGTGAGAAAACACACTAAGTTTAAAGGTATCACACAACTAGATTTTAAAGTCAAAATCTTTTCGAAAGAAAAGGATAATCGTAAGACCAAATCCACACATAAATATGGACGATTTTAACCTTACGATAACCCAAAACATTTTTGAAATCAATATCTTTTCTGATATTATAATAGTGTCTAAATACGAATAAATATCAATCTAGCTGAACGCTTGCATCTCATGCTCTAGATACATAGTATACAATCAAAACCACAGGCTCTTATTGAAGAATGGATTTCCTGGCAAGCTATGGGACCACTTTTTAGATAATGTACCTCCAAATATAAATACATTGGGGGTTCAACAAGAATATCTTGCAACCTAGGCTAAACATGACCGACCCCTCACTTCTCTTGAGAGTACCGAACATATTATCACCACGGTTGGGGGCTAGCCAACCGGACCAATAGCATACATACAAAATTATAAAAAAGGGACAACCAAAAGCATTTGATTTCTTCAAATCAGGTAATGATATACCCTTTTGATGATTGCGACCCACATAGACATGCAACCTACCCGATTTTATACCATTTCCGGTTGATGAGGCTTGAGGTTGTACTTACTTTTAGAATATCTGGCCACCATTCACTTTGATTGCCACATCGTCTGATCCATCAAATCACTAATTAACATCCACAAATATACACTAGGTATAAAAGAAGTGCCCCTCTTCGCCACCAACTCGGTATGTTTGTAAAAATCAACATATGTGGCATTTAGGAAATACGCTATCAGACATTCGTCCATACAAGTCATCTAGTGACAGGATGAACCGAAGGTACTCTCCTACTGCATCCAATATAGGAATCACCCCATGAATCAGTAGTGAGTAGTCCTTGCAATCCGTAGATTTCAACCACGATAGGATCACCATTAGAATATCTCCTGGTGCGACTCCAGAGAATTCGACAAGTAGTCCTTTCGTTTATGAAGATCCATGGTCTTCGCTGCTCCATCTTTAATCAACATCATCTACGTATTCGCTGGTTCGAAATGGTTTTCGAATATAAATTAGATCCCAGTCTTCCGTACCAACAATCGTATCGTTCAGATTTGATTGTCGGTTATTTAACTATCAAATAATAATCATGAGGATAAAATGAGTTCACTGATTTAGTACTTGCCATTACTTGGCCTCTTTAATTAAAAACGTTTAACTAAAAATTCTTAAATATTTAAATATACAAATATAGCTTTTCACTTCTTTTCTAACATAAGATTATTTTCAAAACTATTTTTATTTTAATACTTGGGGAAAAGATCCTATAATCATATCTAATTTTCTATTTTACTATCATTTCAAAACATTTGCTATCTCATTACTCATTGTTTACAATTTGGAAATAAATTCATCTTATCGTTCGTAAAACAACATTACGAAATCTTTCTTGTTATATATTTGATAAATAACCAACCCTTATTATTTTAGAATAAATCCATTCCAAAAATTCACCTTTCAATTCCTTTTACCTCGAGAATACCATTATAGTTTCACATAATCTCCTTTTATTTCCTTTATTTCGGAAATATCATTATACATGTGCATGTGTGTGTGTGTTCTCCAATCTTTCCATTTCCGTTACTTTGGAAATATCATTATACCTATTTCAAATCTCTTTATTATCACTGCGTTATTATTTCCTCATATGGAAATAATAAATCATTCTATACCACTTTACCATTACAACTAATATAATCCTCAAATAATCCTGAAGTCATTCAAGTTGGGGTATTTTAATTATCTCTCAGACCTTGATCAACAACGTTCTTATCTCAAGATAGAAATGAGTTGTAATTCAAAAATCGTTACTTCATTCTAATATAAAACAAATACTATTTAACCATTTTTCTTAAAACAAGATTTTGTAATCCATTTCTGATTTTTGAAAACCTCCTTTCCAAATACAACAATTTTTACTTAATTCGCCCATTAAGTAAATGATTATTGACAACTCTTTTTTTTATTCTTTTAACCAATTTGTTTTTATAACAAATATTTTTATTACAAATCTTATTCTTAAATCCTTTACCAAATTCACTTTTAACAATCCCTTTCCTAATCCATTCAACCATTTCTGGCTTGAGAATATTATTTCAAGTTCCTTCATTTCACTTAATTCCATTATTATGTTACGTTAATTTAAAATTAACGATATAACACTTCATTGCTTTTTATAAACCTTGTTTAGATAAATTCTGGTTTTATATAAACCCTTTCCATCTCTATTTCCTTTAACTTAATTCAAGTATTAAGTCAACATAACTTAAGCTATCATATTTTCTTAAATTTCTTTTATAACTTTGTTATGAAAACTCTAGTTTTAATATAAAACCTATTTATAAACTCCTTTCATAATCCAATTTGATTTCATTTCAACTTTGATTACTTTTTAATGAGTTCCGATTAAAAAGAAATCTCTTAAAATTTTGTTATGTAAAATAATAATTTACTTCAATCATTAACTTCTGCAAAAGTAGTTAATCTATTTATTTAATAAAATAAATAGTAAATTCCCTTTTAAAATCTTATTAGAAATTAAACCAAATATTCTTTAAACTATTTCATTTATTAATTTTAAAAAAAAATTAACAACCAATCTCAGTTAAAACGACTGACTTAGTCAACTCAAACATCGTTAATTCGTTAATCAATTGCAATTAGTCCCCACTTTAAATTAATTTATAATATAATTAATTTGAATAATTCCATTTAATTGTTTCTTGAAAACAATTATTTAAATCTTAACCGTTAGGTTAATTTTCTACCCTCTTATTTATAAATATGATTAATATCAGAATTTTCTTTATAAAATCATTTAAAAACTAAATAAAAACTTAAATAATAAATGAAAAATAGTTATTTCCCTTTAAAATAATTTATTCAAAATAATAGATAAAAATCTATTTTTAGTTATAAAATAAATTTTATAACTTCATTTCCATCGATTCACTTGATCGTAAATCAATATTTGGAAAACGATTGATTTATAGGCCATATACTTCCAATTACTCAACCATACCCATTGGTTTAAACAAAATAATTATTGAATTTCATGTCAACGATCGACAATCAAATCAATCATCCAGTCAAAACAGTTCATATAATGATAATATGAAAATAAATAATATTAAATATATTTAAGGAATCCAGTTGGATCCTCCAACCTGTTCCTCCCTGCATTAAAATAGATTACTTGACATAAATTCAATTTAACTGATTATTTTGATAACAGTAAATAATGACTATTTAACATCAACCTATTTATTTAACATTAATAAACAATTCAAACATTTCATTAAATTAAACGCGTTTATTTTATAAACGTGACCAATAATGTAAGTTACCTTCATTAGGTCCAATCGTTAAAATAGCGATTCGGTTTTCCACTAAAATTAAACAATGTTTAATTTCATTGGTTCAATTAATATATGAATATATATTTAACAAACAATCAACCAGCAGCAATCATGGCACACAAAATAAAAACTCGACTTATATAAAATATAAGTGGGAAGAACTGAGTGAGTTTAACTCACCTTGATTCCAATTATCGTTGAATCAGTTTGGTTCTTGGCTAAATTAAACTAGCATTTAATTTAACTGTAATTTCCAACTATCTCCATTTTTGTCCAAAACCAGTTCCATAATATGATGACTGTTACCACGATCGAAACACAACTTATTTCGTTGGATTCTGTTAATGGAATGCAAATTTATTAACAATTTAATATTAACGATTAAATTAAACCCTTAATTAACTAAATGAAAATAATAATCACATTTATTATCTGATATGGCTGAACCAATTTTAATTCCTCCTACTAATACGGTATGCTACGCCCTCTTTATTTTAACGCGGAATATAAGCTCCACTTTCCATTGTTCATGCAACAAATTTCTTCATCCTCGCAACACACCGTTCCACCTTTCTTTGTGTATACAACTTCTAACAGAACCATGCTCCAAAAACCAAGTCTCGCTGACATCAAAATCCACATCAGCATCGTCCCTCTTCCTCAACCAACGCACACACTTCTATTTTTGTTCGAATACCCTTCGTTCCCTCTTCCACTCATGCGTTCTTCTCAATCGTGCATTTTTTTTTATCTATTACCATTTTTGAATGCGCCTTCCCACCCATTACTTCTCCTCCTTACTCCGCCATCGCCCGATCATCATTGTACCACTTCCTCACCAGTAAACGTGGTTTGCCTACTCGACCTTCCCACCTCTTCATAGACCCAACAGACTTGTTCAGCAGACCACCACGTTCCGACCAGGGGTTGCTCCCTCCCTATACCCTGCTGCTTCTCTGCCACCACTAGTTGTACTCCAGCTCGCCAAACCCCCCTTCAACTTCACACCAAAACAAAAAAATATGACTTTTTCTCTTCTGTATACCATATATATCTTGTTTATATATAATTTATTTTATGAAAAGCGGCGCAGTTAAAAATAAAAAGGAAGAAGGAAATAGATTGGAAAGAAATGGAGTGGCCACAATATACATACAGAAGGAAACGAATGAAGAGGCAGGACATTGTGTATTTATAGAGGGGGAAAGATATAGGATGAACACAAGTCGTTTCATTTACGTACAAGGTATGTTGAGTAATATTATAGGGTAGCTGATCCTTTTGAAAGGAAAAGAGAAGACTTGAAAAGAAAGGAGAAGGAAAATGGTATGCTTAAAGAGTAAGGAATAGGTTAGAGGCGGCTGGCGTTATACTGTGTCTGATCTACTTAGGTTAGGTTTTGCAAAGATAGTTATAATTGTGGAATATATATATAATATGGGTATAATTTATTAATATTATAATATAATGAAACTTCAACATGAAGTATCGTGTTGAAACCACCACATACGATGTCCAATCGAGACGAAACTCCTATTCCCAACATAAAAAATATTCTGGATCCGATGGGACAGGTTTCGTCGAATTCCGATGTCATTTGCAAAAAGTCCTTTATAATTCACAAGCTAAAAATCATGCGTTTAAATTTCCCATGATTTCAAAATAAATCCAATCAACTTGAAACTTTTAAATTATACTAGACCTTTTCTTTACGGATCCAATGATTTTTTTTTCGTTAAAATCGGAGTTCATTTGTCCAGTCGTTTATTCCTTTAAACATACCTTTGTCTAAAATGACCAAAATAATATAAATGATTAAAAAAAAAACAAGAGCGTTTGACGCTGCTACGATCACATGGTTAATCAAATTGCTACCAAATTTGAAACATAATAATAACTTACTAATACAGATCCAATAAAACTCGTTTGGTCGAAATCTGACTCCGTTTGGTAAATGACGATATTTTATAATTTAAATTGTTTGTCGGTGTACAATTAAATTCCGTATGCTCTCATATTAACTCCGTTTGGCCCCAAAATTTGCAGCACGCTTTGTTTTGACGTTCGGAATCCAACAAAATTCGTTTCATCGCAAATGGAGGTCGTTTGAAAATTGGCTATTTTTAAGGCCTTTAAAATATTGATTAAATTCCAAAATAATCAAATAAAATAATAATAAACTATTATTATCATAAATAGCCAAATAAAATATCATATATCTCCATATATAAACAAATATTGTGATGGCCTACCCTGCACCAGCCAACACTTCCCTTGAAGTGCGTTGCGCCGATGTCCAACTAGCAAGAGACAGTCGTCAAAAGAAAAGAAAGGAGACGAATGAATCAACAAAGAACTTGTAGTATATCTCACAGCGCATGGAATAAAATATAATAGTAACATAACTTGACATAAAACAGGCGAGACAGTGCATAAGCTGAAAACTAAACCATCATAGCAGCGGAAAATTCAAAATATAGCTTATGATCCAAACCATCATTATTACAGCTTTTAAAACTATCTCTTAAGCAAAATAGGAAGATACACTACTAATGCCCAAAGTAGCGACCAACAACAACACAGGGAGAACGTATGGAAATGATACGTGTGAGCCTCCTACTCGTCTTTGGACAGCTACTCGTGCATAACCAACTAACTTGTCTCTAGTCTGCTCGTTTAGGGGCACCCAGAGTAATAAGAAGAGACATAAAACTCTGGGTCAGACAAAAGTCTGGTATGAGCGATAAGCAGCAAAACAAACAGGTATACATAACCATACCTGAACCTGGACCTGCAACCAAAGAGTTAGCACAACAGGATGTACAATACTCCAAGGTGACACTAACACATGGTGTGAAAATAATGGGGAAAGGCGGGTGTGCATGTCATGGTGATAGAAAACATCAAACAAAGCAATCATCCTCACATCTCTTACTCAATGCTTAAAGTAAACGATATCTACCACTTTGATCACCCAATTCTTTGATATGATCACTCTGTCCTATGGAGTCATGACGACTCCACTGCACTGATCCATAGCCACTAATCCTTTGCTATGTCCACTCTGCCCCATGGAGTCATGACAACTCCACTGCACTGATCCATATCTAATGGTTCGCCTCTCAGTGGTGAGTCAAAGCTATAGACCTCGATAACCTGTAACAACCCGAATTTTCAGAACCAATTTAAAACTTTTATTTTAGCTATTTTAATATATTTTGAATATTTAAAATTATTTATTTTAAATAATAACGATTAAAAATTTATTTTAAATCGAAGTTAGAACGAATAAATTTAATTTAATTAAAAAACGAACCTGAAATGGTGCGGTAGTTTGAAAATTCGGTTTCTAATTTCAGTTGAGTATACATAATTCATTTTAAATCAGAGTTGGACAAAACCAGAAATATTTGAATCAATTTAACTATATCTTTCTAACAAATGTAAGAAACTGAGATTTCACTTTATAAATTGTAAGTTATGTCTAGTTTAGAATTCAGAATAGTTGGTATGGAATTGTATATATTTTAAATAATATATGGCCCTTAAAAATAGCCATTTTGCAAACGACCTCCGTTTCGACAAAACCACTTTTGTCGGATTCAAAAATGTTAAATTATTGCTAGATTCCAATTTCCATAATTTTTGGAATTAACATGTGAGCGTGGCGAATAAAAACGTGTTTTGTCAATTTTAGTTGAATTGGATCGACCAGAAAATGGCAATTTTTCAAACGGTCTCCAAATTCGACGAAATTAGGTTTGTTAGGACCATATCGTTGAAACAAAGCTAGAAATAATTTTTCTGCAATTTTTGGAGCTAGTATGTGGCCGTGAGCAATTAATTGTGAATCGATCAGCCATATGAGGCCAAAAACAGGGTTTTTTGAGCAAACGTACTTGGAATTCGACGAAACTAGTTTTGTTAGAACCGCATCGTCAAGACATAGCAGCATGTCAATTTTCATCACCAACGAAGTTCATATGTGACCGTGGCATTGATAACTGTCAATCGGGGATAACGTGTATTAAAGAATTAATAATAAATAATAAATCCTAACCCTTACTCTATTATATATTTTCCACTTCCCAAAGCCTCATTATTCTTCTTCCTCAAAAATTGACATCAGCTCTCTCTCCTTCTCTCTCTCGAAATTTTGCAAATAAGACCCCGAACACACAAAAAATTATATCTCTCAATCCATACACAATTAACCCAAACGGTTTCTTGGTATTGTAGATCATGATGATCTTTACCTATACTAAAAAATTCCATAACTTATCGTCGCACGGATTCGCCAGAATCTCAATCCAAATACAGAAAATCAGTTTCGGTTTTGGACATTTTTTGATCAATCCATGAAGAATTAGGTGATGGCCCAGTTGAAGAAATTGTAGAGGAGAGATAGATGAACAACTTTTCCTCTGGGTGCTCAGCCTAATATGGCCTGAGGTTGCCAGAACTTAAAGATGAACGTCGAAGCGGTTTTCAGGCAAGCTTGAAACGATTTTTGGCATTTTCTGGCGATGTGGTACTGTGTCAGGCAGTGGTGGCTGAAGGTGGTCGGAAGGGCTAGGCGAGGCGGTCTTTTGGGCGGTGGTCCACGATCATAACAAGGTCGGAGGCGGCCGGAATTAGGGTCGAACGTGAATTGGGGTTTGCAGGAATTGGCAACGGCGGAGACGTTTCAGGCGGCGCTACTTCAGGTGCAGCGACGCCATGGACCAGGGAAGCGGCGGCAGGGCTCAAGTCGACGTCAGGCAGGCCCAGGTGGCGGCACTGGGTGATTGGGGAGGAGGAGCAACGTGAAAACAGAAAACAGAGGGTAATTTAAATTAATTTATTATTTAGTTATTTACTAAGCTTCGTATCTTAATAACTTTTTACTTCAAACTCGAAATTGCATGAAACTGGATCCGTTACAATTGTGGAGTCGAGAGCTGTGCAACGACACTAACTAGGTCCAATTTGGAGCAAGTTAGAATTTGGGGTAAAATCAAACCCAAACGGTACCAAAATCACTAGTTAAAGACTGACGGAGTGGAAACGAAGGTGAGAACTCCTCACTAAAATCCCTATAGAGTTATTTACTTATTTTCATAACTGAAATATATATAATTGCCAGTATAGTTTTTTTATCAGTTTAATTATTATAAACTATATACGGTGCCTGTTAAATCACCTACCTCGTCCACAGACCATGGAAAATTTAAATTGATTGTATTGTATGTTGTTTGTGACGTTGAAATGTTGAACGCATTAAAAATAATGTTAACATTAATGTGGTAGTAGAAATTAAATTATAAATATTTATTTATAATTTAAAATAGTGAAAATTGGTTAAGTTTAGAAATAATTTAATCTGAACTAGAATTGGTTAAATTTGTCAATCAATAATTTATTTAAGTTCACTGTTGTTGTTTGGAAATCCCACACGGGTATTGGGACAATATTTAACATACACTAATCCCAATATATAGTTGTATGTCAATTGATGGATTGACAGACTGTGATGAGCATTATTTATTTATTTTAATGCTCACACAGTTGTAAATTTCACTCTAGATGTGAATGGATTGTTTGATGATTATTTTTCATTATTATTGCATACGTGCAATGTATGAAATCCATATAACTGAAATTATATGGTAATTGATTGAGTCGCATTCCGATTCAGAAATAAAGAATATTTTTTTAAAATAAAAAATCTTTTAAAATAAAGAATATTTTAAAATAAAATGTTCTAACAATAAAAATCACATTTTTATTGTATGTATAAAGAATAGAAGAAATGATTTCAAAATTTAATATTTTAAAAATAAAATAATCATGTTGAATTATATTTCTATACCTTAAAAATGTCATCTTTAACATATTTTGAAAATAAAACATTCATGTTGAATTATATTTCTATACATTAAAAATGTCATCTTAACATGTTAATGAAAATAAATTAATCATTTGTTGAATTATATTTTTGTACATTAAGAATGTCATCTTTAACATGGTAATGAGAACAAAATGTTTGAACAATAAAATATCATTTTTATTGAATGTATAAACCATATAAAATATTCATGTGTTGAATAAAATGTTTGAAACATAAAATAGTTATGTAGTTAAACACCCTTGTTATCGATTGAGTTATTCATTTTATAATGAATATCGAAAAGAAGTGATTTCAAAATTTAATATTTTGAAAATATTATCATTTTAATATGATAAAGATATAGAATATTCAATTTTGATTTAAAATTGAAAATGAAGTTGGAATCGTTTTAAAACGAATATATAAACGATTTATAAAATACGTTTTAAATGGAAATCGACGAAATATATATATTATATATATTTAATGGCCTGAATAGAACGCACCGCGCAGCGACCGTTCGCGAATTTGGACCATTAACTTCAAATTGGCGTAACGGGAGATCCGACCGTCGGATTCTCCTAAAACTGAAACCATTGGGTTCGTATCGAAAAGAGATTTCCAATGAGTATAAGAAGTTTGAAATCTAATAGTTGGATTTGGAATTATGTCCAAATCAAATTTGAAAAAGGTCGCCATGAATGGAGTTTAGTGGCCATTATTGGAAACTGACTGTACGCTCATTGATAAAATTATTAAAAATATTAATAAATTGTGTAAAATCATAATAAATGTTTTGGAAAGATTTTGGATGAAAAATTCCATATTTGAAAAGATAAAAATGTATTTTTATTGAAATGAACTAATTATTAACTAGAATAACAATCCAATTTTTTAGAAATAATAAATTTGATCTGCAATGGTTTTAATGTAACCAAAATTTTCAATGTATGAATTGCAATGGATTTGAGTTGAAATAATCTTCGGAATATTTTAATATTGGATTCCGTGATTAAATCGATATTGTTATGGGAATTTGGAAGATATAAATATTGTTATTCCCAACACGATATTTGTTGATTTTAGAGTTTGATATTGAATATAAGCCGATATAATTTCCATTCAGAACCTTTTATTTAATGTCAAATTGGATTTCGGGTTTGTCATGAATGGTGCCTTCAATAACACTGTTCTTAAACCCAGTTGAGAAAAGAATAAAACTTTAAATTAAGATTTCAGGAAGTTTTCCAATTAATTAATATCTAATGGGTATTGAATAAAATAAATTGGGTCTTGGGTTGTCGTGAATGGTGTCTTAAATAACACTGTTCTTAAACCCAGTTGAGAAAAGAATAAATCTTTAATTAAGATTTAGAGAGGTTTAACAATTAATTAATATTTAATTAAAATTGAAATGAAAATTGATTGTAGGTTTATCGTGAACTGTGTCTTAAACGACATTTGTTCTTTAACCCAATTAACAGTGAAAATATAATTTGAAATTTATAAATCTTTTATTAAAATTTAAATGGAAATTTTCCAAAGTAAAGTTTACCAATTTAATAGAGTAAATTGGTATTGAAGGGAATTCGATTTAATAATAATCGAGATGAGCTTCTATAAAAGAAGACCGTTACTATATATGAAATTTAAAAGGCTTTGCCGCTATTCCATTTATATTATTAGTCTGATACAGAAATTTATATCGATTATATATTGATCTATTTTCTGTGTAGATTCCATTTTTATGGAAAATGATTTGGGTTTATCGTGAACTGTGTTTTAAAGGACATTGGTTATTTAACCCAAGTAAGAACGGGATTTATTTCCTGAAATTTGTATAATCATTAAGTAATAATTTTTGAGACTAAACTGAACTAGAGTTTTAAACGAATATTTAATTAGATTGAAATGAGAATGGGATAAATAAGTTAGGATGTGAAAAATATAAATAAATGATTACTTCGGTAAAGCTCGCTAATCCCGACCAGTTGAAAAATATAAATTTGGTTGAGAATTGATAAAAGATAAAATAAAATCTTTTGAAATTGAGATCCAAAGGAAGATTAAAGAATAAATTTAAAAGAATTTATCTCGGATAAAATTAATGGGAACCTTTCTCTAATAAGGTGAATATTTTATTAAAATAATATTCTGAATTGGAATGAGGTGTATGATGTGTTTTTATAGCACTTGATTATAAAATACGCGAGTTATTTGGAAAGACTGGGTTTAACCCATTCTGAATAATTAATACGACGACTAAGAGTCGAAGATGAAGACGGTGTTTGAAGACCAGAGATCTTCACATCATTTGGATGATTACTGATGTCTTGATTGGGCCGTACACCCCAGACAAGGTATTAAGTGATGATCGTCCAAACGTACTTGGAGATCGACGAATATGCGAGGACCTCTCTTTTGTATTGGACATATGGGACGAGGAATAAAGTGCCTCCGATTTCGTTCAAACCCAGAACAGACCTGTAAATGGATGGTATGTCTTGCTGTTGTATTCCTTTATGCTATATTCGTTGATCTCTGCTAAATATATATCTGTTTGGTGGCAGAGAATTTATTCTCTTGCTTAACACCCTTCTCTGAGACGTACGAGCTTAGAGGTAATATATTGGCAGAAATCAATAGTATTATACGAATTAACAATGTGGCATGCTGAGATGCATGGATCAAGGCTTTGTTGAAAAGAAAATCCTTGTGGATGATGATCAAAGCATAGCTTTAATTAGCATAGCTTTGTGTAGCGTTAATTCGCGAGCTTCACACCCCGGTATGAACCAGAAACAGGATGAGGACTTCAGGGAAATGGACATATGTTAGTTTCTAGCTAGGAGTAATGTCATGGTATGGCGGCCAGACTGTTTACTCATGTGGATGTTGCTTATTACTTAATGGATAGAGAGGCACCTCGGATATATCGGTCACTAGGGGACCGACGGATGTTCTGGTCGATATACTGACCAGATTATACACCACATAGGGTAGGCTAACATATAGTTTATGGTATTGCCAGTCATCCATGGATGACCGGCCCTGTCGCTAACCGCAGGTGCAATTGCGGCTGTATTCTGAGGCTCGGGCTAGAGAGTCTCGAATCGTTAAGGACGATTGCTTGCCTTAGTTCATAGATGGAAACCCAATCTCCAATACGTGATATTCGGTTTTAATTGTAAATATATATATATATATATATATGGCGATGTAATATAATGGTACTGTAATGTCTCGTATTTTTACGATATTATAATTAATTAATTTAATTATTGAAAAAGTGATTTAGGGAATTAAATCGTTGTTTAATTAAATAATAGTGTAATATATTTAATTTCTGAAATAGTCGAAAATAGTAGAATTGGCAATATTGTGTGAACTGGACGATTCAAAATGTATAATTCAGTTTAAAATTGAATTATAATAACGAATAATGACAGTTTGAATGTATAATTATAATATAATTATAATCGAGCTTGAAATGGAATGGCAGTTCGTTAATTGGCGATTTGAACTTTAACTGAATATACATAATCCGTTGTAAGCCGGATTTCTGTGAAACAAGAAACGTTAGGAGCCGTTGAAGTATATTTTTCTAATGGAAGAGAAAAATCGGGATTTCGTCGTGTAGATTTTGATTTATGCCCAAATCAAATTTTCGAAAAGTCGCTATGGAATTCTTTTATAATTTATAACGATATATATAAGGAATTTCGTTATAAATCGAATATCGATTTAATCGGGATTTGGAATATCGAGTTAGAAATTCATGTAAGATTATTCTGGAGCTGTATGGTATTCTATTATGAATATGTACGATAATATTTATTTATAAATATTTAATTTAATTATTTTTAAATATATTTAATATTTAAAAGGTTTATTTAGTGCTTTAAAAATAGCCAGTTTTGCAAACGACCTCTGTTTCTGACGAAACTAATTTTGTTTGATCCGTAATATTAAATTAATGTTAGATTTCAATTTTCGTGATTTTTGGAGTCAGTGCGTGGTCGTACGGATTTTTAATGTGAAAAACAGTCAGTATTTCGACGATAAAAAATATACTGTGTGAGCAAACGAAGTCGGAATTCGACGAAACTAGTTTCGTTGGGTTCGTAATGTTGAACTGTAGCTGCATGCCCATTTTCGTGATTTTTGGGTATCATATGTGAACATAGAAATTTTTAAACGATGAAAGGAGATAACGATTGGTTATTAACTAATAAAATAATCAATATAAAAATATTTAAATTTTCCTATAAATATACCTTACCCCTTCTCATTCTAACCTAATTCTTTTCTGGTCAACATGGAAACAAAATGCGCCGCTATTTATTTTTCCTCTTTCAGTAAGATTTTCGATCTTCAGAAATTCCCACAAATTCAATAAAATTATATAAATCGAGATACACATATAATTGAAATGCCTATGACTTCCTCTTTGATTTGATATATGTTTTATGGCATTCGAGGGTCATTTTATTCGCTCAAAATTTCCAGCGAGTGACTGTGAAAGACTAGGGTTGGAGATTGGCAAACACGGGAGCTTTGATTCGAGTTTTAGAGGTCGTTTTTGAGTTCGTTGGGTGGAACTACACTTGTATGCACAAATTTTCGGGTATGCGATGTGATTCCATGTCGCGATTTTGGAGTGGTACCTGTTCGATGCGGTGTTCTTTTGGGAGTACGAGTTAATTATTGTTGGTAAGTTAGGGTGCGGAGTTGGGAGAGGATGCCTGCGGTAGAGTTTGTTTTGAATTTTATGAAGGAGGAGGGAGATTGAGGATTGTGAAGTTGCGTCAATGGTGAGGAATGAACTGGTGACAGGTACCAGGAAGAAGATGGAATGAAAAGGGCCGACGTGGTATTTGTTTGGAAATGGGAATTGGGCCGGATTTTTGTGGTAAAGCCCAACTCAATTTAAAATAAGTTTAATCTATTTTAAATACCTGTGTAACTTGTAAATTCAATATCTAAATCATACGGTAACAGAATCTGACGAAACAAGATCCATTGGGATCGTACGGACAACGACTTGGGAGTGGATTGGAGCTCGTTTGAATTTATGGAAATAAATTGTTTGATCAGAATCAATCAACAGTTTATCGTTATTTAACGATGAACTCCCAATGTGAGTAAAATTCACTAACTCTATCAGTTATATTCTTATAACGTTTTTTTAGAACTGATAAATGATGATTGATTGCTGTGTGCTAAATGTTTGGTTGATTGGCTTATGTATTGGTTTAAATTATAGATAACGATATATATAAATCGTTAATCAAATATTGACTCTGTTTATCAGAATATTTCATATTGAAATGAAGTTGATGTTATTATATTGTTTAACATCTGTGGATGCAGGGAAACAGGTCGAAGGAATCAAACTGGATTCCTCAACATTTATTTTACTGTTTTTCATATATTGTAATATATGATGTGATATAGAATCTGTTGTTGATTATGTGTGTTTGAATGATATCGGTCATTGTTATTTGTTATTTTAAATACTATATATAATACTGGAATTAAAATGGGAATTTTCAATGTGTATGTTGAAAATAAAATATATTTATATAAAATCAAATGATTTTATAAAAAGGAATTTCAAAGTGGATATTGAATAGTAAAGGAAATATTTGTAAAACAAATATAAAGGAAATATTTATATGAAATAAATAGGATATTGAAAATGAAATATTTAGAAAATGAATAGAGTTTGATAAAAAGAGAATTTTACATTTAGAAGTTTTAGACCCGTGCTTCGCACATGAGTGTAACATGATATTGATTTAAAGTAAATATTTTGCAAATAAAATATTATAAAGGAATTAGGGGTTTGAATTAGGAATTAAAATGGAATTACTGAAATTAGAACTGACTGGAAATTAGTTGAGTTGAATGGCTTTCTGGGTATCCATCTGATGTTGGTTTCGGCCTTCGGGGTTAATATGTAGGGGGTTGTTCTCTTACTAGTTTACAATTAGAGACTGATATATGTGAAACGATAGTGATGTGTGAATCAGAAATGGAAACATTTTCCAAAGTTAATAACGCATATTTCTAAAATTAGAAAATAACGATTTGAAGAATATATGGAAACGAGAAATGGGGAAATGAATAAATGTTGATTGATGGTTGATCGATAGAATTTCCATCTGGAAATAATATCATTATTTGCACACATGTTTTCCTTTGATAGTTAAATCACCGACTATCGAAGATTTTGACCATTTCCGTTGTCAACACGGAGAGACCGGGATCAAATATATCATTTGAAAACCAATCCCTATGGCATTAGCGTTGTGAATCAAATATGATGAAGATAATTGAAGACGGAGTTATGCAAGGGTTGTCCTATTTACAGAATAGTACCTTTGGTTTGTCCAGTCCTAGGACAACTTGAATGGACGAATGTCTGACAGAGTATATCTGGTAGATCACGTAAGTTGATCATTTCAAACGTATTTACGTTGTTGGCAGAGGAATTCGTTTCTCTTAGCTTATACCCGTGGTATTTTTAGAGGAATCAATTTGTGATTTGACAGGTATGACGATGTGGCATTCAAAGTAAATGAAGGAGTGATCTGTTAAAAGATACGTTATGACCTCAAGCCTCATCAACTGGGAAATGACAAAATCGGGCAGGTAGCATGGCTAAGTGGGTCACACCCAAGTAGGGTATATTGTCACCATCTAAAGAATATTCATATTTGTTACTTCTTTCGCTTCTGTATCTCCCGGGAACGGTTATGTTGGTATACAAACCATAAGATGATAATATATTCGGAACATTCAAGCGAAATAAATGGCCGGTCATGTGTGGCCTAGTTACAAGATATTCTTGTTGAACTCCAGTGTATCGCTTCTAGAGTACACTGATCGAAAGGTGGATCCATACCTTGTAATATTTGGAATCCATTACCCAATAAGAGCCTATGGTTTTTGATTGTATATTATATATGTAGAACGTGAGATGTAAGCGTTCTGCTAGATTTCTATTTACTTGATCTAGACATTATTATAATATCAGACATGTATCGTTTTAGAAAAATATTTTTGGTTATCATAAGGTTAAAAACCATCCGTGTTTTATGTGTGGATCGGTCTTATGATTATCCTTTGTTTCAAAAGGATTTTGAAAGGTTAAACAAATGATTTGAGTTTACTCACACCAGTCACATGACTGACCCAGAGTTTATTTTGTTTTATTTTCCCTAAACTCTTGGGTGCCCAATTTTGTACGGACAGTCAAGTAGTCAAGATTTTACAGATACTTGAAGAGTTGGAGTAGGATGCTTTCAGGATTATATAGATTGTTATTTCCGCTGTGTTGTAAGTGTTATACTCTAATAATGGTATTGTATACAGATACTGTTTTATTTCAAAGTTATGTTATGAAATATATTTATTCATTCCGCTGTGAGATTCGTGTTACTCTGATGTTTTATGTTCTTCTTCTTCTTCTATTCTAAGTTTCTATCTTATCTATCCTCACCCTCTAATTTCTTTCATGGACTATCCGGTATTTCCGATGCTTGAATAGTTGACATTGAGTTTATGTCGGTTACTCAGGGTCGCGAAAACCCGGGTAGTTACAGTGGTATCAGAGCTGAAGGTTAAGTTATTATCTTCGTTCTGTGGCGTGACTCAGTAGAGATGGGTTAGTAATAACCTAGGTTAAGTTTGAGTGTATATATAAGCGCGTATTTGTTGTTCAATATAAAATGATTTTATATTATGGAGATTTATTGATTGAGTTGTTTATGAGTTCTGGTCAATCAGTTTGATCCACTGTATCGGTAGGGGTTTATAAACACTTGAATACGATGGTCCGACATTGTATGCTTTGAAAGAGGGTAAATGAAACAATTTTACCTGAAATATATTTTGTTATAAAAGGAATCTATATATTGGAATGATTATGATATATAGGATGTGTTGGTTGTTATTATAATCGGATGAGATTATAAATTGAAATGGTTATATAAATAACCAATCAGAAATCATATAAGAGAAATATATGAAATCAGATGAATTAAATCTCAATTGGAATTTAAAATTCCAAATACATGAAAAGTGTTTGTAAATGGAATAGAATTAAATATATGGGAATTTTAAAATCTTGGGAGATTTTAAATTGTTTACAAGCAAATTAAATGATATTTGGGAAATAAATTTCAAAATGGAAGTGTTTAGAAATGATTTTAAAAGTGATATAGTATTGAACTCACTTCGATCGCTGGAAAATAGATTTCGATGATGACAGCTGCATCATCGGTGTTCATTTTCGAGTTACTAAGTGATGGATTAATGCCAAAAATTTTGTTTTTAAATTATTTTATGGAAAAACAAGTTGTGTGAATTTTGAAAAGGATTTGTTGATTTTAGAAAATCCAAAATGTTTAAAATTCCCTAGGAAAGATTGTTTGAATTGAAACAAATTAAATATGAATTTGTGAAAGCAAATTGAAATTGAATTAAAACCAATTAAGTGGAAAAATGAATTGAGATAGAAAATATTGGATTAGATTGGATTAGAGACAATCCGAAATGGAATTGGTCTGGTAAGTTAAGAGTTGAACTTAAAAATGGAATCTGAGTTTAGAACAGATTCGGCTTGGGTATAACCGAATGATTGGGATGACATTGGTATATGCAGAATTGGTAACAGATGGAAAGAATATAATGGTAGGCCCGACAAAAAGGTACACATTTATATTCATATGATTTGATGAGTTCTGAGCCAATTTGGCAAGTCGCTTGGTGTTTTGATTTTCTTTTGTGTTGGAGAAGGCCTAGAGAGTTGAGTTGGAGTTTGAGCTATTGACCAGTACAAAGGAGGTGCTGGCACAATTTTCAGAAATTTTGGGCATTAGAAATTTTTTAGAGTTTATGGAAATTTTCGTTAGTAGGAATAAATCAATAATTTAGTTAAAATTAATTAGTACAGTGAAATTGAAGGTTAAAGAAGTAAAAATAATTTTTAACCCAGTCAATAGGGTTTGTTTTCTACCTTAACAATTTCGAGGACGAAATTATTTTAAGGGGGGAAGAAAGTAATGTCTCGTATTTTTAAGATATTATAATTAATTTATTTAATTATTGAAAAAGTGATTTAGGGAATTAAATCGTTGTTTAAATAAATAATAGTATAATATATTTAATTTCTAAAATAGTCGAAAATAGTAGAATTGGCAATATTGTGTGAACTGGACAACTCAAAATATATAATTCGGTTTAAAATTGAATTATAATAACGAATACTGATAGTTTGAACGTATAATTATAATAAAATTATAATCGAGCTTGAAATGGCGCAGCAGTTCGTTAATTGGCGATTTGAACTTCAATTCAATATATAGAATCCGTTTTAAGTCTGATTTCGGTGAAACAAGAAAGGTTAGGAGCTGCTGAAGTATATTTTTCTAATGGAAGAGAAAAATCGAGATTTCGTCGTGTAAATTTTTATTTATGCCCAAATGAAATTTTCGAAAAGTCGCTATGGAATTCCTATATAATTTACAATGTTATATATAAGGAATTTCATTATAAATCGAATATCGATTTAATCGGGATTTGGAATATCGAGTTAGAAATTCATATAGGATTATTCTATAGCTGTATGGTATTCTATTGTGAATATATACGATAATATTATAAATAATTAATTTAGTTAATTTTAAATATATTTAATATTTAAAACGGTTTATTTAGAGCTTTAAAAATAGCCAGTTTTGCAAACGACCTCCGTTTCCGACGAAACTAATTTTGTTGGATCCGTAATATTAAATTATTGTTAGATTTCAATTTTCGTGATTTTTGGAGCCAGTGTGTCGTCGTATGGATTTTTAATGTGAAAAACAAGCAGTATTTCGACGATTAAAAATACGCTTTGTGAGCAAACGGAGTCGGAATTCGACGAAACCAGTTATGTTGGGTTCATAATGTCGAACCGTAGCTGCATGCCCATTTTCGTGATTTTTAGGTATCATGTCTGAACCTAGAAATTTTTAAACAACGATTGGTTATTAACTAATAAATTAATCGATATAAAAATATTTAAATTTTCCTATAAATATACCTTACCCCTTCTCATTCTAACCTAATTCTTTTCTGGTCAACATGGAAACAAAATGCGCCGTTGTTTATTTTTCCCCTTTCAATAAGATTTTCGATCTTCAAAAATTCCCACAAATTCAAATAAAATTATATAAATCGAGATACACATATAATCGAAATGCCTATGACTTTCTCTTTGATTTGATATATGTTTTATGGCATTTGGTGGTCGTTTTGTTGACTCAAAATTTCCAATGAGTGACTGTGAAACACTAGGGTTGGAGATTGGAAAAAACGGGAGCTTCAATTCGAGTTTTAGAGGTCGTTTTTGAGTTCGTGGGGTGGAACTATGCACAAATTATCGGGTATGCGATGCGATTCCATGTCGCAAGTTTGGAGTGATACCTGTTCGACACGGTGTTCTTTTGGGAGTACGAGTTAGTTATTGTTGGTATGGTAGGGTGCAGAGTTGGGAGAGGATGCTTGGGGTAGAGTTTGTTTTGAATTTTATGAAGGAAGGAGGGAGATTAGGCTTGTGAAGTTGCGTTAATGGTGAGGAATGAACTGGTGATGGGTACTAGGAAGAAGATGGTATGAAAAGGGCCGACGTGTTATTTGTTTGGAAATGGGAATTCGGCTGGATTATTGTTGTAAAGCCCAACTCAATTTAAAATTAGTTTAATCTATTGTAAATACCTGTGTAACTTGTGAATTCAATATCTAAATCATAGGGTAACAGAATCTGACGAAACAAGATCCGTTGGGAACTTATGGACAACGACTATAAAATAGAACTAATTGGGAATGGATTGGAGCTCGTTTGAATTTATGGCAAAATAAATTGTTTGATCTGAATCAAACAACAATTTATCGTTATTTAATGATGAACTGCCAATGTGAGTAAAACTCACCAACTCTATCAGTTATATTTTTATAATGTATTTTTAGAACTGATAAATGATGATGGGTTGTTGTGTGCTGACTATTTGGTTGAATGGCATATGTGTTGGTTGAAATTATAGGTAACGATATATATATAAATCGTTAATCAAATATTGATTCTGTTTATCAGAATATTTCATATTGAAATGAAGTTTATGTTATTATATTGTTTAACATCTGTGGATGCAGGGAAACAGGTCGGAGGAATCCAACTTGATTCCTCAACATTTATTTTACTGTTTTTCATATATTGTAGTATATGATGTGATATAAAATCTGTTGTTGATTACGTGTGTTTGAATGATATCGATCATTGTTATTTGGTATTTTAAATACCATATATAATACTGGAATTAAAATGGGAATTTTCAATGTGTATGTTGAAAATAAAATATATTTATATAAAATCAAATGATTTTATAAAAAGGAATTTCAAAGTGGATATTGAATAGAAAAGGAAATATTTGTGAAACAAATATAAAGGAAATATTTATATGAAATAAATAGGATATTGAAAAGGAAATATTTGGAAAATGAATAGAGTTTTATAAAAAGAGAATTTTACATTAGGAAGGTTTAGAACCGTGCTTCGCACATGAGTGTAACATGATATTGATTTAAAGTAAATATTTTGCAAATAAAATATCATAAAGGAATTTGGGGTTTGAATTAGGAATTTAAATGGAATTACTGAAATTAGAATTGACTAGAAATTAATTGAGTTGAATGGCTTTCTGGGTATCGATCTGATGTTGGTTTTGGCCTTTGGGGTTAATACGTAGGGGGTTGTCCCCTTACTAGTTTATAGTTAGAGACTGATATATATGAAAAGATAGTGATGCATGAATCAGAAATGGAAACGTTTTCCAAAGTTAATAATGCATATTTCTAAAATTAGAAAATAAGGATTAGATGAATCTATGGAAACGAGAAATAGGGAAATGAATAAATGTTGATTGATCGATAAAATTTCCATCTGGAAATAATATCGTTATTTGCACACATGTTTTCTTTTGATAGTTAAATCACCGACCATCGAAGATTTTTACCAGTTCCATTGTCAATACGGAGAGACCTGGATCAGATATATCATCTGAAAACCACTCCATATGGCATTAGCGTTGCGAATCAAATATGATGAAGATAATTGAAGATGGAGTTATGCAAGGGCTGTCCTGTTTACAGAATAGTACCTTTGGTTTGTCCAGTCCTAGGACAACTTAAATGGACGAATGTATGACAGAGTATATCTGGTAGATCGCGTAAGTTGATCGTTTCAAATGTATTTACGTTGGTGGCAGAGGAATTCGTTTCTCTTAGCTTATACCCGTGGTATTTTTGGGGGAATCAATTTGTGATTTGACGGGTATGACGATGTGGCATTCAAACTAAATGAAGGAGTGATCTGTTAAAAGATACGTTATGACCTTAAGCCTCATCAACTGGGAAATGACAGAAATCGGGCAGACAACATGGCTAAGTGGGTCGCACCCAAGTAGGGTATATTGTCACCATCTAGAGAATATTCATATTTGTTACTTCTTTCGCTTCTGTATCTCCCGGGAACGGTTATATTGGTATACCAACCATAAGGTCATAATATATTCGGAACATTTAAGCGAAATGAATGGCCGGTCATGTGTGGCCGAGTTACAAGATGTTCTTGTTGAACTCCAGTGTATCGCTTCTAGTGTACATTGATCGGAAGGTGGCTCCATACCTTGTCATAGTTGGAATCCATTCCGCAATTAGAGCCCTCGGTTTTTGATTGTATATTATATATGTTGAACGTGAGATGCAAGCATTCTGCTAGATTTCTATTTATTTGATCTAGACATTATTATAATATCAAACAATTACCGTTTTAGAAAAATATTTTGGGTTATCATAAGGTAAATACCATCCATGTTTATGTGTGGACCGGTCTTACGATTATCCTTTGTTTCAAAAGGATTTTGAAAGGTTAAACAAATGATTTGAGTTTACTCACACCAGTCACATGACTAACCCAGAGTTTATTTTATTTTGTTTTCCCTAAACTCTTGGGTGCCCAATTTTGTACGGGCAGCCATGTAGTCGGGATTTTATAGATACTTGAAGAGCTGGAGAAGGAGGCTACAGGATTATATAGATTGTTATTTCTGCTGTGTGGTAAGTGTTATACTCTAATAATGGTATTGTATACAGATACTATTTTATTTCAAAGTTATGTTATGAAATATATTTATTCGTTCCGCTGTGAGATTCATTTTACTCCGATGTTGTATGTTCTTCTTCTTTTTCTATTCTAAGTTTCTATTTTATCTATCCTCACTCTCTAATTTCTTTCATGGACTATCCGGTATTTCCGATGCTTGAATAGTTGGCATTGAGTTTATGTTGGTTACTCAGGATCGCGAAAACCCGGGTCGTTACAGGTACCTACGCCGCCTATGATTGATACGTTTATTTTTGAAGTTGTTTTATTCACTTATAATAATAATAAACAATGAAATTTCGCGTATAAAGCATATTCGGCTATTATAAGGGAAAACTCTATCCTCTACTACGTTCATTGTGTGATGGGACCTGAGTCATATAATAGCTTCATTTTTTTTCAAAAGCATTGCGTTGTTTTATTTTAAACTAAGATTTATGTGGAGTAAACCCATTCCGTGCTATACGGCATGGTCCCGTGATTTACCTAACTTTAAAATCATGCTAATAACTATTTTAGTTCTCACACCAGTCTCATGACTGACTCGGAGTTTATTGTTCTAACCTAAACTTTGGGTGCCCATATTTTCCATATGGGCAGTCGGTAGTTTTGGTTTTGCAGATTTCTTTTTACAGATCCTGTTTTATAGCTGAAGCTATATTCTAGAAGCTCTGTATCCATGTATTTCTTTAATTTGTGTTATGTATTATTTTTCCGCTGCCTTGTAATTTAAATCTATGATATTGTATTTCCAATGTGAAATATTTATTCGTACTCTAATGTATTCTTGTGGTCTGATGTAGATTGTTGTAATAAGCAATGAAATGTTGTTCTGTTTGTGTTCTGATGAGTGTTGTTCTAAAAGCAATTCGGATTTTCCCGTAAGGGCGAGTTTGTGTCGTTTCATTGCACACTTCCCGCAGCAAAGTCCAATTCATGAAGTTAACTCATTAGTTCCCATCTGGATACTGAGTTCTACTTCCTATTTGGACTACCTTTTCTTCTCAGGTTTTGGTCATCATCACCCTGGTCATGATCTCCAGTCGGTTCGGTTCGGGTATTGTAACATCCCGTGATTTTAAAATATTAAAACTGACAAATTTAAGAATACTTAATTTTTAGAAGAAGAATTATGTGAAATGGGTTACGCCATTGTGTTTGTCTCGGAATTCTACTTGAGATAGAGTCTGAGTTTGCGTAAAACGGACATCGTATGAAGAAGTTATGAAGCACGGAAGATTTAAAGTTTAAAGCTATAAAGTAAGTCGACCGCCCATTTTTCACCATTCGACCATTTACAAGTCGACCGCCCATTTATTACCAGTCGATTATTTTTAACGAGAAGTGAAAACTGTCAACCGGTTGAAATTGGCCAGTCGACTAGTTGATTGTGGATAGTTCTCTGATGATGTGTTTTCTAATTTGAGTGGTTCGGATGGTTCCTAATCAAATCTAAAGGTCCTAATTCACCTAATACACCTATAAATGAACACCTAAGCCTAACCCTAATATCTTCAACCCTAATCCATGGCGTCTCCATGCTACTGCTCCAACTCAATTTAATTTAGCTTTTCTTCTTCAACAACCAAAGAAGTGGTTATTCAAGATCATATTCGCTACAATAATGCCTAATTCTCTTTTCTAAGAATCATGTTGCTGTGAGTTTATGTTACTTTCACATATAATTAAATTAAAAAGTAATTGTGATAGGATTGTAAATTGGATCTAATGTATATGCCTGTAAATAAGATGAATCATATCAAGTTTTGTAATTTGTTATCTTGCTGATTCATACCCAATTGCTATTATCACATGCCAGTCTGATCTGTCTCATCGTTATTCATTTCACATTCCTATTTATATGTTTATGCCAATTTTGATGTTTGATTCTCTTCCCTTCTTCTTTTCCTTTTTCCTTTTGAGATTGGGCTAACTTCGAGCCTAGGCATATTATGTTGAGATTTACGTACGAATAACGTTGGGATGATTGGGAAAAGTTTGGGAAATATGTAATAAAATGAGATTCGGCATAAATTGTTGATAACTACGAAATTGATTTGGGTATAATTTGTTACAACTTGTATACATGGAATTATAGGCATAACTTGAATTAGCATTATAAGCATAATTGGAAATTATGGGCAATTGGAATACATTAATTGAAGATTTGAAATTGGGCATGAGTAAAAAGGAAAAGATAACGAACGCCAAAGACAAGACGTTAGATTGGGTTGTGGTAGAAGCATGCCTGGAACCGCCCGGCATATCCAGCAACCACAAAAGATCAATCTAATGTGAGAGGTCAAAGGCAAAAATTAGAAGCATAATAGTGCTAAGACACAAGGTTAGATTCGTATTGCGGTAGAAGTCCACCCGGAACCGCCCGGCATACCCAGCAACCGCAAACGGTAATCTATTGTGGGAGGGCTTGCACAATTACAAAATAATGAATTAATGAACACTTAACTAAGATAAGACATGTGGTAAGACATGGGAGTAATAAAAGGGATTAAGTGGGAAATCCTAGTGAGGACCAGCATAGAAGGGGAGCTTGTGTCAAGTATGGGGACCCTATTCAACCAGTAACCCATTTTTAGTATCTCTATGAGCTCGAACTAGGTCGAGGACGGGACACGCTTGCTAAGGTTGATTGTAAGAGGTCAAAAGAGTAAAGAGCGATGGCAACGCAAGTCCAATGGAGTCATGTGTGTGCGTGGGTCCGGGCTGGTAGGTAAGACGTTCTTGCATCGTGTAGGTATAAGTCGTGCATTTTAGTAGTATCGAGTTGCCGCTTTAAGGAGTGATACACCTTACTGTGGGGCCAACATGGGTATCTACGAGTTAGGGAGCCGATCGAATGGGGAGGGTAGTGGGTACAACTAGTAGGGGTAGGAGCAAGTAGGTACCTACGAGAGCAGCTATGAGTACACGAAGCTACCATTATTATGATTAGTAGGGAGGGATCACCTTTTAGTATGAGACTAGTATTGGTGCGGTGCAGGAAATATCTTATAGTGGTTAGAAGCGCAATCGATGTTATACCTTGTTCATCTTGTATACCTTGTCATATCTGCTTATGTTACACTCATCTATTATATCCAGTTTATGTTCTTATCCTGTTACTTTGCTAATTATTTTGTTGAAGTCACTAGACTCGCCAGACTTTATGTCTGACCCTTTTTGTTTCGCCTCTTTTCTTTCCTTTCCCCCCAGGTTCTTAGAGTGGGATAAGCGAGGCTTGATTTGGATTTCTCTCTCTCTCTCTCTCTCTCTACTGAAAGTGCTTGGAAGTGCTGAAAGTAATGCTCAGCTTTGTTTCTCTTTCATATGGCATTTTGGAATGGGATTATGGTTTTGGTTTTATGTACTCCGATAATAATTTTGTTCAAGATGGATATTTGTGCCCTTGGCCTTAGTTTATGGTTTTGATGTTCTAACCAGACATGTTTTGTTTTTCCGCTGCAATGAATAAATTTTGAATTTTTAAGTACCGTTTATATATCGGTCTTGTGATGTTCTGTTCTATACTCTTAAAACGCTCCATGAAAGTTAATGCATTCCCTTAGTGAGTGACATTAATGGACTTGGGTTTTCACTCGTGGTATCAGAGCTGAAGGTTACCAGAACAGATAAAAGATTTTGAAAACTATTTTCAAAAGCATTTTTTTTTAAAAAAGAATTATTTTCAAAAACATGTTTTAGAGAAGGTATTTTCAAGAGAAAGGTTTATTATGAAAAACATAATCCCCAAAAGCCATATATCTTTCTTATATTCTCTCTTTTGAATCTCTTCCTCCGCGTGTAGATGCTTTTTCTAAGATATATAAGGACTTTCGTGCGATGGGCGGAAAACTGTTTCATGGGACTGAGACTTTTGTTGAGGCTAGAAATTGGCTCAAGGAAGTGGAGGACTTGTTTGGTATTTTGAAGTAGACGATGGAAGGAAGGTTCAACTAGCAGCTTGACTACTGAAGGATGATGCCTCTTTTTGGTGGGAGGTAATGAATGGAGAACGTGCAGTGGAGACTTGGATGGATTTCGGATAGAGGTTCGAGTTGAAATTTCTTTCACAAGCAGAAAAGAGTATGCACATGGAGAGGTTTTTGTCTTTGAAACAAGGAAATCTATCTGTTAAGGAGTATGTTAACAAGTTTAATTGGTTGGCGAGATTTGGTTTAGAGTTGGTGAACACACCGCATAAGAAAGCCTTGAGATTTGCTAAGGGCTTGAATGAACTGCTTCACGGGTTGGCTATGTCCTACATTCCTATAGGGGCTACTTTCGAGAAACTTGTTGATATGGTGTTGATGAATGAGGAGGAGAACGGTGATAAAATGGATAGGACACAGGATAAGAAGGCGGATCCAAAGAAGGCACAACAATAACAACAAAAGAAAGGCGGTAGGGATAACAAGGGCCAAGAGAAAAGGAAATGTCACAATTCTGGAATACCTGGCCACTTAAAGAAAGACTGTAGAAAGAAGAAGAAGCCTGCCTGTTACCATTGCGGTGAGGAGGATGTATGATTAAATATTGCCTGAGGAAGCAAGGACAAGGGCAAGGGCAGAGGACAGGATTTACTTCTGGAGGGCAGGTTCATGCTCTCATGGCACCGGGGCAAGAAGGAGCTAGAACATTTCTGTTGAAAGATTGATTTTCCTTTTTGATCATCCTATTCGAAATTTGTTTGATTCTACCACTTCACATTCGTTTATATCTGCTTCATTAGTTGAAACACTGCACCTAAATACTAGTTTAGTTATGGATCCCATTGTAGTCTCAAATCCTATTGGTGGTTCGGCTCATTTATCTATGGTTTGTCGGTATTTGAGAGTTTCTATCTTGGGTGTTGGGTTTGAATGCAATGCCTACATTCTTGGTTTCATGGGCTATGGTTTGATTCTAGGGATGGATTGGCTAGCCAGGTATGGTGCCATCCTAGACTGTGAAAGGAGGGTAGTTAGATTGTTGACTCCTTGTGGAAGGACCCTTGATATATCTTGTGAACCTATGGGTTTAGTGATGCTTATCTACCTAGAATCACTTGACGCATCCATCATTGACTTGCAATCTGTTCAAGTAGTCTGTGAGTATGATGACGTCTTTGACGAGGTTCGGGGTTTACCCGCGAGGTGAGAGATAGACTTCCGTATATACTTAGTAGATAATGTAAAGCCATTTGCATTGGCAGTGCGCCACATGGCTCCGAGAGAGAGGAAGCAACTCGGTAAATAAGTAGGGGAGATGCTTGAGAAAGGGTTCATAAGAAGAAGTATTTCAGAATAGGGTGCTCCAGTTGTTTTTTCTACGAAGGCGGACGGTTCGCTTAGATTGTGCGTGGATTATAGGGAGCTAAATAAACTCATGAAGAAAAATAGACACGCATTGCCAAGGATAGATGATTTGTTCGATCAATTGGTTAGTGCTTCAGTTTTCTCGTAGTTGGACTTAGCTACAAGATTTTATCAGTTGAGGGAAGCTGAGGATAGTATAGATAAGACTGCTTTTAGGGCTCCCGACGGTTACTTCAAGTGGCTCATCATGCCTTTTGGTTTGACGAACGCACCCACATATTTTGTAGACTTGATGAGTTGGGTGTTTATGGAATTTCTAAATATGTTCGTGGTAGTCTTTGTGGATGATATCTTGATATTTTGTAGAAGCGAGGAAGAGCATGCCCTACATTTTCGGGAAGTCTCAGAGACTCTTAGAGTACATCAACTCAAAGCTAAGTTCTCCAAATGTCATTTTTGGAGGAAGGAAGTGAGGTTCTTAGGGCATGTGGTCTCTAAGGAGGGGATAGCAGTAGATCCAACGAAGGTGGTAGCAATAAAAAATTGGAAGATTCCTAGGAATGCAACGAAGTAAGAAGTTTTCTTGGGTTGGTAGGCTATTATAGGAAGTTCATTAAGGAATTTGCGAAGATATCAGCCCCACTTACGCGGTTAACGAAAAAGAATTTGACCTTTTCTTAGGATGTTGACTATGACGATGCTTTCCAACATTTGAAGAGGGCTTTGGCGACAGCTCCAGTTTTAGTTTTGTCAGATGGGAGTAAATCGTTCACAGTGTATACCGATGCTTGCGGGACATGGCTTGGCGCAATTTTGATGCAAGAGGGAAGGGTGATATGCTTTGGTGGAAGGCAGTTAAAGGTCCACGAGAAGAATTACCCCACCCTCGACTTAGAGTTAGCTGCCATAGTTTTTGCACTTAAGTCTTGGCGTCACTATTTGCTTGGAGAGAGGTTTATGTTGTATATAGACCATAAGTCACTAAAATACTTGTTCTCTCAAAAAGATCTAAACTTAAGGCAATAGAGATGGATGGAATTCTTAGCATCCTTAGATTTTGAGATTGCATATACCCTTGGAAAGGGTAACGTTGTTGCTGATGCCTTGAATAGAAAGAGGTTGACTTTAAGTCTTTTGTTTGTCGAGCGGTAGAGTTTAGAGTACATATCTACCTTTGATTTTAGACCCTCTGTCGATTATGTACCCGGTTTATTGGCATCGTTAGAGGTGCGACCTACGCTTTTGGAACAAATAGGAGCGGCACAGCGAGATGACCCAAAGATGATAGAGATAGCAGACAAGCTCATAAGAGGGGCGTCTTCGAGCCATCTTAGTAGGTATATTATAGATGAAAAAGGTTGGTTGTCTAGGGATGGGAGACCTTGCGTATCACGAGACGAAAGCTTGAGAAGGACAATACTTGAAGAAGCACATTGTTATAAGATGACCATACATCCCGGTGGTGACAAAATGTATAGGGACATGAAGCAAGTTTTCTTTTGGGTCGGAATGAAGAAGGATGTGGCTGAGTTCGTTTCTAGATGCTTAGTGTGCCAGCAAGTCAAGGCTGAGCAAAAGAAGCCTGGTGGTTTGCTTCACCCTTTAGAGGTTCCACAGTGGAAATGTGAAGGCGTTTCCGTGGACTTCGTCGACGGGTTGTCGAGGTCAAGGAAGGGTAATACGGGGATTTGGGTAGTAGTAGATAGACTTACCAAAAGCGCCCATTTCATTCCCGTTAAGATAAAAGAACAGCGGCATGGTTAGCATCTGTTTATCTCCGAGAGATAGTTCATCTACACAATTGTGTTTGAGCACCGCTTATCACCCTCAGACAGACGACCAAACAGAAAGAGTGAATAGGATTCTAGAAGATCTTTTGAGGTTATGCATCTTGGACTTTGGAGGGACATGGGAGGAACACCTTCCATTAGTAGAGTTCGCCTACAACAACAGCTGTCAGACTAGTATTGGCATGGCAACTTTTGAAGCTCTATATAGACAACCTTGCCAATCACCGACTTATTGGTGGGAATCTATGGATAAGATTTTGCTTGGACCCGAGATGGTTAGGGAAACCTCGAAGAAGATAGACTTGATTCGAAGACGCATGAAGACGGCACAAGACCGGAAAAAGTCATACGTCGATAAGAGACGAACCGATCTTGAGTTCGATGTTGGAGACTCGGTTTTTATTAAAGTGTTACCATTGAGGAACGTAGTTCTCTTTGGATTTGTAAGGGAAATTGGAACCAAGGTTCATAGGGCTATTCCCCATTACAGAAAGAATTGGACAGATAACCTATAGAGTGAAGTTTCCTGAGAAGCTTTGTGGTGTTCATGACATATTTCACGTGTCGCATCTAAGGAAGTGTTTACATGATACCATGGAAGTAGTAGAGCCGAGCACGCTTAGAGAAGTGAAAGTAGATTGTGATGCCATGGTTAGACGAGTTCCTACATGCATCCTTGGATCGGAGGTCAAGAAGTTACGCAACCGAGAGGTCAAGTTGATTAAAGTCCAATGGGGAGATGATCAAGGAGACACGACTTGAGAAGCAAAAGACAAGATACGTGCGTTGTACCTTTTCCTTTTTGAGGGTATGTTCTTAACTTCTCCTTTTTCTACCACTTTGTTTATACATGTTCTATCATTTAGTATATCCTCTCGATTATATCTTCGATCTTTAGATAGAAAATCCTATGGTTGTAAACATGTGTTTGAGACATGTTATGTTTGATGGATGCAAGTGAATGTAAGTGTTTGCTAGTAGTTGCTCGCGGATGCATTACACACATATTAGGCACTAGATCGGCTCAATCACTTTCATATTACATACAGATGAGTGTGCATATTTAAATTAATGGATGTATATTGAATGTGTTATCATATGAATGTTGCATTTGGATGAATGGTTGTGCACTTATATAGAAATGATATGTATCATTAGGATTCTTTTGCATGCATAATGGACGCATGGCACTATCATAATTTGCATTAAGGAGGTCAACTGAATTAGTAGACCACCTGATTTTGCATTAGGATAAGGACATATACACACACTTAGCACATGTTCATGAAAGCATTAGAAATCTTTTAAGGACAATGGACGCCCGTGATTAATGGATGAGTAGATGGATGATGGATGGTAGGACATACATTCTTCTTAACTTGGAGATTTTGGGGATGAAATCCTTTAAGTAGGGGAGAATGTAACACCTCATAATTTTAAAATATTAAAACTGAAAATTTTAAGAATACTTAATTTGTAGAAGAAGAATTAAGTGAAACGGGTTACGCCATTGCGTTTGTCTCGGAATTTTGCTTGAGATAGAGTCCGAGTTTGCGTAAAACGGACATCGTATGAAGAAGTTATGAAACTCGGAAGATTTAAAGTTTAAAGATGTAAAACAAGTCGACCGACCATTTTTCACCATTCGACCGTTTATAAGTCGACCGCCCACTTATCACTAGTCTATTTCTTTTAAGCAGAAGTGAAAACTGTCTACTAGTTGAAATTGGCCAATCGACTGGTTGATTCTGGACAGTTTCCTGATGACGTGTTTTTCTAATTTGAGTGGTTCGGATGGTTCCTAATCAAATTTAAAGGTCCTAATTCACCTAATACACCTATAAATAAACACCTAATCCTAAACCTAATCTCTTCAACTCTAATCCATGGCGCCTCCATGCTGCTACACCAACTCAAATTAATTTAGCTTTTCTTCTTCAACAATCAAAGAAGAGGTTATTCAAGTGTAATGACCCGCATTGTCAGAGGTATTATAATTAATTTATTTAATTATATAAATAGTGATTTAGGGAAGTAAATCGTCATTAATTAAATTATAGTCAATATTTAATTAAATTAAATAATAGAATAATATATTTAATTCAGAAATAATCAAAATATTGGAAATCACAATATTCTATGAACTGGGTCTTCCCTAAGATTTATTTCAGCTTAGAGTTGAATTATATTGACGAATATATTCAATCGACGTCAGTTTGAACATGGAATTATAATATAATTAAAATAGAGCTCGAAATGGCGCGGCAGTTCGCTATTTGGCGATTTGAACTTCAACTGAATATACAGAGTTAGTTTTAAATCGGATTTCTGTGAAACAAGAAACGTGTGGAGCTGGTGAAGTATATCTTTCTAGTGGAAGAGAAAAATCGAGATTTCGTCGTGTAGATTTTGAGTTATGTCCAAATCAAATTCTCAGAAATGCAGCGCCCTGACCATAACGATTTAATTATATTTGATATACGGATTTAAATAGAAATCGAACATCGATATAACTCTGACGATGTAATATCGAGTTGTAAATTCATATAGGAATATTCTGGAGCTGTATGGTATGCCACTGTGAATATAGACGATAATATTTATTTTTAAATATTAAATTTAATTATATTTAATTATATTTATATATTTAAATAGGCTATTTAGAGCTTTAAAAATAACCACTTTTGCAAATGAAGTCGGAATTCGACGAAACTAGTATTGTTGGATCCGCAATGTCAAATTATTGTTAGATTCCAAGTTTGGTGATTTTTTAGAGTCACTGTATGGACGTACAGATTTTTAGAGTGAAAAACAGTCAGTATTTCGATAGTTAAAAATACGCCGTGTGAGCATACGGAGTCGGAATTCGACGAAACCAGTTTCGTTGGGATCGTAATGTCGAACTCTAGCTACATGTCCAGTTTCGTGATTTTTGGGTGTCGTATGTGATCACACGGATTTTTAGAGTGAAAAACAAATATTTAAAATAAATTATCCTAACTAAAATATCACAACAAAAATATCTAAAATATCTCCCCTATAGATAAACGTTTTTCTTCCATTCCTTAAGACCTAAGCCAGCCGCAGTTTTTCTATCTCCTCAGCAAGCGAAACACAAAAGAGAAAACCATCTTCAAAATTCCTAATCTCTTCAAATGTAATTCTATAATTCATGGAAAAATTATATATAAAATGCTGAGACTCTTCTCTTCGATCTGGTATCATTCTCTTTGGGTTCGATGTAATTTTTCGTTCGATGGATTTTACACAGTGCACGTCTCTTGTGCTAGGGCTCGACTTTTCTTAAGATGGAGGCATTGTTGCTCGAATTTGAGGTTGAGATGGAGTTTAAGGGGTTGAGTAGTTGCGTTTGCCAAATTTGGGTGGATTCCAATCAAAAAAGGTGTCGGGTTCCTGTACACGGCAAAACGCGAGGTCGAAATCGCGTTTAGAAAAGGGCAGGCGAGATCAATGATTTTGGTCTTGGGGTGTTGAGGAATCGAAGAGATGATTTGTTGTGATTTTAGTTGGATTTTAAAGTGATTGAAGAAGGTGGATTTGAAGGGGGAAGTCGGCTATGGTCTGTCGTGAAGAGCAGCAGCGTTGGGGAAGATGGAGTGACGTGGATGCTTAATCGTGGGTCATGGGTTTAAGGATTTAGTGGGCCAATGTGTAAGGTAAAGCCCAATGTGAAGTTTAAGTCCAAGTTAAATTTCAATTTAAATGTGTTTGAACTTCGAAATTTAATAACTTTGTCATACGATATCGGTTTTCAGCGAAGCAAGATCCGATGGGATCGTATGGACGGACACTACACGATGGAACTGACTAGAAGCCCATTGGAGTTCGTTACAATTTATGGCGAAATAAATTGTCCGTCTGAATCAAAGACAGTTAATCGTTTTTAACGATAACAGTCCAATGTGAGTAAAACTCACCAACTTTGAACAGTTCTATTTTTACAACGTATTCTTAGAACTGTTAAATATTGCCTGTTTGATTGTGTGTTGACTGTTTGATTGAACTGCAGTTAGTGGAATTTTTTATATATATATATATATGTGTGTGTATATATATAAACCGTTAAATATTTATATGTTGATTCTTTTATCAGAATATTTCATATCAAAGTGAAATCGATGTTAATCGTATTGTCTAACATCTGTGATGCAGGGAAACAGGTCGGAGGAATCCAACTGGATTCCTCAACATTTATTTTACTGTGATTTATATATTGTGATATATAATGTGATATATAATCTGACGTTGATTATGTGTGTTTAGACGATATTTATCGTTGTTATATGGCATGTTAAATACCATAAGAAATACCAGAATGTAGAAAAGGGATTTTCAAAGTATATCTTGAAAATAATTTATTTACATAAAATCAATGGATTTTATATTATAAAAGAAAAAGGATTTGGAATAAAAGGAATTATATTGGTTAAACAGATATAGAGGGAAATATTCGTAAAAACAAATATAAAGGGAAAATATTTGTCAAACAAATAGAAAGGGAAATATTTGTAGAACATTTACAAGTAGATTAAAAGGGATTATTTATTTATTTAGGAAATAAATAGAATTAGAATAAAGGGATATTTATTTGAGAAAATAAATAGAATAAAGTAAATATTTATTTAGAAAATAAATACGATATTATAAAAGGAGTTAGAATCAATCAGTTAGAGTTAAAGGGGTAAATCGAATATAGTTTATTTGAAAGGAGTTAATCAGTTAGAGTTAACCAGTTGGAGGTAATCAAATAGAGTTAATCAATTAGAGTTAAAAACGAACTAGAGTTAATCGTATAGAGTTAAAGAAATAGAGTTAAGCAAAATTAGAAAATGACTAGAGATTAATAAGTTGAATGGTTACCTGAGTATCGATCTGATGTTGGTTTCGTCCTTCGGGGTTTATACTTAGGAAGTTATTCTCTTGTTAGTTTATAGTTAGAGTCTGATAGATGTGGAAGAATAGTGATACATAATTAAGCCATGGAAATGTTTTCCAGTATTAATAACGTATATTTTCTAAACATAGAAAATAAGGAAATATATATATACATATGTTTGATGATTGATCGATATAATTTCCATCTGGAAATAATATCATTGTTTGTACACTTGTTTTATTTGATAGTTAAATCACAGACTATCGAAGTTTTGACCATTTTAACGTTGTTAATATGGAGAGACCGGTTGGATTATTATCCAAAGAACCACTCTGTATTGGCATAAGCGTTGCGAATCATATATGCCAAAGACAATTGAAGACGGAGTAAAGTACAAGGGCATTGTATAAGTCTTAAATAACAGTGCCTAAGATGGGTGTACTGAATAGTGCCTTCGGTTTGTCCAGTCCCAGGACAACTTTTATGGACGAGGGTCTGACAGAGTATATCTGATAGATCACGTAAGTTGATCGTTTCAAACGTATTTACGTTGGTGGCGGAGGAATTCGTTTCTCTTAGCTTATACCCGTGGTATTTTTGGGAAAATCAATTTGTGATTTAGAGGGTATGACGATGTGACATTCTAAGTGAATGAAGATGTGGTATGTGAAAAGATAAGCGCAGCTTCTAGCCTCCATCCGGTAAATGACAGAAATCGGGCAGGCAACATGGCTAAGTCAGTCGCACCAAAGTAGGGTGTATAATCACCTATCTAGAGAATATTCATTTGCTTCTTTAATCTATCAATGCTGTCCCATATATATACGGGAACGGTTGCTGATCCCAACCGTTGGTGATGTACATTCGATACACTCAAGCGAAATGAGTGGTCGGTCATGTGTGGCTGAGTTGCAAGATGTTCTTGTTGAACTCCAGTGTATCGTTCCTAGATTACACTGATCGGAAGGTGGTTCATACCTTGTCATAGTTGGAAATCCATTACCCAATATGTGCTTGCGGTTTCGATTGTATACTATATGTAGAACATGAGATGAAAGCGTTCTGCTAGATTGACATCTATTTGACTTAGACATTATTATAATATCAGAATGATATTGCTTTTCAAAGATGTATGGATTTTCATAGGGGAAAAACCCGTTCCATTTTCATGGCGTGGTCTTATGATATATCCGTTATTAAACCAAGTGTTTGGAGTTTTATTCACACCAGTCCCATGACTGACCCAAAGTTTATTTTTTTTTGTTTTCCCTAAACTCTTGGGTGCCTAAATTTGTACGGGCAGTCAAGTAGTCGGGATTTTACAGATGCACTTGGAGGTCTTGGAGCAGGAGGCTTCAGGATTATATAGCTATTGTTTACTTTCCGCTGTTGTTGTAAGTGTCGTGCTCTGCAATGTTATTGTATACATATACTGTTTGTATTTCAAAAGTTATGTTATATTTTATTCGTTCCGCTGTGAGATTTGTGTTTACTCTGATGATGATGTTCTTCTTCTTCTTCTATTCTATAAGTTTCTATCTTATGTACCCTCACCCTCTAAATTCTTTCTATTAGTTTCCTGATTTCCAGTACAATTTGGGGTTGGACTGGTGTTTTTGGTCAGCTCAAATTGGTCCGGATTTTCGGGTCACTACATCAAGACCAGATTTGCTACAACAACGACTAATTCTCTTTTCAAAGAATCCTACCGCTGTGAGTTTATGTTACTTTCATATATAATTAAATTAAAAAGTAGTTGTGACAGGATTTTAAATTGGATCTAATGTATGTACCTATAAATAAGATGAATCATATCAAGTTTTGTATCTTGTTATCCTTCAGATTCATACCCAATTGCTATTGTCATATGCATGTCTGTATCTTATCGTTATTCAATTCACATGCCTATTTATATGTTTAGCCAATTTTGATTTTTGATCCTCTTCCCTTCTTCATTTCCTTTTTGCTTTTGAGATTAGGCTAACTTTGAGCCTAAGCATATTATGTTGATATTCACGTACTAATAACGTTGCGATGATTGGGAAAAGTTCGGGAAATACGTAATAAAATGAGATTTGGAATAAATTTTTGATAACTAAGAAATTGATTTGGGCATAATTTGGTACAACTTGTATACATGGAATTATAGGCATAACTTGAATTAGCATTATAAGCATAATTGGAAATTATGGGCAATTGGAATACATTAATTGAAGATTTGAAATTGGGCATGAATAAAAAGGAAAAGATAATGAACACCTAAGACACAAGTTTAGTTTGGGTTGCGGTAGAAGTCTGCCCGGAACCGCCCGGCATATCCAACAACCGCAAAATAACAATCTAATGTGAGAGGTCAAAGGCAAAAATTAAAAGCATAATAGTGCTAAGACATGAGGTTAGATTCGAACTGCAGTAGAAGTCTTCCCGGATGTGCCCGACATATCCAGCAAATGCAAACGGTAATCTAATGTGGGAGGTCTTGCACAATTACAGATATAATGAATTAATGAACACAACTAAGATAAGGCATGTGGTAAAGCATGAGAATAATAAAGAGGTTATGTGGGTGACATGAGTAGCATGTGAAACATAATTAAGAGCACTTAACCATAATGAGACATGTTGTAAGACATGGGAGTAATAAAAGGGGTTAAGTGGGAAATCTTACTGAGGACCAAGCCTAGAAGGGGAGCTTGTGTCAAGTATGGGGACCTTTTTCACCAGTCACCCGTTTTTAGTATCTATATGATCTCGAACTAGGTCGAGGACGGGACATGCTTACTGGGGTTGGTTTTAAGAGGTCAAAAGAGTAAAGAGCGATGGCAATGCAAGTCCAACGGAGTCATGTGCGCGCGTGGGTCCGGGCTGGTAGGTAAGACATAGTTGCATCGTGTAGGTATAAGCCGTACATTTTAGTAGTATCGGGTTGCCACTTTAGGGAGTGATACACCTTACTGTGGGGCCGGTACGGGTATCTACGAGTTTGAGAGCCGATCGAATGGGGAGGGTAGTGGGTACAACTAGTGCGGGTAGGAGCAAGTGGGCACCTATGAGAGCAGCTAAGAGTACACAAAGCTACCATTATTATGATTAGTAGGGAGGGATCACCTTTTAGTATGAGACTAGTATTGGTGCGGCACAGGAAATATCTTATAGTGGTTAGAAGCGCAATCGATGTTATACCTTGTTCATCTTGTTTACCTTGTCATATCTGCTTATGTTACAGTCATCTCTTATATCCAGTTTATGTTCTTACCCTGTTACTTTGCTAATTATATTGTTAAAGTCACTAGACTCGCCAGACTTTATGTCTGACCCTTTTTGTTTCGCCTCTTTTCTTTCCTTCCCCCTCGGTTCTCAGAGTGGGATTAGCGAGGCTTGATTTGGATTAGGAGGCTACATGATTATATAGATTGTTATTTCCACTGTGTGGTAAGTGTTATACTCTAATAATGGTATTGTATACAGATACTATTTTATTTCAAAGTTATGTTATGAAATATATTTATTCGTTCCGCTGTGAGATTCATTTTACTCCGATGTTGTATGTTCTTCTTCTTTTTCTATTCTAAGTTTCTATTTTATCTATCCTCACTCTCTAATTTCTTTCATGGACTATCCGGTATTTCCGATGCTTGAATAGTTGGCATTGAGTTTATGTCGGTTACTCATGATCGCGAAAACCCGGGTCGTTACAGGTACCTACGCCGCCTATGATTGATACGTTTATTTTTGAAGTTGTTTTATTCACTTATAATAATACTAAGCAATGAAATTTCGCGTATAAAGCATATCCGGCTATTATAAGGGAAAACTCTATCCTCTACTACGTTCATTGTGTGATGGGACCTGAGTCTTATAATAACTTCATTTTTTCCAAAAGCATTGCGTTGTTTTATTTTAAACTAAGATTTATGTGGAGTAAACCCGTTCCGTGCTATATGGCGTGGTCCCGTGATTTACCTAACTTTAAAATCATGCTAATAACTGTTTTAGTTCTCACACCAGTCTCATGACTGACTCGGAGTTTATTGTTCTAACCTAACTCTGGGTGCCCATATTTTCCATATGGGCAGTCGGTAGTTTTGGTTTTGCATATTTCTTTTTACAGGATCCTGTTTTACAGCTGAAGCTATATTCTAGAAGCTCTGTATCCATGTATTTCTTTAATTTCTGTTATGTATTATTTTTCCGCTGCCTTGTAATTTAAATCTCTGATATTGTATTTCCAATGTGAAATATTTATTCGTACTCTGATATATTCTTGTGCTCTGATGTAGATTGTTGTAATAAGCAATGAAATGTTGTTCTGTTTGTGTTTTGATGAGTGTTGTTCTAAAAGCAATTCGGACTTTCCCGTAAGGGCGAGTTTGTGTCGTTTCATTGCACACTTCCCGCAGCAAAGTCCAATTCATGAAGTTAACTCATTGGTTCCCATCTGGATCCTGAGTTCTACTTCCTATTTGGACTACCTTTTCTTCTTAGGTTTTGGTCATCATCATCCTGGTCATGATCTCCTTCGGTTCGGTTCGGGTATTGTAACACCCCGTGATTTTAAAATATTAAAACTGAAAAATTTAAGAATACTTAATTTTTAGAAGAAGAATTAAGTGAAATTGGTTACGCCATTGCGTTTGTCTCGGAATTCTACTTGAGATAGAGTCTGAGTTTGCATAAAACGGACATCGTATGAAGAAGTTATGAAGCACGGAATATTTAAAGTTCAAAGTTATAAAATAAGTCGACAACCCATTTTTCACCATTCGACCATTTACAAGTCGACCACCCATTTATCACCAGTCGGTTATTTTGAAGCAGAAGTGAAAACTGTCAACCAGTTGAAATTGGCCAGTCGACTAGTTGATTTTGGATAGTTCTCTGATGATGTGTTTTTCTAATTTGAGTGGTTCGGATGGTTCCTAATCAAATCTAAAGGTCCTAATTCACCTATAAATGAACACCTAAGCCTAACCCTAATATCTTCAACCCTAATCCATGGCGTCTCCATGCTACTGCTCCAACTCAAATTAATTTAGCTTTTCTTCTTTAACAACCAAAGAAGTGGTTATTCAAGATCATATTTGCTACAACAATGCCTAATTCTCTTTTCTAAGAATCATGTCGCTGTGAGTTTATGTTACTTTCACATATAATTAAATTAAAAAGTAATTGTGATAGGATTGTAAATTGGATCTAATGTATATGCCTGTAAATAAGATGAATCATATCAAGTTTTGTAATTTGTTATCCTACTGATTCATACCCAATTGCTATTATCACATGCCAGTCTGATCTGTCTCATCGTTATTCATTTCACATTCCTATTTATATGTTTATGCCAATTTTGATGTTTGATTCTCTTCCCTTCTTCTTTTCCTTTTTCCTTTTGAGATTAGGCTAACTTCGAGCCTAAGCATATTATGTTGAGATTTACGTACGAATAACGTTGGGATGATTGGGAAAAGTTTGGGAAATATGTAATAAAATGAGATTCGGTATAAATTGTTGATAACTACGAAATTGATTTGGGTATAATTTGGTACAACTTGTATACATGGAATTATAGGCATAACTTGAATTAGCATTATAAGCATAATTGGAAATTATGGGCAATTGGAATACATTAATTGAAGATTTGAAATTGGGCATGAGTAAAAAGGAAAAGATAATGAACGCCAAAGACACGACATTAGATTGGGTTGTGGTAGAAGCCTGCCCGGAACCGCCCGGCATATCCAACAACCACAAAACGTCAATCTAATGTGAGAGGTCAAAGGCAAAAATTAGAAGCGTAATAGTGCTAAGACACGAGGTTAGATTCGTATTGCGGTAGAAGTCCGCTCGGAACCGCCCGGCATATCCAGCAACTGCAAACGGTAATCTATTGTGGGAGGGCTTGTACAATTACAAATATAATGAATTAATGAACATTTAACTAAGATAAGGCATGTGGTAAGACATGGGAATAATAAAGAGGTTAAGTGCGTGACATGGGTAGCCTGTGAAACATAATTAAGAGCACTTAACCATAGCGAGACATGTGGTAAGACATGGGAGTAATAAAAGAGATTAAGTGGGAAATCCTAGTGAGGACCAAGCCTAGAAGGGGAGCTTGTGTCAAGTATGGGGACCCTTTTCAACCAGTAACCCATTTTTAGTATCTATATGAGCTCGAACTAGGTCGAGGACGGGACACGCTTGCTAAGGTTGATTGTAAGAGGTCAAAAGAGTAAAGAGCGATGGCAACGCAAGTCCAATGGAGTCATGTGTGTGCGTGGGTCTGGGCTGGTAGGTAAGAAATTGTTGCATCGTGTAGGTTTAAGTTGTGCATTTTAGTAGTATCGAGTTGCCACTTTAAGGAGTGATACATCTTACTGTGGGGCCAACATGGGTATCTACGAGTTAGGGAGCCGATCGAATGGGGAGGGTAGTGGGTACAACTAGTAGGGGTAGGAGCAAGTGGGTACCTACGAGAGCAGCTATGAGTACACGAAGCTACCATTATTATGATTAGTAGGGAGGGATCACCTTTTAGTATGAGACTAGTATTGGTGCGGTGCAGGAAATATCTTATAGTGGTTAGAAGCGCAATCGATGTTATACCTTGTTCATCTTGTTTACCTTGTCATATCTGCTTATGTTACACTCATCTCTTATATCCAGTTTATGTTCTTATCCTGTTACTTTGCTAATTATATTGTTGAAGTCACTGGACTCGCCAGACTTTATGTCTGACCCTTTTTGTTTCGCCTCTTTTCTTTCCTTTCCCCCCAGGTTCTCAGAGTGGGATAAGCGAGGCTTGATTTCGATTTCTCTCTCTCTCTCTACTGAAAGTGCTTGGAAGTGCTGAAAGTAATGCTCAGCTTTGTTTCTCTTTCATATGGCATTTTGGGATGGCATTATGGTTTTGGTTTTATGTACTCTGATAATGATTTTGTTCAAGATGAATATTTGTGTACTTGGCCTTAGTATTTGGTTTTGATGTTGTAAGCAGACATGTTTTGCTTTTCCGCTGCAATGAATAAATTTTGAATTTTTTAAGTATCATTTATATATCCGTCTTGTGATGTTATGTTCTGTACTCTTATAACGCTCCATGAAAGTTAATGCATTCCCCTAGTGAGTGACATTAATGGACGTGGGGTGTCATAGGTATACCTCTTCGGTTCGGTTTGCAGCATACCCTAGTTCGTGATCTCCATTCGTGGTGCCAGCAAGGAGGAGCTGTTCGGTTCGGAGTAGCACTCTGGTTTGTGATCATCTTATGGGTTCGGGGCTTCTGGTTCATGGTACTTTAGTTCGTGAAGACGGTTCGACGATACCGGTCCATGAGTTCCTGGTCAGATCGTGGTACTCCATTCAGTTCGGGCTCGTGACCTACTCTTGGGTTCGTGATAGTGTTCCACGGTTCGTCTCGTGATGGTGCTCGAGGATTTCATGCAGGTGGTTCGGTTAGGGGGAAACGACTTGGTTCGTGATGGTACTCCACGATCCCCGGGGGCGATCCGACCGACCCTTCCATCTCCCATCGAATCCAAAGTCCTATGCAACACGATGGCGTTTTCAACCATTCTAACTTCACTAGACAATCATGAAACATTCCAAATAGCAATAAAAACATGTATAATCAACCACAAACACTAAAACAACAATATGACATGTCAATATTGATCAAACGTACACAAAACTATGATTTTCCCCTTAATCTCATTAATCATGAATTAACCATATGATTAGTAAAACATGTCCAAATTAACCCAAATTTCTAACAGAGGCATAAAATAATATTTATGAATTTCTATATATTTTTCCAGATTTTTATAATGCATAATTTCGTTAATTATCACTAATCACCCCAAATTAGCCGTTATTAATGAAAAACAATGCAAATCACCCACCTTAGCCACAAATAAAACTTTAGATTTGAAATTCTACTGTTTTGGCATATTTTCCAATGCAACACTACAGCTCCAACTCTGATTTGACACTAATCTTCCTTGATTTGGTGTAGATTAAGCTAATACGCGATTAAAAAGTGATTTGGGAGTGATTTAGAAGGTGAAGGTCATTGCTAGGGTTCCAAGGATGTAAATGGCGGCTGGAAAACTGAAATGAATTGTTTTCCCTAACCTTATCACCCCTCCCATAACCTTAATCCAGAAATGGGTTATGGGCCTCACTGCTAGTCACCTTAATTAGGCCCGGGTTAAGCTGTTTTTCACCTTCCAAACCTTATTTCAGCCATATCTCTCAAAGGTAAGTCCGTTAAAGGTAAATCATCATTCGAATCCAATGGAAGTAGTTTGAGGTCAAAACTCCTTACCAATCAAAAGTTATAGGCGAAACAAGATTTGCTAGGGGTAAAATGGTCATTTAAAAATTGGCAAAAATCGTGAACACGAGAAATGACACCAATAGTCATTCCCCAAAGTTAACGATTATATGACCTCATATGAAAATGAAATAAATATCCTATGATCCTCATATGCGTAGAATGCGGGTCGTTACATTCTTCCCCCTTAAGAAATTTCGTCCCCGAAATTCCTTAATTAAAAAATATAATGGGTCCCGCATGCCTAACAGCAATTTATAAACAATCAAACACAGATAATAACACAACAAGTCTATCCTAGCATGCGGTTTACTAACAAGGGGATAACTATCACTATTAAAATCTTACCAGGCAAAGAGTTCTGGATGCGACTTCCTTATGCTCTACTCTGCTTCCCAATATAGTCATTCTCGTTATCACCCCACTGGACTTTGACCAGCTTCACTCTCTTCCTTCGAAGTTGCTTCGTATCGTACTCAACAATATGAGTTGGCCTGCGGTTCCCAACCGCCTCAGGTTCTACTTCGATGTCATCCAACTAATCCGATGAAATAGCTATATTAGGATCATGTACGAACTTCCTTAACTGGGAAACATGAAATACGTTGTGAACTCCTGCCATCTTGTCAGGTAATCCAACTTTATATGCTAAATTCCCAACTTGTTCGAGGACTGGGAATGGACCAACAAATCTTGGTGGCAACTTTCCTCTCCTACCAAATTGAATCACACTCTTCAACGCAGAGATCTTGACAAACACCAAGTCGCCAATGGAGAATTTCAAGTCTCTTCTCCTTTTATCAGCATAGCTCTTCTGCTTATCTTGGGCAGCCTTCATTCGCTGTTGGATAACCTTGATCTTATCTGAGGTTTCTGTTATCACATCTGGGCCTAGCACGAATTTCTCACCGGTTTCTAACCAACATGATGGTGAGTTGCACGGTCTTCCGTACAAAGCTTCGTATGGGACTATACCAATACCGGACTGATAACTATTATTATATCCAAACTCAACCAGATGCAAATGGTCATCCCACGATCCTCCAAAATCCAATATTTAAGCTCTCAAGAGATCTTCTAATACATGATTCACCCTCTCTGTTTGACTGTCGGTTTGAGGATGGTATGTGGTACTAACATGTAATTCTGACCCTAAAGCCTCTTGTAAGCTCTTCCAAAACCCACTAGTAAACAACGGATCTCGGTCACTCACAATCCTTTTGAGTACTCCATGAAATCTCACTACCCACTTTATATACAGTTCTGCTAACTTAGCTGCCGTTCTGGTCAACTTGACTAGTATAAACCTTGTGCTTTTGGTCAATCGATCCACAATCAACCAAATACTATCATGACCCAATCTAGTCCTGGGCAAACCGTCAATGAAATCCATTGAGACTTGTTCCCATTTCCATTCGGGAATTTCCGGTGGTTGTAACAAATAACTAGGCTTCTTTTGCTCGGCTTTAAGTAGCTGGCAATTCATGCATTTGTGTATAAATTTCCTAACGTCTCTCTTCATTCCTTCCTAGTAGTAGGTCTGCTTCATGTCTCAATACATTTTTTTACCACTGGGATGTATAGTTAGTTTTGAGTGATGACATTCTCCAAGCACTTCATCTCTCAATCCATTGACATTGGGGACAACTAGTCTCCTATTTTTTCGGAGCCATCCTTCTTTATCAAGTCTATACTTGTTCATCTCCCCACTATTGATGCCTATCTCTAACTTGGAGATGATTTCCAATAGATTAGGATTGTCCCTCTGACTGGAACCAATTCGTTCAATCAAAGTCGATCTGTCGTCAAACTTGCTAAAATCTCGGGATCCAACTTGCACTTAGGTCCGAAATCATATCCTGCGATATACTCCAGTTGCTTCCATTCAAAAAACATATCCTCTAAACTGGCATGTCTTCTGCTCAATGCATCAGCTATCGCATTGCCCTTTCCTGGTGTGTATGCGATATCAAAATCGTATGAAGCCAAGAACTCTAACCATCTCTGCTGACGAAGATTGATTTAAATCCTTCTAAGAGAAAAGATACTTTAAGGACTTATGATTGGTAAACAGCTCGAACCTTTCTCCCAAGAGATAAAGTCTCCACATCTTCAATACGAACACGATCACAGCCAATTCCAAATCATGGGTAGGATATCTTTTCTTCTGCGGTTTCAGTTGCCGACTAGCATAAGCTACAACCCTACCTCATTGCATCAATACAACACCTAGTCCGGTACCACAGGCATCCTTGTATACTGTCATCTCTTCATTCCCCTTAGGAATAACTAATACTCGTGCACTTGCCAACTTCCCCTTTAGACACTTAAATGCATTCTCGCACCTTTTGTCCTAGACAAAAGCTTGATTCTTCTTGGTCGATTCAGTTAACGGTGCCGCTATCTTAGAGAATTTCTGGATGAACTTACGATAATATCCAGCTAACTCCAAGAAACTTCTTATGCTTGTTGCATTCTTAGGCGCAGACCAATCTTGTACCGTAGCTACCTTCGCAGGGCCCACAACAATCTCATTCTCTGAAACAACATAGCCCAAGAATCTCACTTCCCTCCTCCAAAAGTGACACTTGGAAAATTTTGCTTTCAATTAGTGTTTTCTCAAAACCTCCATCACTATCCTCAAATGTTCCTTGTGTTCTTCATCTGTGCTCGAGTAAACAAGAATATCGTCCACGAACACAAGAACAAACTTATTCAATTGATCCCTGAATACCCTATTCATAAGATCCACAAAATATGCTGGTGCATTGGTCAACTCGAATGACATGGCCAACCACTCATAGAATCCAAACGGCATCCGAAATGCTGTTTTTGGAATACTCTCAGCTGCCACTCGGAGCTGACGAAATCATGTCGTCGTGAGGCCCAGGTGGGAGAACACTCTTGCTCCTTTCAGTTGATCAAACAAATCATCCATCTGTGGAAGAGGATACTTGTTCTTCCTAGTCACTTTATTCAACTCGTGATAGTCCAACATAAACGAACGGAACAATCTGCCTTAGTGGCAAATACAACTGGTGCTCCCCGCTCAGAAACACTTCTTCTGATAAATCCCTTCTTGAAAAGATCGCTCACTTGCACCCTGAGCTCTTGCTGCTCTCTTGGCGCCATACGATGAAGATGCATCACTCTAGGCCTGAAATCTTTCACTAAATCAATATGGATCTCCATCTTTCGGTGTAGTGGAAGTCTGTTCACATCCTTGAAGATATCAGGACACTGGCCAGTAATGGGAACCCCTGATAACTCGTCCTGCGAAATGTCAAGGGAATTTAGAAAACTAGCAATCACCTCATCACTAGGTAGGCCACCAAACACTACCCTCCGCCCATCATCCGCCCTAATAGTCATCGAAATCTCTCACAATCTACCACCACTCCATACCTTTGGAGCCAATCAACTCTCAAAATAATGCCAAACCCAGTAAAGCTCAAAACAAAGAAATCACAAACAAACATACATCCATGACTCAATAAGAGCAAATTATGACAAACCATGCTAAGGATAGTCGAACCACTAATCAGATTCGTCACCGCTAAAGGTCTATCGACTATCTTGGGTCAATCCCAACCTATCTACCAGGTCACTAGATATGAAGGAACGGGAAGCTCTGGTATCAAACAATACTCGAACAGGAACATCATAAACATAAAGCATACCTTGAATAATGACATTCTTCCCTTTCTCCGCCGTAGTTGGGGCATTCGACGAAGAAGGAACAACACTGATAGCATATGCTTTCACAATCTGCTTCTCTTTAGGAAGTTGTGGACATTTATCCTTATGGTGTCCCACTTGGCCGCAGTTGAAGCACTTCCTGTCCGTTGGCTTAGCTTGACATTCTTTAGCATATTGGCCCTTCTTGCCACAACTATAGCACTCAACATATTTCTTATTCTTTTTCTTACCATCCTTAGCTTAGTTCTGCTTCCTCTTATTCTGGGAATTATTCTTGCCTCCTCCGCTTGCCTGCGGTTTTGGCCCCTTTGCAGATGTAACAGCGACCTCGGTCTTGGGCTTAGGATAAAGGCTTTTTGATCTCAATGCTTTCCCAACAATCGATTCAAAAGTCTCATCAATATGGTTTATAATCCTTTCCCCCAAGTACTGATCTAAACCTGTTATGAACTTCTCATTCTTCTTCTCGGGAGTATCGATAAGGGATAGTCCATATTTCGATAAGGTATCGAATTTAGCAATATATTCTGATACTACTCTGCCATTCCGCTAAAGCTCCGGAAACTTCCTAAACAATTTTGTTCTGAGCAGCTGGGATAAACTTATTACTGAAGCGGGTCTTAAACTGGTTCCAAGTAACTTGATCCTCAGGAGCAACTGCCTCAATAGCGTTCCACCAATTCATAGCTCGTCCTTGCAGCTGACGGGATGTTAGCCTTCTTTTCATTGCATCCTTGATTCCTAAATCCTCAAAGATGCGCTCACAACTATCTAGCCAATCCTAAACTTCCATAGCCGATTCCGTTCCATGGAACAGCTTCCTACTAAGACTAGTGTAATCCTTGCAAAGCTTAGCGAAATCGGCCTCAGGCGCCTACATCGCAACACCACCACCATTGCAGCATTAGGAACTGTTCCTTGGACATCTCTAAGCATATCTCTCATGAAGGTAGTAAACATTGCCCTCATGTCATGGGCATTCCTATTATCCGCTCTTGAACCCGTACCCCTTGTATATCGGCTCATCGTCCAATCTGTAAAAAGAAAATGATTAACCATCTTCATAGTAGTGCCAGTGCAGTGCGACTTCATCCTTTAATATACTAATAGTATATATATATAGTTTTTGAAAACCAAAATATCACAAATATGCACTCTCATGTACGTGTACTATCTCTTCTAGATGTCTTTCCCTAGGTTAACTACGCAACCCGGGCTCTGATACCAAACGTGATGGCCTGCCTCGCTGTAATGATCCAGAATTTTTAACCAAATTAAAATTGAAATTTTTATTACTCAATTTGAATTTCACATAAATATATATCGTTAAGAATAATTAATAATTCTGATTGATTTTATTTGAATTATAAGTGAGAATGATTATTAATAAGCTTCAATTAATTAATACTATTTGTCGTTCGATCGGATTTGTTAGACCACAACATGAATTAGTAGCATTAGAATGAAGTGTTGCTCTTAGTTTTCATAACGTTTTAAGGTAAGTGCTACCAAAAGTTCACTTTCTCTCCTTAAGACAAGTGTAAGGACACTTGTATTTTTGCATGAAAACTTTCATGCATGCTTTCCACTTGCCCCTTTAGGTGTCACATTCTCTTTACTTCACTTTTCCTATAAATACCACTCTTTCCTTCCACTTTTTCATTCATTCTCACTTCTCTCCTTTCTCTCTTCTTCTTAAAGCTTAAGCCATGATTTCCATGGCATAAATCTTCCTCTTTCCCACCACCAACTTGCCAAAGTACATCGTCATATACCTCCTCCTCTTACTCTTATAATAGAAAGAGAGAGAGAGATTAGTGTATATTATATGTACATTGGTGAAGAAGACGTTGCGCCGATATAATGTCCGACCATTCGCTCAATTAGGATTGCCTACCGTGAAGATTGGAAAGCTGTTTGGTGAGAACTCTTTAACCACAATTTATATATTTAATTAGTAGTTAGACTAATTTAAATATAGTGATGAATTATTAATGATTAATGATGCTTGATGTTTGTTGTGATGGACGATGATTGTATAGTTTAGAACACACACTATTAAGCGTTAGTGTTATAACGCTTGTGCACAGTTATGATTTATTTAATTACGTTGATGGTGGTTGCTATGGATGTTTTATAATGTTTGTTGATTTTGTTTCGCACACATCATGACACAACGATTATGGTATCACATTGGTGATCAACAAATCTCTTTTGTAATTAGAAGCAATATCATTATTGAAATTGAAAGTTAATAATTGGCAAAGACCATATGTTTGAATTCGTATATATTGATAAAGTTCTTTAAATGAATTAATAAATACCGGAACATTCTAGGATGACAGAAAGGATAATGTCTAGGCTTGGGTTTGGAAATATAGTTTCCTGCTCTCCCTGGCTATCCCTAACTGATCCGACGTATGGGATGGTTAATTCAAAGTTATTTGAATTTAGGAATAAAATTGGATTTTTAATAATAATATTGAGTGAAAAATAAAGGCTGAATTTTAGATCCAAAATAATTTGGAAAGTCAATGTAAATTTCTTTTAATGGTTTACATGAGTATATAATGGATTTCTAAAGTGTTTTGAAATACTAAAGAATAATTGTTATTACGGTTAAAATAAAGCTTGTCGCACAATGGCAATTTGTGTATTTTAGTTAGAAATTTAAACGCTTATAACTTTTGCAATCTAAATTTGATTTCCATGAAATGAAAAATGTTTGGTTTCCATTAGCAAGAGGTTTCAAATGAGTGAAAGAAAATTTTAATTTCAAGGTATAATTTTCAAGTTATGTTTAAAACCGTTTTGAAAAGGGTCGCTGTAAGAGCAGTTGTCAACCATAACTATAAATAGCTGTTTTAAATGTTTTAAAAATATGGAATTTTTTTGTAAAATCATTATAAATTATGTAAAAGTGTTTTGAATTATGAAGTTTAAGTTTTGGCTAAGATAAATGATCAAATTAGTTTAGATAATTGTTTTGTAATGCTTTTGTAATACCTCTGAAATGCTATTGTAACGCTTTCTTTGCAAACAATCCATTTTGATGTTTTTAACCTACAAACTATTTTCCGAACAATAAGTAATGATTTTGTGTAATGTTTCCAAAGGTCTAAAAATATTGGAAATATTTTATGGAATTTAATTTGATATTAATACGGGTTTTCAATTTTAAATAATTAGTTATGGTTGGAGATAAATCTTCGGATGTTTGATATTAATTCGGGTAGATGATGATTATTACTATTTGAGGAATTTAAAAGGTAGTTCACTGTTATTCCACTTATAGTGTGAGTTAGATAAGGAGATTAATATTAAGGATAAGTTGATGATATTTCTATCCAGATCTAATGTCGAAGAATTCGGTAAATGTTTTAAATAAGATACGAGTTCCCAATTTGATTGGGACAAGTTGGATAGAAATAATCTTCGGATATTTGATATGAAATTCTTTGGTGTAAACGTATAATATTTGAGGAATTTGGAAGATATTATTATTATATTATTATATTGTTATTCCACTTATAGTATTCGTTGATTATGAGAATTGATATCGAATATAAGTAGATACAATTTCTGTGTAACTTATGTTCAATATCGATTGATTTGGCTTTTGTCGTGAATCATATCTTCAATAATATCATTCCTGAAACCCAATGGGATTGAGTTATGGAAATTCATATCGTAATTTGGAGATTTAACCAAATCTTTGATTTGAGGAAACTAAAAATAAGGAATTGGGAAGGAAGAATTATCTTTTAGTTAATATTACAGAATTGAATATTCAGAAATCAATTTAATTGGAACCTAGGGTTGAAATGTGGGGTAAGGGTTTTCAAAGGAAACAGGGTTTTTTATAACGAGTTATCAAATGGAAAATTAATTAAGGCTTCGAGGCTAAATTATCTTTAATTTAAGGGATGTGTTTTAAAAGAGATAGGTTAAATATGGATTTTGTTTAAAGAAGTTTAATTTAACAAAATCCAAGATGGAAGGAGATTTGGTTGAAAGATGTGTGTTCGATAATTGTGTTTTTAAAAGTATGCTTATTATTTGGAAAGACCGGGATCGAATATATGTTCGAAAACCATTCCAAGTAATAATACGACGTTATGAAACAATTCATGATTTGGGAAGTGACGAATGAAGACCGGATCCTTTGAATTATTTGGATTGATTGCTGATGTCTTGATTGGGCTGATCCCCCGGTACGAGGTTATAAGTGGCATGACGTTTGAATATATTTGGAGATTTTCGGATTGGTGTTTCGTTCAGACCGAGAACGGACTTGTATGGATTGTGTGTCTGACATTGTAATTAACTGCGTATGTTTTATCAAAATATATCTGTTTGGTGGAAGAGAATTATTCTCTTGCTTGACACCCTTCTCTAAGACCTATAAGCTTAGAGGTTATATACTGGAAATCAGTGATGCATTGTTAATTGATAATGTGGCATACTTAAGATATGTGGTGAGCTATGGATGATCAAAGCATGGCTTATTTAGGCGTAGCTTTGTGTATCGTGACCTCGGCAAGCCTCACATCCCGGTAAAAACAGGAAGAAATGCGGCAAGGTTATGGGGTGTTGTCTCCTTCTAGATAAAAGGTGCACTATGGTGTGGAGCCCAGGTATTAAGCTATGTGGTAAAAGCATCTACTTTTGTGGTTGTTGTTGCGACGCGCTCGGGAAGGTCGGTAACAACCGGGAGATGGCATACTCAGGCGTACTCTAAGTTACCCAGTTAAGGGGTAACCCGGCCTTGTGTTGGCATAAGGAGCATTAGTTGATCCTTGAACATCCCTCTAGAGGTGTTCAAAATTCGGTTCGGAAGGAATTTCTTATGCCTGGTCATTTTTGGAAACCCAATCTCCACTACGAGCTCATACGATTTTGATTGTATACTATATGTTAGTATATGGTACCTATGCTGGCTAGGATTGATATGTTTACATTCAAAAGGATTTTTCACACTATATTATAGTATTGAAAGAGGATTTTCATGTATCAAGCATTTTTGACTATCATAAGGAGAAACATCGCCCATGTGTGCGTTTACATTGTGTGTGTGCCGCGAGACCTTATGGTAGTTTCATTTTTCAAAAGTCATTGTGAATTTCTATGCACGGGAATTCATATGGAATAAACCCGTTCTGCATTAGCGGCGTGGTCCATTGAATTACCTAATTTTAAAATGAATCCTAAATAACAACAGTTTTTGAGTTCTCACACCAGCCCCATGACTGACCTGGAGTTTATTGTTCCCTCACCAAACTCTAGGTGCCCATAATTTTTACACGGGCAGCCTAGTAGTTTGGTTCGCAGATTTAGCCTTGGAGTTGATTGGAGCAGGATTTTGGTTTTAGCTAGAGCTATATGTTTTGGAGCATTCACATTCTTCCGCTGAATTAGTATTTCTTTTGCTGTGAAATCGATGTACTCTGATGTATTCCTTGTAACTATGATGTTATATTATGATAATGAAATTAAAAGTTCTGTTATTTTTGTGCAAATATGTAAGTACCCATAACAATCCGTCTTTGTGAACTGTTTAAGGTGGTTTAATTACCGGCGAGAACCGGTCATAAAGCCGGGTTGTTACAGATTGGTATCAGAGCTTTGGTTTATGCAAAGCAATGGGTATGACATATTTGAACAAAATAAGGACTTATCAGAGTTATGATATCTCATTAGAGATAGGGTTAGGAATACCCTAGAATGATATTTGGGAATATTACGCTTGAGAGAGCGTCCGTTACCGCAAAATCGGGGTGTTTTGAATTAGAATGGAATTTATAAGTCGAAAATTAACTTATGGAAATAATAAAATTTTCCTCAACTCAAAAATTGGTAGGCACTTATAATTTTATATAACAATAAATAACTTAAGTGAGTAAAAACCTTTAAAAGGGAAATTAAGCGAGGGTTAGGTTGCACTGGAACGTAAAATAAAAATTCATTCACCATTTTGGATAATCTATTTCTGGGTTGATAAATAAGAACAAGAATGACCCCAGTTATGTTGATTAAATACATTTTGGAATAATTTGGGTAGATAATTCAAAGTATGAATATTAATTAGTATAAAATTTTACTTGTAAATGGATTAGTATGGGATTGGAAACAATTTAAAAAAAATTGAAATAGAATGAGTGTCCTCGAAATATAATTCTACCTCTTCGCTTGTCGCTGGGTTTAGCTTGACTCATTGTCATCTTTTGATAATCAATATCTCCCCGACTGTCATGCTTGGATTTTAGTTCAATTTCATTCTTGAATCCTTCTTTTTGCCCTGTTTTGACCAAACCATGGACAGGTAGATTAGTGATATGGTTTTGAATTTGAAGCAAGTATTTTGAACTTGAACCTGAATTTGTGATAAGTGCAAAAGGAATTCCAATATGATATTTTTGTAAGGTAATTAGATGTTTTGAGAAAAAGATTATTTATTTAAGGATTTGGATTCAAAATAATTTTGAGAAATATTAGGTAAAAACACTTAGTGTTATGTAAACCATGGATTCCATAACTTTATTGTAAGTTAGAAAAATGATTTCTAAATTGTAAATTTTCTTAGGGTTGTAGACATCTATGTACTAGACAATATCTATCCCAATTTCTCCTTTGTGGTTGTGGTAGCAGCTCTGGGTCTTACCTAGGAAATTCGATTATGAACTTAACCAGCGACGACCCTAGTAATCATGAAATTATATAAACCTCTACCTTTAATGAGAATCAGATAAAGTATCTTGAGAATGATATAGGCTTTGGTTTTGACCATTACATTTTTGATACATTAAGAGAAAAATGGTAATTTAAACTAGTAAATGAGTTTAAATTTACTCGTCTTCCTTTTCGAGGATGAAAAGCTTTAAGGGGGGTGAATGTAATGATCCAGAATTTTTAACCAAATTGAAATTGAATTTTTTATTACTCAATTTGAATTTAACATAAATATATATATGGTTAAGAGTATTTAATAATTTTTATTGATTTTATTTAAATTATAAATGAGAATGATTATTAATAATCTTGAATTTATTAATACTATTTGTCATTCGATCCGATTTGTTAAACCATAACATAAATTAGTAGCATTAGTATGAGGTGTTGCTCTTAGTTTTCATAACGTTTTAAGGTAAGTGCTACCAAAAGTTCACTTTCTCTCCTTAAGAAAGGTGTAAGACACTTGTATTTTTGCATGAAAACTTTCATGCATGCTTTCAACTTGCCCCTTTAGGTGTCACATTCTCTTTACTTCACTTTTCCTATAAACATCACTCTTTCCTTCCACTTTTTCATTCATTCTTACTTCTCTCCTTTCTCTCTTCTTCTTAAAGCTTAAGCCATGATTTCCATGGCATAAATCTCCCTCTTTCCCGCCACCACCTTGCCAAAGTTCGTCGTCATATTCCCCCTCCTCCTCCTCTTATAATAGAAAGAGAGAGAAAGATTAGTATACATTATATATACATTGGTGAAGAAGACGTTGCACCGAAATAGTGTCTGATGGTTCGCTCAACTAGGATTGCCTACCGTGAAGATTGGAATGTTGTTTGGTGGGAACTCTTTAACCACAATTTATATATTTAATTAGTAGTTAGACTAATTTAAATATAGTGATGAATTATTAATGATTAATGATGGTTGATGTCTGTTGTGATGGACGATGGTTGTATAGTTTAGAACACACACAATTAAGCGTTAGTGTTATAACGCTTGTGCACAATTATGATTTATTTAATTATGTTGATGATGGTTGCTATGGATTTTTTATAATGGTTGTTGATGTTGTTTCTCACACATCATGACACAATAATTATGGTATTACATTGGTGATCGACAAATCTCCTTTGTAATTAGAAGCAATATCATTATTGAAACTAAAGGTTAATAATTGGCAAAGACCATATGTATGAATTCATATATATTGATAAAGTTCTTTAAACAAATAAATAAATACCAGAACAATCTAGGATGACAGAGAGGATAGTGTCTAGGCTTGGTTTTGGAAATATAGTTTCCTGCTCTCCCTGGCTATCCCTAACTGATCCAACGGATGAGATGGTTAATTTGAAGTTATTTGAATTTAGAAATAAAATTGGATTTTTAATAAAAATATTAAGTGAAAAATAAAGGCTGAATTTTAGATCCAAAATAATTTGGAAAGTCAGTGTAAATTACTTTAAATGGTTTAGTATATAATGGGTTTCTAAGGTGTTTTGAAATACTGAAGAATAATTGTTATTACGGTTAAAATAAAGCTTGTCGCACAATGGCAATTTGTGTATTTTAGTTACAAATTTAAATGCTTATAACTTTTGCAATCTGAATTTGATTTCCATGAAATGAAAAATGTTTGGTTTCCATTAGCAAGAGGTTTCAAATGAGTGAAAGCAGATTTTAATTTCGAGTAATAATTTTCAAGTTAAGTTTAAAATTGTTTTGAAAAGGGTCATTGTAAGAGCAGTTGTCAGCCATAACTATAAACAGCTGTTTGGAATGTTTTAAAAATATGGAAAAAATTTGTAAAATCATTATAAATTATGTAAAAGTATTTTGAATTGTGAAGTTTAAGTTTTGGCTAAGATAAACGATCAAAATAGTTAAGATAACTGTTTTGTAATGCTTTTGTAATACCTCTGAAACGCTATTGTAACACTTTCTTTGAAAACAATCCTTTTTGATGTTTTTAACCTGCAAAATATTTTCCGAACGATAAGTAATGATTTTGTGGAATGTTTTCAAAGGTCTAAAAATATTGGAAATATTTTTTGGAATTTAATTTGATATTAATACGGGTTTTCAATTTTAAATAATTAGATATGGTTTGAGATAAATCTTCGGATGTTTGATATTAATTCGGTAGATGATGACTCTTAATATTTGAGGATTTTAAAAGGTAGTTCACTGTTATTTCGCTTATAGTGTGAGTTAGATACGGAGATTAATATTGAGGACAAGTTGATGATATTTATATCCAGATCTAATGTCAAAGAGTTCGATAAATCATTTAAACAAGATACGAGTTCCCAATTTGATTGGGATAAGTTGGATAGAAATAATCTTCAGATATTTGATATGAAATTCTTTGGTGTAAACTTATACTATTTGAGGAATTTGGAAGATATTATTATTATATCGTTATTCCACTTATAGTATTCGTTGATTATGAGAATTGATATCGAATATAAGTAGATACAATTTCTGTGTAACTTATGTTCAATATCGATTGATTTGGGTTTTGTCGTGAATCATATCTTCAATAATATCATTCTTGAAACCCAATGGCATTGAGTTATGGAAATTCATATCATAATTGGGGATTTAGCCAAATCTTTGATTTGAGGAAATTAAAAATAAGGAATTGGGAAGGAAGAATAATCTTTTAGTTAAGATTGTAGAATTGAATATTCAGAAACCAATTTAATTGGAAATTAGGGTTGGAATGTGGGGTAAGGGTTTTCAAAGGAAACAGGATCTTTTATAACGAGTTATCAAATGGAAAATTAATTAAGGCTTCGAGGCTAAATTATCTTTAATTTAAGGGATGTGTTTTAAAAGAGAAAGGTTAAATATGGATTTTGTTTAAAGAAGTTTAATTTAACAAAATCCAAGATGGAAGGAGATTTGGTTGAAAGCTATGTGTTCCATAATTGTTTTTTTAAAAGTATGCTTATTATTGGGAAAGACAGGGATAAAATATATGTTCGAAAACCATTCCAAGTAATAATATGACGTTATGAAACAATTCAAGATTTGGGAGGCGATGAATGAAGATCGGGATCCTTTGAATTGTTTGGATTGATTACTGATGTCTCGATTGGGCTGATCCCCCGATACGAGGTTATAAGTGGCATGACATTTGAATATATTTGGAGATTTTCGGATTGGTGTTTCGTTCAGACCGAGAACCGACATGTATGGATTGTGTGTCTGACATTGTAATTAACTGCGTAGCACTGTTTTATCAATATATATCTATTTTGTGGCGGAGAATTATTTTCTTGCTTAACACCATCCTCTAAGACGTATGACCTTAGAGGTTATATATTGGAAATCGGTGATGCGTTGTTAATTGATAATGTGGCATACTTAAGATATGTGGTGAGATATGGATGATCAAAACATGGCTTATTTAAGCGTAGCTTTGTGTATCGTTACCTCGACAAGCCTCACATCCCGGTAAATGGTCATAACAGGAAGAAATGCGGCAAGGTTATAAGGTGTTTTCTCCCTCTAGATAAAAGGTGTACTATGGTATGGAGCCCAGGTATTAACCTATGCGGAAAAAGCATCTTCTTTTGTGGTTGTTGTTGGGGTGCGCTCGGAAAGGTCGGTAACGACCGGGAGATGGCTTACCCAGGCGTACTCTACGTTACATAGTTAAGGGGTAACCCGGCCTTGTGTTGGCATGAGGAGCATTAATTGATCCTCGAACATCCCTCTAGATGTGTTCAAAATTTGGTTCGGAAGGAAGTTTCTTTGCCTGGTCATTGTTGGGAACCCAATCTCCACTACGAGCCCGTGCGATTTTGATTGTATATTATATGTCAGTATAGTATATGGTACCTATGCAGGTAGGATTGATACATTTACTTTCAAAAGGATTTTTCACACTATATTATAGTATTGAAAGAGGATTTTCACGTATCAAGCATTTTTGACTATCATAAGGAGAAACCTCGCCCATGTGTGCGTTCTGCGAGAACTTATGGTAGTTACATTTTTCAAAAGTCATTGCGAATTTCTATGCACGGGAATTCATATGGAATAAACCCGTTCTGCATTAGCGGCGTGGTCCGTTGAATTACCTAACTTTAAAATGAATCCTAAATAACAACAGTTTTTGAGTTCTCACACCAGTCCCACGACTGACCTGGAGTTTATTGTTCCCTCACCTAAACTCTGGGTGCCCATAATTTTTACACGGGTAGCCTAGTAGTTTGGTTCACAGATTTAGCCTTGGAGTTGATTGGAGCAGGACTCTGGTTTTAGCTAGAGCTATATGTTTTGGAGCATTCACATTCTTCCACTGAATTAGTATTTCTTCCGATGCGAAATCGATGTACTCTGATGTATTTCTTGTAACTCAGATGTTATATTATGATAATGAAATGAAAAGTTATGTTATTTTTGTGAAAATATGTAAGTACAAATAACAATCCGTCTTTACAAACGGTTTATGTTGGTTTAATTACCTGCGAGAACCGGTCATAAAGTCGGGTCGTTATACCCGCACCAGCTGACAATTCCCTTGAAGTGCATTGTGTCGATGTCCAACCAGCATGGGACAGTCATCAAAAGAAAAGAAAGGAGACGAATGAATCAACAAAGAACCTGTAATATATCTCACAACGCATGGAATAAAATATAATAGTAACATAACTTGACATAAAACAGATGAGATAGTGCATAAGCTGCAAACTAAACCATCATAGCAGCGGAAAATTCAAAATACAGCTTATGATCCAAACCATCATTATTGCAAAACTGTCTCTTAAGCAAAATAAGAAGATACACTACTAACGCCCAAAGTAGAGTCCAAAAAACAACGTTGGGAGAACATATGGAAATGATACGTGTGAGCCTCTTGCTTGTCTTCGGACAGCTACTCGTGCATAACCAACTAACCTATCTCTAGTCTGCTCATTTAGGAGCACCCAGAGTAATAAGTAGAGATATAAAACTCTGGGTCAGACAAAAGTCTGGTATGAGCGATAAGCAGCAAAACAGAACAATAACAGGTATACATAACCATACCTGAACCTGGACCTGCAACCAAAGAGTTAGCACAATAGGATATACAATACTCTAAGGTGACACTAACACATCTTGTGGAATAATAGGGAAATGGGGGTGTGCATGTCATGGTGATAGCAAACATCAAACATAGCAATCATTCTCACATCTCTCACTCAATGCGTAAAGTATACGATATCCCCCACTTTGATCACCCAATTCTTTGCTATGATCACTCTGCCCCATGGAGTCATGATGACTCCACTACACTGATCCATAGCCACTAATCCTTTGCTATGTCCACTCTTTTACGAGCGTTATTGAGCATACTACTCAACTTATATGCAATTTATTCAACCAAAATCATCCTTAAAGCAATATGGCACCTGTACTTAACTCAATTTGACATATAAGTAACATATATATAAAATTCTTAAATAATACTTCACTAATCATCAAGTATAATAACACGAATTCCAAAATCAAACGGGTATCATCAATTCACTTTTAATAAGTGTTAAATCATAAATTTCAAAGTTTTATTATACGAGGATTTTATTCTTTAGTTTATAATTCATTCAACGCCATTAAATTGTTGATTATTTCTATTCAAACAATTTATCATCCAAAAACAAACAAATCACAATCAAAACCAATACACAACCAAATCAATTGAATTTACATCCAATATTAATATTTATTTTGGTTTAACATATTTGAACATTATTTGGTTAATACCTAATTGATTTCTTTTTAATTGTTATTCATTAATTTAATTTCAAATATCATTTTTAACTCCACTAAACCACGTTAAGTTCCAAATCTCAAATAGTTAACCCAATTTGAATTCCATTCAAATCAATCAACACACAATATCTCAATAATTTGATAAAATTGTTTCTTTTCTATACAAAAATATATTTCAGGTAAAATTATTTCATTTACCCTCTTTACAAAAAAATACTGTATCACTCACCAGTTCAATGCTTCTCAACACTTGAACTAATCAAACAACACAACACAAAACATTTGCCTATAAAATCCACAAATATTCACTCATATATGTACACTCAGCTCAATCTAGGGTATTACAACCCCATCTCTATCGAGTTATACCACAGAGCCAAGGTTATTTCTAAACCAATAGCTCTGATACCAGTTTAACATCCCGCAATAATTCGATGCCCAAATTCCGACAATAATACATAAATCCCGCATTACTTGCCGAAACTCAAGTATCGAAAACACAGAAAGTTATTAGAATGAAATTAGAGTGTAAGGTTAGAAAGAAAGGAATATTATAATAGAAGAAGAAGAAGAACCAACACGATATAGAGTCTCACATCGCAGCGGAACAAAATATAATATAGAAATAAATCTTTATTTAGAGCTTTAAAATACTTACGATCATCAGAGTACATCAACAAATATGGACAGTTATAATATTCTGTCCTCGTATACAACACACAGCGGAATACACACCAAAATATATCATACCTCCAGCACGTTTTCAGAAATTCGCAGCATCCAAATCTAAATCTGTAAAACCTGGTCTAACCCAAGCATTACAAACATCGGATCGGTTTGGTGAACAAGAGTGAGAGAACACACTAAATTTAAAGGTATCACATAACTTGATTTATGTAACGACCCAAATTTCCGGTACCTTTTGAGCTGACCAAACAATGCCAGTCCAACTCAAACTGTACTAGAAATCCAGATGCCAATAGAAAGAATTTAGAGGATGAGATAAGAAAGGGAGAAATAATAGAATAGAAAAAATAAGAAGGAGAAAACAGAACAGAATCAGAGTCTCACATCGCCGCAGAACAAAATATAATAGGTAAATAAAACTTTATTGGGAGTTTGAAATAAATACTTACAATCATCAGAGTTCATCACACATCTGGGCAATTATAATAATCTATCCTCATATACAACATATAGCGGAATAAATATTAATACTTCTGAACTCCTCCAACACGTCTTATGAGCTTCGTAGTATCCAAAAACCTAAACCTATACGACCCCATTTAACCCGAGCGTTACAAACACTAGGTCAGTCTGGTGAACCAGAGTGAGAAAAACTCACAAAATTTAGGGTAATCATCCAACTTGATTTTTTTTAAAGCTCAAAATCTTTTCGAAAGAAAGGATAATCGTAAGACCAAATCCACACATAAATACGAACGGTTTTTACCTTACGACAACCCGAAACATTTTGAAATCATATATATCTTTTGATATTATAATAGTGTCTAAATACAAATAAATAGCAATTTAGCGGAACACTTTCATCTCACGCTCCACATATATAGTATACAATCCAAACCACGGGCACTTATTGAAGAATGGATTCCAACTATGATAAGGTATGGATCCACCTGCCGATAGTGTATCTCTATAGGAAAATACACTGGGGTCAACAAGAATGTCTTGCAACCCGGCCACCCATGACTGACCACTAATTTCGCTTGAGTGTATCGAATGTATATGACCAACGGTTGGGATTAGCAATTATTTCCCGAAAGGGACAACATCAATATATTAAAGAAGCAAAAGGAATTTCTCTAGATAGGTGATCATACACCCTAATGGGAGTGACCCACATAGCCATGCTGCCTGCTCGATTTTTGTATTTCCTAGTTGTGAGGCTTGAAGTTAAATTCACCTTTAGATCGTCTAGTCATCATTTACTTTGAATGCCACATTATCAGATCCATTTAGTCACGTCCATAAATATATTCTAGATGTAAAAGAAGTGCCCTTCTTTGCCACCACTAGATATATTTGTAAAAATCAACGTACGTGGTTTTAGGAAATACTATGTCAAACATTTGTCGATACAAGCCATCCATGAATAGGATGAACTGAAGGTACTCTCCTACCGCATCCTATATAAGAATCACCCCGTGGATGAGTAGTGAATAGTCCTTGTAATCCGTAAATTTCAACCACGACAGAACCCCAGTATCTCGAGGTCGAATCAGAGATTTTAAGTGGTTCTTTCGTTTTATGAAGATCTACGGTCTTCGATTTCTCCATCTCGATCATTCTCTAATATCTTCTAAATTTCTTATTTGCTGGTCAGAATAGTTTTCGAATATAAATTTGATCCCGGTCTTTTCGTACCAACAATCGTATTGGCCAGATTTGATAGTCGGTTATTTAACTATCAAATAAACAATAATTCAATTATGAAAATAAAAAAGAATTCACTTGTTTAGTATTCAGCATCTATTGGCCCCTATAATTAAAATAATAATGAATGGCTAATTTTAAACTTCTAAAACTTCCCATATTTTTCAATAGGGTATTCAATTCATATGTCAATATATTAATCTCATCAAAACTTTTTAATTTAATATTTAGAAAATTATTTAATAACCATATCAAATTTCCATTACTATTATTTCAAAACGTTAATTACAACATTATTTAAGCATTTCTATACCTCAACATTCATTAGTCCCTGACCGTAAATCGGTAAGCGAATAATTTCCAAAGTATCAACCCCGAAGACCGAAATCAACATCAGATTAATACTCAGCAAATCACTCCACTCGACCAATTTTCAGTTCGGTTCTAATTCTTACCTCGACTTATCATCAATCCATATTATTCCACTTCTATTTCTTTCAACCATTTTCCACTTCGAAAATCTCGTCTCAATTTCATTATTAAGTACGTTAACTTAACGTTTTAGCTTCACGCCCTTTTTACAAACATCGTTTATATCTCTCATGTTTAATTAAAATATTAAGTAAACACATATTTTAAGCTATCGAATCGGCTTAAAATCTCCTTTATAACTTAGTTATAAAACTCGGCTTTATTATAAAACCCGTTCCTTAACTCTATTCAAAATTCCAATTATATTTCAATACGAATTTTGATTACTCACCTTAATGAGTCTCATTTATGAATTGATTACTTAAATTATCATTCATTAAAAATAATAATTTACATCATCTTTAAATGTCGTTGAAATAGTTCCTTCTACTTTAACTAAAACAAACAGTAAAATTCTTTTGGAAATCTTATTAAAGTTTAAACCAAATATTCGTTAATCTATTTCATTAGATTAATTAATAACAAACTAAATTAATCAATTTAAAAACATGGTTATCTCGTTAACCACTTCCAATTAGCCTTTCCTTTAAATAAATTAATTTAAAATGTTAATTTGAATAATTCCATTTAATTTTTTCTAAGAACAATTAATTCGATTCTTAACCGTTACATTAATTTTCGCTCATTTGCTTATAATCTTATTAACATAAGAATTTGATTCATAAAACCACTAAATGATTTCTCAAATAATAAATAATAAACATTATTTCCCTCTTATAAATCTTTTATTCAAATAATAGTTTCAAAAATCTATCTATAGTTATAAAAATAAATTTTATAACTTCATTACCACCGTTTCCCTTGAAGATAAATCAACATTTATAAAACGATGATTTTTTGGCCAGCTGATGCCAATTACTCAACCAATACTGTCCATTAGTTAAAATTAAACAAAGGTTGAATTTGGATTCAAGGATCAATAATCAAGTCAATCATCCAATCATATCAGTCAAAAGTTCATAAAAATGTAATATGAAAATAAACCATAAATTTGAGGAACCCAATTGGATTCCTCCAGTCTGTTCTTTCCCTGCATCCAAATATGTTAGCTCAATTAAAATCATCTATTTCAGTAAACAAATATAATATTCAATAATCAATAATTTCAACCATCCAAACGTCCATATTTCAATTTAATACGTTTACATTATTATAAACATAACCAACGAGGTAAGTTACCTCATTTGGAAATAATCGTTAAATAACAATTGGTTTAAATTAAATTAAATGAACGTTTAATTTAATCAGTTTGGTGAACATATAAATATATATTCAGCATCCGTCAAAGCATTAACAATCATAATACACAAATATTTAAAGCTGACTTATATAAAATATAAGTAGGGTAAAAACTGAGTGAGTTGAACTCACCTCGATTCCATTTGTCATTAACACAGTTTGTTTTAATTAAATTAAACAAGTGTTTAATTTAGTTAAAACATCTAGTTGTGTCCAACCCCGTTCAAATCAGTTCCATAGTGAAGCACTCGTCGACGGGGTTCCAAAGTCCTTGATTTGGTCATATTTTGTTAATGCATGAGCGAGTAACAATTATTATAATTTATACACTACTTAAATTAGAAATCATTAACAACTTAATTAAATACTTATTTAATTCTTACTGGGGATTAAAGAGTTACTTAGTTAAGAAAATCAAGCCATATAAATATTGCTACATCTATAACCTGCTATACACGAATCTCCCCACTTGCTTCCATATAAAACTGACCGATCCCACTTTCTTTTCTTCTTTTATATATATTTTTAGTGGCCCAAACCCATCACTCTACCAGCCCATGTTTATATGTTACTTTAATCGGGCCTCGTAATGTACGTTCAGGCAAAATTATCCTCCCAGACCCTGTTAACATACTTACGACGATATTAACATCCAGAGAAAAGAAAATAATCATGTATCCTAATACTACTTACTTAAATTAACTCGAGATTAGGCAAGTAGTATATATCTAGGCCTCATTTAATAGATTAGGCACAATAAAATATTGTTGGACATATTACACTTGGATTAAACGCATGTACCTTAACTTTCAAGGTGGCCTATACTTCTTAGTTTAGACACTTAAACTTACTGTAAATATATATTTATTAATCTAAATCTTTACTTACGTTTACTAAATGGGAAATTAGGCAAACTCAAAATTTCACTGTGCATCGTTCCTTCCCAACTACCTGCATTGAAACCAACTCCCCCTCAAATTCCATGCAACCACACACGTCAACCACCTTCCCACCTCTTTCCATGTTCCTAGCAAGTTTTCTCCCAGACATCTGTCTTTCGAAACCACGCTTCTTAACACACCCAAGCTACCCCACCGTGTTTCAAAATCCCATTTCCAGTTTGTTTATAAAATCAAACCTCCCTTTCTCCAAACCCCACCGCGCCACCTTGCCAACCCCCGCTCGTCACTATCCAAGACTCGCGCACCACCACCGACGGTTCCTGATACTGGAGCTGTTAGGGACTGCAGAATGGATCGTTCAGACAAAGAAAACACTAGAGGGGGGTGAAAAGTGTTTGAAGGAATTTTAAACAAAACTTAGAACTAAAGAGAATTATGGAATGAATTAAACAACATAACACAACCACAGACACAGATTCAAACTGCAAAATAAACAGAAATAAAGAAAAATGCAGAAAAGGAAAGAACACACCGGATTTTATACTAGCTCGGGTCACTCCTACGTCCAATCCCCCACAACGTTGGATTGTGCAGTGTTTTATTACTATTTTCAAATAGCCAAATACAACCTCCTTGATTTTATGGCTCAACAAGGAGACACTGACTCCTATCCCTTGAATCACGACTCAACAAGGGCATACCGACTCCTATTCTTTGATTTCATGGCTACAAGGATACACTGATTCCTCTTTAACTTACAAACATGGTTTATTCAACCCAAGAAATTACAAAATAGCCCTACAACTCTTTAATAGCACTTGATTCAGAGAGTAGAGAGTGTAGAGAGAAGAAGTTTGATCAAAACAAAAGTGAATTCGGCAGAGTATAAGTGTACGAATCATAAAAATGATTAAGAATAATGGTGGGATGAAAGAGTACGAAGTTAGAGAAGAAGATATATTAAAAAAAATTGGTTTTAACCTCTTTTTATAGAGTATGAAGGGATGCAACGGTTCTGAAGCGTTTTAAATAGTGAAAAAACACTTCCCTTCAAATTAAAAAAATAGCAGTTATATGTCGACATACTTATGTGTATTTTTTATTTTCAAAGCATTTTTCAAGTGTTTTGATATAAAACTAATTCTGGAAATTCTTGAGCAAAATTCTAGTTTGTAAATTAATATTTTATAATATAAAATCATATGAAAACATACTTTTAAACTATATAAAAATATTTATAAAATTATAAGGTTTTAAACTATATAAAGTATAAATATAAAATATATAAAATACTTAAGTTTGAAAAACAAAAAGAATAGAAACAAATAGGAAAACAAAATAGAGAGGATAGAAAAACAGAATAGAGAGAATTGAGGATCGAATTGAAGATCAGAATTTAAATTTGAACCTGGAGTGCTATTTAGAGTCTTACAAAATATCAAAATCTAGACTCTATAATATTAATCTTAAACTCTTGAAATCTTGATTACTCATGAGTGTTGAAATTTCTCTGATCTCTGAATCTCTATCATCTTTATAACTGTACATTCTTCAGTAATATTTTCTGTATATAATTCCTGCACACACACACACACATATATATATTATATACAAAAAGTGTTAGTATATATTTTATAATCAATGATAATTGAAATAAGGTTGTTGTCCTCAGAACTCCATTATCCAACAATCCCCCGTTTTTGACGATGACAACCTTAGTTTATAAATTATCATACCTGTATATATTTGTTTGATGATGTTCCTTCTATACTCCCCTTGTCTATATGAATCCTATAAACTATCTCTATATTTTATAATTTCTCCCCCTTTGGCATTATCAAAAAGAAATCCTAAAGATACTCCCCTTAAGTTATACGACTCTAGGACCTAAGTAATATTCCTAAAAACACTCCCCCTGAATTGTAGAAGTCTCTGAATAGAACATAAGTAACTATATAAAAAAATGCTTCCCCTAAACTTGATATTCATATATGTAAGTTTTAGAAGGTTATAACCACATAAACCATAAATGTCAATTTTATTAAACAATCACGTGTACATATACATGGATTTATACGTAGTTGAATTATTATAAGAACGCAATAACACGAAATCTAGAAAATCCTTAAACATTTAATTATTTGACAATGGGAGATTTGTGAATAAGACAATTTGGATAATGGAGACAGAATTCTCCATTCTTTTCAATCACATTCCCATTTTCGTCAAATAGAACTTCTCCTATGCATTCAACGTTATCATCGTCATCCGTAGTCGTTGGTTGAGTCTCTTGTTCTTCTTCCTCCACCATTTCCTCTTCATCTTCTGGTTCTTCTTCTTCTTCCTCCATGATTTGATTATCATCATTGATGATAATTGGATTAGTCTCATTATCCATTATAAACTTTAAGATACTTCTCATTACCTTCCCTTGTTTGTTTTGCTCTTGACTTACTCTAATTTGGAGTACTTGTATCTCAGCCATCATTTGCAGTAGATACTCTATTTTCTATTTGATTTTAATCACTCTTGAAAGCGTGGATCATTGAAATGGACTTTCAGATGATTTAAGGTATGAATCAGAGTTGTTTTGTGTATTTGGATTAGTGGAAGCCATTGTAATTTTTAATTTAGAGTTTTTATAGAGAAGAAGAATGAAAATGAAGAAGAAAAGTTGAATTACTGGATTTATTTAGTTGAAATAGCTAACTTTTGGTCGGAATTAATTTAAAAACTTTTCAGTTATATGTCGACATAGCCGAAATTTTATGTCGACATAGTATTGTTTTAAGTTTCAATATTTTAATTCCTTATATTATTATATATATATATATATATATTATTACTTAGTTATTCTAATTCACTAAATGAACATATACCTAATTCCCTTCTAAATTTAGTGAATGTTGCTTCATTTAATGGTTCAGTTAATATATCAACTATTTATTTATCTATTTCTATAAATTTAAGTGAAATCTTTTCTTTACTTACATATCTCTTGGAAAATGATGTCTCACAACAATATGTTTAGTTCTCGAATGGCGATTATGATTTTTAAAAATATTTATAGCACTTGTATTATCGCAGTATATAGGTGATTTACTTATACTTAAACCAAAATTGTTTAAGGCCTATTGCATATAAATTACTTGTGAATACGCCAAAGTAGCAGATATATATTTTTCTTCAGTTGTTGATAAAGATACGGTATTTTGTTTTTTACTAAACCAAGATACAAGGGAATGTCCAAGAAAATGACATGTTCCACTAGTACTTTTCCGATCAGATTTACATACAGCGTAGTCAGCGTCACAGTATGAAACTAAATCGAATGAATCATTTTTAGGATAAAATAATCCAAAATATGAGGTATGCTTTACATATCTCAGAATACGTTTTACGGCTATTAAATGAGTTTCCTTAGGTTGTGACTGGTATCTTGCACAGAGGCATACACTATGCATTATATCTGGTCTACTAGCGGTTATATATAATAACGATCCTATCATTCCTCTGTATAGTCTTTGATTAACATCTTTTGATGTATCATCTTTATTTAAAGCAATATTAGTTGCCATAGGTGTTGATCTACCATTTGTAGTTGTTAGATTGTACTTATTAATTAAATCTCTCGCATATTTTTCTTGATTAATAAATATTCCATTCTTTAGTTATCGAATTTTTAAACCTAAAAAGAATGATAATTCTCCCATATGGCTCATTTCAAATTCTTTGGTCATAGAATTTGAAAATTCTTTATTCATTTTTTCATTTGTTGACCCAAAGATTATGTCATCAACATATATTTGTACTAATTGTATATCTTTATTATTTTTCTTGATAAACACCATATTATCTAATTTTCCTATTTCAAAGTTTGATTGTAATAATGATTTTGTAATCTATCGCACCAACCTCTAGGAGTCTATTTTAATCCATATAACGCTTTCTTTAATTTATATACGTGATCTGGTAATTTTTCATCTTCAAATATGGGTGGTTGCTCTACATATACGTCTTCTTTGACAAATCCATTTAGAAACGCACTTTTAACGTCCATTTGATATAATTTAATATATTTATAGTTCGCAAAAGCTAGTAAAATTCTAATAGCCTCTAGTCTTGCTACGGGGGAAAAGTTTCATCATAATCTATTCCCTCTTCTTAAGTATATCCTTGTGCTACTAGTCATGCCTTATTTCTTACCACCTCACCGTGTTTATTCATTTTGTTTTCATATACCCATTTAGTTCCTATTATTGTTTTATATTCTGTTCTAGGAACAAGTTCCCATACTTCATTCCTAGTAAACTGATTCAATTCTTCTTGCATAGAAATTATCCATGAATCATCAGAAGAAGCTTCCTTTGGATTTTTGGGTTCTATAGTTGATATAAATGCAGTATTACTCATATTATTTAATTGATTACGAGGTCTAACAACGGATACAATATCCCCTAAGATATTTTCTACGGGATGGTCTCTAAGTAATTTAATTCTTTTTTTTGGTTGGTTATCTTCATTATTTATTTCATCCTCACAATCGTCTTTATTGTTTTGAGTTATATTTTTATAGTTTTCATAAAAAGATTCATTTATAGTTTCTTCTATAGTGTTGGTTCGAATATTAAAAATTCCATAAGCCTTGCTTCTTTCAGAATATCCAATAAAAATTCCTTTATCTGATTTTGAATCAAATTTGTCTAAATTATCTTTTGTATTAAGTATAAAACATTTACTTCCAAATATTTTAAAATATGATACTTTTGGTTTCTTGTCATATAAAAGTTCATAAGGAGTTTTATGAGTCAAAGGTTTAATTGAAATTCTATTAATAAAAAAACAAGTTGTTGCTACTGCCTCAGCCCAAAAATTCCTTGGTAAGTTACTTTTGGATAACATAGTTCTTGCACATTCTTCTATCGTTCTATTTTTACGTTCAACTATCCCGTTTTGTTGAGGAGTTCTTGGAATTGAAAAATTGTGGACTATTCCCTTTTTAGTACAATATTTTTCGAAATTCCCATTTCGAATTCTCCACCATAATCTCTACGTATTATTTTAATTTTTAGTGAATAAACTTTGAATTCTTTTAGAGAAAGTTTTAAATTGATCTAAAGTGTCACTTTTATTTTTAAGAAACAAAGTCCAAGTGTATCTAGAAAAATCGTCAACTATTACATACACATATCTATTATGATTTATTAATTGAGTTTGAGACGGACCAAATAAATCCATGCGTATTAACTCTAATGGTTTTGAAGTGGTAATTTCTTCTTTTGATTTAGATGAACTTTTTTTTAGTTTTTCGAATTGACAAGCAACACATAAGTTATTAACTTTGAATTTCATTTTGGGTAATCCTCTTACCGAATCTAATTTAGAAATTCTAGAAATATGTTTGAATTTGTATGACCAAATCTTTTATGCCACATCCAGGGATCACTTGTATTGGCCATAAGACAAAAATTATCATTGGAAATTTTCATACTTAACATATAAATATTTTTCTTTATGTCTCCTTCGAATATAACTTTTGAATTCCTATCTTCTACGAAACATTTATTCTTTTCAAATTTTATTTTATATCCTTTATCACAAAGTTGGCTTATACTTAGTAAATTGTATTTTAAATTCCTAACCAATAAAACATTAGAAATAGCAGGAGTTTCAGAAATATCGACAATGCTGATTCTAGTGATGTATCCTTTAGAATTATCTCTGAAGTTTACCAATCCACCATCTTCATATTTCAGACTATTGAGTAGTTCTGTATTTCCAGTCATATGTCTCGAACAGCCACTATCCAGTATCCATTTGACCTTTTTCATTTCCACCAATTTCTTTCCAAAATTTGAATTTTCAATAGCCATGTAACACACCAGTTCATGATTTGAATTCCCAATAGCCACCTTTTCAGAATTTGAATTGCCAATAGCCACTTTACCCATCTTTTCAACTTTTGAATTTTCAAAATTCATTGAAATCATTCATTTCTATATTGAACAATATTTCAGTAGATCACATGCCTCTTTAACATTAATATATCTAGACTCTTTTAATATAGATGCAATGCATGAATTGATACTATTTTTATCAAAGATTCCAAAATTTGTCATTTTACCAAATTTTCAAACATCAGATTATGAACTTTTTGAAAGATCTTTCTCTGATACCAATTGTTAGGGATTGCAGAATCGATCGTTCAAGCAAAGCAAACACTAGAGGGGGGTGAATAGTGTTTGTAGGAATTTTAAACAAAACTTAAAACTAAAGAGAATTATGGAATTAATCAAAAAGAACAATCACAGACACAGATTCAAACACAAATGCAAAATAATTAGGAATAAAGAAAAATGCAGAAAAGGAAAGAACACACTAGATTTTATACTGGTTTGAATCACTCCTACGTCCAGTCCCGCACAACGCTGGATTATGCAGAATTTTATTACTATTTTCAAATAGCCAAATACAACCTCCTTTATTTCATGCCTCAAAAAGGAGACACCGACTCCTATCCCTTGATTTATGGCTCAATATGGTCACACCGACTCCTATTCCTTGATTTCACGGCTATAAGGATACACCGATTCCTCTTTGACTTACAAATAAGGTTTATTCAACCCAAGCAATTACAAAACATCCCTATAACTCTTCAATAGCACTTGATTCAGAGAGTAGAGAGTGTAGAGAGAAGAAGTTTGATCAAAACAGAAGTGAATTCGGCAGAGTATAAGTGAGGAATCATAAAAATGATTAAGAATAATGGTGGGATGAAAAAGTATGAAGTTAGAGAAGAAGATATATTAAAAACTTCGGTTTTAACCTCTTTTTATAGAGTATGAAGGGATGCAGCGGTTCTGAAGCATTTCAAATAGTGAAAAGACACTTCCCTTCAAATTAAAAATAAATAGCAGTTATATGTCGACATACATATCTTACTATGACGACATACTTATGTGTATTTTTGATTTTCAAAGCATTTTTCAAGTGTTTTGGTATAAAACTAATTTTGGAAATTCTTTAGTAAAATTATAGTGATGTAAATTAATATTATATGATAGAAAATCATATGAAAACATACGTTCAAACTATATGAAAATATTTATAAAATTATAAGGTTTTAAACTATGTAAATTATAAATATAAAGTATATAAAATACTTAAGTTTGAAAAAAAAGAATAGAAACAAATAGAAAAACAAAATAGAGAGGATAGAAAAACAAAAAAGAGAGGATTAAGGATAGAATTGAAAATCCGAATTTGAATTTGAACCTGGAGTGCTATTTAGAGTCTTACAAAATCTAGACTTTATAATATTAATCTTGAAGTCTTGAAATCTTGATTACTCATAAGTCTTGAAATTTCTCTGATCTCTGAATCTCTACCATCTTTATAACTGTACAGTCTTCGATAATATTTTGTGTATATAATTCCTGCACACACCCACACACATATATATGTATTCTACAAAAAGTGTTAGTATATATTTTATAATCAATGATAACTGAAATAAGTTTGTTGTCATCAAAACTCCATTCTCCAACAAGAGCAACACGGCTACTCTCTCACGCTACTCATTCATTTTCGAGCATGAATATAAGCCACATGCTTGCAGGTGGGAACGATGAATTGCTTCCAGTAGTGCTACAATTGTTAGGTACGAAACGTAGATATATCTATAATATGTATATGTATATTCTTTTTTCCTTTTTTCGTAGAAGCTCCGCGAAAGAAATTCTTGGAAGAAGCAAATAAAACCGTGAAGTATGGGCGCATATATAGAGGGAGGCTCCTTGGCTCTCACGGTTCCTAGATCAGATGTAGCACGCTAGAACAGGTCGACGTGATGGTGATATTGTAGGTCTCCATCGATGGGTAGGTGGCAGAAAACACAGGGGAGTCATTTGCGAGATGGATGTATACTGATTTGAAAATATAGGAAGGAAGGTAATAGATTAGCTGTAATGTGTATATGCCTATACTCTGTGATTGTACTTCAAATTACTTGGCTGTGAAGTTGTATAAACATATTGGTCGGAACATATTGTTTGCATTGAAATAAAAATGAGGCTGAACTATATGTATTTAGGAGAAATTACTTGGTTGGCAAGGTAACATATTGGGTAGGACTGACGGTGTTAGGGTAGGCAGCTTTTTTTAACTGTTTGGAAGTTAGCATGCGCCTGGTGAAAGAAATAGTGGTAGATGCACCCCTTGTACGTGAGTTAATAATGCTCAGCAATGAAGAAATAGGGTAGTTGCTTTATTTAAAAATTTACTTCAGTGTTAAGTTATCTACGTATATCATTTATTTGGTACACAATTAATAAATACGCGTACCGCTATTCACGCTATTGTAAATTGTACGCACCGACACACACTAATTCCAAACTCAACAAAATTAAATACACAGCTACATCTTGACATTCTGGTCCCAACGAAATTAATTTTGTTGAAAATGGATTCCTTTTGCACAACAATGTAATTTTAATTTATCAATTAGCCGTTAAATTGCACGCACCGATAAAATAACTCCGATTGGTTCCAAAATGGAAATCTAGCAATACGTATTCCAATAAAACTCTTTTTGTTGAAAATGGAGGTCATTTGAAAAGAAAACTATTTTAGGGCATAAATACAATATAATTAAATCCAAAACAATATCCAATTTAAATAATAATAAATTATTATCAGCATATCTCTCAAGATAAAGTATTATACAGCTTCAAAATAAACCAATATATAATTTAAACTCAATATTAAAATTTCTGAGTTAAACGATATTCAAATATAAATATATATATATATAGAGAGAGAGAGATCCCTTAATAGTTATTTAATAACATTATTGTTTATCGATGAATTCTATATCGACTATTCGAAGATTTGAATTGAACATAACTAACGATCTATAGTATGAAATCTCCATTTTTCTTTTCCATTAGATTTTTTTAATTAAATTGATCCAAACATTTCTGGTTTCATAGAATTCCAACTTATATTGGATCTTGTACATTCAATTGAAGTTTAAATTGTAAATTATAAACTATCATGTCGTTACGAGTTAAATTATAATTATATATAAATTTAATGTTCAAACTTCGTTATATAAACGAAATATATATTATAAATCCATTTAAAAATCCCAAATCAATATATAAAATAATAAAATATATCAAACATCTGACTACCAAAAATACGGGATGTTACAATTTTAAAGTCAAAATCTTTTCGAAAGAAAAGGATAATCATAAGACCAAATCCGCACATAAATACGGATGGTTTTTACCTTACGGTAACCCAAAACATTTTTGAAATCAATATCTTTTTTGATATTATAATAGTGTCTAAATACAAATAAATATCAAGCTAGCAGAACGCTTGCATTTCACGCTCTACATACATAGTTTACAATCAAAATCGCAGGCTCTTATTGGAGAATGGATTTCCTGGCATGTTATGGGACCACCTTTCCAATAATGTATCTCTAGAGATGAATACATTGGGGTTCCACAAGAACATCTTGCAACCCAGGCTAAACATGACCAACCGCTCACTTCTTGAGAGTACTGAATATATAGTCACTACGGTTGGGGGCCAACCAACCGAATCAATAGCATACATAAAAATATAAAAATATAAAAAGGGACAACCGAAGGCATTTGATTTCTCCAGATCATGTAATGATATACCCTTATGATGGTTGCGACCCACATAGCCATGCAACCTGCCCAATTTTATACCATTTCCCAGTTGATGAGGCTTGCGGTTATACTTACTTTTAGAATATCTGGCTACCATTCAATTTGAATGCCACATCGTCAGATCCATCAAATCACTAATTGACGTCCACAAATATACTCTAGGTATAAAAGAAGTGCCCCTCTTCGCCACTAACTCGGTATGTTTGTAAAAATCAACATACGTGGTTTTTAGGAAGTACTCTGTCAGACATTCGTCCATACAAGTCATCCAGGGACAGGATGAACCGAAGTTACTCTCCTACTGCATCTAATATGTGGATAACCCCATGAATCAGTAGCGAGTAGTCCCTACAATCCGTCTACTTCAACCACGATAGGATCACCATTAGAATATCTCTGGGCGCGACTCCGGAGAATTCGACAAGTACTCCTTTCGTTTATGAAGATCCATGGTCTTTGCTGCTCCATCCTTAATCAACATCATCCACATATCCACTAATTTGGAATGGTTTTCGAATATAAATTTGATCCCGATCTTTCTGTACCAATAATGGTATGGGTCGGATTTGATAATCGGTTACTTAGCTATCAAACAAATAATCATGAGAATAAAATGAGTTCACTGATTCAGTACTTGGCATTACTTGGCCTCTTTGATTAAAAACAATTAACTAAAAGCTCTTAAATCTTTGAATGTACAAATATAGGTTTTCACTTCTTATCTAACATAAATTTATTTTCAGAACTATTTTTATTTAAATACTTGGGGAAAATGTAACGACCCGCATTCTACGCATTGAAGGATCGTAGAATATTTATTTCTTCCTCATACGAAGTCGTATAGTCATGTAACTTTGGGAGACAACTCTTGGGGTCATTTCCCATGTTCATGATTTTTGCCGATTTTTAAATGACCATTTTGCCCCTATAAGATCTTGTTTTGGCCATAACTTTTGATTGGAAAGGAGGTTTGATCTAAAATGACTTCCATTAGATCCGGTTGATGGTTTACCTTTCCATAGAGTGGTAATATATGAAAAACGGACTTACTGTTTGGGAGATATGGCTGAAATAAGGTTTAGGAGGTGAAAAACAGTTTAACCGAGCTTAATTGAGTAGTTAACAGCTAGGCCCATCGGGGTATTTCAAGATTAGGGGTATATAGCGGCTGATTAGGGTAAGAAAATGTTTCCTTAGACACTTTTTCAGCTGCCACTTTCATCATAGAAACCCTAACAATGGCCTCCAACATCTAGAATCACCTCTAATCACATTCTAGTCAAGTATCAGCCTAATCTACGTCAAATCAAAGGGAATTAGAACCAAAGCAAGGTTGTAGCTGCTGTTAGACATCAGTGTTCGCCCAAATCGGCGGAGTTTCAGGTTTGGAAGTTTTAATTTTTTTGGCTAAGGTGAGTGATTTGCATAGTTCCTCATTACTATGGTTAATTAAGGGTAAATAGTGTTAATTAGTGAATATAAACATGATTAAATTCTGGAAAAATATTTATAAATTTTGAAATATGGTTTTAGACCTATGTTAGAAAATTTGGTGAATTTGGTTAAGTTTTACTAGTCATATCATTAGTTTTGCTTAAACATGATTAAGGGAAAATGTGGTATTTTGGCTATGTTTGATCCATTTTAATACATTATATTGTTGTTTTGGTGTTTATGGTTGATTATATATGTTGCTATGACTGTATGGTATGCTTTGTGATTGATTAGAAAAGTTAGAGTGGTCGAAAACGCCGTCGTATGGCGTGAAACAGTCGCTGGAAAAGTTGCAGGAAGTTGTGCAGGGTTTCAGATTGGATCGGATTAGGGGGATCGAGTCGGATCGGGGAACTGAGCAGAGAACCAAACCGGATCGGAACCTAGTACAAGAATGAGGGTTTGCAAAAAGGAAGGCCTCTTGTATAAGGATTGGAGCTGGTATTGGACGAAAGCTGGACATGGGATCGGATCGCATTAACTGGAGGAAAGAAAGGCCGAACCGAACTAAGGCAGGAGCACCGAACTAAATCAAGATGGTGAGATAGCCATACCAAAGTGACATGGAAGCACCGAACCGAACCAAGGGTGGAGCACCGAACCAAACCGGATTGATGGCCAGGAAGTGGAGCAAGCCGAACCGAACAAGGGAAGGGCAACCGAACCGAACAAGGGAAGGGCAACCGAACCGAACCGGATTGTAGCTGCGATTACGCGATGACTCTTTTGAAGACCAACTCCAATTCGATCAAAATTCGAGATGCAAAGGAAGTCCAAATAGGAAGTAGAACTCACGGTCCAGTTGGGAACCAATGAGTTATCTTCATGAGTTGGACTTTGCTGCGGGACGTGTGCAAAAGGGTCATCGATGTCTATAACTTTGGACCACTATGGAGTGTGGGGTATGTGGACGGATTCAGGGCCACAGTGGCCTAGGTAGTACTATTGGCTATGGACCAATGAAGTGGGGTCATTTGTAAGGATTTAGTCATGACTCCATGGGGCAAGCTTGGTGGTAGCAGTAGTTATACAAGTCGGACTCTGTCACTACCTCGATGGGTCTAGTGATCAAAGTGGTGGATATCGTATGCTTTACGCACTGAGTGAGAGATGTGAGGATGGTTCTTATGCTTGATTGTTGACATCATTATGACATGCACACCCCTCCCCCATATCTTCACACCTTATGTTTAGTGTCACCTTAGAGTATTGAGCGGTATGTTGTGCTAACTCTTTGGTTGCAGGTCCAGGTTCAGGTATGGTTTAGTATACCTGTTATTGTTCTGTTTTGCTGCTTATCGCTCATGTAACACCCCGTACTTTTTATTAACATTATAATAATAAATCCTGTAATACTTAATTTAAAATGTAAGAATTAAGGGAAACGGGTTACGCCATTGTGTTCATCTCGGAATTCTGGTTGAGATAGAGTCCAGAGAATTCGAATAAATTGAAAACAGTTCGAAAACGAGTTCAAAATTCAAACAGAAGCCAGAAGCGGGCTGGGCGGGAAAATTCCCTCCCAGGCAGGTCGACCAGGGGGTCGACCCTAGTGTCGACCTCCCCTCTTGAGGTCGACCTAGGGTCGACCTGGTCCCCGGCCAGATCTGAAATTTGAACGATTTCTGACTCACTGCTGAGTCACTAGGGTTTCTGGATGGGCCTGATCAGGTCTGAGTGGCTGTGATTAACCCTAGGTTCATCAGACGGCTATAATCAAACTGAAATTCTATTTAAACAACTCAATTCCTAACCTAAAAACACACAGAAAAATAAACCTAGAACTAAAATGCCGTCAATGGAGGATTTGGAGTAGCCGCCACCCTTTTCAATTCTAAAGACGAGTTAAAAAGCTACATCTAAAATCAAACTACAACTAGCTTAATTCAACGATCTTCATCAAAGGCGCGCATCTCCAATTTTAGAACTCAGATTTCAGAACGCAAGATTTTCTTTTAGTTTGTAAGTTAGTTGTTACGCAGATTTAAACATTCCTTTCGATAGAATCATGACATTTTGTAATTAGAATATAGTACGATGCTTATGTATGAGATTTGATTCTTGTTGTAATTAATCTTGTCTATATGTTTTTGGCGATGAACATGTTGTATATTTCATGTCTTTATGCTTGGGTGATGAACAACATCGTATGTTATTACTATTGAGTAAAGAACTTATTATGCTAACAAAATGGTAAAACATGTCTTGTTGTAATTTGGTGGTTATTTGCAAGTTTAGAATCTAAATCACATGTTTACATGTTAGATTTACATTTATAAATATTTAGAACTATGCCAAGTTGAATCTATTTATGTTGTAAAAGTGGAATTGTAGTCCTCTTATGTTGTTAACATCATGCTAAATTTTGATAAGAAAATGATTATGATAGCTTTCTTATGTTTTGACATACAAAAGATTATATGCCAAGTTGTAGGTTGAAACTGTGATTATATGTTAAACTTTCATGCTAGACCTTTGTCAAGTTTACATGATCATTAGATTCAACTTAGTCACAAGTTCACCTTTGTCCAGTTGATTAAAGTTAATGATATACATCTATGCCAAGTTACATGTGATAAGTTTAATGTATGCTATTTTATGTTTATGTCATGTTCTTTGTTTATTACCCCTTTTTTTGTTTATGGGTTTGGGCTAATTTGCTAGCCCAACATTTTATGTAATTTACGCATACGTTCCACGGGGGTAGCGATTAGAAATATGAAAATTCATGGCATAGATTTGTTCATTTAATGGTATATTTATATACCATTTATGTTGAGCAAAATCACAGGATAATTGTGTCGTGATTAAATAAAATTTAATTCACATAAAGAAATTTGACATATATAGAAAAATATGAATTTAGAAAAGGCAAATATGCCTAACCCGAGGTTAGACCGAGTTGTGGTGTAAATCTGCCCGGAACCGACCGGCATATCCAGTGACCACAACAAGACCTGTCTAATGTGGGTGGTTAGTGCATCAATCCCAAAAAGAACCCGAGGTTAGACTTAGTTGTGGTGTAAATCTGCCCAGAACCGACTGGCATATCCAGTGACCACAACAAGACCTGTCTAATGTGAGTGATTGATGCTTTAATAAATTAAAGCTAAGTCAGGATTGGTAGGGTTAAGTAAATTAGGAAAACACTTAAACGATTCAACATATTAACCAAAACGAATGGGCTGGGTTTGGTAAACTTGGACACTTAACCAAATAAACATGTTTATTAGGAAACCCTAGTAGCGGGGACCTATTTCAGCAGTAACCCACATAGATGTATCATGGTGCCCTGAACTAGGCAGGGTGGGGCACGATTACTGGGCTGAACTATAAGCAGTCAAAACGTTGGCGGTTGGCGGGCCAGTGTAGTTTCCGGCGGAGTATGGGCGTGCACGTACTCCGGAGTGGAAAAAATCAGGCACTGGGCATCAGTAGTGTACCCTGTGCATCTTGAATCGTGTCGAGTTGCCACCGGAGGGTTGATACACCACCATGGTCGGACCATCACAGGTGACTACAATCAAGTGGAGCTGAAGGACACAGGACACGAATACGTGCGAGTAGGAGCCGATCATTAAGGGGATCGTTTGTTGTAAACACGTGGGCTGGTTGAACAAATGGTTAACTAGGTGCAGAGCGACTATAGTAATGGGTGCGATCACATGTCCCTCTTATCTTATATTAGGGTATTGTCCTATGTTCTGTTATCACTGTCATGATCCCTTTTCTTGTTTAAATACTAGTAACCACTGAACTTACCAGACTTATTGTATGACCCGTTTTCTTTCGTCTTCTTTTCTTCCGTTTCCCCCCTCTCAGGTCCACAGGGAGGAAATACTCCAGCTTAATCAGACTCTTTACAAGCTTGAAGAAAGTAGATGTATGACTTGGACTCACTTGCATTGGCTATGGCTTTGGATATGATCCTTGGGGATTTATGCATTTTTACTTTTTGGTTTATGCTTCTTTATTGAATAATCAAGACATAAATTATGGTGAAATGTTTTGAAGTTGTTTTTGAGACAGTTTGATGTAATGCTTTTGTATTGAACTACATATGAAATAAATATTTGAATTCCGCTGCTTAAATTTATCTGCCTTGCAAATTTTTCTGTGTCTTGTACCTATAACCCTCCACCAAGGTTAAGGCATTCCCTTTTTGATTGACCTTAACCGGGGTGGGGTGTTTCACTTGGTATCAGAGCAAAAGGTTTACCAGATCAGATAAGAGTTTTTGAAAACTATCTTTCAAAAAAGAAATATAAAGAAGCATTTTACAAGGAAAAGTGTTGTTTTAAATTTAAAAAGGCATAATCCCCAAAGCCATATGCGCTATCTTTCTATCCTTCGTTTTGAATCTTTTCATTTTCGTTTCAGCATGTCTGGGAATCTTAACCTTCCAAAGGGTGTGCCAATACCTAGCTGGTTCCGGAGGTACTTAGAGGCTAGGGCCAACGACGCAGGCCCAGCAGATATTCCTCCTCCAACTGCAGCAGTTCCTCCTCCTCCTCCTCGTGCAAATGCTTTCTCAAAGATCTGTAGAGATTTTAGGGCCATGGGTGGAAAGGATTTCAAGGGAACTGAATCATTCGTAGAAGCGAGGAACTGGCTCAAAGAAACTGACGATTTGTTCGTTATCTTCGAGGTGGACGATAGGCAGAAGGTACAGTTGGCAGTATATTTTCTCAAAGACGAAGCTTCCTATTGGTGGGAAGTCACTAACGCTGAAAGACTCGTTGACACATGGATGGATTTCAGGATAAGGTTTGAGATGAAATTCCTCTCACAAGCTGAACGAAGTCTAAAACTGGAAAAGTTCTTATCTCTTAAACAAGGAAGTATGACTGTCAAGGAGTACGTCAATCACTTCAATCAGCTGGCCCGATTTGGAATGGACTTAGTGAATACTCCTCATAAGAAGGCTCTCTGTTTTGTCAAGGGATTGAATAAGCCACTTCACAGCTTGGCTATGACCCATATACTTATGGGGGCGACTTACGAGAGGTTAGTGGACATGGCACTCTTACATGAGGAAGATAAGGGCAAGAATGAGACAAAAGCAGAAGTGCCTCAAGATAACAAGTGGGAAGGGTCGCAAAACAAGGAAGCTGATTCAAAGAAAGGTGGGAAGAGAAACAAACCCCGTGAAAAGAGAAAGTGTAATTTATGTGGCATTCCCAGGCATCTGGTCAAAGACTGCAGGAAGAAGAAAAGAAAGATGGGTGGCTGTTTCCACTGTGGTGAGACAGGACACATGGCTAGGGCATGCCCAAAGAAGCAAGGGCAGGGAGCTGGATCTTCATCTGGAGGACAAGTTCACGCTCTCATGGCACCTCCGCAAGAACGAAGTAGAAATATTTTTGTTGAAAGTTTAGTCTATCTTTTTGATCATCCTGTTCGTACATTGTTTGATTCTGGCGCATCGCACTCATTTGCATCTGCTGATTTAGTTGAATCTCTGCATCTAGACACTAGTTTAGTAGAGGATCCCTTTGTTGTTTCAATTCCAATTGGGGGCTCAGCTTATTTTTCAATGGTTTGTTTGGGTTTGAAAATATCTATTCTAAGCATTGAGTTTAGATGCAATGTCTATGTTTTGGGCATCACGGGCTATGGGTTGATTCTAGGCATGGATTGGCTATCCAGTAATGGTGCCATCCTCGACTGTGAAAAAAGAGTGGTTAGACTCCTGACTCGCCTTGGTAACACTCTTGAAATTTCTTGCAATCCCCTGAACTCTGTTATGCTAAGCTATCTAGAATCTCTTGATGCGTCTGTTGTAAAGGTAGTCCGTGAATATTCTGATGTGTTTGAAGAGGTAATGGGTTTACCCCCGAAGCAAGAGATAGACTTCCGCATATACCTCGTTGAAAATGCAAACCCCATCGCCTTACCTGTTAGGCACATGGCCCCAAGGGAGAGAAAGGAGCTCAGCAAGCAAATCAAAGAGCTGCATGAAAAGGGGTTCATAAGACGAAGTATTTCTGAATGGGGTGCTCCGGTAGTGTTTGCAACCAAAGCTGATGGTTCGCTTCGCCTGTGCGTTGACTATAGGGAGCTAAAAAAGCTCACCAAGAAAAATAGGCACCTACTCCCAAGAATAGATGATTTGTTCGATCAGCTTGTAGGTGCATCGGTTTTCTCCCAATTAGATTTAGCTACCGGGTTTCATCAGCTCAGAGTGGCTGGAGACAACATTGATAAGACTGCATTCAGAACTCCCGCTGGCTTCTTCGAGTGGCTTGTCATGCCCTTCGGCTTGACAAACGCACCCACTTACTTCGTGGATTTAATGAGCAGGGTGTTCCGAGAGTTCCTCAATAAGTTCGTGGTGGTCTTCGTAGACGATATTTTGATCTTCTCAAAGAATGAGAAAGAGCATGCTCAGCATTTAAAAGAAGTCATGGATACTCTCCGTGCACATCAGTTGAAGGCGAATTTCTCCAAATGCCATTTCTGGAGAGAAGAAGTTAGGTTCCTTGGACATGTGGTGTCCAAAGAGGGGATAGCTGTGGACCCTGCAAAAGTGGTTACTGTGCAAGATTGGAAGGTTCCTCGAAACGCAACCAAAGTCCGAAGCTTTCTCGAGCTAGCAGGCTTTTATTGAAAGTTCATCAAAGATTTTGCAAAAATCTCAGCTCCACTAACAAGATTGACAAAGAATAACCTAGCTTTCAATTGGGATTTGGATTGCGATATTGCTTTCCAACGTTTGAAAAGGGCTCTAACAACAGCCCCAGTTCTTACATTGCCTGATGAAAGCAAGATGTTTACAGTATACATTGATGCATGCAGAACGGGACTAGGCGCTGTACTGATGCAAGAAGGGAAGGTAGTGGCTTATGGGGGAAGGCAGTTGAAAGTACATGATAAAAACCACCCAACCCACGAACTAGAGTTGGCAGCTATTGTTTTTGCGCTTAAGTCTTAGCGCCATTATCTCCTAGGTGAGAAATTTGAACTGTATACTGACCATAAATCGTTGAAATACGTATTCTCGCAGAAGGATCTCAATTTGAGGCAGCAAAGATGGATGGAGTTTCTTGCCTCGTACGATTTTAAGATTTCCTACACTCCTGGCAAGGGCAATGCAGTAGCAGATGCCTTGAGTAGAAAGAAACTGACCTTAAGCCCTCTCTTTGTGGAAAGGTAAAGCTTGGAATTCATAGCAAGCTTTAACTTCAGACCCTCCACTGACTTTGTGCCTGGCTTGCTAACAACGTTAGAAGTGCGACCAACTCTATTAGACTCAATCGGAGTCGCGCAAAGAGAAGACCCTCAGCTAGACGAAGTGATGGACAAATTAATTAAGGGTGAGACTTCTAGTCACCCCAATAGATACTCCTTTGATGCCAAGGGCTGGTTGAGGCGAGATGGAAGACTATGTGTCCCACAAGCAACGGGCTTGGTAAATGCGCCATACACCCAGGAGGAGACAAAATGTATAAAGACATCAAAAGAGTTTTCTTTTGGAATGGCATGAAGAAAGACATAGCTGAATTTGTTTCTAAGTGTCTAATATGCCAACAAGTCAAGGCGGAGCAGAAGAAGCCTGGTGGTCGGCTTCATCCTCTAGTGGTCCCACAGTGGAAATGGGATAGCATCTCGATGGACTTTATAGATGGGTTGCCTAGGTCAAGAAGGGGCAATACTAGCATTTGGGTTATAGTGGACAGGCTCACAAAAAGCGCCCACTTTATACCCGTCAAGAGTAGAAGGACGGCATCATCTCTAGCATCCATATATCTTAAGGAGATAGTTCGACTCCATGGGATACCCTCCAGCATAGTGAGTGATCGAGACCCTATCTTCACGGGCGAGTTTTGGAAGAGTCTACAAGAGGCTGCAGGCACACAGTTATGCTTAAGCACGGCCTATCACCCTCAAACCGATGGCCAAACAGAAAGAGTCAACAGAGTATTAGAAGACCTCTTGAGGTTACGCATTATTGACTTCGGAGGAACTTGGGAGGATCATCTACCTTTGGTGGAATTCGCTTACAACAATAACTACCAAGCCACCATAGGCATGGCACCTTTCGAAGCTTTATATGGAAGACCGTGCAAGTCACCAACTTGCTGGTGGGAGTCCACAGACAAGCTCATACTTGGACCAGACATGATTCGGGAGACTTCAGAGAAAGTAGACTTGATATGAAGAAGAATGAAGACTGCCCAAGACAGATAGAAGTCCTATGCAGACAAAAGAAGAACTGACCTTGAGTTCGAAGTTGGAGACGAAGTGTTCCTTAAAGTATCTCCTTTGAGGAACGTCATTCGCTTTGGATCCACAAGAAAGCTAGCACCAAGTTTTGTGGGGTCGTTCCCTACTATCGAGAAAATTGGGAAGATGGCTTATAGGGTACAGCTACCCGAAAGATTTGCCGGGATTCATAATGTCTTTCATGTCTCTCACCTGCGGAAATGCTTACACGAGTCTGCGGATGTGGTAGAACCAAGTATGCTAGAAGATGTTGAAGTTGAACGAGAAGCAACGGTGAGGAGAGTTCCAACCCGTATCTTGGGAACAGAGGTAAAAAAGTTACGCAACCGTGAAGTTAAGCTCGTCAAAGTTCAATGGAGCGACACTGAGGAAGACACGACTTGGGAAACTGAGGACAGAATACGCGCAACCTACCCTTTTCTTTTTGAGGGTACGTCTTTAATCTCTTTTTCCTTAAGTTTATGCTTGTATCTATCTTTTTAGGTATATCTCCTCGATCCTATCCTTTATCCTTAGGTAGGAACCCATTTGGATGTAAACATGTTATGATTGATGGTTGCAAGTGGTTGCTCGTGGTTGCAAGTGGATGCATATACACACACATTAGGTATTAGATTGGCTCAGTCACTTCCACATTGCATATGCAAATATGTATTGGTTTATGGATTAAAACTTGATCATATGGACGTTGCATATGTATGAATGATTGTGCACTCATGAAAGAAATTTTGAGTAGGAAGAAATTACATTCATAATGGACTCATGGCACTGACATAATTTGCATTAAGGAGGTCAACTGAATCAATAGACCGCCTGATTTTGCATTAGATAAGGACATATACACACACAATGCATATGATCATGAAGCATTAGAAATATTTTAAGGACAGTGGACGCCTGTGTTTGATGGTTGAGTAGATGGGTGATTGGATGGTAGGATATAAGTTCTTCTCGACTTGGAGATTTCGGGGACGAAATCCTAAACGGAGGAGAGAATGTAACACCAGGTACTTTCTACTAACGTTATAATAATAAATCCTATAATACTTAATTTAAAATGTAAGAATTAAGGGAAATGGGTTACGCCATTGTGTTCGCCTCGGAATTCTGGTTGAGATAGAGTTTGAGTTTGCGTGAATTGGACTTCGTATGAAGAAGTTATGGCTGCCGGAAGTTTCCAGAGAATTCGAATAAATTCAAAACATTTCGAAAACGAGTTCAAAATTCAAACAGAAGCCAGAAGCGGGTTGGGCGGGAAAATTCATGCCCAGGCTGGTCGACCAGGGGGTCGACCTCCCCCCTTGAGGTCGACTTTAGGGTCGACCTGGGGGTCGACCTGGCCCCTGGCCAGATCTGAAATTTGAATGATTTCTGACTCACTGCTGAGTCACTAGGGTTTCTGGATGGGCCTGATCAGGTCTGAGTGGTTGTGATTAACCGTAGGTTCATCTGATGGCTATAATCAAACTGAAATTCTATATAAACAACTCAATGCCTTACCTAAAAACACATAGAAGAATAAACCTAGAACTGAAATGCCGTCAATGGAGGATTTGGAGTAGCCGCCACCCTTTTCAATTCTAAAGACGAGTTAAAAAGCTACATCTAAAATCAAACTACAACTAGCTTAATTCAATGATCTTCATCAAAGGCGCGCATCTCCAATTTCAGAATTCAGATTTCAGAACGTAGGAGTTTCTTTTAGTTTGTAAGTTAGTTGTTACGCAGATTTAAACATTCCTTTCGACTGAATCATGACATGTTGTAATTAGAATATAGTACGATGCTTATGTATGAGATTTGATTCTCGTTGTAATTAATCTTGTCTATATGTTTGTGGCGATGAACATGTTGTATATTTCATGTCTTTATGCTTGGGTGATGAACAACATTGTATACTATTACGATTGAGTAAAGAACTTATTATGCCAACAAAATGGTAAAACATGTCATGTTGTAATTTGGTGGTTATTTGCAAGTTTAGGATCTAAATCACATGTTTACATGTTATATTTACATTTATAAATATTTATAACTATGCCAAGTTGAATCTATTTATGTTGTAAAAGTGGAATTGTAGTCCTCATATGTTGTTAACATCATGCTAAATTTTGATAAGAAAATGATTATGATAGCTTTCTTATGTTTTGACATACATAAGATTATATGCCAAGTTGTAGGTTGAAACTTTGATTATATGTTAAACTTTCATGCTAGGCCTTTGTCAAGTTTACATGACCATTAGATTCAACTTATTCACAAGTTCACCTTTGCCCAATTGATTAAAGTTAATGCTATACATCTATGCCAAGTTGCATGTGATAAGTTTAATGTATGCTATTTTATGTTTATGTCATGTTCTTTGTTTATAACCCTTTTTTTGTTTATGGGTTTGGGCTAATTTTCTAGCCCAACATTTTATGTAATTTACGCATACATTCCACGGGGGGTAGCGATGGGACATATGAAACTTCGTGGCATAGATTTGTTCATTTAATGGTATATTTGATATACCATTTATGTTGAGCAAAATCACAGGATAATTATGTCGCGATTAAATAAAATCTAATTCACATAAAGAAATTCAACATATATAGAAAAATTTGAATTTAGAAAAGACAAATATGCCTAACCTGAGGTTAGATTGAGTTGTGGTGTAAATCTGCCCGGAACTGACAGGCATATCCAGTGACCACAACAAGACCAGTTTAATGTGGGTGGTTAGTGCATCAAGCCCAAAAAGAACCCGAGGTTAGACTGAGTTGTGGTGTAAATCTGCCCGGAACCGACCGGCATATCCAGTGACCACAACAAGACCTGTCTAATGTGAGTGGTTGGTGCTTTAATAAATTAAAGCTAAGTCAGGAATTGTAGGGTTAAGTAAATTAGGAAAACACTTAAGCGATTCAACATGTTAACTAAAACGAATGGGTTGGGTTAGGTAAACTTGGACACTTAACCAAATAAACATGTTGATTAGAAAACCCTAGTAACGGAGACCAATTTCAGCAGTAACCCACATAGATGTATAATGGTACCATGAACTAGGCAGGGTGGGGCACGATTACTGGGCTGAACTATAAGCAGTCAAAACATCGGCGGTTGGTGGGCCAGTGTAGGTTCCGGTGGAGTATGGGCGTGCACGTACTCCGGAGTGGAAAAAATCAGGCACTGGGCATCGGTAGTGCACCCTGTGCATCTTGAATCGTGTCGAGTTGCCACCAGAGGGACTGATACACCAGATGGTGGGACAAGCGCAGGTGATTACAATCAAGCGGTGCCGAAGGACAAAAGACATGAATACATGCGAGTAGGAGCCCATCATTAAGGGGATCATTTGTTGTAAACACGTGGGCTGGTTGAACAAATGGTTAAGTAGGTGCAGAGCGACTATAGTAATGGGTGCGATAACACGTCCCTTTTATCTTATATTAGGGCATTGTCCTATGTTCTGTTATCACTGCCATGATCCCTTTTCTTGTTTAAATACTAGTATCCACTGAACTTACCAGACTTATTGTCTGACCCGTTTTCTTTCATCTTCTTTTCTTCCGTTTCCCCCCTCGGGTCCACAGGGAGGAACCAGCTTAATCAGACTCTTTACAAGCTTGAAGAAAGTAGATATATGACTTGGACTCATTTGCATTGGCTATGGTTTGGATGTGATCCTTGGGGATTCATGCATTTTTACTTTTTGGTTTATGCTTCTTTATTGAATAATCAAGACAGACATTATGGTGAAATGTTTTGAAGCTATTTTTGAGACAATTTGATGTAATGCTTTTGTATTGAACTACGTATGAAATAAATATTTGAATTCCGCTGCTTAAATTTATCTGCCTTGCAAATTTTTATGTGTCTTGTACCTATAACCCTCCACCAATGTTAAGGCATTCCCTTTGTGAGTGACTTTAACCGAGGTGGGGTGTTTCAGCTCATACTTGACTTTTGTCTGACACAGAGTTTTATGTCTCTTCTTATTACTCTAGGTGCTCTTAAATAGGTAGACTAGAGACAGGTTAGGTGGTATGCACGAGTAGTTGTACCGGAGACGAGCAGGAGGCTCCCACGTATGATATATATAGATATTCTCCCTGTGTCGCTGCTGGTCATTACTTTGGGTATTAGTAGTGTACCTTTCCTTTACTTTGCTTTAGAGACAGTTTTTAAAAGTTGTAATAATGATGATGTGGAACATAATTTGCATTTGGATTTTCCGCTACTATGATGTTTAGTTTTTAGCTTATGCACTGTCTCGCCTGTTTATGTCAAAGTATGTTATTATTATATTTTATTCCATGCGCTGTGAGACATTCTACAGGTTCTTTGTTAGTCCACTATTAAGTTTCCTTTCCTTCCCTTTCTTTGGCAACCGTCCCATGCTGGTTGGACATCGGCCCAGCGCACTTTCATTAGAAATGTCGGCTGGTGCGGGGCGGGCCATCACACTTGGTATCAAAGCTCTAGGTTGCGTAGTTAACCTAGGGAAAGGCACCAGGGAGAGATAATACGTATATGAGAGCGCGTATTTGTGATTATTTTGGTTTTCAAAAGCTATATATATACACACATAAATACTATTAGTATAGCTAAGGATGAAGTCACACTACACTGACACCCCAAAGAGGATGGTTAATCATTTCTCTTTATAGATTGAACGATGAGTCGATATACGCGGGGTGCTGGTAGAGGAGCCAATAATGGGAATGCTCCTGACATGAGGACTATGTTCACTGACTTCATGAGAGAGATGCTTAGGTACGTTCAGAGTGCAGTTCCTAATACTGCTAATGGTGGTGGTGCAGCGGTGCAGGCGCCTAGGGCCGATTTCGCTAAGCTATGGATGGATTACACTAGTCTTGTTGGAAAGCCGTTCCACGGAACGGAATCAGCCACGAATGTTCAAGATTGGTTGGATAGCTGTGAGCGTATCTTCGAAGACTTGGGTATCGAGGATGCGATGAAGAGAAAGCTAGCGTCCCGTCAGTTGCAAGGACGAGCGGTGAATTGGTGGAATGCTATTAAGGCAGCTACTCCAGAGGATCAAGTTACGTGGGATCAGTTTAAGGCCCGATTCAGTGATAAGTTCATCCCGGCTGCCCAGAAGTCAGAATTGTTTAGGAAGTTTCTGGAGCTTAAGCAAAATGATAGGGCAATCTCGGAGTATATTGCAGAGTTCGGTACTCTATCGAAATATGGATTGTCCCTTATTGATACTGCCGAGAAGAAAAATGAAAAGTTCATAACAGGCTTAGATCAGTACTTGGGGGAAAGGCTTATTAACCACATCGATGAGACGTTTGAATCGATTGTGGGGAAAGCTTTAAGATTAGAGAGTCTATACCCCAAGTCAAAGACTGAGGTTGCATCTGCAGAAGAGCCAAAGCCGCAGGTAAGCGGTGGAGGCAAGAATGGTTCTCATAATAAGAGAAAGCAGAATCAGACCAAGGATGGCCAGAAAAAGAGTAAGAAAGATGTTGAGTGCTTCAGCTGTGGTAAAAAGGGCCACTATGCCAAAGAATGTCGGACCAAGACAGCGGATAGGAAGTGCTTCAACTGTGGCCAAGTGGGACATCACAAGGATAGGTGTCTACAACCCCCTAAAGAAAAGCAGATTGTGAAAGCATATGTTCTTAATGCTGCAACTTCTTCGTCGAATGCCCCAACTGCGGCGGAGAAGGGAAAGAATGTCATCATTCAAGGTATGTTTTCTATTTATGATGTTCCTGTTCGAGTACTGTTTGATACCCGAGCTTCCCGTTCCTTCATATCTAGTGACCTGGTAGATAGGTTGGGATTGGAACCCAAGATAGTCGATAAACCTTTAACGGTAACGAACCCGATTGGTGGTTCGACTAGCCTTAGCATGATTTGTCGAAATTTTTGTTCTATCGATTCATGGGTGTATGTTTGCTTGTGACTACTTTGTTTTGGGCTTTACTGGGTTTGGCATTATTTTGGGAGTCGATTGGCTCCAAAGATACAGGGTAGTGGTAGACTGTGAGGGCTTTTTGGTGACAGTTAGAGCGGATGATAGGCGGAGGGTACTGTTTGGTGGTCTACCTAGTGATGAGGTAATGGCTAGTTTTCTATATTCCCTCGACATATCGCATGATGAGTTTTCAGGTGTGCCCTTGGCTGGCCAGTCTTCGGGGAAGTGACCGGACTTCCACCACACCGAGAGATTGAGTTCCGTATTGATTTAGTGAAAGATGCCAGACCTATAGTGATGCCACTTCGTCGTATGGCACCAAGGGAGAAGCAAGAGCTCAGGGTGCAAGTAAGTGATCTTTTGAAGAAGGGATTTATCAGAAGAAGTGTTTCTGAATGGGGAGCACCAGTTGTGTTTGCTACCAAGGCCGATTGTTCCCTTCCATTGTGTGTGGACTACCGCGAGTTGAATAAGGTAACGAGGAAGAATAAGTATCCTCTACCGCGGATAGATGATTTGTTTGATCAGTTGAGTGGCGCGAGAGTGTTCTCCCAGTTGAATCTCGCGACAGGTTTTCATCAGCTTAGAGTGGAAGCTGAGAGTATAGCTAAAACGGCCTTTCGAACGCCATCTGGATTCTATGAGTGGTTGGTCATGACATTCGGGTTGACCAGTGCACCAGCAAATTTTGTGGATGTTATGAATAAGGTATTCAAAGATCAGTTGGATAAGTTTGTTCTTGTGTTCGTGGGCAATATACTTGTTTATTCGAGGACAGAGGAAGAACACAAGGAACACTTGAGGATAGTGATGGAGGTGTTGAGAAAACACCAATTGAAAGCAAAGTTTTCTAAGTGTCACTTCGGGAGGAAGGAAGTGAGATTCTTGGGCCATGTTGTTTCAGAGAATGGTATTGTCGCGGACCCTGCGAAGGTGGCTACGGTACAAGATTGGTCTACGCCCAAGAATGCAACGGACATAAGAAGTTTCTTGGGATTAGCCGGATATTATCATAAGTTTTCTAAGAATTCTCCAAGATAGCAGCACCGTTGACTTAGTTGACCAAGAAGAATCAAGCTTTCGTCTGCGACGAAAAGTGTAGAATGCATTCAAGAGTCTAAAGGAAAAGTTGACATGTGCACTGGTATTAGTCAATCCTAAGGGGAATGAAGAGATGACAGTATATACAGATGCATGTGGTACCGGACTAGGTGTTGTATTGATGCAAGGACGTAGGGTTGTAGCTTATGCTAGTCGGCAACTGAAACCGCATGAGAAAAGATATCCTACCCATGATTTGGAATTGGCAGCGATCGTGTTTGCATTGAAGATGTGGAGACATTATCTCTTAGGAGAAAGATTCGAGTTTTTTACCGATCATAAATCGTTAAAATATCTTTTTCTCTCAGAAGGATCTAAATCTCCGACAGCAAAGATGGTTAGAATTCTTGGCTTCCTACGATTTCGATATCGCATACACACCAGGAAAGGGCAATGCGGTAGCTGATGTGTTGAGTAGAAGACATGCCAGTTTAGGGGCTATGTTTCTTGAGTGGAAGCAACTGGAGTACATCGCTGGGTATGATTTCAGACTAAAGTGCGAATTGGATCCAGAAGTATTAGCAAGTTTGACAGTCAGACCTACTTTGATTAAGTGGATCGGTTCCAGTCAGAGGGACGATCCTAACTTATTGAAAATCATCTCCAAGTTAGAGATGGGCATTGATGAGGAGATGAACGAGTATGGGCTTGATCGAGATGGATGGCTTAGAAAGAATGGAAGACTAGTTGTACCCAATGTCAATGGATTGAGAGATGAAATGCTTAGAGAATATCATCACTCGAAACTGACTATACACCCCGGTGGTAACAAGATGTATCGAGGCATGAAGCAGACCTACTACTAGGAAGGAATGAAAATAGACGTTGGGAAGTTTATATCCAAATGCATGAATTTCCAGCTAGTTAAAGCTGAGCAAAAGAAGCCTAGTGGTTTGTTGCAACCATTAGAAGTTCCAGAATGGAAATGGGAACAAGTCTCAATGGATTTCATTGATGGGTTAGCAAGGACTAGGTCGGGCCACGATAGCATTTGGGTTATTGTGGACCGATTGACCAAGAGTGCAAGATGTATTCCCGTTAAGTCGAATAGAACGGCAGCTAAGTTAGCTGAGCTATATATGAAATGGGTAGTGAGATTTCATGGAGTACCTAAAGGCATTGTGAGTGACCAAGACCCTTTGTTTACTAGTGGGTTTTGGAAGAGCTTACAAGAGGCGTTAGGATCAAAATTACATCTCAGTACTGCGTATCATCCTCAAACCGGTGGTCAGACAGAGAGGGTGAATCGAGTGTTAGAAGATTTCTTGAGAGCTTGCATATTGGATTTTAGTGGATCATGGGCTGACTATTTGCATCTAGTAGTGTTTGCATATAATAATAGTTATCAATCCAGTATTGGTATGGCTTCATTTGAAGCTTTGTACGGAAGATCATGAAACTCACCGTCATGTTGGTTAGAAACTGGTGAGAAGTTTGTGCTTGGACCAGATGTGATAAGAGAAACTTCAGATAAGATTAAGGTTATCCAACAGCGAATGAAGGCTGCTCAAGATAGACAGAAGAGTTATGTTGATAAGAGGAGAAGAGATCTAAAATTCTCCATTGGTGACTTGATGTTTGTCAAGATTTCTCCGTTAAAGAGTGTGATTCGATTTGGCAGGAAAGACAAGTTAGCACCAAGATTTGTTGGACCATTCCCAGTCCTTGAGCAAGTGGGGAATTTAGCATATAAAGTTGAATTACCAGAGAAGATGGCAGGAGTTCATAACGTATTTCATGTTTCCCAGTTAAGACAATTCGTGCACGACCCCGATATGGCTATTTCACCTGATCAGTTGGATGATATCGAGGTTGAACCCGAGGCGGTTGGGAACCGCAGACCTATGCGTATTGTTGGGAACGATACGCAGCAACTTCGAAGGAAAGCGGCGAATCTAATCAAAGTTCAGTGGGGCGAGAATGAGAATGACTGTACTTGGGAGACAGAGGAGAACATTAGGAAGACGTATCCAGAACTCTTTGCCTGGTAAGATTTTAATTGCGACTTAGTTTTCCGCATGCTAGGATAGGTTTGTTTGTTTGTTTTTGTATGTTTGATTGTTGTGAATGGTTGATAGGCATGCGGGATCCTTTGCTTGTTTCTTAGTTAAGGAATTTCAGGGGCGAAATTTCTTAAGGTCGGGAGAATGTAACGACTCGCATTCTACGTATCGAAGGATCGTAGAATATTTATTTCTTTCTCATACGAAGTTGTATAGTCATGTAACTTTGGGAGACGGCTATTGGGGTCATTTCCCATGTTCATGATTTTTGCCAATTTTTAAATGACCATTTTGCCCCTAGCAAATCTTGTTTTGGCCATAACTTTTGATTGGAAAGGAGTTTTGATCTGAAACCACTTCCATTAGATCCCGATGATGGTTTACCTTTCTGTAGAGTAGTCATATGTGAAAAACGGACTTACCATTTGGGAGATATGGCTGAATCAAGGTTTAGGAGGTGAAAAACATCTTAACCGGGCTTAATTGGGTAGTTAACAGCTAGGCCCATTGGGGGATTTCAGGATTAGGGCCATATAGGGGCTGATTAGGGTTAGAAAATGTTTCTTTAGACACTTTTCAGCCGCACTTTCATTATAGAAACCCTAACAGTGACCTCCAATATCTAGAATCACCTCTAATCACACTCTAGTCAAGTATTAGCCTAATCTACGTCAAATCAAAGGGAATTAGCACCAAAGCAAGGTTGGAGCTACTGTTAGACATCAGTATTCTCCCAAATCAGCGGAGTTCCAGTTTTGAAAGTTTTAATTTTTTTTGGCTAAGGTGAGTGATTTGCATAGTTCCTCACTAATTATGGTTAATTAAGGGTAATTAGTGTTAATTGCGAATTTGAACATGATTAAATTCTGGAACAATAATTATAAATTTCAAAATATTGTTTTAGACCTCTGTTACAAAATTTGGTTAAGTTTTACTAATCATATCAATAGTTTTGCTTAAACATGATTAAGGGAAAATGTGGTATTTGGGCTATGTTTAATCCATTTTAATACATCATATTGTTGTTTTGTTGTTTATGGTTGATTCTATGTGTTGCTATGACTATATGGTATGCTTTGTGATTGATTAGAAAAGTTAGAATGGTCGAAAACGTCGTTGTATGGCGTAAAACAGTCGCTGGAAAAGTTGCAGGAAGTAGTGCAGGGTTTCAGATCGGATGGGTTAGGGGGATCGGGTCGGATCGGGGAACTGAGCAGAGAACCGAACCGGATCGGAACCTAGTACAAGAATGAGGGCTTGGAAAAAAGGAAGGCCTCTTGTATAAGGATTGGAGTTGGTATTGGACCAAAGCTGGACATGGGATCGGATCGGAATAACTGGAGGAAAGAAAGGCCGAACCGAACTAAGGCAGGAGCACCGAACCGAATCAAGATGGTGAGATAGCCGAACCCAAGTGACATGGAAGCACCGAACCAAACCGAGGGTGGAGCATCGAACCGAACCAGATTGATGGCTAGGAAGTGGAGCAAGCCGAACCGAACCAGGGAAGGACAACCGAACCGAACCGAACCAGATTGGAGCTGTGATAACGCGATGACTCTTCTGAAGACCAACTCCAATTCGACCAAAACCCGAGATGCAAAGGAAGTCCAAATAGGAAGTAGAACTCAGGTCCAGTTGGGAACCAACAAGTTATCTTCATGAGTTGGACTTTGCTGGGGGACGTGTGCAAAGGGGTTATCGTTGTCTATAACTTTGGACCACTATGGAGTGTGGGGTATGTGGACGAATGCAGGGCGACAGTGGCCTAAGTAGGACTATTGGCTATGGACCAATGAAGTGGGGTCATTTGTAAGGATTTATTCATGACTCCATGGGGCAAGCTTGGTGGTAGCAATAGTTATACAAGTTGGACTCCGTCACTACCTCGATGGGTCAAGTGATCAAAGGGGTGGATATCGTATGCTTTACGCACTGAGTGAGAGAAGTAAAGATGGTTGCTATGCTTGATTGTTGACATCATTATGACATGCACACCCCTCCCCCGTATCTTCACCCCTTACGTTTAGTGGCACCTTAGAGTATTGAGCGGTATGTTGTGCTAACTCTTTGGTTGTAGGTCCAGGTTCAGGTATGGTTTAGTATACCTGTTATTGCTCTGTTTTACTGCTTATCGCTCATACCGTACTTTTGTCTGACCCAGAGTTTTATGTCTCTTCTTATTACTCTGGGTGCTCTTAAACGGGCAGACTAGAGAGAAGTTAGGTGGAATGCACGAGTAGTTGTACCGGAGACGAGCAGAAGGCTCCCACGTATGATATATATACATATATATTCTACTTGTGTCACTGATGGTCACTACTTTGGGCATTAGTGGTGTACCTTTCCTTTACTTTTCTTTAGAGACAGTTTTCAAAAGTTGTAATAATGATGATGTGGAACATAAGCTTTATTTGAATTTTCCGCTGCTATGATGTTTAGTTTTCAGCTTATGCATAGTCTCGCTTGTTTATGTCAAAGTATGTTATTATTATATTTTATTCCATGCGCTGTGAGACATTCTACAGGTTCTTTGTTAGTCCACCGTTAAGTTTCCTTTCCTTCCCTTTCTTTGGCGACCGTCCCATGCTGGTTGGACATCTGCACAACGCACTTTGATTAGAAATGTCGGCTGGTGCGAGGCGGGCCGTCACAGAAAATATCCTATAATCAAATTAATTTTTTTATTTTACTATCATTTCAAAACATTTTCTATCTTATTACTCATTATCTATAATTGGGAAATAAATTCATATTATCATTTGTAAAACAATGTTACAAAATCTTTCTTGTTATATATTTGAAATAATAACCAACCTTTACTCTTTAAGAATAAATCCATTCCAAAACTTCACCTTTCAATTCCTTTTACCTCGAAAATACCATTATGGTTTCACGTAATCTACTTTTATTTATTTTACTTCAGAAATATCATATTATATATATATATATATATATATATATATATATATTCTCCAATCTTTCCATTTCCGTTACTTTGGAAATCTCATTATACCTATTTCAAATCTCTTTATTATCACTGCGTTATTATTTCTTATATGGAAATAATAAATCATTCTATATCTCTTTACCATTACAACTGATATCATCCTCAGATAATCCTGAAGTCGTTCAAGTTGGGGTATTTTAATTACCTCTCAGATCTTGATCAACAACGTTCTTATCTCAAGATAGAAATGGGTTGTAATTCAAAAATCGTTATTTTATTCTAATATCAAAACAAATCCTATTTAACCATTTTGCTTAAAACTTGATTTTATAATCCATTTCTGATTTTTGAAAATCTCCCTTCTAAATACAACCACTTTTACTTAATTCGCGGATTAAGTAAATACTCATTAACATCTCGTTTTTCTTTAAATTCTTTTAACCAATTTGTTTTGTAACACAGATTTTAATTACAAATCTTATTCTTAAATCCTTTACCAAATTCACTTTTAATAATCCCTTTCCTAATCCATTCAACCATTTCCCGCATGAGAATATTATTTCAATTTCCTTCATTTCACTTGTAACGTTAATTTAAAATTAACAATATAGCACCTCATCGCTTTTTATAAACCTTGTTTAAATAAATTATGGTTTAACATAAACCCTTTCCATCCCAATTTTCTTTAAACTTAATTCAAGTATTAAGTCAACATAATTTAAGCTATCGTATTCGCTTAAATTTCTTTCATAACTTTGTTATAAAAACTCGGGTTTTAATATAGAACCCTTCTATAAACTCCTTTCACAATTCAATTTGATTTCATTTCAACTTCAATTACTTTTTAATAATTCCAATTAAAAAGAAGTGAAAATAAGCGCCAGGTCCTTAAAAGGTTTTAAAATATAAACGACATCCCTCATATCTTTACATTTCAAAGCGGGTCCCTATGTCGGGGTTACGTGTTTTTCATAAGAAAAAGTGCGCTGCTGTATAAAAAAATATTCTAAAATCTGCAAACATTCCCAAAAGACCACGGAAGCAAAAAAAACTTGCATACATGAGTGCAAGTATTCACAATAGTTGCACACATGTATGCAAGTATTCACAAAGCAGTTTACATTGAAAATATTTAGGAAATCTTGCATACATATGTGAAACTATTTTAATATATTTGTACACATGTATGCAAATATTGCATGAAGGTTTCACATAGAAAAAATATGCTTTCGTATTGTTGCACACATGTGTGCAAGTATTCTGAAATACCTACATGCATGTATACAAATAAATATGAACTGATTTGCACGCATGTAAATTTTTGCATACTTGTATGCAAGATTTTTGTAATACTTGCATGCGGCATGCCTGCATGTAAGAAAACAACACAGATACATGACTGAAATACTTGCACGGATGTATGTATGAAATTCAAAATACGTGCATACTAGTATGCAGTTAACTGCACTTTCGTTGTTTTTCAGTATATTTGGTTTTTGACGTGTTTTTCAATGGTTTTTTGATCTGATTTTTTATGTTTACATGTTTTATTTAAATAAGAATTTACGTGATTTTTTTATATTCTTATTTTATTTCTTTGACCTATTTTCGAAAAGTAGGGACCTAATTTAAAATAAGTTTAGGACCGGATGTGAGCCTAATTTTGAAACTTAATAGGGATGTGTGCCAAACAGACCCTAAAAGAAATCTCTTAATTTTTATTAATTAAAATAATAATTTACTTCAATCATTAACTACTGCAAAGTAGTTAATTTCTTTATTTACTAAAATAATTTGTAAATTCCCTTTTAAAATCTTATTAAAAATTAAACCAAATATTCATTAAACTATTTCATTAGATTAATTTAAAAGAAATTAATTAAATAACCAATCTCAATTAAAACGGTTGAGTTAGTCAACTCAAACATGATTAACTCGTTAATCGATTGCAATTTGTAACGATACGCATTTTGCCCGACCTTTACTGCATACATTAAATGTTGCAATAAAAATGTCATTTTTAGTCAGAAATGTTTAATTAGAATAAAAACATCGTTTTGCTAGAAAAATGTTTATTAAAATTAAGACATTATTTTATTTAGAAATGTTATGTAGTTAAAGCATGTCATTCTATTTAGAAATGTTATATTGTAATAAACATACCACTTTTATATCATTTTTTTGTTGTAATATGAATCATAAGGAAAAAGTAGAAAATAAGGATTGCATTCTTATTTTACTATGAATCATTTATGTTGAAATAAGATAGATTAAGCAAAAATATCAATTTTTGTTAAATAGAAATTTGTATACAAATAAATCAATCAATCTTTATTTGTCATTGAAATACATAGAAAGATGTTAACATATAAAATATTCTTTTATACAATATTAGAAAACATCACTTTTATTAGAAAATGACATGTTAATTAAAAACATCAATTCTATGAAGAAATGTCTTGTAAAATAAAAATAACATTTTAGTTATAAAATGTTAAGATATATTAAAATAACAATTTAGTTATAAAATGTTAAGATTTATAAAAAATAACATTTTATTTATAAAATTTTGAGTTGATAAAAATATCACATTTTATTTGTTTTGTTAAGTTAGAATTGACTATGAAACAATATATCACTTTTATATGTTTTTGTTGAAATGGAATTGTCGACAAAAACAAAGGCATCCTTCTTAATTTGTGTTTGTTGAAATGTTAGGATTGGTTCAACATAAAATTATTCCTTTATATGATATTAAAATACATAAGAAAATAGTATGGAAATAAAGGTGTTATATTAGTTGAAAACAAAGTGTACAATTTGTCAAAATAAAAGAGTTAAAAACAAGAACCACATTTTTGTTAAATAAAAGAATTAAAAACAATTTTGTAAAGTTAGAATTTTTGGAACCAAATGAACATTTTGACAAATTAGAATAGTTGAATTAGAAATATACTTTTTTGGCTATTTGAAAGAATGTGACAAAATATACATTTTTGTCATTTAAAAGGAATGAAACCAAAATATACATTTCGGTCATTAAAAAGAAAGATTACATTTTTGATCATTAAAAAGGATTAAAGAAAAGATGAAACAATTTTGTTCATTTCAAATGATTAAACAAAAGATACATCTTTGTTCATTAAGAAGAAAGTATACATTTTGTTCCTTAATAAGAATGAGACATTTTTGTTGATTAATCAAAGATAGACATTTTTGTTCATTTAAAAGGATTAAACAAAAATAGACATTTTTGTTTATCAAAAAGGTTTTAAACAAGAATATACAGTCCTGTCATTAAAAAGTACATTTTTATTTTGCATTTAAGATGTAAATAAAAACATAGAAATATAGGTGACATTTTAATTTACATTTTAGATGTAATCAAAAGATAGAATTTAATGTTATACTTTTATCGTCAAATAGAGGCAATAAAAAGGATAGATTTTAAAATGACATTTTTATTTACATAGATTAAAAATTACATTTTTATCGTCATTTTAGCTGCGATAAAAAGAGTAGAAATAAAGATTATATTTTTTATTGTCACTTTAGATGCGATAAAAAGAGTAGAAATAAAAGTTGCACTTTTACTGACATTTCATATAAAAGGATAGGAATTAAATGCGTTTACATTAAAGCTACACTTTTAATGCTTGGTAAAGAATTATAGAAATGTTCATGTTTAAGGATTTAAACATGATTTTATTAAAAAGGATTCACCAAAAATAAACTAGAACCGTCAACAAGGGTGAAAGAATCATTTTGTGATATATACATACATTAGAATTTTTACGCGAAGTTAAATATTATTTTGTATGTAAAGTTAAACGCGTTAATAGATTTGCCACACGATTTATATTTGTAATAATATAAATTAAATTAAATTTAAGGGTGCGTTTTTTACAGGTCCCTATTAAGTTTCAAAATATAAAAAAACCCCGTTGATTAAAAGAATGTAGAATACATCCCTGTTTTTGAATTTCCGCTGAAAACATTACAGAACTACCCCTACGTAGCAACTCAAACCTACACCAACGACTCGTATCATTTAATTAGTCAAATCGCTCCACTAATATCTCTCAAAACCCTAATTCCACTATTCTGCAAACCCTAGATCAATTAATCGCGTTTCAGAAACAAAAGCCGCCGCTCTTCAGTTTAGTCCAGATCGTCATGTTGTGCTTCAAATTTTTTGTCATCGTCATCATATTACATGAAAATGGCGAAAAAAGGTATAAATATGATTGTTTTTTTTAATATCGTGCTGTAGATACTATCTTCTTGTAATATACAGTATTAAGATTAAAAAAAAGATTTCGACTTAGTGTATGCTATTCAGAAGAATTACTGAATGTTTTTTAGATGTTAATAAGAATTCGTACATGATTCTATGATTAAAAGGATTTCTAGCATAATTGTTGAGTATAATATGAATTTTTTCTGAGTAGAATTTTTTTATTTTTATGAACAGAAATGAGTGTACCGTATTAGTTTTAAATTTTGCATAATACATAATTGTTTCATTCAATTGGGCAAGTGTAAACATGTTGTTGCAGTAGAATATGCAATTAATTGTAAATGTTGCATTGAAGTGTGCAACTTGTAACATAATGTTTGATTAATACATGCATTTGTCAATAAAAGCAGAATACTTACATACTCATATGCATTTATTAAAAATTGTTGCATGCTTAGATGCATATAATTTAAAAAATTTATACAAAAACAGTTTTTTCGAATAAATGTTGACTTATTAATTTTTTTTTCTTCAGATTATATTGTGCAATGTTTGTTTTGAGTATTATAAAGCAGGGAAGTGAGAACATAGAACCCAGCAAAGAAGATGAAATTTACGCTCATGAAGCCGGATATCTACAACGAGTTGCCCTTGCTCACGAAAAACTCAATTGCAAACCACATAGTTGGAATCCAACGGATAACATGACACAGGACTACCTTCTTTTAGATGCAAACAAGATTGATGAAAATTTGTAAAGAAGATGTTCACCTATCGTGTAAATCAGTTGAATGATATTTTTTTCGAACTAGTACGAATTTTACAACATGTTATGGAATGTTGACTATATGTGTGGAATTTTCCAGAATACTTGCATACTTGAATGAAAATATTATGAAATTTGATATGAAAACTTGCATCTTTTTAGGCTATTCTTCCAGTTAAATGTATAGTTGAATGCTAATATTTGCAGTCTGAAAACTTGCATACTTGTAGGCTAATTTTCCAGTTAAATGCATACTTAACTACTAATGTTTGCAGTATTAAACAAACAAAAATGTCGCCATTTGTTATGTAAAGTAAAGACTGGACGAGAATAACTGCATAATATTTAACGAATAGATAACAAAAATTAAATTGGACAATAGGCAAATTACCTAAAATAATTCAAGATTTAAAACAGGAACAAATAATCATAGTTAAAAGATAGTATTTGCATATGTCAAAGATTTGCATATATGTATGCAAGTAATATAAATAGTTGCATATATCTGTTCAACAATTAAGAAGAGCGTTATGTTAATATCCAGATTTTTCCAATTATTGTAAACATATTTTCTGAGTACAAACAACCCTTAATTTTTGTACAATAGTTGCATAAATGTGTGCTGGTATTAACAAAAATATGCATAATTTTATACACCTATTCACGACAGAATAACAAATATAGCGATTTTTCCAATTATTCGGCTTTACAATCTAATTTACACAACAAAATTTTGAACGGTAATTACACTATCCATCAGTAAAACTAGACAATTAAGGAAATTAAGAATAATCAATTGTTTGTATGCAATTAATAATCACGCACAGAAAAAAACAGATTTTAAAAAAGAACCGTATATTTGTATGCAGACATACATAATATATGCATACGAGCATACAACTTTTCTGAGTACATCCGACCTCACATGTTATTACAATAATTGCATAAATGTATGCTCATATTAACAAAATATGCATAATTTTATAAATCTAAACACGACAGAATAACAAATAATTGCATAAATGTATGCTTATATGAACAAAATATGCATACTTTTATACACCTAAAAAGGAACTTTTCTGAGTACATCCGACCTCATATGTTATTACAATAATTGCATAAATGTATGCTGATATTAACAAAATATGCATAATTTTATACACCTAAACATGACAGAATAACAAATATAGCAATTTGCATATTTGTTATGTAAAGTAAAGACTGTACATAATACAAAATTTTGAACGGTAATTACACTATCCATCAGTAAAACTAGACAATTAAGGAAATTAAGAATAATCAATTGTTTGTATGCAATTAATAATCACGCACAGAAAAAAACAGATTTTAAAAAAGAACCGTATATTTGTATGCAGACATACATAATATATGCATACGAGCATACAACTTTTCTGAGTACATCCGACCTCACATGTTATTACAATAATTGCATAAATGTATGCTCATATTAACAAAATATGCATAATTTTATAAATCTAAACACGACAGAATAACAAATAATTGCATAAATGTATGCTTATATGAACAAAATATGCATACTTTTATACACCTAAAAAGGAACTTTTCTGAGTACATCCGACCTCATATGTTATTACAATAATTGCATAAATGTATGCTGATATTAACAAAATATGCATAATTTTATACACCTAAACATGACAGAATAACAAATATAGCAATTTGCATATTTGTTATGTAAAGTAAAGACTGTACATAATACAAAATTTTGAACGGTAATTACACTATCCATCAGTAAAACTAGACAATTAAGGAAATTAAGAATAATCAATTGTTTGTATGCAATTAATAATCACGCACAGAAAAAAACAGATTTTAAAAAAGAACCGTATATTTGTATGCAGACATACATAATATATGCATACGAGCATACAACTTTTCTGAGTACATCCGACCTCACATGTTATTACAATAATTGCATAAATGTATGCTCATATTAACAAAATATGCATAATTTTATAAACCTAAACACGACAGAATAACAAATAATTGCATAAATGTATGCTTATATGAACAAAATATGCATACTTTTATACACCTAAAAAGGAACTTTTCTGAGTACATCCGACCTCATATGTTATTACAATAATTGCATAAATGTATGCTGGTATTAACAAAATATGCATAATTTTATACACCTAAACATGACAGAATAACAAATATAGCAATTTTTTAAATTAATCGCCTGTACAATAAACTTTACACAACAAAAAATTTAACAATAATTACACTATAAATCAATAAACTTGGATAATTAAAGAATGTCGTAATAATAAACCGACATAAAATTGTTGATCAGTAACAGCGCCATGGATTCGAAGCTGAATTCGAAGTTGACAAATTTAGAAAGTAGCTGTCGCCGCCATTAACAAGGAAGAAATAAATAAACCACTAAACTAAAAAAGAAAACCGCCGCCATGGATTTAGCTGAAGCCGCCATGGTACAAGCATGTAGAGATATACATACATGCAGATGAATAATTGCAAATGAGCTGAGTTTATTTACACGTTGCAAATGACGGCGCCGCCATGATTAAGAAAGATAAGATTTTGGAAAAATGAAAACCCTAATACGTTTCTGGTTTCTGGGTATACTAGATCCGTATAACGTGATTTAGGACCACGTTAATCGCACCTTAAATTGCGAAAAGGGCAATTGTGTAAAAAAAATAGCCGCTGTTTAAAAACAGGGATGAAATTTCTATGTTTTGAAATAGAAGGATGTGAGCCTAATTAACTTTGCTTTTAGGGATGTGTGCCTACACATGCGGTAGTTCGCGTTTTGAAATCGTAACTTTAAACGGTTATACCGAAAGATCCGACCGTTGGATTTTTCCAAAGCTGGAACTGTTAGGACCGCTTTGGGAAAATCTTCCCAGCAATATAAATTTCATCAAAATCCAATGGTTAGATTTTGAGATAAGTGCAAATGAAATTTGGATAAAAATAGCGCCAGGGCCGCGCATTGACTCGAAGCGTCGTTTAATTATAACTGAGCTATTTTTAAATAAATAGAAATAGCGATAAACCATTATAAATAAATATGAACGATATGAAATGATTTAAAAGATAATTATTCAAAGATTATTTGAAAAGACCGAGTTCAGCTCATTTCAAATAATTACTACGACGATTTAAGTCGAAGATTTGAAGACGGTGATTAAAGACCGACGATCTTCACATTGAATGGATGAGGACTACTGACGCCGAAGATTGGAGTAGCTACCTTGAAGGGGTTGCAGTGGTAGTTGTCCGGACGTATTTGTTGATTGTTCGGATATGCGAGGAATAAGGTGACTCCGGTTTCGTTCAAACTCAGAGCGGACTTGTAAATGGATGGTATGTCTGACGTTGTATTCCTTTATATTGTATTCGTTGATCTCTGCTAAATATATATCTGTTTGGTGTTTAACACTGTTCTCTGAGACGTACGAGCTTAGAGGTTATATATTGGTAGGAATCAATGGTATGATATGGATTGACAATGTGGCATGCTAAGATGCATGGATCAAGGCTTTTGTTGAAAAGCAGAGCCTTGTGGTTGATGATCAAGGCATAGCCTGTTTAGGCGTAGCTTTGTGTATAGCGTGACTTCGCGAACCTCACACCCCGGTAAGAGTCTAAAACGGAGCAAGGGAACGCAGGGTGTGCACACGTTTCTTTCTAGCTAGAGTGATGTCAGCGACCCACCAGCCCTGACATTTTTACTTATGTGGATGATGGATTATGAGGTACCTCGGTTTTATAGGTTGTTAGTGGCCATATTAGAGGTCCAAAGGGACTGGGAAACGTGTGTTTAGGCATAACTAATCCACAAATGTAGGTGTAGACCGGTCCTGCAGGATCCAAGGGTTGCCCATAGGTGTGATCCTGAAGCATTTGCTAGAGTGTCTCAAATCGGTAAGGAGATCGTTCCTAGCCTTGGCTCATGATGGAAACCCAATCTCTAATACAACACAATCGTTTTTGATTGTAAACCTATATATGGTGACATAGTATATGGTACCTATGCCGTCTATGATTAATACATTATGATTGAAATTGTTTTGAAAACATATATACACTAATAATAGTATCAAATCCGTTCTTATACGTATCAAGTCATGCTTGATGATTATAAGGTAAAACTCTATCCTCCGGTTTGCATTGCATTGTGTGATGGGACTTGAGTCTTATAATGGTTTCATTTTCTAAAAAGCATTGTGTTGTTTAACGATTTATTTAATTTATGCACTGACAATCCAATGGAGTAAACCCGTTCCGCGTTAGCGGCGTGGTCCTGTGATTAGCCTCATTATTAGATTAGTTAGGTTAGATTTCTCATACCAGTCCCATGACTGACCTGTAGTTTATGTCACTTGAAAACTCGGGTGCCCTCTTTTCCATACGGGCAGTCGAGTAGCTTTTTGCAGATATTTATCTCTTGAGCAGGATTCTGGATCGAAGCCTAAAGCTGTGTCCAGAGTATAGAAAGTCTTTCACTGTGTATTGTATTAATTTATTGTAATAAGTCTTCCGATGTATTTTATTTATCGATGTACTTTGATATTCTGTACTCTGATGTAACATTATTATGATGTTTATAAAAGTATGTTGTTATTGTTCTAATGTATTGTATTCCCAAAGTTAACATATGCGGGTTTTGAATGATTTTAATCGATCTAGCGATCGATTAAGGTCGGGCAAAATGCGTATCGTTAACAATTAGTCCCCACTTTAAATTAATTTGTAATATAATTAATTTAAATAATTCCATTTAATTGTTTCTTAAAAATAATAATTCAAATCATAACCGTTAGGTTAATTTTCTACTCTCTTGTATATAAATCTGATTAATATCAGAATTTTCTTTATAAAATCATTTAAAATTAAATATAAACTTAAATAATAAATAACAAATAATTATTTCCTTTTAATAATTTTTATTCAAAATAATAGATTTAAAAATCTATCTTTAGTTATAAAATAAATTTTATAACTTCATTTCCGCCGATCCACCTGACGGTAAATCAATATTTGGAAAACTATTGATTTATAGGCCATATACTGCCGATTACTTAACCAATATTACCCATTGGTTTAAAAAAATAATTGTTGAATTTTAGGTCAATGGTCAAATATCAAATCATCATCCAGTCATAACAGCTCATATAATGATAATATGAAAATAAATAATATTAAATATATTTGAGTAATCCACTTGGATCCCTCCAACCTATTCTTCCCGGCATCAATATAGATTACCTGACATAAACTCAATTTAACTGATTATTTCTATAACAGTAAATAACGACTGTATAACATTAACCAATTTATTTAACATTAACAAACAATTCATTAAATTAAACATGTTTATTTTATAAACGTGACAAATAAGGTAAGTTACCTTTATTAGGTCCAATCATTAAAATAACGATTCGGTTTTCAACTGAAATTAAACAACATTTAATTTCATTGGTTCAATCAATATATGAATATATATATATTTAACAAGCAATCAACCAGTAGCAATCATAGCACACAAAATAAAAAATTGATTTATATAAAATATAAGTGGGAAGAACTGAGTGAGTTTAACTCACCTTGATTCCAATTGTCGTTGAATTGGTTTGGTTGTTAGTTAGATTAAGCTAGCGTTTAATTTAACTGTAATTTCCAGCTATCTCCATTGTTGTCCAAAACCAGTTCCATAATATGGTGTCTGTTATCACGATCGAAATGCAACTTATTTCGTTGGATTCTTTTAATGGAATATAAAGTTATTAACATTTTAATATTAAAGATTAAACTAAACCCTTAATTAACTAAATTAAAATAATAATCACATTTGTTATCTGATATGGCCGAACCGATTTTAATTCCTCCCGCTAATACGATTTGTTGTGCTCTCTTTATTTTCACATGGAATATAAATTCCACTTTCCACTGTTCATGCAACAAATTTCTTCATCCCCGCAACACAACGTTCCACCTTCCTTCGTGTATACAGCTTCTACCAGAACCATGCTCCAAAATCAAAGTGTTGCTGACATCAAAATCCACAGCAGCGCCGTCCCTCTTCCTCAACCAACGCACGCACTTCTGTTCTTGTTCCAATACCCTTCGTTCCCTCTTCCACTCACGCATTCTGCTCCATCACGCATTTTTTTTATCTATTACTATTTTCGAATGCTCCCTCCCACCCTTTACTTCTCCTCCTTCCACCGTCGCCCGATCATCAGGGAACCACCACCTCACCAGTAAATGCGGTTTGCCTACTCGACCTTCCCACCTCACCATGGACCCAACAGACTTCTTCACCATACCATCACTGTAACAACCCGTATTTCGATAACATGTTAAGACGAGAATCAAGGCAGAATTTAATTTTAAATTCTGAATCAAGTAAAATGGGGTATGCCATTGCGTTTGTCTCGGAAAAATACGCGAAATAGAGTCTGAGTTTTCGAGAATCGGAGTCCGTATGACCAAGTTATGGTCCGACGAAGTTTTCAGAAAATTCAAGTTCAAAAACGAGTTCTAATTTCGAAAATTTGGCCTAGAAGGCTAGGTGGGAAAATTCCCGCCAGCCACCCCAAGTCGACAGCCCTGTCGACTTGGGAGTCGACATGGCATGACCCAAGTCGACAGCCCTGTCGACTTGGGTGTCGACTTATGGTGGCCGGGCAGTTTTGCCTGGTGCACCTGTTTTCTGTTTTGGCTAGGTTTTTGGGCCTGGTTCGAAATCTGATGGTTCAGGTTGATCCTAGGGTTAATCTAAGGGTCCTAACTAATCCTAATCCCTATAAATAAGCCCCTAACCTCCTCCTAAAATCCTCATTATTCATTCATGCAACTAAACTATGCCAAAATTGCTCCTCTCATGGCCTCCACTCAAAACCCTAGCCTCCATCCTCTTGCCCAAAGTTTCTATCTTCATTTCTATGAGAGGTTTCATGATCATGTGAGTGTTAGAGAGTCTCTATGTTAGTATGAGAGCTTCTCAAGTTGATTTCAAGGCTAAAGCTTTGATCTTTGTTCATCAAGATGGTTTTTTTTATTGATTTGGAGCTTTCATCTTTGGGTTTTTGGATGATGGCATGCATAGGCTTTGTCTCAATCTTTAATTTAATCGATTTGTGCCTTCATAGCAATGTAAGCCCTTTCCCTACTCTTAGATATTAACTATGAAGTTAAATGTTCATGTTGCAAGTTCGGGTTTGATCATTAAGTATGATACATGCTATCATGTCATGCAAGTTTATGAAGTCATTATCTTGATCTTGTGGGCTAAAAGCTACAACCTTTATGTTGAAATGTTGCATTATGCAACATGAGAACCCTCATAACCTTTATGTCAACTTGCATATGAAGTCATAACCCTTATATGATGATATATGCGAGTTACTAGTCATCATTCCATGTCTTTTGTCACCATGATTCGCTTATGTGCCAAGTTTGGGTTTATGCATGTTTTTGAGGCTTAAGAATGTAACATGCAAGTTAATGAACACATTTGTGCCTCATTTGCCACCATGATTAACTTGTGGCTTAATATCCATTTTTGTCATGCCTTTGCCAAGTCTCTTCTTTTAATCCATTACGTTGTTGCGAACGTATATGCGAGTTTAAAAGCGTTGGGTTATGTTATGGGTAATTTCTAATGACATGAAAATATAACTTAAAAACATGACTTGAAATATAACATGGAAGTTGACATGTAAGTATGCTTGAAAATATGAAATTGGGAATTTACCTATTAAGTTAGGTCTACCCATACTATGGAATTGGGAATTTACCTATTGAGTTAGGTCTACCCATATTCTTAAGAAAACTTGAATATGAACATGACACTAGACTAAACATGAAAGTGACCAACTCGAGGTTGGGTTGAGTTTGCAACATAAAGCTACCCGGAACCGACCGGCCTAACTAGTAGTTGCAAACAATAGGATCCAATTTGAGAAGTTGGTCATGTTGTGCTTGAACCCGAGGTTAGACCAAGTTGTGGTGTAAAGCTACCCGGAACCGACCGGCTTAACTAGTAACCACAACAAAGTCTAATGTGAGAGGTTGAGGTGCATTAAGTAATTAATGCCACATGATAAGGTTAAGTAAGTTTCCTTAATGACACTTAACCGTATAATACAGTTAATGGATGGGGTTAAGTTAACTTAGACTTAACTAATCTAAACATGGAAATCAGATGGGGTTAAGTTAGCCTAGACTTAATTAATCCAACTTGGTAGTTTAAGGGGGTTAAGTTAAACACTTAACTAATCTAACACGATGATTTGATGTGGTTAAGTGACCTATACTTAACCAATCTAACTCGTTAATTTGATGTGGTTAAGTTAACCAATACTTAACCAATATAACGTGAAAACATGATAAGGCTAAGTCACGAATCGCTTGAATACACTTGACCGATTTGACTAAGTAAATTGATAGGGTCAAGTTAATATATACTTAACCAATCTAGAATGATAATTGGACGAGGTTAAGTCGTGAATTGCTTAATATACTTAACCAACTTGACACATGGTTTGTAGGGTTAAGTCTTGAACTTGAATACTTAGCCAATTTTGACATGATTTGTAGACGGATTAAGTCATGAACTTAAGTGACACTTAATCCATTATATAAACCCTAGTTCAGAGAATTAGGTGGATAACCGTAATTAACAAGAATAACGGGAATAAGCTAAGTGGTAAACCTTAGTTGGAGAATAGCTAAGTAATAATTCTTAGTCAAGGAATTTTGGACCAGTTCATAGATTGGATGAGTAACCCGATACGGTAGGTCATCGTTTAAGCACACGAGTAGGAGCAAGTTATCTGATTTAGATAAAGGCTCCAGCGAACTGGGTAACGAAGCAGCGGCTTCGGGGAACGTGAGGATATTATTGGTATCCCTCTGTGAGCTGCCAAGTGATCACACTAGGCTCGTGAGAGGTTAAGATCTGCGTTAGAAGAACCAAGAGTATGCCTTGGTTGCTATACGAGCGACCTAAAGACGGGGATGGATAGGGGATAGTCGACGATACACGGTAGTTCCCTAGATAGCATTTCGTCAGGCTACCTACCATCTTTGGTCAAGCGTGTACGTACGGAAAGGCAGAGAACACCCAAAAGACCATAATTGCTATCTAATTATGGTTGCGGTAAGGCTAGAATTGTGGGTTGGCCAGTAGTGTGTTCTCATACAGGATTTATCCTGTCTTGTCTTTCACTAGTTGAGGGAGTGATCTCGTGGGACCATAGCCACGTATAGGAAAAACAGACCTTAGCATCTGCATCGGCAGATAAATCGAAAGCTCCCGACCGAGTCCTGTATTTCTTGATCTGCCCTGTGACAGGACTCGGATGGCACGATGTGATACATATGCATACAGTCATGGAAAAACGATTCACGATGAATGCGTGGGAAAAAGGGCGCGGTTGACGGTTAGCGTAATTCCTAGTGGCCCTGGGTGGTTGAACCAAAACCGAAATACGAAAACGTGCAATAGGTAAGCATAATCACTATTGGTCCTAGGTGGCATAAGTCCTAGTTGCACAAACGATGATTCATGTTGGGAAAGCCTAGCTAGGTCTAGGGTAACAGTCCAAACGAGCTTAAGGATCATGGAATTACATTGGAGTAGTATAGAACCTCATGGGAAAGCCCGTACGGTCTACGGCAAGGAACTGAACATTTACATGGAAAGAAACATACGAGTTGAGTAACCTATAAATGCGATATATTAGGTTGACATGAACCATTACACGACTTTTGAGTAAGGGTCATTCATGGTTAACACATGATACGGTGGGGATACTAATATGGTAGGTGCAGAGCTAAAATACAGGATAGATACCATGGTACGTTATACGTGATAGATATCTTGGGGATATTATACTTGATAGGAACCTGACGATGGGATACCTTGTTTTATCTTGACATCGTAATTTATCATGACACCTTAGTTTATCTGAGTTCAGTAGTTCATCCTGTTATTTTGATTTAGCTTATCTATCTTGTCATCATGCTTATGTTCATCTCAGTCTCTCATGTCAGTTAACTTTACTAGATTTTATGCTGATAGTAGATAGGGCTTACTCAGTCTTTTTGACTGACCCGTTTTGTTTCGCTTCTTGTCTTCCGTTTCCCCCCAGGTTACAGGGAGGAAATACTGTTGTTTAATTCAGACTTCTTCTGCTTGAAGGTCATCATGGATGGCTTGGACTTTTCTTGGCTATGGCTACTTTACTGTTTTACTTGGGGAATAATTTTCGAAAATGTCTTTATGCTTCTTTACTATTGCAAGACAGGTTTTGATGTACTCTGATGTAAAAGGCTTTAGACCTTATTTATTCATGTTATGAAAGTTTGATTTTACTTCCGCTATTTTATATGTTCTGTCTTGTGATATTTCTGTGCATGTTTACCAATAATGCCCCTCTAAAGCTAGTGCATTCCCTTGCGAGTTACCCTAGCGGAGGTGGGGTGTTACACGTGGTATCAGAGCAGAAGGTTACCAGACTGGGCAAAAGTTTTTAAAGACCTTCTGAAAACTATTTGAAAATCGTTTACAAAGAAGCATTTTTCAAGAAAATTTTCTTTTAAAAGAAAAAGGCTATTCCCCAAAGGCCATTAGCACTATCCTTGTTTCCTTAATTGAATCCCTTTTCCTTTCTTTCCTCCATCTGTAGTCATAGTGGTTTTAACTGCGACTAGTCTTTTCTATCTACGAAAGTGCTTTCCATACGATGGAGGTGGTTTTCGAGAGACCAGTGGCCGCGTTATAAGAAAGGATAAAGGATACGAGCTTAAGGATGAGCAACTTGTTGGTATGGCTTAGTCCTCAAAGGAGGGAGAAAGATGAACAATGAAACCCATGACGAGAGAGTACCTTTGGCATGGTAAAACGGGGCGGATAGTTAAGTATTATGGGACAAGGACAAGATCATCGGGAGGGCAATAGTATGCTCTCATTTCTAAGGTACCTCGGAAGGAGGGTAACGATCTTGTTAAAGGTTTAGCTTTTCTTCTCTATCATCCCGTTAGGACTTCGTTTTTCGTATCATTTAAGTCTGCTTCGATAGTTGAGTCTCTGCACCTTAAGTACTAGCGTAATAGAGAATCCCATTTTTGTCTCAAAGTCCTATTGGAGAATCAGTCCATTTATACATGACTTGTTTGGATTTGAGAATGTCTATGCCAAGTGTTGAGTTTGGAAATAATGCTTATGTTTATAAGCTATGGATGGATTCTAGGGATGAAGTGGTTATCCAGTAGGGGGTGCCACTCTCGGTTTTGATAGGAGGGTAGTTAGACCTTTTGACTAGCCTTGGTAATACCCTCGAAGTATCGTTGTTAGCCTACTTTGTGAACTAGGCAACACAAAGTCAAGAAACCAACCATTGAAGAGTATGTCAAGTTATAAGACTCCGGTTCGGATCGGAAGGAGACTCTACAGTCTAGATTAGATAGCAGCAGCTGTTCGGATCGGGTCAGAACAAATCCTCGGTTCGGGTCGGGAAGAGTCCCCTGTTCGGATCGGGGAGCTCCTACTGAATAAATTGGCAAAGCATACCTGATCGGATCGGAAAGCCTTCTGCTTGCCACGACTTCGGAGCGGAGCGGGGTATGATTAGAGAAGAAGAGACGTCCAAGCTGCTCCAGTTCGGATCGGGCATTCCGATCCGAGCCCCCAACCTGCACGTCTCCGACCCGCACCCTTGATCCAGGAAAATCTCCTATAAAGTCGCCTGGAGAACCGGACCGGGTATGACTAATTCCTACCTCTAACGTCCATCTCATGGATGCGTTGTCCGCCTGATAGCCCATCCGAACCCGAAGAAAGAGCGATGGATGACACGTGTTCCGACCCGGATTGAATCTCAGACAAATTCACACCTATAAATACCCCACCTGGAGACAAAGAGAAGGATCTTTTTCAGCACTTTTGAGAATCCAAGTACCTCAATCATCCGAATTCCTTTACTCCCGGAAAATCCAAACCATCTTTCATTCCTTGTTTTAATCATTTGAGTGAACAAAAGTGAGTTGTGAGCGACTCTTACATTGCATTTGTAACTGAATTACTGAATATAGTAAAAACTAAGTGGACGTAGGCATTTCTTCGCCGAACCACTATAAATCTTGCGTGTTCTTTTTTATTTCTGTTTTATTTTATCTTGTTGCTAATCAATTTGGGTGTTAGAACCACATTTGGGTCTAACATTTTGGTGCTTTCACTGAGAATCCTCATCTAAATCCTTTATTTTCCGGGATCTCTTTCTACTTTTTGGACCGTTGAGTTCAAAGAAGTGAATCCTTAAGTTTCTCCGCTTTCTTGCATTCGTTGAAGTAATTGTTGAAGACTCATGGCCAAAGGAAAAGGCAAAGAAGTTCAGTCTGTTCAAGGAAATGGAGCTGGCGAAGATCAGCAACATGCTGTTGTAACAAGGTCTCGGGGGCAGAGTTCAGCAGCAGGGAGAATCAATGCAGGAAATCCGAACCGAAGGGAAGGGGAGAGCTCCGATCCGATCCGGGTAGGAGATTCCGAAGCGGTGCACTCCCCCAGTCTGAACCGACCCGACTTGCTCGCTGCACACCGATCCGACCAGGCACCCCAGCTCCGATCCGACCCGACTCCCTACCTCCGATCCGACCCGATGCTTGGTGAAGCTGGAACATCTACTCGAGTCCCCGCGAATGCTCCGATTCCAGCTGCCAGGGTTGGAGACCAGGTCAATCCAGCTGCTCCCATCACACAAGGAGATTTCTCGCGCTTGCTTGATATGCTTGAGAGCACGAGGGAAGCTATGAGAGTTCATGAGCGCACTAATCTCATGATGCAGGAAAATATGAGGCTCATGAGTCGGGAAATCAATGAGCTCCGCCGGCAAAGAACTCCATCGCTGGTTCGTCACACCCCCGTAGATCAATCTTCATCCTCCGAGGAAGAGAGGCCCCGTGAGAGAAGGCCACTCGAACGACCTCAGAACGTGGAGCAGCTAACGTTTGGATCTTTGGGATCTCGTGAGGATATCGCACGAGCGTTAGGAAACGATAGCCCTACTCGGGGGCAAAGACTCCAATCCCCTCTTCCCGAGATCGACCGGGAACACAGGGAAAGGAATCGAGTAGAGGCAGCTCGAAGAAGAAGGGCATCTCCAGAGCAAGAGCCCCGAAGGAATTCGGACACTAGGGCCAGGGAACCTGAGCAGCCCCTAACTAGTGCCGATGTACAGGCAATGGTTCGCCGAATTATGTCTGAGAGCCGGAATTATACAAATGAAGACTATGGTATTGAGCGAAGCCATACCCCGTTCACTGACGATATCCTAGACTTCCAGTTTCCCCGACGCTTTAACTTGCCACAGATGGACAAGTATAACGGAAGGACTGATCCGGGACAGCATTTGATGCGGTATTCGTGGCTTATGAACGCCGCTGCTGCCCCTGATGAAGTAAAGTGCAAAGCATTCCCAATCTACCTGGAAGATGTGGCATTGTTCTGGTTTACCCGGCTTCCACCTCGTTCAATTTCTAATTACAAAGAACTAAGTGAGCGTTTCATGAACCAGTTTCGACTACATGCCCGCAAGTCCAAGAGTGTTATTGAATTGTCGAGGATCAAACAGGCACCAGGAGAATCTTTAAGGGCATATTTAGATCGTTTTAACCAAGCTGTAACTGAGGTCAGTGACCCGCATGAGCCCACTATTCTGATGGCGTTGAAGGAAGGAGTCGATCCTGAATCTGAATTTGGAGACTACCTTTCTGGGAAGACACCCCCCACAAGGGCGATATTCTACGAAAAAGCCGATATTTATCTAAGACGAGAGGAGGCCCGGGCAAACCGGAAAAGAAAGTCTGAGACAGCTTCAAAGGAGAATGTGCAGAGTAATATTGCCGTGAAGCAGTCTGGGGAAAGTTCCGGCAAGGTTGAAGTAAATGTAGGAAATAAGGGTGGAAACAGCAATACTGGAAATGGGGGAAACAACAACAACCGTAATTCGAACGGTAACAGGAGAAACAGGAATAGGGGAAGCGACCCTAACAAAAGGCCCCGATTCCAGAATTACGAGGACTATACACCATTGAATGACACCCTGGAAAATATTTACCTGGATACGTACAATGTATTGCAATACAAAAGACCGCCACCTCGTGATTCGACCGAGAAAGAAATGGCGACAGGGAAATTTTGCTTGTTTCACGGAACACATGGACATTCGACCAATGAGTGTCGGCATTTGAGGGATGTAATTGAAAAGTTGCTGCGTGAAGGAAAGTTGGATGAGTACAAGGTTGCCCCGAGGGACAGGGGGCAAGGAGAGCAGGCTCCAAAACAGATCCTACCTGCTCCTAAGCCTACCGCGCAGCAGAAAGGTAAAGGGATTGTCATCAACTCCATAGTAGGTGGACCACACCCGGCGATCCGAAGTTTCAGGTCAATGGACCAATATGTGAATGCTGCTAAGCATCTAGATGTGAATGAAGGTGACGATTTGGAAGATGTCACCCCTATAAAACAACAAAAAACCATGTTCGATGACGTGGTGTTTCGCAGCCGAGACAACACGGGAATACAATCTCCCACCAATGATCCGTTGGTTATTACTACCACTATTGGGCCGGCTTTGGTCCATAAGGTACTAGTAGACAACGGAAGTTCCGTTAATATTTTGTTCAAGAAGTCATTTGATCAGATGAAGCTTGAGCCTGAAGATCTGAAACCTTGTGAAGGATGGATTAGAGGTTTCAACGGAGCGACGACAGCTCCTATGGGATATATAGAGTTGCCTGTGACCCTAGGGCAAGGAGAACGTAGAAGAGTGCGAATGCTTCAGTTTGTAGTACTGGACATAGATTCGCCATATAACGCATTTTTAGGGAGGCCTGCCCTCGCTGAGTTTAGAATTTGTATCGCCCCATGGTGCTTGTTACTAAAGTTCCCAACCGAAGCCGGGACTGGAGTAATAAGAGGGGATCAGGTTTCTGGACGGGCCTGCTATGTGGCCGAACTGAAGATGTTGATGAAAGGAGTTAATGCCGAATGTAAGAATGCCTCATCTCCCTCACAGGGGGACTCGGCATAGCAATTAGAGAGATTGAACCCAAGGGAGTTGCCCAAAGGAACGCCTGAGGACCTGGATCCTAGAAAAGACGAGGAACCAGAGACTAGGAATGCAACTCCTAATGAAACGACAGTGGAAATTCCTGTTGATAAAGCTGATCCGACGAAAGTTTTGAAGATCGGTTCCCAATTGGATCCACGCCGTGCTGAAGAGCTGACGGACTTCTTAAAGGCAAACTTAGATGTGTTCGCCTGGACCCATGCTGAGATGTGTGGGATATCACCTTCCATTATCAGTCACAAATTGAATGTAAATCCGAAGCATCCGCCTGTAAAGCAAAAGAGACGCACGCTGGGCCCAGAGAGGTCGACTGCCCTCAAAGAGGAAGTAGAGAAATTGAAGCAAAATGGATTTATTCGAGATTCGACTTATCCCGACTGGATATCGAATCCTGTCTTGGTAAAGAAGCCAAACGGAAAGTGGCGAACTTGTATTGACTTTTCAGATTTAAATAAGGCTTGCCCAAAGGATAGTTTCCCACTTCCTAGGATTGACCAGCTTGTAGATTCGACAGCAGGTCATGAACTTCTCTCTTTCATGGATGCGTACTCTGGATACAATCAAATTCCTATGCATGTGCCAGACCAAGAGCATACAAGTTTCATTACGAATTTGGGATTATATTGTTATGTTGTAATGCCGTTCGGATTAAAAAACGCTGGAGCTACTTATCAGCGGTTGGTAAATAGGATGTTTTATGATCAAATAGGAAAAACTATGGAAGTTTATGTGGACGATATGCTTGTTAAATCAAAGCAGTCTTCCAATCATACGCAAGACTTAGCGGAAATGTTTGGTATCTTGCGAAAATACCGTATGAAATTGAATCCTTTAAAATGTTCATTTGGAGTGGCGTCGGGAAAGTTCCTTGGCTTCATTGTGAGTTCCCGAGGAATTGAGATCAACCCTAGCCAGATAGCGGCGATTAGGAATATCGAGAAACCAAGAAAAATTAAAGACGTCCAAAGTCTGGCAGGAAAGGTAGCGGCGTTGAGTAGGTTCATCTCTAAAGCCACCGATAAATGTGTTCCCTTTTTTGATTTGATAAAAAGGGGAAAGAAGAACTTCCAGTGGACTCCCGATTGTGTCGAGGCCTTCCAAAATCTGTTGGAGCTGTTAGAGAAACCGCCAATCTTGTCAAAGCCAGTAGATCACGAAGAACTATTTGTTTATCTAGCAGTCTCGGCCCACGCTGTCAGCACAGCCCTGGTTCGAGAAGAAGACAAAGTACAAAGGCCAGTATACTATGTGAGTAAGAAATTGGCAGCGGCAGAGCGCAACTACCCTAAGATCGAGAAGCTTGCTTACAGCCTCCTGATTGCATCCCGGAAACTTCGTCATTACTTCCAAGCCCATCCAATAACCATATATACCGATCAGCCGTTAAGACAGGTGTTGCAGAGACCCGAAGCGTCGGGAAGGTTGATTAAATGGAACATAGAACTGAGCCAGTTTGATTTGAATTTTCAACCACGAAAGTCAATCAGGGGGCAAGCTCTAGCAGACTTTATTGCGGAGTTCACCATTCCAGAGGAAGAAATAATCAATGATCGAGTGGTTAAATCTGAGGATAAGCTAGAGATGAATCCGTGGAAACTATATACAGATGGAGCTAAAAATGACCGAAGATCCGGAGCTGGAATTGTCTTAGTCACCCCGGAGGGACGGTCGTTACATTACGCCCTGCGATTAGAATTTTCGGCAACAAACAATGACTCTGAGTATGAAGCCCTGATTGCCGGGCTGAAACTCGCTAAAGACCTCGGAGTAAAAGTGATGGACATATTTTGTGACTCTAAGATTGTTGTTTGTCAAGTGCGAGAGGAGTTCGCGGCTCGAGGACCTCGACTTGTCGCTTACCTCAAGAAAGTGAAAGAGCTATTAAGTAGCTTAGAACGGTACAACATAACACATATTCCTAGAATTGAAAACCAGAAAGCGGATAGACTGGCAAAACTGGCTAGTTCTGACAATCCAGAAGGGACTGAGATAATTCCAATCGAAACATTGGAATCGCCAAGCTTTGAGTCAATGGAAATTGAATTCGTTCTTGAAGCGGAACCAGAGAAGGAGTCATGGATGACTCCAATCAAGAGTTTTCTTAAGGATGGGACACTCCCATCGAAGAAAAGTGAGAAAAGAGCTGTAGTTCGCAAAGCTGCCAGATATGTTATGCAAGACGATACCCTCTATAGACAAGGATTTTCTATGCCCCTGTTACGATGTATCGCACACGACGACATCAAACGTGTACTGAGAGAAGTGCACGAAGGTGAGTGTGGAGATCATACAGGAGGTCAAACTTTAGCAAAGAAAATATTGCGGTATGGATACTTCTGGCCTACGATCAACAAGGATGCAGCTGATTATTCACGACGCTGCGATAAGTGCCAGAGATTCGCCAAAATCCCCAGGGCACCGTCAACCCAGCTTAAATCGATGGTGAGTCCCTGGCCATTTGCCACATGGGGAATCGATATCATTGGAGTTTTACCAATTGCTAAAGGAGGGGCTAAGTATGCCATAGTAGCCGTGGATTATTTCACGAAATGGGTGGAAGCTGAGCACTTAACCAAGATCACAGCAAGAAAAGTGATAAGTTTTGTGGTCAGAAATATTATATGCCGGTTCGGGATCCCAAGGACAATTATAACTGACAACGGAACCCAGTTTGATAGCTCTGAGTTCAGAAATTTTTGCCAGAAATATAAGATAGACAAGCGATATACTGCAGTCGCCTATCCACAATCGAATGGGCAAGTAGAAGCGGTAAACAAAGTCATAAAATCCATCCTCAAGAAACGGTTGGAGCGTGCAAAGGCGAAATGGGTTGATGAATTGCCCCTAGCTTTGTGGGCATATCGAACAACGTTTAAAACGGCTACCGGTCATACCCCTTTCTCTCTCTCCTTTGGCTCAGAAGCAGTAATTCCAGTTGAACTGGAAGTTCCTTCCCACAGGGTTACGTATTATGACCCGATGACGAATCGGGCACTTCTACTTGAGTCTCTTGATGAGGTCGAAGAGAAAAGGGACGAAGCAGACTTGCGTGCAGCAAGACATCGGCGTCAGATGGCACGCTATTATGACAAAAAGGTTCGCCTCAGAACCTTTGAACCAGGGGATTTGGTGCTAAAAAGAGTTTTTCCATCTCTTCCTCACCTCGGCCCAAAATGGGAAGGACCCTTTGTCATCCAACGGAAACTTGATAAAGGAACATTCAAGTTAACGACCGTAGATGGCGAAGAAGTCCCTCGAGCATGGAACGCCCAACACTTAATGCGATATTTGGATTAGAAACGCTATACTTTTTGCTGTTCTTCCTGTAAACTCTGTAATAAGGCATGACTTGCCTTTGGAAAATATGACGATATGAATAAAGGACTATAAAGTGGATGTAGGCTATGACTTAGCTGAACCACTATAAAAATATTGCGTGTTATTTACTTTTATGCATTTACATTCGTTAGTTGTTCTGTTGTGATTATAAAATACAGGATAACTTAGAGCCTAAAAAGGTTAAAACAGTTTGGGCATAAAAAGAAGCACAATGATTATTTGTGCAATAAGACATAAAAGAATGAGAAAACGACATTCTTAACTCTAACTCTCCGGAGAAAGAGAGAGAGTATAAAAGCGTCTCAGACTGAGCGCTGAAAAAGAAATTCTATTCTGAACTCTAACTCTCCAGAGATAGAGAGAGAGTATAAAAGCGTCTCCGACTGAGCGCTGAAAAAGAGGTTCAACTCCGAACTCTAACTTTCCAGAGAGAAAGAGAGTATAAAGGCGTTTCCGACCGAGCGCCGAGAAAGAAATCTTTTCCCGTTGAACGACCGGGGAATAAACAAATAACTGAACTCGAACTCTAATTCTCAAGAGAATGAGAAAGAGTATAAAAGAAATGCCAGGAAAAATAACCGATATTGATGACACAGGAAATGCTATCCCGTTAGAGAATCGGGAGCATTCAGATTGCATGGTTAAGCACTGAATAACTTGTGGAGACTGACTGGGGACATATACACATACACATAGCTCCCCTCTCCACAACTTTGTTTCATAACTATAGATATGCATTTTTACATAAGTGCAGAGCTGCTAACAAGTAAACATTGCAGAAAGTAAATTATTTTTACTTACAAATGAATGAATTTGTACAGGGAAATAACTGAAAAAGAAAGTGCGGAAGCTGTTGGTGTAGCAGCACTTATTGGTTTATAAAGATGCTAAAAAGATACAGGGGAACCCACTATTTGGGTTTGGGATGAGCCTTCGATTTTTTGGCAGCTTTTTCCGCATCTTTCGCCTCCTTCTCGGCTTCAGTCAAGATCCGCTTTGATTTCTTTTTCCCTGAAGATGTAGTACTGGAGCCAGCAGACTTCTTCCCGGAGGGCGGGGCGCTGGAATCAAGAGAAGATTTTTTAGCAAGTTCTTCGGTAATAGATCTAGTTGAGAGCTTAACCACTAACCTTGAACCTGCATCCACCACTGCGAGGGGCTTGAGAACCTCAGGGTCTAATTCTTCAGCCTTTAATTGCAAACGCTTGTCTTGATCAGCCTTCATGGCTGCCAAGGTAACGTCATTGGCGCTCTTTGACTCCCCGGTTATTGTAACTTCCGGTTCCTCATCATGCCCCTCGTCTCCTCCGTCATCTTTTAAAGCTGCAATCATTTCTTCATCATGGGGAGTAGTGACCTTAATTGGCTCACTTCTTTCCCCCAGGTCTGTTGAAGCAGCCTTGTCTTCCCCTTCTTTGACCCTATCAGCGGGTTGTGTCCCAGTGGTAGCTCCTTGAACTACATCTGTCTTCGCGGAGGATTCAACGCCTACAAAATGAGAAACATCGGTTATCAACTCAGACGAGAGCAAAGGATTTCTCATTGAACGTTCAATCATGTAGCCAAAGGTAGTAGTAGCCTTGACAAGTTGAGGAGAAAAGACAGGGATACCTTCTGAAGACTTCTCAGCGGGGGTGACTACTACCTCTGGAGTTATTTCAGGAATGGGAGATAGTAAAGTTGATCGGGGAATTCCCGGGTTTTCGGGATCATACCCTTCCACTTCAGGAGTTACAGGAGCAGAAGAAGAGGAGCCAGCTTCAGGAATGGTTTTCTGTTTAGACTTCCGCCTCTCTTCTTCCATGGCCTCAGCAATTAGACGGCGACCTTCAGCTAGGCGCTCCGGTTCGTCGTCTCTCAAGTACTTCTCCATCAACTTATCTTCATCGAGGGAATCGACCTTAAGCTCTTCTTTTTCCCACTCGACGATTTGATTCCACACATGGACCAAAGTGGATGGATAGTCCTCGATCCAGGAAATGTTTCGACGACGAATAATGTGCGCGAAGAATTCAATCATTAGCTCGCCGAAACCTTGAATTTCAGCCTCCGCATCAGACAATTACTTGCGGGTTTCCTCCGCAGATTTAATAGCGCACTCCACATTGCCTTCAGCCAGAGCAGCTCTGTTTTCCGCCTCTAACAATTTTGAAGCCAAGTCGGCGTTTTTCTTTTCTAACTCAGCACTCCTTTTCGCTAACTCGGCGTTCTTTTGCTCAAGCTCAGCGTAAGCGAGACGTGTCTTAGCAGCCTCTGATTTGGCTTCATCAGCTTGCTTCTTCAACTCGGAACGTTCCTGAGTGTGGGATTCTAGCAAATCATGGTAGCGCTTTTGCATGTCCTCAAACTGTTGTTTGAAGTTAGAAGCGTTCTTCTGAGCAATAGCCAGTTGAGCTTGAGTATCTTCTAAATTTTTTCCTAAGGTTTTTAGGGCCTTAGCATCTTCCTCTGCAGTTTTGTGCATTGAGTCAGCATTTGTCATTAGCGTGCGAATGATTCTAGAGAGAGTGCGGGAATACTTGAACATTTCGGTATATTGTTTTTCCACCAAATCAATCTTAGCTCTGGCCTCCTCTGCCCAATTAGAAGAAATAGGTTCAAGGAAAGGTAGAAAGGTCAGAGTCTCGAAGTAGTGCTCGGGAAATTGCTCCTTTAAATATGCCAGCCTTACTGCGGTTCCCGCATCTGGTGGAGGAGGGGCGAGGATGGTTAGTTCAGTGTCCCTTCCTGAAGAAGATTCTGTAGAACCCTTGTCTGTCCGAGGTCGCTTAGTAGCAGGGACTTTTTGCTTACTTTTAGACCCAGTTTCCTTTGGAGGTGTCTTCTCTCTACCCCGCTTTTCATAGGAGGAAGTGGAATCCCTAGATTGTGGTCTATCCTCCTCTCTACGACCTTGATAGCTTTTGTATTTTTCCTGTTCCGGTCGAACTGGTGAGCGGGAGCGTGAGGATCGAGATCGATAAGGATCATAGGGTCTCCTTTCCTCCCTGCCGCGGTCATCCCGGCGGTTATATTCGGCATCCTGGGGAGGATTAGACATGCTGCGGCGAAGCTTTCTTATGTCGTAAGAGGATCGAGACATTGTACCTGCACGATAAGTTAAACGAAGTTTAGAATCGACGGATCCATGGAAAAAGAAGTGCAATGAATGCTAGTGCTACGGTGCAAAGTGCATCCTATGTGGTGTATGTGTCCCCCCAACCAACCCGAGTCTGAAGCTAGACTGGTGCGGGCAGGCTCTTTGGCCTTAGCAGGAGTAGTCTCTTCGGAAGAAGTGAAGACTAGAGGATCCTTTCTGAAATCTTCCGAAGTGTATATAGTCTCGGGTAAAGGGAGATCCCCCAAACCCTGAAATATGTGCTCGTCGGCGCTAGGAACATCCCCTTCGGAAGCGTGAAGTGGCGACCCTTGGGGAGATTTTGATTTGTCTACCGAGGTAGTTTCCTCGGGGGCAATATATCCTTCACGATGTTTTTTGGCCAGATTAGCCAGTTCATCATCTTGAGTGGAAGAGGGAGAGGGCGAAGTTTGAAGAGAAGCTGCGGGAATTCCCGAGCCTTCTCCTATTTCAGGAACTGTTTCCACTGGAGGAATATATGCATAAGGGACCGTCCCATGACCGATGCTACGGAAAACGGATAGCAGCCCGTGAAAATGAAGGTACTCGTCTTTAAGAACCTCATCAATAGTAAGGAACTTTTGATCGCCATTGAGGAGACGGTGCATTCGATCAAAGAACGCTTGGTCTGATACCTGTTTGGGGTTGTCGACTGCAAATAAAAAGGAAAACAGGTCAGGATGATGATTCAAGTGTATAGAGTCCAGGGTCAGAAAATCAGTGCTTTACTTGATTTTGTCCATCTTCTGGCGCATCCAGACTGTTGCTTTATATAGAACCACTCCAGTCTGGAATCTCCAGCCTTGCTGCTAAACGGCGTAGAGATTATCTTCCTCTTTGGGACCGACTCAAAGTAACAGAAAGAAGGGGTTTCTCTAGTCCGATGTTTGAAGTTATAGAAGAAATGAACATCGTCAAATGTAAGCTCCACGCCTAGAATTTCGCGATATGCTATGAATAAGGTATGCAGATAGGCGTATGAATTGGGATGCAGCTGCATGGGGGCAATCCGCATTTGTCTTAAGAAGTCGACGATGAAAGGTGAGAAAGGAGGAATAGCGCCAACCATGCACATCAGACGAGTGACCGTCATATATCCTTCTGGAGGGTTATGTGGACGATCAGAACGTGAGGGCACTAGAGTGTCTCTCTTCATAATTCCATACTTCAAGCAAATTCTCATGAGTCGGTCATTGTCAATTGTTGATTCTACGGAATCTGGAGGTGATTCCAATATAATGGCTGAGTCAAATTCATCGGGTGCTCGGTTGTCACCAATCCCTCCTTCCTCCTCAAAGCCTAGGGAAACTTCATTTTCTGAAGACATTTCATCATTTTCCCGATGACCAACTCCGTAATCCGGACCCTCGCTATCCCATTCTGGGTCAGATGAAGAAGATATATCCTCGAGAGTGGTTTTGTTGGAAGTTTCTGGAGCTTCTTTCCTCTCAGCTAAACGAGAAGAGCGTCTGGGCCTCATTGTCATGGAACTATTGAAGAAGCAATAGCACGGATTAGAGTGAATTATCCCGTGTCCCCTTTTGTATGTGTGTGTGAGCTAAAGTGTGTGCAACAAATGCGGGAAGTGCAAAATAAGAGTACAGCAATGTAAGACGAAGCTTTAAAGAGAAGGTGATAGACAGAATTGTTCTTAATTCTCGTCTATGTTCACAAGGCACTATCCTAACTGTCCGCGAGGCATATTCGTCTAGAATAAGTATTAGTTGAATTAGTTGGGTGGTCTTTATGTGTCAAGTTCAATATGTTCGGATCGGTTCGGATATGCATATGATGATTAGCTCGACGCAGGCACAGATAACAGTCGGTTCGGGTGTCTCATTAAAGCATGGTCAGTTCAAGGCAAGGAAAGCAATGAGATCGGAGGCAGGACTGATCTGTTCGGATCGGGTAGCCCGATCCGAACCGAACCAGCACCACCTAGCCGACCCGTTTACTTCAACCTCTTATCCCATTTACTTTTCCGACCCGAACCGACTTTTTCTTTCCTTTCCATCTTTCCAAAGAACGAAACCCGAGCCGATCCCCTTTCCCTCCTTTTCCTTTTTGCTCCTTCGTCTTCCACCCGAACCGACTCCAGCTTGTCATCCCACTCTTCATCTCCTTCCTCTTTTTCCATCTATTCACAGACGAGTCCACTTTATCACCAAAGCCATCGTTAAGAACAAATATTCGCCCTCTTCAGCCTCGCAACGCCTCGAAGCAATGGCGCATCCACCAGTAGCGGCGGAGGTTTCGAGTGATGCTTATGGCCAAACCATCCTAATCCAACGCTAATCGAAATCGAGAACGGTTACAACAAAATTGTTTGAGATTAGAAAAGCTACCTATGTGTTCGAGTAAAGAAATCTACGAGGGAAAGTTGCAGAATATTCGAGTTTCTGGTGTATTCAATACTTAGATCCGAGCGGCGATAGAAACGAAGAAGGAAGGAATGAAGGCGGCGATGGGTTTATATAGAGAATAGTGTTGACTCCTCATCTCCCTATTTTGTCTCACCCGCTCGGACCGGAGTGGAAGCCCAGTAGCACGACTCTCTCTGAAGGCCCAATGTTTAGGAAATAAATCCACAAATACGCTTCGGATCGGAATCCGAACCGAGTGGAAACTTCACGCGTTGATTTAGCATCCGACTCGAATTGGAGAGGATGAGAGTAAAAGAGGAGCATGCCTGCAAGAAGCATTACATGGCGAGACAAGTTCCCAAATTTGCTCAGAAGTGAAGAAAATGTGTTCGGGTCGGACGCCGAACCGAACAGAAATCTGTGCATTGCTCGTGACAATTCTGGTTAAACGACATCAAAGCACGCTTTGTACAACGAAAGCATCCTTTGAGGGGGCAAAATGTTAGCCTACTTTGTGAACTAGGCAACACAAAGTCAAGAAACCAACCATTGAAGAGTATGTCAAGTTATAAGACTCCGGTTCGGATCGGAAGGAGACTCTACAGTCTAGATTAGATAGCAGCAGCTGTTCGGATCGGGTCAGAACAAATCCTCGGTTCGGGTCGGGAAGAGTCCCCTGTTCGGATCGGGGAGCTCCTACTGAATAAATTGGCAAAGCATACCTGATCGGATCGGAAAGCCTTCTGCTTGCCACGACTTCGGAGCGGAGCGGGGTATGATTAGAGAAGAAGAGACGTCCAAGCTGCTCCAGTTCGGATCGGGCATTCCGATCCGAGCCCCCAACCTGCACGTCTCCGACCCGCACCCTTGATCCAGGAAAATCTCCTATAAAGTCGCCTGGAGAACCGGACCGGGTATGACTAATTCCTACCTCTAACGTCCATCTCATGGATGCGTTGTCCGCCTGATAGCCCATCCGAACCCGAAGAAAGAGCGATGGATGACACGTGTTCCGACCCGGATTGAATCTCAGACAAATTCACACCTATAAATACCCCACCTGGAGACAAAGAGAAGGATCTTTTTCAGCACTTTTGAGAATCCAAGTACCTCAATCATCCGAATTCCTTTACTCCCGGAAAATCCAAACCATCTTTCATTCCTTGTTTTAATCATTTGAGTGAACAAAAGTGAGTTGTGAGCGACTCTTACATTGCATTTGTAACTGAATTACTGAATATAGTAAAAACTAAGTGGACGTAGGCATTTCTTCGCCGAACCACTATAAATCTTGCGTGTTCTTTTTTATTTCTGTTTTATTTTATCTTGTTGCTAATCAATTTGGGTGTTAGAACCACATTTGGGTCTAACAATCGTGTAACCTTTCTGAGGTTTTGTCATGACTAGTTACTTAGAATCCCTTGATGCCTTTATTGGAAATTTGAAGCCCGATCGAGTGGTGTTCGCCGATAAGACGGATGGTTTACTTCATTTATGCATGGGTTATAGAGATCACCCTAGTAAGTGCGCTTGATAACCTGGTTGACATCTGTTTACTTTCAAGAGAAAGTTTTTCTACATGGAATACCTTATAGTATATAAACGAGATCCAAGATTCACTAGTGAATTTTGGAAAGCTTGCATGAGATCATGAGTACGCAGTCATGTTTGCGCCAAGTATTCTAGAAAAAGGATAAGTGCAAGTGGAACGAGAGGCGACGAAGAAATGAGTTCCAGCTCATGTTATGGAAACAGGAAATAAGAAGCTACGAAATCGTGAAGTTAAAAGACGGTCAAGGCACAATGGAATTAAGCTCAAGGAAATACGACTTTGATGGTCAAAGACTAGATACGCGCATGATATCTCTTTTTGGGAGTATATCCTTGATCCCTGTTTTCTGTAGAGCTTACTTGTAGGCTATCTTTTGTGGACATCCTCTCGGTCCTCTTTTCTGTTACAAACCCCGTAAGGAGTTTGTCTTGTTTATCTTCTCGACCCTGTTTCAGGGAATCCTAGGTAGAACCCTATGGATGTAAACATGTATTTGAAACATGTTATGATTGATATGGTTGTAAGTGGTTGCAAGTGGTTGCTCGTGGATGCGCGAATACACATTAGATACTAGCTCGACTCGGTCACATTTCATATTGCATATGCACGAGTATTTATACTTGTTTATGGATGAAATCGAATGTATTATCATGCGGTTGTTGCATATGAATGAATGATTGTGCACGCATATAGTATCTATATGACTAGGATTATTTTCATACATGTTGGATTCATGGCACTATACATATTTTGCATTAGAAAGATTATTCAGGCCTGATCATTAGCATTAGCTAAGGAACATGTACACACACGTTTTGCATATATTCATACAGCATTAGAAATCATCTAAGGACAATGGTTGCTTGTGGATGATGTTTTGAGTAGATGAATGATGGATGGTAGGATATGTTCTTCCCAACTTGGAGATTTCGGGGACGAAATCCTAAAAGGTGGGGAGAATGTAACAACCCGTATTTCGATAACATGTTAAGACGAGAATCAAGGCAGAATTTAATTTTAAATTCTAAATCAAGTAAAACGGGCTATGCCATTGCGTTCGTCTCGGAAAAATACGCGAAATAGAGTCTGAGTTTTCGAGAATCGGAGTCCGTATGACCAAGTTATGGTCCGACGAAGTTTTCAGAAAATTCAAGTTCAAAAACGAGTTCTAATTTCGAAAATTTGGCCTAGAAGGCTAGGTGGGAAAATTCCCGCCAGCCACCCCAAGTCGACAGCCCTGTCGACTTGGGAGTCGACATGGCATGACCCAAGTCGACAGCCCTGTCGACTTGGGTGTCGACTTATGGTGGCCGGGCAGTTTTGCCTGGTGCACCTGTTTTCTGTTTTGGCTAGGTTTTTGGGCCTGGTTCGAAATCTGATGGTTCAGGTTGATCCTAGGGTTAATCTAAGGGTCCTAACTAATCCTAATCCCTATAAATAAGCCCTTAACCCCCCCTAAAATCCTCATTATTCATTCATGTAACTAAACTATGCCAAAATTGCTCCTCTCATGGCCTCCACTCAAAACCCTAGCCTCCATCCTCTTGCCCAAAGTTTCTATCTTAATTTCTATGAGAGGTTTCATGATCATGTGAGTGTTAGAGAGTCTCTATGTTAGTATGAGAGCTTCTCAAGTTGATTTCAAGGCTAAAGCTTTGATCTTTGTTCATCAAGATGGTTTTTTTTTATTGATTTGGAGCTTTCATCTTTGGGTTTTTGGATGATGGCATGCATAGGCTTTGTCTCAATCTTTAATTTAATTGATTTGTGCCTTCATAGCAATGTAAGCCCTTTCCCTACTCTTAGATATTAACTATGAAGTTAAATGTTCGTGTTGCAAGTTTGGGTTTGATCATTAAGTATGATACATGCTATCATGTCATGCAAGTTTATGAAGTCATTATCTTGATCTTGTGGGCTAAAAGCTACAACCTTTATGTTGAAATGTTGCATTATGCAACATGAGAACCCTCATAACCTTTATGTCAACTTGCATATGAAGTCATAACCCTTATATGATGATATATGCGAGTTACTAGTCATCATTCCATGTCTTTTGTCACCATGATTCGCTTATGTGCCAAGTTTGGGTTTATGCATGTTTTTGAGGCTTAAGAATGTAACATGCAAGTTAATGAACACATTTGTGCCTCATTTGCCACCATGATTAACTTGTGGCTTAATATCCATTTTTGTCATGCCTTTGCCAAGTCTCTTCTTTTAATCCATTACGTTGTTGCGAACGTATATGCGAGTTTAAAAGCGTTGGGTTATGTTATGGGTAATTTCTAATGACATGAAAATATAACTTAAAAACATGACTTGAAATATAACATGGAAGTTGACATGTAAGTATGCTTGAAAGTATGAAATTGGGAATTTACCTATTAAGTTAGGTCTACCCATACTATGGAATTGGGAATTTACCTATTGAGTTAGGTCTACCCATATTCTTAAGAAAACTTGAATATGAACATGACACTAGACTAAACATGAAAGTGACCAACTCGAGGTTGGGTTGAGTTTGCAACATAAAGCTACCCGGAACCGACCGGCCTAACTAGTAGTTGCAAACAATAGGACCCAATGTGAGAAGTTGGTCATGTTGTGCTTGAACCCGAGGTTAGACCAAGTTGTGGTGTAAAGCTACCCGGAACCGACCGGCTTAACTAGTAACCACAACAAAGTCTAATGTGAGAGGTTGAGGTGCATTAAGTAATTAATGCCACATGATAAGGTTAAGTAAGTTTCCTTAATGACACTTAACCGTATAATACAGTTAATGGATGGGGTTAAGTTAACTTAGACTTAACTAATCTAAACATGGAAATCAGATGGGGTTAAGTTAGCCTAGACTTAATTAATCCAACTTGGTAGTTTAAGGGGGTTAAGTTAAACACTTAACTAATCTAACACGATGATTTGATGTGGTTAAGTGACCTATACTTAACCAATCTAACTCGTTAATTTGATGTGGTTAAGTTAACCAATACTTAACCAATATAACGTGAAAACATGATAAGGCTAAGTCACGAATCGCTTGAATACACTTGACCGATTTGACTAAGTAAATTGATAGGGTCAAGTTAATATATACTTAACCAATCTAGAATGATAATTGGACGAGGTTAAGTCGTGAATTGCTTAATATACTTAACCAACTTGACACATGGTTTGTAGGGTTAAGTCTTGAACTTGAATACTTAGCCAATTTTGACATGATTTGTAGATGGATTAAGTCATGAACTTAAGTGACACTTAATCCATTATATAAACCCTAGTTCAGAGAATTAGGTGGATAACCGTAATTAACAAGAATAACGGGAATAAGCTAAGTGGTAAACCTTAGTTGGAGAATAGCTAAGTAATAATTCTTAGTCAAGGAATTTTGGACCAGTTCATAGATTGGATGAGTAACCCGATACGGTAGGTCATCGTTTAAGCACACGAGTAGGAGCAAGTTATCTGATTTAGATAAAGGCTCCAGCGAACTGGGTAACGAAGCAGCGGCTTCGGGGAACGTGAGGATATTCTTGGTATCCCTCTGTGAGCTGCCAAGTGATCACACTAGGCTCGTGAGAGGTTAAGATCTGCGTTAGAAGAACCAAGAGTATGCCTTGGTTGCTATACGAGCGACCTAAAGACGGGGATGGATAGGGGATAGTCGACGATACACGGTAGTTCCCTAGATAGCATTTCGTCAGGCTACCTACCATCTTTGGTCAAGCGTGTACGTACGGAAAGGCAGAGAACACCCAAAAGACCATAATTGCTATCTAATTATGGTTGCGGTAAGGCTAGAATTGTGGGTTGGCCAGTAGTGTGTTCTCATACAGGATTTATCCTGTCTTGTCTTTCACTAGTTGAGGGAGTGATCTCGTGGGACCATAGCCACGTATAGGAAAAACAGACCTTAGCATCTGCATCGGCAGATAAATCGAAAGCTCCCGACCGAGTCCTGTATTTCTTGATCTGCCCTGTGACAGGACTCGGATGGCACGATGTGATACATGTGCATACAGTCATGGAAAGACGATTCACGATGAATGCGTGGGAAAAAGGGCGCGGTTGACGGTTAGCGTAATTCCTAGTGGCCCTGGGTGGTTGAACCCAAACCGAAATACGAAAACGTGCAATAGGTAAGCATAATCACTAGTGGTCCTAGGTGGCATAAGTCCTAGTTGCACAAACGATGCCTAGTTGCACAAACGATGATTCATGTTGGGAAAGCCTAGCTAGGTCTAGGGTAACAGTCCAAACGAGCTTAAGGATCATGGAATTACATTGGAGTAGTATAGAACCTCATGGGAAAGCCCGTACGGTCTACGGCAAGGAACTGAACATTTACATGGAAAGAAACATACGAGTTGAGTAACCTATAAATGCGATATATTAGGTTGACATGAACCATTACACGACTTTTAAGTAAGGGTCATTCATGGTTAACACATGATACGGTGGGGATACTAATATGGTAGGTGCAGAGCTAAAATACAGGATAGATACCATGGGACGTTATACGTGATAGATATCTTGGGGATATTATACTTGATAGGAACCTGACGATGGGATACCTTGTTTTATCTTGACATCGTAATTTATCATGACACCTTAGTTTATCTGAGTTCAGTAGTTCATCCTGTTATTTTGATTTAGCTTATCTATCTTGTCATCATGCTTATGTTCATCTCAGTCTCTCATGTCAGTTAACTTTACTAGTTTTTATGTTGATAGTAGATAGGGCTTACTCAGTCTTTTTGACTGACCCGTTTTGTTTCGCTTCTTGTCTTCCGTTTCCCCCCAGGTTACAGGGAGGAAATACTGTTGTTTAATTCGGACTTCTTCTGCTTGAAGGTCATCATGGATGGCTTGGACTTTTCTTGGCTATGGCTACTTTACAGTTTTACTTGGGGAATAATTTTCGAAAATGTCTTTATGCTTCTTTACTATTGCAAGACAGGTTTTGATGTACTCTGATGTAAAAGGCTTTAGACCTTATTTATTCATGTTATGAAAGTTTGATTTTACTTCCGCTATTTTATATGTTCTGTCTTGTGATATTTCTGTGCATGTTTACCAATAATGCCCCTCTAAAGCTAGTGCATTCCCTTGCGAGTGACCCTAGCGGAGGCGGGGTGTTACAATCACGCTCCGACCAGGGGTTGCTCCCTCCCTGTACCCTGCTGCTTCTCCGCCACCACTGGCCGTACTCCAACTCGCTACTAAACCCCCCCCCTTCAACCTCACGCTAAAACAAAACAATACCCATTGTTTCTCTTCTGTATATCATATATATCTTATCTTTATATATATAATTTCTTATATGAAAAGTGTCGCAGTTAAAAATAAAAAGGGAGAACGAAATAGACTGAAAAGAAATGGAGTGGCCACAATATACATACAAGAGGAAACGAATGAAGAGGCAAGACGCTGGGTATTTATAGAGAGGGAAAGATACGGGATAAACACAAAGTCATTTCATTTATGTACAAGGTAGGTTGAGTAATATTATAGGGTAGCTGATCCTTTTAAAAGGAAAAGATAAGACCTGAAAAGAAAGGAGAAGGCAGACGATATTCTTAAAGAGTAAGGAACGGTTTAGAGATAGTTGGCATTATACTATGTCTGATCTACTTAGGTTAGTTTTGCGCAGATAGTTATAATCGTAGAATATATATATATATAATATGGGAATAATTTATTAATATTATAATATAACGAAACTTCGTCGTGAAATATCATGTTAAAACCACCACATACGATGTCCAATCGATATGAAACTCCTAATCCTAGCATAAAAAATATTCTGGATCCAATAGGACAGGTTTCATCGAATTCCGATGTCGTTTGCAAAAAGTTCTTTATAAATTACAAGCTAAAAATCATGCGTTTAAATTTCCCATGATCTCAAAATAAATCCAATCAACTTGAAACTTTGAAATTATACTAGGCCGTTTCCTTACAGATCCATTGAAATTTGTTTCATTAAAATTGGAGTTCATTTGGCTAGTCGTTTATTCCTTTAAAGTTACCCCTATCTAAAATGGCCAAAATAATATAAATGATTAAATAAAAACGAGGGCGTTTGACGTTGCCACGATTACACGGTTAATCCTATTGCTGCCAAATTTGAAATGTAACAATAACTTTCTAATGCGGATCCAATAAAACTAGTTTGGTCGATATATGTAACAACCCGTATTTTTGGAACTAATTTAAAATTTATTTTTAATAGATTTTAATGTATTTTAGGTACTTAAAATGATTTATTTTGAGAATAGACGATTCGAAGTTTATTCTAAATGAGGTTAGAATATATAAATTTAAAATTTAATTAAAACAAACTTGAAATGGCATAGTAGTTTGAAAATTTGATTTTAAACTTTGAATGAATGCATATAATTCAATATAAATCGGAATTTAATAAAACAAGAAACGTTGGGATGTTTGAATTGTAATTTTCCAACGAGTATGTGAAATTGAGATTTCACTTTATAAATTGTAAATTATGTCAAAATTAAAATTTATAATAGTCACTATGGAATTTAAATATATTTTTAAAAAGTATATATAGCCCGTAAAAAACTCACATTTTGCATATGGATGAATTTGGACTCGAAACCACTTCCACTGAGTTCAAAATTCCATTTGTGTGTTCGTAAACTATAAGCATAGATACCTTTGGAGTAGGAGAAATTTTGATCTTTTTCATTGGATATATGACCAAGATATCACTTTTTTGCATATGGACGGATTCAGACTCGAAACCAGTCCCATTGAGTTTGAAATGTCGTTTGCGTGCTCGAAAACTATAAGCTTCAATATGTTTCGAGTTTATGAAAATTGGCATTTGCGTTAGGTCTTGGGTTAGTTAACCTAGCCCAATCATTAAAGCCCCCAAATCAGCCCTCTCCTTTCATTCATTCATCTCCGCTTAGCAAAAATAGAAAATGGGGAAGGGAATGGGAAATTAAAATCCCCTGAGCCTTAGCTTAATGTTGGAGCTCCAATTCTTGTTGAAATCAGGTGCAAATCAAAGGTGAAGCTTAGATAACATCCTGTCCATCTTCTTCATCTTGTTTCCCAGTCAATTTCTCATAATTCCTATGACCTATCTTCTAGAAAATTTGTGCATTAATGTTTATATTGAAGATTCATGAGTAATATTGGGAGAGAGGTTGTTCTAGCTTGTCATTGGATCGATTTCTTGCTTCTAACCATCAAATGTGAGAGCTATGTGAGTTATTTATGAACCCACATCTATGCCATAAGTTCTTAGCTTGTAAAACTGTAATTTAGTATTCATTTGGGTTTACGTATGCATATGAATTGATTAGATAAGTATACACTTTCCGGTTCATTAGTATATGTTCCATTGAATAGAAATTTATGATTAGAATTGTCCACACAGTCTAATTCATATGCTATGAGTTGATTTGGTGATATTTTGAAGCTCCGTTGTTGCCCCAGCAAAGTTCTAAGTCTTCACAAGTCACTTGAATAGTATTTGATTGCTTTGGTTAGAAAATTTTCCCGATTTGGAATTTATAATAAAAAATCATTGCAGATCTCTTGTATGAATGTTTGTGCATGCGAGTTTGGTGTTATGAGCTACCCCGGTGAGTTTTAGAAGCCTCATTTGCATGTACATAACATCATAGGCCTTCGGGTGTGAGTTGATATCACTTAGAGCTTGTTATCTTCGCAAATTGTGCTTTCGTTCAGGATTCAGACGTCTGAATATTTTTGGCCAGACGTATGACCTACGTCAAATAATTATGAAACAAGCAGAGTAATTCAGATGTCTGAAAATTTTAATTCAGATGTCTAAATTTTAATTCAAGCATCTGACCAAAAAAATTCAAACGTCTGAAATAGCTTTAAAATGAACTAAATCCTTGCTAGTTTAGGAAAAAGTAAATTTAGACGTCTGAATTTTTGGGTCAAACGTCTGAATTTTGTTTTTGGACTATTGACCGTGACAAGTGGGGACCACGGCTAACAGTTTAGGTCCATCCATCCAGGCTCTTTCCTTGCCGAGTTTCGGCCCATTTCAACTTCGTTAGTGACTTGTCAGTTTCTCTGATTCGCAGATTTCTACAGCTAGATTTTTACGAAATCGTTTTATAAATCGCCAATTAAAGAATGACGGAGTGGAAACCAATGGTGAGAACTCTCTCACTCAAAGTTTTGTACAGTTATTTATTTTTATAGCTAAATATATTGTTTGTCTGTGACTGCAATGTTGTTTGATGACTGATGGATGTTTACAACTTTAATGCTATTATTATACTATAGATAAATTCACATGGATTGTGATGTAAACCCCACACGAGTATTAGAATGATAATTTTACACATCGCCCAAGTATGCAAATGATATGTTGTTTGTTGATTGAAAAGTCCACACGGGTCTATGGATGATAATAACTTCACACATCTCCGTTATGTTTAGTTGTATGTCAATCGATTGATTGATAGACAGTAGTAAGCGTTATTTAATTATTTAATGCTTATAAAGTTGCTAGTTGTAGTCACGATGTGAATTGAATGTTTAAAGTTGTTCATCACTATTTTTGGATACATGCGATGTATGAAATCCATATAAATAAAATTATATGATAATTGATTGAGTCACATTCCGATTTAGAATATGAAAAAATATTTTGATATAATATTCAAAGAAGAATCAAAATGTGATTTTGATATCCAATTTTGGATAGACAAAGAAATATTGAAATTATTTCTGATGAAATACTCCATGTTTGAAAAGATAAAAGATATTTTATCTGCAAGAAATGGTTAACAACTAGAATAAAGAATTGATATAGTTTTGACATAAGCAGAATTTTTCCAACGTACGGATTGGAAAGGATTTGAATGGAATTAATCTTTTGAATATTTTGATATTGGATTTCGTGATTTATATGGATATTGTTGAGGAATATGGAAGATAAATATATCGTTATTCCGAATACGATATTTGTTTATTTTAGAATTTGATATTGAATATAAATCAGTATATTTCTATTCAGAGACTTGTATTTGATAACAAATTGGATTTTTGGGTTTGTCATGAACGATGTCTTCAATACCACTGTTCTTAAACCCAGTTGAGAAAAGGATAACTCTTTTAATTAAGATTAATGAAGTTTTCTAATTAATACATATAATTGGAAATAAATGGAAGTTGATTTTGGGTTTATTATAAACGATGTTTTAAATAACATATGTTCTTAAACCCAATTAACAGCGAAGATATGATTTGGAATTTATAAATCTTTTAACTAAGATTTAATGAAGTTCTTCCAAAGTAAAGTTTTCCAATTTAATACATTAAATTGGAATTGAGTGAAAGTTCTATTTTAATAGAAGACGATTTTGGGTTTACCGTGAACTGTGTTTTTAATGACATTGGTTCTTTAACCCCAGTAAAAACAAGATTAAGTTCCAAATATTAAATGATCGTTAAGTATTGATTTTTGAAACGACCCAAACTCGCCCTTACGGGAAAGCTCGGATTGAGTTGAGAACACGACACATCAAAACACAAACAATAGAACATTTCATTGCTATTACAATAATTTACATCAGATTACAAGAATATAACAGAGTATAAATAAATATTACAAATTGAAAAATATCAGAGATTAAATTACAAAGCAGCGGAAAATAATACATAACACAACTGAAAGAAATACACGGATACAGAGCTTTCCGAATATAGCATCAGATGTAAATCCAGGATCCTGTAAATATAATATCTCCAAAACCAAAACTACTAGCTTCCTTTGTGGAAAATATGGGCATCCAAAGTTTAGGTTAAAACAATAAACTCCAGATCAGTCATGGGACTGGTGTGAACTAAAACAGTTATTAACTTTATTTTAAAGTTGGGTAAATCACGGGACCATGCCGTATAACACGGAACGGGTTTACTCCACATGAATCTTAATTTAAAATAAAATAATGCAATGCTTTTTGAAAAATGAAGCCATTATAAGACTCAGGTCCCATCACACAATGCAATGCAAGCCGAAGGATAGAGTTTTACCTTATAATGGCCAAAATATGCTTGATACGTATAAATAAAAATAATTTGTTATTATTATTAGTGCACATATGTTTGAAAAACAATTTCAATTATAATGTATCAATCATAGACGGCATGGGTACCATATATTATGTCGCCGTATATAGGTTTACAATCAAAACTGCACAATGTCGTATTGGCAGTTGTATTTCCATCATGAAACAAGGCAAGGGATCGTCCTTACCGAATTTGAGACAATATAGCCTACCATGTCTCAGGATACAGCTGTAACTGCACCGAGGAAAATGCAGGGCTGGTCCACACTTAGATTAGTGGATTAGTAATTCCTGAACAATACGTTTCCCCGCCCTATGGGCGAAATCAAGAGCCATTAGGGACTCAAATCCGAGGTACCTCGCCTTCCAACATACATATAAGTAAAAATATCTGGGCTCTATACCATTGCACCACCTTTAGCTAGAAAGAAACAAAAACCCTCCCTACCGTCCTTCATCCCGTTTCTGGTTCATACCGGGGTGTGAAGCTTGCGAAGTAACATTATAAACAAAGCTATGCTAATTAAAGCTGTGCTTTGATCATCATCCACAAGACTCTGCTTTTTAACAAAAGCCTTGATCATTTGCATCCGGGCATGCTACATTGACAATTCATGCCATACAACTTATGTCTATTAATATATAACCTCTAAGCTCGTACATCTCAGAGAAGGGTGTTAAGCAAGAGAATAAATCCTACGCCACCAAAAAGATATATATTTAATAGAAATCAATTAGCACAGAATGAAATCCAATGTCAGACACACATCCATTTACAAGTCCATTCTAGGTACGAACGAAATCGGAGGCACCTTATTCCTCGTCCCATATGTCCAATACAGGAGAGAGAGGTCCTCGCATATCCATCGATCTCCAAGTATGTCTGAACGATCACCACTTATTACCTTGTCTTGGGTGTACAACCCAATCAAGACATCGGTAATCATCCAAACGATGTGAAGAACTCCGGTCTTCAACCACTGTCTTTATCGTTGACTTTTGGTCGTCGAATTAATTATTCAGAATGGGTTAAAACCGGTCTTTCCGAATAATTCACGTATTTTATAATCAATAATAAAGTGCTATAAAAACACATCATACGCCTCATTCCAATTCGGAATATTCTTTTATTAAAATATTCGCATTTTTAGGGAAAGGTTCCCATTAATTTTATCAAAGATAAATTCTTTAATCTTCCTTTGTGTATCAATTTCAAACGATTTTATTTTATCTTTTATCAATTCTAACCCAAATTAAGGTTTATTCACTAGTCGGGATTAGCAAATCCTACTGAAGTAATCATTTATTTCTTAATCCCAATCCCAACCTATTCATCCCATTGAGCAAAACTAGTAGTACTCCATATCTAACACCCACAGTGTTGTCGGTAAATTTAATTACCATTTCCCGTTCAAATCTAATTAAAGATTTAACTATCGCCCGGAGTTAAACTGGTGGTACTCCATTCTCGACCATTTCGAGAATTCGATAAATTTAATTATCACATTCTCATTTCAATCCAATTAAAAAATTATTAAAACTCCAGTTTGGTTTTAATATCAAAAATCATTTCTTTATAATTATACAAATTTAAGAAATTAATCTTACCTTAACTGGGTTAAAGAACAAATGTCATTTAAAACACAGTTCACGATAAACCCAAAATCATTTTCCATCAAAATGGAATCTACACGGAAATCATAATATTACATAATTATATAAATTACTGTGTCAGTGTAATAATATAAATGGAATTGAGGCAAAGCCCTTTAAATTCCATATATAGTAACGGTCTCCATTCACAGAAGCTTATCTAGATTATTACCGAATTGAATTGAATTCAATTCCAATTTAATATATTAAATTGGAAAAAATCACTTTGGAAAATTTTCATTTAATTCTTAATAAAAGATTTATAAATTCCAAATTATATTTTTCACTGTTAATTGGGTTAAAGAACGAATGTCATTTAAAACATAGTTCAAAATAAACCTAATTCACATTTCATTTTATCCTAATTACTAAATATAATTGGAAACTCTAATAATCATAATTAAAATATTTATTCTTTTCGTATTGGGTTTAAGAACAATGTTATTCAAGACACCATTCACGACAAACCCAAAAATCCAATTTATTTTATTTAATTCCAATTAAATTGTAATAACCCCAAATTTTGAACCAATTTAAAATTTTTATTTTAGAAATTTTGATGGATTCTGAATATTCAAAATGATTTATTTTAAATAATAACAACTAAAATTTTTATTTTAATTGAAGTTGGAACGAATATATTTATTTTAATTATAAAAGGAGTTAGAAATAGCGCGGTAGTTTGAAAATTTGAATTTGAATTTTGACTGATCGTACAGGATGCAAAATTAATCGGATCTTAGTGAAACACAAGATATTTGAATCTGTTTAAAAATATCTTTCCAACGAATTAGAAAAATCAAAATTTCATAGCGAGAATAAAAAGTTATGCCCAGTTTAATTTTTAGAATAGTCGCTATAATATATATATATTTATATATATATTATATTAATATTAAAACTAGCCATTTTTCAAACGACCTTCGTTTTCGATGAAACCACTTTGGTTGGAACCGGAATGTCAAATTATTGCTAGATTTCAATTTTCATAATTTTTAGAATTAATATGTGAGCATGGCAAACAAAAACGTGTCTTTTCAATTTCAGTCATATTTAATCGACCAGAAAATAGCCATTTTTCAATCGGTCTCGGAATTCGATGAAATTAGTCTTGTTAGAACCGTATCATCAAAACATAACTAGAAATAATTTTTTGTAATTTTTAGAGCTAGTAAGTGGCCCCGGTAAATTTAAATGTACGACCAAATTAAATAATTAAATAAATATAAAATATAGTATAAATACGGTTAGAATACAGGAGCCCTAATTCTCCATGAACGCAACCGCCATGTCAAACGAATGGACCTAAGGCACCCAAATTCAACAAACAATTTCTCCTAATTTTCAGCGAATTAGATCATGAGATCAAAACAAAATAGAAGTGCGTTGGAGGGGCTTTGATTCTATACGGTGATGATGGATTCTCGAGGCATGGGGTGCTCAAATTCGGAGCTCCAAAGCTGGGCATTCACAGGCAATTTGAGGGGGCAGTAGACCACCGAGCACGGCGATGCACGTCGAGGGGGAAGGCGGCGTGAAGGCGCCCGACGTTGGGTACTCCGATCACGTTCAGATCAGCGGTGGCGCGCATAATTCGAGGTGGACGGTGGTAAGGTTTTGGGTTTGTTTTGTTCGATCGGTTTACTGAAGGTTTACAGAAGAAACAATGATGGAGCGGCCTATTTTCTTTGATTAAGGTTAACTAAAGGATTAAGATTTAATTAATTTAATTAATAATATTTTGAATATCTCGAATTTTAACCAATGTTTACACTACTATAACTTGGCCATGTCAAATCCGAATTCAGCAATTTTCGAAGCGCTGGAATCCTTTGGACGAGATCTACGCGATGGGATTGACCAGGACCAAAAAGGAGCACCTTGAAAATTCAGACTAAAATCACTGTGAGATTTCTCAATTTAAAATTTTAAAACTAAAACATATATATATATATATATGTATATATATTTCCATATTTTTATTAATTTTGTTGATGACGATTTGCTGAATGATATTGTTGTATGATAGATCAGTTATAGTTACATTAAAAACATCGTTATTGTTAGAAATGTTTTGTGTAAATAAAAACATCATTATTGTTAGAAATTTTTTGTGTAAATAGAAACATCGTTATTGTTAGAAATGTTTTGTATAGAATCATGCTAGAAAAAGAAATAAAACATTGAAATTAAAAGTTATATTTTTATTTGCATTCTTTGATGCAAATAAAACATTGAAATTAAAAGTTATATTTTTATTTGCATTCTTTGATGCAAATAAACTTGAAAATGAAAGTTATATTTTTATATGCATTCTTTGATGCAAATAAAACATTGCAATAAAAAGTTGAATCTTTATTTGCATTCTTTGATGCAAATAAAAGGTGGAAATAAGGGTTGCGTTTTTGTTTGCAATTTTAGATGTAAAAAAAAATATTAATTAAAGTTGCATTTTTGTTTGTATTTAGATGTAAACACAAACATTAAAATGAAAGTTATATTTTTGTTTGCATTTTTGATGTGAATAAAATATTGATTTAAAAGTTGCATTTTTATTTGCATTTTTTGATGCAAATAAAACTTGAATCAAAAAGTTGTTCTTTTATTTGCATTCTTTGATGCAAATATTCATTGAATTAAGAGTTGTTCTTTATTTGCATTCTTTGATGCAAATAAAAATTGAAATAAAAGAGTTGTTCTTTATTTGCATTCTTTGATGCAAAATATACATTGAATTGTTTACAAATAAAAACATTAATTTTTATTTATCAAATTAACATTGGATTGTTTACAAATGAAAGCATTCATTTTTATTGAGTTGTAAACAAATAAAAGTAGTCATTTCTATTTGTTAGTGAAAGATAGACATTTGTATGCCAATAAATTTTACATTTATTTACCATGATTAAGGTAGAAATTTGTGTGCAAATAAAGTTTACATTTTTATGTGTCGGATAAAAAGAAACATTTTTTGGGTCATTCTCTTTTTAGATAAAAAGGAACATATTTTGTTGTCATTTTCTTTTTAGATTAAAAGTTAAATTTTTGTTAAAGAGAATGCACATTATATTATAAGTTGCATTTTTTATTTACATTTTAGATGTAAATAAAATGATTAGATTAAAGTGACATTTTGATTTGCAATTTAGTTGTAAATAAAGGAATACAATAAAAAGTTACATTTTTATTTAGATGTGAATAAAATAGTGGATTAAAAGGGTCAAAAATTTATTTACATTCTAGATGTAACTAAAAGAACAGATTAAAGAATTACATTTCTATTTACATTTTAGTTAAAATAAAAGAATAGAATTGAAAGTTACATTTTTGTTGTCATTTTAAAGACAATAAAAGAGTGGCATTAAATTTCACATTTTTTGGTCATTTTATATGAAACAAAAAGAACTGGTTTTAAATATTTTATTTTTATTGTCATTTTAGGGACAATAAAAAGAATAAACTTTATTGTCCTTTTATATGCATTAAAAAGAATAAGATATTAAAATGGAATAGGTGAACAATAAAATTATACATCTTTGTTTCGTATGTAGGAATCATTAAAATTTCTCAAGGTTGAAATGTTACACTTCCATTTAAAAGTTGTCCGACTTGTTTATGTGATTGGGATGATAATTTTTCACACATCGCCCAAGTGCACAAATAATATATTATTGTTTTTTGGCTGAAAACCCCACACGGGTATTGGGATGATATTAGACACACTAGTCCCAATATTTAATTAATTGTCAATCGATGGATTGACAATCAGTGTTGAGCATTACTTATTTATCTTTATGCTCACACAATTATAATTCTCACTTTGGATGTAAATGTATTGTTTGATGATTTTTTATTATCGTTAAATATATGCAATGTGTAAAATCCATATAACTGAAATTGTATGGTAATTGATTGAGTCACATTCTGATTCAGAATATCTTTTAATATAAAGGATATTTTAAAACAAAGAAGCTTTTAGAATAATGAATATTTTAAATAATATCCAGTGAAGAAGAGGAATGTGAAGCCGAATTAAGTAGCAAACGCCATTTTTAACCCGAACGGGTTTATCGATCGATTTAATTCATTTTAAAATGAATATTAGAGGGAAGTGATTTCAAAATATAATATCTTGAAAATATTATTATTTTAATATAATAAAGAAATGGAATATTCAATTTTTCTCTAAAATTGAAAATGAAGTTATAATCATTTTAAAATGAATTTATAAATATTTTATAAATATGTTTAAAAATAGAAATCGACGATATATATATTATATATTTATTTAATGGCCTGAATAGAACGCGCCGCGCAGCGACCGTTCGCGAATTTTGACCATTTACTTCAAATTGGTGTAATGGAAGATCCGACCGTCGGATTCTTCTAAGACCGGAACCATTGGGTTCGTATCGAAAAGTGCTTTCCAATGAATATAAGAGTTTTGAAATATAATGGTTGGATTTGGAATTATGTCCAAATCAAATTTGGAAAAGTTCGCCATGGATGCAGTTCGATGGCCGTTATTGGAAACCGACTGTACATGCCTAAATAAAATTATTAAAAATATGGAAAAAGTATGTTAAATCATAATAAATGATATGGAAAGGGTTTGGATGAAAAATTCCATATTTGAAAAGATAAAAATATATTTTTATCGAAATGAACTAGTTATTAATTAGAATAAATCTTTAAAATAAGATTTAATGAAGTTCTTCAATTAATTGATATTTAATTGGAATTAACTAAGATAAATTGTATTTGTGTGTTTGTCGTGATCGGTGTTTTTAAATGATATTTGTTCTTTAACCCAATTGACAGTGAAAACATAATTTGGAATTTATAATCTTTTATTAAGATTTAAATGGAAATTTTCCAAAAGTAAAGTTTTCCAATTTAATAGAATAAATTGTAATTGGATGGAATTCGATTTGATAATAATCGAAATAAGATTCTGTAAAAGAAGACTGTTACTATATATGGAATTTAAAAGGCTTTGCCATTATTCCATTTATATTATTGGTCTGATACAGAATTTATATCGATTATATATTGATTTGATTTCTGTGAAGATTCCATATTTTATGAAAGATGATTTTAGGGTTTATCGTGAACAATGTTCTTAAATGACATTTGTTCTTTAACCCAGTTAAAGATAAGATTTATTTCTTAAAATCTGAATAATCATAAAGAAATGATTTTGGATATAAAAACCAAATTAGGGTTTTAATGAATCTTTAAAAGGGGGATTAAAGAATAAATTAAAGAATTTATCTTTGATATAATTAATCGGAACCTTTTTCCAAATAATGCGAATATCTTATTAAAAGAATATTCTGAATTGGAATGTAGCATATGATGTGTTTTATAGCACTTGATTTTTATTATAAAATACGCGAGTTATTCGGAAAGACCGGGTTTAACCCATTCTGAATAATTGCTACGACGATTAAAAGTCGAATATGAAGACGGTGGTTGAAGACCAGCAATCTTCACATCGAATGGATGAGGACTACCGACGCCTTTGATTGGAGTTGCGGCCTTGAGATGGTTCCAGTGGTAGTTGTCCGGACGTATTGTTGATCGTTCGGATATGCGAGGTATAAAGTGCCTCTGGTTTCATTCAGACCCAGAACGAACTTGTAAATGGATTGTATGCCTGACGTTGTATATCTTTATACGGTATTCGTTGATCTCTGCTAAATATATATCTATTGGTGGCGGAGAATTTATTCTCTTGCATAATACCCTTCTCTGAGACGTACGAGCTTAGAGGTTATATATTGGCAGAAATTAATGGTATGGTATGGATTGACAATGTGGCATGCTAAGATGCAAGGATCAAGGATTTTGTTGAAAAGCAGAGCCTTGTGGTTGATGATCAATTCACAGCTTTAAATAGCATAGCTTTGTGTAGCGTTACTTCGCAAGCCTCACACCCCGGTATGAACCAGAAATGGGAGTAAGGACTGCAGGGAGGACATACGTTTCTTTCTATGGTGTCATGGTTTTTACTAGGATTGACATTTTTACTTATGTATGATGGAATGAGGCGCCTCGGTTATTTGAGTCCCTAGTGGCTCTATTTACGCCCCAAAGGGCGGGGAAACGTATTGTTCAGGCATGATTAATCCACTAACATATTTGTGGACCGGCCCTGAAGATCCAGGTACGGTTGTGACTGTATCTTGAGGCACATGTTAGAGTGTCTCGAATTCGGTAAGGACTATCTTTTGCCTTGGTTCATGATGGAAATCAAACTTCCAATATGACCCATGCGGTTTTGATAGTATAACTAGTACGACGACATAGTATATGGTAGTTATGCCGTCTATGATTGATATTATGATTGAAATGTTTTAAAACATATACACACTATAATAATATCAAATTCGTTTTATCGTATCAAGCATTTTTGACCATTATAAGGTAAAACTCTATCCTCCGGTTTGCGTTTCATTGTGTGATGGGACTTGAGTCTTATAATGGTTTCATTTTTCTAAAAAGCATTGTGTTGTTTGATGGTTTACTTTATTTTATGCACTGGAAATCCAATGGAGAAGTCCCGTTCCGCATTAGCGGCGTGGTCCTGTGATTAGCCTTATTATTATTAGATCGTTTAAGTACGATTTCTCACACCAGTCCCATGACCGACCAATAGTTTGTTTCACTTGCAAACTCGCGTGCCCTCTTTTCTACACCGACAGTCGAGTAGCTTGTTTTGTAGATATATTAAGCAGGATTTTGGATCGAAGCTTAAAGCTGTGTCCAGAGCATAGAAGATCTTCCGCGGTGTATTGTATTGGATTATTGTAATTTATCTTCTACTGTATTATTTATCCAATGTACTCTGATATTCTGTACTCTGATGTAACATTATTATAATGTTTATAAATGTCCTCTATTAGTTGTATGCCCAAAGTTAACGTATGCTGGTTTTGAACGATTTTGATCGATCTAGCGATCGATTGAGGTCGGGCAAAATGCGTATCGTTACAGTTGGTATCAGAGCTATGGTTAGCCAAATCTTTGGGGTACAACTCGTTAGAACTGAACAAAAGACTCGTCAGAGATTGGATTAGTAATATACAATAAGAATACTCATTAGAGATAGGATCAGTAGTATCCTAGAATGAGAAAACTCATCAGAGATAGGGTTAGTAATTCCCTAGAATGAATTCAAAGTGACAAATTTATAATTCACGTATTTGTGATTATATATATAATCCAATATTAGAAAATATGATTTTTGCATATATAAAAGTTATATGTATTTGAAAAATTAATCAACTAATAAAATTATTAAAACCAATAAAATATAATTGGTAAATTAAACAATATTTAGCTCCTTTCCTTTTTGAGGACGAAAATATTTTAAGTGGGGGAGATTGTAACAACTCGCAAATTCTGAACCAATTTAAAAAAATTTATTTTAGAAATTTTGATGGATTTTGAATATTCAAAATGGTTTATTTTAAATAATAATGACAAAAAATTATTTTAATTGAAGTTGGAACGAATATATTTATTTTAATTATCAAAAGTTGTTAGAAATAGCGCGGTAGTTTGAAAATTTGAATTTGAACTTTGAGTAACCATACAGGATGCAATATTAATCGAATTTTAGTGAAACCCAAAATATTTGAATCTGTTTAAAAATATCTTTCCAACGAATCAGAAAAATCGAAATTTCATAGTGGGAATCAAAAGTTATGCCCAGTTTAATTTTCAGAATAGTCGCTATAATATATATATATATATATATTAATATTAAAAACAGCCATTTTTCAAACGACCTCCGTTTTCGATGAAACCACTTTTGTTGGAACTGGAATGTCAAATTATTGCTAGGTTTCAATTTTCATAATTTTTAGAACTAATATGTGGGTGTGGCAAACGAAAATGTGACTTGTTAATTTTAGTCAAATTTAATCGACTAGAAAATAGCCATTTTTCAAACAGTCTCGGAATTCGACGAAACTAGTCTTGTTAGAACCGTATCGTCAAAACATAACTAGAAATATTTTTTCTGTAATTTTTAGAGGTAGTATGTGGCCCCGGTAAATTTAAATGTATGACCAAATTAAATAATTAAATAGATATAAAATACAGTATAAATAAAGTTAGAAAACAAGAACCCTAATTCTCCATGAATGCAGCTGCCATATCAAACGAATGGACCTAAGGCTCCCAAATTCAACTGATAATTTATCCCAATTTTCAACGAATTAGATCATGAAATCAAAACAAAATAGAAGAGCGTTGGAGGGGCTTTGATTTTATATGGTGATGATGGATTCTCGAGGCATGGGGTGCTCAAATTCGAAGCTCCAAAGCTGGGCGTTCGCAGGCAATTTGAGGGGGCAGTGGACTACCGAGCACGGCGGTGCTCGCCGAGGGGGAAGGCGGCGCGAAGGCGCCCGACGCGGGCTACTCCGATCACATTCAGATCAGCAGTGCCGCGCAATTCGAGGTGGACGGTGGCAAGGTTTTGGGTTTGTTTTGTTCGATCAATGTACTGAAGGTTTATATAAGAAACGATGATGGAGCGGCCTGTTTTCTTTGATTAAGGTTAACAAAGGATTAAGATTTAATTAATTTAATTAATAATATTTTGAATATCTCGAATTTTAACCAATGTTTACAATACTATAACTTGGCTATATCAAATCGGAATTCAGCGATTTTCGAAGGCTGGAATCCTCTGGATGAGATCAACGCGATGGGATTGACCAGGACCAATAAGGAGCACCTTGAAAGTTCAGACAAAAATCACTGTGAGATTTCTCGAATTAAAATTTTTAAATTAAAACATATATATATATAGAGAGAGAGAGAGAGAGAGAGAGATTTGTATATATATATATATATATATATATCCATATCTGTATTGATTTTGTTGATGATGATTTACTGAATGATATTGTTGTATGATAGATCAGTTATATTAACAATAAAAACATTGTTATTGTTAGAAATGTTTTGTGTAAATAAAAACATCATTATTGTTAGAAATGTTTTGTGTAAATAAAAACATCGTTATTGTTAGAAATGTTTTGTACAATCTTTGATGCAAATAAACTTGAAAATGAAAGTTATATTTTTATATGCATTCTTTGATGCAAATAAAATATTGGAATAAAAAGTTGAATTTTTATTTGCATTCTTTGATGCAAATAAAAGGTGGAAATAAGGGTTACGTTTTTGTTTGCAATTTTAGATGTAAACAAAACATTAATTAAAGTTGCATTTTTGTTTGTATTTAGATGTAAACAAAAACATTAAAATGAAAGTTATATTTTTGTTTGCATTTTTGATGTGAATAAAATATTGATTTAAAAGTTGCATTTTTATTTGCATTCTTTGATGCAAATAAAACTTGAATCAAAAAGTTATTCTTTTATTTGCATTCTTTGATGCAAATATTCATTGAATTAAGAGTTGTTCTTTATTTGCATTCCTTGATGCAAATAAACATTGAAATAAAAGAGTTTTTCTTTATTTGCATTCTTTGATGCAAAATATACATTGAATTGTTTACAAATAAAAACATTAATTTTTATTTATCAAATTAACATTGGATTGTTTACAAATGAAAGCATTCATTTTTATTGAGTTTTAAACAAATAAAAGTAGTCATTTCTATTTGTTAGTGGAAGATAGACATTTGTATGCCAATTAATTTTACATTTATTTATCATGATTAAGGTAGAAATTTGTGTGCAAATAAAGTTTACATTTTTTATGTGTCGGATAAAAAGAAACATATTTGGGGTCATTCTCTTTTTAGATAAAAAGGAACATATTTTGTTGTCATTTTCTTTTTAGATTAAAAGTTATATTTTTGTTAAAGAAAATGTAAATTAGATTATAAGTTACAATTTTTATTTACATTTTAGATGTAAATAAATAGATTAGATTAAAAGTGACATTTTGATTTGTAGTTTAGTTGTAAATAAAGGAATAAAATAAAAAGTTACATTTTTATTTAGATGTGCATAAAAGAGTAGATTAAAAGGGTTAAGATTTTTATTTACATTCTAGATGTAAATAAAAAAATAGATTAAAAAATTACATTTTTGTTTACATTTTAGTTAAAATAAAAGAATAGAATTGAAAGTTACATTTTTGTTGTCATTTTAAAGACAATAAAAGAGTGACATCAAATTTCACATTTTATGGTCATTTTATATGAAAAAAAAAAACTAATTTTAAATATTTCATTTTTATTGTCATTTTAGGGACAATAAAAAGAATAGATTTTAGTGTTATATTTTTATTGTCCTTTTATATGCATTATAAAGAATTAGATATTAAAATGGAATAGGTAAACAATACAAGTATACATCTTTGTTTCATATGTAGGAATCATTAAAATTTCCCATTGTTGAAATGTTACGCTTGCATTTACAAGTTGTCCGACTTGTTTATGTGATTGGGACGATAATTTTTCACACATCGCCCAAGTTCACAAATAATATATTATTGTTTGTTGGCTGAAAACCCCACACGGGTATTGGGATGATATTGGACACACTAGTCCCAATATTTAATTAATTGTCAATCGATGGATTGACAATCTGTGTTGAGCATTACTTATTTATCTTTATGCTCACACAGTTATAATTCTCACTTTGTATGTAAAAGTATTGTTTGATGATTGTTTATTATCATTAGATATATGCAATGTATAAAATCAATATAACTGAAATTGTATGGTAATTGATTGAGTCGCATTCCGATTCAGAATATCTTTTAATATAAAGGATATTTTAAAACAAAGAATCTTTGAGAATAATGAATATTTTAAATAATATCCAATGAAGAAGAGGAATGTGAAGCCGAATAGCAAACACCATTTTTAACCCGAACGGGTTTATCGATCGATTTATTTCATTTTAAAATGAATATAAGAGGGAAGTGATTTCAAAATATAATATCTTGAAAATATTATTATTTTAATATAATAAAGAAATCGAATATTCAGTTTTTCTTTAAAATTGAAAATGAAGTTATAATCATTTTAAAATGAATTTATAAATATTTTATAAATACGTTTTAAAATAGAAATCGACGATATATATATTATATATTCATTTAATGGCCTGAATAGAACGCGTCGCATAGCGACCGTTCGCGAATTTCGACCATTAACTTCAAATTGGAGTAACGGATGATCCAATCATCGGATTCTCCTAAACCCAGAACCATTGGGTTCGTATCGAAAAGAGCTTTCCAACGAATATAAGAGTTTTGAAATCTAATGGTTGGATTTGGAATTATGTCCAAATCAAATTTGGAAAAGGTCGCTATGGATGCAGTTCAGTGGCCGTTATTGGAAACCGACTGTACAGGCCTAAAGAAAATTATTAAAAATATGAAAAAAATATGTAAAGTCATAATACATGATTTGGAAAGGGTTTGGATGAAAAATTCCATATTTGAAAAGATAAAAATATATTTTTATCGAAATGAACTAGAATAAATCTTTAAAATAAGATTTAATGAAGTTTTCCAATTAATTGATATTTAATTGGAATTAACTAAGATAAATTGGATTTGTGGGTTTGTCGTGATCGGTGTTTTTAAACGACATTTTTTCTTTAACCCAATTGACAGTGAAAATATAATTTGGAATTTATAATCTTTTATTAAGATTTAAATGGAAAATTTCCAAAAGTAAAGTTTTCCAATTTAATAGAATAAATTGGAACTGGATGGAATTCGATTTGATAATAATCGAAATGAGATTCTGTAAAAGAAGATCGTTACTATATATGGAATTTAAAAGGCTTTGCCGTTATTCCATTTATATTATTGGTCTGATAAAGAAATTTATATCGATTATATATTGATTTGATTTCTGTGGAGATTCCATATTTTATGGAAGATGATTTTGGGGTTTATCGTGAACAATATTTTTAAATGACATTTGTTCTTTAACCCAGTTAAAGATAAGATTTATTTCTTAAAATCTGAATAATCATAAATTAATGATTTGGATATTAAAATCAAATTGGGGTTTTAATGAATCTTTTAAAGGGGGATTAAAGAATAAATTAAAGAATTTATATTTGATAAAATTAATGGGAACCTTTTCCAAATAATGTGAATATCTTACTAAAAGAATATTCTGAATTGGAATGTAGCGTATGATGTGTTTTATAGCACTTGATTTTTATTATAAAATACGCGAGTTATTCGAAAAGACCGGGTTTAACCCATTCTGAATAATTGCTACGACGATTAAAAGTCGAAGATGAAGACGGTGGTTGAAGACCGACGATCTTCACATCGAATGGATAAGGACTACTGATGCCTTATATTGGAGTTGCTTCCTTGAGAAGGTTCCAGTGGTAGTTGTCCGGACGTATTGTTGATCGTTCGGATATGCGAGGTATAAAGTGCCTCCGGTTTCGTTCAGACCCACAACGAACTTGTAAATGGATTGTATGCCTAACGTTGTATTCCATTATATTGTATTCGTTGATCTATGCTAAATATATATCTGTTGGTGGCGGAGAATTTATTCTCTTGCATAACACCCTTCTCTGAGACATACGAGCTTAGAGGTTATATATTGGCATAAATCAATGGTATGGTATGGATTGAAAATGAGGCATGCCAAGATGCATGGATCAATGCTTTCGTTGAAAAGCAGAGCCTTGTGGTTGATGATCAAAGCACATCTTTAAATAGCATAGCTTTGTGTAGCGTTACTTCACGAGCCTTACACCTCGGTATGAACCAGAAACATGAGTAAGGACTGTAGGGAGGACATACGTTTCTTTCTGGCTAGAAGTGGTGTCATGGGTTTTACAAGGCCTGACATTTTTACCTATGTGGATGATGGAATGAGTCGCCTCGGTTATTTGTGTCCATAATGGCTCTATTTACGCCCCAAAGGGTGGGGAAACGTATTGTTCAGGCATTATTAATCCACTAACATATTTGTGGACTGGCCCTGAAGATCCAGGTGTGGTTGCGACTGTATCCTGAGGCACGGGCTAGAGTGTCACGAATTCAGTAAGGACTATCTTTTGCCTTGGTTCATGATGGAAATCCAACTTCCAGTACGACCCATGCGGTTTTGATTGTATAACTAGTACGGCGACATAGTATATGGTAGCTATGCCTCTATGATTGATATTATGATTGAAATGATTTAAAACGTATAGACACTATAATAATATCAAATTCGTTTTATCGTATCAAGCATTTTTGATCGTTATATGGTAAAACTCTATCCTCCGGTTTGTGTTGCAATGTGTGATGGGACTTGAGTCTTATAATGGTTTCATTTTTTGTAACGACCCAGAAAATCTGAACCAATTTAAATTTTTTTAAATTGGCTAAAATAATGGATTTTAATTATTTAAAATAAATATTTTAGATAATGGCGATGAAAACGGAGTTTGAATCGACATTTGAAAACGAATATAGTTAATTATAATTATATATAGAATTGAAAATGGCGCGGTAGTTCGATAATTCGATTTCAAACTTCAATTGAATATACCGGGTGCAAAACAATCCGGATTTTAGTGAAACCAAAAATATTTAAATCTGTTAGTGAATATCTTTCTAACGAATATGACCAATCGAAATTTGATAGCGGGAATCAAAAGGTATGTCCAGTTGAAAATTCTGAATAGTCGCTATGGAATTCAGGCCCTTAAAAATGGACATTTTGCAAACGACCTCGGATTTCGACGAAACCACTTTTGTTGGACCCGTGATGTCGAATTATTGCTAGGTTTCAAATTTCATAATTTTTCGAATCAATATGTGAGCGTGGCAAAGGAAAACGCGTTTGACCGGTTTTAGTTGATTTTAATCGAATGGAAATTGACCATTTTTCAAACGGTCTCAGAATTCGTCGAAACTAGTTTTGTTAGGACCGTATCGTCAATACGAAACTAGAAAATATTTTTCTGGAATTTTTCTAGTTAGTATGTGGCCCCGGTAATTTGAAATGTGCGTTTATAATTCAATATAGTGATTTAAATGAAAATTCAACGGAAACTATTCGAAACAATCGAATCAGCTTACTATACATATCCCATTGTGTTCGGAATGGGGGTAAAACGCTATGGGCGACAGGCGGTGGGCCTCGTTTCGAGGTCGTATGTAAAAGTCAACCTTTTTGCAAAAATATAAATAATTAAATAAAATTTTTTTTTAATTTCCCTCCCCTTTATCTTTCTTCCTGGCCCCCCCCCGTTCACTTTTATTTCAATAAACAGAAAAAAAAGAAGAAAGCAGCAGCGGAAGCCGCCGCCTTCACCGACGGTCAGAACTTCCACCGCGCCTCCGATCTTCTCCCCCCCCTCTTCCTTGCACTCGTTCCCCCCTCCATCGATCGAAGCCATCGCGAGCCCCCCCGAAGCCATCGCCTCCCTGTTCGAATCTTCCCACCGCCGACCGCCACCAGAAAACCCCCCCCAGCCGACGACTTCCCACCGACGACCGCCACCAGAAACCCCCCCCCCCCCTCTGTAAGTTTTTTTTTTGTTTTGTTTTGTTATTTTATTTTAATGATTTTAAAACTGTTTTATTTTAATTAGAATTATAACTGAATTTGAATTAGGATTAAAACTGTTTTTTTATGATTTCAAAACTGTTTTTTTTATGATTTCAAAACTGTTTTTTTTTAAGAATTCAAAACTGTTTTTTTTATGATTTCAAAACTGTTTTTTTTAAGAATTCAAAACTGTTTTTTTTAAGAATTCAAAACTGTTTTTTTTAAGAATTCAAAACTGTTTTTTTTTAAGAATTCAAAACTGTTTTTTTATACAAAGGATTAAAACTGATTTTAATTTTAAGTTAAAAGAAAAAGGTTTGAACTTTAAACTGATTTTAGTTTTAAGTTAAAAGAAAAAGGTTTAAACTTTAAAAAGATCAGATTTGTAGAAAAGAAAAAATCATATTTTTAATATATTAAAAGTCGAGGTAAAAATCATATTTTTATATATTGAAAGTCGAGGTAAAAATCATATTTTTATATATTGAAAGTCGAGGTAAAAATCATATTTTTATATATTGAAAGTCGAAGTAAAAAATCATATTTTTATATATTGAATAGCATCGTAAAAATTCGATTATTACCTATGTAGAGAATACGGGCAACGAAGCGACAAAAGGCGAGATAGGCGAAGATTTCTCTAGGTGAAGTGTCGTAAAGTTGGATAGCTATTGGTGAGATTTCTGATTTTAAAATATTATATATGTGTGAAATGAAAGTGAATAGCTATATATAAATATCTATATATATATATATATATATATATATATATATATATATATATATATATACGCCCCTCGTCCACAAACCATGAACGATATTTATTGATTGAAATTGTTGTGATAATTGATTGATAGCGAATGATTGTTTGGGATTGTTTGTGATTGATATTGGTTGATTGTGGTTGAAAAATACCCGTTTGTGATCGTGAAATATTTGGTTGAAACCACATAGGATTAGTTTGTGGAAATGAAATAAATATATACATGCCGCCTGCGTGCGAACTAGATGCATGATCCCCATTGTCAAAAACCGCGAGGTTTTAAGGTAGAGCGAGGAGCCGTACTAGGGACGGTCCCGGTTTAACTACCCTGCCGTTATGCTGCCGAAATTTTGAATAATATTCGTGTGTTTGAATTATTTTCATATGCTTAAACTATATCTATTCAAAGAATAGAAAACATTCATGTGTTGAATTGATATTCATTCGTTGATTAGAAATTCATGTGTTGAATGGTATTCATATTTTGAAATAAATTGTTCGATAATAAAAATCACATTTTTATCTATATATAGAAACTATAGAAAACATTCATGTGTTGAATTGATATTCATTCGTTGATTAGAAATTCATGTGTTGAATGGTATTCATATTTTGAAATAAATTGTTCGATAATAAAAATCACATTTTTTATCTATATATAGAAACTATAGAAAACATTCATGTGTTGAATTGATATTCATTCGTTGATTAGAAATTCATGTGTTGAATGGTATTCATATTTTGAAATAAATTGTTTGATAATAAAAATCACCTTTTATCGACTATATGAACTATATAGAAAAATAGTGTTTTGAAATGAATCGTTTTACAATAAAAATCGCATTTTTATTGTATGCATAAATCGTTGAAATGTGAAGTGTTAAAAATAGCCACTTGTTCAAAATAAACATATATGAGATGAAATATTCATTAATTAGCTAATGAAATGATTTGCACCTATTTATGTAACATTAGAATGAATGGAGTTTTTAAACCAAATAGAAATCAAATATGAAGTCGAATAGAAATTGATAAATGATAAGAACTGTATATATATGTGCATGCAATATTCATTGAACAGGTTATAGCAAAGGGGCTAGAGAAGAGGAATAAAATTTTGTGCCCGACAAATAGGTACACATTTACTGATTTGTTTGGGTGATGATTTTGAGCCTGTTGGCTAGCCGCTTGGCTTTTTCTTTTTCTTTTTGAGATTAGAAGGACCGGGAAAGCTATTTGCGATTTCCCGATGCTCCCGGTGCAGGGGAGGTTATGGCGAAATTTTTTCCAAAATTTAAGGCGTTAGAAAAATATTTGAAGTTAAAACGATATGGAAATCATTGAATGAACTATATTTATATAAATATATAAATATAAATAAAAATTAAAACGAAACGAAGCCGTGCAGTTCGTATTTTGAAACCGTGATTTCAAATGACTAGTGCGGGAAATCCGACCATTGGATTTTCCCGAAACCTCAACCGTCGGGTTCGCCTTGGAAATATCTTCCCAACGGCACCAACTTTGTAGAAATCCAACGGTTGGATTGTCTGGAATGTTTAATTCAAATCTGAAGAAAACAGCGCCAGAAACGATTATATTTATATATATAAATATAATTATATTTAATCGAATAACGACGCTGCAGTTCGTATTTTGAAATCGAAAATTCAAACGATTGTACCGGGAGATCCGACCGTCGGATTTTCCCGAAACTGGAACCGTTGGATTCGTTGTGAAAAGACCTTTCTAATGATGTAAATTTTGTAAAGATCCAACGGTTAGATTTTCGGATATGTGTAAATCAAATCTGAAGAAAAACAGCGCCACGGCCGCCTTATGGCCCGAAGCGTCGTTTTGAATAAAATGGCTATTTTAAAATAAATAAAAATAGCGATAAATAGTTATAAAATATCGTAAGCGATATGGAATGGAAATAAACTGAATTTGCTTGATTTATGTGGCTTTTGATGGTTGAATGTGTTTGGTGTGAAAATTACATTAAAGAACGAAATTGGTGTTGTCGAATAATTAACCATTGAAAGAAATTGATTTGAAATTCTAAATATACGTGAATTATTTGAAAAATCCGAGTTAATTCTCATTTCAAATAATTGATCGACGATTGAAAGTCGAAGATGAAGACGATGGTCGAAGACCGGAGATCTTCACCTCGTTTGGATGGTAACCGAGGTTCTGATTGGGAGGCATCCCGAAATACGGATAATGAGTGGTGATCGTCCAGACGTACGTGGTGATCGAAGGGTTTGCGAGGTATTTAGTGCCTCCGGTTTCGTTCAGACCCAGAACGGACTTGTAAATGGACTGTGTGTCTGACATTGGAATTTGTTCCGTGTGATTGATAGCCATCAGTTGCACGGTGTGAATTGCCTGTGTGGCATGCTAAGATGCAGTGATCAGGGCTTCTGTTGAAAAGCAAAGTCTTGTGGTGATGATCAAAGCACCGCCTGTGTGGCGTAGCTTTGTGTATAACGTGAATTCGTGAGCCTCACACCCCGGAATGAACCTAAAACGGGAGAGGACATCAGGGAGGGCCTGCGTTTCTTCCTAGCTAGGGTGGTGTCAGTGACCTACCAGCCCTGACATTTATATACTTTTCACCTATGTGGTTGTTGCTGTTGTGAGGCGCCTCGGTTTGATCAGACGATCCGGGTCCGGTGGAGTCATTCGTTGGCTCATTTACGCCCCAAAGGGCGGGGAAACGCAGTGTTCAGGCATTTTAATCCACATCGGTGGACCGGCCCTGACGATCCAAGGGTCGATGCGCTCTGACCCTGAGGCTTGGGCTAGGCAGTCTCGAATTCGGTAAGGACTATCTTTTGCCTTGGTTCATGACGGAAATCCAATTTCCAAATACGACATCGTGCGGTTTTGATTATATATATATATGGCGACATGATATATGGTACCCATGCCGTCTATGATTGATAGTTATGATTTGAAATTGTTTTCAAAACATATTAACACTAGCAATAATATCAAGTGCCTTTGTTTTATTCGTATCAATCATATTTTGGCCATTATAAGGTAAAACTCTATCCTCCGGTTTGCGTTGCATTGTGTGATGGGAACTGAGTCTTATAATGGTTTCATTTTTATAAAAAAGCATAGCGATGTTTAAAAGAAAGATTTGTTTTAAAGCACTGGCAATCCGATGGAGTAAATCCGTTCCACGAAAGTGGAGTGGTCCTGTGATTAGCCAAATCATATATGTGTTGAGTAGATTTCTCATACCAGTCCCATGACTGACTCGTAGTTTGTTTCACTCTCAAACTCGGGTGCCCCTTTTTCTACATGGGCAGCCTTGTATTCAGGTTTAGCTGGTTCTTTCTGGATAGCTGGAGCTGAAGATGGATTCTATTATTTATTCCCTTTTATGCTGTTCAGCTCCTATTGTACATATTTTGTTTATTTCCGCTGTAGACATTTATGTATAGCTGAACTGTATTTGTACTAAGTAAGATCCTGTATACTGTGTAACTCTGATGATTACTTTTATCCAATATATTTTGTTGTTCATTCTGGTGTATTTATTTAATTTTATTCTGCTATTTTCTGTTTCTGTGTTATATTCCAAAGATAACCTTGTTTCCGTGAGAACGGGAATTCGGGTCGTCTCAACGTGGTATCAGAGCTTTGGTTAAGCTTAGTTCTGGAATATAACATTTGAACGAACTCGTCAGAAATAGAACCAGTAGTGTTCTAGGACGGGTAACTCCATACAGATAGGATCAGTAATATCCTAGTATGAGTAAAGCAGGATGAATAACACCTCGATAGACACATTTACATTTGAAGTATGTGTTTCTATATTTTAAAAAAATCTTTTCTGTTGACCTGACACTTGATCTGCTATTTGCAGAAGAACTAGAAAATGAGTGCCAGAAACAGAAGAAGTAATACTGACCCGGATATAGAAGCTCTATTTATGAAATATAGGAATCTGGGTGGAAAGTCGTTCTCGGGCGAAGAATCTATTATGAGAACCCAAGCTTGGATTCGTTCGGCTGAGAAAATATTCGAAGCATTAAAGCTTAGGGATGACCAGAAAAGATTACTGGCCTCCTGGGCACTCAAAGATGAAGCTTTATTCTGGTGGGATTCAGTTATCAAAGGTAATCCAGAAGGTGATATCACCTGGGACAGATTCAAAGTGATTTTCTTAGAAAGATTTACTCCTCCCGAAGCGACCGAACGGCTAAGTGATGAATTTTCTTATCTAATACAAGGTGACATGACCATTCCCAAATATCACAAGAAATTCAACGAACTTTCTCACTTTGCTCCCCATCTGATTCAAAATACGAGGAGAAAGAATCTGAGATTTATTCACGGACTGCAAAGGAAATACCAGAATAAAGTATTGGGGCATGTGAAGCTTCCTTTTCCTGAAATGATTTATATGGCTTATCAGTATGAAGATCTCCATAAGAAAGGAATGTTGCGCGACGAAGAAGAAGTTTATTCTAGTGACAAAACAGAGTCAGAAACTGATATTCCTGAAGCCAGTGCAAGGTCGGAGATCAGTAAGAAGCCCAGTGCCAAGAGAAAAAGGGCTAGATCTGAAAAAGAACCTGGCACGACTGCCATATGCAAGAACTGCAACCAGAGGGGGCATTTGTCCAGGAAATGTAAATCTTTAAAGAAACCAATAAAGGATGGATATAGAGCCAATCGAAAGCAAAAGAAGAAAAGGTTGGGAAAAGATGGGGAGTTTCAAGAGAATAGGCATTGTAAACAGTGCCGCGAGGCCGGTCATCTTGCAAAGGATTGCCCGCTCTTAAAAAAGGACGAAGCAGTACATGTAAATGAATTGGCAGAAACTTCTGGGACCTCAGCTAGTCAAGAAAGGGCAGATGTCTTAGAAGGCACACTCAATGTCAAGAACATTTCAGTTAAAGTACTGTTTGATACTGGCGCATCACGAAGCTTTATTGCAAAGAGTGCAGTCAAGAAGTTGGATTTGAATTTGAAGAAGCTCAGAGAGCCAATTACTGTCCGAAATCCAGTAGGAGGTTCCATCAATCTCAGTTGGGTTTGTGCAGTATCCGTCTCTTTTTCTTGCTATAAATTCCCTATTATCTCTGTCATCATGAATTTTGATGAATTCGATCTTATTTTGGGATTGGATTGGTTAACCAAATATGAAGCAGAGGTTAGATGCGCCGAGAGGGTTGTTAGAGCTAAGATTAAATCAGGTGATTATATAACCATTCCCTGTGAAGGTCAGAATGCTAATAGAAAAGACTTCTGGGCGGCTCTAAATGTTTCTCCAGCCCAAATAGAAAATATCCCTGAAATCACAGAGAATATTCCTGACCTCATCAAAGACATTCCTGTCGTCAAGAATTATGCGGATGTGTTCGAGGAAGTTGTTCGCTTACCTCCGCAGAGAGAAATAAATTTCAAGATTGCTTTGATTCCCAATGCAAGGCCGGTAGTTCACGCTATCCGAAGAATGTCCTTGAAAGAGAAGGAGGAATTAGACAATCAAACACGACAGCTAGTATGGAAAGGTCTGATAAGGCCTAGTTTCTCTGATTGGGGTGCAGCAGTGGTATTTGTCCCAAAATCTGACGGTACTCTACGTCTATGTGTGGATTATCGTGATCTGAACAAACAGACAATAAAGAACAAGTATCCATTGCCGCGGATCGATGATTTGTTGGATCGATTAAATGGAGCACAAGTTTTCTCACGAATGGACCTAGCTACAGGCTTCCATCAACTTCGAATTTCCGAAGAGTGTGTTCCAATGACAGCGTTCAGAGGCCCCGACTTATTCTACGAGTGGTTAGTAATGCCGTTCGGCTTATGTAACGCTCCAGCTTACTTCGTCGATCTGATGAACAGAGTTTTCAGAGGAGTTTTGAATAAATTTGTTCTGGTTTTTATTGACGATATTCTAATCTTCTCTAAATCAAAGGCCGAACATGAAAAGCATCTGGAACAGGTTCTAGAAATTCTGAGACGGAATGTATTAAAAGCTAAGTTTTCCAAATGTATATTCTGGCAAGATGAAGTGAAATTTCTGGGCCATGTTGTATCGAAAGAAGGAATCGCTGTGGATCCAAGTAAAATCACAGCCATTCAGAATTGGAAACAGCCTAGTACTCCCACTGAAGTCCGCAGTTTTCTTGGATTGGCTAGCTATTACCGGAAGTTCGTTAAAGACTTTTCGAAGATATCTGGCCACTTAACGAAGCTTACAAAGAAGCATTCTAAATTCAAATGGACTCAAGAGAGTGAGGAAGCTTTCGAAGAGCTGAAGTTGAGATTAACGACAGCTCCAGTGTTAACCATCATCGATGGCAACCAGGATTTAAAAGTATGGACTGATGCTTCTAGAGAAGGCCTTGGCGCAGTGTTAATGCAAAGAGGCCAAGTAATTGCCTATGCTAGCCGTCAACTGAAGCCGCACGAGAAAAACTATGTAACTCATGATCTTGAGTTATCAGCTATCATATTCTCTTTGAAAATCTGGAGACACTATCTTCTGGGCGAGAGATTTGAATTGTTTACAGATCACCAATCATTAAAGTACCTGTTCACTCAGAAGGACTTAAATTTGAGGCAACAGCGTTGGCTGGAGTTTCTTGCAGCATATGACTTTGAAATCATATATACTCCAGGAAAAGCCAATGTCGTGGCTGATGCATTAAGCAGAAAGAATGTAATGATCGCCAGTTTTATTATCACGACTTCATTGCTAGATAAGATATCTGCTCTCCAGGAGGATGATCACTTCATTCAGAAGATCAGAGGGATAATTCAACAAGGCGAACCCTCGAGTTTTCAAGTTGATAATGATGGGATTTTAAGGCTCAAAGGTCGAATCTGTGTCCCTAACATTCCTGAACTTCGAAAGGAAGTACTGGATGAATGCCACAAGTCAAAACTCAGTATTCATCCGGGAGTAAGCAAAATGTATAATGACATCAAACGCACTTTCTGGTGGAAGTCGATGAAAAGGGACATTTCTTTATATGTTAGCCGATGCCCTACTTGTCAGCTAGTCAAAAGCGACCAACAGAAATTGGCTGGGTTATTACAACCACTAGAAGTTCCTGGTTGGAAGTGGGAACATATTTCTATGGATTTCATCGATGGTTTGCCCAGAACCAGAAAAGGGAATGACAGTATTTGGGTGATCGTAGATCGTTTCACGAAGACCGCCCATTTTATACCTGTCAAATCAAATAGAACCGCTCAGAGTCTGGCGCAGATATACTTCAGGGAAATCGTTAGACTACATGGAGTGCCACTCAGTATAGTCAGTGATAGGGATACAATATTCACTAGCAAATTCTGGGAAGCATTTCAAGTCGAGCTGGGAACGAAGTTAAACCTAAGCACCGCTTATCATCCTCAGACAGACGGTCAGACTGAGAGGGTGAATCGCATTCTAGAAGATCTATTGCGGGCTTGTGTTATAGATTTCGGTGGATCATGGGAAGACAATCTACATTTGGCTGAATTCTCTTATAACAACAGCTACCAGGCGAGTTTGACAATGTCGCCATTCGAAGCATTGTATGGTAGACCGTGCAGATCTCCTGCTTGTAGGGTCGAGCCTGGGAATAGACTTGTGTTGGGTCCTGATATGATTCGAGAAGCGGCCGACAAAGTCGATTTTATTAAGAAGCGATTGCTCGCCGCTCAAAGCCGACAAAAGAGCTATGCCGATAAAAGAAGAAGAGATATATCCTTCGAAGTTGGCGACTATGTATATTTGAAAGTATCGCCGATGAGGGGAGTTATCCGGTTCGGTAAAACTGGAAAGTTGGCACCCAAATTCATTGGTCCGTTTCCTATTCTGGAACGGATTGGGACTCTCGCTTATAGGGTCAAATTGCCAGACTGGTTGCTTGGAGTGCATGATGTATTTCATATATCTCAACTTCGAAAGCACGTTCATGATCCAGACTTGATCGTGGAAGAAGCAGCTCAACAGGACATTGAAATTACTCCAGAATTAGCTGTGAGGCGAGAGCCGCTAAAGATTATCGGCAAAGAAACCAAAGAGCTGAGGAACAAGAAGGTTCACTTAGTCAAAGTGCAATGGAGTGGAGATCCGCGAGATTGTACTTAGGAAACTGAGGAGAGCATTCAGAAAGCTTATCCTAGATGCCGGGTAGATATCTCTGATTGACTCCGGTGCAAGGTACATTTGCCATACTTTACCTCACCATTTAATTCTCTATTATATTATAATTGTTTGAATGATTTTAGAAGAAAAAAATAGGAATTGATTTGTATGGCTTTGAAAGGTTAAAAACAATTGGATTGGTTGTAGTGTTGTGTGATTGTAGATTTATCAAACCACTTTCGACTTTATTCCTTTTCGGGGACGAAAAGTTTTAAGTGGGGGAGATTGTAACGACCCAGAAAATCTGAACCAATTTAAATTTTTTTAAATTGGCTAAAATAATGGATTTTAATTATTTAAAATAAATATTTTAGATAATGGCGATGAAAACGGAGTTTGAATCGACATTTGAAAACGAATATAGTTAATTATAATTATATATAGAATTGAAAATGGCGCGGTAGTTCGATAATTCGATTTCAAACTTCAATTGAATATACCGGGTGCAAAACAATCCGGATTTTAGTGAAACCAAAAATATTTAAATCTGTTAGTGAATATCTTTCTAACGAATATGACCAATCGAAATTTGATAGCGGGAATCAAAAGGTATGTCCAGTTGAAAATTCTGAATAGTCGCTATGGAATTCAGGCCCTTAAAAATGGACATTTTGCAAACGACCTCGGATTTCGACGAAACCACTTTTGTTGGACCCGTGATGTCGAATTATTGCTAGGTTTCAAATTTCATAATTTTTTGAATCAATATGTGAGCGTGGCAAAGGAAAACGCGTTTGACCGGTTTCAGTTGATTTTAATCGACTGGAAATTGACCATTTTTCAAACGGTCTCAGAATTCGTCGAAACTAGTTTTGTTAGGACCGTATCGTCAATACGAAACTAGAAAATATTTTTCTGGAATTTTTCTAGTTAGTATGTGGCCCCGGTAATTTGAAATGTGCGTTTAAAATTCAATATAGTGATTTAAATGAAAATTCAACGGAAACTATTCGAAACAATCGAATCAGCTTACTATACATATCCCATTGTGTTTGGAATGGGGGTAAAACGCTATGCGCGACAGGCGGTGGGCCTCGTTTCGAGGTCGTATGTAAAAGTCAACCTTTTTGCAAAAATATAAATAATTAAATAAATAAATAAAAAAATTTTAATTTCCCTCCCCTTTATCTTTCTTCCTGGCCCCCCCCACCCCGTTCACTTTTATTTCAATAAACAGAAAAAAAAAAAAAGCAGCAGCGGAAGCCGCCGCCTTCACCGACGGTCAGAACTTCCACCGCGCCTCCGATCTTCTCCCCCCCCTCTTCCTTGCACTCGTTCCCCCCTCCATCGATCAAAGCCATCGCGAGCCCCCCCCCCCCCGAAGCCATCGCCTCCCTGTTCGAATCTTCCCACCGCCGACCGCCACCAGAAAACCCCCCCCAGCCGACGACTTCCCACCGCCGACTGCCACCAGAAAACCCCCCCCTCTGTAAGTTTTTTTTTTTTTTTTTTTTGTTTTGTTTTGTTATTTTATTTTAATGATTTTAAAACTGTTTTATTTTAATTAGAATTATAACTGAATTTTAATTAGGATTAAAACTGTTTTTTTTATGATTTCAAAACTGTTTTTTTTTATGATTTCAAAACTGTTTTTTTTATGATTTCAAAACTGTTTTTTTTATGATTTCAAAACTGTTTTTTTTATGATTTCAAAACTGTTTTTTTTATGATTTCAAAACTGTTTTTTTTAAGAATTCAAAACTGTTTTTTTTTATGATTTCAAAACTGTTTTTTTTAAGAATTCAAAACTGTTTTTTTAAGAATTCAAAACTGTTTTTTTTTAAGAATTCAAAACTGTTTTTTTTAAGAATTCAAAACTGTTTTTTTATACAAAGGATTAAAACTGATTTTAATTTTAAGTTAAAAGAAAAAGGTTTGAACTTTAAACTGATTTTAGTTTTAAGTTAAAAGAAAAAGGTTTAAACTTTAAAAAGATCAGATTTGTAGAAAAGAAAAAATCATATTTTTAATATATTAAAAGTCGAGGTAAAAATCATATTTTTATATATTGAAAGTCGAGGTAAAAATCATATTTTTATATATTGAAAGTCGAGGTAAAAATCATATTTTTATATATTGAAAGTCGAGGTAAAAATCATATTTTTATATATTGAAAGTCGAAGTAAAAATCATATTTTTATATATTGAATAGCATCGTAAAAATTCGATTATTACCTATGTAGAGAATACGGGCAACGAAGCGACAAAAGGCGAGATAGGCGAAGATTTCTCTAGGTGAAGTGTCGTAAAGTTGGATAGCTATTGGTGAGATTTCTGATTTTAAAATATTATATATGTGTGAAATGAAAGTGAATAGCTATATATAAATATCTATATATATATATATATACGCCCCTCGTCCACAAACCATGGACGATATTTATTGATTGAAATTGTTGTGATAATTGATTGATAGCGAATGATTGTTTGGGATTGTTTGTGATTGATATTGGTTGATTGTGGTTGAAAAATACCCGTTTGTGATCGTGAAATATTTGGTTGAAACCACATAGGATTAGTTTGTGGAAATGAAATAAATATATACATGCCGCCTGCGTGCGAACTAGATGCATGATCCCCATTGTCAAAAACCGCGAGGTTTTAAGGTAGAGCGAGGAGCCGTACTAGGGACGGTCCCGGTTTAACTACCCTGCCGTTATGCTGCCGAAATTTTGAATAATATTCGTGTGTTTGAATTATTTTCATATGCTTAAACTATATCTATTCAAAGAATAGAAAACATTCATGTGTTGAATTGATATTCATTCGTTGATTAGAAATTCATGTGTTGAATGGTATTCATATTTTGAAATAAATTGTTCGATAATAAAAATCACATTTTTATCTATATATAGAAACTATAGAAAACATTCATGTGTTGAATTGATATTCATTCGTTGATTAGAAATTCATGTGTTGAATGGTATTCATATTTTGAAATAAATTGTTCGATAATAAAAATCACATTTTTTATCTATATATAGAAACTATAGAAAACATTCATGTGTTGAATTGATATTCATTCGTTGATTAGAAATTCATGTGTTGAATGGTATTCATATTTTGAAATAAATTGTTTGATAATAAAAATCACCTTTTATCGACTATATGAACTATATAGAAAAATAGTGTTTTGAAATGAATCGTTTTACAATAAAAATCGCATTTTTATTGTATGCATAAATCGTTGAAATGTGAAGTGTTAAAAATAGCCACTTGTTCAAAATAAACATATATGAGATGAAATATTCATTAATTAGCTAATGAAATGATTTGCACCTATTTATGTAACATTAGAATGAATGGAGTTTTTAAACCAAATAGAAATCAAATATGAAGTCGAATAGAAATTGATAAATGATAAGAACTGTATATATATGTGCATGCAATATTCATTGAACAGGTTATAGCAAAGGGGCTAGAGAAGAGGAATAAAATTTTGTGCCCGACAAATAGGTACACATTTACTGATTTGTTTGGGTGATGATTTTGAGCCTGTTGGCTAGCCGCTTGGCTTTTTCTTTTTCTTTTTGAGATTAGAAGGACCGGGAAAGCTATTTGCGATTTCCCGATGCTCCCGGTGCAGGGGAGGTTATGGCGAAATTTTTCCAAAATTTAAGGCGTTAGAAAAATATTTGAAGTTAAAACGATATGGAAATCATTGAATGAACTATATTTATATAAATATATAAATAAAAATAAAAATTAAAACGAAACGAAGTCGTGCAGTTCGTATTTTGAAACCGTGATTTCAAACGACTAGTGCGGGAAATCCGACCATTGGATTTTCCCGAAACCTCAACCGTCGGGTTCGCCTTGGAAATATCTTCCCAACGGCACCAACTTTGTAGAAATCCAACGGTTGGATTGTCTGGAATGTTTAATTCAAATCTAAAGAAAAACAGCGCCAGAAACGATTATATTTATATATATATATATAAATATAATTATATTTAATCGAATAACGACGCTGCAGTTCGTATTTTGAAATCGAAAATTCAAACGATTGTACCGGGAGATCCGACCGTCGGATTTTCCCGAAACTGGAACCGTTGGATTCGTTGTGAAAAGACCTTTCTAATGATGTAAATTTTGTAAAGATCCAACGGTTAGATTTTCGGATATGTGTAAATCAAATCTGAAGAAAAACAGCGCCACGGCCGCCTTATGGCCCGAAGCGTCGTTTTGAATAAAATGGCTATTTTAAAATAAATAAAAATAGCGATAAATAGTTATAAAATATCGTAAGCGATATGGAATGGAAATAAACTGAATTTGCTTGATTTATGTGGCTTTTGATGGTTGAATGTGTTTGGTGTGAAAATTACATTAAAGAACGAAATTGGTGTTGTCGAATAATTAACCATTGAAAGAAATTGATTTGAAATTCTAAATATACGTGAATTATTTGAAAAAGCCGAGTTAATTCTCATTTCAAATAATTGATCGACGATTGAAAGTCGAAGATGAAGACGATGGTCGAAGACCGGAGATCTTCACCTCGTTTGGATGGTAACCGAGGTTCTGATTGGGAGGCATCCCGAAATACGGATAATGAGTGGTGATCGTCCAGACGTACGTGGTGATCGAAGGGTTTGCGAGGTATTTAGTGCCTCCGGTTTCGTTCAGACCCAGAACGGACTTGTAAATGGACTGTGTGTCCGACATTGGAATTTGTTCCGTGTGATTGATAGCCATCAGTTGCACGGTGTGAATTGCCTGTGTGGCATGCTAAGATGCAGTGATCAGGGCTTCTGTTGAAAAGCAAAGTCTTGTGGTGATGATCAAAGCACCGCCTGTGTGGCGTAGCTTTGTGTATAACGTGAATTCGTGAGCCTCACACCCCGGAATGAACCTAAAACGGGAGAGGACATCAGGGAGGGCCTGCGTTTCTTCCTAGCTAGGGTGGTGTCAGTGACCTACCAGCCCTGACATTTATATACTTTTCACCTATGTGGTTGTTGCTGTTGCGAGGCGCCTCGGTTTGATCGGACGATCCGGGTCCAGTGGAGTCATTCGTTGGCTCATTTACGCCCCAAAGGGCGGGGAAACGCAGTGTTCAGGCATTTTAATCCACATCGGTGGACCGGCCCTGACGATCCAAGGGTCGATGCGCTCTGACCCTGAGGCTTGGGCTAGGCAGTCTCGAATTCGGTAAGGACTATCTTTTGCCTTGGTTCATGACGGAAATCCAATTTCCAAATACGACATCGTGCGGTTTTGATTTTATATATATATGGCGACATGATATATGGTACCCATGCCGTCTATGATTGATAGTTATGATTTGAAATTGTTTTCAAAACATATTAACACTAGCAATAATATCAAGTGCCTTTGTTTTATTCGTATCAATCATATTTTGGCCATTATAAGGTAAAACTCTATCCTCCGGTTTGCGTTGCATTGTGTGATGGGAACTGAGTCTTATAATGGTTTCATTTTTATAAAAAGCATAGCGATGTTTAAAAGAAAGATTTGTTTTAAAGCACTGGCAATCCGATGGAGTAAATCCGTTCCACGAAAGTGGAGTGGTCCTGTGATTAGCCAAATCATATATGTGTTGAGTAGATTTCTCATACCAGTCCCATGACTGACTCGTAGTTTGTTTCACTCTCAAACTCGGGTGCCCCTTTTTCTACACGGGCAGCCTTGTATTCAGGTTTAGCTGGTTCTTTCTGGATAGCTGGAGCTGAAGATGGATTCTATTATTTATTCCCTTTTATGCTGTTCAGCTCCTATTGTACATATTTTGTTTATTTCCGCTGTAGACATTTATGTATAGCTGAACTGTATTTGTACTAAGTAAGATCCTGTATACTGTGTAACTCTGATGATTACTTTTATCCAGTATATTTTGTTGTTCATTCTGGTGTATTTATTTAATTTTATTCTGCTATTTTCTGTTTCTGTGTTATATTCCAAAGATAACCTTGTTTCCGTGAGAACGGGAATTCGGGTCGTCTCAACGTGGTATCAGAGCTTTGGTTAAGCTTAGTTCTGGAATATAACATTTGAACGAACTCGTCAGAAATAGAACCAGTAGTGTTCTAGGACGGGTAACTCCATACAGATAGGATCAGTAATATCCTAGTATGAGTAAAGCAGGATGAATAACACCTCGATAGACACATTTACATTTGAAGTATGTGTTTCTATATTTTAAAAAAATCTTTTCTGTTGACCTGACACTTGATCTGCTATTTGCAGAAGAACTAGAAAATGAGTGCCAGAAACAGAAGAAGTAATACTGACCCGGATATAGAAGCTCTATTTATGAAATATAGGAATCTGGGTGGAAAGTCGTTCTCGGGCGAAGAATCTATTATGAGAACCCAAGCTTGGATTCGTTCGGCTGAGAAAATATTCGAAGCATTAAAGCTTAGGGATGACCAGAAAAGATTACTGGCCTCCTGGGCACTCAAAGATGAAGCTTTATTCTGGTGGGATTCAGTTATCAAAGGTAATCCAGAAGGTGATATCACCTGGGACAGATTCAAAGTGATTTTCTTAGAAAGATTTACTCCTCCCGAAGCGACCGAACGGCTAAGTGATGAATTTTCTTATCTAATACAAGGTGACATGACCATTCCCAAATATCACAAGAAATTCAACGAACTTTCTCACTTTGCTCCCCATCTGATTCAAAATACGAGGAGAAAGAATCTGAGATTTATTCACGGACTGCAAAGGAAATACCAGAATAAAGTATTGGGGCATGTGAAGCTTCCTTTTCCTGAAATGATTTATATGGCTTATCAGTATGAAGATCTCCATAAGAAAGGAATGTTGCGCGACGAAGAAGAAGTTTATTCTAGTGACAAAACAGAGTCAGAAACTGATATTCCTGAAGCCAGTGCAAGGTCGGAGATCAGTAAGAAGCCCAGTGCCAAGAGAAAAAGGGCTAGATCTGAAAAAGAACCTGGCACGACTGCCATATGCAAGAACTGCAACCAGAGGGGGCATTTGTCCAGGAAATGTAAATCTTTAAAGAAACCAATAAAGGATGGATATAGAGCCAATCGAAAGCAAAAGAAGAAAAGGTTGGGAAAAGATGGGGAGTTTCAAGAGAATAGGCATTGTAAACAGTGCCGCGAGGCCGGTCATCTTGCAAAGGATTGCCCGCTCTTAAAAAAGGACGAAGCAGTACATGTAAATGAATTGGCAGAAACTTCTGGGCCCTCAGCTAGTCAAGAAAGGGCAGATGTCTTAGAAGGCACACTCAATGTCAAGAACATTTCAGTTAAAGTACTGTTTGATACTGGCGCATCACGAAGCTTTATTGCAAAGAGTGCAGTCAAGAAGTTGGATTTGAATTTGAAGAAGCTCAGAGAGCCAATGACTGTCCGAAATCCAGTAGGAGGTTCCATCAATCTCAGTTGGGTTTGTGCAGTATCCGTCTCTTTTTCTTGCTATAAATTCCCTATTATCTCTGTCATCATGAATTTTGATGAATTCGATCTTATTTTGGGATTGGATTGGTTAACCAAATATGAAGCAGAGGTTAGATGCGCCGAGAGGGTTGTTAGAGCTAAGATTAAATCAGGTGATTATATAACCATTCCCTGTGAAGGTCAGAATGCTAATAGAAAAGACTTCTGGGCGGCTCTAAATGTTTCTCCAGCCCAAATAGAAAATATCCCTGAAATCACAGAGAATATTCCTGACCTCATCAAAGACATTCCTGTCGTCAAGAATTATGCGGATGTGTTCGAGGAAGTTGTTCGCTTACCTCCGCAGAGAGAAATAGATTTCAAGATTGCTTTGATTCCCAATGCAAGGCCGGTAGTTCACGCTATCCGAAGAATGTCCTTGAAAGAGAAGGAGGAATTAGACAATCAAACACGACAGCTAGTATGGAAAGGTCTGATAAGGCCTAGTTTCTCTGATTGGGGTGCAGCAGTGGTATTTGTCCCAAAATCTGACGGTACTCTACGTCTATGTGTGGATTATCGTGATCTGAACAAACAGACAATAAAGAACAAGTATCCATTGCCGCGGATCGATGATTTGTTGGATCGATTAAATGGAGCACAAGTTTTCTCACGAATGGACCTAGCTACAGGCTTCCATCAACTTCGAATTTCCGAAGAGTGTGTTCCAATGACAGCGTTCAGAGGCCCCGACTTATTCTACGAGTGGTTAGTAATGCCGTTCGGCTTATGTAACGCTCCAGCTTACTTCGTCGATCTGATGAACAGAGTTTTCAGAGGAGTTTTGAATAAATTTGTTCTGGTTTTTATTGACGATATTCTAATCTTCTCTAAATCAAAGGCCGAACATGAAAACCATCTGGAACAGGTTCTAGAAATTCTGAGACGGAATGTATTAAAAGCTAAGTTTTCCAAATGTATATTCTGGCAAGATGAAGTGAAATTTCTGGGCCATGTTGTATCGAAAGAAGGAATCGCTGTGGATCCAAGTAAAATCACAGCCATTCAGAATTGGAAACAGCCTAGTACTCCCACTGAAGTCCGCAGTTTTCTTGGATTGGCTAGCTATTACCGGAAGTTCGTTAAAGACTTTTCGAAGATATCTGGCCACTTAACGAAGCTTACAAAGAAGCATTCTAAATTCAAATGGACTCAAGAGAGTGAGGAAGCTTTCGAAGAGCTGAAGTTGAGATTAACGACAGCTCCAGTGTTAACCATCATCGATGGCAACCAGGATTTAAAAGTATGGACTGATGCTTCTAGAGAAGGCCTTGGCGCAGTGTTAATGCAAAGAGGCCAAGTAATTGCCTATGCTAGCCGTCAACTGAAGCCGCATGAGAAAAACTATGTAACTCATGATCTTGAGTTATCAGCTATCATATTCTCTTTGAAAATCTGGAGACACTATCTTCTGGGCGAGAGATTTGAATTGTTTACAGATCACCAATCATTAAAGTACCTGTTCACTCAGAAGGACTTAAATTTGAGGCAACAGCGTTGGCTGGAGTTTCTTGCAGCATATGACTTTGAAATCATATATACTCCAGGAAAAGCCAATGTCGTGGCTGATGCATTAAGCAGAAAGAATGTAATGATCGCCAGTTTTATTATCACGACTTCATTGCTAGATAAGATATCTGCTCTCCAGGAGGATGATCACTTCATTCAGAAGATCAGAGGGATAATTCAACAAGGCGAACCCTCGAGTTTTCAAGTTGATAATGATGGGATTTTAAGGCTCAAAGGTCGAATCTGTGTCCCTAACATTCCTGAACTTCAAAAGGAAGTACTGGATGAATGCCACAAGTCAAAACTCAGTATTCATCCGGGAGTAAGCAAAATGTATAATGACATCAAACGCACTTTCTGGTGGAAGTCGATGAAAAGGGACATTTCTTTATATGTTAGCCGATGCCCTACTTGTCAGCTAGTCAAAAGCGACCAACAGAAATTGGCTGGGTTATTACAACCACTAGAAGTTCCTGGTTGGAAGTGGGAACATATTTCTATGGATTTCATCGATGGTTTGCCCAGAACCAGAAAAGGGAATGACAGTATTTGGGTGATCGTAGATCGTTTCACGAAGACCGCCCATTTTATACCTGTCAAATCAAATAGAACCGCTCAGAGTCTGGCGCAGATATACTTCAGGGAAATCGTTAGACTACATGGAGTGCCACTCAGTATAGTCAGTGATAGGGATACAATATTCACTAGCAAATTCTGGGAAGCATTTCAAGTCGAGCTGGGAACGAAGTTAAACCTAAGCACCGCTTATCATCCTCAGACAGACGGTCAGACTGAGAGGGTGAATCGCATTCTAGAAGATCTATTGCGGGCTTGTGTTATAGATTTCGGTGGATCATGGGAAGACAATCTACATTTGGCTGAATTCTCTTATAACAACAGCTACCAGGCGAGTTTGACAATGTCGCCATTCGAAGCATTGTATGGTAGACCGTGCAGATCTCCTGCTTGTAGGGTCGAGCCTGGGAATAGACTTGTGTTGGGTCCTGATATGATTCGAGAAGCGGCCGACAAAGTCGATTTTATTAAGAAGCGATTGCTCGCCGCTCAAAGCCGACAAAAGAGCTATGCCGATAAAAGAAGAAGAGATATATCCTTCGAAGTTGGCGACTATGTATATTTGAAAGTATCGCCGATGAGGGGAGTTATCCGGTTCGGTAAAACTGGAAAGTTGGCACCCAAATTCATTGGTCCGTTTCCTATTCTGGAACGGATTGGGACTCTCGCTTATAGGGTCAAATTGCCAGACTGGTTGCTTGGAGTGCATGATGTATTTCATATATCTCAACTTCGAAAGCACGTTCATGATCCAGACTTGATCGTGGAAGAAGCAGCTCAACAGGACATTGAAATTACTCCAGAATTAGCTGTGAGGCGAGAGCCGCTAAAGATTATCGGCAAAGAAACCAAAGAGCTGAGGAACAAGAAGGTTCACTTAGTCAAAGTGCAATGGAGTGGAGATCCGCGAGATTGTACTTGGGAAACTGAGGAGAGCATTCAGAAAGCTTATCCTAGATGCCGGGTAGATATCTCTGATTGACTCCGGTGCAAGGTACATTTGCCATACTTTACCTCACCATTTAATTCTCTATTCTATTATAATTGTTTGAATGATTTTAGAAGAAAAAAATAGGAATTGATTTGTATGGCTTTGAAAGGTTAAAAACAATTGGATTGGTTGTAGTGTTGTGTGATTGTAGATTTATCAAACCACTTTCGACTTTATTCCTTTTCGGGGACGAAAAGTTTTAAGTGGGGGAGATTGTAACGACCCAGAAAATCTGAACCAATTTAATTTTTTTTAAATTGGCTAAAATAATGGATTTTAATTATTTAAAATAAATATTTTAGAAAATGGCGATGAAAACGGAGTTTGAATCGACATTTGAAAACGAATATAGTTAATTATAATTATATATAGAATTGAAAATGGCGCGGTAGTTCGATAATTCGATTTCAAACTTCAATTGAATATACCGGGTGCAAAACAATCCGGATTTTAGTGAAACCAAAAATATTTAAATCTGTTAGTGAATATCTTTCTAACGAATATGACCAATCGAAATTTGATAGCGGGAATCAAAAGGTATGTCCAGTTGAAAATTCTGAATAGTCGCTATGGAATTCAGGCCCTTAAAAATGGACATTTTGCAAACGACCTCGGATTTCGACGAAACCACTTTTGTTGGACCCGTGATGTCGAATTATTGCTAGGTTTCAAATTTCATAATTTTTTGAATCAATATGTGAGCGTGGCAAAGGAAAACGCGTTTGACCGGTTTTAGTTGATTTTAATCGACTGGAAATTGACCATTTTTCAAACGGTCTCAGAATTCGTCGAAACTAGTTTTGTTAGGACCGTATCGTCAATACGAAACTAGAAAATATTTTTCTGGAATTTTTCTAGTTAGTATGTGGCCCCGGTAATTTGAAATGTGCGTTTAAAATTCAATATAGTGATTTAAATGAAAATTCAACGGAAACTATTCGAAACAATCGAATCAGCTTACTATACATATCCCATTGTGTTTGGAATGGGGGTAAAACGCTATGCGCGACAGGCGGTGGGCCTCGTTTCGAGGTCGTATGTAAAAGTCAACCTTTTTGCAAAAATATAAATAATTAAATAAATAAATAAAAAAATTTTAATTTCCCTCCCCTTTATCTTTCTTCCTGGCCCCCCCCCCCCCCCCCGTTCACTTTTATTTCAATAAACAGAAAAAAAAAAAAAAGCAGCAGCGGAAGCCGCCGCCTTCACCGACGGTCAGAACTTCCACCGCGCCTCCGATCTTCTCCCCCCCCCCCCCCTCTTCCTTGCACTCGTTCCCCCCTCCATCGATCAAAGCCATCGCGAGCCCCCCCCCCCCCCGAAGCCATCGCCTCCCTGTTCGAATCTTCCCACCGCCGACCGCCACCAGAAAACCCCCCCCAGCCGACGACTTCCCACCGCCGACTGCCACCAGAAAACCCCCCCCTCTGTAAGTTTTTTTTTTTGTTTTTGTTTTGTTTTGTTATTTTATTTTAATGATTTTAAAACTGTTTTATTTTAATTAGAATTATAACTGAATTTTAATTAGGATTAAAACTGTTTTTTTTATGATTTCAAAACTGTTTTTTTTATGATTTCAAAACTGTTTTTTTATGATTTCAAAACTGTTTTTTTTATGATTTCAAAACTGTTTTTTTTATGATTTCAAAACTGTTTTTTTTAAGAATTCAAAACTGTTTTTTTTTATGATTTCAAAACTGTTTTTTTTAAGAATTCAAAACTGTTTTTTTTAAGAATTCAAAACTGTTTTTTTTAAGAATTCAAAACTGTTTTTTTTAAGAATTTAAAACTGTTTTTTTATACAAAGGATTAAAACTGATTTTAATTTTAAGTTAAAAGAAAAAGGTTTGAACTTTAAACTGATTTTAGTTTTAAGTTAAAAGAAAAAGGTTTAAACTTTAAAAAGATCAGATTTGTAGAAAAGAAAAAATCATATTTTTAATATATTAAAAGTCGAGGTAAAAATCATATTTTTATATATTGAAAGTCGAGGTAAAAATCATATTTTTATATATTGAAAGTCGAGGTAAAAATCATATTTTTATATATTGAAAGTCGAGGTAAAAATCATATTTTTATATATTGAAAGTCGAAGTAAAAATCATATTTTTATATATTGAATAGCATCGTAAAAATTCGATTATTACCTATGTGGAGAATACGGGCAACGAAGCGACAAAAGGCGAGATAGGCGAAGATTTCTCTAGGTGAAGTGTCGTAAAGTTGGATAGCTATTGGTGAGATTTCTGATTTTAAAATATTATATATGTGTGAAATGAAAGTGAATAGCTATATATAAATATCTATATATATATATATACGCCCCTCGTCCACAAACCATGGACGATATTTATTGATTGAAATTGTTGTGATAATTGATTGATAGCGAATGATTGTTTGGGATTGTTTGTGATTGATATTGGTTGATTGTGGTTGAAAAATACCCGTTTGTGATCGTGAAATATTTGGTTGAAACCACATAGGATTAGTTTGTGGAAATGAAATAAATATATACATGCCGCCTGCGTGCGAACTAGATGCATGATCCCCATTGTCAAAAACCGCGAGGTTTTAAGGTAGAGCGAGGAGCCGTACTAGGGACGGTCCCGGTTTAACTACCCTGCCGTTATGCTGCCGAAATTTTGAATAATATTCGTGTGTTTGAATTATTTTCATATGCTTAAACTATATCTATTCAAAGAATAGAAAACATTCATGTGTTGAATTGATATTCATTCGTTGATTAGAAATTCATGTGTTGAATGGTATTCATATTTTGAAATAAATTGTTCGATAATAAAAATCACATTTTTATCTATATATAGAAACTATAGAAAACATTCATGTGTTGAATTGATATTCATTCGTTGATTAGAAATTCATGTGTTGAATGGTATTCATATTTTGAAATAAATTGTTCGATAATAAAAATCACATTTTTTATCTATATATAGAAACTATAGAAAACATTCATGTGTTGAATTGATATTCATTCGTTGATTAGAAATTCATGTGTTGAATGGTATTCATATTTTGAAATAAATTGTTTGATAATAAAAATCACCTTTTATCGACTATATGAACTATATAGAAAAATAGTGTTTTGAAATGAATCGTTTTACAATAAAAATCGCATTTTTATTGTATGCATAAATCGTTGAAATGTGAAGTGTTAAAAATAGCCACTTGTTCAAAATAAACATATATGAGATGAAATATTCATTAATTAGCTAATGAAATGATTTGCACCTATTTATGTAACATTAGAATGAATGGAGTTTTTAAACCAAATAGAAATCAAATATGAAGTCGAATAGAAATTGATAAATGATAAGAACTGTATATATATGTGCATGCAATATTCATTGAACAGGTTATAGCAAAGGGGCTAGAGAAGAGGAATAAAATTTTGTGCCCGACAAATAGGTACACATTTACTGATTTGTTTGGGTGATGATTTTGAGCCTGTTGGCTAGCCGCTTGGCTTTTTCTTTTTCTTTTTGAGATTAGAAGGACCGGGAAAGCTATTTGCGATTTCCCGATGCTCCCGGTGCAGGGGAGGTTATGGCGAAATTTTTCCAAAATTTAAGGCGTTAGAAAAATATTTGAAGTTAAAACGATATGGAAATCATTGAATGAACTATATTTATATAAATATATAAATAAAAATAAAAATTAAAACGAAACGAAGTCGTGCAGTTCGTATTTTGAAACCGTGATTTCAAACGACTAGTGCGGGAAATCCGACCATTGGATTTTCCCGAAACCTCAACCGTCGGGTTCGCCTTGGAAATATCTTCCCAACGGCACCAACTTTGTAGAAATCCAACGGTTGGATTGTCTGGAATGTTTAATTCAAATCTAAAGAAAAACAGCGCCAGAAACGATTATATTTATATATATATATATATAAATATAATTATATTTAATCGAATAACGACGCTGCAGTTCGTATTTTGAAATCGAAAATTCAAACGATTGTACCAGGAGATCCGACCGTCGGATTTTCCCGAAACTGGAACCGTTGGATTCGTTGTGAAAAGACCTTTCTAATGATGTAAATTTTGTAAAGATCCAACGGTTAGATTTTCGGATATGTGTAAATCAAATCTGAAGAAAAACAGCGCCACGGCCGCCTTATGGCCCGAAGCGTCGTTTTGAATAAAATGGCTATTTTAAAATAAATAAAAATAGCGATAAATAGTTATAAAATATCGTAAGCGATATGGAATGGAAATAAACTGAATTTGCTTGATTTATGTGGCTTTTGATGGTTGAATGTGTTTGGTGTGAAAATTACATTAAAGAACGAAATTGGTGTTGTCGAATAATTAACCATTGAAAGAAATTGATTTGAAATTCTAAATATACGTGAATTATTTGAAAAAGCCGAGTTAATTCTCATTTCAAATAATTGATCGACGATTGAAAGTCGAAGATGAAGACGATGGTCGAAGACCGGAGATCTTCACCTCGTTTGGATGGTAACCGAGGTTCTGATTGGGAGGCATCCCGAAATACGGATAATGAGTGGTGATCGTCCAGACGTACGTGGTGATCGAAGGGTTTGCGAGGTATTTAGTGCCTCTGGTTTCGTTCAGACCCAGAACGGACTTGTAAATGGACTGTGTGTCCGACATTGGAATTTGTTCCGTGTGATTGATAGCCATCAGTTGCACGGTGTGAATTGCTTGTGTGGCATGCTAAGATGCAGTGATCAGGGCTTCTGTTGAAAAGCAAAGTCTTGTGGTGATGATCAAAGCACCGCCTGTGTGGCGTAGCTTTGTGTATAACGTGAATTCGTGAGCCTCACACCCCGGAATGAACCTAAAACGGGAGAGGACATCAGGGAGGGCCTGCGTTTCTTCCTAGCTAGGGTGGTGTCAGTGACCTACCAGCCCTGACATTTATATACTTTTCACCTATGTGGTTGTTGCTGTTGCGAGGCGCCTCGGTTTGATCGGACGATCCGGGTCCGGTGGAGTCATTCGTTGGCTCATTTACGCCCCAAAGGGCGGGGAAACGCAGTGTTCAGGCATTTTAATCCACATCGGTGGACCGGCCCTGACGATCCAAGGGTCGATGCGCTCTGACCCTGAGGCTCGGGCTAGGCAGTCTCGAATTCGGTAAGGACTATCTTTTGCCTTGGTTCATGACGGAAATCCAATTTCCAAATACGACATCGTGCGGTTTTGATTTTATATATATATGGTGACATGATATATGGTACCCATGCCGTCTATGATTGATAGTTATGATTTGAAATTGTTTTCAAAACATATTAACACTAGCAATAATATCAAGTGCCTTTGTTTTATTCGTATCAATCATATTTTGGCCATTATAAGGTAAAACTCTATCCTCCGGTTTGCGTTGCATTGTGTGATGGGAACTGAGTCTTATAATGGTTTCATTTTTATAAAAAGCATAGCGATGTTTAAAAGAAAGATTTGTTTTAAAGCACTGGCAATCCGATGGAGTAAACCCGTTCCACGAAAGTGGCGTGGTCCTGTGATTAGCCAAATCATATATGTGTTGAGTAGATTTCTCATACCAGTCCCATGACTGACTCGTAGTTTGTTTCACTCTCAAACTCGGGTGCCCCTTTTTCTACACGGGCAGCCTTGTATTCAGGTTTAGCTGGTTCTTTCTGGATAGCTGGAGCTGAAGATGGATTCTATTATTTATTCCCTTTTATGCTGTTCAGCTCCTATTGTACATATTTTGTTTATTTCCGCTGTAGACATTTATGTATAGCTGAACTGTATTTGTACTAAGTAAGATCCTGTATACTGTGTAACTCTGATGATTACTTTTATCCAGTATATTTTGTTGTTCATTCTGGTGTATTTATTTAATTTTATTCTGCTATTTTCTGTTTCTGTGTTATATTCCAAAGATAACCTTGTTTCCGTGAGAACGGGAATTTGGGTCGTCTCATTTTTCTAAAAAGCATTGCGTTGTTGGATGGTTTACTTTATTTTATGCACCGGCAATCCAATGGAGAAAACCCATTCTGCGTTAGCGGCGTAGTCCTGTGATTAGCCTTATTATTATTAGACAGTTTATGTACGATTTCTCACATTAGTCCCATGACTGACCTGTAGTTTGTTTCACTTGCAAACTCGGGTGCCCTCTTTTCCACATAGGCAGTCGAGTAGCTTGTTTTGCAGTATATTAAGCAAGATTTTGGATCGAAGCTTAAAGCTGTGTACAGTGCATAGAAGGTCTTCCGCGGTGTATTGTATTAGATTATTGTAATTTATCTTCCGCTGTATTATTTATCCAATGTACTTTGATATTATGTACTCTGATGTAACAATATTATAATGTTTATAAATGTCTTCTGTTATTTGTTATGATGTGTTATATGCCCAAAGTTAACGTATGCGGGTTTTGAACGATTTTGATCGATCTAGCGATCGATTAAGGTAGGGCGAAATGCGTGTCGTTACATAAATATTAATTAATTGGAAAACTTCATCAAATCTTAATTTAAATATTTATTCTTTACTCAGCTGGGTTTAAAAACAGTGTTATTTAAGACACTATTCATGACAAATCCAAAAATCCAATTTATTTTATTTAATTCCAATTAAATATTAATTAATTTGAAAATTTCATTAAATCTTAATTTAAAGATTTATTCTTTACTCAACTGGGTTTAAGAATAGTGTTATTTAAGACACCATTCGCGACAAACCCAAAAATTCAATTTATTTATTTAATTCACTGGATTATTATTCTAGTTAATAACTAGTTCATTTCGATAAAAATATATTTTTATCTTTTCAAATATGGTTTTTTTTTCATCTAAAATCTTTCCAAATCACTTGTTATGATTTTACATAATTTTTCCATATTTTTAATAATTTTATTAAGGCCCGTACTGTTGGTTTCCAATAATGGCAACTGAACTGCATCCATAGCGACCTTTTTTGAAATTGATTTGGACATAATTCCAAATTCAACCGTTCGGGTTAAAATGACGTTTCTATACTTAACTCGGCTTCATATATTTATATTTTTGTGTCCATCCAAAATTGGACATCAAAATCATAATTTTATTTTTCACTGAATATTATTTAAAAATATTCGGATTTTAAAATATTCTTTATTTTTTTAAAATATTCTTCATTTAAAAATATTTTTTATTTCTGAATTGGAATGCGACTCAATCAATTACCATATAATTTTAGTTATATGGATTTTATACATCGCATGTATACAACAATGGTGATCACAGCTATTAAACAGTCAATTCACATCCAAAGTGCAATTCACTACTGTATAAGCATTAAATACTTAAATAACGCTTATCACAGTCTGTCTGTCAATCGATTGACATATAATTAAATTCAGGGGAGATGTGAATAAATTATCATCCCCAGACCCATGTGGGGTTTTCAAACAACAACAGTTTAATTAAACAAATTTTTGTTTAACAAATTTAACCAATTCTAGTTCGGTTTGAATTATTTTCTATTTAACCAATTTTCACTATTTAAATTATAAGTGGATATTTATAATTTTATTCCAACTGCCACATTAATGTTAACATTATTTTTAATATGTTAATCATTTCAACATCACAAACAACACATAATTCAGTCAATTTAAATCGTCCATGGTTTATGGACGAGGGAGGTGATCTAATAGGCACCGTATACAATTTATAATGATTAAACTGATAAAAATCTAAACCGGTAATTCTATATATTTTTATACATGAATTTAATGACATGATAAAATATAATTTAGTGAGAAGGAGTTCTCACCTTTGGTTTCCACTCCGTAATTCCTTTATTTCTGAATTCAGTACTGTTTGGATTAAAATTTGCTTCAAATTTTAATTTGCTCTATTTCTGATCTAGTTAGTTTCATGGCGAAGCCCTCTTTCCTGTGATTCCAACGGTTCCAACTTTGCCGAATTCTGATTCAATTTGAACGAATTACAATAGTTTAAAATTTTGATCACATAAATAATTAATTAACTTATAACAATTAATTATATTTTCACTTAACCATTCATGACCGTTCAAGATTTGATCCCATGGCCCCTGGTCTTTCTTCATCTTCTCACATACAATCTCCAGGCTTCGGGAACAAAAATCAAACCCAACTTCGAAACTAGGTCTCCACGCTGCTCGTCATCCAAGGCACCGGACCACCATCGATCTGCCTCACGCCGACCGCCTTCCCAAGCCCTTGCGCTGCCGTGAGTTCTGACGAACTCGAACTCCTCTGCCTCCCTAGAAACGACAGCGAACTTGCCGAGTTTGAGCATGGAATTTGAAAAAATACGAGATGAAATTAAATCATATCCGTTGATTTTGAAGATCTGAACGTGCTCAACATTTTTGCAGCTATAAATTTTTGATAATTCTTTGTGGATTTAAAGATTTTAAGGGATCAAAATCTGAGTTTTTGGGCCATTCAATTTGAAGATGGTAGCTGGCTTGTAATGATAGGGTTACTGTTCTAAAGCAAGGGTATTTATAGAAATTTATATTTATATAATTCAATATTTAATTCTCTAATAACTCCATGTGTCTCCGAACTCCAAACCAAACTCAACGACTGTTGCTTCTAGCTAAATACCCCCATTCCAGGTACAATGGAATATGTTTTGTAATCTAGTTCGATTGTTTTGATTAGTTTTCATCAAAATTAAAATATAAATCAATATATATTGAATTTAAACATACATTTTAATTTACCAAGGCCACATACCGACTCCAAAAATTCCAAAAAAATAAAACTAGCTAAGTTTTGACAATACGGTCCTAACAAAACTAATTTCATCTAATTTGGAGGCCGTTTGAAAAATGATCATTTTCTAGTTGATCCAATTCAAACTTAAACCGTCAAACACATTTTCTTTTGCCACGCTAACATATTAATTCCAAAAATTATGAAAATTGGAATCTAGCAATAATTTGACATTCCATATCCAACAAAAGTGGTTTCATCGAAAACGGAGATTGTTTGCAAAATGGTTATTTTTAAGGGCTATATATTGTATTAAAATATATACAAATTCCTTAGCGACTAGTCTAAATTTTAAACTGGACATAACTTTTAATTTATATAGTGAAATTTCAGTTTCTTATATTCATTAGAATGATATAATTAATCAGATTCAAATATTTCTTGTTTCGTCCAATTCTGACTTATACTGAATTATGTATATTCATTTAAAGTTTAAAACCAAATTTCCAAACTACCGCGCCATTTCGAGTTCGTATTTATAATTAAAATAAATTTATATGTTCTAGCTTTGATTTAAATAAATTTTTGTCCTTATTATTTAAAATAAATCATTTTAAATTCTTAAAATCCATTAAAATAGCTATAATAAAAAATTTAAATTGGTTCAGAAATTCCGGGTTGTTACAATCTCCCCTACTTAAAATATTTTCGTCCTCGAAAAGGAACGGAGCTAGAAGTTGTTTAACTAACCAACTCAACTTTCATTCTTCAGCTTTTCAGTTTTTAAGAATTTTCTAATTTCTCAAAATTTGGCTAACACCGTAAATTTTCAAAGAATTTTACCATAACCTCTTTTGTACAGGAAGACCTTTAAAACCGCAACATGCCTCATATGGCCCTCATCAATCCAAAAGAAAAAGAAAAATAACCAATCGGCTCATAAATTCAACAAAAACACAATAAAATGGTAAACATGTACCTATTTGTCGGGCATACAATTTTATTCATGTTCTTAGCTTCCATGCTATGGCATGTTCACACATATATATGTACATGTATGCAATTCCAATAAATTTTCAATTCAGTTCAATATTTTGATTCAATTTGGCTAATTTTGACGTTCTTTCTTATATGGGTTTATCGTTCCAATATTTTCATTAGTTCGACTAATAATCAAACAACACAACCAGCAATCAATTGGTTAATTAAATTTTCAAACATACACTTTCTATATATACTTAAAAATCATATTTTTAGTGCAAATCACAACAATAAATTCTAACTAAGTTTTGGTTCTCACACTAGTCAGTTGGAAATATATAGATATCCTACTTTCGAAACTTGAACATAAACTATCATGATGAGTACTCAATCTTCAAAAATCATCTCCGAGTGACTAGAGTGTGATCTATATCCATCTTGTATATTTGAGACTTCGTACACACGCTAGCCAGGCGTATATGCAAAATCTTCATATACCCGGTAGACCAAATTCAAAATAAAATAAATATTTAAATACGTATAATAATATTTAAATTTTCAAAACAAAATTTGTTTTCATTTTTATTTTTAAAAATAACACTCTTCCAACTCATTCTGGGATACTACTGATCCCATCTCTAATGAGTCATTCTTATTGGATATTATGAATCAAATCTTTGATGAATTCTTTCGCTCGATTCTAATGTGTCTTGTTCTCGAGCTCTGTAAACCAAAGCTCTGATACCATGCTGAAACGACCCAAACTCGCCCTTACGGGAAAGCTCGGATTGAGTTGAGAACACGACATGTCAAAACACAAATAATAGAACATTTCATTGCAATTACAACAATTTACATCAGAGTACAGGAATATAACAGAGTATAAATAAATATTACACATTGAGGAATATCATAGATTAAATTACAAAGCAGCGGAAAATAATACATAGTACAACTGAAAGAAATACACGGATATAGAGCTTTCCGAATTAGCTTCAGCTGTAAATCCAGGATCCTGTAAATATAATATCCGCAAAACCAAAACTACTAGCTACCCGTGTGGAAAATATGGGCATCCAGAGTTTAGGTTAAAACAATAAACTCCAGATCAGTCATGGGACTGGTGTAAGAACTAAAACAGTTAGTAACTTTATTTTAAAGTAGGGTAAATCACGGGACCACGCCATATAACACGGAACGGGTTCACTCCACATGAATCTTAATTTAAAATAAAACAACACAATGCTTTTGTAAAATGAAGCCATTATAAGACTCAGGTCCCATCACACAATGCAACGCAGGCCGAAGGATAGAGTTTTACCTTATAATGGACAAAATATGCATGATATGTATAAATAAAAAACATTTGATATTATTATTAGTGCATATGTGTTTCAAAAACAATTTCAATCATTATGTATCAATCATAGACGACATGGGTACCATATATCATGTCGCCATACATAGGTTTACAATCAAAACTGCACGATGTCATACTGGAAGTTGGATTTCCATCATGAACCAAGGCAAGGAATCGTCCTTACCAAATTCGAGACAATCTAGCCTGCCATGTCTCAGGATACAGCCACAACTGCACCTAGGAAAATGCAGGGCCAGTCCACACTTACGTTTGTGGATTAGTAATTCCTGAACAATACGTTTCCCCGCCCTATGGGGCATAAATCAAGAGCCACTAGGGACTCAAATCCGAGGTACCTCGCTTTCCAACATCCCATATGTCCAATACAGGAGAGAGGTCCTCGCATATCCATCGATCTCCAAGTACGTCTGAACGATCACCACTTATTACCTTGTCTTAGGTGTACATCCCAATCAAGACATCAGTAATCATCCAAATGATGTGAAGCACTCCGGTCTTCAACCACCATCTTCATCGTCGACTTTTGGCCGTCGTATTAATTATTCAGAATGGGTTAAACCGAAAAATGCTCCTTTCTTCTTGAAATAAAATATGCAGCAGACTCCTGAAGCTTTTTAAAAAGCCACAGCTTCTAAATTCCTTCCCAATGTATATATGTATTTCCCATTCTCTGCTTCGAAATACCCCATCCACGTCGCATGCCTTTCATACTGATATCTTCGCAAAACTGAATGCTCTCCATCCCATTTCACCATGCATGACACCATCACCTTTAAATCCTATCCATCTCCCTACACTTGCTTCACCTTCCTCACGTCCATTTCGAAATACAGGCGCTACACTTTGCTTCGTTTATATGCAACAGCTGAACTCCCTCACGTTCTTCTCTTCTTCATACCTGCTCCCTACGAACCCATGTGTCACCTTCCGCGATCACCCAGACTCCGGCAACTGTCCCTACATCGCCAAAGCTCTGACTTCTCTCAGACAGTGCACTCTCACCTTCACACTTCATGCATGGTCAACCTCTGCCGCAGTTCATCCACCACTCACCATAACCGCGCTTCCACATTGTCACACTATTCACCACCTTATTTTGTGCCTCCTCTTCATGCAATGTCTTGCACATGTCCATTTCTTCCTTTTTATACTTCAATGTACTTCACGCTGAATCCAGCGTTAAATTCTCATCAGTACCATCGAACCGCTGTCCAAATCCAAGCAACCTGCGTCGACCAACACGAACTCCAACTCCGACCAGAGATCCACCCTCGGTTCACCATTGTCTGATAGTAGCACTTGCACCTCTCTCCAGTTATGGTTTACGGTTGTGGAATTTCTATCAAGTGCGGTTTTCATTTTTTTGAAATGGGTGAGTTGCGTGTTTTATTTAGAGGAGGCAGGATTTGATTAAATTACATATATAAGGAGAATGGGTTGATAAGTCTAAGAGGAAGTGGGTTTAGAAACTGAAGTCTGCGTATATATATATGCGAAGGAGTAGTTTGGATGAGCACAACGTCCATCCCAAAGTTACAGCGTAGGTTCAGTTGTAGCATGGTGACGTAGGTCGGCAAGATTGATGGAAAACATACAAGACTGGAAGGAGTGTATGCACCGTGTATTCCTTTCTATCATAGACTATGCATAGCCACATTTAGGACTGAATGGAGCAATATATATAGCGTATTTATTTTATTTTCCCAATATATGGTGTATGTAGTCGGCATTCAGGATTGCTAAAATGAAGCATAGAAGCAGTAACACTCGGGGAAAGCAATAAAATAAGGTGGCGTGGTATCTAAGCTGTACGTGCTTTAGGCAAAGATAGCATGTGAATTCCACCTCTCTAGCTTGGCTCGGATGTGAAATTTGATAGTATAAAATGGGTGTAGGTTGCCTTCAAATTAGCAAGCAACAATGAAATTATAGGGTAGAAAAAGAAAATATATAGTTATGCGCCTATGCAGAAAAAGAAAAGAAAGGTCGCTGTGTGATTGTCGGTTAGTGCGTGCATTAGCTGTGGGTGTACAAAAGATGGGGTAGGTGATACTACAAAACATTAACGCCACGTAACCGATTGAATATTCATATTATAATATCTTAATATGGTTAATTCCTCTACTTATGTAACACTACTATTAAAATATACGTACCGCTAAACACAAACTACAAAAATTACGAAAATAGATGCCATTGTAAAATTTGATGTTACGGTCCTAATGAAACTAATTTTGCTAAAAATGGGATCCGTTTGCAAAAACGGTGCTATATAGATCACAATATATCCATCGGTTCACCTTTAAATTTCGTCTACCGACAAAACAACTCCAGTTAGCTCCAAACTGCAAATGTAGCAATAACCAGCTATATGTATTCCAATAAAACTTGTTTCGTAAAAAACGGAGGTCATTTGAAAAGAAAGCCATTTCCAAGGCCTATATATTATCGATAAAATATAATTAAATTCCAAAACAATTCAATTTAAAAATAAACCAATAATATCTTATATACTCAAATATAATATTATAAAATTTCAAAATAAACACATTCGGATTTTAAACTCAACATTTTAAAATTTTTACTTTATATATATAAACCCTTACATATTTATTAAATAAACGTTATCGTTTATTAATAAATTCCATAGTGATTATTTGAAAATTTGTACTGTACATAACTTGCAATCTATAATATGAAATCTCGTTTTTCTCTTTTGTTTGAAAAACATAATCAATTAGATTCAAACCTTTCTTGTTTCATAGAAATCCGACTTATATCGGATCCTGTATATACAATTAAAGTTCAAATTGAAAATTACGAGCTACCGCTACGTTTCGAGCTCGTTTTAATTAATATATATATATATATATATTCGAACTCCATTTTATTAATTGACTTCAATATAAATTCATTTATAGTACCAAATTGATAGTTAAAAACAGATTTAAATATTCCAATTTAAATGAATAAAAATCTGGGTTGTTACAGGAAGTGTCTTTTCACCATTTGTAACGTTCCATAAGCATTGCAACCATTCAAATCTTATAAATAGGGATTTATTTTGGATTATTTAACCATTTTTATTCTCCATCTTCACCCCTTTTCATTCCTCCATTATTATTTTATATTTTTATGATTTTTGCACTTACACTCTACCGATTTCAATTCTATTTATATAAAACTTCTTCTCTTCTCACTCTCTACTCATTACTCTCTGAATCAAAGTGTTATTGAAGAGTTGTAGGGCTACTGCAATCATTTGGAATTGTTTTGGGATAGTCATGGAAACGGTGTGTTACTTGTAGCCGTGAAATCAAGGAAATAGTGTTAACCTTGTAGCCGGGGAAATTAAGGGTAATGGAAATGGTGGTAACCTTGTAGCCGTGAAATTAAGGGTGTTGTACTTGGATATTGATATAGTAATAAAGCTCTACACAATCCAACGTTGCGTGGGACTAGATGTAGGAGTAATCCGAACCAGTTTAAAATTCGGTGTGTTCTTTCCTTTTCTATATTTTATTTTTGATCATTTCTGTGTTTGTGTTTGATTCTTTGTCTGTGATCATCTCTGTGGTGTGTTTTTCATATAGTAGATCATATTAGTTTTAATTTTCTTAAATTCCTTGAAAACACTATTCACCCCCTCTAGTGTTAGTTTTGCCTTAACGATTCATTATGCATTCCCTAATAATTGGTATCAGAGCAAGGTCTTTCAAAAAGTTCATAATCGGGTTTTTGAAAATTTTAAAAAATGGCAAATTTTGAAATAATTGTTAATACTAGTGTCAATTCATGCATTGTATCAATGTTGAAAGAGTCTGCATATAATGATGTTGAAAATTCAAGTGATCTACTGAAATATTGTCCAATAAAGGAAAAGATGTGTTATATGGCTTTTGAAAATTCAAAAGTTGAAAAGATGGGTGAAGTGGCTGTTGCAAATTCAAATTTCAAAATGGTGTATTACATGGCTGTTGAGAATTCAAAATTCTGGAAAATAAATGGTGGAAATGAAAAAGGACAAATGGATATAGGATAGTTGAAACACCCCACCTCGGTTAAGTTCACTCACAAAGGGAATGCCTTAACTTTGGTGGAGGGTTATAGGTACAAGACATAGAAAAATTTGCAAGGCAGATAAATTTAAGCAGCGGAATTCAAATATTTATTTCATACGTAGTTAAATACAAAAGCATTACATCAAATTGTCTCAAAAACAACTTCAAAACATTTCATCATAATTTTTGTCTTGATTATTCAATAAAGAAGCATAAACAAAAAAGTAAACATGCGTAAATCCCCAAGGATCATATCCAAAGCCATAGCCAATGCAAGTGAGTCCAAGTAATATATCTACTTTCTTCAAGCTTGTAAAGTGTCTGATTAAGCTGGAGTATTTCCTCCCTGTGGACCTAAGGGGAGAACGAAAGAAAAGAAGACGAAAGATAACGGGTCAGACAATAAGTCTGGTAAGTTCAGTGGTTACTAGTATTTAAACAAGAAAAGGGATCATGACAGTGATAACAGAACATAGGACAATACCCTAATATAAGATAAGAGGGACGTGTGATCGCACCCATTACTATAGTCGCTCTACACCTACTTAACCATTTGTTCAACCAGCCCACGTGTTTACAACAAACGATCCCATTAATGATCGACTCCTACTCGTATGTATTCATGTCCTGTGTCCTTCGGCCCTGCTTGATTGTAGTCACCTGTGCTGGTCCCACCATGGCGGTGTATCAGTCCCTCTGGTGGCAACCCGACACGATTCAAGATGTGTTGGGTACACTACTGATGCCCAGTGCCTGATTTTTTCCACTCCGGAGTACGTGCACGCCCATACTCCACCGGAACCTACACCGGCCCACCAATCGCCAACATTTTGACTGCTTATAGTTCATCCCAATAATCGTGCCCCACCCTGCCTAGTTCAGGGTACCATGATACATTTATGTGGGCTACAGCTGAAATGGGTCCCCGTTACTAGGGTTTTCTAATCAACATGTTTATTTGGTTAAGTGTCCAAGTTTACCTAACCCAGCCCATTCATTTTAGTTAACATGTTGAATCGGTTAAGTGTTTTCCTAATTTACTTAACCCTACCAAACCTGAATTAGCTTTAATTTATTAAAGAACCAACCACTCACATTAGACAGGTCTTGTTGTGGTCACTGGATATGACGGTCGATTTCGGGCAGATTTACACCATAACTCAGTCTAACTTCTGGTTCTTTTTGGCCTTGATGCACTAACCACCCACATTAGACAGGTCTTGTTGTGGTCACTGGATATGCCGACGGATCCGGGCAGATTTACACCACAACTCAGTCTAACCTCGGGTTAGGCATATTTGTCTTTTCTAAATTCATAGTTTTCTATATATGTCAAATTTCTTTATGTGAATTAGATTTTATTTAATCACGACATAATTATCCTGTGATTTTGCTCAACATAAATGGTATATCAAATATACCATTTAATGAACAAATCTATGCCATGAATTTTCATATTTCCCATCGCTACCCCCGTGGAACGTATGCGTAAGTTACATAAAATGTTGGGCTAGCAAATTAGCCCAAACCCATAAACAAAAAAAGGGGTAACAAACAAAGAACATGACATAAACATAAAATAGCTTACATTAAACTTATCACATGTAACTTGGCATAGATGTATATCATTAACTTTAATCAATTGGGCAAAGGTGAACTTGTGACTAAGTTGAATCTAATGGTCATGTAAACTTGACAAAGGTCTAGCATGAAAGCTTAACATATAATCACAGTTTCAACCTACAACTTGGCATATAATCTTATGCATGTCAAAACATAAGAAAGCTATCATAATCATTTTCTTATCAAAATTTAGCATGATGTTAACAACATAAGAGGACTACAATTCCACTTTTACAACATAAATAGATTCAACTTGGCATAGTTCTAAATATTTATAAATGTAAATCTAACATGTAAACATGTAATTTAAATTCTAAACTTGCAAATTACCACCAAATTACAACATGACATGTTTTACCATTTTGTTGGCATAATAAGTTCTTTACTCAATCGTAATAACATACAATGTTGTTCATCACCCAAGCATAAAGACATGAAATATACAACATGTTCATCTCCACAAACATATAGACAAGATTAATTACAACGAGAATCAAATCTCATACATAAGCATCGTACTATATACTAATTACAACATGTCATGATTCAATCGAAAGAAATGTTTAAATCTGCGTAACAATTAACTTACAAACTAAAAGAAATTCTTGCATTCTGAAATCTGAATTCTGAAATTGGAGATGTGCACCTTTGATGAAGATCGTTTAATTAAGCTAGTTGTAGTTTGATTTTAGATGTAGCTTTTTAACTCGTCTTTAGAATTGAAAAGGGTGGCGGCTACTCCAAATCCTCCATTGACGGCATTTCAGTTCTAGGTTTATTTTTCTGTGTGTTTTTAGGTTAGGCATTGAGTTGTTTATATAGAAATTCATTTTGATTATAGCCGTCAGATGAACCTAGTGTTAATCACAGCCACTCAGACCTGATCAGGCCCATCTAGAAACCCTAGTGACTCAGCAGTGAGTCAAAAATCGTTCAAATTTCAGATTTGGCCGGGGGCCAAGTCGACCTCAAGGGGGGAAGTCGACACTAGGGTCGACCCCCTGGTCAAACTGCCCGGGCGGGAATTTTTCCGCCCAGCCCGCTTCTGGCTTCTATTTGAATTTTGAACTCGTTTTCGAACTGTTTTGAATTTATTCTAATTCTCTAGAAACTTCCGACATCCATAACTTCTTCGTACGAAGTCCAATTCACGCAAACTCAGTGTAACACCCCGTGGATTCTATAACGCTAAGCTTCACAAATTAAAGTATAATTAATTTTAAATGATGAAATCAAGGGAAATGGGTTACGCCATTGCATTCGTCTCGAAATTCTGCTTGAGATAGAGTCCAAGTTTGCGTAAAACAGATATCGTATGAAGAAGATATGGAAGAACGAAGTTGGGCAGAAAAACCGGAAAATGGGTCAGAATGCACTGGCACACTTGGGAAGTGCGCCAGAACAAAGTTGAACTGGCGCACTTGGGAAGTGCGCCAGTACATTTTTAGCCTGGCGCACCTGCCAAGTGCGCCCAGGTCAGAATGACCTGCTGGTCAAGGCCTGGCTGGCGTGATCAGGGTCTGGTCGAATTCTGAGGCTTGGCTGAGTCATTAGGGCTTACATGTCACTTTCTGATTGGCTTCTCTTGAGATGGATGGTCTGGGTTCACTCTAGCTTCATCGGCGGCACTAATTAGATTGAAATTCTATAAATACAACTCAAGTCTAACCCTAAATTCACACAAATAATAGAATACAAAAGTCGTCATGCTGCTGGAAAGGAACTAGGAAAGGCCGCCAATTAGAAAGCCTAGAGACAAGCCAACACTAAAGCTTAGAGACGAATCAAATTTAGAAGAAGATAAAAGTTTAATCAAAATTAATCAACGCAACGTTAGTCTACCCAAAGGAGCGCATCTCAGTTTAAGAATTCAGAATTCAGAATTCAAGATTCTGCATTCGTTGTAAGTATAGTGACCTTTCAGAATATGAATAAAAACTGTGATGTGATTCGATGTAAATGAAAATAGAATTGTGTTTTTATATTGCATAAATTCTATGTATTGTAATGATTCTTTCATGACTTGTGTATTGATATTTGTGGCCTTAATTGATTGATGCAATCCTATTGGATATTTGTATATGAAAGTGATAGCAATAGCAAGTTATGGCAAAAAACTAGAAATTTGATCCCTTTTTGTACATGTCGATGGCATGGATTATATATAATCCCTTAGTCTAAGTTAGAATTTATGTAAACATGTTATAGACCTTTTATGCCTACATGACCCAAAACCTATGATATCGTTCTTATGTTTATTTGCAAGTATAATTAGATCTATGTTTCATGAACTATGCAAGTTCATGTTTATTTGCAATTACAATTGGATCTATGTTAGGTATCGTTTGGGTTTCATAAACTATGCAAGTTCATGTTGAAATAGGCTATGTGATTAAAAGTCATAATTGGACCTTTTGGTGAATATACATCATGCTAGTTTTGTGTTTGACATTATGCCAAGTTAAACATATTTAAACACAAGTTGTGTAAGCCTAAACTATGCCATTTCATATGCCACTTACTTAGTTGTACTTTGATTTGAATGCAAGTTCACATGACCCATCATTTATGTTAGTATCGCTAAATTGCAAGTTCATGCGCCAGACACCCTTATATGTTGTCAAATATTACATGTTCTTGATTTCCCCTTTTTCTTACGCTTATAAAGTTGGGCTGAATTGTGTCAAGCCCAACATTTGTTATAAAGTTGCGAACGTAAAAATAGGGGTAATAACGTTGGGTGTAAAACATGAAAATATAAGTTGGCATGTTTGGCACATGCCAATGAAAATGACAATTAAAGCGGTATGATTTGTTATACCTAAAAATAAAAGATGTGACATTTACATATATATTTGAGAAATAATAAAATATGTAAATTGAGAAAACACGACGTGCTTAACCCGAGGTTGGATTGAGTTGTGATGTAAACCTGCCCGGAACCGCCTGACTGTCTAGTAGTCATAATAATACCTATCCAATGTGGGTGGTTAAGCATTGAGCCCAATAATGACCCGAGGTTAGACTGAGCTACGGTTTAAACCTGCCCGGAACCTACCGGCATATCCAGTAACCATAGCAATACCTGTCTAATGTGAGTGGTCAGGTGCTCCTAAGAGGCCAAGGACAGATGGTAGGGTTAAGTCAACTATAACACTTAACCAAATTCAACATGTTAACAAGAGTTGATGGGTGGGGTTAGGTAAATACAGATACTTAACCACTTAACATGTTTGACTAGAAAATCCTGGTAAAATGGGACCCCTTTCAGCAGTAACCCAAGTTAGGTATCAACGGTACCCTGAAACTAGGCAGGATGGGGCACGATTACTGGGCTGATTGTAAGCGGTCAAAACGATGGCGGTGGGTGCACAGTGCAGGTCTAACGGGATGCGGGCGTGCACACACTTCGTAGCAGACAACCAGGGCACTGGGGACACAAGTAGTATAACCTATGCCTTCTAGAATTTGTGTCGGGGCCGCCACCATGGGTCTTGATACACCCCATGGTGGGACCAGCATAGGTATCTACAATTCTTGGGGGCCATATGACACATGTTAACGCGAGTAGGAGTCGATCTTTCGAAAATGGGGATCACTTCACCCTCACCATGGGGTGCCAGTTAGAATAAACTCAAGTAGATGCAGAGATATAGTATGGTGCGATAGTACATTCGACACTCCCTTAGCTTGTGACACCATCCTATTTTCAGTATATACCTATCATGCCCTTTTCTTATTCACATACTAAAGAGTTACTAGATTTACTCAGGCTTTATGTCTGACCCTATTTTCTTTTCGTCTTCTTTTCTTTCGTTCCCCCCCGGTCCACAGGGAGGAAACAGCTCAGCTCAGTCAGGCTCTGTACAAGCTCCAAGAACGTAGATGTATGATTTGGGTCTCTTTTGCTCGAATTATGGCTTTGGATATCACTATGGGGATTTTTGTCACTTTATTTATGTTTTATGGTTCTTTAATTATCAAGACAGTAATGATGTTGTAATGTTGGAAGTATTTTGAGACAATTATGGAATGTTTGGTTTTGAACATGTATTGATGAATAAAAGTCTGTTGGTTTCCGCTGTTTAAAATATGTGTATTTATATCTGTCTTGAGTTTATCTGTGGCTTTTACTTATAAACCTCCACCAAAATTAAGGCATTCCCTTTGTGAGTGACCTTAACGGAGGTGGGGTGTTTCACTTGGTATCAGAGCATAGGTTAACCCGGCAAAGATAAAAGTTTTTGAAATTTGTTTTAAAAAATAAAGTTTAAAGAAGCATTTTTCAAGAAAAAGTGTTATATCTATAAAAGACAAAATCCCCCAAAGCCATGTGCCCTATCTATCTCTCTCTATCCTTCATTTTGAATTTTTCCTTTCTGTTCAGCATGTCTGGAGACCTTAACCTCCTGGAAAGAGTGCCGATTCCCGGCTGGTTTAGGAGGTACTTAGAAGCAAGGACCAACGGCGCATGCCCAGCAGACATCCCTCCTCCAGTGGCTGCGGTTCCTCCTCCTCCACCTCCTCGTGGAAATGCCTTCGCAAAAACATGTAGAGACTTCAAGGCTATAGGTGGAAAAGACTTTTATGGGACATAATCCTTTGTAGGAGCACGAAACTGGCTAAAGTAGACTGAGGATCTGTTTGTCATCTTCGGGATGGATGACAGGCAAAAGATACAACTAGCGGTATGGTTGCTTAAGGATGAAGCTTCCTATTGGTGGGAAGTTACCAATGCTTAAAGGGCGGTGGAAACATGGGAAGACTTCAGGACAAGGTTTGAAATGAAATTCTCTCCCAAGCAGAAAGAAGCCTGCAAATGGAGAAGTTCCTAACTCTGAATCAGGGGAGCATGACGATCAGGGAATATGTTTATCAGTTTAATCAACTGGCCAGATTTGGGTTAGACTTTGTAAACACCCAACACAAGAAGGCACTTCACTTCGTCAAGGGTTTGAATGAGCCTCTACACAGCCTTGCCATGACCCATGTATCCAAGGGAACGACTTATGAAAGTTTGGTGGACATGGCGTTGCTACACGAGGAAGGCCATGGCAAGAAAGAAACTAAGGTGGAAGAGAAGAAAGAGGGTCTACAAGCAAAGTAAACAGACTTCAAGAAGGAGGGAAGAACAATAAGCCCTGTGAGAAGAGAAGGTGCAATTTCTATGGCATTGTGGGCCATATATCAAAAGACTGCCGGAAAAGAAAGGCGAAGATGGGTAGTTGCTTCCATTGTGGAGAGACTGGGCACCAAGCTAAGGACTGCCCAAAGAAGAAAGGGCAGGGACAGAAAGCTGGATCCACTTTAGGGGGTCAGGTTCATGCGCTAGTGGCACCTCAGCAGGAACGAGGTAGTAACATTTCTGTAGAAAGTGTAGTCTATCTTTATGATCATCCAGTTCGTGCACTTTTTGACTCTGGCGCATCACACTCTTTTATTTCATCTGCCTTAGTAGAATATCTGCATCTAGACACTAGTATGGTAGAAGATCCCTTAGTAGTTTCAAATCCAATTGGGGGCTCCGCTTACTTGTCAATGGTTTGTTTGGGTTTTAAAATTTCTATTCTCAGCGTTGAGTTTAGTTATGATGCCTTTGTCTTAGGCTTCTCGGGTTATGGTTTGATCTTAGGCATGGACTGGTTATCCAGTAATAGTGCCATCCTTGATTGTGAGAAAAGAGTAGTTAGGCTCTTGACTCGGCTTGGTAACACTCTAGAAATTTCTTGTAATCCCTTGAATGTTGTTATGCTAAGTTAACTAGAGTCGCTTGATGCTTCTGATGAGAATTTGCAATCAGTAAGAGTAGTCCGGGAATATCCGGATGTCTTTGAGGAGGTGAAAGGCTTACCTCTGAGGTGGGAAATAGACTTCCGCATATATCTTGTGGATAACGCAAAGCCTGTAGCTTTACTTGTCAGACACATGGCTCCAAGGGAGAGAAAGGAGCTCAGTAAGCAGATTAAAGAACTTCCCGAAAAGGGGTTCATTAGAAGGAGAATTTCGGAATGGGGTGCTCCAGTGGTGTTCGCAACCAAAGCGGACGGTTCGCTTCGCCTTTGCGTCGAAAATAGGGAGTTAAATAAATTGAATAAGAAAAATAGACACCCTCTTCCCTGAATCGACGATCTGTTTGATCAACTTGTAGGTATGACGGTCTTCTCCCAGCTTAATCTGGCAACCGGGTTCCATCAGCTAAGAGTGGCTAAAGATAGTATTGATAAGACAGCGTTCAGAACCCCAGACGGTTTCTTCGAGTGGCTTGTCATGCCTTTCGGCTTGACAAACGCACCCGCTTATTTCGTAGACCTAATGAGCAGGGTGTACAGGGAATTCCTCAACAAATTCGTGGTTGTCTTCGTAGATGATATCTTAATCTTCTCAAAGAGTGAGGAAGAGCATGCTCAGCATCTGAAAGAAATCATGGAAACTCTTCGAGCTCATCAACTAAAATCCAAATTCTCCAAGTGTCACTTCTGGAGAAAAGAAGTAAGATTTTTGGGGCACATAGTGTCCAAAGATGGGTTGGCCGTGGACCCCGCGAAAGTGGTGGCAGGGCAAGATTGGAAAACACCAAGAAATGCAACCGAAGTTTGAAGCTTTCTTGGGCTAGCCGGTTTTTACCTAAAGTTTATTAGGGATTTCGCGAAAATCTCAGCTCCACTCACAAGGCTAACAAAGAAGAATCTGGCGTTCACTTGGGATTTGGACTGTGAGTTTGCTTTCTAACGATTAAAAAGGGCTCTCACAACAGCCCCAGTTCTGACCTTGCCAGATGGAAGCAAAATGTTCGCAGTATACACAGATGCATGTGGAACGGGACTAGGCGCTTTTCTAATGCAAGAAGGAAGGGTAGTAGCGTAAGGTGGAAGACAATTAAAAGTTCATGAAAAGAACTACCCAACCCACGATCTCGAGTTAGCCGCCATCGTCTTTGCACTTAAGTCTTGGCGCCATTATCTCCTAGGTGATAAGTTTGAATTATACACTGACCATAAATCGTTGAAATATATCTTCTCGCAGAAGGATCTTAACTTGAGGCAGCAAAGATGGATGGAGTTTCTTGCCTCGTATGATTTTGAAATTTCCTATACTCCCGGCAAAGGCAACGTAGTAGCAGACGCGTTGAGCCGAAAGAAACTGACCTTAAGCCCGCTCTTCGTAGAGAGGCAAAGCTTGGAGTATATAGCCAGTTTTAACTTTAGGCCCTCCTCGGATTTTGTACCGGGTTTGTTAGCATCTCTCGAAGTACGCCCTACTCTCTTGGACTCAATAGGGGCTGCACAACGTGAAGACCCTCATTTTGTCCATGTGATTGATAAACTTATTAGGGGTGAGACTTCTAGTCACCTCAGTAGATACGCCATCGATGATAAGGGTTGGCTGAGGCGAGATGGAAGGTTATGCGTCCCACAAGTAAGGGAGTTGATAAAGAAGGTTCTCGAGGAAGCACATCATTCCAAGATGACTATACACCCTGGCGGTGATAAGATGTACAAGGATATAAAGAGGACTTTCTTTTGGAACGGCATGAAACAAGACGTGGCAGATTTCGTTTCTAAGTGAATGACCTGCCAACGGGTCAAGGCGGAACAGAAGAAGCCTGGAGGACTACTTCATCCTTTAGAGGTCCCATAGTGGAAGTGGGATAGTATTTCAATGGACTTCATTGATGGACTGCCTAGGTCGAGGAGAGGCAACACTAGCATTTGGGTAATAGTGGATAGGATTACTAAGAGCGCCCACTTTATACCTATCAAGAGTAGAAGGACTGTCGCATCTCTAGCATCTCTTTACCTCAAGGAAATAGTTCGACTTCATGGGATACCCTCCAGCATTATTAGTGACCGAGACCCTATCTTCACAAGTGAGTTTTGGCGGAGTCTGCAAGAAGCTGTAGGCACACAGTTATATTTGCGCACGGCCTATCACCCCCAAACCGATGGTCAGACGGAAAGGGTGAATAGAGTTTTAGAGGATCTTTTGAGACTTTGCGTTCTTGACTTTGGAGGGACTTGGGAGGATCACCTTCCTTTAGTGGAATTTTCCTACAACAACAACTACCAAGCTACCATCAGTATGGCACCCTTCGAAGCCTTGTATGGATGACCGTGCAAATCACCAACTTGTTGGTTGGAGTCTACAGATAAACTTATAGTTGGGCCAGATATGATTCGAGAGACTTCAGAGAAAGTGGACTTGATACATAGGAGAATGAAGACTGCCCAAGACAGACAGAAATCCTACGCCGACAAAAGAAGGACCGACCTTGAGTTTGAGGTTGGGGACAGGGTTTTCCTTAAGGTATCACCTTTAAGGAATGTCGTTCGTTTTGGATCCGCAGGAAATCTAGCACCAAGATTTGTAGGACCGTTTCCTATCATCGAGAAGGTTGGAAAGATGGCCTATAGGTTAGAGCTACCCGAGAGACTGGCCGGAGTTCACAACGTCTTTCATGTTTCTCACCTCCGGAAGTGTTTGCATGAGTCTGTGGAAGTGGTGGAACCTAGCATTCTAGAAGAAGCCGAAGTGGAACGTGAAGCAACTGTGAGGAGAGTTCCAAACCGCATCCTAGGAACTGAAGTGAAAAAGCTATGCAACCGCGAAGTTAAACTCGTTAAAGCCCAGTAGAGCGACGCCGAGGAATACATGACTTGGGAAACTGAGGACAGAATACGCGTCGCCTACCCTCTTCTTTTTGAGGGTACATCTTTGATCTCTCTTTTTCCTTAAGTTATGCTTTATCTATCTTTTTAGGTATATCTCCTCAGTCCTTTTCCTAACTCCTTAGGTAGAAAGCAAATGGATGCAAACATGTATTTGAAAACATGTTATGGATGATGGCTGCAAATGGTTGCTAGTGGTTGCTAGTGGTTGCTCGTGGATGCATATACACACACGCCCTAGGTTATAGATCGGCTCAGTCACTTCATATTGCATATGCATATATATGTATTCTCATTTGTATAGGGTTGAAACTTGATATGCTGTCATGTGGTTGTCGCATTTGTATGAATAGTTGTGCACTCATGTAGAATTATGAGTAGGAAAATTTGCATACATAATGGATTCATAACACTTACATGATTCGCATTAAGGAGGTCAACTGAATAAGTAGACCGCCTGATTTCTGCATTAGATAAGGACATTTACACACACTATGCATATGATCATGAAGCATTAGAAGTCTTTTAAGGACAGTGGATGCTTGTGTTTGTTGGTTGAGTAGATGGACTGTTGGATGGTAGGATATACATTCTTCCTAACTTGAAGATTTCGGGGACGAAATCCTTTTAAAGGGGGAGAATGTAACACCCCGTGAATTCTATAACGCTAAGCTTCACAAATTAAAGTATAATTAATTTTAAATGATGTAATCAAGGGAAATGGGTTACGCCATTGCGTTCGTCTCGAAATTCTGCTTGAGATAGAGTCCAAGTTTGCGTAAAACGGATATCGTATGAAGAAGATATGGACGAACGAAGTTGGGCAGAAAAACCAGAAAATGGGTCAGAATGCACTGGCGCACTTGGGAAGTGCGCCAGAACAAAGTTGAACTGGCGCACTTGGGAAGTGCGCCAGTACATTTTTAGCCTGGCGCACCTGCCAAGTTCGCCCAGTTCAGAATGACCTGCTGGTCAGGTCCTGGCTGGCCTGATCAGGGTCTGGTCGAATTCTGAGGCTTGGCTGAGTCACTAGGGCTTACATGTCACTTTGTAATTGGCTTCTCTTGAGATGGATGGTCTGGATTCACTCTAGCCTCATCGACGGCTCTAATTAGATTGAAATTCTATAAATACAACTCAAGTCTAACCCTAAATTCACACAAATAATAGAATACAAAAGCCGTCATGCTGTGGGAAAGGAACTAGGAATGGCCGCCAATTAGAAAGTCTAGATACAAGCCAACACTAAAGCTTAGAGACGAATCAAATTTAGAAGAAGATAAAAGTTTAATCAAAATTAATCAACGCAACGTTAGTCTACCCAAAGGAGCGCATCTCAGTTTCAGAATTCAGAATCCAGAATTCAAGATTCTGCATTCCTTGTAAGTATAGTGACCTTTCAGAATATGAATAAAAATTGTGATGTGATTCGATGTAAATGAAAATGGAATTGTGTTGTTATATTGCATAAATTCTATGTATTGTAATGATTCTGTCATGACTTGTGTATTGATATTTGTGGCCTTAATTGATTGATGCAATCCTATTGGATATTTGTATATGAAAGTGATAGCAATAGCAAGTTGTGGCAAAAACTAGAAATTTGATCCCTTTTTGTACATGTCGATGGCATGGATTATATATAATCCCTTAGTCTAAGTTAGAATTTATGTAAACATGTTATAGACCTTTTATGCCTACATGACCCAAAACCTATGATATCGTTCTTATGTTTATTTGCAAGTATAATTAGATCTATGTTTCATGAACTATGCAAGTTCATGTTTATTTGCAATTACAATTGGATCTATGTTAGGTATCGTTTGGGTTTCATAAACTATTCAAGTTCATGTTGAAATAGGCTATGTGATTAAAAGTTATAATTGGACCTTTTGGTGAATATACATCATGCTAGTTTTGTGTTTAAAATTATGCCAAGTTAAACATATTTAAACACAAGTTGTGTAAGCCTAAACTATGCCATTTCATATGCCAACTACTTAGTTGTACTTTGATTTGAATGCAAGTTCACATGACCCATCATTTATGTTAGTATCGCTAAATTGCAAGTTCATGCGCCACACACCCTTATATGTTGTCAAATATTACATGTTCTTGATTTCCCCTTTTTCTTACGCTTATAAATTTGGGCTGAATTGTGTCAAGCCCAACATTTGTTATAACGTTGCGAACGTATAAACGGGGGTAATAACGTTGGGTGTAAAACATGAAAATATATGTTGGCATGTTTGGCACATGCCAATGACAATGACAATTAAAGCGGTATGAATTGTTATACCTAAAAATAAAAGATGTGACATTTACATATATATTTGAGAAATAATAAAATATGTAAATTTAGAAAACACGACGTGCTTAACCCGAGGTTGGATTGAGTTGTGATGTAAACCTGCCCGGAACCGCCCGGTTGTCCAGTAGTCACAACAATACCTATCCAATGTGGGTGGTTAAGCATTGATCCCAATAATGACCCGAGGTTAGAGTGAGCTGCCGTGTAAACCTGCCCGGAACCGACCGGCATATCCAGTAACCATAGCAATACCTGTCTAATGTGAGTGGTTAGGTGCTCCTAAGAGGCTAAGGACAGATGGTAGGGTTAAGTCAACTATAACACTTAACCAAATTCAACATGTTAACGAGAGTTGATGGGTGGGGTTAGGTAAATACAGACACTTAACCACTTAACATGTTTGACTAGAAAATCCTAATAACATGGGACCCGTTTCAGCAGTAACCCAAGTTTGGTATCAACGGTACCCTGAAACTAGGCAGGGTGGGGCACGATTACTGGGCTGATTGTAAGCGGTCAAAACGACGGCGGTGGGTGCACAGTGCAGGTCTAACGGGGTGCGGGCGTGCACACACTTCGGAGCAGACAACCAGGGCACTGGGGACACCAGTAGTATAACCTATGCCTTCTAGAATTTGTGTCGGGGCCGCCACCATGGGTCTTGATACACCCCATGGTGGGACCAGCATAGGTGTCTACAATTCTTGGGGGCCGTATGACACATGTTAACACGAGTAGGAGCCGATCTTTTGAAAATGGGGATCACTTCACCCTCACCATGGGGTGCCAGTTAGAATAAACTCAAGTAGATGCAGAGATATAGTATGGCTGCGATAGTACATTCGACACTCACTTAGCTTGTGACACCATCTTATTTTCAGTATATACCTATCATGCCCTTTTCTTATTCACACACTAAAGAGTTACTTGATTTACTGAGGCTTTGTGTCTGACCCTATTTTCTTTTCGTCTTCTTTTCTTTCGTCCCCCCCCAAGGTCCACAGGGAGGAAAAAGCTCAGCTCAGTCAGGCTCTGTACAAGCTCCAAGAACGTAGATGTATGATTTGGGTCTCTTTTGCTCGGACTTTGGCTTTGGATATCACTATGGGGATTTTTGTCACTTTATTTATGTTTTATGCTTCTTTAATTATCAAGACAGTAAAGATGTTGTACTGTTGGAAGTATTTTGAGACAATTATGGAATGTTTGGTTTTGAACACGTATTGATGAATAAAAGTCTGTTGGTTTCCACTGTTTAAAATATGTGTATTTATATCTGTCTTGAGTTTATCTGTGGCTTTTACTTATAAACCTCCACCAAAATTAAGGCATTCCCTTTGTGAGTGACCTTAACGGAGGTGGGGTGTTTCACTCGGTCTCTATCTCAACCAGAATTCCGGGACGAACACAATGGCATAACCCGTTTCCCTTAGTTCTTACATTTTAAATTAAGTATTACAGGATTTATTATTATAACGTTAGTAGAAAGTACGGGGTGTTACATTCTCCCCTCCTTTTAGAATTTCATCCCCGAAATCTCCAAGTCGAGAAGAACTTATATCCTACCATCCAATCACCCATCTACTCAACCATCAAACACTGGCGTCCATTGTCCTTAAAAGATTTCTAATGCTTCATGATCATATTCATTGTGTGTGTGTATGTCCTTATCTAATGCTAAATCAGGCGGTCTACTGATTCAGTTGACCTCCTTAATGCAAATTATGTCAGTGCCACGAGTCCATTATGAATGCAATTTCTTCCTACTTAAAATTTCTTTCATGAGTGCACAATCATTCATACAAATGCAACGTCCATATGATCAAGTTTTAATCCATAAACCAATACATATATGCATATGCAATATGGAAGTGACTGAGCCGATCTAATACCTAATGTGTGTGTATATGCATCCACTTGTAACCACTAGCAACCACTTGCAACCATCAATCATAACATGTTTCAATTACATGTTTACATCCAAATGGGTTCCTACCTAAGGATAAAGGATAGGATCGAGGAGATATACCTAAAAAGACAGATACGCGCATAAAATTAAGGAAAAAGAGATTAAAGACATACCCTCAAAAAGAAAAGGGTAGGTTGCGCGTATTCTGTCCTCAGTTTCCCAAGTCGTGTCTTCCTCGGTGTCGCTCCATTGAACTTTGATGATCTTAACTTCACGGTTGTGTAGCTTTTTGACCTTTGTTCCCAAGATACGGGTTGGAACTCTCCTCACCATTGCTTCTCGTTCAACTTCAACTTCTTCTAGCATACATGGTTCTACCACTTCCGCAGACTCATGTAAGCATTTCCGCAAGTGTGAGACATTAAAGACATTATGAATCCTGACAAATCTTTCGGGTAGCTGTACCCTATAAGCCATCTTCCCAATTTTCTCGATGATAGGGAACGACCCTACAAATCTTGGTGCTAGCTTTCCTATGGATCCAAAGCGAACAACGTTCCTCAAAGGAGATACTTTAAAGAACACTTTATCTCCAACTTCGAACTCAAGGTCAGTTCTTCTTTTGTCTGCGTAGGACTTCTGTCTATCTTGGGTAGTCTTCATTCTTCTTCGTATCAAGTCTACTTTCTCTGAAGTCTCCCTAATCATGTCTGGTCCAAGTATGAGCTTGTCTGTGGACTCCCACCAACAAGTTGGTGACTTGCACGGTCTTCCATATAAAGCTTCGAAAGGTGCCATGCCTATGGTGGCTTGGTAGCTAATGTTGTAAGAGAATTCCACCAAAGGTAGATGATCCTCCCAAGTTCCACCGAAGTCAATAATGCATAACCTCAAGAGGTTTTCTAATACTCTGTTGACTCTTTCTGTTTGGCCATCGGTTTGAGGGTGATAGGCCGTGCTTAAGCATAAATGTGTGCGTACAACCTCTTGTAGACTCTTCCAAAACTCTCTCGTGAAGATAGGGTCTCGATCACTCACTATGCTGGAGGGTATCCCATGGAGTCGAACTATCTCCTTAAGATATATGGATGTTAGAGATGAGGCAGTCCTTCTACTCTTGACGGGTATAAATTGGGCTCTTTTTGTGAGCCTTCCACTATAACCCAAATGCTAGTATTGCCCCTTCTTGACCTTGGCAACCCATCTATAAAGTCCATCGAGATGCTATCCCATTTCCAATGTGGGACCTCTAGAGGATGAAGCAGACCACCAGGCTTCTTCTGCTCTGCCTTGACTTGTTGGCATATTAGACACTTAGAAACAAATTCAGCTACGTCTTTCTTCATGCCATTCCAAAAGAAAACTCTTTTGATGTCTTTATACGTTTTGTCTCTGCCTGGGTGTATGGTTAGCTTGGAACGGTGTGCCTCTTCCAGAGCCGCCTTTACCAAGCCCCTTGCTTGTGGGACACATAGTCTTCCGTCTCGTCTCAACCATCCCTTGGCATCAAAGGAGTATCTATTGAGGTGACTGGAAGTCTCACCCTTAATTAATTTGTCCATCACTTCAGCTAGCTGAGGGTCTTCTCTTTGCACTTCTCCGATTGAGTTTAATAGAGTTGGTCGCACTTCTAACATTGCTAGCAAGCCAGGCACAAAGTCAGTGGAGGGTCTGAAGTTAAAGCTTGCTATTTACTCCAAGCTTTTCCTTTCCACAATGAGAGGGCTTAAGGTCAGTTTCTTTCTACTCAAGGCGTCTGCTACTACATTGCCCTTGCCAGGAGTGTAGGAAATCTCAAAATCGTACGAGGAAAGAAACACCGTCCATCTTTGCTGCCTCAAATTGTGATCCTTCTGCGAGAATAGGTATTTCAACGATTTATGGTCAGTATACAGTTCAAATTTCTTACCTAGGAGATAATGGCGCCAAGACTTAAGCGCAAAAACAATGGCTGCTAACTCTAGGTCATGGGTTGGGTAGTTTTTCTCATGTACTTTCAACTGCCTTCCCCTATAAGCTACTACCTTCCCTTCTTGCATCAGAACAGCGCCTAGTCCCGTTCCGCATGCATCGGTGTATACTGTAAACTTCTTGCTTCCATCAGGCAATGTAAGAATTGGGGCTGTTGTAAGAGCCCTTTTCAAACGTTGGAAAGCGATATCGCAATCCAAATCCCAATTGAAACCTAGGTTCTTCTTTGTCAATCTTGTTAGTGGTGCTAAGATTTTTGCAAAATCTTTGATGAACTTTCGATAAAAGCCTGCTAGCCCGAGAAAGCTTCGGACTTCGGTTGCGTTTCGAGGAACCTTCCAATCTTGCACAGCAACCACTTTGGCAGGGTCCACAGCTATCCCCTCTTTGGACACCACATGTCCAAGGAACCTAAGTTCTTCTCTCCAGAAATGGCATTTGGAGAATTTCGCCTTCAACTGATGTGCACGGAGAGTATCCATGACTTATTTTAGATGCTGAGCATGCTTTTCCTCATTCTTTGAGAAGATCAAAATATCGTCTATGAAGACCACCACAAACTTATTGAGGAACTGTCGAAACACACTGCTCATTAAATCCACGAAGTAAGCAGGTGCGTTTGTCAAGCCGAAGGGCATGACAAGCCACTCGAAGAAGCCATCGGGAGTTCTGAATGCGGTCTTATCAATGCTGTCTTCAGCCACTCTAAGCTAATGAAACCCGGTAGCTAAATCTAATTGGGAGAAAATAGATGCACCTACATGTTGATCGTACAAATCATCTATTCTTGGGAGTGGGTGTCTATTTTTCTTGGTCGGCTTGTTTAGCTCCCTATAGTCAATGCATAGGCGAAGCGAACCATCAGCATTGGTTGAAAACACTACCGGAGCACCCTATTCAGAAATACTCTGTCTTATGAACCCCTTTTCAAGCAGCTCTTTGATTTGCCTGCTGAGCTCCTTTCTCTACCTTGGGGCCATGTGCCTAACGGGTAAGGCGACGGGCTTTGCATTGTCAACGAGTTATATGCGGAAGTTTATCTCCCGCTTCTGGGGTAAACCCTTTACCTCTTCAAACACATCAGAATATTCATGGACTACCTTTACAGACTGCAAGTCCTCAACAGACGCATCAAGAGTTTCTAGATAGCTTAGCATAACAGAGTTCAGGGGATTGCAAGAAATTTCAAGAGTGTTACCAAGGCAAGTCAGGAGTCTAACCACTCTTTTTACACAGTCGAGGATGGCACCATTACTGGATAGCCAATCCATACCTAGAATCAACCCATAGCCCGTGAAGCCCAAAACATAGGCATTGCATCTAAACTCAATGCTTAGAATAGATATTTTCAAACCCAAACAAACCATTGACAAATAAGCTGAGCCCCCAATTGGATTTGAAACAACCAAGGGATCCTCTACTAAACTAGTGTCTAGGTGCAGAGATTCAACTAAATCAGCGGATACAAATGAGTGTGATGCGCCAGAATCAAACAATGTATGAACATGATGATCAAAAAGATAGACTAAACTTTCGACAGAAATATTTCTACCTCGTTCTTGTGGAGGTGCCATGAGAGCATGAACTTGTCCTCCATATGAAGGTCCAGCTCCTTGCCCTTGCTTCTTTGGGCATTCCCTAGCCATGTGTCCTGTCTCACCACAGTGGAAACACACACCCATCTTTCTTTTCTTCTTCCTGCAGTCTTTGACCAAATGCCCGGGAATGCCACAGAAATTACATTTTCTCTTTTCAAGGGGTTTGTTGCTCTTCCCGCCTTTCTTTGAATCAGCCTTCTTGTTTTGCGACCCTTCCCCCTTTTATCTTGAGTCACTTCTGCTTTTGCCTCATTCTTGCCCTTGTCTTCCTCATATAAGAGTGCCATGTCCACTAACCTCTCGTAAGTCGCCCCCATAGGTATATGGGTCATACCCAAGCTGTGAAGTGGCTCATTCAATCCCTTGACAAAACGGAAAGCCTTCTTATGAGGAGTATTCACTAAATCCGGTCCAAATCGGGCCAGCTGATTGAATTTGTTGACGTACACCTTGACAGCCGTACTTCCTTGCTTAAGAGATAAGAACTTTTCCAGATGTAGACTTCGTTCAGCATGTGAGAGGAATTTCATCTCAAACGTTATCCTGAAATCCATCCATGTCAACAGGTCTTTCAGCGTTAGTGACTTCCCACCAATAGGAAGCTTCGTCTTTGAGTAACCATACTGCCAACTGTACCTTCTGCCTATCGTCTACCTCGAAGATAACGAACAGATCCTCAGTTTCTTTGAGCGAGTTCCAAGCTTCTACGAATGATGTGTTAGATCAAAATTTGGACCTAACACCCAAATTGTTCTGATTTGTAAAGAATTATAACTGGAGAATGAAGAAAAAGCAGAAAACACACAGAATTTATAGTGGTTCGGCGTTAACGAGCCTACGTCCACTTTATATGCTATCGATTATACTTTGAATGCTAGTACAACCAATGGTTTCTCTCCAACTCACTTTTACAATTGTGATTTCTCTCAGTAATCTCGTAATTAGACTGATAAGAAAGGGTGGTATGACAGTAATGGTGGAATCAGTGCTCAATACTGCCAAAAGATCCTGAAAAATGCCAAGCTCTGGGCTATTTATAGTTGATTTTGTCAGGCGGATCGCGGTCACACGTGGCACAGATCCCGAGAATATCGGATCGTATCGCAGCTTGATGAAGAATTAGTCAAATTAGCCGTTGTGGACAGGTGTCGCGATCCCCTTAAATATCGGATCGAGCAAGGAGGAGGAATTGGTCAAAGTGACAGTTGGGGACACGTGTCGCTGGATCCGTGCATCTCGGATCGTCAAGGACCAGCTCGTGCTTGAACAGGTCGGAGGCTTCGCTGTGCGTCGGGGAATCGGATCGGTCTATGCAGGGTAGTAGTGTAAGTACGGATCGAGTCGTGTAGAGGTAGTCGGATTGCTGATGCTATGGGGGCGATCCGATGGGGGGCGATCCGAGAGGGGCGACCCTCTGGTGCGATCCGATCCTTCGTGGACTTAAGGAACGTAGTTTCATACTTTCTTCTTGTGAGTGAACCTTGGTGGCTTGGTCAAAAAGCTAGCCAACATTTTGCCCCCTCGAAGTATGTTTTATCGATGATGGAACATGCTTCGAAACTATAGAAACATCTTTTCATAAAGAGATGCAAATCAATGGTAGCGTCTATTCAAAAGGCCATATCATTTACGGAAAGTTGTCCCTTTGCCCGCTATAAATATCGGATAAATCTTTAATAGTTTCCCTGTTTATTGGATAATTCTTTTCTGGGATCTTTTAGAGTCTTCATCATCGAATCTACCAGGTACATTTTTGAATTTTCTGTGATCATTTATGAATTTTCGTTCCTGTCGGTCATTTATCGGTTCGAATCGCATGTGCAAGTCACGGTCCGTGTGGCAAGTCGTTCGCCTCGTCCTTTGGTGAGCATTTGGGCCTCTTCACGGAACGAGACGGGCTTCTCTTCGATACGTGGTGGGCTTTTGGTTCGTGGCCCGCCTATTTTCACGAATCGAATAAGACAAAAAGGGGGAGACTAACGGTCGCCCCTTAGCCTATATAAGCTGATCCCCATCCTCATTCTTCTCCTCTTCTTTCTTCTTTCGCAGCCGCCGCCAGTTTTCTTGAGAAAAACCCTAACTTTGATTTCCAAATTCCCAACCGATTTCAAACTTTAAAAAGGTAATTAAACAACTTTTCTTTAGTTTCTATCGTGTTCACACTGGTTTAGAGAGTGGAGACAGCGGAGTTTTGTAGGATTTGGTGATAGTAAACGCGAACGTGCCTGGTTCGGTTCCATGGTTTTAAGGGTGAAGAGGAGAGTTGAGGAAGAAGAAGGAAGGGATGACCAGGTCGGTTCGTGGGTAGGGGCGTCGACTCGGGTCGCGGCAATGGTGAAAGCAAAGAGAGGAGTGGGAGAGCAGTCTTGGATCGCAACGAGGTAGCAGGAGCGGGTCGGACCGGGTCGTGAAAAGTTACTAGTTCACGAGGGAATAGGAAGAAGTGGATCGCGGGGGTCTTTGCGATCCGTTTCGGTTTCACGATCCGATGCTTTTTCATGAGTTAGTGCTTTTGCCGCGGGTCCATACCTGCTTCACGATCCGTAGATATACCACGATCTGGTCCCTGCTGCGCGATCCAGTTTGATGGACTTATTACATAAATAATGCGACCTAACTCTGATATATCGATGGACAGTTAGGCTAGAGCCCTCTAGACGAACATTTCTGGACTGATCAGCAACACAACTTAACAACGGACAACCACCAATGTCCCGATGACCTTTTAACTTCTATGTTTTCCTTTAATGCATGCACAGGCACACACTTGCACTTTCACACACAGGGGGGGAGGACAATTATATTCTTATTTCTCATGTTTACTCGCCTAAACAGTAATGTCGGATAATCACTCCTCTTCAAGATCTGACACAGAGACGGATCCCGAGGTGCCTGAGTGCCACAACCCCGAGGTCCCTCCAATTAACCCAGGGGGCGAGGATTCTGGATCCGAATATGAGCAACGGAATCAGATCCATCTGAAAGTACCTCACTTAATGAGGAGTCTGAAGTAGACGGGCGAGCTCCCGACGAGATTCCTGACGCACTTGGGATAGAGAAATTTACTGATTCTTTAGCTTCCAAACTCGATGACATAAAGCTTAAAAGAATTTGCCTGAGACATGGGATCCCCTGGGATGATGTGAGGACACCCGGAAGCGAAGATAGACCTCACTTAGCTCCGGAAGGGTATATGACAGTCAACCGACTCATGTGCTGGGTAGGAGCTATTCTTTCGTTTCCTCCTATCATCATTGAGACCTTACAACGATTGGGTATCGCTCCGATGCAGCTTCATCCTAACGCCTACGCGGCTCTATACACTCTATATATCGCATACGCGGAAATCCTGCATACCGAGCTTACATTTAAAGATTTAAAATTCTTTTATCTTTTCAAGCATCGCTCCTCGACAACCCCAAATTTCTCTTTCTTCGAATCGGTAGCGAATAGGAAGGTTCTGTATGACGGATACAGCAATATAGGGGATCCCAAGGCTGATTGGTTCTACATAAAGAGACAGGCTGGGTGCTCAAGAAGATGGCTTAAATCAAGTAAACTTTAATCTTTTGACTGAATAACTCGCTTAAGAAATCGAAGCATTAACATGCCCCCCCCCTTTTTTAAGCAGATCACGTCTTTCCCAAGACGGAAGGCTTGGTATACAATAATCGATTGTCTCTTCTTCTACAAAGAAGATCCAATTTTCTAAGGATCAAGAAGTGCATTACTGACGAGAATCTTCACAAGCATCGCCTTCTGGATATAAGGTTTGGACTTGGTGCTGGCGGCAAACCCTACAAATACGTGCCCCCAACGGAGGGAGAAGGAACATCACGGGCAGCAAAAACAATTAAATTCCGTAAGAGTCCTTCCCCGATAATCATCCAGGATGACGAGGACCTAAACATATATAGAGGAGATGAGGCTCGTGGTGACAAGTCTAAGGAAATCCCAGTTTCTCCAGGGGGTTTCCCCTCAAGGGCTTCTCTTCCGATCGAACCTGCTGCTCCCGACGATTTAACAGAAGAACAGCTATTTAAAGAGCTGAGCAAAATTCCTTTGCCTGATGATGTATACGCAGAGGGGGACTTTGAAGGGGAGCCATTTTTCTCTGCTTCTGAGGAAACCACTGTTCTAGTTGGAGGATAAGAAACTACTCAGATGAGCCTGACTTCAGGCCCGGGTCTGTTAGGGGGAATTATATGGGATGCACAAATCACACGCACTGCCTGACCCCACACTTTTATATCAACAGTATTCAAGGTTTTAATATGCTCTTTTTTCTTTTGCAGGAAAGATGTCTCGCAGGCGGTCTTATTCTTATCGCTCTCTTCGTGAAGGCACACCCAGTCTTCATCCGAATCCTGAGCGTTCTCGCGGCCTTTCTCACAAGCCTACTTCTTCGCAATCCCGGTCTCCACCAAAATCAACCTCTGGCAAGCTTTCCAGTTATTCGGTGCCACCTACAGGGGGAAAACAACTTCCTAAAGAGTTAACCCCTCCGAAGAGTGTACCCTCTCACAGCAGGTCATCAAAAAGACACTACGAGCCCAAGGATAAAAGCAAGGATCCAATCAAGGATTCTGGGAAGGAGAAAAGTGACATTGTCCCTTCCAGCCAGCAAGATTTGGTTGCCCCCGGGTCACGAGACTACATCCATGGTCCCGAGACTCAGGCTAAGCTATAAAAGTTGCGAGAACAATTCCCTAACATCTTTTTCGAAAGGATGATGTTTGTTCCAGCCTTGGAACCAGTCCCTAGGAACTGGGACACTGAGGTCATCAGGCACATTCGCCATGTAGCCAGGCAGTATGAAGTGATGAAGAAACATGCTGTTAATCTTTTAGAGGTCATCCGAACGCTTGAGATGGAAGCACATAGATCCAAAGTGAAGATTTATAACAATGAAAGGGCTAGGACAAAGATGGAGAAGGACTTGGAAGATGCTCAATCCCAACTTGCCTTAGCGCGGAGAGATGCTGAAAATTATAAGACTGAATTGGAGAATGCTAAGAAACGCTTTCATTCTGAACTCGACTCAAATAGTCAAGAGAAAATGGCCTTAAAGAAGGAGGTAGAAGATCTTAAAATGGCCAACATTGAGTTGAAGACGGCACAGGGCCATTTCGAAGCCGAGAGAGCTGTTTGGGAGGAAGAAAAAGCAAGTTTGAGAGAAAGTCTAGCTTTGGCTGAAGCAGAGAAGGTGATTTTAAATGATCAAGTCGCGGATGCGGAGAGGCGCGCGGCTCTCGCTGAGAGGAATGTTGAAAGTGCCATTGAGATCGCTACCGCTTCTAACAACAAGCTCCTCGAGAGAGAAAAGGATATTGAAGGGTTCAAAGAGATGATTTTTGACTTCCTCGGCCACGTCCTCAAAACCCGTAACATCTCGTGGATCCCGGACTACCACGTTACTTTATCCAACTTATGGGATGCCATCATCGAGGGTGAGAAGCAGAGATTAGGAGTTGAAGAGATTGACGAAGATGAGCTGATGAAGACCATTCTGAGGGATAACGAGCCCGAGGATCTGGCAGAAGGCCTTCGTCTAATTCAAGAAGAAATGGAGAAGGAGAGGACCCTGGCTAAGGGCAAAAACAAGATTGACGAAGGTTCGAGCTCAGCTGTAAAGCCCAAGGCCTCCGGAGTTGAGGAATACCATCCTGATGATCCATTAATTCCTTTGGGCCTAACTCCTGTGGTTGTCGGAGCTTCTGCAGCTAGCCTAGATGGAGCATCAGCGGAAGGTATCTCCCTTTTTTCCCCACAATTTGTCAAAGCAATTGTGAGTTGTCATCTGGTAGAGCAACCAATCGAATTAATAACATGTGTTCCCTATAATACAGGTGGCGAGCCCGTCGACAAGGATGTCGAGAAGAGGACAGAGGCGGAGAAGATTGTCGTCTCGCCTAGCGCCGGTGTTGATATACCGAAGCAAGTTGAGGGTACAACAGCAGAGAAGGGCGCCCTGGCACCCAGTGCTGATGCTCCCAAGGATGATGAAACCATCGAGGCCTTGAAAGATATGGACGGGCGCCATGTAGAGGATGAGGAGGATATCATTAGTACCAAAGAAGCCGAAGACGATGACGACGAAACTTTGGCTAACAGAAAAGCTAGGTAGGAAAAGCAGCTGGCTTTAAAGAAGGTGGGACAAGAGCCTTTGAATGTAGCCCCTATCTCTGAGTTTAATCCCAAAACTGGGATGGTTTTGAAACTCCAGCCCAAATCCATCAGCAAACAGCTTCATTTTGCGAACCCTGATGATTTCCCAGCTTCCCTTATTGATAAAAGAAAGAGAAAGCAGGTGGAGGAGGAGGAGTCTTCTGATGAGTCGGACGTTCCTCTCATAGACAAAAGGAAGAGAAAGAAGGGGGATCAATCCGACACTGACAAGGCGAAGCTGGAGAAACAGAAGCAGGAGAAGAAGTCCAAGCGTAAATAGGATATTGTCGCTTGTCTATATTTTGTCTTTAGGCTTCCTACTGGCCATGAAATGTAATTGTGAGACTGGCCCTCACTTTTGTTTTAGGTTGTTTTTTTCACTTTGTAGGCTTGCAGTTTATAAATGAAAGTTTATCTCTTTTGCATCATCGTGTACCTGTATTTAATAAACTTTTCATGCTTAGTCATAGATCATCTGATTATAACTACAAATCAGTCAAGCAACAGAAAGAAAAATTTAAAAATTTCCGTGCTGCATCAAGGTTCATGTGTATATGTATATGCCTCCAATCCATTGTTAACGTAGCGCCTGACTAGGGCTTATTAAGGATTGATTAGCGTTGTTTGCACGTTGCCCCCTATTTCTGAATATGGGGGACTTAGAAAATTTAGTAAGATAACTGTCCTTATGGTGCTGAGTTTCCGGCACCTTTCTCAGCGCTCAATCATAGACTCTTTTATACTTTCCTGGCGATCGCCGAGGTTAGAGTTTGAATTCAGCAGTTCAGTCGCTCCCCGCTCCTCCAGCGGGGTAGGAGCTCTTTCTCAGCGCTCAATCGGAGACACTTTTATACTCTCTCTGCTCTAGAGAGTTAGAGTTCAAGCTCAGCAGTTCAATCGCTCCCCGATCCTTCAGCGGGGCAAGAGCTCTTTCTCAGCGCTCAGTCGGAGACGCTTTTATACTCTCTCTGCTCTGGAGAGTTAGAGTTCGAGCTCAGCAATTCAATCGCTCCCCGATCCTTCAGCGGGGCAAGAGCTCTTTCTCAGCGCTCAGTCGGAGACGCTTTTATACTCTCCTGGCAGTCGCCGAGGTTAGAGTTACGTCAATGCGGTTCCGATCATGGTACACCGCCATGACTTACGGAGATCGCCCTCATGTCCGTTATGCTCTCTCGCGGCTCTGGAGAGTTAGAGCGCTATCAATGATATGATTTACTTTATCGCACCCTCGAAGTTTTGACTAGTGACTGCATTCCATTCTGATGGAAGGCACCTATAATTATACGCTTCTGTGATCGTTGCATGGTTCACAACAATTTTCATAAAAATAGAATGGCAAATAAAAAATAGTGCAGTAAAGGTAAACGACACACAATATTTTTATAGTGGTTCGGTCGAATCATGACCTACGTCCACTTTATAATTTTTGCTTAAGAAATCGGACTATTCTAGGCAAGTCGTGCCTTGTACATGGTCCTTAATAAAGCAAAAGAACAGATCTGACATCTTCACGTTAGATACGGCCGTAAATGTTGAGCATTCCACACTCTGGGGATTTCCTTTTCATCTACGGTCGCTAGCTTGAAAGTTCCATTATCATGCTTGCACAGAATGGAGTATGGTCCTTCCCACTTCGCGCCCATATGAGTTGGGGCAGGAAAGACACGCTTCAGAACCAAGTCTCCGGGTTCAAAGGTTCGGGCTTGAACCTTTTTGTTGTAGTATCGGGCGACCGGTTGCTTGCATCTCAAGGCACGCAGGTCTGCTTCGTCCCTCTTTTCTTCGATCATATCCAGGGATTCAAGGAGCAATTCGTTATTAGTCATCGGATCGTAATAAGTCACTCGGTGAGAAGGTACTTTTATTTCAACCGGGATGACTGCTTTTGCTCCAAAAGCAAGGGAGAAGGGGTAATGTCCTGTTGCCGATTTATACGTTGTCCTGTAGGCCCATAGTGCTAAGGGTAATTCAACAACCCACATGGCTCTGGCCCGTTTCAGTCTTCTTTTCAGAATGGACTTAATCACTTTGTTTGCCGCTTCGACCTGTCCGTTTGATTGCGGATGCGCCACAGAGGTGTACCGTTTCTCAATGTGGTATTTCTGGCAGAAGTTTCTGAATTCTGTGCTATCGAACTGAGTTCCGTTGTCAGTTATAACAATCTTTGGAATCCCAAATCGACAGATGATGTTTCTAATGACGAAATTGATTACTCGTTTGGTTGTGATTGTAGTCAGTGGCTCAGCCTCGACCCACTTAGTGAAGTAATCTACGGCTACAATAGCGAACTTCGCTCCGCCCTTAGCTATAGGGAGACTTCCGATGATATCAATTCCCCACATAGCGAAAGGCCATGGGCTCGTCATCATTTTTAACTAACTAAGAGGTGCCCTAGGTATCTTTGAAAATCTCTGGCATGCATCAAACCGTCATGCGTATTTCGCCGCATCTTTATTTATGGTAGGCCAGAAATAACCATGCCGCAACACCTTTTTCGCTAATGTTTGCCCTCCAGTGTGATCGCCGCATTCACCTTAATGTACCTCTTGCAGCACACGCTTGATGTCGTCATGAGCTATACACCGGAGAAGGGGCATCGAAAATCCCTGTCTTTAAAGAACTCCGCCTTGCAGAACATATCGGGCAGCTTTACAAATTACTTTACGCCTCTCGTTTTTCTTGGTCAGAAGCGTTCCATTCATCAAGAAATTCTTTAGAGGGGTCATCCATGACTCCCTTTCTGGCTCCGTCTCTAGTACCGGATCAACTTCCATCTGATCTATACCAGGAGACCGAATTACTTCAACTGGGGCTAGCCCGGTCTCTTCAGGACCGTCGGAACTAGCCATCTTTGCCAACTTATCTGCTTGTTGATTCTCTGACCGCGGAATATGAGATATGTTGTAGTGATCGAAGCCGTTCAGCAACTCCTTCACTTTCTCCAAGTATAAAATCAATCTTGGGCTTTTGGCTCGGAATTTTCCAGTGACCTAGTTTACAACTAACTTGGAGTCGCAAAAGATGTCCAGCTTTGTGATTTCCAACTCCCTTGCGATCCTTAGCCCGGCTATCAGGGCTTCATATTCGGAATCGTTGTTAGTGGCGTGAAACTCCATCCTGATAGCATAGGATATCAACCGTTTCTCGGGAGTTTCAAGCACTACTCCAGCGCCGGATCTCTTGTCATTCCTAGCGCCATCAGTATACAATCTCTAGGCACTGGGGTCGAGATGTAACTTTGAGGGGTTAACTTCTTCGTTCGTTATATCTTCCTCTGGGACAGTAAACTCTGCTATGAAGTCGGCTATTGCTTGCCCCCGTATTGACCGTCGGGGTTGAAAGTTCAGATCAAATTGACTCAACTCAATGTTCCACTTGAGTAGTCTTCCAGACGCTTCTGGTCTCTGTAGAACTTGCTTGAGTGGATGATCAGTGTATACGGTAATGGGATGAGCCTGAAAATAATGTCGATGCTTTCTAGAGGCAATTAGAAAACTATACGCCAAATTTTCTATCCTTGGATAATTACGCTCTGCTGCCGTCAATTTTTTGCTCACGTAATACACAGGTCTTTGAACTTTATCTTCTTCTCTCACCAATGCCGATCTGATCGCGTGGGACGACACTGCCAAGTACACGAATAAGTCCTCGTGATCTATCGGCTTAGATAATATCAGAGGTTTCTCCAGGTGTCTCAACAAGTTCTGAAACGCTTCTATGCAGTCGGGCGTCCATTTGAAGTGGTGTTTTCCTCGCTTTATCAATTCGAAGAATGGGATGCATTTGTCCGTAGCCCTGGAGATAAATCTGCTTAGTGCAGCTACTTTCCCTGCAAGGCTTTGCACATCTTTAATCTGCCTAGGTTCCTAAATGTCTCTGATTTCTGCGATCTGGTCTGGATTAATCTCAATCCCACGAGAACTGACGATGAATCCCAAGAATTTTCCGGAGGCGACCCCGAATGAACATTTTGTTGGGTTGAGTTTCATCCCGTACTTTCGAAGAATGCCAAACATCTCTGCCAAGTCCGTAGTGTGATTGGAGGATTGCCTGGACTTAACCAACATGTCGTCGACGTATACTTCCATCGTTTTCCCAATCTGGTTATAGAACATTCTGTTCACTAACCGTTGATATGTAGCGCCTGCGTTCTTCAAGCCAAAGGGCATTACCACATAGCAATATAATCCCAGATCCGTAATAAAGCTAGTGTGTTATTGATCTGGAACGTGCATTGGAATCTGGTTATATCCTGAATAAGCATCCATAAAGGAGAGAAGTTCATGGCCCGCTGTTGAGTCCACCAACTGATCGATACGGGGTAACGGAAAACTCTCTTTTGGGCAGGCTTTATTCAAATCCGAGAAATCGATACACGTTCGCCACTTCCCGTTAGCCTTCTTTACCAGGGATGGATTTGAAATCCAGTCTGGATAAATTGAGTCTCTGATAAATCCATTACTTTTTAGCTTTCCAACTTCTTCTTTCAAGGCAGCGGACCTCTCTGGACCCAGCATTTGCCTTTTTTGTTTTACCGGAGGATGCTTAGGGTTAATGCTTAATGAATGGCTAATGATTGATGGAGATATCCCGCACATGTCTACATGGGTCCAAGCAAATACGTCCAAATTATCTTTCAAGAAATCCGTCAGTTCTTTAGCTAAACTCGAATTTAACTGGGATCCAATCTTAAGGACCTTCTCTGGGTCACTATCATCGATCGGTACATCCACAGTTGTCTCGTTGGGAGTCTCCATTCTGCCCCCAGGTTCTTTGTCCTCTCTGGGATCTATATCCTCGGGCAACTCTCTGGGCGACCCTCCCACGGTTATTCTCTTTAATTGCTATAAGGTTTCCGCCCTTGCGGGGGGAGAAGCGCCCTTGGTTTCTATGTCTCCTCCATTGCGGAGTAGCTTTAGCTCTGCAATATAACATGCTCGTGCGACAATCTAATCTCCTCTGACAATACCAACACCAGCTTCCGTAGGAAACTTCAATAACAAACACCAGGGGGCTATACAGGCTCTAAACTTTGCGAGGGCCGGTCGGCCCAAGAAGGCATTGTAAGGTGATTCAATATCCAAAACCACGAAGGGAAGGATTCTCACTCTCTGGCGTTCTCCTTCCCCAAGCGTAACTGGTAGCTCTACATAACCCATTGGGGCGGTGGATGCTCCGTTAAATCCACGGATCCATCCCTCACAGGTCTTCAAGTCTTTTATCTCGAGATTCATCTGGTCGAATGTCTTTTTGAAAAGAATATTGATGGAACTCCCGTTATCCACCAAGACTTTATGAACAGTGGCCGGGCCAATTGGTACTGTGATTACAAATGGATCTTCAGTCGGAGCATGGAATCCAATGCTTTCTCGTTCGCGGAAAACGACATCGTCGGACATCATCTTTTGTTGCTTTATCGGAACGTTGTCCTCAGGGTTGCTACACTCCCCTACCCCGAGGTGCTGCTTGGCTGCATTGACATACTGATCCAATGCCTTAGAACCGTGCCCGGCGAGATAAAGCCCTCCGATTATGGTATTGATAACAAGGTCCTTTCCCTTTTGCTGGGCAGTTGGCCTGACAACAGGTTGATTCTGGTTCTGATTTGGGGCATGTACGGCTTGCCCCCTGTCTCTGGGTGTCACTCTGTATTCATCCAATTTTCCTTCTCGGAGAAGCCTCTCGACTACATCTCTTAGGTGACGGCATTCATTTGTCGAATGGCCATGAATCTGACGAAAGAGACAAAACTTCCCCGTTTCACGTTCTTTCTCCGTCGACTCTCTGGGAGGAGGCCTTTTATTTTGGAGGACGTTGTACGAATCCATGAAGATATTTTCCAAAGTATCGTTTATTGGCGTATAACTCTCAAAAGACCTGGGATGAGTCCTTCTCTGGGAGTCGTTCCCTCGATTCCTCTTCCGGTTGTTGCCATTACTGTTATTATCATTGTTTCCTGACTGACGACCACCCTGATTCCGATTTCCTACATTAACCTCGACCTTCCCCGAGCTGTCTCTTGTCTGCTTAATGGCGGCATTGCTCTGGATTTCCTCTTTATCGGTCGTTTTTGCCTTTCGGTTAGCATATACTTCCTCCCGGCGTAAGTGTACGTTAGGTTTTTCGTAGAATAACTCTCTAGTATGGGGTGGCTTGCCGGCCAGATATCTCCCAAATTCGGTGTCTTTATCTACCCCATCAATTAGGGCTGCCACAACAGTTGGCTCATGAGGATCTTTGACTTTAGTAGCGGCCAGGTTGAAATGGTCTAGATACACCCTCAAACTCTCGTCTGGTCGTTGCTTGACAAGGAACAAGTCAATCACACTCTTCGTCTTTTGTGCATAGATGCGGAAGTGTTCCACGAACCCTTCACTCAACTCCCTGAAGCTGGAAATTGATCTTGCTGGTAAGTGAGTAAACCATAATAATGCTACATTCTCCAGGAATATGGGAAATGCTTTGCAGTTGACAGGGTCAGAAGCTGCGGCAGCGGTCATTGACCAAGAATATCTCATCAGATGCTGGACGGGATCAGATCTACCCGCGTAACGATTCATCTGCGGCATGTTGAAGCGCCTCGGGAACGTCGCATCTAAAATGTCATCAGTGAAAGGGGTGTGACTGCGGTCAATTCCCCAATCTTCATTCCATTGTCCACGGCTATCTGCCAAAATTTGATGGATCATAGCTACAACATTTGCACTGGTCAGCGGAGGCTCGGGGTCAGCACTTCTTGCTTGGTGGGGTTCTCTAATCTCTCTTCCAGGAGCGGTCACGAAATCCGGGGCTCGGATTGGGCTTCGCTGCCCCCTGTTACCATGAGCATTTGTACGACGACGGGGCTGAGGTAGTCTATTCTAAACAGGGCTGTCCACACCTCGAGCTTTGGGAGTTGCGGCGCGATCATTCACATTGCGGTTTGAGGGCCCTGCACCCAGTGTCTCTTCTTCCCATGATGGCAGGGTCCCAAATCGAAGCTGCTCTATGTTTTCAGGCCTCTCATATGGTCGCCGCGGAGGTCTCGGCGATTCCTCTGACGAAGAAGAGTATTCTGGGGTGAGCGGACGAACTGGGGGCGTCCTTTGCCTTGCGAGATCATTAAGCCTTCTATCCATAGCAGTCAAGTTCTGTCGTAGAACGGAGCTCTCCTGCCTTTGAGCAGCCAATTCATCAAACAGCCTCTCCCACATTTCGAAAAAGCGAGAGAGGTCCCCCTCAGTAACAGGAGCAGAAGGGTCATATTGATCATCATCATTTTCTATTATGCGCAAAGAGCTTGAATCAGGTCAAGCGGAGGGGCCAGGACGGTAGGAGCGAGCCACAGGCTCCTTTCCAGGTCGAGTTGTAGTCTGGTCATCAATTTGGATCGCTGTGGATCGAGGTTGGTGGCTCGTAGCGCCCCCCTGGGATCGGTTCGTGGTCACGGTATGCGAAGGATTCGGGGCGTTATCACGGGATCGAGTAACAACCCCTCCAGCTTCGCGGTTCGCAGCGCCACCCTCAAGTCGGATCGTGGCACCTAGATTGGTTCGGGTCGCCCCCTGTCCTCGCGATCCGTGACCCCCTCAACGACCTGCTCGTGTGCACTTTCGCCAACCATTTCATTCGCGACTTCATTCGCTTGCGAAGCTCGCACTTCCTTAGACTTCTTTCCAGCCATGATATCAAATGTCGCAGGAATCTTCAAAAATCTGAACAGTGAAGTTTTGGGACTGTTTTCTTCGGACTTTCAAATCCAAATAGTAGAATAGCAATCCGATAGGTTGAGAATTCGCTTCTCAGTGAAAGCACCAAAATGTTAGATCAAAATTTGGACCTAACACCCAAATTGTTCTGATTTGTAAAGAATTATAACTGGAGAATGAAGAAAAAGCAGAAAACACACAAAATTTATAGTGGTTCGGCGTTAACGAGCCTACGTCCACTTTATATGCTATCGATTATACTTTGAATGCTAGTACAACCAATGGTTTCTCTCCAACTCACTTTTACAATTGTGATTTCTCTCAGTAATCTCGTAATAAGACTGATAAGAAAGGTTGGTATGACAGTAATGGTGGAATCAGTACTCAATACTGCCAAAAGATCCTGAAAAATGCCAAGCTCTGGGCTATTTATAGCTGATTTTGTCAGGCGGATCGCGGTCACACGTGGCACAGATCCCGAGAATATCGGATCGTATCGCAGCTTGATGAAGAATTAGTCAAATTAGCAGTTGTGGACAGGTGTCACGATCCCCTTAAATATCGGATCGAGCAAGGAGGAGGAATTGGTCAAAGTGATAGTTTGGGACACGTGTCGCTGGATCCGTGCATCTCGGATCGCCGAAGACGAGCTCGTGCTTGAACAGGTCGGAGGCTTCGCTGTGCGTCGGGGAATCGGATCGGTCTGTGCAGGGTAGTAGTGTAAGTACGGATCGAGTCGTGTAGAGGTAGTCGGATCGCTGATGCTATGGGGGCGATCCGATGGGGGGCGATCCGAGAGGGGCGACCCTCTGGTGCGATCCGATCCTTCATGGACTTAAGGAACGTAGTTTCATACTTTCTTCTTGTGAGTGAACCTTGATGGCTTGGTCAAAAAGCTAGCCAACAATTCAGATCCCTTAATTTCCTTTCCACCCATGGCCCTAAAATCTATACAGATCTTTGAGAAAGCAATTGCACGAGAAGGAGGAGCAGGAGGAACCGCTGCAGCTGGAGGAGGAATATCTGTTGGGCCTGCATCGTTGGCCCTAGCTGTAACAACTCACATCCATTAAGGTCACTCACAAAGGGAATGCATTAACTTCAATGGAGCATTATGGGTACTGGAACAGAAATATTACAAGATAGACATATATAAAACAGCCGAAGGTGTAATGGCGGGATTTTTCAAGCCTCTGATATCTATTTTAATATAGAGATTTAAATCAAAAGCAAATAAAGGCAAACAAGTTTAAGGAGATTAACACTTATATATATATAATAAGAGTAAATGTATATATATATATATATTCATACATATATATGTTACGGCCAAATATGCATGTATATATGCATGTATACACCATTTCAATTTGCAACAAACAAGAGAGTTTAAACCAAAACAAAAGAAAGTGCAAACTCCATCATTTAGTAGTAGATTTGGACTTAAACATCACCTAATCACCTCATACATAATATCTGCGCATTTGTAAGAATGCAAAACAAATATCAAAGAGAGGAAACCCATTCTCTTGTATATTGATTTGAAGGGTTGAGCTTGGCATTAAATGAAAGTAAGCTTTGCATTAAATGCAAACATAGTCTCATGTACTTTGAAGAGGGAAATACGGGTTGGTAGGAATCATCTCTTGTGAAGGGTACTTACATGTTTGCTGTAACATATGTGAGCCATTCGAAGAGAGAGAAACGGGTGTAGGTAAGAAAGCAAAAGAGAGTTTGCTGTAGAAAACTTTAGAGATCTTTGCCTATAAATACACGTCCAATTCCATGCATTTTCTCTTTACAAAGAATACAAGAAGTTTGCTGAGTTTAATCCATACACCAGCTAGAATTTTCAGGAGCATTTACAAATGAGTAAACCTCACACAAGTCATGTTTGATTTTAAATGTTCACTGTAAAATGTTTTGTGTTTTCATATTCATGTCATAGATGCAAGTATACCAAGTTTTAACACCAGTATTTATGCAAGTATAACAAGTTATATCTTCATTCATCTATGTATGCAAATATTGTCTGAAATAAAAATGAGTTCATCAACTATTTGATCAAAGAAACCAAGACAGTTTTGTTTACTATCAAAAACAAAACCTTTGTAAAATGAAATATACCTTGTTGATCTCACAAACATAAGTTATACCAGCCTATATATATGTTATACTTATATACGAAAATATATATACACATATATCAGCAAGAACAAAACTAAACTACCTTTGTTTTAAAAACCAAGAATTCAAGAAAAACAGCAGTACTCTGTCATCTACATTTCAATCCGAAATTTCAAACATCGTGAAACTTAATTACAGAGTTATAGATGTAATCAACAAAGAAAATGATGATTTTTAAAAGTAGTTTCGTGATCTTTAATGTTGAGATGAGGGAGAAGGATTCAGATAACCGAAAAAGGCACTTTGACCAAATTCTGGCGATCGGTGACGATGATGGTCGGGGCGTGGAGGAGCTGGACACTTCGGAGATCATGGGAAAAATACCCCATGATTTTTCCAGTGAGTGATTCGAGCTGTCGAGCTCGATTTACGTTTTGAGAGGCAAAATGGGTTCATCGGTTTGGAGGCGACGTACGGGTCCCACGGTGGTGCGAGTTGGCCGAGGCTTGGCGTGGAGTGACGTTGGGTCTTGGAGAAGGTGGTGGCGGCGGTGCGAGGTGCTCCGGCGGTCTGAGGCGATGGGGAGAGCTCGGTTTTGGTGAAGTGCTTTTTGATGTTGTGTACTGGAAAAATGGTGGAGCATCGATTTCGAGGAGGAGGCGATAATCGGAGGTGGTGGCTGGTCAGTGGTGATCAGTGGCGAAGATGGAGTTTGTGGGTGGTGGTTCGGTAGTCGTACGGTGGCGTGGGAGGTTGTGCACGTACACACCTGTGCACGTTTGCACAGTAGTTCGAGATGAATAAAATGGCGAACCAGGTGGGGGGCAAGACACAAGGCTGGTAAGAGAAAACCAAGCGATGCACACGAGTTGGTAAGGCGATTTTGAGATGCCGAAATCAACTTTTTAAATACAAGCGAGAACCGATTTCTAATGCAAGAATTTAATTGAATCGAATATAATTTAATTAAATAAATAAATAAAATTATTCAGTAAATAATTAATTTAAATAAAAATAGAGTTTTCATTTAATATGGCGTAAACCAGTGGAACTGTAACACCCCGTGTATTCTATAACAGTGGGATTCACAAATTAAAGTATAACTAATTTCAAATCAGAGAATTAAGGGAAACGGGATACGCCATTGCGTTCGTCTCAGAATTCTGCTTGAGATAGAGTATGAGTTTGCGTAAAACGGATATCGTATGAAGAAGATATGGACGAACGAAGTTGGGCGAAAAACCAGTAAACGGGTCAGAATGCACTGGCGCACTTGGGAAGTGCGCCAGAACAAAAATGCACTGGCGCACTTGGGAAGTGCGCCAGTACATTTTTGACCTGGCGCACCTGCCAAGTGCGCCCAGGTCAAAAATGACCTGCTGGTCAGGTCTGGTCAAGTCCTGGCTGGCCAGGTCTGTGTTTGGTCGATTTTCTGAGCCTTGCCTTGTCACTAGGGCTAGGTGTCAGCTCCTGGTTGGTCTCTCCTTCAAACGAACGGCTATTATCGAACCAAGCTTCATCGACGGTCTAAATCAACTCACAAACTCTATAAAAAGGACCTAGGTCTAACCCTAATTCACACAAACTAAAATGGATATGAGATCGTCATGTTGCTGAGGAGAGACTAAAGATAGCCGTCAGAAATAGAGAAAAAACTAGGAGATAATTCAAAACTTAAAGCAATGTTAATCAAATCAAAGCAACGCCTACAACAAAGGATAGCATCTCCAAATTCAGAATTCAGATTCCTGAATTGAAGATTCGTCATACGCTGTAAGTAGAGTGCTATTCCGATATGAATTAAATAATTGTGTTGATTTGTGTAAAGAAAGAAATGGAATTGTGGCGATAATAATCTATATTTGTATGTTGCTTTGATGATAAACGATTTGGGAATATTGTGGTATACGATTGGATATTTGCAAGTACGTGATTTGCGAAATGAAATTGTGGCGATAATAATCTATATTTGTATGTTATTTTGATTCTAAACGATTTGGCAATACTATGGTGTACGATTGGATTCATACAAGTATATGATTTATGTTGACAACCACATGTTGTGGAATTTTAATTGGGATTCATGCAAGCATATGATTCATATTGAAAACTACATGTTTGTGGTAGTTATTTACAACACCCGTTGATAATTGCAAGTATATGATTCATGTTGAAAGTAACAACTATATGTGTAATAGTTTATTTGAGATTCATGCAAGTATATGTTTTACTGTTATGCCAAAATGAGGCATAATTCTATGGTCATCTTTAGTGTAATTTGATCCATTTGAGTATTATGATTCATATGAAGTTATGTTGGAATTGGCATCATAGTTCAAGTATAAAAATCATATTTTTGTGATAGTGACAAAAGCACGCATCTTTGTAAATTTGTATTAATTTTATGAACATGACTAAACTATGTTCGTTATTTTGCCCAATTGAAAAACATGTTTTTAGGCTCATGTTGTTATCATAAGTTACATTAGAATTACATTCCTCTTGCAAGTTTACATAGATAAAATAAAAACCATGATGTAAGTTTAGATATGTTTATGCTATAATTCTATGAATAGAATGATAACCATGATTCATATAAGAATTAGGTTGGGATAATTCTAGTCGAACAATACTTTTGTATTAGTGACAAAAGTAAGTACCTTTTTGTTAACATGTAGTGATTTTATGAACACGATTAGTTTATATTATGCCTAAATAAAAATATAGGCTTATATTTTTAGTCAAGACCCTATGCCAATAATAATGATATCTAATTTAGTTAGATTCTTAATTTCAAGTTTACATGGTTAGTTGAACCTATGATTCATGTTTAAGTTTATGCCATTATCATATGACTAATTCATGTTTAAGTACTGCTTATGCCATAATCATATGAATAAAATAATTCATGTTTAAGTATTGTCTATGCATTAACCATATGAATAGAATGATTCATGTTTAAGTATTGTTTATATCATAATAATATGAATAGAATGATTCATGTTTAAGTATTATTTATGCCATGATTATATGAATAGAACGATGCATGTTTAAGTATTGTTTATGCCATGATTATATGAATAAAATGATTCATGTTATGCCATGATTATATGATGTTACGATTGCAAGTTCACATGTGCCTGCTTTATGTTAATTAATCGTTCGTTGCAAGTTCATGCGTTCACACTCCCCTTTTTCAGGTTACCTTATAAACACCATGTTATAAGCCTCCCCTTTTCATTTGGCTAAATTGGGTTTAAGTATTAAACCCAACACACCTTACGTTGGAGCGAACGTATAATACGGGGGTAATGACGTTTGGGCTAAAATATAGAACATATGTGTTGGCATGTTTGACGCATGCCAACAACCTTGAAAAACAATTAAGTGGCATAAATAAATCTTAATCAATAAAGATGAACTTGAATAATGGGCCGCAAATATTTACATATAAAAAGAAAAGAGACAAAATATGTAAATGTAGAAAAATACGATGTGTTTAACCCGAGGTTGGATTGAGTTGTGATGTAAACCTGCCCGGAACCGCCCGGCTGTCCAGTAGTCACAACAATACCTATCCAATGTGGGTGGTTAAACACGGAGCCCAATAAGGAACCGAGGTTAGACTGAGTTGTGGCGTAAGACTGCCCGGACCCAACCGACAACAAGCAGCCACAACAATACCTGTCTAATGTGAGAGGTCAAGGCTTTAATAAGACAATTAAGGCTGAGTCAGGATTGATAGGATTAAGTAAATTATATTAATACTTAATCAAAATGGAACATGCTAAACTAAACATACTGATTGGGGGTTAGGTTTATAAAACACTTAACCAACTTAGCATGTTGGCTAGAAATATAAAACCTAGTAGCGGGGGACCCTTTTCGCAGTAACCCTACTAGGTATCATGATACCCTGAAACTAGGCAGGGTGGGGCACGATTACTGGGCTGATTTGTAAGAGGTCAAATCGACGGCGGTGGTGCAGCAGTGTAGGTTCTAACGGGGTGCGGGCGTGCACACACTCCGGCGTAGAAAAATAAGGCACTGGGCACCAGTAGCATACCTGTGCATTCTAGGATTGTGTCGGGCCGCCACCATGGGACTTGATACACCCCATGGTGGGACCAGCATAGGTAACTACAACATCGGGGGCCGTAAGACACATGTAACTATGCGAGTAGGAGCCGATCATCATAAAATGGATCACTTCACCCTGATTATGGGGTGCTCGTTGGGAACTAGTTTATATGGGTACAGGGATTAATATGGGTTACGATAGTATATTCGACCCTTGACAACTGAACTTAGTTTATGGTGCTTTCCCATTTCTAGTTTATACTCATCAAACCCAGTTCTTTATTCATAGACTGAATAGTCCTAGACTTACTCAGGCTTTATGTCTGACTCTACTTTTCTTTCGTCTTCTTTTCTTCCGTTCCCCCCCCCCCCCAGGTCCACAGGGAGGGAATACCGCAGCTTGACCAGCCTTCATATCCAGCTTGAAGAGAAAGAATGTATTGCTTGGATCTTTTCGTTTCGGACTATGGCTTTGGACAGCAATTATGGGACTTTTGCAGTTTATTTATGTTTTCTTTATGCTTCTTTAAATAATGTAATCAAGACAGTTATGATTTTGGAAGTATTGTAAGACAATTATGGCATGGTTTGTGTAACACGTATTTTGATGAAATAAAAGTTGTTGTTTTTCCGCTGTTCAAAAATACGTGTTATTATATCTGTCTTGTATATCTGTGACTTATACTTATAAACCTCCACCAAAATTAGGGCATTCCCTTTGAGAGTGACCCTAAAAGAGGTGGGGTGTTTCACTTGGTATCAGAGCATAGGTTTACCAGATAAGATAAAAAGTTTTGAAAATTTATTTTCAAAAAGGAAATTTAAAGAAGCAATTTTAAAAGAAAAATATTATTTTATTTTAAAAAAGGCAAAGTCCCCCTCAAAGCCATAGGTACTATCTCTTATCCTTCGTTTTGAATCTATCCTTTCTGTTTCAGCATGTCTGGAGACCTTACTCCCCAGCTGCTGACGCTTTCACTCCTCCTCCTCCACGTGAACCAGCAAGCGGAAGAGTCCCAGAGTAGGAAGACGAATAATAGTCAAACAAGAAAGGATCGTAACAGTAATAACAAGAAACGAGAAAAAAGGAAATGCAATTTTTGTGGTACGGAAGGGCACATAGCAAAGGATTGTAGAAAGAGGAAAAGAAAGCAAGGAGAATGTTTTCATTGTGGGGAGACTGGACACATCAGCAAAGACTGCCCTGAGAAGACAGACTCTAAGAAGGGCGGGAAAGACAACAAGTCCCAAGAGAAGAGGAAGTGTAAATTCTGTGACAAAGTGGGGCACTTAGTGAAAGATTGCCGGAAAAAGAAGGCCAAGATAAAGGGCGGGTGCTTTTCTTGCGGTGAGACAGGCCACATGGCTAAGGACTGCCCAAAGAAACGAGGTATAAATACTTCTGTAGAAAATGTAGTTTATCTTTATGATCACCCCGTTCGCACTTTATTTGATTCCGGCGCGTCACACTCCTTTATCTCGTCTGCTTTAGTTAGAATCTTTGCACCTAAAAACTAGTATGGTAGAGGACCCCTTAATTGTTTCAAGCCCAATTGGGGGCCCAGCTCATTTGTCTATGATCTGTGTGGGATTAAAAATTTCTATTCTAAGCGTAGAGTTTAAATATAGTGCCTTTGTTTTGGGCCATTGGTTGATTCTAGCGAGGGAGTGGTTATCCAGTAAGGGTGACCATCTCGGTTTCGAAAAGAGGGTAGTTAGACTCTAGACTTGCCTCGGTAATACCCTCGAAGTCGCAGGTAACCTTTAGGGTTCTATCATGATTTGTTTCCTAGAATCTCTTGACACATTTATTGGTAATTTGTAATCCGATCGAGTAGTGTTCGCCACTAAGGCAGAAGGTTCATTTCTCTTATGCATGAGTTGTAGAGAATCACCTTAGTAAGTACATTTGGCAACATGGTTGGCATTTATTTCCAAGAGATAGTTCTTCTACGCGGAATACCTGATAGTAAGTGGACGAGATCTAAGATTCACTAGTGAATTTTGGAGAGCTTGCATGAAACCATGAGTACGCCGTTATGTTTGAGCTGAGTATACTAGAAGTAGAGTAAGTGAAAGAGGAACGAGAGGCAACAGTGAAATAGGTTCCAACTCATATTTTGGAAACAAGAATTAAGAAGCTACGAAATTGTGAAGCATAACGGAGTTAAGCTCAAGGAAATGCGACTTAGAAGATTGAAGACTAGATTCGTGCATCATATCTCTTCTTAAGAGTATATCTTTGATCCCTCTCTTCCTGTAGAGCTTACTTGCATGCTATCTTTTGTGTATATCCTCTCGGTCCCATTTTCAATCCAATTTCTGTTGCAAACCCCATAGGGAGTATGACTCATCTGTTAGTAACACATGTTGGGGCTTGAGGGTGTTCGTTGGTTTGACTAAACTTTTTGGGTTTTATAGGATATAGGTTGGTCTTAGGAAGGGACTCCCTTGTGACCTAAAAGGAGTCCATCATGCTTAGTTTCCTAGAATCATATATGGTGGTTGGGTTGAGTAATTCTTTGGGTATCAGTCTGATGTTGATTTCGGTCTTCGGGGCTGATGCTTAGAGAGTTCTTCTCCTAATCAATATATATGTGGCATAGATTTCCAGTTTTGACATTGCCTAATGGGCACAAAGTTTTTACTTGTTTCTATCATTCGACTATACCTTTAGATAGGAAAAATTGGGAAAATGGCCTATAGATTAGAGCTACCCGAAAGATTGGCCGGAGCTCACAACGTCTTTCACGTTTCACATCTCCGAAATTGTTTACATGAGTCTGCTGATGTGGTAGAGCCAAATATCCTAGAAGAAGTTGAAGTGGAACGCGAAGCAACCGTAAGGAAAGTTCCAACCCGCATATTAGGAACGGAAGTGAAAAAGCTACGCAACCGCGAAGTCAAGCTCGTCAAAAGTTCAGTGGAGCGACGCCGAGGGAGACGCAACTTGGGAAACTGAAGCTAAATACGCGCTGCCTACCCTTTTCTTTTCGAGGGTACATCCTTGATCTTTCTTTTTCCTTAAGTTGCGCTTTTATCTATCTTTTTAGGTATATCTCCTCGACCTTATCTTCTAGGTAGAAACCCTTTGGATGAAAACATGTAATTGAAACCTGTTATGGATGATGGTTGCAAGTGATTGCTAGTGGTTGCTCGTGGTTGCATATACACACACAATCTAGGTTTTAGATCGGCTCAGTCACTTCATATTGCATATGCATATATGTTTGCATTCGTATATGGTTGAATTTTAATGTGTTGTCATATGGATGTTGCATTTGTATGAATGATTGTGCACTCAGGTAGAATCATGAATAGGAGAATTTGCATACATAATGGACTCATGGCACTTACATAATTTGCATTAAGGAGGTCAACTGAATCAGTAGACCGCCTGATTTTGCATTAGATAAGTACATGTACACACACACTTCGCATATGATCATGAAGCATTAGAAGTCTTTTAAGGACAATGGATGCTCGTGTTTGATGGATGAGTAGATGGATGTTAGGATGTACATTCTTCCTGAACTTGAAGATTTCGGGGACGAAATCCTTTTAAGTGGGGGAGAATGTAACACCCCGTGTATTCTATAACAGTGGGATTCACAAATTAAAGTATAACTAATTTCAAATCAGAGAATTAAGGGAAACGGGATACGCCATTGCGTTCGTCTCAGAATTCTGCTTGAGATAGAGTCTGAGTTTGCATAAAACGGATATCGTATGAAGAAGATATGGACGAACGAAGTTGGGCGAAAAACCAGAAAACGGGTCAGAATGCACTGGCGCACTTGGGAAGTGCGCCAGAACAAAAATGCACTGGCGCACTTGGGAAGTGCACCAGTACATTTTTGACCTGGCGCACCTGCCAAGTGCGCCCAGGTCAAAAATGACCTGCTGGTCAGGTCTGGTCAAGTCCTGGCTGGCCAGGTCTGTGTTTGGTCGATTTTCTGAGTCTTGCCTTGTCACTAGGGCTAGGTGTCAGCTCCTGGTTGGTCTCTCCTTCAAACGAACGGCTATTATCGAACCAAGCTTCATCGACGGTCTAAATCAACTCACAAACTCTATAAAAAGGACCTAGGTCTAACCCTAATTCACACAAACTAAAATGGAGATGAGACCGTCATGTTGTTGAGGAGAGACTAAAGATAGCCGTCAGAAATAGAGAAACAACTAGGAGATAATTCAAAACTTAAAGCAACGTTAATCAAATCAAAGCAACGCCTACAACAAAGGATAACATCTCCAAATTCAGAATTCAGATTTCTTAATTGAAGATTCGTCATACGCTGTAAGTAGAGTGCTATTCCGATATGAATTAAATAATTGTGTTGATTTGTGTAAAGAAAGAAATGGAATTGTGGCGATAATAATCTATATTTGTATGTTGCTTTGATGATAAACAATTTGGGAATATTGTGGTATACGATTGGATATTTGCAAGTACGTGATTTGTGAAATGGAATTGTGGCGATAATAATCTATATTTGTATGTTATTTTGATTCTAAACGATTTTGCAATACTATGGTGTACGATTGGATTCATACAAGTATATGATTTATGTTGACAACCACATGTTGTGGAATTTTAATTGGGATTCATGCAAGCATATGATTCATATTGAAAACTACATGTTTGTGGTAGTTATTTACAACACCCATTGATAATTGCAAGTATATGATTCATGTTGAAAGTAATAACTATATGTGTAATAGTTTATTTGAGATTCATGCAAGTATATGTTTTACTGTTATGCCAAAATGAGGCATAATTCTATGGTCATCTTTAGTGTAATTTGATCCATTTGAGTATTATGATTCATATGAAGTTATGTTGGAATTGGCATCATAGTTCAAGTATAAAAATCATATTTTTGTGATAGTGACAAAAGCACGCATCTTTGTAAATTTGTATTAATTTTATGAACATGACTAAACTATGTTCGTTATTTTGCCCAATTGAAAAACATGTTTTTAGGCTCATGTTGTTATCATAAGTTACATTAGAATTACATTCCTCCTGCAAGTTTACATAGATAAAATAAAAACCATGATGTAAGTTTAGATATGTTTATGCTATAATTCTATGAATAGAATGAAAACCATGATTCATATAAGAATTAGGTTGGGATAATTCTAGTTGAACCATACTTTTGTATTAGTGACAAAAGTAAGTACCTTTTTGTTAACATGTAGTGATTTTATGAACACGATTAGTTTATATTATGCCTAAATAAAAATATAGGCTTATATTTTTAGTCAAGACCCTATGCCAATAATAATGATATCTAATTTAGTTAGATTCTTAATTTCAAGTTTACATGGTTAGTTGAACCTATGATTCATGTTTAAGTTTATGCCATTATCATATGACTAATTCATGTTTAAGTACTGCTTATACCATAATCATATGAATAAAATAATTCATGTTTAAGTATTGTCTATGCATTAACCATATGAATAGAATGATTCATGTTTAAGTATTGTTTATGCCATAATAATATGAATAGAATGATTCATGTTTAAGTATTATTTATGCCATGATTATATGAATAGAACGATGCATGTTTAAGTATTGTTTATGCCATGATTATATGAATAAAATGATTCATGTTATGCCATGATTATATGATGTTACGATTGCAAGTTCACATGTGCCTGCTTTATGTTAAATAATCGTTCGTTGCATGTTCATGCGTTCACACTCCCCTTTTTCAGGTTACCTTATAAACACCATGTTATAAGCCTCCCCTTTTCATTTGGCTAAATTGGGTTTAAGTATTAAACCCAACACACCTTACGTTGGAGCGAACGTATAATACGGGGGTAATGACGTTTGGGCTAAAATATAGAACATATGTGTTGGCATGTTTGACGCATGCCAACAACCTTGAAAAACAATTAAGTGGCATAAATAAATCTTAATCAATAAAGATGAACTTGAATAATGGGCCGCAAATATTTACATATAAAAAGAAAAGAGACAAAATATGTAAATGTAGAAAAATACGATGTGTTTAACCCGAGGTTGGATTGAGTTGTGATGTAAACCTGCCCGGAACCGCCCGGCTGTCCAGTAGTCACAACAATACCTATCCAATGTGGGTGGTTAAACACGGAGCCCAATAAGGACCCGAGGTTAGACTGAGTTGTGGCGTAAGACTGCCCGGACGCAACCGGCAACAGGCAGCCACAACAATACCTGTCTAATGTGAGAGGTCAAGGCTTTAATAAGACAATTAAGGCTGAGTCAGGATTGATAGGATTAAGTAAATTATATTAATACTTAATCAAAATGGAACATGCTAAACTAAACAGACTGATTGGGGGTTAGGTTTATAAAACACTTAACCAACTTAGCATGTTGGCTAGAAATAGAAAACCTAGTAGCGGGGGACCCTTTTCGCAGTAACCCTACAAGGTATCATGATACCCTGAAACTAGGCAGGGTGGGGCACGATTACAGGGCTGATTTGTAAGAGGTCAAATCGACGGCGGTGGTGCAGCAGTGTAGGTTCTAACGGGGTGCGGGTGTGCACACACTCCGACGCAGAAAAATAAGGCACTGGGCACCAGTAGCATACCTGTGCATTCTAGGATTGTGTCGGGCCGCCACCATGGGACTTGATACACCCCATGGTGGGACCAGCATAGGTAACTACAACATCGGGGGCCGTAAGACACATGTAACTATGCGAGTAGGAGCCGATCATCATAAAATGGATCACTTCACCCTGATTATGGGGTGCCCGTTGGGAACTAGTTTATATGGGTACAGAGATTAATATGGTGTACATGATGTATTCCATGTGTCACATTTGAGGAAGTGCCTGCATGAGACCGCAGAGGTGGTAGAGCCGAGCTTGCTTAGAGAAGTGGAAGTAGAGCGTGATGCGACTATTCGACGAGCTCCTACTTGCATCCTTGGGTCAGAGACTAGGAAATTGAGGAATCGAGAGGTTCAACTAGTCAAAGTACAATAGGGAGAAGATGAGGGCAACGCAACTTGGGAGACGGAAGCGAAGATGCGTTCATTGTACCCATTCCTTTTTGAGGGTATGTCTTTTAACTTCTCCTTTATCGTTTGTCTAGTACTTATCTTATCTTTAGTATGTCCTCTCGTTAGTACTTTTGACCTTTAGATAGGGTAAACCTATGGTTGAAACATGTGTTTGAGACATGTTATGGTTGATGGATGCATGTGGATGCAAGTGTTTGCTAGTGGTTGCTCGTGGATGCATATACACACACTCTAGACACTAGATCGGCTCAGTCACTTCATATTGCATATTGCATATAATTGTGTGTAGGTAGCTATATTTATGGATGTATAATGATTGTGTTATCATATGGATGATGCATTTTGGTGAATGATTGTGCACTCATGTAGATATTGTATGTGTCGATAGGGTTCTCTCGCATACATTATGGATGCATGGCACTATCATGGTTTGCATATGTTCATACATTAGATAGGGAAGATATACACACACTTTTTGCATATGCTCATACATCATTAGAAATTGTTTTAAGGACAATGGATGCCCGTGTTTGATGGATTGAGTAGATGGTTGTTTGGATGGTAGGATATGCATTCTCCTTAGCTTAGAGATTTCGGGGACGAAATCCTTTAAGGAGGGGAGAATGTAACACCCCGAATTTCAGTTAATGCTAAAATTCACTAATTGCAGAATAAATAATCTCAGATGTGAGAATTGGGGGAAACGGGCTGCGTCATTGCGTTCGTCTCAGAAAAATACGCGAAATAGAGTCCGAAATTTTGTAAATCGGAGTCCGTATGGCCCAGTTATGGCCCAATGAAGTTTGCAGAAAATTCAAATTTCAAAACAGATTTAAAATTCAGGTTCAAATTTCGAAATTGGGGCCATTGGGCGTAGGAGGGAAAATTCCCGCCTAGCTACCCAAGTCGACAGCCCTATCGACTGGGCAGTCGACTTGGCTAGGACCAAGTCGACAGCCCTGTCAACTTGGGTGTCGACAGGGGGTGCTCGGCTAGTTTAACCTGGTGCACCATTTTAGGGTTTGGCTGTGTTTTGGGGCTGTTTTCTGGAAGCTTCCGAGATCTGATGGTCCTAATCTAATTTAGGGTTAATCTAATGGCCTAAAACACTTGCCTAATCTATAAATACACCCTAAGCCTACCCTAATTCATACTAAAAATAGATTCAAGGGCCTCATGCCGTCAAATTAAAACTAGAAGGAGCCTCCACCAATGTTGAGAGGAAGTTAGCATCTCAAATCAACTCTAAGCAAGTTCTAATCCACTCTAGCAACTTAATCTTCCTCATTGGAGTGCTAATTAGTTATTTGTGAGTTCCTATGCCTTTAGCAAGCAATTGCTAAACTAATTAGGATAGGATATTAGGAGGCTATGGATGTAAATGAGGATCTATGCATGTTGTGGTTGTCATATGTTATAAGTTCATATGCAAGTTTGTCTCTTTTTATGATATGACATGTTATGCAAGTTCATATGCAAGTTTATATGCAAGTTCATATGCAAGTTTGTCTCTTTTTATGATATGCATAACATATGCAAGTTTGCCTCTATGTATGATATGTTATGCAAGTTCATATGCAAGTTTATATGCAAGTTCATATGCAAGTTTGTCTCTTTTTATGATATGCATAACATATGCAAGTTTGCCTTTATGACATGACGTGTTATGCAAGTTCATATGCAAGTTTATATGCAAGTTCATATGCAAGTTTGTCTCTTTTTATGATATGCATAACATATGCAAGTTTGCCTTTATGTATGACATGTTATGCAAGTTCATATGCAAGTTTATATGCAAGTTCATATGCAAGTTTGGGTTAATGATTTGTGCTAGTGGGGTTTAATGTTATGATGCAAGTTGACACCTTTTAAACCCATGTAAATGCCAATGTTGTGCTAAGTTGAACCCATTACATTTATGATGAATCTTCCTATTTATATGCCATGTCATGAGAGCGAATTACGTGGGAAATGATGGGGTTAATATGCATGTTAATAGAAATGTGTAAAGTTGGTATGCTTAAGCATAACATAAAATGAATGGACATAATTGGGAATTTACCTATTTAGTTAGGTCTACCCATATTATGGAGTTGGGAATTTACCTATTAAGTTAGGTCTACCCATACTATGGAATTGGGAATTTACCTATTGAGTTAGGTCTACCCATATTCTTAAAAATGTGTAATTAATTAGGGATAATTAATATAAATTATGGGGGTGATTAATTAGGTGTAATTAATCAACTAAGACACGAGGTTGGACCCTTTTGTAGCGGAAGTCTGCCCGGAACTGAGCGGCAAATCCAGCAGCTACAAATGATTGGCCCAATGTGAGAGGTCTTAGTCATAAATTAAATACGTGATTAAAGTAAAGACACGAGGTTAGACCCTTTTTATGATAGAAGTCTGCCTGGACCCAACCGGCATATCCAGCAGTCATAAAAGGTGGTCTAATGTGAGAGGTCATTATGAGGTCATGATCTTAATTAATTAATTAAGAAACACTTAACCATATTAGCATGTAGAGGGACATGAGGGGTTAAGTGGGTGCCTTGGGTGGCATGTGGAAATCTAGTGGTTGCCTTGGGTGGCAATAGAAAATACGATTAGAATACTTAACCAAAGTGGAACATGTAATTAAAACATGATTAAAGGGTTAAGTGGTATACACTAGAAATGACAAGCTTAGGTGGGTAGCTTGTGGGGGCCCATCTCAACCAATATCCCAAACGTATCTTAGTGGGCTCGACTCAAGTCGAGGACGGGACACGCATATTGGGCTTGACTATAAGAGGCCAAAACGGGGTAGCGGTGGCAACGCGAGTCCAACGGGTTTCATATGCGTGTGTGGACCCGGGCTGGTAGGTAAGACGTTGTTGCATCGTGTAGATATAAGCCATGCACCATTTGTTGTATCGGGTTTCCACTTTGGGGAGTGATACACCCCATTGTGGGGCCAGCACGGGTATCTACGGTAGGGAGCCGATCGCTTGGGAGTAGTGGGTACACCTAGTGGAGATAGGGGCAGACGACACCTATGTAGTCAGCTAGTGGTACACGAAACTACTGGGTAAATTTTCTAAGTCCTTGGGAGGGATCAACCTTTAAGTAGGAATGACTGGTGTGGTGCAGTGTAGTAATTATCCTTGGGTGGGTAAATGCGTCTTTATCGTTATCTTAGTTCATTCTAAGTCTGATTGGCTACTGAGTGTAGTCATTTATCCCCAGTCACACCGTACCAAGTTATATCATACCCTAATTACTTTAATGATTGCATTGTTAAAGTTATAGGACTCGCTCAGACTTATGTCTGACCCCGTTGTTTTTATCTTTTTTTCCCAACCCTCAGGTTCTCAGAGTGGGCCCAGCACGAGTGGGCTTTGATCAGGCTGCTTTTATTACCATCTTGGAGCTTGGACCCTAGATGTAGAGCTCAGCTTACCCTTTTCTTTTATGGCTATCAGTTCATGTATTGGGATTATGTATTTTTATTTATCAGGATGGATATTTTGTACTTGACTCTTATTATGGTTTTGTGATGTAACCAAACATGTTTTACTTTCCGCTGCAATGAAATGATGTTTTAAATTTTCAAGTATTACTTATATCTGTCTTGCTATAATTTCTCTGTTCTATATTCACTTAAAATACTCCACCGATGTTATGGCATTCCCTTAGCGAGTGATCATAGCGGGAGTGGGGTGTTACACGTGGTATCAGAGCAAAGGTTACCGGAACAGATAAAATTTTTAGAAAACTATTTTTCTAAAAACATTTTTGGAAGAGATATTTTCAAAAATATGTCTTTAAAGAGAAAAGATTTTGAAAGAAAAGCATAATCCCCAATAGCCATATCTTTATCTTTCGAATTCTCCGTTTTGAATCTTTCCTTTTTCGTTTCAGCATGGCTGAGGATCTTAACTTTCCGGAGGGTGTGACGATACCAGTATGGTATAGGAGATTGATGGAGGCTAGGGCCACCACTGCGGGTCCAGCAAATGTTCCTCCACCAACCGTAGCACCCGATCTTCCTCCTCCCCCTCCTCCTCGCACGGATACTTTTGCTAAGACTTGCAAGGAATTTAAAGCTATGGGAGGGAAACCTTTTCAAGGATCTGAAACTTTTGTGGAGGCTAGAGATTGGCTTAAGGAGGTGGAAGAGTTGATAGATATCTTTGAGATGGAAGAAGGAAAGAAAGTCAAGTTAGCTTCTTGGTTAATGAAGGGAGAGGCCTCATTCTGGTGGGAGGTCACTAATGGAGAACGCCCCGTTGACTCTTGGGCGGATTTTAGGCAAAGATTTGTGGCAAAGTTTCTCTCAAGGGCGGAGGAAAACTTGTATATGGAAAGATTCTTGACTCTAAAGCAAGGAAATCTCTCAGTGAAGGAATATGTCAACAAGTTTAATCAATTGGCAAGGTTTGGCATAGACATGGTGAATACACCGGAGAAGAAGGCTTTGAGGTTCGTGAAAGGCTTGAATGAACCGATGCATGGATTGGCTATGACTCATATCCCTATGGGGGCCACCTTTGAGAAGCTAGTTGACATGGCACTCATGCATGAAGAAGAGAAGGGTCCCAATGCTAATAAGGAACCCGAGAAGAAGGGAGATCAAAAGAGACCTCAGCAACAACAGCAAAACAAAGGTGGGAAAGGCAACAGTGGCAAGGGGAAGAAGAAGTGCTTCAATTGTGGGATACCAGGCCACATAAGCAAAGATTGTCGAAAGAAGAAGAAGACTGGCTGCTATCACTGTGGCGAAGCAGGGCATCTAGAGAAGAATTGCCCTAAGAAGGGGTAAAGGACAGGATCTACCTCAGGAGGACAGGAGCAAGCTCTTATGGCACCGGGTCAGGCTAGGGGGCAAGTACAGGCTCTCGCGGTTCCACCGATTCAGGAAAGAGGTAGAACTATTTCCGCTGAAAGTCTGGTTTTTCTATTTGATCATCCTGTCCGTACATTGTTTGATTCTGGCGCATCGCATTCGTTTATCTCATCATCATTAGTTGAGTCACTGCACTTAGACACCAGTCTAGTAGATGATCCCTTGGTTGTTTCAAACCCAATTGGGGGCTCCACTTATTTGTCCATGATATGTTTGGGTTTGAAGATTTCTATACTTAGCATTGAGTTTAGATGTGATGCTTTTGTTTTGGGCTTCACGGGCTATGGGTTGATTTTGGGCATGGACTGGTTATCCAGTAATGGTGCCGTTCTTGATTGCGAAAGGAGAGTTGTTAGGCTCATGACCCGCTTGGGTAACACTCTTGAGATCTCTTGTAATCCCATGGATTCTGTTATGCTAAGTTATCTTGAATCGCTTGACGCTTCGGTCGAGAGTTTGCAATCTGTGAGAGTGGTCCGGGAATACTCGGATGTGTTTGAGGAGGTGAAGGGCTTACCTCCGAAGCGGGAGATTGACTTCCGAATATATCTGGTGGATAATGCTAAACCTGTATCTTTACCAGTGTGCCAGATGGCTCCTCGTGAGAGGAGGGAACTCCATAAGCAAGTAGGGGAGTTGCTTGAGAAGGGGTTCATAAGACGAAGTATATCGGAGTGGGGTGCTCCAGTAGTTTTTGCTACGAAGGCGGATGGGTCCCTCAGACTTTATGTAGACTATAGAGAACTCAACAAGCTCACAAAGAAGAATAGACACCCATTGCCGAGGATTGATGATCTTTTCGATCAGTTGGTTGGCGCTTCAGTATTTTCTCAGTTGGACTTAGCCACGGGGTTTCATCAGTTGAGGGTGGCTGACGATAGCATAGACAAGACTGCCTTTAGGACTCCGGATGGTTTCTATGAGTGGCTGGTGATGCCATTTGGGTTGACGAACGCCCCTGCATACTTTGTTGATTTGATGAGTAGGGTGTTCAGGGAGTTCCTTAATAAGTTCGTGGTGGTCTTTGTGGATGATATCTTAGTATTTTCTAAGAGTGAAGAAGAGCATGCCCTACATCTTAGGGAAGTGTTGGAGACTCTTCGAGTGCATAGCCTTAAGGCTAAATTCTCTAAATGTCACTTTTGGAGGAAGGAAGTGCGATTCTTAGGGCACGTGGCCTCTAAGGAAGGAATAGATGTGGATCCCGCGAAGGTAGTGTCCATCCAAGATTGGAAGGTTCCTAGAAATGCTACCGAAGTAAGAAGTTTCTTGGGGTTGGCGGGTTACTATAGGAAGTTTATCAAAGACTTCGCGAAGATATCAGCCCCATTAACCCGCTTAACGAAGAAGAATCTTGTTTTCACATGGGACGTAGATTGTGATGATGCGTTCCGACGGTTAAAGAGAGCTTTAACCACTGCTCCAGTTTTAGTGTTGCCAGATGGGAGTAAGCCATTTGTTGTCTATACCGATGCTTGTGGGACAGGACTGGGCGCAGTCTTAATGCAAGAGGGAAGGGTAATAGCCTATGGTGGAAGGCAGTTGAGGGCACATGAGAAAAATTACCCTACCCATGATTTAGAGTTGGCCGCTATTGTTTTTGCGCTTAAGATTTGGCGCCATTATCTTCTTGGTGAGAGATTCGAATTGTTCACTGACCACAAATCATTGAAGTACTTGTTTTCTCAGAAGGATTTGAATTTGAGACAGCAAAGGTGGATGGAGTTCTTAGCATCCTATGATTTCGAGATAGCGTATACCCATGGCAAGGGTAACGTGGTGGCGGACGCCTTGAGCAGAAAAAGGTTGTCCTTGAGTCCATTGTTCGTGGAACAACGAAGCTTGGAATTTATCTCGATGTTTGATTTCAGACCTTCCATTGACTATATACCCGGTTTGCTAGCATCCTTGGAGGTCAGACCTACTCTTTTGGGGCGAATTGGAGAAGCACAGAGGGACGACCCACAGTTGGTTGAGTTGGTAGAGAAGCTCAAAAGGGGGGAGTCGTCCAGCCATTTGAGTAGGTACACCCTAGATGATAGGGGGTGCTTGCGTAGAGACGGTAGACTTTGTGTACCGCAAGACGAGGGTTTGAGGAAGGCTATTCTTGATGATGCACACCGTTCTAGGATGACCATTCATCCCGGTGGGGACAAGATGTACCAAGACATGAAGCGGGTTTTCTTCTGGGCCGGTATGAAGAAAGATGTGGCCGAGTATGTCGCTCGATGCTTGGTGTGCCAACAGGTGAAAGCAGAGCAAAAGAAACCAGGTGGGTTGCTTCACCCATTGGAAGTTCCGTAATGGAAGTGGGATAGCGTCTCGATGGATTTTATTGACGGGTTACCCAGATCGAGAAAGGGTAATACGGGAATTTGGGTTGTGGTAGACAGACTTACTGAAAGCGCCCATTTCATACCTGTGAAGAGCAAGAGGACTGCTCCATGGCTAGCTTCAGTATATCTTCAAGAGATAGTTCGATTGCATGGGGTACCCTCTAGCATAGTGAGTGATCGAGATCCTATCTTCACTAGCGAGTTCTGGAAAAGTTTGCAAGAAGCAGTGGGGACTCAATTATGTCTGAGCACCGCATATCATCCTCAGACGGACGGCCAGACTGAGAGGGTGAATCGTGTCCTAGAAGACCTTTTGAGGCTTTGTATCTTAGATTTTGGAGGTACATGGGAAGAGCATCTTCCATTGGTGGAGTTCGCATATAATAACAGCTTTCAGTCCAGTATTGGTATGGCTCCTTTCGAAGCTCTTTATGGAAGGCCTTGTCGATCACCTACATGTTGGTGGGAATCTACGGATAAGATCTTACTTGGGCCTGATATGGTTAGGGAGACTTCTGAGAAGATTGCCTTGATTCGAAGAAGAATGAAAGCAGCGCAGGATAGGCAAAAATCTTATGCGGACAAGAGGAGGACGGATCTTGAGTTTGAAGTTGGGGACATGGTCTTTGTCAAAGTGTCTCCGTTACGAAATGTGGTTCGCTTTGGATCTGTTGGGAAGTTAGCACCAAGGTTCGTAGGGCCGTTTCCTATTAAGGAAAGGATTGGACGGATGGCATATAGAGTGGAGTTGCCCGACAGGCTTAGTGGTGTACATGATGTATTCCGTGTGTCACATTTGAGGAAGTGCCTACATGAGACCGCAGAGGTGGTAGAGCCGAGCTTGCTTAGAGAAGTGGAAGTAGAGCGTGATGCGACTATTCGACGAGCTCCTACTCGCATCCTTGGGTCAGAGACTAGGAAATTGAGGAATCGAGAGGTTCAACTAGTCAAAGTACAATGGGGAGAAGATGAGTGCAACGCTACTTGGGAGACGGAAGCGAAGATGCGTTCATTGTACCCATTACTTTTTGAGGGTATGTCTTTTAACTTCTCCTTTATCGTTTGTCTAGTACTTATCTTATCTTTAGTATGTCCTCTCGTTAGTACTTTTGACCTTTAGATAGGGTAAACCTATGGTTGAAACATGTGTTTGAGACATGTTATGGTTGATGGATGCATGTGGATGCAAGTGTTTGCTAGTGGTTGCTCGTGGATGCATATACACACACTCTAGACACTAGATCGGCTCAGTCACTTCATATTGCATATTGCATATAATTGTGTGTAGGTAGCTATATTTATGGATGTATAATGATTGTGTTATCATATGGATGATGCATTTTGGTGAATGATTGTGCACTCATGTAGATATTTTATGTGTCGATAGGGTTCTCTCGCATACATAATGGATGCATGGCACTATCATGGTTTGCATATGTTCATACATTAGATAGGGAACATATACACACACTTTTTGCATATGCTCATACATCATTAGAAATTGTTTTAAGGACAATGGATGCCCGTGTTTGATGGATTGAGTAGATGGTTGTTTGGATGGTAGGATATGCATTCTCCTTAGCTTAGAGATTTCGGGGACGAAATCCTTTAAGGAGGGGAGAATGTAACACCCCGAATTTCAGTTAATGCTAAAATTCACTAATTGCAGAATAAATAATCTCAGATGTGAGAAATGGGGGAAACGGGCTGCGTCATTGCGTTCGTCTCGGAAAAATACGCGAAATAGAGTCCGAAATTTTGTAAATCGGAGTCCGTATGGCCCAGTTATGGCCCAATGAAGTTTGCAGAAAATTCAAAGTTCAAAACAGATTTAAAATTCAGGTTCAAATTTCGAAATTGGGGCCATTGGGCGCAGGAGGGAAAATTCCCGCCTAGCTACCCAAGTCGACAGCCCTGTCGACTGGGCAGTCGACTTGGCTAGGACCAAGTCGACAGCCCTGTCGACTTGGGTGTCGACAGGGGGTGCTCGGCCAGTTTAACCTGGTGCACCATTTTAGGGTTTGGCTGTGTTTTGCGGCTGTTTTCTGGAAGCTTTCGGGATCTGATGGTCCTAATCTAATTTAGGGTTAATCTAATGGCCTAAAACACTTGCCTAATCTATAAATACACCCTAAGCCTACCCTAATTCATACTAAAAATAGATTCAAGGGCCTCATGCCGTCAAATTAAAACTAGAAGGAGCCTCCACCAAAGTTGAGAGGAAGTTAGCATCTCAAATCAACTCTATGCAAGTTCTAATCCACTGTAGCAACTTAATCTTCCTCATTGGAGTGCTAATTAGTTATTTGTGAGTTCCTATGCCTTTAGCAAGCAATTGCTAAACTAATTAGGATAGGATATTAGGAGGCTATGGATGTAAATGAGGATCTATGCATGTTGTGGTTGTCATATGTTATAAGTTCATATGCAAGTTTGTCTCTTTTTATGATATGACATGTTATGCAAGTTCATATGCAAGTTTATATGCAAGTTCATATGCAAGTTTGTCTCTTTTTATGATATGCATAACATATGCAAGTTTGCCTCTATGTATGACATGTAATGCAAGTTCATATGCAAGTTTATATGCAAGTTCATATGCAAGTTTGTCTCTTTTTATGATATGCATAACATATGCAAGTTTGCCTTTATGATATGACATGTTATGCAAGTTCATATGCAAGTTTATATGCAAGTTCATATGCAAGTTTGTCTCTTTTTATGATATGCATAACATATGCAAGTTTGCCTTTATGTATAACCTGTTATGCAAGTTCATATGCAAGTTTATATGCAAGTTCATATGCAAGTTTGGGTTAATGATTTGTGCTAGTGGGGTTTAATGTTATGATGCAAGTTGACACCTTTTAAACCCATGTAAATGCCAATGTTGTGCTAAGTTGAACCCATTACATTTATGATGAATCTTCCCATTTATATGCCATGTCATGAGAGCGAATTACGTGGGAAACGATGGGGTTAATATGCATGTTAATAGAAATGTGTAAAGTTGGTATGCTTAAGCATAACATAAAATGAATGGACATAATTGGGAATTTACCTATTTAGTTAGGTCTACCCATATTATGGAGTTGGGAATTTACCTATTAAGTTAGGTCTACCCATACTATGGAATTGGGAATTTACCTATTGAGTTAGGTCTACCCATATTCTTAAAAATGGGTAATTGATTAGGGATAATTAATACAAATTATGGGGGTGATTAATTAGGTGTAATTAATCAACTAAGACACGAGGTTGGACCCTTTTGTAGCGGAAGTCTGCCCGGAACTGACCGGCAAATCCAGCAGCTATAAATGATTGGCCCAATGTGAGAGGTCTTAGTCATAAATTAAATACGTGATTAAAGTAAAGACACGAGGTTAGACCCTTTTTATGATAGAAGTCTGCCCGGACCCAACCGGCATATCCAGCAGTCATAAAAGGTGGTCTAATGTGAGAGGTCTTTATGAGGTCATGATCTTAATTAATTAATTAAGAAATACTTAACCATATTAGCATGTAGAGGGACATGAGGGGTTAAGTGGGTGCCTTGGGTGGCATGTGGAAATCTAGTGGTTGCCTTGGGTGGCAATAGAAAATACGATTAGAATACTTAACCAAAGTGGAACATGTAATTAAAACATGATTAAAGGGTTAAGTGGTATACACTAGAAATGACAAGCTTAGGTGGGTAGCTTGTGGGGGCCCATCTCAACCAATATCCCAAACGTATCTTAGTGGGCTCGACTCAAGTCGAGGACGGGACACGCATATTGGGCTTGACTATAAGAGGCCAAAACGGGGTAGCGGTGGCAACGCGAGTCCAACGGGTTTCATATGCGTGTGTGGACCCGGGCTGGTAGGTAAGACGTTGTTGCATCGTGTAGATATAAGCCGTGCACCATTTGTTGTATCGGGTTGCCACTTTGGGGAGTGATACACCCCATTGTGGGGCCAGAACGGGTATCTACGGTAGGGAGCCGATCGCTTGGGAGTAGTGGGTACACCTAGTGGAGATAGGGGCAGACGGCACCTATGTAGTCAGCTAGGGGTACACGAAACTACTGGGTAAATTTTCTAAGTCCTTGGGAGGGATCAACCTTTAAGTAGGAATGACTGGTGTGGTGCAGTGTAGTAATTATCCTTGGGTGGGTAAATGCGTCTTTATCGTTATCTTAGTTCATTCTAAGTCTGATTGGCTACTGAGTGTAGTCATTTATCCCCAGTCACACCGTACCAAGTTATATCATACCCTAATTACTTTAATGATTGCATTGTTAAAGTTATAGGACTCGCTCAGACTTATGTCTGACCCCGTTGTTTTTATCTTTTTTTCCCAACCCTCAGGTTCTCAGAGTGGGCCCAGCACGAGTGGGCTTTGATCAGGCTGCTTTTATTACCATCTTGGAGCTTGGACCCTAGATGTAGAGCTCAGCTTACCCTTTTCTTTTATGGCTATCAGTTCATGTATTGGGATTATGTATTTTTATTTATCAGGATGGATATTTTGTACTTGACTCTTATTATGGTTTTGTGATGTAACCAAACATGTTTTACTTTCCGCTGCAATGAAATGATGTTTTAAATTTTCAAGTATTACTTATATCTGTCTTGCTGTAATTTCTCTGTTCTATATTCACTTAAAATACTCCACCGATGTTATGGCATTCCCTTAGCGAGTGATCATAGCGGGAGTGGGGTGTTACACGTGGTATTAGAGCAAAGGTTACCGGAACAGATAAAATTTTTAGAAAACTATTTTTCTAAAAACATTTTTGGAAGAGATATTTTCAAAAACATGTCTTTAAAGAGAAAAGTTTTTGAAAGAAAAGCATAATCCCCAATAGCCATATCTTTATCTTTCGAATTCTCCGTTTTGAATCTTTCCTTTTTCGTTTCAGCATGGCTGAGGATCTTAACTTTCCGGAGGGTGTGACGATACCAGTATGGTATAGGAGATTGATGGAGGCTAGGGCCACCACTGCGGGTCCAGCAAATGTTCCTCCACCAACCGTAGCACCCGATCTTCCTCCTCCCCCTCCTCCTCGCACGGATACTTTTGCTAAGACTTGCAAGGAATTTAAAGCTATGGGAGGGAAACCTTTTCAAGGATCTGAAACTTTTGTGGAGGCTAGAGATTGGCTTAAGGAGGTGGAAGAGTTGATAGATATCTTTGAGATGGAAGAAGGAAAGAAAGTCAAGTTAGCTGCTTGGTTAATGAAGGGAGAGGCCTCATTCTGGTGGGAGGTCACTAATGGAGAACGCCCCGTTGACTCTTGGGCGGATTTTAGGCAAAGATTTGTGGCAAAGTTTCTCTCAAGGGCGGAGGAAAACTTGTATATGGAAAGATTCTTGACTCTAAAGCAAGGAAATCTCTCAGTGAAGGAATATGTCAACAAGTTTAATCAATTGGCAAGGTTTGGCATAGACATGGTGAATACACCGGAGAAGAAGGCTTTGAGGTTCGTGAAAGGCTTGAATGAACCGATGCATGGATTGGCTATGACTCATATCCCTATGGGGGTCACCTTTGAGAAGCTAGTTGACATGGCACTCATGCATGAAGAAGAGAAGGGTCCCAATGCTAATAAGGCACCCGAGAAGAAGGGAGATCAAAAGAGACCTCAGCAACAACAGCAAAACAAAGGTGGGAAAGGCAACGGTGGCAAAGGGAAGAAGAAGTGCTTCAATTGCGGGATACCAGACCACATAAGCAAAGATTGTCGAAAGAAGAAGAAGACTGGCTGCTATCACTGTGGCGAAGCAGGGCATCTAGAGAAGAATTGCCCTAAGAAGGGGCAAAGGACGGGATCTACCTCAGGAGGACAGGTGCAAGCTCTTATGGCACCGGGTCAGGCTAGGGGGCAAGTACAGGCTCTCGCGGTTCCACCGATTCAGGAAAGAGGTAGAACTATTTCCGTTGAAAGTCTGGTTTTTCTATTTGATCATCCTGTCCGTACATTGTTTGATTCTTGCGCATCGCATTCGTTTATCTCATCATCATTAGTTGAGTCACTGCACTTAGACACCAGTCTAGTAGATGATCCCTTGGTTGTTTCAAACCCAATTGGGGGCTCCACTTATTTGTCCATGATATGTTTGGGTTTGAAGATTTCTATACTTAGCATTGAGTTTAGATGTGATGCTTTTGTTTTGGGCTTCACGGGCTATGGGTTGATTTTGGGCATGGACTGGTTATCCAGTAATGGTGCCGTTCTTGATTGCGAAAGGAGAGTTGTTAGGCTCATGACCCGCTTGGGTAACACTCTCGAGATCTCTTGTAATCCCATGGATTCTGTTATGCTAAGTTATCTTGAATCGCTTGACGCTTTGGTCGAGAGTTTGCAATCTGTTAGAGTGGTCCGGGAATACTCGGATGTGTTTGAGGAGGTGAAGGGCTTACCTCCGAAGCGGGAGATTGACTTCCGAATATATCTGGTGGATAATGCTAAACCCGTATCTTTACCAGTGCGCCACATGGCTCCTCGTGAGAGGAGGGAACTCCATAAGCAAGTAGGGGAGTTGCTTGAGAAGGGGTTCATAAGACGAAGTATATCGGAGTGGGGTGCTCCAGTAGTTTTTGCTACGAAGGCGGATGGGTCCCTCAGACTTTGTGTAGACTATAGAGAACTCAACAAGCTCACAAAGAAGAATAGACACCCATTGCCGAGGATTGATGATCTTTTCGATCAGTTGGTTGGCGCTTCAGTATTTTCTCAGTTGGACTTAGCCACGGGGTTTCATCAGTTGAGGGTGGCTGACGATAGCATAGACAAGACTGCCTTTAGGACTCCGGATGGTTTCTATGAGTGGCTGGTGATGCCATTTGGGTTGACGAACGCCCCTGCATACTTTGTTGATTTGATGAGTAGGGTGTTCAGGGAGTTCCTTAATAAGTTCGTGGTGGTCTTTGTGGATGATATCTTAGTATTTTCTAAGAGTGAAGAAGAGCATGCCCTACATCTTAGGGAAGTGTTGGAGACTCTTCGAGTGCATAGCCTTAAGGCTAAATTCTCTAAATGTCACTTTTGGAGGAAGGAAGTGCGATTCTTAGGGCACGTGGTCTCTAAGGAAGGAATAGACGTGGATCCCGCGAAGGTAGTGTCCATCCAAGATTGGAAGGTTCCTAGAAATGCTACCGAAGTAAGAAGTTTCTTGGGGTTGGCGGGTTACTATAGGAAGTTTATCAAAGACTTCGCGAAGATATCAGCCCCATTAACCCGCTTAACGAAGAAGAATCTTGTTTTCACATGGGACGTAGATTGTGATGATGCGTTCCGACGGTTAAAGAGAGCTTTAACCACTGCTCCAGTTTTAGTGTTGCCAGATGGGAGTAAGCCATTTGTTGTCTATACCGATGCTTGTGGGACAGGACTGGGCGCAGTCTTAATGCAAGAGGGAAGGGTAATAGCCTATGGTGGAAGGCAGTTGAGGGCACATGAGAAAAATTACCCTACCCATGATTTAGAGTTGGCCGCTATTGTTTTTGCGCTTAAGATTTGGCGCCATTATCTTCTTGGTGAGAGATTCGAATTGTTCACTGACCACAAATCATTGAAGTACTTGTTTTCTCAGAAGGATTTGAATTTGAGACAGCAAAGGTGGATGGAGTTCTTAGCATCCTATGATTTCGAGATAGCGTATACCCCTGGCAAGGGTAACGTGGTGGCGGACGCCTTGAGCAGAAAAAGGTTGTCCTTGAGTCCATTGTTCGTGGAACAACGAAGCTTGGAATTTATCTCGATGTTTGATTTCAGACCTTCCATTGACTATATACCCGGTTTGCTAGCATCCTTGGAGGTCAGACCTACTCTTTTGGGGCGAATTGGAGAAGCACAGAGGGACGACCCACAGTTGGTTGAGTTGGTAGAGAAGCTCATAAGGGGGGAGTCGTCCAGCCATTTGAGTAGGTACACCCTAGACGATAGGGGGTGCTTGCGTAGAGACGGTAGACTTTGTGTACCGCAAGACGAGGGTTTGAGGAAGGCTATTCTTGATGATGCACACCGTTCTAGGATGACCATTCATCCCGGTGGGGACAAGATGTACCAAGACATGAAGCGGGTTTTCTTCTGGGCCGGTATGAAGAAAGATGTGGCCGAGTATGTCGCTCGATGCTTGGTGTGCCAACAGGTGAAAGCGGAGCAAAAGAAACCAGGTGGGTTGCTTCACCCATTGGAAGTTCCGTAATGGAAGTGGGATAGCGTCTCGATGGATTTTATTGACGGGTTACCCAGATCGAGAAAGGGTAATACGGGAATTTGGGTTGTGGTAGACAGACTTACTGAAAGCGCCCATTTCATACCTGTGAAGAGCAAGAGGACTGCTCCATGGCTAGCTTCAGTATATCTTCGAGAGATAGTTCGATTGCATGGGATACCCTCTAGCATAGTGAGTGATCGAGATCCTATCTTCACTAGCGAGTTCTGGAAAAGTTTGCAAGAAGCAGTGGGGACTCAATTATGTCTGAGCACCGCATATCATCCTCAGACGGACGGCCAGACTGAGAGGGTGAATCGTGTCCTAGAAGACCTTTTGAGGCTTTGTATCTTAGATTTTGGAGGTACATGGGAAGAGCATCTTCCATTGGTGGAGTTCGCATATAATAACAGCTTTCAGTCCAGTATTGGTATGGCTCCTTTCGAAGCTCTTTATGGAAGGCCTTGTCGATCACCTACATGTTGGTGGGAATCTACGGATAAGATCTTAATTGGGCCTGATATGGTTAGGGAGACTTCTGAGAAGATTGACTTGATTCGAAGAAGAATGAAAGCAGCGCAGGATAGGCAAAAATCTTATGCGGACAAGAGGAGGACGGATCTTGAGTTTGAAGTTGGTGACATGGTCTTTGTCAAAGTGTCTCCGTTACAAAATGTGGTTCGCTTTGGATCTGTTGGGAAGTTAGCACCAAGGTTCGTAGGGCCGTTTCCTATTAAGGAAAGGATTGGACGGATGGCATATAGAGTGGAGTTGCCCGACAGACTTAGTGGTGTACATGATGTATTCCATGTGTCACATTTGAGGAAGTGCCTACATGAGACCGCAGAGGTGGTAGAGCCGAGCTTGCTTAGAGAAGTGGAAGTAGAGCGTGATGCGACTATTCGACGAGCTCCTACTCGCATCCTTGGGTCAGAGACAAGGAAATTGAGGAATCGAGAGGTTCAACTAGTCAAAGTACAATAGGGAGAAGATGAGGGCAACGCTACTTGGGAGACGGAAGCGAAGATGCGTTCATTGTACCCATTCCTTTTTGAGGGTATGTCTTTTAACTTCTCCTTTATCGTTTGTCTAGTACTTATCTTATCTTTAGTATGTCCTCTCGTTAGTACTTTTGACCTTTAGATAGGGTAAACCTATGGTTGAAACATGTGTTTGAGACATGTTATGGTTGATGGATGCATGTGGATGCAAGTGTTTGCTAGTGGTTGCTCGTGGATGCATATACACACACTCTAGACACTAGATCGGCTCAGTCACTTCATATTGCATATTGCATATAATTGTGTGTAGGTAGCTATATTTATGGATGTATTATGATTGTGTTATCATATGGATGATGCATTTTGGTGAATGATTGTGCACTCATGTAGATATTGTATGTGTCGATAGGGTTCTCTCGCATACATAATGGATGCATGGCACTATCATGGTTTGCATATGTTCATACATTAGATAGGGAACATATACACACACTTTTTGCATATGCTCATACATCATTAGAAATTGTTTTAAGGACAATGGATGCCCGTGTTTGATGGATTGAGTAGATGGTTGTTTGGATGGTAGGATATGCATTCTCCTTAGCTTAGAGATTTCGGGGACGAAATCCTTTAAGGAGGGGAGAATGTAACAACCCGAATTTCAGTTAATGCTAAAATTCACTAATTGCAGAATAAGTAATCTCAGATGTGAGAATTGGGGGAAACGGGCTGCGTCATTGCGTTCGTCTCGGAAAAATACGCGAAATAGAGTCCGAAATTTTGTAAATCGGAGTCCGTATGGCCCAGTTATGGCCCAATGAAGTTTGCAGAAAATTCAAAGTTCAAAATAGATTTAAAATTCAGGTTCAAATTTCGAAATTGGGGCCATTGGGCGCAGGAGGGAAAATTCCCGCCTAGCTACCCAAGTCGACAGCCCTGTCGACTGGGCAGTCGACTTGGCTAGGACCAAGTCGACAGCCCTGTCGACTTGGGTGTCGACAGGGGGTGCTCGGCCAGTTTAACCTGGTGCACCATTTTAGGGTTTGGCTGTGTTTTGGGGCTGTTTTCTGGAAGCTTCCGAGATCTGATGGTCCTAATCTAATTTAGGGTTAATCTAATGACCTAAAACACTTGCCTAATCTATAAATACACCCTAAGCCTACCCTAATTCATACTAAAAATAGATTCAAGGGCCTCATGCCGTCAAATTAAAACTAGAAGGAGCCTCCACCAAAGTTGAGAGGAAGTTAGCATCTCAAATCAACTCTAAGCAAGTTCTAATCCACTCTAGCAACTTAATCTTCCTCATTGGAGTGCTAATTAGTTATTTGTGAGTTCCTATGCCTTTAGCAAGCAATTGCTAAACTAATTAGGATAGGATATTAGGAGGCTATGGATGTAAATGAGGATCTATGCATGTTGTGGTTGTCATATGTTATAAGTTCATATGCAAGTTTGTCTCTTTTTATGATATGACATGTTATGCAAGTTCATATGCAAGTTTATATGCAAGTTCATATGCAAGTTTGTCTCTTTTTATGATATGCATAACATATGCAAGTTTGCCTCTATGTATGACATGTTATGCAAGTTCATATGCAAGTTTATATGCAAGTTCATATGCAAGTTTGTCTCTTTTTATGATATGCATAACATATGCAAGTTTGCCTTTATGATATGACGTGTTATGCAAGTTCATATGCAAGTTTATATGCAAGTTCATATGCAAGTTTGTCTCTTTTTATGATATGCTTAACATATGCAAGTTTGCCTTTATGTATGACATGTTATGCAAGTTCATATGCAAGTTTATATGCAAGTTCATATGCAAGTTTGGGTTAATGATTTGTGCTAGTGGGGTTTAATGTTATGATGCAAGTTGACACCTTTTAAACCCATGTAAATGCCAATGTTGTGCTAAGTTGAACCCATTACATTTATGATGAATCTTCCCATTTATATGCCATGTCATGAGAGCGAATTACGTGGGAAACGATGGGGTTAATATGCATGTTAATAGAAATGTGTAAAGTTGGTATGCTTAAGCATAACATAAAATGAATGGACATAATTGGGAATTTACCTATTTAGTTAGGTCTACCCATATTATGGAGTTGGGAATTTACCTATTAAGTTAGGTCTACCCATACTATGGAATTGGGAATTTACCTATTGAGTTAGGTCTACCCATATTCTTAAAAATGTGTAATTAATTAGGGATAATTAATACAAATTATGGGGGTGATTAATTAGGTGTAATTAATCAACTAAGACACGAGGTTGGACCCTTTTGTAGCGGAAGTCTGCCCGGAACCGACCGGCAAATCCAGCAGCTACAAATGATTGGCCCAATGTGAGAGGTCTTAGTCATAAATTAAATACGTGATTAAAGTAAAGACACGAGGTTAGACCCTTTTTATGATAGAAGTCTGCCCGGACCCAACCGGCATATCCAGCAGTCATAAAAGGTGGTCTAATGTGAGAGGTCTTTATGAGGTCATGATCTTAATTAATTAATTAAGAAACACTTAACCATATTAGCATGTAGAGGGACATGAGGGGTTAAGTGGGTGCCTTGGGTGGCATGTGGAAATCTAGTGGTTGCCTTGGGTGGCAATAGAAAATACGATTAGAATACTTAACCAAAGTGGAACATTTAATTAAAACATGATTAAAGGGTTAAGTGGTATACACTAGAAATGACAAGCTTAGGTGGGTAGCTTGTGGGGGCCCATCTCAACCAATATCCCAAACGTATCTTAGTGGGCTCGACTCAAGTCGAGGACGGGACACGCATATTGGGCTTGACTATAAGAGGCCAAAACGGGGTAGCGGTGGCAACGCGAGTCCAACGGGTTTCATATGCGTGTGTGGACCCGGGCTGGTAGGTAAGACGTTGTTGCATCGTGTAGATATAAGCCGTGCACCATTTGTTGTATCGGGTTGCCACTTTGGGGAGTGATACACCCCATTGTGGGGCCAGCACGGGTATCTACGGTAGGGAGCCGATCGCTTGGGAGTAGTGGGTACACCTAGTGGAGATAGGGGCAGACGGCACCTATGTAGTCAGCTAGGGGTACACGAAACTACTGGGTAAATTTTCTAAGTCCTTGGGAGGGATCAACCTTTAAGTAGGAATGACTGGTGTGGTGTAGTGTAGTAATTATCCTTGGGTGGGTAAATGCGTCTTTATCGTTATCTTAGTTCATTCTAAGTCTGATTGGCTACTGAGTGTAGTCATTTATCCCCAGTCACACCGTACCAAGTTATATCATACCCTAATTACTTTAATGATTGCATTGTTAAAGTTATAGGACTCGCTCAGACTTATGTCTGACCCCGTTGTTTTTATCTTTTTTTCCCAACCCTCAGGTTCTCAGAGTGGGCCCAGCACGAGTGGGCTTTGATCAGGCTGCTTTTATTACTCTCTTGGAGCTTGGACCCTAGATGTAGAGCTCAGCTTACCCTTTTCTTTTATGGCTATCAGTTCATGTATTGGGATTATGTATTTTTATTTATCAGGATGGATATTTTGTACTTGACTCTTATTATGGTTTTGTGATGTAACCAAACATGTTTTACTTTCCGCTGCAATGAAATGATGTTTTAAATTTTCAAGTATTACTTATATCTGTCTTGATGTAATTTCTCTGTTCTATATTCACTTAAAATACTCCACCGATGTTATGGCATTCCCTTAGCGAGTGATCATAGCGGGAGTGGGGTGTTACAACAACTGCAAGCAAAAGGGGCACATTGCACGATTCTGCAAACAAAAGGGGAACCAGAAACCCCAGCAATACCCGCAACAGCAACAGAAACCCTAGCAATACCCAAGACAACAACAAAAACCTCAGCAACAGCAACAGAATCAGAACCAGAACCAGAATCAGAGGAACGAGATGGTAGTGAAGAATCTCCCTTTCAACTGTCATCAACCAGGACATATGGTGAAGGACTGTCCATTGTGGAAGAGGGCACCACAGCCTAGGGTTTTTACAATCAAGGATGAATCGTCTACTTCTCAGAATGTGAAAGGGAAGGGAGTGCTGGAAGGTACTTTACAGTTTAATGGAATTTACCTCCGTGTTTTATTTGATACTGGCGCTTCACACAGTTTTATTTCAGCCAAAACCATAGATCAGTTTGGCCTAAAACCAATTATTCACCAAACTCCATTTGCGTATCAAACCCCATAGGGGGAAAAACTGAGCTTAAAATGTGTTGTGAGGATATAACTCTCTTATATCTCTCGCACTCTTTTCGATTTGACTTCTATGTTCTAGATTTCAAATGTTTCAATTTTATACTTGGATTAGACTGGTTAAGCAAGTTCCAAGCCAAGATAAAATGTGATAAAGAAATCATAACCCTTATAACTAGCTTAGAGCGAAAAGCTAGAATAACTTGTGGGAAAGCGGGAATTCACACCTGTAGTTTTCTATACGCTTTAGAAGCACCTCAAGAAAGTCTCGACACTTTGGAAGTAGTAAGAGAATTCAAGGACGTATTTGAGGAAGTCGGAAGTTTACCTCCGCATCGAGAGATGGAATTCCGAATTGATTTAGTCCCAGGAGGTAGACAAATGATTCAACCAAAGAGATGGATGGCTCCCAAGGAAGTTCAGGAATTAGAGAAACAAACTCGGGATTTGCTGAGTAAAGGCTTAATCCGACCAAGTTTTTCTAGTTGGGGCTCTGTGGTAGTTTTTGTAGTGAAGTCGGATGGATCTTTGCGACTGTGTGTAGACTATGGAGAGTTGAATAAAGTAACCATCCGAAATAGATATCCATTACCTAGAATTGATGACCTTTTCGACCAATTGCACGGAGCAACGGTATTCTCCCAGATGGATTTAGCAACAGGATTTCACCAATTGAGAATCTCTGAAGATTATATTCCTTTAACAGCATTCAGAGGCCCAGATTTCTTTTATGAATGGTTGGTTATGCCATTCGGACTAACCAACGCACCAGCTTTCTTCGTAGATCTGATGAACAGAGTCTTTAGGAAAATTCTTAATAAATTCGTTCTCGTTTTCATTGACGATATCTTAATCTTTTCAAAAACCGAAGAAGAGCACCGTGGTCATCTTGGAGTAGTGCTAGAAACTCTAAGGAAACACGTGTTGAAGGCAAAGTTTTCAAAATGTCACTTTTGGAAATCGGAAGTGAGATTTTTGGGGCACATAGTAAACGGAGATGGGATATCAGTAAACCCAGTTAAAGTAGATGCAGTACAACTATGGAAACAACCTCAAACACCAACAGATATTCGTAGTTTCCTAGGACTGGTGGGATACTATCGAAGATTTATCCGAGACTACTCCAAAATATCGTCACATCTGACCAAGTTAACAAAGAAGGGCCAAAAGTTTATTTGGGACCCAAAGTGTGAAGAATCGTTTCAAGAACTAAAGAAAAGATTAACTAGAGCACCATTATTAGCTGTTCCCGATGGAACGAGCGGATTTGCGGTTTACACTGATGCTTGTGGAAAGGGAGTAGGAGCGGTGTTAATGCAGAAGGGACAAGTGATTGCATATGCAAGTAAGCAGTTAAAGATTCACGAGAAGAATTACGCATCTCACGACTTGGAGTTATTGGCAGTTTTTTTCGCATTGAGAATGTGGAGACATTATCTGCTAGGTGAGAGATTCGAACTTTGCACCGATCATAAACCATTGAAGTATCTGTTCACTCAAAAATATTTAAATCTAAGACAACATCGGTGGTTGGAATTTCTTGCATCATATGACCTAGATATCATTTATACACCGGGAAAAGCGAACGTAGTGGCAGATGCCTTGAGTAGAAATGCGATATTATCACTTTTGGAAGTCACACCGACTCTCCAAGAAAGGATAATGAGTAATCAGAAAAGGGATCCCAAACTGGAAAAGATTATTCGAGGAGTCACAAACGGAAAAGAGACTGACTTCGAGTTGGACAATCAAGGAGTATTGAGAATAAACGGCAAATTATGCGTACCTAACGTAGATGGGATAAGACAGGAGGTTTTAAAAGAATGCCATGCATCAAAGTTGAGCATCCATCCAGGAATTCATAAAATGAATCATGATATGAGACGAGTATTCTGGTGGTCAGGAATGAATAAAGATATCATTACTTTCGTAAATGAATGTCTATGTTGTCAGCAAGTCAAGGGAGACCATCAAAAGACTGCTGGACTATTACGGCCATTAGAGATTCCCAACTGGAAGTGGGAAATGATATCGATGGACTTCATCGATGGTTTGCCAAGAACAAGGAGAGGCTACGAAGGGATTTGGGTAATCGTAGATCGGTTAACTATGAGTGCACACTTTATTCCAGTAAAACCAACACGCACTGCCATAACATTAGCCGAAGTATTCATGAGAGAGATAGTACGTCTGCATGGAATTCCAACGAGCATTGTAAGCGACAGAGATACCATTTTTACGAGTAAATTTTGGGAAGCTTTGCAAAGAACGTTGGGAACAAAATTGAATTTCAGTACAGCTTACCATCCTCAAACGGACGGTCAGACGGAAAGAGTTAATCGTATATTGGAGGATCTTCTAAGAGCGTGTATTTTAGATTTTGGAGGGTCGTGGGAAGATCATTTACACCTAGTAGAATTTTCATATAATAACAGTTACCAGGCGAGTATATAGATGGCACCACATGAAGCATTATATGGAAGACCTTGTAAAGCGCCAGCATGTTGGGTAGAGTCCGGAAACAAATTGGTACTTGGTCCGGATATGATACTAGAAGCGACAACGAAAGTGGAATTAGTGAAACTGAGAATGAAAGAAGCCCAGGATCGCCAGAAAAGTTATGCCGATCAAAGGCGAAGAGATTTAGTATTCGAAATAGAAGATCTAGTTTTTGTGAAGATCTCACCAATGAAGGGAGTAGTAAGATTTGGAAAATATGGAAAGTTAGCACCAAGATATGTTGGACCTTTCCGCATCTTAGAAAGAATCGGTTTTCAAGCATATAAAGTTGAATTACCAGAATATATGGCAGGAGTTCATAACGTATTTCACGTATCGCACTTGAGAAAATGCATGCACAATCCATCATTAATTCTGGAACCCTCTGTTCAGCAAGAGATAGAGATTGAGCCAGACTTGACAGTGATTAGACATCCATTCAGTATTATTGACCGAGAGGGAAAGCAACTTCGCAACAAAGTAGTGAGGCTACTAAAGATCCAGTGGAGCGAAAACCCGAAAGACTCTATGTGGGAGACTGAGAAGCAGATAAAGAAATTATACCCAGATTTTCCTACGAGTTAGGTATTATTTACTATGGTATGGTTAAAATGTAAGGAAATTTCAATTTCTACATTTCTGTGAGCATTTGCATGTGTGTTTTATGGATTCAGTTTATTAGGACTTATGAACTCTCTTGTATGTTTACATCACTGATGAGTTCTATATTCTTGCTTACGTGTTAGATGGCTCCAGTGTGGAAGACCACGGCAAGAAAGAGGGTGACACCACTCCAGTTTCTTATGCTACAAGCAAAGAGACAAAGAGTAGGAGATTCCGACAACAACCGAGAGAGATCACCCATCGACGACGAAAGTACACACATATCATCAGAAGGATCAGTGCTTGGCAGGAACGAACCAATAGAACAAGATGGAGGACACCAAGATTTTACTGATGAGGATGAGGTGATAGGAGATGAAGGAAGTGTTGACGGTTATGGTGAAGGAGATGAGGGTGATGATGAGGTGGAAGAAGTTGAGTATATAGACGCTGAAGAAGAAGAAGAAGAGGAAGAAGAAGACCAAGTTGTTCCTGGGACTCCAGTCATTGCTACGGGAAACCAGCAAGGGGAACATATAGATCCAAGGGCAGAAGTATGGAACAGGTTGGAACAGGTTCTCATTGATTTTTGCACAGTGGGGGGAGGTGTACAAGTATTTGGAGAGTATGGATATCCCGTGGTGAGGCTGTATTTATTACCACCAGTGGGTCTGATTTATATAGAGGATGACGAGGAGGAGACAGATTCAGAAGACGTAGTTGAAATCATTAATATATCTGATGACGAGGAGGTCGTAGAGATAATAGATATCTCTGACGACGAGTAGTAGGACAAAGACTGGAGGAGGATAGTTACGTATGTATATTTTGGGGCAGTTTAGAACTTGAGTAGTCAAGTCTAGTATTATGGTATGTATCAAGACTAGTGCTAGTATAGAACTAGTCGTATGTGTATGTGTACTAAAACAACCAGTTTATGAAATATTTTCTTTTGGAAACTTTCTACCTTTCTTGTGTAATTTCGGGGCGAAATTCTTTTAAGTGGGGTAGTCTGTAATGGCAGGATTTTTCAAGCCTCTGATATCTATTTTAATATAGAGATTTAAATCAAAAGCAAATAAAGGCAAACAAGTTTAAGGAGATTAACACTTATATATATATAATAAGAGTATAACATGAAAAAGTATATGTATATATATATATATATATATATTCATACATATATATGTTACGGCCAAATATGCATGTATACACCATTTCAATTTGCAACAAACAAGAGAGTTTAAACCAAAACAAAAGAAAGTGCAAACTCCATCATTTAGTAGTAGATTTGGACTTAAACATCACCTAATCACCCATACATAATATCTGCGCATTTGTAAGAATGCAAAACAAATATCAAAGAGAGGAAACCCATTCTCTTGTATATTGATTTGAAGGGTTGAGCTTGGCATTAAATGAAAGTAAGCTTTGCATTAAATGCAAACATAGTCTCATGTACTTTGAAGAGGGAAATAAGGGTTGGTAGGAATCATCTCTTGTGAAGGGTACTTACATGTTTGCTGTAACATATGTGAGCCATTCGAAGAGAGAGAAAGGGGGGTAGGTAAGAAAGCAAAAGAGAGTTTGCTGTAGAAAACTTTAGAGATCTTTGCCTATAAATACACGTCCAATTCCATGCATTTTCTCTTTACAAAGAATACAAGAAGTTTGCTGAGTTTAATCCATACACCAGCTAGAATTTTCAGGAGCATTTACAAGTGAGTAAACCTCACACAAGTCATGTTTGATTTTAAATGTTCACTGTAAAATGTTTTGTGTTTTCATATTCATGTCATAGATGCAAGCATACCAAGTTTTAACACCAGTATTTATGCAAGTATAACAAGTTATATCTTCATTCATCTATGTATGCAAGTATTGTCTGAAATAAAAATGAGTTCATCAACTATTTGATCAAAGAAACCAAGACAGTTTTGTTTACTGTCAAAAACAAAACCTTTGTAAAATGAAATATACCTTGTTGATCTCACAAACATAAGTTATACCAGCCTATATATATGTTATACTTATATACGAGAATATATATACATATATCAGCAAGAACAAAACTAAACTACCTTTGTTTTAAAAACCAAGAATTCAAGAAAAACAGCAGTACTCTGTCATCTACATTTCAATCCGAAATTTCAAACATCGTGAAACTTAATTACAGAGTTATAGATGTAATCAACAAAGCAAATGATGATTTTTAAAAGTAGTTTCGTGATCTTTAATGTTGAGATGAGGGAGAAGGATTCAGATAACCGAAAATGGCACTTTGACCAAATTCCGGCGATCGGTGACGATGATGGTCGGGGCGTGGAGCGTGGAGGAGCTGGACACATCGGAGATCATGGGAAAAATACCCCATGATTTTTCCAGTGAGTGATTCGAGCTGTCGAGCTCGATTTACGTTTTGAGAGGCAAAATGGGTTCATCGGTTTGGAGGCGACGTACGGGTCCCACGGTGGTGCGAGTTGGCCGAGGCTTGGCGTGGAGTGACGTTGGGTCTTGGCGAAGGTGGTTGCGGCGGTGCGAGGTGCTCCGGCGGTCTGAAGCGATGGGGCGAGCTCGGTTTTGGTGAAGTACTTTTTGATGTTGTGTACTGGAAAAATGGCGGAGCATCGATTTCGAGGAGGAGGTGATAATCGGAGGTGGTGGCTGGTCAGTGGTGATCAGTGGCGAAGATGGAGTTTGTGGGTGGTGGTTCGGTAGTCGTACGGTGGCGTGGGAGGTTGTGCACGTGCACAGTTGTGCACGTTTGCACAGTAGTTCGAGAAGAATAAAATGGCGAACCAGGTGGGGGGGCAAGATACAAGGCTGGTAAGAGAAAACAAAGCGATCCACACGAGTTGGTAAGGCGATTTTGAGATGCCGAAATCGACTTGTTAAATACAAGCGAGAACCGATTTCTAATGCAAGAATTTAATTGAATCGAATTTAATTTAATTAAATAAATAAATAAAATTATTCAGAAAATAATTAATTTAAATAAAAAATAGAGTTTTCATTTAATATGGCGTAAACCAGTGGAACGGTCAAGACGACAATGAGGTCCCAGAATCGAAGTTGTTCGAAGAAGTTCGTCAAGTTAGAACTGGAGTTTTAAAAAGATAATTTAATCTAAATAAATTATAAAACAATTATTTAAGTGTAAATAAAGGAAAATAAATATTTGACAAATCAAATCGGAGTATAGAACATCGTCTAACAGTCGATGACAAGCGAGATAAAACACCGTGTGCGTAGCACGGGCTTTTTCTATACTTCACCAAATATTTGTAAAAGCTATACAACAACTTGTGTACGACGTACATACTTCAACTGATCAATGATAAAATATATTTTTACATATCCAAGATGAACCAGAGGATTATATATTGTATATATAATTATAAATATAGGATGTGCAACTGAATTAAAGACAGTAAGCTGATAATAAATTATCGACTATAAAAGATATTTCGTACATCATTTCGAAGAGTCCGGAATTTACATACCACTTCGACTCGAATTATACGACGTATACCGAAAAATCGATAAAGATGAAGGATGCAAGCACTATTCCAAAATAGTATCTACGGTCTGTTCAATCACAGAACAGATCCGAACAGTCGGATATCTGACAACGTATATCGATCAGATTTTACACATCAACTTTACATAAGTGTATTATGATTGGTGGCGGAGAGATTCGTTTCTTTAGCCTTATACCCAGAATATATTTGTGGAAAAAAATGAGTGATCTGTCAGATAGGACGGTGTGATATTCAAAGACGTTGAAGAATAATCCGTCAACGGTAAACGTGGCTTCAAACTTCACAACCCGGAAAGACAATAGTTGGGCTAGGCAGCATGGCTAGTTGGGTCATACCCAAGCAGGGTATATTATCACTATCTAGAGTATTTCCTTTTGTTTCTTAAATCTATATTCACTGCTGTAACTTCGGTAATCGGTGGGTCATTCCCAACCGTGGAGGTTGTAATATATTCGTTACACTCAAGCTAAATGAGTGGACGGTCATGTGTGGCCAGGTTGCAGGATGTTCTTGTTGAACCCCAGTGTATCCTCTCTAGAGTACACTGATCGGTGGGTGCTCCCATACCCTGTCAGTTAGAAACCAAATTTCAATAAGCGCTCGGGTTTTAGATTTTATTCTATGTACGTGAACGTGAGATGCAAGCGATTCACTAGATGATTATTTATTTGATAAATACTATCGTAAATATCAAATGTTTTGATATCAAAATACAAGGGTCATTTTCCATATGTTAGTTATGGAGTTGGGCTTAAGATTTCTAAAGTAATTGAATCTATTAATAACGGAACACCTTATTCCTTATTTCCCTGTTTACATCTTTTTAACTATATTTACTCACACCAGTCCCCTGACTGACCCGGAGTTTATTTTCTGTGTTTTCCCTAAACTCTTGGGTACTCATAATATTTATTATGAGTAGGCAAGTAATTCAGGTAGGCAAATGGAACCTTACGAAGTTCAAGTTGCAGGACCAGTCTAGTAGTCTTATCTACACCTATGTATCCAGTTTAGATTTGTATTCCCATATCATGATGTAAAATTTGTTAATGTACTATGATGATGTAATATGATGATGTACTATGATGTAGCAGACCCTATGATGTAATGTATTTTGTATTTTTAAATTCCGCTGTGAGATTTCTGATAACTTCTTATTCTTCTATTCTATTAGTTCTATCTTTTCTATCTCATCCTCTAATTTCTTTCAAAAATGACACGGTTTTCGAGGGGTTGAAAATCGCTCCATTACAGAAGGTAAAGTAGAAGTACTTCAAATCATTTATTAAATATAATTGTTTACAATAAAAGCCCATCAACTTCCAATACCCAATTACATGCTAAAATATCTGTCTTGCTCAAAAACAAAGAAGCATGAAAATAAATTGTAGTATTCCCCAATAAAGCAAAGCAAGCCATAGCCAAGAGAGATCCAAGCCGTACATGAAAGAGCCTGGGAACTTGGTAACATCTGAACTAAGTTATATTCCCACCCTGCGAATCTGGGGAGGGGGGGACAGAAGAAAAAGAGGCGAAACAAAATAGGTCAGTCATAAAGACTGAGTAAGTCCTAGTGACTTTCAGCATAAAAACAGGTAAAGATAACATGGCATGAATAAACTAAGAGCAAACATAAGTATGGTGACAAGATAAGCTACAGGCACGATAACCAAGAATAAACTAAGTATAATTTCGCAAGATTTCTATCAAGCAACGCAAGATTGCTCTGCTTCACCAAAATATTTCTATGATATCTATTTGCTCTGCACCACCCGTACTAGTATCCCAACCCGTGTCATGTGTTGACTATAAAGTGATCCCTTGCCTAATGTCATGAAATGACCCATTACATGGTCCAACGAAACGATCTATTAATCGATCGGCTTCCAACAAATCCTAGCTCATTCATGTGTTTGTGTCATATGGCCCTATCACGAATGTAGTTACCTGTGCTAGGTCCACCATAGGGTATATCAAGCCCTAGGGTGCCAACCACCGACACGAAACAGGCATGCACAGTGTCAACCCACTGATGCCCAATGCCTGCTTTTTCAACTATGGACTACGTGCACGACCATAGTCCGCCTGAACCTACACTGGCGCACCAACTCAGCCGTCGTTCTGGTCACTTACAATCAGCCTAGTAATCATGCCCCACCCTGCCTAGTTCCAGGGTACCATGATACATCTAGTGGGTTACTACTGAAATGGACCGCGTAACTAGGGTTTTCGTCCAATAGGTTAAGTGTCATTTAAATTCGTGACTTAACCCTTATCAGTCTAGCATGTCAAGTTGGTTAAGTGTTGTCACTCAAGATCATGACTTAACCCGCCTACGTGTCATGTCAAATTGGCTAAGTGTTGTCATTTAAGTTCATGACTTAGCCCTACGAATCATGTGTCAAGTTGGTCAAGTATATTCAAGCGGATTCATGACTTAACCCTACCAAATCATCGTGTCAAATTGGTTAAGTATATTCAAGCAGTTCAGGTTTACTTAACCCACCCATTCATATCATATTGGTTAAGTGTCATTAGTCTAGTCATATTACTTAACCTTTCCATTCTTAGCATGTCAGTTTATCTGCATTAATTAATTATTAATGCATCAACCACTCACATTAGACCTATTATTGTGGTCACTGGATATGCCGGGCAGTTCCGGGCAGAATTACACCACAACTCAGTCTAAACTCGGGTTTAAGCACGATATGACTAACTTCTCACATTGGATCTTATTATTTGCAGTCGCTGGATATGTCGGGCGGTTCCGGGCAGAATTACACTGCAAACTCAATCCAACCTCGAGTTAGCCATGTTCACGTTCACGTTCATATTCATATTCATGTTCATGTTTCTACCACGTTCATATTTCCAGTTATATGCCAATTATCAAGTTCATAATTCATGTTTTTACCCCAAAACATATTCCCATAGTATTATCATAATTCACAATAAAGTTACGCTAAGTTATAGCCTTTTATTTACAATACATGCCAACTACCCAAAACCCAACTTAGGCGCGTTCATATTAAACATCTACCAAGTCATAAATTATCATATACATTTCAACCCCAAATTTTACATAATTAACATATGCCCAAGTTCTAGATTACATGTCAGTTTTACATATGCCCAATTTTATACCAATTTACACATATACCAAGTTTCATGATTTACATGTTTACAAAGCTATGCCCCATTTACATAGATCAAGTCTTATACCCAAAATTACATGTATACCACGTTTACACGAATTTGCCCATAACAAGTTCTAGCCAAATTACATATATCAAGATCCATGTCAAATTACATATTCCAATCCCCATTCTTGCAATTACCATTATAATGACAATACCCAAATATCCAATTTCATGTTAATGGTAGTAATACCCAAATATCCAATTTTTATGTTATGCCATCAATTTTACCAAACAAATATATCCAAATAGGTATTATCCTAATATTTCCCCGTATTCAATCGTACGCAAATCGTGGTTTAGGCCTCGGTCCGAAATTGACCAAGGTTCATCAAAAGAAATTAAATAGGGGAAGATAGAATTTTGTATAAACATAAGATCAGAGAGAAAAACATCATCACAGGCATGAAGACTACAACTTGATAATGATATCAACATGAAATATGAAAACTGATTTACAACAGGCTGCATAGATCATGAACTTGTCGTGAGAAAAGATAAACAAGTCTCAAAACTCAAGAATCAAGAAGCAAGAGAAATAGATCTGAATCGATAAACATACTTAAATCCAATTCCACCTTATTCCATGGCCATATTATAATTAAATATTTAAATCTAAAAACAACTAGAACTTACACTGCGCGGATCGAGAATTAGAAAGCAGAAGTTGATGTTGAATCTCTATTTGATTAATCGTGTTCTAATTGAAAACCCCCAATTTGCAAATCTCTATGCGTAGTCTTGATGGAGTAGAAGTAGTCCCTTATTTTCTTTTGATTATAACTAGAATTTTGAGCAGCATAAGGCTAGAGAGAATTGGTGTGGAAATAATGGGGCTGGGGGGTTGTTTATATAGGATTAGATGAACGAACCTAGACTGAAAACGAGACCAGAAACATCAGGATGAACCTAGACCAAAAACTAGTTTTTGACACCAGGCCGACCCCCAGGTTGACCATAGGGTCAACCTGGTCCCTGGGAGGTCGACCATAGTGTCGACCCCAAGTCGACCTGGTCCTGGGCGGGAAAATTCCCGCCCAGTCTGTGTTGGGGTTTGAATTTGAATTTTGAGCTATTTTCGATTCTGAAAATTCCTGGAACTTCGGAGCGTCATATCTCCCTCATACAGACTCCTTTTCTGAAAACTCTCATTTCCAAGCAGAATTTCGAGACGAACGCAATGGCGCAACCCCTTTCCCTTGATTCTTATTTTAAAATTTAATTCTGCCTTGATTTATGGTTTTAACATGTTATTAAAATTCGTATTGTTACATTCTCCCCTCCTTAAAGGATTTCGTCCCCGAAATCTTCAGGTTAAGAAGAATGTTTCCTACCATCCATCATCCATCTACTCAAAACATCATCCACAAGCAATCATTGTCCTTAAAAGATTTCTAATGCTGGATGAACATATGCAGAAAGTGTGTGTGTATGTTGCTTATCTAATGCAAATGATCAGGCCTAATTGATCTTCTTAATGCAAAATATGTTCAGTGCCATGAGTCCAACTTGTATGCAAATAGTCCTATTCTCATAAACACTATATGTGTGCACAAACATCCATCCATATGCAATATCCACATGATAACACATTCAATTTCATCTATAAACAAGTATAAACACTCATGCATATGCAATATGAAAGGTGACTGAGCCGATCTAGTGTCTAATGTGTGTGTATATGCATCCATGAGCAACCACTAGCAACCACTTGCAACCACCAATCATAACATGTCTCAAACACATGTTTACACCTAATTGTTCCCACCTAAAGATATAGTCGAATGATAGAAGCAAGAAAAAAAACATTGTGCCCATTAGTCAATGTCAAAACTGGAAATCTATGTCACATATATAGTGATTAGGAGAAGAACTCCCTAAGCACTAGCCCCGAAGACCGAAATCAAAATCAGACTGATAGCCAAAGAATTTCTCATCCTTAGGCTTGTTGACAAGTTTCTCGAAAACTACCTCCTTCGCACGACAACCCAATAAAGCTTGAAACAAGATTAGTCGCAGATGGAACTACTGTGGCTACAGATGGAGGTTGGGCAATCCTTTGCCCTCCAACATGTGTCGTACATTTACAAAATTATGGCAAAAGAGAAAGAAAGAAGAGATTCAAAGAGAGAATCAAAAGACAGTGCATATGGCTTTGGGGAATATGCCTTTCGTAAAACAAAACTTTTCATAGAAAAATGCTTCTTTGTAAACGTTTTGAAAATAATTTCAGAAGGTTTTAAAAAGCTTTTGCCCAGTTTGGTAACCTTATGCTCTGATACAAAATGTAACACCCCACATCCGTTAAGGTCACTAACAAAGGGAATGCCTTAACTTCAATGGAGCATTATGGGTACTGGAACATAAATATTACAAGACAGACATATATATAACAGCGGAAGGTAAAGTAGAAGTACATCAAATCATTTAAAAATATAATTGTTTACAATAAAAGCCCATCAACTTCCAATACCCAATTACATAGCTAAAATATCTGTCTTGCTCAAAAACAAAGAAGCATGAAAATAAATTGTAGTATTCCCCAATATAGCAAAGCAAGCCATAGCCAAGAGAGATCCAAGCCGTACATGAAAGAGCCTTGGAGCTTGGTAACATCCGAACTAAGTTAAATTCCCACCCTGCGAACCTGGAGGGGGGGCGACGGAAGAAAAAGTGGCGAAAAAAAAACAGGTCAGTCATAAAGACTGAGTAAGTCCTAGTGACTTTCAGCATAAAAACAGGTAAAGATAACATGGCATGAATAAACTGAGAGTAAACATAAGCATCGTGACAAGATAAGCTACAGGCACGATAACCAAGAATAACATCATATGATTTTTGTCGAGTATAACATCGCAAGGTTCCCGTTCAAGATAAACTAAGTATAATTTCGCAAGATTTCTATCAAGCATCGCAAGATTGCTCTGCTTCACCAAAATATTTCTATGATATCTATTTGCTCTTCACCACCTGTACTAGTATCCCAACCCGTGTCATGTGTTGACTATAAAGTGATCCCTTGCCCAATGTCATGAAATGACCCATTACTTGGTCCCACGAAACGATCTATTAATCGATCGGCTCCCTACAAGTCCTAGTCGTTCACGTGTCTGTGTCATACGGCCCTATCATGAATGTAGTTACCTGTGCTAAGTCCACCATAGCGTGTATCAAGCCCTAGGGTGCCAACCACCGACACGAATATGGCATGCACAGTGTAAACCTACTAATGCCCAATGCCTGCTTTTTTAACTCCGGACTACGTGCACGACCATAGTCCGCCTGAACCTACACTGGCGCACCAACTCAGCCGTCGTTCTGGTCGCTTACAATCAGCCCAGTAATCGTGCCCCACCCTGGATAGTTCCAGGGTACCATGATACATCTAGTGGGTTTCTGTTGAAATGGACCGCGTTACTAGGGTTTCCGTCCAATAGGTTAAGTGTTGACATTTAAATTCGTGACTTAACCCTTATCAGTCTAGCATGTCAAGTTGGTTAAGTGTTGTCATTCAAGTTCGTGACTTAACCCGCCTACATGTCATGTCAAATTGGCTAAGTGTTGTCATTTAAGTTCATGACTTAGCCCTACGAATCATGTGTCAAGTTGGTTAAGTATATTCAAGCGGATTCATGACTTAACCCTACCAAATCAACGTGTCAAATTGGTGAAGTATATTCAAGCGGTTCAAGTTCAGGTTTACTTAACCCACCCATTCATGTCATATTGGTTAAGTGTCGTTAGTTTATCATATTACTTAACCTTTCCATTCTTAGCATGTCTGTTTGTTGGCATTAATTAATTATTAATGCATCGACTACTCACATTAGACCTGTTGTTGCGGTCACTGGATATGTTGGTTGGTTCCGGGCAGAATTTCACCACAACTCAGTCTAACCTCGGGTTTAAGCACGATATGACTAACTTCTCACATTTGATCTTATTATTTGCAGTCATTCGATATGCCGGGCGGTTCCGGGCAGAATTACACTGCAAACTCAACCCAACCTCGAGTTAGCCATGTTCACGTTCGCATTCATATTCATATTCATATTCATGTTCATGTTTCAACCACGTTCATATTTCCAATTATATGCTAATTATCAAGTTCATAATTCACGTTTTTACCCCAAAACATATTCCCAAAGTATTATCATAATTCACTATAAAGTTACGCCAAGTTATAGCCTTTTATTTACAATACATGCCAACTACCCAAAACCCAACTTAGGTGCGTTCATATTAAACCTCTACCAAGTCATAGATTATCATATATGTTTCAACTCCGAATTTTACATAATTAACATATGTCCAAGTTCTAGATTACATGTCAGTTTTACGTATGCCCAATTTTATACCAATTTACACATATACCAAGTTTCATGATTTACATGTTTACAAAGCTATGCCCCATTTACATAGATCAGGTCTTATACCCAAAATTACATGTATACCACGTTTACACCAATTTACCCATAATAAGTTCTAGCCAAATTACATATATCAAGATCCACGCCCAATTACATATTCCAATCCCCATTCTTGCAATTACCATTATAATGACAATACCCAAATATCCAATTTCATGTTAATGGTAGTAATACCCAAATATCCAATTTTAATGTTACGCCATCAATTTTACCAAACATATATATCCAAATAGGTATTATCCCAATATTTCCCCGTATTCAATCGTACGTAAATCGCGGTTTAGACCTCGGTCCGAATTTGACCAAGGTTCATCAAAGGAAAATAAATAGGGGAAGATAGAATTTTGTATAAAAATAAGATCAGAGAGAAAAACAACATCACAGGCATGAAGACTACAACTTGATAATATATCAACATGAATCAAGAAAACTAATTTACAACAGGCTGCATAGATCATAAACTTGTCGTGAGAAAAGATAGACAAGTTTCAAAACTCAAGATTCAAGAAGCAACAGAAATAGATCTGAATAGATAAACATACTTAAATCCAATTCCACCTTATTCCATGGACATATTATAATTAAATATTTAAATCTAAAAATAACTAGAACTTACATTGCGCGGATCGAGAATTAGAAAGCAGAAGTTGATGTTGAATCTCTATTTGATTAATCGTGTTCTAATTGAAAACCCCCAATTTGCAAATCTCTATGCATAATCTTGATGGAGAAGAAGTAGTCCCTTATTTTATTTTAATTATAACTAGAATTTTGAGTGGCATAAGGCTAGAGAGAATTGGTGTGGAGAGAATGGGGCTGGGAGGCTGTTTATATAGGATTAGACGAACGAACCTAGACTGAAAACGAGACCAGAAACATCAAGATGAACCCAGTCCCAAAACTGGGTTTTGAAACCAGGTCGACCCCTAGGTCGACCTGGTCCCTGGGAGGTCGACCATAGTGTCGACCCCCAGGACGACTTGGTCCTGGGCGGGAAAATTCCCGCCCAGTTTGTGCTGGGGTTTGAATTCGAATTTCGAGCTGTTTTAGATTCTGAAAATTCCTGAAACTTCGGTGGGTCATATCTCCCTCACACGGACATAGTTTTTCGAAAACTCGGATCGTTTCCAAGCAGAATTTCAAGACGAACGAAATGGCGCTTCCCATTTCCCTTGATTCTTATTTTAAAATTTAGTTCTACCGTGGTTTATGGTTTTAACATGTTATTAAAATTGGGGTTGTTACACTAGCCTCTAAGTACCTCCTGAACCAGCCAAGTATTGGCAAACCCTCTGGAAGGTTAAGATTCCCAGACATGCTGAAACGAAAAAGAAAAGATTCGAAATGAAGGATAGAAAGATAGTGCATATAGCTTTGGAGATTATGCCTTTTTAAATTTAAAACAACACTATTCCTTGTAAAATGCTTCTTTATATTTCTTTTTTGAAAGATAGTTTTCAAAAACTCTTATCTGATCTGGTAAACCTTTTGCTCTGATACCGAGTGAAACACCCCACCTCGGTTAAGGTCACCCACACAGGGTATGCCTTAACTTTGGTGGAGGGTTATAGGTACAAGACACAGAATAATTTGCAAGGCAGATAAATTTAAGCAGCGGAATTCAAATATTTATTTCATATGTAGTTCAATACAAAAGCATTACATCAAATTGTCTCAAAAACAACTTCAAAACATTTCACCATAATTTCTGTCTTGATTATTCAATAAATAAGCATAAACCAAAAAGTAAAAATGTGTAAATCCCCAAGGATCATATCCAAAGCCATAGCCAATGCAAGTGAGTCCAAGTCATACATCTTCTTTCTTCAAGCTTGTAAAGAGTCTGATTAAGCTGGAGTATTTCCTCCCTGTGGACCGGGGGGGGGGGCGGAAGAAAAGAAGACGAAAGAAAACGGGTCAGACAATAAGTCTTGTAGGTTCAGTGGTTATTAGTATTTAAACAAGAAAAGGGATCATGACAGTGATAACAGAATATAGGACAATACCCTAATATAAGATAAGAGGGACGTGTGATCGCACCCATTACTATAGTTGCTCTGCACCTACTAAACCATTTGTTCAACCAGCCCACGTGTTTACAACAAACGATCCCCTTAATGGTCGGCTCCTACTCGCATGTATTCATGTCCTGTGTCCTTCAGCCCCGCTTGATTGTAGTCACTTGTGCTGGTCCCACCATGGTGGTGTATCAGTCCCTCTGGTGGCAACCCGACACGATTCAAGATGCACATGGTACACTACTGATGCCCAGTGCCTTATTTTTTCCACTCCGGAGTACGTGCACACCCATACTCCGCCGGAACCAACATTGGCCCACCAACCACCGACGTTTTGACTGCTTATAGTTCAGCCCAGTAATCGTGCCCCACCCCGTGCCTAGTTCAGGGTACCATGATACATCTATGTGGGTTACTGCTGAAATGGGTCCCCATTACTAGGGTTTTCTAATCAACATGTTTATTTGGTTAAGTGTCCAAGTTTACCTAACCCATCCCATTTGTTTTAGTTAACATGTTGAATCGGTTAAGTGTTTTCCTAATTTAATTAACCCTACTAATCCTGACTTAGCTTTAATTTATTAGAGCACCAACCACTCATATTAGACAGGTCTTGTTGTGGTCATTGGATATGCCGGTCGGTTCTGGGCAGATTTACACCACAACTCAGTCTAACCTCGGGTTCTTTATGGGCTTGATGCACTAACCACCCACATTAGACAGGTCTTGTTGTGGTCACTGGATATGCCGGTCGGTTCCGGGCAGATTTACACCCCAACTTAGTCTAACCTCGGGTTAGGCATATTTGTCTTTTCTAAATTCATATTTTTCTATATATGTCAAATTTCTTTATGTGAATTAGATTTTATTTAATCACGACACAATTATCCTGTGATTTTGCTCAACATAAATGGTATATCAAATATACCATTAAATGAACAAATGTATGCCATGAATTTTCATATTTCCCATCGCTACCCCCGTGGAACGTATGCGTAAGTTACATAAAAAGTTGGGCTAGCAAATTAGCCCAAACCCATAAAAAAAGGGGTAATAAACAAAGAACATGACATAAACATAAAATAGCATACATTAAACTTATCACATGTAACTTGGCATAGATGTATATCATTAACTTTAATCATTTGGGCAAATGTGAACTTGTGACTAAGTTGAATCTAATGGTCATGTAAACTTGACAAAGGTCTAGCATGAAAGCTTAACATATAATCACAGTTTCAACCTACAACTTGGCATATAATCTTATGCATGTCAAAACATAAGAAAGCTATCATAATCATTTTCTTATTAAAATTTAGCATGATGTTAACAACATAAGAGGACTACAATTCCACTTTTACAACGTAAATAGATTCAACTTGGCATAGTTCTAAATATTTATAAATGTAAATCTAACATGTAAACATGTAATTTAAAACCTAAACTTGCAAATAACCACCAAATTACAACATGACATGTTTTACCATTTTGTTGGCATAATAAGTTCTTTACTCAATCGTAATAACATACGATGTTGTTCATCACCCAAGCATAAAGACATGAAATATACAACATGTTCATCGCCACAAACATATAGACAAGATTAATTACAACGAGAATCAAATCTCATACATAAGCATCGTACTATATTCTAATTACAACATGTCATGATTCAATCGAAAGGAATGTTTAAATCTGCGTAACAACTAACTTACAAACTAAAAGAAATTCTTACGTTCTAAAATCTGAATTCTGAAATTGGAGATGCGCTCCTTTGATGAAGATCGTTGAATTAAGCTAGTTGTAGTTTGATTTTAGATGTAGCTTTTTAACTCGTCTCTAGAATTGAAAAGGGTGGCGGCTACTCCAAATCCTCCATTAACGGCATTTCAGTTCTAGGTTTATTTTTCTGTGTGTTTTTAGGTTAGGCGTTGAGTTGTTTATATAGAATTTCAGTTTGATTATAGCTGTCAGATGAACCTAGGGTTAATCACAACCACTCAGACCTGATCAGGCCCATCCAGAAACCCTAGTGACTCAGCAGTGAGTCAGAAATCGTTCAAATTTCAGATCTGGCCTGGGGCCAGGTCGACCCCCAGGTCAACCCTAAGGTCGACCCCCAGGTCGACCTCAAGGGGGGAGGTCGACACTAGGGTCGACCCCCTGGTCGACCTGCCTGGGCGGGAATTTTCCCGCCCAGCACGCTTCTGGCTTCTGTTTGAATTTTGAACTCGTTTTCGAACTGTTTTGAATTTATTCGAATTCTCTGGAAACTTCCGACAGCCATAACTTCTTCATTCGAAGTCCAATTCACGCAAACTTGTACTCTATCTCAACCAGAATTCCGAGACGAACATAATGGCATAACCGGATTCCCTTAATTCTTACATTTTAAATTAAGTATTACATGATTTATTATTATAACGTTAATAGAAAGTACGGGGTGTTACAATAGTGGTTTTTCGAGACATATGATGGGAAATCCAAAAATACTAAATAATCTAGTCTATGAAGATGGTGGAATGGTGAACTTTGGTGATAACTCTAAAGGATACATTATTGGGATTGACAATGTTGGTAATTCTGAAACTCCTACTATTTCTGATGTTCTATTAGTTAGGAATCTAAAACATAATTTACTAAGTATAAGTCAACTTTGCGATAAGGTCTATAAAATAAACTTTGAGAAAGATAAATGTTTTATAGAAGATAGGAAGTCGAAAGTAATATTCGAAGGAGATAGAAAGAAAAATATCTATATATTGAGTATGAAAATCTCCAACGATAATCTATATCTTATGGGAAATTCAAGTGACCCATGGATCTGGCAAAAGAGATTTGGTCATATAAATTACAAACACATCTTTGGGATTTCTAAATTAGATTCAATTATGGGATTACCCAAAATGAAATTTAAAATTAATAATTTATGCGATGCTTGTCAGTTCGGAAAATTAAAAAGAAGTTCATTTAAATCAAAAGTGGAAATTACGACCTTGAAACCATTAGAGTTAATTCATATGGATTTATTTGGTCCATCTCAAACCTAATCAATAAATCATTATAGATATGTTTACGTAATATTCGACATTTTTTCTAGATTTACTTGGACTTTGTTTCTTAAAAATAAAAGTGATGCTTTTGATCAATTTAAAACTTTTGCTAAAAGAATTCAAAACTAATTATCCCTAAAAATCAAAACAATATGTAGTGACCACGGAGGAGAATTCAAAAACGAAAATTTTGCAAAAATTTGTAATAAAAAGGGAATAACCATAATTTTTCTATCCCTAGAACCACTCAACAAAACGGAGTAGTAGAACATAAAAATAGGACAATACAAGAGTATGCGAAAACCATGTTATCTGATTGTAATTTACTAAGAAAGTTTTGGGCTGAGGTAGTTGCAACAGCTTTTTATATATAGAATTTCAATCAGACCCTTAACTCATAAAACACCATATGAACTTCTGTATAATAAGAAACCAAAAGTATTCTATTTTAAGATATTTGGACATAAATGTTTTATACTTAATACTAAAGAAAATTTAGATAAATTTGACTTGAAATCCGATAAAGGAATATTTATTGGATATTCAGAAAGAAGTAATGCACATAAAATTTTTACTTCAAGAACCAACACTATAGAAGAAACCTTAAACATATCCTATAACAAAAATTATAAAAGTATAACACAACACAATGAAGATGAATGAGAAAATGAAGTCAATGAAACAAATCATGGAGATAGTCAACCAAATAAACGAATTAGATTACTAAGAGACCATACTGTAGAAAATATCTTAGGAGATATTGAATCCATCGTTAGGGCTCGTAATCAATTAAATAATATGAGTAATTCTGCATTTATTTCTACTATTGAACCTAAGAATCCAAAGGAAGCATCTTCCGATGATTAATGAATCCTTGCCATGCAAGAAGAACTGAATCAATTTACTAGGAATGATGTATGGGAAATCAATCCTAAACCAGAGGATAAGACTATAATAGGAACTAAATGGGTTTATAAGAATAAAATGAATGAACATGGTGAAGTCGTAAGAAATAAGGCACGATTAGTAGCACAAGGTTATACTCAGGAATAAGGAGTAGATTATGATGAAACTTTTTCCCCTATAGCTAGATTAGAAGCAATTAAGATATTACTAGCCTTTCCAAACCACAATAATTTCAAATTATATCAAATGGATGTTAAACTTGGTTTTCTAAACAGATTTGTTAAAGAAGACGTATATATAGAGGAACCGCCTCTTTTTGAATGCGAAAAGTTACCAAATCACGTATAAAAGTTAAATAAAAGCATTATATGGATTAAAACAGGCTTCAAGGGCTTGGTATGATAGATTAAGAAATTACTTATTACAGTCCAACTTTGAAACAGGAAAACTAGATAACACCTTGTTTATTAAAAGGAATAATAAGGATATACAATTTGTAAAAATATATGTTGACGATATAATTTTCGGATCACCAAATAATAAGATGAATAAAGAATTTTCAGATATTATGACCCAAGAATTTGAGATGAATGATATGGGAGAACTAATATTCTTCTTAGGGTTATAAATTCGTCAATTAAAGAATGGAATATTTATGAATCAAGAAAAGTATGCAAGAGATTTAATTAGTAAATATAATTTAACAACTAATGGGGGACCAACACCAATGGCAACTAATATAGCATTAAGTAAAGATGATACATCAAAAGACGTTGATAAAAAATTATATAGATAAATGATAGGATCAGTATTGTATATAACCGCTAGTGGACCAGATATTATACATAGTGTATGTCTCTATGCAAGATATCAATGGCAACCTAAGGAAACACATTTAAAAGCTGTAAAACGTATTCTAAGATATGTAAAACATACATCAGACTTTGGATTATTTTATCCTAAGGATGATTCATTCGACTTAGTTTCTTATTGTGACGCTGATTATGCAGGATGTAAATCTGATCGTATAATTACTAGTAGAACATGTCATTTCTTAGGACATTTACTAGTCTTGTGGTTGAGTAAAAAGAAAAATACTGTATCTTTGTCAACAACTGAAGCATAATATATCTCTTCTACTTTAGCATCTTCACAAGTAATATATATGCAACAAACTCTAAATGATTTTGGATTAAATATAAATAAATCACCAATATACTGCGATAATATGAGTGCTATAAATATATCTAAAAATCCAACTCATTACTCAAGAACTGAACATATTGATATAACATCATTTTCTAAGACATAACATAAGTAAAGAGAAAATTTCACTTGAATTTATGGAAACAGATAAACAAATAGCAGATAAATTAATAAAACCATTAAATGAAGCAAAATTTACTAAATTAAGAAGCGAATTAGGTATTTGTTCACTAAGGGAATTAGAATAATTAAATATATTAATATATATAAGAATAACATTAAAAATAAAAAAAATAAAATAAAAAACATAAGTATGTCGACATGCATATGACACTATGTCGACATATGTAATAACCCGTAACTTCCCCGGTAAGGAAAGTCCGGATACTTTGAGAACAACACACAAAAGAACGCAGATAGAAGAACATTTCATTGCTTATTACAACAATTCATCAGAATACAAGAATATACAAAGTATGAATGAATAAAATACATTCACAAAATATCAGAGATTACAATACATTATATAGCAGCGGAAAATAATACAATACACAACTAGAAGTAATACACGGAAACAGAGCTTTCCGAGTATCGTTCCAGCTGTAAATCAGGATCCTGTGAATATAAATCTGCAAAACCAAAACTACTAGCTGCCCATGTCAAAATAAGGGCACCCAGAGTTTAGGTTAAAACTATAAACACCAGGTCAGTCATGGGACTGGTGTGAGAACTAAAACAGTTATTTATCTTTATTTTAAAGTCAGGTAAATCAAGGAACCACGCCGTATGAAAAGGAACGGGTTTCTTCCCAAGAATACCAGTGCATAAAACAAACAACGCAATGCTAAATAAAGAACAATGAAGCTATTATAAGACCCAGGTCCCATCACACAATGCAACGCAAGCTGGAGGATAGGGTTTTACCTTATAATAGCCAAAGAATGCTTGATACGTTTAAAAACACATTATTTGATACTATAATAAGTGCATAGTGTATAAAACAATTTCAATCATAAGTATCAATCATAGATGGAATGGGTACCATATATCATGTCGCCATATATAGGTATACAATCAAAACCACAAAGTCACGTATTGGAAGTTGGGTTTCCATCTGTGAACCGAGGCAAAAGATAGTCCTCTACCGATTCGAGTGCCTCTAGCCCGCCCCTTAGGACCCAGACTCAGGTGGGCCCTTGGATCGTCAGGGTCGGTCCACCGATGTGGATTAAAATGCCTGAACATTGCGTTTCCCCGCCCTTTGGGGCGTAAATGAGCTAACGAATGACTCCATCGGCTTCGCATGGTCACCGATATATCTGAGGCGTCTCGCAACAGCAACAACCACATAAGTCAAACTTGTTAGGGTGTGTAAAACCACTGACACCACTTCTAACTAGAAAGAAACGCATGTCCTCCCTGAGGTCCTCTCCCGTTTTTGGTTCACACCGGGGTGTGAGGCTTCCGAATCAAAGCTACACAAAGCTATGCCACACAGGCGGTGCTTTGATCATCAACCACAAGACTTTGCTTTTCAACAGAAGCCTTGATCAATTGCCACTTGGGCATGCCACACAGGCAATTCACTCCATGCGATGGATATCCATCAATATATAACCCCTGAGTTCGTACGTCTCAGAGAAGGGCGTTAAGCAAGAGAATAAATTCTCCGCCGCCAAATAGATATATATTTAATAGAAATCAATCACATAGACTAAAATCCAATGTCAGACACACAGTCCATTTACAAGTTCGTTCTGGGTCTGAACGAAACCGGAGGCACCTTGTACCTCGCATATCCATCGATCTCCAAGTACGTCTGGACGACCACTAACTGATTCCCTCCTCTTGGGTGTACGGCCCAATCAAGATCATCAGTAATCACCTAAACGACGTGAAGACCTCCGGTCTTCGACCACCGTCTTCATCCTCGACACCACGTCGAATCAGTTATTCAGAATGGGATAAACCAGGTCTTTCTGAATAACTCGCGTATATAATAAACACAAACACAACATACGCCTCATTCCAATTCATCAGTCACTAACCGCAAATTAGCAAGAGAATAATTCCCCAAACATTAACCCCGAAGGCCGAAACCAACATCAGATCAATACCCAAGAAACCATTCTTTTTAGCTAACCTACAGTTAGTTTCTAAATTTCACATTCTTAGGGAAAGGTTCCCGTTAATTTTATCAAAGATAAATTCTTTTAAATTTATTCTTTAATCTTCCTTTGAATATCACTTCAAACTAGTCGGGATTAGCGAACTACACCGAAGTAATTATTTATTTTATTTCCCAATCCCAACCTATTCATCCCAAGGAGCAAAACTGGTAATACTCCATGTCTAACACCACGGTGTTATCAGTAAAGTTAATTACCATTTCACTTCAAATCCAGTTAAAGATTTTACTATCGCTTGGAGCAAAACTGGTGATACTCCATTCTCGATCATTTCAACCTAACTAAAGATTCATTAAAACTCCACTTAGTTTTAATCTTTAATTGGGTTAAAGAACCAATGTCCTTTAAAACACGGTTCACGATAAACCAAAAATCACATTCCATTATATCAGCTTTTAACCGTAAAATAGCAAGTGAGCAATTCCCTAAGTATTAACTCCGAAGGCCGAAACCAACATCAGATCTATACCCAAGAAACCATTCAACTTAACTAATTTCCAGTTAGTTTCTAATTTTCTTAACTCAGTTGGGTCTAAGAGCAGTATTATTGAAGATACCATTCACGACACCCAAAATCACATTCCATTAATTATCGGGTTAAAGAACAAGTGTTATTTAAAACACCGTCCACGATAAACCCAAAAATCAATTCAAATTTAATTCCAATTAAATACCATTTAATTGGTACACTTTGATAAATCTAAATAAAAAAATTTAATCTTTTCTCAACTGGGTTTAGGAACAGTGTTAATGAAGACACCATTCACGACAAACCCAAATCCCATTTGATATTAAATACAAGGCTCTGAATAGAAAATATATTGGCTTATATTCAATATCAAATTCTACGACCAAAAAATATCGTATTCGAAATAATGATATAAATATATCTTTCAAATTTCCATAACAATATCTGTATAATCACGAAATCCAACATCGAAATATTCCAAAGACAATTTGGATTCAAATCTATTCCAATTCAATTATTAGAAATCCTGGTTATTTTCTAAACAATTTCAAATCCAATTTATTTATTTTAAAAATAAATAAATTATTATTCTAGTTCAAACTAGTTCATTTCGATAAAAATCTATTTTTATCTTTTCAAAAATGGAGTTTTTCATCCCAATTCTTCCCAAATCATTTCTTATGATTTTACACAAATTATTACTATTTTTAATAATTTTATCAAGGCCCGTACAGTCGAATTCCATCAATGGCCATCGAACTGCACTTACAGCGACCTTTTCCAAATTTGATTTGGACATAATTCCAAATCCAACCGTTAGATTTCAAATCTCTAATATTCTTTAGAAAGCTCTTTTCGATACGAACCCAACGGTTCCGGTTTTAGGAGAATCCGACGGATCTCCCATAATATCCATTCGAAGTCAATGGTCCGCGGCGCGGCGCGTTCTATTCAGGCCATTCTATATTTTATATAAAATATATATTTTTTATATATTTCATCGATTTCCCTTCAAAACGTATTTTATAAATCATTTAAATTCGTTTTCAAAACGATTTCAACTTCCTTTTCAAATTCAAATCAAAATTGAATTTTTCAACATAATTTCGTTTTAATTTCATTTCAAATCGATTTCAATTCAATTTCAATTCAATTCGGATTTGAATTCATTTCAATTTAATTCAAATTTTAATTCATTTCAATTTAATTCGAATTTCAAATTATTTCAATTTAATACGAATTTCAAATCGTTTCAATTTAGTTCGAATTTCAATTCTTTTCAATTTAATTCGAATTTCAATTCTTTTCAATTTAATTCGAATTTCATTTTCAAAATATTCGATTTTGAAATCAGTTTTCAATATTCATTATAAAACAATTAAAATCGACAAAATTCCCGTTCCTGTTAAAATGACGTTTAACTACTTAACAGGGCTTCATAAATTTCTATTTTCAAATATTCTATTTCAAATATTTCTTTTTCAAATATTTCTATTCAAATATTTCTTTTTCAAATATTCTATTTCAAATATTTCTATTCAAAAATTCTATTTCAAAAATTCAAATATTTTGTTTCAAAACTGGAATGAGGCTTAACCAATTACCATGGATTTTATGGAATTCCATACTACACATGTATATATCAGCAATGATAAATAATCAACCATCATCCAAAGTGCACTACACAACTGTCTGTCAACCTATCGATTGACATACAACTAAACAATCGGGATTAGTGTACGTCAAATATAATCCCAACACTCGTGTGCGGTTTCAGTCAACAAACATAGATTATTATTTGTGCAGTTGGGCGAAGTGTCAAATTTATCATCCCAGTCAATATCAGTCAAATCAATGTATATAAACAAATCGTCCGATTTGTTTATTACTATTTTATTTTATTCACACGCATGTTAAAAATTATATTTTTAACTATAAAATATCTTCCATTATAAAATATTTTATTTCATTCCACATCACGCAATTAAATTTCACAACACAACAACCAAACAAACAATTCATCCATGGTCTATGGACGACGGGTGTCGGGTGCTGCTAAGCACCGTCTGCATCCTAGTATATAATTTTAACTAGAAAACAAGATTTAAAGTGAGGAGTTCTCACCGAGGGTTCCACTCCTCCATTTTATTTCTGAAATTCAGAATATCTGGATCTGCCCATACTTCCAACGCAGTCTTCTCCACGCTATTCAAATTAAAATCACATTTTTAATATGATATTCTATACATTAAAAATCATATTTTTATTCTTTCTATAATATAAAAATCTTATTTTTATTCTTTCTATAATATAAAAATCATATTTTTATTCTTTCTACAATATGAAAATCATATTTTTATTCTTTCTATAGTATAAAAATCATATTTTTATTCTATTAAAATTCTCGTCTTTGCTATGTAAAAAAAATAATCATATCTTTTTCAATAAACATGTCTATGAATTTTCAGATTTTTAAATGTATACGTATATAAAATTTCATATTTTAAACTATAATATATATATATATATTTCAGATTTTAAAACAACCATACATAATTCATTTTCTGATTTTTAAGATAATGTACATAGACAATTCAAATTAAAAACTACCTTCCTTCTCTCGTTTTCAGTCCAGGAATTCCAAACCCGCGCTCTACACTACGTCACGCCTGCTCAGGCCATCATCGCTCGCCGGCGGAGGTCTGCAACCGGAGCTGCTGGCCATGGGGAGGAACGGTGGCACGGTGGGGTCTGCGGCTGGGATTTGGGTGGATTTAGGCGGGGATTCGAATTGAAGTAGGAGGAAGAGGCGGTGGAGGCTAGGGGTTTGAGGCAGTGGGGAAGGAGACGCGGCCAGGGGGAGAGGGATGGTCACCGTCGATCGCCGGCGGTGGTCTTTTGAGCTCCGTCGTCATTTTTTTCTACTGAAAGATTGATCAGGGAAAGAGAATGGTTGGGGGGCTTAAGTGAATAAAGGGGGTTGACTTTATTATATAACTTTTTTTTTATTATTTTGAATTCCAACTAAAGTTGCTTTTTCATACGAACACTAAATCTAACCCACTGACTGTCGTCCCTAGCACATTACTCTCATTCCGAACAAAATAGGATATGTTTTGTAACCCGATTCAACTTTCACGACCAGTTTTTGTTAAGTTTAAAATATAAATCATTATATTTTAAATTCAAACGCACATTTCAATTTACCGGGGCCACATACTGACTCTATAAATTCCAGAAAAATATTTTCAAGCTTTATATTGACGATATGGTCCTAACAAAACTAATTCCATCTAATTCTGAGACCGTTTAAAAAATGGCCATTTTCCAGCCGATTAAAATCAACAGAAACTGGTCAAACGCGTTTTCCTTTGCCACGCTCAAATATTGATTCGAAAAATTACGAATTTTGAAACCTAGCAATAACTTGACATCACAGATCCAACAAAAGTGGTTTCGTCATAAACCGAGGTCGTTTGCAAAATTCCCATTTTTAAGGGCCAGAATTCCATAACGACTATTCTGAATTTTCAACTGGACGTATCTTTTGATTCCTGCGATGAAATTTAAAATTTTCGGATTCGTTGGAAAGATATTCTCAATTAGATTCAAATATTTTTGGTTTCGTTAAAATCCGGTTTATTTTGCACCCGGTACATTCATTTGAATTGTGAAATCGAATTATCGAACTACCACGCCATTTTCTATTCCTTTTATATTTATAAATAAATATTTATATTCTATAGACGATCTATATTAAATATACGTTCTAATTCTATTCAAAATAAATTTCTCGTCGATATTATTTAAAATAATTCATTTTAAATAATCAAAACTCACTAAAATTGCCAAATAAAAATTTTAAATTGGCCCGGATTTCCTTGTTATTACATTCTCCCCCACATAAAACTCCCCAAAAAGGAACGAAGTTGAAAGTTGTTTAACTAATCTACTCAACTTTCACTATTTCTATTATGGCTTAAGTTCTTCAACTTTTCAGTTTCTAAGAACTTTTAAAAAAATTCAAAAATTTGGCTAACACCCTAAATTTTCGAAAAATTTCGCCATAACCTCCCCTGCACCGGGGACTTCGGGATATTTCATATAGCCTCCCATGGCCTTCTTCAATCCAAATGAAAAAGAAAAAGCCAATCGGCTCATAAAATCATCCAAACCCAAAGAAATACAATAAACATGTACCTATTTGTCAGGTAAACAATTTTATTCATCTGCTCTAACCTCCTTGCTATGACCTGTTCAATGTAAGCACATGTATATGCATGCAAATGCGACAAATTTTCAATACAACCCAATATTTGGTTCAATTTGGCTAAAGGTTCAACATTTAACTAATCAACCAATAATCAAACAACACAATCAGCAATCAATTAGTTGATTATCATTTCAAATTCATAATTTTGATACATATATAGAAAATCATGATCTTGATGCCAAATCACAACAATAGGCCCTATCTAATTTTGGTTCTCACACCAGTCTAATGGAATCATATAGAAATCCCACTTTCGTCACTCGAACACAAACTATTGATGCTATATAGTCATCAATAGTTTCATCCCCGGGCGACTAGAGTGTGATTCTATATCTATCCAGTATATTAAAACTTCGAATACCCGTGGATCAGATGTATATGCGAAATCTTTATATATTGGATTGTCCAAATTCAATATAAAATAAATAATCAGGTACGAATAATTGATTTAAATTTTCAAAACAAAAATCGTTTTAAATTTTATTTTTAAAAACATCACTCTTCACACTCGTTCTAGGATACTACTGATCCTATCTCTAACGAGTCATTCTCCATGGATATTACTAATCCAATATCTGATGAATTTCTTCGTATGGTTCTAATGTGTCTTGTTCTCTACCTTTGTAAACCAAAGCTCCGATACCACTGTAATAACCCGTAATTTCCCCGGTAAGGAAAGTACGGATACTTTAAGAACAACACACAAAAGAACGCAGACAGAAGAACATTTCATTGCTTATTACAACAATTCATCATAATACAAGAATATACAAAGTATGAATGAATAAAATACATTCGCAAAATATCAGATATTACAATACATTACATAGCAGCGGAAAATAATACAATACACAACTAGAAGTAATACACGGGTACATAGCTTTCCGAGTATCGTTCCAGCTGTAAATCAGGATCCTGTGAATATAAATCTGCAAAACCAAAACTACTAGCTGCCCATGTCAAAATAAGGGCACTCAGAGTTTAGGTTAAAACAATAAACTCCAGGTCAGTCATGGGACTGGTGTGAGAACTAAAACAGTTATTTATCTTTATTTTAAAGTCAGGTAAATCAAGGGACCACGCCGTATGACACGGAACGAGTTTCCTCCCAAGAATACCAGTGCATAAAACAAAAAGCGCAATGCTAAATAAAGAACAATGAAGCTATTATAAGACCCAGGTCCCATCACACAATGCAACGCAAGCCGGAGGATAGGGTTTTACCTTATAATAGCCAAAGAATGCTTGATATGTTTAAAAACACATTATTTGATACTATAATAAGTGCATAATGTATAAAACAATTTCAATCATAAGTATCAATCATAGAAGGCATGGGTACCATATATCATGTCGCCATATATAGGTATACAATCAAGACCGCAAAGTCACGTATTGGAAGTTGGGTCTCCATTTGTGAACCGAGGCAAAAGATAGTCCTCTACCGATTCGAGAGCCTCTAGCCCGCCCCTCAGGACCCAGACTCAGGTGGACCTTTGGATTGTCAGGGCCGTCCACCGATAAGGATTAAAATGCCTGAACACTGCGTTTCCCCGCCCTTTGGGGCGTAAATGAGCCAACTAATGACTCCATCGGCTTCACATAGTCACCGATATATCCGAGGCGCCTCGCAACAGCAACAACCACATAAATCAAACTCGTCAGGGTGTGTAAAGCCACTGACGCCACTTCTAACTAGAAAGAAACGCATGTCCTCCCTGAGGTCCTCTCCCGTTTTTGGTTCACACCGGAGTGTGAGGATCGCAAATAAACGCTACACAAAGCTATGCCACACAGGCGGTGCTTTGATCATCAACCGCAAGACATTTCTTTTCAACAGAAGCCTTGATCAAGAGCCACTTAGGCATGCCACATAGGCAATTCACTCCATGCGATGGATATCCATTAATATATAACCCCTGAGCTCGTACGTCTCAGAAAAGGGCGTTAAGCAAGAGAATAAATTCTCCGCTGCCAAACAGATATATATTTAATAGAAATCAATCACATAGACTGAAATCCAATGTTAGACACACATTCCATTTACAATTTTGTTTTGGGTCTGAACGAAACCAGAGGCACCTTGTACCTCGCATATCCATCGATCTCTAAGTACGTCTGGACAACCACTAACTGATTCCCTCCTCTTGGGTGTACGGCCCAATCAAGATCATCAGTAATCACCCAAACGACGTGAAGACCTCCGGTCTTCGACCACCGTCTTCATCCTCGACACCACGTTGAATCAGTTATTTAGAATGGGATAAACTCGGTCTTTCTGAATAACTCGCGAATATAATAAACAAGTGTTACACAAATGCAACATACGCCTCATTCCAATTCATCAGTCACTAACCGCAAATTAGTAAGAGAATAATTCCCCAAACATTAACTCCGAAGGCCGAAAGCAACATCAGATCAATATCCGAGAAACCATTCTTCTTAGCTAACCTACAGTTAGTTTCTAAATTTCACATTCTTAGGGAAAGGTTCATATTAATTTTATCAAAGATAAATTCTTTTAAATTTATTCTTTAATCTTCCTTTGAATATCACTTCAAACTAGTCGGGATTAGCGAACTACACCGAAGTAATTATTTATTTTATTTCCCAATACCAGCCTATTCATCCCAAGGAGCAAAACTGGTAATACTCCATATCTAACACCACGGTGTTATCGGTAAAGTTAATTACCATTTCACGTTCAAATCCAGTTAAAGATTTAACTACCACTTGGAGCAAAACTAGTGATACTCCATTCTCGATCATTTCAATCTAATTAAAGATTCATTAAAACTCCACTTTGTTTTAATCTTTAATTGGGTTAAAGAACCGATGTCCTTTAAAACACGGTTCACGATAAACCCAAAATCACATTCCATTCTATCAGCTTTTAACCGTAAAATAGCAAGTGAGCAATTTCGTAAGTATTAACCCCGAAGGCCGAAACCAACATCAGATCAATACCAAAGAAACCATTCAACTTAACTAATTTCCAGTTAGTTTCTGATTTTCTTAACTCGGTTGGGTCTAAGAGCAGTATTATTGAAGATACCGTTTACGACACCCAAAATCACATTCCATTAATTATCGGGTTAAAGAACAAGTGTTATTTAAAACACCATCCACGATAAACCCAAAAATCAATTCAAATTCAGTTCCAATTAAATACCATTTAATTGGTACACTTCATTAAATCTAAATAAAAAGATTTAATCTTTTCTTAACAGGGTTTAAGAACAGTGTTAATGAAGACACCATTCACGACAAACCCAAATCCCATTTGATATTAAATATAAGGCTCTGAATAAAAAATATATCGGCTTATATTCAATATCAAATTCTATGACAAACAAATATCGTATTCGAAACAGCGATATAAATATATCTTTCAAATTTCCATAACAATATCTGTATAATCACGAAATCCAACATCGAAATATTCCAAAGACAATTTCGATTCAAATCCATTCCAATTCAATTATTGGAAATCCTGGTTATTTTCAAAACCATTTCAAATCCAATTTATTTATTTTAAAAAATAAATAAATTATTATTTTAGTTCAAAACTAGTTCATTTCGATAAAAATCTATTTTTATCTTTTCAGATATGGAGTTTTTCACCCCAATTCTTCCCGAATCATTTCTTATGATTTTACACAAATTATTACAATTTTTAATAATTTTATCAAGGCCCGTACAGTCGATTTCCATTAACGGCCATCGAACTGCATTTACAGCGACCTTTTCCAAATTTGATTTGGACATAATTCCAAATCCAAACGTTAGATTTCAAATCTCTAATATTCTTTAGAAAGCTCTTTTCAATACAAACCCAACGGTTCCGGTTTTAGGAGAATCCGACGGTCGGATCTCCCGTAATATCCATTCGAAGTCAATGGTCGAAATTCGCGAACTGCCGCGGCGCGGCGCGTTCTATTCAAGCCATTCTATATATATATATATAAAATATATATTATATATATTTCGTCGATTTCCTTCAAAACGTATTTTATAAATCATTTAAATTCGTTTTCAAAACGATTTCAACTTCCTTTTCAAATTCAAATCAAGATTGAATTTTTCAATATAAATTCGTTTTAATTTCATTTCAAATCGATTTCAATTCAATTTCAATTCAATTCGAATTTCAATTCATTTCAATTTAATTCGAATCTCAATTCATTTCAATTTAATTCGAATTTCAAATCGTTTCAATTTAGTTCGAATTTCAATTCTTTTCAATTTAATTCGAATTTCAATTCTTTTCAATTTAATTCGAATTTCATTTTCAAAATATTCGATTTTGAAATCAATTTTCAATATTCATTATAAAATAATTAAAATCTACAAAATTCTCGTTCGTGTTAAAATGGCGTTTAACTACTTAACACGGCTTCATAAATTTCTATTTTCAAATATTCTATTTCAAATATTTCATTTTCAAATATTTCTATTCAAATATTTCTTTTTCAAATATTCTGTTTCAAATATTTCTATTCAAATATTCTATTTCAAATATTCAAATATTCTATTTCAAAACTGGAATGAGGCCCAACCAATTACCATAGATTTTATGGAATTCCATACAACACATGTATATATCAGCAATGATAAATAATCAACTATCATCCAAAGTGAACTACACAACTGTCTGTACCTATCGATTGACATACAACTAAACAATCGGGATTAGTGTACGTCAAATATCATCCCAACACTCGTGTGGGCCTTCAGTCAACAAACACAGAATATTATTTGTGCAGTTGGGCGATGTGTAAAATTTATCGTCCCAGTGAATATCAGTCAAATCAGTGTATATAAACAAACCGTCCGATTTGTTTATTACTATTTTATTTTATTCACACACACGTTAAAAATTATATTTTTAACTATAAAATATCTTCCACTATAAAATATTTTATTTCATTACACATCACACAATTAAATTTCACGACACATCAACCAAACAAACAAGTCATCCATGGTCTGTGGACGACGGGTGTCGGGTGCTGCTAAGCACCATCTGCATCCTAGTATATAATTTCAACTAGAAAACAAGATATAAAGTGAGGAGTTCTCACCGAGGGTTCCACTCCTCCATTTTATTTCTGAAATTCAGAATATCTGGATCTGCCCGTACTTCCAATGCAGTCTTCTCCACGCTGTTCATATTAAAATCACATTTTTAATATGATGTTCTATACATTAAAAATCATATTTTTATTCTTTCTATAATATAAAAAATCATATTTTTATTCTTTCTATAATATAAAAATCATATTTTTATTCTTTCTATAATATAAAATCATATTTTAATTCTTTCTATAATACAAAAATTATATTTTTATTTTGTTAAAATTCTCGTCTTTGTTATGTAAAAAAATAATCATATCTTTTTCCATAAACATATCTATGAATTTTTAGATTTTTAAATGTATACGTATATAAAATTTCATATTATAAACTATAATATATATATAAAAAAATCAAATATTAAGACAACCATACATAATTCATTTTCTGATTTTTAAGATAATGTACATAGATAATTCAAATTAAAAACTACCTTCCTTCTCTCGTTTTCAGTCCAGGAATTCCAAACCCGCGCTCTACACTACCTCACGCCTGCTTAGGCTATCTTCGCTCGCCGGCGGAGATCTGCAACCGGAGCTGCTGAACATGGGGAGGAATGGTGGGGTCTGCGGCTGGGATTTGGGTGGATTTCGGCGGGGATTCGAATTGAAGTAGGAGGAAGAGGCGGTGGAGGCTATGGGTTTGAGGCAGTGGGGAAGAAGGCGCGGCTAGGGGGAGAGGGATGGTCACCGTCGATCGCCGGCGTTGGTCTTTTGAGCCCCATCGTCGTTTTTTTTTCTACAGAAAGATTGATCGGGGAAAGAGAATGGTTGGGGGGGCTTAAGTGAATAAAGGGGGTTGACTTTATTATATAATTTTTTAAATTATTTTGAATTCCAACTAAAGTTGCTTTTTCATACGAACACTAAATCTAACCCACTGACTATCGTCCCTAGCATATTACCCCCATTCCCACAATAGGATATGTTTCGTAACCCGATTCGACTGTCACGACCAGTTTTTGTTAAGTTTAAAATAAAAATCATTATATTTTAAATTCAAACGCACAATTCAATTTACCGGGGCCACATACTGACTCTATAAATTCCAGAAAAGTATTTTCTGGCTTCGTATTGATGATATGGTCTAACAAAACAAATTACATCGAATTCTGAGACCGTTTGAAAAATGGCCATTTTCCAGTCGATTAAAATCAACTGAAACTGGTCAAACGCATTTTCCTTTGCCATGCTCACATATTGATTCGAAAAATTACGAATTTTGAAACCTAGCAATAACTTGACATCACGGATCCAACAAAAGTGGTTTTGTCGTAAACCGAGGTCATTTGCAAAATTCCCATTTTTAAGGGCCAAAATTCCATAGCGACTATTTTGAATTTTCAACTGGACTTATCTTTTGATTCCCGCTATGAAATATAAATTTTTCGGGTTCGTTCGAAAGATATTCTCAATTAGATTCAAATATTTTTAGTTTCATTAAAATCCGGCTTATTTTGCACCCGGTACATTCATTTGAATTTTGAAATCAAATTATCGAACTACCGCGCCATTTTCTATTCCTTTTATATTTATAAATAAATATTTATATTCTATCGACGATCTATATAATATATACGTTCTAATTCTATTCAAAATAAATGTCTCGTCGATATTATTAAAAATAATTCATTTTAAATAATCAAAATTAACTAAAATTGCCAAAATAAAAATTTTAAATTGGCCCGGATTTTCGGGTTATTACAACATATAACTGCCAGATTTCAAAAATTAATTCCCACCAAAAGTTAGTTACAATAACCATTTAAACTCTCCACTTTGAATTTTCTTCTTCATTCTCTTATTTCATTTCTGTAAGAACACAAAACCAAAATAAATAATGGCTTCCACCAATTATAACACGCAAATCAATCCCGAATCATCCACTGGACCATCTGAAGGTCCTTTCCAACGTTCTCTCTTGTAATCAAACTAGAAGAGAAAGTGGAATATACTCTTCAAATGCTTGCTGAAATTCAAGTGCTCCAAATTCAAATAAGTCAAGAGTAAGTTAGACAAGGAAAGATGATACGGAGCCTTCATAAATTTGTAATGGATAATCAAGCAAATCCAATCATCATCGAAGATGATAATCAAGAAATGGAAGAAGAAGAGGAACCAAAGAGGAAGAGAAAGAAATGACGGAAGAAGAGGAATCTGAGGAGACACAACAAGAAGTCACGGACGAGGACAATCAATTCGTATGCGTGAGTGAAGTCTTGTTCGATCAAAATGGAAATATAATCGAACGAAATGGAGATTACTGCCTTCATTACCCAAATTGTCCAACCCATAAGTCTCATATCATTAAGAACAAATAGAATTTAGGTTTCTTTTCATTTCTTTTTGTTTTGTTTCGATTACTCTATGTACTACTTACAGAATAGTTCGTGTAATTTGCTTTCGTGTATATCACTTGTATTGAAAAACGATGTTTAATATAATATTTGCTTTATCTCTCATAAGTATTATATTAGTTTATTATATAAGCACGAATTTAGGGGAAGTCGTATACATTAAGTATTTTGATCACAAGTTATACACATATATACTTTAGTATAGGTATAAAAATAGGATTTAAGGGGAGTATTTTTAGAATTTATTTTTGATAATGCCAAAAGGGGAGAAATTATAAAATATTTACATTAAGAATTCAATCCACGTACACATCAATTAATCTGGTTCAAATCTAGGGGTGTCAAGACCCCCTTATGGTGTCGACACATGGGTCGACACCTCAAGGGCTAGGGTGACCCCTAACAGGCCTGGTTCCCACGTTGTCCCACCTTCGATTTCTGATTTTCTGAAATGTTTATTTAGACATAATTAGCTTATATATGTGCAAACTTCAAACCTTAATATCTTCTTCATACGGCATTCGTTTTACGCAAACTCGGAGTCTATCTTAAGCAGAATTCCAAGACGAACGCAATGGCGCATTCCGTTCTACTTAATTCCTAATATTTATTTAAGTATTTCTTAATTTATTTTTAATAATGTGTTCTAAAATACGGAGTGTTACATTCCCCCCACTTAAAGGATTTCGTCCACGAAATGTCCAAGTTATGAAGAACGTATATCCTAACATCCATCATCCATCTACTTATCCACCATTCACAGGCATCCATTGTCCTTAAAAAAATTCTAATGGTTATATGAACATATGCAAAAGTGTGGGTATTATGTTGTAACATCCCACGTCCATTAATGTCACTCACAAAGGGAATGCATTAACTTTCATGTAGTATTATAAGTGTATAAAACAGAATATAACAAGACAGATACATATATTGATACTTTAAAATTTTAAAAAAACTTCATTGCAGCGGAAAAATAGTTTGATTACAACACCAAAACCAACAATAAAACCAAGTATACTTAATATCCATCTTGACAAATTATTTTCTGAGTACACAAAACAAAAGTCATAACCCCAACATAAATAGCCATAAAAAGGAGATAAGCAGAACTTTACTTTTAGCCATCCAAGCACTTCCAAAAGAGAGAGAAAGAGATCCAAATCATGCTCCACTAGGCCCACCTTGAGAACCGGGAGGGGGGAATGGAAGAAAAGAAGACGAAAGAAAATGGGTCATACATAAGCCTGGTAAGCCCATTGATTTTCAGCATGTAAACAAGAAAAAGGATCATGACATGAATAAAATGAATATAAGACAGTACCATAGTAACAAAATAACACAAGACAAGGTAAGGCAAGATAAACTGAATATATTATCGCACTCATTTCTATTTCTCTACACCTACTAACAATTGTTTCAACTAGCCTCATGTGTTGATAGTAAAATGATCCCTTTATCGATCGGCTTCTACTCGCATGTATTTATTAATTATGTCATTCGACCCCGCTTTTTTGTAGATAACTGTGCTGGTCCCACCATGGGGTGTATCAATCCCTATAATGGCAACCCGACACAATTCAAGATGCACAGTGTATAACTACTGATGCCTAATGCCTGATTTTTCCACTCTGGAGTACGTGCACGCCCGTACTCCGTCGGAACCTACACTGACGCACCACCTACCGCTATTTTGACTGCTTAAAATCAGCCCAGTAATCGTGCCCCACCTTGTCTAGTTCAGGGTATCATGATACATCTATGTGGGTTACTGCTTGAATAGGTCCCCGTTACTAGGGTTTCCTAATCAACATGTTATAAAGGTTAAGTGTTCTCAATTTAACCTAACCCCACCCATTTGTTTAATTAACATGTTGTATTGGTTAAGTGTCACATATTCATATGTTACTTAACCTTACCATTCTTAGCATATCTGTTCATTGGCAATAATTGATTTATTAATGCACCAACCTCTCACATTAGAACCATTGTTTGCGATTGTTGGATGTGCCGGGCAGTTCCGGACAGATTTCTACCGTAAACTCATTCTATCCTCGGGTTTCGGGCTTGATGCGCTAACCTCTTACATTAGACATGTTGTTGCAGTTGCTGGATGTGCCAGGTGGTTCCGGGCAGTCTTACATCGCAACTCAATCTAATCTCGGGTTAGGCATTTAATCTTTTAATCAATTTACATATTTACCATTCATGTCCAAGTTTATATGTCAATTATCCACAAGTGTAGTCAATTCAAGTTATGTTCATAATTATCATCTAAATTATATCCATAATTTCCATGTATATAAACTATACCAATTTATGTCTCAAGTTAATTACATGGTTACTAACCATTTTATGCCAATTACATAATATCCAATATTAATGTTTTCCCAAACTATTCCCCAACATCCCCACGTTGTTCGTACGTATAATTCACATAATAAGTTAGGCTTGCTGTTAGCCTAACTCATAAGAAAAAGGAAAGGAAGGAGACATATGACATTCAAACAGGCATAAAACAATATAGATTTAATTAAGCATGTGTAACATAAACTTGGCATAGAACAACATAATTCTAATTAAACATATAAACATGAACTAGCATATAAGATAGGTCCAATTAACATATGCAATGTGAACTGACATAGATCTAAACATATGAACTAGCATAGATCTAAGAAAATAAGCATAAACTTGCATAGATGGACATAACTTACATATGAACTTGCATAGATGAACATAACTTGCATAGATCAAAACATAACTTGCATATAAACTTGCATAGATCAAAACATAACCTACATATAAACTTGCATAGATCAAGACATAACTTGCATAGATCAAAACATAACTTGCAAATAAACTTGCATAACTTGCATAGATCAAAACATAACTTGCATATAAACTTGCATAGATCAAAACATAACTTGCATATAAACTTGCATAGGTCAAAACATAACTTGCATTAAACTTGCATAGATCAAAACATAACTTGCATATATCAAAACATAACTTGCATATAAACTTGCATAACTTGCATAGATCAAAACATAACTTGCATATAAACTTGCATATAGATCAAAACATAACTTGCATAGAATGAATCTAATCAAGCATATTTAATTAGACATAGGAATTAACATCATAAAATGAATCTAATTACATATGATAACAAAACTGGCATATATTAATAGAATAGATGATAATAGAACTTGCTAATAGCATATTATTCAACAGGCATATTCATACAGTCCAGACCACAACTTATCATAATTATTTTAATTAATTATCTTGTGAAAGTGACTGTACTCACAGAGAACGGATTAAAGGAGAGAATTGGGCGTTTGTAGAATCATTCTTCTTTTTACACTTCTTAGGCTTTGATCTTTATCTTTCATCTTGAATTTGATTAGTTATGGTGGAGGCTAGGTTAGTTTAGGATGCAACAGCATGGCGTCTTATGAAAGAAATTAGTTTAGATTAGGGTTTAGGTTTATGTGTGTGCTTATATAGATGTGTAGCATTAATTAGAACTGTTAGATCTGACTAGGATTCATCTAAACCCTTCAAACCAAAAAGACACATTATCAGACCAATCAGAGGATGCCATATATCCTAATCCATCAAAAATCGTCATTGACCAACAAAAATGTGCCATATGTGCAACATGATGCATAGTAGCAGGGGTGTTGACACTCACATGTCATATATATATTCTTATTTTTAATTATCTTCCTAATTAACCCTTTTCACGCTAAACCGCTTTTTGAACCGTGTTCACACTAAGCAACTTTTTAGCCATTCCCTTAAAACAAAAATATGACGCTGGTGGAGTTCGAACTCTGAACTTCTTGTGTACAAGTCACATGTTCTAACCAAATGAGTTACTAATTCTTTTGCTAACAAGACTTAGGACAATGCTACCCATTATTCTTTTCTCATTCCTCTTTTTTATGTTTTTTTACAATATTTAATTTAAAGATATCTTCTTCATTTTAAATTAGTTTTCTATAACTATAGGTCTAAATTGATCATAGAATCGCCACGAACGCAATGACACTAATTTCAATGACCAAATTTTGGAGGCTCTTCAAATTCTGCTTTTTATTTCTTTTTAAATGTTCGCATGCATTTCTTCGCATTTCACGTATTGCATGTAATTTCTTTTATTAATCTTTTTCTTCATTTCACTACATTAACTTATTACATGCAATTTTATTGTCATTATTTATTTTTTCTCTTAAATATATCTACTTATATAATATATATACATATTTCCACATTTCTAATATCATTAAAAATGCGGGGTGTTACATATGTCCTTATACTAATGCGAAAGATTAGGCGGTCTGCTGATTCAGCCGACCTCCTTAATGCAATGTATGTTAGTGCCATGAGTCCAACATGTATGCAAATAATCCTATTATAACAGAAAAGTTCTATATGCATGCGCAACCATTAATCCAAATGCAACATCAATATGATGGCACACCCATTTTCATCCTTAAAAAGAAAAAAATGCACGCACATCCATATGAAGTATGAGAGTGATTGAGTCGATCTACTGCCTAATGTATGTGTATGTGCATCCACGAGCAACCACTTGCAGCCATCAAGCATAACATGTCTCAAACACATGTTTACATCCATGAGATTTCTACCTAAATGTAACGACCCAGAAAATCTGAACCAATTTAAAATTTTTAAATTGGCTAAAATAATGGATTTTAAATATTTAAAATAAATATTTTAAACAATGGCGATGAAAACTGAGTTGAATCGACATTTGAAAACGAATATAATTAATTATAATTATATATAGAATTGAAAATGGCGCGGTAGTTCGATAATTCGATTTCAAACTTCAAATGAATATACCGGGTGCAAAACAATCCGGATTTTAGTGAGACCAAAAACATTAGTATCTAATTGATGATATCTTTCTAACGAATCTGAACAATCGAATTTTGATAGCGGGAATCAAAAGATATGTCTAGTTGAAAATTCTGAATAGTCGCTATGGAATTCAGGCCCTTAAAAATGGACATTTTGCAAACGACCTCGGATTTCGACAAAACCACTTTTGTTAGATCCGCAGTGTCAGGTTATTGCTAGGTTTCAAATTTCATAATTTTTCGAATCAATATGTGAGCGTGGCAAAGGAAAACGCGTTTGACCGGTTTCAGTTGATTTTAATCGACTGGAAATTGGCCATTTTTCAAACGGTCTCAGAATTCAACGAAACTAGTTTTGTTAGGACCGTATCGTCAATACGAAGCTAGAAAATATTTTTCTGGAATTTTTCTAGTTAGTATGTGACCCCGGTAATTTGAAATGTACGTTTAAAATTCAATATAGTGATTTAAATGAAAATTCAAAAAGAAACTGATTGTAACGATCAAATCAGCTTGCGATACATATCCCATTGTGTTCGGAATGGGGGTGAAACGCTATGGACGACAGGCGGTGGGCCTCGTTTCGAGGTCGTATGTAAAAGTCAACCTATTTGCAAAATTAAATAATAAAATAATAATAATAAAAAAAAATATCTAAAGTTTCTCCGATACCTTGGCCCCCCCCCTGTAATTCATTACCGATTTTAGTACAGAATAAAAAAAAAAAAAAAGAAGAACGGCGGAAGAACAGCTCGTCGCCTCCACCAAGCTCAGCCCGCCTCCGCCTGTCCCCCATCCCCCTCCGTCGATCGAACACCCGAACCCTCCGTGCCAATTCGCGAGCCTTCAGGAGCATCGCGACCCCCAGTTCTCGAGCCCCCGAAGCCGTTCGAAACCCTAGCCATCGCCTGCTCCGCCTCCTGCCGCGAGCCTGGCCGTCACCCCCCCTTCTTCTGAATACTGTAAGTACTTTATGGTATTTTATTTTTATTTTAATTCATTAAAAATAATTTCGATTTTGGGTATAAAAACAGATTTTTTATAAGGGTTTAAAACAGATTTTTTTTATAAGGATTAAAACTGATTTAAAGAGATTTTAAAAACAGATTTTATAAAAGATTTTAAAAACTGTTTTTTTTATAAAAAGAAACTGAAAACTGGATTTTATAAATAAAGTAAAAACTGTTTTTTTTAAATAAAGTAAAAACTGTTTTTTTTAAAGTATGGAACTGTTTTTATAAAAGAATTTTTAAACTGATTTCTTTTAAGGAATTTTAAAACTGATATTTTAAAAAAGAAATTAAAACTGATTTTAAAAAGAAATTAAAACTGATTTCTTTTAGAAAAGTAGAAAACTGATTTTTGTTTTTAAAATAAAATAAAAACTGATTTGTTTTAAAAATGAAAACTGATTTCTTTAAAAAGTAAAAATCATATTTTTATATATTGAACAACATAGTAAAAATTCGATTTTTACATGTGTAGAGAATACGGGCTAAAGGCGAAGATTTTATACAAGGAAGTATCGTGCAGTTGGATAGCTATTGGTGAGATTTCTGATTTAAAATTTATATATATGTGTGTGAAGTAAAAGTGAATTGCTATATATAAATATATATATATATATATACGCCCCTCGTCCACAAACCATGGACGATATTTATTGGTTGAAATTGTTGTGGAAATTTGATTGATAGCGATTGATTGTTTGGGATTGTTGGTGATTGATATTGGTTGATTGTGGTTGAAAAATACCCATTTGTGGTTGTGAAATATTTGGTTGAAACCACATAGGATTAGTTTGTGGTAATGAAATAAATATATACATGCCGCCTGCGTGCGAACTAGATGCATGATTCCCATTGTCAAAAACCGCGAGGTTTTAAGGTAGAGCGAGGAGCCGTACTAGGGACGGTGCCGGTGTAACTACCCTGCCGTTATGCTGCCGAAATTTTGAATAATATTTGTGTGTTTGAATTAATTTCATATGCTTAAACTATTGAAAACATTCATGTGTTGAATTGATATTCATTCGTTGTTTAGAAATTCATGTGTTGAATGGTATTCATATTTTGAAATAAACTGTTAGATAATAAAAATCACATTTTTATCTATATCTAAAAACTATTGAAAACATTCATGTGTTGAATTGATATTCATTCGTTGTTTAGAAATTCATGTGTTGAATGGTATTCATATTTTGAAATAAACTGTTAGATAATAAAAATCACATTTTTATCTATATCTAAAAACTATTGAAAACATTCATGTGTTGAATTGATATTCATTCGTTGTTTAGAAATTCATGTGTTGAATGGTATTCATATTTTGAAATAAATTGTTTTATGATAAAAATTATATTTTATCACCTACATGAACTATATAGAAAAAAAATATAGTGTTTTGAAATGAGTTGTTTTACAATAAAAATCACATTTTTATTGTATGCATAAATCGTTAAAATATGAAGTGTTAAAAATAGCCACTTGTTCAAAATAAACATATACGAGTTGAAATATTCATTAATTAGCTAATGAAATGATTTGCACCTATTTATGCAGCATTAGAATGAATGGCGTTTTTAAACCAAATAGAAATCAAATATGAAGTTGAATAGAAAAGGATAAATGATAAGAACTGTATATATATATGTATATGCATATTCATTGAACAGGTTATAGCAAAGGGGCTAGAGAAGAGGAATAAAATTTTGTGCCCGACAAATAGGTACACATTTACTGATTTGTTTGGGTGATGATTTTGAGCCTGTTGGCTAGCCGCTTGGCTTTTTCTTTTTCTTTTTGAGATTAGAAGGACCGGGACGCTATTTGCGATTTCCCGACGCTCCCGGTACAGGGGAGGTTATGGCGAAATTTTTCCAAAATTTAAGGAGTTAGAAAATTTTTTGGAAGTTAAAACGATATTGAAATAGTTGAATGAACTATATTTATATAACTATATAAATATAAATAAAATTAAAACGAAACGAAGCCGTGCAGTTCGTATTTCGAAACCGTAATTTCAAACGACTAGTACGGGAAATCCGACCGTCGGATTTTCCCGAAACCTCAACCGTCGGGTTCGCCTTGGAATAATCTTTCCAACGGCACCAACCTTGTAGAAATCCAACGGTTGGATTGTCTGGAATGTTTAATTCAAATCTGAAGAAAAACAGCGCCAGAAACGATTATATTTATTTATATATATAAATATAATTATATTAAATCGAATAACGACGCTGCAGTTCGTATTTTGAAATCGAAAATTCAAACGATTGTACCGGGAGATCCGACCGTCGGATTTTCCCGAAACTGGAACCGTTGGATTCGTTTTGAAAAGACCTTTCTAATGATGTAAATTTTGTGAGGATCCAACGGTTAGATTTTCAGATATGTGTAAATCAAATCTGAAGAAAAACAGCGCCACGGCCGCCTTATGGCCCGAAGCGTCGTTTTGAATAAAATGGCTATTTTAAAATAAATAAAAATAGCGATAAATAGTTATAAAATATCGTAAGCGATATGGAATGGAAATAAACTGAATTTGCTTGATTTATGTGATGTTTGATGGTTGAATGTGTTTGGTGTGAAAATTACATTAAAGAACAAACTGGATGTTGTCAAATAATTTAACCATTGAAATAAATCGATTTGAAATTCTAAATATACGTGAATTATTTGAAAAGGCCGAGTTAATTCTCATTTCGAATAATCGACCGACGATTGAAATTCGAAGATGAAGACGATGGTCGAAGACCGGAGATCTTCACCTCGTTTGGATGGTAACCGAGGTCCTGATTGGGAGGCATCCCGAAATATGGATAATGAGTGGTGATCGTTCAGACGTACGTGTTGATCGAAGGGTTTGCGAGGTATTTAGTGCCTCCGGTTTCGTTCAGACCCAGAACGGACTTGTAAATGGACTGTGTGTCTGACATAGGATTTATTCTGTGTGGCATGCTAAGATGCAGTGATCAGGGCTTCTGTTGAAAAGCAAAGTCTTGTGGTGATGATCAAAGCACCGCCTGTGTGGCGTAGCTTTGTGTATAACGTGAATTCGCGAGCCTCACACCCCGGTATGAACCTAAAACGGGAGAACGGACCTCAGGGAGGGCCTACGTTTCCTCCTAGCTAAAAGTGGCGTCAGTGGTTTTACACGCCCTGACGAGTTTGACTTATGTGGTTGTTGCTGTTGCGAGGCGCCTCGGTTAGATCGGACGATCCGGGTCCGATGGAGTCACTTGTTGGCTCGCTTACGCCCCAAAGGGCGGCGAAACGTAGTGCTCAGGCATTTTTAATCCACTCCGTGTGGACCGGCCCTGACGATCCAAGGATCGATGCGTTCTGATCCTGAGACTCGGGCTAGGCAGTCTCGAATTCGGTAAGGACTATCTTTTGCCTTGGTTCATGACGGAAATCCAATTTCCAAATACGTGATCGTGCGGTTTTGATTGTATACCTATATATGGCGACATAGTGGTATGGGGCATTAATGCCGTCTATGATTGATAGTTATGATTTGAAATTGTTTTCAAAACATATAAGCACTAGCAATAATATCAAATGCCTTTGTTTTATTCGTATCAAGCATATCTTAGCCGTTATAAGGTAAAAACTCTATCCTCCGGTTTGCGTTGCATTGTGTGATGGGAACTGAGTCTTATAACGGCTTCATTTTTATAAAAAGCATAGCGATGTTTAAAAGAAAGATTTGTTTTAAAGCACTGGCAATCCAATGGAGTAAACCCGTTCCACGAAAGTGGCGTGGTCCTGTGATTAGCCAAATTATATATGTGTTGCGTGGATTTCTCATACCAGTCCCATGACTGACTCGTAGTTTGTTTCACTCTCAAACTCGGGTGCCCCTTTTTCCACACGGGCAGCCTTGTATTCAGGTTTAGCTGGTTCTTTCTGGATAGCTGGAGCTGAAGATGGATTCTATCATTTATTTCTTTTTATGCTGTTCAGCTCCTATTGTACATATTTTGTTTATTTCCGCTGTAGACATTTATGTATAGCTGAACTGTATTTGTACTAAGTAAGATCCTGTATACTGTGTAACTCTGATGATTACTTTTATCCAGTATATTTTGTTGTTCATTCTGGTGTATTTATTTAATTCTGTTCTGCTATTATATGTTTCTGTGTTATATTCCAAAGATAACCTTGTTTCCGTGAGAACGGGAAATCGGGTCGTCTCAACGTGGTATCAGAGCTTTGGTTAAGCTTAGTTCTGGAATATAACATTTGAACGAACTCGTCAGAAATAGAACCAGTAGTGTTCTAGGACGGGTAACTCAATACAGATAGGATCAGTAATATCCTAGTATGAGTAAAGCAGAATGAAATTACACCTTGATAGACACATCTACATTTGAAGTATGTGTTTCTATATTTTAAAATACCTTTTCTGTGACCTGACACTTGATCTGCCATTTGCAGAAGTACTAGAAAATGAGTGTCAGAAACAGAAGGAATGCAGAACCGGATATTGAGGCCCTATTAATCAAATATCGAAATATGGGTGGAATACCGTTCTCTGGTGAAGAATCTATTATGAAGACACAAGCTTGGATTCGTTCAACTGAGAAAATCTTCGAAGCATTAAAGCTTAGGGATGACCAGAAAAGATTACTGGCCTCCTGGGCACTTAAAGACGAAGCTTTGTTTTGGTGGGATTCAGTTATAGAGAATAATCCAGAAGGTGATATCACCTGGGACAGATTCAAAGTGATTTTCTTAGAAAGATTTACTCCTCCCGAAGCGACTGAGCGCCTTTGTGACGAGTTTTCTTATCTTATACAAGGTGATATGACCATCCCAGAATATCATAAGAAATTCAACGAACTTGCTCACTTTGCTCCTCATCTAATTCAAGACCCAAAGAGGAAAAATCTGAGATTTATTCATGGCCTTCAAAGGAAATACCAGAATAAAGTATTGGGGCATGTGAAGCTTCCTTTTTCTGAAATGATTTACATGGCTTATCAGTATGAAGATCTTCATAAGAAAGGAATGTTATGCGACGAAGAGGAAGTCAGCTCTAGTAATAAAATTGAGTCTGAAACTGATCTTCCTGAGGCCAGTACAATATCTGAAGTTGGTAAGGAGCCCGAAGTAAATCGAAAAAGGGCAAGATCTGAAAAAGAACCTGCCACGACTGCCACATGCTCTAACTGCAATAAACAGGGGCATCTGACCAGGAAGTGTAAAACCTCGAAGAAACGAAAGAGGGGGTCTAAAACTGATAACCAGTTTCGAGAAAATAGAAAGTGCGTTCAATGTCGACGGACAGGCCATCTTGAAAAGGATTGCAGGCAATTTAAGAAGTCCAAAACAGTAAATATAAATGAAGTAGCAGAAGCGTCTGGGCCCTCAGCTGGCCAAGAAAGACCAGATGTTTTAGAAGGCACGCTAACTATCAAAGACATCCCAGTTAAAGTACTGTTCGACACAGGCGCGTCAAGAAGCTTCATTGCCAAAGATGCAGCTAAGAAACTGGATTTGAATTTGAAAAAGCTCAAGGAACCAATGACTGTCCAGAATCCGGTTGGGGGTTCCATTGATCTCAGTTGGGTTTGTGGAGTGCCGGTTTCTTTCTCTCGTTATCGGTTTCCTATCATCGCAGTCGTCATGAATTTTAAAGAGTTTGATCTTATCTTGGGGTTAGACTGGTTGACCAAATACGAAGCTGAAGTTAAATGCGCCGACAGAGTCGTAAAGGCGAAGATTAAATCAGGTGATTATATAACCATTCCCTGTGAAGGTCAGAATGCAAATAGAAAAGACTTCTGGGCCGCTTTGAATGTTTCTCCAGCCCAAATTGAAAATGTCCCTGAAGCCATAGAGAATATTCCTGACCTCATCAAAGACATTCCTGTCGTCAAGGATTATGCGGATGTGTTTGAGGAAGTTGTTCGCTTACCTCCGCAGAGAGAAATAGATTTCAAGATTGCTTTAATTCCCAATGCAAGGCCGGTAGTTCACGCTATTCGAAGAATGTCCTTGAAAGAGAAGGAGGAATTAGACAATCAAACGAGACAGCTAGTATGGAAAGGTCTGATCAGGCCTAGTTTCTCTGATTGGGGTGCAGCAGTGGTGTTTGTCCCAAAATCTGACGGTACTCTACGTCTATGTGTGGATTATCGTGATTTAAACAAGCAGACTATAAAGAACAAATATCCATTGCCGCGGATTGATGATCTGTTGGATCGATTAAATGGAGCACAAGTATTCTCAAGGATGGACCTAGCTACAGGTTTCCATCAACTTCGTATTGCCGAAGAGTGTGTTCCAATGACAGCGTTTAGAGGCCCCGACTTATTCTACGAGTGGTTAGTAATGCCGTTCGGCTTATGTAACGCTCCTGCTTACTTCGTCGATCTAATGAACAGGGTATTCAGAGGAGTATTGAATAAATTTGTTCTGGTTTTTATTGACGATATTCTAATCTTCTCTAAATCAAAGGCCGAACATGAAAAGCATCTGGAACAGGTTCGAGAAATTCTCAGAAGGAATGTATTGAAAGCCAAGTTTTCCAAATGTATATTCTGGCAAGATGAAGTGAAATTTCTGGGCCATGTCGTATCAAAAGATGGAATCGCTGTTGATCCAAGCAAAATCACAGCTATTCAGAATTGGAAACAGCCTAGTACTCCCACTGAAGTCCGCAGTTTTCTTGGATTGGCTAGCTATTATCGGAAGTTCGTTAAAGACTTTTCGAAGATATCTGGTCACTTAACGAAGCTTACAAAGAAGCATTCTAAATTCAAATGGACTCAAGAGAGTGAGGAGGCTTTCGAAGAGCTAAAGTTAAGATTAACCACAGCTCCAGTGTTAACCATCATCGATGGCAACCAAGATTTAAAAGTCTGGACTGATGCTTCTAGAGAAGGCCTTGGAGCAGTGTTAATGCAAAGAGGCCAAGTAATTGCTTATGCTAGCCGTCAACTGAAGCCACACGAGAAGAACTACGTAACTCATGATCTTGAGTTATTGGCTATCATATTTTCTTTGAAAATCTGGAGACACTATCTTCTGGGCGAGAGATTTGAACTGTTTACAGATCATCAGTCATTAAAGTATCTGTTCACTCAGAAGGACTTGAACCTGAGGCAGCAACGTTGGCTGGAGTTTCTTGCAGCATATGACTTTGAAATTATATACACTCCAGGAAAAGCCAATGTCGTGGCTGATGCGTTAAGCAGAAAGAACGTAATGATCGCCAGCTTTATTATCACAACTTCCTTGATTGACAAAATATCTATTCTTCAGAAGGAGGATAACTTTATTAAAGATATGATCAAAAGGATTCAGAAAGGCGAACCCTCGTGTTTTCAAATAGATAACGACGAGACCTTGAGGTTAAAAGGAAGGATTTGTGTTCCTGACGTTCCTGAGCTAAAAAGGGAAGTGTTAGACGAGTGTCACAAGTCCAAGTTGAGTATCCATCCTGGTGTGGCCAAAATGTACAACGATCTCAAAAGAACATTCTGGTGGAAGGCTATGAAAAGAGACGTTTCAATATATGTTAGTCGATGCCCTACTTGCCAGCTAGTCAAAAGTGACCAACAGAAATTGGCTGGATTGTTACAACCACTGGAAGTTCCTGGCTGGAAGTGGGAACATATTTCTATGGATTTCATTGATGGTTTGCCCAGAACCAGAAAAGGGAATGACAGTATTTGGGTGATCGTAGATCGCTTCACGAAGACCGCCCATTTCATACCTGTCAAATCAAACAGAACTGCTCAGAGTCTGGCGCAGATATACTTTAGGGAAATAGTTAGACTGCATGGAGTGCCGCTCAGTATAGTAAGTGATAGAGATACAATTTTCACTAGTAAATTCTGGGAAGCATTTCAAGTCGAGCTGGGAACGAAGTTAAACTTGAGCACCGCTTATCACCCTCAGACAGACGGTCAGACTGAGAGGGTGAATCGCATTTTAGAAGATCTATTGCGGGCTTGTGTTATAGATTTCGGTGGATCATGGGAAGACCATCTGCATTTGGCTGAATTCTCTTATAACAACAGCTACCAGGCGAGCCTGACAATGTCGCCATTCGAAGCCTTGTATGGTAGACCTTGCAGATCTCCTGCTTGTTGGGTCGAGCCTGGAAATAGACTTGTGTTGGGTCCCGATATGATTCGAGAAGCTGCCGACAAAGTCGATTTTATTAGGAAGAGATTACTCGCCGCTCAAAGCCGACAAAAGAGCTACGCCGATAAAAGAAGAAGAGATATATCCTTTGAAGTTGGCGACTATGTATATTTGAAAGTATCGCCGATGAGAGGAGTAATCCGATTCGGTAAAACAGGAAAGTTAGCGCCCAAATTCATTGGTCCGTTTCCTATTCTGGAACGGATTGGAACTCTCGCATATAAAGTTAAATTGCCAGACTGGTTGCCGGGAGTGCATGATGTATTTCACATATCTCAACTTCGAAAGCACGTTCATGATCCAGACTTGATCGTGGAAGAAGCAGCTCAGCAGGATATTGAAATTACTCCAGAACTAGCTGTGAGGCGTGAGCCGCTAAAGATTATCGGCAAAGAAACCAAAGAGCTGAGGAGTAAGAAGGTTCACTTAGTCAAGGTGCAATGGAGTGGAGATCCGCGAGATTGTACTTGGGAAACAGAGGAGAGCATTCAGAAAGCTTATCCTAGATGCCGAGTAGATATCTCTGATTGACTCTGGTGCAAGGTACATTTAACCTACTTTGCATTACCTTTTAGTTCTCTATTCTGTTGCTATTTTCTTCCCATGGATGTGCATTGTTTATTCTATACTCAGAATATTAAAAACAAATTGGTTGTTGTATTGTGGGATTGTAGAGATATCAAACCACTTTCGACTTTATTCCTTTTCGGGGACGAAAAGTTTTAAGTGGGGGAGATTGTAACGACCCAGAAAATCTGAACCAATTTAAAATTTTTAAATTGGCTAAAATAATGGATTTTAAATATTTAAAATAAATATTTTAAACAATGGCGATGAAAACTGAGTTGAATCGACATTTGAAAACGAATATAATTAATTATAATTATATATAGAATTGAAAATGGCGCGGTAGTTCGATAATTCGATTTCAAACTTCAAATGAATATACCGGGTGCAAAACAATCCGGATTTTAGTGAGACCAAAACCATTAGTATCTAATTGATGATATCTTTCTAACGAATCTGACCAATCGAATTTTGATAGCGGGAATCAAAAGATATGTCTAGTTGAAAATTCTGAATAGTCGCTATGGAATTCAGGCCCTTAAAAATGGACATTTTGCAAACGACCTCGGATTTCGACAAAACCACTTTTGTTAGATCCGCAGTGTCAGGTTATTGCTAGGTTTCAAATTTCATAATTTTTCGAATCAATATGTGAGCGTGGCAAAGGAAAACGCGTTTGACCGGTTTCAGTTGATTTTAATCGACTGGAAATTGGCCATTTTTCAAACGGTCTCAGAATTCAACGAAACTAGTTTTGTTAGGACCGTATCGTCAATACGAAGCTAGAAAATATTTTTCTGGAATTTTTCTAGTTAGTATGTGACCCCGATAATTTGAAATGTACGTTTAAAATTCAATATAGTGATTTAAATGAAAATTCAAAAAGAAACTGATTGTAACGATCAAATCAGCTTGCGATACATATCCCATTGTGTTCGGAATGGGGGTGAAACGCTATGGACGACAGGCGGTGGGCCTCGTTTCGAGGTCGTATGTAAAAGTCAACCTATTTGCAAAATTAAATAATAAAATAATAATAATAATAATAAAAATATCTAAAGTTTCTCCGATACCTTGGCCCCCCCCCTGTAATTCATTACCGATTTTAGTACAGAATAAAAAAAAAAAAAAAGAAGAACGGCGGAAGAACAGCTCGTCGCCTCCACCAAGCTCAGCCCGCCTCCGCCTGTCCCCCATCCCCCTCCGTCGATCGAACACCCGAACCCTCCGTGCCAATTCGCGAGCCTCCAGGAGCATCGCGACCCCCAGTTCTCGAGCCCCCGAAGCCGTTCGAAACCCTAGCCATCGCCTGCTCCGCCTCCTGCCGCGAGCCTGGCCGTCACCCCCACCCCTTCTTCTGAATACTGTAAGTACTTTATGGTATTTTATTTTTATTTTAATTCATTAAAAATAATTTCGATTTTGGGTATAAAAACAGATTTTTTATAAGGGTTTAAAACAGATTTTTTTTATAAGGATTAAAACTGATTTAAAGAGATTTTAAAAACAGATTTTATAAAAGATTTTAAAAACTGTTTTTTTTATAAAAAGAAACTGAAAACTGGATTTTATAAATAAAGTAAAAACTGTTTTTTTTAAATAAAGTAAAAACTGTTTTTTTTTTAAAGTATGGAACTGTTTTTATAAAAGAATTTTTAAACTGATTTCTTTTAAGGAATTTTAAAACTGATATTTTAAAAAAGAAATTAAAACTGATTTTAAAAAGAAATTAAAACTGATTTCTTTTAGAAAAGTAGAAAACTGATTTTTGTTTTTAAAATAAAATAAAAACTGATTTGTTTTAAAAATGAAAACTGATTTCTTTAAAAAGTAAAAATCATATTTTTATATATTGAACAACATAGTAAAAATTCGATTTTTACATGTGTAGAGAATACGGGCTAAAGGCGAAGATTTTATACAAGGAAGTATCGTGCAGTTGGATAGCTATTGGTGAGATTTCTGATTTAAAATTTATATATATATGTGTGAAGTAAAAGTGAATTGCTATATATAAATATATATATATATATACGCCCCTCGTCCACAAACCATGGACGATATTTATTGGTTGAAATTGTTGTGGAAATTTGATTGATAGCGATTGATTGTTTGGGATTGTTGGTGATTGATATTGGTTGATTGTGGTTGAAAAATACCCATTTGTGGTTGTGAAATATTTGGTTGAAACCACATAGGATTAGTTTGTGGTAATGAAATAAATATATACATGCCGCCTGCGTGCGAACTAGATGCATGATTCCCATTGTCAAAAACCGCGAGGTTTTAAGGTAGAGCGAGGAGCCGTACTAGGGACGGTGCCGGTGTAACTACCCTGCCGTTATGCTGCCGAAATTTTGAATAATATTTGTGTGTTTGAATTAATTTCATATGCTTAAACTATTGAAAACATTCATGTGTTGAATTGATATTCATTCGTTGTTTAGAAATTCATGTGTTGAATGGTATTCATATTTTGAAATAAACTGTTATATAATAAAAATCACATTTTTATCTATATCTAAAAACTATTGAAAACATTCATGTGTTGAATTGATATTCATTCGTTGTTTAGAAATTCATGTGTTGAATGGTATTCATATTTTGAAATAAACTGTTAGATAATAAAAATCACATTTTTATCTATATCTAAAAACTATTGAAAACATTCATGTGTTGAATTGATATTCATTCGTTGTTTAGAAATTCATGTGTTGAATGGTATTCATATTTTGAAATAAATTGTTTTATGATAAAAATTATATTTTATCACCTACATGAACTATATAGAAAAAAAATATAGTGTTTTGAAATGAGTTGTTTTACAATAAAAATCACATTTTTATTGTATGCATAAATCGTTAAAATATGAAGTGTTAAAAATAGCCACTTGTTCAAAATAAACATATACGAGTTGAAATATTCATTAATTAGCTAATGAAATGATTTGCACCTATTTATGCAGCATTAGAATGAATGGCGTTTTTAAACCAAATAGAAATCAAATATGAAGTTGAATAGAAAAGGATAAATGATAAGAACTGTATATATATGTATATGCATATTCATTGAACAGGTTATAGCAAAGGGGCTAGAGAAGAGGAATAAAATTTTGTGCCCGACAAATAGGTACACATTTACTGATTTGTTTGGGTGATGATTTTGAGCCTGTTGGCTAGCCGCTTGGCTTTTTCTTTTTCTTTTTGAGATTAGAAGGACCGGGACGCTATTTGCGATTTCCCGACGCTCCCGGTACAGGGGAGGTTATGGCGAAATTTTTCCAAAATTTAAGGAGTTAGAAAAATTTTTGGAAGTTAAAACGATATTGAAATAGTTGAATGAACTATATTTATATAACTATATAAATATAAATAAAATTAAAACGAAACGAAGCCGTGCAGTTCGTATTTCGAAACCGTAATTTCAAACGACTAGTACGGGAAATCCGACCGTCGGATTTTCCCGAAACCTCAACCGTCGGGTTCGCCTTGGAATAATCTTTCCAACGGCACCAACCTTGTAGAAATCCAACGGTTGGATTGTCTGGAATGTTTAATTCAAATCTGAAGAAAAACAGCGCCAGAAACGATTATATTTATTTATATATATAAATATAATTATATTAAATCGAATAACGACGCTGCAGTTCGTATTTTGAAATCGAAAATTCAAACGATTGTACCGGGAGATCCGACCGTCGGATTTTCCCGAAACTGGAACCGTTGGATTCGTTTTGAAAAGACCTTTCTAATGATGTAAATTTTGTGAGGATCCAACGGTTAGATTTTCAGATATGTGTAAATCAAATCTGAAGAAAAACAGCGCCACGGCCGCCTTATGGCCCGAAGCGTCGTTTTGAATAAAATGGCTATTTTAAAATAAATAAAAATAGCGATAAATAGTTATAAAATATCGTAAGCGATATGGAATGGAAATAAACTGAATTTGCTTGATTTATGTGATGTTTGATGGTTGAATGTGTTTGGTGTGAAAATTACATTAAAGAATAAACTGGATGTTGTCAAATAATTTAACCATTGAAATAAATCGATTTGAAATTCTAAATATACGTGAATTATTTGAAAAGGCCGAGTTAATTCTCATTTCGAATAATCGACCGACGATTGAAATTCGAAGATGAAGACGATGGTCGAAGACCGGAGATCTTCACCTCGTTTGGATGGTAACCGAGGTCCTGATTGGGAGGCATCCCGAAATATGGATAATGAGTGGTGATCGTTCAGACGTACGTGTTGATCGAAGGGTTTGCGAGGTATTTAGTGCCTCCGGTTTCGTTCAGACCCAGAACGGACTTGTAAATGGACTGTGTGTCTGACATAGGATTTATTCTGTGTGGCATGCTAAGATGCAGTGATCAGGGCTTCTGTTGAAAAGCAAAGTCTTGTGGTGATGATCAAAGCACCGCCTGTGTGGCGTAGCTTTGTGTATAACGTGAATTCGCGAGCCTCACACCCCGGTATGAACCTAAAACGGGAGAACGGACCTCAGGGAGGGCCTACGTTTCCTCCTAGCTAAAAGTGGCGTCAGTGGTTTTACACGCCCTGACGAGTTTGACTTATGTGGTTGTTGCTGTTGCGAGGCGCCTCGGTTAGATCGGACGATCCGGGTCCGATGGAGTCACTTGTTGGCTCGCTTACGCCCCAAAGGGCGGCGAAACGTAGTGCTCAGGCATTTTTAATCCACTCCGTGTGGACCGGCCCTGACGATCCAAGGATCGATGCGTTCTGATCCTGAGACTCGGGCTAGGCAGTCTCGAATTCGGTAAGGACTATCTTTTGCCTTGGTTCATGACGGAAATCCAATTTCCAAATACGTGATCGTGCGGTTTTGATTGTATACCTATATATGGCGACATAGTGGTATGGGGCATTAATGCCGTCTATGATTGATAGTTATGATTTGAAATTGTTTTCAAAACATATAAGCACTAGCAATAATATCAAATGCCTTTGTTTTATTCGTATCAAGCATATCTTAGCCGTTATAAGGTAAAAACTCTATCCTCCGGTTTGCGTTGCATTGTGTGATGGGAACTGAGTCTTATAACGGCTTCATTTTTATAAAAAGCATAGCGATGTTTAAAAGAAAGATTTGTTTTAAAGCACTGGCAATCCAATGGAGTAAACCCGTTCCACGAAAGTGGCGTGGTCCTGTGATTAGCCAAATTATATATGTGTTGCGTGGATTTCTCATACCAGTCCCATGACTGACTCGTAGTTTGTTTCACTCTCAAACTCGGGTGCCCCTTTTTCCACACGGGCAGCCTTGTATTCAGGTTTAGCTGGTTCTTTCTGGATAGCTGGAGCTGAAGATGGATTCTATCATTTATTTCTTTTTATGCTGTTCAGCTCCTATTGTACATATTTTGTTTATTTCCGCTGTAGACATTTATGTATAGCTGAACTGTATTTGTACTAAGTAAGATCCTGTATACTGTGTAACTCTGATGATTACTTTTATCCAGTATATTTTGTTGTTCATTCTGGTGTATTTATTTAATTCTGTTCTGCTATTATATGTTTCTGTGTTATATTCCAAAGATAACCTTGTTTCCGTGAGAACGGGAAATCGGGTCGTCTCACTAAAGGTCAAAGATTGATCGATAGGATATACTAAAATGATAGAACAAGTATGAAAAAAAGCTTTGGAAAAAGAAGTTAAGAACGTACTCTCAAAAAGGAAAGGGTATGAAGCATGAATCTTGTCTTCAGTCTACCAAGTTGCATTCTCACGGTCCTCTCCCCATTTGCTTTTTCTAACTTAACCTCCTTGTTGTGCAGTTTCTCAACCTCCGATCCAAGAATACGAGTAGTTATTCGTCTAATCGTTGCTTCCCTTTCTACCTCTACTTCCTCTAGTAAGCTCGGTTTCTACCACTTCTGCAGTGTTGTGCAAGTACTTACGCAAATGAGAAATGTGGTAAACATCATGAACATCGGCCAGTCTCTCTAGTAGCCTCACCCTATAGGTCGTTGGGCCAATCCATTCTGTTATGCAAAATGGTTCTACAAATCTTGGTGCCAACTTCCCTATAGATTCAAAACGAACCACATTCCTCAAACGGGATACTATGATGAAACATATGTCTCCCACTTCAGACTCTATATCAGTCCTTCTCCTATCAACGTAGGATTTCTGTCGGTCCTGAGCTGTCTTCATGCGTCTGCGGATAAGATCAGCCTTTTCTGATGTTTCTCTAATCATCTCAGGCCCAAGTAGAAGTCTATTAAAGCCTCCCACCAACAAGTCGGCGATCTACAAGGTCGTCCACATAATTCCTCAAAGGGTGCCAAGCCAATAATAGCCTGATAACTATTTCTATAGACGAACTCTACCAATGGAAGATGATCTTCCCAAGTCCCTCCGAAGTCAAGGATACGCAGTCTCAAAAGATCCTCTAGAACTCTGTTTAACCTCTCTGTCTGTCCATCGGTCTGAGGATGATATGCGGTGCTCAAACATAACTGTGTACAAAGTGCCACTTGCAGACTCTTTCAGAACTCACTGGTGAATATAGGATCTCGATCACTCACTATGTTGGAAGGTACTCCATGTTGACGAACTATGTCATGAATATAAACCGATGCCAACCATGTCGTCGTTCTCTTACTCTTGACTGGAATGAAATGAGCGCTCTTGGTAAGCCCATCAACTATAACCCAAATACTGGTGTTCCCCTTTATTGTTCTAGGCAAACCATCTATGAAATCCATCAAGACGCTCTCGCACTTCCAATGTGGGACTTCTGAAGGATGAAGTAAACCACCGGGCTTCTTTTGCTCAACTTTGACTTGCTGGCAAACCAAACATCAAAAAACAAACTCTGTCACGTCTTTCTTCATTCCATCCCGAAAGAAAATCCTCTTCATATCCTTATACATTTTATCATCGCCTGGATGAATAGTCATCTTAGAATGATGGGCTTCCTCAAGGACTGTCTTCAACAAACTCCCAACTCAGGGAACACAAAGCCTTCCATCTCGTCGCAACCACCCACTATCATCCGTGGAATATCTACCGAGCCTATACAAGATATCTAAAATCTGTGGATCCTCTCGCTATGAAGTTCCTATCAAATTCAAAATAGTAGGTCTTACCTCTAATGATGTGAATAAACTTGGCGTAAACTCGGTGGAGGGTCTAAAATCAAAAGTCGATATGTACTCCAAGCTCTAACTCTCTAAGGACTCAAGGTCATCCTCTGCTTACTTAATGCGTCTGCCACCACATTACCCTTGCCAGGGGTACAAGAAATCTCAAAATCATAGGACATTAGGAACTCCATCCATCTCTATTGCCTCATATTGAGATCTTTCTGTGAGAACAAGTACTTGAGAGATTTATGATCGGTGTACAACTCAAACTTTTCTCCAAATAGGTAATGGCGCCAAGTCTTAAGCGCAAATACTATAATAGCCAACTGCAAGTCATGGGTAGGGTAGTTCTTCTCATGAACCCTTAGCTGACTGCCTCAAAAACACACTACGCTTCCCTTTTGCACCAGAACTGCACCAAGTCCTATGCCACATGCATCCATGTATAGTGTATAATGTGAAAACTTTATTCCCATCCGATAAAGTCAAGACTAGGGCTGTTGTCAGAGCCCTCTTCAGTTGCTAAAAAGCATCGTCATATTCTATAGCCCAAGAAAATGTCAGATTCTTCTTCGTCAGCCTACTGAGTAGCGATGATATCTTCACGAAGTCCTTAATGAACTTTCTATAATAGCCTGCTAGACCAAGAAAACTTCTAACCTCCATTGCATTCTTTGGGATCTTCCAATCTTGAACTGCAACTACCTTTTCGGGATCTACTGCTATCCCATCTTTAGAGACCACATGCCCTAAAAATCTCACTTCCTTTCTCCACAAATGACATTTAGAGAATTTCACCTTAAGCTAGTGCGCATGGAGAGTTTTTATAACCTCTCTCAAATGTAAGACATGCTCTTCCTCGTTCTTTGAGAAAATCAAGATGTCATCAACAAAGACCACAATGAACTTATTTAGAAACTCCCAAAACACCCTACTCATCAGATCAACAAAATAGGCGGGTGCATTCGTCAACCCAAAAGGCACAACGAACCACTCGAAGAAACCATATGGAGTTCTTAAAGCGGTCTCGTCTATACTTTCATCGACCACCCTCAACTGAAGAAACCCCATGGCCATGTCTAACTGAGAGAAAACATATGCACCAACAAGCTGGTCAAATAGGTCATCTATCCTCGGAAGTGGGTGCCTATTCTTCTTAGTGAGCTTATTCAATTCCCTGTAATCCACACATAAGAGAAGCGAACCATCCGCCTTAGTGGCGAATGCTACTAGAGCAGCCCATTCAAATATGCTTTGCCTAATGAATCCTTTCTCAAGTAGCCCCCCTACTTGCTTGCTAAGCTCCCTCTTTTCCCTTGGAACCATGTGGCGCACAGGCAATGCAACTGGCTTTGCATTGTACACCAAGTATATATGGAGATCGATCTACCGCCTCGGAGGTAAACCCTGAAACTCCTCAAAAACATCAGGATACTCACAGACACTGGTACAGGTCGTAGATCATCGATAGATGCATCATGTTACTCTAGAAAACTAAGCATGACAGAACCTTTAGAGTCATAAGAAATCTCGAGGGTCCTACCATGGCAGGTCAAAAGTCTAACAAACCTCCTTTCACATTCCAGAATGGCATCATACATGGCTAGCTAACCCATCCCTAGAATCAAACCATAGCCCATGTTCCCAAGCATATGTGCATCGCACTCATACTCGACGCCCAACACAGATATCCTCAAACCCCAACAAATCATAGATAAATGAGCCGTACCACCAATGGGGTTTGAAATAACTACGGGATCCAAAACCATACTAGTACTACGGTGTAGAGACTCAACCACAGAATCAAATATAAAAGAATGCGAAGCACCAGAATCAAAAAGAGTTCTAACGGGATCATTGGAAAGAGAAATCAAACCTTTAACAGAAACTTTCCTACCTCTATCTGGAACACTGCCACGAGAGCATGCATCTGCCCTCCATAAGATCCTTCCCTCTGGCCCTGTCCTTGCCTCTTCGGGCCATCCTTAATAAGATGTCCGACCTCTCCACAATGGAAACAAGCATTCTTCCTTCTCTTTCAACCCTTGATCACATGACCCACTCGACCCAATTATGGCATTTCCTCTTGTCTTGGGTTTTATTATTCTTTCCGCCCTTCTTTTGCTGCTGTTGTCCTTTATTAGGCCACACTTTCTTATTTTGTGTTTCCTCAACCTTAGCCTCTTTCTTTTCACCTTTATCTTCTTCATGCATTAATGCCATACCAACGAGCTTCTCAAAAGTTGCTCCCATTGGAATATGAGACATAGCCAACCCAAGAAGGGGTTCATTCAGTCCTCTATCCAACCTCAAAGCTTTCTTGTACGGGGTATTCACTACCTCCAAACCAAACCTCATCAATTGGTTGAATTTATTAAAATAATCTTTCACAGACATGCTTCCTTTCTTAAGCGCCAAAAACCTTTACATTTGCATACATTGCTCGGCTTGAGATAGAAACTTCATTTCGAATCTCTATCGGAAATCATCCCAAGTCTCTATGGGACGTCCTGCTTGAGTCACTTCCTACCAGAATGAAGCTTCATCTTTCAACTACCAAACGGCCAACTGAATCTTCCTACGGTCATCAACCTCGAAAATCCCAAACAAATCCTCCGTCTCTTTGAGCCAATTCCTTGCTTCTACAAAAGTCACAGTTCCTCGGAATGGCTTTCCTCCCATAGCACAAAAATCCTTGCATATTTTTGAGAAATTATCAGCTAACTAAGGAGGAGGAGGAGGAGGAACAACAGCTGGAGCTGGGGGAGGGGCATCTGCTTGGCCTTCGGCAAGTGCCGTAGCCTCCTGATACCTGCGTAACCAAGCTGGTATCTGTACGCCCTCTAGAATATTTGGTTCCCTAGACATGCTGAAAATAAAAAGGGGAAAAGAGATTCAAACAAAGAATCGAAAAGACATTATATGGATTTAGGGATTATGCTTTCAAAAACATACTTTTTCCTTGAAAATACTTTGTTTTTGAAACCGTATGAAAAAAAATTTCAAAATCTTTTATCTGATCTTGTAACCTTCAAATCTAATACCAAGTGTGACATCCCACATCCGTTAATGTTACTCTATCAGAATGCATTAAGTTTCGTGAAGCGTTGTAGGTAAATAAGAACATAAATATCACAAGACAAATATATAAAATAGCAACAGAATTTTTAAAACTTTATTTAATAGAAAATATCGTGGTTCAAAACTCAGTTACATCATAAGTCTGAAATACTAAATACCAGTTACATAAAACATCTGTTTTGTACTTAGATCATTAGAGTACAGTAATATAAAATCAAAATCCCAAAAAGAGCCATAAAAGAATATAAGAATAACCAAAGCGGTACATCAAACCTAATCCAAGATCCAAGCTAAAGAAAGAGAGAGAATGTATAACGGCTGGATTTTCGACCCAGAAAATCAACATAAAAACACACTGTTGACTATTCAAGCATCGAAAACACCAGGACATTAATAGAAGAATTTAGAGGGTGAGAAAGAAAAGATAGAACTAATAGAATAGAAGAAGAAGAAGAAGATCACAACTGAACAGAATCAGAGTAACACGAAACTCGCAGCGGAACAAAATAAGATGTATTATATAACATAACTTTGAATACAAAACTGTATTGTATATACATACCATTATCAGAGTACAATACATCATATCACAGCGGAAATAACTCTACATAACTAATGGTGAAGCTTCCTGCTTTTGAGCTCCTCCAAGTGAATCTGCAAAGCCTGAAACACTTGACTGCCCGTACAAATTTGGGTACCCAAGAGTTTAGGGAAAACAAACAAAATAAACTCTGGGTCAGTCATGGGACTGGTGTGAGTAAATTCTAACCATACGGTTTTACTTTGAAGAAAATCCTTTTGAAACAAAAGGAAAATAGTAAGACCAGCCCACACATAAAAATGGACGGCTTTTACCTTACTATAACCCAAATTACTTTGATATCAAAACAGTGATATTATGATAATGTCTAAACAAATAATTATCCAAGTAGCAGAACGCTTGCATCTCACGTTCCACATATATATAGTATAAAATCATAAACCGCAGGGCGCTTATCGTAGATTTGATTTCAACAGACAAGGTATGGGAGCACCTTCTGAATAGTGTACTCTAGAGGGGATACACTCAGGGTTCAACAAGAACGTCTTGCAACCCGACCACACATGACCGCTCACTCATTTAGCTTGAGTGTCGCGAATATATTGCCACCACGGTTGTAGGCCATCCAACCATCATCCGAAGATACAGAATCGAAAAGAAGTATAAATATGAATTTTCTCTAGATTGGTGACAATACACCCTGCTTGGGGATGACCCAACTAGCCATGCTGCCTAGCCCAACTTCTGTCACTTCCTGGTTGTGAGGCTAGAGGCTACGTCTATCTTCAGAACATCTGATCACCATTCACTTTGAATGTCACATCGTCAAATCCGTAATCACACATTGATTACACAAATGCACACTGGGTGTAGAATAAAGAGAAGTTATCTTCTCCCCACCAACTTGGTATATTCGTCAAATCAACGGCGTGACCGTTGGAAATACTCTGTCAGACACTCGTCCATAAAAGTTTTCCTGCGACTGGACAAACAAATAAACATCATTCTAGAACTGGACGACTCTTGTACTTAACTCTGTCTTCAATTATCTTCAGCATATCTAATTCGTAGCGCTTATGTCTATACGGAGTGGTTTTCAGATAACATATCCAACCGGTCTCTCCGTGTTGACAACGACGGTCAAACACTTCGATAGTCGGTTATTTAACTATCGGAGTTAAAATAACATCCATTCTAATGTATAACTAAACATCATACAATCACGGGCGCTTTTTATTTAACATTCGTTATATTTTCAAATTCCCATATCTCACTAGATATTTCTCAAACTCTGTTTTTGCCTTTAACACTTTTGGAAAACATTTCAAATTATTATAAACTTTTATTCTTTCATGTTCCAAAAATATCCGTTATTAACGTTCGAACTATTTCCCATTTAGTTCACATTCTTTATTCCTATACTTGGGTAATCTACCTTATTTACACTGGGAAATATTTCCAAATTCATCTTAACCTTTTAATCGGCCCAACGTTCACTTTTAAAACATTATTCCCTCTGAAATGGGAATACCATCCCTTCTTATAGAAATCTAAACACCTTGATCATATAACCCTTTATTCACGTAATAATCTCCCTTATCTTATTTACCGAAATCTCTTTCATACTTTTTCACTCCTATTCCACTTTATAAACTCTGTCTCTAAGTCAACTTCTTATCTAATCGATATCAAGTTTATAACTAAATACTGATTTCTATCCTATCAACATTTATTTGTTTATAACTAAATGTTAATTATTCTATCAGATTATAATCCCTAAAAATAGTTTACTTTTAATACATTCGACATCGTCGAATTCTAGTTCCAAATCCTAACGGTTTAAATTCTAATCACATTTCGAACATCGAAATGCTGTCATCAGTTTCTAATACGATTCCCCAATTATTTTTCTAAACTCTTTCTTATATTTCTTTGAACAAACATCGTTGCTTATTACTCTAGAATAAGTGGATTTCAAACCAAACTGTTACATTTCCTAGGAAGTGCTGCTATATATAAAAGTCATGCTTAAGTCAAATCAACAGCAGTTAATTTGTCGCTATAGTTCTAAACTTGTCATACGCTGTAATGTTCTCCTTATAACTAATTCAGTCACCCTTACCTTATCAACAGCGTTATTTTATTGCTATAGTTCAACTTGTCATACGCTGTAATTTTCTTTGTTATAACTAATCTTGACATAACAGTCACACTTATCTTATCAACAGCGTTATTTTATCGCTATAATTCTAAGACTTGCATACGCTGCCATATTCCTTTTATACAAAAGTCTTGACATCTCTTTCCGTTACAAAAATCTTGACATCTCTTTCTGTTACAAAAATATTGACATCTCTTTCCGTTACAAACTGATATCGTTCCTCGATAATAGCGAAGCTGTTCAAGTTGGGGTATTCTGTTTACCTCTCAGACCTTGATCGACAACGTTCTTACCTTAGAACCGATACAAGTCTGCATCTAATCCCTTATTACTTAATATCTATCCGATCGTACTTTCATGTTTATTTTTAACTATGGTTTTATAACACCATATCGTTAATTTGAAATCTCTGGTGTTTGATTATTTATATTAAACATTTACTCTTTGCTTTCTCCATTCCACAGTTCTATTTATAACTTCTTAACCAAAAGGTAATTAAATCTTATTACCTTGGATTAATTTATTTCTAAACTGTTTCATTAGATTAATTGAAGACCAATTAACCTAATAATTATTTTCCCAAATAACAGTTGATTTAATCAACTTCATTCCATCAGTAAATTCGTTAACTGATTTTAATTACTTCTTAACATTAGATTAATATAATTAATCTAATAATATTATTATCCAAATATTAAATCGTCGGATAATTTCTGCTTTATAAACTCATTTAAATGCCAACAATCGTTTTTATTTATTTTATAAAACGAACTCTAAAATACTGGTTTATAATAGAACTTCTATCATAAATTTAAATCTTCTTTTTAATTATAAAAATATAATTTTTATAATTAACCTCGTTGATTTGCCTGACGGCCAATCAACTCTTTAACAAAACGATGGTTTTACGGTTGGCTGTCACCACTTTCTAAATCGATATCATTTATTTATTTATCGAACAGATGTTGAATATCCGTTCAACATAAATATTCTCATGGGGTTTTAAATATAATTCGGGTTCAAACAGTGCATACAAAACAAACAATACATATAAATATCGAGGAATCCGGTCGGATTCCTCCAACCGGTTTCCGCATCCACAGATGTCAGTCAACACAATTTACACTAACTCTATACTAGGGAATATTCAAATTGATGGAATCAGTATCCAACCGATGGTGTGTACATATGTGACGGTATATAATATTCGACCAAATTAATTTGAATCTACCTAATCGACCATCACACAACATTCAAACAACATTAAAATATAATTAACATATTTTAAAATAGATCAGAGTTAGTGATTTTACTCACATTGACGCGTTAACCGTTAAATAACGATTTGCGTCAGTTGATTCTATCATGAAATTCCAGTGGCTCTGTTCTCCATGAAAACCATTCCACAGTGTAGCTCTCGTCACTACGACCCCAACGGATCTTGTTTACTCAATTCCGATACATTTTTATGCAGTTGGCCCATCAACAAATCCACCGGTACATGAACATTTCGTCGTCCATTTTCTGAAACCATAAGCAAGCTCCTCCCTGATGGATACGCCATCACCGCATTTATACGTCATTCAGTTTTCCTAAGCCATACATGCTGCTACAGTACCGTGACTTCATGTGATTCCACAAATACAAACATTTGCTACTCCTTCATGTTTACAACTTGCACACCTCAACATTTTCTCCAGCCTTCTCAATTTACCTATTATCTTCACGGCTTCACCATACTCGTTGCCTCAATGACTCGAACATCTACCACATACTACATCACCGCCAAGTCATCGTCCCCAGCGTCCAAGCAAACAAGCCAGCAGACATTATTAAATACTTCTGCCCTTTACCATCCACTTCGTTACTTGCGCCATATTGCAGTATGTACCCCTCACTCACGTTGCCTATCCGATTAAAAATATCTCCATCCGTTAATGCCTAATACCCTGCTCATCTCAAACGCTTCATGTTTGCCCAAACCACACGCATTCTTCATTTACCCTTCTATATTCTCTTCCACACAAGTAAAACTAATATCAGTGATGATCTTCTTTTTAGACTCTTATCCATTTGAATTCTCTTTACTGTTCATAACGTAAGCGAGTACAGCTGTTTTAAGTTGGAAACAACGTATGTTCCAGTTTCTTCATGTACTGCCCGTCAAACTACTTCGTTTCCCTTGTGATTTAATTTACAGGTTGACCTCCACCATCTTTTCTTACTCAGTATACCCATTCGAACTACAAAAGAAACACGTCCTTCCTTCTTCACAGTGAACCACGCTTCAGCCTCCTGATGATCTTCACGCAAACACATTTTCCCATCCATTTTCTTACTTCGTGTTCCCCATGACTCTACACCACAAACTCCTCTTCTTCATGTTTGCATGAAGACACAAGCCCTCATCACCATATTTTAAAGTTGGCGAACTCTTGTATACATCACGCAAGGGAATGATGGCTAAACTGAATACTTCAGCTCCTTATATATGTACAAGCGCCTCACTTCTCAGTACACAGTCCCTCTCAGTTGAACCGCACTTACCCAAATGCTTGACGTCCCCTTTAAATCCGTTCATGCTAGCCGTTGCTTCCACAGGAGGATCACACACCCACTCGCCTTCCAAACTTTATCACACACGTGACCTCCCTACTTCATGGTACATGCTCCTATCCATTCCGCAAGTTACACAGCCATGCAAAAATACAAAGACCATCACCGAAGTTGTACAACCCATGATCTCCAACTCCACGTTCAATCTTCACCCCTGATCACAACGCTCAGTCCCTCATTTCCAAACCCATACGCATGAAGTACTCCCCTCACACAATAACCCAGCTTGCCTCAAGCCTATCCCACGTCCATGCACACACCACCGTTTTGAATTCCTTCCCCTGTAATACACAATACCGCAAGATCCTCTCGTAATTTTCCTCCATGCTAAACTGTACGCTCCTCCATTCACATTTTCCAACTATGAACACACAGGTCTTCACTCCATCTCTCCTCACGGCTACTTCCCCTCACGTCGTTTGTTTGCTTTTATTTATTTGGTAAAGAGGAGCAGCTTTATTTCCCTGGAGTGAAGGAGAGGGTAAACGAGAAGCACCCTATATATATAGATTAGAGAGTTGGGTTCCGATGATAACGGTGTCATCTCGTTTCGTATAGGGTAGGTAGAAGGGTATGGGAGCATTTAATTTGAGCGTGTCTGCTCGTAATAGGGTAGGTTGAACTAGGGATAAGGCTATTGAAACTATAGGTCTGTGAACGCACGTCTTGTTTTCTTTGGTTTTTCTCTCCTCGTGGATTCAGAAGAAAACTATTGTATATATATAAAATGTTAGATAACTTAGCCATTAAGTTTATGGACAATATAGGTCTTCTTTTGGTAGCTTAGGCACGTACCTTTTCTGCTTTTTTGAAAGATAGAGACAGCAGCACCATCCCTTAGCAGCTAAGGTAAGTAATATAGATATACTCTCTCTATATGTAGGATGGACGTGCAATCTAGGGTAGGGAATAGAGGTAGCGTGCCTTAAGGTATGGAGGACGACGTGTGATTTGAAAACACACGGCAAATGGTAAGGTCTACACGAATTACCTATGAGGGTATCTCAATTCCTAAGGGTCAAGCTTGCTTATTTTATTTATATAGCGTCATGCTAGCAGTATGGTTTGCTGGAAAGGGTATGGGTGCTTCCTGTTTGTTCATTTGAATGTCATGTGTAAACTGCAGAAAACATGGAAAAGATTTTTGGAGGAGTGTTAGCTTAGGGTATGGAGAAAGTGTCCGCATTTATTAAAGTATGGATAAGTATTTATTTAAGTGTGGGGGATTATAAGTGTTCAGCCGATGGGATCTCTTACCGTTTTGTTTTATTTGATTATATTTGTACGGTATCCACTATGTAAAATTCCGTTCATCTTACGAAAGGCTACGGACAGAAATAAAAATACCGTTGTGATCAGCAATGCCCCACGATCCCAAAAATATAATAATACCGGTAGGTTGATTCATATTTTGAAATCCCGAAATACTGATACAGGGTGCGCAATACCCCAAATAAAAAGTTGCATATTTAATTAATTAAAAATTATAGTAAAATTCTAAAAATTAAATTATCGCTGCGCCTCAAAAGAACCTTGTCCAGATTTGCAACCAATATCTAGTTATTTCAAATAAACCGTTACGGTCAATATACGATTTTACAGCGACTTTTTGAATATTTGATTTGGTCATATCTTGCAGTCTGTACAACGAAATCTCCATTCTCTACTTCCGTTGGAAAGATACAGTTCAACAGATTCCAACGTTTCTTGTTTCGAAGAAATCCGATTCAAAAAGAGTCCGGTACACTCAGTTGAAGTTCAGAACGTTAATTTACGAACTGCCGCGATATTACGGGCTCAATTATAATTAATATATATTTTTATACGTTCAACTTCGTTTTAATTAATATATAAATCCATTTATATTACAAATTCAATATTTAAACTGATTTAAATATTCAAATACCAACCGACAAAAATGCGAGACGTTACAGAATGTTAATCAAGACTGAGCAAACTTGGGGAGGAAGAAGGGAAGAGAGAGAGAAAAGGAAACAAAACGGGCCAGACATAAAGTCTGGCGAGTCCAGTTACTTTTAGCATATAAATAAGTAAAAGTATCATGATAGGTATATAAACTGGATGAACATGATAATAGTATATAAGGCAGGTATATCAAACTGAGCATAATAAATAAGATAAATGGTACATGATATATTGCGCTTCTCAAGTACTTTGCTCTACACCACTACTAGTATAAACATAGCATGATGACCCCAACAAGAACAAGATGATAGACTTAGGTGTACTTCTAGTGAGAGATTTTCACCCCCATACAATCATAACAGGTAGCACCCACATAACAAGTGTCATCTCCAACTATAATAACGGGCTCCTAAACAAGTAAGACTAGATGTACCCTATTTACTACCCCAATCGATTTGCTCCCTCCCCCTCGTTGATACCCTGTGCTGGCCCCACAGTAGGATGTATCACTTCCTAAAGTGGCAACCTGTTATTTACAAGATGCACAACCATACCTACAGGTGTCACGACGTTTTATTATCCCCTACAAGAATCTGAACCTGTGCATGCACACGACCCCATCGGAATGCGCTTCCCGCACCATCCTTGGATGGACCTCTTACAACCAACTCAGTAAGCGTGCCCTACCCCGACCTAGTTAGGGGTTCTCTGTTTGATACCAAGATAGGTTACTGACTAATACGGGTACCACACACAAGATGATGCATGCTCTCCCCTTCGTCTTGCATCCCTACTACTAGGATTTCAATAGGTTATGCCTAACGGTTTAACAAGATTATATAACCCAACAGGTTAAGTTTGGGGGCCTATATATATATATATATATATATATATATATATATATATATATATATATATATATATTACCCACCGTCTCAAGATGTATTTAACCCACCTACTGTTTCAAGCAAGTTTACTTAACCCCTACTCAAGTTAACAGGTTCATGTAATCCTTACGGATTCAAACAGGTTAAGTGTTACTAGTTCAACTTCATTCATTCATCCATTTATGGAACTCCCACTTTAAGTCTACCACTTGTGGATGTTGGATATGCCAGCCGGGTCCGGGAAGAATTCTTCCATAAGTCGGACATAACCTCGTGTCTTAGCACGCTAGTGTTTATGCACTTAGAACCCTCATATTAGATTCATCACCTATGGACGCTGGATATGCCGGTCGGTTCTGGGTAGACTTCTTCCCCAAATGTAATATAACCTCGTGTCTAAGCACGGTTTACATTTTCTGATTACTGTGAATCTAGGCATTTTCATTATTAACCAATTTTTCACTATTTCATTATATGTTTTCATGCCCCTTTTTCTTAAGTTATATTCATCATGTGCCGCATGCCCCAAATTAAGATCTTTAATCACATTTTGGTTTATGCCCCAAATTCATATTCATGTATTCAACTCAAGTTATGCCCAAATTTCCCGATACAAGTTGTGCCCCAATCTTAACGTTTCCCCCATTCCCAATTTCACGTGTTCGCATATTTCAGCGGCATGCCTAGGCTCGAAGATAGCCTGGAAATAAAATAAAAAAGGAAAGAAGGAGGAAAGAGTACAGAAATAGGCATAATAACAAGAGAGACATATAATGGAAAAAATAGGCATAGCAACTGAATAGGCATATAGTGACAGAATTAGGCAGAATGACAAGATATACATAAGGTGGCATGATTGGGCAAATTAGCATGATAGGGATATCATAAACAGGCATGGTGAGATTTAAACAATATACAAGTAATGGCAACTCTGATGTGATTCAATTAGTCATAGGCTTAGATCCAATTATAAACATGTCAAGATTACATTTTAGGTGTTTATATCTAAAAATAACGTAAACTCACTGTGATTGGATCTTAAAGAATAGATAATTAATCGTAGATTTGTAGCATAGATCTTTGAATATGAATAACTTGATTGTTGAAGAAGAAATAGGCCAGATCAGAATATGCCGGGGAAACATCTCGTTGTCGCCATTGATGTAGATGAATAGTACAATGGGTATAGTGTCATATTTATAGCATAGGGTAAACAAGTCTAGCCAGGAATTCAGTCCACGTACGTAGGAATTAATATGGTTTGGATCTGGGGGTGTCGACCTGGGTATCGACATGGGTGTCGACACCCCCCTTATGGTGTCGACCCTTGGGTCGTCACTCCAAGGGCTGGAGTCGACCCCCAACGGGCCTGGTTCCCGCGGTGTCCCACCTTCGATTTCTGATTTTTTTTCGGAATGTTTATTTATATATAACTAGCCTATATATGTGCAAACTCCAAACCTTAATATCTTCTTCATACGTTGTCCGTTCTTCACAAACTTAAAGTCTATCTTAAGTAGAATTCTAAGACGAATGCAATGGTGTAGTTCGTTCTACTATTTCCCAATATTTGTTTAAGTATTCCTTAATTTATTGTTAATAGTGTGTTCTAAAATACGGGGTATTACATTGGTGTTCTCATCAGTTTTGCATCTTCAACTCTAAATCTTTTTAGCGGCTCCATTACGTATTTTGTTTGAGAAATGAAAATTCCTTTGTATGATTTGAAACCCAAGGAAGTACTTCAGTTCACCTACAATGCATATCTCAAATCTATCCTACATAACTTTATCAAATTTCTCACACAAAACATCATTAGTAGCACCATAAATGATATCATCAACATAAATTTAAACAATCAAGAAATCATTACCTTCATGTAATCGGAACAAAGTTGTGTCAGCACATTCCTTTTTAAAACCATTTTCCAAAAGATACATACAGATATAGTCATACCAAGCTCGAGGAGCTTGTTTAAGACCATATAATGCTTTTTCCAATTTGTACACATGACTTGGATACTCATGATTCTCAAAATCAAGGGTTGTTCGAAAAAATCTTCTTCTTTCAGTTTCCATTCAAAAAGACACTCTTAACATCCATTTGCTTAAGTTTGAAACCTTTAAAACATGCAAAACTTAACAAAATTCTAATTGCTTCTAACCTAGAAACTAGGGAAATTGTTTCATAAAAATCAATGCCTTCAATTTTATTGTATCATTTAGCAACCAACCTAGCTTTGTTTCTAATTACATTTCCAGATTCATCAAGTTTATTTTTAAACACCCATTTCGTTCCAATAATTGGATAGTCAACTGGCCTAGGAACCAATTACTAGACCTTATTCCTCTCAAACTAGTTGAGTTCATCTTGCATTGCTAAAATCTAACATTCATCATTAAGAGCAACATCATAAGAACTTGGTTCAATTTCATAAATAAAAGCATTATAATTACAGAAAGCATAAACATTTTTATTGAGAGAGGCTTGAGTGTGAATACCAGCTGTTGGACTTCCAATTACCAAGTCTGGAGGATGGTTGGGTTTGAACTTCAACTTCTCGGCTTCAAGTATTACTTCTATGACCTCATCACTGCAATTTTCAACTTCATTGTTTTCCTTTTCACTTTCTTATACAATGCTATCATTTTTTCCACAAGCTATCTACAAGTTTGATTCATCAAACTTCACATTAATGGTTTCAAGAACTATTCTCGATTGCTTATTGAAGATTTTGTACGCTTTGCTCCTTGGAGAATAACCCATGAATATTCCTTCATCGACTTTTGGTACAAATTTTCCAAGTTGATCACCTGTATTGAGAATATGGCAAGGACATCCTAAAACTCTGAAATATGAGATGTTAGGCTATATGATGTTTTATTAAGTTTTGGTCTAATCATAACTCTATTCATTACGTAGCAAGAAGAATTAACTGCCTCAGCCTAGAATTTTTGAGGTAATTTATATTCACACAACATGGATCTAGCCATCTCTTGTAATGTATGATTTTTCCTTTTGACCACACCATTTTGTTGAGGTGTTCGAGGAGCGAAAAATTCATGTTTAAAACCATGTTCTTCACAAAAAATTCAAAGTCTAAATTTTCAAATTCACCTCCATGATCACTTCTCAAAGTCTTGATCGAAACACCTTTTTCATTTTGAACTAATTTGAAAACTTTAAAATATAATCAAATGTTTTAGACTTTTTAGCTAGAAAATAAACCCATGTGAATCTAGAATAATCATCAACCAATATAGAACAATAACGTTTTCCATTTAAGCTTGGAATATGATTTGGTCCAAACAAATCTATATGAATTAATTCAAGAACCTAAGAGGTGCTGACAACATTTTCAGAGTGAAATGATGATCAACTAAGTTTTCTCATAGAGCAAGCTTTACACACTTTGCTGTTTTTCAAATTCTGATGTGGTAGACCTCAAACAAGCTCTTTCGATTCCAATTTTTCCAAGAGTCCCATACTAGCATGTGCTAGCTCCTATGCCATAAAACTACCTCTTCATCTGTGGCTACCAAACATCTACATACAGTTAGATCTTCGAAATAAAGTGTGTAAACATTTCCCTTTCGTTTCCCTGATGTTTCAATGATTTTGCAATTCTCACTATTAAAGACCATATTCATTCCTTTATCACACAATTGGCTTATAGAGATGAGATTGTGATGTAAATTGTCAACATATAAGACATCAGTTGAAGTAAAAGTACAGTTACCTACTTCACCTTTACCAATAATTTTACATTTGCTATTGTCGCCCAATGTCACATTCACACCTTTATATTTTCCTAGGCTAAGGAACATATTCTTGTCTCCGGTCATATGTCTAGAGAAACCTGAATCCAAATACCATTTCTGTTACTTCTTAGCCTGCCAACATACCTACAAAAAAAGAGAGAAGAAAATGACCCAGAAAGGCTCCTTGGTCCAAGAGTATCGATGACTAAAGTATTAATGATGAAAGAACCTTTTGGAACTTAGATTTTTTTCGTCCTTTTAATAGTTATGATAATTGCATGCCAAGTGTTTATGAATCCAAACTTGAGTAGATTTTTTGTTTTTATTCCTACTCATACAATTTTCAAAGCTATGCCCAACTACCCCACATTTCACAAACTTAGGAAAGATGCTTCTAAATTTTGCATTCTCATTTTCATCATTCAGTGTCTTTCCAAAACCTAATCCCTTTCTATTGTTAGCAAATAGTTGATTTATTGACAAAATTTTAAAAGACATTTGACTAATTGAAAACTTATTCATGGTAATATCAAGATCTACTTTGGTTCTAAATGTTGGGTTTTCAGCCACAAGTTCGGTACATCATTCTATGAAATTATTCTTTTTAATGTCATCGTTCTCTTTCGAAAATAGATTTTCGTTTTCAAGATCTTTAATATTAGACTTGAGTTTTGATAGCTCTAGATTTAGACAATTACATTTTTCACATTTTAGGTTTTGAATATTTAAAACCTTTTCAAGTTCCTATTCTAACCTATTGTTATCATGAATTACATTCAATCTATCGTATTTTAGCTTCTTCGCTTTTAGTTCAAGAGCATCGGTAGTTCCAGTAATATCTTGACATATCAAAAGTAGATTTTTATAATTGTATACCTCACCAGAGTCGTCTCTATTGTCTTCTGAATCAGATTGGGCCGTAAGACATAAATTAGCAGCTTCTTCCTCGCTGTTGTCAGAGACTTCTTCTCCTTCCTCATCATCCCATCTTATCGCAAATGCTTTCTTCTTCTTGTTTCCTTTGTTGTTCGGAAGTAGTGGGAAGTTTGGTTTGATATGCCCCGGCTTCTTGCATTTAAAGCAGCTTGGTTCCTCATCATAGTTTTTTGATTTGTTTGCTTTAGACTTGCTCCTTTGAGGTTTGAATTTCTTCCAATTGTTGAGATATCTAACAACTATAGGAAGTTACTCGATAGGATCATCGTTATCGCTGTCAACTATATTAGTCAAATCTATTGATTTCTTCTTTGATTCCGAGTTGTTGAGATCTTGTCGTGCTTTCAACTCCATCTCATAAGTCATCAGATTTCTAACCTGGTCATTCGTGCTCGGCTTGCTCAGATCTTTTGATTCTTGGATTGCCATGACTTTAGCCTCAAAATTCATGGGTAGAATCAGTAAGATTTTCCTTACAAGTTCTACTTCAGTGAAGACCTTTCCAAGAGCTTTATCATTGTACACCAGCACTGAGAAACGACCATACATGTCTTTTATACTCTCAACTTTTTGCATCGTGAAGTTTCCGTATTCATTATTGAATAAAGCAAGACGAGTTTCTTTTACTTGAGATGTTATTTCATGGGTGACCTCCAAAGTGCGCCAAATTTATTGTGCAGTATTACAATGATAAATTCTGTTAAATTTAGTTTTGTCAAGAGCACAAATTAAAGCATTCAATATTATAGCATTAGCCGAGTACAACTTCTTATCATTACCATCCTACCTATCCTTTGGTTTACGAAATTCAGCATCATTAATAATTACCGTGGGAGTTTTATATCCAATTTCAATTATATCCTAAACACCGTAATCAACAGATAATAAATATGTTTTCATCCTAGCTTTCCAGTAAGCATAATGACTACCATTGAACATAGGAGGCCTAGCTATGGATTGTCCCTCAGAAAAAGCATTATTTGAATTCATGACTCTGGAGTTAATTAAGCATTGGCTTCGATACCACTTGTTGGATCTAGATCAGCCCTAGAGGGGGGGCGAACAAGGTTTATTGAAAAAATAAAACACTGAAAAATACCGATACTGCAGAAAAAAATCACAAACAAGATTTACCCAACTTTGACAAAACCTTGCCTACTGCTGCACTGCCAAGTTTTCTACTAGGTATTAAAAAACAGATTCTTGCTTACAAGACCCTATAAACTTGCGACACCCGCTACTGTTCTAATCCTAAGCTCAAAAACTTGACACAACTTAAAATCCTAAGTAGTGATTTTGTTAACTACAAAGACCAGTAGTTAAATCTCCCTAGTTTAAAATTAAACTAGAAAACAAGTAAATCAATAAAACAACTCAATACAAAAAATAAACCTTAGAATTAAAAGACACAAATAATAAAAGGATGGCCCATTGTTTTTTTTCTTTGTTAAAGATTTCAGCCGCCTATTTTTTAATGGTGTCCAGAGAAATTCAATTTAGGGTTTCTTCAGATCAGCTTTAAAAATTAATTCGTGGCTTCAGAAAATCTTCCAGTTGATGAACGCTGCTTAATTTCGCAAACTCAAACCAATATCTTGTTTGATTAATCACTATAAGAATTTTGATTTTGTTTTAAATGAATTGTTTTTCTATAAATTTGGATGATATTTGCCGATGAGGAAACGGGTGTATTTATAGGGTTTTCATAACCAAATCTTATGACTTCAAAAAAAGACTTGCTTTGTTTGATTTTGTGAATTTTTGGAAGACTTCGATTTTATTTTCTACCCTTGAAATCAATTTGCACATTTCTAGAAACTTTTAGAATGCGTATTAATTTGATTTTCAAAAACAAATTCATCGAATTTGTTGAAAAAGAAACTTGCGTGAATTAAGAGATGAACCCAGTCCCGTCTTTAGCCTTCTATGAATCTGTTGAATTGATTGTTTTTCAAAACATTTTCTCTTCAATTAATTGATGAAATATTTCTTGGAATCAGTAGTGCATTTGGTCCATTACTTATCATCTGTGGGTTGTGGAATTTATTTGCTAAATCTCGGTTGCCAATTTTGAAACATGCCAGCCATGGAGAAAATAAATTCTTCCCATTTAATCGAATAAAAAAGTGTTTGCATTACTGTATTTACATGAATATTGCATTTGCACATGTGATATTATTATCTTAGTAAATTCATCACATACACAAATATATGCATATACACATAAATGTCTGTGTATATTCATATCAATGTTTGCAGTCTTGCTTCTTGTTTGACCTACTGAATTTAAAAAACTCTGATCCATATACCTGTTGACTTGGCTTGAGTTTGGCTTTGCACTGACTTGAGTTCTCTGATCATCTCACTTGCATGAACTTGCCTCTTTGAATCTTTTGTATTTCTGCACACATTTCTACCATGGGCTATTTCACTCCTTTCTAGCTGCTCCAATATGTTATGTGCATGCAACCTTCACATATACACATACTAGCTTTGTTTATTTCCATGGTGTGGTTGAACTTGAAATTTGAGTTGCTTGACATTGAAGTGTCTTGTGTATTCTTTGCTTGGTTCTTTAGAGCCTTGCACTTTGCAAATCTATACATATGCAGTCCCATATAAACAATTCATCCATGCTTGCTTATTTTCAGTGTTGCCTGTGTCTGTGTACCCCCCTGTGTACACTGGCTTGTATTTGAGACTCAAAATTATTGTTTATGTTTCCAAATTCTTTGCATGTATGTTTTGGACTGTGTCTTGATCACATATGTTTCACTTGTATGGCCTGACCATGCTGTGTCCATTGCTTGAAAACTGCTATGCTCATTTCTCATTGCTGCTCGACCATGTACAGCTTGGCTATTGCATTTGCTTGTTGTGTACATTTGCATGCTTAGTTTTTGTATACAGAAAGTTTTTCAATGTTGAGTTTGCACACTTGTTGTAACGACCTACTTTTTAATATAGTGTAAGCCGACATTTATCAAAACCATTCCAACTCAAATTATACAGAAAAGTAGATAACTATTAGAAAGAAGTGGGAGGGTGAGATAAGAAAGAAATATTATAATAGAAGAAGAAGAAACACATCAGAAACAGAGTCTCATATCACAGTGGAACAAAATATAATACAAAAATAAATTTTTACTGAGATCTTGAAATAAAACTTACAATCATCAGAGTACATCACACATCTAGACAGTTATAATAACATGTCCTTATATACAATCACACAGCAGCGGAATATATAATATCATATATTGGAATTCTTCAAGCTCATCTCTTCACAGCATCTTAAACTGAACCTGTAAAACCTGGTCTAAACTGAGCATTACAAATACCAGGTCAGTCTCGCGAACCAGAGTGAGAAAAACACACTAAGTTTAAGGTATCACACAACTTGATTTTTAAAGTCAAAATCTTTTTGAAAGAAAAGGATAGTCGTAAGACCAAATCCACACATAAATACAGATGGTTTTACCTTACGATAACCCAAATCATTTTTGAAATCAGCATCTTTTCTGATGTTATAATAGTGTCTAAATACAAATAAATATCAATCTAGCAGAACGCTTGCATCTCACGCTCCACACATATAGTATACAATCAAAACCACGGGCTCTTTTTGGAGATGAATACATTGAGGTTTGACAAGAACATCTTGCAACCCAGGCTAAACATGACCGGCCCCTCACTTCGCTTGAGAGTACCGAATATATCATTACCACTATTGGGGGCTAGCCAACCGAACCGATAGCATACATACAAAAATAAAAAGGGACAACCGAAGGCATTTGATTTCTCCAGATCAGGTAATGAATATACCCTTTTGATGGGTGCGACCCACATAGCCATGCGACCTACCCGATTTTAACCATTTCCCGGTTGATGAGGCTAGAGGTCAAATTTATTTATTTATTTTAATTTCCTTCTGAATATTTTGCCACCATTCACTTTGAATGTCACATCGTCAGATCCGTTGAATATCACTAATTGATGTCCAACAAAATATTCGGAGTATTTAGCTAAGAGAAGGAGTCCAGTCTTCTCGGCCATAAGTAGTTCTTCTTCTTTACGAAGATCCACAGTCTAGATTGCTCCATCTTCAATCTTTGTACTTTCGTATTTGCTGGTTCGGAATGGTTTTTGAATATATATTTGATCCCGGTCTTTCTGTACCAACAACGCATTTGGCCAGATTGGATAGTCAGCTATTTAACTATCAAAATAAATAGTTTTCCAATTATGAAAATAAAGGAGTTCACCGCTTCAATATTCAGCATCACCTGGCCTCTTTAACTAAAAATAATTAACAAAAATAGTTAATTAAAACTTCTAAACCTTTCAATATTTAAAATACGGTATTTACTTTTTATTTTAATACACTAATGGTTTCAAAACTATTTCATTATAATACTTATAAAAATAATTTATAACCATATTCAAATTCCATTTAACTCTCATCAAACCATTTGCAACATCATTATATATTATCTTTAATTGGGAAATTAATTTAACTTATCTCTCGTAAATAACATTATGAAATCCCTTTTGTTTCATTACTTTAAACAATAACCAACGCTTATTCTTATAGAATAAACCCATTTCAAAATTTAACATTTCATTTCCTATTAACTCGAAAATATTGTTATGATTTCATGCAATTCCCTTATAGTTTCTTTTACTTTGGAATACTCATTATATATTCTCAAATCTTGCCATTATTATTCTTCATATGGAAATAGTAAATTATTTATAACCTCTTTACTATTACAAACTAATATCATCCTCGGATAGTCTTGAAGTTGTTTTAGTTGGGGTATTTTTAGTTACCTCTCAGACTTGGATCAACAACGTTCTTATCTTAAGGAAGATATGAGTTGTAATTCAAAAAACAATATTTCATTTTAATATCCAAAAAATCCCATTTACTATTCTATTTAAAATATAGTTTTATAAAACTTTCATACTTTGAAAATCTTCTTCTCAAATTTAACCATTACTTCTTAATTCATTGATTAATAAATTCCTTACTAAAATATCACATTTAACTTCTACTTCTTTAAAAGAATTTGTTATATAACACATATTTTTGCTCCAAAATCATAGTAATCATTCTTTACTAAGTTCACTTTTAACAATCCCTTTTCTAATCCACTTCACCCATTTTCCGCTTGGAATATCTTATTTCAATTCCATTTGTTTCACTTAATCCCATTTTTAAGTATCGTCAACTTAAAATCAATGTTTAGCCTCACACCCTTTTATAATCTTTATTTATAGAACTCAGTTAAACACTCTTTTTATATTAATCCAAATGTTAAGGAAACGTTTATTTTAACCCATTGTATCCACTTAACATCTCTTTATAACTCAATCATAAAAACTCGGTTTTTATATAAACCCGTTCAGAAACTTCTTTTATAATTCAACCCAATTCCATTTGAAATTTTGATTTCTTACTTAAATAAATTTCACTTAAAAACAAACCGATTGATTTATAGGTCATATGCTGCCAATTACTCAACCAATATTACCCATTGGTTTAAACAAAACAAATGTTGAATTTCAGGTCAACAGTCAACAATCAAGTCAGTCATTCAATCTGAACAGTTCATATAATGATAATATGAAAATAAATAACATCCAATATATTTAAGGAAACCAGTTGGATCCCTCTAACCTGTTCTTCCCTGTATCTAAACCGGTTATCTCAAATCAGATCATTCAATTAACCAAACAAATCAAATAATTAAACATGTTTATTTTATAAATGTAACAACCCGTATTTCGATAACATGTTAAAACGAGAAACAAGGAAGAATTTAATTTTAAATTCTGAATCAAGTGAAACGGGCTATGCCATTGCGTTCGTCTCGGAAAAATACGCGAAATAGAGTCCGAAATTTTGTAAATCGGAGTCTGTATGACCCGGTTAAGGCCCAAAGAAGTTTTCGGGAAATTTGAATTTCGAAACATGCAGAAATGGGGCCAGGCGGGAAAATTCCCGCCCAGACAAGTCGACTGGGCTGTCGACAGGGCTGTCGACTTGCAAGTCGACAGGCATGTCAACAGGCAAGTCGACAGGGCTGTCGACTTGCCCTGTCGGCTGATTCTGGTCTGGTGCACCTATTTTCTATCTTGGCTAGGTTTTTGGGCCTGGTTTGAAATCTGACGGTTCAGGTTGGTCCTAGGGTTAATCTAAGGGCCTAAAACTATCCTAATCTCTATAAAAAGACCCTAAACCTACCCCTAAACCCTCATTATTCACTCATGTAACTAAACTATGGCCAAATTTCTACTCTCATGGCCTCCATCTCAAATCCCTAGAGCCTATGCATTCAAATCGGGTTCAAATCAAAAGGTGCAAGCTTGCTACACCAAATAGAGGCCAAATCAACATTGCTATGCGAGTTTCATGAAGGTTCTTCTTCAAAGGAGCCACCTTTCTTCGTCAAGATGATGCATGACCCCTTTTCTAAGCCTTGCCTATGTAAGTTCTAGCTACTTTTGGATCAAAACGGTATTTTTAATGTTGACATGGGATAAAATGAGATAAAGCATAAGTATGCATGTATGTGAACCTAACTTTGTCCCTTTTCTATGATCTATGACCTTAGACTAAGATGTAGCAACTTAATCATGTCACTCATGTTATGTTTAGCCTAGTTTATCTTGCAAGTTTGGATCTTTGTCTATGGAAGATTTGCATGAACCTTTGGGAACCATTTGACTTGTGAAACATAGGCAAATACTTGACCTTGGGGCTTATGCATGCATATGAACACAAACCCCTTATGTTTCATGCATGTTTGTGGCAAAACCTCCTTATGATATTATGCAAGTTTGTGGCCAAATCCTATATGATAGTATGCATGCTTATGGTCAATCCCTATATGACTCTATCATGCATGTTTTAAGGCCAAACCCCCTTATGACGCCATGCATGTTTGGAGCCAATCCCTTTTGTGGCATCGTGCATGTTTTGGGGTCTACATGTAGCCATAGTATACCTACTATGTTGACTCGCTTTGCTTGCGTTGGGAAAACACGATTTTGGGTAGTTAGATAAACATGAACATGTCGCGAAATCTTAACTTGATTATGACATGTGTTTATACTTGAAAATATGACTTGAAAGATAACATGGAAGTTGGCATGTAAGTATGCATAAAAACATGAGCTTGGGAATTTACCTATTAAGTTAGGTCTACCCTTTGGGAATTTACCTATTAAGTTAGGTCTACCCAAATGCTTGAAAACTTGTAACATGTTTTGGAAACATGATGAACTTAGATAATATAAGTGTGGCCAACTCGAGGTTGGGTTGAGTTTGCAACGTAAAACTACCCGGAACCGACCGGCCTAACTAGTAGTTGCAAACAATAGGACCCAATGTGAGAAGTTGGTCATGTCGCGCTTAAGACCCGAGGTTAGACTAGGTTGTGGTGTAAATCTACCCGGACCCGCCCGGCTTAACTAGTAACCACAACAAGGTCTAATGTGAGAGGTTAAGAGTGCATTAATTTAATGCCACATGATAAGGTTAAGTAAATTTGACTAATGACACTTAACCGATATGACACGAATGGGTAGGTTAAGTGGGACCGGACTTGATTTCTTAATGACACTTAACCATGCAAGATGATTAGGGGATGAGGTTAAGTAATTTACACTTAACTAATCCGACTTGGTAATTAGATGGGGTTAAGTAATTCAGACTTAACTAATCTAAACACGGTAATTAGATGGGGTTAAGTAATTGACGCTTAACTAATCTAAACACGGTAATTAGATGGGGTTAAGTAATCCACACTTAACTAATCTAAACACGGTAATTCGATGGGGTTAAGTTAAACACTTAACCAACTTAAACTTGGTAATTCAATGAGGTTAAGTAACCAATACTTAACCAACTTAACGTGATAATTTAATGGGGTTAAGCAACTTATACTTAACCAATTATACATGATGATTTGATGGGGTTAAGTAACCTACACTTAACCAATCTAATACGCGGACCTGATGGGGTTAAGTCACGAGACCTTTTTTTAGAATACACTTAACCATTGTAGTACGATTAGAGGATGGGGTTAAGCCCACCTATACTTAACCAATCCGACTCGATAATTTGATGGGATTAAGATAATCTATGCTTAATCGATCTAGCAAGATAATCCGATAGGATTAAGGTAAGCTAGTACTTGACCAATTTGACTTGATAGGGTTAAGTCATGAGCCTCTGGGTACACTTAACCAGCTTGTAGGGCTAAGTCTTGAACTTAAATACTTAGCCAATCTTGACGTGATTCGTGGGCGGGTCAAGGCATGGACTTGAATGATAACACTTAACCCAATAAGACAAACCCTAGTTAGAGGAACTAGGTATAGAATCGTGGTTAATCAAGGACAACGGGAAAGGAAGCTAAGTGGTAAACCTTAGTTAAGGGTATCTAAGTAATAATTCTTAGCTAAGGACATAGGATTAATTCACAAAGCGATGAGTAACCTGATACGGTAGGTCATCGCTTAGTATACGAGGAGGAGCAAGTTATCTGGCTTGGATAAAAGCTCCAGCGCACTGGGTGCCGAAGCGGAAGCTTCGGGGGACGTGAGGATACTCTTGGGATCCCTCTGTGGGCTTCCAGGTAATTATACTAGGCTCATGAGAGGTTAAGGTCTGCGTTAGAAGGACCAAGAGTATGCCTTGGTTGCTATGCGAGCGACCTAAAGACTGGGATGGATTAGCGTGGAGTCGACGATTCTTGGTTTTTGCCCTAGATAGCACATCACCGACTACCTACCATCTTTAGTCAATCGTGTACGTACGGAAAGGCAGAGAACCCCCAACAGACCATGTGCTTGCTATCGAGTCATGGGTGAGGTTGGCCCGTAGGAAAGTGGGGCTATAGTGGGGCCGTGGAGTGGTTCTTATACATGATTTTTCTTGGATTGCCTTTCAGTAGTTGAGGGAGGGGTCACGTGGGACCATAGCCACGGATACAAAAACAGACCTTGATATCTGCATCAGCAGACGATTTAAAGCTCCCGACCGAGTTCCGTATTTCTTGATTTGCCCTGGCACGGAACTCGGATGGCACATTGGGGAACATGTGCAACTAGACATGGAAAACGATTCACGATACATACGTGGGATCAAGGGCGAGGTTGACGGGTGGCGTAATCCCTAGTGGTCCTAGGTGGCCAAAACCCAAACCGAGACACGGAAATGTTCATTAGGTAGCATAATCCCTAGTGGTCCTAGGTGGCCAAAACCCAAACCGAGACACGGAAATGTTCATTAGGTAGCATAATCCCTAGTGGTCCTAGGTGTCCAAAACCCAAACCGAGACACGGAAATGTTCATTAGGTAGCATAATCCCTAGCGGCCCTAGGTGGCATAAATCCTAAGTGGATACGTGATAGTTCATGGTAGGGAAACACAACTAGATCAAGGGTTGCAGTCCAAAACAACTTCAAGGATAAAACGTTTACATGGGAAAGCCCGTACGGCCTACGGCAAAGGACTGATCTTATACATGGAAAGAAACATATGAGTGGGAAAACCTTCATATGCTATATATTAGGTTGACATGGACCATTACATGACATTGGGCAAGGGACATTCATGGTTAACACGTGACGTGGGTTGGGATACTAGTACGAGAGGTGCAGAGCAGATATACATGTTAGAACCAGGAAAAATATACATAATAGATACCGTGGGATATTAGACGGGGTAGATACCTTGGGATAGTATACTTGATAGAAACCTGACGATGTGATACCTTGATTTATCATGACACCGTGGTTTATCACGATACCTTAGTTTAGCTTGCTACAGTAGTTCAACATGTTACCCTGGTTTAGTTTATCTATCTTGTAGTCATCCTTATGTTTACTTTCAGTTTATGCATGTCATGTTACCTTTACCTGTTTTTATACTGGAAGTAGATAGGACTTACCAGTCTTTATGACTGACCCCGTTTTCTTTCGCCTCTTTGTCTTCCGTTTCCCCCCCAGGTTTCAGGGAGGAAATGATGTTGTTTAGTTCGGACTTCTTCTGTTGAAGGTCATCATGTATGGCTTGATGTATAGCTTGGTCTTCTCTTGGCTATGGCTGCCTCACCGCTTTACTTTGGGGAATAATTTATGAAAAGGTTTTTATGCTTCTTTATTATTGCAAGACAGGTTTTGATGTACTCTGATGTAAAAGGCTTTAGACCTTAATTATCCATGTTTATGAAAGTTCGATTTTACTTCCGCTATTTTATATGTTCTGTCTTGTGATATTTCTGTGCATGTTTACCAATAATGCCCCTCTAAAGCTAGTGCATTCCTTTGCGAGTGACCCTAGCGGAGGCGGGGTGTTACAATAAACGTGACAACAAGGTAAGTTACCTTCACTGGGTCCAATCGTTAGAATAACAATTTGGTTTTCACTGAAATTAAACAACGCTTAATTTCAGAAACTCATTAAATATATAATTATAGAATTAACAAACAATCAACTAACAGTAACCATAGCACACAATTATAAAACCCAACTTATATAAAATATAAGTGGGAAGAACTAAGTTATTTTAACTCACCTTGATTTGATTCGTTGATTAATGGCTCGTTTCAGTTAAATTAAACAAGTGTTTAATTTAACTGACAATCCAGTCGATTCCAAACGCATCCAGATTTGTTTATGATGTAGTGTCCGTCGATATGATTCCAACGGCACCTTAGTTGTTCAACTCTGATCATATGATTTAGTTATTATTAAATTAAATTAACGATTTAACTAAACTAAATTATCCCTAATTTTCTTTAACTTAAAACTAATATACTTTGGTTAATTTCATTATCTGTAAAAGAAAGGATCGACAACCACTATTTTATTTCCTCTTCATCTCGTCACATTATTCCTATTCGCAGTATGGAAAAACAAGTTTTAGTTTATGTTTTAACTTAAAAATAATCCTCCCTTAAATTAATTTAAACTAATTGTTATTAATATGTATAGTTAAATGTAATGTAACTAACATAATTATTTTCTTAATTTGGGTTTTAGTAGACTAATTTCATTACATAGGTTTAGAAGTAAAATTGTCGGATTTCAATCATTGTTCCATCTTGTTTTAACTGTGTAACCTTTGCTCTACTCATGATTAGTGTTTTAGACAACTTAATCACTTAGCTGTAATTATATTTAACTAACTACTTAATCAATAATTAGTCAATTTTAGTAGATCACGTTTTAATATAACTGATTACACTGCAAAGGAATGGGGTCAATTACTTCTGATTTCGGGAAACACAGCTTGATCCTTGTTCCCCAGCATTGATCACGTTTAAACATCTGTGGCTGCCCACTATCTTCCCATCTAAGAAACCCAATCCACGCACCATGTTTCTCTTCACATTTCCTTGTCCCAAAACCTGCTGCACCACAATCCCACCAATGCATTCTTGCTCTAGAAATTTAACCTGCTCTGCCAATCTACCCCCACACCACCGTAGAATTCACTGATGGCCAATCTGGAACCCTCACCCTGACCGCAAAGCTCTCGTCCTCTTGCGCAGTGATCCTTTCTCAATTCGATCGCTCCTTCTGCCTAAACGAGGCCCCCAAACGGCATGGCTTTCGAGCCTTATTCCGATCAACTGAGCTTGAAATTCCCAATCATGACCATCAAGTCGACAGATCTCACATAACTGAATAAATTTGTAGTTGTAAGATTTGTAGATAGGTGTAAGGATTTTCCGATTTTGGTGGAGTAAGGTTTCAATCTTTTGGACCGATCATTTGTGGAGGCTGAAGTTCCATTGACTGTAGAACGAAAAACCTAGGGAATTTACAATGTTGGGTATTTTTAGGAACCAATTTAATATAAAATTATTATTCGATACTTCACCGTAAAATAACACATCAAAACCACAACAAACTACCTCTGTTTGAGATGAAAATCCTAATCCCAGCATAGAAAAATATTCCAGACATGATGGGACAGGTTTCGTCAAATTCCGAGGTCGTTTGTAAAAAGTCCTTTATAAATCATAGGCTAAAAATCACACATTTAAATTTCCCATAATCACAAAATAAATCCTATCAACTTGAATCTTTGAAATTATCTTAGATCTTTTCCTTACGGATCCAATGAAATTTGTTTCATTAAAATCGGATTTCATTTGGCCAGTCATTTATTCCTTTAAATTTACCTATGTCAAATAATACAAATGATTATATAAAAACAGAGGCGTTTATCGCTGCCATGATCAAATGGTATGTTCGATTGACACGAAAATTGAAATCTTATAATAATTAAGTTATACGAATCCAACGGCACAAGTTTCGTCACATTCCGAGACCGTTTCCCGGTACGTTGTTTTTATACACACCACAAATACTATTTTGGACACCAAATTACTCGGTCTCCAAAAATAACAAACTATTTATCTATTCTGATCTAATCATCGATACGAACTCAACGGAATTGGTTTCGTGGCTTAATTCAATCGTTTGCTCCAGTTATACAAAAATATCCCTTTAATAATTTAATTTAATTACACGCTATAGAAAATGACTGAGCATTTATGGCTACTATTGTCACGCACAACATCGGTTTGCTACAAAATTTAATGTTGTACAATAATTTAACGTTACGGTTCCAATGAAACTAATTTCATTGAAAGCGGAGACCATTTGCAAAAATCGCTATTTTAAGGCTTATATAATATTTTAAAAAATTATATAAATTCCATCAAATTAAATAATAATAAATTATTATAATCATAAATACCCACTGGAAATATCATATAGCTTCAAACATAAATTATACAACTCGATGTCATCAAATTTCGAGTTAAACGTTATCCAAATTATATAAAAATCTTATTAATTTATTAAATAAACGTTATCAATTAATAACGAATTCAATAGAGGCTAATTTAAAATTTGATTTGGACATATCTAGCAATCTTTAACACGAAATTTGGATTTTTCTCTTTCATATGAAAATTATAATCAACAAGATTCCAAAGTTTCGTGTTTCACAGAAATCCGACTTATATCAGATCCTGTATATTCAATTGAAGTTGAAAACTCAATATCACGAACTACCGCGCCATTACGAGCTCGATTTATATTATATATAAACTTAACGTTCAAACTCGTTTTAAATAAACGAACTCGATATTCAAATCCATTAATATTCTAAACATAATTTTTAAAATAATAAATTAAACTAAATATCAGACTACCAAAAATACGGGCCATTATATTTTTCCTCCCTTAAAAGAATTTCATCCCCGAAATTACTACGGTAGGAAAAATATTATATACCCATTATAATTTCAAATCCAATTTATTAAAAATCAAAAACCAACTTAATATTGTTAATAATAATTTCAAAAATATCGAAAATTTTCTAACACTTTAAATTCCTGGAAAAAATCGCCAGAGCCTCCCCTGTAGGGAGGGACTTCTGCGATATCGTAGGAACAAATAATATATATACGTCGACCTACACGGTCGGAAAACAAAAACCAAAAACCAAAATATATATTTTTCATGTAGGCGTACTTTTTACGAGCATTATTGAGCATAGTTGCTCAATTTACGTGCTATCTACGCAACCATAACCAATTTCATAGTCTTTTGGTACTTGTACTTAACTCAATTTATCATGTAAGTGGCATATACATGAAATACTTAAATAACACTTCATAAATCAACAATTTAACTAACAAATTTCCGAAATTCAATATATAACATCATTCATACACAAACACAAGGTTAAATCATTGATTATAAATCATATTCGATTCATTCACATTATTATACTAGAATTTAGTTTTTTACTTCATTCAACCCTTGTTAAATTATTAATGAATTTATATCCAAACAATATAACGAACAATCAACAAACAATGCAGCGTCAACTCAGTCAAATCATTATATTGAATTTATATTCAACATCAATCTTTTACCTGATAATTTTCACTTGGATTTTCATATTTAAACATCAATCAATTAATACCAGATTAAGTTCCACTTAATTATTATTAATTCAATTTTCAAATATTTCTAATTAAAATTCTCAGTCACAAATTCCATATGTGAAATCTTTTCGGGTTATATTAAATCATTCATATTATCAACCTAATTTGAATTATATTCAAATCAATCCAATAAACAAATATCTAAATAGTTTAATAAAATTATTTATTTTCTATAAAAATATAGTTTGGGAAAAATTATTTCGTTTGCCCTCTTTACAAAACAATACCATATCAGTTGCCAGTTCTAAATTGAACCGATGAAATAACACAATACAAAACATTTGTATACAATAAATCTACAAATATGCACTCATACAGACACACACACTCAACTTAATCTAGGATATTACGAATCCCATCTCTATCGAGTTATACCATAGAGCCAAGTTTATTACTAACCATTGCTCTAATACCAAGTGTAATAACCCACTTTTTAGTACAGTGCAGGCTGACATTTATCAAACCATGTCAACTCAAATTATACATAAAAGCAGATAGCTATTGGAAAGAAGTCAGAGGGTGAGATAAGAAAAAAAGAAATATTAGAATAGAAGAAGAAGAAACATATCAGAAACAGAGTTTCACATCGCAGCGGAATAAAATATAATATAGAAATAAATTTTTAATGAGGGCTTGAAATAAAACTTATAATCATCAGAGTACATCACACATCTGGATAGTTATAATAACATGTCCTCATATACAACCACACAGCGGAATATATAATATCTTATGTTTGAATTCTTCCAGCTCGTCTCTTCACAACATCTTAACCTAAACTTGTAAACCCTATCTAACCCGAGCATTACAAATACCGGGTCAGTCTGGTGAACCAGAGTGAGAAAAACATACTAAGTTTAAGGTATCACACAACTTGATTTTTAAATTCAAAATCTTTTCGAAAGAAAAGGATAATCGTAAGACCAAATCTACACATAAATACTGACGGTTTTTACGTTACGATAACCCAAAATATTTTTGAAATCAATATCTTTTATGATATTATAATAGTGTCTAAATACAAATAAATATCAGTCTAGCATTGCATCTCACGCTCCACATATATAATATACAATCAAAACTGTGGGCTCTTATTGGAGAATGGATTTCCATGGCAAATTTCCGATAATGTACCTCTGGAGATGAATACAATGGGGTTCGACAAGAACATCTTACATCCCAGGATAAACATGACCGGCCCCTCATTTCACTTGAGAGTACCGAATATATCATTACCACGGTTGGGTGGCAGCCAATCAAACCGATAGCGTACATATAAAATAAAAAGGGAGAACCGAAGGCATTTGATTTCTCCAGATCAGGTAATGAATATACCATTTTGATGGGTGCGACCCCAAAGCCATGCGACCTACCCGATTTTAACCATTTCCTGGTTGATGAGGCTAGAGGTCAAATTTATTTATTTATTTTCCTTTTGAATATTTGGCCATCATTCACTTTGAATGTCACATCGTCAAATCCGCTGAATATCACTAATGACATCCACAAAAATATTCTATGTATTTAGCTAAGAGAAGTTGTCCAGTCTTCACCGCCATCAACAGAAATATGTTTGAAGAAACTAATGTACGTGATTCTTTGGAAATACTTTGTCATACATTCATCCATACCAGTCATTCAGGAACAGGACGAGCCGAAGGTACTCTCATACTGCATCTAATATCGGAATCACCCGATGGATCACTAGCGAGTAATCCTTGCAATATGTAGACTTCAACCACGGCAGAATCACAGTATATCTCTGGCAGCTAAACCAGAGATTTTAAGTAGTTCTTCAGCTTTACGAAAATCCACGATCTTCAATGCTCCATCTTCAATCTTTATACTTTCATATTTGCTGGTTCGGAATGGTTTTCAAATATAAATTCGATCCCAATCTTTCCATACCAACAACACATTTGGCTTGATTTGATAGTCGGTTATTTAACTATCAAAATAAATAGTTTTCCAATTATGAAAATAAAGGAGATCGCTGGTTCAATATTCAACGTCACCTGGCCAGTTTAATTAAAAATAATTAACAAATAGTTAATTAAAACTTCTAAACCTTTCAATATTTAAAATACGATATTTACTTCTTATTTTAATACACTAATGGTTTCAAAACCATTTCATTATAATACTTTTAAAAATATCTTATAACCCTATTTAAATTCCATTTAACTCTCTTCAAACCATTTGCAACATCATTATATATTATCTTTAATTGGGAAATTAATTTAGCTTATCTCTCGTAAATAACGTTATGAAATCCCTTTTGTTTTATTACTTTAAACAAAAACCAAAGGTTATTCTTATAGATAAACCCATTTCAAAATTTAATATTTCATTTCCTTTTTACTCGAAAATATTGTTATATTTTCACGCAATTCCCTTTTAGTTTCCTTTACTTTGGAATTCTCATTATATATTTTTAAATCTTACCATTATTATTTCTCATATGGAAATAATAAATTATTCTTAGCCCCTTTACCAATACAGACTAATACCGTCCTCAGATAGTCTTGAAGTTGTTCTAGTTGGGGTATTTTAATTACCTCTCAGACCTAGATCATCAATGTTCTTATCTTAAGACAGATGTGAGTTGTATTTCAAAAACTGATATTTCATTTTAATATCCAAACAAATCCCATTTACTATTCTATTTAAAATATAGTTTTATAAAACTTTCATACTTTGGAAATCTCCTTCTCAAATTTAACCATTAATTCTTAGTTCATTGATTAATAAATTCCTTACTAAAATATCACATTTAACTTCTAATTCTTTAAAATAATTTGTTTTATAACATGGATTTTTGTTCCAAAATCCTATTACTCACTTCTTTACTAAATTCACTTTTAACAATCCCTTTTCTAATCCACTTCACCCATTTTTAGCTTTGAAAATATTATTTCAATTCCATTTGTTTCACTTAATCCCATTTTTACGTATTGTCAACTTAAAATCAATGTTTAGCCTCAAGCCCTTTTATAAACTTTATTTATAGAACTCGGTTAAACCCTATTTTTATCTTAATCTAAATGTTAAGAAACATTTATTTCAACTGTAACGACCCGGATTTTCGGCGACTTTGGTTATCGACATAAGCTCGATGTCGATAACCAAAACATCTAAAAATCCCGGTAATTAATGAAAGAAATTAGGGGGTGAGAACAGATAAGATAGAAACTTAGAATAGAAGAAGAAGAAGAACACAACATCAGAGTAACACGAACCTCACAGCGGAACGAATAACATATAATAGATAACATAACTTTGAAATATAACAGTTATGTATACAATAGCATTTATCAGAGTACAGCACTTACAACACAGCGGAAATAAACTATAGCTATATGATCTTGAAGCCTCCTGGTCCAAGCTCTCCAAGTATATCTGTAAATCCCGACTACTTGACTGCCCGTACAAATTCAGGCACCCAAGAGTTTAGGGAAACAACAAAGTAAACTCCGGGTCAGTCATGGGACTGGTATGAGTAAAACAGTTTAAAAATAGTTGAACAAGTAAACGATATCTCATAAGACCACGCCGTATAACGGAACGGGTTTTTCCCTTATGAGAATCCAAAATATCTTTATATCAAAACCTTTTGATATTATAATAATGTCTATCAACCACAGTATAATAATCATCTAGCAGAAACGCTTTCATCTCACGTTCTACATATATAGTATACCAGCAAAACCGCAAGCACGTATTGGGTAATGGATTTCCAACTATGACAAGGTATGGAACCACCTTCCGATCAGTGTACTCTAGGAACGATACACTGGAGTTCAACAAGAACATCTTGTAACTCAGCCACACATGACCGACCACTCATTTTTCTTGAGTTTATCGAATGTATATCACCAACGGTTGGGATCAACAACCGTTTCCCGAATGGGACAGCATCAACAATAGATTATTAGAAATAAATGAAACTCTAGATCAGGTGATTATACACCCTAATAGGTGCGACCTACATAGCCATGCTACCTGCCCGATTTCTGTCATTTACCGGTTGATCAGGCTAGAAGCTACGCTTTATCATCACATCAGATTCACTTCGAATGCCACATTGTTAGGTCCATCGAAAATCACTAATTGACGTCTACAACAGTACATTACGTGTTAGCTAAAGAAGTTTCCTTCTCCGCTTCCACTCTTGGTACGGTTGAAGAAAACAATTTACGTGACCCTTCTGGAAATACTCTGTCAGACATTCATTCATACAAGTCATCCTCATTCACTTAGAATGTCACATCGTCATACCCGCTGTTAGACCAAAAAGTGGTTCTAACACCCAAATTGATTAAAAGCAAATGAAATAAGATAAAAATAAAAATGAACATACAGGATTTATAGTGGTTCGGCGAAGAAATGCCTACGTCCACTTGTCTCTCACTATATTTACTGATTTAGTTGCAAGTACAATGAAATATTCACTTGATTCCTCTCACAACTCACTTATAATCACTCAATTATAGAAAACAAATAATGAAAGAAGATTTGGATTCTCCGGGATTGTTGGAATTCGGGTTATGAAGGTGGTTGAACTCTCCAAGTGCCAGAAAAAAGATCCTTTTCTTTGTCTCTAGACGGGGTATTTATAGGTGAGAATTTGCTCAAAACCCGATCCGGATCGGAGCCACGTGTCATCCATCCCATTAGCCTCGGGTTCGGATAGATTACTGTGTTGACAACGCATCAGAGTAGTAGACGTTGAGGGTAGGAACTGGTCATAGCCGATCCGGATATCCATGCGCTCATGCAGGGGAGTGATGTGGAAAATGGGTTCGGGTCGGAGGGACATGTACAAGGGGTTCGGATCGGGATATCCGATCCGACCCGGATTGGCTTGGAAACAACGCTCTCTCCTCTTTATTCTGCTCCGCTCCGCTCCGATCTATCTCCGTAGCAACCAAGTGGCTTTCCGATCCAATTGAGATTATATTGCCCTCCGATCCGAACAGCTGTGCCTTTCTAATTTCCTCAGCAATAGTTCACCGATCCGAACAGAAAACTTTATCCGATCCGAACCGCTATCCTGCACCGATCCGACCCGCTTCAGAGTTTTTCAAGTTCTTCAATATTTCATATCTTGACTTTGTGTTGCCCAGTTCACAAAGTGGGCTAACATTTTGCCCCCTCAAAGGATGCTTCTATTGGAGACGAAGCGTGCTTTGATGTTGCCCGAATATTGGTTCTTGAATCTGAACAGTCAGAAAGTCACTTCTGTTCGTTTGTAGAGATGCATTGCTTCATAAAATCATGTCTTTTGTTGCTTATATATAGGTCGTAGAATTTGCGAACAACTTTCTTTGTTTTTGAGTCAAATCCAGAAGTTCTTCTCGACATACAGTGTTTCTCTCAGGTATACCCTTCTTTTATTTTTCATTTGAATTCTATTTGATTCAGATGCCAAGGCAACACGTGAATCCTACTTCGGTTCGGAGTGCGACCTGGGTGCCTCTTCTTCCTGTTTTGCTTTGTACTGCGTCAATGGGCCAGAAGGTGTGGGCTGTTGGGCTCGTACTCCGGACCGAGCGGAAAAATAGGACGGGAATACGAGTAGCCACCTCCCTCCTGTATAGATCCTCTGCCCCCATCTCCTTCTTTCTTTCTTCTTCTTCTTTTATTTTCGCTTTTCTTCCAGTAATTACTCCAAAGGAAAAACGAAAACCCTAACTTCCCAAAAAGAAAATCAAAACTCCTTTTCGCATCCTTAAATCAATTGTATCGGTAGGTCATAACTTCAATTAAGCTTCTCTTTAACTGATTTCAGTTGTAATTTACGGTTTAATATGAATGATTTGAGCATATTTACGGTTCAATCTCAATAACACGGCCATCCCCTCCTCTACCACCGTCGCTGATATCTCTGCTACCACCTCGAGGCGTTGATAGGTTGAAGAAGGCGTACGCTTACTCCTAATTGGAGCTGTTGATATGGGATTGGGTTCGGAGGTGATTGAGGAAGAAGAAGAAGATGAAAGACATGAGAAATCGGTTCGGGCGAGGAAACATGGAAGATGGAGGAGGAGAGCAAAGTTTTATCTTTCCGGTTCGGGTCGGAAGAGTGGAAATGGAAAACAAGGGATAGCCTATCGGATCGGATCGGAGGGTGAAAACAGATAAATAAGGGGCGTCGGTATTCAAACTCATCCGATCTGCTCCTATTACATGTCTCCGAGCCGATCCGGTTGAACATAACCTTTCATCCAGTGCACAACTTTTCTTCAGTCCGATCCTATGATGCCTGCCCGAACCGAACCGAGAACCACTCAATCTAAAGCACAAAATTTTGTCCAACTATTTAAAACAATGCTAGATATTACTTCCAACTTCATGAACAGTTAGGATAGTGCCTTGCAGACATAAATGAACATTAAGAACTACTCTGACCATCACTTTTTATTCAAAGTTTCGCCTTACATTGTTGCATCTTTACTTTGCATTTCTCACATTCACTGCACACATTTTAGTTCACGCACATGCATAGGGGGGTACGGGCTAATTTACTCTAATTCGTGCTATTGCTTCTTCAATAGTTCTATGACCATGAGACCCAGACGCTCTTCCAGACTAGCTGAGAGGAAAGAAGCCCCGGAAACCTCTAACAAAATCACTCTCGAGGACATATCTTCTCCGTCAGATCCAGAATGGGACAATGAGGGTCCAGACTACGGGGTTGGAAATCGAGAAAGCAACGAGGTGTCTTCAGAGAATGAAGTTTCTCTGGGTTTTGAGGAGGAAGGAGGGATTGGTGACGATCGAGCCCCCGATGAATTTGAATCGGCCGTTATATTGGAATCACCTCCAGATTCCGTTGAATCAACAATCGACAACGATCGACTTATCCGAATTTGCTTAAAGTACGGGATAATGAAAAGGGACACTCTAGTGCCTTCAAGCTCTGACCGTCCCCACAACCCTCCAGAAGGATATATGGCGGTCACTCGGTTGATGTGTATGGTCGGCGCTATTCCTCCATGCTCTCCCTTCATCGTTGACTTTTTAAGACATATGCGGATTGCCCCCATGCAACTGCATCCCAATTCTTATGCCTACTTGCACACTTTGTACATAGCATACCGTGAGATCTTAGGCATAGAGCTCACGTTCGATGATGTTCACTTCTTCTATAACTTCAAGCATCGGACTCGAGAGACTCCATCTTTCTGCTATTTTGAGTCAGTTCCAAAAAGGAAGATAATCTCAGCACCATTCAGCAGTAAAGCTGGATATTCCAGACTTGAATGGTTCTATGTGAAGCGACAGCCTGGATGCGCCAGGAGGTGGACAAAATCAAGTAAAGCACTGATTTTCTAAATCCGGGCTCTATACACTTGAATCATCACCTTAACTTGTTTTCCTCTTTGTTTGCAGTTGACAATCCAAAACAAATATCAGATCAGGTGTTCTTTGACCGGATGCACCAACTTCTTAATGGCGATCGAAAATTCTTGACCATCGATGAAGTCCTTAAGGACGAATATCTTCACTTCCATGGGCTGTTATCCGTTTTTCGTAGCATTGGTCACGGGACGGCTCCATACGCATATATTCCTCCAGTGGAGGTAGTCCCAGAGATAGGGGAAGGCTCAGGAGTTCCTACAGTGCCTCTTCGAACTTCACCTTCTCCATCTTCTACCCAGGATGACGAATTGGCTAACCTGGCCGAAAAGCATCGTGAAGGATATATTGCCCCCGAGGAGGCTACTTCTCCGGAAAAGTCAACATCCTTCCAAGAGTCGCCACCTAATGCTTCCGAGGGGAATATCCCTAGTACTGATGACCAAATATTTCAGGGTTTGGGGGATCTCCCTTTGCCTGAAACTATATACACTTCAGAGGATTTCAGGAAGGATCCTTTAGTCTTTACCTCTTCTGAAGAGACCACTCCTGCTAAGGCTAAAGAGCCTGCCCGTACTAGTCTAGCTTCAGATTCGGGTTGGTTGGGGGGAAACACACCACTTAGGACACACTTTATACAACAGCATTAGCATTCATTGCACCTCTTTCTCCGTGAATCCATTAATTCTAAATTTCGTTTGTCTTATTGTGCAGGTACGATTTCTCGATCCTATTATGATATCAGGAAGCTTCGCCGCAGCATGTCCAATCCACCTCAAGATATCGAGTATGATCGCCGGGATGATCGTGGTAGGGAGGAGAGAAGGCCTTATGATCCCTATCGTTCTCGACCCTCACGTTCTCGCTCACCAGTTCGGCCGGAACAAGAGAAATACAAGGGTTATCAAAGCCGCAGGGAAGAGGACAGACCACAATCTAAAGACTCCACTTCTTCCCATGAAAAGCGCAGTAGAGAGAGAAGTCCTCCGAAAGAAACCGGGTCTCGGAGTAAGCACAAGGTCCCTGCTACCAAACGACCTAGGACAGACAAAGAAACTACCGAATCCGCCTCACACAGGGACACCGAATTGACAATCCCCGCTCCTCCCCCACTAGATGCGGAAACTGCAGTAAAGCGGGCATATTTGGAGGAGCAATTTCCCGAACACTACTTCGAGACTTTGACTTTTTTACCTGCCCTTGAACCTGTTTCTTCTAAGTGGGCAGATGAGGCCAAAGCAAAGATAGATGCGGTTGAAAAACAATATACTGAGATGTTTAAATATTCACGCAATCTTTCCAGAATTATCCGCACTCTAATCACGAATACTGATTCAATGCAAAAGACCGCGGAGGAGGATGCCAAGGCTTTAAAAGCTCTAGGAAAAGATTTGGAAGACACTCAAGCTCAGCTAGCTGTCGCTCAAAGGGACGCTTCTAACTACAAACAACAATTTGAGGACATGCAAAAACGTTATCATGACTTTCTTGAATCTCACACTCAAGAGCGTTCTGAATTAAGAAAGCAAGCTGATGAGGCTAGGTCAGAAGCTGCTAAGACACGCCTTGCTTATGCTGAGCTTGAACGGAAAAATGCCGAGTTAGCAAAGAGGAGTGCTGAACTAGAAAAGAAGAATGCTGACTTGGCTTCAAAGCTATTGGAGGCGGAGAACAGAGCTGCCCTGGCTGAGGGCAATGTTGAGTGTGTTATCAAATCTGCGGAGGAAGCCCGCAAACAATTATCCGAGGCGGAGGCTGATATTCAGGGTTTCGGCGAATTAATGATTGAATTCTTCGCACATATCATCCATCGCCGAAACATTTCTTGGATCGAGGATTATCCATCCACTCTGGTTCAAGTATGGAATCAGATCGTCGAGTGGGAAAAAGAGGAACTTAAAGTCGATTCCATCGATGAAGATAAGCTAATGGAAAAATACTTGAGAGATGATGAAACGGAGCGCCTAGCCGAAGGGCGCCGCCTCATTGCTGAGGCCATGGAAGAAGAGAGACGAAAGTCTAAACAGAAGAATGTTCTCGAAGCTGGTTCCTCTTCTTCTGCCCCTGCGACTTCTGAAGTAGAGGGGTATGATCCTGAAAATCCGGGAATTGCCCGAACAACTCTGCTATCCCCTATTCCTGAAACAGCATCAGAGGTAGTAGTCACCCCTGCCGAGAAGTCTTCGGAAGGTATCCCTACCTTTTCTCCTCAATTTGTCAAGGCTATTTCTACCTTTCGCCACGTGATTGAGCATACGATGAAAAACACATTGTTTTCGCCTGAGTTGATAACTGTTGCTTCTCATTCTATAGGTGTTGAGCCATCCGAAAAGACAGATGTGACTCAGGGAGCCACCACCGGGGCAAAGCCCGCAGAAAAGGCCAAAAGAGGGGAGGATAAGGCTGCTCCTATAGACTTGGGAGAAGGAAGTGAGCCAACTAAGGTCGCGACTCCCCATGATGAAGAAATGATAGCAGCTTTAAAGGATGATGGCGGTGACGGGGGGCATGAAGAGGAACCAGAAGTTGCAATAGTCGGGGAGTCAAAAAATGCTGATGATGTTACCTTGGCTGCAATGAAAGCTGATCAACACAAACGCTTGCAATTAAAAGCCGAAGAACTAGACCCCGAAGCCCTCAAGCCCCTCGCAGTTGTGGATGCGGGATCAAGGTTAGTTGTTAAGCTCTCAACTAGATCTATTACAGAGGAACTCGCTAAAAAATCTTCTCTTGATTCCAGCGCTCCGCCCTCCGGGAAGAAGTCTACTGGCTCCAGCACCGCATCTTCAGGAAAGAAGAAATCAAAACGAATCTTGACAGAGGCTGAGAAAGAAGCAAAGGATGCGGAGAAAGCCGCCAAGAAGTCCAAGGCTCATTCGAAACCTAAATAGTGGATTGCCTTGTATCGTTTTAGCATTTAGTGAACCAACAATTGCTGCTACAAGAGTGGCTCCTGCGCTTTCTTTTTTTTAGCTATTTTCCTGTACAAATTCATTCATTTATAAATAAAAAATAACTCATTTTCTGCAATGTCTGTTTGTCGGTAGTTCTGCACTTATGTAAAAATGCATGTCTTACTATAGTTATGAAATGAAGTTACGGAGGGAGGAAATATGCGTATACATATATGCCCCCAGTCAATTGCCACAAATTATTTAATGCTTAATCAAGCAATCTGAATGCTCCCAATTTTCTGACGGGATAGCACTTCCTGTGTCGTCAGTACCTATCGTTTTTTCTGGCATTTCTTTTATACTCTCTCTCTTTCTCTTGAGAGTTAGAGTTCGAGCTCAGCAATCTATTCATTCCCCGGTCTTTCAGCGGGGAAAGATTTCTTTCTCAGCGCTCAGTCGGAGACGCTTTTATACTCTCTCTCTCTTTGGAGAGTTAGAGTTAGGGGAAGAATTTCTTTTTCAGCGCTCAGTCGGAGACGCTTTTATACTCTCTCTCTTTCTCTGGTGAGTTAGAGTTAGGAATGTCGTTTTCTCATTCTTTTATGTCTTGTCGCACAAATAGTCGCTGTGCTTTTTCTTATGTTTAAACTGTCTTTAACCTTTTCAGGTTTTGAATCATCCTGTATTCCATAATCACAACAGAATAATTGATGAATGTATATATGTAATGCATAAAAGTAAATAACACACAATATTTTTATAGTGGTTCGGCTAAGTCGTAGCCTACATCCACTTTATAGTCCTTTATTCATATCGTCAGATTTTCCCAAGGCAAGTCGTGCCTTATTACAGAGTTCATAAGAAAAATAACAAAGAGTACAGCATTTCTAATCCAAATATCGCATTAAGTGTTGGGCATTCCATGCTCTAGGGACTTCTTCGCCATCTACGGTCGTTAACTTGAAGGTTCCTTTTTCAAGTTTCCATTGGATAACAAAGGGTCCTTCCCACTTTGGACCGAGGTGAGGAAGGGATGGAAAGACTCTCTTTAGCACCAAATCTCCTGGTTCAAAAGTCCTGAGGCGAACTTTTTTGTCGTAATAGCGTGCCATCTGACGTCGATGTCTTGCCGCACGAAAATCTGCTTCGTTCCTTTTTTCTTCGACCTCATCAAGAGACTCAAGTAAGAGCGCCCGATTCGTCATCGGGTCATAATATGTCACCCTGTGGGAAGGAACTTCCAGTTCAACTGGAATTACTGCTTCTGAACCAAAGGAGAGAGAGAAAGGGGTGTGACCGGTGGCCGTCTTAAATGTTGTTCGATATGCCCACAAAGCTAGGGGCAATTCGTCAACCCATTTTGCCTTTGCACGCTCTAACCGTTTCTTGAGGATGGATTTTATTTACTTTGTTTATTGCCTCTACTTGCCCATTCGACTGCGGATAGGCAACTGCAGTATATCGCTTGTCAATCTTATACTTCTGGCAGAAATTTCTGAATTCAGTACTATCAAATTGGGTTCCGTTATCAGTTATAATCGTCCTTGGGATCCCGAATCGGCATATAATATTTCTGACCACAAAACTTATCACCTTTCTTGCCGTGATCTTGGTCAAGGGCTCAGCTTCCACCCACTTCGTAAAATAGTCCACGGCCACTATTGCATATTTAGCTCCTCCTTTAGCAATCGGTAGAACTCCAATGATATCAATTCCCCATGTGGCAAATGGCCAAGGACTCACCATTGTTTTAAGTTGGGTCGACGGTGCTCTGGGGATTTTGGCGAATCTCTGGCACTTATCGCAGCGTCGTGAATAATCAGCTGCATCTTTATTAATTGTAGGCCAGAAGTATCCGTATCGCAATATCTTCTTTGCTAAAGTCTGACCTCCTGTATGATCTCCACACTCACCTTCGTGTACTTCTCTTAGTACACGCTTGATGTCGTCGTGTGCTATACATCGTAACAGGGGCATAGAAAATCCTTGCCTATAAAGAGTGTCATCTTGTATGACATATCTGGTAGCCTTGCAAACTACAGCCCTTTTCTCACTCTTCTTTGATGGGAGTGTCCCATTCTTAAGGAAATTCTTAATTGGAGTCATCCACGACTCCTTCTCCGGTTCTGCTTCGAAAGCGAACTTAACTTCCATCGACTCAAAGCTTGGCGATTCCAACATTTCAATTGGAATTATTTCAGTCTCTTCTGGATTGTCGGAACTAGCTAGCTTTGCCAGCCTATCCGCCTTCTGGTTTTCAGCTCTTGGGATATGTGTTATGTTGAACCGCTCCAAGCTACTCAATAGCTCTCTCACTTTCCTGAGGTAGGCGATGAGTCGAGGTCCCCGAGCCACGAATTCCTCTCGCACTTGGCAAACAACGATTTTAGAGTCACAGAATATGTCTAACATTTTTACTCCGAGGTCCTTAGCAAGCTTCAGTCCGGCAATCAGGGCTTCATATTCAGAGTCATTGTTAGTCGCCGAAAATTCTAATCGTATAGCATAATATAACGACCGTCCTTCGGGGGTGACTAAGACGATTCCAGCTCCGGACCTTCGATCGTTCTTGGCTCCATCTGTGTATAGTTTCCACGGATCTATCTTTAACTCATCCTCGGATCTAACCACTTTGTCATCGATTACTTCCTCCTCTGGGATGGTGAATTCCGCAATAAAGTCTGCCAGAGCTTGCCCCCTGATCGACTTTCGTGGTTGAAAATTCAAATCAAACTGACTTAATTCTATATTCCATTTGATCAACCTTCCTGATGCTTCGGGTTTCTGCAACACCTGCCTCAAAGGCTGGTCGGTGTATATGGTTATTGGATGAGCTTGGAAATAGTGACGAAGTTTTCGGGATGCAATCAGGAGGCTGTAAGCGAGCTTTTCAATCTTTGGGTAATTGCACTCTACCGCTGCTAATTTCTTGCTTACATAATACACTGGCCTTTGTACTTTGTTTTCTTCTCGAACCAGGGCTGTGCTAACAGCGTGAGCCGAGACTGCCAAGTAAACAAACAATTCTTCGTGATCTACTGGCTTTGACAAAATCGGCGGTTTCTCTAGCAGTTCCAATAAATTTCGAAAGGCCTTAACACAGTCCGGAGTCCACTCGAAGTTCTTCTTTCCTCTTTTAATCAAATCAAAAAACGGAACGCATTTGTCTGTAGCTTTGGAGATGAATCTACTCAACGCCGCTACTTTCCCTGCGAGACTTTGGACGTCTTTAATTCTCCTCGGCTCTTCAATATTTCTAATCGCTGCTATCTGGCTAGGATTGATTACAATTCCTCGGGAGCTCACAATGAAGCCTAGGAACTTTCCCGATGCCACCCCAAATGAGCATTTCAGAGGATTCAATTTCATCCGATATTTTCGTAGGATACCAAACATTTCCGCCAAGTCTTGCGTATGGCTGGAGGACTGTTTCGATTTGACAAGCATATCATCCACATAAACTTCCATAGTCTTTCCTATTTGATTATAAAACATTCTGTTCACCAAGCGCTGATAAGTGGCTCCAGCGTTTTTCAATCCGAATGGCATTACAACATAACAATACAATCCCAAATTTGTAATGAAGCTCGTATGTTCTTGGTCTGGCACGTGCATAGGAATTTGGTTGTACCCAGAGTATGCATCCATGAAAGAGAGAAGTTCATGACCTGCTGTCGAATCTACAAGCTGGTCAATTCTGGGAAGTGGGAAACTATCTTTAGGGCAGGCTTTGTTTAAATCTGAAAAATCAATACAAGTCCGCCACTTTCCATTCGGCTTCTTTACCAAGACGGGATTCGATATCCAGTCGGGATATGTCGAATCTCGAATAAATCCATTCTGCTCCAACTTCTCCACTTCCTCTTTGAGAGCAGTCGACCTCTCTGGACCCAGCATGCGTCTCTTTTGCTTCACAGGCGGATGTTTCGGGTTTACATTCAATTTGTGACTTATAATGGATGGCGATATCCCACACATGTCAGCGTGGGTCCAGGCAAACACGTCCAAGTTTGCCTTCAAGAAGTCCGTTAGTTCTTTGGCTCGACGTGGATCCAATTGAGAACCAATCTTCAAAACTCTTGTCGGATCAGCTTCATCAATGGGAATTTCCACTGTCGCTTCATTAGGAGTTGCATTCCTAGCCTCTGGTTCCTCGTCTTTTCTGGGATCCAGGTCTTCAGGCGTTCCTTTGGGCAACTCCTTCGGGGTTAATCTCTCTAATTGCTATGCCGAGCCCCCCTTTGAGGGAGACGAGGCATCTTTACTCTCGACGTTAAGTCCTTTCATCAACATCTTTAATTCGGCCACATAGCAGGCCCGTCCGGAAACTTGATCCCCTCTCATTACTCCAGTTCCAGCTTCGGTTGGGAACTTAAGTAATAAACACCAAGGGGCGATACAAACTCTGAATTCAGCAAGGGCAGGCCTCCCCAAAAATGCATTATAAGGCGAATCTACGTCTAATACTACGAACTGAAGCATCCGCACTCTTCTGCGTTCTCCTTGCCCCAAGGTCACGGGCAATTCTATGTATCCCATGGGAGCTGTTGACGCCCCGTTGAAGCCTCTGATCCATCCTTCACATGGCTTCAAATCTTCAGATTCAAGCTTCATCTGATCGAATGACTTTTTAAATAAAATATTGACAGAACTTCCGTTGTCTACTAATACCTTATGGACCAAGGCCGGCCCAATAGTGGTAGTAATAACCAACGGATCATCAGTGGGTGATTGGATCCCAGTATTATCTCGGCTGCGGAATACCACGTCGTCAAACATGGTCTTCTGTTGTTTTATGGGGGTGATATCTTCCAAATCATCACCTTCATTCACATCTAGGTGCCTGGCAGCATTTACATATTGATCCATTGATCTGAAACTTCGGATTGCCGGGTGAGGTCCGCCCACTATGGAGTTGATAACAATTCCTTTACCTTTCTGCTGCGCTGTAGGCTTGGGAGCAGGTAGAATCTGTTTTGGAGCCTGCTCTCCTTGCCCCCTGTCCCTCGGGGCAACCTTGTATTCATCCAACTTCCCTTCACGCAGCAGCTTCTCAATCACATCCCTCAAATGCCGACATTCATTGGTTGAATGCCCATGAGTTCCATGAAACAAACAAAATTTCCCTGTCGCCATTTCTTTCTCGGTCGAATCATGAGGTGGCGGTCTTTTGTACTGCAACACATTGTACGTATCCAGGTAAATATTTTCCAGGGTGTCGTTCAATGGTGTATAATTCTCGTAGGTCTGGAATCGGGGTCTTTTGTTAGGATCACTTCCCCTATTTCTGTTTCTTCTGTTACCGTTCGGATTACGGTTATGGTTGTTGTTACCCCCGCTTCCAGCATTGTTGTTTCCACCCTTGTTTCCCACATTTACTTCAACCATGCCAGAACTTTCCCCAGACTGCTTCACGGCGATATTACTCTGCACATTTTCTTTTGAAGCCGCCTCAGACTTTCTTTTTCGGTTTGCCCTGGCCTCCTCTCGCCTTAAATAAATATCGGCTTTTTCATAGAATATCTCTCTTGTGGAGGGTGTCTTCCCAGAAAGGTAATCCCCGAACTCAGATTCAGGATCGACTCCTTCCTTTAATGCCATCAGAATGGTGGGCTCATGCGGGTCACTAACTTCAGTCACAGCTAGGTTAAAACGGTCAAGATATGCCCTCAAAGACTCTCCTGGTGCCTGCTTGATTCTCGATAATTCAATAACACTTTTGGACTTTCGGGCATGGAGTCGGAACTGGTTCATAAAACGTTCGCTCAGTTCCCTGTAATTCGAAATCGAACGAGGAGGAAGTCGGGTAAACCAGAACAGTGCCACATCTTCTAAGTAGATTGGGAATGCTTTGCACTTCACTTCATCAGGGGCAGCAGCAGCATTCATGAGCCACGAGTATCGCATCAAATGCTGTCCCGGATTAGTCCTTCCGTTGTACTTGTCCATCTGTGGCAAGTTAAAGCGCCGGGGAAATTGGAAGTTGAGGATATCGTCGGTGAAAGGAGTATGGCTTCGCTCAATGCCATAATCTTCATTTGTATAGTTCCGGCTCTCGGACATGATCTGGCAAACCATTGCCTGTACATCAGCATTAGTTAGGGGCCGCTCAGGTTCCCTGGCCCTAGTATCCGAGTTCCTTCTGGGCTCTTGTTCAGGAGATGCCCTTCTTCTTCGAGCTGCTTCTGCTCTATTCCGTTCCCTGCGCTCCCGGTCGATCTCGGGAGGAGGGGACTGGAGTCTTTGCCCCGAGTGGGGTCATTATTTCCTAGCGCTCGTGCAATATCCTCACGAGATCCCAAAGATCCAAATGTCAGCTGCTCCACATTCTGAGGTCGTTCGAGCGGCCTTCATTCACGGGGCCGCTCTTCCTCGGAAGATGAAGACTGATCCACTGGTGTGTGACGAACCGGTGATGGAGTTCTCTGTCGACGGAGTTCGCTAATCTCCCTACTCATGAGCCTCATATTCTCCTGCATCATGAGATTAGTGCGCTCGTGGACTTTCATGGCCTCCCTTGTACTTTCAAGCATATCAAGTAGGCGCGAGAAATCTCCTTGAGTAATGGGCGCAGATGGGTTGACCTGATCACTGACCCTGGCGGCTGGAATCGGAGCATTTGTAGGGACTCGAGTAGAAGTTCCAACATCACCAAGAGTCGGATCGGATCGGAGATGGGAGGTCGGGTCGGAGCTGGGGAGTCTGGTCGGGTCGGTACGTGGCAAGGTGCTCGGGTCGGTTCAGGTTGGGGGAATGCACTGCTTCAGAATCTCCTACCCGGATCGGATCGGAGCTCTCCCCATGATGGCGGTTCGGGTTTCCTGCATCGGTTCGTCCTGCTGCTGAACTCTGCCCATGAGACCTTGTCACAACCGTATTTTGCTGATCTTCGCCAGCTCCATTTCCTCGAATAGATTGAATTTCTTTGCCTTTTCCTTTGGCCATAATTCTTCGACAATCACTTCAACAAATATCCAAGGGCGTTGAGATTTGAGGATTAACTTCTTTGAACTCAACGGTCCAAACAGTAGAATGATAATCCCGGAAAACAAAGAATTCAGATGAGTTCTCAGTGAAAGCACCAAAATGTTAGACCAAAAAGTGGTTCTAACACCCAAATTGATTAAAAGCAAATGAAATAAGATAAAAATAAAAATGAACACACAGGATTTATAGTGGTTCGGCGAAGAAATGCCTACGTCCACTTGTCTCTCACTATATTTACTGATTTAGTTGCAAGTACAATGAAATATTCACTTGATTCCTCTCACAACTCACTTATAATCACTCAATTATAGAAAACAAATAATGAAAGAAGATTTGGATTCTCCGGGATTGCTGGAATTCGGTTTATGAAGGTGGTTGAACTCTCCAAGTGCCAGAAAAAAGATCCTTTTCTTTGTCTCTAGACGGGGTATTTATAGGTGAGAATTTGCTCAAAACCCGATCCGGATCGGAGCCACGTGTCATCCATCCCATTAGCCTCGGGTTCGGATAGATTACTGTGTTGACAACGCATCAGAGTAGTGGACGTTGAGGGTAGGAACTGGTCATAGCCGATCCGGATATCCAGGCGCTCATGCAGGGGAGTGATGTGGAAAATGGGTTCGGGTCGGAGGGACATGTACAAGGGGTTCGGACCGGGATATCCGATCCGACCCGGATTGGCTTGGAAACAACGCTCTCTCCTCTTTATTCTGCTCCGCTCCGATCTATCTCCGTAGCAACCAAGTGGCTTTCCGATCCAATTGAGATTATATTGCCCTCCGATCCGAACAACTGTGCCTTTCTAATTTCCTCAGCAATAGTTCACCGATCCGAACAGAAAACTTTATCCGATCCGAACCGCTATCCTGCACCGATCCGACCCGCTTCAGAGTTTTTCAAGTTCTTCAATATTTCATATCTTGACTTTGTGTTGCCCAGTTCACAAAGTGGGCTAACACCCGCCAAATCACAAATTGACTTATTCAAAAATAACACGGGTATACAGCTTAGAGAAACGAATTCCTCCTCCACCAAACTTGAATACGTTTGAATAGATCAACTTACGCGATCCATTAGATATACTCTGTCAGACCTTCGTCCATACAAGTTGTCCTGGGACTGGACAAACCGAAGGCACTATTCCGTATATCCATCTTAGTCACTGTTATCTAAGACTTATACAACAGCCCTTGCATTTCACTCCGTCTTCAATTATCTTTGGCATATATGATTCGCAACGCTTATGCCAATACAGAGTGGTTCTTCGGATAATAATCCAACCGGTCTCTCCATATTAACAACGTTAAAATGGTCAAAACTTCGATAGTTTGTGATTTAACTATCAAAGAAAAACAAGTGTGCAAACAACGATATTATTTCCAGATGGAAATTATATCGATCGATCATCAACATATATCTATATATATATATTCATATTGCCTTATTTTCTATGTTTAGAAAACATATGTTATTAACACTGGAAAACGTTTCCATCTGCTTATTTACAAATCACTACTCTTCCCCAACTATCAGTCCCTGACTGCAAACTAGTATGAGAACAATCCCCTAAGTATAAATCCCGAAGGCCGAAACCAACATCAGATAGACACTTAGAAAACCATTCAATTTACTAATCTCTAGTCAGTTCTAATTTTACTTAACTTTATTTGATTAACTCTGATTGATTAACTCTAACTGGTCAACCTTAATTAATTAACTCTAACTGGTTTTACTTGGTTTGACTAACTCAATTTATTAACTCGACTGACTAATTCAACTCGATTAACCTAACTTGATTTACTTATCTCGATTAACTGAACTAATCACTTTGATTAACTCGACTAATTCACTTTGGTTAACTTAACCCATTCACTTAACTAATTCACTTAGTTTAACCTAACTATTCACTTAACTCCTGTCGAATAAACTATATTCGATAACTCCTCTAACTCTATTCGAATAAACTATATTCGATTAACTCCTTTACTCTATTCGAATAAACTATATTCGATTAACTCTTTTGATTTAACTCTAATCGATTAACTCCATCGAATAAACTATATTCGATAACTCCTTCGATTTAACTAATATTCTATAACTCACTTCGATTAACTAATAATCGATAACTCCTTCGAATAAACTACATTCGATAATCTCCTCTCGAATAAACGATATTCAATAATCTTCCCTTTCGATTTAACAAATCGATAACTCCTTTTCGAATAACTAAATTCGATAACTCCTTTCGATTTAACTAATTGATAACTCCTTTCGATTTAACTAATCGATAACTCCCTTCGATTTAACTAATCGATAACACCCTTCGATTAAACTAACATCTATTAACTCCTTTCGATGAAACTAACATCGATTAATTTAACTCGACGAACTTAACTCGACTCACTTATCTCGATAATCTAACTCAAGAACTTAACTCGATCAACTTATCTCGATAATCTAACTCAAGAACTTAACTCCTATCGAATAACTAATATTCGATTTAACTTCATTCGCTTGACTCTAGATCGCAGCGATCACAATGGTTACGCCTGACTCCCTCAGGAAACATCCAACCGCCTTAGGCTATTTACAGCCCTGCGAATTACGCTAGTAGTCGTACGAGATGGCAACTTATCCTGAATAACTCTGTTTGACTAACTCTGTCTCAAATAACTTTATTTGATTAACTCTAGTTCGTTTTAACTCTAATCGATTAACTCTAACTGATTAACTCTAACTGGTTAACTCTAACTGGTTAACCCGACTTACTTAACCCAACTGGTAAACTCGACTTACTTAACCCAACTGGTTAACTCTACTGAACTGGTTATCTCTATTCAACTAACTCAACTCGACTAACCCCTTTTCGAATAGCATATTTGTTTTACTAACTTTCGAATACCATATTCGATTTACTCCCTTCGAATACCATATTCGATTTACTCCTTTCGAATACCATATTCGATTTACTTTATTCACTTTATAAAGATTTCATTTTTAACAACGTTTTATTCATTTGAAAAGATTTACTTTTAAATAACGGTTCTACACTTTAAAAATGATTTCCCTTTTATAATGTTTCCTTTTCAATTCTATTTGTAAATGGTTTATAAATATTTCCTTTTCAAATTTTTCTTGAAATATTCTAACTCCTTAAATTCTCTGAAAAATTCGCCATAACCTCCTTTGTAACGGGAGCATCGGTAAAATCCCCAAACCCGCCACACAGGCCTTTCCATTCAAAAAGAAAATGGTTTGTAATTATTTCCTTTTTGAATATCTCCTATTTATAAATATTCCAATTTATAAACATTTCTTATTTATAAATATTCCACTTTATAAATATCTCTTATTTATAAATATCCCATTTTATAAATATTCTATTTTCAATATCACTTTGAAAATCCCCTTATCAACATTTCGGTATGTTATGGTATTCAATCGTATCAAATCACGATGTTCAATATCGTCCAAGCACATATAATCGCCCACAGATTTTATATCACATCATATAACAATATATGAAAAACAATAAAATAACTGTTGAGGAATCCAGTCGGATTCCTCCAACCTGTCTCCCTGCATCCACAGATGTTACACAATATGATTATCATCACTTTCAGTTCAATATAAATTATTCTGATAGCAGAATCAATATATAAATATTTAACGGTTTATATATTTATATAATTTCATATATATATATATATATATATATATATAATTTTCACTAACTGACTAGCAGTTCAATCAATCAACCAACACACAACAATCAACAGATGATTAACAGTTCTAAGAATACATTATAAAAATATAACTGTTCAGAGTTGGTGAGTTTTACTCACAGTTGCGCGTTAACCGTTGAATGACGGTTTGCGCTATTTGATTCAGTCAGACAATTTATTTCTCCATAAATTGTAACGAGCTCCGATGGACTTGCGGTCAGTCTCATTGTGTAGTGTCCGTCCATACGATCCTATCGGATCTTGTTTCGTCTGATTTCGATATTGTATGGAGAAGTTATGAATATTACAATTTAATACACATTATATGTATAATTTAAATAAAATACTTAGTTAAATTGCAAATTTTGGGCTTCACCTTAATTTTCTCCCCGGCCCAATTCCCCTCTCAAGCCCAAACCCGTGAGACCTAAACTTATCCTCTCTGAAGTGAAATCGTCAAGCTCCCTGTACAAAAACAGGCCCGACTTCCTCATCTTGTTCTCCCTTATTCTCCCTTATTCTCCTACCAAAAGTTAAACAAATAAAAATGCGGGCCTTAACCATTACCATTGGGCCCACTATCACTTGAAAAATACCAGCCCACGTCCTTGCTTTCTTCCTCATCTTTGAAGACCGCGACTACAGGAACCAATCGAACCTCCATTTTCCACGATTCCAAATCATGCTGCTCCTTTCCTACTTCATCGATCTACAAACTACACCTCCCTCATGGTTCTAGTCGGAATATCCATCTACCAGCACTCAAAGCCTCACGCTCGATCGTGGATTGAAGACGCGACACCCAATCTCTGCTACAGGCCATCGAACCAAAACAGCACTGAATCCTCCCACAACATGCCTACAACCTCGAAATCACTCCATCATCCCAAACATACCACCCAAATTACTCAGAGTTTCTTGCGTTTTCAACAAGGTCGAACCCTAGCATCCCTGTTCGAACGCGACCCTACAACGACGACGATCGAACCCTACCATTCTTACATCAATTTAAAGAGGAAATCAAGAGAAGTCCGAATATAAAATCAATGGATTTTATAAACTTTGATTTGAATTTAGGAGGATGGAAAACTTTTACTGAAACAAGAAAAAGAACGGCGGCTTGATTTTTTTGAGATCCAGAAGAATGCTTTAGGTCTTAAGGGAGAAATAGTTAAGGCCTATTTATAAGGAGATGATTTTTAGATATTTGTAGGAAAAATATCTAGATATTTTGTTAATATACTTTAATATTATATTCATTTTGTCTTCTAAAATTCGTGTGATCACACACGATACCCAAAAATCACGAAACTGGACATGCAGCTACTGTTCGACATTACGGTCCCAACGAAACTGGTTTCATCGAATTCCGACTCCGTATGCTCACACAGCGTATTTTTAACTGTCAAAATACTGACTGTTTTACACTCTAAAAATCCGTACGGCCACACAGTGACTCTAAAAATCACGAAACTGGAAATCTAACAACTATTTGATATTGCGGATCCAACAAAACTGGTTTCGTCGAATTCCGACTTCGTATGCAAAACCGGCTATTTTTAAAGCTCTGGATGACCCATTTAAATATATAAATATATTTAAATATTATTAAATTAAATATTAATAAATTAATATTATCGTATATCTTCACATATGATATCGTACAGCTCCATAATATCATATCAGAATATATAGTTTGATATTTCAGATTTCAGATTATCCCGGTATTCAGTTTATACTGAAAATCTCTTTTATAACGTATATAAAGCGTCGCAAATTATAAAGGAATTCCACAGTGACTTTTTCTGAAATTTGATTTGGACGTAAATCAAAATCTACCCGACGAAATCCCGATTTTTCTCTTCCACTAGAAAGATATACTCCACCAGCTCCACGCGTTTCTTGTTTCACAAAAATCCGGCTTAAAACGAATCCTGTACATTCAGTTGAAGTTCAAATCGCCATATCGCGAACTGCAGCGCCATTTCAAGCTCGATTTTAATTATATTATAATTATACGTTCAAACTATCGTCGATTGAATATATTCGTCACTATAATTCAACTCAAAGCTGAATTAAATCTTAGGGATGACCCCGTTCACAGAATATTGTGATTCCCAATATTTTTGATTATTTCTTAATTAAATATATTATTTAAATATTTAATTTAATTAAATATTCCATATTATTTTAATTAAACCTCTATTTAATTCACTACATCACGGTATATATAATTAAATAAATTAATTATAATACCCCTGACAATGCGGGTCATTACATTCTTCCCCACTTAAAATAATTTCGTCCTCGAAATTGCTAAGTTGGAGGACGACCCTATCTATTGGAAATCCTAAGATTTGTTTACCCCTTATTTCTGATTTCAACTGAACCAATTAATATCGACTAAAATATTAATTCCTTCCGACTAACTAAAATTTTCAAAAATTCTAAAAAATTTCTAATACTTTAAATTTTCGGAAAATTTCGCCAACACCTCCTTTGTACTGGTCAATATCTCAAACCCCAACTCGCCTCTCTGGGCCATCTCCAACCCAAAAGAAAATCAAACAGCCAAGCGGCTTGCCAATTCGGCTTATAAATCACCAAACTCATATGAAATATAAACTTGTACCTTTTTGTCGGGCATATCATTATATCCCTACCATTCATTACCACTTATGCATATAACAATGCATTACCAACTTGATCTCAAATCAGTCCATTCTCAAAACCAAATCATTCTCTTATACCTAAGTCGAATCTCACTTTCAATCTCAAGTTTCATTTTTGATTTTCAAATTCTAAGTCCAAGCTGAATTTCAAATTCTTGACTTAACCATTCAATTCTACTCCAGATTATTCTATAATCCAATTCAGTTTTAACTTAACTTATCTCAAGTTAAATTTCTAGTTTATTATTGGCATCTCATTTTATTTAACTTCACAAGTCAAATTTAAATCCCATAATTTAAATTCCTGGGTTATTTCAAATCAATTTGAAATCATAACACCAATTCAAAACATTTGAATTCTTAAACACTTGTTTTCACCAAAACAGATTTGAAAATAAAATCTTGGGTAGTAATCCGTCATTTATTACTCGAAAATCACACTGATGATGTGTACACCATCATCAGAATTATTTCCCAGTGGTCGAAGTGAGTTCAATACTATATTTCTCATTCAAATTTGAAAACAATTTCAAACCCTCCCAGGAACTTAAAATTTCCTTATTTTAATTTCAATTCTGATTTAAATTTTAGATTCAATTCATCTTATTTCATATACTCTACTTATATGAATTTTGATTGGTTATTTATAACCATTTCACTTTATAATCTTACTCGATTATAATAACAACCAATATATCCAATACATATACTTTGGGTAAAAATATTTTTATTTACCCTCCTTTCAAAACATATCGTGACGACCCTTCGTATTCAAGTGTTTAGTAACTCCTACCGATACAGTGGATCAAACTGATCGACCAGAACTCATAAACAACTCAACCCATGGATCTCCACAATAAAAATTTATTTTTATATCAAATAACAAATACGTTCACTCGTATATATACACTCAAACTCAATCTAGGGTATTACTAACCCTATCTCTACCGAGTCACACCACAGAGCCAAGGTAATTCTTAACCTCGCTCTGATACCAACTGTAACGACCCGGATTTTCGGCGACTTTGGTTATCGACATAAGCTCGATGTCGATAACCAAAACATCGAAAAATCCCTGTAATTAATGAAAGAAATTAGAGGGTGAGAATAGATAAGATAGAAACTTAGAATAGAAGAAGAAGAACACAACATCAGAGTAACACGAACCTCACAGCGGAACGAATAACATATAATAGATAACATAACTTTGAAATATAACAGTTATGTATACAATAGCACTTATCAGAGTACAGCACTTAAAACACAGCGGAAATAAACTATAGCTATATGATCTTGAAGCCTCCTTCTCCAAGCTCTCCAAGTATATCTGTAAATCCCGACTACTTGACTGCCCGTACAAATTTAGGCACCCAAGAGTTTAGGGAAACAACAAAGTAAACTCCGGGTCAGTCATGGGACTGGTATGAGTAAAACAGTTTAAAAATAGTTGAATAAGTAAACGATATCTCATAAGATCACGCCGTATAACGGAACGGTTTTTTCCCTTATGATAATCCAAAATATCTTTATATCAAAACCTTTTGATATTATAATAATGTCTATCAACCACAGTATAATAATCATCTAGCAGAAACGCTTTCATCTCACGTTCTACATATATAGTATACCAGCAAAACCGCAAGCACGTATTGGGTAATGGATTTCCAACTATGACAAGGTATGGAACCACCTTCCGATCAGTGTACTCTAGGAACGATTCACTGGAGTTCAACAAGAACATCTTGTAACTCAGCCACACATGACCGACCACTCATTTTGCTTGAGTTTATCGAATGTATATCACCAACGGTTGGGATCAGCAACCGTTTCCCGAATGGGACAGCATCAACAATAGATTTTTAGAAATAAATGAAACTCTAGATCAGGTGATTATACACCCTAATAGGTGCAACCTACATAGCCATGCTACCTGCCCGATTTCTGTCATTTACCGGTTGATGAGGCTAGAAGCTACGCTTTATCATCACATCAGATTCACTTCGAATGCCACATTGTTAGGTCCATCGAAAATCACTAATTGACATCTACAACAGTACATTACGTGTTAGCTAAAGAAGTTTCCTTCTCCGCTTCCACTCTTGGTACAATTGAAGAAAACAATGTACGTGACCCTTCTGGAAATACTCTGTCAGACATTCATTCATACAAGTCATCCTCATTCACTTAGAATGTCACATCGTCATACCCGCCAAATCACAAATTGACTTATTCAAAAATAACACGGGTATACAGCTTAGAGAAACGAATTCCTCCGCCACCAAACTTGAATACGTTTGAACAGATCAACTTACGCGATCCATTAGATATACTCTGTCAGACCTTCGTCCATACAAGTTGTCTTGGGACTGGACAAACCGAAGGCACTATTCCGTATATCCATCTTAGTCACTGTTATCTAAGACTTATACAACAGCCCTTGCATTTTACTCCGTCTTCAATTATCTTTGGCATATATGATTCGCAAAGCTTATGCCAATACAGAGTGGTTCTTCGGATAATAATCCAACCGGTCTCTCCATATTAACAACGTTAAAATGGTCAAAACTTCGATAGTTTGTGATTTAACTATCAAAGAAAAACAAGTGTGCAAACAACGATATTATTTCCAGATGGAAATTATATCGATCGATCATCAACATATATCTATATATATATTCATATTGCCTTATTTTCTATGTTTAGAAAACATATGTTATTAACACTGGAAAACGTTTCCATCTGCTTATTTACAAATCACTACTCTTCCCCAACTATCAGTCCCTGACTGCAAACTAGTATGAGAACAATCCCCTAAGTATAAATCCCGAAGGCCGAAACCAACATCAGATAGACACTTAGAAAACCATTCAATTTACTAATCTCTAGTCAGTTCTAATTTTACTTAACTTTATTTGATTAACTCTGATTGATTAACTCTAACTGGTCAACCTTAATTAATTAACTCTAACTGGTTTTACTTGGTTTGACTAACTCAATTTATTAACTCGACTGACTAATTCAACTCGATTAACCTAACTTGATTTACTTATCTCGATTAACTGAACTAATCACTTTGATTAACTCGACTAATTCACTTTGGTTAACTTAACCCATTCACTTAACTAATTCACTTAGTTTAACCTAACTATTCACTTAACTCCTGTCGAATAAACTATATTCAATAACTCCTCTAACTCTATTCGAATAAACTATATTCGATTAACTCCTTTACTCTATTCGAATAAACTATATTCGATTAACTCTTTTGATTTAACTCTAATCGATTAACTCCATCGAATAAACTATATTCGATAACTCCTTCGATTTAACTAATATTCTATAACTCACTTCGATTAACTAATAATCGATAACTCCTTCGAATAAACTACATTCGATAATCTCCTCTCGAATAAACGATATTCGATAATCTTCCCTTTCGACTTAACAAATCGATAACTCCTTTTCGAATAACTAAATTCGATAACTCCTTTCGATTTAACTAATTGATAACTCCTTTTGATTTAACTAATCGATAACTCCCTTCGATTTAACTAATCGATAACTTCCTTTGATGAAACTAACATCTATTAACTCCTTTCGATGAAACTAACATCGATTAATTTAACTCGACGAACTTAACTCGACTCACTTATCTCGATAATCTAACTCAAGAACTTAACTCGATCAACTTATCTCGATAATCTAACTCAAGAACTTAACTCCTATCGAATAACTAATATTCGATTTAACTTCATTCGCTTGACTCTAGATCGCAGCGATCACAATGGTTACACCTGACTCCCTCAGGAAACATCCGACCGCCTTAGGCTATTTACAGCCCTGCGAATTACGCTAGTAGTCGTACGAGATGGCAACTTATCCTGAATAACTCTATTTGACTAACTCTGTCTCAAATAACTATATTTGATTAACTCTAGTTCGTTTTAACTCTAATCGATTAACTCTAACTGATTAACTCTAACTGGTTAACTCTAACTGGTTAACTCTAACTGGTTAACCCGACTTACTTAACCCAACTGGTAAACTCGACTTACTTATCCCAACTGGTTAACTCTACTGAACAGGTTAACTCTACTGAACTGGTTAACTCTATTCAACTAACTCAACTCGACTAACCCCTTTTCGAATAGCATATTCGTTTTACTAACTTTCGAATACCATATTCGATTTACTCCCTTCAAATACCATATTCGATTTACTCCTTTCGAATACCATATTCGATTTACTTTATTCACTTTATAAAGATTTCCTTTTTAACAACGTTTTATTCATTTGAAAAGATTTACTTTTAAATAACGGTTCTACACTTTAAAAATGATTTCCCTTTTATAACGTTTCCTTTTCAATTCTATTTGTAAATGGTTTACAAATATTTCCTTTTCAAATTTATTCTTGAAATATTCTAACTCCTTAAATTCTCTGAAAAATTCGCCATAACCTCCTTTGTAACGGGAGCATCGGGAAAATCCCCAAACCCGCCACACAGGCCTTTCCATTCAAAAAGAAAATGTTTTGTAATTATTTCCTTTTTGAATATCTCCTATTTATAAATATTCCAATTTATAAACATTTCTTATTTATAAATATTCCACTTTATAAATATCTCTTATTTATAATGTAACGAACCGGGATTTTCGACTCCGAAAATCAACATCAAACTACCATGTTGACCATTCAGACATCGAACATTCCAGCTCATTAATAGAAAGAATTTAGAGGGTGAGGTAAGAAAGAAAGAAATATTAGAATAGAAGAAGAAGAAGAACACAACACAACACAGAGTCTCACATCGCAGCGGAACAAAATATAATACAGAAATAACCTTTATTGAAAGCTTTTGAAATACTTACAATATCAGAGTACACATCTGGACAGTGATAATCTGTCCTCATACAACACACAGCGGAATACTAGTAATATCATACGTCTGGACTCTTCCAGCTCGTCTCTTCATAGCAGTCGATAACCTGAACCTGTACAACCCGGTCTAACCCGAGCATTTACAAAACACCGGGTCAGTCTGGTGGACCAGAGTGAGATAAACTCGCACAGTAATAAGGGTGAACCATCCAATCATGATTTTAAAGTTCAAAACCTTTTCAAAAGAAAAGGATAATCGTAAGACCAAATCCACACATAAACACGGACGGTTTTTATCTTACGATAACCCAAAACATTTTTGAAATCAATATCTTGTCTGATATTATAATAATGTCTAAATACAAGTAAATAGCAATCTAGTAGAACGCTTGCATCTCACGCTCCACATATATAGTATACAATCAAAACCCGCAGGCGCTTATTGGAGATTGGATTCCAACTTGACAAGGTATGGGTCCACCTTCCGATCGTGTATCTCTAGAGACGAATACACTGGGTTCAACAAGAACTTCTTGCAACCCGGCCCTCACATGACCGACCACTCATTTCGCTTGAGTGTATCGAATGTATATCACCGACGGTTGGGATCAGCAACCGTCTCCCGAAAAGGGACAGCATCGAAACATAGATTTAAGAAACAAATAGGACTTCCTCTAGATAGGTGATCATACACCCTAATGGGAGCGACCCACATAGCCATGCTGCCTGCCCGATTTTTGTCATTTCCCGGTTGATGAGGCTTGAGGTCAGAATAACTTCTGAACATCTGGTCGTCATTCACTTTGAATGCCACATCGTCAGATCCATCAGATATCACTAATTGACGTCCACAAAAATACTCTAGCTGAAAGCTAGAGAATGGCAATTCCCTGCCAACAACTATCGTACGTTTGAAGAAATCAACGTACGTGACCCTTTGGAAATACTCTGTCAGACATTCGTCCATATACGTCATCCAGGAACAGGATGAACCGAAGGTACTCTCCTACTGCATCTCATATAGGAATCACCCCATGGATCAGTAGCGAGAAGTCCTTGCACTCGTGGATTCCAACCACGACAGAACCACAGTTTATCTCTGGCCGCTAAACCAGAGATTCTTAGCAGTTCCTCCGCTTATGAAGATCCACGGTCTTCAATGCTCCATCTCGACCGTCTTCAAATATCTTCACGTATTTGTCGGTCGGAATGGTTTTCGAATGTAAATTCGATCCCGGTCTTTCCATACCAACAATCATATTGGGCAGGTTTGATAGTCGGTGTTTTAACTATCAAAATATACAGTGTTTCAAACATGACACTCCAATGATTTCACTGGTTCAGTATTCAGCATCACTTGGCCTTTGACAATCTAATTTCCTTTTTGTTAAATTTAAACTTCCAATTCTTTTAATATTCAAAAATATGATATTTGAATAACTCTAATTTCAATTAACTAACATTCGACTTACTCCATTCGCTCGACTCTAGATCGCAGCGATCACAATGGTTACGCCTGATTCCCTCAGGAAACATCCGACCGCCGTAGGTTATCTGCAGCCCTGCGAATTACGCTAGCAGTCGTACGAAATGGCAACTTAGCCGAATAATTATGTTTGGCTAATTCTATCTCGAATAACTATATTCAATTTCCCATTTTTAAATCTCATTTAAAATTCTCCTTTTTACTTGATCTCGTTTTCAAATAACGTTAATGTAAAATTAACGTCTTAACACTTTGAATCTCACTTAAAACCTCTGGTTTATAATAAACCCTTTTTATCGTAATCTCCCTTCACTTAATTCATATAATTGAGTACGTTTATTTCCTTTCACCATTCAATTGGCTTGCATCTCACATTCGGTAACCTTTTTAATTGAATTCCCATTTAAAAATATATTCCTAAATTCATCATTAATTAAAATAATAACTTATTTCAAACATTAACTACTTTAGTAGTTAATCCCTTTATTAACTAAATTAAATATTAAATCCCTTTCAAATCCTTATTTAAATTCAACAATATTCATTTAACTATTTTAGTCAAACCACATTAACTTGATAAACCATTCTAATTCCAACGGTCGATTTAACTAACTCAAAACTTGATTACCTCATTAACCGATTTCAACAAATCCTCGCTTTAAATTAATTAAAAATATAATTAATTTAAATAAATTCTAATTATTTGTTTTTTTACAAAACAAATTTACAAAGTTTAACCCTTTCAATTCATTCCTTATCTTCATACTTGAAAATCTGATTAACGTCAGCATTTGCTTTGCAAAATAACTTCATAACAAATCAAAGTCTTAAACAAATAAAATATTTATTTATTTCTCTTGAATAACTTTTATTCAAATAATATAATTCAAATCTAACTCTGGTTATAAAATAAATTTTATAACCTCAACTCTATCGATTCACCTGACGGTGAATCATTGTCTATAACACGATTGGTTTTAAAGGCCATACTCTGCCAAACACTTAACCAATATCGCCCATTGGTTTAAACCAAACAGATGTTGAATATCAATTAATAATCAACCATCAAATCAATCACACAAACAGGTCAGTTCATATATGATGATATGAAAATAAATAATACATTTGAGGAATCCGGTTGGATTCCTCCAACCTGTTCTTCCCTGTATTCAAATGGTTATCACAAATCAGACTGTTCAGTTTTGTTTAACTGATAAACTAAATAACGACCATTTAACCACAAGCAATTCAAATGATTCAATCATTTAAACACGTTTATAAATAAACGTGACCAACCAAGGTGAGTTACCTTTATTGGAACCAATCGTTAAAAACAACGATTTGGTATTCACTGAAATTAAACACAGTTTAATTTCATCAGTTAAATCAACAGACAAATGTATAACTAGCAACCAGCCAATCATTGGCAAGCAGAGCACACAAAATAAAAATACCCAATTTATATAAAATATAAAAAGGGAAACTGAGTGAGTTTAACTCACTTTGGTTTCTGTCTGGTGTTAAAACGGTTCGTTCTACCAGCTTCCAACCGTGTTCAACTTCGTCTGTCCCGGTTCCGAAATCTTATGCTCGTTGATAAGGGTCCAACGCTCCCTGTTTGGTCGGGTTCTGGTAACATATGAGGATGTCACATTTCAAGTTACGGTTTTACATCTTAATTAATCTTTAATTAATATATATACATATATATAACTATACTTCTAAAATATACAACTGAGCTCCTGCTAAAACTTGGTACACTTAGACTTTAAACAATGTTACTATACGATCCGGTGGTCACGTTAAATTTTGATGTATATTAAACTAGCACGTTATATCTACTTAATCATGTTTCCATACTACAGGAGTTTGGTCACAAAAACTTTCGGAATTTGGCATGTTTTAAAGGTAGGATTAATCAATTGAAAACTAATTTGGGCACATTCAGTTTCTGTGGTATATCGTCCTCCATCTTAGAATAATATAATATACCTGCTGTAGTATTTCGAAAGACTCCCTCTCATGTCGTTCGAACTCTACCTCGTCTCACCAACGAGCTGCTACCACCCTGATAAGCCGGACGCCAACCCCCATGCTAACCTCTGAACCCACGCCCCTCCCTACTGTTGCTCACGCAACTTCCCTCCTCCTTTTTTTTTTTTTTTTTTTTTAAACCGCTCCATTTCTTTCTTCTGCTCTCCTCTTCCCCTTCTGTTTTTAATCCCACGTCCTTGTTCTTGCATGGTACCCAAACAGGACCGACGCCCTGCTTCTCTTTTCACCCGAAGTCCCTTCTCTCCAAAACTTCTGTTATCAGAAGTGTACCGCCCCCCTTTTTTTTTTTTTTTTTTTTTCTTTAATCCTCAAACCGCATGCCCCCTCCCCCACGCAAGCTTGCTTTCCCAGTCCTCTGTCCTTCCTTTTCTTCGCACGTCCCTTTTTTTTTTTTTTTTTTTTCTGGCAAAACAAATCGGTTTCACCATTTTAGAGAGCGAAGGAAAACGAAAACAAAGGAAAAAGAAGGAGTGAGGATCATTTTATATGAAGAAGACAGCGTGGGTGCCAAGTTTTAGGGGAATAGGTTTACAGTAAATATACAGGGTAGCTGATATAAACTTGTACTTGGGTGAGCAACTCAATACCTTGGTCGGCACGGAATTAGGTTGATTGGCAGCCACGAAATCAAAAGTGTGAGGCACAAGCAAGCTACAGTGCATTTGTGGGGAGAATTGATTCATAATATAACGAAACTTCGCAGTGAGAATTCGTATTAAAACCCACCACATATGATTTCTGTCTACTGATAAAAAGTTTGTTTTTGATGTAAAATGATATTCCGGATCCAATGGGATAAGTTTCGTCGCAATCCGAGGTCGTATGAAAATTTTTCCTTTATGAAACCAGAAATGAACACACGTTTAATTTTTCCACGGTCACCAGATAAATAAAATCCACTTGAAACTGCGAACATCGACAATAACTTTTTGATACGAACCCAACGGCACTAATTTCGTCGCATTCTGAGACTGTTGCCCCGGTAGGCTGTTTTTACCTCGAACCGCAATACCCCTTTTAACACCAAATTTTCCGGTCTCTAAAAATAACAAACTATATACTTATTCTGACTCTAATCGACGATACAAACTCAACGGAACTGGTTTCGTGGCCTAATTCGATCGTCTGCTCAAGTTACACTCAAATACCCCTTTATTTATTTAAATACGCGCTATAGAAATTGAACGGGCGTTTACGGCTACCATGGTCACATACGATATCGGTTTTCCACGCCACTCATCACCGTACAATAATTTAACGATACGGTTCTAATGAAACTGATTTCGTCGAAATCTGAGTCCGTTTGCAAAACGGCCATTTTAAAGGCCTATAATTTAATAACGATTTTCCATAGCGACTATTTCAAAATTTGATTTGGCCATAACTTGCTATCTATAACACGGAATCTGGATTTTTCTTTTTCATATGAAAATTATCGTCAATACGGTTCCAACGTGTCTTGTTTCACAGAAATCCGACTTATATCGAATCCTGTATTCTCGGTTGAAGTTCAAAACTTCAATTTACGAACTGCACGCCATTTTCAAGCTCGAATTATATTATATATAAATTATAACGTTCAACTTCGTTTCAATAACGAATTAAATATTAAATTCCATTAATATTCCCAACATAATATTTAAAACTAATTTAAATATTCATATTCAAATGGTCGAAAAACACGGGTCGTTACATTCTTCCCCCCTTAAAATAATTTCGTCCTCGAAATTGCTAAGGTAAGAAAGAATGTTATAAATTCATTAACTTTCAAATCCAATTTTATATTAAATTAGAAACCAATTCAATACTGTGAATAAATATTTTCAAAAATATCGAAAATTTTCTAACACTTTAAATTTTCGAAAAATTTTGCCAGCACCTCCTCTGTACGGCTTAATCGGTACAACTCCAACTTGCCCTTTCTAGGCCCTCTCCAATCCAAAGGAAAATAAAACAGCCAAGCGGCTTGCCCAATAGGCTCATAAATCACCAAACTCATATAAAAATAAACGTGTACCTTTTTGTCGGGCATATCACTATATCTTTCCCGTCTGCCACCCTGTCAGCATATACAAATGCATTCCCAAAATTTCAATTTATCCTCAGAACCAAATCCTTCACGCGTCCAAGCCAAATCTCATCCTTAACTCCATTTCCATCTATTATCAATTCCAACTCTTAACTTAACAGTCCAACACCATTTCAGATTCCTGTCTCACAAATTTCAAAATCTGATTCCACTTGATATATTATATCTCGATTCAATTCCCAATTAATTGGTTTCAATTCATATTTGTTTTCACAAATTCTATTTAATCTTGTTCTTGTTCAAATACTTTCCCTGGGAGTTTTTAAACAGTTCAGTTCTTTCAAAAATCCAATATTCCTTTTCAGGATTCAAAATAACTTGTTTTTCTCAAAGCAATTCAAATACAAAAATTTTGGTAGTAATCCGTCACTTACCACTCGAAAATGAACACTGATGATGTGGCCAGCATCCTCAGAGTTATTCCCCAGCTATCGAAGTGAGTTCAATACTATATCATTTCAAAACTCCAATTTTAAACACTTCCATTTTGAAATCTATTTCAAAATAAAATTCACTATGCTTGTAACAATTTAAAATCTCCCAGGATCTTAAATTCCTCATATATTTAACCCAATTTCATTTGTTAACACTTTTTCCACATTTAGGAATTTTAATTCCAATTCTGATTTAGATTTCAGATTTAATTCATCTGATTCCATATTATACGAATTTTAATTGGTTATTTATATAACCTTCTCAATTATAATCAACCAACACATCCAATATACTATAATACTTTAAATAATAATCATTCTTTATATCAAAATATAATTTGGGTAAAATTATTTCATTTACCCTCTTTCAAAAACATACTGTGTCGAATTATTCTATTCAAGAGTTTAGAAACACTTATCGACGCAGTTTGCATTACTGTATCGACCAGAATTCATAAACTACTCGACAAACCAACCAACACAATATAAGACAGTTTTTATATCAATTTACAAATACGCGCTCATATATATATACTCAACTCAATCTAGGGTATTACTAACCCCATCTCTACTGAGTTACACCACAGAGCCAAGGTAATCACTTAACCTTCAGCTCTGATACCACTGTAACGAACCGGGATTTTCGACTCCGAAAATCAACATCAAACTACCATGTTGACCATTCAGACATCGAACATTCCAGCTCATTAATAGAAAGAATTTAGAGGGTGAGGTAAGAAAGAAAGAAATATTAGAATAGAAGAAGAAGAAGAACACAACACAACACAGAGTCTCACATCGCAGCGGAACAAAATATAATACAGAAATAACCTTTATTGAAAGCTTTTGAAATACTTACAATATCAGAGTACACATCTGGACAGTGATAATCTGTCCTCATACAACACACAGCGGAATACTAGTAATATCATACGTCTGGACTCTTCCAGCTCGTCTCTTCATAGCAGTCGATAACCTGAACCTGTACAACCCGGTCTAACCCGAGCATTTACAAAACACCGGGTCAGTCTGGTGGACCAGAGTGAGATAAACTCGCACAGTAATAAGGGTGAACCATCCAATCATGATTTTAAAGTTCAAAACCTTTTCAAAAGAAAAGGATAATCGTAAGACCAAATCCACACATAAACACGGACGGTTTTTATCTTACGATAACCCAAAACATTTTTGAAATCAATATCTTGTCTGATATTATAATAATGTCTAAATACAAGTAAATAGCAATCTAGTAGAACGCTTGCATCTCACGCTCCACATATATAGTATACAATCAAAACCCGCAGGCGCTTATTGGAGATTGGATTCCAACTTGACAAGGTATGGGTCCACCTTCCGATCGTGTATCTCTAGAGACGAATACACTGGGTTCAACAAGAACTTCTTGCAACCCGGCCCTCACATGACCGACCACTCATTTCGCTTGAGTGTATCGAATGTATATCACCGACGGTTGGGATCAGCAACCGTCTCCCGAAAAGGGACAGCATCGAAACATAGATTTAAGAAACAAATAGGACTTCCTCTAGATAGGTGATCATACACCCTAATGGGAGCGACCCACATAGCCATGCTGCCTGCCCGATTTTTGTCATTTCCCGGTTGATGAGGCTTGAGGTCAGAATAACTTCTGAACATCTGGTCGTCATTCACTTTGAATGCCACATCGTCAGATCCATCAGATATCACTAATTGACGTCCACAAAAATACTCTAGCTGAAAGCTAGAGAATGGCAATTCCCTGCCAACAACTATCGTACGTTTGAAGAAATCAACGTACGTGACCCTTTGGAAATACTCTGTCAGACATTCGTCCATATACGTCATCCAGGAACAGGATGAACCGAAGGTACTCTCCTACTGCATCTCATATAGGAATCACCCCATGGATCAGTAGCGAGAAGTCCTTGCACTCGTGGATTCCAACCACGACAGAACCACAGTTTATCTCTGGCCGCTAAACCAGAGATTCTTAGCAGTTCCTCCGCTTATGAAGATCCACGGTCTTCAATGCTCCATCTCGACCGTCTTCAAATATCTTCACGTATTTGTCGGTCGGAATGGTTTTCGAATGTAAATTCGATCCCGGTCTTTCCATACCAACAATCATATTGGGCAGGTTTGATAGTCGGTGTTTTAACTATCAAAATATACAGTGTTTCAAACATGACACTCCAATGATTTCACTGGTTCAGTATTCAACATCACTTGGCCTTTGACAATCTAATTTCCTTTTTGTTAAATTTAAACTTCCAATTCTTTTAATATTCAAAAATATGATATTTGAATAACTCTAATTTCAATTAACTAACATTCGACTTACTCCATTCGCTCGACTCTAGATCGCAGCGATCACAATGGTTACGCCTGATTCCCTCAGGAAACATCCGACCGCCGTAGGTTATCTGCAGCCCTGCGAATTACGCTAGCAGTCGTACGAAATGGCAACTTAGCCGAATAATTATGTTTGGCTAATTCTATCTCGAATAACTATATTCAATTTCCCATTTTTAAATCTCATTTAAAATTCTCCTTTTTACTTGATCTCGTTTTCAAATAACGTTAATGTAAAATTAACGTCTTAACACTTTGAATCTCACTTAAAACCTCTGGTTTATAATAAACCCTTTTTATCGTAATCTCCCTTCACTTAATTCATATAATTGAGTACGTTTATTTCCTTTCACCATTCAATTGGCTTGCATCTCACATTCGGTAACCTTTTTAATTGAATTCCCATTTAAAAATATATTCCTAAATTCATCATTAATTAAAATAATAACTTATTTCAAACATTAACTACTTTAGTAGTTAATCCCTTTATTAACTAAATTAAATATTAAATCCCTTTCAAATCCTTATTTAAATTCAACAATATTCATTTAACTATTTTAGTCAAACCACATTAACTTGATAAACCATTCTAATTCCAACGGTCGATTTAACTAACTCAAAACTTGATTACCTCATTAACCGATTTCAACAAATCCTCGCTTTAAATTAATTAAAAATATAATTAATTTAAATAAATTCTAATTATTTGTTTTTTTACAAAACAAATTTACAAAGTTTAACCCTTTCAATTCATTCCTTATCTTCATACTTGAAAATCTGATTAACGTCAGCATTTGCTTTGCAAAATAACTTCATAACAAATCAAAGTCTTAAACAAATAAAATATTTATTTATTTCTCTTGAATAACTTTTATTCAAATAATATAATTCAAATCTAACTCTGGTTATAAAATAAATTTTATAACCTCAACTCTATCGATTCACCTGACGGTGAATCACTGTCTATAACACGATTGGTTTTAAAGGCCATACTCTGCCAAACACTTAACCAATATCGCCCATTGGTTTAAACCAAACAGATGTTGAATATCAATTAATAATCAACCATCAAATCAATCACACAAACAGGTCAGTTCATATATGATGATATGAAAATAAATAATACATTTGAGGAATCCGGTTGGATTCCTCCAACCTGTTCTTCCCTGTATTCAAATGGTTATCACAAATCAGACTGTTCAGTTTTGTTTAACTGATAAACTAAATAACGACCATTTAACCACAAGCAATTCAAATGATTCAACCATTTAAACACGTTTATAAATAAACGTGACCAACCAAGGTGAGTTACCTTTATTGGAACCAATCGTTAAAAACAACGATTTGGTATTCACTGAAATTAAACACAGTTTAATTTCATCAGTTAAATCAACAGACAAATGTATAACTAGCAACCAGCCAATCATTGGCAAGCAGAGCACACAAAATAAAAATACCCAATTTATATAAAATATAAAAAGGGAAACTGAGTGAGTTTAACTCACTTTGGTTTCTGTCTGGTGTTAAAACGGTTCGTTCTACCAGCTTCCAACCGTGTTCAACTTCGTCTGTCCCGGTTCCGAAATCTTATGCTCGTTGATAAGGGTCCAACGCTCCCTGTTTGGTCGGGTTCTGGTAACATATGAGGATGTCACATTTCAAGTTACGGTTTTACATCTTAATTAATCTTTAATTAATATATATACATATATATAACTATACTTCTAAAATATACAACTGAGCTCCTGCTAAAACTTGGTACACTTAGACTTTAAACAATGTTACTATACGATCCGGTGGTCACGTTAAATTTTGATGTATATTAAACTAGCACGTTATATCTACTTAATCATGTTTCCATACTACAGGAGTTTGGTCACAAAAACTTTCGGAATTTGGCATGTTTTAAAGGTAGGATTAATCAATTGAAAACTAATTTGGGCACATTCAGTTTCTGTGGTATATCGTCCTCCATCTTAGAATAATATAATATACCTGCTGTAGTATTTCGAAAGACTCCCTCTCATGTCGTTCGAACTCTACCTCGTCTCACCAACGAGCTGCTACCACCCTGATAAGCCGGACGCCAATCCCCATGCTAACCTCTGAACCCACGCCCCTCCCTACTGTTGCTCACGCAACTTCCCTCCTCCTTTTTTTTTTTTTTTTTAAACCGCTCCATTTCTTTCTTCTGCTCTCCTCTTCCCCTTCTGTTTTTAATCCCACGTCCTTGTTCTTGCATGGTACCCAAACAGGACCGACGCCCTGCTTCTCTTTTCACCCGAAGTCCCTTCTCTCCAAAACTTCTGTTATCAGAAGTGTACCGCCCCCCCTTTTTTTTTTTTTTTTTTTCTTTAATCCTCAAACCGCATGCCCCCTCCCCCACGCAAGCTTGCTTTCCCAGTCCTCTGTCCTTCCTTTTCTTCGCACGTCCCTTTTTTTTTTTTTTTTTCTGGCAAAACAAATCGGTTTCACCATTTTAGAGAGCGAAGGAAAACGAAAACAAAGGAAAAAGAAGGAGTGAGGATCATTTTATATGAAGAAGACAGCGTGGGTGCCAAGTTTTAGGGGAATAGGTTTACAGTAAATATACAGGGTAGCTGATATAAACTTGTACTTGGGTGAGCAACTCAATACCTTGGTCGGCACGGAATTAGGTTGATTGGCAGCCACGAAATCAAAAGTGTGAGGCACAAGCAAGCTACAGTGCATTTGTGGGGAGAATTGATTCATAATATAACGAAACTTCGCAGTGAGAATTCGTATTAAAACCCACCACATATGATTTCTGTCTACTGATAAAAAGTTTGTTTTTGATGTAAAATGATATTCCGGATCCAATGGGATAAGTTTCGTCGCAATCCGAGGTCGTATGAAAAATTTTCCTTTATGAAACCAGAAATGAACACACGTTTAATTTTTCCACGGTCACCAGATAAATAAAATCCACTTGAAACTGCGAACATCGACAATAACTTTTTGATACGAACCCAACGGCACTAATTTCGTCGCATTCTGAGACTGTTGCCCCGGTAGGCTATTTTTACCTCGAACCGCAATACCCCTTTTAACACCAAATTTTCCGGTCTCTAAAAATAACAAACTATATACTTATTCTGACTCTAATCGACGATACAAACTCAACGGAACTGGTTTCGTGGCCTAATTCGATCGTCTGCTCAAGTTACACTCAAATACCCCTTTATTTATTTAAATACGCGCTATAGAAATTGAACGGGCGTTTACGGCTACCATGGTCACATACGATATCGGTTTTCCACGCCACTCATCACCGTACAATAATTTAACGATACGGTTCTAATGAAACTGATTTCGTCGAAATCTGAGTCCGTTTGCAAAACGGCCATTTTAAAGGCCTATAATTTAATAACGATTTTCCATAGCGACTATTTCAAAATTTGATTTGGCCATAACTTGCTATCTATAACACGGAATCTGGATTTTTCTTTTTCATATGAAAATTATCGTCAATACGGTTCCAACGTGTCTTGTTTCACAGAAATCCGACTTATATCGAATCCTGTATTCTCAGTCGAAGTTCAAAACTTCAATTTACGAACTGCACGCCATTTTCAAGCTCGAATTATATTATATATAAATTATAACGTTCAACTTCGTTTCAATAACGAATTAAATATTAAATTCCATTAATATTCCCAACATAATATTTAAAACTAATTTAAATATTCATATTCAAATGGTCGAAAAACACGGGTCGTTACATATAAATATCCCATTTTATAAATATTCTATTTTCAATATCACTTTGAAAATCCCCTTATCAACATTTCAGTATGTTATGGTATTCAATCATATCAAATCACGATGTTCAATATCGTCCAAGCACATATAATCGCCCATAGATTTTATATCACATCATATAACAATATATGAAAAACAATAAAATAACTGTTGAGGAATCCAGCCGGATTCCTCCAACCTGTCTCCTTGCATCCACAGATGTTACACAATATGATTATCATCACTTTCAGTTCAATATAAATTATTCTGATAGCAGAATCAATATATAAATATTTAACAGTTTATATATATATAATTTCATATATATATATATATAATTTCATATATATATATATATATATATATAATTTTCACTAACTGACTAGCAGTTCAATCAATCAACCAACACACAGCAATCAACAGATGATTAACAGTTCTAAGAATACATTATAAAAATATAACTGTTCAGAGTTGGTGAGTTTTACTCACAGTTGCGCGTTAACCGTTGAATGACGGTTTGCGCTATTTGATTCAGTCGGACAATTTATTTCTCCATAAATTGTAACGAGCTCCGATGGACTTGCGGTCACTCTCATTGTGTAGTGTCCGTCCATATAATCCTATCGGATCTTGTTTCTTCTGATTTCGATATTGTGTGGAGAAGTTATGAATATTACAAGTTAATACACATTATATGTATAATTTAAATAAAATACTTAGTTAAATTGCAAATTTTGGGCTTCACCTTAATTTTCTCCCTGGACCAATTCCCCTCTCAAGCCCAAACCCGTGTGACCCAAACTTATCCTCTCTGAAGTGAAATCCTCAAGCTCCCTGTACAAAAACAGGCCCGACTTCCTCATCTTGTTCTCCCTTATTCTCCTACCAAAAGTTAAACAAATAAAAATGCGGGCCTTAACCTTTACCATTGGGCCCACTATCACTTGAAAAATACCAGCCCACGTCCTTGCTTTCTTCCTCATCTTTGAAGACCGCGACTACAGGAACCAATCGAACCTCCATTTTCCACGATTCCAAATCATGCTGCTCCTTTCCTACTTCATCGATCTACAAACTACACCTCCCTCATGGTTCTAGTCGGAATCTCCATCTACCAGCACTCAAAGCCTCACGCTCGATCGTGGATTGAAGACGCGACACCCAATCTCTGCTACAGCCCATCGAACCATAACAACACTGAATCCTCCCACAACATGCCTACAACCTCGAAATCACTCCAGCATCCCAAACATACCACCCAAATTACTCAGAGTTGCTTGCGTTTTCAACAGGGTCGAACCCTAGCATCCCTGTTCGAACGCGACCCTACAACGACGATGATCGAACCCTACCATTCTTACATCAATTTAAAGAGGAAATCAAGAGAAGTCCGAATATAAAATCAATGGATTTTATAAACTTTGATTTGAATTTAGGAGGATGGAAAACTTTTACTGAAACAAGAAAAAGAACGGCGGCTTGATTTTTTTGAGATCCAGAAGAATGCTTTAGGTCTTAAGGGAGAAATAGTTAAGGCCTATTTATAAGGAGATGATTTTTAGATATTTGTAGGAAAAATATCTAGATATTTTGTTAATATACTTTAATATTATATTCATTTTGTCTTCTAAAAATTCGTGTGATCACACACGATACCCAAAAATCACGAAACTGGACATGCAGCTACTGTTCGACATTACGGTCCCAACGAAACTGGTTTTGTCGAATTCCGACTCCGTATGCTCACACAGCGTATTTTTAACTGTCAAAATACTGACTGTTTTACACTCTAAAAATCCGTACGGCCACACAGTGACTCTAAAAATCACGAAACTGGAAATCTAACAACTATTTGATATTGCGGATCCAACAAAACTGGTTTCGTCGAATTCCGACTTCGTATGCAAAACCGGCTATTTTTAAAGCTCTGGATGACCCATTTAAATATATAAATATATTTAAATATTATTAAATTAAATATTAATAAATTAATATTATCGTATATCTTCACATATGATATCGTACAGCTCCAGAATATCATATCAGAATATACAGTTTGATATTTCAGATTTCAGATTATCCCGGTATTCAGTTTATACTGAAAATCTCTTTTATAACGTATATAAAGCGTCGCAAATTATAAAGGAATTCCACAGTGACTTTTTCTGAAATTTGATTTGGACGTAAATCAAAATCTACCCGACGAAATCCCGATTTTTCTCTTCCACTAGAAAGATATACTCCACCAGCTCCACGCGTTTCTTGTTTCACAGAAATCCGGCTTAAAACGAATCCTGTACATTCAATTGAAGTTCAAATCGCCAAATCGCGAACTGCAGCGCCATTTCAAGCTCGATTTTAATTATATTATAATTATACGTTCAAACTATCGTCGATTGAATATATTCGTCAATATAATTCAACTCAAAGCTGAATTAAATCTTTGGGATGACCCCGTTCACAAAATATTGTGATTCCCAATATTTTTTATTATTTCTGAATTAAATATATTATTTAATTATTTAATTTAATTAAATATTCCATATTATTTTAATTAAACCTCTATTTAATTCACTACATCACGGTATATATAATTAAATAAATTAAGTATAATACCCCTGACAATGCGGGTCATTACATCAACCCATTGTATTCACTTATATCTCTTTATAACTCAATCATAAAAACTCGGTTTTTATATAAACCCGTTCAGAAACTTCTTTTATAATTCAACCCAATTCCATTTCAAATTTTGATTTCTTACTTAAATGAATTTCACTTAAAAACAAATCTCTTAAATTATTATTAATTAAATTAATAATTAATTCATCACTAACTACTATAATAGATAAACTCTTAATTAACTAAAATAAATAATAATTTCTTTTTAAAATCTTATTAAAATTTAAAACAAATATTCATTAAACTATTCCATTAGATTACTTGACAACAACTATTTAATAATCACTCTTACTTTAAATGGTTGACATAGTCAACCCAAAACCAGGTTATTTCGTTAACTGATTCCAATTACTCCTTCCTTTAAATTAATTAATAATATAATTAATTTATATAATTCCATTTAATTATTTTCTGAAAAAGAATTATCCAACTCTTAACCGTTAGGTTAATTCTCTACTCTCTTGCTTACAAATCTGATTAATATCAGAATTCACTTTACTCAATCAATAATTAATTATAAACTTAAATAATAAATAATACATATTTATTTCCTTTTAACAAACTTTCATTCAAATAATAGATTTAAAAATATATTATTAGTTATAAAATAAATTTTTATAACTTCATTTCTATCAATTCGCCTAACGGTAAATCGATCTTTATAAATCGATTGATTTATAGGCCATATGTTGCCAATTACTCAACCAATATTGCCCATTGGTTTAAACAAAACAAATGTTGAATTTCAGGTCAACGGTCAATAATCAAATCAATTATTCATTCCGAATAGTTCATATAATGATAATATGAAAATAAATAACATCTAATATATTTGAGGAATCCGGTTGAATCCCTCCAACCTGTTCTTCCCTGTATCCAAACTGGTTATATCAAATCAGATCATTCAATTAAAACAAATCAAACATGTTTATTTTATAAATGTGACTAACAAGGTAAGTTACCTTCATTGGGTCCAATCGTTAGAATAACGATTTGGTTATCAGTGAAACTAAACAACGCTTAATTTCAGAAACTCATTCAATATAAAATTATAGAATTAAGAAACAATCAACCAACAGTAACCATAGCACACAATTATAAAACCCAACTTATATAAAATATAAGTGGGAAGAACTATGTGAGTTTAACTCATCTTGATTTGATTCATTAATTAACGACTCGTTTCAGTTAAATTAAACAAGTGTTTAACTTAACTAGAAATCCAGTGGATTCCAGACGCATTGTTCCATGAGGTAGTGTCTGTCGATATGATTCCAACGACACCTTAGTTGTTTAATTCTGATGACATATGATTTAGTTATTAATAAATTAAATTAACGATTTAATTAAATTAAATTATCCCTAATCATCTTTAATTTAAAACTAATATTCTTTGGTTAATTACATTATCTGTAAAAGAAAGGATCGGTAGCCACTGTTTTATTTCCTCTTCATCTTGTCACATTGTTCCTGTTCAAAATATGGAAAAACATGTTTTAGTATATGTTTTAACATAAAAATAATCATCTCTTAAATTAATTAAACTAATTACATTGTTATTAATATGTAAAGTAAAATGTAATTTGACTAGCATTATTATTTTCTTAATTAGGATTTTACTAGACTAATTTCATTACATAGGTTTAGAAATAAAATGGTCGGATTTCAATCATTGTTCCATCTAGTTTTAACTGTCCGACCTTTGCTAAACTCCTAGTTAGTGTTTTAGACAACTTAATCACTTAGCTATAATTATATTTAGCTAACTACTTAATCAATAATTACTCAATTTTAATAGATCACGTTTTAATATAACTGATTACACCACAAAGGAATGGGGTCTATTACTTCAGATTTTGGAAAACACAGCTCGAACCTTGATCCCCAGCATTTGATCACGTTTAAACATATGCGGTTGCCACCGTCTTCCCATCTCAGAAACCCAATCCACCCACCAAGTTTCTCTTCATGTTTCTGTGACGGCAAGGAATTTCGCTCGATCTGAATCGATCGTTAAACCGACCAAGACCATTCAAAACCCCTGATCGTTTTGAGAACAGGACAAATCGGAACGCAAACAGAAGAAAATTTCACTGTTATTTACAATAATTCATCAGAATACAAGAATATACAGAGTAAAAATGAATAAATATTACACAGAAATATCAGAGATTTAAATTACATTTAAATACATCGCAGCGAAAATAATACAAAACACAACTAGAAGGAGATATACGGATACAAAGCTTTCCGGATATCGTTCCAGCTGTAAACCAGGATCCTGTGAATATAAATCGGCAAAACCAAAACTACTAGCTGCCCGTGTAAAAATAAGGGCACCCAGAGTTTAGGTTAAAAAAATAAACTGCAGGTCAGTCATGTGACTGGTGTGAGAACTAAAACAGTTATTTATCTTTATTTTAAAAATCAGATATATCAAGGGACCACGCCGTGTATCACGGAACGGGTTTCCTCCCAAGAATACCAGTGCATATAACAAACCAGCGCAATGCTTTTTGGAAAAATGAAGCTATTATAAGACCCAGGTCCTATCAAACAATGCAACGCAAGCCGGGGGATAGGGTTTTCCCTTATAATAGCCAAACTGCTTAGTACGTTTTTAAACAATTCATTTGATACTTATTATAAGTGCATAGTGTATAAAACAACTTCAAATCATAAGTATCAATCATAGACGGCATGGGTAGCATATATCATGACGCCATACTAGGCTCTACAAATAAAACCGAAATACACATATTGGGAAGTTGGATTTCCATCATGGTTGCTCCTGATTCGAAAGATCGATCGCGTAGTGCAGTTCTCCACGGCTTACGTCCCAGCAAGAGAAAACACTGTAATGCACATCCGCACTTTTTGGGACTCGAGTACCACCACGGCTTACGTCCCAGCGAGAGAAAACACCGCTTACTCTATCCCTCTGAGCACTAAGCACATCTCGGTCGACCGAATCCACGACATCACTAAGGCGTCTATCCTCTAAAAAAGTATACTGATCAAAACATCAGTTTACCACCATACCGGTGTGTGAGGCTCGCGAATCAACGCTACACAAAGCGATGCCATAAAGGCCGTGCTTTGATCATCAACAACAAGACTTTGCTTTTCAATAAAAGCCTTGATCATTTGCCACTTAGGCGTGCCACACAGACAATTCATGCCATGCGACTGATGTCCATCGATATACAACGTCTGAGCTCGTACATCTCAGAGAAGGGCGTTAAGCAAGAGAATAAATTCTCCGCCGCCAAACAGATGTATATTTAATAGAGATCAATCGACATAGAATAAAATCCAATCAGACACACGGTCCATTTACAAGTTCGTTCTGAGTCTGAACGAAACCGGAGGCACTTTCCTCGCATATCCATCGATCTCCAAGTACGTCTGGACGATCACCAACTGATTCCCTCATCTTGGGTGTACAGCCAAATCAAGATCATTAGTAATCACCCAAACGATGTGAAGACTTCCGGTCTTCAACCACCGTCTTCATCTTCGACTTATCGTCGAATCGGTTATTCAGAATGGGTATAAAACCCGGCCTTTCTGAATGACCTGCGTATATAATAAACAAATGTTACAAAAACACAACATACGCCTCATTCCAATTCATCAGTCACTAACTGTAGATTAGCAAGAGAACAATTCCCCAAACATTAACCCCGAAGGCCGAAACCAACATCAGATCAATACCCAGGAAACCATCCTTCTTAGCTAACCTACAATTAGTTTCTAAATTTCACATTCTTAGGGAAAGGTTCCCATTAATTTTATCAAAGATAACTTCTTTTAAATTTATTCTTTAATCTTCCTTTGGATAACATTTCAAACCAAATTATGGTTTTCCAAACTAGTCGGGATTAGCGAATCACACCGAAGTAATTATTTTATTTTATTTCCCCATCCCAACCTATTCATCTCATGAAGCAAAACTGGTAATACTCCATATCAAACACCACGGTGTTATTCGTAAAATTAATTACCATTTCACGTTCAAATCTAATTAAAGATTTAACTATCGCTTTGGAGCAAAACTGGTGATACTCCATTCTCGCTCACTTTCCAAATTTGATAATTTTCATTACCAATTCACATTTCATTCTAATTACAGATTCATTAAAACTCCTTTTACTGGGTTAAAGAACTAATGTCATTTAAAACACAGTTCACGATAAACTCGAATCACATTCTATTTATTATCGGGTTAAAGAACAAGTGTTATTTAAAACACCGTTCACGATAAACCCACAAATCAATTCTAATTCAATTCCAATCAAATATATTAGAAATTCCGATTATTTGAAACCCCTTTTAAATCTAATTCCATTTTTACCTTTACAAATGAGGGATTTTTCATCCTAGTTCTTCACAAATCATTTCTTATGATTTTACACAAATTATTACTATTTTTAATAATTTTATCAAGGCCCGTACAGTCGATTTCCAACAACGGCCATTAAACTGCACTTACAACGACCTTTTCCAAATTTTGATTTGGACGTGTATCCAAACCCAACCGTTAGATTTCAAATTTATAATATTTGTTAGAAATCTCTTTACGATACGAACCTAACGGTTCCGGCTTTAGGAGAATCCGACGGTCGGATCTCCCGTAATGTCCGTTCGAAGTCAATGGTCGAAATTTACGAACTGCCGCGGCGCGCCCTATTCAGGCCATTATATATATAATATATATATATATATTATATATATATATATATATATTTCGTCGATTCCCTTTTTAAAACGAATTTTATAAATCGTTTCAAATTTATTTCAAAAACAATTTCAACCTTCATTTCAAATTCAAATCAAAATTGAATTTTCCCTTATAAATTCTTTTTACATTCTTTTCTATTTGATTTCAATTCAAATCGATTTCAATTCTATTTAAGTTCGTTTTCAATTGAATTCAATTCAATTCTGAATTCATTTCCTATTCAATTCAATTCGAATTCGTTTCCTATTCAATTCAATTCGAATTCGTTTCCTATTCAATTCAATTCGAATTCGTTTTCTATTCAATTCAATTCGAATTCGTTTTCTATTCAATTCAATTCGAATTCGGTTCCTATTCAATTCAATTAGAATTCGTTTCCTATTCAATTCAATTCGAATTTGTTTCCTATTCAATTCAATTCGAATTCGTTTTCTATTCAATTCAATTCGAATTCGTTTTCTATTCAATTCAATTCGAATTCGTTTCCTATTCAATTCAATTCGAATTCGTTTTAAATCTCTTTTCAATATCCATTATAAAAACTAATATAATCGATATAAATATCGTTCGCGTCAAAATAGCGCATCTCTAATCAACACGGCTTTACATTTTTCAATAACTTCGTTATTCTATTCAACAAATACATGACTAATCTCAACGGATGAGTACTGTCAACAACCGACTATTTTTGTTATTCAATATATTTTATAAAAATTATGGTATCTATCGTTTGATTTCAAATTAGACTCCAACCATAAATTAGTAAGAGAACAATTCCCTAAATATTAACCCCGAAGGCCGAAACCAACATCAGATCAATATCCAGGAGACCACTCATCTTATCAATTTTCCAGTTAGTTTCTAATTTTATATATGATAAAGATGTAAATTTAATTGTTAAAATATTTCGTTCAACACATGACTAATCTCAACGAATGAGTACGGTCAACACATGAACCTATATTTTATAATATTCTTTATTTTCCCAATTGGAATGAGGCCCAATCAATTACCATATAATGTCAGTTATATGGATTCCATACAACACATGTATAAAATAGCAATGATAAATAATCAACCATCATCCAAAGTGCACTACACAATTGCATAAGCACCAAATATAAATAATTAACGCTCATACAGTCTGTCGACCAATCGATCGACATACAATTAAATAATTGGGATTAGTGTACACCAAATATCATCCCAACACCCGTGTGGGTTTTCAACAATCAAACACAGATTTTATTTGTGCAGTTGAGCGATGTGTAAAATTTATCGTCCCAATCAATGTCCTTCAAATAGGTGTACATGAACAAACCGTCCGGTTTGTAAATGAATATTTATTTATTCACATTCACGTTAAAAATTATATTTTTAACGGTAAAATATTTTTAACTATCTACATTTTATTATCGATTTCACACCAACATCACAAACTAATTTCACAACACATCAAACATATGTCGTCCATGGTCTGTGGACGACGGGTGTCGGGTGCTACTAAACACCGTCTGCATCCTAGTATATAATTTAAACTAGAAAAGAAAATTCAAAGTGAGAGATTCTCACCCTTTCGCTAAACCAAATGTCGCAACTCTTCATGTGTAGGAAATCTTCACCGTGCTTTCCTTTTTTCTATTTCGTCGTCCGTAGCCACTACATATATAAAAATCATATTTTTATATTGTTGCTATGTATATAAAAATTCTATTTTTACGCTACTACTATATAGATAAAAATTCTATTTTTACATCGATGTTCATATAATAAAGATTCTATTTTTATCACGCTATTCTCTATATAAAGGTTTCGCCTTTTCAAATATAAAGATTATATTTATACTATCTATATAATATAAAAATCGTATTTTTATACTTTCTATACTATAAAAATCATATCTTTACCTTGCTACTACTATAATGATCACATCTATATTACTCTACATTATATAAAATCATATTTTTACTCTTCTAAAAATATAAAAATCATATTTTTAATATTTCTACTTTATAAAAATTATATTTTTAACCTTCATATACAATAAAAATCTCATCTCTCATTTCAAAATCAAATCTTTTCATGTTTAAAAATTTAATCTTTTCACGTATAGAAACCTAATCTTTCCTCACATTAAAAATCAAACCTTTGTTCGATTAAAACCCAAATCTTTGTCCACTAACATCCTACATAGAACTGGTTTTCGTTTTTATATAACAAATTATTTTATATAAATAAATTTAAAGAAATAAAAATAAATTAAATAAAAACTTATAGTGGAAATCGAGGGGTAAGGGAAAGCAGGCGATGGAGGGTCAGCGAGAAGGGGGGAGGATGTGCGGCGCCTTCCAGGTGGTCGGCGGCCTTCTGGCGATGGTGGGGCCTATTCAGGGGCTGGGCGCGTCGATCGTTGTTGAGGGGGTGTGCGGCCGTGCTGGGGAGGAGAGGCGCGAAGGTGTGGGGTCTCCGATGATGGGCGGCGAAGGTGGGGCGACGAGGTGGTGTCGCGATTAGGGCATAGGTTTTTTTTTCGTTCTGAAGTCAACAAAGGAAGAAAGGGGGGCTTAAGGAGAAAAGGGGAAAAATATTTATATTATTTTATTAGTTTTAAATTTTAAAAAGCAACTTTTTTATTTCGAACTCGAAATGAAACCCACCGCCTGTCGTCCCTAGCACATTACCCCCATTCTGAACACAATGGGATATGTATCGTAAGTTGATTCGGCCGTTTCGATCAGTTTCCGCTTAAATTAAAATTCAAATCTATATATTCAATTTTAAACGTAAATTTCAATTTACCGGGGTCACATACTAGCTCGAAAAATTACAGAAAAATTATTTCTAACTTTATATTGACGATACGGTCCTAACAAAACTAATTTCGTCAAATTCTGAGACCGTTTGAAAAATGGCCATTTTCCAGTCGATTAAAATCAACTAAAATTGGTCAAACGCGTTTTCCTTTGCCACGCTCACATATCGATTCAAAAAATTACGAAAATTGGAATCTAGCAATAACTTGACATCACAGATCCAACAAAAGTGGTTTCGTCGAAATCCGAGGTCGTTTGCAAAATTTCCATTTTTAAGGGTCTGAATTCCATAGCGACTATTCAGAATTTTCAACTGGGCGTATCTTTTGATTCCCGCTATGAAATTTCAATTTTTTGGATTCGTTGGAAAGATATTCTCTATTAGATTCAAATATTTTTGGTTTCACCAAAATCCGGTTTATTATGCACCCGGTACATTCATTTGAAGTTTGAAATCGAATTATCGAACTACCGCGCCATTTTCAATTCTATTTATAATTATATATATAATTATATTCTAACGACGATCTATATAATATATACGTTTGAATTCTATTCAAAATAAATTTTTCGTCATTATTATTTAAAAAAAATCATTTTAAATATTCAAAATTCTCTAATATTGCCAAAATAAAATTTTTAAATTGGCCCAGATTTCCGGGTTATTACAATCTCCGCTACTTAAAACTTTTCGTCCCCGAAAAGGAACGAAGCCGAAAGTTGTTTAACTAATCAACTCAACTTCCATTGTTTTCGTTACGGCTTAAGTTCTTCAACTTTTCAGTTTCTAAGAACCTTTCAATTTTTTCAAAAAATTTGGCTAACACCCTAAATTTTCGAAAAATTTCGCCATAACCTCCTCTGCATCGGGAGCCCCGGGAAAATCCCGAAATTGCCATACAGGCCCTCTGATCTCAAAAAGAAAAAGAAAAAGCCAATCGGCTCATAAAATCATCATCATCCAAACAAACCAGTAAATTATGGTAAACATGTACCTATTTATCGGGCAAACAATTTTATTCTTCTGCTCTAGCCTCCTTGCTATGACCTGTTCAATGTAAGTACATGTATATGCATGCAATTTCAATCAAATTTCAAAACAGTCTAATTTGTGGTGCTAAATTCGACTTTGTTCAACATTCTTCTTACACTAGCTATATTATACAATACCGATACATTTTTAAAACAAAAGCATACTTACGTTCATACAAGCATCATACATAAACATACGTATATCCAAAATACTAGTTCATCACATTAAAACCCAACTTTCTAGAAAGTCGTGCCTCCTCCTTGCATAATTTCCAAAGTAGATATCTCCTTTCCTTTGGATTTTTATCACCCTTCTTTAATGGGCAATTTCGGGCTAGATGCCCTACTTCTTTGCATCAGAAGCACTTCTTTTCTTTTCCTAATTTTCTGAATTTTTTTCTTAACGTTTGGACACTTATCCACAAAATGTCCCGTTCCTTTGCACTTAAAACAAATTATGTCCATTCTTATCTCTTCTCTTTGCTTTTCTTTCTCTCAGGGCACCGAACCGCATAATGCCCTTCTTCTCTGCATATACGACAATAAACACCCACGTATGTTCCTAAGTTCAACTCCCTTTCTTTTTCTGTTTTCTGGTGAGCTCTCCTTGTTTGTTTCGGAGTCATACAAAAGTCAGCATTAGATAAGCCATAGAGAACCATCTCCTACATTATATTTTGAGGATTTTATCAAGAGGGTTTGCATTATTTTTCACTTAACAAATATCTTGATTTATGCTTTATATATCACTCCAGTATTTTTACTAGTTGAATTAATAATCATCACAACTAGCAATCAATGTGTTGGTTAACTGTCAAACGTATAAATTTTTTTATACATATACTAAAAATCATGTTTTTGATGCCAAATCACAACAATAAACCTATCTAGTTTGGTTCTCACACCAGTCGATTGGAAATATATAAATATCCCACTTTCAAAACTCGAACATAAACATTGATGATGAGATCTCAATCATCAGTATCATCTCCGGGCGACTAGAGTGTGATTCTATATCTATTCAGTATATTAAAACTTCGAATAAACGTTTGCAAGGAGTATATGCAAAATCATTATATATTGGATTGTCCAAATTCAATATAAAATAAATATTCAAATACGTATAAAATGGTTTAAACTTTCAAAACAAAGTTTGTTTTCATGTTTATTTTAAAAATAACACTCTTTCGACTCGTTCTAGGATACTACTGATCCCATCTCTAACGAGTCATTCTTATTGGATATTACTAATCCAATCTCTGATGAATTCTTTCGTTTGGTTCTAACGTGTCTTGTTCTCGAGCTTTGTAAACCAAAGCTCTGATACCAAATGTGACTGCAAGGAATTTCGCTCGATCCGAATCGATCGTTAAACCGACCAAGACTGTTCGAAACCCCTGATCGTTTTGAGAACAGGAAAATCGGAACGCAAACAGAAGAACATTTCACTGTTATTTACAACAATTCATCAGAATACAAGAATATACAGAGTAAAAATGAATAAATATTACACAGAAATATTAGAGATTTAAATTACATTTAAATACATCGTAGCGGAAATAATACAAAACACAACTAGAAGGAGATATACGGATACAAAGCTTTTCGGATATCGTTCCAGCTGTAAACCAAGATCCTGTGAATATAAATCTGCAAAACCAAAACTACTAGCTGCCCATGTCAAAATAAGGGCACCCAGAGTTTAGGTTAAAACAATAAACTCCAGGTTAGTTATGTGACTGGTGTGAGAACTAAAACAGTTATTTATCTTTATTTTAAAAATCAGTTATATCAAGGGACCATGCCGTATATCACGGAACGGGTTTCCTCCCAAGAATACCAGTGCATATAACAAACCAGCGCAATGCTTTTTGGAAAAATGAAGCTATTATAAGACCCAGGTCCTATCACACAATGCAACGCAAGCCGGGTAGTACGTTTTTAAACAATTCATTTGATACTTATTATAAGTGCATAGTGTATAAAACAACTTCAAATCATAAGTATCAATCATAGACGGCATTGGTACTATATATCATGTCGCCATACTAGGCTCTACAAATAAAACCGAAATACACGTATTGGGAAGTTGGATTTCCATCATGGTGGCTCCTGATTCGAAAGATCGATCGCGTAGTGCAGTTCCCCACGGCTTACGTCCCAGCAAGAGAAAACACCGTAATGCACATCCGCACTTTTTGGGACTCGAGTACCACCGCGGCTTACGTCCTAGCGAGAGAAAACACTGCTTACTATATCCCTCTGAGCACTAAGCTCATCTCGGTCGACCGAATCCATGACACCACTAAGGCATCTATCCTCTAAAAAAGTATACTGATCAAGCCATCAGTTGACCACCATACCGGTGTGTGAGGCTCGCGAATCAGCGCTACACAAAGCGATACCACAAAGGTCGTGCTTTGTTCATCAACCACAAGACTTTGCTTTTCAACAAAAGCCTTGATCATTTTCCACTTAGGCGTGCCACACAGACAATTCATGCCATGCGACTGATGTCCATCGATATACAACCTCTGAGCTCGTACGTCTCAGAGAATGGCGTTAAGCAAGAGAATAAATTCTCCGCCGCCAAACAGATGTATATTTAATAGAGATCAATCGACATAGAATAAAATCCAATGTCGGACACACGGTCCATTTACAAGTTCGTTCTAGGTCTGAATGAAACCGGAGGCACTTTCCTCGCATATCCATCGATCTCAAAGTACGTCTGGACGATCACCAACTGATTCCCTCATCTTCGGTGTACAGCCTAATCAAGATCATCAGTAATCACCCAAACGATGTGAAGACTTCTGGTCTTCAACCACCGTCTTCATCTTCGACTTATCATCGAATCGGTTATTCAGAATGGGTATAAAACCCGGCCTTTCTGAATGACCCGCGAATATAATAAACAAATGTTACAAAAACACAACATACGCCTCATTCCAATTCATCAGTCACTAACCGTAGATTAGCAAGAGAACATTTCCCTAAATATTAACCCCAAAGGACGAAACCAACATCAGATCAATACCCAGGAAACCATCCTTCTTAGCTAACCTACAATTAGTTTCTAAATTTCACATTCTTATGGAAAGGTTCCCATTAATTTTATCAAAGATAAATTCATTTAAATTTATTCTTTAATCTTCCTTTGGATAACATTTCAAACCAAATTATGGTTTTCCAAACTAGTCGGGATTAGCGAACTACACCGAAGTAATTATTTTATTTTATTTCCCCATCCCAACCTATTCATCCCATGAAGCAAAACCGGTAATACTCCATATCTAACACCACGGTGTTATTGGTAAGATTAATTACCATTTCACGTTCAAATCTAATTAAAGATTTAACTATCGCTTTGGAGCAAAACTGGTGATACACCATTCTCGCTCACTTTCCAAATTTGATAATTTTCATTATCAATTCTCATTTCAATCGAATTACAGATTCATTAAAAATCCTTTTACTGGGTTAAAGAACTAATGTCATTTAAAACACAGTTCACGATAAACCCAAATCACATTCTATTTATTTTCGGGTTAAATAACAAGTGTTATTTAAAACACCGTTTACGATAAACCCACAAATCAATTCTAATTCAATTCCAATCAAATATATTAGAAATTTTGATTATTTAAAACCCCTTTTAAATCTAATTTATTTATTTAAAAATAATTGGGTTTGAAATTTAGTTCAAAACCAGTTCATTTCGATAAAAATCCATTTTTACCTTTATAAATGTGGGATTTTTCATCCCAGTTCTTCACAAATCATTTCTTATGATTTTACACAAATTATTACTATTTTTAATAATTTTATCGAGGTCCATACAGTCGATTTCCAACAACGGCCATCGAACTGCACTTATAGCGACCTTTTCCAAATTTTGATTTGGACGTGTCTCCAAATCCAACCGTTAGATTTCAAATTTCTAATATTCGTTAGAAAGCTCTTTACGATACGAACCCAACGATTCCGGTTTTAGGAGAATCCAACGGTCGGATCTCCCGTAATGTCTGTTCGAAGTCAATGGTCGAAATTTACGAACTGCCACGGCGCAGCACGTTCTATTCAGGCCATTATATAATATATATATATATATATATATATATATATATATATATTTCGTCGATTTCCTTTTTAAAACGAATTTTATAAAACGTTTCAAATTTGTTTCAAAAACAATTTCAACCTTCATTTTAAATTCAAATCAAAATTGAATTTTCCCTTATAAATTTTTTTTACATTCATTTCTATTTGATTTCAATTCAAATCGATTTCAATTCTATTTCAGTTCGTTTTCAATTGAAATTAATTCAATTCTGAATTCGTTTTCAATTCAATTCAATTCGAATTCGTTTCCTATTCAATTCAATTCGAATTCGTTTTCTATTCAATTCAATTCAAATTCGTTTTCTATACAATTCAATTCGAATTCGTTTTCTATTCAATTCAATTCGAATTCTTTTTCTATTCAATTCAATTCGAATTCGTTTTCTATTCAATTCAATTCGAATTCGTTTTCTATTCAATTCAATTCGAATTCGTTTTCTATTCAATTCAATTCGAATTCGTTTCCTATTCAATTCAATTCGAATTCGTTTTCTATTCAATTCAATTCGAATTCGTTTTCTATTCAATTCAATTCGAATTCGTTTTCTATTCAATTCAATTCGAATTCGCTTTCTATTCAATTCAATTCGAATTCGTTTCCTATTCAATTCAATTCGAATTCGTTTTAAATCTCTTTTCAATATCCATTATAAAAACTAATATAATCGATATAAATATTGTTCGTGTCAAAATAGCGCATCTCTAATCAACTCGGCTTTACATTTTTCAATAACTTCGTTATTCTATTCAACAAATGAATCAATATTTCTGTCAATACATGACTAATCTCAACAGATGAGTACTGTCAACACGCGACTATTTTTGTTATTCAATATATTTTATAAAAATTATGGTATCTATCATTTGATTTCAAATCAGACTCCAACCGTAAATTAGTAAGAGAACGATTCCCTAAATATTAACCCCGAAGGCCGAAACCAACATCAGATCAATATCCAGGAGACCACTCATCTTATCTATTTTCTAGTTTGTTTCTAATTTTATATATGATAAAGATGTAAATTTTATTGTTAAAATATTTCGTTCAACACATGACTAATCTCAACGAATGAGTACGGTCAACACATGAACCTATATTTTATAATATTCTTTATTTTCCCAATTGGAATGAGGCCCAATCAATTACCATATAATGTTAGTTATATGGATTCCATACAACACATGTATAAAATAGCAACGATAAATAATCAACCATCATCCAAAGTGCACTACACAACTGCATAAGCACCAAATATAAATAATTAACGCTCATACAGTCTGTCGACCAATTGATCGACATACAATTAAATAATTGGGATTAGTGTACGCCAAATATCATCCCAACACCCGTGTGGGGTTTCAACAATCAAACACAGATTTTATTTGTGCAGTTGAGCGATGTGTAAAATTTATCGTCCCAATCAATGTCCTTCAAATAGGTGTAAATGAACAAACCGTCCGGTTTGTAAATGAATATTTATTTATTCACATTCACGTTAAAAATTATATTTTTAACGGTAAAATATTTTTAACTATCTACATTTTATTATCGATTTCACACCAACATCACAAACAAATTTCACAACACATCAAACAAGCATACAAGCCGTCCATGGTCTGTGGACGACGGGTGTCGGGTGCTACTAAACACCGTCTGCATCCTAGTATATAATTTAAACTAGAAAAGAAAATTCAAAGTGAGAGATTCTCACCCTTTCGCTAAACCAAATGTCGCAACTCTTCATGTGTAGGAAATCTTCACCGTGCTTTCCTTTTGTCTATTTCGTTGTCCGTAGCCACTACATATATAAAAATCATATTTTTATATTGTTGCTATGTATATAAAAATTCTATTTTTACACTACTACTATATAGATAAAAATTCTATTTTTACATCGATGTTCATATAATAAAGATTCTATTTTTATCACGCTATTCTCTATATAAAGGTTTCGCCTTTTCAAATATAAAGATTATATTTATACTATCTATATAATATAAAAATCGTATTTTTATACTTTCTATACTATAAAAATCATATCTTTACCTTGCTACTACTATAAAGATCACATCTTTATTACTCTACATTATATAAAATCATGTTTTTACTCTTCTAAAAATATAAAAATCATATTTTTAATATTTCTACTTTATAAAATTTATATTTTTAACCTTCATATACAATAAAACTCTCATCTCTCATTTCAAAATCAAATCTTTTCATGTTTAGAAATTTAATCTTTTCACGTATAGAAACCTAATCTTTCCACACATTAAAAATCAAACCTTTGTTCGATTGAAACCCAAATCTTTGTCCACTAACATCCTATATAGAACTGGTTTTCGTTTTTATATAACAAATTATTTTATATAAATAAATTTAAAGAAATAAAAATAAATTAAATAAAAACTTACAGTGGAAATCGAGGGGGAAGGGAAAGCAGGCGATGGAGGGTCAGCGAGAAGGGGGGAGGATGTGCGGCGCCTTCCAGGTGGTCGGCGGCCTTTTGGCGATGGTGGGGCCTGTTCAGGGGCTGGGCGCGTCGATCGTTGTTGAGGGGGTGTGCGGCCGTGCTGGGGAGGAGAGGCGCGAAGGGGTGGGGTCTCCGATGATGGGCGGCGAAGGTGGGGCGGCGAGGTGGTGTCGCGATTAGGGCATAGGTTTTTATTTTTCGTTCTGAAGTCAACGAAGGAAGAAGGGGGGGCTTAAGGAGAAAAGGGGAAAAATATATATATTATTTTATTAGTTTTAAATTTTAAAAAGCAACTTTTTATTTCGAACTCGAAATGAAACCCACCGCCTGTCGTCCCTAGCACATTACTCCCATTCCGAACACAATGGGATATGTATCGTAAGTTGATTCGGCTGTTTCGATCAGTTTCCGCTTAAATTAAATTTCAAATCTATATATTCAATTTTAAACGTACATTTCAATTTACCGGGGTCACGTACTAGCTCAAAAAATTACAGAAAAACTATTTCTAACCTCGTATTGACGATACGGTCCTAACAAAACTAATTTCGTCAAATTTTGAGACCGTTTGAAAAATGGCCATTTTCTAGTCGATTAAAATCAACTAAAATTGGTCAAACGCGTTTTCCTTTGCCACGCTCACATATTGATTCGAAAAATTACGAAAACTGGAATCTAGCAATACTTGACATCATGGATCCAACAAAAGTGGTTTCGTCGAAATCCGAGGTCGTTTGCAAAATTTCCATTTTTAAGGGCCTGAATTCCATAGCAACTATTCAGAATTTTCAACTGGGCGTATCTTTTGATTCCCGCTATGAAATTTCAATTTTTCGGATTCATTGGAAAGATATTCTCTATTAGGTTCAAATATTTTTGGTTTCACCAAAATCCGGTTTATTTTGCACCCGGTACATTCATTTGAAGTTTGAAATCGAATTATCGAACTACCGCGCCATTTTCAATTCTATTTATAATTATATATATAATTATATTCTAACGACGATCTATATAATATATACGTTCGAATTCTATTCAAAATAAATTTTTCGTCATTATTATTTAAAATAATTCATTTTAAATATTCAAAATTCACTAAAATTGCCAAAATAAAAATTTTAAATTGGCCTAGATTTCCGGGTTATTACAGTTTCCTTGCATCAAAACATGATGCGCCACAATCCCACCAACGCATTCTTGCTCCAGAAATTTAACCTGCTCTTCCAATCTACCCCCACACCACTGCAGAGTTCACTGATGGACAATATGGAACCCTCACAGCGACCACAAAGCATTCCTCCTCCTGCGTGGTGATCCTTGCTCAATTTGATTGCTCCTTCTGCCTAAACAAGGCTGATAAATGGCATGGGCTTTCGAGCCTTATTCCGATCAACTCGGCTTGAAATTCCCGATCATGACCGTCAAGTCGACAGATCTCACATAACTAAACAAATTTGTAGTTGTAAGATTTGTAGATGGGTGTAAGGATTATCCGATTTTGGTGGAGTAAGGTTTCGAGCTTTTGGACTGTTCATTTGTGGAGGCGGAAGTTCCTTTGACTACACAACAAAAAGCCTAGGGCATTTACCATATTGAGTATTTATAGGAACCAATTTAATTTAAAATTATTATTTGATACTTCGTCATGAAGCAACATGTCAAAACCATCACAGACAACCTCCATTTGAGATGAAAATCCTAGTCCTAACATAGAAAAATATTCCGAAAACGATGGGACAGATTTCGTCAAATCTGAGGTCGTTTGTAAAAAGTTCTTTATAAATCACAAGCTAAAATCACACATTTAAATTTTCCATGATCACAAAATAAATCCTATCAACTGGAAACTTTGAAATTATACCAGAACTTTTCCTTGTGGATCCAATGAAATTTGTTTTGTTAAAATCAGAGTTCATTTGGCCAGTCGTTTGTTCCTTTAAAGTTACCCATGTCAAATAATATAAATTATTAAATAAAAATAGAGGCGTTTATCGTTGCCACGATCAAAAGGTAAGTCCAATTGACACGGAAATTGAAATCTTATAATAATAAAGTAATAGGAATCCAACGGAAAAAGTTTCATCACACCCCGAGACACCAAATTACTCGGTCTTCAAAAATAACAAACTATATATCCGTTCTGGCTATAATCGTCGATATGAACTCAACGAGATTGGTCTCATGGATTAAATCGATCGTCTGCTCCAGTAATACATAAATATCCCTTAATAAATTTAATTTAATTACACGTTATAGAAAATGACTGAGCGTTTACGGTTACTGTTGTCACACACAACATCAGTTTGCCATGAAATTTAATATCGTACAATAAATTTACATTACGATTCCAATGGAACAAATTTCATTGAAAATGTAGATAGTTTGCAAAAATCGCTATTTTAAGGCTTATATAATATTAATAAAATATTATATAAATTCCAAAATAATCAAATTAAATAATAATAAATTATTATAATCATAAATACCCACTGGTAATATCATATAGCTTCAAATATAAATTATATAACTTGATATCATCCAATTCCGAGTTAATCGTTATCCAAATTATATAAAAATCTTATTAATTTATTAAATAAAACGTTATCGTTTATTAACGAATTTCATAGCGACTATTTTAAAATTTGATTTGGACATAACTAACAATCTATAACACGAAATCTGGATTTTTCTCTTTCATACGAAAATTATAATCAACAAGATTCCATTATTTCTTGATTCACAGAAATCCAACTTATATCAGATCTTATATATTCAATTGAAGTTGAAAACTTAATATTACGAACTATCGTGTTATTTTGAGTTCGATTTATATTATATATAAAATTAACGTTCAAACGTCGTTTTAAATAAATGAACTCAATATTCAAATCCATTAATATTAAAATATAATATTTGAAATAATAAATTAAATTAAATATTAGACTACTAAAAATACGGGCCATTACACTTGTGCTTCATGTATAGGTGCTTGAAAATTTGTTCATGTACTTGCAATTTCTATATACATTATGTATATACATATGTATATATGAACATATGTGCATATATATACATACGTATATATATATATACAAGTTTTACCAAAAATATTTTATGCCAAGGTGAGATTTAATTTTAACCAAATTGCCCATGTGTGCCTGAAAATAATAATATGTATATACATACGTGTATGTGTATACATGTATTGTGTATTGGCAATTTATATACGTGAGTACTATAGGAATTTACTACCTTGTGGTATTTAAAGTGAATCACTGTGAATATCACATGTAGTCTAGACCACAAATGGATGTACATATAAATCAGACCAAGCCAGAAAAATGATGAGAAACACACCAGAAAAATATGAGGAAAATAGAAAATTAAAAATAAATTTATATTTGCTCAAATTTATATTTGTTTTGTTCCAAATTACTGTGTGAGTATGTGTGTTTCTATGATAGGTTTGCAGATGACTGGGCATGATCAGAAGAATATGAAGATACAGTAAGAGTGAAATAGATTTGTAATGAACCGCATCGGCAGAGGTATAATAATTAATTTATTTAATTATTTAAAAGGTAATTAAAAGGATTTATTGGTCGTGGAATTAAATAATAGTGAATATTTAATTTAAATAATAAATTAAATAATATATTTAATTCTGAAATAATCAGAATTGGTTGAAATGACGATATGGTGTGAACCGGATCATCTGTGATATTTAACTCAGCTTAGAATTTAATTTAAATAACGAATATATTATATAAACGACAGTTTGAACATAGAATTATAATATAAGCCGGTTTGAATGTACAGGATTCGTTTTAAGTCGGATTTCTGTGAAACAAGAAATGTGTGGAGCTGGTGGAGTATATCTTTCTAGTGGAAGAGAAAAATCGGGATTTCGTTGTGTATATTTTGATTCACGTCCAAATCAAATTTCAGAAAAGTAGCTGTGGAATTCCTTTATAATTTATAAAGGGATTATTTATATTTTTAAAAGGGATTTCAATATAAATCGAATATCGGGTTGACCCAGAAGTGAATATCGAGTTAGAAATTCATATAGGAATATTCTAGAGCTGTACGGTATTCCACTGTGAATATATACGATAATATTTATTTATAAATATTTAATTTAATTATTTATAAATATATTTATTTATTTAAATGGGTCATTCAGAGCTTTAAAAATAAGCCACTTTTGCAAACGAAGTCGGAATTCGACGAAACTAATTTTGTTGGATCCGCAATGTCAAATAGTTGTTAGATTTCCAGTTTCGTGATTTCTAGAGTCACTGTGTGGTCGTACGGATTTTTAGAGTGAAAAACAGTCAGTATTTTGATGGTTAAAAATACGCTATGTGAGCAAACGAAGTCTCGTTGGGACCGTAATGTCGAACTGATACTACATGACCATTTTCATGATTTTTAGGTATCGTGTGTGGCCACACGGATTTTAAATCAATGAATACAATTAGCGTTTGCTTAAAAATGAATTAAATAACGAATATAAAAATATTTAATTAATCCTATTAATACCTTAACATCCTTCTTAACCTAAAATCATTTTTCATCTAGTCAAATTTACTCGTAGCCACCAGGTTCCTCTCCTCAAAAGAAACCGTGATTTTTGGAAAATCATTAGAAACTAAATATAAATCTATAAATTCGAAAACTTATATCTTTGAGTTCACCAGAAGATTTCCTACGTTGCTATACCTGTTTCGAAGTGTTCGACGTTGATTCGTGTGGTTTGGTTTTCCAACAGTAGATCTAGGGTTTTGATTTTGAGTCGATCGAAGCATTTTTGGTTAAATTCAGTTTGATATTTGAGTTTGCGATGGATAGTTAGGCTCGCTGTAAATTTTTGGTGATTTTTAGAAACCAAAAATGTCAATCGAATTGGGTACTTTCCTGGGTTTCTGGTGTTCGACGCGAGCTGTTGTGAAGGTGCGAGTGATTGGCTGTGGTGATAAGGAGGAGGAGCCTGCGAAGGAGAAAGACGTAGTGATGATTGTTTGGAGTTTTGGTGGAGAGTATGGAGTGTGTAGAAACGGTCAGTAATGGCAAATGGTATGAAGATGCCTGTTTTATTTCTTGAGGAAGGAGAACGATGGTGCGTAGAAAAGTTAAGCCCAAATATTTATAATTCATACTTTATATAATTTAAATACCGTATTAACTAGTAGTATTGATAACTCGGTCATACATAATCAGAAATCGACAAAACAAGATCCGTTGGGATCGTATGGACGGTGGCTACAGCATGGAACTGACTGGAAGTCCATCGGAGCTCGTTACAATTTATGGCGAAATAAATTGTTTGATTCAAATCAAACAAACAGTTTATCGTTCTTTAACGATGAACTGCAAATGTGAGTAAATCTCACTAACTCTGAACAGTTTATAATTTCATGTTGTATTTTTAGAACTGCTAAATATTGGCTGATTGACTGTGTGTTGATTGTTTGATTGAACTGCTAGTCAGCTAGTTGAATTTCTATATTTGATTCCGTTTAACAGAATATATCATATGGAACTGAAAGTGATGTTATCTATATTGTTTAACATCTGTGATGTAGGGAAACAGTTTGGAGGAACCCAACGGGGTCCCTCAACATTTATTTTACTGTTTTTCATATATTGTGATATATGATGTGATATATAATCTGTTGTCGATTATATGTGTTTGGACGATACTGATCATCGTGATCTGATATGTTGAATACCATAACATACCGAAATGTTGATTAGGGAATATTTTCAAAGTGATATTTGAAAATAAAATATTTATAAATAAGAAATATTTATAAATTATAAAGGGAAAACGTTATAAAAAGGGAACTGTTATAAGAAGGAAATCATTTTTAAAGTGGGGAACCGTTACTAAAAGTAAATCTTTAAAAATGAATAAACATTGTAAAAAGGGAAATCTTTATAAAGCGAATAAAGGAGTTAAATCGAATATGGTATTCGAAAGTTAGTAAATCGAATTAGTTATTCGAAAGGGGTTAGTCGAGTCGAGTTAGTTGAATAGAGTTAATCAAATATTTGTTATTCGAATTAGAGTTGATCAATTAGAGTTAACCAGTTAGAGTTAAACCAGTTAGAGTTAATCAGTTAGAGTAAATCGAACTAGAGTTATTCAAATGGAGTTATCGAATCTTAGTGATTTGAATATAAAGTAAAAGGAGTTAATCGAATATAGTTTATTCGAATAGAATCAAATGAGTTAATCGAATATAATTTATTCGAATAGAGTTAGAGGAGTTAATCGAATATAGTTTATTCGAATAGAGTCAAAGGAGTTAATCGAATATAGTTTATTCGAATAGAGTTAGAGGAGTTAATCGAATACAGTTTATTCGAATAGAGTTAGAGGAGTTATCGAATATAGTTTATTCGACAGGAGTTAAGTGAATAGAGTAAATCAAATAGAGTAAATCGAATAGAGTTAATTGAAAAGAGTCAATCAAATAAGAGATGATTCGAAGGAGGGTTAAGTAAGGAAGATAGTTAAAGAAATATAAAGTGAACTTTGCCTATTTCAAAGTTAGAAATGTTGTTCAGTTAAGGTCTGAGAGGTAGTTCTACCCCAACTTGATTGGCTTCGTATTTAACAAAGGAATGGTTAAGGTTCGGCAGTAAAGGATGGTTAAGTGAATTTAGTAATTTAAGGAAATGGTTTGAGTTGGCATAACGATAGTTTGTCTAAACATCTGTCTAAGCCCAATGAAGGAGTTTTGGAAATGTTTTCCAAATAAGAAACCAGAAATGTTTTCTAATAAAGAAAACAAGAAATGGAAATGTTTTCCATTGTTAATAATGTATATTTTCCAAATTTAGAAAATAAGAAATATTGAATATAGGGAAACAGGAGATAAGTAAATTAATGAAATAAAGAGATAAATGTTGAATGATGTTTGATCGATATAAATTTCCATTTGGAAATAATATCGTTGTTTGCACACTTGTTTTTATTCGATAGTTAAATCACAGACTATCGAAGTTTTGACCATTTTAACGTTGTCAATATGGAGAGACCGGTTGGATTATTATCCAAAGAACCACTCTGTATTGGCATAAGCGTTGCGAATCATATATGCCAAAGATAATTGAAGACGGAGTAGAGTGCAAGGGCTACTGTATAAGTCTTAGATAACAGTATCTAAGATGGATGTATTGAATAGTGCCTTCGGTTCATCCTGTTCCTGGATGACTTGTATGGACGGATGTCTGACAGAGTATTTCCAGACGATCACGTATATTGATTTCTCCAAACATACCAAGAGTGGAAGCGGAGAAGGAAACTTCTTTTAGCTAACACATAATGTATGGTTGAGGACGTCAATCGGTGATTTGATGGATTTGACGATGTGGCATTCAAAGTGAATCTGGTGTGATGATAAAGCGTAGCTTCTAGCCTCATCATCCGGTAAATGACAGAAATCGGGCAGGCAGCGTAGCTAAGTCGGTCGCACCGAATTAGGGTGTATAATCACCTGATTTAGAGTTTCATTTACTTCTAAAAATCTATTGTTGATGTTGTCCCATTCGGGAAACGGTTACTGATCCCAACCGTTGGTGATATACATTCGATACACTCAAGCGAAATGAGTGGTCGGTCATGTGTGGCCGGGTTGCAAGATGTTCTTGTTGAACCCAGTGTATTCCTCTCTAGAGGTACACGAGCGAAAGGTGATTCCATACCTTGTCATAGTTGGAAATCCAATACCCAATACGTGCTTGCGGTTTTGATTGTATACTATGTATGTAGAACGTGAGATGAAAGTGTTTCTGCTAGATGATTATTATATTGTGTTGATAGACATTATTATAATATCAAAAGGTTTTTGATATAAAGATATTTTGGATTCTCATAAGGGAAAAACCCATTCCGTTATACGGCGTGGTCTTATGAGATATCATTTACCTGCTTGAACTGTTTTAAACTGTTTTACTCATACCAGTCCCATGACTGACCCGGAGTTTATTTGTTTGTTTCCCTAAATTCTTGGGTGCCTAAATTTGTATGGGCAGTCAAGTAGTCGGGATTTACAGATATACTGGAAGAGCTCGGAGCAGGAGGCTTCAGGATTATATAGATATAGTTATTCCCGCTGTGTTGTAAGTGCTGTACTTTGATAATGATATGTATGTTCAAGTACAAATTTGTATTTCAAAGTTATGTTATGAAATATATTTATTCGTTCCGCTGTGAGATTCGTGTTACTCTGATATTGTGTTCTTCTTCTTCTTCTTCTAGTCTAAGTTTCTATCTTATCTATCCTCACCCTCTAATTTCTTTCACTAATGACCAGTATTTTTCGATGTTTGGTTAGTCATCATCGTGTTTATGGCGATAACCTAAGTCGCCAAAATCCCGGGTCATTACAAGATTTATGTGAGTGAGGGAGTGTAACTGAGTGAGAGAAAAAAATTGTAGTGAGGATCATGTGTAATAACTGAATGTGATGAATGTATGTATGAGAGTTCTAAAAAGATGTACTATTATGTTTGTGAAATAAAATTTATTTTTGAATAATAAATACTTGTGTGAATATTTAAATTCTGTGTACTAGTATTATTAGTCAAAAATAATTTGTATTTATGTATGATGTGAAATAGAGAATAGTACAACTTCAAACACATTTGTAAAATAAAATATGTATGTTATAATCAAACAAAAAATCACATATTCAACAGCTTGTTAATGCTTTATTTTTAAATGTTTTATGTTTTTTAAATTCTTGCTTCTCACTTTATCCAACTTTGAAACTATCAAAAGAATATGTTAATTTTTTATAAACAAACTACACATTTATTAGAGAATATGTGTAATTTAGTTAATTTAAAGTGTTATTTTACAAGGAAGTGAACAAAGTTAACTTGCCCCTATCATATTCCGCGTATTTAACAAATTTAATCATTAGGGTTATAGTTATAAACCCATGGATATTGATGTTAGTTTGAGACTTTATATTTTTGTTTTTTAGTTTAATATTAGTTTGATAAATTACTTTTTGCTTTGCTTAAGAGAGAAATGAATATTCTCTTACTATCATGTCTTTAATATTGAAGTGTTAACTAAAATTTAGTTCTCAAACCAATGCCAATTAATTATTTTAAATATGATTAAATACAATATTCTGGTCACCGTGTCATCAATTAATCCAAATATATTTTTGTACAAATATAACATTAAATTTACATTGTTAATAACTTCCTAATTAGTTTGAATTTAATCTTAAATTGGTAAACGTTTTTTAATATTAACTATAAATTAAATTTTCACAATGGTTGGAGTTATCTTTATGTAATATAAGTTATGTAGAATCTAGAATCTTTTTCAACCACTTGATCATCGGATTATTTGTGACCTTTAAAGGCATTTTGTGACAAAGATTCTTTTTTTCTTAAATTTCTTTAAAATGCAACGATGACAAATGATCGTTAAAATATTAGAAAACATGCTTAGGTGTATAAAAAGTTATAAATTTGTTAAAAAATATGCAAAACTTAATAAATTTAGTCTTTTTTTGTTTCTTATTCTTCACATTATTGGTAAATACCATTGTTATGTGCTTCAAATTATATAGTACAAAATTTTTATATGCATTTTTGTGATGACCCACCTTTTTACCCAATTCAAACCGATAATTAAATCGGCTTAAACCGATCAACAAGACATATCCCTTGGGGTTACAATGCATAAGAAATGAACCGAAAAACTTTTTCATTAATATTATTACAATATTAATCACTATGCAAGAATATATCAAAGTACAACAAATATCAGACTATTCGAAAATACAAACACAACGGAAAACAAATCTCTCAGCGGAAGACTAAGAAATGACCCGGCATATAGCTCTAGCCAAAATCTAGCACCTTCTTTATAAACTATCACCAAACCAAAACTACTAGGTTGCCCATGTGGAAAATAAGGGCACCCTGAGTTTAGGGAAAGAACAATAAACTCCGAGTCAGCCGTGGGATTGGTGTAAGAAACAAAAACAATTATCTTAAGTTTATTTTAAAGTTGGGTAAATCATAAGACTATGTCGTATAACATGGAACGGATTTCCCTTTATGAATACCAGTCGTGAAACTCGCAATGTTGTTTGAAAATGAGGCTATCATAAGGTCTCTCAACACACACACAATGCAATCGCAAACATGGGAAAGGTTTTGAAACGACCCAAACTTCCTCTTTTAGGAAACCCCGGATTGAGTTGAGAACACGACAAACCAGAACACAAACAGAAGAACATTTCATTGCTTATTACAACAGTATACATCAGAGTACAAGAATATTCAATAGTATGATTAATTGTACAACAGAAAATATTATCAGAGATTTAGAAATCACATAGCAGCGGAAAATAAGACATAAGTATAATGCGCAGTGGAAAAGCTTTCCGAATATAGCTCCAGCTGAAATCGAAGATCCTGTTAAATAGAAATCTACAAAACCAAAACTACTGACTGCCCGTGTGGAAAATATGGCCACCTAGAGTTTAGGAAGGAAGAATAAACTCTAGGTCAGTCATTGGACTGGTATGAGAACTCAAAAAATTTATTAATTTGATTTTAAAGTTAGGTAAATCAAGGGACCACGCCGTATAACACGGAATGGGTTTACCCCCAAGAATACCAATGCATAAATAAACCACACAATGCTAATTTAAGAAAAACAAAGCTATTATAAGACTCAGGTCCCATCACACAATGCAACGCAAGCCGGAGGATAGAGTTTTACCTTATAATAGCCAAAAATGCTTGGTACGCGAAATTTCTCTTTTATTATTACTATAAGTGCATAGTGTAGAAATCAATTTCGAAAGTAAATGCAATCATAGATGGCATGAGTGCCCCATCTCACTATGTCGCCATATACAGGTTTACAATTAAAACAGTAAAGCTCGTATTGGAAAGTTGGATTTCCATCACAATTGCTCCTGATTTGAATGATCTATCGCATAGTGCAATACTCCACGGCTTACGTCGCAGGCATGCAAAAACACTGTAATGCACATCCGCAATTTTGGGAAATCAAGTATCACTGCGGCTTACGTCCCGGCGAGAGAAAACACTGCTTACTCTATCCCTATATGGGAATCGGGGGAAATGCCCTATCCCTCATCTCGGTCGACCGAATCCATACTAATATCGGAAGCATACTGATCTGACCATCAGTTCACCATCATACCAGGGTGTGAGGCTCGCGAAGACATGCTACACAAAGCTATGCTAATTAAAGCTATGCTTTGATCATCATTCATAAGCCTCTGCTTTTCAACAAAAGCCTTGATTCATCCACGTTGTCAATCCATACAATACCATAGATTTCTGCCAATATTTAACCTTTGAGCTCATACGTCTCAGAGAAGGGTGTTAAGCAAAAGAATAAATTCTCCGCCACCAAATAGATAAATATTAGCAGAGATAAATAAATATTGCGTAGAGGAATACAACGTCAGACATACAATCCATTTACAAGTACATTCTGGGTCTGAACGAAACCGGACGCACCTTATTCCTTGTCCCATATGTCCAGTACGGAAAAGAAGCCCTTGCATATCCGAACGATCAACAAGTACGTCTAGACGGCTACCACTGTAACCCATTCAAGGTAGCTACTCGAATCGTGGGCATCAGTAGCAAATCATCCATTCGATGTGAAGATCGTTGGTCTTGCACCGTCTTCAATCTCATAGACTGTTAGTCATCGTATTCATTATTTAGAATGGGTTGAACCCGGTCTTTCCGAATAACTCGCTTAATTTATAAACAGGTGCTATAAAAACACATCCAACGCCTCATTCCTATTCATAATATACTTTTAATAAAATATTCACAATTTTAGGGAAGGGTTCCCATTAATTTTATCAAAGATAAATTCGTTTGAATTTATTCTTTTTAATCTCAAAAACCATTACTTAATGATTATTTGAATTTAATAAATTAATCTTTTCTTTAACTGGGTTAAAAAACAAATGTTATTTTAAAAACATCGTTCATGATAAACCCAAATCATCTTCTATCAAAATGGAATCTACACGGAAATCACAACAGTATATAATCGATATAAATTCCCGTATCAGACTAACAATATATATGGAATAGCGACAAAGCCTTTTAAATTCCATATGTAGTAACAACCTTCATTCACATAAGCCCATCTCGATTATTACCGAATCTAATTCCATTCAATTCCAATTTAATATATTAAATTGAAAAACTTTACTTTGGAAAATTCCCATTTAAATCTTAATAAAAGATTTATAAATTCCAAATTATTTCTTCACTGTTAATTGGGTTAAAGAACAAATGTTACTTAAAACATTGTTCATGATAAACCCAAAAATCCAATTCTTTTATTAAATTCCAATTAATTATAAATTAATTGGTAAAATTTCCTAAATCGTAATTAAAGATTTATCCTTTTATAAACTAGATTTAAGAACAGTGTTATCAAAGACACCAATCACGACAAACCCAAAATCCAATTTGACATTAAATATAAGGTTTTGAATAGAAATTATATCGGCTTATATTCAATATCAAATTCTGAAACCAACAAATACTGTATTGGGAATAACAATATATATATATCTTCCAAATTCCCATAACGATATCTGTATAGTAACGGAATCCAATATCTAAATATTCCAAACATAATTTTTATTCAAATCCATTCCAATTTATTCTTTGGAAAATTCAGGTTATTTTTAAAACCATTTTTAAATCCAGTTTATTTATTTCTAAAAATAATTAAATTATTATTCTAGTTAATAACTAGTTCATTCCGATAAATTATATTTTTATCTTTTCAAAATTGAAGTTGTTCATCAAAAGTCTTTCCAAAACATTTATTATGATTTTACATACTTTTTACATATTTTTAATAATTTTATTATCGCCCATATAGTCGGTTTCCAATAACGGCCATCAAACTGCATCGATAACGACCTTTTCTTAAATTGATTTGGACATATCTTCAAATTGAACCGTTAGATTTCAAATCTCTTATATTCTTTGGAAAGCTCTTTTCGATACAAACCCAACGGTTCTGGTTTAGGAGAATCCGACGGTCGGATCTCCCGTAATGTAAATTTGAAGTTAATGGTTGAAATTCGCGAACGGTCGCTGCGCGGCGCGTTCTATTCAGTCCATTATATATATTATATATTATATATTTTATCGATTTCCATTTAAATTGTATTTTATAAATCGTTTATAAATTCATTTTAAAATGATTTCAACTTCATTTTCAATTTTTAATCAAAATTGAATATGCCATATTTTTATCATATTAATATGATAATCTTTTCTACTTTGCTATCATGTAAATGATTTACATTTTAATGATTTTGTAATACAATAACAATGTAATTGTGACGACCCAAACTTCCGTAGAACGAAAGTAAGGATAATCAGAGGAGTACAACAGAATTAAAACAATAACATATCACAGTTACATAGCAGAACATATAAATCATTTGCAACGGAAAAGAAATGTCATCACAAGCATTATCACAGAACATCACAGTACGCAGTACATGATACACTTAGCAATACAGATGTCTAAAACAGGGAAAGAAATAAAGTCTAAATCTCCCAAAATACATCAATATCCAATACTATCTCATAAACTCTAGAAGAAAATAAAGATAAAAGAAAAGATCTTCCAACATCTCCATCAGCAAGCTCTAGTCCAGAAAACATCTCTACCTGAAACCTGTCAATTGGTTGCCCATGTGTAAAGAGGGCACACGAGTTTGCAAAGTGAAACAAACTACGAGTCAGTCATGAGACTGGTATGAGAAATCTTACTAAACTAATAATATGGATAATCACTGGAACACGCCGCTATCACGGAACGGGTTTAATTCCATTGGATTACCAGTGCAAGTTTTATAAATTTTTAAGTCAAAAACAACGCAATGCTTTTTAGAAAATGAAATCAGTCCCATCACACAATGCAACACAAACGGAGGATGGAGTTTTACATTATAATGATAAAAAATGATTGATACATACAAAATGATATTTTTAATATTATTACTAGTATCTAATATGTTTCAAAAACACTTCAAAGTAAATGTATTAATCCTAGACGGCATAGAACCCCATCCTACTATGTCGCCATATATAGGTTTACAATCAAGATTGTAATGTTGTATTGGAGGTTGGTTTCCATCATGTGTGACGGCCCGCCCCGCACCAGCCTGCATTTCCTCCAAAAGTGCGCTGTACACATGCCCGACTAGCACAAGACGGTCGTCATAAGAAAGAAAAGAAGAGAATGAACTAATCAAGAAACCTGTAGAATGTCTCACAGCGCATGGAATAAAATATAATAATAACATACTTGATACAAATACAGGCGAGACAGTGCATAAGCTGATAACTAGAATCAACATCAATCATCAAAGCAGCGGAAATCCAAATACAGCTTATTACAATTTTCCAAATTTACTGTCTCTAAACAAAAGAAAGCTGAAGTAGAAGATACACCAACAATGCCCAAACAGTGATATTCAACAACACAGGGAGAATACTATATATATTACGTGGAAGCCTCCTGCTCGTCTCCGGATCATCTACCCGTGCATCACCAGCTAACCTGTCTCTAGTCTGCTCGTGTGAGCACCCAGAGTAATAAGAGGAGACATAAAACTCTGGGTCAGACATAAAGCCTGGTATGAGCGATAAGCATCTAAACAGAATAATAACAGGTATACTAAACCATAACTGAACCTGGACCTGCAACCAAAGAGTTAGTACCACATACCGTACAATACTCCAAGGTGCCATAATAAATAGTGTAAGAATACGGGGGTGGGGTGTGCATGTCACAATGATAGCAAATAAATCATCCATAGCAACCATCCTCACATCTCTCACTCAGTGCGTAAAGCGTACGACATCTACCACTTTGGAAAACTGGACAAACTGAGGTAACGACGAATCCCGACTTGTAGAAACCCTGCTGTGACCAAGCCAAACACTTGGAGTCATGACCAAACATTTCAATGACCCACTTCATTGGTCGTAGCCCTTGGTTCTACCGATGCCATAATGGCCCTGAATCCGCCTTCGCACCTCCTACCATAGTGGTCCAAAGCTATAGACGTCGATAACTCCTTAACACGCGTCCCGCAGCAAAGCCCAACCATGAAGCGAACTCGTTGATTCCCATCTGAATCTTGAGCTCTAACTTCTCATTTGGACTTCCTTTGCATCTCGGGTTTGGTTGAATTGGAGTTGGTCTTCAGAAGAGTCATCACGAAGTAGTAAAAGTACACGTCCGGTTCCCCATGCTCGGTTCGGTTCGGATACGTTCCCCGGTTCGGTTCGGAGTGCCACCATCCTCTGGGTTCGGGTCCTTCTCCCTCATGCGGTTCGGTTCGGTGATTCTGAAGCGGTTCGGTTCGGATACCCCATAGCTTGAGTGTCTCCGTCTCCGTCTCGTCAGCATCAGTTCGGTTCGTGTATTGCTCTCGATTCGGTTCGGAATATGGTATCCATGCTCCTCTTTCTTCCACTTCAGTCCTCCTTGTTCCTTCCGATCCCACGCTACGCCCCTCCGATCCGACCAGGCCTTCCTTGTTGCCTCTTCACGTCATGCTCCAGAAAGTACCACGCCCCGGTCCGGTTCGGATATGTCCGATCCTATCCCCTACCCGATCCGATCCCCTACCCGATCCGATCCGGTTAGATACCCTGCAGTTTTCTGTAACTTTCCAGCAACTGTTTATACGCCTCTCGACGGCGTTTTCGACCAATCTAACTATTTGAATCAATCACAAAGCATACCAAAGAGTCATAGCAACATATAACAGCAACCGCAAGCAACAAACAACAATTTAAATGAATCATAATGGATCAAAAGTGGCCAAAACCTCACATTTTCCTATAATCCCTCTTAATCATGTTTAAGCATACGATTAGCAAAACACATCGAAATTAACCCAAATTTCTAACAGAGCCTTAAAACATTATTTTAGAATTTTAAGAATTTTTCCAGAATTTATTTACGTATAAATTCGCTAATCTTCACTAATTACCCTTAATCACCGTAATTAGTGCAAAAACTATGCAAATCACTCACCTTGGCCACAAACAAAATTCTCAGAACTGAAACTCCTCTGATTTGGGCGAATACTGATGCCCAACAGCAGCTCTAACCTTGCTTTGGTGCTTTTTCTTCTTAATTTGATACCTCTAAGCCTTAATCCTTGATTAGGAAGTGATTTTTGGGTGTTTTAGAGAGATTTAGAGAGTGGAGGCCATGGCTAGATCAAGAGGAATGAAAGTGGCGGCTGGAAAATGTCTAAAGAAATGTTCTCTAACCCTAATCAGCCCCTATATGCCCCTAAACCCGAAATTCCCCTTGGGCCTAGCTGCTAATCACCCGTTTAAGCCCAATTAAGCTGTTTTTCACCATCTGAAACTTGTTTCAGCCATATCTCCCAAACGGTGAGTCCGTTTGGCTAATGTGACCACTCTACGGAAAGAGAAACCGTCATCCGGAGCCAATGGAAGTGACCCCAATAGTCGTCTCCCAAAGTTACATGACCATACGACTTCGTATGTGAAAGAAATAAATATTCTACGATCCTATGATGCGTAGAATGCGGGTCGTTACACTCTCCCCCCCTTAAGAAATTTCGTCCTCGAAATTCCTTAACCCAAAACATACAAAGGATCCCGTATGCCTAACAACCACGTACAACAATCAAACATGCAAAACAAGCAAACAAGCCTATCCTAGCATGCGGAAAACTAAATCGAAGTCAAAATCTTACCAGACAAAGAGTTCTGGGTGTGTCTTCCTAATGTCCTCCTCTGTCTCCCAAGTACAATCACTCTCGTCCTCGCCCCACTGTACCTTGACTAGCTTCACCGCCTTCCTTCGAAGTTGCTTCATGTCGTGCTCGACAATACGGGCCGGCTTGCGGTTCCCAACCGCCTCGGTTTCTACTTCGAAGTCCTCTAACTGATCAGGTGAAATAGTCATATCTGAGTCGTGAACGAACTTCCTTAGTTGGGAAACATGAAATACGTTGTGAACTCCCGCCATCTTCTCTGGTAAGTCAATTCTGTATGCCAAATTCCCGACTAATTCAAGAACAGGGAATGGGCCAACAAATCTTGGTGCCAACTTGCCTCTCCTGTCAAATCGTATTACGCTCTTCAACGGAGAAATCTTGACAAACACCAAGTCACCAACGGAAAATTTTAGGTCTCTTCGCCTCTTATCAGCATAACTCTTCTGCCTATCTTGGGCTGCCTTCATTCGTTGCTGAATGATCTTGATCTTATCTGAAGTTTCCCTCACCACATCTGGTCCAAGCATAAACTTCTCGCCAGTCTCTATCCAACATGATGGTGAGTTGCACGGTCTTCCATACAAAGCTTCAAATGGAGCCATACCGATACTGGATTGGTAACTATTATTATATGCAAACTCTACTAGATGCAAATGGTCATCCCATGATCCACCAAAATCCAATATACATGCTCTCAAGAGATCTTCCAAAATACGATTCACCCTCTCCGTCTGACCGTCGGTCTGAGGATGATATGCGGTACTGAGATGTAACTCTGACCCTAGAGCCTCTTGTAAGCTCTTCCAAAACCCACTAGTGAACAACGGGTCTCGGTCGCTCACAATGCTTTTAGGTACTCCATGAAATCTCACTACCCACTTCATATACAATCCTGCTAACTTAGCTGCCGTTCTGGTCGATTTGACTGGTATAAACCTTGCACTTTTAGTCAGTCGATCTACAATTACCCAAATGCTGTCATATCCCGATCTAGTCCTTGGTAAACCATCGATGAAATCCATCGAGACTTGCTCCCATTTCCATTCGGGAATTTCTAATGGCTGTAACAACCCACTGGGCTTCTTTTGCTCGGCTTTAACTAGCTGGCAATTCATGCACTTGGATATAAACTTCCCGACGTCTCTTTTCATTCCTTCCCAGTAGTAAGTCTGTTTCATGTCTCTATACATTTTATTACCACCGGGATGTATAGTCAACTTTGAGTGATGACATTCTCTAAGCACTTCCTCCCTCAATCCATTGACATTGGGTACAACAAGCTTTCCATTCTTTCTAAGCCATCTATCTCGATCAAGCCCATACTTGTTCATCTCCTCATCGATACCCATCTCTAACTTGGAGATGATTTCCAATAGGTTAGGATCGTCCCTCTGACTAGAGCCGATCCGCTCAATTAAAGTGGGTCTGATCGTCAAACTTGCTAACATTTCTGGATCCAATTCGCACTTTGGTCTGAAATCAAACCCCGCGATAAACTCCAGTTGCTTCCATTCAAGGAACATAGCCCCTAAGCTGGCATGTCTTCTACTCAATGCATCAGCCACCGCATTGCCCTTTCCCGGTGTATATGCGATGTCAAAATCATAGGAAGCTAAGAACTCTAACCATCTCTGCTGACGGAGATTTAAATCCTTCTGGGAGAAGAGATATTTTAACGACTTATGATCTGTAAACAGCTCAAATCTTTCTCCCAAGAGATAGTGTCTCCACATCTTTAACGCGAACACGATCGCTGCCAATTCTAAATCATGGGTAGGGTATCTTCTCTCGTGCGGTTTCAACTGCCGACTTGCGTAAGCTACAACCCTACCGTCTTGCATCAATACAGCACCCAGTCCGGTACCACAGGAATCCGTGTATACTGTCATCTCTTCATCCCCCTTAGGAATGACTAACACTGGTGCGCTTGTCAACTTGTCCTTTAGACTCATTCTCGCACCTTTCATTCCAGACAAAAGCTTGATTCTTCTTTGTCAACTGAGTCAACGGTGCTGCTATCTTGGAGAAGCCTTGGATAAACTTACGATAATATCCCGCTAATCCCAAGAAACTTCTTACATCTGTTGCGTTCTTGGGCGTAGGCCAATCCTGTACCGTAGCCACCTTTGCCGGGTCCACGGCAATACCATTCTCTGATACAACATGGCCCAAGAACCTCACTTCCCTCTTCCAGAAGTGACACTTAGAAAACTTTGCTTTCAATTGGTGTTTTCTCAACACCTCCATCACTACTCTTAAATGTTCCTTGTGTTCTTCCTCTGTCCTCGAATAGACCAAAATATCATCCACGAACACAAGAACAGACTTATTCAACTGATCTCTGAATACCCTATTCATAAGATCCACAAAATATGCCGGGGCATTAGTCAGCCCAAATGGCATAACCAACCATTCATAAAATCCAGACGGCGTTCGAAATGCCGTTTTAGCTATACTCTCAGCTTCCACTCTAAGCTGATGAAAACCTGTCGCGAGATCCAACTGAGAAAATATTCTCGCGCCACTCAACTGATCGAACAAATCATCTATCCGCGGTAGAGGATACTTGTTCTTCCTCGTCACTTTATTCAACTCGCGGTAGTCTACACACAAATGAAGGGAACCATCCGCCTTGGTAGCAAACACAACTGGTGCTCCCCATTTAGAAACACTCCTTCTGATAAATCCCTTCTTCAAAAGATCGCTGACTTGCACCTCGAGCTCCCGCTGCTCTCTTGGTGCCATACGACGAAGTGGCATCACTATAGGTCTGGCATCTTTTACCAAATCAATACGGAACTCAATCTCTCGGTGTGGTGGAAGTCCGGTCACTTCTTCGAAAACATCCGGATACTGGCCAACCACGGGCAAACCTGACAACTCACTATGCGGAATGTCGAGGGAGTTTAGAAAACTAGCCAATACCCCCTTACTGGGTAGACCACCAAACACTATCCTCCGCCCATCATCCGCTCTAGCTGTCACCAACAAGCCCTCACAGTCTACCACTACCCCGTATCTTTGGAGCCAATCTACTCCCAAAATAATGCCAAACCCAGTAAAGCCCAAAACAAAGCAATCACAAACAAACATGCATTCATGACTCGATAAGACCACATTGCGACAAATCATGCTAAGGCTAGTCGAACCACCAATCGGGTTCGTCACTATTAAAGGTCTATCGACAATTTCGGGCTCCAATCCCAACCTATCTACCAGGTCACTAGATATGAAAGAACTGGAAGCTCCGGTATCAAACAAAACTCTAACAGGAACATCGTAAACAGAAAGCATACCTTGAATGACGACATTCTTTCCCTTCTCCGCCGCAGTTGGGGCATTCGACGAAGAAGGAATAGCATTAAGGGCATATGCTTTCACCATTTGCTTTTCTTTAGGGGGCTGTGGACACTTGTCCTTGTGATGTCCCATTTGGCCACAGTTGAAGCACTTCCTATCCGCTGGCTTGGCCCGACAATTACTAGCATAATGGCCCTTCTTACCACAGCTGAAGCACTCCACATCTTGCTTATTCTTTTTCTTCTGGCCGTCCTTAGCCTGATTCTGCTTTCTCTTATTCTGAGAACCACCTTTGCCTCCACCACTAGCTTGTGGTTTTGGCTCATCTGCGGATGCAACCTCAATCTTCGACTTAGGGTAGAGACTTTCCGATCTTAACGCTTTCCCCACAATCGATTCAAACGTCTCATCGATGTGGTTAATAAGTTTTTCCCCCAAGTACTGATCCAAACCAGTTATGAATTTCTCATTCTTTTTCTCGGCAGTATCAATAAGAGATAACCCATATTTTGACAAAGTGTCAAATTCAGCAATATACTCCGAGACAGCTCTGCCATTCTGCTTGAGCTCTAAGAACTTCTTAAACAACATTGACTTCTGAGCAGCTGGAATGAACTTCTCACTAAAGCGAGCCTTAAACTGCTCCCAAGTAATCTGGTCTTCGGGAGTAGCTGCCTTTATAGTATTCCACCAATTCATTGCCCGCCCTTGAAGCTGACGGGACGCTAGCTTTCTCTTCATCGCATCCTCGATACCCAAATCCTCAAAGATACGCTCGCAACTATCCAACCAATCCTGAACGTCCGTAGCCGACTCCGTTCCATGGAATGACTTCCCACCAAGACTAGTATAATCCTTATTCAGCTTGGCGAAGTCGACTCTTGGCGCCTGCACTATTGGACCACCACCATTTCCACCATTGGGAGCTGCCCTCTGCACATCTCTAAGCATCTCCCTCATGAGGTCAGTAAACATCGTCCTCATGTCAGCAGCATTCCCATTATTGGCTCCCCTACCAGCACCTCTAGTATACCGGCTCATCGTCAATCTGAAAAAGGAAACGATTAACGACTCCATAGTGGTGCTAGTGCAGTACGACTTCATCCTTATACTAGTAATAGTATATATATATATATATAGCTTTTAAAAACCAAAGTAATCACAAATACGCTCTCTCGTATACGTATAATATCTCTCCCTGATAACTTCCCTAGGTTAACTACGCAACCTAGAGCTCTGATACCAAGTGTGACGGCCCGCCCCGCACCATCCTGCATTTCCTCCAAAAGTGCGCTGTACACATGCCCGACTAGCACAAGACGGTCGTCATAAGAAAGAAAAGAAGAGAATGAACTAATCAAGAAACCTGTAGAATGTCTCACAGCGCATGGAATAAAATATAATAATAACATACTTGATACAAATACAGGCGAGACAGTGCATAAGCTGATAACTAGAATCAACATCAATCATCAAAGCAGCGGAAATCCAAATACAGCTTATTACAATTTTCCAAATTTACTGTCTCTAAACAAAAGAAAGTTGAAGTAGAAGATACACCAACAATGCCCAAGCAGTGATATTCAACAACACAGGGAGAATACTATATATATTACGTGGAAGCCTCCTGCTCGTCTCCGGATCATCTACCCGTGCATCACCAGCTAACCTGTCTCTAGTCTGCTCGTGTGAGCACCCAGAGTAATAAGAGGAGACATAAAACTCTGGGTCAGACATAAAGCCTGGTATGAGCGATAAGCATCTAAACAGAATAATAACAGGTATACTAAACCATACCTGAACCTGGACCTGCAACCAAAGAGTTAGTACCACATACCGTACAATACTCCAAGGTGCCATAATAAATAGTGTAAGAATACGGGGGTGGGGTGTGCATGTCACAATGATAGCAAACAAATCATCCATAGCAACCATCCTCACATCTCTCACTCAGTGCGTAAAGCGTACGACATCTACCACTTTGGAACACTAGACAAACTGAGGTAACGACGAATCCCGACTTGTAGAAACCCTGCTGTGACCAAGCCAAACACTTGGAGTCATGACCAAACATTTCAATGACCCACTTCATTGGTCGTAGCCCTTGGTTCTACCGATGCCATAATGGCCCTGAATCCGCCTTCGCACCTCCTACCATAGTGGTCCAAAGCTATATACGTCGATAACTCCTTAACACGCGTCCCGCAGCAAAGCCCAACCATGAAGCGAACTCGTTGATTCCCATCTGAATCTTGAGCTCTAACTTCTCATTTGGACTTCCTTTGCATCTCGGGTTTGGTCGAATTGGAGTTGGTCTTCAGAAGAGTCATCACGAAGTAGTAAAAGTACACGTCCGGTTCCCCATGCTCGGTTCGGTTCGGATACGTTCCCCGGTTCGGTTCGGAGTGCCACCATCCTCTGGGTTCGGGTCCTTCTCCCTCATGCGGTTCGGTTCGGTGATTCTGAAGCGGTTCGGTTCGGATACCCCATAGCTTGAGTGTCTCCGTCTCCGTCTCGTCAGCATCAGTTCGGTTCGTGTATTGCTCTCGATTCGGTTCGGAATATGGTATCCATGCTCCTCTTTCTTCCACTTCAGTCCTCCTTGTTCCTTCCGATCCCACGCTACGCCCCTCCGATCCGACCAGGCCTTCCTTGTTGCCTCTTCACGTCATGCTCCAGAAAGTACCACGCCCCGGTCCGGTTCGGATATGTCCGATCCGATCCCCTACCCGATCCGATCCCCTACCCGATCCGATCCGGTTAGATACCCTGCAGTTTTCTGCAACTTTCCAACAACTGTTTATACGCCTCTCGACGGCGTTTTCGACCAATCTAACTATTTGAATCAATCACAAAGCATACCAAAGAGTCATAGCAACATATAACTGCAACCGCAAGCAACAAACAACAATTTAAATGAATCATAATGGATCAAAAGTGGCCAAAACCTCACATTTTCCTATAATCCCTCTTAATCATGTTTAAGCATACGATTAGCAAAACACATCGAAATTAACCCAAATTTCTAACAGAGCCTTAAAACATTATTTTAGAATTTTAAGAATTTTTCCAGAATTTATTTACGTATAAATTCGCTAATCTTCACTAATTACCCTTAATCACCGTAATTAGTGCAAAAACTATGCAAATCACTCACCTTGGCCATAAACAAAATTCTCAGAACTGAAACTCCTCTGATTTGGGCGAATACTGATGCCCAACAGCAGCTCTAACCTTGCTTTGGTGCTTTTTCTTCTTAATTTGATACCTCTAAGCCTTAATCCTTGATTAGGAAGTGATTTTTGGGTGTTTTAGAGAGATTTAGAGAGTGGAGGCCATGGCTAGATCAAGAGGAATGAAAGTGGCGGCTGGAAAATGTCTAAAGAAATGTTCTCTAACCCTAATCAGCCCCTATATGCCCCTAAACCCGAAATTCCCCTTGGGCCTAGCTGCTAATCACCCGTTTAAGCCCAATTAAGCTGTTTTTCACCATCTGAAACTTGTTTCAGCCATATCTCCCAAACGGTGAGTCCGTTTGGCTAATGTGACCACTCTACGGAAAGAGAAACCGTCATCCGGAGCCAATGGAAGTGGTTTCAGGTCAAAATTCCTTTCCAGTCAAAAGTTATGGCCAAAACAGTGATAACTAGGGGCAAAATGGTCATTTAAAAATCGAGAAAAATCATGAACATGGGAAATGACCCCACTAGTCGTCTCCCAAAGTTACATGACCATACGACTTCGTATGTGAAAGAAATAAATATTCTATGATCCTATGATGCGTAGAATGCGGGTCGTTACATCATGAGTCAAGGCTAGGGACGATCTCCTAACCAATTCGACACACTCTAGCAATGTCTTAGGATTCGGACGCTGGCGAATCCTTGGATACAGCAAGGCCAGTCCACAAATACTTTAGTGGATTAGTTATGCCTGAACACACACTCCCCGATCCTATTGGACCTATAAATTGGACATTGGCGACCAATAAAAATACGAGGCGCCTCATTCCATTAACCACATAAGTAAAAATGCCGGGTCGTGCAAGAAGCCAAACACCACTTCTAGCTAGAAAGAAACGTGTGCACTCCCTGCGTTCCTTTGTCCCGTTTTTGACTCTACCGGCCTGTGAGGTTCGCGAGGTAACGAGATACACAAAGCTATTCCTAAATAGGCTTTGCTTTGATCATCATTCACAAGGCTCTACTTTTCAACAAAAGCCTCGATCAGTTGCATCTTGGCATGTCACATTGACAGTCCATACCATTCGATCGATAACTATCAATATATAACCTTCGAGCTCGTGCGTCTCAAAGAAGGGTGTATAGCAAAATGATAAATCCTCCGCCACCTCAGAAATATATTAATAGATATTAATTAAATTACATGGCATGAAATTCAATGTAGGACATGCATCCATTTACAAGTCTGTTCTTGGTCTGAAGGAAACCGAAGTCACCTAAGTGCTCACGTAACCGGACGATCAACAAGTGCGCCCGGACAACTAGCACTTTAACCCTTTATTGGTAGCTAGCCAAAGCCAGGCATCAGTAGTTATCCTTTCGACGTGAAGATCGCCGGTATTCAATCGCCATCTTCGATATCTTCAATTTTAAATCGCCGTAAAATTATTTGAAATGAGTTGAACTCGGTCTTTTCAAATAATTTTTCGTATTATTATCATTTAAACCATTTAATATCATTAATACTAATTTATAACGATTTACACTTATCTTGAAATGTAATCGTTGGATTTTGATAAAGTTTATATCATCGGAAAGCTCCTCCCAAAACGGCCCTAATAGTTCCAGTTTTGGGAAAATCCGATGGTTGGATTTTATGGTATATTCGTTTAAAGTTACGATTGCCGAAACGCGAACTACCGCGCGCGATTCGTTAAATTTTCATTTATATTTATATATAAATATAAACCAATTTAACGATTCCTACTATTTCAACAATCACAACCAAACCAAGTACAATCCATATTCATGTTAGAGATTTTATACATATGATTTCCTAATTCTTCTAACATGATAAAAATGATGATTTGAATTAATCATGTTTTTAATAACTAATTACTTCCAGTGGTAAACAAATTATATTGGAATTATATCTTCTTAAAGTTCACACCTTTTGTTGAAACAAATAACAAATAAGACATGATTTTGATTCTACTATTTTTATTGTATCTAAAGTAACAATAAACATTTTAACATTTAAATCAATTCCTTTATTTCGTATGAAATTTCAATAAAAATGTGACTCTTAAAATACTAGTTTTATTTACATCTAAAATGTAAATAAAAATGCGACACTATGATCTATTCTTTTATTTACATCTAGAATGTAAACAAAAATATGACTTTTATTTCTATGTTTTCATTTATATCAAAATTGCAAATAAAAATGTAACCATTTAATTCATGTCCTTATTTACATCTAAAATGTAAAAAAAATGTAACCTTTATTATAATGTTTTTATCTGCATTTAAAACTGCAAACAAAAATGCAAACTTTATTAAATGTTTTGTTTGCGACTAAATTTGCAAACAAAAATGCAACTTCTTCCTAAGGTGTTTATTCACATCTACATATGCGAATAAAAATGTAATCTTTTTCTATGATGTTTATTTGCACCTAAATATGCAAATAAAAAGGAATTTTTTTTCTATGATGTTTATTTGCATCTAAATATGCGAATAAAAATATAATCTTTTAACTACGATGTTTATTTGCATCTAAATATGAAAATAAAAATGTAATCTTAATTTTAATGTCTTGTTTGCATCTAAAATTGCAAACAAAAATGTAGTTTTAATTCTAATGTTTTGTTTGCATCTAACATTGCAAACCAAAGATGTAATTTTAATTCTAATGTTTTGTTTGCATCTAACATTGCAAACAAAAGATGTAACTTTAATTCTAATGTTTTGTTTACATCTAATATTGCAAACAAAAGATGAAATTTTAATTCTAATGTTTTATTTCCATCTAACATTGCAAACGAAAGATGAAATTTTTAATTCTAATGTTTTTAATTTGTATCTAAGTTACAAATAAAAATATAATTTTTTTTAAACTATGTCTTATTTGCTTCAAGAAATGCAAATAAAAATTTGACTTCCAATTTCAATATTTTATCTGTATCAAAGGATGCAAATAAAAATATAACTTTTTATTTCAATGTATATTTGCATCAAAGAATGCAAATAAAAGAATGACTTTTTAATTCAATGTGTATTTGCATTAGAGAATGCAAATAAAAGAACATCCATATTTTTCAATGCATATTTGCATTAGAGAAAGCAAATAAAAGAACAATTTTTAATTCAATGTATATTTGCATTGGAGAATGCAAATAAAAGAACAATTTTTAATTCAATGTATATTTGCATTGGAGAATGCAAATAAAACAACAATTTTTAATTCAATGTATATTTGCATTGGAGAATGCAAATAAAAGAACAATTTTTAATTCAATGTATATTTGCAACTCTATCTCAATTCATTGACATATTTTCAATTGTATTGACCATTCTATTAAATCTAATAAAATGACAAAATAATATTTTACATTGAATTTACAATTTTATTTCAATTAAATAAAAATGGTGAAATAATGTTTTATATGGAATTGACAATTCTATTTCAATTCAACAAAATAATCCAAATAATGTTTTTATTTTGAATTGACAATCTAATTGAATTCAACAAAATGATCAAAATAATGTTTTTATGTTAAATTGTCTATCTAATGCAATTCATCAAAAAATAACCAAAATAATGTTTTAATGTTGAATTGACAATCTAATTCAATTCAACAAATATAATCAAAATAGTATTTTTAATGTTGAATTGACAATCTAATTCAATTCAACAAAAATAATCAAAATAATGTTTTTAATATTGAATTGGTAATCTAATGCAATTCAACAAAAACTATCAAAATAATGTTTTAATGTTGAATTGAAAATCTAATTCTATTCAACAAAAATAATGTTTTAATGTTGAATTGACAATCTAGTTCAATTCAACAAAAATAATCAAAATAATGTTTTTAATTTTGAATTGCCAATCTAATGCAATTCAACAAAAATAATCAAAATAATGTTTTTAATGTTGAATTGACAATCTAATTCAATTCAACAAAAATAATCAAAATAATGTTTTAATGTTGAATTGACAATCTAATTCAATTCAACAAAAATAATCAAAATAATGTTTTTAATATTGAATTGTCAATCTAATGCAATTCAAAAAAAAAAAATCAAAATAATGTTTTAATGTTGAATTGACAATCTAATTCAATTTAACAAAAATAATCAAAATAATGTTTTAATGTTGAATTGACAATCTAATTCAATTCAACAAAAATAATCAAAATAATGTTTTTAATATTGAATTTCCAATCTAATGCAATTCAACAAAAATAATCAAAATAATGTTTTTAATATTGAAAGGGAAATTTTAATCCAAATCAATAACATAACAGTATGATTTATTTTTATTGAAATGGAAATTCTAATCCAAATCAATAATCTAATAAAAATGATTATTTTTATTGAAATGGAAATTCTGATCCAAATCAATAATCTAACAAACATGATTATTTTTATTGAACACATACAAATATGTGTTTATACATCACCAACAAATAGATAAATCATCCACAATATCATCACATAACAGATCTGAATCATACACATTCAATCGTCACAAAACAATGAATTAAATAATTAATTAATTATATAAAAGAAGAAATCTCACAGTCGTGACGCAAAATGGTCCAAAATTTGAATAGCTCGGAATTGGATCTAGTCTGGACAGCAGCGTAGATCTCAGTTTCACGATTGAATAGGATCTGAAATCGTTCAATTTCGATATCGTATGCGTTAGTTACAATTTATTTTAGATTGTAACATTTTTAAATTAATTAAATATTAAAAAAGAAAGGGATTTTCACATCTTCCTTGTTACAGAACTAGGCCGCTGTTTTTACTAATTAGTTCGATCCCAGGTCTAAATTTTCCGAACACCTCAAGCAGTCGGACAACGATCAGGAGATGGCACCTCGACTGGCTAGGGAAGGCGCACAATCGGCGAAAAGTGGGGCCCACTCGATGGTGACCCTAGACCACGGCGGCGGTGCAAATACTTGGCATTGGAGGTGCTGAAATTCAACAAAACTTGATGGTTTTGCGATCCAACCGTACAGAATCAAAGAGGAGGAAAATCTCTTCGAAAGTTTGAACTAGAGTGAGGAGTTTTATTGAGAGGATCAGTGGATATTAGTGGTTGAAGTCAGGAGGTTTTTAGCCATTGAAAACATGGTGGCGGCGGCTATGAAGAAGGTGAATAGTGATTAGGGTTTAATTTGCATTATTTATAATATTTAAATGAATTTTTTACAAATAAATCCCTACATCATAAATTAATCCGATTTCAGTCCAACCAGAGTTGATCCTACCCAATAGACCCTGTTACGGATCCAGTAGGCTAGGTCTCGTTAGCCCAAACGACTGTCTGTGGCCTGAAATCTTCAATTTATTATTTAAATAATTAATTTGATCGTATATTTGAAACCACCGGGGCCACATACGAACTCAAAAAAATCCAGAAAAATCATTTATGGCTTTGTTTTGATGATACGGTCCCAACAAAATTAATTTCGTCAAATTCTGAGACTGTTCAAAAAATGCTATTTTCAAGTCGATCAGATTTGACTAAAATTGACAAAACACATTTTCGTTTGCCACGCTCACATATTAATACGAAAAATTATGAAAATTGAAACCTAGCAATAATTTGACATTCTGAATCCAACAAAAGTGGTTTCATCGAAAATGGAGGTCGTTTTAAAAATGGCCTTTTATACGGGCTATAATTATACTATAGCGACCATTCTGAATATTCAACTGACCATATCTTTGGAATCCCGCTATGAAATTTCGATTTTTCAGATTCTTTGGAAAAATATTCTCAAACAGATTTAGATATTTTGGGTTTTGCTAAAATCCGTTAAATTTTAATCCGGTACATTTGGTCAAAGTATCGGTTTGACTTTTAAAACTGCCGTACTATTTCTAATTCCTTCAGAAATCAAAATGAATACATTTTCTCTAACTTCGATTAAAATAAATTTTTAATCATTATTATTTAAAATAAATTATTTTAACTATTCAAAATTCACCGAAGTAGCCAAAATAAAAAATTTAAATTGGTTCGGATTTTCCGGGTTGTTACAGTAATTTCATTGCTTAAATATTTTATTTTAAAACATTGAATATTTTCAATCATTCCCACATACACAATAAAAATGTATATTTTATTGTTAACATATTCTAGTCCAAATAATGAATATTTTGATGAGTCATACTTACATTAAAAATGTAATTTTTAATGTTACGACATTTTTATTCAAACAATGAATATTTTAATGAATCATACTTACATTAAAAATGTAATTTTTAGTATTGAAATATTTTTATTCAAGCTTAATCTTTTTCATCATTTCTTATATACAATGAAAATGTAAATTTTTATTGTTAAACCTTTTTATTTCAATTAATGAATATTTTTCACTATTTCGATATTCAATAAAAATGTGAATTTATTACTGTTTAACTTTTCATTTCAAACAAATGATAATTTTCATATTTTCTACATGTTAATGATTTACATTTTAATAAGTAAAATCTCTTTGATAAATCAAACATACAATAGAAATATAATTTTTTTTTATTGTCTAATCTTTATATTGAATCAACAAAAATGTAATTCTCATTGTATTAAACATTTTATTTAAAAACATTGAATATTTTCATTCATTTCTACCCACACAATAAAAGTGTATATTTTTATTGTTAACGTATTCTATTTCAAACAATGAATATTTTATTCATTCATACATATAATAAAAATGTGATTTTTATTGTATAAACCTTTTCTTTTCAAAACAATGAATATTTTATTGGTTCATACACTCAATAAAAATGGTATTTTTAATTGTTTAAATACATTCATTCAACACATGAATATTCTATTCAACGCATACATATTTTATATCCTTTATGGAATATTATTTTTAAAATATTCTTTATCTTCCAAATTGGAATGAGACCCAATCAATTACCATATAAAGTTATATATATGGATTTCATACATCACATGTATAAAAGAATAATGATAAATAATCATTTAAAAATTCATTCAACATCCAGAGTGCATTTTACAACTGTGTTATCATTAAATTAAATAAATAACGCTCATCACATACTGTCAATCCATCAATTGACATACAACTAATTATTGGGAATAGTGTATATCAAATATCATCCCAATACTAGTGTGGGGTTTTCAAACAACAAAAGTTTATTTATTTGTGCTGTTGGGCGATGTGTAAAATTTATCGTCCCAATCATATCAGATAAATATGTGTACATAAACAAATCATTCGATTTGTAAATGAATCTTTATTTCTTTCTTTTTGTGATAATTTCATGCCATTCGTATATATGCGTTAAAAATTATATTTTTAATGATAAAATATTTTATTCAACATATGAATATTTTATTTTCTATTTCACACCACAATCACACTACAATATAGTCCAAACAAACAATCATGGTTTCAATCAAAGGTGTCGGGTGCTACTAAGCACTGTCTGCATCCTAATATATATATATATATATATATATATATATAACTGTAAATAAATTGAGTCAGGAGTTCTCACCTTTGGTTTCCACTCTGCCAATTTAACTTCTGAATTTCTGAACAGTTTGGGTTTTCCGAAATTCCAACGCAATCTTCTTCACGCTGTTCACAGTAAAAATCATAATTTTAATATGATGTTTATATATTTAAAAATCGCATTTTTAAACAACGATATTTATAAATATAAATCATATGTTTCTATACAATGCAAAATCATGTTTTCCTATACAATGAAAAATAATGTTTTCCTATACAATGAAAAATAATATTTTTATATACAATGAAAAATAATGTTTTTATATGCAATGAAAAGTAATGTTTTTATATACAATGAAAAGTAATGTCTTTATATACAATGAAAAGTAATGTCTTTCTTTACAGTGAAAAGTAATAGTTTTATAAACAATGAAAAATCATATTTTCCTTTAAGCTATATATATATATATATAAAGATTACATTTTTAAACTGTTCTATTTTTTTTTTAAATTCCTATTTTAATTTCAAAGTTATTTCTATGGAAATCCATATTTTTAAAACAAAGTACTTATAAATAAAAATCACATTTCTATAACATTATACATATATTAAAAATCTCATTTTTAACAATGCTATTTTATTTAATCAAAATCAATGCTATTTTTATTTAACAAAATCATTGCTATTTTTATTTAGCAATCATATTTATAAAAATCTTATTTTTATTTCTAAAAAATCAAATTTATATTTTTAAAATAATGCTATTTATATATTTTAAATGTAATGTTATTTATATATATTTTAAAAGTAATGTTATTTTCCTTTTATAAAAACAATGCTATTTTCTTTTTATAAAAACAATGCTAATTTTTATTACAAATCATATTTTATTCCAATGTTATTTGAGTAATAAAAATCACATTTTAAAACTAAATCGTTCATAATAAAAACCATATTTTAGTATTATTAAAAATAACGCTTTATACAAATTTAAAAACAATGTTATGTATATTTAAAGCCAGTTTCTGATATATTATTTTATATTTATTTCAGATTTTAAACAAATGTTTTTTTATTAAATAAAATCTGAATTTAAAACTATGGTTTTTAAATTAACTAAATAACTAAAAAGAAAACAGCCTTTCCTCCTTGTTGTTAATTGCATCAACCTCTTTCAGTTTACAGTCGATCAAAGCTCGAACCTTAGGGTTCCAATTTCCGGCCGTCACAAGCTATCGGACGGTGATCTGAGTATGCCCCGACGTCGCCCACTCTGGCACCTCCGTACGGCCAGAACTCTGGTGAGCTGGATGCCCTGACAGCACTGGAAACGACATATGAAAGTCCTCACTTCGAGGCAACGGTTCGGCACCCACGTCGATTTATACATGATCAAACCCGTATGATATGGTAGTGCTCAAGAATCACCTTAATATTTGCAAAGAACCCATACTGAAACTCGATTTGGACGATGAGAATTTAGGCATTGAATTGGGGACGGAAATGGACATTGATTTTGAAGATGCGGTAGTCTAAAATTGGAACTAGGGTTTAGGGTGAGTAATATATATTTAGTATATATACTTTATAATATTAAATTCATATATTGTTTTATAATGAAGTTTTACCCTACGATTTTCGCCCCTAGCTAATTACCCCTATTCCGGACATAATGGGATATGTCCCGTAAGCCAATTCGACTGTTTCGATCGGTTTTTATTCGAATTAAAATACAAATCAATATATATTTAATTTTAAACATACATTTTAAATTATTGGGGCCACATACTGACTCCAAAAATTCCCGAGAAATAAATCTAGCTATGTTTTGACGATACGGTCCTAACAAAATTAATTTCGTAAAATTTGGAGACCGTTTGAAAAATGGTCATTTTCTGGTCGATCCAATTTGACTGAAATTGACAAAATAAGTTTATTGTTACTACACTCACATATTAATTCCGAAATTACGAAAATTGGAATCTTGCAATAATTTGACATTCTGGATTCAACCAAAGTGGTTTCATCGAAAACGGAGGTTGTTTGCAAAATGGCTATTTATTATATATATATATATATATATATATTTCATAGCGACTATTCTGAATTTTAAACTGGACGTAACTTTTATTCCCGCTATGAAATTTCAAATTTTCAGATTCGTTGGAAAGATATTTTTAAATAGATTCAAACATTTTTAGTTTTACTAAAATCCGATTTATTTTGATTCCTGTACATTTTGTCAAAGTTCAAATCCAAATTTTCAAACTATCGCGCTATTTCAAACTCCTTTTATAATTAAATTAAAAAACTTCATTCTAACTTCGATTTTAATGATTTTTTAGTTGTTATTATTTAAAATAAATTATTTTAAATATTTAAAATTCATTAAAATTGCTAAAATAAATTTTTTAAATTTGTTCTGAAAATCCGGGTTGTTACAATATCCCCCACTTAAAATCTTTTCGTCCTCGAAAAGGAACGGAACTGAAAGTTATTCAACTAACCAACTCAACTTTCAATTCTAATCAATTTTCAGTTCAATTCAATGTTAAATTCAATTTAGCTAAATTTATCATTCTTTCTCATATTGGTTAAATTAATTATCATTCCAATATTTTAATTACTTAAACTAATTAACAAACATCACAACTAATAATCAATTATGTTTTTAACTTTTTAAATATATATAACTTTTATATATAGTCAAAAAATCATATTTCAGTGCAAATCACAACAATAAACCCCATCTGGTTTTGGTTCTCACACCAGTCAATTGGAAATATATAGATATCCCACCTTCGAAACTCGTACATAAGCACTGGTGATGGTATAAATATATATATAAATCACCAGAATCATCTTTGGGCGACTAGAGTGTGATTCTATATCCACCCAGCATATTTGAGACTTCGTATACACACTAGCTAGGCATATATGAAAAATCTTCATATACTCGATTGTCCAAATTTAATATAAAATAAATAATCAAACACGTTTAATAAGATTTAAATTTCAAAAAAAAATTATTTTCATTTTTATTTTAAAAATAAAACTCTTCGGACTCATTCTAGGGTACTACTGATCCCGTCTCTAACGAGTCATTCTTATTGGATATTAATAATCCAATCTTTGATGAATTCTTTCGTTCGGTTCTAATATGTCATGTTCTCGAGCTGTGTAAACCAAAGCTCTGATACCAAACTGAAACGACCCAAACTTCCCCTTTCAGGAACGCCCGAATTGAGTTGAGAACACGACAAATCAGAACATAAATAGAGAAACATTTCATTGCTTATTACAACAATTTACATCAGAGTACAAGAATATTCCAGAGTATGATTAATTATACAACATAAAATTTTATCAGAGATTTAAAAATTACATAGCAGCGGAAAAAAAGACATAAGTATAATGCGCAGCGGAAAAGCTTTACGAATATAGCTCCAGCTGAAATCCAGGATCCTTGAAACGACCCGCTACTTCCCCGTAAAGGAAAGCGTCGGATAGTTCGAGAACAAACCACAACAAAACGCATACAGAAGAACATTTCACTGTATATTACAACAATGCATCAGATTACAAGAATATACAGAGTATAAAAGAATATTACACAGAAATATCAGAGATTTAAATTACATTTAAATACATAGCAGCGGAAAATAATACAATACACAACTAGAAGGGATATACGGATACAAAGCTTTCCGGATATCGTTCCAGCTGTAAACCAGGATCCTGTGAATATAAATCTGCAAAACCAAAACTACTAGCTGCCCGTGTCAAAATAAGGGCACCCAGAGTTTAGGTTAAAACAATAAACTCCAGGTCAGTCATGTGACTGGTGTGAGAACTAAAACAGTTAATCTTTATTTTTAAAGTTAGGTAAATCAAGGGACCACGCCGTATAACACGGAACGGGTTTCCTCCCAAGAATACCAGTGCATAAAACAACAGCGCAATGCTAAATAAAGAAGAATGAAGCTATTATAAGACCCAGGTCCCATCACACAATGCAACGCAAGCCGGAGGATAGGGTTTTTACCTTATAACAGCCAAAGCATGCTTGATACGTTTAAAACACATTATTTGATACTAATATAAGTGCATAGTGTATAAAACAACTTCAAATCATAAGTATCAATCATAGGCGGCATGAGTGCCCCATCCCACTATGTCACCATACTAGGTTTTACAATTAAAACCGCAAATGTCACGTATTTGGAAATTGGATTTCCGTCTATGAACCGAGGCAAAAGATAGTCCTCAACCGATTCGAGACGCTCTAGCCCGCCCCTCAGGACCCAGACTCAGGTGGGCCCTTGGATCGTCAGGGCCGGTCCACCGATGTGGATTAAAATGCCTGAACATGCGTTTCCCCACCCTTTGGGGTGTAAACGAGCCAACGAATGGCTCCATCGGACCCGGATCGTCCGATCTAACCGAGGCGCCTCGCAACAGCAACAACCACACAGGTGAAAAGTATATAAATGTCAGGGCTGGTAGGTCACTGACACCACCCTAGCTAGAAAGAAACGCATGCCCTCCCTGATGTCCTCTCCCGTTTCTGGTTCACAACCAGGGTGTGAGGCTCGCGAATTCACGTTACACAAAGCTGTGCCACACAGGCTGTGCTTTGATCATCACCACTAGACTTTGCTTTTCAACAGAAGCCTCGATCAATTGCCACTTAGGCATGCCACACAGGCAATTCACTCCATGCGTTTGATATCCATCAATATATAACCCCTGAGCTCGTACGTCTCAGAGAAGGGCGTTAAGCAAGAGAATAAATTCTCCGCCGCCAAACAGATATATATTTAATAGAGATCAATCACACGGACTAAAATCCAATGTCAGACACACAGTCCATTTACAAGTCCGTTCTGGGTCTGAACGAAACCGGAGGCACCTAGTACCCCGCATATCCATCGATCTCCAAGTACGTCTGGACGATCACCAACTGTTTCCATCTTCTTGGGTGTACAGCCCAATCAAGATCATCAGTTATCACCCAAACGACGTGAAGACTTCCGGTCTTCGACCACCGTCTTCATCTTCGACACCACGTCGAATCAGTTATTCAGAATGGGATAAACCCGGTCTTTCTGAATAACTCGCGTATATATTATAAAAGTGTTACACAAACACAACATACGCCTCATTCCAATTCAGAATATTCTTTTATTCAAATATTCCTATACTTTGGGAAAAGTTCCCATTAATTTTATCCAAGATAAATTCTTTAAATTTATTCTTTAATCTCCTTTGAATATCAATTCAAAGTAGTCGGGATTAGCGAACCACACCGAAGTAATCATTTATTTTATTTCCCAATCCCAACCTATTCATCCCATGAAGTAAAACTGGTAGTACTTCATATCTAACACCACAGTGTTATCGGTAATTCAATTACCATTTCACGTTCAAATCTAATTAAAGATTTAACTATCGCTTGGAGTAAAACTGGTGATACTCCATTCTCGATCTTTTCAATCTATTTAAAGATTCATTAAAACTCCACTTAGTTTTAATCTTTAACTGGGGTAAAGAATCAGTGTCATTTAAAACACGGTTCACGATAAACCCAAAATCACATTCCATTAATTATCGGGTTAAAGAACAAGTGTTATTTAAAACACTGCTCACGATAAACCCAAAAATCAATATCAATTCAATTCCAATTAAATATTATTTAATTGGTACACTTCATTAAATCTAAATAAAAAGATTTAATCTTTTCTCAACTGGGTTCAAGAACAGTGTTAGTGAAGACACCATTCACGACAAACCCAAATCACATTTGATATTCAATACAAGGCTCTGAATAGAAAATATATGCTTATATTCAATATCAAATTCTACGATTAACAAATGTCGTATTGGAAATAACGATATATATATATCTTTCAAATTCCCATAACACTATCTGTATCATCACGAAATCCAACATCGAAATATTCCGAAGACAATTTCGATTCAAATCCATTCCAATGCAATCATTGGAAATTCTGGTTATTTTTACAACTCTTTTCAAATTCAATTTATTTATTTAAAAATAAATAGAATTATAATTCTAGTTCAAAACTAGTTCATTTCGATAAAAATCTATTTTTATCTTTTCAAACATGGAGTTTTTCATCCCAAATCTTCACAAATCATTTCTTATGATTTTACACAAATTATTACTATTTTTAATAATTTTATCAAGGCCCGTACAGTCGATTTCCACCAATGGCCATCGAACTGCACGTATAGCGACCTTTTTCCAATTTGATTTGGACATAATTCCAAATCCAACCGTTAGATTTCAAATTTCTAACATTCATTAGAAAGCTCTTTTCGATACGAACCCAACGGTTCCGGTTTTAGGAGGATCCGACGGTCGGATCTCCCGTAATGTCCGTTTGAAATAAATGGTCGAAATTCACGAACTGCCACGGCGCGGCGCGTTCAATTCAGGCCATTATATTATATATATAATATATACTTCGTCGATTTCTATTTAAAACGAATTATATAAATAGTTTTAAATTCGTTTCAAAAGCAATTTCAACTTCCATTTCAATTCAAATCAAAATTGAATTCTTCTTTATAAATTCGTTTTAAAATTCATTTCTATTTAATTCAAATTTCAATTCAATTTGAATTCATTTCAATTCACTTTCGATTCAATTTGAATTCGTTTTCAATTCAATTCATTTCGAAATCGTTTTCAATTCAATTCATTTCGAAATCGTTTTCAATTCAATTCATTTCGAAATCGTTTTCAATTCAATTCATTTCGAAATCGTTTAAAATCGATATAAATATCGTTCACGTCAAAATGGCGTCAATCTAATCAACACGGCTTCATATATTGATATTTTCAAATATTCCATTTCGAATATTTCTATTTCAAATATTTCTATTTTAAAACTGGAATGAGGCCCAATCAATTACCATATAAAGTTAATTATATGGATTTTCATACAACACATGTATATAATAGCATGGAAAAATAATCAACCATCAACCAAAGTGCACTACACTGTATAAGCATCAAATATAGATATCCAACGCTTAAAACAGCATGTCAATCAACCGATCGACATATTCAATCAATCGGGATGAGTGAACTTCAAATTTCATCCCAACACCCGTGTGGGGTTTCAAAACAATCAAACAAATATTTTATTTGTGCAGTTGGGCGATGTGTAAAATTTATCGACCCAATCAATGTCTTTCAAATAGGTGTACATAAACAAACCGTCTGGTTTGTAAATGAATATTTATTTTATTCACTTCACGTTAAAAATCATATTTTTAACGACAAAACATTTTATTCCAACATATGAATTTCTATTATTCATTTACACAATAAAATGATATTTTTATTTTCTAACATATTTTAGAAAATTTCGGCGGCATAACGGCACGATACTAGAAACGGGACGAGGCCTAGCCTTATCCCCGGTCTAGTGAAGGCCCACGCCATTCACACATCAATCAAATCCACCAAACAATCAAATTCAAATCAAATCATCAAGCTAATTTATGCAACCAAACAAACAAGTCCATGGTCTGTGGACGATTGTGTCGGGTGCTACTAAGCACCGTCTGCATCCTAGTATATATATATAACTAGAAAGTAAATTTGAAGGGTGAGAAATTCTCACCTATAGCTATCCTAGCTCCACGGCACTTCATTTGCAGAAGTCTTCGTCGTTTCGCCCTTTTGTCACCTTCGTTGACCGCGGCCACTACATATGTAAAAACCGAATTTTTACTACGCTAATTCAATATATAAAAATCACATTTTTACTTTGCTATTCAATATATAAAAATCGAATTTTTCTTTCGACAATATAAAAGATTATATTTTTATAACTTTACAACATAAATAAAAACCAGTTTTTAAAGTAAATAAAATTCCGTTTTTAAACAAAATAAAATTCAGATTTTAAACTCTTTAAAATTTAATTTTTAAACTTTTAAAATTTCAGTTTTTAAACTTTTAAAATTTCAGTTTTAAACTTTTAAAATTTCAGTTTTAAACTTTTAAAATTTCAGTTTTTAAACTTTTAAAATTTCAGTTTTTAAACTTTTATTATTTCAGTTTTTAAACTTTTATTATTTCAGTTTTTAAACTTTTAAAATTTCCGTTTTTAAACTTTTAAAATTTCCGTTTTAAACTTTTAAAATTTCAGTTTTTAAACTTTTATAATTTCAGTTTTTAAACTTTTATAATTTCAGTTTTTAAACTTTTATAATTTCAGTTTTTAAACTTTTAAAATTTCAGTTTTTAAACTTTTATTTATATAAAATAAAAAATAAAACAAATAAATTAAAAAACGACTTACAGGGGGGGACTGTCGGGGAAGAGGCCCCTTGGCCTGAGGTGGCGCCGCCTTGGTCGGAGCAGCACTGGGGTGGTCGGAGGACGAGCAGGAGGCGGCGACAGGGCTTCAGGTAGGTGGCGGCGGATCTGCGGTGGAGTGGAGGTCTCGCGGTTTTCTACTGAGGAGGGGGGTGGTGTAAAGACCCGCAAATCCCACCCTTTGGATCGACCATAAACCACACAGGTCTGACCCAAAAAGTGAAAATCTACGAATACTTTAACTTTGGGCATACAACATATTAAAACAACAACAGAAGACTTTTATAACACTATAATAAATGTTACATCAGAGTACAGAATATACATATCAGAGTACATTGGAATATAATTACAGCGGAAGATAAATACAAAAAATGTAATATCCTGCAACGGAAGAACACAGCGGAAGACTTTCTATCTCTGGACACAGCTTTAAGCTTCAACCCAGAATCCTGTTTAATATATCTGCAAAGAAATAGCTACTCGACTGCCCGTGTGGAAAATATGGGCACCCGAGTTTGCCAGTGGACAAAACTACAGGTCAGTCATGGGACTGGTGTGAGAATTCTACCTAACCTATAAAATATAATAAGGCTAATCACAGGACCACGCCACTTTCGCGGAACGGGTTTTCTCCTATGGATTGCCAGTGCATGACTAAAGAAAATCGTCAAAATAACGTAATGCTTTTTAGAAAAATGAAACCATTATAAGACCCAAGTCCCATCACACAATGCAACGCAAACCGGAGGATAGGGTTTTACCTTATAATGATCAAAAAATGCTTGATACGATAAACACGATATTATATAATAATAGTGTGCAACCAATTTGAAATACATCAAAGTAAATGTATCAATCCTAGACGGCATGAGTGCCCCATCCCACTATGTCGCCATATATAGGTATACAATCAAAACCGCGTGATGTCGTATTGGAAATTTGGGTTTCCATCTGAGTCAAGGCTAGGGAGGAGATCCTTACCGATTCGAGACACTCTAGCAATGCCCCAGGATTGGTACTCTGTCCAACCCTTGGATCCTGCAGGGCCGGTCCACACTTACTTTTGTGGATTGGCAATTCCTGAACACACGCTTCCCGGTCCTTTTGGACCTATACTACGGCCAGTAGCGACCGCATAAACCCGAGGCCTCGAAAATCCAACAACCACAATGAATAAATGCCAGCGCTGGTAGGTCCCTGGCACCACTCTAGCTAGAAAGAAACGTGCGCACTCCCTGCGTTCCCTTCTCCCGTTTTAGACTCTACCGGGCTGTGAGGCTCGCGAAGTCACGTAACACAAAGCTATGCCTAAATAGACTATGCTTTGATCATCCCACAAGGCTCTGCTTTGCAACAATAAGCCTTGATCAAGTGCAACTTGGCATACCACATCAACAACTCATATCATGCGATCGGTAAATATTTAACATACAAAAGGGTGTTAAGCAAGAGAATAAATCCTCCGCCACCATGCATTTATATATTAAATAAAAACCGATTTAATTACATGAAATAAATTTCAATGTCAGGCATGCTATCCATTTACAAGTCCGCTCTGGGTCTGAACGAAACAACGTATCCGTCGATCTCCAGTACGTCTGGAAGATCATCACTTTTACCTTGCCTTGGGGGATCAGTCCCAATTCAAGATATTAGTCACCATCAACCAAACGATGTGAAGCTCTCCGGTCTTCAGTCACCGTCTTCATCTTTGGCTCTTGATCGTCGTGATGATTATTCAGAATGGGTTAGACCCGGTCTTTCTGAATAACTCGCGTATCCTTAATTAAATCAACCATACGCCACATTCCAACTTTGAATATCCTTTTAAATAAAAATTATTATCTTTGTAAAGAGGTCCTCATTAATTTTATCAAAGATAAAATAAATTACATTTTAATCTTTCTAAAAAGATTTATTAATATTCCAATTTTGATTTAATTTATAAAATAGATTTATAAATTTCAAATAGTAATTTCAATGTAAATTGGATTAAAGGATAACGTTATTTAAACATCGTCCACCACAAATCCAATCTACGTATCAATCATCAAACATAATTGTTAAGATCTAATAATCTTAAATAAAAGATTTATCTTAAAGATATTAATTCATTACTATATATAAAAAAAAACATATTTTAAAATAATCAATAACATATTCTATATATAAAAGATTCTGAATGTAAAATATACTTTATAATACAAAATCTTTTATTTTACAAAAATCCTTTTATTATATAAAATTCTTTATTTAAAAAGAAATTCTGCATTGGAATGCGACTCAACCATGTACCATATAATTTGGGTCATATGGGTTTCATACATTTCATGTATAGAGTAATAACAGAAAATAATTCCCAATCCATCCATTAACAACCAGAGTGACGATTTCAACTGTGTGAGCATTAAAATAAAACAATAACGCTCATCGCAGTCTGTCGATCAATCGATAGACATATAATTAAACATTGGGATTTGTGTCAGTCAAGTATCGTCCCAATACCCGTGTGGGGTTTTCAGCCAACAACAGTTCATACAAATAAATAAATATAGAATTGGTTAATAGGTTTAACCAATTTCCACTGTATATTATGCAAATAAAAGTAATCCTTATATTTGCACATAAATTGTGTTTCCTACCAAGATGAGTGAAAGTGATATACTCATTTTGTTAGCAATTCTATTTCAACAAATACAGTGTAGATAAAAGTGTGTTTCCAATCTTGTACTTTTATTTGTACATAAAACACAAATAAAAGTGTATCTCATGTATTTGTCTTTTTATTTGACAAACAATGTTAATAAAAATGTTCTTTTATATCTTGTACTTTTATTTAACAAAACAATGGTAAAAAAAATGTCTTTTTAACTCTTTTACTTTTATTTAACAAAACAATGACAAATAAAAGTATAATTTTCTTTCTATGCTTTATTTGCATCTAAAAATGCAAATAAGAAATATAACTCTCTTTTTACTTTTCTTTACAATAGAAAATGTAAATAAAATGGTTCACACAATTTTGTTATTTTTCTTTACAATAGAAAATGTAAATAAAATGGTTCACACAATTTTGTTATTTTTCTTTACAATAGAAAATGTAAATAAAAGGATTCACATAATTTTGTTCTTTTTCATTACCATAGAAAATGTAAATAAAAAGATTCTCATTATTTTGTTCTTTTTTTATCACAACTAAAAGACGATAGAAATGAACCATTAACATCGCTATTTATATCGCATAAAAAATGTCGAATAAAATGAATCACTAACATTGTCTATTTCTATCGCACTAAAAATGTCAATAAAAATGAATCACTAACATTGTCTACTTTTATCATACTAAAAATGTCGATAAAAAATGAATCACTAACATTGTCTATTTTTATCGCACTAAAATGTCGATAAAAATGAATCACTAACATTGTCTATTTTTATCGCACTAAAAATGTCGATAAAAATGAATCACTAACATTGTCTATTTTTATCGCACTAAAATGTCGATAAAAATGAATCACTAACATTGTCTATTTTTATCGCACTAAAAATGTCAATAAAAATGAATCACTAACATTGTCTACTTTTATCGCACTAAAAATGTCGATAAAAATGACAACATTAACTATTCTATTTTCACCGCGTTCAAAATGACGATAAAATATTCAACATTAACAATTCTACTTTTACCGCATTCAAAATGACGATAAAATATTCAATATTAACAATTCTATTTTTACCGCATTCAAAATGACGATAAAATATTCAACATTAACAATTCTACTTTTACCGCATTCAAAATGACGATAAAATATTCAATATTAACAATTCTATTTTTACCGCATTCAAAATGACGATAAAATATTCAATATTAACAATTCTGTTTTTACCGCATATAGAAAATGTAAATAAAAATATTTCTAAATTCTATTCTTTTTATTCATATAAGAGAATGTAAATAAATGCATTTTCAATTTCTATTCTTTTATTTACATAAGAAAATGTAAATAAATATATTTCTAAATTTTTATCATACCGTTATAACTCATATATAAATTACATAGAAAAAATGTCATTTTTATTTTATCGTTCTAATTCACCTCTAAATTACATAGAAAAATGTAATCTTTATTATGCGATGGGAATTCATATTTTAATTACATAGAAAAATGTAATTCCTATCATACGACATAAATTCATATTTAAAATTATATCTAAAAATGTAGTTTTATCCTACAACGCAAATTCACATTTTAATTACATGGAAAAAAATGTAATTTTCATTCTACCGTTATTATTCATCTCTAAATTACATTGAAAAATGTAATTTTAATCATGCAATGTAAATTTACATTTTTGTATCATAGAAAATGCAATTTTTGTCATACAGTGCAAATTCATATATAAAGCACATATAAAAATGTAACTTTTGTTATGCAAAGAAAATATGTCTTTTTCTATTTTACAATGTAAAAATATTGACCTTTTCTATTTTACAATGAAAATAATAACTTCTTTATTTATTCTTCCATTGCATATAAATGTAATCTTTTCTATTTATTACAATGAATAAAATTACAATAAAAATGTAATCTTAGCTTATGAACTTTTCATGGCGACAAAATGAAAATAAAAATATAATCTTTTTATGCAACATCTTCCTATTGAAAACAATCAACACATAAAAATATAATCTTTTACATTGCTTCTTTTATTGAAATCACTATTACCTTAAAAATGAAGTTTTTATGTTACTTCGTTTATCGAAATAACATTACGTTAAAAGTGAGATTTTTAATGTTACAACTTTTATTGAAATCAAGGTGACAAATAAAATATGACTCTTTATTGAAATCACTATTTTTTACATAAAAATGTGATCTTTTATTTTCATTCTTTTTTAATGAAACAAATTCATATTAGAATTATATACTTTTTAATCCACTATTCTTAATGTAACAAATTTACAATAAAAATTTATTCTTTTTAATCATTCCTCTTTAATATAAACAAATCCACATTAAAAATATAATATTTTTCATTGTTCAAATTCTATTGTAAATAAACAAATTAAAAATAATATTGTATTTGTCGTTCAAATTCTGCTGTTATACAAACAAATAAAAATAAGGTTTTTATCTGTTGAACAATCTCTGTTGTAATATAAACAAATAAAAATGAGATTTTATTCATTGTCCCATTTGCATTGTAATATCAACAAATAAAAATAAACTTTTTATTTGGCGATCAATTTCTTTTGTTATGCCAACAAATAAAAATATAAGTTTTTATTTGTCGTTCCCATTCTATTGTTCATTACAGAGTAAATAAAATATATTTTTTTATAACAGGAAATTATAATAACTTGATTTGCATAAATATGATTTTATTCTGAATAAAATATGTTTTAGATCTAACTTTCTAACTGCAAATGAATTCAACAATATATATAAAATTCCAATGCGAATTTAGCGTATCATGCACAACAAAACATACAACAAGCAACAATCAACAATTCAAACAACATAGAACATTTCAGATCTGAATCCATATGATAATACAATTATTTTTAGCGCGAGAAAATAATTAATAATTGATTAAATAAATAAAATTAGAATTCTCACCTAGATTTTTGGCCAAAATTTTACTGTCTCCTTTTCAACTGCGGTCTGCGCCATCGCGAAGCTCTCAATTTTGTGATTCCAACGCAATTTACGGTTCGCCAAACGGACCTCGTATGAAAGAGTTATGAATTTTTAAAGATCGGACGAATTAAATATTTAAATAATAAAATAATATTAAAAAAAGAAATCGGGACCTTCTTCCCCATCGCACGTTCCTCACGGCCGAACCAAAACCGCCGTTCATCCTCCTGTGCGCACCACCCCACGGACCACCAACCGCCGATCAGACACCGCCACACGAACCACCATGCCAAGAGCCGCCTACGCCACCCACCGCCTGAAGCTCGGCCTCCCCAATCAACCGCAAATCACTGAAAACCGCAGCGACTTCTCGGCCAAAATTCGCGAAATCCGAGCACCAAAATCCGATCTTAGCCGTATAGATTGAAAGGTCTCTGAATTCTCTTCGATTTGGTAGGTCATACATAAATTTTCGACGAACGGATTGGGAGATATTAGCGTTTGAAGTTGGAGCAATTCTGGCCTTCCATTTTCTGGGCGGCGGCCGCCATGAACAGTGTTAGGGTTAGGGTTTTCGGATTTTTGTATTATTTTAATATTAAATTCCGAATTTCGCGAAATAAAGTGGATTTTTGAACTTTCTCGGATTTGGGCCTGCTTACTGTCGATCTTAACGTTTTAAGGCCTTCTGAACGCGATGGGCTATGTCCCAAGGTCCAGTTCTGATGTCTTCACATTTTATTTTCGGTTTTAATTTAAAAATGCAATATTAAATTAATTATTTAATTTCTACCGCACATTTAAATATGCCGGGGCCACATACGACCTCAGAAAATTCTAAAAAAAATATTTTTAGCTTTCTTATGACGATACGAATCCAACAAAATTATTTTCGTCGAATTCCGAGACTGTTTGAAAAAAGGCTATTTTTAAGGCGTTCAAATTTAACTGAAATAGTCAAAACACATTTTATTTCGCCACGCTCACATATTAATTCTAAAAATTCTGAAAATTGAAACCTAACAATAATTTGACATTCCGGTTCCAACAAAAGTGGTTTCGTCGAAAACAGAGGTCGTTTGAAAAATGACTATTTTTAAGGCTAATATATTTAATATTTAAAAATACCAAAAATAGTGGAATTTTTCCGAAACTCAAAAATATAAGTTCTTATAGTCATTTTTATATGTAAACAACATTCTAAAACCAATGGAGATGGTTTCGGGTCCTAATTCCTTATTCTGCAAAATTTAGCATTTTGGCCCTTATAAATTTCATAGCGACCTTTCTAGATTTTAATTTTGACATAACTTTTGATTCCCGTTATGAAATTTCGATTTTTCAGATTCGTTGGAAAGATATTTTTAAATAGATTCTAAGATTTTTGGTTTCACTAAAATCCGTTAAATTTTGCATTCTGTACAGTCAGTCAAAGTTCAAGTTTGACTTTTCAAACTACCGCGTTATTTCTAACTCTTTTTATAATAAAAATTAAATCATTCATTCTAACTTCGATTTAAATCAAATTTGTGATCATTATTATTTAAATAAATTATTTTATATTGTCAAAATTCATTATAATTTTCTAAAATAAAATTTTTAAATTGGTTCTGATTTTGCGGGTTGTTACAATCGCCCCCACTTAAAAACTTTTCGTCCTCGAAAAGGAACGTAGCTAAAAATTGTAAAATTAACTATCTTAATTTTAAATTTTAATGGTAGATTATCTTTTCAAAATATATACAACTTTATATTTATAAAAATCATATTACAAAGAATAGATTATAAATATCAAAAATACGTTAATTATAAATTCGTAACTCTGAACTCGTTCTAAGGCATTACTAACCCCATCTCTAACGAGTTTACTCATTCTAGGATACTGCTGATCCTATCTCTAATGAGTATTCTTATTGGACATTACTAATCCAATCTCTGATGAGTCTTTTGTCCAGTTCTAACAAGTTGTACCCCAAAGATTTGAGCTAACCAGAGCTCTGATACCAACTGTAAAGACCCGCAAATCCCACCATTTGGATCGACCATAAACCACACAGGTCTGACCCAAAAAGTGAAAATCTACGAATACTTTAACTTTGGGCATACAACATATTAAAACAACAACAGAAGACTTTTATAACACTATAATAAATGTTACATCAGAGTACAGAATATACATATCAGAGTACATTGGAATATAATTACAGCGGAAGATAAATACAAAAAATGTAATATCCTGCAACGGAAGAACACAGCGGAAGACTTTCTATCTCTGGACACAGCTTTAAGCTTCAACCCAGAATCCTGTTTAATATATCTGCAAAGAAATAGCTACTCGACTGCCCGTGTGGAAAATATGGGCACCCGAGTTTGCCAGTGGACAAAACTACAGGTCAGTCATGGGACTAGTGTGAGAATTCTACCTAACCTATAAAATATAATAAGGCTAATCACAGGACCACGCCACTTTCGCGGAACGGGTTTTCTCCTATGGATTGCCAGTGCATGACTAAAGAAAATCGTCAAAATAACGTAATGCTTTTTAGAAAAATGAAACCATTATAAGAACCAAGTCCCATCACACAATGCAACGCAAACCGGAGGATAGGGTTTTACCTTATAATGATCAAAAAATGCTTGATACGATAAACACGATATTATATAATAATAGTGTGCAACCAATTTGAAATACATCAAAGTAAATGTATCAATCCTAGACGGCATGAGTGCCCCATCCCACTATGTCGCCATATATAGGTATACAATCAAAACCGCGTGATGTCGTATTGGAAATTTGGGTTTCCATCTGAGTCAAGGCTAGGGAGGAGATCCTTACCGATTCGAGACACTCTAGCAATGCCCCAGGATTGGTACTCTGTCCAACCCTTGGATCCTGCAGGGCCGGTCCACACTTACTTTTGTGGATTGGCAATTCCTGAACACACGCTTCCCGGTCCTTTTGGACCTATACTACGGCCAGTAGCGACCGCATAAACCCGAGGCCTCGAAAATCCAACAACCACAATGAATAAATGCCAGCGCTGGTAGGTCCCTGGCACCACTCTAGCTAGAAAGAAACGTGCGCACTCCCTGCGTTCCCTTCTCCCGTTTTAGACTCTACCGGGCTGTGAGGCTCGCGAAGTCACGTAACACAAAGCTATGCCTAAATAGACTATGCTTTGATCATCCCACAAGGCTCTGCTTTGCAACAATAAGCCTTGATCAAGTGCAACTTGGCATACCACATCAACAACTCATATCATGCGATCGGTAAATATTTAACATACAAAAGGGTGTTAAGCAAGAGAATAAATCCTCCGCCACCATGCATTTATATATTAAATAAAAACCGATTTAATTACATGAAATAAATTTCAATGTCAGGCATGCTATCCATTTACAAGTCCGCTCTGGGTCTGAACGAAACAACGTATCCGTCGATCTCCAGTACGTCTGGAAGATCATCACTTTTACCTTGCCTTGGGGGATCAGTCCCAATTCAAGATATTAGTCACCATCAACCAAACGATGTGAAGCTCTCCGGTCTTCAGTCACCGTCTTCATCTTTGGCTCTTGATCGTCGTGATGATTATTCAGAATGGGTTAGACCCGGTCTTTCTGAATAACTCGCGTATCCTTAATTAAATCAACCATACGCCACATTCCAACTTTGAATATCCTTTTAAATAAAAATTATTATCTTTGTAAAGAGGTCCTCATTAATTTTATCAAAGATAAAATAAATTACATTTTAATCTTTCTAAAAAGATTTATTAATATTCCAATTTTGATTTAATTTATAAAATAGATTTATAAAATTCAAATAGTAATTTCAATGTAAATTGGATTAAAGGATAACGTTATTTAAACATCGTCCACCACAAATCCAATCTACGTATCAATCATCAAACATAATTGTTAAGATCTAATAATCTTAAATAAAAGATTTATCTTAAAGATATTAATTCATTACTATATATAAAAAAAAACATATTTTAAAATAATCAATAACATATTCTATATATAAAAGATTCTGAATGTAAAATATACTTTATAATACAAAATCTTTTATTTTACAAAAATCCTTTTATTATATAAAATTCTTTATTTAAAAAGAAATTCTGCATTGGAATGCGACTCAACCATGTACCATATAATTTGGGTCATATGGGTTTCATACATTTCATGTATAGAGTAATAACAGAAAATAATTCCCAATCCATCCATTAACAACCAGAGTGACGATTTCAACTGTGTGAGCATTAAAATAAAACAATAACGCTCATCGCAGTCTGTCGATCAATCGATAGACATATAATTAAACATTGGGATTTGTGTCAGTCAAGTATCGTCCCAATACCCGTGTGGGGTTTTCAGCCAACAACAGTTCATACAAATAAATAAATATAGAATTGGTTAATAGGTTTAACCAATTTCCACTGTATATTATGCAAATAAAAGTAATCCTTATATTTGCACATAAATTGTGTTTCCTACCAAGATGAGTGAAAGTGATATACTCATTTTGTTAGCAATTCTATTTCAACAAATACAGTGTAGATAAAAGTGTGTTTCCAATCTTGTACTTTTATTTGTACATAAAACACAAATAAAAGTGTATCTCATGTATTTGTCTTTTTATTTGACAAACAATGTTAATAAAAATGTTCTTTTATATCTTGTACTTTTATTTAACAAAACAATGGTAAAAAAAAATGTCTTTTTAACTCTTTTACTTTTATTTAACAAAACAATGACAAATAAAAGTATAATTTTCTTTCTATGCTTTATTTGCATCTAAAAATGCAAATAAGAAATATAACTCTCTTTTTACTTTTCTTTACAATAGAAAATGTAAATAAAATGGTTCACACAATTTTGTTATTTTTCTTTACAATAGAAAATGTAAATAAAATGGTTCACACAATTTTGTTATTTTTCTTTACAATAGAAAATGTAAATAAAAGGATTCACATAATTTTGTTCTTTTTCATTACCATAGAAAATGTAAATAAAAAGATTCTCATTATTTTGTTCTTTTTTTATCACAACTAAAAGACGATAGAAATGAACCATTAACATCGCTATTTATATCGCATAAAAAATGTCGAATAAAATGAATCACTAACATTGTCTATTTCTATCGCACTAAAAATGTCAATAAAAATGAATCACTAACATTGTCTACTTTTATCATACTAAAAATGTCGATAAAAAATGAATCACTAACATTGTCTATTTTTATCGCACTAAAATGTCGATAAAAATGAATCACTAACATTGTCTATTTTTATCGCACTAAAAATGTCGATAAAAATGAATCACTAACATTGTCTATTTTTATCGCACTAAAATGTCGATAAAAATGAATCACTAACATTGTCTATTTTTATCGCACTAAAAATGTCAATAAAAATGAATCACTAACATTGTCTACTTTTATCGCACTAAAAATGTCGATAAAAATGACAACATTAACTATTCTATTTTCACCGCGTTCAAAATGACGATAAAATATTCAACATTAACAATTCTACTTTTACCGCATTCAAAATGACGATAAAATATTCAATATTAACAATTCTATTTTTACCGCATTCAAAATGACGATAAAATATTCAACATTAACAATTCTACTTTTACCGCATTCAAAATGACGATAAAATATTCAATATTAACAATTCTATTTTTACCGCATTCAAAATGACGATAAAATATTCAATATTAACAATTCTGTTTTTACCGCATATAGAAAATGTAAATAAAAATATTTCTAAATTCTATTCTTTTTATTCATATAAGAGAATGTAAATAAATGCATTTTCAATTTCTATTCTTTTATTTACATAAGAAAATGTAAATAAATATATTTCTAAATTTTTATCATACCGTTATAACTCATATATAAATTACATAGAAAAAATGTCATTTTTATTTTATCGTTCTAATTCACCTCTAAATTACATAGAAAAATGTAATCTTTATTATGCGATGGGAATTCATATTTTAATTACATAGAAAAATGTAATTCCTATCATACGACATAAATTCATATTTAAAATTATATCTAAAAATGTAGTTTTATCCTACAACGCAAATTCACATTTTAATTACATGGAAAAAAATGTAATTTTCATTCTACCGTTATTATTCATCTCTAAATTACATTGAAAAATGTAATTTTAATCATGCAATGTAAATTTACATTTTTGTATCATAGAAAATGCAATTTTTGTCATACAGTGCAAATTCATATATAAAGCACATATAAAAATGTAACTTTTGTTATGCAAAGAAAATATGTCTTTTTCTATTTTACAATGTAAAAATATTGACCTTTTCTATTTTACAATGAAAATAATAACTTCTTTATTTATTCTTCCATTGCATATAAATGTAATCTTTTCTATTTATTACAATGAATAAAATTACAATAAAATTGTAATCTTAGCTTATGAACTTTTCATGGCGACAAAATGAAAATAAAAATATAATCTTTTTATGCAACATCTTCCTATTGAAAACAATCAACACATAAAAATATAATCTTTTACATTGCTTCTTTTATTGAAATCACTATTACCTTAAAAATGAAGTTTTTATGTTACTTCGTTTATCGAAATAACATTACGTTAAAAGTGAGATTTTTAATGTTACAACTTTTATTGAAATCAAGGTGACAAATAAAATATGACTCTTTATTGAAATCACTATTTTTTACATAAAAATGTGATCTTTTATTTTCATTCTTTTTTAATGAAACAAATTCATATTAGAATTATATACTTTTTAATCCACTATTCTTAATGTAACAAATTTACAATAAAAATTTATTCTTTTTAATCATTCCTCTTTAATATAAACAAATCCACATTAAAAATATAATATTTTTCATTGTTCAAATTCTATTGTAAATAAACAAATTAAAAATAATATTGTATTTGTCGTTCAAATTCTGCTGTTATACAAACAAATAAAAATAAGGTTTTTATCTGTTGAACAATCTCTGTTGTAATATAAACAAATAAAAATGAGATTTTATTCATTGTCCCATTTGCATTGTAATATCAACAAATAAAAATAAACTTTTTATTTGGCGATCAATTTCTTTTGTTATGCCAACAAATAAAAATATAAGTTTTTATTTGTCGTTCCCATTCTATTGTTCATTACAGAGTAAATAAAATATATATTTTTATAACAGGAAATTATAATAACTTGATTTGCATAAATATGATTTTATTCTGAATAAAATATGTTTTAGATCTAACTTTCTAACTGCAAATGAATTCAACAATATATATAAAATTCCAATGCGAATTTAGCGTATCATGCACAACAAAACATACAACAAGCAACAATCAACAATTCAAACAACATAGAACATTTCAGATCTGAATCCATATGATAATACAATTATTTTTAGCGCGAGAAAATAATTAATAATTGATTAAATAAATAAAATTAGAATTCTCACCTAGATTTTTGGCCAAAATTTTACTGTCTCCTTTTCAACTGCGGTCTGCGCCATCGCGAAGCTCTCAATTTTGTGATTCCAACGCAATTTACGGTTCGCCAAACGGACCTCGTATGAAAGAGTTATGAATTTTTAAAGATCGGACGAATTAAATATTTAAATAATAAAATAATATTAAAAAAAGAAATCGGGACCTTCTTCCCCATCGCACGTTCCTCACGGCCGAACCAAAACCGCCGTTCATCCTCCTGTGCGCACCACCCCACGGACCACCAACCGCCGATCAGACACCGCCACACGAACCACCATGCCAAGAGCCGCCTACGCCACCCACCGCCTGAAGCTCGGCCTCCCCAATCAACCGCAAATCACTGAAAACCGCAGCGACTTCTCGGCCAAAATTCGCGAAATCCGAGCACCAAAATCCGATCTTAGCCGTATAGATTGAAAGGTCTCTGAATTCTCTTCGATTTGGTAGGTCATACATAAATTTTCGACGAACGGATTGGGAGATATTAGCGTTTGAAGTTGGAGCAATTCTGGCCTTCCATTTTCTGGGCGGCGGCCGCCATGAACAGTGTTAGGGTTAGGGTTTTCGGATTTTTGTATTATTTTAATATTAAATTCCGAATTTCGCGAAATAAAGTGGATTTTTGAACTTTCTCGGATTTGGGCCTGCTTACTGTCGATCTTAATGTTTTAAGGCCTTCTGAACGCGATGGGCTATGTCCCAAGGTCCAGTTCTGATGTCTTCACATTTTATTTTCGGTTTTAATTTAAAAATGCAATATTAAATTAATTATTTAATTTCTACCGCACATTTAAATATGCCGGGGCCACATACGACCTCAGAAAATTCTAAAAAAAATATTTTTAGCTTTCTTATGACGATACGAATCCAACAAAATTATTTTCGTCGAATTCCGAGACTGTTTGAAAAAAGGCTATTTTTAAGGCGTTCAAATTTAACTAAAATAGTCAAAACACATTTTATTTCGCCACGCTCACATATTAATTCTAAAAATTCTGAAAATTGAAACCTAACAATAATTTGACATTCCGGTTCCAACAAAAGTGGTTTCGTCGAAAACAGAGGTCGTTTGAAAAATGACTATTTTTAAGGCTAATATATTTAATATTTAAAAATACCAAAAATAGTGGAATTTTTCCGAAACTCAAAAATATAAGTTCTTATAGTCATTTTTATATGTAAACAACATTCTAAAACCAATGGAGATGGTTTCGGGTCCTAATTCCTTATTCTGCAAAATTTAGCATTTTGGCCCTTATAAATTTCATAGCGACCTTTCTAGATTTTAATTTTGACATAACTTTTGATTCCCGTTATGAAATTTCGATTTTTCAGATTCGTTGGAAAGATATTTTTAAATAGATTCTAAGATTTTTGGTTTCACTAAAATCCGTTAAATTTTGCATTCTGTACAGTCAGTCAAAGTTCAAGTTTGACTTTTCAAACTACCGCGTTATTTCTAACTCTTTTTATAATAAAAATTAAATCATTCATTCTAACTTCGATTTAAATCAAATTTGTGATCATTATTATTTAAATAAATTATTTTATATTGTCAAAATTCATTATAATTTTCTAAAATAAAATTTTTAAATTGGTTCTGATTTTGCGGGTTGTTACAGGTGGAGCTGTCGTCGAACTGGGGGAGGCTCGCCGGAGGGGAAGGCCACGGCGCGGAGGTGAGCGCCGGTCTTCGGTGGCGGTCTTCGGTGGATCGGCGACGGCGGTTTTAGATTTAGGTTTTCTTCTTTTTTTTTTTTTTATAAAACTGAATTCGTGAAAACAGAGAACGGGGGGGGGGGGGGGGGGGGGTTGGCTTTGTACAGGAGAAAGAGGGTTTTATTTAATTTATTTATTAATTTATTTTTAATATTAAATCCATAAAGTAACATTTTATTTCGAACTCAAAACGAGACCCACCGACTGTCGTCCCTAGCGTATTACCCCCATTCCGAACACAATGGGATATGTATCGTAAGTCAATTCGGCTGTTTCGATAGGTTTTTCTCAATATCAAATCATAAATCAGTGTATATTCAATTTTAAACGTACATTTCAAATTGCCGAGACCACATACTCACCCTAAAAATTCTCGAAAAATATTTTCTAGCTTCGTATTGACGATACGGTCCTAACAAAACTAGTTTCATCGAATTCTGAGACCGTTTGAAAAATGGCCAATTTCCAGTCGATTAAAATCAACTGAAACTGGTCAAACGCGTTTTCCTTTGCCACGCTCACATATTGATTCGAAAAATTATGAAATTTGAAACCTAGCAATAACTTAACATCACGGACCCAACAAAACTGGTTTCGTCGAAATCCGAGGTCGTTTGCAAAATTGCTATTTTTAAGGGCCTTATATATATAAAAATATATATAAATTCCACAGCGACTATTTCTAATTTTAAACTGGACATATCTTATCACTTCTAAGATGAAATCTCAGTTTGTTAACTTCGTTACAAAGATATAGTTATACAGATTCAAATATTTCTTGTTTCGTTCAATTCTGACTTATATTGAATTCTGTATATTCATTTGAAATTAGAAATCGAATTTTCGAACTACCGCGCCATTTTCAATTCCTTTTATAATTATATATAATTATTATATATTCTAACGACGACGTATATAATATATACGTTCGAATTATATTCAAAATAAATTTCTCGTCGATATTATTTAAAATAATTCATTTTAAATATTCAAAATTCGCTAAAATGGCCAAAATAAAAATTTCAAACTGGCTCGCATTTTACGGGTTGTTACAATCTCCCCCACTTAAAACTTTTCGTCCCCGAAAAGGAACAAAGTCGAAAGTGGTTTGATTAATCAACTCTACGTTCGATCTGGCTTTCATTCTCCAACTTTTCAGTTTCTGAGAATTTTCAAAATTTCAAAAATTTGGCTAACACCCTAAATTTTTGAAAAATTTCGCCATAACCTCCCCTGCAATGGGAGCATCGGGGAATTTCAAATAGCTTCCCCGGTCCTTCAGATCTCAAAAAGAAAAAGAAAAAGCCAAGCGGCTAGCCAATAGGCTCATAAAATCATCATCACCCAAACAAAACAGGAAATTATGTAGTAAACATGTACCTATTTGTCGGGCAAACAAATTTTATTTTCTGCTCTAGCCTCCTTGCTATGACCTGTTCAAAGATATATATGTATATGCAAGCAAATGCAACCAATTTTCAATATAATTCAATATTTGGTTCAATTAGGCATAATGGTTCAAAATTAGCAAACAAATGAACAAACAACACAAACATCAATCAATTAGTGAATTTAACGTTTCAAATTCATAATTTTGATACATATACAGAAAATCTTGTTTTTGATGCCAATTCACAACAAAGTGTTCTAGCTATATAAGATTTGGTTCTCACACCAGTCTAATGGAAATATATAGATATCACACCTTCGAAACACGAATATAAATACTGATGATGTGGCCACATCATCAGAATTATCCCCGAGTGTCTAGAATGTGACTCTATATCTATCCAGTATATTAAAATTTTAAATACACGTGGATCAGACGTATACGCAAAATCTTTATATACTGGACTGTCCAACTCAATATAAAGAGATAATCAAATACGAATAATTGATTTAAATTTTCAAAACAAAAATTTGTTTTCATTTGAAAAATATACTCTTCGCACTCGTTCTAGGATACTACTGATCCCATCTCTAACGAGTCATCCCCATTGGATGTTACTAATCCAATATCTGATGAATTCTTTCGTATGGTTCTAACGTGCCTTGTTCTCTGCTTTGTAAACCAAAGCTCTGATACCAAAAGAAACGACCCGCTACTTCCCCGTAAAGGAAAGCGTCGGATAGTTCGAGAACAAACCACAACAAAACGCATACAGAAGAACATTTCACTGTATATTACAACAATGCATCAGATTACAAGAATATACAGAGTATAAAAGAATATTACACAGAAATATCAGAGATTTAAATTACATTTAAATACATAGCAGCGGAAAATAATACAATACACAACTAGAAGGGATATACGGATACAAAGCTTTCCGGATATCGTTCCAGCTGTAAACCAGGATCCTGTGAATATAAATCTGCAAAACCAAAACTACTAGCTGCCCGTGTCAAAATAAGGGCACCCAGAGTTTAGGTTAAAACAATAAACTCCAGGTCAGTCATGTGACTGGTGTGAGAACTAAAACAGTTAATCTTTATTTTTAAAGTTAGGTAAATCAAGGGACCACGCCGTATAACACGGAACGGGTTTCCTCCCAAGAATACCAGTGCATAAAACAACAGCGCAATGCTAAATAAAGAAGAATGAAGCTATTATAAGACCCAGGTCCCATCACACAATGCAACGCAAGCCGGAGGATAGGGTTTTTACCTTATAACAGCCAAAGCATGCTTGATACGTTTAAAACACATTATTTGATACTAATATAAGTGCATAGTGTATAAAACAACTTCAAATCATAAGTATCAATCATAGGCGGCATGAGTGCCCCATCCCACTATGTCACCATACTAGGTTTTACAATTAAAACCGCAAATGTCACGTATTTGGAAATTGGATTTCCGTCTATGAACCGAGGCAAAAGATAGTCCTCAACCGATTCGAGACGCTCTAGCCCGCCCCTCAGGACCCAGACTCAGGTGGGCCCTTGGATCGTCAGGGCCGGTCCACCGATGTGGATTAAAATGCCTGAACATGCGTTTCCCCACCCTTTGGGGTGTAAACGAGCCAACGAATGGCTCCATCGGACCCGGATCGTCCGATCTAACCGAGGCGCCTCGCAACAGCAACAACCACACAGGTGAAAAGTATATAAATGTCAGGGCTGGTAGGTCACTGACACCACCCTAGCTAGAAAGAAACGCATGCCCTCCCTGATGTCCTCTCCCATTTCTGGTTCACAACCGGGGTGTGAGGCTCGCGAATTCACGTTACACAAAGCTGTGCCACACAGGCTGTGCTTTGATCATCACCACAAGACTTTGCTTTTCAACAGAAGCCTCGATCAATTGCCACTTAGGCATGCCACACAGGCAATTCACTCCATGCGTTTGATATCCATCAATATATAACCCCTGAGCTCGTACGTCTCAGAGAAGGGCGTTAAGCAAGAGAATAAATTCTCCGCCGCCAAACAGATATATATTTAATAGAGATCAATCACACGGACTAAAATCCAATGTCAGACACACAGTCCATTTACAAGTCCGTTCTGGGTCTGAACGAAACCGGAGGCACCTAGTACCCCGCATATCCATCGATCTCCAAGTACGTCTGGACGATCACCAACTGTTTCCATCTTCTTGGGTGTACAGCCCAATCAAGATCATCAGTTATCACCCAAACGACGTGAAGACTTCCGGTCTTCGACCACCGTCTTCATCTTCGACACCACGTCGAATCAGTTATTCAGAATGGGATAAACCCGGTCTTTCTGAATAACTCGCGTATATATTATAAAAGTGTTACACAAACACAACATACGCCTCATTCCAATTCAGAATATTCTTTTATTCAAATATTCCTATACTTTGGGAAAAGTTCCCATTAATTTTATCCAAGATAAATTCTTTAAATTTATTCTTTAATCTCCTTTGAATATCAATTCAAAGTAGTCGGGATTAGCGAACCACACCGAAGTAATCATTTATTTTATTTCCCAATCCCAACCTATTCATCCCATGAAGTAAAACTGGTAGTACTTCATATCTAACACCACAGTGTTATCGGTAATTCAATTACCATTTCACGTTCAAATCTAATTAAAGATTTAACTATCGCTTGGAGTAAAACTGGTGATACTCCATTCTCGATCTTTTCAATCTATTTAAAGATTCATTAAAACTCCACTTAGTTTTAATCTTTAACTGGGGTAAAGAATCAGTGTCATTTAAAACACGGTTCACGATAAACCCAAAATCACATTCCATTAATTATCGGGTTAAAGAACAAGTGTTATTTAAAACACTGCTCACGATAAACCCAAAAATCAATATCAATTCAATTCCAATTAAATATTATTTAATTGGTACACTTCATTAAATCTAAATAAAAAGATTTAATCTTTTCTCAACTGGGTTCAAGAACAGTGTTAGTGAAGACACCATTCACGACAAACCCAAATCACATTTGATATTCAATACAAGGCTCTGAATAGAAAATATATGCTTATATTCAATATCAAATTCTACGATTAACAAATGTCGTATTGGAAATAACGATATATATATATCTTTCAAATTCCCATAACACTATCTGTATCATCACGAAATCCAACATCGAAATATTCCGAAGACAATTTCGATTCAAATCCATTCCAATGCAATCATTGGAAATTCTGGTTATTTTTACAACTCTTTTCAAATTCAATTTATTTATTTAAAAATAAATAGAATTATAATTCTAGTTCAAAACTAGTTCATTTCGATAAAAATCTATTTTTATCTTTTCAAACATGGAGTTTTTCATCCCAAATCTTCACAAATCATTTCTTATGATTTTACACAAATTATTACTATTTTTAATAATTTTATCAAGGCCCGTACAGTCGATTTCCACCAATGGCCATCGAACTGCACGTATAGCGACCTTTTTCCAATTTGATTTGGACATAATTCCAAATCCAACCGTTAGATTTCAAATTTCTAACATTCATTAGAAAGCTCTTTTCGATACGAACCCAACGGTTCCGGTTTTAGGAGGATCCGACGGTCGGATCTCCCGTAATGTCCGTTTGAAATAAATGGTCGAAATTCACGAACTGCCACGGCGCGGCGCGTTCAATTCAGGCCATTATATTATATATATAATATATACTTCGTCGATTTCTATTTAAAACGAATTATATAAATAGTTTTAAATTCGTTTCAAAAGCAATTTCAACTTCCATTTCAATTCAAATCAAAATTGAATTCTTCTTTATAAATTCGTTTTAAAATTCATTTCTATTTAATTCAAATTTCAATTCAATTTGAATTCATTTCAATTCACTTTCGATTCAATTTGAATTCGTTTTCAATTCAATTCATTTCGAAATCGTTTTCAATTCAATTCATTTCGAAATCGTTTTCAATTCAATTCATTTCGAAATCGTTTTCAATTCAATTCATTTCGAAATCGTTTAAAATCGATATAAATATCGTTCACGTCAAAATGGCGTCAATCTAATCAACACGGCTTCATATATTGATATTTTCAAATATTCCATTTCGAATATTTCGATTTCAAATATTTCTATTTTAAAACTGGAATGAGGCCCAATCAATTACCATATAAAGTTAATTATATGGATTTTCATACAACACATGTATATAATAGCATGGAAAAATAATCAACCATCAACCAAAGTGCACTACACTGTATAAGCATCAAATATAGATATCCAACGCTTAAAACAGCATGTCAATCAACCGATCGACATATTCAATCAATCGGGATGAGTGAACTTCAAATTTCATCCCAACACCCGTGTGGGGTTTCAAAACAATCAAACAAATATTTTATTTGTGCAGTTGGGCGATGTGTAAAATTTATCGACCCAATCAATGTCTTTCAAATAGGTGTACATAAACAAACCGTCTGGTTTGTAAATGAATATTTATTTTATTCACTTCACGTTAAAAATCATATTTTTAACGACAAAACATTTTATTCCAACATATGAATTTCTATTATTCATTTACACAATAAAATGATATTTTTATTTTCTAACATATTTTAGAAAATTTCGGCGGCATAACGGCACGATACTAGAAACGGGACGAGGCCTAGCCTTATCCCCGGTCTAGTGAAGGCCCACGCCATTCACACATCAATCAAATCCACCAAACAATCAAATTCAAATCAAATCATCAAGCTAATTTATGCAACCAAACAAACAAGTCCATGGTCTGTGGACGATTGTGTCGGGTGCTACTAAGCACCGTCTGCATCCTAGTATATATATATAACTAGAAAGTAAATTTGAAGGGTGAGAAATTCTCACCTATAGCTATCCTAGCTCCACGGCACTTCATTTGCAGAAGTCTTCGTCGTTTCGCCCTTTTGTCACCTTCGTTGACCGCGGCCACTACATATGTAAAAACCGAATTTTTACTACGCTAATTCAATATATAAAAATCACATTTTTACTTTGCTATTCAATATATAAAAATCGAATTTTTCTTTCGACAATATAAAAGATTATATTTTTATAACTTTACAACATAAATAAAAACCAGTTTTTAAAGTAAATAAAATTCCGTTTTTAAACAAAATAAAATTCAGATTTTAAACTCTTTAAAATTTAAGTTTTAAACTTTTAAAATTTCAGTTTTTAAACTTTTAAAATTTCAGTTTTAAACTTTTAAAATTTCAGTTTTAAACTTTTAAAATTTCAGTTTTTAAACTTTTAAAATTTCAGTTTTTAAACTTTTATTATTTCAGTTTTTAAACTTTTATTATTTCAGTTTTTAAACTTTTAAAATTTCCGTTTTTAAACTTTTAAAATTTCCGTTTTAAACTTTTAAAATTTCAGTTTTTAAACTTTTATAATTTCAGTTTTTAAACTTTTATAATTTCAGTTTTTAAACTTTTATAATTTCAGTTTTTAAACTTTTAAAATTTCAGTTTTTAAACTTTTATTTATATAAAATAAAAAATAAAACAAATAAATTAAAAAACGACTTACAGGGGGGGGACTGTCGGGGAAGAGGCCCCTTGGCCTGAGGTGGCGCCGCCTTGGTCGGAGCAGCACTGGGGTGGTCGGAGGACGAGCAGGAGGCGGCGACAGGGCTTCAGGTAGGTGGCGGCGGATCTGCGGTGGAGTGGAGGTCTCGCGGTTTTCTACTGAGGAGGGGGGTGGAGCTGTCGTCGAACTGGGGGAGGCTCGCCGGAGGGGAAGGCCACGGCGCGGAGGTGAGCGCCGGTCTTCGGTGGCGGTCTTCGGTGGATCGGCGACGGCGGTTTTAGATTTAGGTTTACTTCTTTTTTTTTTTTTTTATAAAACTGAATTCGTGAAAACAGAGAACGGGGGGGGGGGGGGTTGGCTTTGTACAGGAGAAAGAGGGTTTTATTTAATTTATTTATTAATTTATTTTTAATATTAAATCCATAAAGTAACATTTTATTTCGAACTCAAAACGAGACCCACCGACTGTCGTCCCTAGCGTATTACCCCCATTCCGAACACAATGGGATATGTATCGTAAGTCAATTCGGCTGTTTCGATAGGTTTTTCTCAATATCAAATCATAAATCAGTGTATATTCAATTTTAAACGTACATTTCAAATTGCCGAGACCACATACTCACCCTAAAAATTCTCGAAAAATATTTTCTAGCTTCGTATTGACGATACGGTCCTAACAAAACTAGTTTCATCGAATTCTGAGACCGTTTGAAAAATGGCCAATTTCCAGTCGATTAAAATCAACTGAAACTGGTCAAACGCGTTTTCCTTTGCCACGCTCACATATTGATTCGAAAAATTATGAAATTTGAAACCTAGCAATAACTTAACATCACGGACCCAACAAAACTGGTTTCGTCGAAATCCGAGGTCGTTTGCAAAATTGCTATTTTTAAGGGCCTTATATATATAAAAATATATATAAATTCCACAGCGACTATTTCTAATTTTAAACTGGACATATCTTATCACTTCTAAGATGAAATCTCAGTTTGTTAACTTCGTTACAAAGATATAGTTATACAGATTCAAATATTTCTTGTTTCGTTCAATTCTGACTTATATTGAATTCTGTATATTCATTTGAAATTAGAAATCGAATTTTCGAACTACCGCGCCATTTTCAATTCCTTTTATAATTATATATAATTATTATATATTCTAACGACGACGTATATAATATATACGTTCGAATTATATTCAAAATAAATTTCTCGTCGATATTATTTAAAATAATTCATTTTAAATATTCAAAATTCGCTAAAATGGCCAAAATAAAAATTTCAAACTGGCTCGCATTTTACGGGTTGTTACAATCCTGTTAAATAGAAATCTGCAAAACCAAAACTACTGACTGCCAGTGTGGAAAATATGGGCACCCATAGTTTAGGAAGGAGCAGTAAACTCCAGGTCAGTGATTGGACTGGTATGAGAACACAAAACAATTATTAATTTGATTTTAAAGTTAGTTAAGTCAAGGGACCACGTCGTATAACACGGAACGGGTAAACCCCCAAGAATACCAGGGCATAAATAAACAACACAATGCTAATTTAAGAAAAACAAAGCTATTATAAGACTCGGTTCCATCACACAATGCAACGCAAGCCGAAGGATAGAGTTTTACCATATAATAGCCAAAAATACTTGGTACGCGAAATTTCTCTTTTATTATTACTATAAGTGCGTAGTGTAGAAATGAATTTCGAAAGTAAATGTATCAATCATAGACGGCATGAGTGCCCCTATCCCACTATGTCGCCATATACAGGTTTACAATTAAAACCGTAAAGCTCGTATTGGAAAGTTGGATTTCCATCATGATGGCTCCTGATTTGAAAGATCTATCGCGTAGTGCAATACTCTATGGCTTACGTCGCAGGTATGCGAAAACACCGTAATGCACATCCGCACTTTTGGGAAACCAAGTATTACTACGGCTTACGTCCCGGCGAGAGAAAACACCGCTTACTCTATCCCTATATGGGAATCGGGGAAAATGCCATATCCCTCATCTCGGTCGACTGAATCCATACTAATATCGAAATCATACTGATGACAATCAGTTCACCATCATACCGGGGTGTGAGGCTCGCGAAGTTACTCTAATTAAAGCTATGCTTTGATCATAATCCACAAGGCTCTGCTTTTTAACAAAAGCCTTGATCCATGCATCTTAGCACGCCATATTGTCAATCTATACCATACCATTGATTTCTGCCAATATATAACCTCTGAGCTCATACGTTTAAGAGAAGGGTGTTAAGCAAGAGAATAAATTCTTCACCACCAAACAGATATATATTAGCAGAGATCAACGAATACATCGTAAAGGAATACAACGCAGACATACAATCCATTTACAAGTTTGTTCTGGGTCTGAACGAAACCGAAGGCACCTTATTCCTCGTCCCATATGTCCAATACTGAAGAGAGGCCCTCGCATATCCGAACCATCAACAAGTACGTCCGGACGGCTACCACTATAGCCCCTTCAAGGTAGGTACTCCAATCATGGGCATCAGTAGCAATTCATCCATTCGGTGTGAAGATCGTCGGTCTTGCACCGTCTTCAATCTCTTCGACAATTAATCGTCGCATTCATTATTCATAATGGGTTAAACCCGGTCCTTTCAAATAACTTGCCTAATTTATAATCCGGTGCTATAAAAACACATCCAACGCCTCATTCTAATTCACAATATTCTTTTAATAAAATATTCATAATTTTAGGGAAGGGTTCCCATTAATTTTATCAAATATAAATTCTTTTGAATTTATTCTTTTTAATCTCAAAAACCATTACTTAATGATTATTCGAATTTAAGAAATTAATCTTATCTTTATCCGGGTTAAAGCACAAATGTTATTTTAAAAACATTGTTCACAATAAACCCAAAATCATCTTCCATCAAAATGGAATCTACATGGAAATCATAATAGTATATAATCGTAATAAATTCCCGTATCAGACTAATAATATAAATGGAATAGCAGAAAAGCCTTTTAAATTCCATATAAAGTAACAACCTTCATTCACAGAAGCTCATCTTGATTATTACCGAATCGAATTCCATTCAATTCCAATTTAATATATTAAATTGGAAAACTTTACTTTGGAAAATTCCCATTTAAATCTTAATGAAAGATTTATAAATTCCAAATTATTTCTTAACTGTTAATTGGGTTAAAGAACAAATGTTATTTAAAACATTGTTCACGATAAACCCAAAAATCCAATTCTTTTATTCAATTCCAATTTAATATAAATTAATTGGTAAATTTTCCTAAATCTTAATTAAAAGATTTATTCTTTTCTAAACTGGGTTTACAAACAGTGTTATCAAAGACACCATTCACGACAAACCCAAAATCCAATTTGACATTAAATATAAGGTTCTGAATAGAAAATATATCAGCTTATATTCAATAACAAATTCTGAAACCAACAAATACTGTATTGGGAATAACAATATATATATACACACACACATATATATATATATATATATATATATATATTCCAAATTCCCATAACAATATCTTTATAGTAAATGAATCCAACATCAGAATATTCCAAAGATAATTTCTATTCAAATCCATTCCAATTTATTCTTTGGAAAATTCTGGTTATTTTTAAAACCATTTTTAAATCCAATTTATTTATTTCTAAAAATAATTAAATTATTATTCTAGTTAATAACTAGCTTATTCCATTAAAAATATTTTTTTATCTTTTAAAAATTGGAGTTTTTCATCAAAAATCTTTCCAAAACATTTATTATGATTTTACATAATTTTTACATATTTTTGGTAATTTTATTATCGCCCATACAGTCGGTTTCCAATAATGGCCACCGAACTGCATCTATAACAACCTTTTCTGAAATTAATTTGGACATATCTCTAAATCTAACCGTTAGATTTCAAATATCTTACATTGATAGAAAGCTCTTTTCGATACGAACCAATGGTTTCAGTTTTAGGAGAATCTGACGGTCGGATCTCCCGTAATGTCAATTTGAAGTTAATGGTCGAAATTTGCGAACGAACGCTGCGCGGTGCGTTCTATTCAGGCCATTATATATATATATATATTATATATTTCATTGATTTCCATTTAAATCATATTTTATATATCGTTTATAAGTTCATTTTAAAATTATTTCAACTTCATTTTCAATTTTTAATCAAAATTGAGTATTCCATATTTTTATCATATTAATATGATAATCTTTTCTACTTTGCTATCATGTAAATGATTTACATTTTAATGATTTAGTAATACAATTACAATGTAATTTCATTGTTTAAACATTTTATTTAAAACATTGAATATTTTCAATCATTCCTACATACACAACAAAAATGTATATTTTTATTGTTAACATATTCTAGTCCAAACAATGAATATTTTGATGAATCATACTTACATTAAAAATGTAATTTTTAATGTTAGAACATTTTTATTCAAAAAATGAAGATTTTAATGAATTATACTTACATTAAAAATGTAATATTTGTTATTGAAATATTTTTATTCAAACTTGAATCTTTTTCACCATTTCTTATATACAATGAAAATGTAAATTTTTATTGTTAAACCTTCTTATTTCAATCAATGAATATTTTTCATTATTTCTATATTCAATAAAAATTTGAATTTTTTATTGTTTAACTTTTCATTTCAAACAAATGGTCATTTTCATATATTCTACATATAAATGATTTACATTTTAATAAGCAAAATATCTTTAATAAATCAAACATACAATAAAAATATAATTTTTTTATTGTCTAATCTTTTTATTGAATCAATAAAAATGTAATTCTCATTGTATTAAACATTTTATTTAGAAATGTTGAATATTTTCAATCTTTTCTACCCACAAATAAAAGTGTGCATTTTTATTGTTAATGTATTCTATTTCAAACAATGAATATTTTATTCATTCATACATACAATAAAAATGTGATTTAAATTGTATAAACATTTTCTTTTCAAAACAATAAATGTTTTATTGGTTCATACAATCAATAAAAAATGATATTTTTATTGTTTAAATACTTTCATTCAACACATGAATATTATATTCAGCGCATACGTATTTTATATCCTTTACGGGATATTATTTATAAAATATTCTTTATCTACCAAATTGGAATGTGACCCAATCAAGTACCATATAAAGTTATTTGTATGGATTTCATACATCACATGTATGCAACAATAGTGATAAATAATGATTTAAAAATTCATACAATGTCCAGAGTGCATTTTACAACTGTGTGAGCATTAAATTAAATAAATAACGCTCATCACAGACTGTCAATCCATCGATTGACATACAACTAAATATTGGGAATAGTGTATGTCAAATATCATACCAATACCCGTGTGGGGTTTTCAAACAACAACAGTTTATTTATTTGTGCAATTGGGCGATGCGTAAAATTTATCATCCCAATCATATCAGATAAATGGGTGTACATAAACAAATCATCCGATTTGTAAATGAATCTTTCTTTCTTTCTTTTCATGATAATTTAATGCTATTCATATATATGCGTTAAAAATATATTTTTAATGATAAAATATTTTATTCAACATATGAATGTTTTATTTTCTATTTCCCACCACAATCACATCACAATATAGTCCAAACAAACAATCATGGTTTCAATCAAAGGTGTCGGGGGCTACTAAGTACCGTCTGAATAATTATATATATATATATATATATATATGCAACTGCAAATAAATTGAGTGAGGAGTTCTCACCTTTGGTTTCCACTCTGACTGCTTAATTTTTGAATTTCTGAACAGTTTGGATTTTTCGAAATTCCAACGCAATCTTCTTCACACTGTTCGCAGTAAAATCATACTTTTAATGTGATGTTTATATATTTAAAAATCGCATTTTTAAACAACGATAAATTTAAATAAAAATCATATGTTTCTATACAATGCAAAATCATGTTTTCCTATACAATGAAAAATAATGTTTTCCTATACAAAGAAAAATTATGTTTTTATATACAATGAAAAATAATGTTTTTATGCATAATGAAAACTAATGTCCTTATATACAATGAAAAGTAATTTCTTTCTATACAGTGAAAAGTAATATTTTTATAAACAATGAAAAATCATATTTCTCTTTAAGCTATACATATAAAGATTACATTTTTAAACTGTTCTATATATTTTATAAAAATTCCAATTTTAATTTCAAAGTTATTTATATGGAAATCCATATTTTAAAAACAAAGTATTTATAAATAAAAATCACATTTCTATAACATTATACATATATTAAAAATTAATCTCATTTTTAACAAGGCTGTTTATTTAATCAAAATCAATGCTATTTTTATTTAATAAAATCATTGCTATTTTTATTTAGCAATCATATTTATAAAAATCTTATTTTTATTTCTAAAAAAATCATATTTATATTTTTTTAAATAATGTTATTTATATATTTTAAAGGTAATGTTATATATATATATATATTAAAAGTAATGTTATTTTCCATTTATAAAAGCAATGCTATTTTCTTTTTATAAAAAAAATGCTAATTTTTATTACAAATCATATTTTATTCCAATGTTATTTGAGTAATAAAAATCACATTTTAAAACTAAATCATTCACAATAAAAACCATATTTTAATACTATTAAAAACAATGCTTTATTTAAATTTAAAAACAATGTTATATATATTTAAAACAAGATTCTTATATATTATTTTATATTTATTTCAGATTTTAAACAAATATTTCTTTGTTAAATAAAATCTGAATTTAAAACTATGATTTTTAAATTAACTAATTAAAAAGAAAACAACCTTTCCTCCTTGCTGTTAATTGCGTCAACCTCTTTCAGTTTACAGTCGATCAAAGCTCGAATCCTAGGGTTCCAATTTCCGGCCGTCACAAGCTATCGGATGGCGATCTGAGTATGCCTCGACGTCGCCCCCTCTGGCGCCTCCCTATGGCCAGAACTCTGGAGAGATCGACGCCCTGACGGTGCTGGAAATGGCGTATGAAAGTCCTCACTTCGAGGCAACAGTTGGGCACCCACGTCGATTTATACATGATCAAACCCGTATGATATGGTAGTGCTCGACAATCTCCTTAATATTTGCGAAGAACCCATACTAAAATTCGATTTGGACGATGGGAATTTAGGCATTGAATTGGGTACGGAAATGGCTATTGATTTTGAAGATGGCGGTGGTCTGAAATTAGAACAAGGGTTTAGGGTGAGTAGTATATATAGTATGTATATTTTATAATATTAAATTCATATATTGTTTTATAATGAAGTTTTACCCTCTGAACTCCCAATCTGAAACACCCCACCTCCGTTAAGGTCACTCACAAAGGGAATGACTTAACTTTGGTGGAGCATTATAGGTAAAAGACACAGATAATTTACAAGACATATATATAAGCAACGGAAAAAACCAAATTTATTTCATACGTGGTTCATAATAAAACATTACAACAAAATGTCTCAAAACAACTTCCAAATCATTACATCAAAATCTCTATCTTGATTATTACATAAAGAAGCATAAAACATAAATAAAACTGCATAAATCCCCAAGTAGTAGTGTGTCCAAAGCCATAGCTAAAGATAAGAGGTTCCAAGCTATACATCATAGAGTCTTCAAGCTTGCAAAGATGAACGGTCCAAATTAAGCTGAGTTATTCCCTCCCTGGCAACCTGAGGTGGGGGGATGCAAGAAAAGAGGGCGAAAGAAAAATGGGTCAGACATAAGTTTGGTAAGTCTAGTGATTATTCAGCATGTAAACTGGAAGAGAACCCTGACATGAACAAACTATACGCAGGACAATAACAAAGAAATAAGGTAACATAGGATAAGGCAAGATAAACAAGGCAAGATAAATAATCATACTATCGCACTCAAATCCATATTCTCTGCACCTACTAGATATTTCAATCATTATCATGAGTTCAAACCCAGTGATACCTTTTTATCGATCGGCTCTTACTCGCCCGCATTTACTACTTGTGTCATACAGCCCCGCTCGATTGTAGATACATGTGTTGGTCCCACCATGGGGTGTATCAAATCCTATGGTGGCATCCCGACATGATTCAAGGTGCACAATGTATAACTACTGATGCCCAGTGCCTGTTTTTTCCACTCCGGAGTACGTGCACGTCCGTACTCCGTTGGAACCTACACTGACATACCAACCGCCATTGTTTTGACCGCTTATAATCAGCCCAGTAATCATGCCCCACCCTGCCTAGTTAAGGGTACCATGATACATCTATGTGGGTTGCTAAAATGGGTCCCCGTTACTAGGGTTTTCTAATCAACATTAAATTGGTTAAGTGTCCAAGTTACCCTAACCCTACCCATCAGTTTATTTAACATGTTGTATTGGTTAAGTGTTGCCTTAATTAACTAAACCCTACCATTCCTGACTTAGCTTTGATTCATTCATTAAAGCATCAACCACTCACATTAGACATGTATTGTTGCGGTTACTGGATGTGTCGGTCGGGTCCAGGCAGTTTTACACTGCAACTCAGTCTAACCTCGGGTTCTTTTGGGTTCGATGCACTAACCTCCCACATTAGATATATATTGTTACGGTTGCTGGATGTGCCGGGTGGTTCCGGCCAGTCTTACACTATAACTCAATCTAACCTCGGGTTAGGCATATTCGTCTTTTCTAAATTTACATATTTACCTCTTTATATTTATATGTAAATTATTGTCATTCAAGTCCGGCCCCACATTCCCTTTTAAATCAAGTTCACAATTTTAGGTATAAAAATTTATACCACTTTATGCCATAAAATATTTACATGTTTTTGAGCCAAATATGCTAATTATATGTAATTTCATATTTTTCCATAATGTTACCCCTGTTAAACGTTCGCATAAATCACATAAAATGTTAGGCTCGATACATAACCTAACTTATACACAAAAGGGAAAAAGAGGAACAAGTAATAATTCCAACATCACAAAAATATGGATCTAACTACACATATATCATATGAATTTGGCATAGAACAATATACATTTAATTATGAACTTGCAAATTTAGATCTACTCAACATGAATCGTGAAATAGGGATTTTGCATAGGACTACATAAACTTAAAATTAGGCATGTAGTCGTGAACTTGCAAATTATTTGGATCAAATTTAACATGAACCTAATCATATCAGCATGTAGTTTTGGTCATATATGTGAACATGGTTGAACTTGCGTAAAATTCCCAAATTGACATACACATATAGGTGTCATTACCAAATCATACAACATGAAATGTTATCGCCAAATTATACAACATGGTATGTCATCGCCATGATATGTCATTGCCAACTTATTCAACATAATATGTCATTTCCAATTTATTCAACATGATATGTCATCGCAAAATTACACAACATATATGTCATAGCCAAATTATACAACATATGGATTCATTGCCAAGCATTTAGCATTTATCATCAAAACATATACAACATAATCAAAAACTTAATCATGATAAGGGTCATAGTCTTAATCAATTCAGTTTAACAAAAAGGATATGCATAAATTTACATAGGGCTGTTCTACATCTAGTTATTTAGTCACAATTCTAATATTGTTTAGGTCTAAATGATAACTGGACTTACAAAAAGGAGACTAGTCTTGTGTTCTGGGATCTGTATTCTGAAATTGAATAGCTCTCCTTTGTTGTAGACATTGAATTCTCTAAGTTGAATTAGGTTTGATTTACAATTCCTAACTTGCTTTCTAGTTGAAGGAGAATGGCGGCAACTCTAGGTTGAGTTCTTACAGCATGACGGTCTTAGGAATATTTTTGTGTGGCTTAGGTTTTGGATTTAGGTTGCTTATATAGAAGTTTGATTTAATAGGAGCCGTCAGATCAACCTAGGGCAAATCAATGCCATTCAAACCTAAAAGAACCAACCAGAACATGCCACACAAATCCTAATGACACAGCAAATCGTCATAGGAAGAAACACATCAGTTTTCAGATCTGGCCCGAGGGGAAGGTCGACCAAATACTGGTATTGCCCCTTCTTGACCTAGGCAGCCCATCGATAAAGTCCATTGAAATGCTATCTCATTTCCACTGTGGGACCTCTAGAGGGTGAAGCAAACAACCAGGCTTCTTTTGCTCCGCCTTGACTTTCTGGCATATTAAGCACTTAGAGACGAGTTTGGCTACATCCCTTTTCATGCCATTCCAAAAGAAAACCCGTTTTACATCTTTATACATCTTGTCTCCAATTGGGTGTATGGTTAACTTGGAATGGTGTGCCTCTTCGAGAACCTTCTTCACCAAATCCCTTGCTTGTGGGACGCATAGCCTTCCATCCTGCCTCAACCAACCCTTATCATCGATGGAGTATCTATTGAGGTACTAGAAGTCTCACCTCTAATTAGCTTATCCATCACATCAACTAGGTGAGGGTCTTCACGTTGCGCGGTTCCTATTGAGTCCAAAAGAGTAAGCCGCACTTCTAGCGATGCTAACAAACCAGTCACATGATCGATGGAGGATCTAAAGTCAAAGTTGGCTATGTATTCCAAGCTCTGCCTTTTTACAAAGAGAGGGCTTAAGGTTAGCTTCTTTCTACTCAAGACGTCTGCTACTACATTACCCTTGCAAGGGGTATAGGAAATCTCGAAATCGTAGGATGCCAAGAACTCCATCCACCTTTGTTGCCTCAAGTTAAGATCATTCTGCGAGAAAAGGTACTTCAACGATTTATGGTCAGTATACAATTCAAACTTCTCACCTAGGAGATAATGGCGCCAAGACTTAAGCACAAAGACAATGGCAGCCAACTCTAGATCGTGGGTAGGGTAGTTTTTCTTGTGTACTTCCAATTGTCTTCCTCCGTAAGCTACTACCTTCCCTTCTTGCATCAAGACAGCACCTATTCCCGTACCACATGCGTCCATGTATACGGTAAACATCTTTCTCCCATCCGGTAATGTCAGAACTGGGGCTGTTGTTAGAGCCCTCTTTAATCGTTGGAAAGCAACATCGCAATCCAAATCCCAATTGAAAGTTAGGTTCTTCTTCGTCAACCTTGTAAGTGGAGCTGAGATTTTCGCAAAGTCTTTGATGAACTTTCGATAAAATCCCACTAGCCCAAGGAAGCTTCGGACTTCGGTTGCATTTCGTGGAACCTTCCAATCTTGCACCGCAACTAATTTTGCGGGGTCCACAGCTAAACCTTCCTTGGATACCACATGTCCGAGAAATCTTACTTCCTCTCACCAGAAGTGGCATTTGGAGAATTTGGCTTTCAACTGATGTGCTCGAAGAGTATCCATAACTTCTTTTAAATGCTAAGCATGCTCTTCCTCACTCTTTGAGAAAATCAAAATGTCAGTCATCTACGAAGACCACCACAACCTTATTGAGGAACTCTCTGAACAACCTGCTCATCAAATCAATGAAGTAAGCATGTGTGTTTGTCAGGCCGAAAGGCATGACAAGCCACTCGAAGAAACCATCCGGAGTTCTGAACGCAGTCCTATCAATGCTGTCTTCAGCCACTCTTAGCTGATGAAACCCGGTAGCCGGATCTAGTTGGGAAAAAACCGATGCTCCTACAAGTTGATCGAACAATTCATCTATTCTTGGGAGTGGGTGCCTATTCTTCTTGGTCAGCTTGTTTAGCTCCCTATAATCAACGCATTGGCGAAGCGAACCATCTGCTTTGGTTGTGAATACTACTGGAGCACCCTATTCAGAAATACTCCGCTTTATAAACCCCTTCTCAAGCAACTCTTTAACTTGCTTGCTGAGTTCTTTCCTCTCCCTTGGAGCCATGTGTCTAAGGGGTAAAGCAACGGGTTTTGCATTATCAACGAGGTATATGAGGAAGTCTATCTCCCGCTTCGGAGGTAACCCCTTTACCTCTTCAAAGACATCTGAGTATTCACGGACTACTCTAACAGACTGCAAATTCGCAATAGACACATCAAGAGACTCTAGATAGCTAAGCATAACAGAGTTCACGTGATTACAAGAAATTTCGAGAGTGTTACCGAGACGAGTCATGAGTCTAACCACTCTCCTTTCATAATCGAGGATGGCACCATTATTGGATAGCCAATCCATGCCTAGAATTAACCCATAGCCTGCGAAGCCCAAAACATAGGCATTACATCTAAACCCCGCACTTAGTATAGAAATTTCCAAATCCAAACAAACCATGGACAAATAAGTTGAGCCCCCAATTGGATTTGAAACAACCAAGGGATCCTCTACTAAACTAGTGTCTAGGTGCAGAGATTCAACTAAAGCAGTAGATATAAAGGAGTGCGATGCGCCAGAATCAAAGTGTGTATGAACAGGATGATCAAAAAGATAAACTAAACTCTCAATAGACACATTTCTACCTCATTCTTTCGGAGGTTCCATGAGAGCGTGAACCTGCCCTCTAGAAGTAGATCCAGCTCTCTGCCCTTGCCCTTGCTTTCTTGGGTAGTCGTTAGCCATGTGTCCTGTCTCGCCGCAATGGAAACAACCACCCATCTTCCTCTTCTTCTTTCTGCAGTCCTTAACCAGATGTCCAGGAATGTCACAAAAGTTACACTTCCTCTTGTCACAGGGTTTGTTGTTTTTCCCGCCTTTCTTGGAATCTGTATTCTTGCTCTCTGATCCTTCCCCTTTCTTATCTTGAGATACTTCAACCTTTGTCTCTTTCTTGCCAGCCTTATCTTCTTCTTGTAATAGTGCCATGAACACCAGTCTCTCATAAGTCGCTCGCATAGGTATATGGGACATAGCTACGCTATGCAGTGGCTTATTCAATCCTTTAACAAAACAGAGAGCCTTCTTATGTGGAGTGTTCACTAACTCCAATCCGAACCTAGCCAGCTGGTTGAGTTGGTTAACGTATTCCTTGACTGATATACTCCCCTTTTTGGGAGCTAAGAACTTCTCCATCTGTAGGCTTCATTTAGCTTGTGAGAGGAATTTCACTTCAAACCTCATTCTAAAATCCATCTAAGTTTCAACTTGTGGGAAGGTTAAGATCCCCAGACATGCTGAAACGAAAAAGGAAAGATTCGAAACAAAGGATAAAAAGATAGTGCATATGGCTTTAGGTGATTATGCCTTTTTAAAATAAAACAACATTTTTTCTTGAAAATTTCTTCTTTAAACTTCTTTTTGAAAACAACTTTCAAAAATTTTATCTGATCTGGTAAACCTTTGCTCTGATACCAAGTGAAACACCCCACCTCCATTAAGGTCACTCACAAAGGGAATGCCTTAACTTTGGTGGAGCATTATAGGTAAAAGACATAGATAATTTACAAGACAGATATATATAAGCAGCGGAAAAAACAAATTTATTTCATACGTGGTTCATAACAAAACATTACAACAAAATGTCTCAAAACAACTTCCAAATCATTACATCAAAATCTCTGTCTTGATTATTACATAAAGAAGCATAAAACATAAATAAAACAGCACAAATCCCCAAGTAGTAGTGTGTCCAAAGCCATAGCCAAAGATAAGAGGTTCCAAGCTATACATCACAGAGTCTTCAAGCTTGGAAAGATGAACGGTCCAAATTAATCTGAGCTATTCCCTCCCTGGCTACCTGAAGGGGGGAGACGGAAGAAAAGAGGGTGAAAGAAAAATGAGTCAGACATAAGTTTGGTAAGTCCAATGATTATTCAGCATGTAAACTGGTAAGAAAACCCTGACATGAATAAACTAGACGCAGGACAATAACAAAGAAATAAGGTAACATAGGATAAGGCAAGATAAACTAATCATACTATCGCACTCAAATCTGTATTCTCTGCACCTACTAGATATTTCAACCATTATCATGAGTTCAAACCCATTGATCCCTTTTTATCGATCGGCTCCTACTCGTCTGCATTTACTACTTGTGTCATACGGCCCCTTCGATTGTAGATACCTGTGTTGGTCCCACCATAGGGTATATCAAATCCTATGGTGGCAACCCGACACGATTCAGGGGGCACAGTGTATAACTATTGATGCCCAGTGCCTGCTTTTTCCACTCCGGAGTACGTGCACGCCCGTACTCCGTCAGAACCTACACTGACGCACCAACCGTAATTGTTTTGACCGCTTATAATCAGCCCAGTAATCATGCCCCGCCCTGCCTAGTTCAGGGTACTATGATACATCTATGTGGGTTACTACTGAAATAGGTCCCTGTTACTAGGGTTTTCTAATCGACATGTTAAATTGGTTAAGTGTCCAAGTTAACCTAACCCCACCCATCAGTTTAGTTAACATGTTGTATTGGTTAAGTGTTGCCTTAATTAACTTAACCCTACCATTCCTGACTTAGCTTTAATTCATTCATTAAAGCACCAACCACTCACATTAGACAGGTATTGTTGTGGTTATTGGATGTGTTAGTCGGGTCCGGGCAGTTTTACACTGCAACTCATTCTAACCTCGGGTTCTTTTGGGTTCGATGCACTAACCTCCCACATTAGATATATATTGTTACGGTTGCTGGATGTGCCGGGCGGTTCCGACCAGTCTTACACTATAACTAAATCTAACCTCGGGTTAGGCATATTCGTCTTTTCTAAATTTACATATTTACCTCTTTATATTTATATGTAAATTATTGTCATTCAAGTCAGGCCCCACTTTCCCTTTTAAATCAAGTTCATAGTTTTAGGTATAAAAATTTATACCACTTTATGCCATAAAACATTTACATGTTTATGAGCCAAATATGCCAATTATATGTAATTTCATGTTTTTCCCCAACGTTACCTCCGTTAAACATTCACATAAATCACATAAAATGTTAGGCTCGATACATAGCCTAACTTATACACAAAAGGGGAAAAAGAGGAACATGTAATAATTCCAACACCGCAAAAATATGGATCTAACTACACATGTATCATATGAATTTGGCATAGAACAATATACATTTAATTATGAACTTGCAAATTTAGATCTACTCAACATGAATCGTGAAATAGGGATTTTACATAAAACTACATAAACTTAAAATTAGGCATGTAGTTGTGAACTTGCAAATTAGTTGGATCAAATTTAACATGAACCTAATCATATTAGCATGTAGTTTTGGTCATATATGTGAACATGGTTGAACTTGCATAAAATTCCCAAATTGACATACACATATAGGTGTCATTACCAAATCATACAACATGAAATGTCATCGCCAAATTATACAACATGGTATGTCATTGCCAAATTACACAACATGATATGCCATTGCCAAATTTTACAACATAATATGTCATCGCCAATTTATTCAACATGATATGTCATTACTAAATTACACAACATATATGTCATAGCCAAATTATACAACATATGGATTCATTGACAAGCATTTAACATTTATCATCAAATCACATGCAACATAATCACAAACTTAATCATGATAAGAGTCATAGTCTTAATCAATTCGGTTTAACAAAAAGGATAGGCATAAATTTACATAAGCCGTTGTTCTACATCCGTTATTTAGTCACAATTCTAATATCGTTTAGGTCTAAATGATAGCTGGACTTACAAAAAGGAGACTAGTCTTGTGTTCTGGGATCTGTATTCTGAAATTGAATAGCTCTCCTTTGTTGTAGACGTTGAATTCTCTTAGTTGAATTAGATTTGATTTGCAATTCCTAACTTGCTTTCTAGTTGAAGGAGAATGGCGGCTACTCTAGGTTGAGTTCTGACAGCATGACGGTCTTAGGAATATTTTTGTTTGGCTTAGGTTTTGGATTTAGCTTTCTTATATAGAAGTTTGATTTAATAGGAGCCGTTAGATCAACCCAAGGCAAATCAAAGCCATTCAAACCTAAGAGAACCAACCAGAACTTGCCACATAAGCCCTAATGACACAACAAATCGTCACAGGAAGAAACATGTCAGTTTTCAGATCTGACCCGAGGGGGAGGTCGAACCCCAGGTCGACCTGTATGGGGGGAGGTCAAACCCCTGGTCGACCTCCTGGTCGACCAGGCCTTGGGCGGGAAAATTCCCGCCCAGCTCGCTTCTGCTTCTAATTTCGAAATTTGAATTTTCTGAATTTTAATCTGAGCTGTTTATTTAAATTCTTGAATCTTCTTAAGGTCATAACTCCTTCATACGGAATCCTGCTTACGCAAACTCGGACTCTATCTCAAGCAGAATTCCGAGACGAACGCAATGGCGTAACCCCTTTCCCTTAATTCTCACATTACACAATCAAACCCAACGACTATCTCTCAAACCTAATCACCCCTATTCCGGACACAATGAGATATGTCTTGTAAGCCAATTCGACTATTTCAATCAGTTTTTATTCAAATTAAAATATAAATCAATATATATTTAATTTTAAATGTACATTTTAAATTATTGGAGCCACATACTGACTCTAAAAATTCTCGAAAAATAAATCTAGCTATGTTTTGCAGATACGGTCCTAACAAAATTAATTTCATCAAATTTGGAGACCGTTTGAAAAATGGTCATTTTCTGGTCGATCCAATTTGAATGAAATTGAAAAAACACGTTTATTGTTGCTATGATCACATATTAATTCCAAAATTATGAAAATTGGAATCTTGCAATAATTTGACATTCTGGATCCAACCAAAGTGGTTTAGTTGAAAACGGAGGTCGTTTGCAAATTGGCTATTTATTATATTAAATTATATATATCTATACTATATTATAAAAACTGAGTTTGTTTTCATGAGCTCTCAGGCCTTCTCCTTGTTTGGAACCCAAGAGTCTCGCACTCATCCTCTCTAATTTTTCCCAACCTCTTCCTCTCACCGCTATTTTTTATTTCCCTACGCGTAAGCGTTCTTTTTTCCTTTTTCTGTTCTCAACCTAAACCTAAATCCTCTCTCACCTAGGTCGCTGCGCTTTTCTATTCTGCTACGCGTAAACTACTCAAGTCTCAACGGAAGACAATTTCTAAGTGACGTATGGATATCCCTTAATGCTATTGCAAAAGAGGACCATTCAGCTATTGGTATAGGGCCTTCCAACTCCATCGAATTGCTTCTTCTATCGTCCCTGATTCGTCTGAAATTGCATGCCTTACATGCTTCCTCTGCTGAATTGGGAGTCTAGGGCTTCTCATGAATCCTATGTAAGTTCGACTTATGTAAGTTGATTTGTATGCTAAGTAGGGCTTTCTACAGGATTTTCTGTCGGTTTGCTAAAATTGTGAGAAATACAACTGATTTCTAAAATTGACAATACATGCTGCCTATTTTATGCGTTTATTTACTTTTGATTTTACCATTTATGATGAAGGGGAGTGCTCCGGATCGTTTTTACGGGTAATCCAAAAGGCTAAAAATATATTATTCATAAATCTCAAACAATTTTGTTTCATAAAGTAAACTTTGTTAAAAAAAGGAGGATTTTTCCATAAAAATTGAACTGTTATGTTTTCATTTGCATACCTAATTTTTATAGGGAATTGAGTTGAAAAGGCATCTTTCTTCAGTCATATTGGTCCGGCCTTCCTACAACAAGGTGAAATCCAAAAGTAGCAAATTGAAAGGTTCTGTCAAAGGCCACAGGTATACTATTCATAAATCTAAAAAAAAAATTGATGCATAAAGTAAACTTCGTTAGAAAAGGAGGATTTTTCCATACATATTGATCTGTTATGGTTTCATTTGTGTTACTAATTGATATAGGTCATTGAGTCGGAAAAGGATCTTCTTCAGTCATATTGGTCTGAGATACAAGGCTTTAAGAAGAACAAACTTCTCATAAATTTTTATAATTTGACTATGGATTTAGGTAATTTTTGGTCTTCTATAGTACACTTCTACAATTTGTGCTCTATAGCAATGTTTATTATTCACGCTTGAAGTTTTTGGTTATTTTAGAAATGATTTAAATGGATATTTTGTAATTTTTTAAACTGGGTTGTTTATTTTGTGCTTTGCTACAATACATTTTGTTCTGTTTTTATGTCTTTAACCTTTTTAATTAGAACTTTTATTTTTGTAATTTTTGAATCATTTAGCCTACAGTATTATCATCATCGTATAATATGGCCATACAAAATTATAATACTCGGATAATCTACATGTAAGTCAGATGTAGCAACCTTCAACAGGTAATTTTGTTCTGATTTTTCTTTAATTTATTTTGTTCAAATCCCTCAAAATTATGGGTTTAATTGTAATCGCTATCAATTTTTCGTTCATTTGTTGTTCATTCCTCTTCATTGCTCTTCTTTTTTGGTTTCATCTTCATGGGATTTTCGTCTATTTCATTTTGTTTCAGCAATTTTTTCAAAATTAATGGTAACATGTTTTGTCCCTGTGCTTAAAAAATAGGGTCTTTTCTTTACAGTATTAAAATTTAGTTGTGGATTATTTTACTTCAAGATATAATCATTGTTATTCTAAATTGAATTAGAGAATTGAGAAGACAAAAACTTAGGAAATTAGTTTGAGTTTGCTTGCTAGACTATGTTTAGAAAATATCCAAGCCTATCATTTTTCAGGAAGTATTTGACGATAATATTTTATCTTTGTCATGTATATTGCTTAATCTTTTTTTTTAAGTTATGTTATGTGGTCATTTTTATCTAAGTAAATAACATGTGGTTCTAAAAGGAATCTGTCATTTATGTTTATGCTTATCTGTAAGTACATTGTAATATAATTGAATGTTAATCACATAATTCTGTTTCCATTGTACTTAGTTCCTTTATCAAATTTTTTTTATCCTTCCTATACGTTGTTTTCCCTTTTCTGCTTTGACTCTTGAATATTTGCAGACTAAATTAAGGCAGTGACTGAAAAATTTAGAGTTATATAGATTATAAATTTGGAAAGATCATTTCATAACTTATCAAATGAAGTGAGACGATTTTGAGAATAGTCAAGACGACTTTTAAGCAAAATTAGCATTTTTATCTTTTCCTGTGTAATTTACTTTTTATCCATTTTTATGGATACTGCAAGGGAACTATATTGCATTCATTTACTATCGATTTATTATTTTTATCTGTCTCCTAGCACTGAAATAATTATATATTGGAAGCACGGTCAAATTTTAGTCCTTTTCTCCTAAATTTTTCCATACTATTGTATTTTGTTCAATTAATTATTAGTATTAATATTCATAAGTTTTGAATGTTTTCTATGGTTTTATCAACTTTATACATGGATTTAACGTGGTTTAGAATGTTCCCCTGCATCATATGACATGCAAGCAGCTTTTCAAGAGGAGTTTTATTTGAGGCTTAAGATGACTATGACATTACTTTGCAAGTAAAAAAACATAGATATACAACTCTAACAAGGTTGTATTAACATAATAATTACTACTTTTTAAATTTAAGATTTGACTTTTAATGTTTGAATCTCCATCATGTCCTTATGTTCTTCATAGAGCTAATTTTTCTTACAACATGTACTAGAATTCATTCACCTGTTTCTGTTTAAAGTGTAATAGCCAATGTTTATGTTGATATTTTTATTAGACCCAATTGTATGGATGAACAAGTTGGCCTTGGACTTTGAAGAACAAGCTTATGTTTAATGAAAATCTTGATTAATGAGTGAAGCCAAAATCCATATAGTTGTGTTATATAATCTGAAACTTCTTTAGATCCATATTTTATTTTAAGTTTCAAATCGGGTCTATATGGCTCATATATGTGATCCGAATGACCAATTATATAATTCAATTCGCGAGTGTCTTTAATTCCAAAGTCAATATATCATTGTATGTTACAAATGACTATCTGTAAGATTTTCGATTAAAGTTTGTAACTTTGTTGGTTTCAACTGTAGAGTGTAGATTGTAAAAACTGAAAAGTTATCACTATATACATAACATAATGCATGTTAGGCATGAAGTGTTTATTCATAATATATAATAACAATGTACAATAACATAATCTAAAATTAATGTAAATATGATTTTGTACAATATGATGGTTGAAAATATAATAACAGTTACACCATAGTGCAAAAACACACTAACACTGACACTGAAAATATGGTGTAACTATCATTATGTTTAAGTAGTAGCTATCATTTAATTATTTAATACTCCCTAAGTGTTTTTCTACATTTGGTTTATAGGATATCTTTGGTTGCTATGCTACTGCTGACAGCTAGGGAATTTTCATTAATTTTTTTGGTGACATTATTGAGTTTTGGCGCTATTCAATTCCATCGGAATTAGCATGTTTTGAAGAATTTCAATAAAAAGGGATTAAATTTATTTATTTCTATTTATTTATTATGTATTTATTGGAACTTTTATTAAACTACGCCACTATTAAAAGTTACATCTATTGCATTGACCTGCTTAATTTACTGTTGAACAAAGTGTTTGTTTTCGATATACTTAAATATTCATTTTCCTTTAAGACATGAGAATAATTGATTATGACATGTGTTTGTTTCAGCAATTTTAATCTTATACGATGACTGAAATATATCGCACCCATACAATATATTAGCTTATAACAGCATTATTCGAACTAAATAACTAAATATAATATTATTTGTTTTTCTTATGTTTTACAGCACACACAGAAAAGTGGCATAAAAGACTGGAATATGTAAGTAAGAAAAATTAACGTGACATCAGAAACTATGATTGTTAAGGTATGAATTCATGCACACACACACACACACAGATATATATATATATGTGTGTGTGTGTGTGTGTGCGTGTTGCGTATTTCCATAACCAGTTAATTTGAATAAAGCAGAGTGTATCAAGAATGATAAATGATTATTGGCTAGGTTGTGTGAAGGAAAGAGATTGGCTATAGTTAGTTTGAATGGGGTTAAAATAATAGATGAGTGTATGGATATTTTTAACCAACTATGAGAAGAAACTAGGTTTTCATTATTTTTTAACACAACAATGAAGTCTTGCATAAGTTATACGGATCTTTTTTTCCTTCTAAAATCTTGGTTCATTATTTCAATAACTAATCATCTCATATATAGAGTGGAAAGACTTAATTTGTTTCCACAACAATGATGTCTTACGTTAGGTATATAGATCTATTTTTCTTCAGGCAGTGTTTAGATAGTTGTTAAATAAGGCAATACTTACAATAACAAGTGCTTCTGCAACTGCTCTTGCTCTGCTGCTCTAACTACTGTTGTTATTGTTATTGTTATTCTTATTCTTATTCTTTCTCATGTTGATTATTACGTTTAACTCAAGTTTATGATTTCTTCTGGTTTTTTCTTGCTTGCTTTAAAATTGATTTACACCTTCTTTTTGTCGTGTTCAAATTAAATATATTTTATAAAAAGAAATACTTTATAAAAGTCGTATGTTGGCTAATTAATTTACCACAGCTAACCTACTCAGTTATGCAAAACTGATAGTTTTCACGCTACTTCCTTGGATCCATCTTCCTTTGATGGTCGCTTGGTATATCTCTCCACACATTGGACATCTTCATGGCAATAACTGAACTGCTCAACGTACAAATTATTTACACTTAATATATTTTTCAATATAGTCTCTCACAATTTGGCCATTAATTTTTTCTATTCTCTCTGTTGCTGCAAGTGCTTTGAGACTTTGTAATCTATTATGTTTGAGTATGGTGTCTTCGAAAGTGAAATAATTTGTTATTTCAGTTTTTAAATAGTGTGAAAACTGATTTGATCAAAATATGGTTAATTCATCTTCTATAGAAGTGAACATGATATGTTAGTTTTGATACAAACTTATGTGATTGACTGTTTAGCTACATATATATCATGGCATCCTATTAAAGGCTTATGAATACTATATATTGCTTATCGTGTACAAAGTAAAATACATGTTAAATTCTTTATGATCGACAATGTAACCCCTGGAGTTCCACATGTGTTCAGCCAAATTATAGTTTTTTGGCTTAAATTTTTGTTTTTATTGTCTTATATTTTTAAGTTGTTGCTTATGTTCCCACTTCAATTTTTTTTAATTTGAGCTATAAGTTATTCTATGATTGCATTTGAAACCGCATTCCATTTTTTAGACCATCCCAAGCCAGTAAGGTGTTTGCATATAATTATTTTTCTATTCGGTGGTGGAAGAGATGTGTAAAGTTCATAATTTAGTTCATATAACATTATTCTAAACCAAAATTAATGAACTATATAAAGGAAGTGGATGATTAATTCGGTGAAGACCAAGTATTATGCAATGTAGAATCCTGTAGGCTGTAGTCACAGAAATGATAACTTTAATTTAGTTATCTTACACAAGACAATCAAGATAGAATCAATAGGAAAAATAAAATAGGAGAATATGAAAGTGGATGATAAATATTCATATTATATTAAGTGGGGATGGAGACAACAATGTTTTTTAAGATGATGTGCATGTAGGTAGTTAATGTGATATGAACGTACCAATCAAACTATATGGATCTTAAATGCACAATTAATTAATTTATTAATGCATTATCACATGTTACATACGCATACAAAGAAACTAGCATGTCAAGTTTTATTTTGGATGCTAAATAAGAAGCTACTGTTTAAAACATAAAAAGCATGTATTCATGGTAATATTTAAAATTTTAGATAAGTATCCTATAGCATGACAGATATAAATGCAAGACAGGTGGACAACCATCAATTGTAATAATAAATTTACTTAATTTCTTAAATATTTGATAATATGAACCGATGTAAATGAGTAATTCATTTTAAGCCGATCAAGAGTCAGAATCTAAAATATAGGAAGGCACAATCTAATAAGTCGAATATCTGAGCAATGCATAATCGAGTCTAAAATAGGTCTTTTTCCTAAATCACACGCTCTTTTTTAGCGAACTAACTTACACAATGTTGCTAGGTAACGGACAGTGATATAAATTTTAAGACATAGGCAAATAGGTAACCAATCAGAATAAAGGTTCGAATCTGCAAATTTTCAAGAATGATATCAGCCTAAATTTGAATAGACCTTTACTCAAATCTAAATTGGAAGGACTAAAATCAAGTAAATAGTTCATAGTGAAATGTGCGACATTCTTTGTTCTTTCTATACTATGGCTAGCTATAAATAACTTAATGCATTAAGAGCCATATATATTCTTTATTTTGTTCTGTTTATTCTTTTATGAACACTATCACATGGATCCAGCAATTCGATCATATTAAAAAAAAACGCTTCCTTATAAAACCATAAGTAGTCATTAACTTAGAAATTTCATCAATGTCATGCAAATTACCAAGTAGAAAGCAATATTAAAATAAAAGTGTAGATTCAAGTATTTGAATTGCCTTATTTATTAAAAGCAATACACAAATCAAGAAACTAGGCATAAACAAAATTGTTTACAACAACTTGGCAGAGGAATTGATGAAAGACTTCAACCATGTAAGTACAGGCAACAAGGAGTCTAAAGTAGCTAGCAAGTTTCTTTATTCCATGACCGACTTCACCTTAATCTATATTACATATACATTTCTTTCTGCCTTGGTAATTATTAATTTTTTTAGTTTTGCATAGGTCACTAAAAGCCTACTACATACATCAATGTAATAAAAAGCCTTCTTTTAGCCTGTTGCTTTTGCAGCAGCAATACAAATTATTATTCTTATTTTTTGTTGATTAATAATTGTTTGCCTTCTCTAACCTGTTTCCTCCAAACATTTGCTCCATGTTAATTTTCAGCATCAATATTTTTTGTTCCCTTGCTTTAGAAGAATAGTAAGAATTATTACTGTACACTCACTGCTCAGCATTATTAGTATTTCTCTTCCCTAAGATTGAATGCAGGTGTTTCTCATTGATTGTTCTGCTTTTGATTGATAGGATTTCTACAACTATACAAAACCGATTCTAGCTTGCCATGCCAAATAGATGCTATATACATCAAATTTGAATATGTTTTATTAGGGGTTATATGGTGTGCTTCTATGAATCTATGTTTGTTGTTACTTTTTGGGTATGCATAAATATATGTTTGTTGTACTTTTTGGTGCGCCAGTTTTAATGATCATCTAGAAATGTGTTAGATACATCATTGAACGATTTATTTGAAGTTCTTCCTAACATGTGGGAAAGACCACAATTTATTTATGCAATTTGACTATTCATTTTTACACATTTTATTCAAAATAATAACCTATATCAACCTAGAAGCATTAACATAAACGAATGCAGTCTTACTCAACTTATACTGTATCATATGAGTAGAATGCAAGTTAGCTTGCAATATCAAGTTTAATTTGATTAAATATAAAAGTTATAATACAAATTAAGATATATGCTTTTATAATGCATATAATAATCCTAAAATAGAAATTTTATCATGGATAAATTATCTTGGACTGATCAAGCTAAAGAAAACGTATTCGTGCTTAATTTACATCAGTCGTGTTTATAAGGTTGCCAAGTAGTAACATTTTTACTTTTGATTTCAAACATGAAGTTTAATTTAAAGGTATTGATAACAACAAATATTTTGATTTATATTATAATAAATAATAAAACAGTCATTGATTGGGATTATGTGGGTCACTTTATTGATTTCTGTTTATTGACTTTATTTATGCAGGTCACTTTATTGATTACTATTTCTTTCGACAAACATTTGTTTGTTATGTTTAATGATTTTATGTATTGCTTTCTTATATTAGTCCAACAATGGTTCTTCACTTAATGTTCAAAGACTAAGCTTAACAATTAAAAGCAAGTTATAATTGTAAAGTATGCATACCCCATTTATGATGCTTCAATAAAATAAGAAATACACATTTGGGGCCAACCTTTTTTGGTCAAATGGTAACGACCTTACTGTTATATTTAGGTTGAATAACTATAACTGTGAATTAACTATTACTATGTAAATGATATTTATTAATGTTTTTATATAAACAATCATTTCCATATTTGTTCTTGGAATGGTTTTTATCTAAACTAATTTTTCTGATATCAGGAAAGGCGATTACAATGGATGTCCTGAAAGGTAATTGTTCTTCTCCTGATTTATGTAGTAATTTATTTTTATCTAAACCAAGATCTTGCCTTTGAAAAAGATAACTAGGTCGATCTTCTCCCACACCCATGGAATAATTCAACATTCTTTTTTATCTTTTTCCTCCTGAAATCAAATGTTCTGCTAGAGATGCTTTTAGACTGCTGCATAAAGGCCTAAACAATTTATAATTTTTTTATTTTTTTTAACTTTCTAACACAAAATGGTATCCTTGGAAAAAAAATCACTTTTAAGTCTGATTAATGTGTAATGTGCAGATTGGTGCAGATTAGTTATGTATGATGCACAATCTTAAGGTAAATTTACAAATAAACATAATTGTTGCATCCTGTAAATGTCTTTTTTATGGTTAATTTAGTATTATTTTCTAGCTTACACATATATTGGTTATAACTAAGAGACTCCCTCAATATTCATGTGTAAATTCATTATGTTAAATTGTATTCAGGTTTTTGTTTGTTAATGGCTATAGTGAGATATAGATCAAACATGAAAACATAATCTTTTGTTTTCGGTTCAATTGAAACAATGTGTATAAAGCAAAACAATGCACACTGTAAGTTTTACACTGTAATAAGCTTATCTTCACGAACTTTTGATGTTTCAAAATAAACATTTCTTTGTTTCATCCTTTGTGATTCCATGGGTACTTGCACATTGCATTGTACCTTTATACAGAAAATTCCATGGTCACGTAGAGTTGTATTTGTGACTAAGATTGCATCTCATTGTCCTGATAATACATTTTAGTCATATTTGTGTTTAAATCATTTTAAGTTGACGGAAATTTGTATAATTCATTTTCATGAAATGCAGTATCAAATTTTTAGATTTTGAGTTTCACTATTAACGATTCATGAATTTGATGTTGTTAAGCAGTAAGATATTAAAATTTTCATGACTTACCAAATTACCGCAAACTAAATATTGAGATTAAACTGCATGTTTAGCAGAAGTTCATATGCTCTAGAATTTTATGTATATTTTACTAAGCAATATATACAAACCGATAGTGTTAAAGTACACTAAACGATCAGAACATGGGAATGGAGGAGATTAATCAATGTAAAATGAGACAGCTTGGGTATGACACTGCTGTTGCATGGGGGTTGACATGATGCAACAATGGGAATGATTAAGGTAGCCAAGTTGGATTGACTGAATAAATGTTTCATTATTCTGTATGTTTCAATGATTGATACTATCAGCTTTTGTTCAGATGATTTTTTTTTGCTATGTTCAGACCCTATGTGATTCCCAACTTAGTGCGCCCTCCTTCAAATTATAAGCCACTTTTGAGGGAATATTTTGGTTTTTGATATTGAGCATTCATGTGATTTTAAATTTCATATATATATATATATATATATATATATATATTCAATAATTTTGGTACTGAACATTTATCACCCAATGTCCATTATACAGCCTCCATGATATAATTAGTGTGATTGCCTACAGTCATGTGCAGGAATAGGCGAAAGGCCAGAAGCTGACTGGATGGAATAGAGTTGTTGCTATTTGGTTGCTTTCTATCAGTAATGTTTTTTCATTCGGCTGCTCCCTATGTGTAATTTTAAGCGTGATGATAACAAAAAACTCAAGGTTTTAGGTTCTTGAATTTAGCAATCTTTGTTCTACTTTACTTCAGTCATGCTTTGTTGGATACTGAATGATAATCCGTTCATCTATTTGTAATATAGATGTTTTCCTTTGCCTATTTGATTCTGAGATAACATCTCACTCCTCTCTATGTTTCAATGATTGATAGAAGCTTCGGTTGTCTTTTCTTGAACAATGGCTGTAATCAAACCTAATGATTCCTAAGGGTTTTTTTCCTTCGTTGCAGCCCGTGAGAAGCTATGTTTGTGGTTCAGCTGTTGCAACATTTCAAACTCTCGGTTCTCAGCTGTTCAATAACAGGGGCAAAAAAGTTGAAGTTCTGTATTATATTAGTTTCAGTATAACTATCGACCATAATTTACAAGTTAAATGATTCTAAAATATTGTGCAAGTAACATATGTGTATTTTTAGAAATGAGCAATCAACGGTCAGAACATTCTCCAGTAATTCCTTTAACAATGCCTCTTCTAACAATATGTTGTGCTGCTATAGATTACATCATGCTCTTTTATTTCAACACACGGGTATATACATACCAAAAGGTGACTTCATTGCAGTGACAGTACCACCCCTGTCTCATATGAGTTCAAGAGCGATCTTAGTAGTTGAAGATGGACCGATTTAGCGACGTTTCTCCTTCCCAATCCTAAATCTTTTTTCATAATTTATTAATGAGCTAAATCCGAATTGTTTAACTAATATAATATTTAAGATTAAAGTTGAAATTATTTCACTTCACGTGACTTTAGCTACTGTTTTCATATATATTTCATTATGCTGCTTACCGTTATCATTTACTGCTAAATACTTACTATAATTTACTGTAACTCACCTATTTAAATTTTTCTACATTTACTGTATACCAACAATATTTCCGCTGTCATGTGTGCGAAGCACGGGTACACACTTGTACACATATATTTCATAGCGACTATTCTGAATTTCAAACTGAACATCACTTTTTATTCCCACTATGAAATTTTAATTTTTCAGATTCGTTGGAAAGATATTTTTAAACAGGTTCAAATATTTTTGGTTTTACTAAAATCCGATTTATTTTGAATCCTGTACATTCAGTCAAAGTTCAAATTCAAAATTTCAAATTACCATGCTATTTCAAACTCCTTTTATAATTAAATTAAAAAAATTCATTCTAACTTCGATTTAAATAAATTTTTAGTTGTTATTATTTAAAATAAATTATTTTAAATATTCAAAATTCATTAAAATTACTAAAATAAAAAAATTTAATTTGTTCTGAAAATCCGGGTTGTTATAGGTTTCCCCTTATGATAGCCAAACATGCTTGATACGAAAAGTTCTCTTTTATTATTACTAGTTCAAAGTGTAGAAAACACTTTCACAAATAAATGTATCAATCCTAATTGGCATGAATGTCCCATACAACTATGTCGCCATATAGGTTTACAACTAAAACCGTACAAACTCATAGTGGAGAATGTATTTCGAACAAATGATCGGGCTAAGCAACTTCCTTACCGATGGGAACACCTCTAGAGGCATGCCCCGAGAACTTTGGAATACCACATCTGTTCGCTGTCAACATAGGGCGGATCTCCTTACCTAGATCAACCTTGAGTATATCATCTCCCAGTTGTTACTAGCCTATAAACTGGTTGCCCGCAAAATCAACAATCACAAAAATAAAAGTCGCCACTAAGGCAATACCTAGCCTTCATACCATGGTAAACCTTTCTATCTAGAAAGAAATGATAACCCAAACCTCGACTCACCTTTTTTGTTTTGGTCATTTACCGAGGTGTGAGGCTTGTCGAAGTCTCGTTTTACAAAGCTACCATACACTAAGTCATGCTTTGATCATCACTATCACATCAGTCAGTATGCCACACTGTCATTCAACAATACATAATTGATAATCATCAATCACATCACCTTTGATCTCATACATGAAAAGAGTGCTAGAGTAGGATCGAGTAATATGAATTGATATGAATATGTGGAATCTTAGATAATGTGATATATTAATCTTATGGAATTGTTATGCAAGTAAAAATTTAATATACTAAATATAACGATATCACATATAAGTAGTATATAAATGCAATAAAGTAAAGTAAAGTAAATGACACCTGGGATTTTTGCACTGGTACGGAGCACCTTCCTATGTCTAGTCCCAAACTTCTTCTGACTTTTCACTAGCAACACCATCACTTCAGCTGGAGGAATATGTTAACAACACACCCAAGCAACTGAAAGGGATTTCACGCCTGAGTAAACCGAATAGGACTTCAACAAAACTCCTGAGCAACCTAATAGGACTTCAAAAATACAATAAGTGTTTTGACTTCAATATGTGTTCTTTGCAACACGGATTAGTCACGGATTTAGTACAACCTTCCTATATTCTTATCTGCGGATATTTGATGTGTGTGTGAAGATTCAAAGGAAGTATATTGCTTATTGAATCGAGAAATATGAAATAGAATCAGCAATTCAAAGCAATAAGTATGAATTTGGATGCTTTTAGAATGCAAGAGAATATAAAAAGTGAGATCAGAAATCAGAGAATGAATCGATGAGTTTAAAATTAGTTTTTGTGATGTATAAATATCCTTGAAGAGTGGTAATCGTTTATGACGAGATTCCATAAAAAGAAGCAATCATTTCTGTTTAGAAATGGATTATAACTCTCATGAAAGAAGATGTCTTTTCATAAATATGACGTTAGGTTTGGATCGGTTGACTGGTGAAAAAATGACAAGTCAATTGGTATTTGACAAAACATATATATATTTAAATATATATTGGCACACAAGAATGCACTAGACTGTGCAAACTTGTGCATACCAGTCGACTAGTGGATTTTCCACCAATCGACTGGTCTGTGCCAAGAGGCATAGTCTATTGACCTGTGTGTCGCCATATATTTATATTTGAATGTGTTTTTATGCTTGATTGTTTTGTGATATTTGAGGATAGATTTTAACAAATTCTAGTACAACTAAAAACAAAAATAAATTATCATGCAAAATCACTCTTCCTTTGATCTTCTTTTCTTCGTTGTCGTGAATCAAAAATCTCATGAATCAACATTCTTCCTCTTTTTTGATTGATAACAACCTCTTGCAATATTTTGTAGAAAGTTTAATTCTCCATCTGAATATATGCAGTATTTGAAATTCTTCTCCCCTTAAGTGTATGGCTATAATTCTCCTATAATAATTTGTTAGTGTAAGTACCTTTCAAAAGCATTCTACCCCTTTTTCATCGATAAAAAAGATCAAACAATATGATAAATAACATGACATTCATTGCATACTAGAGTTCGTAAGAAAATACTAGATAATGTTCACAAGCCAAACATAACAGTGTTTAAAATGCAAGAGAGACTGTTTATTACAAGCCTCTTAATAGTTCATGAAAATATATAAAATAACTTACTTCTGTTCCATCATATCATGTAATAACCTAGAAAATCTGAACCAATTTAAAAAATTTATTTTGGCAATTTTGATGAATTTTGAATATTTAAAATGATTTATTTTAAATAATAGCGACGAGAAATTTATTTTGAATAGAATTAGAACGGATATATTTATTTGAATCGACCTTAGAATATAAATATTTATTTTAAATTATAAAAGGAATTGAAAATGGCACAGTGGTTCAAAAATTCGATTTCAAATTTCAAATGAATGTACAGGGTTCAAAATAAACCAGATTTTGGCGAAACCTAAAATATTGAATCTATTTGAAATTATCTTTCCAACGAATCAAAAAATTGAAATTTCATAGTGGGAATAAAAAGTTATGTCCAATTGAAAATTCAGAATAGTCGCTATGGAATTTTGACCCTTAAAAATGAAAATTTTGCAAATGATCTCCATTTTCGACGAAACCACTTTTGTTGGATCTGGGATGTCAAGTTGTTGCTAGATTCCAAAAATCATAATTTTCTGAATCAATGTGTGAGTGTGGCAAAAGAATATGTGATTTGAAAGTTTCAGTCAAATTGGATTGACCAGAAAATGACCATTTTTCAAACGGTCTTCAAATTTGATGAAATTAGTTTTGTTAGGACCGTATTGTCAATACAAAGATAGAAATATTTTTTCTGGAATTTTCAGAGTCCGTATGTGACCCCAGTTAATTGAAATGTATGTTTAAAATTCAGTATAATGATATAAAATTTAATTTAAATGAAAACAGATCAAAACGATGGAATTGGTTTACGAAACATATCTCATTGTGTTCGGAATGGGGGTATTTAGTTCTGGGCGACAGTCGTTGGGTCTCGTTTGAGTTCAAGTAAAAAGTCAACCTTTTGAATATTAAAATATAATAAATAAATTATATAATAGGCTCCAACCCTAGCTCCTTCAGAAAAACACTCTGTCCATTTCAAAATAATTAAAAAAGGGGAAAAACCGCGATAGCCAAACCCAGTCGCCTCCGCCGCCTAAACGTTCGCCCCCTCCCCCCCGGGCGTTGCGCCGCCACCGCTGGCAGCCGCACCCCCTCCATCGTCTTCCCCTTCTCTCTCCTCACACCACAGCAAAACCCTAGCCCGTTTAACCCCTAAAACCGCCGCCTCCGACCAGTTTTACCCCGCCGCCGCCACCAGTACTACTCCCGCCACCTCTGGTTCGACCTGAAGCCCCATTCCCTCCTCCAACAGTTAACTGTAAGTCCTTGTTTTATTTTATTTACCTTTATTTTTATTTTTAGTTTTTAAAGCAGTAAAAATATGATTTTTTAAATCATATAAAAACCTGATTTTTAGTTATACAAAGGAATGATTTTTAAGAACAAAGGTAAGATTTTTACATTGAAGGAGGATTTATAAAAATACGATCTTTATTATACGTATAACATAAGGATAAAGATTTAATTTTTATTATGAAGTCGCGAAAATAAAAATATAATTTTTATATATGAAGTAGCGAAATAAAGGAAGTTTAGATTTTTATATGCATAAAGTTAAGATTTTTATTTGGATCAAAACATGATTTTTATCATACGTTTGAAATACCTTTATGAAGAAAAGGAAAATATACAATCTTTTATATACATGTAGCAAGAGGAAAATATATAATATTTTATATACATGTAGCGAGATGAAAATATATTCTTTTCTATACATGTAGCATCATAAAAGTGTGATTTTTATGTATATAATAGCGTTGTTAAAAATACGATTTTTATATATGAAGTGATGATATAAAAATGTGATTTTTATCTATGAAGTGTCGCTATAAAAATATGAAATTATTTTTAGAAAGGTAAAAATATGATTTTTAGCCTATGAATGTTATTTATAAAATAATCATACAAAGGAATAATTATTTGTTGGTTAAAAATATAATTTTTTTTACGGAGGTATACTACATAGATCGACAATCAATGAACGGAGGAGTGGATCCCAAAGGTGAGAATTTCTCACTTTGATTTATTTTTCTAGTTGAAATATATACTAGGATGCAGGCGGTGCTTAACAGCACCCGACACCCGTCGTCCACAAATCATGTACAACTTGTTTGTTTGTTTGACTGTGTTATGAAAATTAATTGTGTGATATAGAATGGAATAAAATATTTTATAGTTAAAAATTATTTTATAGTTAAAAATATAATTTTTAACGTGTATACGAATAAAATAAATATTTATAAACAAATCGGACGATTTTTTATGTACACATTTGACTGATATTGATTGGGACGATAAAATTTACACATCGCCTAATTGCACAAATAAAATTCATTATTTGTTGATTGAAACCCCACACGAGTATTGGGATGATATATGACATACACTAGTCCCAATAATTAGTTGTATGTCGATCGATTGATTGACAAGCTGTTGTAAGCGTTAAATATTTCTATTTGATACTTATGTAGTGTAGAATGTACTTTGGATGATGGTTGAGTGTGTTTGATTGTTGTTGTATACCTGTGTGGTATGAAATCCATATAATCACCTTATATGGTAATTGACTGTGTCTGATTCCAGTCCAGAAAGAATAAATATTTTAAAATAACAAATATTTTAAAATAACGAATATTTTAAAATAATATTCAGTAAAAGATCAAAATCTGATTTTGGTGTCCGATTTGGGATGGACACGAAAATATTTAAATATATAAAACCGTGTTGATTAGATTAACGCCATTTTGACGTAAACGATATTTATATCGATTTTATTCATTTCTATGATGAATATCGAAAAGGATTTGATTTCAAAATATAATGTTTTGAAAATACTATCATTTATATATCGATGATATGGAATATTCAATTTTGATTTGAAATTGAATACGAAGTTGAAATCGTTTTGGAAACGAATTTAAAACGATTTATAAAATACGTTTTAAAAGGAAATGGACGAAATATAATATATATATATATATATATATAATGGTCTGAATAGAACGCGCCGCGCTGCGGCAGTTCGCGAATTTCGAACATTGACTTCGAACGGGCATTACAGGAGATCCGACCGTCAGATTCTCCTAAAACCGGAACCGTTGAGTTTGTATCGAAAAGAGATCTCTAACTAATATTATAGTTTTGAAATCTAATGGTTGGATTTGGAATTGTGTCTAAATCAAATTTGGAAAAGGTCGTTGTAAGTGCAGTTCGATGGCCTTTTGTGGAAATCAACTGCACGGGCCTTAATAAAATTATTAAAAATATCAATAATTAGTGTAAAATCATAAGAAATGATTTGGAAAGAATTGGGATGAAAAATCCATATTTGAAAAGATAAAAATAGATTTTTATCGTAATGAACTAGTTTTGAACTGGAATTATATTCCTATATTTTTAAATAAATAAATTGGATTTGAAATGGTTCTAAAAATAATCAGAATTTCCAACATATAAATTGGAAATGGATTTGGATCAAAATTGTCTTCGAAATATTTTGATGTTGGATTTTGTGATTATACAGATATTGTTATGGAAATTTAAAAGATATAATTATATCGTTATTTCCAATACGATATTTGTTGGTTGTAGTATTTGATATTGAATATAAGCCGATGTATTTTCTATTCAGAGTCTTGTATTTAATATCAAATGGGATTTTGGGTTTGTCGTGAACGGTGTCTTCACTAACACTATTCTTAAACCCAATTGTGTTAAGAAAATTAAAAACTGACTGGAGATTAGTTAAGTTGAATGGTTTCCTGGGTATTGATCTGATGTTGGTTTCGGCCTTCGAGGTTAATACTTAGGGAATTTTTCTCTTACTAATTTATAGTTATAGGCTGATGGAAGGTGAATTGGGTTTATTGTGAACTGTGTTTTTAACGACATTCGTTCTTCAACCCGATATCGGTGAAATGTGATTTGGAATGTATAAATCTTTTTATTAAGATTTAACAGGAATTTTCCAAAGTAAAGTTTTCCAATTTAATATATTTTAAATTGGAATTGAATGGAATTCAATTTGATAATAATCGAAATGAAATTATGTGGAAGACTGTTAATACATATGGAATTTAAAAGGCGTTATCGATATCCCATTTATATTATTGGTCGGATACAGAAATTGATATCGATTATATATTGATTTGTTCTTCCGTGAAGATTCCATAATTAATGGAATGTGGTTGGATTTGTCGTGAATGGTATCTTTAATAATACTGTTCTTAGACCCAACGGAGTTAAGAAAATCAGAAACTAACTAGGGATTAGTTAAGTTATATGGTTTCCTGGGTATTGATCTGATGTTGGTTTCGGCCTTCGTGGTTAATACTCAGGGAATTGTTCACTTGCTAATTTACGGTTAAAGGCTGATGGAATGGAATGTGATTTTGGGTTTATCGTGAACCGTGTTTTAAACTACATTGGTTCTTTAACCCAGTTAAAGACAAGATATGATTTCCCAAGTTAAACTATCGTTAATATTGATTTTTGGGAAGATTTAAACCAAGTGGAGTTTAATGCATCTTTAATTAGATTGAAATGATACCAGAGGAAGATTAAAGATTAAATTTAAAGAATTTATCTTTGATAAAATTAATGGGAACCTTTCCCAAAGTATAAGAATATAAGGAATATTCTGGATTGGAATGAGGCGTATGTTGTGTTTTATAGCACTTGTTTACTATATACGCGAGTTATTCAGAAAGACCGGGTTTATTCCATTTTGAATAACCGATTCGACGATGTGTCGTGGATGAAGACGGTGGTTGAAGACCGGAGGTCTTCACATCGTTTGGATGACTACTGATGTCTTGATTGTGTTGTACACCTAAGACAAATAAGTGGTGATTGTCCAGACGTACTTGGAGATCGACCGGATATGCAAGGGCCTCTCCCCTGTATTGGACATATGGGGGAGGAATAAGGTGCCTACGATTTCATTCAGACCCAGAATGAACTTGTAAATGGATGAGTGTCTGACATTGGATTTTATTCTGTGTGATTGTAAGACATCGGTTGCATAGCGTGAATTGCCTGTGTGGCATGCTGAGATGCAAATGATCAAGGCTTCTGTTGAAAAGCGGAGTCTTGTGGTTGATGATCAAAGCACGGCTTTAATATAGCGTAGCTTTGTGTAGCGTTAATTCGCGAGCCTCACAGCCCGGTGTGAACCAGAAACGGGAGAGGACTGCAGGGAGGGCATGCGTTTCCTTCTAGCTAGGAGTGGTGTCAGCGTTTTACACGCCCTGGCATTTTACTTATGTGGATGATGGATAGCGAGGAGCCTCGGTTATGTCGATCGATCCGGATCGATGGAGTCATTTGGCTCATTGACGCCCCATAGGGTGGGGAAACACATTGTTCAGGAATTTTAATCCACTCCGTGTGGACCGGCCCTGAAGATCCAAGGGTCGATGCGTTCTGACCCTAAGACATGGTCTAGAGCGTCTCGAAGCGGTAAGGATGATCCCATGCCTTGGTTCACATATGGAAATCCAACTTCCAATACGTGAAAATTGTGGTTTTGATTGTAGAGCCTAGTATTGGCGACATGATATATGTTACCCATGCCTTCTAGGATTGATACATTTATATTTGAAGTTGTTTTATACACTATGCACTTATAATAGTATCAAATGATTTGTTTTAACGTACCAAGCATGTTTGGCTATTATAAGGGAAAACCCTGTCCCCTGGCTTGCGTTGCATTATGTGATAGGACCTGGGTCTTATAATAGCTTCATTTTTCCAAAAAGCATTGCGCTGTTTTGATATATGCACTGGTATTCTTGGGAGGAAACCCGTTCCGTGTTATATGGCTTGGTCACTTGATATATCTGATTTAAAGTAAAGTTTTAAATAACTGTTTTAGTTCTCACACCAGTCACATGACTGACCTGGAGTTTATTGTTTCAACCTAAACTCTGGGTGCCCCTATTTTCCATAGGGCAGCTAGTAGTTTTGGTTTTGCAGATTTAACTTCACAGGATCCTGGTTTATAGCTAAAGTGATATTCAGAAAGCTCTGTATCTGTGTATTTATTTCAGTTTAGTTTTGTATTATTTTTCCACTACAGTAATGTATTTAAATCTCTGATAATTATCTAATGTGTAATATTTATTCATGCTCTGTATATTCTTGTATTCTGATGAAATTGTTGTAATAAGCAATGAAATGTTCTTCTATTTGTGTTCTGATTTGTCGTGTCCTCAATTCAATCCGGGCTCTCCAGCACGGGGAAGTTCAGGTCATTTCATACCAAAAGGCGTCAGAACATGTGCTCTCAGAAGCAGTACAATGAATTGGTGAAACATCCCTCATTCCTAGATTTTGTGCCTGAGTGGGCACAAAAGTCGAGCATGCAATTGAATTCCACATGTTTCCAAGAAAAGTCTTAATTTTTTCGAACTTCTTATCCATATTTTCATCCATCTGCTTGAGGTGAGCTTCAAGTAGGAGCTAATTCCTAGTCACAACATCAATAGCTTCACCAGTCGATTGAGATGGAGTAGTAAGCCGTATATCTTCAGGATTTGCTTGAATAGGTGTGATAGATGATTGACCTCTTTCGCTTTGCTTCCACTAATCTAAACTCATAATACTGAGACTCAGCTGAGGTAACTTCATCGTTTTAAAAAAATTTCTATCTAAAATTTTCAATTCTAACTTTTTGGAAGCTGATTCAGGAATTTCAGCATTCGTAAGGAAACACATAATATATTCACTTTAGTAAACATACCGCAATGTTCCTTGAGTGAAAGATAATAGATGGTCCATGATTTATTGAACCCAATTGATGTGGATGTCACTGTAGATTGAATACAAGGCTCGAAAACTTTCCGTGTAGACCAAATCAAATGTGCCTGTTCTTGGTAAAATATTTTGTGTTAAAGCATGATGTTACAACCTAGCACTTGGTCGCAAACCCTTAGTTCTTGATCCATCTGAATCGTCATCGACAGAATAGTGACTTACTTCATCCCGAAGATGAATTTCACAATTTAATTCTTCTAGTGGTATGCCGTCGATAGGTGAATTTAGAATATGACCCATTCGTTCTATTGAAAAGAATACCGGTTTTCCACAAACCAAGCTCCATACACAATTATCGGGAATTCTGGGTGATTGATGATCTAAATTAAGATTTGCAAGAAACAATTTTACAATTACAACGTTGATCTTTAAAAAAAATTCGCTCATAGTCCATCGAAGATTCAAGTCTTCCTCTTCTAGCCAAGCTTTGTAATCTATATGAAGTGAAATCCGTAAATTTAACGAATACTCCTTCTAGAAACTTGAGATACTCCATTTTATGCCATCATTCAACAGCAGTTTCATTGTATATACACTTAACTATATAAAAATCAATTTATTTTTGAGTTGATGAAGATGAGCCTCTCTTTGATCTCTTAGTTGGAGGAGTCATTATTGTTTAATTTAAGGGAGAAAAATCGAATTTTTTTTGCTGTTAAAATTCCAGGGTTTTTGGGTAGAAAAGTTGGGGTTTTGAAATGAAGACGTAATAAAGTGGTTTGGGGGGTTTCAAATGGCCATGGCCAACAAAAAAAATTTGCAAGCCTCGGTCTACCAGTCGACTCGTAGAAATACACCAGTCGACTAGTGATTGTCAATCCAGTTTTCTGGATTTATTTGCAATATTATATATATATATATGAATATATTTTCTTATTAACAATGTTACAAATTATATATATATATATATACATATATGAGTTGTTTATCAAGGTAAGTTCAATATTTAATTCATTTTAACAGGATAAAATGATTAGATCGATAAAAACATATATTTATTCATGGAATACCAAATGCAACATACAACTCCTATTGCATCATATCAATGCAACATTATTAAATGCAGGAAAAATATAAACAATAATGGGAAATGATATCCAATCTGAACCCAAAGACATCGATTTCTTCTTAGGACTCTCCTTTTTAGATTCATCATTTGCCGCGTAATTTCTGTCCCACGAATTTGGGCTATTTTGAGGGCGAGTCAATGTGTTCTTCCATAGGCTCTAAGAAGTTGTTGGTTGTTCCAGAGTAGTAGAAAACAGATAATGACGTGGTTCAAGTACATTTGGTTTTCTGCATAATCCTATCGCTATTTGCTCTAAGAAACTCAATCGTCTTGATGTCACCTTTTGTTCGAAATAGATTTCTCTTTGCAAATTGAGTTGTTGTTGTTGGTAATGATGAATTTCATCGATCTTGTATTTTATATTTGGAGAAACGGAAAAAATGTCGTTTTGTTTTCTTTGAGTCCGGTGTATAACTGATGTGATAATCTTTCCATTTGTATTCATGTTGTTTCTCCAGACTCGAATAGACTATTTGAATTGATTCGGAAGATTCTTTCTTATTTGTTTTGGTTGGAGAATTTTTTGTAGATGATGACTTGTTGGAATTCTACATGATTTTGTTGTTTTTTGAAATTGATAGATAAATATATGAAACTTGTTTTTCTTTTATTATAAGATAATGAAAGTTTTAAATGTTTACATAAGAAAGTTTTTTGAAGTATCAGCAGTAGTTGAATAGTTGATAGGTAGGATTAGTTTCAGCCATTTATTAATATAGTAAGTTTGTTAATTAGTTAGTTTAGAACACGTGATTACAACAGCCTTAATTATAATATTAACCCGTATCCTATGTTAAGCTAGAAACATAACATAGCCCAATGAAATGTATACTCAACTACCTATGAAAGCACAAGGGTTTGAGACCCGGTTGATGCATAATTTTATTTATTTATTTTCGAATCGTTCATTTTTGCACTTAAAACTTGTAAATCTTTATACAAAACTATTCCTAGTTCTCTTCTAAGTTTTATAAATGTATTTTCTAGTAGCGACTTAGTAAAAATATCGGCAATTTGATATTCAAAATTTATGAATTATTTTTTTATAATTTCTTTTTCAATGTTATCTCGTAGAAAGTGATGTCTAATATCTATATGATTTGTTCTCGAATCGTTTACCATATTTTTAGATAAATTTATTTCACTTATGTTGTCATAATAAATAGTTAATTTATTTAGATTTACATTAAAATCTTTAAGTGTTTATTGCATATATATTACTTAAGCACAAGCCAATGCTACTAATATATATTCAGCTTCACACATAGATAGTGGAACACAATTTTGTTTGTTGCTAAACCAAGATATTAGTGATTTTCTAATAAAATGACAAGTACCACTTATACTTTTATGATCCATCTGCGATCCTCCAAAATCAGCATCATTGTACAATATTATTCAAAGGAACAATCTTTCGGATAGAAATGTCCAAAATCTTTGGTGTTGCTTAGATAATGCAATATACGTTTAACTTCTCGTAAGTGTGATTCTTTTACATTGGCTTAAAATCGAGGACATAAATAAACAATCATCATTATATCTGGTCGACGAGCTGTTAGATATAATAACAATCCTTTATGATATAATTTTTTATTGACACTTTTACCGTTTTCATCTTTTTCTAAATGTGTTGTAGTACTCATGGGAGTAGGTTTACTTGGCGTATTTTCCATACCAAAACGTTTTATTAAATTATTACAATATGTTTCTTAATTTATAAAAATACCATTAGGAAGTTGTTTAATTTGTAAACCCAGAAAATATGAAAATTCTCCCATATCGGACATTTCAAATTCGCTAGTCAAAATTTCAGAAAATTCTTGACATAGTTTTTCATTAGTAGATCTTAAAATAATATTGTCTACATAAGTTTGAATTAATAAAAATATCTTTATTATCATGTTTTATAAATAATGTTTGATCAACCTTTCCAATTTAAAATCCTGAATTGATTAAATAATTTCTAAGGTGTTCATACTAAGCATGGGTTGCTTTCTTTGAACTGTACATAGCCTTTTTCAATTTATAAATGCGATAAGGATATTTATCATGTGTAAACAAGGGTGGTTGTTCGACATAAACTCTTTATTTTATGTAACCATTTAAAAATGCACTTTTCACGTTTATTTTATACAGCTTGAAATTATGATGACATGCATAGGCTAGTGACCAAAGCAAACGTTTCTTCATAGTCTATTCCTTCTTCTTGATTATATCCTTGTGTGACAAGTTTAGCTTTATTTCTTGTTATATTTCCTAACTCGTCTGCTTTATTTTTATAAACCAATTTTGTTCCTATAACAACTTGATCACTTGGTCTTGGAACTAGTTCCTAGACTTCATTGCGTTCAAACTGATTTAATTCTTCTTGCATGGAGATAATCCAGTTTTCGTCAGTAAACGCTTCTTTTGGATTTTTGGGTTCGATACTAGATTAGAAAGCAGTGTGATTTACTAGATTTAATTGACTTCTTGTTCTTAAGTTTGAATTTATTTCTTCGATAATATTTTGAGTTGGATGATCTCGTATTATGCTTGGTGGAGATATTATTTCATTATTATTTTGAATAATATTTTAAATTATTAGCATTATTATTTTCTATATTTTCGGTTTAATTATTATTACAGAAAATATCTTAATTTTCATTTATATTATTATGAACAACGTTTTCATCTTCTCTAGAATTATTAATTATTTTATCTCTATCTTGAGAGTTTCTATTTTTTAAAACTTCGTTATAAGAATTCTGAATATAATATTCGTTGAAAGAAATGTGAAGTGGTTCTTCTATTTATTTGTTATTTTATTAAAAATACGATAGTTCGATCTAAATATCCTAGAAATATACCTTCATCAGATTTCAAATCGAATTTTCCTAGATGATTTTTAATATTTAAAATAAAACATTTTGAACTAAAAATCTTAAAATATGAAATATTTGGGTTTCTTTCATTAAAAGTTCATACAGAGTATTTTTCGTAAGTGGTCGAATGGAAACACGATTCAAAACATAACAGACTGTTGCAATTGCTTCTACCCAGAAATGTTTTGGCAGCAAACATCCATTCAACAACGTTCTATCACATTCTTGCAACATTCAATTTTTCCGTTCTACAACTCCATCTTGTTGTAGAGTTCTAGGAAATGAAAAATTATGAAAAAATCCTTTCTATTTACAATGTAAATCAAAATTTTCATTTTTGAATTCTCCTCCACGATCACTTCGTATATTTTCTATTTTTAAAATATTTTAAAATTTGAATTTGTTTTACAAGCATTTTAAATTAATCAAATGTATCACTTCTATTTTTCAAAAATATCGTCCAAGTATATCTAAAAAAATCATCAACTATTACAAACACGTATCTACTGTAATTTATGTATTGAATTTGAGTTGGCCCAAATAATTCCATATGTAGTGATTCTAATGGTTGCAAAGTTGAAATAACCTTTTTAGATTTAAATGATGATTTTATTAATTTTTCTAAATGACAAACATCGCATAAATTTTCATTTTTGGTAAACCTTTTATGTTTAATTTTTCGAAATTTTATTAATTGTTTCAAAATTTATGTGACAAAATCTCTTATGCCATGATCAAGGATCCTTATCTTTGGCTAATGAGCACATATCTGGATTATTATTCATTTTCATATTTAAGACATGAATAATTTTATCTCTATTACCTTCGAAAATATGATTTTGATTTTTATCAAAAATACTACATTTATTTTCAAAAAAATGATATTTTAAAACCCTTATCGCATAAATGACTAATGCTTAATAGATTATGTTTTAAATTCTTAAACTAATAGAACATCAGTAATAAGAGGTAAATTAGATGTACCGTAAAATATGCTTTGAAATTATCTCTAAATGTGACAGTTCCTCCTTTTGAGTATATAATATCCATTAGCATTTCTTTGTCTCCTGTCATATGTTTTGAGCAACCACTATCAAGAATCCATTTTCCCCTTTTCTTGAATGGCACTTGCAAAAAATATGTAATGACGTTGGTACCCACTTCCTCTGTTAGGGTCCTACGAGTTAGGTCTTAAGAAACCAAACCCAAGAGGGCATAGTGTCCCTTTTAAAAATATAATCTTTGTTATTATGAACACTTTCTAAAAATGTTTTAATATATTTATTCCTAATCAAATAATTATTTGTTTTAGGAACCCATATACTTACAGTTTTAGAACCTTTTTCTTAATAGAGGATGTTACTGGTTTCTTTATAGAAGATGTTACTGGTTTTCTAGTTCTAGATATCTTTTTCTTTGATTTCTTAGAAGTATTAGTTTTTTGTATATATCCTAGTCCCTTTTTACTGATGTAGGTTGAGAATTCTATAATTTTAAATAGATTCTCTCTTTAAATTTTGTGATATTTTTAGTAATATCATCCAATTTAATTTTAAGACTAGAATTATCTAATTATATTATTTTAATCCTAGTATTTAACTCATGATTTTCAAAAGTAAGCATATTATTCTTTTTTTTTTTCAGTTTCAACTTCTTGACTCAATAAGGAAAGTTGAGAATCTGCATGAGATAGAGATTCTTGAAGTTTTCTAATTTCATCTTCTAATATCTCTTTTTCATCATTCAACAAATCTCTTTCAAATTCTTCCTTTTTCATATCTTCATTTGCTTGTTTAAATTTTCTTTTAAAATTATCTCTAGATTCTAATATTTGCGTATTAATTTCTTCCATATCTTCGAAAATAAAATCACTAACCTCGGTTTCTTTAGCCGTGAAGCATACATTAGCTTGTTCGTTATTGCTTTCACTATCACTTTCAAAAGATGATGAATCTGAATCATCCCAAGTTACCGAGAAGGCTCGTTTCTAAGTTTTCTCCTTCTTATTTTTGATGTGTTGTTATTTATTTTGTTCTAGACAATACTTTTGGTAATTTTCCATTTTGTGACAACCAAAACATTCAACTGAAGATGGAGCAGCTTTAATATTATTACTATTCTTGAGATTTTTCTTTCCATTGTTCTTGAATCCCTTCTTATATTTCAGAAATTTTCTGAAATTTTTGGCGATGGAAGCTAAGTTTTCTTCTTCATCTGAATCTGATTCATCCTTTTCAGCATGGAAAGCTAGATCTTTTGTTCTTGACTATGAACCTTTTTTCCTGCAAATTTACTTCATACGACGTAACATTTCCTACAATTCTTTTGGTTTTATGGTTGAAAGATCATTAGCTTCTCAATAGCAAAACCTTCCATTCCCAATCTCCCATCAAAGAATTTAAGATTTTTGATACTATATCAAAGTCAAAGTATTTTTCTTCTAAGCCCAATAATGAATGATAAATATTTTGAAATCTAGAATACATATAATTGATGGATTTGTTTTCATTCATTTTGAAATTCTGAAATTGATTTTTAAGCATGGATATCTTGCTTTGCTTAATCTTTCTAGTTCCTTCGTGTGTTACTTTGAGTGTTCGCCTAATTTCATATGCAATATTGCATATACAAATCCAGTTAAAATAATTTCTATCCAAGGTACAACGCAACATATTCATGGCTTTAGCATTAGTAGTTATTTCTTCTTTTTTTCATTGGTTGACCACTCCGAATAATTAGTAGTGTGGGGAATATATACTATTTGAGTAATATTCCAAAAATGAAAATTATTTGCTTGCATGTAAATTCTCATACATGTAGCCCAGTAATTATAGTTCATGCCATTGGAAATATGATGGTCGTGCAGTAGATTGACCTTCTGTGAAACTTATATTATTGCCGGTGTTAGTGTTCGTGTTGTTATCCACACTATTGAGTATCAAATAACAGTTTTATTGTTATAAGATGTCTTGCTCTGATACCAAATGAAAAGAGTGCAGTAGTAGGATCAAGTATTATGGATTGATATGAATATGGGAAGCTTAGATAATGTGATATATTAAACTTATGCAATAGTTATGCAAGTAAAAATTTAATAAATTAAATATAATGATATCATAGATAAGTAATATGTAAATGTAGTAAAGTAAATGAAACAAGGGATATTTATACTAGTTCGGAGTAGGTCCTATGTCCAGTTCCAGACTTCTTTTGGCTTTTCACTAGAAACACCCTCACTTCACCCGGAGGAACATGTTAACAACACATCCGAGCAACCAAATGGAATTTCACGCTTGAGAAAACCAATTAGGACTTCAACAGCATGCCTGAGCAACCAAATAGGACTTCAACAATACAACAAGATTTTTGACTTCTTTAATGAACAGGGGTTTTCGACCCCGAAAATTGACATAAAACACGATGTCGACTATTTAAGCATCATAAATACTAGATCATTAATAGAAAGAAGTTAGAGGGTGAGAAATAGAAATAAAGAAATTTAGAATACAAGAAGAAGACCACAACGCAACAGAATCAGAGTAAACACGAATCTTGCAGCGGAACGAATAAAATATATGATATAATGTAATTTTGAAATACAACTTATAACTTGTAATACATACCATTATCAGGGTAAAACATATAATATCACAGTGAAAATAACTATATATATATATATATCAAATGTTGAAGCCTTCTACTTCAAGCTCTTCCAAGTATATATGTAAAATCTCGACTACTTGACAGTCAGCACAAATTTGGGCACCCAAGAGTTTAGGGAAAACAAAAAAAAACTCTGGGTCAGTCATAGGATTGGTGTGAATAAACTCCAACCATTCGGTTTAACTTTCCAAAATCTTTTTCAAAAGAAAAGATAATCGTAAGACCGATCCATACATAAGCACAGATGGTTTTTACCTTACGATAACCCAAAAGGTTCTTTTAAATCATTATCATTCTGATGTTATAACGGTGTTTAATACAAATAATTAACAATTCTAGCAGAATGCTTGCATCTCACACTCTACATACATAATATGTAATCAAAAACCGTGGGCTCTTATTGGGTAATGGATATCCAACTATGACAAGGTATGGAACCACCTTCCGATCAGTGTACTCTAGAGGGGATACACTGGAGTTCAATAAGAACATCTTGTAACTCAATCACACATGACCGGCCATTCATTTTACTTCAATGTTTCGAATATATTGTCACCTTACGATAGGTACAGTTCCCGGGAGATACAGAAATGAAAGAAGTAACAAATATGAATATTCTCTAGATGGTGACAGTATACCCTAATTAGGTGTGACACACTTAGCCATGTTGCCTGCACGATTTTTGTCATTTCCCGGTTGATGAGGCTTGAGGTCATAACGTATCTTTTAACAGACCATGCATTTATTTACTTTAAATGCCACATCGTCATACCAGCCAAATCACAAATTGATTTCCCAAAAAATACTACGAGTATAAAGCTAAGAGAAAGAAATTTCTCCGCCACCAACGTAAATACGTTTGAAGAGAGCAACTTACGCGATCTATTAGATATACTCTGTTAGACATTCGTCCATACACATTGTCCTGAGACTAGATAACACGAAGGCACTATATGTAAATCCATCTTAAGCAATTTCTACCTAGGATTTCCAGAACAGCCTTTGCATAAACTCCATTTTCAATTTTCTTCATTATATTTGATTCGCAACGCTAACGCCCATATGGAGTGGTTTTTAGATAATAAATCTGATCCCGGTCTCTCCGTATTGACAACGGAAAAATAGTCAAGAACTTTGATAGCCAGTTGTTTAACTATCAAAGGAAAACATATGTACAAACAACAGTGGTATTTCAAATGGAAATCTTACCGGTCAATCATCAATCAACACTAAGGTCCTTTAATTTATCATTAAATTATTTATTTCCCAATTTCCTTTTAATATCTTTCCCCAAATATTTCTCTAACCCGTTTAGCTTCTCATGATTTTTGGAAAATGTCTCCATCTATTTTAAACTATTTATTTTCTATATTCCAGAAAATATTTCTCATTTACATCGGAAAAACTTTCCCATTTCTTATTCACGCGTTGAGACGACCCGATTTCCCGTTCTCACGGAAACAAGGTTATCTTTGGAATATAACACAAAAACATATAATAGCAGAACAGAATTAAATAAATACACCAGAATGAACAACAAAATATACTGGATAAAAGTAATCATCAGAGTTACACAGTATACAGGATCTTACTTAGTACAAATACAGTTCAGCTATACATAAATGTCTACAGCGGAAATAAACAAAATATGTACAATAGGAGCTGAACAGCATAAAAAGAAATAAATGATAGAATCCATCTTCAGCTCCAGCTATCCAGAAAAGAACCAGCTAAACCTGAATACAAGGCTGCCCGTGTAGAAAAAGGGGCACCCGAGTTTGAAAGTGAAACAAACTACGAGTCAGTCATGGGACTGGTATGAGAAATCCACTCAACACATATATAATTTGGCAAATCACAGGACCACGCCACTTTCGTGGAACGGGTTTACTCCATTGGATTGCCAGTGCTTTAAAACAAATCATTCTTTTAAACATCGCTATGCTTTTTATAAAAATGAAGCCGTTATAAGACTCAGTTCCCATCACACAATGCAACGCAAACCGGAGGATAGAGTTTTTACCTTATAACAGCCAAAATATGATTGATACGAATAAAACAAAGGCATTTGATATTATTGCTAGTGTCTATATGTTTTGAAAACAATTTCAAATCATAACTATCAATCATAGACGACATGAGCGTCCCATGCCACTATGTCGCCAAATGTATATATACAATCGAAACCGCACGATGTCGTATTTGGAAATTGGATTTCCGTCATGAACCAAGGCAAAAGATAGTCCTTACCGAATTCGTGACTCTCTAGCCCCTTTGCTATAACCTGTTCAATGAATATTGCATGTACATATATATACAGTTCTGATCATTTATCAATTTCTATTCGACTTCATATTTGATTTCTATTTGGTTTAAAAACTCCATTCATTCTAATGTTACATAAATAGGTGCAAATCATTTCATTAGCTAATTAATGAATATTTCAACTCATATATGTTTATTTTGAACAAGTGGCTATTTTTAACACTTCACATTTCAACGATTTCTTACATACAATAAAAATGTGATTTTTATTGTAAAACAATTTATTGTAAAATAATTTATTTCAAAATATGAATACCATTCAACACATGAATTTCTAAACAACGAATGAATATCAATTCAACACATGAATGTTTTCTCTAGTTTCTATATATAGATAAAAATGTGATTTTTATTAATCGAACAATTTATTTCAAAATATGAATACCATTCAACACATGAATTTCTAATCAACGAATGAATATCAATTCAACACATGAATGTTTTCTATAGTTTTTATATATAGATAAAAATGTGATTTTTATTATCGAACAATTTATTTCAAAATATGAATACCATTCAACACATGAATTTCTAAACAACGAATGAATATCAATTCAACACATGAATGTTTTCTATACAACGAATAAATATAGTTTAAGCATATGAAAATAATTCAAACACACAAATATTATTCAAAATTTCGGCAGCATAACGGCACGGTAGTTACACCGGCACCGTCCCTAGTACGGCTCCTCGCTCTACCTTAAAACCTCGCGGTTTTTGACAATGGGAATCATGCATCTAGTTCGCACGCAGGCGGCATGTATATATTTATTTCATTTCCACAAACTAATCCTATGTGGTTTCAACCAAATATTTCTCAACCACAAATGGGTATTTTTCAACCACAATCAACCAATATCAATCACAAACAATCCCAAACAACCATTCGTTATCAACCAATTTTCACAACAATTTCAACCAATAAATATCGTCCATGGTTTGTGGACGAGGGGCGAATATATATATATATATATATATATAGATATTTATATATAGCAATTCACTTTCATTTTCACACACATATATATATATATATTTTTTTAAATCAGAAATCTCACCAATAGCTATCCAGTACCACGACTCTTCCCTTATAGAAATCCTCGCCTTTTGTCGCTTTCGCCCGTATTCTCTACACATGTAAAAATCGAATTTTTACCATGTTATTCAATATATAAAAATCGAGTTTTGACGTCGCTATTCAATATATAAAAATCGAATTTTTACTTCGACTTTCAATATCTAAAAATCTGATTTTTACTTCTTAAAGTTCAAATCCTTTTTCTCTTTAAAGATTAAACCTTTTTCCTATTTAAAGTTTTTACTTTTTAACAAAATCAGTTTTTACTTTTTAAAACATCAGTTTTTATTCTTTTTAAAAATTTCAGTTTTATACTTTTTTAAAAAATCAGTTTTACTCTTTTTAAAAAATCAGTTTTACTCTTTTTAAAAAAAAAATCAGTTTTTAACTTTTAAAAACCAAATCAGTTTTAATTTCTAAAATAAAATCAGTTTTACTCTTTTTAAAAAATCAGTTTTTATTCTTTTTAAAAATTCAGTTTTTATTCTCTGTTTAAAAATCGAAATTTTTAGATTAAAAATAAAAATGAAATAAAATAAATAACGTACCTGCGAAGGGGGGGGGGGCGACTCGTCTTCGTCGGCGGCAAGGCGGCGCTTCAGGGGGGGCTGCTCTAGGGTTTTCGAACGGCTTTGGGGGGGGAGGGGGTCTCGAATCGCTCGCGATCGTGCGCTCTGGGGAGGGGGGCGGCGATAGCTTCGTCGCGGCGTTCGCCTGAGGGGGGGGGCGGTCGATAGCTGTTAGGGTTTTTTTTTTCTTTCTCTGTTTAACTGAATCGAAATGAACGGGGGGGCCAGAACGAAGATAAAGGAGGGAATTTAGATATATATTTTTTTTATTTAATTATTTAATTTTGCCAATAGGTTGACTTTTACATACGACCTCGAAACGAGGCCCACCGCCTGTCGTCCATAGCGTTTTACCCCCATTTCGAACACAATGGGATATGTATCGTAAGCTGATTTGATCGTTACCATCAGTTTCCTTTTGAATTTTCATTTAAATCACTATATTGAATTTTAAACGCACATTTCAAATTACCGGGGTCACATACTAACTAGAAAAATTCCAGAAAAATATTTTCTAGCTTCGTATTGACGATACGGTCCTAACAAAACTAGTTTCGTCGAATTCTGAGACCGTTTGAAAAATGGCCAATTTCCAGTCGATTAAAATCAACTGAAACTGGTCAAACGCGTTTTCCTTTGCCACGCTCACATATTGATTCGAAAAATTATGAAATTTGAAACCTAGCAATAACCTGACACTGCGGATCTAACAAAAGTGGTTTCGTCGAAATCCGAGGTCATTTGCAAAATGTCCATTTTTAAGGGCCTGAATTCCATAGCGACTATTCAGAATTTTCAACTGGACATATCTTTTGATTCCCGCTATCAAATTTCGATTGGTCAGATTCGTTAGAAAGATATTATCAATTAGATTCCATTATTTTTGGTTTCACTAAAATCCGGATTGTTTTGCACCCGGTATATTCAATTGAAGTTTGAAATCGAATTATCGAACTACCGCGCCATTTTCAATTCTATATATAATTATAATTAATTATATTCGTTTTCAATCGTCGATTCGAACTCAGTTTTCATCCCCATCATTTAAAATATTTATTTTAAATATTTAAAATCCATTATTTTAGTCAATTTAAAAATTTTAAATTGGTTCAGATTTTCTGGGTCGTTACAATCTCCCCCACTTAAAACTTTTCGTCCCCGAAAAGGAACAAAGTCGAAAGTGGTTTGATAAATCCATAATCATACAACACAATAACCAATTTGTTTCTAACCTTTCGAAAATATACTAATCAAATTCTATATTCTTTAAAAATCATTCAGACTATATAATCAAAAGCGCACATCTATGAAAAGAAAATAGCAACAGAATAGAGAATTGAATGGTAATGCAAAGTATGGTAATTGTACCTTGCACCGGAGTCAATCAGAGATATCTACTCGGCATCGGGGATAAGCTTTCTGAATGCTCTCCTCAGTTTCCCAAGTACAATCTCGCGGATCTCCACTCCATTGCACTTTGACTAAGTGAACCTTCTTGTTCCTCAGCTCCTTGGTTTCTTTGCCGATAATCTTTAGCGGCTCTCGCCTCACAGCTAATTCTGGAGTAATTTCAATATCCTGCTGAGCTGCTTCTTCCACGATCAAGTCTGGATCATGAACGTGCTTTCGAAGCTGAGATATATGAAATACATCATGCACACCAGGCAACCAGTCAGGCAGTTTGACCCTATAAGCGAGAGTTCCAATCCGTTCCAGAATAGGAAACGGACCAATAAATTTGGGCGCTAACTTTCCAGTTTTACCGAACCGGATAACTCCTCTCATTGGCGATACCTTCAAATATACATAGTCGCCAACTTCAAAGGATATATCTCTTCTTCTTCTATCGGCATAGCTCTTTTGTCGGCTTTGAGCGGCGAGTAATCGCTTCCTAATAAAATCGACTTTGTCGGCAGCTTCTCGAATCATATCAGGACCCAACACAAGTCTATTTCCAGGCTCGACCCAACAAGCAGGAGATCGGCACGGTCTACCATACAATGCTTCGAATGGCGACATTGTCAGACTCGCCTGATAGCTGTTGTTATAAGAGAATTCAGCCAAATGCAGATGGTCTTCCCATGATCCACCGAAATCTATAACACAAGCCCGCAATAGATCTTCAAAAATGCGATTCACCCTCTCAGTCTGACCGTCTGTCTGAGGATGATTAGCGGTGCTCAAGTTTAACTTCGTTCCTAGCTCGACTTGAAATGCCTCCCAGAATTTACTAGTGAATATCGTATCTCTATCGCTTACTATGCTGAGCGGCACTCCATGTAGTCTAACTATTTCCCTGAAGTATATCTGCGCCAGACTCTGAGCAGTTCTGTTTGATCTGACAGGTATGAAATGGGCGGTCTTCGTGAAACGATCTACGATCACCCAAATACTGTCATTTCCCTTTCTGGTCCTGGGCAAACCATCAATGAAATCCATAGAAATATGCTCCCACTTCCAGCCAGGAACTTCTAGTGGTTGTAACAATCCAGCCAATTTCTGTTGGTCACTTTTGACTAGCTGGCAAGTAGGGCATCGACTAACATATATCGAGATGTCTCTTTTTAACGACTTCCACCAGAATGTGCGTTTGATATCGTTATACATTTTATTCACACCTGGGTGGATACTGAGCTTAGATTTGTGACATTCATCAAGCACCTCTCTTCTTAATTCGGGAATATCTGGAACGCAAATTCGCCCTTCTAACCTCAGAATCCCTTCGCTGTCTAGCTGGAAATCCGAAGCATTGCCTTCACGAATTCGCCGACTTATTCCTTTGATAAATTGGTCATCTTCTTGGAGAGCCGATATCTTATCAATCAACGAAGTTGCAATGATGAAACTGGCGATCATTTCATTCTTCCGACTTAACGCATCGGCCACGACATTGGCTTTTCCTGGAGTATATATAATTTCAAAGTCATATGCTGCAAGAAACTCCAGCCAACGTTGCTGCCTCAAATTTAAGTCCTTCTGAGTAAACAGATACTTTAACGACTGGTGATCTGTAAACAGTTCAAATCTCTCACCCAGAAGATAGTGTCTCCAGATTTTCAAAGAGAATATGATAGCCAATAACTCAAGATCATGAGTTACGTAGTTCTTCTCGTGTGGCTTCAGTTGACGGCTAGCATAAGCAATTACTTGGCCTCTTTGCATTAACACTGCGCCAAGGCCTTCTCTAGAAGCATCAGTCCAGACTTTTAGATCTTGGTTGCCATCGATGATGGTTAACACTGGAGCTGTGGTTAATCTCAACTTCAGCTCTTCGAAAGCCTCCTCACTCTCTTGAGTCCATTTGAATTTAGAATGCTTCTTAGTAAGCTTTGTTAAATGACCAGATATCTTCGAAAAGTCTTTAACGAACTTTCGGTAATAGCTAGCCAATCCGAGAAAACTGCGGACCTCAGTGGGAGTACTGGGCTGTTTCCAATTCTGAATAGCTGTGATTTTACTTGGATCCACAGCAATTCCTTCTTTCGATACAACATGGCCCAGAAATTTCACTTCATCTTGCCAGAATATACACTTGGAAAACTTGGCTTTCAATACATTCCGTCTGAGAATTTCTAACACTTGTTCCAGATGCTTTTCATGTTCGGCCTTTGATTTAGAGAAGATTAGAATATCATCAATAAAAACCAGAACAAATTTATTCAAAACCCCTCTGAATACTCTGTTCATTAGAACGACGAAATAAGCTGGAGCGTTATATAAGCCGAACGGCATTACTAACCACTCGTAGAATAAGTCGGGGCCTCTGAACGTTGTCATTGGAACACACTCTTCGGCAATTCGAAGTTGATGGAAACCTGTAGCTAGGTCCATTCTTGAAAATACTTGTGCTCCATTTAATCGATCTAACAAATCATCAATCCGCGGCAATGGATACTTGTTCTTTATTGTCTGTTTGTTCAGATCACGATAATCCACACATAGACGTAGAGTACCGTCAGATTTTGGGACAAACACCACTGCTGCACCCCAATCAGAGAAACTAGGCCTTATCAGACCTTTCCATACTAGCTGTCGTGTTTGATTGTCTAATTCCTCCTTCTCTTTCAAGGACATTCTTCGAATAGCGTGAACTACCGGCCTTGCGTTGGGAATCAAAGAAATCTTGAAATCTATTTCTCTCTACGGAGGTAAGCGAACAACTTCTTCAAACACATCCGCATAATCCTTGACGACCGGAATATCTTTGATGAGGTCAGGAATATTTTCAGTGATTTCAGGGATATTTTCTATTTGGGCTGGAGAAACATTCAAAGCTGCCCAGAAGTCTTTTCTATTAGCATTCTGACCTTCACAGGGAATGGTTATATAATCACCTGATTTAATCTTCGCCTTTACGACTCTGTCTGCGCATTTAACTTCAGCTTCATATTTGGTCAGCCAGTCTAATCCCAAGATAAGATCGAACTCTTTAAAATTCATGACGGCTGCAATGGTAGGAAACCGATAACGAGAAAAGGAAACCGGCACTCCACAAACCCAACTTAGATCAATGGAACCCCCAACCGGATTCTTGACAGTCATTGGTTCTTTGAGCTTTTTCAAATTCAAATCCAGTTTCTTAGCTGCATCCTTGGCAATGAAGCTGCGTGACGCGCCAGTGTCGAACAGTACTTTAACTGGGATGTCTTTGATAGTTAGCGTGCCTTCTAAAACATCTGGTCTTTCCTGAATAGCCGATGGCTCAGAAGCTTCTGCTATTTCATTTATTTGAACCACCTTGGTTGCCTTTAACAGCCGGCAATCCTGTCTGACATGGCCAAACCGATGGCAAATGCTGCATTCTCTAGTCTCTTGAAATTTCTTAATAGACTTAGATCCTTCATTTCTTTGTTTCTTTAGAGATCGACAACTTATCGAGAGATGTCCTTGCTTATTGCAGTTAGAGCATACAGTTGTCGTTACTGGTTCTTTTTTGAATCTGGCCCTTTTTCGATTTACTTCGGGCTCCTTACCGACTTCAGACATTGTACTGGCCTCAGGACGATCAGTTTCAGACTCAATTTTATTACTAGAGCTGACTTCCTCTTCGTACTGTAGCATACCTTTCTTATCTAGATCTTCATATTGATAAGCCATATAGATCATTTCTGAAAAAGGAAGCTTCACATGCCCCAATACTTTATTCTGGTATTTCCTTTGAAGCCCGTGAATAAATCTCATATTTTTACTCTTCGGATTTTGAATTAGATGAGGAGCAAAGTGAGAAAGTTCTTTGAATTTCTTATGATATTCGGGAATGGTCATGTCTCCTTGTATCAGATAAGAAAATTCATCGCATAATCTCTCGGTTGCTTCGGGAGGAGTAAATCTTTCTAAGAAAATCACTTTGAATCTGTCCCAGGTGATATCACCTTCTGGATTATTCTCAATAACCGAATCCCACCAGAACAAAGCTTCATCTTTGAGAGCCCAGGAGGCCAGCAATCTTTTCTGGTCATCTCTAAGCTTTAATGCTTCGAAGATTTTCCCAGCCGAACGAATCCAAGCTTGTGTCTTCATAATAGATTCTTCACCAGAGAACGGTATTCCACCCATATTTCGATATTTGATTAATAGGGCCTCAATATCCGGTTCTGCATTCCTTATGCTTTTGACACTCATTTTTCTAGTACTTCTGCAAATGGCAGATCAAGTGTCAGGTCACAGAAAAGGTATTTTAAAATATAGAAACACATACTTCAAATGTAAATGTGTCTATCGAGGTGTTATTTCCTTCTGCTTTACCCATACTAGGATATTACTGATCCTATCTGTATAGAGTTACCCGTCCTAGAACACTACTGGTTCTATTTCTGACGAGTTCGTTCACATGTTATATTCCAGAACTAAGCTTAACCAAAGCTCTGATACCACGTTGAGACGAACCGATTTCCCATTCTCACGGAAACAAGGTTATCTTTGGAATATAACACAGAAACATATAATAGCAGAACAGAATTAAATAAATACACCAGAATGAACAACAAAATATACTGGATAAAAGTAATCATCAGAGTTACACAGTATACAGGATCTTACTTAGTACAAATACAGTTCAGCTATACATAAATGTCTACAGCGGAAATAAACAAAATATGTACAATAGGAGCTGAACAGCATAAAAAGAAATAAATGATAGAATCCATCTTCAGCTCCAGCTATCCAGAAAAGAACCAGCTAAACCTGAATACAAGGCTGCCCGTGTAGAAAAAGGGGCACCCGAGTTTGAAAGTGAAACAAACTACGAGTCAGTCATGGGACTGGTATGAGAAATCCACTCAACACATATATAATTTGGCAAATCACAGGACCACGCCACTTTCGTGGAACGGATTTACTCCATTGGATTGCCAGTGCTTTAAAACAAATCATTCTTTTAAACATCGCTATGCTTTTTATAAAAATGAAGCCGTTATAAGACTCAGTTCCCATCACACAATGCAACGCAAACCGGAGGATAGAGTTTTTACCTTATAACAGCCAAAATATGATTGATACGAATAAAAAAAGGCATTTGATATTATTGCTAGTGTCTATATGTTTTGAAAACAATTTCAAATCATAACTATCAATCATAGACGACATGAGCGTCCCATGCCACTATGTCGCCAAATGTATATATACAATCGAAACCGCACGATGTCGTATTTGGAAATTGGATTTCCGTCATGAACCAAGGCAAAAGATAGTCCTTACCGAATTCGTGACTCTCTAGCCCCTTTGCTATAACCTGTTCAATGAATATTGCATGTACATATATATACAGTTCTGATCATTTATCAATTTCTATTCGACTTCATATTTGATTTCTATTTGGTTTAAAAACTCCATTCATTCTAATGTTACATAAATAGGTGCAAATCATTTCATTAGCTAATTAATGAATATTTCAACTCATATATGTTTATTTTGAACAAGTGGCTATTTTTAACACTTCACATTTCAACGATTTCTTACATACAATAAAAATGTGATTTTTATTGTAAAACAATTTATTGTAAAACAATTTATTTCAAAATATGAATACCATTCAACACATGAATTTCTAAACAACGAATGAATATCAATTCAACACATGAATGTTTTCTCTAGTTTCTATATATAGATAAAAATGTGATTTTTATTAATCGAACAATTTATTTCAAAATATGAATACCATTCAACACATGAATTTCTAATCAACGAATGAATATCAATTCAACACATGAATGTTTTCTATAGTTTTTATATATAGATAAAAATGTGATTTTTATTATCGAACAATTTATTTCAAAATATGAATACCATTCAACACATGAATTTCTAAACAACGAATGAATATCAATTCAACACATGAATGTTTTCTATACAATGAATAAATATAGTTTAAGCATATGAAAATAATTCAAACACACAAATATTATTCAAAATTTCGGCAGCATAACGGCAGGGTAGTTACACCGGCACCGTCCCTAGTACGGCTCCTCGCTCTACCTTAAAACCTCGCGGTTTTTGACAATGGGAATCATGCATCTAGTTCGCACGCAGGCGGCATGTATATATTTATTTCATTTCCACAAACTAATCCTATGTGGTTTCAACCAAATATTTCTCAACCACAAATGGGTATTTTTCAACCACAATCAACCAATATCAATCACAAACAATCCCAAACAACCATTCGTTATCAACCAATTTTCACAACAATTTCAACCAATAAATATCGTCCATGGTTTGTGGACGAGGGGCGAATATATATATATATATATATATAGATATTTATATATAGCAATTCACTTTCATTTTCACACACATATATATATATATATTTTTAAATCAGAAATCTCACCAATAGCTATCCAGTACCACGACTCTTCCCTTATAGAAATCCTCGCCTTTTGTCGCTTTCGCCCGTATTCTCTACACATGTAAAAATCGAATTTTTACCATGTTATTCAATATATAAAAATCGAGTTTTGACGTCGCTATTCAATATATAAAAATCGAATTTTTACTTCGACTTTCAATATCTAAAAATCTGATTTTTACTTCTTAAAGTTCAAATCCTTTTTCTCTTTAAAGATTAAACCTTTTTCCTATTTAAAGTTTTTACTTTTAAACAAAATCAGTTTTTACTTTTTAAAACATCAGTTTTTATTCTTTTTAAAAATTTCAGTTTTATACTTTTTTAAAAAATCAGTTTTACTCTTTTTAAAAAATCAGTTTTACTCTTTTTTAAAAAAAATTAGTTTTTAACTTTTAAAAACCAAATCAGTTTTAATTTCTAAAATAAAATCAGTTTTACTCTTTTTAAAAAATCAGTTTTTATTCTTTTTAAAAATTCAGTTTTTATTCTCTGTTTAAAAATTGAAATTTTTAGATTAAAAATAAAAATGAAATAAAATAAATAACGTACCTGCGAAGGGGGGGGGGGGGGCGACTCGTCTTCGTCGGCGGCAAGGCGGCGCTTCAGGGGGGGGGCTGCTCTAGGGTTTTCGAACGGCTTTGGGGGGGGGAGGGGGTCTCGAATCGCTCGCGATCGTGCGCTCTGGGGAGGGGGGCGGCGATAGCTTCGTCGCGGCGTTCGCCTGAGGGGGGGGGGGCGGTCGATAGCTGTTAGGGTTTTTTTTTCTTTCTCTGTTTAACTGAATCGAAATGAACGGGGGGGCCAGAACGAAGATAAAGGAGGGAATTTAGATATATTTTTTTATTTAATTATTTAATTTTGCCAATAGGTTGACTTTTACATACGACCTCGAAACGAGGCCCACCGCCTGTCGTCCATAGCGTTTTACCCCCATTCCGAACACAATGGGATATGTATCGTAAGCTGATTTGATCGTTACAATCAGTTTCCTTTTGAATTTTCATTTAAATCACTATATTGAATTTTAAACGCACATTTCAAATTACCGGGGTCACATACTAACTAGAAAAATTCCAGAAAAATATTTTCTAGCTTCGTATTGACGATACGGTCCTAACAAAACTAGTTTCGTCGAATTCTGAGACCGTTTGAAAAATTGGCAATTTCCAGTCGATTAAAATCAACTGAAACTGGTCAAACGCGTTTTCCTTTGCCACGCTCACATATTGATTCGAAAAATTATGAAATTTGAAACCTAGCAATAACCTGACACTGCGGATCTAACAAAAGTGGTTTCGTCGAAATCCGAGGTCATTTGCAAAATGTCCATTTTTAAGGGCCTGAATTCCATAGCGACTATTCAGAATTTTCAACTGGACATATCTTTTGATTCCCGCTATCAAATTTCGATTGGTCAGATTCGTTAGAAAGATATTATCAATTAGATTCCATTATTTTTGGTTTCACTAAAATCCGGATTGTTTTGCACCCGGTATATTCAATTGAAGTTTGAAATCGAATTATCGAACTACCGCGCCATTTTCAATTCTATATATAATTATAATTAATTATATTCGTTTTCAATCGTCGATTCGAACTCAGTTTTCATCGCCATCATTTAAAATATTTATTTTAAATATTTAAAATCCATTATTTTAGTCAATTTAAAAATTTTAAATTGGTTCAGATTTTCTGGGTCGTTACACGCATCTTAACTCTTCTACATCCATTAGTCTCCAACTGTAAACTAGTAAGAGAGTGTAACACCCCACGTCCATTAATGTCACTCACAAAGGGAATGCATTAACTTCCATGGAGGTTATAAGTGAATATAGAACAGAAAAATTACAACAAGACAGATAATAAATAGTACTTGGAAATCTAAAACTTCATTTTATTGCAGCGGAAAATAAACATGTTTGTTACATCATAAAACCAAGTACAATATCCACCTTCATAAAAACAAAATACATAATCCCATTACATAAATAGCCATTAAAAAGATAACAAGCTGGACTTTACTTCAACGGTCCAAGCTTTCCAAGAGAGATGAAGCAATTTAATCAAACTCCACTAGAGCTGGGCCCAACCTGAGGACCTGGAGGGGGAAAAAGGATAGAAATAGAGGGGGTCAGACATAAAGTCTGGCGAGTATGATAATTCTGACAATACTATTATCAAAATAACTAGACTAAGGCATAAGCTGGAAGACAAGTAAATGTCTATGAACTCTTAGGAAGATAAAGATAGCGTTTAAGATAACGTTAAAGATAACGGTAAAGGCACACCTAATTACTAACGAATGATTACTACACTGCACCGCACATTACTACACTGCACCGCACCAGTCACCCTATTGTTTGATCCCACTTGCTTCACACAGACACTTTATTAATAGCCTTACGTACCCCTAGCTGACTACATAGGTGCCGTCTGCCCCTATCTCCACTAGGTGTACCCCACTACCCTCTTTCGATCGGCTCCCTACTCGTAGATACCCGTGCTGGCCCCATAGTGGGGTGTATCACTCCCCTAAAGTGGCAACCCGATACAACTTGAGAATGCATGGCTTATACCTACACGATGCAACAACGTCTTACCTACCAGCCCGGGTCCACACACACATACAAAACCCGTTGGACTTGCATTGCCACCGCTCCCCGTTTTGGCCTCTTACAGTCGAACCCAGCATGCGTGTCCCGTCCTCGACTTGGGTCGAGCCCACAAAGATACGTTTGGGATACTGGTCGAAATGGGCCCCCACAAGCTACCCACCTAAGCTTGTCACTAGTATATCCCACTTAACCCTCTTAGTCATGTTCATTTACATGTGTGTTTGGTTAAGTCTTACTAATCGTATTTCACATGCCACTGAGGGCACCCCCTAGATTCCTCATGCCACCCAAGGCACCTACTTAACCCCCATGTCCCACCTTACATGTTTATCTGGTTAAGTATTTCTTAATTCATTCAGGCCATAACCTCATAAAGACCTCTCACATTAGACTGGCATTTATGACAGCTGGATTTGCCGGGCGGGTCCGGGCAGTCTTACACCATAAAAGAGTCTAACCTCGTGTCTTTACAACTGTTATGCTTTAGTTTAGGCCTAGGACCTCTCACATTGGGCTGACATTTGTGACCACTGGATTTGTCGGGCGGGTCCGGGCAGGTTTACGTCACAAACGAGTCCAACCTCGTGTCCTAAGCATTGATTAACACTTAAAATCTTTTACCCCAGTTTTAATAATTCCCTATTCAAATTATTAATTAAGTCAACTTTTAATGATGTCCATAATTGACTCAATTATGGCCATCCACTTATGGCATGCAAAATCATATCAATTGCACCCCAACTTTTTAATATTAAATCCTTAATATTACCCCTACCCCACGTTTATACGTTCGCTTATTCAACGCATAATATAGGCTAGACTTGTATAGTCTAACACCTAGCACAAAGATAAATTATCACAACATATAGACAATTAAAATAAATCTAATCATAATAGGGGTGAAACTTGCATAAACTACACATGTTAAGGATCAAAAGGTGTCAACTTGCTAAACGTCTCAATTTACATGATATGATCATAGCCCAAATCTATACATAAACTTGCATATGGGGTTTTTAGGCAACATAATGATGGTGTGAACTAGCATAGGATATCACATATGTCATAGCATAATTCTAGATGTCATAATAGATGTCTTGGTATATGTTCATAACTTTTCTAATCAATCTAACTTGCATATGTGACTTGTCATATAGATCAACATAACCCAAACATGATGATTTAATTAATATGAACTAACTAGCATAGATGGTAACATCATGGCCTTTTTAACATGTATGATTCATCACAACTTAGCATAGAAACTTTCAACATACATAACATCATCATAACATGATTTACAACATATAAGATATCATCATCACATAACATTGGATTTACAATATACATGATTGCAAAAGGGGTTTACAACAACATATATGATAATTCACATCATCTACTCATAATCCATTCATAACTCAACCTAATTAAAATGATAATAATCTTGTTAAGATCATCATACTCACAATTTAGAGAAGAAAAGAGAGAGTTTTGCTTTGCTTTAGGGTTGAGAGAATTAGAATTGAATTTTCTTTTCTTCTTTCTTAGTTGGCGGCGGCTCCATTGATTTCCATGGCGACGGTAACTATTCTATTTTAATTAGGTTTAGGGTTAGCATTAGGATGTATTTATAGGTGTAGGAAGTTATTTAGGAAGATTAGATTAACCCTGAACCATGAGAACCAATCAAATGCAAAATCTGCATTTGAGCGAATCGGCCCACGGGTTGACAGCCAAACACCCTGGGTTAACCCCTAGTCGACCCAGCAGAGCTCGGGTCGACCTCAAAAATGGGCCGGTTCGGTTATTTCCCCTCCCAATTCGCTGTTTTGAACTTTTTCGCATATTTATTTATTTAATTATATACATATATATATCAATATATATATATATATATATTTCTCTGCGCAACCCATTTCACTTAATTCTTTTCTAAAAATTAAGTATACTTTAATTTGTGAATTTTAATGTTATAAAATTACGGGGTGTTACTGTAACACCACACGTCCGTTAGTGTCACTCACAAAGGGAATGCACTAAGTTCTGTGGAGCATTTTGGGTAAAAGATGCAGATAAATTACAAGACAGACAAATATTAAATCGCGGAAAATAGAACTTTGCTTTATTGATAAAATAGTCTGTACAAGATTCTTTTACAATATCAGAGTATCACCTGTCTTTACAAAATAAAGAAGCATAAAACAACATTTTATATTCCCCAATGTAGCAAGAGCCAGCCATAGCATCTGAAAGAGAATCCAAGGACGACTTCGTCAAATCTTCAAGCTGGGGAAAGAGCAATGGTCCAATCTAATCTTGAGTTATACTATTCCCTCCTCAACTACCTGGGGGGGGAACGGAAGAAAAGAAGCGAAAGAAAAACAGAGTCAGACATAAAGCCTGAGTAAGTCAGTAACTTCTAGCATGTGAACAGGGAAAAATGAAACGACATGAATTAACTGAATACAAGACAATACCATGATGATAGGGTCAACAGGATAAGATAAGATTACCACAAGATATACTAAGGCAAGGTAAACTGGATATACTTTAATACTTTCTCTGCTTCGCTATTACCTTATTATTCTGGTTTCTATATCTCTGCACCGCCTAACTAGTGTCCCTACTAATAACGATAACGTGATCCCAATCCCTGTAGTTTCCGTCGCCTTCAGGCATCCATTTATTATTTAATTACCTAGATCTAATCTAGGGTTTTCTATCAAGTGCCTTCTAGATTCAACTAGAACTTACGCTATTTTTCTGAATGCTTCTTGGATTCAGGGTTTATGCCACCTAGTTCCAAACTAGGGATTATGCTACCTGTCGAACGATGCCCTTTAGTCTAGGACACACCACCTAGGGTGGTACATGTTCCTAGACTTTTCCCACGCATGTATCGCGAATCGTTATCGCTTGTCTAGATGCACATGTCCAGTAATGTGCGGCCCGAGTTCCGCTGTCAGGGCTACTCTAGAAATACGGAACTCGGTCGGGAGCTTTCAATATCTGCCGATGCAGATGATAAGGTCTGTTTTTCCAGTGGCTATGGTCCCACTCGACCCCTCCCTCAACTAATGGAAGGCCACCCTTGTAAAATGAGAACTGTACGAAGGCCCCTATCTGCCCCACTAATTCTATGGCCAACAACACCCCGCAACCACAACTAGATAGCAAGTATGTGGTCCGTATGAGTCCTCCAGCCTTCCCGCTTCACGTGTCTCGCTTGACTGAAGATGGTAGGTAGACGACGAGTTGCTATCACAGGGCTTCCGTCTTCTCGCCGAATCACGCTGGTCCATCCTAGTCTTTTGGTTGCCGTATATTGCAACCAAGGCATACCCTTGGCTCTTCTACCGCAGACCTTAACCTCTGTGCGCCCAGGCGGATCATCTGCAGCCTCACAGAGGGATACCAAGAGTACCATCACGTCCCCTCGAAGCCTCGGGCTTCGTATCCCAATTCGTTGGAGTCTTCTTTAAAATCAGATGGACGTCCTCTCCTTCGTGTTATACTAAGAATTACTACTTAGTTCTACTAACTAAGTTTTACCACTTAGTTTCCAGGATCATTGTCTTCTTAACTAAGTTTTACTACTTAGTTCTCTTTCCCGTTAAGTTGGATTGGTTAAGTGTCTTTAGTCGATTCAAGCTAACTTAACCCTCTTCCCTTATCCTGTTAAACTGGTTAAGTGTTGTCAGTATTCATGTTGACTTAACCCCACCACAAACCAAGTCATATTGGTTAAGTATTTCTTAACCCTACCCATTCATCCTGTATTGGTTAAGTGTTCCCTTTTTAACTTAACCTTTCCCACCGGTTTTAACTAAACCTATTATTAATGGTTAAGTATCATCTCTTCGTGTCTTAGACTTAACCCTATTCATTTATCATATTCTGATGGTTAAGTGTTCAAGTTTACTTAACCCTACGGTCCAACCCAGCTAACATATTAAATTGGCTAAGTATATTACTTAACCCCAACCTCTAGTCTAATTAACATGTTAAATTGGCTAAGTGTATTAACTTTACTTAACCCCACCTTCTAGTCTAGTCAACATGTTAATTTGGCTAAGTATTCCCATGGACTTAACCCTCCCATTATAGCTTTAACTGTGTTAAGTTGGTTAAGTGTTTCTATGGACTTAATCCTACCATTCTAGCTTAACAGTGTTAAGTTGGTTAAGTGCTCCTATGGACTTAACCTTCCCATTCTAGCTTTAACTGTGTTGGTTAAGTGTTCCTATGGACTTAACCCTCCCCTTCTTGCTCTAGCTTTAATTAATAAATTAAAGCCGCAACCTCTCACATTAGACAGATATTGCTGCGGTTACTGGATGTGCCGGTCGGTTCCGGGAAGGTTTACACCGCAACTCAGTCTAACCTCGGGTTAGGCATATTCATGTTTTCTAAGTTCAAAGGGTTTTCTGATTAATTTCCAAACCTGGTTTTGAAAGCAACCATCCCGTTCGTCGGATCAGTTAGGGATAGCCAGGAAGGGAAGGAAACTTATATTTTCCAAACCCAAGCCTAGACATTATCCTCTCTGTCACCCTAGAACTTTCTGGTACGAGTTATAAAAAGGGGTGTTATCAAAATATCTTTCTTTTGTTTATAAATTGTTAACAATTTATCTTACAGCCCATTTCCCCCTTTTTAAACAAATTTGGCCTATATTCATTTGTCGCTAACAGACTTATATTCTAGGCCCAAATCTTGATTTGCCTAACCTACAGTTCATAGCAATTTAGATCTATCATCTTTATTTTATGCTAAACTAGATTTTATATGCCAAACTAGATTTTCTATTCTAGTTCACCGTTTATGCCCAAAAACTAGATTTATTCTTCAAGTTTACAGTCTACATACAAACTAGATTTATTATTCTAGTTTTTCAGTTTACAGGCCAATACTAGATCTAAATTTCATAACCTATAATCCATGTCAAATCTACCCAATTCACATGTCTTAACACATGTTCTAAAATTGTATAAATCAGAATCATGTTCGCTTCCAAACTTTTCCAATTTCAAGCTTACAACTATATTTATGTTTATTTTTGTGTTTTTCCCAAATCGCATTCCCACCGTTCGTATAATCATGATTCAACCTAGATTGTAAATAAATCTAGATTCGTAGAAAATAGGGAATGAACCAAAGATGCTATGAAAAAGGGTGGACATAATAATTGGCATAAAAAGATTTTGAATAACGACGCAGGTTCAAGAATATGGGTAGACCTAACTTAATAGGTAAATTCCCACGGTCTAAAACCAAGAATAGACAGAATAGGTTCGAGAACATGGGTAAACCTAACTTAATAGGTAAATTCCCACAGTCTAAAACCAAAGAAAATCAAGAACAGACAGAATAGATAAATCGGGTTTTAGACCCAATTTCATAGTCACAAAACCTAAGCAACAATTTTCCTAGTCATGAATCATAGGTGTTTAAATCACCGTTGTTATGTCATAGGTAATACTTTATGTCCAAATCAAAGGCTTGTGTTCATAGTCATAGGCAAATGTCCATAGTCATAGGCAATATTCATAGTCAAAAGGGAAAATAATTCCCACAGTCATAAGTCACCGTCATAGGCAATGTTTTATGTCCCAAATCAAAGGCTTATGTTCATAGTCCAAAGGCACATGATCTCAGAATCCATAGTCATAGGCAACGGTCTTAGGCAAAGTCTTATTTGTCCTTGAATCATAACAGTTCTTAATTTAGTCCAAGAGTATAAACACAGATTCGAATAGAGAGAGAGATTTGGCATATTCTTTTATTCCTTTAATTTCATGTCACAAAATAAAGCAAAAATGTTCAAATCTAGAAACAACTGACTTACAGAAATTAGATCTAGAATAGAAGAATGGCGATGCTAAGATTCGTATGTCGTTGCTCGAGGTTTGTTGATTTAGCCTTTGAATTCTTCACTTTGATTTGAATCTTCTCTTGAACAGATTTGAGCAGCATCTCCATGTCTTGAATTTATATTTTATTTTAATTATTTAAGAAAATTTAGAGGAGCGGAAGAAGCCATGAATCTTAGTAGCATAAGGATAGAAGAGAATTGGTGCAAAGAGAATGAAGACTAGGGCTGTTTATATAGCTGCTCAAGACCTTATCGTACACGCAGCGCTGAGTCAGCATTGAACCTAGTTAAGAAAATAGTCCAGGTACGTAGATGAATCTAGCCAAACCTTATCATACACGCAGTGATGAGTCAGCATTGGGTCCCACTATTTTGGCGTAGAAATTTGAATTTCGAATGAATTGTTTTTGGCGTAGAAATTTGATTTTCGAACTTTTGAATTTCTGAAATTTATTTAACTGTTTTATTCACATGAAATATTCTTATATGTATACAATTCCTCTAATGACCATTTTACGCGTATATATATACGCACAACTTTCATTTTATTTTCAAAATTCAAATGATGTTGCCATATTTCATTGACTGTAGCCTTATCTTGAATTTTATCTTTCGTATACATATATTTTTGCATATATATATATATTTATATTCTCATATGTATATATATATTTTCTTTATTTCCTTATATGTACGTTCTTATCCTTTCAAATTTTGAATTTGTATATGTACATATATTTGCATGTTCAGTTGGCCCTCTCTAAAATAAAGATAAAAAATTATGCTGCCGCCGGGGTTCGAACCCCCGACCTCTATGCTACAAATCCAATGCCTTAACCAACTGAGCTACAAAGGCTTTTGTTAATAAGTCTTAGAACAATAATAATTATTGTTCTCTCCTTACTTCTCTTTTTCATGTTAGTTACGATACTTAACTGCATGGATCTTTTTTTTTTCTTTTAAAAATTAATTGTACTTTAATTTGTGAATCTTAATGTCACAGAATTACGGGGTGTTACATTCTCCCCCACTTAAAAGGATTTCGTCCCCGAAATCTTCAAGTTAGGAAGAATGTGTCCTACCATCCAATCACCCATCTACTCAACCATTCAATCACATGCATTCATTGTCCTTAAAAGATTTCTAATGCTTTCATGTTCATATGCATAGTGTGTGTATATGTCTCTATCTAATGCAAAATCAGGCGGTCTACTGATTCAGTTGACCTCCTTAATGCAAATCATGTTTGTGCCATGCGTTCAATCATGCATGCAAACATCCCTAGTCATGTAAATACTACATGCGTGCACAGCCATTCATCCATATGCAACGTCCATATGATATCATATCAAGTTCAACTTATAAACAAATGCATATATGTAAATGCAATATGAGAGCGTCCGAACTTGATCTAGTGCCTTATACGTATGCATATGCATCCACGAGCAACCATTTGCAACCACTTGCAACCATTCAACCATAACATGTTTCAAATACATGTTTACATCCATTGGCTTCTACCTAAGGATCGCAGATACGTCCTAGAGGATATACTTTGGAAAGAGAGAAACAACTATGCGTAAAGCTCCTAAGCAGAGAAATCAAGGATGCACCCTTAAGGAAAAAGGGCATGTTGCTAGTATCTAGCCTTCTTGAGCTTTACTCCACTGTATCTTAACCAATTTAACTTCACGATTGTGAAGTTTCTGACCTCCAATTCCAAAATAAACAGATGTCAATCACGGTACCAAGTATACGTACTAAGATGATTAGAGGTTTCCCTCTTATCCGTCATGCCATAACTATAAGAGTCGAAAGGTCACTACGTGCTCTTTGGAGTGCCTACCACAACTATTCATCTCTCCCGCAAACCATCCAAACCGAACTCGACATTCCTCAAGTACAAGCCCCAAAGGCCTAAACCAATATCAGACAAGCACCCAAGGAATATCTTCCCCGAATTTAGACGATCTACGTGAGATGATATAAGAAAACTCGATAGCTATTCTCAAATCCCTACTAAATAAATAAACTGGTCGGACCACCAATTGGATTTGAGACTCTAGTGGGATCTTTCTACTATACAAGTACTATGGTGCAGAGACCCAACTATGGAAGTAGATATGAACAAATGCGAAGTGCTAAATCCGAACAGAAAAACTAGATTCTTCCAACAGAAACTTTTACCACCTATCTCCTAGGTACGCTCAGCATGTACTTTCCCTTCTGAAAATTTTGTCCTTTGTCCTTAATTATATGCCCTATCATACCATAGTAAAGATACTTCCTCTTTTATAATTTTCTTCCTCCTTCGTGAGCTAAACCTACATCCATGATTTCCTCATCCTGGGGTTGTGCTCCCTTTTGCCAAACTCCTCACCTTTTTCTGTGTATAACCATGTTGGCAAATCCCTCGAAAGCTGCTTCCATCATACCGAACACCCTACTAAGCTTGAAAGAAGACTGGCCGTAAGAGAAACAACTACGGCTATAGATGGAAGTCGGGCACTACTTCGCCCTTCGATGAGGTTATCTCCCAGAAAGCCAGGAGCCCCAGAGAGTCAAGAAAGAAGGAGACTAGAATTCAAATAGAGGAAGAGAAGATAGTGAGTATGGCTTTGGGGAATATGCCTTTAAAACAAAACTTTTCTTTTGAAAATGCTTCTTTAAAGACCGTTTTGAAAAATATTTTTTTAAATCTTTTATCTGATCTGGTAACCTTCAGCTCTGATACCATGTGTAACACCCCACGTCCGTTAGTGTCACTCACAAAGGGAATGCACTAAGTACTGTGGAGCATTTTGGGTAAAAGATGCAGATAAATTACAAGACAGACAAATATTAAATCGCGGAAAATAGAACTTTGCTTTATTGATAAAATAGTCTGTACAAGATTCTTTTACAATATCAGAGTATCATCTGTCTTTACAAAATAAAGAAGCATAAAACAACATTTTATATTCCCCAATGTAGCAAGAGCCAGCCATAGCATCTGAAAGAGAATCCAAGGACGACTTCGTCAAATATTCAAGCTGGGGAAAGAGCAATGGTCCAATCTAACCCTGAGTTATACTATTCCCTCCTCAACTACCTGGGGGGGGGGGGGACGGAAGAAAAGAAGCGAAAGAAAAACAGAGTCAGACATAAAGCCTGAGTAAGTCAGTAACTTTTAGCATGTGAACAGGGAAAAATGAAACGACATGAATTAACTGAATACAAGACAATACCATGATGATAGGGTCAACAGGATAAGATAAGATTACCACAAGATATACTAAGGCAAGGTAAATTGGATATACTTTAATACTTTCTCTGCTTCGCTATTACCTTATTATTCTGGTTTCTATATCTCTGCACCGCCTAACTAGTGTCCCTACTAGTAACGATAACGTAGTCCCAATCCCTGTAGTTTCCGTCGCCTTCAGGCATCCATTTATTATTTAATTACCTAGAACTAATCTAGGGTTTTCTATCAAGTGCCTTCTAGATTCAACTAGAACTTACGCTATTTTTCTGAATGCTTCTTGGATTCAGGGTTTATGCCACCTAGTTCCAAACTAGGGATTATGCTACTTGTCGAACGATGCCCTTTAGTCTAGGACACACCACCTAGGGTGGTACATTTTCCTAGACTTTTCCCACGCATGTATCGCGAATCGTTATCGCTTGTCTAGATGCACATGTCCAGTAATGTGCGGTCTGAGTTCCGCTGTCAGGGCTACTCTAGAAATACGGAACTCGGTCCGGAGCTTTCAATATCTGCCGATGCAGATGATAAGGTCTGTTTTTCCAGTGGCTATGGTCCCACTCGACCCCTCCCTCAACTAATGGAAGGCCACCCTTGTAAAATGAGAACTGTACGAAGGCCCCTATCTGCCCCACTAATTCTATGGCCAACAACACCCCGCAACCACAACTAGATAGCAAGTATGTGGTCCGTATGAGTCCTCCAGCCTTCCCGCTTCACGTGTCTCGCTTGACTGAAGATGGTAGGTAGACGACGAGTTGCTATCACAGGGCTTTCGTCTTCTCGCCGAATCACGCTGGTCCATCCTAGTCTTTTGGTTGCCGTATATTGCAACCAAGGCATACCCTTGGCTCTTCTACCGCAGACCTTAACCTCTGTGCGCCCAGGCGGATCATCTGCAGCCTCACAGAGGGATACCAAGAGTACCCTCACGTCCCCTCGAAGCCTCGGGCTTCGTATCCCAATTCGTTGGAGTCTTCTTTAAAATCAGATGGACGTCCTCTCCTTCGTGTTATACTAAGAATTACTACTTAGTTTTACTAACTAAGTTTTACCACTTAGTTTCCAGGATCATTGTCTTCTTAACTAAGTTTTACTACTTAGTTCTCTTTCCCGTTAAGTTGGATTGGTTAAGTGTCTTTAGTCGATTCAAGCTAACTTAACCCTCTTCCCTTATCCTGTTAAACTGGTTAAGTGTTGTCAGTATTCATGTTGACTTAACCCCACCACAAACCAAGTCATATTGGTTAAGTATTTCTTAACCCTACCCATTCATCCTGTATTGGTTAAGTGTTCCCTTTTTAACTTAACCTTTCCCACCGGTTTTAACTAAACCTGTTATTAATGGTTAAGTATCATCTCTTCGTGTCTTAGACTTAACCCTATTCATTTATCATATTCTGATGGTTAAGTGTTCAAGTTTACTTAACCCTACGGTCCAACCCAGCTAACATATTAAATGGGCTAAGTATATTACTTAACCCCAACCTCTAGTCTAATTAACATGTTAAATTGGCTAAGTGTATTAACTTTACTTAACCCCACCTTCTAGTCTAGTCAACATGTTAATTTGGCTAAGTATTCCCATGGACTTAACCCTCCCATTATAGCTTTAACTGTGTTAAGTTGGTTAAGTGTTTCTATGGACTTAATCCTACCATTCTAGCTTAACAGTGTTAAGTTGGTTAAGTGCTCCTATGGACTTAACCTTCCCATTCTAGCTTTAACTGTGTTGGTTAAGTGTTCCTATGGACTTAACCCTCCCCTTCTTGTTCTAGCTTTAATTAATAAATTAAAGCCGCAACCTCTCACATTAGACAGATATTGCTGCGGTTACTGGATGTGCCGGTCGGTTCCGGGAAGGTTTACACCGCAACTCAGTCTAACCTCGGGTTAGGCATATTCATGTTTTCTAAGTTCAAAGGGTTTTCTGATTAATTTCCAAACCTGGTTTTGAAAGCAACCATCCCATTCGTCGGATCAGTTAGGGATAGCCAGGGAGGGAAGGAAACTTATATTTTCCAAACCCAAGCCTAGACACTATCCTCTCTGTCACCCTAGAACTTTCTGGTACGAGTTATAAAAAGGGGTGTTATCAAAATATCTTTCTTTTGTTTATAAATTGTTAACAATTTATCTTACAGCCCATTTCCCCCTTTTTAAACAAATTTGGCCTATATTCATTTGTCGCTAACAGACTTATATTCTAGGCCCAAATCTTGATTTGCCTAACCTACAGTTCATAGCAATTTAGATCTATCATCTTTATTTTATGCTAAACTAGATTTTATATGCCAAACTAGATTTTCTATTCTAGTTCACCGTTTATGCCCAAAAACTAGATTCATTCTTCAAGTTTACAGTCTACATACAAACTAGATTTATTATTCTAGTTTTTCAGTTTACAGGCCAATACTAGATCTAAATTTCATAACCTGTAATCCATGTCAAATCTACCCAATTCACATGTCTTAACACATGTTCTAAAATTGTATAAATCAGAATCAATTTCGCTTCCAAACTATGCCAATTTCAAGCTTACAACTATATTTATGTTTATTTTTGTGTTTTTCCCAAATCGCATTCCCACCGTTCATATAGTCATGATTCAACCTAGATTGTAAATAAATCTAGATTCGTAGAAAATAGGGAATGAACCAAAGATGCTATGAAAAAGGGTGGACATAATAATTGGCATAAAAAGATTTTGAATAACGACGCAGGTTCAAGAATATGGGTAGACCTAACTTAATAGGTAAATTCCCACAGTCTAAAACCAAGAATAGACAGAATAGGTTCGAGAACATGGGTAGACCTAACTTAATAGGTAATTTCCCACAGTCTAAAACCAAAGAAAATCAAGAACAGACAGAATAGATAAATCGGGTTTTAGACCCAATTTCATAGTCACAAAACCTAAGCAACAATTTTCCTAGTCATGAATCATAGGTGTTTAAATCACCGTTGTTATGTCATAGGTAATACTTTATGTCCAAATCAAAGGCTTGTGTTCATAGTCATAGGCAAATGTCCATAGTCATAGGCAATATTCATAGTCAAAAGGGAAAATAATTCCCACAGTCATAAGTCACCGTCATAGGCAATGTTTTATGTCCCAAATCAAAGGCTTATGTTCATAGTCCAAAGGCACATGATCTCAGAATCCATAGTCATAGGCAACGGTCTTAGGCAAAGTCTTATTTGTCCTTGAATCATAACAGTTCTTAATTTAGTCCAAGAGTATAAACACAGATTCGAATAGAGAGAGAGATTTGGCATATTCTTTTATTCCTTTAATTTCATGTCACAAAATAAAGCAAAAACGTTCAAATCTAGAAACAACTGACTTACAGAAATTAGATCTAGAATAGAAGAATGGCGATGCTAAGATTCGTATGTCGTTGCTCGAGGTTTGTTGATTTAGCCTTTGAATTCTTCACTTTGATTTGAATCTTCTCTTGAACAGATTTGAGCAGCATCTCCATGTCTTGAATTTATATTTTATTTTATTATTTAAGAAAATTTAGAGGAGGGGAAGAAGCCATGAATCTTAGCAGCATAAGGATAGAAGAGAATTGGTGCAAAGAGAATGAAGACTAGGGCTGTTTATATAGCTGCTCAAGACCTTATCGTACACGCAGCGCTGAGTCAGCATTGAACCTAGTTAAGAAAATAGTCCAGGTACGTAGATGAATCTAGCCAAACCTTATCATACACGCAGTGATGAGTCAGCATTGGGTCCCACTATTTTGGCGTAGAAATTTGAATTTCGAATGAATTGTTTTGGGCGTAGAAATTTGATTTTCGAACTTTTGAATTTCTGAAATTTATTTAACTGTTTTATTCACATGAAATATTCTTATATGTATACAATTCCTCTAATGACCATTTTACGCGTATATATATACGCACAAATTTCATTTTATTTTCAAAATTCAAATGATGTTGCCATATTTCATTGACTGTAGCCTTATCTTGAATTTTATCTTTCGTATACATATATTTTTGCATATATATATATATATATTTATATTCTCATATGTATATATATATTTTCTATATTTCCTTATATGTACATTCTTATCCTTTCAAATTTTGAATTTGTATACGTACATATATTTGCATGTTCAGTTGGCCCTCTCTAAAACAAAGATAAAAAATTATGCCGCCGCCGGGGTTCGAACCCCCGACCTCTATGCTACAAATCCAATGCCTTAACCAACTGAGCTACAGAGGCTTTTGTTAATAAGTCTTAGAACAATAATAATTATTGTTCTCTCCTTACTTCTCTTTTTCATCTTAGTTACGATACTTAACTGCATGGATCTTTTTTTTTTAATTAATTGTACTTTAATTTGTGAATCTTAATGTCACAGAATTACGGGGTGTTACAGTTACATTCTCCCCTCCTTAAAGGATTTCGTCCCCGAAATCTCCAAGTCAAGAAGAATGTATATCCTACCATCTAATCATCCATCTACTCAACCATCAAACACCAGCATCCATTGTCCTTAAAAGACTTCTAATGCTTTAATGTTTATATGCACAGTGTGTGTATATGTCCATATCTAATGCAAAATTAGGCGGTCTACTGATTTAGTCAACCTCCTTAGTGCAATTCATGATAGTGCCATGCGTCCAATATGTATGCAAAAGATTCTTAATGATACATATGAATTCTATATGCGTGCACAACCATCCACCCGAATGCAGCAACTATATGATAATACAACCATTATACATCCATTTTACTAAATACATCCATATATATGCAATATGCAACATGAAGTCACTGAGCCGATCTGGTGCCTAATAGTGTGTGTATATGCATCCACGAGCAACCACTAGCAAACACTTGCATCCACTTTGCATCCACCATACATAACATGTCTCAAACACATGTTTCAACCATAGGATTATCCTAACTAAAGATCAAAGATACTAGTGAGAGGATATACTAAAGAGAAGATAAGTACAAGCTAATCGATAAAGGTGAAATTAAAGGACATACCCTCAAAAAGAAAAGGGTATCGTGAACGCATCTTATCTTCCGTCTCCCAAGTAGCATTGCTCTCATCATCTCCCCATTGCACTTTGACTAGTCTGACCTCTCGATTCCTCAACCTCTTGATCTCCGACCCAAGAATGCGCGTAGGAGCTCGTCGAATTGTCGCATCATGCTCTATCTCCACCTCTCTAAGCAAGCTCGGCTCTACCACTTCCGCTGTCTCGTGCAAGCACTTCCTCAAATGTGACACATGGAATACGTCGTGTGCACCACTAAGTCTCTCGGGCAACTCCACTCTATACGCCATCTGTCCAATTTTCTCCTTAATAGGAAATGGCCCTACAAACCTTGGTGCTAATTTCCCAATGGACCCAAAGCGAACAACGTTCTGTAATGGAGACACTTTGACAAAGATCATGTCCCCAACTTCAAACTCGAGATCTGTCCTCCTCTTATCCGCATAAGATTTATGCCTATCCTGTGCTGCTTTCATCCTCCTTCGAATCAAGTCGATCTTCTCCGAAGTCTCCCTAATCATATCGGGCCCAAGTAAGATATTATCCGTAGATTCCCACCAACATGTAGGTGAACGACAAGGTCGTCCATAAAGAGCTTCGAATGGTGCCATACCAATGCTGGACTGAAAGCTGTTATTATGTGCGAACTCCACCAATGGAAGATGCTCTTCCCACGTACCCCCAAAGTCTAGGATACATAGCCTCAACAGATCCTCTAGAATGCGATTCACCCTCTCGGTCTGGCCGTCCGTATGAGGATGATATGCGGTGCCCAAACATAACTGAGTCCCTACCGCCTCTTGTAAGCTTCTCCAAAATTCGCTAGTGAAAATAGGATCGCGGTCGCTCACTATGCTAGAAGGAACACCATGCAAACGAACTATCTCTCGAACGTATACAGAAGCTAACCATGGAGCAGTCCTCTTACTCTTCACGGGAATGAAATGGCCGCTCTTAGTAAGTCTATCTACAATAACCCAAATCCCCGTATTACCCTTCCTTGATCGCTGTAATCCATCCACGAAATCCATCGAGATGCTTTCCCATTTCCATAGTGGAACCTCCAATGGGTGAAGCAACCCACCGGGTTTCTTTTGCTCCGCTTTTACTTGTTGGCATACCAAGCATCTAGTGACATACTCGGCCACGTCTTTCTTCATGCAGGCCCAAAAGTAAACTCTCTTCATGTCTTTGTACATCTTGTCCCCACCGGGATGAATGGTCATCTTCGAATGATGTGCTTCGTCAAGAATAGTCTTCCTTAGGTCATCGTCTTTTGGTACACAAAGTCTACCGTCCCTACGTAACCAACACTTATCATCTTGGGTATACCTACGGAGATAGCTTGATGACTCCCTTCCTTTGAGCTTTTCTACTAACTCAACTAACTGTGGGTCGTCTCGCTGTGCCTCGCCAATCCGTCCCAAAAGCGTAGGTCTGACCTCCAAGGATGCTAGCAAACCGGGTACGAAGTCAACGGAAGGTCTAAAGTCAAACATCGAAATGAGTTCTAAACTTTGCCGCTCAACAAACAAAGGACTTAAGGATAATCTTTTTCTACTTAAGGCTATTTCGAAGTCGTAGGACGCTAAGAACTCCATCCACCTTTGCTGACTTAAGTTCAAGTCCTTTTGAGACAATAGGTATTTTAAAGACTTGTGGTCAGTGAATAATTCGAATTTCTCGCCAAGAAGATAATGACGCCAAGACTTAAGCGCGAAAACAATAGCGGCCAATTCTAGGTCATGTGTAGGATAATTTTTCTCATGCGCTCTCAACTGCCTTCCACCATAGGCTATTACCCTGCCCTCTTGCATTAAGACTGCGCCTAGTCCTGTCCCACAAGCGTTTGTATAAACGGTAAACGACTTACTCCTGTCTGGCAATACTAAGACCGGGGCTGAAGTCAAAGCTCTCTTCAAACGTTGGAACGCATCATCACAATCTACATCCCATGTGAAAACTAGGTTCTTCTTCGTCAAGCGTGTCAATGGAGCTGATATCTTTGCGAAGTCTTTGATAAACTTCCTATAGTAACCAGCCAACCCCAAGAAACTTCTCACTTCGGTAGCATTTTTGGGAACCTTCCAATCTTGGATGGCCACCACCTTCGCGGGATCTACAGCTATCCCTTCTTTGGAAACCACATGTCCTAAGAACCATACTTCCTTCCTCCAAAAGTGACACTTAGAAAATTTAGCTTTAAGCTTATGCGCTCGAAGAGTCTCCAACACTTCCCTAAGATGTAGGGCATGCTCTTCTTCATCCTTAGAAAAGATCAAGATGTCATCTACAAAGACTACCACAAATTTGTTAAGGTACTCCCTAAACACCCTACTCATCAAATCAACAAAGTATGCGGGGGCGTTTGTCAAACCGAAGGGCATCACTAGCCATTCATAGAAACCGTCCGGAATCCTAAAGGCAGTCTTGTCAATGCTATCCTCAGCCACTCTCAACTGATGGAAACCAGTGGCTAAGTCCAACTGCGAAAATACTGAGGAGCCAACTAACTGATCGAAGAGATCGTCAATCCTCGGCAGTGGGTGTCTGTTCTTCTTAGTAAGCTTATTAAGTTCTCTATAGTCCACACAAAGTCTAAGGGACCCATCCGCCTTCATGGCAAATACTACTGGAGCACCCCACTCCGATATACTTCATCTTATGAACCCCTTCTCAAGCAACTCCTTCACTTGCTTACCGAGTTCCCTCCTTTCACGTGGAGCCATGTGGCGTACCGGCAAAGATACTGGTTTCGCATTATCCACAAGATATATTCGAAAATCTATCTCCCGCTTCGGAGGCAAGCCCTTCACCTCCTCAAACACATCCGAATATTCTCGGACCACTCTAACAGATCGTAGATTTTCCTCAGACGCGTCAAGCGATTCTAGATAACTTAGCATAACCGAATTTATGGGATTACAAAAGATTTCGAGAGTGTTGCCAAGGCGAGTCACGAGCCTAACTACTCTCCTTTCACAATCAAGAACGACCCCATTTCTGGATAACCAATCCATTCCTAAAATTAGCCCATAGCCCGTGAAGCCCAACACATAAGCATCACATCTAAATTCAACGATAAGTATGGAAATTTTCAAATCCAAACACATCATAGACAAATAAGCTGAGCCCCCAATTGGATTCGAAACAATTAAGGGGTCCTCTACTAAACTGGTGTTTAAGTGCAGTGATTCAACTAATGATGTAGAGATAAACGAATGTGATGCGCCCGAATCGAATAAGGTACGGACAGGATGATCAAACAGAAAAACTAAGCTTTCAACAGAAATGGTTCTACCTCGTTCTTGCAGCGGTGGGACCGCGAGAGCCTGAACTTGTCCCCTTGCCTGCCCTGGTGCCATAAGAGCCTGCACCTGTCCTCCCGAGGTAGCTCCTGCCCTCTTCCCCTTCTTTGGGCAGTCCTTCACTAAATGTCCCGCATCGCCACAATGAAAACAGTCTGTCTTCTTTTTCTTTCGGCAATCCTTGCTGAGATGGCCTGGGGTTCCACAGTTAAAGCACTTCTTCTTTCCCTTTCCATTATTGTCTTTTCCACCCTTCTTGTTTTGCTGTTGTGGTTTCTTCTGATCCCCCTTCTTCTCGGGTGCCTTATCAGCTTTAGTGCTTTTCTCCTCATGCATAAGTGCCATTTCTACTAACTTCTCAAAGGTGGCCCCCATAGGGATGTGGATCATAGCCAACCCTTGCAATGGTTCATTCAAGCCATTCACGAACCACAGCGCCTTCTTCTCCGGCGTGTTCACTAAGTCCAAGCCAAACCTTGCTAACTGATTAAATTTATTGACATATTCTTTCACTGATGAGCTTCCTTGCTTCAATGTCAAGAACCTTTCCATATACAGATTTTCTTCCGCCCTTGAGAGAAACTTCGCCTCGAACCTACGTCTGAAATCCACCCAAGAGTCAACAGGACGCTCCCCATTAGTGACCTCCCACCAAAACGAGGCCTCTCCCTTCATCAACCAAGCTGCTAATCGAACTCTCCTCCCTTCTTCTACTTCAAAGATTTCTAGCAATTCTTCCACCTCCTTAAGCCAATCTCTAGCTTCCACAAACGTTTCTGACCCTTGAAATGGTTTTCCACCCATAGCTTTGAATTCCTTGCACGTCTTTGCAAAAGTATCTACGCGAGGAGGAGGAGGAGGAACGGGTGCAACTGGTGGTGGAGGAACATTGGCTGGACCTGCAGCGGCCCTAGCCTCCAATAGCCTCCTATACCATCCTAGTATCGTTACACCGTCGGGTAGATTAAGATCTTCAGCCATGCTAAAACGAAAAAGGAAAGATTCAAAAGGGAGAATTCGAAAGATAAAGATATGTGGCTATTGGGGATTATATTTTTCTTAAAAACTTTTCTCTTTAAATTTCTCATTAAAACATGTTTTTGAAAACACTTCTTCCAAAAATAACTACTTTTCTAAAGTATTTTTATCTGTTCTGGTAACCTTAAGCTCTGATACCACGTGTAACACCCCACTTCCATTAATGTCACTCACAAAGGGAATGCATTAACTTCCATGGAGGTTGTAAGTGAATATAGAACAGAAAAATTACAACAAGACAGATAATAAATAGTACTTGGAAATCTAAAACTTCATTTTATTGCAGCGGAAATTAAACATGTTTGTTACATCATAAAACCAAGTACAATATCCATCTTCATAAAAACAAAATACATAATCCCATTACATAAATAGCCATTAAAAAGATAACAAGCTGGACTTTACTTCAACGGTCCAAGCTTTCCAAGAGAGATGAAGCAATTTAATCAAACTCCACTAGAGCTGGGCCCAACCTGAGGACCTGGAGGAGGAAAAGGATAGAAATAGAGGGGGTCAGACATAAAGTCTGGCGAGTATGATAATTCTAACAATACTATTATCAAAATAACTAGACTAAGGCATAAGCTGGAAGACAAGTAAATGTCTATGAACTCTTAGGAAGATAAAGATAGCGTTTAAGATAACGTTAAAGATAACGTAAAGGCACACCTAATTACTAACGAATGATTACTACACTGCACCGCACCAGTCACCCTATTGTTTGATCTCACTTGCTTCACACAGAAACTTTATAAATAGCCTTACGTACCCCTAGCTGACTACATAGGTGTCGTCTGCCCCTATCTCCACTAGGTGTACCCCACTACCCACTTTCGATCGGCTCCCTACTCGTAGATACCCGTGCTGGCCCCACAGTAGGGTGTATCACTCCCCTAAAGTGGCAACCCGATACAACTTGAGAATGCATAGCTTATACCTACACGATGCAACAACGTCCTACCTACCAGCCCGGGTCCACACGCGCATACGAAACCCGTTGGACTTGCGTTGCCACCGCTCCCCGTTTTGGCCTCTTACAGTCGAACCCAGCATGCGTGTCCCGTCCTCGACTTGGGTCGAGCCCACAAAGATACGTTTGGGATACTGGTCGAAATGGGCCCCCACAAGCTACCCACCTAAGCTTGTCACTAGTATATCCCACTTAACCCTCTTAGTCATGTTCATTTACATGTGTGTTTGGTTAAGTCTTACTAATCGTATTTCACATGTCACTAAGGGCACCCCCTAGATTCCTCATGCCACCCAAGGCACCTACTTAACCCCCATTTCCCACCTTACATGTTTATCTGGTTAAGTATTTCTTAATTCATTCAGGCCATAACCTCATAAAGACCTCTCACATTAGACTGGCATTTATGGCAGCTGGATTTGTCGGGCGGGTCCGGGCGGTCTTACACCATAAAAGAGTCTAACCTAGTGTCTTTACAACTGTTATGCTTTATTTTAGGCCTAGGACCTCTCACATTGGGCTGACATTTGTGACCACTAGATTTGCCGAGCGGGTCCGGGCAGGTTTACGTCACAAACGAGTCCAACCTCGTGTCCTAAGCATTGATTAACACTTAAAATCTTTTACCCCAGTTTTAATAATTCCATATTCAAATTATTAATTAAGTCAACTTTTAATGATGTCCATAATTGACTCAATTATGGCCATCCACTTATGGCATGCAAAATCATATCAATTGCACCCCAACTTTTTAATATTAAATCCTTAATATTACCTCTACCCCACGTTTATACGTTCGCTTATTCAACGCATAATATAGGCTAGACTTGTATAGTCTAACACCTAGCACAAAGATAAATTATCACAACATATAGACAATTAAAATAAATCTAATCATAATAGGGGTGAAACTTGCATAAACTACACATGTTAAGGATCAAAAGGTGTCAACTTGTTAAATGTCTCAATTTACATGATATGATCATAGCCCAAATCTATACATAAACTTGCATATGGGGTTTTTTAGGCAACATAATGATGGTGTGAACTAGCATAGGATATCACATGTGTCATAGCATAATTCTAGATGTCATAATAGATGTCTTGGTATATGTTCATAACTTTTCTAATCAATCTAACTTGCATATGTGACTTGTCATATAGATCAACATAACCCAAACATGATGATTTAATTAATATGAACTAACTAGCATAGATGGTAACATCATGGCCTTTTTAACATGTATGATTCATCACAACTTAGAAAAGAAACTTTCAACATACATAACATCATCATAGCATGATTTACAACATATAAGATATCATCATCACATAACATTGGATTTACAATATACATGATAGCAAAAGGGGTTTACAACAACATATATGATAATTCACATCATCTGCTCATAATCCATTCATAACTCAACCTAACTAAAATGATAATAATCTTGTTAAGATCATCATACTCACAATTTAGAGAAGAAAAGAGAGAGTTTTGCTTTGCTTTAGGGTTGAGAGAATTAGAATTGAACTTGCTTTTCTTCTTTCTTAGTTGGCGGCGGCTCCATTGATTTCCATGGCGACGGTAACTATTCTATTTTAATTAGGTTTAGGGTTAGCATTAGGATGTATTTATAGGTGTAGGAAGTTATTTAGGACCATTAGATTAACCCTGAACCATGAGAACCAATCAAATGCAAAATCTGCATTTGAGCGAATCGGCCCACGGGTTGACAGCCAAACACCCTGGATTAACCCCTAGTCGACCCAGCAGGGCTTGGGTCGACCTTAAAAATGGGCCGGTTCGGTTATTTCCCCTCCCAATTCGCTGTTTTGAACTTTTTCGCATATTTATTTATTTAATTTTTAATTATATATATATATATATATATCAATATATATGTATTTCTCTGCGCAACCCATTTCACTTAATTCTTTTCGAAAAATTAAGTATACTTTAATTTGTGAATTTTAATGTTATAAAATTACGGGGTGTTACAGAGAACAACTCCCTAAGTATTTACCCCGAAGGCCAAAACCAACATCAGATCGACAATCAGAAAGCTATTCAGCTTAACTAATTTCTAGTTAGTTTCTAATTTTCTTAATCCCATTTCTTAGTTCCTTGTCAAATTATTTCTTACGCAACTCTCGTATTTAGTTTACGAATTCACCTCTTTTACGAAAAATCTCAATTATAATGATAACATTAAAATTCCCATTTCCAAAATATCAACCTTAAAATATAACTTTGATTCGTTACTTTCAATGAATAAATAATATTTAATCAATTAATTAATCTTCATTTAAAATCGGAAAGTAAACATTACTTTCTTGGATTTGATATAATCGAATTTCAACTTATAACCCTCTTACGAATAATCTATGTCCGATTAACGTTTCGTACCTTGGAATAAGCTCACCGTTTCAAGTCAACCCAAATTTCTAAATTTCACTTTGGAATGTATCACTTCCAGCATTTACCAATTTCCTTTTATCACTATTCCGATTTGCAAACGTTTGTTTCTAAACCATTAGTCACTTTGAAATGTGAATATTATTTCTTTATAGAAATATGGACTCATTTTATAAAATCAGATCTTGATTTAAATTGTAAATAGACCATTACAGTTAAAATTCCACCTATTTAGTTCTTTTATGAATTCATATTCCACTTCACAAACTCGATTTACAAGTTAACCCCTTGTTAATTATATATTAAGTTTATGACTAAACCTCAGTTGCACATTCGGGTATAAGTTATTGTTCTTAAACCAATATTTTAACTATTTTGTCAAATTCTATATTATAATATACAATTTTAAAAATAGATTATTTATAATATATTCGACATAACCGAATTTTGATTATAAATTTTTATGGATCCAATTCAATCCTATTTATATTTCGAACATCGAAATAATTCCATCGTTTTCTTTTGAAAATGATTCTCATTTCCTTCTTTTAAATTTTTATTATTCACTTACATTCTCAAATTATTTAGTACTAATTGTTTCATCTTATTTATAAGATACCGATTATAATTCAAACCACATGTTTTTATAAAATTAGAACAAGTCATTTTATTCTAGCCCAATCAAAATTAAATCTTTATTTTAAAATAGATTTTTCCTTTTTAAAACCCCAAATTCTTTTTCAATGTATTCAAATATATTTTACGGTTTTTAAATGCCGATTATTTCAAGTCCATGTTGTTCAAACATCCCAATCACACAATAATCAATACCAGATTATTTGTTACATCATATAATGCAATATACGACAAATAAAAATACAATTGTTGAGGAATCCAGTTGGATCCCACCAACCTGTTTCCCTACTTCCACAGATGTTAATCAACATAAATAACACTAATTGCTTATCAAAATGAGATATTATAAATAAATAGAATCAGTATTCAATCAACTATTTATATATAACTGTATATATATATATATAAATTATTTCATCCAATTAATAAGAAATCATCCAAACAACCATCACACACAACATTCAATCATTTTTTCAATATTAAATAATGCTTATATAATTATAAAACTGGATAGAATTAGTGAGTTTACTCACCTTGTTCGTTAATCGTGAAATAACGTTTAACGTTCGATGATTCAAAACAGGTGTAGCGAGCTCCAAATTGTCCCAGACTAGTTCCATTATTTAGCCTATATCCACATGATTCCAACCATTCGTAAAATTGACCTCATATGTACGAAATATCACGTTAACAAGTTAATATGTTATTTTAATTTAAATTAAGCTTATATTAAATTATCACGTGGGCCTTACCGATATAATTTCAGTGCAATCCCTCTAAAGCCCACATTGGCATCCATTTTGACAAATAGCTTTCTTCTTCAAACAATGATTATCCCTCTACCTGCTTCTATTACTATTCATGTTCCCATTTCCGATTGTTATAACTTAGGAAACATTTCAACCTTCAACTGTGCTCACCATTTGGTACACAGCTTACCATATATATTTTGGGCCTTGTATTATTTAAACGGGCTTCACTTCTTTATATTCTTTATATGTACATATATATATGGGCCTCACAATGTAAACTGGCCCAATCGAATGTAACCCATACGCTACTGAACAGTAGCATTCCTTTTCTTATCGAAAGAGAAAAAACTAGTCTAGTATTGTTTCCATGTGGTTTTTGCTCTCACTACTGCACAAAAGCTCTCAACAAATTTTACCAACTTTCTCCTATATAGTCCCCCTTCATCTCAATGCCTTCCCCTTTATCCCGTACCCACGCTTTAATGTCATCTTCTCCAATCCAATAAAACACAACGTGCTCATTTATATATTTTTTTTCTGCAACTTCAACCTATTCTCCAAACACTACCCAAACTTCATATTTCCCATGAGCTCATCGCATCCCTTCTTCCTGAATATGAAAACGTAAACTACAGCAGCCCAAAACTCCTAACCATGAATCTCCAATCGCCAATATCACCTCTCCCCCTCCACCGTTCACCACAAATTCGCAAACACCTCATTCTCTTCATTTACGGTAACCATTCAAACACATCAAGCTTCTTCTCCAATATGAAACCATGCTCCAGTCTTTCTATACCCTCCTTTTCCAGTTCGATACCCTCCCCTCTCTTGCGTTTGGACCAGTCTTCCACTCACTGACTTGCTTGTCCTCCATTCACTTCCCTTTTTCAAATTTTGAACTACTCCATTTAATTATTTTTGCTACCATCTAGTTCACTTCGATCTCCATTCCTACTCGTAGGCTTTCAGGTTTTTCTCCACGTCGTAAAAACAATGGTTACATTTACTGGGATTTTGAGTATGGGGGTGTGGGTAGATGTTAGCTTTGTCAGACTTAGCCTCCCCCATGCTTCCTCATGTGTTAGCTCCATCCATCTCCAACCAAAGGCATGCACGCACCATCATTTTTCGTGAGTGGAGTATTTTCAGTGAAGCCAAAATGATGTTGGGGCGAAGGGAAAAAAGGGCAAATGCTTGAACATGTATTATCTTGTGTATATATAGGCTTAGATGTCTTCATTGCTAAAGAAATGAAAATACTTTAATATATAGGCTTAAACTTCTGTTTGTAGGAACAAAGGGGAACACACAAAAGTCTGGGGAGGTGCAGAAGGTAACATTCAAAAGTCTTGTGATGGAATAGACATATGTGAGAATCAATTGTGCACTGCTACGCTAAGGTAACATATATTGTGTTATATATTTTATATCTTAAAGTCTAGGGTATCCCGTTACATAAAACTCTCTTCACTTATGGACTGCTATCAACAAAAATAAAAATACCGTTGAGACGAGAAATGTGTCACTATCCCAAAGATATAATAAAATGGAAAAGTTATGTGACGACCGCCCATAACCCTTGCTCTAAACAAGAGGAATAATGCACTGAGAGGTGTGCCAGGCAGCCATGGACGATCATCAGAGTAGGTAAACAACCTTAGAACCTATCGTAGAACTCACAACGCAAGGATAAAGTATAAAAGAACATATACAACAGGTAATAGTAATGAAGCATCATATAGCAAACTTTTCAAACTTTCACAACATCCTGAAAGGTTATCCAACAAATACCAAAGTTTGTACATAAGGCCTCATTACAACCCTCATAGAGCACTCAAACAGCGGATACAGAAATACTAGGTAGTAATAAAACAGGTACGTCAGCCTCCTGCTCACCTTCGAAAAGCAGCATCGTCCTCACTAACCACCTGCAACCTGCTACTCAGTTTGCCCATCCACAACCGGATGAACAACCCAAGGTAATAAGAGGAGATATAAAACCTTGAGTCAGACAACAGTCTTAGTGAGCGATAAAATAGCTAACAAACTTCAACAATAAAGTATATGAGAATGGATATATAAACATACTAATCTACCCACAACACCAGAGAAGAACTCAACCCACACTTCTCCACATTGGGCAGTGATAGCCTTTACGATAATCCATTCAACCATTCATTCATGGGAACTAGAACATCCATTCAATCATGGTAAGCACTTATAACATCCAAATTATATGTATCTCATGTAAACCATCTTAATCGAATTCAACATCCCTCCACCATAAGCGCCAAAGGCCTAAACCAATATCAGACAAGCACTCAAGGAACATCTCCTTCGATGTTGGAAAACCTACATAAGACGGCACAAAAAGAACAACCAATCATCTATGACTGACTCGGGCTATCTCTGCCAATCCTTCTTTGAAATCATCGCTAATCGTATGATGGCCAACCTTGCCATATGTCAAGGGCTAATGGTAACCCCGGTTCTAGCGTAAACTCCATACGTCTTTCAATGATACGTATGTATGTCCAACCTTGACAACTAGGCCTTTCAATGATACCCAGGGTACTCGACCTACAACCGGTCTTTTAGGTGCCCCTGTCGTACCCCTGCTTTAAGCCTGCTAGAACTTACAACAACGATAATCTCTCGGCTTTCGCATCTTTAGTCATCCAACCTAACTATTTTTCATAGCTTAAGCAACCATTATTCACAACTCACGACCTTTGAGTTGTCATCTCATTTGTGGTTCTACACCGATCAAAGAACATATTCAACACTTCGAACATCCTCTTCTAGACTCTTGTCGAAGCCATCATCATCCTTGAACCGAATAACATCAATATAAGTTTCAATGTAATCTATAACATTCACCGATGACTATGGAAATAACCCCCGGTATTAGACGATCAACCACAGCACTTCAAACTGCTGCTAATTCTTTAACATACTGTTCGACTGACCCCATGAGATCTGAGGGCGACCAACCACCCTTGGTTATTAGAACCGACTGACCGTACCTGGTTCGACCAACCCAAATCATCTCCATCCTCAGTACTGACCAACCTCCCTTTTGGAGGTGCACGACCAACCTAGAAACCCTGATTGATCCACACACCACTCGACCAGTTAGTCTCCACCTAAATTCCCAGCTTCACTCCTGAACGGCCGAACCAACCCATTGGGACCGACCATACTTCTACGGGAGACCACCTGTCATTCCTTAAATCCCAACCCCAGAATAGATTCTCCGCCCGCTCGACCGACCCACTCCCTAGCTCGTTCGAGCCTGTTTCCTATCTTGTTTCCCAAGAAATCACCATGGTCATGTGCGACCGATCCTTCTATGCGACCCGAAACCTGAACTGATCCTATGCATCTCCAATTTCGACCAAAACTCCGCCAATCAACACAATCGACGAAACCAAATCAACCAATCCATTCAACACAAAACATGTTATGAAACCACTAACATCATCAATTTGGCGATTTCATCAATAATCATGTAAAATCCACCAAAATCACCATAAATGTAAATATGAACAAAACTATAGATCTAACTTACATATTACACATGAAATAGCATTGAAATCATCAAATTAAACTTGCTAAAATAAATCACAGGGTGGTTCACATGAAAATGGACATATAGAGGTATAGATCTATGATAAGACAATTAAATATGATGAAAAACATGATCTAACATTCATATACTTTATTGAATTCATGTGAGAGATGTAAATCACTCACCAATTTGCCAAAACAAGCTAAAGTTGATGAAATAAGAATCCGATAACAGCAAGCACCTCGCACCAAATCCCTTGATTCAATGAATCCTTGCTTCAGTTGATGTAGATCTAGCCTCTAATGGTGTAGATCTGTTATATTTCTCCTTGGATTTCAATTTTTAATGGTGGAAAGGTGTTAGAGGAAGGAGGAGCTCAAGGCTACCTAATGAGAGAATGGGGAAGTAAACTATTTCCTATACCTCTCACCCTCTATTTATAGTTTCCACCAACCCACTATTTGGGCCCTCTCAAATCAGCCCAACGTGGCTCAAAATCCTGAACAGCTAACTGAAAAACCTTACAACAGCGATTCCTCCCAAATCGTTGAGCCAAATCTTTAATGTAACCACTCTATGGAAAGGCAATCATCAAATCTTTTCCAATGGCATAGGTCTCACCCTCTAATTCAACCTGAGTCAAAAGTCATCCCCTATACAAGACTGACAGGGGCAAAAAGGTCACAAACAAAATCGGTAAAAATTATGGACATGTCTCACATCCCCATAAGCAACATTTTGAAAGATGAGAATGATCCAACCCTCAAGGAATAAAATAAAAAAACTTTACGATCTTTTGATACGTAAAATGCGGGTTGTTACAAGTTAATTCATTCTGTAAAATTCTAAAATCACCGATATAGGGTGGAAAATATGTTGAATGAAAAGTTCCTTATTTTCCAAAATAAAAACTACTGAAAAATTCTATGAATTATTTTAATACTATGCCTAAAAAAATCTTATTAGAATTCGAAACCAATATTTAATTATATTAAATAAATCGTTATGGCTTACAAACGATTCCATAGCAACTATCTGAAAATTTGATTTGGACATAGTTCACCATCTAAAAGACGAAATCTCAGTTTTTCACTTCCATTGGAAAAATACAGTTAATAAGATTCCAATGTTTCTTGTTTCAAAGAAATCCGACTTATAACGAATCCTGTATAGCCGTATAAAGTTCAGAACTCAATATTATGAACTACCTCGACGTTACGAGCTCGATTGTAATTTATATTATAATTAATACATTCAGAAGTCGTTTAAATAGTAAACTAGCTATAATAATTCGAATATAACTCGATTAATTTTTTTAGATAATCCAATTTATGCAAAATTGTCAATTCAACTATTTCCGACTATTTAGAAAATTAAATATATTATCCCATTAAATATTATATTAATCAAATATTCAAAATATTTAAATTCAAACCCTTTAAATTACCAAATCATTATATTAAAATAATTAATTATTAAATCGCTAAAATTCCGGGATGTTACATTCCTCCCCCCTTAAAAGAATTTCATCACCGAAATTACTAAGGTAGAAAAAATGCTGTGGACCATATTATAACCATGTTAAAAATCTTTTATTTCACTTCTTAACTTCAGTTTCAACTGAACCAATTTATTTCAATTAAAATATTAATTTATCCCTACCAACGAATATTTCCAAATACTCCAAAAAAAAATCTAACACCTAAAATTTCCGTAAAATTTCACCAGTGTCTCCTTTGCATGGCTCAATCGGTACTACTACAACTCACGTCTTTAGGCCTTCTCTAATCCAAAAGGAAATCAAATAGCCAAACGGGTTGCTAAACAGGCCAATAAAGATCTCATACTCATATAAAATATAAACTTGTACCTTTTTGTCTTCAACTCTATCTCTTGCATTTGTAGTCACTTTAGAATATACATATGGATTTCTAATTGATCTCCATTCAATTCATTCTCGAACCAAACCAAATTCCATTTCAAACTTCAGTTCCATTCCCAATTCCAAAATCTTATCTTACAAATCTAATTACTCAACCATGTTAAACTCTACTCCAATTCAATTCCCACTTAATTGGTTTCGATTCAATTCCAATTTGCTTTTACAATTTTTTTTTAACTTAATTTGTTTTAATTTCAAACAATCTTTATCTGGGAGTTTCAAATAGCTTAGCATTTCCAAATAATCAAATATCCTTTTCTGGAATTTAAAAACAATTTGTTTTCTTAAAACAATTCAAAAAAAAATCTTGGTTAGTAATCTATCACTTAGAAACTCAAAAATGCACACTGATGATGTAGCCAGGATCATCAGGGTTATTTTCCAGCGATCGAAGTGAGTTGAATACTATATCATTTTCCAAAACTATCTTAAAGTATTTCCATTTTGAAATTACTTCAAAATATCCTTCATAATTCTAGGAAAATATTTACAAAACTCCCAAGATCTTAAAATTTCCATATATTAAATCCAAATTTCAATTTCAAATACCTTTCCCAGTTTTTTCTGGATTTTAATTCCAAACTCTAATTTAATTCCAGATTTAGTTCATCTGATCTTATATATATTGTACTTAAACGAATTCTTATTGGTTATTTATAACTATCTCGATTACAATATTATTCGATTATACTAATAACCAACACATCAAATATATATATATTAAAATAAACCCAAGATATATACTTCTTTGTATCAAAATATAACTTAGGTATGATTTTTTTCATTTACCCACTTTTCAAAACATACTGTGTCGGTTCATCGCATTCAAGTGTTTAGAAATCCCTATCTATGTTGTGGTGCCCCACTGTCGTCTACAATTCATAAGCTGCTTAACCAATAAATCTCTACAATATAAAACCATTTACATACAATTAACAAATACACGCTCATATATTGTAACGACCCGGGTTTTTCGCGATCCTGAGTAACCGACATAAACTCAATGTCGACTATCCAAGCATCAGAAACACCGGATAGTCCAGGAAAGAAACTAGAGGGTGAGGATAGATAAGATAGAAACTTAGAACAGAAGAAGAAGAACATACAACATCAGAGTAAATACGAATCTCACAGCGGAACGAACAACATATAATAGATACATAATTTTGAAATAAAATCAGTATACGTATATAGTAACATTATCAGAGTATAACACTTACAACACAGCGGAAATAACTATAGCTATAAAATCCTGAAGCCTCCTGCTCCAAGCTCTCCAATTATATCTGAAAAATCCTGACTACTTCACTGCCCGTACAAAATTGGGCACCCAAGAGTTTAAGGAAAAAAAAACTCTGGGTCAGTCATGGGACTGGTGTGAGTAAAACAATTTAAAACAGTTTAAGCAATTAAACGACATCTCATAAGACCACGCCGTATAACGGAATGGGTTTTCCCCTTATGAGAATCCAAAATAATCTTTGTATCAAAATTCTTTTGATATTATAATAGTGTCTATCAACCACAACTAAATAATCATCTAGTAGAAACGCTTTCATCTCATGTTCTACATATATAATTTATAATCAAAACCACGAGCACTTATTAGGTAATGGATTTCCAACTATGACAAGGCATGGAACCACCTTCCGATAGTGTACCTCTAGAGAGGAGAACATTGGGTTCAAAAAGAACATCTTGCAACCCGGCCACACATCACCGACCACTCATTTTGCTTGAGTGTATCGAATGTATATCACCAACAGTTGGGATCAGCAACCATTTCCCTAATGGGACAACATCGAATAGATTAAAGAAGTAAATGAAACTCTAGATCCGGTGACAATACACCTTAATTGGAAGCAACCCACTTAGCCATGTTGCCTACCCGATTTTTGTCATTTCCCGGTTGTGAGGCTAAAGGCCACGCTTATCTCTGACAGATCACACATTTATTCACTTTGAATGTCACATCGTCATACCTGCCAGATCACAAATTGATTTTCCCAAAAATACAATGGGTATACAGCAAAGAGAAATGAATTCCTCCGCCACCAAACGTACATACATTTGAAGAGATCAAATTACGCGATCTACTAAATATACTCTGTCAGACATTCTTCCATAAAGGTCGTCTTGGGACTAGGCAAAACAAAGGCACTATTCTGTAAATAGGACAGCCTTTGCATAACTCCATTTTCAATTATCTTCATCATATTTGATTCGCAACGCTAACGCCCATATAGAGTGGTTTTCAGATAATGAATCTGATCCCGGTCTCTCCGTATTGATGATGGAAAAATGGTCAAAAACTTCAATAGTTGGTGAGTTAACTATCAAAGAAAAAAACGTGTGCAAACAACGGTATTATTTCCAGATGGAAATTTTATCGATCAATCATAATTTAACGTTTATCTCTTTAGTTCGTTACTTTATTTATTTCGTGTTCCCATATATTCAACATTTCTTACTTTCTAAATTTAGAAAAAAAACGTTATTAACATTGGAAAACATTTCCATTACTTGTTTTCTATATTAGAAAACATTTCTAATTCTTATTTGGAAAATGTTTCCAGAACTCCTACATTGGATTTAAACAGATGTTTAAATAAAATATCGCGACGCCAACTCAAACAATTACACTCACTAACTAAATTCACTTAACCAACCTTCACTATCGAACCTTAACCATTCCTTAGTTAAAAACGAAGTCAATAAAGTTGGGGTATAATTACCTCTCAGACCTTAACTGAACAACATTTCTAACCTCAAAATAGAAAAAATTCACCTTTAAATCTTTAACAAACTTCCTTACGTGACTCTCGGATTCTATTTACGAATCCACTTCTTTTACGTAACATCATTTGATTTTAACAATAGGGTTATAATCCCATGCTTCTGAACTATAATAACTTCAATATAACTTTTATTTATTAATTTGGATAAATAAACAATCAACTAATTTATTAATGAATAAAGAAATCTTGATTAAAACGGAAAGTGAATAGTACTTTCTTAAATTCGATATAATCGAATTTAAACGTATAACTCTCTTTCGAGTAATCTCTATTCGATAACTCCTTTTCGAATAAACTATATTCGATAACTCCTTTTTGAATAACTAATATTTGATAATCTCTCTTTCGAATAAACTATATTCAATAATCTCTCTTTCGAATAAACTATATTCGATAACTCCTTTCGAATAACTAGTATTTGATAATCTCTCTTTCATATAAACTATATTCGATAACTCTTTTCGAATTCGATAAGACCTTTCAAATGAACTATATTCGATAATCACCTTTCGAATAAACTATATTCGATAATCTCCTTTCGAATAAACTATATTTGATAATCTCCTTTCGAATAAACTATATTTGTTAGTCTCCTTTCGAACAAACTATATTCGATAACTCCTTTCGAATAAACTATATTCGATAACTCCTTTCGAGTGAACTATATTCGATAACTCCTTTCGAATGAACTATGTTCGATAACTCCTTTCGATTGAACTATATTCGATAATCTCCTTTTGAATGAACTATATTTTATAATCTCCTTTCGAATAAACTATATTCGATAATCTCCTTTCGAACAAACTATATTCGATAATCTCCCTTTCGAATAAACTATATTCGAATAACTCTTATCCGACTAACTCTAATTCGACTAACTCTATTCGAATAACTCCTTTTTCAATTAACTCTATTCGAATAACTCCCTTTTCAATTAACTCTATTCGAATAACTCCTTTTTCAAATAACTCTATTCGAATAACTAATATTCGACTAACACTTGTTTGATTAACTCTATTCAATTAACTCTAACTCGATTAGCTCTAATCGATTAACTCTAATTCGATTTAACTCTAATCGATTGACTCTAACTAGATTAACTCCTTTCAATTAGCTCTAACTCGATTAACTTTAATCTATTAATTCTAATTCGATTAACTCTAATCGATTAACTCTAATTTATTAATTCTAATTCGATTAACTCTAATTGATGTCCACTTTAAACAATCTTCTCATAACTCTTTTATATATCGTTAATTCCCTTTTTTATAATCCTAGTTATTTTCCAAATAAATATTCCTTTTATAATTTTATTTATTCAACAAATAAATATTTCCTTTTTAATTTTATTTATTTAACAAATAAATATTTCCTTTTCGATTCTATTTTAAATGTTTTACAAATATTCCCTTTTTCTAAAATTCTTTGATTTTATAATTTTCTTTTATAAAATTCTTTTCCTTTTATTTATAAAATCCATTGATTTTATATGATTAATTCATTTTTAAAATACACTTTGAAAATCCCCTTTTCTATATCCCAGTATTTCTTACGGTATTTAAAATACCAAATAATAATGATTGACATCATTCAAACACACATAATCAACACAAATTATTCATCATATATTACAATATATAGAAAGAACAGTATTATATATATTTGAGGAATCTAGTTGGATCCCTTCAACCTGTTTTCCTGCATCACAGATGTTAGAAAATATAATTAACATCAGCTTCATTTCATTATGAAATATTCTGATAAACAGAATCGATATTTGATTAACGATTTATATATATATATCGTTATCTATAATTTCAACCAATACATAAGCAATTCAACCAAACAGTCAACACACAGCAGTTACTCATCACTTAGTAGTTCTAAAAATAGGTTATAAAAATATAACTGATAGAGTTGGTGAGTTTTACTCACATTGGATATCATCGTAAAATAACGATAATTGTCGCTTGATTCAGACTGACAATTTATTTCATCATAAACTCCAACCAGCTCTGAATCGTACCCAACCAATTCCAGTGTGTAGTGTCCATCCATATGATCCTATCGGATCTTGTTTGCCTTTTTTGAAAACATATGAATAAGTTATGACGTAAATAAGTTAATATACAATTTCTGAAACAAAACAACTTTAATTTATTTATAGAAAGCAGGCCTTACCACCAAAGAAGCCTAGCCCATTTCCCCTTCCACCCGATCTTCTACCCCCAATACCCGCTACAATCATCTTCCCCGATGTGTTTTCAAAGCCACTCACAGTCATTTCCCAAAGATCAGACCACCCGAACCTCCTTCGTACTCCATTATTCAACTTCAACTCAACACCATTTCAATCCTCTTCAAAACCGCACCTTTCTACCTCCTTATGTTCACGCTTGATCTTCCCTTGCCATTTCCGTCGAACAGTAGCTCGACGCATCCACAGAAAATCACTAAACTCCGTCGGCACAGAATTGGACCAAAAACTCACATAAGACTCTAACCTACCCTGCGACCATCACTACCATCTTCAACTCATCGATAATCAACTATCGATGCCAAAAACTGGTGCCCTAGTCACACGCTGAAATGTTCGAACTCCAGGAAAAGAATCAAGCTTCGCGATTCCGACACAAAAACGAAGAGCCTAACCGCAGGAACTTGAATATAGAATTTTGAATGAATCCCATTTGATTTTCATTGTCTACCATTTTTTCTTTTGCTGTAAAAAGGAACGACGGAATTTCCTTTGACCAGATGATGAAATTCTAGGTTTAAAGAGAGATGCGTTGTATTTATAGGGATATAATAGCTTAGAAAGTAAGCCACTTATTTTATTTTTATTCGATAATTAGCTCCAATTATCACTTTAAAAATTCTTATGATCACATATGATTCCCAAAAATCACGAAAATGGATATACACCTAGAGTTTGACATTACTGACCCAACGAAACTGGTTTCGTCGAATTCCGACTCCGTTTACTCACACAGTGTATTTTTAACTATCAAAATATCGATTGTTTTTCACATTAAAAATCTGTACGGCCACATACTGACTTCAAAAATCACGAAACTTGAAATCTAACAATAATTTAATATTATGGATCCAACAAAATTAGTTTCGTCGAAAACGGAGTTTGTTTGCAAAACTGGCTATTTTTAAAGCTGTAAATAAATTCTTTTTAAATATAAATATATTTTAAAAATAATTAAATTAAATATTTATAAATAAATATTATCGTATATATTCACAACAGTATATCATACAGCTCCAATTGGATTTATAACTCGATATCCAAATCCTAATTAAATCGATATTCAATTTATATTAAAAATCCATTTATAATATAAATAAATCGTTATAAATTATAAAGGAATTCCATAGCGACTTTTCGAAATTTTGATTTGGACATAACTCAAAGTCTGCACAATGAAATCTCGATTTTTTTTCTTTTATTAGAAAAATGTACTTCACCTGCTCTGAATATTCCTTGTTTCATAGAAATCCAATTTAAAACGGACTCTGTATATTCATTTAAAGTTCGAATCGCCAAATAGCGAACTGCTGCGCCATTTCGAGCTCGATCATAATTATAATATAAATTATACGTTCAATTGTCGTTGAAACAATATATTCGTTATTCTAATTCAAATTCTAAGATGAATTAAATTTTAAATTGTCCATTTCACATTATATTGTCAATTCACTATTTCCGACTATCCCGGAATTAAATATATTATTCTATTACTTAAATTAATTAAATATTCAATATTATTTAATTAAACAACCATTTAATTCTCTAAATCACTAGTTAAATAACTAAATAAATTAATTATTATACCGTTAAAATACGGGACAATACATTCTTCCCCACTTAAAATAATTTCGTCCTCGAAATTGCTAAGGTAGAAAACAAACCCTATTGACTAGTATAAATTTATTTGTTTACTTCTCAACTTCAGTTTCACTATACCAATTAATTTTAATTAAATTATTACTTTATTCTTTTCAACGAAAATTTTCAGAAATTCAGAAAATTTTCTAACACCTTAACTTTTCGAATTTTTTTGCCAACACCTCCTTTGTACTGGATAATAGCTCAAACTCCAACTCACCTCTCTAGGCCTTCTTCAACCCAAAAGAAAATAAAATAGCCAAGCGGCTTGCCACATCGACTCATAAAAATCTCATACCCATATGAAATAAAAACTTGTACCTTTTTTTCGGGCATTCAACTATATCTCTCTCATTTGTTACCAACCCAGCATATAGCAATATCATTCCAATCAATCTCCAATCAATATATCCTCAAAACCAACCTTTGTCTTATAACTAAGACAATTTCCGTTCTAAACTCAAATTCCACTATCAATTCCAAATTCTTATGACATCAATCCAACTTACTCGATATCATTATATTCTAATTCAATTCTATTTTAACATAATTGACTTCAATTTAACTCCAATTTGCTTTTCCAATTTCAATTCAATTTCTATTTCTATTTATTTTTACAAATTATAGTTTATTTTGTTTTAATTCAAATAATCTGTTTTTGGGAATTTTTTAAACAGCTTAGCCTTTTCCAAAAATCAACATATTCATTTTGAAACACCCCACCTATGTTAAGCTCACTCACAAAGGGAATGCCTTAACTTTGGTGGAGCATTTTAGGTAAAAGATGCAGATAAATTACAAGACAAACAAATAAAGCAGCGGAAAATAAATTCATTTTATTAACAACTTAATTCAGTCAAGCTTTTACAACAATCATCTCAATCATACTTAAAAGTAATACATAGAACTTCTGTCTTGATTCAAAAACTTCCAAGTATAAAAGAAGCATAAAAATAACAATGATATTCCCCAAATAAAGCGTGAACTAGCCATAGTAGTGGAAGAGAGAGTCCAAAACAATACATCGACTATCTTCGAGCTTGGAAGAAAACTGAGCTAAGTGATAGCATTTCCTCCCTGTGAACCTGGGGAGTTGGGGAACGGAAGAAAAGAGGCGAAAGAAAACTGGGTCAGACAAAAGTTTGGTAAGTCCAGTAACCTTCAGCATATAAACAGGTAAAAGCATTATGGCATGAATAAACTGAATATAAGAAAATACCGTGAGAAACAAGGATAAAATGATAACGTAGGATAAGTATAAGGTATGATAAGGCAAGATAAACTGAATGCGCTTCTACTCTTTCTCTGCTTCGCTACTACTTTGTTATTTTGATTTCAATATCTATCTCTGCACCACCTAACTAGTGTCCCAACTAGTAATCTGTATAAATGATAACGTGATCCCAATCCCGGTAATTGTGGTAGCCTTCAGGTGTATAGCTATCGTGAGGATTCCACCTCAATCAGCCTAATTGCCATGAACATGTTAGATGTACCCTTACTACCCTATCGATCGGCTTCCTACTTGTATTCATTTCTCTAGTGCCTGTGTCAATCGGCCCTCTCTTGTGTGTAAATACCCTGTGCTTGTCCCACCATAAGGTGTAACAATCCTTATGATAGCGACCCGACACGATTCAAGATGCACAGTGTATAACTATTGGTACCCAGTGCCTACTTTTTCCCACTCCAGAATACGTGCATGCCCGTAAACCGTCGGAAACTACACTGATGTACCCCCTGCCGCTGCTTTGACCGCTTACAATCAGCCTAGTAATCGTGCCCCACCTGCCTAGTTCAGGGTACCATGATACATCTATATGGGTTACTACTGAAATGGGTCTCCGTTACTAGGGTTTCCTATTGGTTAAGTTTTTGGGCCTATATTTTCTAATATTACCCACTAACCTAATATGTACTTAACCCTCCCATTGATTCAAGCATGTTTATTCAACGGTTAAGTTTGTGGGCCTATATGTACTAATATTACCCACTTACACGAGATGTACTTAACCCTCCCATCAACTCAAACATGTTTATTAAATGGTTAAGTTTTGTGGGCCTATATTTACTAATATTACCCACCAACCCAATATGTACTTAACCCTCCCATTGATTCAAGCATGTTTATTTAACGGTTAAGTGTTGACCGTTCATGTTAACTTAACCCACCCATTCATCGTGTCATGTTGATTAAGTGTTCCTTATTTACTTAACCCGGTCCGTTCATCAAGTTATATTGGTTAAGTGTTTCTTTGTTACCTAACCCCACATGTTCGTCTTGTTGTATTGGTTAAATGTCATCAATCAATTCAAGTTAACTTAACCCACCTACTCATCATGTCACGTTACTTCGGTTAAGTGTCACCTTCTTGTGTTAACTAAACCCTACCACAAATCAAGTTATATTGGTTAAGTGTTAACTTAACCCTTTCCATTTATCGTGCTATACCGGTTAAGTGTTTTCTATTAACTTAACCCTAGTCATCCCTCTTGTCATATTGGTTAAGTGTTTCTCATTACTTAACCCTAGTCATCCATGTTATATTGGCTAAGTGTTCCTATGAACTTAACCCTACTCATTCATCGTGTTCATTAGCATTAATTGATTTATTGATGCACCAACCTCTCACATTAGACATGTGTTGTTGTGGTTAATGGGTGTGCCGGGCGGTTCCGGGAAATTTTACACCATAACTCAGTCTAACCTCAGGTTTTTCTTTGGTATGATGCACTAACCTCTCACATTAGATAGGTATTGTTGTGGTTATTGGATGTGCCAGGCGGTTCCGGGCAGTTTTGCATCACAACTCAGTCTAACCTCGGGTTAGGCATATTTATCATTTCACATATTACATATTTACAGATTTATATGTAAATTATTCACAATTGTTATCAATGCCATATTTTCCATAAATGTCCAAGTCTAGATTTATATGCTAATTATCCCAAATAGTCATATTCCAATTCTCAAGTTATGCCCAACAAAACTAATTGCATGTTATGGCCCCCAAGTTCAAATTTCGAGTTATTACTCGAATTAGACTACATCTAATCTTCCCAAGTTTGTACTAGTAGTCACGCCCCAATACCCCAATATATATTATTCTTTGGCGTCTCAACCAATGGTTATGCCCCATCTAGATTAATATTCCAATTTACAATTTCTGCCAAATCTGGATTTAATATTTCAATTTACCCCAAGTTCGCAACAAAGACAATTATGCCCCAAATCATAAGTTACAAAATTATGTTCCACCATTACCAAATAGACTATTCCCCAATACCCCCGCATTCCAATCGTACGTGTAATAAGTTTCAGTCTAGATTCGAGGTTAATTTAGATTCATAAAATAAAGGGGATGAAAGAGGAACATAAACAAGAGTAGGCATAAAACAAGCATTAAAATGGTCGATCTGTCAAATATATTTGGAACTAAGAGGATTACAGATCTGTTAGAGTTGGGGTATAACAAAGATAGATCTGAAACAAACTGACAGAAATAACCTGATAGATAAATAGATCTGATATAAATAACATCACGAACCAAAAAGGGTTATATATTAGATGTCCAACAAAGACAGGCATGATTGAGTAATAACTTCCTAGGCATGTATATCATTGACTCGGCAGGAAGATAGGAATTAATCTAAAAGGTTTGTCTTATCATTAAGCATGGACTTAGATCCATTTCATATATGCCACAATCATTATTAGGTGTTTAAATCTGAAAACAACTTGAACCTACATGTTTACTGTTCAATTTACGGCCCTAATCCCAAGTTTTATGTCCAATATATTTTATGCCTCAAATCTCATGTCATATATCCAAAAATTTATGCCTCAAATCCCAAGTCATATGTTCAATACTTTATGTTTTGAATGTGTTATGTCCTCAAATCAGTTACAACTCAATTATGCCTAATTATACACAATTTAATACTTTTCCCAAATTTTAGCGCTGGTCATGTCCAAATCATAATTTATGCCCAATTTTATTTCCAACGTACGTTCTTTTCTTATGAGATCTGGCTCAGGCTCGTAGTAGCCTGGCTATAAGACAAAAAGGGAAGAAGGAAAGAAGAGACAAAGAACGGAAATATTATCAATGCGATAGATACAAAGGATATAGAAAAACATGCATAATCTCAGATCCAGATTTATTACAATGTCAGAATCACAATTAACTTTTATTTCTGAAAATAACGTAAACTTACAAATTAAAGAAGGGTCTTGAATTCTGGGATCTGTATTCTGAAACTAAATAGCTCTCCCTTAAAGTGGACTATTTGATTTAATTCTTAGAAATAGTTGTTGAAGTCGTTGAATTAGCTTTTGAATCTCTACTAAAATTCTAAACTTGATTTCTACGAAGGACTTGAGCATCATAACCCCGTCTTAGATTTATTTTGATATGAATTGAGGTAGAGTATAGGCAAAATGAAGTTGTGTGGAAAGAAAGTGAGGTTTGGGGGGGGGGGGGTTTAAATAGCTTAGGAGCAACGAATCTGGTTAGAACGGGCGTCTAAATAAAGAAAAGTGAATCTGTCCTCAGATCTGGAAAAGGGGGGGGTGAGAACGACCCTATGGTCGACCTATGTGACCAGGTTGACCCCTGGGTCGACCCCCTAGTCTACTTGGGTCCTGGGCGGGAAATTTCTCTCCCAGCCCGGGTGTGTGATTTGAATTTCGAATTTGAATTTCCGAGCTTAAGCTATTTTAATTTATTTAAATCCTGAAACTTCTGAAGGTCATAACTTCTTCATACGGAGTCCGATTTACGCAAACTCGGACTCTATCTCAAGCAGAATTCCGAGACGAACGCAATGGTGTAAACCATTTCCCTTAATTCTTCTCTTAAAAATTAAGTATACTTTAATTTGTTACTTTAATGTTCATAGAAAATACGGGGTGTTACACATTTGGAATATCAAAACAACTTGTTTACTCCAAATAATTCAAAAACTAAAACCTTGGTAGTAATCCATCACTTACAACTCGAAAATGAACACCGATGATATCATGATCATCATTGGAATCTATTTCCAGCTATCGAAGTGAGTTCAATACTATATCACATTTCAAAACCATTTCTAAATACTTCCATTTTGAAATCTATTTCAAAATACTATTCCCAATGCTTGGAAAACATTTCTAAAATCTCCCAGGATTTTAAAATTCTCTTACCCTTAATTCAATTCCATTTACAAACACTTTTCAAGTTTTTGGAATTTTAATTCCATTGATTTTAATCCAGATTTAATTCATCTAATTTCGTTTATTACACTTATATGAATTCTGATTGGCTATTTATATAACCATTCCAATTATAATCTCACTCGATTATAATAACAACCAATATATACAATATATTATAATCATTTCAATATAAATTTTTCTTTTATATCAAAATATAATTTAGGTAAAAGTATTTCATTTACCCTCTTTTAAAAACATACCATGCCGGTTCATCGTACTCGAGTGTTTATAAACCCCTACCGATACAATGGATCAAACTGATCGACCAAAATTCATAAATTACTCAACCAATGAATCTACACAATATAAAATTAATTTTATAAAATCTACAAATACGTTCACTCGTATACAATATGAAGTATCACTAACCCTATCTCTACTGAGTTACGCCACAGAGCCAAGGTAATTACTTAACCTTCAGCTCTGATACCACTGTAACGACCCGGTTTTTTCGCGATCCTGAGTAACAGACATAAACTCAATGTCGACTATCCAAGCATCAGAAACACCGGATAGTCCATGAAAGAAACTAGAGGGTGAGGATAGATAAGATAGAAACTTAGAATAGAAGAAGAAGAAGAATATACAACATCAGAGTAAATACGAATCTCACAGCGGAACGAACAACATATAATAGATACATAATTTTGAAATAAAATCAGTATATGTATAGAGTAACATTATCAAAGTATAACACTTACAACACAGCAGAAATAACTATAGCTATAAAATCCTTAGGACTCCTGCTCCAAGCTCTCCAAGTATATTTGAAAAATCCTGACTACTTGACTGCCCGTACCAAATTGGGCACCCAAGAGATTAGGGAAAACGAAACAAAACAAACTCCGGGCCAGTCATAGGATTAGTGTGAGTAAAACAATTTAAAATAGTTTGAGCAATTAAATGATATATCATAAGACCATGCCGTATAACGGAACGGGTTTTCCCCTTATGAGAATCTAAAATAATCTTTGTATCAAATTTCTTTTGATATTATAATAGTGTCTATCAACCAGAAGTAAATAATCATCTAGCAAAAACGCTTTCATCTCATGTTCTACATATATAGTACACAATCAAAACCACGAGCACTTATTGGGTAATGGATTTGCAACTATGGCAAGGTATGGAACAACCTTCCGATAGTGTACCTCTAGAGAGGGATACACCGGGCTCAACAAGAACATCCTGCAACCCGGCCACACATAACCAACCATTCATTTCGCTTGAGTGTATCGAATGTATATCACCAACGGCTGGGATCAGCAACCTTTTCCCGAATGAAACAGCATCGAATAGATTAAAGAAGTAAATGAAACTCTAGATCAGGTGACAATACACCCTAATTAGAAGAAACCCACTTAGCCATGCTGCCTGTTCGATTTTTGTCATTTCCCTGTTGTGAGGCTAGAGGCCACGCTTATCTATGACAGATCACATATTTATTCACTTTGAATGTCACATCGTCATACCCTTCAAATCACAAATTAATTTCCCCAAAAATACAATGGGTATACAGCTAAGAGAAACAAATTCCTCCACCACCAAACGTACATACGTTCGAAGAGATCAACTTACGCGATCTATTAAATATACTCTGTTAGACATTCTTCCATACAGGTCGTCCTGGGACTGGACAAACCAAAGGAACTATTCTGTAAACAGGACAGCACTTGCATAACTTCATTTTCAATTATCTTCATCATATTTGATTCACAACGCTAACGCCCATACATAGTGGTTTTCAGATAATGAATCTGGTCCCGATCTCTCCATATTGACGACAGAAAAATGGTCAAAAACTTCGATAGTCGGTGAGTTAACTATCAAAGAAAAACACGTGTGCAAACAACGATATTATTTCCAAATGTAAATTTTATCGATCAATAATCATTTAACGTTTATCTCTTTAGTTCATTACTTTATTTATTTCGTGTTCCTATATATTCAACATTTCTTATTTTCTAAATTTAGTTATTAACATTGGAAAACATTTCCATTTCTTGTTTTCTATATTAGAAAACATTTCTGATTCTTATTTGGAAATCATTTCCAAAAATACTACATTGTATTTAAACAGATGTTTAAATAAAACATCGCGACGCCAACTTAAACCATTACACTCACTTATTAAATTACTTAACCAACCTTCACTATCGAACCTTAACCATTCCTTAGTTAAAAATGAAGTCAATCAAGTTGGGGTATAAATACCTCTCAGACCTTAACTGAACAACATTTCTAACCTCAAAATAGACAAAGTTCACCTTTAAATCTTTAACAAACTTCCTTACGTAACTGTTGAATTCTATTTACGAATCCACTTCTTTTACAGAATATCATTTGATTTTAACAATAGGGTTATAATCCCATGCTTCTAAAATATAATAACTTCAATATAACTTTTATTTATTAATTTTTCAATATAACTTTTATTTATTAATTTGGATAAATAAACAAACAGCTAATTTATTAATGAATAAATAAATCTTGATTAAAACGGAAAGTGAAGAGTACTTCCCCGAATTCGATATAATCGAATTTCAACGTACAACTCTCTTTCAAATAATCTCTATTCGATAACTCCTTTTCGAATAAACTATATTCGATAACTCCTTTTCGAATAACTAATATTTGATCATCTCTCTTTCGAATAAACTATATTCGATAACTCCTTTCGAATAACTAATATTTGATAATCTCTCTTTTGAATAAACTATATTCGATAACTCCTTTCGAATAAACTATATTCGATAACTCCTTTCGAGTGAACTATATTCGATAACTCCTTTCGAATGAACTGTGTTCGATAACTCCTTTCAAATGAACTATATTCGATAACTCCTTTCGAATGAACTATATTCGATAATCTCCTTTCCAATAAACTATATTCGATAATCTCCCTTCAAATAAACTATATTCGATAATCTCCTTTCAAATAAACTATATTCAATAACTCCTTTCGAATAAACTATATTCAATAACTCCTTTCGAATAAACTATATTCAATAACTCCTTTTGAATAAACTATATTCGATAACTCCTTTCGAATGAACTATATTCAATAACTCCTCTCGAATGAACTATATTTGATAATCTCCTTTCGAATAAACTATATTCGATATTCTCCTTTCGAATAAACTATATTCGGTAATCTCCCTTTCGAATAAACTATATTCGAAAAACTCTTATCCGACTAACTCTAATTCGACCAACTCTTGTTCGACTAATTCTAATTCGACTGACTCTAATTCAATTAACTCTATTCGAATAACTCATTTTTCAGTTAACTCTATTCGAATAACTCCTTTTTCAAATAACTTTATTCGAATAACTAATATTCGACTAACTCTTGTTCGATTAACCCTATTCAATTAACTCTAACTCAATTAACTCCTTTCAATTAACTCTAACTCGATTAACTCTAATCAATTATTTCTAATTCGATTAACTCTAATCGATTAACTCTAATCGATTAATTCTAATTCGATTAATTCTAATTCGATTAACTCTAACTGATGTCCACTTTAAACAATCTTCTCATAACTCTTTTATATCTCATTAATTCCCTTTTTTATAATCTTATTTATTTTCCAAATAAATATTCCTTTTATAATTTTATTTATTTAACAAATAAATATTTCCTTTTCAATTCTATTTATTTTACAGATAAATATTTCCATTTCAATACTATTTGTAAATGTTTTACAAATATTCCTTTTTTCTAAAATTATTTGATTTTATTATTTTCTTTTATAAAATTCTTTTCCTTTTATATATAAAATCCATTAATTTTATATAATTAATTCATTTTCAAAATACACTTTGAAAATCCCCTTTTCTACATCCCAGTATTTATTACGGTATTTAAAATACCAAATAACAATGATTGACATTATTCAAACACACATAATCAACACAGGTTATATATCACATCATATATTACAATAAATGGAAAGAACGGTATTATAAATATTTGAGGATTCCAGTTGGATCCCTCCAACCAGTTTTCCTGCATCACAGATGTTAAACAATATAATCAACATCAACTTCATTTCACTATGAAGTATTCTGATAAACAGAATCGATATTTGGTTAACGATATATATATATATATATATATATATATATATATATATATATATATATATATATATATATCGTTATCTATAATTTCAACCAACCAATACATAAGCAATTCAACCAAATAGTCAACACACAACAATTAATCATCATTTAGCAGTTCTAAAAATATGTTATAAAAATATAACTGATAGAGTTGGTGAGTTTTACTCACATTGGACATCATCGTTAAATAACGATAATTGTCGCTTGATTCAGACTGACAATTTATTTCATCATAAATTCCAACCAGCTCGGAATCATACCCAACCAATTCCAGTGTGTCGTGTCCGTCCTATGATCCTATCGGATCTTGTTTTGCCTTTTTTGATAACATATGAATAAGTTATGACGTAAATAAGTTAATATACAATTTCCGAATCAAAAAAACTTTAATTTATTTACAGAAAGCGGGCCTCACCACCAAAGAAACCCAGCCCATTTCCCCTTCCACCCGATCTGCTACCCCCAATACTCGCTATAATCATCTTCCCCAATGTGTTTTCAAAGCCTCTCAAAGCCATTTCCCAAAGATCAGACCACCCGAACCACCTTTGTACTCCACTATTCAACTTCAACTCAGCACCATTTCAATCCTCTTCAAAACCGCACCTTTCTACCTCCTTAAGTTCATGCTCGGTCTCCTCTTGCCATTTCCGTCAAACAGTAGCCCGACGTGTCCACAGAAAATCACCGAACTCCATCGGCACAGAATTGGACCAAAAACTCACATAAGTCTCTAACCTACCCTACGATCATCACTACCATCTCCAACTCGTCGATAATCAACTATCGATGCCAAAAACTGGTGCCTTAATCGCACGCTAAAATGTTCGAATTCTAGGAAAAGAATCGAGCTTGGCGATTCCCACACCAAAACGAAGAGCCTAACAGCAGGAACTCGAATATAGAATTTTGAATGAATCCCTTTTAATTTTCTTTGTCTACCATTTTTTCTTTTGCTGTAAAAAGGAATGGCGGAATTTCCTTTGACCGGAGGAAATGAAATTCTAGGTTTAGAGAGAGATGCGCTGTATTTATAGGGATATGATAGCTTAGAAAGTAAGCCACTTATTTTATTTTTATTTTTATTCAATAATTAGCTCCAATTATCACTTTAAAAATTCCTATGATCATATATGATACCCAAAAATCACGAAAATGGACATACACCTAGATTTTGACATTACGGACTCAACGAAACTGGCTTCGTCGAATTTCGACTCTGTTTGCTCACATAGTGTATTTTTAACTGTCAAAATATCGACTGTTTTTCATATTAAAAATCCATACGGCCACATACTAACTTCAAAAATCATGAAACTTGAAATCTAACAATAATTTAATATTACAGATCCAACAAAATTAGTTTCGTCGAAAACGGAGTTCGTTTGCAAAACTGGCTATTTTTAAAGCTCTAAATAAATCCTTTTTAAATATAAATATATTTTAAAAATAATTAAATTAAATATTTATAAATAAATATTATCGTATATATTCACAATAGAATATCATACAACTCCAATTGGATTTATAACTCGATATCCAAATCCCGATTAAATCAATATTCAATTTATATTGAAAATCCATTTATAATATAAATAAATCGTTATAAATTATAAAGGAATCCCATAGCGACTTTTAAAATTTTTGATTTGGACATAACTAAAAATCTACACAATGAAATTTCGATTTTTCTCTTCCATTAGAAATATATACTTCACCAGCTCTGAACGTTTCTTGTTTCACTGAAATCCGATTTAAAACGGATTATGTGTATTCATTTAAAGTTCGAATGGACAAATAGTGAACTGCGGCGCCATTTTGAGCTCGATTATAATTATAATATAAATTATACGTTCAACTGTCATTCAAATAATATATTTGTTATTCTAATTCAAATTCTAAGCTAAATTAAATATTTTAAATTGTCTAGTTCACATCATATTGTCAATTCACTATTTCTGACTATCTCGAAATTAAATATATTATTCTATTATTTAAATTAATTAAGTATTCAATATTATTTAATTAAACAACCATTTAATTTTCTAAATCACTAAATAAATAATTAAATAAATTAATTATTATACCGTAAAAATATGGTACATTACATATATATTCACTCAACTCAATCTAGGGTATTACAAACCCCATCTCTACTGAGTTATGCCACAGAGCCAAGTTAATCACTTAACCTTCAGCTCTGATACCACTGTAACAAACTGGGGTTTTCGACCCTGAAAATCGACATAAAACACGATGTCGACTATTTAAGCATTGTAAATACTAGGTCATTAATAGAAAGAAGTTAGAGGGTGAGAAATAGAAAGAAAGGATTTTAGAACAGAAGAAGAAGATCACAACGCAACAGAACCATAGTAAACACGAATCTCATAGTGGAACAAATAAAATATTTGATATAATATAACTTTGAAATACAACTTGTAACTTGTAATGCATACCATTATCAGGGTACAACAAATAATATCATAGCAGAAATAACTCTCCCTCTCTCTCTCTCTAATATATATATATATATATATATATCAAATGTTGAAGCCTCCTGCTCCAAGCTCTTCTAAGTATATATGTAAAATCCTGACTGCTTGACTGCCCGTACAAATTTGGGCGCCCAAGAGTTTAAGGAAGACAAAATAAAATAAACTCTGTGTTAGTCATGGGACTGGTGTGAGTAAACTCCAACCATTCAGTTTAACTTTTCAAAATCCTTTTCAAAAGAAAAGATAATCATAAGACCGATCGACACATAAGCACAGATGGTTTTTACCTTACGATAACCCAAAACATTTTTTTATGATAACCCAAAACATTCTTTTAAAACAATATTATTCTGATATTATAATAGTGTCAAATACAAGTAATTTACAATTCTAGCAGAACGCTTGCATCTCACACTCCACATACATAATATATAATCAAAAACCATGGGCTTTTATTGGGTAATGGATTTCCAACTATGACAAGGTATGTAACTACCTTCGATCAGTGTACTCTAGATGGGATACAATGGAGTTCAACAAGAACATCTTGTAACTCATCCACACATGACCGATCATTCATTTTTCTTGAATGTTCTGAATATATCATCACCATACAGTTGGTATACCAACATAACCGTTCCCGGGAGATACAGAAATGAAAGAAGTAACAAAAAGAAGTAACAAATATGAATATTCCCTAGATGGTGACAATATACCCTAATTGGGTGCGATCCACTTAGCCATGCTGCCTGCACGATTTTTTTTCATTTCCCTGTTGACGAGGCTTGAGGTCATAACGTATCATTTAACAGATAACACATTTATTTACTTTGAATGCCACATCGTCATACCCACCAAATCACAAATTGATTTCCCCAAAAATACTATAGGTATAAAACTAAGAGAAACGAATTCCTCTGCCTAAATATGTTTGAAGAGATCAACTTACGCGATCAATTAGATATACTCTGTCAGACATTCGTCCATACATGTTGTCCGGGGACTGGACAACCTAAAGACACTATTCTGTAAATCCATCTTAGGTAATTTCTACCCAGGATTACCAAAATAGCCCTCGCATAAACTCCATCCTCAATTTTCTTCATTATATTTGATTTGCAACGCTAATGCCTATATGGAGGGATTTTCAGATAATAAATCTGATCTCGGTCTCTCCATATTAACAACGTAAAAATGGTCAAAAACTTTGATAATTGGTTGTTTAACTATCAAAGGAAAACATACATACGAACAACGGTCGTATTTCCAAATGGAAATCTTACCGATCAATCATCAATCAACACTGAGCCCCTTTAATTTAATTTATCATTAAATTATTCATTTCCCAATTTCCTTTTAATATCTTTACCCAAATATTTCTCCAACTCGTTTAACTTCTCTCGATTTTTGGAAAACGTCTCCGTCTATTTTAAAATATTTATTTTCTGTATTCCAGAAATTTTTTCTCATTTACATCAAAAAAAACATTTCTATTTCCTATTCACGCATCTTAACTCTTCTACCTCCATTAATCTCCAACTGTAAACTAGTAAGAGAACAACTCCTTAAGTATTAACCCCGAAGAACAAAACCAACATCAGATCGACACTCAGAAAGCTATTCAAGTTAGTCAGCTTCTAATTTCCTTAATCCCATTTCTTAGTTTCTTACCAAATCATTTCTTACGCAACTCTCATATTCAGTTTATGAATTCACCTCTTTTACGAAAAATCTGGATTATAATAGTAGCATTAAAACCCCCGTTTCCAAAATAATCAACCATAAAATATAACTCTGATTCGTTACTTTGAATGAATAAATAATATTTAATTAAATAAATAATCTTCATTTAAAAATGGAAAGTAAATATTACTTTCCTAGATTTGATATAATCGAATTTCAACTTATAACCCTCTTACGAATAATCTATATTCGATTAACGTTTCGTACCTTGGAATAAACTCACCGTTTCAGGTCAACCCAAATTTCTAAATTTCACTTTAAAATTTATCACTTCTAGCATTTACCAATTTCCTTTTATCACCATTCTGATTTGCAAACGTTTGTTTCTAAACCATTATTTACTTTAAAATGTGAATATTATTTCTTTATAGAAATGTGGACTCATTTTATTAAATCAAATCTTGATTTAACTTATAGATACACCATTAGTTAAAATTCCATCTATCTAGTTCTTTTACGAATTCATATTCATATTCCACTTCACAAACTACATTTACAAGTTAACTCCTTGTTAATAATGTATTAAGTTTATAACTAAACCTCGACTGCACATTCGGGTATAAGTTATTGGTTTTAAACCAATATTTTAACTATTTTTTTAAATTCTATATTATGATGTACAATTTTAAAAATAGATTATTTATAAAATATTTGACATAACCGAATTCTAATTATAAATTCTTATGGATTTAATTCAGTCCTATTTATATTTCGAACATCAAAATAATTCCATCGTTTTCTTTTTAAAATGATTCTCGTTTCCTTTTTTTAAATTTTCATTCTTCACTTACATTCTCAAATTATTTAGTACTAATTGTTTCATCTTATTTATAAGATACTGATTATAATTCAAACCACTTGTTTTTATAAAATTAAAACAAGCCATTTTATTCTATCCCAATTGAAATTAAATCTTTATTTTAAAATATTATTTTCCTTTTTGAAGCCCCAAATTATTTCCCAATGTATTCGAATATAGTTTACAATATTTAAATACCAATTATTTCAGGTCATTGTTGTTCAAACATCCCAATCACATAATAATCAACACCAGATTATTTGTCACATCATATAATGCAATATATGAAAAATAATAATATAATTGTTTAGGAATTCAGTTGGATCCTTCCAACATGTTTCTCTACATCCACAGATGTTAATCAACATAAATAACACTAATTTCATATCAATATGAGATATTATAAAAATAGAATCAGTATCCAATCAACTATTTATATATAACTATATATATATATATATATTATTTCAACTAATTAATAAGCAATCATCCAAACAACCATCACACACAACATTCAATCATTTTTATTAACATTAAAAAAAATATAAAATTATAAAAATTGATAGAGTTAGTGAGTTTACTTACCTTGTTCGTTGATTGTGAAATAACGATTACCGTTCGATGATTCAAAACAGGTGTTTTAATTTTCCATAAATTGTAGCGAATCCAAATCGTCCCAAATAGTTCCATTTTCTAGCCTATGTCCACATGATTCTAACATGATCAACCATTCGTAAAATTGACCTTGTATGTACGAAATATCACGTTAACAAGCTAATACGTTAAATTAATTTAAATTAAGCTTATATTAAATTATCACGTGGCCCTTACTGATATAATTTCAGCCCAGTTCCTCTCAGGCCCACACTAGCATCCATTTAATCAAGTAACTTTATTCTTCAAACAATGATTATCCCTCTGCATGTTTCTATTACAATTCACGTTCCCATTTCCGATAGTTACAACTTAGGCAACATTTCAACCTTCAACCATGCTCATCATTTTGTACACAACTCAACATATATATATTTTGGGCCTTGTATTATTTAAACGGGCTTCACTTCTTTATATATTTATATATATATGGGCCTCATAATGTAAACTGGCCCAATCGAATGTAGCCCATGCGCTACTGAATAGTAGCATTCCTTTTCTTCCCAAAAGAGAAAAAAAACCACTCTAGTATTATTTCCATGTCGTTTTCCCTCTCACTACTACACAAAATCTCTCAACAAATTTTACCAACTTTCTCCTCTATAGTCCCCATTCACCTCAACGCCTTCCCCTTTATCCCATACCCATGCTTTAACATCATCTTCTCCAATCCCAAAAAGTGCAGCGTGCTCATTTATATAAAAAAATCGCAACTTCAACCTATTCTCCAAACACTACCCCAACTACACCGTTCCCCATGAGCTCATCACGTCCGTTCTTCCTGAATATGAAAACATAAACTACAGTAGCCCAAAACTCCAAACCGTGAATCTCCCATCGCCAATATCACCTCCCCCCACTCCACCGTTCACCACAATCCACATACACCTCCTTCCCTTTACTTGCGGTAACCATCCAAACTCCTCAAGCTTCTTCTCCAATATGAAACCACACTTTAGTCTTTCTATACCCTCCTTTTCCAGTTTGATACCCTCCCATGTCTAGCGTTCGAACCGGTCTTCCACGCACTGACTTACTCGTCCTCCATTCACTTCCCTTCTACAAATTTTGAACTACTCCATTTATTTATTTTTACTACCATCTGGTTCACTTTGATCCCCACTCCTACTCGCAAGCTTTCATGTTCTTCTCCACGTCGAAAAAACAACGGTTGCATTTACTGGGGTTTTGAGTACGGGGGTGTGGGTAGATGTAACGACCCGCATTCTACGCATCAGAGGATCGTAGAATATTTATTTCATTTTCATACAAAGTCATATGGTCGTATAACTTTGGGGAGCGACTATTGGGGTCATTTCCCACATTCACGATTTTTGCCGAATTTTAAATAACCGTTTTACCCCTAGAGAATCTTGTTTTGCCTATAACTTTTGAATGGTAAGGTGTTTTGACCTGAAACCACTTCCATTGGATTCAGATATGGTTTACCTTTCCGTAGAGTGGTCACATTAATCAAATGGACATACCGTTTGGGAGATATTGCTGAAATAAGGTTTGAAGATGGAAAAAAAGCTTAACCGGGCTTAATTAAGTGATTAGTGGTTAGGTCCATAACCCATTTCGGGTTAGGGTTATAGAAGGGCTGAAAAAAGTTAGAGGATTACTCATTTTCATTTTTGCCGCCGCCACTTACTTCCTCTAACCCTAGTAATGGCTTCCACCATCTAAATTCATCTCTAATCGCTTTCTAATCACATAATAGCCAAATATACAACAAATTAAGGTTGATTAGCATAGAAATCGAGATAGAGCTGCTGGAATACATTGGGATCCATGCCAAATCAGTTAGAGTTTCATATCTGAAATTTATTTATTGCTAAGGCGAGTGATTTGCACTTTTATTCACTAATTACGGCTAATTACGGGTGATTAGTGACAATTAGAGAAATGATGCATCATAAAAATCTGGAAAAATATTGTTGGCCAGCTTTGTGACCTAGCCACCAAGAATCGATCTGGCATGCACAAATGAACATATATGAAGGTCCATGTACAAAACTATTCTGACTCGTAAAGCCCCGATCGTGACCCTGCCTTCCCAAGCCCGCTCGTTACCTGTTCCATCTGTGGCTCCTGATCAGGCATCACGAACCCACTCGTAGGACCCGCTCTACGATCCATTCACAACAAAAGAGCCATAACCCGTTTGTGGAATAGCGTCACGAACCGACCCCAAGTCCAAATAATGATGGCCATGACCAAGTCTTCCACAAGCCACAAGTTCAAGATCTAATGACACCTGTCCATAACCGTCATATTGACTATTTCTCCATCAAGCCACGAACCAGTCTGAGATCCTCGGGATCCGTGCCACGTGTTTTAACAAACCGCCTGCAGATATCACCTATAAATAGTCCCAAACTTGGTATTTTCTGGGATCTTTTGGCAATTCTAAGAGTTGTTATCACCATTGTTGCTCCTCCATTATTTTTTATCTGTATTATTACGAAATTACTGAGTGAATCATCATTGTAATAGCGAGATCGAGAGAAATAATTGATTGTAGTTGCATTTGATGCATAATCAAAGACATATAAAGTGGACGTAGACTCGTTAACGCCGACCCACTATAAATTCGGTGTGTTTTCAGTATTTTCTTTCGTATCTAGTCATTAATCTCAGCAAATTCAGACAATTTGGGTGTTAGAGCTAAATTTGGATCTAAAATTTTGGTGCTTTCACTGAGAATTGAAGTCTCAGCACATCATATTATTGTTCTACTATTTGGACATTCAAGTCCGACGAAAATAGTCCGAATCTCCACTATTTCAGTTTTTGAAGATTTTTGCAAAGTCAAGACATTATGGCTAGAAAGAAATCCAAAGATGCACGAGCTTCACAAGCAAATGAAGCTAAAAATGAAGCCATTGAAGAAAGTGCTCGCGAGAAAGCTGAGGTAGAGCTTACGGTTCGTGAAGACCCGGGGGCAATCCGACTAGTGGGGTCATGAACCGAACTGACATGGGGTCATGAACCGAACTGACCATAGGACCACAACTAGCGATCAACAACATGGGGTCATGAACCGAACTGACCATAGGACCACAACTCGACCTGGAAAGGAATTTATGGCTTGTTCTGCTCATGCTGGTGTTTCTGCTTGACCCGGCTCGGGTTCTTTACGTATAAGAGAGAATGTTGATGATCAGTTCAACCCTTCTGCCCTAGCCACTAAAGGAGACCTTTCTCGCATCCTCGATATGTTGGAGAGGATGAATGATGAGTTGGCAGCCCAAAGGCAAGAGAGTTCCTTATTACGACAGAACCTTACTACATTAGACTGGCATATTGACTATCTCCAAAGGCAGATGACACCTCTGTCATCCTGTCCTTTGACTCCAGAATACTCGTCTTCATCTGGGGAATCTCCAAGACCTCCACAGCGACCATTGGAAAGGGCTGAAAGTATAGAATAGCTTCGATTTGGATCGCTTCCTTCTCGATAAGAGGCAGCACTTAACCTAGGACCTATCGACTGTAATTTGAATAATCCTGCATTGCTTCTTAGAGCATAGGTTATTGATGATCCTGTTGGGAATCAACCACTGCAAGCCCCTCGCCGCGTGATTGACTATGGAAACAGGGGACAAGGAAGCTCTGCTCAAGCCCTAGATTTCGCGGCAGCTCGTCGAAGGAATGATGGAGGGCCCCGCAGAGCAAGGAGTGTTGATGCTGAATCTACAGTGACTCATGCTGATGTTGAAGCAATGATTAGGCAGATCATGGTAGATAGCCGTGGATAGAGGAATGAGGATTGGGGTATAGGCTGCAGCCGTACGCCCTTCACTGATGATATACTAGATGTCCGCTTCCCGAGATGATTCATTATGCCCACCATGAATCGTTACACATGCAGGACAGATCCAGTTCAGCATCTAATGAGGTATTCATGGTACAAGAATGTTGTTGCTGCTGCTGATGTGGTAAAATGTAAAGCATTCCCGATATTCTTGGAAGATGTGGCATTAATGTGGTTCACTCGCTTTCCAGCACGTTCGATTTCCAATTTTAGGGAATTAAGCAAAAAAAATCGTAAATCAATTCTGACTTCATGCTCAGAGATCTAAGAACATCATTGAGTTATCGCTCATTAAACAACGCCCCAATGAATCTTTGAGGTCCTATCTAGACCACTTTAACCTGGAAGTCACGGAGGTAAGGGACCCTCACGAACAAACCATTTTGATGGCCTAATTGACGGAATGGACAAGGATACTGAGTTTTGCAGATACTTAGCCGGCAAGCCTCCACTGACTAGAGAAGTATTCTATGAAAAAGCTAATGTTCGTCTTCGGCAGGAAGAAATATATGCTAATCAGAAGAGGAAGTTTGTCGACAAAGAGGATATACAAAGCAATGTGTCCATCAACCAATCTGGAGACAGTTTTGGAAAGGTAGAAGTCAATGTTAGAATAAAAACTAGGGGAACGGTCGTCAGTCTGGAAACGGCAACAAGAGAAGGAATCGAGGAAATGACTCATAGAGGAGGCCTCGATTCAAACCATTTGAGAACTTTACACCACTGAACGACACACTAGAAAATATCTTGATGGATACCTACAATGTCCTTCAATATAAGAGACCTCCACCTAGAGACTCGACAAAAAAAGAACACATGAGAGGAAAGTTTTGTCTTTTTCATCAGACCCATAGTCATTCCACCAACGAATGCCGTCATTTGAGAGATGTTGTCGAGAAGCTATTCCGTGAAGGAAAATTGGACGAGTACAAGGTTGCTCCGAGAAACAGGGGGCAAGCTGAGCAAGCCCCGAACCAGAATCAACCTACTGCAAGGCCGACCGCATAGCAGAAAGGAAAAAACATTGTCGTCAATACCATAGTAGGAGGGCCTCATCCTGTTGGACATGGCTTTAGTGCAATGGATCGGTATGTGAATGCGGCTAAACATCTTGAAGTGGGAGAATGCAGTAATCCCGAAATTGAGGCTCCGATAAAGCAGAACAAAACGATGTTTGATGATATAGTATTTTGTGATAGAGGCTATATTGGAGTTCACGCCCCCACTGAAGATCCTTTAGTGATTACGGCAACCATCGGCCCCGCCTTGGTCCACAAGGTTTTGGTAGATAATGGAAGTTAAGTAAACATCCTGTTTAGAGAGCCTTTGATCAGATGAAGCTTGAGGCAAAAGATTTGAAGCCGGGTGAGGGATGGATACGAGGCTTCGATGGAGCCTCAACAGCCCTGACTGGATATGTGGAATTATTAGTAACTTTAGGAGAAGGAAATCGCCGGAGATTGAAAATCCTTCCATTTGTGGTACTGGATATTGAGTCACCTTATAACGCCTTCTTGGGTCGACTAGCTCTAGCAGAATTCAGAGCCTGTATTGCAACCTGTTGCTTATTGTTAAAATTCTCAACAGATGCAGGAGTGGGAGTAGTTAGAGGTGACCAAGTCATCGGACGAGCTTGTTACATAGCAGAGCTGAAGTTGTTTCTCAAAGGATTAAACATAGAACCAAAGGGTACTCCTCCACCCGCAAAGGAGGACACAACATAGCAACTAAAGACGGCCCCGAAGGAGCCTCCTAGAGAAATGCCTGAGGATATAGATCACAGAGAGGATAAGGAAACTAGGGAAAGAATGGTGACTCCAAATGAAACAACTGTTGATATTCCAATCGACGATAATGACACAGCGAAGGTCTTGAAGATCGGATCCCAGTTGGACCCTATCCGCACAAAGGAATTAATCGACTTCCTAAAGGCCAACCTGGATGTGTTTCCCTGGACCCATGCTGACATGTGTGGGATATCCCCATCAATCATGAGTCACTCGTTGAGTATTAACCTGAAGCATCCACGTGTCAAGCAGAAAAGGTGAATGTTAGGCCCAGAGAGGTCAACTGCCTTAAAGGAAGAAGTTGAGAAGTTGAGGAGCAATGGATTCATTAGAGATTCGACTTACCCGGAATGGATTTCAAATCCGGTTTTGGTGAAGAAGGCTAACGGGAAATGGCGCACCTGCATCGATTTTTTAGATTTGAACAAGGCTTGCTCAAAGGAAAGTTTTCCACTTCCCAGAATTGATCAATTGGTGGATTCAACCGTCGGTCACAAACTTCTCTCCTTTATGGATGCATATTCTAGATATAATCAAATCCTAATGCCTGTGCCAGATGAAGAGCATACCGACTTCATTACTGATTTGGGACTATACTGCTATGTAGTGATGCCTTTCGGCTTAAAGAACACCGGAGCAACATATCAACGACTAATAAACCGAATGTTCTACTGTCAGATTTGGAAGACGATGGAAGTATATGTTGATGATATGCTCATGACATCTAGGCAGTCATCCAACCATACTACTGACTTAGCAGAAATGTTTGGCATCCTTAGGCGATACAGGATGAAGCTCAACCCACTAAAATGTTCGTTCGGAGTAGCCTCTGGAAAGTTCTTGGGTTTTATCGTCAGCTCACGTGGAACTGAAATCAATCCGGACCAGATCGCAGCAATCAGGAACATTCAAGAACCAAGGCAAATCAGATAGGTGCAAAGCCTCGCTGGGAAAGTAGACGCACTAAGTAGGTTCATCTCCAAAGCTAAGGATAAATGCATTCCATTCTTTGATTTGATAAAGCGAGGGAAGCACAATTTCAAGTGGGCTCCTGATTGTGTGGAAGCGTTCTAGAATCTCTTGAACCATCTAGAAAAGCCTCCGATATTGTCCAAACCGGTAGACCACGAGGATCTGTTCGTATACTTGGCAGTGTCATCCCACACAATAAGTTGAACTCTAGTAAGAGAAGAGGATAAGGTCAAGAGACCTATATACTAAGTGAGCAAGAAACTAGCAGCAGTAGAGCGAAACTACCCGAAGATAGATAAGCTTGTGTATAGTCTGCTGATTGCATTTAGAAAGCTTCGTCACTATTTTCAGGCTCATCCCATCACAGTATACATGGATCATCCGTTGCGGCAAGTGTTACAGAGACCAGAGGCATCGGGAAGGCTACTCAAGTGGAATATCGAGTTAAGTGAGTTTGACCTGAACTTTCAGGCCTGAAGACCGATAAGGGGGCAAGTACTAGCAGATTTCATAGCAGAGTTTACTATCCTAGAAGACGATATGGTAAGTGAAGATGTTGAGCCTCTGAAATAACTTGTTGACCCAACACCTGGAAACTGTATACCGATGGAGCTAGGAATGACAAACGATCTAGTGCTGGAGTGGTACTGGTAACTCCTAAAGAACGACCAGTATATTATGCTTTGAGATTAGAGTTCCACGTCACCAACAACGACTCAGAGTATGAAGCCCTAATTGCCGGGCTTAAACTTGCGAGGGAACTAAGAATAGCGAAGCTGAACATCTTTTGCGATTCGAAGATAGCAGTGAACCAGGTTGACTAAGAGTTTCAAGCTAAAGGACCAAGGCTTGTATCCTACTTGAGGGAAGTATGAAAATTGCTAGGTGACCTGGAACACTACAGTGTAACACACATCCCTCGATCAGAGTACCAGAGGGCGGATAAGTTGGCCAGGATGGCAAGTTCCGATAATCCTGAGAACAAAGAGATGGTCCCAATAGAGAAACTGCAATCTCCGAGTACCGATCAAATGGAAATTGATCCTGTACTGGAGACCGTGCCGGAAAGGGAGTCATGTATGACACCCATAAAGAACTTCTTGATAAATGGGACATTTCCCACCAAAAAGAGAGAAAGGCGTGCTGTCATTCGTAAAGACTCCAGATATGTCATGCAAGGTGAAGTGTTATACCGAGAAGGATTCTCGATGTCGCTCCTCCGATGTATAGCCCACGACGACATCGAAAGAGTGTTAAGGGAAGTTCACCAAGGTGAATGTGAAGACCACACTAGAGGCCAGATAGTAGAAAATAAAATACTATGATACGGTTATTTTTGGCCCACCGTAAACAAAGATGAAGCTAGATATGCACGGCATTGCGACAGCTACCAGAAATTCTCTAAGATCCCCAGAGCACCTTCTAACCAGTTAACAACAATGATGAGCCCGTGGCCCTTCACTCTATGGGGAATTGATATTATTGGAAGCCTCCCCATTGCTAAGGGTGGAGCTAAGTATGTTATCATAGCCGTAGATTACTTCATAAAGTGGGTCGAAGCAGTGATCACAACCAATAGGGTGATCAACTTCGTTGTGAGAAACATTATATGTCGGTTTGTGATCCCAAAGGTCATCGTAACAGATAATGGGACCCAATTTGACAGCACTGAGTTCCAGGACCTTTGTCAAAGATACCATATTGAGAAGAGATTCACAGCCGTGGTGCATCCGCAATCAAATAGGCAAGTGGAAGCGGCAAACAAAGTAATCAAGTCCATTTTGAAGAATCAATTGAAGTAGGCCAAAGCCATGTGGGTTGGTGAGCTACTTATGGCATTATGGGCCTACAGAACAACCTTGAAGTCAACCACCGGGCATACGCCCTTTTCCCTTATTTTTGGGGATGAAGTTGTCATCCCGGTTTAGTTAGAAGTACCATCTCACAGGGTCACTTATTACGACCCAATGACTAATAATGAACTTCTTCTTGAATCCCTAGATATGGCAGAAGAAAAAAGGGACGAGGCGGATTTACGTGCCCTGAGACACAAACAACAAGTCGCTTGGTACTACAACAAGAGGGTCCGAGCTCGAACATTTGAACCCGAAGACTTGGTTCTAAAGCATGTCTTTCCACCCCCAGTACAGTTGGGCCCGAAATGGGAAGGACTTATGCCATCCTATGGAGGCTTGATAATGGAGCCTTCTAGTTAGCTACCATGGATGGAGATGAAGTCCTCAGAGTGTGGAATGCCCAGCATTTGCGGCACAACCTGACCTGAAAGTGTCAGTTTTATTCTTTTGTTTTTAGGACCATGTAAAAAGGCGCGACTTGCCTAGAACAGTCCGATTATATAAGCAAAAGATTATAAAGTGGATGTAGGTCACGATTCGACCAAACCACTATAAAATATCCTGTGTTGTTTACTTTTACTGCACGATTTCTTATTTATTCTGTCATTCTTTACTCGTACGAATCATTATAATCTTTAAAATTTGCTATGAGCTTTGCAACAATCTCGAAGCGCATAATTCAAAGTGCCTTCTATCAGATCAGAAGGTCAATAGTATGCAGAATATTGAGGACGCAATAAAGCAAATGACACAACAATTGACACTCTATTACTCAGGACTCGAGAAAGAGTACAAAGGACAAGTACATGGATTGTCCACGAGATGTGAAGGTGCACCATGACTTAGAAGACCGTCTCAACAACACTCTACCCTTGGTATTCAATAAGAGAGTATAAAGGCGCCAGAGACTGGACGCCACGAATGAACTCTTACCCCGCTGAAGGAACGGGAGGCAAACTGAAAGCTAAGTTTCAAATCTATCCTGGGCATATGACAGGAGAGTATAAAGGCATACCGATTAAATGCCATTAAAGGGCTCCTACCTCGTCATAGTATCGGGGGCAAGATTGAAAGTTGAGCCTGAATCCTTCATGTCCAGACATGAAGGACAGCACACATATGACTCTAATCAATCCTCAATAAGCCCTGGCCAGGCATCATATTAATGATTGATTGGGGGCATACTTATGCACATGTATAGACACAGAAGTGCGATGCAGAAATTTTAAAGTTTTATTGCTAGAATGATTCATGATTTGATTCCAACTTAGTTATGATTTGACTATTTACGTTCGTGGCTAAGTATAATAAATTTGCAGGTGCATCACAGTAAAGAAAAAGAAACAAATTTTCATTTACTAAGTGCAGATTTACAAGACAACACTAAACAGAATACGAGGGCCATACTCGCGAAAGGCATACATGAGCCACCACGTTACCCTTGCCAGGGGTATATGCTATCTCGAAATCATAGGATGCTAAGAACTCCATCCACCTTTGCTACCTTAAGTTCAAGTCCTTCTGAGAGAACAAGTATTTTAGCGATTTGTGGTCAGTGAACAATTCAAATTTCTCGCCAAGAAGATAATGGCGCCAGGACTTAAGCGCGAAAACAATAGCGGCCAACTCTAGGTCATGTGTAGGGTAATTTCTCTCATGCACTCTCAACTGCCTTCCACCATAGGCTATTACCCTTCCCTCTTCATTAAGACTACGCCTAGTCCTATCCCACAAGCATCGGTATAAACGGTAAATGGCTTACTCCCACCTGGCAACACTAAGACTGGGGCTGTGGTCAAAGCTCTCTTTAAACGTTGGAACGCATCATCACAATCTATGTTCCATGTAAAAACTAGGTTTTTCTTCAAGCGTGTTAATGGAGATGATATTTTTGCGAAGTCTTTGATAAACTTCCTATAGTATCCAGCCAACCCTAAGAAACTCCTCACCTCGATAGCATTTTTAGGGACCTTCCAATCTTGGATGGCCATTACCTTCATGGGATCCACAACTATCCCTTCTTTGGAAACCACGTGCCCTAAGAATCGCACTTCCTTCCTCCTAAAGTGACACTTGGAAAATTTGGCTTTAAGGCTATGCGCTCGAAGAGTCTCCCACACTTCCCTAAGATGTACGGCATGCTCTTCCTCGCTCTTAGAAAAGATCAAGATGTCGTCCACAAAGACTACCACAAATTTATTAAGGTACTCCCTAAACACCCTACTCATCAAGTCAACAAAGTATGCTGGGGCATTTGTCAAACCGAAGGGCATCACAAGCCACTCGAAGAAACCATCTGGAGTCCTAAAGGCAGTCTTGTCTATGATATCCTCAGCCAATCTCAACTGATGGAAACCCGTGGCTAAGTCCAACTGCGAAAACACTGAGGCGCCAACTAACTGATCGAAGAGATCGTCAATCCTTGGCAGTGGGTGTCTATTCTTCTTAGTAAGCTTATTAACTTCTCTATAGTCCACACAAAGTCTAAGGGACCCATCCGTCTTCGTGGCAAATACTACTAGAGCACCCCACTCCGATATACTACGTCTGATGAACCCCTTCTCAAGCAATTCCTTCACTTGCTTACTGAGTTCTCTTCTCTCTCTTGGAGCCATGTGGCGCACTGGTAATGCAACTGGCTTTGCATTGTCTACTAGATATATTCGAAAGTCTATCTCACGTTTGGGGGTAAACCCCTCACCTCATCAAAGACATCAACATATTCGCGGACTATGGGAACTGAATGTAAATCATCATCGAATGCGTCAAGGGATTCTAGGTAGCTAAGCATTACTGGACCTCTAGGGTCACAAGAAATATCAAGGGTCTTTCCACAACGAGTCAACAATCTAACTACCCTTATTTCACAATCTAGGATGGCCCCATATCTAGTGAGCCAATCCATACCTAGAATCAAGCCGTATCCCATGAAATCAAGAACAAAGGTGTTGCATTCAAACTCAACGCCCAAGATAAACACTCTCAAATCCCGACAGAACATAGAAAAATAAGTCGAACCACCAATAGGATTTGAGACTACTAAGGGATTAGTAACAAGACTAGTATCTAGGTGCAGTGTTTCAACTAATGATGTAAAGATAAACGAATGTGATGCGCCAGAATCGAATAAAGTACGGACAGGATGATCAAACAGAAAAACTAAACTTTCAACGGAAATTGCTCTACCTCGTTCTTGCAGTGGTGGGACCACGAGAGCCTGAACTTGCCCCCTTGCCTGCCCTGATGCCATAAGAGCTTGCACCTATCCTCCCGAGGTAAACCCTGCCCTCTGCCCTTTCTTTGGGCAGTCCTTGATCAGATGTCCCGCTTCTCCACAGTGGAAACAACCAGTCTTCTTTTTCTTCCTACAATCTTTGCTTAGATGGTCGGGTGTCCCACAGTAAAAGCATCTCTTCTTTCCCTTACCATTGTTGCTTTTGCCACCTTTCTTATTCTGTTGTTGCTGTTGCGGCTTCTTTTGATCCCCTTTCTTCTCGGGTTCCTTATTAGCATTGGCGCCCTTCTCCTCTTCATGCATGAGCGCCATGTCGACTAGTCCCTCGAAGGTAGCCCCCATAGGGATGTGGGTCATAGCTAACCCATGAAGCGTCTCGTTTAAACCCTTAACAAATCTTAGACCTTCTTTTCTGGAGTATTCACCAACTCCAAGCCAAACCTTGCTTCAATGCTAGAAACCTTTCCATGTATAGATTCTCTTCAGCCCGTAAGAGAAACTTCGCCTCAAACCTCTGCCTAAAATCTTGCCATGTATCAACTGGACGTTCCCCATTAGTGACCTCCCACCAAAACGAGGCCTCATCCTTCATTATCCAGGCAGCTAAATGGACCTTTCTTCCATTATCCACTTCAAAGATCCCAAATAATTCTTCCACCTCGTTTAGCCAGTTTCGAGCTTCAAAAAATGTCTCCGTCCCGTGAAAAGGTTTTCCACCCATTGCCCGAAAGTCCTTACATATCTTAGCAAAAGTATCGACGCGAGGAGGAGGAGCATTTGTTGGACCTGCGGTGGCGGCCCTAGCCTCGAGATATTGATGAAACCAACCGGGTACATGAACACCCTCTGGTATCTCAGATGCTTCAGACATGCTGAAACGAAAAAGGAAAGATTCAATACAAAAGAATCGAAGGAAAGATATATGGCAATTGGGGTTATGCATTCTAAAATAAGCTTTTCTCTTGAAAATACTTTCCTTAAAACATACTTTTGAAGGTACTTCTTTATAAAAATTGTTTTTGAAAAACAGTTTTTCAAAATTCTTATCTGTTCTGGTAACCTTCAGCTTTGATACCATGTGTAACACCCCACGTCCATTAATGTCTATGGAGCGTTTTAAGTGAGTATAGAACAGAAACTTAACAACAAGTTAGATATAAACAGTACTTGAAAAATTAAAAACTTTATTACATTGCAGCCGAAAATACATAAGTTTGATTACATCATCAAAACCAGAGCCAAGTACATAATATCCATCTTGACTAAATCAAAGTACATAAATTGAAAGACATAATCCCCAATACAAAATAGCCATAAATAAAAGAGAGGCTGAACTTTACTTCAGCGATCCAAGCAATCTTCTAAAGGCAAGAAGCACAGTTGTCCAAAATCAAGCTCCGTTGGTGCTAGCTCCAACCTGAGCACCTTGGGTGGGGTGGGGGGGGAAGGAAGAAAAGAGGAGAAACAAAGGGGGTCAGACATACAATCTGGCGAGTGCGATAACTTTAACAATATAATTACCAAAGTAACTAGGTGTAACACCCCACCTCCGCTAGGGTCACTCACAAAGGGAATGCACTAGCTTTGGTGGAGCATTATCTAGGTAAACATACACAGAAATATTACAAGACAAAACATATAAAACAGCGGAAGAAGAACCAAATTTTATTGCTTTAAAAATCTAGAAAGGTCTAAAGCCTTTTTACATCAAAATGCCATTAAATCCATTACATCGAAATCTGTCTTGCAATAGTAAAGAAGCATAAAACCATGGTCATAAATCATTCCCCAAGTAAAACAGTAAAGCAAAGCAAGCCATAGCCAAGAGAATTCCAAGCCGTACATGAAAGAGCCTTAGAGCTTGGTAAGATCCGAACTAAGCTGTATTCCCACCCTGCGAACCTGGGGGGAAACGGAAGAAAAAGAGGCGAAACAAAATGGTTCAGTCATAAAGACTGAGTAAGTCCTAGTGACTTTCAGCATAAAAATAGGTAAAGATAACATGGCATGAGTAAACTGAAAGTAAACATAAGCATGATGACAAGATAGCTATAGGCACGATAACTAAGAATAACGTCATAGGATTTCTGTCATGTAAAACATTGCAAGGTTCCCATTCAAGATGAACTAAGTATAGTTTCGCAAGATTTCTATCAAGCATCGCAAGATTTCTCTGCTTCACCATCAAAATGATATCTATTTGCTCTGCACCACCTAACTAGTGTCCCAACTAGTAATCTATATAAAATGATAAAATCATAACGTGATCCCAATCCCCGAAATTAAGGTTTCTTTCACATGTACATCTATTATTTATTACCTAGACCTAATTTAGGGTTTTCTATCGAGCGATTCCTAGATTCAACCAGGATTTATGCCACCTAGGTCCAACCTAGGGATTATGCTACCTATTGAATGCTTCTCGGATTTAGGTTTTATGTCACCTAGGTCAAATCTAGGGATTATGCTACCTATTGAACGCTTCTCGGATTTAGGGTTTATGCCACCTAGGTCCAACCTAGGGATTATGCTACCTATCTGTGTCATACGGCCCCCAATGATTGTAGATACCTATGTTGATCCCACCATGGGGTGTATCAAGACCCATATGGTGGCAGCCCGACGCAATTCTAGAAGGCATAGGCTATACTACTGGTGTCCCCAGTGCCCTAGTTGTCTGCTCCGGAGTGTGTGCACGCCCGCACCCCGTCAGACCTACATTGTGCACCCACCGCCGTCGTTTGACTGCTTACAATCAGCCCAGTAATCGTGCCCCACCCTGCCTAGTTTCAGGGTACCGTTGATACCTGATTTGGGTTACTGCTGAAATGGGTCCACGTTACTAGTGTTTCCTACTGGTTAAGTGTGTGGGCCTATATATACGGATATTACCCACCTTCCCGTGATGTACTTAACCCACCTATTCAAGCGTGCTTATTAATGGTTAAGTTTGTGGGCCTATATTTACTAATATTACCCACCAACCCGATATGTACTTAACCCTCTCCGTCCATTACGTTAAGTTGGTTAAGTGTTTCATCTGGTTTTACTTAACCCTACCACACATCATGTTATACCGGTTAAGTGTTGTTCCTTGTGTTACTTAACCCTACCGCAAGCCTTGTTATACTGGCTAAGTGTTCTCCCTTGTGTTAACTTAACCCCACCGCATGTCATGTCATATTGGTTAAGTGTACATTGAATTAGCCCACCTTCTTATCATGTTGTGACGGTTAAGTGTTAACCTCTATTGTTACTTAACCTTACCATGCGTCACGTTATATTGGTTAAGTGCATGTTAACTTAACCCCATCCACCAGTCATATTATAATGGTTAAGTGTTATTCTCGTGTGTTTACTTAACCCTACCACGCATCAGGTTATATCGATTGGGTGTTATCAACCTATTCAAGTTAGCCCAACCCATCCGCTAGTCATGTTATAACGGTCAAGTGTCATTAGCCTAGCTATGTTACTTAACCTACTCATTAGTCTAATTAACAGTTATGTTGGTTAAGCCCACATTTATAAGTTTTACATGTTCTTAACTCATACCGGTTAGGTCAATATTCACATATCAAATTTCCATGTCATCCCACCTAACCCTCTAACCATACTCACGTCTTATTATGGTTAGTATTCCTTAATTCATTCATTATGACGAACGAATCATGACCTCTTACATTAGACCGTGCATTTTGTGGCCACTGGATTTGCCGGGCGGTTCCGGGCAGATTTACACCACAAACTGGGTCTAACCTCGTGTTATAAATCGTTACGCCTATAACTCGACCTTCGACCTCTCACATTAGACTGACACTTTGTGGCTACTAGATTTGTCGGGCGGTTCCGGGCAGATTTACACCGCAAACTGAGTCTAACTTCGTGTCAAAGGTTAATTAATGGTCGTATTCCACCCAAAACCCCAATATCAGTTCATGTGTTTAACATATAGAAATGTTCATGATTCGCGTTTTTGCCCCAAAACGTATTCCCAAATTATTATCATAATTCACTATAAGGTTATGCCAAGTTAAATCCTTTTATTTACAATACATGCCAATTACCCAAAACCCAACTTAGGCGCGTTCATATTAAACCTCTACTAAGTCATAAATTATCATATATGTTTCAACTCCAAATTTTACATAATTAACATATGCCCAAGTTCTAGATTACATGTAAATTTTACATATGCCCAATTCGTACCAAATTTACATATGTTCAATTTAAGCCGTTTTACATGTATGCCGATTTACACATATACCAAGTTTCATGCCGCTTTACATATGTCAAGATTCATGATTTACATGTTTAAAAAGCTATGCCCAATTTACATAGATCAAGTTTTATACCCAAAATTACATGTATACTACGTTTACACCAATTTACTCATAACAAGTTCTAGCCAAATTACATATATCAATGTCCATGTCAAATTATATATATATATATATCAAGATCCATATCAAATTATATATGCCAATCCCCATTCTTGCAATTACCATTATAATGACAATACCCAAATATCAAGTTTCATGTTAATGGTAAATTATCCCCAAACATCAAATTTTCATATTATGCCTTCGATTCCACCAAACACTTATATTCCACTAGGTAATATTCCAATATTTCCCTCGTATACCATCGCACGTATATCCTAGTTTAGGCCTAGGTCCGAAATTGACCTAGGTTCATCAAAAGAAAATAAATAGGGGAAGGTAGAATTTTGCATAAAAATAAGATCAGAGAGAAAAACCATCATCATAGGCATGAAGATTACAACTTGATAATAATATCAACATGAATTGAGAAAACTGATTTGCAACAGGCTGAATAGATCATGAACTTGACATGAGAATAAAAATAGACAAGTCTCAAAAACTCAAAATTCAAGAAGCAACAGAAATAGGTCTGAATAGATAAACATACTTAGATTCAATTCCACTTTATTTCATATCCATATTATAATTAAATGTTTAAATCTAAAAGTAACTAGCACTTACAGAGCATGGCTAGTGAATTAGGAACTGAATTTGTCATAGAACGTTGTTGATTTATTGTCTTGAATCATTGTAGAAGCTTAAATCTTCGAATTGGATTGTGTATGAAAGCTTAAGAAATTGATTAGAGACGAAGGCCATGATCAAGAGGTATTTTAGCAGCATAATGGTGTAAGAATGATTTGATATGAATTAGGTTAGGTCTAAGGGTGTTTTTATTGGTGTAGCAACTAGTTTAGGCCTTAGATTAACCCTAGAATCAATCCGGACCGTCAAAACACGTCTCAGGCTTCAAAAATGAGTTCTGGGTCAAACCAGGCCGACCAGGTCGACCTGTAAGGTGGGGGGTCGATACTATGGTCGACCTGGGGGGTAGGTCGACCCTATGGTCGACCTGGGGGGGTAGGTCGACCTTGTGGTCGACCCCCTGGTCCAGTCTGCCTGAAAACTGCTGAAACTTGTACAGGCCATAACTTCTTCATTCGGACTCCGATTTTCGAAAATTCGGACTCTATTTCATGTAAAATTTCGAGACGAACGCAATGCCGTAACCCGTTTCCCCTGATTCTGATTTTAAAATTTAATTCTGCCTTGATTTCTTGTTTTAATATGTTATAAAAATACGGGTTGTTACATTCTCCCTTCTTTAAAGGATTTCGTCCCCGAAATCTTCAAGTTAAGAAGAATGTGTCCTAGCATCCAATCATCCATCTACTCAATCATCAATCACAGGCATCCATTGTCCTTAAGAGATTTCTAATGCTGTATGAACATATGCAGAAAGTGTGTGTGTATGTTCCTTATCTAATGCAAATGATCAGGCTTGATTGATCTTCTTAATGCAAAATATGTTTAGTGCAATGAGTCCAACATGTATGCAAATAGTCCTAGTCACATAAACACTATATGTGTGCACAAACATCCATCCATATGCATCATCCATATGATAACATATTCAATTTCATCCATAAACAAGTATAAACACTCATGCATATGCAATATGGAAATGTGTCTGAGCCGATCTAGTGCCTAATGTGTGTTATGCAACCACGAGCAACCACTTGCGACCACTTACAACCACTTGCAACCATCAATCATAACATGTCTCAAACACATGTTTACACCCAATTGTTCCTACCTAAAGGTATATCGAGCGATAGAAGCAAGAAAAAACCTTGTGCCCATTAGGCAATGTCAAAACTGGAAATCTACGCCACATATATACTGATTAGGAGAAGAACTCCCTAAGCATCAGCCCCGAAGACCGAAATCAACATCAGACTAACACCCAAAGAATTACTCAACCCAACCAATATATATATGTTTCTGGGAAACTAAGCATGATGGACTCCTTTGAGGTCACAAGAAATCCCTTCCTAAAACTTACCCATATCCTATAAAACCCAAAAAGTTTAGTCAACCCAACGGACACCCTAAAGCCCCAACATGTATTACTAACATATGAGTCATACTCCCTATGGGGTTTGCAACAGAAATAGGATGGGGAATAGGACCGAGAGGTTATGCTTAAAAGATAGCATACAGGTAAGCTCTACAGGAAAAGAGGGATTAAGGATATACTCTTAAGAAGAGATATGATGTGCGTGTCTAGTCTTCAATCTTCTAAGTCGCATTTCCTTGAGCTTAACTCCATTGTGTTTTGTCCGTCTTTAACTTCATAATTTCGTAGCTTCTTATTCTTGTTTCCAAAATATGAGTTGGAACTCATTTCACCTTTGTCTCTCGTTCCACTTTCATTTATTCTTTTTCTAGTATACTCGGCTCAAACATAACTGCGTACTCATGGTTTCATGCAAGCTCTCCAAAATTCACTAGTGAATCCTGGATCTCGTTTACTTATTATAAGGTATTCCACGCAGAAGAACTATCTCTTGAAAACAAACAAATGCCAACCATGTTGCCAAATGTTTACTAAGGTGATTTTCTATAACTCATGCATAAGCGAAATCAACCATCCGCCTTAGCGGTGAACACTACTCGAGCGAATCAATAAATGTATTAAGAGATTCTAGGTAACTAAGCATGGAAGAACCCTAAGGGTTACCCTAGACTTCGAGGACATTACCGGGGCAAGTCAAGAGTCTAACTACCCTCTTTTCATACTCGAGAATGGTATCATTTTTGAAAACCACTCCATCTCTAGAATCAATCCATTGCCCAAAAACATAAGCATTACTTTTAAACTCAACACTTAGCATAAACATTCTCAAATCCAAACAAGTCATGAATAAATGAGCCGATTCCCATAGGATTTGAGACAAAAACGGGATCCTCTACTACGCTAGTACTAAGGTGCAGAGACTCAACTATCGAAGCAGAAATAAAAAGGATGCGATGTACCATAATCAAAAAGGGGTACGGACAGGACAGAAAGATAAACTAGGCTTTCCTACGGAAACATTTCTACCTTCTTGTTCTGAGCCACTTTCGCCTTAACCACCCTTATCCCCTCTTATTAAAGGTGTTAATAGGTCTCTCGAGAACTACATCCATCGCACAGCAAACCTTCAAAGCTTGAAATAAGGTTAGTCGCAGATGGAACTAATGTGACTACAGATGGAGGAAAGAAAGGAAAAGGGATTCAAACAAGGAAACAAAGGATAATGCTAATGGCCTTTGGGGAATAGCCTTTAAAAATAAAACTCTTCTTGAAAAATGCTTCTTTGTAAATGGTTTTGAAAATAATTTCAAAAGGTTTTAAAAACTTTTGCCCAATCTGGTAACCTTCTGCTCTGATACCAAATGTAACACCCCACCTCCGCTAGGGTCACTCACAAAGGGAATGCACTAGCTTTGGTGGAGCATTATCTAGGTAAACATACACAGAAATATTACAAGACAGAACATATAAAACAGCAGAAGAAGAACCAAATTTTATTGCTTTAAAAATCTAGAAAGGTCTAAAGCCTTTGTACATCAAAATGCCATTAAATCCATTACATCGAAATCTGTCTTGCAATAGTAAAGAAGCATAAAACCATTATCATAAATCATTCCCCAAGTAAAACAATAAAGCAAAGCAAGCCATAGCCAAGAGAAATCCAAGCCGTACATGAAAGAGCCTTAGAGCTTGGTAAGATCCGAACTAAGCTGTATTCCCACCCTGCGAACCTGGGGGGAAACAGAAGAAAAGGAGGCGAAACAAAATGGGTCAGTCATAAAGACTGTGTAAGTCCTAGTGACTTTCAGCATAAAAATAAGTAAAGATAACATGGCATGAGTAAACTGAAAGTAAACATAAGCATGATGACAAGATAGCTACAGGCACGATAACTAAGAATAATGTCATAGGATTTCTGTTATGTATAACATTGCAAGGTTCTCATTCAAGATGAACTAAGTATAGTTTCGCAAGATTTCTATCAAGCATCACAAGATTTCTCTGCTTCACCATCAAAATGTTATCTATTTGCTCTGCACCACCTATCTAGTGTCCCAACTAGTAATCTATATAAAATGATAAAATCATAACGTGATCCCAATCCCCGAAATTAAGGTTGCTTTCACGTGTACATCTATTATTTATTACCTAGATCTAATCTAGGGTTAAGTGTTATTCTCGTGTGTTTACTTAACCTTACCACGCATCAGGTTATATCGATTGGGTGTTATCAACCTATACAAGTTAGCCCAACCCATCCGCTAGTCATGTTATAACGGTCAAGTGTCATTAGCCTAGCTATGTTACTTAACCTACTCATTAGTCTAATTAACAGTTATGTTGATTAAGCCCACATTTATAAGTTTTACATGTTCTTAACTAATACCGGTTAGGTCCATATTCACATATCAAATTTCCATGTCATCCCACCTAACCCTCTAACCATACCCACGTCTTATTATGGTTAGTATTCCTTAATTCATTCATTATGACGAACAAATCATGACCTCTCACATTAGACCGTGCATTATGTGGCCACTGGATTTGCCGGGCGGTTCCGGGCAGATTTACACCACAAACTGGGTCTAACCTCGTGTCATAAATCGTTACGCCTACAATTCGACCTTCGACCTCTCACATTAGACTGACACTTTGTGGCTACTGGATTTGCCGGGCGGTTCCGGGCAGATTTACACCACAAACTGAGTCTAACCTCGTGTCAAAGGTTCACTAATGGTCGTATTCCACCCAAAACCCCAATATCAGTTTATGTGTTTAACATATAGAAATGTTCATGATTCACATTTTTGCCCCAAAACGTATTCCCAAATTATTATCATAATTCACTATAAGGTTATGCCAAGTTATATCCTTTTATTTACAATACATGCCAATTACCCAAAACCCAACTTAGGCGCGTTCATATTAAACCTCTACTAAGTCATAAATTATCATATATGTTTCAACTCCAAATTTTACATAATTATCATATGCCCAAGTTCTAGATTACATGTAAATTTTACATATGCCCAATTCGTACCAAATTTATATATGTTCAATTTAAGCCGTTTTACATATATGCCGATTTACACATATACCAAGTTTCATGCCGCTTTACATATGTCAAGATTCATGATTTACATGTTTACAAAGCTATGCCCAATTTATACCCAAAATTACATGTATACTACGTTTACACCAATTTACTCATAACAAGTTCTAGCCAAATTACATATATCAAGATCCATGTAAATTATATATATATATCAAGATCCATATCAAATTATATATGCTAATCCCCATTCTTGCAATTACCATTATAATGACAATACCCAAATATCAAGTTTCATGTTAATGGTAAATTATCCCCAAACATCAAATTTTCATATTATGCCTTCGATTCCACCAAACACATATATTCCACTAGGCAATATTCCAATATTTCCCTCGTATACCAACGCACGTATATCGTAGTTTAGGCCTAGGTTCGAAATTGACCTAGGTTCATCAAAAGAAAATAAATAGGGGAAGGTAGAATTTTGCATAAAAATAAGATCAGAGAGAAAAACCATTATCATAGGCATGAAGATTACAACTTGATAATAATATCAACATGAATTGAGAAAACTGATTTGCAACAGGCTGAATAGATCATGAACTTGACATGAGAACAAAAATAGACAAGTCTCAAAAATTCAAGATTCAAGAAGCAACAGAAATAGGTCTGAATAGATAAACATACTTAGATTCAATTCCACTTTATTTCATGTCCATATTATAATTAAATGTTTAAATCTAAAAGTATCTAGCACTTACAGAGCATGACTAGTGAATTAGGAACTGAATTTGTCATAGAACGTTGTTGATTTATTGTCTTGAATCATTGTAGAAGCTTAAATCTTCAAATTGGATTGTGTATGAAAGCTTAAGAAATTGATTAGAGACGGCGGCCATGATCAAGAGGTATTTTAGCAGCATAATGGTGTAAGAATGATTTGATATGAATTAGGTTAGGTCTAAGGGTGATTTTATAGGTGTAGCAACTAGTTTAGGCCCTTAGATTAACCCTAGAATCAATCCGGACCGTCAAAACACGTCTCAGTCTTCAAAAATGAGTTCTGGGTCAAACCAGGCCGACCAGGTCGACCTGTAAGGTGGGGGGGTCGACACTATGGTCGAACTGGGGGGTAGGTCGACCCTATGGTCGACCTGGGGGGGTAGGTCGACCCCCTGGTCCAGTCTGCCTGAATACTGCTGAAACTTGTACAGGCCATAACTTCTTCATTCGGACTCCGATTTTCGAAAACTCGGATTCTATTTCATGTAAAATTTCGAGACGAACGCAATGGCATAACCCATTTCCCCTGATTCTGAATTTAAAATTTAATTCTGCCTTGATTTCTTGTTTTAATATGTTATAAAAATACGGGTTGTTACACTAGGCTAAGTCATAAGTTGGAAAATCAGGAAATGACCATGAACAATTGAGTATGGTAGAGTAAACAAGGAAACAAGATGAACAAGATATTGTTAAAGCGCACCTAAACCACTATAAGATAATTACTAAACTACGCCAATACTATAAGATAATTGCTATACTGCACCACCACTAGTCACCCTAAGTTTGATCCCGCCTATAGAACTTAATAATGATATTGGTAGTTTCGTGCACCACTAGCTGCCTTCATAGGTGCCGCCTGCCCCTATCTCCACTAGGTGTACCCACTACCCCAAGCGATCGGCTCCCTAACTCGTAGATACCCATGCTGGCCCCATAGTGGGGTGTATCACTCCCCAAAGTGGCAACCCGATACCACAAATAATGCACGTCTTATACCTACACGATGCAACAAACGTCTTACCTACCAGCCCGGGTCCACACAAGCATATGAACCCATTGGACTTGCGTTGCCACCGCTACCCCGTTTTGGCTTCTTACAGTCAAGCCCAGTATGCGTGTCCCGTCCTCGACTTGGGTCGAGCCCACAAAGATATGTATGGGTTACTGGTTGAAACAGGCCCCCATTACTTGACACAAGCTATCCACCTAAGCTTGGTCCCCTCTAGTACATCCTACTTAACCCACTTCTTATTCATGTTCACCTACATGTTTCAATTTTGGTTAAGTGTTTCTAATCGTATTTCCAGTGCCACCCAAGGCACCCACTAGATTCCACATGCCACCCAAGGCACCTACTTAACCCCCTTATGTCCCACTACATGTTTATCTGGTTAGGTGTTTCTTAATTCATTAAGACCGTAACCTAATAAAGACCTCTCACATTAGACTGGCATTTATGGCAGCTAGATTTGCCGGGCGGGTCCAGGCAGTCTTACACCACAAAAGAGCCTAACCTCGTATCTTTACAATTGTTACGTATTTAATTTATGCCTAATACCTCCCACATTAAACTGGCATTTGTGGCAGCTGGATTTGCCGAGCGGGTCCGGGCAGTCTTACACCACAAAAGAGCCTAACCTCGTGTCTTAGACGATTAATTACTCCTAATTGATCATTCCCCAATTTGAATTACTTTCCCAATTTAAATTATCGATTAATTCCAAATTTAACTATGGCCATAATTGACTCAATTATGTCCATCTATTTATGGTATGTAAAATCATACCAATTTTCTTCACAAATTTATTTTATGCCTTTTAAGGAATTTATGCCAATTAAATATTTTAATATTATCCCATTACCACACGTTGTACGTTCGTTCGTTTAACGTAAAATATACGTTAGACTCGAATAGTCTAACTCATGGAATAAAGACAAAAAAATCACAACATACATATAGATAAAACTAGATCTAAACATAGGGGTGAACTTGCATGTGTGAATGATGTTCTACATCTAAAACTTGCATAGGCCAAAGTTACAACTTGCATAAAACTACATATGTCATAAATCCAAATCTAAAGGTGTGAACTTGTTTAGATAATGGTCACAAACTTGCATAAATAATGTATGTCATAGATCTACATCTAAAGGTGTAACCTTGCATAGGCAATAACCACAAACTTGCATAACATGATTCATATTCCAAACTCATATATTTACATAAACTTGCATATGTGATTTATGCAACATAACAATGGTCTAAACTTACATCTAAACATGTAAACTAGCATGTAGAACTTGGCATATAACTCACACATGTCATAGCCTTACTTTTAGATCCAATTCACATAAAATAGGTGTCATGAAACATGTAAGGTTATGCATAGAAATCTATTAACTTGCATATGATCCACATCCAAATCAATATCTAAACTTGCATAAATACTTATGATTTATCATATGAAGCCACATAACCAACTAGCATATGAAACATGATGATTTGATTCTACATAAGCTAATCATAGAATTACATCATATGTGATAGCATCATTACTTTACAACATAGATGATCACAACATAACATCATAGAATTTACAACATGTGTGATAACATCAATGATTCACATCGTATCCAAATAATCCACATCATAACTCAATCCAATTAATTTGCTAATTATTTTATTAAAATAATCGAACTCACAACTCCAAGAGGGTCTTGATTTCTGAATTCTGAGTTCTGAAGTTGTATTAGCTTTCCTTTGAAGAAGATTCATTGTTAAAGTTGAATAGAACTGATTTGATTTGCTGTTCTTCCTCTCTAATTGGTGGCGGCTACTCTAGGTTATAAGATGACAACATGACGGCCATAGTTTCAGTTTTTATTTTGATTTAGGGTTTCAGTCTACCCACGTTTATATAGAATTTTAATTTAATTATAGTTGTCGGATGATCTTAGGGTTAATCACAATCATTCAGTCGGGATAGGGTGACACCTCAGCCCTAATGAGTCAGCAAGGAGTCAGAAAGGACTCAACAACATGGGTCAGACTGAACCAAAAAACTGTGCAGGCCTGCTGCCTCGGCGTGGGCGCACTTGGTAGGTGCGCCAGTGCAAATTTGTACTGGCGCACTTCCCAAGTGTGCCAGTGCAATCTATTTTTTTTCTTGTTTTGCCACCTAACTTCGCTCGTCCATATCCCCTTCATTCTTACCTATTTCCCACAAACTCGGACTCTATCTCGACCGGAATTCCGAGACGAACACGATGGCGCAACCCATTTCCCTTAATTCTCACGCCTGAGATTAACTATTCTTTAATTTAGTTAATTCGATTATTCAAAAATCCAGGGTGTTGCATTTTGGGTGTTAGAAAATTTTCAGAGTTTATGGAAATTTTCGCTACTAAGAATAAATTAATATTTTAATTAAAATTAATCGGTACAGTGAAAATGGAATTTAAGAATTAAAAAAATAAATTTGTAACCAGTTAGTAGGGTTTGTTTTCTACCTTAGCAATTTCGGGGGCGAAATTATTTTAAGGGGGGAAGAATGTAACGACCTGTATTTTCAGCAATATATAATTAATTTATTTAATTATTTAAATAGTGAAAATGGTTTTTTAATTAAAGTATATTGAATATTTAATTAATATAAATAATAGAATAATATATTTAATTCTGAAATAATCAGATTTAGTGAATTGACAATATAATGCGAACTGGACAATTCAAATTATATAAATATAATTCAGTTGGGAGTTGAATTTTTTTTAACAAATATATTATTTAAACGAAGTTTGAACATATAATTATATTATAATTAAAATGTTGTTTGAAATGGCACGGCAGTTTGCTATTTAGCGATATGAACTTCAACTGGATATACAGGGTCCGTTTTAAATCGGATTTCTGTGAAACAAGAAACATTGTGAGCTGGAGAAGTATATTTTTCTAATGGAAGAGAAAAATCTGGATTTCATCATGTAGATTTTGAGATATATCGAAATCAAATTTCAAAATAGTCGCTATAGAATCGTTTATCGACCGTAACAGTTTATTCGATCTGACTAGATACCGATTTCGAATTTAGACAAGATTCTTTTGAGACGTAGGATAATTTAATTTTTAGAATTTTATTATAATTTTTAACTAATTAAATAAGCAACTTTTTATTTGGAGTATTTTGCACCCTGTAATCAACATTTTGAGGTTTCACAGTATGAGTTAACCTAACAATATTATTATATTTTTGGGATCGCGACACACAGCTGATTACAATGGTATGTTTAGTTCTGTCTATAACGGTTGGGATAAAATGGAATATTAAATTATTAAAAACTATCCTATAAGTGTACCATCCCTTAAGCTAAACCAAGAATTCCCTTTTGTCTGGTCAATCTAATATACACGGCGCCTTCTCTCCCCATCAAACAATAGGAATTCACGGCAGCCTTCAGTCTTCAAAGGACCTCGTGTACAGACCATCACCTCGCGTAGCCTACCAAAGTCTACGTATGCTTTACTTAAAACTTAAGACTCCACATATGTATAAATACCCATCCAGTACCCATCTCTTTCCTTTTTACTGGGACCAATGCCGTGACTTTCAAATTGCGAAGCAAAAATGTTCACTACTTAATCTAGCATGCGCGGGGAGGAGCTTCAAACGAGCGTGAGGAGTTTGTGTCGATTTGAGGAGAAAAGGTGTCGTGGGTTTTCACTGTGGCGTGGGTTCGGCCTGGGGACCACGAGGAGTAAAGGAAGTGCGAGATGAAGGGTATGGTGCTGGTAGTGTAGAGGTTTCAATGGAGAAGAGCACTGTGATGTTTGTTTGAAGTTTTGGTGAAGAAGTTGTAAGTTCTTCATGGTTGCAGCTATTGCAATGGACCTGTACAAGAGCGGTTTCTGTTCAGAGAAGAAAGGTGTGAGTTCAGTGGAAAGTGTATGGGGACGGAGAGGAGTTGAGATTAGAAGCTAGGTCGGTTTTATTTTATTTATCATAGTGAAGAAAAGGAGATGGTGATGGAAATTTGTTGCGCATCTTTGGAAAATAAAATGGTGTGAGCAGCGTGATTTTTCTTCTATGGGGGAAGACAGATCTAGAGAGAAACGGGTTGGGGCTTTTACATTTGTGAATGGGCCGAGTTATAAAAGGGGTGAGGCCCAGTTGTTTATTAATTTAGTTTAATTTTATTTTATATAATACGTATGACTTATAAAATGGATAACCCCTCCATACATTATCAGAATTGGACAAAGCAAGATCCAACAGGATCGTATAGGCGGACACTACCCAATGGAACTGACTGGGAGTGGATTGGAGTTCGTTTGAATTTATGGTGAAATAAATTATTTGATTCAAATCAAACAACAGTTTATCGTTCTTTAACGACGAACTGCCAGTGAGTAAAACTCACCAAATCTATCAGTTCATATTTTTATAACCTATATTTAGAACTGATAAATGATGATTGATTTGCCATGTGCTGACTGTTTGATTAAATATCTGATTGTTTGTATGAAATTATAGATAACGATATATATATATATAAATCGTTAACCAAACATTGATTCTGTTTATTAGAATATTTCATATTAAAATGAAATCGATGTTAATTATATTGTTTAACATCTGTGGATGCAGAGAAACTGTAATAACCCGCATTTTTCTGCGATATAATAATTAATTTATTTAATTATTTAAATAGAGTTTAGAGAATTTAATGGTCGTTTAGTTAAATAACTTTGAATATTTAATTAAAATAAATAATATAATAATATATTTAATTCTGAAATAATCAGAATTGGCTGAAATGGCGATATGATGTGAATTGGGCAATTCAAATTATATAATTTAGTTTAGAATTGAATTATAATAAGGAATATATTATTTAAATAAAGTTTGAACGTATAAATTATAATATAATTATAATCGAGCTCGAAATGGCGTGGCAGTTCGCTATTTGGCAATTTGAACTTCAACAGAATGTACAGGGTCCATTTAAAATCGGATTTCTGTGAAACAAGAAACGTTTGAATCTGTTGAAGTATATTTTTCTAATAAAAGACAAAAATCGGGATTTCGTTGTGTAGATTTTGATTTATGTCCAAATCAAATTTTAGAAAAGTCGTCGTGGAATTCCTTTATAATTTATAAAGGAATTATTTATATTTTAAAAAGGAATTTCAATATAAATCGAATATCGGGTTGACCCAGATTTGAAATATCAAGTTTGAAATACATATAGGAATATTCAAGAGCTGTATGGTATTCCACCATGAATATACACACGATAATATTTATATATAAATATTTAATTTAATTATATTTATATATTTAAATGGGTCATTTAGAGCTTTAAAATTAGCCGGTTTTTGCAAACGAAGTCAGAATTTGACGAAACTAATTTTGTTGGATCCGCAACATCAAATTATTGTTAGATTCCAAGTTCCGTGATTTTTGGGGTCACTGTGTGGCCGTACGGATTTTTAGAGTGGAAAACAGTCAGTATTTTGACGGTTAAAAATACACTGTGTGAGCATACAAAGTCGGAATTCGACGAAACTAGTTTCGGTGGTTCCATAATGTCGAACTCTAGTGGCATGTCAATTTTCGTGATTTTAGGAGATCGTATGTGGTCGTTGGGATTTTTAGAAGGCAGATACAAGGAGAAAATAAATTATAAAAATCAAATTCAAAATATCCCCTCCATTTTCTGTGATCCCACACAGGCCACGCGACCTTCGTTCTCCATCACGAATGCTACCTACCACAACAACAAGTATAAAACCCCATCAAGGAACACAACAAGAAAAATTCCAAAAGAGAAATCAAAATAAATTCGAAATAAAATCTATAAATCTCATGAGTAGTATATTCGAGTTCCTGCAACTATCCTCTTCGATCTGGTACACGTTTTGTCAAGATCGACGGCTGTTTTTGGGTTGGCGAACTCCACCAGCGAGCTAAGGTTCCAATTTAATCACGATTCAAGCAACGTTGTGGTGTTTGGTGGTGGTGTTTGGGATCATGGTGAAGAATGGATGGAGTTTAAAGTTTTTGGGAGGATTCCACACCAATTATTATCGATCGTTCACTATATCGAGCTCAGAGAGCTGACAATCGTGATATGCTTTAGAGCAGCGAGTTGGGGGATTCTGGTATGGTTGGAAAGAGGGTTGAACGAGATGGAGTTGGGTGATTTTAGTTCGATTTTAAAAGTAAAGAAGGAGGAGGAGTTGGTGAAGGGAGGATCGGCTATGACATTTGAAAGGAGGAGCGAGCTACAGCAACGTTTTGGGAAGATGGATGTCAGGTCTGGGCTTTAACAGACGGTGATGGGCTTTAGTTTAAAGGTTAAGCCCAAATGGGAATTCATTTAAAGCTAATTCAATTTAAATATTCGTTTAATTGGGTATAACTTCGTAATGCGATATCTATTTCATACGAGGTCAGATTCGCGAACCGTAAGTTGCGTTGGGATCGTACGGACAGACACTACACGATGGAACAGACTGGAAGTCCATCGGAGATCGTTACAATTTATGATAAAATAAATTGTTTGATCAGAATCAATTAACACAAATCGTTATATAATGGTTAACGCGTAATGTGAGTAAATCTCACTAACTCTGAACAGTTTATATTTTCATGTTGTATTTTTAGAACTGTTAAAAATTGTCTAATTGACTGTGTGTGACTGTTTGATTGAACAGTTAGTCAGTTAGTGGGAATTATATATATATATATACCGTTAAATATATATATATATATACATATATTGATTCTGTTAACAGAATATTTCATATTGAACTAAAAGTGATGTTGATTATATTGTGTAACATTTGTGATGCAGGGAAACAGGTCGGAGGAATCCAACTTGATTCCTCAATATTTATTTTACTGTTATTCATATATTGTGGTATACGATGTGATATATAATCTACCGTTGATTTTGTGTGTTGGGACGATATTTATCATCGTTGTTGGGTATTTTAAATACCATAAGAAATACCAGAATGATAAAAGGAAATTTTCAAAGTATATTTTGAAAATAATTTATTTATATAAAATCGCTGGATTTTACATGTAAAAGGAAAAAGGATTTTTATAAAAGGAAATAATTATGAAATCAAAAAGGGTTAAAAGAAAATATTTGAGAAACAAATATAAAGGAAAAATATTTGTCAAACAAATAGAAAAGAGAAAATATTTATAAACCATTTACAAATAGAAAAGTGAAAATATTTGTAAACCATTTATAAATAGAATAGAAAAGAAAATATTCGTAGAACATTTACAAATAGATTAAATGGGATAATTTATTTATTTAGGGAATAAATAAAAGTAAAAGGTTTATTTATGTAGGAAATAAATAGAAAAGATAAAAGAGATATTTATTTGTCAAATAAAATAGAAAAGGAAAAAGGAATATTTATTTGTTAAGTAAATAGAAATGAAAAGGGAATATTTATTTATAGAATAAATAGAGTAAATGAAAAGGAGTTAATCGAACATAGTTAAACAAAAATTAGAAACTAACTAGCGATTAATAAGTTAAATGGTTTCCTGAGTATCGATTTGATGTTGGTTTCGGCCTTCGAGGTTTATACTTAGGAAGTTGTTCTGTTGTTAGTTTATAGATAGAATCTGATAGATGTGGAAGAATAGTGGTACGTAATTAAGCCATGGAAATGTTTTCCAGTGTTAATAACGTATATTTTCTAAACATAGAAAATAAGGAAATGTGAATATATATATATATATATATATATATATTTGTTAAATGATGATTGATCGATATAATTTCCATCTAGAAATAATATCGTTGTTTGTACACGTGTTTTTCTTTGATGGTTAAGTCACAGACTATCGAAGTTTTGACCACTTTAACATTGTTAATATGGAGAGAGCGGTTGGATTATTATCCAAAGATCCACTCTGTATTGGCATATGCGTTGCGAATCATATATGCCAAAGACAATTGAAGACGGAGTAAAATGCAAGGGCTATTGTATAAATCTTAGATAATAGTGCCTAAGATGGATATACTGAATAGTGCCTTCGGTTTGTCCAGTCCCAGGACAACTTGTATGGATGAAGGTCTAACAGAGTATATCTGATAGATTGCATAAGTTGATCTCTTCAAATGAATTCACGTTTGGTGGCGGAGGAATTCGTTTCTCTTAGCTGTATACCCGTGTTATTTTTGGATAAATCAATTTGTGATTAGGCGGGTATGACGATGTGACATTCTAAGTTAATGAAGATGTGGTAGTAAAAGATAAGCGTAGCTTCTAGCCTCACATCCGGTAAATGACAGAAATCGGGCAGGCAGCATGGCTATGTAAGTCGCACCTATTAGGGTGTATAATCACCTGATCTAGAGTTTCATTTACTTCTAAAAATCTATTGTTGATGATGTCTCATTCGGGAAACGGTTGCTGATCCCAACCGTTGGTGATATACATTCAATACACTCAAGTGAAATGAGTGGTCGGTCATGTGTGGCCGGGTTGCAAGATGTTCTTGTTGAACACAGTGTATACCTCTATAGAGGTGCACTAGCGAAAGGTGGTTTCATACCTTGTCATAGTTGGAAATCCATTACCCAATACGTGCTTGCGGTTTTGATTGTATACTATATATGTAGAACGTGAGATGGAAGCGTTTCTGCTAGATGATTATTATATTGTAATTGATATACATTATTATAATATCAAAAGGTTTTTTTATAAAGATATTTTGGATTCTCATAAGGAAAAAATACCCATTCCGTTATATGGCGTGGTCTTATGAGATATCGTTTACTTGTTCAAACTGTTTTGAACTTTTTTACTCATACCAGTCCCATGACTGACCCGGAGTTTATTTTGTTTTTCTTTCCCTAAACTCTTGGGTGCTCAATTTTGTACGGGCAGTCAAGTAGTCGGGATTTACAGATACTTGAAGAGCTAGAGCAGGATGCTTCAGGATCATATAGCTATTGTTTATTTCTGCTATGTTGTAAGTGTTGTACTTTGATAATGATGTATATTCAGGTACAGATTTATATTTCAAAGTTATGTTTTACATATTATATGTTATTCGTTCCGCTATGAGGTTCGTGTTACTCTAACGTTGTTGTTCTTCTTCTTCTTCTATTCTAAGTTTCTACCTTATCTATTATCACCCTCTAATTTATTTCATTAACTTTCCGGTATTGTACGATGTTTGGTTAGTCATCATTGAGTTTATGGCGATAACCAAAGTCGATAAAAACCCGGGTCATTACAGTTGGTATCAGAGCATAAGGTTAAGCAAATTACCTTGGCTCTGTGGCGTGACTCAGTAGAGATGGGGTTAGTAGTACCTAGATTGAGTTTGAGTGTATATATACGAGTGAGCATATTTGTTATTGATATAAAAATTGTTTTATATTGTTGAGATTTATCGGTTGAGTTGTTTGTGGGTTCTGGTCGATCAGTTTGATCCACTGTATCGGTAGGAGTTTATAAACAATCGAATACGATGAACCGTCATGGTATGTTTTGGAAAAAGGGCAAACGAAGTAATTTTACCCCAAAGTATATTTTGATATAAAAGTGAGTATATATTGAAATTATTATATTTGATGTGTTGGTCATTATTATAATCGAGTAAGATTAGAAATTAAATGGTTATGTAAATAACCAATCAGAATTCATATAAGTGAAATATATGAAAGCAGATGAATTAAATCTGAAATTCAAATCAGAATTGAAATTAAAAACACTGGAAAAGTTGGGAAAGTGTTTGTAAATGGATTTGAATTAAATATATGAGAATTTTAAAATCCTGGGAGATTTTAAATTGTTTTACAAACATTGCGAATGGTATTTTGAGAAGATTTCAGAATAGAAATGATTTAGAGATGGTTTTGAAAGTGATATAGTATTGAACTCACTTCAGTTGCTGGAAAATAATTCTGATGATGACTGCGCAGCATCATCAGTGTTCATTTTCGAGTTTGTAAGTGACGGATTACTACCAAAGATATTGCTTTCGAATTGTTTTGGGAAAATGGGTTGTTTTGAATCCTGAAAGGTAAGTTTGATTTTGATAAGTTAAACTGTTTAAAACTCCCAAGAAAAGGCTGTTTGATTAAAACAAATTAAACAGAAATTTGTGAAAGCAAATTGGAATTGAAGTAAAGTCAGTTAAGTGGTAAGTGAAATTGAATTATAATGATATCAAGACAAATTGGATTGTGAGATTCGAATTTGAAATGTAATTTGATAATCAAGTTAAGAGTTGGAATCGAGAATGAAACTCGAGTTTGAAATGATATTTAGCTTAGATATAAGCGAATGGTTGTGTTGGAGATAAAAGTGATTGGAATTGATTTGGGATGACATTGTTATATACTGAATTAACAGCAGATGTAAAGGATATATTGATATGCTCGACAAAAAGGTACAAGTTTATATTATATATTGGGTATGAGATTTTGATGAGCCGAATTGGCAAACCGCTTGGCTGTTTGATTTTCTTTTGTGTTGGAGAAGGCCTAGAGAGGCGAGTTGGAGTTTGACCCATTGACCAATACAAAGGAGGTGCTGGCGAAATTTTTCGAAATAAGGAGTTAGAAAATTTTCAGGATTTTTGAAAATTTTTGTTAATAAAAATTAATTAATATTTAATTGAAATTAAATTGGTCCAGTTGGAAACTGAAGATAAGAAGTGAACAAATATGTTCTAACAGGTCGATAGGGTTTGTTTTCTACCTTAGCAATTTCGAGGATGAAATTATTTTAAGTGGGTAAAAATGTAATGACCCGCATTTTTCGGCGATATAATAATTAATTTATTTAATTATTTAAATAGAGTTTAGAGAATTTAGTGGTCGTTTAGTTAAATAACTTTGAATATTTAATTAAAATAAATAATATAATAATATATTTAATTTTGAAATAATCAGAATTGGTTGAAATGGCGATATGATGTGAATTGGACAATTCAAATTATATAATTTAGTTTAGAATTGAAATATACTAAGGAATATATTATTTAAATAAAGTTTGAACGTATAAATTATAATATAATTATAATCGAGCTCGAAATGGCGCGGCAGTTCGCTATTTGGCGATTTGAACTTCAATTGAATGTACAGGGTCCGCTTTAAACCGGATTTCTGTGAAGCAAGAAACGTTTGAATCTGTTGAAGTATATTTTTCTAATGAAAGAGAAAAATCGGGATTTCGTCATGTAGATTTTGACTTATGTCCAAATCAAAGTTTAGAAAAGTCGCTGTGGAATTCCTTTATAATTTACAAAGAAATTATTTATATTTTAGAAAGGGATTTCAATATAAATAGAATATCGGGTTGACCCAGATTTGAAATATCAAGATAGAAATTCATATAGGAATATTCTAGAGCTGTATGGTATTCCACTGTGAATATATACACGATAATATTTATTTATAAATATTTAATTTAATTATATTTAAATATATTTATATATTTAAATGGGTCATTCAGAGCTTTAAAAATAGCCGGTTTTTGCAAACGAAGTCGGAATTCGACGAAACTAATTTTGTTGGATCCGCAACATCAAATTATTGTTAGATTCCAAGTTCCGTGATTTTTGGGGTCATTGTGTGGCTGTACGGATTTTTAGAGTGGAAAACAGTCCGTATTTTAACAGTTAAAAATACACTGTGTGAGCATACGAAGTCGGAATTCGACGAAACCAGTTTCGGTGGGTCCGTAATGTCGAACTCTAGTGGCATGTCAATTTTCGTGATTTTAGGAGATCGTATGTGGTCGCTGGGAATTTTAGAAGGCAGATACAAGGAGAAAATCGAGAAAATAAATTATAAAAATAAAATTCAAAATATCCCCTCCATTTTCTGTGATCCCACACAGGCCACGCGGCCTTCGTTCTCCATCACGAATGCTACCTACCACAACAACAAGTATAAAACCCCATCAAGGAACACAGCAAGAAAAATTCCAAAAGAGAAATCAACATAAATTCGAAATAAAATCTATAAATCTCATGAGTAGTATATTCGAGTTCCTGCAACTAGCCTCTTCGATCTGGTACACGTTTTGTCAAGATCGATGGCTGTTTTTGGGTTGGCGAATTCCACCAGCGAGCTAGGGTTCCAATTTAATCACAATTCAAGCAACGTTGTGGTGTTTGGTGGTGGTGTTTGGGATCATGGTGAAGAATGGATGGAGTTTAAAGTTTTTGGGAGGATTCCGCACCAATTACTATCGATCGAATCACTGTATCGAGCTCAGAGAGCTGACCGTCGTTGTAATAACCTGGAAATCCGAGCCAATTTAAAAATTTTAAATTGGCAATTTTATTGAATTTTGGATATTTAAAATGAATTATTTTAAATAATAACGATGAGAAATTTATTTTGAATAGAATTCGAATGTATATATTTATATAGCTCGACGTTGGAATATAAATATTTATTTATAATTATAAAAGGAATTGAAAATGGCGCGGTAGTTCGATAATTCGATTTCACATTTCAAATGAATGTACCAGGTGCAAAATAAACCGGATTTTAGTGAAACCAAAAATAATGGAATCTATTTGAGAGTATCATTCCAACGAATCCGAAGAATCAAAATTTCATAGCGGGAATAAAAAGTTATGCCCAGTTGAAAATTCAGAAAAGTCGCTATGGAATTTTAGCCCTTAAAATAGACATTTTGTAAACGACCTCGGTTTTCGACGAAACCACTTTTGTTGGATCTGTGATGTCAAGTTATTTCTAGGTTTCAAATTTCATAATTTTTCGAATCAATATGTGAGCGTGGCAAAGGAAAACGCGTTAGACCAGTTTCAGTTGATTTTAATCGACTGGAAAATGGCCATTTTTCAAACATTCTTAGAATTCGATGAAACTAGTTTTGTTAGGACCGTATCGTCAATACGAAGCTAGAAAATATTTTTTAGAAATTTTTTGGGTTAGTATGTGGCCCCAGCAAATTGAAATGTGCGCTCAAATTCAATATATAGAGTTATATTTTGATTTTGACGGAAATTGATCGAAACGGTCGAATTAGCTCACGATACATATCTCATTGTGTTCGGAATGGGGGTAATTAGCTAGGGACGACAGGCGGTGGGTCTCGTTTCGAGGTCAAAATAAAAAGGTACCTTTTTTAAATAATTAAATAATATTTTTTTTCCTTAACCCCTCCCTTTCCCTCTTCTTGACAGTCAAAACCGAAATAAGAAAAAAAACGTCACTGCTCCTACCCCAGGCGATCGACGCCATCGTGCCCCACCCTTCGCCAGCGCCACCCGCCGTCGTTCTCCCCCCCTCTCCCTTCGATTCCCCTTCTCCTCTTGTCGTTCGCTCCTCTCTCCACTTCCGATTGAAAGCTGACGCCCCCCCTCACTTACCCCAAATCGAGAAAACCTAAGGCGCCGCCCCCTTGCTCCACCACCGGCGACGACCACCACTTCTACCCCCTTCAACGCAGTAAGTTTTACTTATTTATTTTATTTCCTTTTTTTTATCTATATATTAAAACGTTGTTAAAATTTGATTTTATGTATAAAAAAAACTGAAATTTATATATTATTGTATAGAAGATTTGACTTTTCTTTCTAAAAAAGATTTGATTTTTCTTTATATAAACGATTTAATTTTTTATATATAGTAAAAGAATATATTTTTGCAATGTAAAAGAGGAGATGTGATTTTTATAAAGTAGAAATATTAAAAATATGATTATTATATAATAGAGAATATAAAAATGTAATCTTTATATATGCAGCGAAATAAAAAATCTGATTTTTGTTATATATATGTTGAAATGAAAATGTGATTTTTATAGCAATGATATAAAAATTCGATCTTTATATATGAAGGAAAAATATAAAAATATAATTTTTATATAGAGGATAACGTGATAAAAATGTGATCTTTATTATATGAGCATCGTTGTAAAAATAGAATTTTTATCTATATAGTAGCAATATAAAAATGTGATTTTTATATACATAGCAACAATATAAAAATGTGATTTTATATATGTAGTGAATACGGGCAACGAAACTGATGAAGGGTGAGCACGATGAAGATGTTCTACATATGAAGAGTCGTGGCGTTGGTTTAGCTAGTCGGTGAGAACTTCTCACTTTAATTTTTCTTTTCTAGTTATAATATATACTAGGATGCAGACGATGTTTAGTAGCACCAGACACCCGTCGTCCACAGACCGTGGACGGCTTGTATGCTTGTTTGTTTGATTTTTATGTGTAGTTGATTGTGTGATGTGATGTGAAATGAAATAAAATATTTATATAGTTAAAAATATTATATAGTTGAAAATAGAATTTTTAACGTGTATATGAAATGAAATAAATTAATATAACAAAATCGAACAATTTGTTTATATACACACATTTGACTGATATTGATTGGGACGATAAATTTTACACATCACCCAACTGCACAAATAAAATGTGTGTTTGATTGTTTGAAAACCCCACACGGGTATTGGGATGATATATGACATACACTAGTCCCAATAATTAGCTGTATGTTGATCGATTGATGGACAGACTGTTATGAGCGTTAAATACTTATATTTGATGCTTATACAGTGTAGAATGCACTTTGGATGATGGTTGATTATTCATCGTTGTTATTTTATACATGTGTTGTAGAAAATCCATATAATTAACATTATATGGTAATTGATTGGGCCTCATTCCAGTTTTGAATAGAAATATTTGAAAAAGAAATAAAAGAAATATTTGAAATAGAATATTTGAAAATAGAAATGTATGAAGCCGTGTTAAGTAGTTACACGCCATTTTAACACGAACGGGAATTTTGTCGATTTTATAATAAATGTTGAAAGTGATTTCAAAATCAAATATTTTGAAATGAATTCGAATTAAATTGAAAAGAATTGAAATTCGCATTAAACTGAATAGAATTGAAATTCGAATTAGATTGAAATAGAATTGAAATCGTTTTGAATTGAATTTAGAACGTATTGAAATTGAATTAGAAATCAATTTGAAATGAATTTAAAACAAATTTATATTGAAAAATTCAATCTTGATTTGAATTTGAAATTGAAGTTGAAATCGTTTCGAAAACGAATTTAAAACGATTTATAAAATATGTTTTAAAAGGAAATCGATGAAGTACATATTATATATATTATATATATTATATAATGGCCTGAATAGAACGCGTTGCGCTGTGGCAGTTCGTGAATTTCGACCATTGACTTCGAATGGACATTGCGGGAGATCCGACTATCGGATTCTCCTAAAACCAGAACATTGGGTTCGTATCGAAAAGAGCTTTCTAACGAATATTAGAATTTTAAATCTAACGGTTGGATTTGGAATTATGTCCAAATCAAATTTGGAAAAGGTCGCTGTAAGTGTAGTTCGATGGCCGTTGATGGAAATCGACTGTACGGGCCTTGATAAAATGATTAAAAATAGTAATAATTTGTGTAAAATCATAAGAAATGATTTGTGAAGAATTGGGATGAAAAATTCCATATTTGAAAAGATAAAAATAGATTTTTATCGAAATGAATTAGTTTTGAAATAAAATTATAATTCATTTATTTTTGAAATAAATAAAGTGAATTTGAAATGGTTTTGAAATATAACCAGAATTTCCAATAATTGAATTGGAAGGGATTTGAATCGAAATTGTCTTTGGAATATTTCGATGTTGGATTTCGTGATTATACGGATGTTGTTATGGAAATTTGAAAGATATATATATATATATCGTTATTTCCAATACGATATTTGTTGGTCGTAGAATTTGATATTGAATATAACCCGATATATTTTCTATTCAGAGCCTTGTATTTAATATCAAATGTGATTTGGGTTTGTCGTGAATGGTGTCTTCATTAACACTTTTCTTGAATCCAGTTGAGAAAAAGATTAAATCTTTTTATTTAGATTTAATGAATTGTACCAATTAAATAATATTTAATTCGAATTGAATTGGTATTGATTTTTGGGTTTATCGTGAACTGTGTTTTAAATAACACTTGTTCTTTAACCCGATAATTAATGGAATGTGATTTTGGGTTGTCATGAACGGTATCTTCAATAATACTGTTCTTAGACCCAAAGGAGTTAAGGAAATCAGAAACTAACTGGAGATTAGTTAAGTTGAATGTATTCTGGGTTATTGATCTGATGTTGGTTTCGGCCTTCGGGGTTAATAGTTAGGGAATTGCTCACTTGCTATTTTATGGTTAGGGACTGATCGAAATGTGATGTGATTTTGGGGTTTATCGTGAACCGTGTTTTAAATGACACTGATTCTTTAACCCAGTCAAAGATTAAAACTAAGTGGAGTTTTAATGAATCTTTAATTAGATTGAAAAGATCGAGAATGGAGTATCACCAGTTTTGCTCCAGGTGATAGTTAAATCTTTAATTAGATTTGAACGTGAAATGGTAATTGAATTTACCGATAACACCGTGGTGTTAGATATGAAGTATGACCAGTTCTACTTCATGGTATGAATAGGTTGGGATTGGGGAAAATAAAATAAATGATTACTTCGGTGTGTATCGTTAATCCCGACTAGTTTGAAGTGATATTCAAAGGAAGATTAAAGAATAAATTTAAGAGAATTTATCATTAATAAAATTAATGGGAACCTTTCCCTATGAATGTGAAATTTAGAAACTAACTGTAGGTTGGCTAAGATGAATGGTTTCCTGGGTATTGATCTGATGTTGGTTTCGGCCTTCGGGGTTAATATTTGTGGAACTATTCTCTGGCAAATTTATGATTAGTGACTGATGAATTGGAATGAGGCGTATGTTGTGTTTGTGTAACACTTGTTTATTATATACGCGAGTTATTCGGAAAGACCGGGTTTATCCCATTCTGAATAACTGATACGACGATAAGTCGAAGATGAAGACGGTGGTTGAAGACCGGAGTCTTCACGTCGTTTGGATAATTACTGATGATCTTGATTGGGCCGTACACCCAAGAGGAGGGAATCAGTTGGTGATCGTCCAAACGTACTTGGAGATCGATGGATTTGCGGGGTACTAGGTGCCTCCGGTTTCGTTCAGACCCAGAACGGACTTGTAAATGGACTGTGTGTGACATTGGATATCATTCTGTGTGATTGATGGATATCGATTGCATGGAGTGGTTTGCCTGTGTGGCATGCTAAGATGCAAATGTTCAAGGCTTCTGTTAAAAAGCAAAGTCTTGTGGTTGATGATCAAAGCATGGCCTGTGTGGCATAGCTTTGTGTAGCATTGATTCGCGAGCCTCACACCCCGGAGGTGAACCAAAAACGGGAGAGGACCTCAGGGAGGACATGCGTTTCTTTCTAGCTAGAAGTGGCTTCAGTGGTTTTACACGCCCTGACGAGTTTGACTTATGTGGTTGTTGCTGTTGCGAGGCTCCTCGGTTTGATCGGACGATCCAGGTCCGATGGAGTCATTCGTTGGCTCACTTACGCCCCAAAGGGCGGGGAAACGCAGTGTTCAGGAATTTTAATCCACATCGGTGGACCGGCCCTGACGATCCAAAGGTCACTCGAGCTCTGACCTGAGGCTCGAGCTAGACAGTCTCGAATTGGTAGAGGACTTTCTTTTGCCTCGGTTCACAGAAGGAAATCCAACTTCCAGTACGTGATGTTTCGATTTTAGTTGTAATCCTATATATGGCGACATAGTGGGATGGGGCGCTTATGTCGTCTATGATTGATACTTATGATTTGAAGTTGTTTTATACTTATAATAGTATCAAATGATTTGTTTTAAACGTATCAAGCATTCTTGGCTATTATAAGGTAAAAACCCTATCCTCCGGCTTGCGTTGCATTGTGTGATGGGACCTGGGTCTTATAATAACTTCATTGTTCTTTATTTAGCATTGCGCTGTTGTTTTATGCACTGGTATTCTTGGGAGGAAACCCGTTCCGTGTTATACGGCGTGGTCCCTTGATTTACCTAACTTTAAAATAAAGATTAATAACTGTTTTAGTTCTCACACCAGTCACATGACTGACCTGGAGTTTATTGTTTTAACCTAAACTCTGGGTGCCCTTATTTTGACACGGGCAGCTAGTAGTTTTGGTTTTGCAGATTTATATTCATAGGATCCTGGTTTACAGCTGGAATGATATCCGGAAAGCTTTGTATCCGTATATCTCTTCTAGTTGTGTATTGTACTATTTTCCGCTGCTATGTATTGTATTGTAATCTTTGATATTTATCGAATGTAATATTCATTTATACTATGTATATTCTTGTAATTTGATGAATTGTTGTAATATACAATGAAATGTTCTTCCGTCTGCGTTCTTTTGTGTGTTGTTCTCGAAGTAACCGCTCTTTCCTTCACGGGGAAGTTACGAGTCCTTACAGTCGTGATGTGCTTTAGAGCAGCGAGTTGGGGGATTCCGGTATGGTTGGAAAGAGGGTTGAACGAGATGGAGTTGGGTGATTTTAGTTTGATTTTAAAAGGAAAGAAGGAGGAGGAGTTGGTGAAGGGAGGATCGGCTATGACATTTGAAAGGAGGAGCGAGCTACAACAACGTTTTAGGAAGATGGATGTCGGGTCTGGGCTTTAACAGACGGTGATGGGCTTTAGTTCAAAGGTTAAGCCCAAATGGGAATTCATTTAAAGCTAATTCAATTTAAATAATCGTTTATTTGGGTATAACTTCGTAACGCGATATCTATTTCATACGAGGTCGGATTAACGAACCGTAAGTTGCGTTGGGATCGTATGGACGGACACTACACGATGGAACAGACTGGAAGTCCATCGGAGCTCGTTACAATTTATGACAAAACAAATTGTCTGATCAGAATCAACTAACGCAAATAGTTATATAACGGTTAACGCGTAATGTGAGTAAATCTCACTAACTCTGAATAGTATATATTTTCATGTTGTATTTTTAGAACTGTTAAAAATTGTCTGATTGACTGTGTGTGACTGTTTGATTGAACTGCTGGTGAGTAAGGGGGAATTATATATATATATATATATACCGTTAAATATATATATTGATTCTGTTAACAGAATATTTCATATTAAATTAAAAGTGATGTTGATTATACTGTGTAACATCTTTGATGCAGGGAAACAGGTCGGAGGAATCCAACTGGATTCCTCAACATTTATTTTACTGTTATTCATATATTGTGGTATACGATGTGATATATAATCTGTCGTTGATTTTGTGAGTTGGGACGATATTTATCATTGTTGTTGGGTATTTTAAATACCATAAGAAATACCAGAATGATAAAAGGAGATTTTCAAAGTATATTTTGAAAATAATTTATTTATATAAAATCACTGGATTTTACATATAAAAGGAAAAAGGATTTTTATAAAAGGAAATAATTATGAAATCAAAAAGGGTTAAAAGAAAATATTTGAGAAGCAAATATAAAGGAAAAATATTTGTCAAACAAATAGAAAAGAGAAAATATTTGTAAATCATTTACAAATAAAAAAGAGAAAATATTTGTAAACCATTTACAAATAGAATAGAAAAGAAAATATTCGTAGAACATTTACAAATAGATTAAATGGGGTTATTTATTTATTTAGGGAATAAATAAAAGTAAAAGGGTTATTTGTGTAGGAAATAAATAGAAAAGATAAAATAGATATTTATTTGTCAAATAAAATAGAAAAGGAAAAAGGAATATTTATTTGTTAAGTAAATAGAAATGAAAAGGGAATATTTATTTATAGAATAAATAGAGTAAATGAAAAGGAGTTAATCGAACATAGTTAAACAAAAATTAGAAACTGACTAGCGATTAATAAGTTGAATGGTTTCCTGAGTATCGATTTGATGTTGGTTTCGGCCTTCGGGGTTTATACTTAGGAAGTTGTTCTCTTGTTAGTTTATAGATAGAATCTGATAGATGTGGAAGAATAGTGATACGTAATTAAGCCATGGAAATGTTTTCCAGTGTTAATAACGTATATTTTCTAAACATAGAAAATAAGGAAATGTGAATATATATATATATATATTTGTTAAATGATGATTGATTGATATAATTTCCATCTGGAAATAATATCGTTGTTTGTACACGTGTTTTTCTTTGATTGTTAAATCACAGACTATGAAAGTTTTGACCACTTTAACGTTGTTAATATGGAGAGAGCGGTTGGATTATTATCCAAAGATCCACTCTGTATTGGCATAAGCGTTGTGAATCATATATGCCAAAGACAATTGAAGACGGAGTAAAATGTAAGGGCTGTTGTATAAATCTTAGATAACAGTGCCTAAGATGGATATACTGAATAGTGCCTTCGGTTTGTCCAGTCCTAGGACAACTTGTATGGACGAAGGTCTAACAGAGTATATCTGATAGATTGCATAAGTTGATCTCTTCAAACGTATTCACGTTTGGTGGCGGAGGATGTAACGACCCGCATTTCCTGTACTCATATATTTAATATATTTTATTATTTAAATATCGATTTGGAATTTCTAAATGAAGTTACAATATATATTTCGTTTCTTTAATATATGGACGTGAATGGATTTTTACAAAATGAAATGTCATTTAAAACCAAAACTTTAACTGTTGAATTTGAATTCTATACCGTTTGAAATTTAAAGTCGCTTGCTTTATAAAATACGATGATATAAATTTATGAATTAATTAGGTTAAAGCGATTCTTGATCAAGGAAATAACTTATGTTCGGATTCTGTTACATATAGAATCTACCGAGTCTAACACGCATTTTGGTTCAAACATCAGTAAAATTGGTAACTGGGCAAAATAGTATATTTAGTTTTTACTAAAAAGGATGAATATTAATCGGAACCATTACTTGAAATGTTATTGGTTCTAAAGATATTAAATAAGGAAGAAAGATGGAAAATCAAGGCTTGGATATTGCTGCTCAGACGTAATCATCAAAATTGATTGCTAAATAGAAATCGCTACTATGAGAAAAAGAGCATGATTTTCACATATTTAATTCCATTGGTACTAATCATACAGGCAGCGATTTGGCCTTAGGATTACCAATAAAAAATGTGCTTAGCGCTTACACACAAAACTCCTACAAATAAATTTCATGACTGTAAAATCATCTGAATTTCTTCAAAGTCAATTACTCAGCACAATTGCTAATATCAATACCAGTCAATATGTATCATACAAGACTAAAACTACACTCAACATCCCAATACGCTACTGTTCTCTCAGAATATCCCAAAGTCAATTATTTTATTTCCATCATTTCATAATGTTACTTCGCATAACTGTTGGCATAAAAGAAAAATATACATAATATTTTCTGGAAAACACAAATTTGACATAACAATTCATGAGAAAAAAATCTATCTCGGCATGCCCCATTTTCCTTTCAGAACACGGTGAAACAATCTGAGATGACTACACCAACTGTGACCTGGAAGAAAGGGAAAAGAGAAGAAAAAGGGTTAGAGTAGTATATATTCCCCTCAAAACAGCAAAAGAAAATAAAATGTAATCAAACAGCTAAAAGGTGCATGAGTACAGCTAAGAAGAACATGACAATTCATAGCAGAAAGGAAACAACTAAACTATCATATAGGTAACAGCTAGAGAGAAGATAGTCGAATAGCTAAAGGAAAAGAAAAAGGGGGATCAAATCCATGTGTTCATGTGTACCATCAAAACCAGATAAAATATATATTTATGTACATAAACAGTTGATTTCATGTACAAATGCACTACTGCCATATCTATAAATAGGATACAAAATCTTTAGACAATGAACTGATATAGGTAGATATATCATATCATAAACCTACACGGCAAGGATATATTTAAAGACATGTGCAATTCTGAACATAGGATTTGATGAAGATGTAAAATATCTGCATTTGAAATGAACAAGTCATAGTCTAAATCCCTACCAAAACCGAGTATGCAGTGATTAATACCCATCACCCAATTCCATCATAGTACGCATATCAGAAGGAAACCCCAATGGCCTAAAACCTAGTAGCCAATCCTACCTAAAATACTAATGGACATTGATCATATGAGAAACCCAAATTTGACACTATAAATAGATGCACTCATGTAGTTATGTTCCACCATTTTCCAGAAAGCAACAACCAGATTCAGTAAACCGAAAAAAAATTCAACCCTCTTTAAAAATCAAAACAGGAGTTATTTCAGCAAACAAAAATCAAATTTAAAACTTATCTGTATTGTGAATCCCATATGCTTCATTTCGGAATGGATCTGATGAAGTTTCTGATGGCTTTGTTAAACGTGAGGACGTAGGGTTCATCTGGAGCCTCGGGTTTGAACTTTGATGGCGCGGAGGTTGAACAACAAATTGGTGGTGACTTTGGATGTTGCAGAAGTGGGTTGAGGATGACTGGTGGAAGTATGGTGCCGTGAGGAGGTTGAGAAGGTGATTTGGATGTTTGGCCGACCGATTAAAGAGAAAGAAGAGAGGATCGAAGAAGGAGAGGTTGCGTAGGGGGAGGGTTTCGTGCAGCGGTCTTCGATTCGGTTGAAGGACAGGAAGGGGAGAAAGGATCGGCCATTAGGGTTTTCAATTTCTGGTGGAGGCGGTGTAAATTTTTGTTGTTGTGAGAGATAAAATGGGATCGGGTAGGGTTTTGAAGGAAGAGGCTTGGGCTTGGGTTGAGCGGCCTGATCGAAAATGGTAAAGGCCCACGTTTTTATAAAATCTAACTTTAGATAATTTAAATTGCTTTATAAATTTGTTTTTTTCCATATCTCGTTCGTACGTTAACGGATTTTGACAAAATCAGGTTCGTTGGAACCGTAGAGACGAGAAGATTGAGATGGAGCAGTGTCTGTCAGGACTAGAAGGACGGAAATTCTTAAATTAAATTAAACGTTGTTTAATTTAATTAAAACCAGTGCTGAACGACCCAACCAATCAAAGTGAGTTAACCTCACGTAGTTTCCTCCCATTTATATTTCATATAAATTGGGTTTTATTTCTGTGTGCTCTGATCTCTAGTAGTTGACCATCTGCTAGTTATAGATATTTATTTTGATTAAATCGGTGGAATTAAACGGACATTTAATTCCAGTAAGTCATCAAACCTTGTTCAAATTCGATAAAGGAAATTTCCCTTTGATTGTTCACGTTTATAAACTAAACGTGATTGACATGGTTTGAATTGTTGTGTGATCTGTTTGCTGATTGATGGGTGTTATTATCAGATAAAGGAAATAGTTTGATTGGACAATTGATTTGATGGATAACAGTTGGATTCAACATGTGATTTGTTTTAACCAGTGAATGTATTGGTTGAGCATCTCGACATCACTGTCTAGAAGTCAGTCATATAAAATTGTGAACTTTTATCATCAAGTGAACTGACCGTATTGAAGTATAAATCTAGTTTATAACCAAAACAAGGGTTAAATATATTATCTTGAATAAAGTGACTTTTAAAGAAAATAAGTAGTATTATTATTATTTAAAGGTTTATAAGTCAGTAGTAAATTGTTTTGATAAAGTAACCGCTTATGTTAAGAGAAAGTATAAGCAGATAAGCAGGGAATAACCCGATAGTTAAGAATTCGATTAATTGTTCGTAAGGACAATTATATGAAGTTATTTGAATTAATTATATTATTAATTAATTTAAAGGAGAAATTTACTGGAATTGATTTAAATTTTGAGAAGAGATCATGAACGAGTTTTACATTTTAACTCGAAATTATAATGAAGTTATAAAAGGATTTAAGCGAATTTATAAGCTTAAATGGGAAGGTTACTTAATGATAAAGATATAAAGGAGTTAGAATTAAACCTGAGGTGTAAAACAAGGTTTTTAAAGCAAACGAGAAGTAAAGAAGTGATTTGAAATTGGAAATACTTAAGTGTGGAATTAAGTAAGAAATTGGACAGTGTGTTTTCCAGGAAGGAAAAGGAATATGGAAAGAGGAATTTGAAAAGAATTTGGTAATAGGGTGGGGATAATAACCCAGTTGGAAACAAAGTATTTTAAATAAATTAGAAGTTCATAAGAGTGATGGTAAGAAGGTGAATAACCAATGGGTTAAGGAATATTAGTTTTTATTTTAAAAACGAGATAAAGTAAATTTATGAAGCTGTGTTTTGAATTAAATAGTTAAATATATTTTGAATTGATATTGGAACAAGATATTAGTTTTGAATTATGACTTATATTTAACTAAAGATAAGGACGTTGTTAATCAAGGTCTGAGTGGTAATTAAAATACCCCAACTTGAACGACTTCGAAATTATCTGAAGGTGATATTAGTCATGGTGATATAAAAGGACAGTAAGAGTTTATTATTTCAATATAAATAATAATGCAATCTTTAGTGAAACATTGGGGTATATACATACAGAGTGAGAAACCCAAAGTCCAAAGGAAATATAAGGGAATTACCACAGAAGGAAAACGTAAGATTTGGCTTTATTCAATAAGAATAAACACAGGAAGCTGTGAAGTAGATGAATGGAATATATTTCACAATGTTTTATGAATAATAAGTTGATTTGGTTCCTTTATTATGGATTTTTAAATAATGTTTAGCCAATGTTTTGCAAACATTAGAAGAAAGAAAATTGAGAGATTTTCATAATTAAATAAGAAGTAAATACTGAGTCTCCAAGATATTGGGAAATAAGATGTTTTTTAATTATTTGAATTAGAAGGGAAAGTGATGTTGAATACTGAACAATAAACTCTATTTTTATTTTTGAATGGTTGTTTATTTGATAGTTAAATCACCGACTATCAAATCTGGCCTATACGTTTGTTGGTACGGAAAGACCGGGATCGAAGTTATATTCGAAAACCATTCCGACCAACAAATACGAAATTATAGAAGACGTCAGACGACGATCGAGATGGAGCATGTGAAGACCATAGATCTTCATAAAGTGGAAGAACCACTTAAAATCTCTTATTCGACCCGGGGATATACTGGGGTTCTGTCGTGGTTGAATCTGTGGATTGCAAGGACTGTCGCTACTGATCCATGGGGTGATTCTTATATTGGTTGCAGTAGGAGAGTACCTTCGGTTCATCCTGTTCCAGGATGACTTGTATGGACGAATGCCTGACAGAGTAGTTCTTAAGAGTCACGTACGTTGACTTTTACAAACGTATCTCTGTTAGTGGCGGAGAGGGGCACCTCTCCAGCTTAACGACCAGAATATTTTTGTGGACGTCAATTAGTGATTTGGCGGATCTGACGATGTGGCATCCAAAGTGTATGATGATCGGATGTGTTCTGACCTCAAGCCTCATCAACTGGGAGATGAAAAAAAATCGGGCAGGCAACATGGCTATGTGGGTCGCTCCCATTAGGGTGTATAATCACCTATCTAGAGGAAATCTTATTTGCTTCTTTAATCTATTCGATGCTGTCCCTTGTCGGGAAGACGGTGGGTAGCTCCCAACCGTTGGTGATATACATTCGATACACTCAAGCGAAATGAGTGGTCGGTCATGTGTGGGTCGGGTTGCAAGATGTTCTTGTTGAACCCAGTGTATTCGTCTCTAGAGATACACGATCGGCAGGTGGACCCATACCTTGTCATGGTTGTAATCCAATCTCCAATAAGCGCCTGCGGTTTTGTTTGTATACTATATATGTAGAACCTGATATGCAAGCGTTCCACTAGATTTGATATTACTTTTATTTAGACATTATCATAATATCAGACAAGATATTGATTTCAAACTGTTTTGGGTTATCGTAAGGTAAAAACCGTCCATATTTATGTGTGGATTGGTCTTACGATTATCTTTTTCTTTTGAAAGGATTTTAACTATAAAATCAAGTTGGGTGATATTGAAACACCCCACCTTCGTTAGGGTCACTCTAAAAGGGAATGCCCTAATTTTGGTGGGGGTTTATAAGTATATGTCACAGATACAAGACAGATATAAGAACACATATTTTTGAATAACGGAAAACAACAGCAACTTTTATTTCATTAAAATACGTGTTACACAAACCATGCCACAATCGTCTTACAGTACTTCCAAAAGCATTACATCTTCATAACTGTCTTGATTTCATTATTCAAAGAAGCATAAAAAAGCATAAGTAAACTGCATAAGTCCCATAATTGTTGTCCAAAGCCATAGTCCAAAACGGAAAAGATCCAAGCAATACATTCTTTCTCTTCAAGCTGGATGTGAAACTGGTCCAGCTGCGGTATTCCCTCCCTGTGGACCGGGGGGAACGAGAGAAAAGGAGATGAAAGAAAAGTAGAGTCAGACATAAAGCCTGAGTAAGTCTAGGACTATTCAGTCTATGAATAAAGAACTGGGCATGATAAGTATAAACTGGAAATGGGAAAGCACCGTTAACTAAGTTAAGTTGTCTAGAGTCGAATATGCTATCGTACCCCATATTAATCTCTGCATCCATATAAACTAGTTCCCAACAGGCACCCCATAGTCAGGGTGAAGTAATCCATTTCTAACGATCGGCTCCTACTCGCATAGTTACATGTGTCTTACGACCCCCATTGTTGTAGTTACCTATGCTGGTCCCACCATGGGGTGTATCAAGTCCCATGGTGGCAGCCCGACACAATTCTAGAATGCACATGTATACTACTAGTGCCCAGTGCCTTATTTTTCTGCGCTAGAGTGTGTGCACGCCCGCACCCCATTAGAACCTACACTGCTGCACCACCGTCGTCGATTTGACCTCTTACAGTCAGCCCAGTAATCGTGCCCCACCCTGCCTATTTCAGGGTATCCTGATACACCTTGTAGGGTTACTGCTGAAAAGGGTCCCCCGCTACTAGGTTTTCTATTTCTAGCCAACATGCTAAGTTGGTTAAGTGTTTTGTAAACCTAACCCCCAATCAGTCTGTATAGTTTAGCATGTTCCAATTGATTAAGTATTAATTCAACTTACTTAATCCTATCAATCCTGACTCAGCCTTAATTGTCTTATTAAAGCCTCGACCTCTCACATTAGACAGATATTGTTGTGGTTGCTTGTTGCCGGTTGGGTCCGGGCAGTCTTACGCCACAACTCAGCCTAACCTCGGGTCTTTATTGGGCTCCGTGTTTAACCACCCACATTGGATAGGTATTGTTGTGACTACTGGATAGCCGGGCGGTTTCGGGCAGGTTTACATCACAACTCAATCCAACTTCGGGTTAAACACATCATATTTTCTAAATTTACATATTTTGTCTCTTTTCTTTTTATATGTAAATATTTGCTGTCCATTATTCAAATTCTTCTTTATTGGGTAAAATTAATTTATACCACTTAATTGTTTTTCCAAGGTCGTTGGCATGCGTCAAACATGCCAACACATATGTTTATATTTTTTTTAACCCAACATCATTACCCCCGTCCTTACGTTTGCTATAATATAACATATGTTGGGTTTAACATTTAAACCCAACTTAGCCACATGAAAAAGGGAAGGCTTAGAACATGGTGTTTATATATATTCTAAGTAACATCAAAAGGGGAGTGTGAACGCATGAACTTGCAACATAACGATCTAATTAACATGAATTAGGCACTTGTGAACTTGCATTGTAATAGCGTATAATCATGGCATAAACATACCTAAACATTAATCATGGTTTTTGATCTATTCATATAATCATGGAATAAACATACCTAAACATGAAATCATGGTTTTTAATCTATTCATGTAAACTTGCAATTGGAATGTAAATCTAACTTAATTATGTGTCACATATATTATCATATGATTTTGATAACAACTTAGGCCTAAAACATGTTTTTCAATTAGGCATAACACCAAACATAGTTTAGTCATGTTCATAGAGTCAACACAAGTTCACAAAGATGCTTACTTTTGTCACTAATACAAAAGTATGGTTTTACACTTGAATCATGATGCCAATTCCAACATAAGTTCATATGAATCATAATACTCAAATGGATCCAATTACACTAAAAATGATCATAAAAATATATATCATGTTAGCATAATAGTGAACCATATACTCGCATGAATCTCAAATAAACTACCACAAACATATAGTCGTTAACTTTCAACATGAATCATATACTTGCAATTATCCAATAGGTGTTGTAATAAACTACCATAAACACGTAGTTGTTATGTAACACCCCACCTCCGTTAAGGTCACTCACAAAGGGAATGCCTTAATTTTGGTGGAGCATTTTAGTAAACAGAACAGAAACTTACAAGACAGATAAAACAGTACTTGAAAAATTTTAACTTTGTTATAGCGGAAACAGAAATTAATATGGTTACATCCTTTCAAATTTCAGAATTCAAGTACAAAATATCAGTCTTGTACAAAAGCCTTCAAAATGCATGGTTTAAAATCATAATCCCCATGGAACGGAAGCTATACAGAGCCAAGCCATACTTTAAGCACTTCAAGCAAAGAGAAATCCGGATCAAGCTAAAGTATTCCCTCCTTGGATAACCTGGGGGGGAAACGGAAGAAAGGAGGCGAAACAACAAGGGTCAGACAAAAAGTCTGGCAAGTCCAGTGACTTTCAGCATATGAACAGATAATAATAATATGATATGAACATAAAACTGGATGTGAGATAACTGTAACAGGTGTAGCAGATATAACAGAAAAACAGAATGACATAAACTATTGTTTTACACTTCTCTGCACTAATACTAGTATAACAGCATTGGGTGTCACCCTAATGTCTAAATTGAAGCAGGAACGGGTACAGAATACTTTAACAGAAACAGAATGCTAATAATGGGCCTTTACTACCCGATCAGAAACAGACAGAAGAAGAAACATATTTATCCCTATGGAAACAGAATGTGGAATTAGGTGTACACTAGTAATGGGCCTTTACCACCCGAACAGACGGTACCACACAGAAATAGACAGGTGTTACCACCCAACAGAAACAGACGGTACCAACAGAAACAGACAGAACTAAGCGTACCCTAAAACCCTACCCCAAGCGATCGGCTCCCTAATACATAAATATCATGTGTCGGCCCCACAGTAGGGTGTATCACTCCCTAAAGTGACAACCAATTGGCACAGACCTATTTACAGATGTCACGGCGTCTTACATCCTCAGAGGCAGACCGGGATCCATGCACGCACATGACCCGGTTGGAACGCACCATCAACACCCCTCGCCATTATCAGAATGAACCTCTTATAATTAGTTCAGTAAGCGTGCCCGGACCCTACTTACTATTGGGTCAAAGTTTTGATACCAGAAAGGGTTACTGACTAATATGGGTCCCAAACAACAGATGACACAAGTAATTCCCCTCCTAACCTTGTGTCCCCAGACTAACAGATTTCAGATTAACTTGTTTACAAGTTCAGACATACAGAATTCAGATTTACTAATTCACAAATTAAGTTAACAAGTTTTCAGACTAACGGATCAGATGTACAGATTTTTCAGATTTGTCTAACTTTGTATTGGGCCTACAGATTCATGGACGGGTTTTACTACATCTATTAATCCCTTTGGTTTAACCCTATTTCTCCCCAATACGTTTTAGACGTCATTCTTATCTTAGATTTTCATTAATTAATTATTAATGCACAGACCTCTCACATTAGGTCGGTAGCTTGTGACCGCTGGATATGCCGGGCGGTTCCGGGCAAACTTCTGCCACAAGCCAGACCTAACCTCGTGTCTTACGCATGTTATGACTAACTTCTCACATTAGAACCTATTGTTTGCGGCCACTGGATGTGCCGGGCGGTTCCGGGCAGATTTACGCCGCAAACTCATTCTAACCTCGAGTTAGCCATGTTTATCTTTGCGGCCAATTAATTAATAATTTACCGTTTATGCGCACGCCCAATATATATGCCAATTCAGATTATATCAATCACAGGATGATTATATCAACATAGCAGATAACGGATTTTATATGACATAACGGATTTAACAGATTTAGCAACTTAGTAGATTTTGGCATATAACAGGTTAGGCATTTCAACCGACAAATTTAACAGATTAGGCATTTCAATCTAATTAGCAGTCCAGGCAATATAACAAAACTAGCAGTTTAGGCAACTTGGCAAATTAGCAGATTTAGCAAATTTAATATTTCTAAAGGTTCTATTTACATGCCTTGCCTAAACATAAATTAGGCCTAAGTTCATATGCCTAAATAATGTCATGATTCACAATATGATCATATACTTCCATGTTTGCATACATTTACATAGCGCAGAATATGGACATAATTTACCCTATAACATATGTTCCAATTTTTGTTAAACTAGCATTTTACAGCAGATTCACATATAAATTATACCAAATATAACCATTAATTCCAATGCATGCCATATATCCAAAAATCCCTATTTAGGTGTAACCTCAATAATAGATATCCTAATTAATGCAAATCTTTTACACCTAAGCTTCCATATCTTCTTCTTTTTAAGTCATGAATCATTATGCAAACTATACCCAAAAATCTAAATCTTTAAATCATATCTTCTAAAAATCAGATCTTGACTTTTATATGCATTTTGTCCAAAGTCTCAAATCATATGTAATCTTACAATGGTTCCTCTTTTCTTCTATCATAGAATATGCATAGATCCAAATCTATGTTTACAACATATGCTCATTAATTACAGTTCTAAATTACAACATAGCTATGCATACAACATGCATAAATTATATGTTCATAGTCAAATTTATGCATATGTCCAATATATTTTATGCCTCAGACCTAAAGTCATACATTCAATTTAGTCTTGTCAAATTTCGCATCATTCATCCCAAAATTTGCGTTCATACGTTCATCTCTTATGAGATTAGGCACAGGCTCGTGGTAGCCTGGCTATAAAAACAGAAAAGAAGAAAAGGGATACAGAAGAACAGATCTGACAGAAGAGAATATATATACAATCTCAGATTCAGAATCAAAATTATTATTAACGTTTATAGCGGAAAATAACTGTACTTGCCTTGATTGGATTAAAGAAAGAACTTTAACTTGTTGTAGAATCTTTGCAGAAACTTTAATCTCTAGTTTGAATTGAGTTGCTTAGGCTGATGTTGATTATCTTCTAGTTTTAATTCCAGCAGAGCAGAGACGCCATTTTTATTTTTAATTAGAAGAAGAGAGCAATGGAGGCTAGAGAATTGTGTAGGAAACCTAGGTAGAGTCTAGGGTCATTTTTATAGAGTTTATGAACTGATTAGGACCATCGATGTTGCTTGGATTGATCGTAGCCATTCATTCGCAAGAGGGACCAATTAGAGCCTGCCACCTAGCCCTAATGACAAAGCAGACCACAGAAAATCGACCAACATAGAATAGGCCAGCCAGGGTGGACTGGGTTCGACCTGGGTCTGGACCAGGTCGACAGCCCTGTCGACAGCCCTGTCGACCTGGTTAGACCAGGTCGACAGCCCAGTCGACCTGGGTGTCTTAGGCGGGAGTTTTCCCGCCTTGGCCAATTGGGCCCGGTTTTAATTTTTAAACTGTTTTATTCTGTTCGAATTTTAAACTTAATTCAGAAACTTCCGAAGGCCATATCTTCTTCATACGGACTCCGTTTTTCGAAAACTCGGACTCTATTTCGCGTATTTTTCCGAGACGAACGCAATGGCGTACCCCGTTTCCCTTAGTTCTTTGATTTCAAATTAATTATACTTTAATTTGTTAATTCCACAGTTATAGAATACACGGGGTGTTACATTCTCCCCCACTTAAAAGGATTTCGTCCCCGAAATCTTCAAGTTAAGAAGAATGTGTCCTACCATCCAATCACCCATCTACTCAACCATCATCCACAAGCATGCATTGTCCTTAGAAGACTTCTAATGTTGTATGAACATATGCAAAAGTGTGTGTATATGTTCCTTATCTAATGCAAAGATCAGGCGGTCTACTGATTCAGTTGACCTCCTTAATGCGAATTATGTCAGTGCCATGAGTCCAACATGTATGCAATAGAATTCTGATGATATACATTATTTCTATATGAGTGCACAACCATTCACTCAAATGCAACATCCATGTGCTGAATCAACCATTTTGCATCCACAAGAATTGAAAAATGCTCACCCATCCATATGCAGTATGAGAGTGTTTTCGAGCCGATCTAGTGCCTAGTGTGTGTATATGCATCCACGGGCAACCACTAGCAACCACTTGCATCCACTTGCAACCATCAAACATAACATGTCTCAAACACATGTTTACACCCATTAGTTTCTACCTAAAGTTCAAACATTCGATCGATAGGATACAGTCGAATGATGGAAGCGAGTACAGATAGAACGAAAATTTGGTTCCCATTAGACATGGGTCCTAAGTATCGGCCCCAAAGACCGAAACCAATATCAAATTGACACCCAGAGGAGTACCTTCTTTAGACAATGTCAAAACTGGAAATCCTATAAAAAGTATTTAGATATTTACAGACTACTGGTACAGATCAGGTTCCCTAATGATTCTTAGGAAGCTAAGCATGATAAAATCATACCCTACGAAAACTCAGAATGTATGCGTCATACTTGACGCCTAACACAGATATCCCTCAAACCCCAATCTCAAACAGATGATCCATAACCCTTATGGGTCTGAGTCTATAGCGGAATTCAGAAATAATACTAGTATTAAAGTGCAGAGTATCGATTACAAAATCAAAATACCAGAATCAGAAAAAGTCTTAACTCCATAATCAGATAAAGAAATTAAACCTACTATAGAAATTTTCCTATTTCTATCCTAGCCACTAGCCTCAAGAGTGTTCGCCTGCCCTCCTTGTCCTCGTCTCTTCGGGCAGTCCCTAGTGAAGTGTCCCATCTCCCCACAGTTGAAGCAAGCGCCCTTCCTTTTTCTGCAATCCTTGTTCAGATGAGTTGAGCTCCCACAAGTAAAGCACTTTTTCCCCTTCTTATCTTCAGACTTCTCATCCTTCTTTTGTGTTTCCTTTTTGGGCCCCGCTTTCTTATTCTGTGGTTCTTCCTTCTTTGTCTCTTTCGGGCCCTTGTCTTCCTCGTGCAGTAGTGCCATATCCACCAATTTCTCGTAAGTTGCTCCCATGGGTACATGGGTCATGGCTAGGCTGTGCAGTGGCTCATTCAATCCTTTAACAAAGCGGAGAGCCTTTTTATGCTGAGTGTTGACTAAATCCAATCCGAATCTTGCTAGTTGGTTGAACTGGTTGACGTATTCCTTGACCGTCATACTTCCTTGCTTAAGAGATAAGAACTTTTCCAATTGTAAACTTCGTTCAGCTTGCGAGAGGAATTTTGTCTCAAACCTTGTTCTGAAATCCATCCATGTCTCAACCGGCCTCTCGGCGTTAGTGACTTCCCACCAGTAGGAGGCTTCGTCTTTGAGCAACCATACTGCCAACTGTACCTTCTGCCTATCGTCCACCTCGAAGATAACGAATAGATCCTCAGTTTCTTTGAGCCAATTCCTTGCTTCTACGAATGATTCAGTTCCTTTGAAATCCTTCCCACCCATGGCCCTAAAATCTCTACAGATCTTTGAGAAAGCAATTGCACGAGGAGGGGGTGGAAGAGGGGGATCATTTGCTGGACTTGCAGCGACGGTCCTAGCTTCAAGATATTGACGAAACCAACCGGGTACATGAACACCCTCTGGTATCTCAGATGCTTCAGACATGCTGAAACGAAAAAGGAAAGGTTCAATACAAAAAGGACTGAAAGAAAGATATATGGCTCTTGGGGATTATGTTTTTCAAAATAAGCTTTATTTTTGAAAATACTTCCTTTCAAAACCTTTTTTGAAAATAGTTTTCAAAACTTTTTATAAAATCTGGTAACCTTCAGCTCTGATACCAAGTGTAACACCCCACCTCCGTTAAGGTCACTCACAAAGGGAATGCCTTAATTTTGGTGGAGCATTTTAGTAAACAGAACAGAAACTTACAAGACAGATAAAACAGTACTTGAAAAATTTTAACTTTGTTATAGCGGAAACAGAAATTAATATGGTTACATCCTTTCAAATTTCAGAATTCAAGTACAAAATATCAGTCTTGTACAAAAGCCTTCAAAATGCATGGTTTAAAATCATAATCCCCATGGAACGGAAGCTATACAGAGCCAAGCCATACTTTAAGCACTTCAAGCAAAGAGAAATCCGGATCAAGCTAAAGTATTCCCTCCTTGGATAACCTGGGGGGAAACGGAAGAAAGGAGGCGAAACAACAAGGGTCAGACAAAAAGTCTGGCAAGTCCAGTGACTTTCAGCATATGAACAGATAATAATAATATGATATGAACATAAAACTGGATGTGAGATAACTGTAACAGGTGTAGCAGATATAACAGAAAAACAGAATGACATAAACTATTGTTTTACACTTCTCTGCACTAATACTAGTATAACAGCATTGGGTGTCACCCTAATGTCTAAATTGAAGCAGGAACGGGTACAGAATACTTTAACAGAAACAGAATGCTAATAATGGGCCTTTACTACCCGATCAGAAACAGACAGAAGAAGAAACATATTTATCCCTATGGAAACAGAATGTGGAATTAGGTGTACACTAGTAATGGGCCTTTACCACCCGAACAGACGGTACCACACAGAAACAGACAGGTGTTACCACCCAACAGAAACAGACGGTACCAACAGAAACAGACAGAACTAAGCGTACCCTAAAACCCTACCCCAAGCGATCGGCTCCCTAATACATAAATATCCTGTGTCGGCCCCACAGTAGGGTGTATCACTCCCTAAAGTGACAACCAATTGGCACAGACCTATTTACAGATGTCACGGCGTCTTACATCCTCAGAGGCAGACCGGGATCCATGCACGCACATGACCCGGTTGGAACGCACCATCAACACCCCTCGCCATTATCAGAATGAACCTCTTATAATTAGTTCAGTAAGCGTGCCCGGACCCTACTTACTGTTGGGTCAAAGTTTTGATACCAGAAAGGGTTACTGACTAATATGGGTCCCAAACAACAGATGACACAAGTAATTCCCCTCCTAACCTTGTGTCCCCAGACTAACAGATTTCAGATTAACTTGTTTACAAGTTCAGACATACAGAATTCAGATTTACTAATTCACAAATTAAGTTAACAAGTTTTCAGACTAACGGATCAGATGTACAGATTTTTCAGATTTGTCTAACTTTGTATTGGGCCTACAGATTCATGGACGGGTTTTACTACATCTATTAATCCCTTTGGTTTAACCCTATTTCTCCCCAGTACGTTTTAGACGTCATTCTTATCTTAGATTTTCATTAATTAATTATTAATGCACAGACCTCTCACATTAGGTCGGTAGCTTGTGACCGCTGGATATGCCGGGCGGTTCCGGGCAGACTTCTGCCACAAGCCAGACCTAACCTCGTGTCTTACGCATGTTATGACTAACTTCTCACATTAGAACCTATTGTTTGCGGCCACTGGATGTGCCGGGCGGTTCCGGGCAGGTTTACGCCGCAAACTCATTCTAACCTCGAGTTAGCCATGTTTATCTTTGCGGCCAATTAATTAATAATTTACCGTTTATGCGCACGCCCAATATATATGCCAATTCAGATTATATCAATCACAGGATGATTATATCAACATAGCAGATAACGGATTTTATATGACGTAACGGATTTAACAGATTTAGCAACTTAGCAGATTTTGGCATATAACAGGTTAGGCATTTCAACCGACAAATTTAACAGATTAGGCATTTCAATCTAATTAGCAGTCTAGGCAATATAACAAAACTAGCAGTTTAGGCAACTTGGCAAATTAGCAGATTTAGCAAATTTAATATTTCTAAAGGTTCTATTTACATGCCTTGCCTAAACATAAATTAGGCCTAAGTTCATATGCCTAAATAATGTCATGATTCACAATATGATCATATACTTCCATGTTTGCATACATTTACATAGCGCAAAATATGGACATAATTTACCCTATAACATATGTTCCAATTTTTGTTAAACTAGCATTTTACAGCAGATTCACATATAAATTATACCAAATATAACCATTAATTCCAATGCATGCCATATATCCAAAAATCCCTATTTAGGTGTAATCTCAATAATATATATCCTAATTAATGCAAATCTTTTACACCTAAGCTTCCATATCTTCTTCTTTTTAAGTCATGAATCATTATGCAAACTATACCCAAAAATCTAAATCTTTAAATCATATCTTCTAAAAATCAGATCTTGACTTTTATATGCATTTTGTCCAAAGTCTCAAATCATATGTAATCTTACAATGGTTCCTCTTTTCTTCTATCATAGAATATGCATAGATCCAAATCTATGTTTACAACATATGCTCATTAATTACAGTTCTAAATTACAACATAGCTATGCATACAACATGCATAAATTATATGTTCATAGTCAAATTTATGCATATGTCCAGTATATTTTATGCCTCAGACCTAAAGTCATACATTCAATTTAGTCTTGTCAAATTTCGCATCATTCATCCCAAAATTTGCGTTCATACGTTCATCTCTTATGAGATTAGGCACAGGCTCGTGGTAGCCTGGCTATAAAAACAGAAAAGAAGAAAAGGGATATAGAAGAACAGATCTGACAGAAGAGAATATATATACAATCTCAGATTCAGAATCAAAATTATTATTAACGTTTATAGCGGAAAATAACTGTACTTGCCTTGATTGGATTAAAGAAAGAACTTTAACTTGTTGTAGAATCTTTGCAGAAACTTTAATCTCTAGTTTGAATTGAGTTGCTTAGGCTGATGTTGATTATCTTCTAGTTTTAATTCCAGCAGAGCAGAGACGCCATTTTTATTTTTAATTAGAAGAAGAGAGCAATGGAGGCTAGAGAATTGTGTAGGAAACCTAGGTAGAGTCTAGGGTCATTTTTATAGAGTTTATGAACTGATTAGGACCATCGATGTTGCTTGGATTGATCGTAGCCATTCATTCGCAAGAGGGACCAATTAGAGCCTGCCACCTAGCCCTAATGACAAAGCAGACCACAGAAAATCGACCAACATAGAATAGGCCAGCCAGGGTGGACTGGGTTCGACCTGGGTCTGGACCAGGTCGACAGCCCTATCGACAGCCCTGTCGACCTGGTTATACCAGGTCGACAGCCCAGTCGACCTGGGTGTCTTAGGGGGGAGTTTTCCCGCCTTGGCCAATTGGGCCCGGTTTTAATTTTTAAACTGTTTTATTCTGTTCGAATTTTAAACTTAATTCAGAAACTTCCGAAGGCCATATCTTCTTCATACGGACTCCGTTTTTCGAAAACTCGGACTCTATTTCGCGTATTTTTCCGAGACGAACGCAATGGCGTATCCCGTTTCCCTTAGTTCTTTGATTTCAAATTAATTATACTTTAATTTGTTAATTCCACAGTTATAGAATACACGGGGTGTTACATTCTCCCCCACTTAAAAGGATTTCGTCCCCGAAATCTTCAAGTTAAGAAGAATGTGCCCTACCATCCAATCACCCATCTACTCAACCATCATCCACAAGCATCCATTGTCCTTAGAAGACTTATAATGTTGTATGAACATATGCAAAAGTGTGTGTATATGTTCCTTATCTAATGCAAAGATCAGGCGGTCTACTGATTCAGTTGACCTCCTTAATGCGAATTATGTCAGTGCCATGAGTCCAACATGTATGCAATAGAATTCTGATGATATACATTATTTCTATATGAGTGCACAACCATTCACTCAAATGCAACATCCATGTGCTGAATCAACCATTTTGCATCCACAAGAATTGAAAAATGCTCACCCATCCATATGCAGTATGAGAGTGTTTTCGAGCCGATCTAGTGCCTAGTGTGTGTATATGCATCCACGGGCAACCACTTGCATCCACTTGCAACCATCAAACATAACATGTCTCAAACACATGTTTACATCCATTAGTTTCTACCTAAAGTTCAAACATTCGATCGATAGGATACAGTCGAATGATGGAAGCGAGTACAGATAGAACGAAAATTTGGTTCCCATTAGACATGGGTCCTAAGTATCGGCCCCAAAGACCGAAACCAATATCAAATTGACACCCAGAGGAGTACCTTCTTTAGACAATGTCAAAACTGGAAATCCTATAAAAAGTATTTAGATATTTACAGACTACTGGTACAGATCAGGTTCCCTAATGATTCTTAGGAAGCTAAGCATGATAAAATCATACCCTACGAAAACTCAGAATGTATGCGTCATACTTGACGCCTAACACAGATATCCCTCAAACTCCAATCTCAAACAGATGATCCATAACCCTTATGGGTCTGAGTCTATAGCGGAATTCAGAAATAATACTAGTATTAAAGTGCAGAGTATCGATTACAAAATCAAAATACCAGAATCAGAAAAAGTCTTAACTCCATAATCAGATAAAGAAATTAAACCTACTATAGAAATTTTCCTATTTCTATCCTAGCCACTAGCCTCAAGAGTGTTCGCCTGCCCTCCTTGTCCTCGTCTCTTCGGGCAGTCCCTAGTGAAGTGTCCCATCTCCCCACAGTTGAAGCAAGCGCCCTTCCTTTTTCTGCAATCCTTGTTCAGATGAGTTGAGCTCCCACAAGTAAAGCACTTTTTCCCCTTCTTATCTTCAGACTTCTCATCCTTCTTTTGTGTTTCCTTTTTGGGCCCCGCTTTCTTATTCTGTGGTTCTTCCTTCTTTGTCTCTTTCGGGCCCTTGTCTTCCTCGTGCAGTAGTGCCATATCCACCAATTTCTCGTAAGTTGCTCCCATGGGTACATGGGTCATGGCTAGGCTGTGCAGTGGCTCATTCAATCCTTTAACAAAGCGGAGAGCCTTTTTATGCTGAGTGTTGACTAAATCCAATCCGAATCTTGCTAGTTGGTTGAACTGGTTGACGTATTCCTTGACCGTCATACTTCCTTGCTTAAGAGATAAGAACTTTTCCAATTGTAAACTTCGTTCAGCTTGCGAGAGGAATTTTGTCTCAAACCTTGTTCTGAAATCCATCCATGTCTCAACCGGCCTCTCGGCGTTAGTGACTTCCCACCAGTAGGAGGCTTCGTCTTTGAGCAACCATACTGCCAACTGTACCTTCTGCCTATCGTCCACCTCGAAGATAACGAATAGATCCTCAGTTTCTTTGAGCCAATTCCTTGCTTCTACGAATGATTCAGTTCCTTTGAAATCCTTCCCACCCATGGCCCTAAAATCTCTACAGATCTTTGAGAAAGCAATTGCACGAGGAGGGGGTGGAAGAGGGGGATCATTTGCTGGACCTGCAGCGGCGGTCCTAGCTTCAAGATATTGACGAAACCAACCGGGTACATGAACACCCTCTGGTATCTCAGATGCTTCAGACATGCTGAAACGAAAAAGGAAAGGTTCAATACAAAAAGGACTGAAAGAAAGATATATGGCTCTTGGGGATTATGTTTTTCAAAATAAGCTTTATTTTTGAAAATACTTCCTTTCAAAACCTTTTTTGAAAATAGTTTTCAAAACTTTTTATAAAATCTGGTAACCTTCAGCTCTGATACCAAGTGTAACACCCCACCTCCGTTAAGGTCACTCACAAAGGGAATGCCTTAATTTTGGTGGAGCATTTTAGTAAACAGAACAGAAACTTACAAGACAGATAAAACAGTACTTGAAAAATTTTAACTTTGTTATAGCGGAAACAGAAATTAATATGGTTACATCCTTTCAAATTTCAGAATTCAAGTACAAAATATCAGTCTTGTACAAAAGCCTTCAAAATGCATGGTTTAAAATCATAATCCCCATGGAACGGAAGCTATACAGAGCCAAGCCATACTTTAAGCACTTCAAGCAAAGAGAAATCCGGATCAAGCTAAAGTATTCCCTCCTTGGATAACCTGGGGGGGAAACGGAAGAAAGGAGGCGAAACAACAAGGGTCAGACAAAAAGTCTGGCAAGTCCAGTGACTTTCAGCATATGAACAGATAATAATAATATGATATGAACATAAAACTGGATGTGAGATAACTGTAACAGGTGTAGCAGATATAACAGAAAAACAGAATGACATAAACTATTGTTTTACACTTCTCTACACTAATACTAGTATAACAGCATTGGGTGTCACCCTAATGTCTAAATTGAAGCAGGAACGGGTACAGAATACTTTAACAGAAACAGAATGCTAATAATGGGCCTTTACTACCCGATCAGAAACAGACAGAAGAAGAAACATATTTATCCCTATGGAAACAGAATGTGGAATTAGGTGTACACTAGTAATGGGCCTTTACCACCCGAACAGACGGTACCACACAGAAACAGACAGGTGTTACCACCCAACAGAAACAGACGGTACCAACAGAAACAGACAGAACTAAGCGTACCCTAAAACCCTACCCCAAGCGATCGGCTCCCTAATACATAAATATCCTGTGTCGGCCCCACAGTAGGGTGTATCACTCCCTAAAGTGACAACCAATTGGCACAGACCTATTTACAGATGTCACGGCGTCTTACATCCTCAGAGGCAGACCGGGATCCATGCACGCACATGACCCGGTTGGAACGCACCATCAACACCCCTCGCCATTATCAGAATGAACCTCTTATAATTAGTTCAGTAAGCGTGCCCGGACCCTACTTACTGTTGGGTCAAAGTTTTGATACCAGAAAGGGTTACTGACTAATATGGGTCCCAAACAACAGATGACACAAGTAATTCCCCTCCTAACCTTGTGTCCCCAGACTAACAGATTTCAGATTAACTTGTTTACAAGTTCAGACATACAGAATTCAGATTTACTAATTCACAAATTAAGTTAACAAGTTTTCAGACTAACGGATCAGATGTACAGATTTTTCAGATTTGTCTAACTTTGTATTGGGCCTACAGATTCATGGACGGGTTTTACTACATCTATTAATCCCTTTGGTTTAACCCTATTTCTCCCCAGTACGTTTTAGACGTCATTCTTATCTTAGATTTTCATTAATTAATTATTAATGCACAGACCTCTCACATTAGGTCGGTAGCTTGTGACAACTGGATATGCCGGGCGGTTCCGGGCAGACTTCTGCCACAAGCCAGACCTAACCTCGTGTCTTACGCATGTTATGACTAACTTCTCACATTAGAACCTATTGTTTGCGGCCACTGAATGTGCCGGGCGGTTCCGGGCAGATTTACGCCGCAAACTCATTCTAACCTCGAGTTAGCCATGTTTATCTTTGCGGCCAATTAATTAATAATTTACCGTTTATGCGCACGCCCAATATATATGCCAATTCAGATTATATCAATCACAGGATGATTATATCAACATAGCAGATAACGGATTTTATATGACATAACGGATTTAACAGATTTAGCAACTTAGCAGATTTTGGCATATAACAGGTTAGGCATTTCAACCGACAAATTTAACAGATTAGGCATTTCAATCTAATTAGCAGTCTAGGCAATATAACAAAACTAGCAGTTTAGGCAACTTGGCAAATTAGCAGATTTAGCAAATTTAATATTTCTAAAGGTTCTATTTACATGCCTTGCCTAAACATAAATTAGGCCTAAGTTCATATGCCTAAATAATGTCATGATTCACAATATGATCATATACTTCCATGTTTGCATACATTTACATAGCGCAGAATATGGACATAATTTACCCTATAACATATGTTCCAATTTTTGTTAAACTAGCATTTTACAGCAGATTCACATATAAATTATACCAAATATAACCATTAATTCCAATGCATGCCATATATCCAAAAATCCCTATTTAGGTGTAATCTCAATAATAGATATCCTAATTAATGCAAATCTTTTACACCTAAGCTTCCATATCTTCTTCTTTTTAAGTCATGAATCATTATGCAAACTATACCCAAAAATCTAAATCTTTAAATCATATCTTCTAAAAATCAGATCTTGACTTTTATATGCATTTTGTCCAAAGTCTCAAATCATATGTAATCTTACAATGGTTCCTCTTTTCTTCTATCATAGAATATGCATAGATCCAAATCTATGTTTACAACATATGCTCATTAATTACAGTTCTAAATTACAACATAGCTATGCATACAACATGCATAAATTATATGTTCATAGTCAAATTTATGCATATGTCCAATATATTTTATGCCTCAGACCTAAAGTCATACATTCAATTTAGTCTTGTCAAATTTCGCATCATTCATCCCAAAATTTGCGTTCATACGTTCATCTCTTATGAGATTAGGCACAGGCTCGTGGTAGCCTGGCTATAAAAACAGAAAAGAAGAAAAGGGATACAGAAGAACAGATCTGACAGAAGAGAATATATATACAATCTCAGATTCAGAATCAAAATTATTATTAACGTTTATAGCAGAAAATAACTGTACTTGCCTTGATTGGATTAAAGAAAGAACTTTAACTTGTTGTAGAATCTTTGCAGAAACTTTAATCTCTAGTTTGAATTGAGTTGCTTAGGCTGATGTTGATTATCTTCTAGTTTTAATTCCAGCAGAGCAGAGACGCCATTTTTATTTTTAATTAGAAGAAGAGAGCGATGGAGGCTAGAGAATTGTGTAGGAAACCTAGGTAGAGTCTAGGGTCATTTTTATAGAGTTTATGAACTGATTAGGACCATCGATGTTGCTTGGATTGATCGTAGCCATTCATTCGCAAGAGGGCCAATTAGAGCCTGCCACCTAGCCCTAATGACAAAGCAGACCACAGAAAATCGACCAACATAGAATAGGCCAGCCAGGGTGGACTGGGTTCGACCTGGGTCTGGACCAGGTCGACAGCCCTGTCGACCTGGTTAGACCAGGTCGACAGCCCAGTCGACCTGGGTGTCTTAGGCGGGAGTTTTCCCGCCTTGGCCAATTGGGCCCGGTTTTAATTTTTAAACTGTTTTATTCTGTTCGAATTTTAAACTTAATTCAGAAACTTCCGAAGGCCATATCTTCTTCATACGGACTCCGTTTTTCGAAAACTCGGACTCTATTTCGCGTATTTTTCCGAGACGAACGCAATGGCGTATCCCGTTTCCCTTAGTTCTTTGATTTCAAATTAATTATACTTTAATTTGTTAATTCCACAGTTATAGAATACACGGGGTGTTACATGTTAACTTTTAACATCAATCACATACTTGCAAATATCCAATCGTTATACCACAACATCCCAAATCGATTAGAATCATAGCAACATATAATTATGAATTATTATCGTCACAAATTAAGTACAATTCTATTTCTCATTTTACACAAATCAAAACACAATTATTCATTCACATCGGAATAGCACTCTACTTACAATGTATGACGAATCTTCAATTCAGGAATCTGAATTCTGAATTTGGAGATGCTATCCTTTGTTGTAAGCGTTGTTTTGATTTAGTTGTCGTTGCTTCAAGCTTTTGAATTGTCTCCTAATCGTCTCTCAATTTTTACGGCTACTCCTAGTCTCGCCTCAACAGCATGACGGTCTCATATTCATTTTTATTTGTATGAATTTGGTGGAGTCTTAGGTCCTTTTTATAGATTTTGTGAATTGATTAGGACCGTCGATGGAGCTTGGATGTATATTAGCCGTTCGTTTGAAGGAGAGACCAATCAGGAGCTGACACCTAGCCCTAGTGACAAGGCAAGACTCAGAAATTCGGCCAAGCACAGACCAGGCCAGCCAGGAGGGGCTGGGTTCGACCTGGCTCAGGGGCCAGGTCGACTACCCAGTCGACCCCCAGGTCGACTACATAGTCGACCTGGGTACCCCAGGTCGACTACCTAGTCGACCTGGGTGCCTTGGGCGGGAAAAATCCCGCCCTAGACAATCCGACCCAATTTTTTGAAATTTGAATTTGTTTTCTGAGTTGTTTTTGTCTGTTTGAATTTTAAACTGAATTCTGAAACTTCCGGAGGCCATATCTCCCTCATACGGAGTCTGTTTTATGCAAACTCAGACTCTATCTTTAGCAGAATTTCGAGACGAACGAAATGGCCTTTCCTGTTTCCCTTAATTATTTGATTTGAAATTAATTATACTTTAATTTTTGAATTTCACTGTTATAGAATACACGGGGTGTTACATTCTCCCCCACTTAAAAGGATTTCGTCCCCGAAATCTTCAAGTTCAGGAAGAATGTACGTCCTAACATCCAAACGTCCATCTACTCATCCATCAAACACGAGCATCCATTGTCCTTAAAAGACTCCTAATGCTTCATGATCATATGCGAAGTGTGTGTACGTGTACTTATCTAATGCAAAATCAGGCGGGTTACTGATTCAGTTGACCTCCTTAATGCGAATTATGTAAGTGCCATGAATCCATTATGTATGCAAATTTTCCTATTCATGATTCTACATGAGTGCACAATCATTCATATAAATGCAACATCCATATGACAACACATTAAACTTCAACCATATACGAATATAAATACATATATGCATATGCAATATGAAGTGACTGAGCCGATCTAAAACCTAAATTGTGTGTGTATATGCAACCACTAGCAATCACTTGCAACCACTTGCAACCATCATCCATAACATGTTTCAAGTACATGTTTTCATCCAAAGGGTTTCTACCTAAAAAAATAATAAGGTCGAGGAGATATACCTAAAAAGATAGATAAAAGCGCAACTTAAGGAAAAAGAAAGATCAAAGATGTACCCTCGAAAAGAAAAGGGTATGATGCGCGTATTCTAGCTTCAGTTTCCCAAGTTGCATCTTCCTCAGTGTCGCTCCACTGAACCTTGACGAGCTTGACTTCGCGGTTGCGTAGCTTTTTCACTTCCGTTCCTAATATGCGGGTTGGAACTTTCCTCACGGTTGCTTCGCGTTCCACTTCAGCTTCTTCTAGGATATTTGGCTCTACCACTTTAGCAGATTCATGTAGACATTTTCGGAGGTGCGAAACGTGAAAGACGTTGTGAACTCCGGCCAGCTTTTCGGGTAGCTCTAATCTATAGGCTATTTTCCCAATTTTCTCAATAATAGGAAACGGTCCTATGAACCTTGGTGCTAGCTTTCCTGTGGTTCCAAAACGAACAACGTTCCTTAGCGGAAATACCTTAAGAAAAACTCTGTCCCCAATCTCAAATTCAAGGTCGGTCCTCCTCTTGTCGGCGTAGGATTTTTGTCTATCTTGGGCTGTCTTCATTCTTCTCCATATTAAGTCTACTTTTTCTGAAGTCTCTCGGATCATATCTGGTCCAAGTATGAGCTTGTCAGTAGACTCCCACCAATAAGTGGTAGATCGGCACGGTCTTCCATATAAAGCTTCGAAGGGCGCCATTCCGATGGTGGCTTAGTAACTGTTGTTGTAGGCAAATTCCACCAAAGGAAGATGGTCTTCCCACGTCCCTCCGAAGTCAAGGACGCACAGTCATAAAAGGTCCTACAAAACTCTGTTCACTCTTTCTGTCTAGCCGTCGGTTTGGGGATGATAGGCTGTGCTCAAGCATAACTGTGTGCCTACCGCTTCTTGCAGACTCCGCCAAAACTCACTTGTGAAGATAGGGTCTCGGTCACTAACAATGCTGGATGGTATTCAATGGAGTCGAACAGTTTCCTTGAGGTAAAGAGATGTTAGGGATGAGGCAGTTCTTTTACTCTTGACAGGTAAAAAGTGGGCGCTTTTAGTAAGCCTATCCACTATTACCCAAATGCTAGTGTTGCCTCTTCTAGACCTAGGCAGCCCATCAATGAAGTCCATTGAGATGCTATCCCACTTCCACTGCGGGACCTCTAGAGGATGGAGCAGACCGCCAGGCTTTTTCTGTTCCGCCTTAACCTGTTGGCAAATTACACACTTAGAAACGAAATCTGCCACGTCCTTCTTCATGCCGCTCCAAAAGAAAGTTCTCTTTATGTCCTTGTACATTTTATCTCCGCCTGGATGTATCGTCATCTTGGAATGATGAGCTTCCTCGAGAACCTTCTTTACTAAATCGCTTGTCCGTGGGACGCATAGTCTTCTGTCTCGCCTTAGCCAACCCTTATCGTCGATGGAGTATCTGCTGAGGTGACACTAAGTATCACACCTAATTAGCCTATCAATCGTCTCCACAAGCTGAGGGTCTTCGCGTTGTGTTGTCCCTATTGAGTCCACCAAAGTCGGGCGTACTTCGAGAGATGCTAGCAAGCCCGGTACAAAATCGGAGGAGGGCCTAAAGTCAAAGCTGGCTATAAACTCTAGGCTTTGTCTTTCAACAAATAGCGGGCTTAGGGTCAGTTTCTTTCGGCTCAACGCGTCTGCCACTACGTTGCCTTTGCCCGGAGTGTAGGAGATCTCGAAATCGTACGAGGCAAGAAACTCCATCCATCTCTGTTGTCTAAAGTTAAGATCTTTCTGCGAGAAAAGATATTTCAATGATTTATGGTCAGTGTAAAGTTCAAACTTCTCACCTAGGAGATAGTGCCGCCAAGACTTGAGTGCAAAGACGATGGCGGCTAACTCAAGATCGTGGGTCGGGTAGTTCTTTTCATGAACTTTCAATTGCCTTCCACCATAAGCTACTACCCTCCCTTCTTGCATCAAGACAGTGCCTAGCCCTGTCCTACACGCATCTGTATAAACTGTGAACATCTTGCTTCCATCTGGCAACGTCAAAACTGGGGCTGTTGTAAGAGCCCTTTTCAGTCGTTGGAAAGCAAATTCGCAATCCAAGTCCCAATTGAACACTAGATTCTTATTTGTCAGCCTTGTGAGCGGAGCTGATATTTTCGCAAAATCCCTTATGAATTTTCGGTAGAAACCTGCTAGCCCTAGAAAATTTCGGACCTCAGTTGCGTTTCTTGGTGTCTTCCAGTCCTGCACCGCTACTACTTTAGCAGGGTCCACAGCTAACCCATTTTTGCATACTATATGCCCAAGAAATCTTACTTCCTCTCACCAAAAGTGGCATTTGGAGAATTTGGCTTTTAGTTGATGGGCTCGCAGAGTTTCCATGATTGCCCTTAGGTGTTGAGCATGCTCTTCTTCACTCTTTGAGAAGATCAAGATATCGTCTACGAAAATCACTACGAACTTGTTGAGGAATTCTCTGAACACCCTACTCATCAGGTTTACGAAGTAAGCGGGTGCGTTTGTCCGGCCAAAAGGCATGACAAGCCATTCAAAGAAGCCGTCTGGGGTTCTGAATGTCGTTTTATCGATGCAATCTTCAGCCACCCTAAGCTGATGAAAACCGGTCGCCAAATCGAGTTGGGAGAAAACAGAAGCTCCTACAAGCTGATCAAACAGATCGTCAATTCTGGGGAGAGGGTGCCTATTCTTTTTCGTTAGCTTGTTGAGCTCCCTATAGTCAACACACAGATGGAGTGAACCATCCGCCTTTGTAGCGAACACCATTGGAGCGCCCCATTCTGAAATGCTCCTTCTAATGAACCCCTTTTCTGGAAGCTCTTTAATCTGTTTACTGAGCTCTTTCCTTTCCCGTGGAGCCATGTGTCTAACAGGCAACGCAACGGGCTTTGCATTATCTACAAGATATATGCGGAAGTCTATCTCCCGCTTCGGAGGTAAGCCCTTCACCTCTTTGAAGACATCCGGATATTCACGGACCACTTTAACCGATTGCAAACTCTCAACAGAAGCACCTAGCGATTCAAGATAACTAAGCATAACCGCGTACGAGGGATTACAAGTAATTTCCAGAGTGTTACCGAGTTGGGTCAGAAGCCTAACCACCCTTTTCTCACAATCAAGGATGGCACCATTACTGGATAGCCAATCCATGCCCAAAATCAAACCATATTCCGAGAAGCCCAAAACAAAGGCACTACATCTAAATTCTACGCTTAGAATAGAAATTTTCAATCCCACACAGATCATAGACAGATGAGCTGGGCCCCCAATTGGATTTGAAACAATTAAGGTGTCCTCTACCATACTAGTTTCTAGGTGCAGAGATTCTACTAAAGCAGATGAGATAAAGGAGTGTGATGCGCCAGAATCAGATAAAGTGCGAACTGGGTGATCATAAAGATAAACTACACTTTCTACAGAAGTATTTATACCTCGCTGCTGCAGAGGTGGCGCTTCTAGCGCATGAACTTGTGCCCCTGAGGTGGATCCAGCCCTCTGCCCCTGCCCTCGCTTCTTTGGGCAATCCTTAGCCAGGTGGCCTGTCTCACCGCAAGAAAAGCACCCACCATTCATCTTGGCCTTCTTTTTCCGGCAATCTTTCACTAAGTGCCCCACTTTGCCACAGAAATTACACTTCCTCTTCTCTTTGTTGTCTTTCCCGCCCTTCTTGAAGTCTGTCTTCTTAGGCTGTAAACCCTCTTTCTTCCCTTGAGAGCTTTCCGCCTTTGTCTCCTTCTTTCCCTTATCCTCTTCGTTCAGCAATGCCATCTGCACCAACCTTTCATACGTAGCTCCCATGGGTATATGGGTCATGGCCAACCTGTGTAATGGCTCATTCAACCCCTTGACAAAGCGGAGAGCCTTCTTGTGCGGGGTGTTGACTAGGTCCAGTCCGAACCTAGCCAGCTGATCGAACTGATTAACATACTCTTTGACTGTCATATTCCCTTGCTTAAGAAATAAGAATTTTTCCAACTGAAGACTCCTTTTAGCTTCTGAGAGAAATTTAGCCTCAAACCTTGCCCTAAAGTCCTCCCATGTTTCCACTGGTCTTTCTGCATTGGTGACTTCCCACCAGTAAGATGCCTCGCCTTTAGGTAGCCATACTGCCAGTTGTACCTTCTGCCTATCTTCTATCTCAAAGATGACGGATAAGCCCTCGGTTTTCTTCAGCCAATTCCTGGCTACCACGAAGGACTCGGTTCCATGAAAGTCCTTTCCTCCCATAGCTTTAAAATCTTTACATATCTTAGCAAAAGTATTTCCCCGCGGAGGAGGTGGAGGAAGAGGTGCTGCTGCAGCTGGATGATTTCCTGCAGCTGGGGGAGGAGGAACGGTAGGACCTGGCTGAGTGGCCCTTGCTTCTAAGAATCGTCTAAACCAACCAGGTATTGGTATACCCTCTTGCAAGTTAAGTTCTTCGGACATGCTGAAACAAAAAGGATAGATTCAAAATGAAGGATAAAAGATAGTACCTATGGCTTTGGGGGACTATGCCTTTTTAAAATAAAATAATATTTTATCTTTTAAAAATGCTTCTTTAAATTTTCTTTTGAAAATAAATTTTCAAAACTTTTTATCTTATCTGGTAAACCTATGCTCTGATACCAAGTGAAACACCCCACCTCCGTTAGGGTCACTCTAAAAGGGAATACCCTAATTTTGGTGGAGGTTTATAAGTATAAATCACAGATACAAGACAGATATAAGAACACATATTTTTGAACAGCGGAAAACAACAGCAATTTTATTTAATTAAAATACGTGTTACACAAACCATTCCGTAATCGTCTTACAATACTTCCAAAAGCATTACATCTTCATAACTGTCTTGATTTCATTATTCAAAGAAGCATAAAAAAACATAAGTAAACTGCATAAGTCCCATAATTGTTGTCCAAAGCCATAGTCCAAAACGGAAAAGATCCAAGCAATACATTCTTTCTCTTCATGCTGGATGTGAAACTGGTTAAGCTGCGGTATTCCCTCCCTGTGGACCTGGGGGGGAACGAAAGAAAAGGAGATGAAAGAAAAGTAGAGTCAGACATAAAGCTTGAGTAAGTCTAGGACTATTCAGTCTATGAATAAAGAACTGGGCATGATAAGTACAAACTGGAAATGGGAAAGCACCATTAACTAAGTTAAGTTGTTTAGAGTCGAATATGCTATCGTACCCCATATTAATCTCTGCATCCATATAAACTAGTTCCCAACAGGCACCCCATAGTCAGGGTGAAGTAATCCATTTCTAACGATCGGCTCCTACTCGCATAGTTACATGTGTCTTACGGCCCCCATTGTTGTAGTTACTTATGCTGGTCCCACCATGGGGTGTATCAAGTCCCATGGTGGCGGCCCGACACAATTCTAGAATGCACAGGTATACTACTGGTGCCCAGTGCCTTATTTTTCTGCGCCGGAGTGTGTGCACGCCTGCACCCCGTTAGAACCTACACTGCTGCACCACCGCCGTCGATTTGACCTCTTACAGTCAGCCCAGTAATCGTGCCCCACCCTGCCTATTTCAGGGTATCCTGATACACCTTGTAGGGTTACTGCTGAAAAGGGTCCCCCGCTACTAGGATTACTATTTCTAGCCAACATGCTAAGTCGGTTAAGTGTTTTGTAAACCTAACCCCCAATCAGTCTGTATATTTTAGCATGTTCCAATTGATTAAGTATTAATTCAATTTACTTAATCCTATCAATCCTGACTCAGCCTTAATTGTCTTATTAAAGCCTCGACCTCTCACATTAGACAGATATTGTTGTGGCTGCCTGTTGCCGGTTGGGTCCGGGCAGTCTTACGCCACAACTCAGTCTAACCTCGGGTCTTTATTGGGCTCCGTGTTTAACCACCCACATTGGATAGGTATTGTTGTGACTACTGGACAGCCGGGCGGTTCCGAGCAGGTTTACATCACAACTCAATCCAACCTCGGGTTAAACACATCGTATTTTCTAAATTTACATATTTTGTCTCTTTTCTTTTTATATGTAAATATTTGCGGCCCATTATTCAAATTCATCTTTATTGGGTAAAATTAATTTATACCACTTAATTGTTTTTCCAAGGTCGTTGGCATGCGTCAAACATGCCAACACATATGTTTATATTTTTTTTTTAACCCAACATCATTACCCCCGTCCTTACGTTTGCTATAATATAACATATGTTGGGTTTAACATTTAAACCCAACTTAGCGTCATGAAAAAGGGGAGGCTTAGAACATGGTGTTTATATATATTCTAAGTAACATCAAAAGGGGAGTGTGAACGCATGAACTTGCAGCATAACGATCTAATTAACATGAATTAGGCACTTGTGAACTTGCATTGTAATAGCGTATAATCATGGCATAAACATACCTAAACATGAATCATGGTTTTTGATCTATTCATATAATCATGGAATAAACATACCTAAACATGAAATCATGGTTTTTAATCTATTCATGTAAACTTGCAATTGGAATGTAAATCTAACTTAATTATGTGTCACATATATTATCATATGATTTTGATAACAACATAGGCCTAAAACATGTTTTTCAATTAGGCATAACACCAAACATAGTTTAGTCATGTTCATAGAGTCAACATAAGTTCACAAAGATGCTTACTTTTGTCACTAATACAAAAGTATGGTTTTACACTTGAATCATGATGCCAATTCCAACATAAATTCATATGAATCATAATACTCAAATGGATCCAATTACACTAAAAATGATCATAAAAATATACATCATGTTGGCATAATAGTGAACCATATACTCGCATGAATCTCAAATAAACTACCACAAACATATAGTCATTAACTTTCAACATGAATCATATACTTGCAATTATCCAATAGGTGTTGTAATAAACTACCATAAACATGTAGTTGTTAACTTTTAACATGAATCACATACTTGCAAATGTCCAATCGTTATACCACAACATCCCAAATCGATTAGAATCATAGCAAATTAAGTACAATTCTATTTCTCATTTTACACAAATCAAAACACAATTATTCGTTCACATCGGAATAGCACTCTACTTACAACGTATGACGAATCTTCAATTCAGGAATCTGAATTCTGAATTTGGAGATGCTATCCTTTGTTGTAGGCGTTGTTTTGATTTAGTTATCGTTGCTTTAAGCTTTTGAACTGTCTCCTAATCGTCTCTCAATTTTGACGGCTACTCCTAGTCTCGCCTCAGCAGCATGACGGTCTCATATTCATTTTTATTTGTATCAATTAGGTGGAGTCTTAGGCCCTTTTTATAGAGTTTGTGAATTGATTAGGACCGTCGATGGAGCTTGGATGTATATTAGCCGTTCGTTTGAAGGAGAGACCAATCAGGAGCTGATACCTAGCCCTAGTGACAAGGTAAGACTCAGAAATTCGGCCAAGCATAGACCAGGCCGGCCAGGAGGGGCTGGGTTTGACCTGGCTCAGGGGCCAGGTCGACTACCCAGTCGACCCCCAGATCGACTACATAGTCGACCTGGGTACCCCAGGTCGACTACTCAGTCGACCTGGGTGGCCCAGGTCGACTACCCAGTCGACCTGAGTGCCTTGGGCGGGAAAAATCCCGCCCTGGCCAATCCAGCCCGATTTTTTAAAATTTGAATTTGTTTTCTGAGCTGTTTTTGTCTGTTTGAATTTTAAACTGAATTCTGAAACTTCCGGAGGCCATATCTCCCTCATACGGAGTCCGTTTTACGCAAACTCGGGCTCTATCTTAAGCAGAATTCTGAGACGAACGAAATGGCGTATCCCGTTTCCCTTAATTCTTTGATTTGAAATTAATTATACTTTAATTTGTGAATTTCACTGTTATAGAATACACGGGGTGTTACAGATATCTTAATACTGTGCGAGTTTATCTCACTCTGGTTCACCAGACTGACCCGGTGTTTTGTAAATGCTCGGGTTAGCCCGGGATGTACAGGTTCAGGTTATCGAATGCTATGAAGTTCAAGGACAAGCTGAAGGTGTTCAGTTCTAGTATCTTGCCGCTGTGCGTTGTATATGAGGACAAATTATTAAAACTGTCCAGATGTATGCTGTACTCTGATATTGTAGGTTATTTCAAGCTCTCAATAAAATTATTTCCATATTATATTTTGTTCCGCTGCGATGTGAGACTCTGTGTTATGTTGGATCTTCTTCTTCTATTCAAATATTTCTTTCTTTCTTATCTCACCCTTTAATTTCTTTCTAATAACGTCCAGTGTTTTCGGTGGTTGGAAGGTCGGCATGAGTTACGGTAAAGGTATTTGTGTCGATTTTCAGGGCCGAAAAACCCTGGTTCGTTACAGTGGTATCAGAGCTATTGGTTGAGTAGTAACCTTGGCTCTGTGGTGTAACTCAATAGAGATGGGGTTAGTAACACCCTAGATTGAGTTTGAGTGTATATATATGAGAGTGTATTTGTAAATTCTATATAAAAATGTTTTATTTTGTGTTATTTGACCAGTTCGATTTTTGAATTCGCAACTGACACAATAATGTTTTATTAAAAGTGATCAGATGAAATAATTTTGGCCATTTTATATTTTGTATAGAAAAAGAATAATTTAATGATTGATTTTGAGTTGTTTGATTTATTGGAATCGAACTCGAATTTAATCATGAAATGGAATTGTCTAATATAACTTAAAATTTCCATATATGAAAGTCGAAAAAAGGAAATGGATAATGATGGAAATAGAAATCAAAATTTGAGTTTGAAACTTAACATGGTTAAGCGTTGTATATTGGGATTAAAATTTGGGGTTGGGAAATAAAAGTTGTTTGCTCTGGTTGATGGGATTGTGCATTGTTGATGGTTGTCTGTAAGATGAACTGAATAATTTCATCGAATGATTTAATGAATAAGAGAAGAAAAATTGAAAACGAAGATAACAATCCTGTATAGTAATCTTGAATAAAATCAAATTTGAAATAAAACTGGGAGGATTTAACCTGTAAGGGTTATTGAATATCGAGCTAAGAGTAGATTGAAAATGAAAAGGGCAGTTAATTGCTTTGAAATTTGGGTTTGGTTGCTCGACAAAAAGGTAAATATTAATCAGGTGGATTGGTGATTTGTTTTATTACCCCGGGTGGGTACTCGTTTGGTTTTTGTTTCCTTGAATCGAAGTAAGGCCCAGAATGGCGTTTGCAGATAGTTTGATTGGGCAACGCAAGGGAGATACTGGCGGATCCTTCGTAAATTTTATAACTTAGAATTTGGTAATAATTCCATAATTATTTTGAGAATAATTGGGATGAAAACCTTCCTCTTACTTAGAAATTACGAGGACTAAATTATTTTAAGGGGAAGGAATGTAACGACCTGCATTTCCTATACTCATATATTTAATATATTTTATTATTTAAATATCGATTTGGAATTTCTAAATGAAGTTACAATATATATTTCGTTTCTTTAATATATGGACGTGAATGGATTTTTACAAAATGAAATGTCATTTAAAACCAAAACTTTAACTGTTGAATTTGAATTCTATACCGTCTGAAATTTAAAGCGGCTTGCTTTATAAAATACGATGATATAAATTTATGAATTAATTAGGTTAAAGCGATTCTTGATCAAGGAAATAACTTATGTTCGGATTCTGTTACATATAGAATCTACCGAGTCTAACACGGATTTTGGTTCAAACATCAGTAAAATTGGTAGCTGGGCAAAATAGTATATTTAGTTTTTACTAAAAAGGATGAATATTAATCGGAACCATTACTTGAAATGTTATTGGTTCTAAAGATATTAAATAAGGAAGAAAGATGGAAAATCAAGGCTTGGATATTGCTGCTCAGACGTAATCATCAAAATTGATTGCTAAATAGAAATCGCTACTACGAGAAAAAGAGCATGATTTTCACATATTTAGTTCCCTTGGTACTAATCATACAGGCAGCGATTTGGCCTTAGGATTACCAATAAAAAATGTGCTTAGCGCTTACACACAAAACTCCTAAAAAAAATTTCATGACTGTAAAATCATCTGAATTTCTTCAAAGTCAATTACTCAGCACAACTGCTAATATCAATACCAGTCAATATGTATCATACAAGACTAAAACTACACTCAACATCCCAATACACTACTGTTCTCTCAGAATATCCCAAAGTCAATTATCTTATTTCCATCATTTCTTAATGTTACTTCGCATAACTGTTGGCATAAAAGAAAAATATACATAATATTGTCTGGAAAACACAAATTTGACATAACAATTCATAAGAAAAAAATCAATCTCGGCATGCCCCATTTTCCTTTCAGAACACAGTGAAACAATCTGAGATGACTACACCTACTATGACCTGGAAGAAAGGGAAAAGAGAAGAAAAAGGGTTAGAGTAGTATATATTCCCCTCAAAACAGCAAAAGAAAATAAAATGTAATCAAACAGCTAAAGGGTGCATGAGTACAGCTAGGAAGAACATGACAATTCATAGCAGAAAGGAAACAACTAAACTATCATATAGGTAACAGCTAGAGAGAAGATAGCCGAATAGCTAAAGGAAAAGAAAAAGGGGGATCAAATCCATGTGTTCATGTGTACCATCAAAACCAGATAAAATATATATTTATGTACATAAACAGTTGATTTCATGTACAAATGCACTACTGCCATATCTATAAATAGGACACAAAATCTTTAGACAATGAACTGATATAGGTAGATATATCATATCACAAACCTACACGGCAAGGATATATTTAAAGACATGTGCAATTCTGAACATAGGATTTGATGAAGATGTAAAATATCTGCATTTGAAATGAACAAGTCATAGCTTAAATCCCTACCAAAACCGAGTATGCAGTGATTAATACCCATCACCCAATTCCATCACAGTACGCATATCAGAAGGAAACCCCAATGGCCTAAAACCTAGTAGCCAATCCTACCTAAAATCCTGATAGACATTGATCATATCCGAAACCCAAATTTGACACTATAAATAGACGCACTCATGTAGTTATTTCCACCATTTTCCAGAAAGCAACAACCAGATTCAGTAAACCGAAAAAAATTTCAACCCTCTTTAAAAATCAAAACAGGAGTTATTTCAGCAAACAAAAATCAAATTAAAAACTTATCTGTATTGTGAATCCCATACGCTTCGTTTCGAAATGGATCTGATGAAGTTTCTGATGGATTTGTTAAACGTGAGGACGTAGGGTTCATCTGGAGCCTCGGGTTTGAACTGTGATGGCGCGGAGGTTGAACAACAAATTGGTGGTGACTTTGGATGTTGCAGAAGTGGGTTGAGGATGACTGGTGGAAGTATGGTGACGTGAGGAGGTTGAGAATGTGATTTGGATGTTTGGCCGACCGATTAAAGAGAAATAAGAGAGGATAGAAGAAGGAGAGGTTGCATAGGGGGAGGGTTTCGTGCAGCGGTCTTCGATTCGGTTGAAGGATAGGAAGGGGAGAAAGGATCGGCCATTAGGGTTTTCAATTTCTGGTGGAGGCGGTGTAAATTTTTGTTGTTGTGAGAGATAAAATGGGATCGGGTAAGGTTTTGAAGGAAGAGGCTTGGGCTTGGGTTGAGCGGGCTGAACGAAAATGGTAAAGGCCCACGTTTTTATAAAATTTAACTTTAGATAATTTAAATTGCTTTATAAATTTGTTTTTTTTCCATATCTCGTTCGTACGTTAACGGATTTTGACAAAATCAGGTTCGTTGGAACCGTAGAGACGAGAAGATTGAGATGGAGCAGTGTTTGTCAGGACTAGAAGGACGGAAATTCTTAAATTAAATTAAACGTTGTTTAATTTAATTAAAACCAGTGCTGAACGACCCAACCAATCAAAGTGAGTTAACCTCACTCAGTTTCCTCCCATTTATATTTCATATAAATTGGGTTTTATTTCTGTGTGCTCTGATTTCTAGTAGTTGACCATCTGCTAGTTATAGATATTTATTTTGATTAAATCAGTGGAATTAAACGGACATTTAATTCCAGTAAGTCATCAAACCTTGTTCGAATTCGATAAAGGAAATTTCCCCTTGATTGTTCGCGTTTATAAACTGAACGTGATTGACATGGTTTGAATTGTTGTGTGATCTGTTTGCTGATTGATGGGTGTTATTATCAGATAAAGGAAATAGTTTGATTGGACAATTGATTTGATGGATAACAGTTGGATTGAAAATTCAACATGTGATTTGTTTTAACCAGTGAATGTATTGGTTGAGCATCTCGACATCACTGTCTAGAAGTCAGTCATATAAAATTGTGAATTTTTATCATCAAGTGAACTGACCATATTGAAGTATAAATCTAGTTTATAACCAAAATAAGGGTTAAATATATTATCTTGAATAAAGTGACTTTTAAAGAAAATAAGTATTATTATTATTATTTAAAGGTTTGTAAGTCAGTAGTAAATTGTTTTGATAAAGTAACCGCTTATGTTAAGAGAAAGTATAAGCAGATAAACAGGGAATAACCCGACAGTTAAGAATTCGATTAATTGTTCGTAAGGACAATTATATGAAGTTATTTGAATTAATTAATTTAAAGGAGAAATTTACTGGAATTGATTTAAATTTTGAGAAGAGATCATGAACGAGTTTTACATTTTAACTCGAATTTATACTGAAGTTATAAAAGGATTTAAGCGAATTTATAAGCTTAAATGGGAAGGTTACTTAATGATAAAGATATAAAGGAGTTAGAATTAAACCTGAGGTGTAAAACAAGGTTTATAAAGCAAACGAGAAGTAAAGAAGTGATTTGAAATTGGAAATATTTAAGTGTGGAATTAAGTAAGAAATTGGACAGTGTGTTTTCTAGGAAGGAAAGGGAATATGGAAAGAGGAATTTGAAAAGAGTTTGGTAATAGGGTGGGGATAATAACCCAGTTGGAAACAAAGTATTTTAAATAAATTAGAAGTTCATAAGAGTGATTGTAAGAAGGTGAATAACCAATGGGTTAAGGAATATTAGTTTTTATTTTAACAAAGAGATAAAGTAAATTTATAAAGCTGTGTTTTGAATTAAATAGTTAAATAGAATTTGAATTGATATTGGAACAAGATATTAGTTTTGAATTATGACTTATATTTAACTGAAGATAAGGACGTTGTTAATCAAGGTCTGAGAGGTAATTTAAATACCCCAACTTGAACGACTTCGAAATTATCTGAAGGTGATATTAGTCACGGTGATATAAAAGGACATTAAGAGTTTATTATTTCATTAGAAATAATAATGCAATGTTTAGTGAAACATTGGGTATATACATACAGAGTGAGAAACCCAAAGTCCAAAGGAAATATAAGGGAATTACCACAGAAGGAAAACGTAAGATTTGGCTTTATTCAATAAGAATAAACACTGGAAGCTGTGAAGTAGATGAATGGAATATATTTCATAATGTTTTACGAATAATAAGTTGATTTGGTTCCTTTATTATGGATTTTTAAATAATGTTTAGCCAATGTTTTGCAAACACTAGAAGAAAGGAAATTGAGAGATTTTTCATAATTAAATAAGAAGTAAATACTGAGTCTCCAAGATATTGAGAAATAAGATGTTTTTTAATTATTTGAATTAGAAGGGAAAGCGATGCTGAATACTGAACAATAAACTCATTTTTTATTTTTGAATGGTTGTTTATTTGATACTTAAATCACCGACTATCAAATCTGGCCTATACGTTTGTTGGTACGGAAAGACCGGGATCGAAGTTATATTCGAAAACCATTCCGACCAACAAATACGAAATTATAGAAGACATCAGACGATGATCGAGATGGAGCATGTGAAGACCATAGATCTTCATAAAGCGGAAGAACCACTTAAAATCTCTTATTTGACCCGGGGATATACTGGGGTTCTGTCGTGGTTGAATCTGTGGATTGCAAGGACTGTCGCTACTAATCCATGGGGTGATTCCTATATTGGTTGCAGTAGGAGAGTACCTTCGGTTCATCCTGTTCCAGGATGACTTGTATGGATGAATGTCTGACATAGTAGTTCTTAAGAGTCACGTACATTGACTTTTACAAACGTATCTCTGTTAGTGGCGGAGAGGGGCACCTCTCCAACTTAACGACCAGAATATTTTTGTGGGCGTCAATTAGTGATTTGGCGGATCTGACGATGTGGCATCCAAAGTGTATGATGATCGGATGTGTTCTGACTTCAAGCCTCATCAACCGGGAGATGACAAAAATCGGGCAGGCAGCATGGCTATGTGGGTCGCTCCCATTAGTGTGTATAATCACCTATCTAGAGGAAATCTTATTTGCTTCTTTAATCTATTCGATGCTGTCCCTTGTCGGGAAGACGGTGGGTAGCTCCCAACCGTTGGTGATATACATTCGATACACTCAAGAAAAATGAGTGGTCGGTCATGTGTGGGCCGGGTTGCAAGACGTTCTTGTTGAACCCAGTGTATTCGTCTCTAGAGATACACGATCGGCAGGTGGACCCATACCTTGTCATGGTTGGAATCCAATCTCCAATAAGCGTCTGCGGTTTTGTTTGTATACTATATATGTAGAACGTGAGATGCAAGCGTTCTACTAGATTTGATATTACTTGTATTTAGACATTATCATAATATCAGTCAATATATTGATTTCAAACTATTTTGGGTTATCGTAAGGTAAAAACCATCCATATTTATGTGTGGATCGGTCTTACGATTATCTTTTTCTTTCGAAAGGATTTTAACTATAAAATCAAGTTGGGTGATATCTTAATACTGTGCGAGTTTATCTCACTCTGGTTCACCAGACTGACCCGGTGTTTTGTAAATGCTCGGGTTAGCCCGGGATGTACAGGTTCAGGTTATTGAATGCTATGAAGTTCAAGGACGAGCTGAAGGTGTTCAGATCTAGTATCTTGCCGCTGTGCGTTGTATATGAGGACAGATTATTAAAACTGTCCAGATGTATGTTGTACTCTGATATTGTAAGTTATTTCAAGCTCTCAATAAAATTATTTCCATATTATATTTTGTTCTGCTGCGATGTGAGACTCTGTGTTATGTTGGTTCTTCTTCTTCTATTCTAATATTTCTTTCTTTCTTATCTCACCCTCTAATTTCTTTCTAATAACGTCCAGTGTTTTCGGTGGTTGGAAGGTCGGCATGAGTTACGGTAAAGGTATTTGTGTCGATTTTCAGGGCCGAAAAACCCTGGGTTGTTACAGAGGAATTCGTTTCTCTTAACTGCATACCCGTGTTATTTTTGGATAAATCAATTTGTGATTTGGCGGGTATGACGATGTGATATTCTAAGTTAATGAAGATGTGGTATGTAAAAGATAAGCGTAGCTTCTAGCCTCACATCCGGTAAATGACAGAAATCGGGCAAGCAGCATGGCTATGTAGGTCGCACCTATTAGGGTGTATAATCACCTAATCTAGAGTTTCATTTACTTCTAAAAATCTATTGTTGATGCTGTCCCATTCGGGAAACGGTTGCTGATCCCAACCGTTGGTGATATACATTCGATACACTCAAGCGAAATGAGTGGTCAAGTCATGTGTGGCCGGGTTGCAAGATGTTCTTGTTGAACCCAGTGTATTCCTCTCTAGAGGTGCACTAGCGAAAGGTGGTTCCATACCTTGTCATAGTTGGAAATCCATTACCCAATACGTGCTTGCAGTTTTATTGTATACTATATATGTAGAACATGAGATGGAAGCGTTTCTGCTAGATGATTATTATATTGTGATTGATATACATTATAATAATATCAAAAGTGTTTTTTATAAAGATATTTTGGATTCTCATAAGGAAAAAAACCCATTCCGTTATACGGCGTGGTCTTATGAGATATCATTTACTTGTTCAAATTGTTTTGTACTTTTTTACTCATACCAGTCCCATGACTGACCCGGAGTTTATTTTATTTTTCTTTCCCTGAACTCTTGGGTGCCCAATTTTGTACGGGCAGTCAAGTAGTCGGGATTTACAGATACTTGAAGAGATGGAGCAGGAGGCTTCAGGATCATATAGCTATTGTTTATTCCGCTATGTTGTAAGTGTTGTACTTTGATAATGATGTATATTCAAGTACAGATTTATATTTCAAAGTTATGTTTTACATATTATATGTTATTTATTCCGCTGTGAGGTTCGTGTTACTCTGACGTTGTTCTTCTTCTTCTATTCTAAGTTTCTACTTTATCTATTCTCACCCTCTAATTTCTTTCATTAACTTTCCGGTATTTTTCGATGTTTTGTTAGTCATCATTGAGTTTATGGCGATAACCAAAGTCGATAAAAACCCAGGTCATTACAGTTAGTATCAGAGCATAAGGTTAAGCAAATTACCTTGGCTCTGTGGCGTGACTCAGTAGAGATGGGCTTAGTAGTACCTAGATTGAGTTTGATTGTATATATACGAGTGAGCGTATTTGTTATTGATATAAAATTTGTTTTATATTATGGAGATTTATCGTTTGAGTTGTTTGTGGGTTCTGGTCGATCAGTTTGATCCACTGTATCGGTAGGAGTTTATAAAAACTCGAATACGATGAACCATCATGGTATGTTTTGGAAAAAGGGCAAACGAAGTAATTTTACCCCAAAGTATATTTTGATATAAAAGTGAGTATATATTGAAATTATTATATTTGATGTGTTGGTCATTATTATAATCGAGTAGGATTATAAATTAAATGGTTATGTAAATAACCAATCAGAATTCATATAAGTGAAATATATGAAAGCAGATGAATTAAATCTGAAATTCAAATCAGAATTGAAATTAAAAACACTGGAAAAGTTGGGAAAGTGTTTGTAAATGGATTTGAATTAAATATATAAGAATTTTAAAATCCTGGGAGATTTTAAATTGTTTTACAAACATTGTGAATGGTATTTTGAAAAGATTTCAGAATAGAAATGATTTAGAGATGGTTTTGAAAGTGATATAGTATTGAACTCACTTCAGTCGCTGGAAAATAATTCTGATGATGACTGCGCAGCATCATCAGTGTTCATTTTCGAGTTTGTAAGCGATGGATTATTACCGAAGATATTGATTTCGAATTGTTTTGGGAAAATGGGTTGTTTTGAATCCTGAAAGGTAAGTTTGATTTTTATATGGTAAACTGTTTAAAACTCCCAAGAAAAGGCTGTTTGAATTAAAACAAATTAGACAGAAATTTGTGAAAGCAAATTGGAATTGAAGTAAAGTCAGTTAAGTGGTAACTGAAATTGAATTATAATGATATCAAGACAAATTGGATTGTGAGATTCGAATTTGAAGTGTAACTTGATAATCAAGTTAAGAGTTGGAATCGAGAATGAAACTCGAGTTTGAAATTATATTTAGCTTAGATATAAGCAAATGGTTGTGTTGGAGATAAAAGTGATTGGAACTGATTTGGGATGACATTGTTATATACTGAATTAACAGCAGATGTATAGGATATATTGATATGCTCGACAAAAAGGTACAAGTTTATATTATATATTGGGTATGAGATTTTGATGAACCGAATTGGTAAGCCGCTTGGCTGTTTGATTTTCTTTTGGGTTGGAGAAGGCCCAGAGAGGCGAGTTGGAGTTTGACCCATTGACCAATACAAAGGAGGTGCTGGCGAAATTTTTCGAAATAAGGAGTTAGAAAATTTTCAGGATTTTTGAAAATTTTCGTTGATAAGAATTAATTAATATTTAATTGAAATTAAATTGATCCAGTTGGAAACTGAATATAAGAAGTGAACAAATATGTTCTAACAGTTCGATAGGGTTTGTTTTCTACCTTAGCAATTTCGAGGACGAAATTATTTTAAGTGGTTAAGAATGTATTGACCCGCATTTTTCGGCGATATAATAATTAATTTATTTAATTATTTAAATATATTTTAGAGAATTTAATGGTCGTTTAGTTAAATAACTTTGAATATTTAATTAAAATTAATAATATAATAATATATTTAATTCTGAAATAATCAGAATTGGTTGAAATGGCGATATGATTCGAATTAGACAATTCAAATTTTATAATTTAGTGTAGAACTGAATTATAATAAGGAATATATTATTTAAATAAAGTTTAAACGTATAAATTATAATATAATTATAATCGAGCTCGAAATGGCGCGGCAGTTCGCTATTTGGCGATTTGAACTTCAACTGAATGTACAAGGTCCGTTTTAAACCGGATTTCTATGAAACAAGAAACATTTGAATCTGTTGAAGTATATTTTTCTAATGAAAGAAAAAATCGGGATTTCATCGTGTAGATTTTGATTTATGTCCAAATCAAAGTTTAGAAAAGTCGCTGTGGAATTCCTTTATAATTTATAAAGGAATTATTTATATTTTAGAAATGAATTTCAATATAAATAGAATATCGGGTTGACCCAGATTTGAAATATCAAGTTGGAAATTCATATAGTAATATTCTAGAGCGGTATGGTATTCCACTGTGAATATATACACGATAATATTTATTTATAAATATTTAATTTAATTATATTTAAATATATTTATATATTTAAATGGTCATTCAGAGCTTTAAAAATAGCCGGTTTTTGCAAACGAAGTCGGAATTCGATGAAACTAATTTTGTTGGATCTGCAACATCAAATTATTGTTAGATACCAAGTTCCGTAATTTTTGGGGTCACTGTATGGCCGTACGGATTTTTAGAGTAGAAAATAGTCTGTATTTTGATAGTTAAAAATACACTGTGTGAGCATACGAAGTCGGAATTCGACGAAACCAGTTTCGGTGGGTCCGTAATGTCGAACTCTAGTGGCATGTCAATTTTCGTGATTTTAGGAGATCATATGTGGTCGCTGGGATTTTTAGAAGGCAGATACAAGGAGAAAATCGAGAAAATAAATTATAAAAATCAAATTCAAAATATCTCCTCCATTTTCTGTGATCCCACACAGGCCACGCGACCTTCGTTCTCCATCACGAATGCTACCTACCACAACAACAAGTATAAAACCCCATCAAGGAACACAGCAAGAAAAATTCCAAAAGAGAAATCAATATAAATTCGAAATAAAATATATAAATCTCATGAGTAGTATGTTCGAGTTCCTGTAACTATCCTCTTCGATCTGGTGCACGTTTTGTCAAGATCGATGGCTGTTTTTGGGTTGGCGAATTCCACCAGTGAGCTAGGGTTCCAATTTAATCATGATTCAAGCGACGTTGTGGTGTTTGGTGGTGGTGTTTGGGATCATGGTGAAGAATGGATGGAGTTTAAAGTTTTTGGGAGGATTCTGCACCAATTACTATCGATCCATTCACTGTATCGAGCTCAGAGAGCAAACCGTTGTGATGTGCTTTAGAGCAGCGAGTTGGGGGATTCTGGTATGGTTGGAAAGAGGGTTGAACGAGATGGAGTTGGGTGATTTTAGTTTGATTTTAAAAGGAAAGAAGGAGGATGAGTTGGTGAAGGGAGGATCGGCTATGACATTTGAAAGGAGGAGCGAGCTACAGCAACGTTTTGGGAAGATGGATGTCGGGTCTGGGCTTTAACAGACAGCGACGGGCTTTAGTTCAAAGGTTAAGCCCAAATGGGAATTCATTTAAAGCAAATTCAATTTAAATATTCGTTTAATTGGGTATAACTTCGTAACGCGATATCTATTTCATACGAGGTCGGATTCACGAACCATAAGTTGCGTTGGGATCGTATGGACGGACACTACACGATGGAATATACTAGAAGTCCATCGGAGCTCGTTACAATTTATGACAAAATAATTTGTCTGATCAGAATCAACTAACGCAAATCGTTATATAATGGTTAGCGCATAATGTGAGTAAATCTCACTAACTCTGAACAGTTTATATTTTCATGTTGTATTTTTAGAACTATTAAAAATTGTTTGATTGACTGTGTGTGACTGTTTGATTGAACTGCTAGTCAGTAAGTGGGAATTATATATATATACCGTTAAATATATATATATATATATATATATTGATTCTGTTAACAGAATATTTCATATTGAACTGGAAGTGATGTTGATTATACTGTGTAACAACTGTGATACAGGGAAACAGGTCGGAGGAATCCAACTGGATTCCTCAACATTTATTTTACTGTTATTCATATATTGTGGTATACGATGTGATATATAATCTGTCTTTGATTTTGTGTCTTGGGACGATATTTATCATTGTTCTTGGGTATTTTAAATACCATAAGAAATACCAGAATGATAAAAGGAGATTTTCTAAGTATATTTTGAAAATAATTTATTTATATAAAATCACAGGATTTTACATATAAAAGGAAAAATGATTTTTATAGAAGGAAATAATTATGAAATCAAAAAGGGTTAAAAGAAAATATTTGAGAAGCAAATATAAAGGAAAAATATTTGTTAAACAAATAGAAAAGAGAAAATATTTGTAAACCATTTACAAATAAAAAAGAGAAATATTTGTAAGCCATTTACGAATAGAATAGAAAAGAAAATATTCGTCGAACATTTACAAATAGGTTAAATGGGATTATTTATTTATTTAGGGAATAAATAAAAGAAAAGGGTTATTTGTGTAGGAAATAAATAGAAAAGATAAAAGAGATATTTATTTGTCAAATAAAATAGAAAAGGAAAAAGGAATATTTGTTTGTTAAGTAAATAGAAATGAAAAGGGAATATTTATTTATAGAACAAATAGAGTAAATGAAAAGGAGTTAATCGAACATAGTTAATCAAAATGGAGTTAAACAAAAATTAGAAACTGACTAGCGATTAATAAGTTGAATGGTTTCCTGAGTATCGATTTGATGTTGGTTTCAGCCTTCGGGGTTTATACTTAGGAAGTTGTTCTCTTGTTAGTTTATAGATAGAATCTGATAGATGTGGAAGAATAGTGATACGTAATTAAGCCATGGAAATGTTTTCCAGTGTTAATAACGTATATTTTCTAAACATAGAAAATAAGGAAATGTGAATATATATATATGTTAAATGATGATTGATCGATATAATTTCCATCTGGAAATAATATCGTTGTTTGCACACGTGTTTTTCTTTGATGGTTAAATCATAGACTATCGAAGTTTTGACCATTTTAATGTTGTTAATATGGAGAGACTGGTTGGATTATTATCTAAAGAACCACTCTGTATTGGCATAAGCGTTGCGAATCATATATGCCAAAGATAATTGAAGAGGAGTAAAATGCAAGGGCTGTTGTATAAATCTTAGATAACAGTGCCTAAGATGGATATACTGAATAGTGCCTTCGGTTTGTCCAGTCCCAGGACAATTTGTATGGACGAAGGTCTAATAGAGTATATCTGATAGATTGCGTAAGTTGATCTCTTCAAACGTATTCACGTTTGGTGGTGGAGGAATTCATTTCTCTTAGCTGTATACCCGTGTTATTTTTGGATAAATCAATTTGTGATTTGGCGGGTATGACGATGTGACATTCTAAGTGAATGAAGATGTGGTATGTAAAAGATAAGCGTAGCTTCTAGCCTCATATCCGGTAAATGACAGAAATCGGGCAGGCAACATGGGTATGTAGGTCACACCTATTAGGGTGTATAATCACCTGATATAGAGTTTCATTTACTTCTAAAAATCTATTGTTGATGCTGTCCCATTCGGGAAATGGTTGCTGATCCCAACCGTTGGTGATATACATTCGATACACTCAAGCGAAATGAGTGGTCGGTCATGTGTGGCCTGGTTGCAAGATGTTCATGTTGAACCTAGTGTATTCCTCGCTAGAGGTACACTAGTGAAAGGTGGTTCATACCTTGTCATAGTTGGAAATCCATTACCCAATACGTGCTTGCGGTTTTGATTGTATACTATATATGTAGAACGTGAGATGGAAGCGTTTCTGCTAGATGATTATTATATTATGATTAATAGACATTATTATAATATCAAAAGGGTTTTTTATAAAGATATTTTGGATTCTCATAAGGAAAAAAACTCGTTCCGTTATACGGCGTGGTCTTATTAGATATCGTTTACTTGTTCAAACTTTTTTGAACTGTTTTACTCATACCAGTCCCATGACTGACCTGGAGTTTATTTTGTTTTGCTTTCCATAAACTCTTGGGTGCCCGATTTTGTACGGGCAGTCAAGTAGTCGGGATTTACATATACTTGAAGAGCTAGAGCAGGAGGCTTCAGGATCATATAGCTATTGTTTATTTCCACTGTGTTGTAAGTGCGGTACTTTGATAATGATGTATATCCAAGTACAGATTTATATTTCAAAGTTATGTTTTACATATTATATGTTATTCGTTCCGCTGTGAGGTTCGTGTTACTTTGATGTTGTTGTTCTTCTTCTTCTATTCTAAGTTTTTATCCTATCTATTCTCACCCTCTAATTTCTTTCATTAACTTTCCAGTATTTTTCGATGTTTGGTTGGTCATCATTGAGTTTATAGCGATAACCAAAGTCGACAAAAACCCGGGTCATTACAGAAACAGGTCGGAGGAATCCAACTGGATTCCTCAACATTTATTTTACTGTTATTCATATATTCTGATATATGAAGTGATATATAATCTGTTGTAGATTATGTGTGTTTGGATAATATTAATCATTGTTATATGGTATGTTAAATACCATAAGAAATACCAGACTGATAAAAGGGAATTTTTAGAAACGTATATTGAAAATGAAATGTTTATAAAATCAAAGGATTTTGTAAAGAGAATATTTATAACATCAAAGGGTATTATAAAAGGATTTATTTAGAAATAAATAGAATAGAAAAAGAAATATTTGTAAAACAAATAGAAAAAGAAATAGTTGGAAAATAAAAAGCGGTTTCTTATGAAATCAATGGATTTTATATATAAATGGAAAAGGATTTTTTAAAAGAAAATAATTATAAAATCGAAGGATAACTTATAAAAGGAAAATATTTGTGAAACAAATATAAAAGGAAAATACTGTGAAACAATTTGGAAAATAAATATTTATTTAGAAAATAAATATATGGAATTGAAAAGGGAGTATTCGTAAACCATTTACAAATAGATTCAAAAAGGAGATATTTGTAAAACATTTACAAATAGAATTAAAAAGGAATTATTTATTTAGAAAAACAAATAGAGTTATTAAAAGGAAATATTTATTTAGGAAATAAATAGAGTTATAAAAGGGATTTATTGGGAAATGAAAAGAATGTCATATAAGGGAATATTTGGCAAATGAATAGAATTTTACATCATGAAAGTTTCGACCCATGCTTCGCACACGGATATAACATGATATGGATTTAAAGCAAAGATTATAAATAGAATATGTTGTAACCAATAGATTGAGAAGATTAATTTATAAGCAATATTTTATAAATTAAATAAAATATTTATCACCGGATAAATAGAATATATAAGTCAGGGCTTATATAGAGAAGTAGGAATCGATTTCAACATCGATATTTGAAACTGAATATGGATTAGAGTTAACCAAAGGTGATAATCAAAATGAGTTAATCAAAATGAGTTAGAGGAGTTAATCGATTATAGTTATAGTTAATCGATTTGAGTTAGAGTTAATCGATTAAAGTTAGAGTTAACCAGTTAGAGTTAATCAGTTAGGGTTAATCGATTAGAGTTAAATCGAATTAGAGTTATTCGAATATAGTTAATCGAACAAGAGTTAGTCGAATATTTGTTATTCGAATAGAGTAAATTGAATTAGAGTTAGTCGGATTAGAGTTATTCGAATATGGTTTATTCGAAGAAAGAGTTATCGAATAAGGTTATTCGAATAAGAGAATTAATCGAATATAGTTTATTCGAATAGAGAAAAAATTTATCGAATATTAGTTATTGGAAAGAAATTATCGAATATTAGTTATTCGAAAGAAATTATCAAATATTAGTTATTCGAAAGGAGTTATTGAATATTAGTTATTCGAAAGGAGTTATCGAATATTAGTTATTCGAATGGAGTTAATCGAGTAATAGTTATTCGAAAGAAGTTAAATCGAATATAGTTTATTCGAAAGGAGTTAATTGATAAGAGTAAACTAGTTAGAGTTAATTGAATAGAGTTAATCCAGTAGGGTAAATCAAACAGAGTTAATCCAATAGAGTTAATTAAATAGAGTTAATAGAATTGAGTTAATCAAATAGAGCTAATCAATAAGAGTAAATCGATTAGAGTTAATCGAATAGTGTTAATTGAATAGAGTTATTCGAATATAGGTTATTCGAAGAAGAGAGATTATTAAATATAGTTTATTCGAAGGAAAGAGTTATCGAATAAAGATTTATTCGAAAGAGAGTTACGTAAGGAAGTTTGTTAAAGATTTAAAAGATAAACTTTGACTATTTCGAAGTTAAAACGTTGTTCGGTTAAGGTCTGAGAGGTAATTATACCCCAGCTTTATTGACTTCCTTCTTAACTAAGGAATGGTAAGTTTTGATAGTGAATTATGGTTAAGTGAATTTAGTTAATGAGTGAAATGGTTTGAGTTGGCATGGCGATGTTTGATTTAAACATCAGTTTAAATCTAGTGAAGGAGTTTTGGAAATGTTTTCCAAATAAGAATCAGAAATGTTTTCTGATAATAGAAAATAACAATTTAGAATATATGGAAACAAGAGATAAGTAAATTAATGAACTAAAGAGATAAATGTTAAATGATGATTGATCAATAAAATTTCCATCTGGAAATAATATCATTGTTTGCAGACATGTTTTTCTTTGATAGTTAAATCATAGACTTTAAAGTTTTGACCATTTTTCCGTCGTCAATACGGAGAGACCGGTTGGATTCTTATCCAAAAAATAACATCGTATGGGCGTTAGCATTTCGAATCAAATAGATCGAAGACAAATTGAAGATGGAGTAAAGTGCAAGGGCTGTTGTATAAGTCCTAGGTAGAGATTGCCTAGGATGGGTGTACGGAATAGTGCCTTCGGTTTGTCCAGCCCCAGGACAACTTGAATAGATGAATGTTTGACAAAGTATATCAGGTAGATCACGTAAGTTGATCGTTTCAAACGTATTTATGTTGGTGGCGGAGGAATTCATTTCTCTTAGCTTATACACGTGGTATTTTTGGGGAAATCAATTTGTGATTTGACGGGTATGACGATGTGGCATTCGAAGTAAATGGAGGAGTGATCTGTTAAAATATATGTTTTGACCTCGAGCCTCATCAACTGGGAAATGACAGAAATCGGGCAGGCAGCATGGCAAAGTGGTTCGCAACCAAGTAGGTATATTGTCACCATCTAGAGAATATTCATATTTGTTACTTCTTTCAATTCTGTATCTCCCGGGAATGGTTATGTTGGTTTACCAACTGTAAGGTGACAATATATTCGATACACTCAAGCGAAATGAGTGGTCAGTCATGTGTGGCCAAGTTGCAAGATGTTCTTGTTGAACTCCAGTGTATCGCTTCTAGAGTACGCTGAGCGGAAGGTGGATCCATACCTTGTCATAGTTGGAATCCATTCCCTAAATAAGAGCCCGCGGTTTTGATTGTATATTATATATATAGAACGTTAGATGCAATCGTTTCTACTAGATTGATATTACTTGTTTTTGACATTATTATAATATCATAATAATATTGTTTTACTAATGATTTGGGTTATTGTAAGGTAAAAACCATCCTTGTTTATATGTGGATCGGTCTTATGATTATCCTTTATTTCAGAAGGATTTTTAAAGTTAAATCAAATAATTTGATTTTACTCACACCAGTCACATGACTGACCTGGAGTTTATTTTGTTTTGTTTTCCCTAAACTCTTGGGTGCCCAATTTGTACGGGCAGTCAAGTAGTCGGGATTTATAGATACTTGAAGAGCTGGGGCAGGAGGCTTCAGAATTATATAGTTATGGTTTTTCCGCTGTGTTGTAAGGGCTGTACTTTGGAAATGATATGTATATTCAAGTACATATTTATATTTCAAGGTTATGTTATGAAATATATTTATTCGTTCCGCTGTGAGATTAGTGTTTACTCTGATGTTGTATCTTCTTCTTCTATTCTAAGTTTCTATCTTATCTATCCTCACCCTCTAATTTCTTTCATTAACTACCGGTATTTTTGATCCTTGGATGTTCGATATGTGTTGTATATCGGATAACCAAGATCGACTTTTTCCGGGATGTTACAGGCAAGCCCTAGAGGCGACGGCTGGTTCGTATTAGTTCAAAAAGAGGAGCGATGAATAGAGGAAGGAAGCGACCTAGATTATTAATTAGGAAAAGTGATTAAAGGTTAATGATTTTAAATTAAATTATTTATGTAATTAATGTTTACAATATCGTGACTTGTTCGTGTAAAATCGAAATTCAGAAATTTTAGTTGCGTTGGAATCAGAAAAACGAGATCTACGCAATGGAGCAAACTTGGACAAAAAGGAATCAGTCAGAATTTTTGACAAAATTAAACGACTGTTTAATTTTATTAAAAACATCGTTATTAGCCGATCAAGGTGAGATCTCTATTTTTAAAATAAAATTAATTATTGTTTGTGATGTAAAATTTATATTTATGCTATATAAAATTTATATCTATGTGGTATAGACTTTGAATTGATTGTCTGTGATTGTGATGAATGGCTTGATTTTGAATGGTGTATGTTAAGGTATGATTTGGTTTGATTGGAGCATTCTCATGTTAGAAAAAAAAACATTATTCTATTTGCCTTGTTAATGTATAATTTGTAGTCACCTTAAAATACCATGTTTATGTTACATGTTAAAAGAGTAGAAATTGCAATTCGAATAAAAACATTATTCTATTTGCCTTGCCAATGTATAATTTTAGTCACATTAAAATACCATGTTTATGTTACATGTTAAAAGAGTAGAAATTGCAATTCGAATAAAAACATTATTCTATTTTCCTTGTTAATGTATAATTTGTAGTCACAATAAAATACCATGTTTATATTACATGTTAAAAGAGTAGAAATTGCAATCTGAATAAAAACATTATTCTATTTGCCTTGTTAATGTATAATTTGTAGTCACATTAAAATACCATGTTTATGTTACATGTTAAAAGAGTAGAAATTGCAATTCGAATAAAAACATTATTCTATTTGCCATGTTAATGTATAATTTGTAGTCACCTTAAAATACCATATTTATGTTACATGTTAAAAGAGTAGAAATTGCAATTCGAATAAAAATGTTATTCTATTTGCCTTGTTAATGTATATTTTATAGTTACATTAAAATACCATGTTTATTTTACATGTTAAAAGAGTAGAAATTGCAATTCAAATAAAAACATTATTCTATTTGCCTTGTTAATGTATAATTTGTAGTCACATTAAAATACCATGTTTATGTTACGTGTTAAAAGAGTAGAAATTGCAATTCGAAGAAAAACATTATTCCGTCTGCCTTGTTAATGTATAATTTGTAGTCACATTAAAATACCATGTTTATATTACATGTTAAAAGAGTAGAAATTGCAATTCTAATAAAAACATTATTCTATTTGCCTTGTTAATGTATAATTTGTAGTCACATTAAAATACCATGTTTATGTTACATGTTAAAAGAGTAGAAATTGCAATTCGAATAAAACATTATTCTATTTTCCTTGTTAATGTATAATTTGTAGTCACCTTAAAATACCATGTTTATGTTACATGTTATAAAGAGTAGATTATTGTCAAAATTAAAACAACATTTTTGTTATAAATGCGATGCATTAGTATTAAAGTAATATTTTCGTTACAAATGTTATTCATTAGAGAAAATCATCATTTTTGTTATAAATGTCATGCTATGAATATGTCATTCACGTTATAAATATAAGAATGTCATTTTTGATTAGAAAATGTCATGTAAATTAAAGATATAATTTTGTTAGAATCATATCATGCTAATTAATGTCATTAATTGAAATGATGATATGTTAACCTGAGATTTCACATTTTTATTGGGTATTAAGAATGATCACCTTTTGGAATGAAAACATGTTGACATGGAAATATGTCATTTATTACTATTCATACTTAGTGAATGAAAATATGTCATTTATTGCATTCATATGTAGTAAATGTAAATATGCCATTTATAACATTGTATTTTGTAAATGAAAATATGCCATTTATTAACATTTATATTTTGTAAATGAAAATATGCAATTTATTAACATTTATATTTAGTAAATGAAAATATGTCATTTACTGCATTCATATGTAGTAAACGAAAATATGCTATTTATTAACATTTATATTTTGTAAATGAGAATATGTCATTTATTAACATTCATATTTTACAAATAAATATGCCATTTAGTTAGAATATCTTTTGTTAATTAAAAATATCATTTTGTTAGAAAGATGTATGTTAATTAACAAATATCATTTATTTAGAATCCTGTTATGTTGAATAAAAATATCATTTATTTAGAATCTTGTTATGCTAAACAAAATATGTCATGTAGTTATATTCATATTTTGTAAACAAAATATGTCATTTAGATATGTTCATATTTTGTGAATAAAATATATCATTTAATTAGAATATAAAATTTCCTTTTTAGTTAGAATATAAAATGTCATTTTTAGTTAGAATATAAAATGTCATTTTTAATAAGAATAAAAACGTCGTTACATTAGAATCATGTTAGTTGAAATAAAAACAATGTCATTTATTTAGAAATGTCATATTGGATTAAAAATGTCATTTATGATTGTCAAAGATAAAATTTACATTTTTATATGTCATGTATACATTAGTTTTGTATACATATTAAAATTTACATTTTTATATGCCATGTAGATTAGAACATATGTTTATCAAATTAATATGTCATTTAGATTAGAACATATTTGTCAAATAAATTTGTCATTTAGTGTAACACCCCGTTTTTTCTGTGAACATAAAGTTACAAAACAAAGTATAATTAATTTTTAAAAGAAGAATTAAGGGAAACATGTTATGCCATTGCATTCGTCTCGGAATTCTGCTTGAGATAGAGTCCGAGTTTGCGTAAATCGGACTCCGTATGAAGAAGTTATGACCTTCGGAAGTTTTCAGAAAATTTAAATAGCTCAGTCAAAATTTCAAAATTCGAATTCAAAACACACACCCGGGGTGGGCGCGAAAATTCCCGCCCAGGACCCAGGTTGACCAGGGGGTCGACCTAGGTTGGCAGTTCGACCATGGGGTCGACTTGGGGGTCGACCACCCCCCCTTTTCCGGATCCGAGGACAGATTCAGTTTTTTTTATTTTGACGCCCGTTCTGACCAGATTCGTTGCTCCTAAGCTATTTAAACAACCTGAAACCTCACTTTCTCTCCACACAATTTCATTTCACCTATACTCTGCCCTAATTCATATTAAAATAAATCTATGGCGTCGCTACTCTGCTGAAACCTAAGCTAGAACAAGTACTTCTTCTTCCAATCTGAATAGGATTAAAAGAAAACAAATCAACGCCTACATCAACAGAAATCTGAATCAACTCCAGAAAATCAGATCCCAGAACTGTTCTTCTCTTTCTTAAACCACGAATTGTGAGTATAGTTATTTTCAGATATGAAATTTAATTATGATCTTGACATGGTTATAAATCTGAATTGGAGATTATGCATATTCCTGTTTATCAGATCTGTTTTATTCTGTGTAGATCTATCTTATTCTTGTTTATCAGATCTGTTATATTTTGTGTACATCTATCTTATTATAAATATTCTGTATCTCTTCCTTCTTTCAGTTCTATAGCCAGGCTACCACGAGCCTGAGCCAAATCTCATAAGAGATTGACACGCGAACGCTAAATTTGGGGAAAATATTTAATGATGCATAATCGGACATAACCGATTTGTGACTAAATTGAGAACACAACATAAGTTGTAATTTAAGATCTAGATCTAGGCATACTATATATGATGGTTTATGATTTGGAAGAAGGAGAATTATTGTATGACAACATATGATTTGTAATTTGGGGGACATAATGCATGTTATAATTCGAGATCTGATTTTGAGGACATAATACATGTTGTAACTTAACATCTAGATTTGGGGTATATTTTATATGACGAATTATGACTTGGAAGAAAAAAGGATTGAAAAACCTATATTAAAATAGGGATAACTATTAATGTGAATACGCCTAATTCGGATTTTTGGATATTTGACATTCGCGGTAATCAACGGTTATAATTTGGCATAATTTATATTGTGCATTATGATTTGGGGCTTTTAGAGAATATTCTGTATGATGCAAATTTAATTAAAATTTGTGACATATGTTATATATTGAATTATAACCATAATTTAGGCATGTAAAATTAGGCATAATTTTATAATTGGGCGAGGTATGTCTATGGAATTTTAAGGGATGATTAAATCTGTTAAATTGCCTAATCTGCTAAATCTGTTGAAAACTGAATACGGTAATTTAGGTATGAAATATGTAGGCTCGATCTAAAATTGAGCAAAACATGTTAATAGAACTTTGGATAATCTGCTGTAACTTGTAAAGAAGTTAATTTGTTGAATTGGCATAATTAGTCTGATATTGGCATAATCTGTGAATGAATACTTTAGCTAAAATAAGAATGCTGAGACACAAGGTTAGACTCTGTTTGCGGTAGAAGCCTGCCCGGACCCAACCGGCTTAACTAACAACCACAAACTGTCAGTTTAATGTGAGAGGTTGTAGGCATAAATATTCTTAGACACGAGGTTTGGTCTGGCTTATGGCAGAAGTCTGCCCGGAACCGCCCGGCACATCCAGCGGCCACAAGCTACCAACCTAATGTGAGAGGTCTATGCATTAATATTTAATTAATGCAAATCTAGGATAAATATGATGCCTAAAATGTGTTAGGTGGATAAGGTTAAAACAACTGGACTGATAAATGTAATAAACCCATTTGAAAATCTATAGGCCTAATACAAGGTTAGGTGAAACAATTTGTAAGTCTGTTAATCTGTGTATTTGATCTGTTAGTCTGAAAACTTGTTAATTTGTGTATCTGATATGTTAGTCTGAAAACTTGTTAATTTGTATGTCTGATCTGAGAATAGTTATTCTGAACTTTGTACATCTGAAATCTGTAAGCAAGTTAACCTGAAATCTGTTAGTCTAGGGACACAAGGTTACGAGGGGCAATTACTTTTGTCATCTGTTGTTTGGGACCCATATTACTCAGTAACCCTTTCTGGTATCAAAGCTATGAACCAACACTAGGCAGGGTCCAGGGCACGCTTACTGAACTAATTGTAAGAGGTTCATTCTGATAATGGCGAGGGATGTTGATGGTGCATTCCAACCGGGTCGTGTGCGTGCATGAATCCGTTCTTCTCTGAGGATGTAAGACACTGTGACATCTTTAAATAGGTCTGTATCTATAGGTTGCCACTTTAGGGAGTGATGCACCCTTCTATGGGGCCGGCATAGGGTATTTATGTATTAGGGAGTCGATCGCTTAGGGTAGAATTTAGGGTACACTTAGTTCTATCTGTTTCTGTTAGGGTGCCGTCTATTTCTGTTGGGGTGGTAACACCTGTCTGTTTCTATGCGGCATTGTCTGTTGGGGGTGGTAAAGGCCCATTACTAGTGTACACCTAATTCTAACATTTTGTTTCCGTCTCTGATTCCGTTTCTGCTTCTTTTTCTATACCGTCTGTCTCTATTCGGGTGGTAAAGGTCCATTAATAGCATTCTGTTTCTGTAACCGTCTGTCTCTGTTCGGGTGGTGAAGGCCCATTACTAGCATTCTATTTCGGTACATCTGTCTCTGTTAGGGTGGCAAAGGCCCATTACTAGCATTGTGTTTCTAAAGAGATCGTTCTGTTTTCTGTTTAGATATTAGGACAACACCTAATTCTGTTATACTAGTATTAGTGCACAAAAGTGAAAAACAAAGTAAGAAGCTTAGTTTAACCTATATCATTCTGCCTCTTTAGTTAACCTGCTACTCCTGTTATGGTTATCCCTCATCCAGTTTTATTTGCTTGTCATGATACTGTTATCTATTTATATGCTGAAAGTCACTGGACTCACTAGACGTATGTCTTATCTAGTTTGTTTCACCTCTTTTCTTCCGTTCCCCTCCCCCCCAGGTTCATAGGGTGGAAACATAGGAGCTAGATTCGGGTTCCATCTTCTTGAAGTGCTAGAAGTGCTTGAAATATCGCTTGGCTTTGATTCTACCTATTTATTGCATTCTCTGTTGGGGATTATGGCTTTAAAATTATGCATTCTGAAGGATTTTGTATAAGACTAATATTTGTGTACTTGGGTTTTGGTATTATGATGTAACCAAACTTATTTCTGTTCCTGCTGTAATAAAGTTATAAATTTTTCAAGTACTAATTTACATATCTGTCTTGTAAATTTCTGTTCTGTTTACTTATAACGTTCCACCGAAGTTACGACATTCCATTTGTGAATGACCTTAATGGAAGTGGGGTGTAACACTTGGTATCAGAGCTGAAGGTTACCAGATTTGATAAAAAGTTTTTGAAAACTATTTTAGAAAAGGTTTTAAAAAGGATGTATTTTCAAAAGGAAAGTTTATTTTGAAAAACATAGTCCCCAAATCCATATATCCATCTTTTGTTTTTCTGTTTAATCCTTGTTTCTTTCTTTTCTAAGTCTCCGCGGCTCCTGGCTTTCTTGGAGGTAACCTCATCGCGACATGGTTCCGTAGGCATGAATGAGACTGCGACGCCTGTCGAAGGGCAAAGAAGTGCCTAACTTCCATCTGTAGCCGCAGTAGTTTCACCTACGGCTAATCCTCTTTTGAGCTTCGTAGGGTTTTCCGCGCGATGGGGGCAACTTTAGAGAAAGACTTGTTAACATATAAAAGACTGGTTGTTTTAAGTTTGGTGAGACTAGACATTTGATCAAGGATTGCCCTATAAGGCAAGGGCAAATGGTAGAATCTTCTGGAAGGTAGGTGAATGTTCTCGTAGTTGGTGGATAGGATAGAGGTGGAAAATTTTCCATAGAAAGTTTAATTTCCTTATCTGATCATTCTGGCATTTTAATTCTGTAGTTGACTCCCTGCACTTTAATACTAGTCTTGTTTTTGATCCCGCTATAGTCTCAAACTCCATAAGGGTTACAACTCATCTATTTGTGATAGGTTGGGGTTTGAGGGTATTTGTGTTAAGCATTAAGCTGAATGTGACGCATACATTCTGATTTTTTAGGACATGGTGGGGTTTTATCATGCTTAGTTTCCTAAGAATCATTTGATAATCTGATCTGTACCAGTAGTCTGTAAGTATCTGAATATTTCTAAAAAATGATAGGGGTTTTTACTCGAAGCGTGAAGTAGATTTCCAGTTTTGACATTGTTTAGTGGGAGTAATTCTCTGAGTTTCAATCTGATGTTGATTTCGGTCTTCGGGGTTGATACTTAGGGATTTATTCTCTTAACCGACGTCTAATGGGAACAGAACTTCTGCACTTGCTTCTATCACTCGGCTGTATCCTATCGATCGATTCTTAGACCCTTAGGTTGATACTAGTGAGTGTAAACATGTGTTTGAGATATGTTGAGTTTGATGGTTGCAAGTGGATGCATATACACACACTAGGAACTAGATCGGCTCAAAAACACTCTCATACTGCGTTTGGATGTATGTGCATTTTCCTATTTTTGTGGATGCAAAATGATTGACTTACTACATGGATGTTGCATTTGGATGAATGGTTATGCACTCATGCAGAAATGATATGTATCAGATAGGATTTCTTGCATACATAATTGGACTCGTGGCACTAACATAATTTGCATTAAGGAGGTAACCTGAATCAGTGGAGCGCCTGATCTTTGCACTAGATAAGAGACATATACACACACTTTTGCATATGTACATACAATATTAGAAGTTTTCTAAGGAAAATGGATGCTTGGGGATGATGGTTGAGTAGATAAATGATTGGATGGTAGGACACATTCTTCTTAACTTGAAGATTTCGGGGACGAAATCCTTTAAGGAGGGAAGAATGTAACACCCCGTATTTTCTGTGAACATAAAGTTACAAAACAAAGTATAATTAATTTTTAAAATAAGAATTAAGGGAAATGGATTATGCCATTGCATTCATCATGTAATTCTGCTTGAGATAGAGTCCGAGTTTGCGTAAATCGGACTCTGTATAAAGAAGTTATGACCTTCAGAAGTTTTCAGAAAATTTAAACAGCTCGGTCAAAATTTCAAAATTCGAATTCAAAACACACACCCGGGCTGGGCGGGAAAATTCCCGCCCAGGACCCAGGTCAACCAGCGGGTCGACCTGGGGGTCGACCAGGGTAGGCAGGTCGACCTGGGGGTCGACCTCCCCCCTTTTCCAGATCCGAGGGCAGATTCAGTTTTCTGCATTTAGACGCCCGTTCTGACCAGATTCGTTGCTCCTAAGCTATCTAAACACACCCAAACCTCACTTTCTCTCCACACAATTTCATTTCGCCTATACTCTGCCCTAATTCATATTAAAATAAATCAATGGCGTCGTTACTCTGCTGAAACCTAAGCTAGAACAAGTACTTCTTCTTCTTCCAATCTGAATCGGATTAAAAGATAACAAATCAACGCCTACATCAATGGAAAGCTAAGTCAACTCCAGAAAATCAGATCCCAGAACTGTTCTTCTCTTTCTTAAACCACGAGTTGTGAATACAGTTATTTTCAGATATAAAATTTAATTATGATCTTAACATGGTTATAAATCTGAATCGGAGATTATGCGTATTCCTCTTTATCAGATATGTTTTATTCTGTATAAATCTATCTTATTCTTGTTTATCAGATCTGTTGTATTTTTTGTAGATCTTTCTTATTGTAAATATTCTATCTCTCCTCCTTCTTTCTGTTCTTTCTGTTCTATAGCCAGGCTACCATGAGGCTGAGCCAAATCTCATAAGAGATTGACACGCGAACGCTAAATTTGGGGAAAACATTGAATGATGCATAATCGGACATAACCGATTTGCGACTAAATTGAGAACACAACATAAGCTGTAATTTAAGATCTAGATCTAGGCATACTATGTATGACGGTTTATGATTTGGAAGAAGCAGAATTATTGTATGACAACATATGACTTGTAATTTTAGGGACATAATGCATGTTATAATTCAAGATCTGATTTTGAGGACATAATACATGTTGTAACTTAAGATCTAGATTTGGGGTATATTTTATTTAACGAATTATGACTTGGAAGAAAAAGGATTGAAAAACCTATATTAAAATAGGGATAACTATTAATGTGAATACGCCTAATTCGGATTTTTGGATATTTGACATACGTGGTAATCAACGGTTATAATTTGGCATAATTTTTATATAGTGCATTATGATTTGGGGTTTTTAGAGAATATTCTATACGGTGCAAATTTAACTAAAATTGGGGACATATGTTATATATTGAATTATGACCATAATTTGGGCATGTAAAATTAGGCATAATTTTATAATTGGGCGAGGTATGTCAATGGAATTTTAAAGGATGATTAAATCTGTTAAATTTCCTAATCTATTAAATCTGTTGAAAACTGAATACGGTAATTTAGGTATGAAATATGTAGGCTCGATCTAAAATTGAGCAAAACATGTTAATAGAACTTTGGATAATCTGCTGTAACTTGTAAAGAAGTTAATTTGTTGAATTGGCATAATTAGTCTGATATTGGTATAATCTGTGAATGAACACTTTAGATAAAATAAGAATGCTGAGACATGAGGTTAGACTCTGTTTGCGGTAGAAGCCTGCCCGGACCCAACCGGCTTAACCAGCAACCGCAAACTGTCAGTCTAATTTTAGAGGTCGTAGGCATAAAGATGCTTAGACACGAGGTTAGGTCTGGCTTGTGGCAGAAGTCTTCCCGGAACAGCCCGGCACATCCAGCGGCTGCAAGCTACTGACCTAATGTGAGAGGTCTGTGCATTAATATTTAATTAATGCAAATCTAGGATAAATATGATGCCTAAAACGTGTTGGGTGGATAAGGTCAAAAAAACTGGACTGGTGAATCTAATAAACCCATTTGAAAATATGTAGGCCCAATACAAGGTTAAGTGAAACAATCTGTAAGTCTGTTAATCTGCATATCTGATCCGTTAGTCTGAAAACTTGTTAATCTGTATATCTGATCTGTTAGTCTGAAAACTTGTTAACTTGTATGTCTGATCTGAAAACTAGTTAATCTGAACTTTGTACATCTGAAATATGTAAGCAAGTTAACCTGAAATCTATTAGTCTGGGGACACAAGGTTACGAGGGGGCAATTACTTGTGTCATCTATTGTTTGGGACCCATATTAGTCAGTAACCGTTTCTGGTATCAAAGCTATGACCCAACACTAGGCTGGGGTCGATGGCACGCTTACTGAACTAATTGTAAGAGGTTCATTCTAATAATGGCAAGGGCTGTTGATGGTGCATTCCAACCGAGTCATGTGCGTGCATGGATCTGGTTTGCTCTAAGGATGTAAGACACCGTGATATCTGTAAATTGGTCTGTATCTATAGGTTGCCACTTTAGGGAGTGATACACCCTTCTATTGGGCCGGCACAGGGTATTTATGTATTAGGGAGCCGATCGCTTAGGGTAGAATTTAGGGTACACTTAGATCTGTCTGTTTCTGTTGGGGTACCATCTATTTCTGTTGGGGTGGTAACACCTGTCTGTTTCAGTGCGGTACCATCTGTTGGGGTGGTAAAGGCCCATTACTAGTGTACACCTAATTCTAACATTCTGTTTCCATCTCTGATTCCGTTTCTCCTTATGTTTCTATACTGTCTGCCTCTGTTCAGGTGATATAGGCCCATCAATAGCATTTTGTTTCTGTAACCGTCTGTCTCTGTTCAAGTGGTAAAGGCCCATTACTAGCATTCTGTTACGGTACATCTGTCTTGTTAGGGTGGTAAAGGCCTATTACTAGCATCGTGTTTCTGAGGAGATTGTTCTGTTTTCTATTTAGATATTAGGACAACACCTAATTTTGTTATACTAGTATTAGTGTAGAGAAGTTTTAAAACCTAGTAAGAAGCTTAGTTTAACCTATATCATTCTGCCTCTTCAGTTAACCTACTACTCCTGTTATGGTTATCTCTCATCCAGTTTTATTTGCATGTCGTGATACTATTATCTGTTTATATTCTGAAATTCACTGGACTCACCAGACGTATGTATGATCTAGTTTGTTTCGCCTCTTTTCTTTCAGTTCCCCCCTCCCCCCCCCCAAGTTCTCAGGGTGGAAACATAGGAGCTTGATTTGGGTTCCCTCTGCTTGAAGTGCTTGAAATATCGTTTGGCTTTGATTCTACCTATTTATGGCATTCTCTATTGGGGATTATGGCTTTAAAATTATGCATTCTGAAGGATTTTGTATAAGACTAATATTTGTGCACTTGGGTTTTGGTATTATGATGTAACCAAATTTATTTCTGTTCCTGCTGTAATAAAGTTATAAAATTTTCAAGTACAACTTTAAATATCTGTCTTGTACATTTATGTTCTGTTTACTTATAATGTTCCACCGAAGTTAAGGCATTCCCTTTAGGAGTGACCTTAACGGAAGTGGGTGTTACACTTGGTATCAGAGCTGAAGGTTACCAGATTTGATAAAAAGTTTACGAAAACTATTTTAGAAAAGGTTTTAAAAAGGAAGTATTTTCAAAAGGAAAGTTTATTTTAAAAAACATAGTCCCTAAAGCCATATATCTATCTTTTGATTTTCTGTTTAATCCTTATTTCTTTCTTTCCTGAGTCTCAGGGGCTCCTGGCTTTCTGGGAGGTAACCTCATCGCGACATGGTTCCGTAGGCATGATGAGACTGCGGCGCCTGTCGAAAGGCAAAGAAGTGCCTAACTTCCATCTGTAGCCGCAGTAGTTTCACTACGGATAATCCTCTTTTGAGCTTCGTAGGGTTTTCCGCACGATGGGGGCAACTTTAGAGAAAGACTTGTTAACATATAAGAAGACTGGTTGTTTTCAGTGCGGTGAGACTGGACATTTGATCAAGGATTGCCCCAGAAGGCAAGGGCAAAGGGTAGAATCTTCTGGAAGGTAGGTGAATGTTCTCGTAGTTGGTGGATAGGATAGAGGTGGAAAATTTTCCGTAGAAAGTTTAATTTCCTTATCTGATCATTCTGGCATTTTAATTCTGTAGTTGACTCCCTGCACTTTAATACTAGTCTTGTTTATGATCCCGCTATAGTCTCAAACTCCATAAGGGTTACAACTCATTAGTTTGTGATAGGTTGGGGGTTTGAGGGTATCTGTGTTAAGCATTAAGTTGAATGTGACACATACATTCTGGTTTTTGTGGGGCATGGTGGGGTTTTATCATGCTTAGTTTCCTAAGAACCATTTGATAATCTGATCTGTACCAGTAGTCTGTAAGTATCTGAATATTTCTAAAAAAGGATAGGGGTTTTTACTCGAAGCGTGAAGTAGATTTCCAGTTTTGACATTGTTTAATAGGAGTAATTCTCTGAGATTCAATCTGATGTTGATTTCGGTCTTCGGGGTTGATACTTAGGGATTTATTCTCTTAACCGACGTCTAATGGGAACAGAACTTTTGTATTTGCTTCTATCACTCGGCTGTATCCTATCGATCGATTCTTAGACCCTTAGGTAGATACTAGTGAGTGTAAACATGTGTTTGAGATATGTTGAGTTTGATGGTTGCAAGTGGATGCAAGTGGTTGCTCGTGGATGCATATACACACACTAGGAACTAGATCGGGTCAAAAACACTCTCATACTGCGTTTGGATGTGTGTGCATTTTCCAATTTTTGTGGATGAAAAATGATTGAATTATCACATGGATGTTTCATTTGGATGAATGTTATGCACTCATGCAGAAATGATATGTATCAGATAGGATTTCTTGCATACATAATTGGACTCGTGGCACTAACATAATTTGCATTAAGGAGGTAACCTGAATCAGTGGAGCGCCTGATCTTTGCAGTAGATAAGAGACATACACACACTTTTGCATATGTACATACAATATTAGAAGTTTTCTAAGGATAATGGATGCTTGTGGATGATGGTTGAGTAGATGAATGATTGGATGGTAGGACACGATCTTCTTAACTTGAAGATTTCGGGGATGAAATCCTTTAAGGAGGGGAGAATGTAACACCCCGTATTTTATGTGAACATAAAGTTACAAAACAAAGTATAATTAATTTTTAAAATAAGAATTAAGGGAAACGGGTTATGCCATTGCGTTCGTTATGCTGCTTGAGATAGAGTCTGAGTTTGCGTAAATCGGACTCCGTATGAAGAAGTTATGACCTTCAGAAGTTTTCAGAAAATTTAAACAGCTCGGTCAAAATTTCAAAATTCGAATTCAAAACACACACCCGGGCTGGGCGGGAAATTTCCCGCCCAGGGCCTAGGTCGACCAAGGGATCGACCTAGGGGTCGACTAGGGGTCGACCTGGGGGTCGACCAAAGTAGGCAGGTCGACCATGGGGTCGACCTCCCCCCTTTTCCTGATCCGAGGACAGATTCAGTTTTCTGTATTTAGACGCCCGTTATGACCAGATTCGTTGCTCCTAAGCTATCCAAACACCCCCAAACCTCACTTTCACTCCACACAATTTCATTTCGCCTATACTTTGCCCTAATTCATATTAAAATAAACCAATGGCGTCGCTACTCTGCTGAAACCTAAGCTAGAACAAGTACTTCGACTTCTTCCAATCTAAATAGGATTAAAAGATAACAAATCAACGCCTACATCAATGGAAAGCTAAATCAACTCCAGAAAATCAGATCCCATAACTGTTCTTCTCTTTCTTAAACCACGAATTGTGAATACAGTTATTTTCAGATATGAAATTTAATTATGATCTTGACATGGTTATAAATCTGAATTGGAGATTGTGCATATTCATGTTTATCAGATCTGTTTTATTCTGTGTAGATCTATCTTATTCTTGTTTATCAGATCTGTTGTATTTTATGTAGATCTATCTTATTGTAAATATTCTATATCTCTTCCTTCTTTCTGTTCCATAGCCAGGCTACTATGAGCCTGAGCCAAATCTCATAAGAGATTGACACGCAAATGCTAAATTTGGGGAAAATATTGAATGACGCATAATCGGACATAACTGATTTGCGACTAAATTGAGAATGCAACATAAGCTGTAATTTAAGATCTAGATCTAGGCATACTATATATGACGGTTTATGATTTGGAAGAAGGAGAATTATTGTATGACAACATATGACTTGTAATTTTGGGGACATAATGCATGTTATAATTCAAGATCTGATTTTGAGGACATAATACATGTTGTAACTTAAGATCTAGATTTGGGGTATATTTTATATAACGAATTATGACTTGGACGAAAAAGGATTGAAAAACCTATATTAAAATAGGGATAACTATTAATGTGAATACGCCTAATTCGGATTTTTGGATATTTGACATACGCGGTAATCAACGGTTATAATTTGGCATAATTTATATTGTGCATTATGATTTGGGGGTTTTAGAGAATATTCTGTACGGTGCAAATTTAACTAAAATTGGGGACACATGTTATATTTTGAACTATGACCGTAATTTGGGCATGTAAAATTAGGCATAATTTTATAATTGGGCGAGCTATGTCAATGGAATTTTAAGGGGTGATTAAATCTGTTAAATTGCCTAATCTGCAAAATCTGTTGAAAACTGAATACTGTAATTTAGGTATGAAATATGTAGGCTTGATCTAAAATTGAGCAAAACATGTTAATAGAACTTTGGATAATCTGTTGTAACTTGTAAAGAAGTTAATTTCTTGAATTGGCATAATTAGTTTGATATTGGCATAATCTGTGAATGAATACTTTAGCTAATATAAGAATGCTGAGACACGAGGTTAGACTCTGTTTGCGGTAGAAGCCTGCCCGGACCCAACCGGCTTAACCAGCAACTGCAAACTATTAGTCTAATGTGAGAGGTCATAGGCATAAAGATGCTTAGACATGAGGTTAGGTCTGGCTTATGGCAGAAGTCTGCCCGGAAACGCCCAGCACATCTAGCGGCCGCAAGCTACCGACCTAATGTAAGAGGTCTGTGCATTAATATTTAATTAATACAAATCTAGGATAAATATGATGCCTAAAACGTGTTGGGTGGATAAGGTCAAAACAACTAGACTGATGAATCTAATAAACCCGTTTGAAAATCTGTAGGCCCAATACAAGGTTAGGTGAAACAATCTGTAAGTCTGTTAATCTGTATATCTGATCTGTTAGTCTGAAAACTTGTTAATCTGTATATATGATCTGTTAGTCTGAAAACATGTTAACTTGTATGTCTGATCTGAGAACTAGTTAATCTGAACTTTGTACATCTGAAATCTGTAAGCAAGTTAACCTGAAATATGTTAGTCTGCGGACACAAGGTTACGAGGGGCAATTACTTGTGTCATCTGTTGTTTGGGACCCATATTAGTCAGTAACCCTTTCTGGTATCAAAGCTATGACCCAACACTAGGCAAGGGTCCAGAGCATGCTTACTGAACTAATTGTAAGAGGTTCATTCTGATAATGGCGAGGGCTGTTGATGGTGCATTCCAACCGGGTCATGTGCGTGCATGGATCCGGTCTGCTATGAGGATGTAAGACACCGTGACATCTATAAATAGGTCTGTATCTATAGGTTGCCACTTCAGGGAGTGATACACCCTTTTGTGGGGCCGGCACAGGGTATTTATGTATTAGGGAGAAGATCGCATGGGGTAGAATTTAGGGTGCACTTAGTTCTGTCTGTTTCTGTTGGGGTACCATTTGTTTCTGTTGGGGTGGTAACACCTGTCTGTTTCTGTGCGGTACCGTCTGTTGGGGTGGTAAAGTCCCGTTGCTAGCATCGTGTTTTTGAAGAGATCGTTCTGTTTTCTGTTTAGATATTAGGACAACACCTAATTCTGTTATACTAGTATTAGTGCAGAGAAGTGAAAAACCAAGTAAGAAGCTTAGTTTAACCTATATCATTCTACCTCTTAAGTTAACCTGCTACTCCTGTTATGGTTATCTCTCATCCAGTTTTATTTGCATGTCGTGATACTGTTATCTGCTTATATTCTGAAAGTCACTGGACTCACCAGACGTATGTCTGACCTAGTTTGTTTCGCCTCTTTTCTTCCGTTCCCCCCCCCCAGGTTCTCAGGGTGGAAACATAGGAGCTCGATTCAGGTTCCATCTGCTTGAAGTGCTAGAAGTGCTTGAAATATCGCTTGGCTTTGATTCTACATATTTATGGCATTCTCTGTTGGGGATTTTGGCTTTAAATTATGCATTCTGAAGGATTTTGTATAAGACTAATATTTGTGTACTTGGGTTTTGGTATTATGATGTAACCAAACTTATTTCTGTTCGTGCTGTAATAAATTTATAAAATTTTCAAGTACTACTTTACATATCTATCTTGTAAATTTTTGTTCTGTTTACTTATAACATTCCACCGAAATTAGCGCATTCCATTTGTGAGTGACCTTAACAGAAGAGGGGTGTTACATTTAGATTAAAACATATTTTGCAAATAAATAGGTCATTTAATTAAAAATTTCATTTAATTAGAAATGTCATTTTATTAGAAAATTTATCATAAGTTAAAATCTGAGCTAGATTAAAACAATATCATTATAATGTTATTATGGTAGTGAAATTAAATTATAAATATTTATTAATAATTTAAACAAAGGAAAATTCGTTAAATAGAAAATAATTCAAATTTATTTATAATTGGTTAAATTTATTAACCAATTGATTTATTTATATAAATTTTTGTTGTTTGAAAGCCCCACATGGGTTTTGGGATGATACTTGGCATACACTAGTCCCCAATATTTAACTGTATGTCAATCGATGGATTGAAAGTCTGTGATGAGCGTTATTTCTTTATTTTAATGCTCACACAGTTATAAATTTCACTCTGGATGTGAATGGACTATTTAATGATTATTTATCATTATTGTTATACACATATACAATGTATGAAATCCATATAACCGAATTTATATGGTAATTGATGGAGTCACATTCCGATTCAGAATATCTTTTAAATAAATAATATTTGAAAACAAAGAACATTTTTATGTAAAGAATAGTTTAAAAATAATGAAAATTTTTGTAACGACCGGGAATTACGCTCGATCCGAATCAGTCGCTAAACCGACCCAGACCGTTCAAAGCGCCTGATTGTTTTGAGAACACGACAAATTAGAACGCAGACAGAAGAACATTTCATTGTTAATTACAACAATTCCATCAGAATACAAGAATATACAGAGTATGAATGAATATTACACATTATAAAATATCAGAGATTACAATACATTACAAAGCAGCAGAAAATAATACAAAATACAACTGAATGAGATATACGGATACAAAGCTTTCCGGATATCATTCCAGATGTAAACCAGAACCCTGTGAATATAAATCTGTAAAACCAAAACTACTAGCTGCCCATGTCGAAATAAGGGCACCCAGAGTTTAGGTTAAAACAATAAACTCCAAGTCATTCATGGGACTGGCATGAGAACTAAAACAGTTATTTAAAACTTTACTTAATATCAGATATATCAAGGGACTACGCCGTATAACAAGGAACGGGTTTCCTCCCATGAATACCAGTTCGTATAACAAAACAACGCAATGCTTTTTGGAAAAATGAAGATATTATAAGACCCAGGTCCTATCACACAATGCAACGCAAGACGGGGGATAGGGTTTTCCCTTATAATAGCCAAACATGCTTAGTACGTTTAAAACAAATCATTTGATACTATTATAAGTGCATAGTGTATAAAACAATTTCAAGTCATAAGTATCAATCATAGACGACATGGGTACCACATATCATGTCGCCATACTAGTTCTACAATTAAAACCGCAAATGTAACGTATTTGGAAATTGGATTTCCTTCTGGGAACTGAGGCTAGGGATCGTCCTCACTGTCCTCGAGACTCTCTAGCCTGAGCCTCAGGGTCAGAGCGCATCGACCCTTGGATCGTCAGGGCCGGTCCATCGATGTGGATTAAAATTCCTGAACACTACGTTTCCCCGCCCTATGGGGCGTAAATGAGCCAACGAATGACTCCATCGGACCTGGATCGTCCGATCTAACCGAGGCGCCTCGCAACCGCAACAACCACATAAGTCAAACTCGTCAGGGCATGTAAAACCACTGACGCCACTTCTAACGAGAAAGAAATGCATGTCCTCCCTTATGTCCTCTCCTGTTTTTGGTTCACAACCGAGGTGTGAGGCTCGCGAATTCAAGTTACACAAAGCTACGCTACACAGGCGATGCTTTGATCATCAACCACAAGACTTTTCTTTACAATAGAAGCCTCGATCTATTGCCACTTAGCATGCCACACAGGCAATTCACGCTATGCAATCGATATCAATCACACATAATGAAATCCGATGTCAGACACACAGTACATTTACAAGTTCGTTCTGGGTCTGAATGAAACCGGAGGCACCTAGTACCCCGCATATCCATCGATCTCCAAGTACGTCTGGACGATCACCAACTGATTCCCTCCTCTTGGGTGTACGGCCCAATCAAGATCATCAGTAATTATCCAAACGACTTGAAGACCTCCGGTCTTCAACCACCGTCTTCGACTTATCGTCGTATCAGTTATTCAGAATGGGATAAACCCGGTCTTTCCGAATTACTCGCGTATATAATAAACAAGTGTTACACAAACACAACATACGCCTCATTCCAATTCATCAGTCACTAACCGTAAATTAATTAAGAGAATAATTCCCCAAATATTAACCCCGAAGGCCGAAACCTATATCAGATCAATACCCAGGAAATCACTCTGCTTAGCCAACCTACAGCTAGTTTCTAAATTTCACCTTCTTAGGGAAATCTCATTAATTTTATCAAAGATAAATTCTTTTAAATTTATTCTTTAATCTTCCTTTTGAATATCACTTCAAACTAGTCGGGATTAACGAACCACACCGAAGTAAATATTTATTTTATTTCCCAATCCCAACCTATTTATCCCATGAAGTAAAACTGGTCATACTTCATATCTAAAACCACGGTGTTATCGGTAAATTCAATTACCATTTCACATTCAAATCTAATTAAAGATTTAACTACCGTCTAGAGTAAAACTGGTGATGCTCCATTCTCGATCTTTTCAATCTAATTAAAGATTCATTAAAACTCCACTTAGTTTTAATCTTTGACTGGGTTAAAGAATCAGTGTCATTTAAAACATGGTTCACGATAAACCCCAAAATCACATCACATTTCAATCAGTCCCTAACCGTAAATTAGCAAGTGAGCAATTCCCTAAGTATTAACCCCGAAGGCCGAAACCAACATCAGATCAATACCCCAGAAACCATTCAACTTAACTAATCTCCAGTTAGTTTCTGATTTTCTTAACTTCTTTGGGTCTAAGAACAGTATTATTGAAGATACCGTTCACGACAACCCAAAATCACATTCCATTAATTATCGGGTTAAAGAACTAGTGTTATTTAAAACATTGTTCACGATAAACCCAAAAATCAATACCAATTCAATTCCAATTAAATATCATTTAATTGGTACACTTCATTAAATCTAAATAAAAAGATTTAATCTTTTTCTCAACTGGGCTTAAGAACAGTGTTAATGAAGACACCATTCACGACAAACCCAAATAACATATGATATTAAATACAAGGCTCTGAATAGAAAATATATATCGGCTTATATTCAATATCAAATTCTACGACTAACAAATATCGTATTGGAAATAACAATATATATATATATACATATATATCTTTCAAATTTCCATAACAACATCTGTATAATCACGAAATCCAACATCGAAATATGCCAAAGACAATTTCGATTCAAATCCATTCCAATTCAATTACTGGAAATTCTGGTTACTTTTAAAACCATTTTCAAATTCAATTTATTTATTTTAAAATAAATAAATTATAATTCTAGTTCAAAACTAGTTTATTTCGATAAAAATCTATTTTTATCTTTTCAAATATGGAGTTTTTCATCCCGGTTCTTCACAAATCATTTCTTATGATTTTACACAAATTATTACTACTTTTAATAATTTTATCAAGGCCTGTATAGCCGATTTCCATCAACGGCCATCGAATTGCACTTACAACGACCTTTTCCAAATTTGATTTGGACATAATTCCAAATCCAACCGTTAGATTTCTAATTTCTAATATTCGTTAGAAAGCTCTTTTTGATATGAACCCAATGGTTCCGGTTCTAGGAGAATCCGACGGTCGGATCTCCTGCAATATCCATTCGATGTCAATGGTCGAAATTCGCGAACTGCCGCGGCGCGGCGCGTTCTATTCAGGCCATTATATATATATATTATATAAATTTCGTCGATTTCCTTTTAAAACGTATTTTATAAATCGTTTTAAATTCGTTTTCAAAATGATTTCAACTTCATATTCAATTTCTAATCAAAATTGAATTTTTCAATATAAATTCGTTTTAAATTCATTTCAAATTGATTTCAATTCAAATCGATTTTAATTCGATTTGAATTCATTTTCTTTTCAGTTCATTTCAATTCGAATTCATTTTATATCCAATTCAATTCGGATTCGTTTTATATTCAATTCAATTCAATTTCAATTCGAATTTATTTCTTTTCAAAATATTCGATTTTGAAATCACTTTCGATATTCATTATAAAATGAATAAAATCGATGTATATATCTGTAAGAACCCATAACTTCCCCGTGAAAGAAAGAGTGGATACTTTGAGAACAACACACAAATGAACGCAGACGGAAGAACATTTCATTGCTATTACAACGATTCCACCAGATACAAGAATATACAGAGTATAAGTGAATAAATTACATTCGATAAATATCAGAGATTACAATAAATTACATAGCAGCGGAAAATAATACAAAGCACAACTGAAGGTGATATACGGATACAGAGCTTTCCGGATATCATTCCAGCTATAAACCAGGATCCTGTGAATATAAATCTGCAAAACCAAAACTACTAGCTGCCCGTGCGGAAAATAGGGGCACCCAGAGTTTAGGTTAAAACAATAAACTCCAGGTCAGTCATGTGACTGGTGTGAGAACTAAAACAGTTATTAAAACTTTATTTTAAAAGAGAGTAATTCAAGGGACCAAGCCGTATAACACGGAACGGGTTTCCTCCCAAGAATACCAGTGCATAACAATAATCAATGCTTTTTCGAAAAATGAAGCTATTATAAGACCCAGGTCCCATCACACAATGCAACGCAAGCCGGAGGATAGGGTTTTACCTTATAACAGCCAAACATGCTTGGTACGTTTAAAACAAATCATTTGATACTATAATAAGTGTATAGTGTCAAAACATTTCAATCATAAATATCAATCCTAGGCGGCATGGGTACCATCTATCATGTCGCCATACTAGGCTCTACAAATAAAACCGAAATACATGTATTGGAAGTTGGATTTCTGTCATGAGTCGAGGCAAGGGGCAAGATCCTCTCCGCTTCGAGACACTCTAGCAAATGCCTCGGGACTACACACTCTGGGCAACCCCGGATTCGGCTGGGCCGGTCCTCTCTTACGTTTGAGGATTAGTTATTCCTGAACACACGTTTCCCGGTCCTTACAGACCTATAATCGAGGCGCCTCATTCCAACAACCACAAAGGTGAAAAGTATATAAATGTCAGGGCTGGTAAGTCACTGACACCACCAAAGCTAGAAAGAAACGTCGTGTTCTCCCAACGGTCCGTATCCCGTTTTTAACTCATACCGAGGTGTGAGGCTCGCGAATTCACGTTATACACAAAGCTACGCCACGAAGGCCGTGCTTTGATCATCAACCACAAGACTTTGCTTTTCAACAGAAGCCCTGATCCATGCAACTCAGTATGCCACACAGGCAATTCATGCCATGCGATTGATATCTATCGATATATAACCTCTAAGCTCGTACGTCTCAGAGAAGGGCGTTGTGAAAACCCGTAACTTCCCCGTAAAGGAAAGCGTCGGATAGTTCGAGAACAAGCCACAACAGAACGCATATAAAAGAACATTTCATTGTATATTACAACAATGCATCAGATTACAAGAATATACAGAGTATAAATGAATATTACACAGAAGTATCAGAGATTTAAATTACATTTAAATACATAGCAGCGGAAAATAATACAATACACAACTAGAAGGAGATATACGGATACAAAGCTTTCCGGATATCGTTCCAGCTGTAAACCAGGATCCTGTGAATATAAATCTGCAAAACCAAAACTACTAGCTGCCCGTGTCGAAATAAGGGCACCCAGAGTTTAGGTTAAAACAATAAACTCCAGGTCAGTCATGGGACTGGTGTGAGAACTAAAACAGTGGTAAATCTTTATTTTAAAGATAGGTAAATCAAGGGACCACGCCGTATAACACGGAACGGGTTTCCTCCCAAGAATACCAGTGCATATAAGTAAACAGCGCAATGCTTTTCTAAAAATGAAGCTATTATAAGACCCAGGTCTCATCACACAATGCAACGCAGCCGAGGATAGGGTTTTCCCTTATAATAGCCAAACATGCTTAGTACGTTTAAAACAAATCATTTGATACTACTATAAGTGCATAGTGTATAAAACAACTTCAAATCATAAGTATCAATCATAGGCGGCATGAATGCCCCATAACACTATGTCGCCATATATAAGTTTGCAATCAAAACCGCAAAACGTCGTATTGGAAGTTGGGTTATCATTTATGGTATGAACCGAGGCTAGGGGCAAGATCCTCACTGATTCGAGACTGCCTAGCCCGAGTCTCAGGCAAGCGCGCAGGCAAGCCTTGGAGCGACAGGGCCGGTCCACCGATGTGGATTATTATACCTGAGCACTACGTGTCGCCGCCCTTTGGGGCGTAAGCGAGCCAACTAAATGACTCCATCGGTTCGAGAACGACCGATCAATCTGAGGCGCCTCGCAACAGCAACAACCACATAAGTCAAACTCGTCAGGGCGTGTAAAACCACTGACGCCACTTTTAGCTAGGAGGAAACGTAGGCCCTCCCTGAGGTCCGTCTCCCGTTTTTGGTTCATACCGGGTGTGAAACTCGCGAATCAACGTTACACAAAGCTACGCCACAAAGGCCGTGCTTCGATCATCAACCACAAGACTTTGCTTTTCAATAGAAGCCTTGATCATTTGCATCTTAGCATGCCACACAGGCAATTCACTCCATGCGATTGATATCCATCAATATATAACCCCTGAGCTCGTACGTCTCAGAGAAGGGCGTTAAGTAAGAGAATAAATTCTCCGCCGCCAAACAGATATATATTTAATAGAGATCAATCACACGGACTAAAATCCAATGTCAGACACACAGTCCATTTACAAGTCCGTTCTGGGTCTGAACGAAACCGGAGGCACCTAGTACCCCGCATATCCATCGATCTCCAAGCACGTCTGGACGATCACTAACTGTTTCCATCTTCTTGGGTGTACAGCCCAATCAAGATCATCAGTATTTACCCAAACGACGTGAAGACTTCTGGTCTTCGACCACCGTCTTCATCTTCGACTTATCGTCGTATCAGTTATTCAGAATGGGATAAACCCGGCCTTTCCGAATAACTCGCGTATATTTTAAATAAGTGTTACACAAATACAACATACACCTCATTCCAATTCATCAGTCACTAACCATAAATAAATCAAGAGAATAATTCCCCAAATATTAACCCCGAAGGCCGAAACCAACATCAGATCAATATCCAGAAAACCATTCTGCTTGGCTAACCGACAGTTAGTTTATAAATTTCACATTCATAGGGAAAGGTTCCCATTAATTTTATCCAAGATAAATTTCTTGAATTTATTCTTTAATCTATTTTTGAATATCAATTCAAAACTAGTCGGGATTAGCGAACCTTACCGAAGTAATCATTTGTTTTAATTTCCCAATCCCAACCTATTCATCCCATGAAGTAAAACTGGTAGTACTTCATATCTAACACCACGGTGTTATCGGTAAATTCAATTACCATTTCCCGTTCAAATCTAATTAAAGATTTAACTATCGCCTGGAGCAAAACTGGTGATACTCCATTCTCGATCATTTCAATCTAATTAAAGATTCATTAAAACTCCACTTAGTTTTAATCGTTAACTGGGTTAAAGAATCCGTGTCATTTAAAAACACAGTTCACGATAAACCCAAAATCACATTCATTAATTATCGGGTTAAAGAACGAGTGTTGTTTAAAACACTGTTCACGATAAACCCAAAAATCAATATCAATTCAATTTCAATTAAATATTATTTAATTGGTACACTTCATTAAATCTAAATAAAAAGATTTAATCTTTTCTCAGCTGGGTTCAAGAACAGTGTTAGTGAAGACACCATTCACGACAAACCCAAATCACATTTGATATTCAATACAAGGCACTGAATAGAAAATATATCGGCTTATATTCAATATCAAATTCTACGATTAACAAATGTCGTATTGGAAATAACGATATATATATATATATCTTTCAAATTTCCATAACAACATCTGTATAATCACGAATTCCAACATCGAAATATTCCGAAGACAATTTCGATTCAAATCCCTTTCCAATGCAATCATTGGAAATTTTGGTTATTTTTAAAACCCTTTTCGAATTCAATTTATTTATTTAAAAATAAATAGAATTATAATTCCAGTTCAAAACTAGTTCATCTCGATAAAAATCTATTTTTCTCTTTTCAAATATGGAGTTTTTCCTCCCAATCCTTTCTAAATCATTTCTTATGATTTTACACAAATTATTACTATTTTTAATAATTTTATCAAGGCCCGTACAGTCGATTTCCATCAACGGCCATCGAACTGCACTTACAGCGACCTTTTTCAAATTTGATTTGGACATAATTCCAAATCCAACCGTTAGATTTCTAATTTCTAATATTCATTAGAAAGCTCTTTTCGATACGAACCCAACGGTTCCGGTTTTAGGAGAATCCGATGGTCGGATCTCCCGTAATGTCCGTTTGAAATAAATGGTCGAAATTCACGAACTGCCGCGGCGCGGCGCGTTCTATTCAGGCCATTATATTATATATATAATATATATAATATATATTTCGTCGATTTCTATTTAAAACGAATTATATAAATAGTTTTAAAATTCGTTTCAAAAGCAATTTCAACTTCCTTTTCGATTCAAATCAAAATTGAATTCTTCTTTATAAATTCGTTTTAAAATTCATTTCTATTCAATTCAAATTTCAATTCAATTCATTTCGAAATCGTTTTCAATTCAATTCATTTCGAAATCGTTTTCAATTCAATTCATTTCGAAATCGTTTTCAATTCAATTCATTTCGAAATCGTTTTCAATTCAATTCATTTCGAAATCGTTTTCAATTCAATTCATTTCAAAATGAATAAAATCGATATAAATATCGTTCACGTCAAAATGGCGTCAACCTAATCAACACGGCTTCATATATTTCTATTTTCAAATATTCTATTTCAAATATTTCTTTTTCAAAATAGTTGTTATTATCAAAATATTTCGTTCAACACATGACCAATCTCAATGGATGAGTACTGTCAACACATGAACTTTTATTTTATATCGATAAAGATGTAAATTTTATTACTAAAATATTTCGTTCAACACATGACCAATCTCAATGGATGAGTACTGTCAACACATGAACTTTTATTTTATATCGATAAAGATGTAAATTTTATTACTAAAATATTTCGTTCAACACATGACCAATCTCAATGGATGAGTACTGTCAACACATGAACTTTTATTTTATATCGATAAAGATGTAAATTTTATTACTAAAATATTTCGTTCAACACATGACCATCTCAATGGATGAGTACTGTCAACACATGAACTTTTATTTTATATTATTCCTTATTTTTCAAATTGGAATGAGGCCCAATCAATTACCATATAAAGTTAATTATATGGATTTTCATACATTACACACATATAATAGCATTGAAAAATAATCAACCATCAACCAAAGTGCACTACACTGTATAAGCATCAAATTTGGATATCTAACGCTTATAACAGCCTGTCAATCAATCGATCGACATATTTAATCAATCAGGATGAGTGAACTTCAAATTTCATCCCAACACCCGTGTGGGGTTTCAAATAATCAAACGCATATTTTATTTGTGCAGTTGGGCGATGTGTAAAATTTATCGACCCAATCAATGTCCTTCAAATAGGTGTACATAAACAAACCGTCTGGTTTGTAAACGAATATTTATTTATTCACATTCACGTTAAAAATTATATTTTTAACGATAAAACATTTTATTTTAACATATGAATTTCTATTCAGTTCATTCTTTAAATAAAATGGTATTTTTATTTTCTAACTTATTTTAGAAAATTTCGGCGGCATAACGGCACGATACTAGAAACGGGACGAGGCCTAGCCTTATCCCCGGTCTAGTGAAGGCCCACGCCATTCACACATCAATCAAATCCATTCATCTCACCAAACAATTCAATTTCAATCAAATAATCTAACTTATTTTTGCAATCAAACAAACAAGTCCATGGTCTGTGGACGATTGTGTCGGGTGCTACTAAGCACCGTCTGCATCCTAGTATATATATAACTAGAAAAGAAATTGAAAGGTGAGAAATTCTCACCGATAGCTATCCAATCATCTTGACTCTTCTTTTGTAGAAACCTTCGTCGTTATCGCATTTTTATCATCTTCGTTGCTGTAGCCACTACATATGTAAAAATCAAATTTTTACTTCGCTATTCAATATATAAAAATCGAATTTTTAGTATGCTATTCAGTATATAAAAATCGAATTTTTAGTATGCTATTCAATATATAAAAATCGAATTTTTACTATGCTATTCAATATATAAAAATCGAATTTTTACTATGCTATTCAATATATAAAAATCGAATTTTTACTTCGCTATTCAATATATAAAAATCGCTATTCAATATATAAAAATCGAATTTTTAGTATGCTATTCAGTATATAAAAATCGAATTTTTAGTATGCTATTCAATATATAAAAATCAAATTTTAGTATGCTATTCAATATATAAAAATCGAATTTTTACTATGCTATTCAATATATAAAAATCGAATTTTTACTATGCTATTCAATATATAAAAATCGAATTTTTACTATGCTATTCAATATATAAAAATCGAATTTTTACTTCGCTATTATATAGACAAAAATTATATTTTTACAATGCTACTGTATAGATAAAGATTTCGCCTTTTCTATTATAAAAATGTAAACTTTTCTTAAGCAAAAATATAATCTTTTTCTATGATAATGATATGACCTTTCTTCGCTATTGTAATATTTAAAACTGAATTTTTTCTCTGCAATTTACTTAGATTAAAGTTAAACGAAGAAAGAACAAAAATAAAATAAAAAATGAAATAAAACAAAACTCACAGCGTTGCTTATTGAAGGGGGGGTTCACCGTTTGAAGGGGAGGCTGGAGGGTGGTCCTCGGAGGTGGCGCCGGCTACTGAAAGGGGCCTAGGGTTTGGACGCGGGCGGCGGCTTCAGGGAGGTCGGGGTTTCCAGTTCGAAGGGGGAGGGGGGGAGGCTTCGCGATGGACGAGGGGAGGGGGGTCTCGCGTGATCGGGGCTGGGCTGGTGATCCGCGGTGGCGGCGCCGCGATGAGGAAGGGGGAAATCGACTTGGGGGTGTCGTGATTTTTTTTCTTTTTTTTTTCTGAATCGAGAATGGGGGGGGGCCAGAAGATAAAGGAAAGGAGAGGAGAATATATTTTATTTTTTTATTATTTAATTATTAAAAAGTTGACTTTTACATACGACCTCTAAACGAGGTCCACCGCCTGTCGTCCCTAGCTAATTACCCCCATCCCGAACACAATGGGATATGTTACGAAGGCCAATTCGATCGTTACGATCAGTTTCCGTTGAATTTACATTTAAATCACTATATTGAATTTTAAACGTACATTTCAAATTACCGGGGGTCACATACGAACTCTAAAAATTCCAGAAAAATATTTTCTAGCTTCGTATTGACGATACGGTCCTAACAAAACTAATTCGTCGAATTCTGAGACCGTTGGAAAAATGGCCATTTTCCAATCGATTAAAATCAACTGAAACCGGTCAAACGCGTCTTCCTTTGCCACGCTCACATATTGATTCAAAAAATTATGAAATTTGGAATCTAGCAATAAATTGACATCACGGACCCAACAAAAGTGGTTTCGTCGAAATCCGAGGTCGTTTGCAAAATGTCCATTTTTAAGGGCCTGAATTCCATAGCGACTATTCAGAATTTTCAACTGGACTTACCTTTTGATTCCCGCTATGAAATCTTGATTTTTCGGATTCGTTGGAAAGATATCATCAATTAGATCCTAATGTTTTTGGTTTCACTAAAATCCGGATTGTTTTGCACCCGGTACATTCAATTGAAGTTTGAAATCGAATTATCGAACTACCGCGCCATTTTCAATTCTATTTATAATTATATATAAATATTTATATTCTAACGACGACGCGTATAAATATATACGTTCGAATTATATTCAAAATAAATTTCTCGTCGATATTATTTAAAATAATTCATTTTAAATAATCAAAATTCGCTAAAATCGCCGAAATAAAATTTTTAAACTGGCCCAGATTTTCGGGTTGTTACAGGCGTTAAGCAAGAGAATAAATTCTCCACCGCCAAACAGATATATATTTAACAGAAATCAATCAACACAGAATAAAATCCAATGTCAGACACACAATCCATTTACAAGCTCGTTCTGGGTCTGAACGAAACCGGAGGAACTTTCCTCGCATATCCATCGATCTCCAAGTACGTCTGGACGACCACCAACTATTTCCATCCTCTTGGGTGTACAGCCCAATCAGGATCATCAGTAATTATCCAAACGATGTGAAGACTTCCGGTCTTCAACCACCGTCTTCATCTTCGACTTATCGTCGAATCGGTTATTCAGAATGGGTATAAACCCGGACTTTCTGAACAACCCGCGTATATTAAAAACAAATGTTACACAAACTCAACATACGCCTCATTCCAATTCAGAATATTCTTTTATTCACAAAATCGCATTCTTAGGGAAAGGTTCCCATTAATTTTATCCAAGATAAATTCTTTAAAATTTATCCTTTAATTCCTTTGGATGTCGTTTCAAACCAAATTATGGTTTTCCAAACTAGTCGAGATTAGCAAACCACATCGAAGTAATTATTTATTTTATTTCCCAATCCCAGCCTATTCATCCCATGAAGCAAAACTGGTAATACTCCATATCTAACTCCATGGTGTTATCGGTAAAATTAATTACCATCTCACGTTCAAATCTAATTAAAGATTTAACTATCGCTTTGGAGCAAAACTGTTGATACTCCATTCTCGCTCAATTTCTAAATTTGATAATTTAGAATATCTGTTCACATTTCAATCTAATTGCAGATTCATTAAAACTCCTTTTACTGGGTTAAAGAACTAATGTCATTTAAAACACAGCTCACGACAAACCCAAATCACATTCTATTTATTATCGGGTTAAAGAACTGGTGTTATTTAAAACATAGTTCACGATAAACCCAAATCACATTCTATTTATTATCGGGTTAAAGAACTTGTGTTATTTAAAACACAGCTCATGATAAACATACAAATTAATTCTATTTAAAACCCGTTTCAAATCCAATTTATTTATTTTAAAAATAAACGGGTTTAATTTTAGTTCAAAACTAGTTCATTTCGATAAAATCTATTTTTATATTTTCAAATATGGAGTTTTTCATCCCAATTTTTCCCAAATCATTTCTTATGATTTTACACAAATTATTACTATTTTTAATAATTTTATCAAGGCCCGTACAGTCGATTTCCAACAATGGCCATCGAACTGCACTTACAGCGACCTTTTTCAAATTTGATTTGGACATATCTCCAAATCCAACCGTTAGATTTCAAATTTCTAATATTTGTTAGAAATCTCTTTTCGATACGAACCCAACGGTTCCAGTTTTAGGAGAATCCGACGGTCGGATCTCCCGTAATGTCCGTTCGAAGTTAATGGTCGAAATTCGCAAACTGCCGCGGCGCGACGCGTTCTATTCAGGCCATTATATTATATATATAATATATATAATATATATTTCGTCGATTTTTATTTAAAACGAATTATATAAATAGTTTTAAATCCGTTTCATAAACAATTTCAACCTTTATTTCAAATTCAAATCAAAATTGAATTTCCTATTATAAATCCTTTTTATTTTCATTTCTATTTGATTTCAATTCAAATCGATTTTAATTCGATTCGAATTCATTTTTCTTCTCAATTGAATTCGAATTCGTTTTCTTTTCAATTCAATTCCATTCGAATTCGTTTTCTTTTCAATTCAATTCGAAGTCGTTATATATATTCAATTCAAATCAAATTCGTTATATATTCAATTCAAATCAAATTCGTTATATATTCAATTCAAATCAAATTCGTTATATATTCAATTCAATTCGAATTCGTTTTCTATTCAATTCGAATTCGTTTTCTATTCAATTCAAATCGAATTCGTTTATAATCGATATAAATATCGTTCGCGTCAAAATAGTGCATCCCTAATCAACACGGCTTTATATATTTCAATAACTTTGTTATTCTATTCAACAAATGAATCTATATTTTTGTCAACACATGACTAATCTCAACGAATGAGTACTGTCCACGTGTGACTATTTTTGTTATTCAATATATTTTATAAAAATTAAGGTATCTATCATTTGATATTAAATCAGACTCCAACCGTAAATTAGTAAGAGAACGATTCCCTGAATATTAAAAACAATGCTTTATATAAATAAAAATTATAAGAGAAAGAGAAGAGCTCACCGTTCATCGTTCTGGCCACTTCAGAAAACCCTCGACATGAAAATCTCGCCGCCACCACGCCCTGACATCACCGGAGTTTGATCGGACCCGCTGCCCAGAAGCGCCGGAGCGCCGCCATCACCCACCCACGAGCACGGCGAAGTCGAGCCCCTCCATTCTCCAGAAAACGTGAGTGAACGACGGAGCTTCCAGCTCGATTTCATGCCACTTCAGGTCGTTATTTCAAATCATAGTCATCAGGAATCTAGATCTCGCTTAGCACTTCATTTTGCTTCAGAAATCTCTTGAAATGGTTGCGTGATGTTGAGATCCGGAGTGATTTTGTTTGGAGCGGAATCCGCCGTGTATTTTGAGAGAGAGGCGCGATGTCGGGTTCGACTTTGGGTTGAGAGGGCTTAGGGTTTGACCAAGGGTATTTATATAAAATATTTTATTATATTTAATTCAACAAAAAGTATCTTTTTATTTCGAACTCGAAACGAAACCCACCGACTGTCGTCCCTAGCGTTTTACCCCCATTTCGAACACAATGGGATATGTACCGTAGGCCAATTCGACTGTTACGATCAGTTTCCATTGAAATTTACATTTAAATCATTATATTGAATTTTAAACGTACATTTCAATTTACCGGGGCCACATAAGGACTCGAAAAATTCCAGAAAAATATTTTCTAGTTTCGTATTGACGATACGGTCCTAACAAAACTAGTTTTGTCGAATTCTAAGACCGTTGGAAAAATGGTCATTTTCCAGTCGATTAAAATCAACTAAAACTGGTCAAACACGTTTTCCTTTGCCACGCTCACATATTGATTCGAAAAATTATGAAATTTGGAATCTAGCAATAACTTGACATCACGGATCCAACAAAAGTGGTTTCGTCGAAATCCGAGGTCGTTTGCAAAATTCCCATTTTTAAGGGCCTGAATTCCATAGCGTCTATTCAGAATTTTCAAGTGGACATATCTTTTGATTCCCACTATGAAATTTCGATTTTCCGGATTTGTTGGAAAGATATCATCAAATAGATTCTATTATTTTTTGTTTCACTAAAATCCGGTTTGTTTTGCACCCGGTACGTTCAATTGAAGTTTGAAATCGAACTACCGCGCCAGTTTCAATTCCTTTTATAATTATATATAATTATTTAAATTCTAACGACGATCTATATAACTATATACGTTCGAATTATATTCAAAATAAATTTCTCGTCGATTTTATCTAAAATAATTCATTTTAAATGTTCAAAATTCGATAAAATTGCCAAAATAAAATTTTTAAACTGGCCCAGATTTTCGGGTTGTTACAATCTCCCCCACTTAAAACTTTTCATCCCCGAAAAGGAACAAAGTCGAAAGTGGTTTGATTAATCAACTCTACGTTCGATCCGGCTTCCATTCTCCAATTTTTCAGTTTCTGAGAATTTTCAAATTCTTCAAAAATTTGGCTAACACCCTAAATTTTTGAAAAATTTCGCCATAACCTCCCCTGCACTGGGAGCCACGGGAAAATCCCGAAATTGCCATATAGGCCTTCTGATCTCAAAAAGAAAAAGAAATAGCCAAGCGGCTAGCCAATAGGCTCATAAAATCATCATCACCCAAAAAAAACAGTAAATTATAGTAAATATGTACCTATTTGTCGGGCAAACAAATTTTATTCTCTGCTCTAGCCTCCTTGCTATGACCTGTTCAATGTAAGCACATGTATATGCAAGCAAATGCAACCAATTTTCAATACAATTCAATATTTGGTTCAATTAGGCATAATGGTTCAAAATTGTCAAACAAATAAACAAACAACACAATCATCAATCAATCAGTGAATTAACGTTTCAAATTCATAATTTTGATATATATACAAAAATCATGTTTTTGATGCCAATTCACAACAATGTATCTATCTATATAAGTTTTGATTCTCACACTAGTCTAATGGAAATATATATAGATATAATACCTTCGAAACACGAACACAAATTCTGATGATGATATATCAATAATCAGAATCATCTCCGGGTGTCTAGAATGTGATTCTATATCTATCTAATATATTAAAACATCGAATATACGTTCATGACGCATATATGCAAAACCTTTAAATACTAGATTGTCCAAATCAATACAAATAAAATATTCAAATACGTATAAAATGGTTTAAATTTTCAAAGCAAAATTGTTTTCATTTGAAAAATTTACTCTTTACACTTGTTCTAGGATACTACTGATCCTATCTCTAACGAGTCATTCTAATTGGATATTACTAATCCAATATCTGATGAATTCTTTCGTATGGTTCTAACGTGTCTTGTTCTCGAGCTCTGTAAACCAAAGCTCTGATACCAACTGTAAGAACCCGTAACTTCCCCGTGAAAGAAAGAGCGGATACTTTGAGAACAACACACAAATGAACGCAGACGGAAGAACATTTCATTGCTATTACAACAATTCCACCAGATACAAGAATATACAGAGTATAAATGAATAAATTACATTCGATAAATATCAGAGATTACAATAAATTACATAGCAGCGGAAAATAATACAAAGCACAACTGAAGGTGATATACGGATACAGAGCTTTCCGGATATCATTCCAGCGAAAAACCAGGATCCTGTGAATATAAATCTGCAAAACCAAAACTACTAGCTGCCCGTGCGGAAAATTGGGGCACCCAGAGTTTAGGTTAAAATAATAAACTCCAGGTCAGTCATGTGACTGGTGCGAGAACTAAAATAGTTATTAAAACTTTATTTTAAAAGAGAGTAATTCAAGGGACCACGACGTATAACACAGAACGGGTTTCCTCCCAAGAATACCAGTGCATAACAATAAAACAACGCAATGCTTTTTCGAAAAATGAAGCTATTATAAGACCCAGGTCCCATCACACAATGCAACGCAAGCCGGAGGATAGGGTTTTACCTTATAACAGCCAAACATGCTTGGTACGTTTAAAACAAATCATTTGATACTATAATAAGTGTATAGTGTCAAAACATTTCAATCATAAATATCAATCCTAGGCGGCATGGGTACCATCTATCATGTTGCCATACTAGGCTCTACAAATAAAACCGAAATACACGGATTGGAAGTTGGATTTCCGTCATGAGTCGAGGCAAGGGGCAAGATCCTCTCCGCTTCGAGACACACTAGCAAATGCCTCGGGACTACACACTCTGGGCAACCCCGGATTCGGCTGGGCCGGTCTTCTCTTACGTTTGAGGATTAGTTAATCCTGAACACACGTTTCCCGGTCCTTACAGACCTATAATCGAGGCGCCTCATTCCAACAACCACAAAGGTGAAAAGTATATAAATGTCAGGGATGGTAAGTCACTGACACCACTAAAGCTAGAAAGAAACGTCGTGTTCTCCCAACGGTCCGTATCCCGTTTTTAACTCATACCGAGGTGTGACGCTCGCGAATTCACGTTATACACAAAGCTATGCCACGAAGGTCGTGCTTTGATCATCAACCACAAGACTTTGCTTTTCAACAGAAGCCCTGATCCATGCAACTCAGTATGCCACACAGGCAATTCATGCCATGCGATTGATATCTATCGATATATAACCTCTAAGCTCGTACGTCTTAGAGAAGGGCGTTAAGCAAGAGAATAAATTCTCCGCCGCCAAAAAGATATATATTTAACAGAAATCAATCAACACAGAATAAAATCCAATGTCAGACACACAATCCATTTACAAGTTCGTTCTGGGTCTGAACGAAACCGGAGGAACTTTCCTCGCATATCCATCGATCTCCAAGTACGTCTGGACGACCACCAACTATTTCCATCCTCTTGGGTGTACAGCCCAATCAGGATCATCAGTAATTATCCAAATGATGTGAAGACTTCCGGTCTTCAACCACCGTCTTCATCTTCGACTTATCGTCGAATCGGTTATTCAGAATGGGTATAAACCCGGACTTTCTGAACAACCCGCGTATATTAAAAACAAATGTTACACAAACTCAACATACGCCTCATTCCAATTCAGAATATTCGTTTATTCACAAAATTACATTCTTAGGGAAAGGTTCCCATTAATTTTATCCAAGATAAATTCTTTAAAATTTATCCTTTAATTCCTTTGGATGTCGTTTCAAACCAAATTATGGTTTTCCAAACTAGTCGAGATTAGCGAACCACATCGAAGTAATTATTTATTTTATTTCCCAATCCCAGCCTATTCATCCCATGAAGCAAAACTGGTAATACTCCATATCTAACACCATGGTGTTATCGGTAAAATTAATTACCATCTCACGTTCAAATCTAATTAAAGATTTAACTATCGCTTTGGAGCAAAACTGGTGATACTCCATTCTCGCTCAATTTCTAAATTTGATAATTTAGATTATCTATTCACATTTCAATCTAATTGCAGATTCATTAAAACTCCTTTTACTGGGTTAAAGAACTAATGTCATTTAAAACACAGCTCACGACAAACCCAAATCACATTCTATTTATTATCGGGTTAAAGAACTAGTGTTATTTAAAACATAGTTCACGATAAACCCAAATCACATTCTATTTATTATCGGGTTAAAGAACTAGTGTTGTTTAAAACACAGCTCACGATAAACATACAAATTAATTCTATTTAAAACCCGTTTCAAATCCAATTTATTTATTTTAAAAATAAACGGGTTTAATTTTAGTTCAAAACTAGTTCATTTCGATAAAAATCTATTTTTATATTTTCAAATATGGAATTTTTCATCCCAATTTTTCCCAAATCATTTCTTATGATTTTACACAAATTATTACTATTTTTAATAATTTTATCAAGGCCCGTACAGTCGATTTCCAACAATGGCCATCGAACTGCACTTACAGCGACCTTTTTCAAATTTGATTTGGACGTATCTCCAAATCCAACCGTTAGATTTCAAATTTATAATATTTGTTAGAAAGCTCTTTTCGATACGAACCCAACGGTTCCGGTTTTAGGAGAATGCGACGGTCGGATCTCCCGTAATGTCCGTTCGAAGTTAATGGTCGAAATTCGCGAACTGCCGCGGCGCGGCGTGTTCTATTCAGGCCATTATATTATATATATAATATATATAATATATATTTCGTCGATTTCTATTTAAAACGAATTATATAAATAGTTTTAAATCCGTTTCAAAAACAATTTCAACCTTGATTTCAAATTCAAATCAAAATTGAATTTCCTATTATAAATCCTTTTTATTTTCATTTCTATTTGATTTCAATTCAAATCGGTTTTAATTCGATTTAAATTCATTTTTATTTTCAATTCAAGTCGAATTCGTTTTCTTTTCAATTCAATTCAATTCGAATTCGTTTTCTTTTCAATTCAATTCGAAGTCGTTATATATATTCAACTCAAATCAAATTCGTTATATATTCAATTCAAATCAAATTCGTTATATATTCAATTCAAATCAAATTCGTTATATATTCAATTCAATTCGAATTCGTTTTCTATTCAATTCAAATTCGTTTTCGTTTTCTATTCAATTCAATTCGAATTCGTTTATAATCGATATAAATATCGTTCACGTCAAAATAGCGCATCCCTAATCAACACGGCTTTATATATTTCAATAACTTCGTTATTCTATTCAACAAATAAATCTATATTTTTGTCAACACATGACTAATCTCAACGAATGAGTACTGTCCACGTGTGACTATTTTTGTTATTCAATATATTTTATAAAAATTAAGGTATCTATCGTTTGATATTAAATCAGACTCCAACCGTAAATTAGTAAGAGAACGATTCCCTGAATATTAAAAACAATGCTTTATATAAATAAAAATTATAAGAGAAAGAGAAGAGCTCACCATTCATCGTTCTAGCCACTTCAGAAAACCCTCGACATGAAAATCTCGCCGCTGCCACGCCCTGACATCATCGGAGTTTGATCGGACCCGCTGCCCAGAAGCGCCGGAGCGCCGCCATCACCCACCCACGAGCGCGGCGAACTCGAGCCCCTCCATTCTCCAGAAAACGTGAGCGAACGACGGAGCTTCCAGCTCGATTTCATGCCACTTCAGGTCGTCATTTCAAATCATAGTCATCAGGAATCTAGATCTCGCTTAGCACTTCATTTTGCTTCAGAAATCTCTTGAAATGGTTGCGTGGATGTTGAGATCCGGAGTGATTTTGTTTGGAGTGGAATCCGCCGTGTATTTTGAGAGGGAGGCGCGATGTCGGGTTTGACAGTGGGTTGAGAGGGCTTAGGGTTTGACCAAGGGTATTTATATAAAATATTTTTTTATATTTAATTCAAAAAAAAAAAGTATCTTTTTATTTCGAACTCGAAACGAAACGCACCGACTATCGTCACTAGTGTTTTACCCCCATTCCGAACACAATGGGATATGTACCGTAGGCCAATTCGACTGTTACGATCAGTTTCCATTGAAATTTACATTTAAATCATTATATTGAATTTTAAACGTACATTTCAATTTACCGGGGCCACATAAGGACTCGAAAAATTCCAGAAAAATATTTTCTAGCTTCGTATTGACGATACGGTCCTAACAAAACTAGTTTCGTCGAATTCTGAGACCGTTGGAAAAATGGCCATTTTCCAGTCGATTAAAATCAACTAAAACTGGTCAAACACGTTTTCCTTTTCCACGCTCACATATTGATTCGAAAAATTATGAAATTTGGAATCTAGCAATAACTTGACATCACGGATCCAACAAAAGTGGTTTCATCAAAATCCGAGGTCGTTTGCAAAATTCCCATTTTTAAGGGCCTGAATTCCATAGCGACTATTCAGAATTTTCAACTGGACATATCTTTTGATTCCCGCTATGAAATTTCGATTTTCCGGATTCGTTGGAAAGATATCATCAAATAGATTCTATTATTTTTGGTTTCACTAAAATCCGGTTTGTTTTCCACCCGGTACGTTCAATTGAAGTTTGAAATCGAATTATCGAACCACCGCGCCATTTTCAATTCCTTTTATAATTATATATAATTATTTAAATTCTAACGACGATCTATATAACTATATACGTTCGAATTATATTCAAAATAAATTTCTTGTCGATTTTATCTAAAATAATTCATTTTAAATGTTCAAAATTCGATAAAATTGCCAAAATAAAAATTTTAAACTGGCCCAGATTTTCGGGTTGTTACAATATCGTTCACGTCAAAATGGCGTCAATCTAATCAACACGGCTTTTATATATTTCTATTTTCAAATATTCTATTTCAAATATTTCTTTTACAAATATTTCTATTTCAAAACTGGAATGAGGCCCAATCAATTTCCATAGATTTTATTTCTGTGGATTTCCATACAATGCATGAATATATCAACAACGACAAATAATCAACCATCATCCAAAGTGCATTCTACACTGTATAAGCATCAAATATAAATATTTAACGCTTATAACAGCCTGTCAATCAGTCGATCGACATACAACTAATTATTGGGATTAGTGTACGTCATATATCATCCCAATACCCGTGTGGTGTTTTCAAACAATCAAACACAGATTTTATTTGTGTAGTTGGGCGATGTGTAAAATTTATCGTCCCAATCAATATCAGTCAAATGTGTGTATATAAACAAATCGTCCGATTCGTTTATATTTATTTATTTTAAATACACGTTAAAATTTTTATTTTTCCACTATAAAATATTTTAACTATATAAATATTTTATTTCTTTTCACATCCCATCACACAATCAACTACACATCAAAATCAAACAAACAAGCAAACAAGCCGTCCATGGTCTGTGGACGACGGGTGTCGGGTGCTACTAAACACCGTCTGCATCCTAGTATATATTTCAACTAGAAAAATAAATAAAAGGTGAGGAGTTCTCACCTTTGCATTCCACTTCTCCATTTTATATTTCTGAACGGTTCAAATTTGGATTTGCTTTCCACCCACTCCATCGCAACCCTTTTCACGCTGTTCATATCAAAAATCATATTTTTAATATGATGGTTTATATATAAAAATCATATCATTACATCGCTACTTCGTTATAAAAATAATATTTTCATATCGTTCTTCTTCTAATAAAGATTATATTTTTATAACTCTACCTAAATAAAAATAATATTTTTATATCTTCTATAATATATAGATCATATTTTTAATACTATACTTATATAAAAATTATATTTTTAATATTTCTACTATACAAAAATTATATTTTTATTACTCATACTATATAAAAATTATATTTTTATTATGCCACATGTATAAAAATTATATTTTTAACTTTTCTATATTATAAAAATTATATTTTCAACCTTCCTACATATTAAAAAGTAACAATCTAACCCTTTTATGTAGAAAAATCATATCTTTACTAAATTAAAATCTCCCTTTTATAGCGATGAATATAATTTAAAGATCGCACCTTTATATCGTCTTTCACATATTAAAAAATCAAATCTTTATGATATTAAAAATCATAACTTTATAATATTAAAAATCATTTCTTTCTATTGTGAAAAATCAAAGCTTTATGTGATTGAAAAAAAAGAAAAAAATCAAAGCTTTTCATAAACTTAAAATCAAAAAGGGGGCAAGAACTTACAGCGGAGGGGGGGTTTGCTTCGTGGGTGCTTGCTGGGGCTGAGGTGGGTCGGGGAGGTGCTACAGGGCGGCAGTGGGCTCCAGGGGAGGTGCGGTTTGGGTGGCTCGCGGGTTTCAGGCGCTGGGTGGTTCGAACCAAGGAGGGGGTTGAGGGGCATTAGGGTTGTAACACCCCGTAAATCAGTTAATACTAATATTCACAAATGAAAGAATAATTAATTTCAAATATAAGAATATTGGTAAACGGGCTGCGCCATTGTGTTCGTCTCGGAAAAATACGCGAAATAGAGTCCGAAATTTTGTGAATCGGAGTTCGTATGACCGAGATATGGCCTCGAGAAGTTTCACGAAAAATTCAAATTTTAAAACAGATTTCAAAAACACAGAAATGGAGGCAGGCGGGAAAACTCCCGCCCAGACCAGGTCGACCTGGGGGTCGACTTGGGAGTCGACCTGGGGGGGGCCAGGTCGACACTAGAGTCGACCTGGGTGTCGACCTCCCTGGTCGAGCCCAGGTGACCTGGGTGCATCTGGTTGGGTTTTCGGGCTGTGTTTTGAAGGCTGGATGAAATCTAATGGCTCTAATCTATTCTAGGGTAAATCTAATGGCCTAAATGCATCCTAACATCTATAAATAAGTGGGTAGACTCTAACCCTAAATCACTTGAAAAATTGGAGAGCTACCGACATGCCGTTGCCATGGAGTTCAGCATAGCCGTCACAAACTAAAGAAGAAGGAGAAAGCCTAGTCTACAACTAAATCTACTCAACAAACAAATTAAATCAAAGACTCTTTCTATTTCTCTTCTTTAAATTGTGAGTATGATGATTCTCACAATGTTATTATAAAATAATTCGATTAAGTTATGAATGGATCACAAGAAAGTGATGTGAATTGTAATGGTAAATTCTATATTGTGGATCTCTTGTTATGTTATTATGTTGTCATATATTGTAAATTATATGTTGTAAATTATCCTATGCTATGCCATGCTATGATGAAAATCATGCTATGCTATGTTATGCTATCATACTATGCTATGTGTAAATCATGCTATGTTATGTCATAAATCTTATATATGTTGTAGATCTCATGTTAACACATATGTTGGAAATCCATAAGTTATATGATTATGATATCATATTAAGTTGTGTTGAATCGTACAAGTTGTAAAATCATGATGTTGTTATTTATGCAAATTGGATCATGTTTTAAAGTTTATGTTTTTTTCTAAAAATTAAATGGATCATGATTATGGGAATTTGCCTATTAAGTTAGGTGTACCCATATACATGAATCCACAGTTTAAATTGGATCTTGAATATGGGAATTTGCCTATTAAGTTAGGTGTACCCATATGCATGAATCTATGACTAAATGAATTTTTATTATGGGAATTTGCCTATTGAGTTAGGTGTACCCATATAAACCCATATTGTTAGATTAGATGACGTTGATTCACACATGTTCCTATGCAAGTATATGAAATTTGATTGAGATCATATTATGTGAATTATGAACAAGTTGACATCTTTAGATCCATGACATGTATAATCCTATGCAAGTTGTACATATGCAAGTTTCACCCCTTATTATGATTCATTTAGTCATATATACATGTTGTTATTGTGATAATCTCTTTTATGCTATGAGTTAGACTATTCGAGTCTAATATATATTTTGCAAATAAACGTTCAAACGTGGGGTAGGGGTGATATTAGGAATTAATAAATTGGGTGCAATTTTGTATGATTTTGCACGCCTTGAATGGATGTCCATAATTGAGTCAATTATGGACATTGTTGAAATTTGGAATTAATTAATAATTCAAGTAGGGAATTATTAAAATTGGGGAAAGTGGATTATTAATAATAATCAATGCTTAGGACACGAGGTTGGACCCGTTTGTGACGTAAACCTGCCCGGACCCGCCCGGCAAATCCAGTAGTCACAAATGTCGGCCCAATGTGAGAGGTCCTAGGCCCAAACTAAAGCATAACAGTTGTAAAGACACGAGGTTAGACTCTTTTATGGTATAAGACTGCCCGGACCCGCCAGGTAAATCCAGCTGCCATAAATGCCAGTCTAATGTGAGAGGTCTTTATGAGGTTATGGCCTTAATGAATTAAGAAATACTTAGCCAGATAATCATGTAAGGTGGGACATGGGGGTTAAGTAGGTGCCTTGGGTGGCATGAGGAATCTAGTGGTTGCCTTTAGAGGCATTTGAAATACGATTAGACTTAACCAAATACACATGTAAATGAACATGACTAAGTGGTTAAGTGGATGGACTAATGGGACAAGCTTAGGTGGAATGCTTGTGGGAAATAATGGCGGCCCATTTCAACCAGTATCCCAAAACGTATCTTTGTGGGCTCGACCCAAGTCGAGGACGGGACACGCATACTGGGTTTGACTATAAGAGGCCAAAACAGGGAGCGGTGGCAACGCAAGTCCAACGGGTTTCATATGCGTGTGTGGACCCGGGCTGGTAGGTAAGACGTTGTTGCATCGTGTAGGTATAAGCCGTGCATCTCCGTTATATCGGGTTGCCACTTTAGGGGAATGATACACCCAACTGTGGGGCCAGCACGGGTATCTACGAGTAGGGAGCCGATCGAAAAATGGAAAGTGGGGTACACCTTGTGGAGATAGGGGCAGGCGGCACCTATGTAGTCAGCTAGGAGTACGTAAAGCCATTAAGACAGTTTCTAAGTGAAGCTAAGTGGGATCAATCTTTAGGGTGACTGGTGTGGTGCAGTATAGTGTTTATCCTTTAGTATTTAGGAGCGCCTATAACGTTTCCTTTAGTGATTGTCTATGTCCTTAATCTGCTCTTTCATAGACATTTCCTTGTTTTCCAGCTTATGCCTTAGTCCAGTTATTTTGATAATAGTATTGTAGAATTATCATACTCGCCAGACTTTATGTCTGACCCCCTCTTTTCCATCGTTTTTTTCCTTCAGGTCCTCAGGTTGGGCCAAGTTCTAGTGGAGTCTAGTTGGATCGCTTATCTCTTGGAAAGCTTGGACTGCAGAAGTAAAGTCCATCTTGTTATCTTTCTTTTTAATGGCTATTTATTGTAATGGGATTATGTATTTTGTTTTTGTGAAGATGGATATTGTACTTGGTTATGATCTATGGTTTTATGATGGAACAGACATATTTAATTTCCGCTGCAATAAAATGAAGTTTTAGATTTTCAAGTGCTATTTATTATCTGTCTTGTTGTAATTTCTCTGTTCTATATTCACTTATGACCTCCATGGAAGTTAATGCATTCCCCTGGTGAGTGACATTAATGGACGTGGAGTGTTACACGTGGTATCAGAGCATAAGGTTACCAGAACAGATAAATTTTTAGAAAAATATTTTTCTAAAGTATTTTTGGAAGAAGTGCTTTCAAAAACATGTTATTTAGAGAGAGTTTTTATGAAAAACATAATCCCAAATAGCCATATCCTTATCTTTATCTTTCGAATTCTCCATTTTGAATCTTTCCTTTTTCGTTTCAGCATGGCTGAAGATCTTAATCTCCCAGAAGGTGTGACGGTTCCAGGGTGGTTTAGGAGATATTTGGAGGCTAGGGCCACCACTGCAGGCCCAGCAGATGCTCCTCCACCCCCAGTTTCACCCATTCCTCCCCCTCCTCCTCGTGTTGACACTTTTGCAAAGACGTGCAAGGAATTTAAGGCTATGGGAGGAAAAACTTTTCAAGGGACTGAGACGTTTGTGGAGGCCAGAGACTGGCTTAAGGAGACTGAGGAATTGTTGGATATCTTTGAAGTGGAAGATGGGAGGAAAGTCCGTTTAGCTGCTTGGTTAATGAAGGGAGAGGCCTCGTTTTGGTGGGAGGTCACTAACGGGGAACGTCCAGTTGATTCATGGGCGGATTTCAGACGAAGGTTTGAGGCAAAGTTTCTTTCAAGGGCAGAGGAGAATTTAAATATGGAAAAATTCTTGACATTAAAGCAAGGGAGCTTATCAGTGAAGGAATATGTCAATAAATTTAATCAGTTAGCAAGGTTTGGCTTGGAGTTGGTGAACACGCCAGAGAAGAAAGCTTTGAGGTTCGTTAGAGGCTTGAATGAACCGTTGCAAGGGTTGGCTATGACCCACATCCCTATGGGAGCCACCTTTGAAAGGCTAGTAGAAATGGCACTTATGCATGAGGATAAGGCAGTTGAAAAGAAAGGGGATCAGAAGAAACCCCAACAGCAAAATAAGAAGGGTGGTAAAAACAATAATGGCAAAGGGAAGAAGAGATGCTTCAATTGTGGGACGCCTGGCCATCTCAGCAAAGATTGTAGAAAGAAAAAGAAGACTGGTTGTTTTCATTGTGGAGATGCGGGACATTCGGTGAAGGACTGCCCAAAGAAGGGGCAGAGGGCAGGGTCTACCTCGGGAGGACAGGTGCAGGCTCTTATGGCACCAGGGCAGGCAAGGGGGCAAGTTCAGGCTATTGCAGCCCCACCGCTGCAAGAAAGAGGTAGAACAATTTCTATTGAAAGCTTAGTTTTTCTGTTTGATCATCCTGTCTGTACCTTATTCGATTCTGGCGCATCTCATTCGTTTATCTCTGCATCATTAGTTGAATTACTGCACTTGAACACCAGTTTAGTAGAGGATCCCTTGGTTGTTTCAAATCCAATTGGGGGTTCGGCTCATTTGACCATGATATGTTTGGATTTGAAAATCTCTATACTTAGCGTTGAATTTAGATGTGATGCTTATGTATTGGGCTTCACGGGCTATGGGCTAATTTTAGGAATGGATTGGTTATCTAGAAATGGGGCCATTCTTGATTGTGAAAGGAGAGTAGTTAGGCTTGTGACTCGCCATGGTAACACTCTCGACATCTTTTGTAATCCCATAGATTCCGTTATGATGAGTTATCTCGAATCGCTTGACGCGTCTGTAGAGAATCTGCGATCGGCAGAGGTGGTCCGGGAATATCCGGATGTGTTTGAGGAGGTGAAGGGCTTACCTCCAATGCGGGAGATAGACTTTCGAATTTATCTTGTGGATAATGCTAAACCCGTATCTTTGCCAGTGCGCCACATGGCTCCTCGTGAAAGGAGGGAACTCAATAAGCAGGTGAAGGAGTTGCTTGAGAAGGGGTTCATAAGACGTAGTATATCGGAGTGGGGTGCTCCAGTAGTATTTTCTACAAAGGCGGATGGGTCCCTTAGACTTTGTGTGGACTATAGAGAACTAAACAAGCTTACTAAAAAGAACCGACACCCACTTCCGAGGATTGACGATCTCTTTGATCAGTTAGTTAGCGCCTCAGTGTTTTCGCAGTTGGACTTAGCCACTGGCTTTCATCAACTGAGAGTGGCTGAGGATAGTATAGATAAGACTGCTTTTAGGACTCCTGACGGATTCTATGAATGGCTAGTGATGCCCTTTGGTTTGACAAACGCCCCCGCATATTTTGTTGATTTGATGAGTAGGGTGTTTAGGGAGTAACTTAACAAATTTGTGGTAGTCTTTGTGGATGACATCTTAGTCTTTTCTAAGAATGAAGAAGAGCATGCCCTACATCTTAGGGAAGTGTTGGAAACCCTTCGAGCGCATAACCTTAAGGAAAAATTTTCTAAGTGTCACTTCTGGAGGAAAGAAGTACAGTTCTTAGGGCACGTGGTTTCCAAGGAAGGGATAGCAGTGGATCCCGCAAAGGTGGTGGCCATCCAAGATTGGAAGGTCCCTAAAAATGTAACCGAAGTAAGAAGTTTCTTGGGGTTGGCTGGCTATTATAGGAAGTTTATCAAAGACTTCGCAAAAATATCAGCTCCATTAACACGGTTAACAAAGAAGAACCTGGTTTTTACGTGGGACGAAGATTGTGATGATGCGTTCCAACGTTTAAAGAGAGCCTTAACTTCAGCCCCAGTCTTAGTGCTTCCAGACGAGAATAAACTGTTTACCGTCTATACTGATGCTTGTGGGACGGGACTTGGCGCGGTCCTCATGCAAGAGGGAAGAGTAATAGCCTATGGTGGAAGGCAGTTGAGGGTTCATGAAAAGAATTACCCTACGCATGACCTTGAGTTAGCCGCAATTGTTTTCGCGCTTAAGTCTTGGCGTCACTATCTTCTTGGTGAGAAATTTGAACTGTTCACTGACCACAAATCATTAAAATACTTATTCTCTCAGAAGGATTTGAATTTAAGGCAGCAACGGTGGATGGAATTCTTAGCCTCCTACGATTTTGAAATAGCATATACCCCGGGCAAGGGTAACGTGGTAGAAGACGCCTTAAGTAGGAAAAGGTTGTCCTTGAGTCCGTTGTTTGTTGAACGACGAAGCTTAGAATTCATCTCCATGTTTCACTTTAGACCCTCCGTTGACCTAGTACCTGGTTTGTTAGCATCCTTGGAGGTTAGACCTACACTTCTAGGACGAGTTGGTGAGGCACAGCAAGACGACCCACAGTTGGTTGAGATAGTAGAAAAGCTCAAAGGAGGGGAGTCGTCTAGCCATCTTCGTAGGTATACCCTAGACGATAAGGGTTGGTTACGAAGGGATAATAGACTTTGTGTCCCACAAGACGAAGACTTAAGGAAGGCCATTCTTGATGATGCTCATCGCTCAAAGATGGCCATTCATCCCGGCGGAGACAAGATGTACAAAGATATGAAGCGGGTTTTCTTTTGGGCCGGTATGAAAAAGGATGTGGCCGAGTACGTCGTTAGATGCTTGGTGTGCCAACGAGTAAAAGCGGAACAAAAGAAACACGGTGGGTTGCTTCACCCATTGGAAGTTCCACTATGGAAATGGGAAAGCGTCTCAATGGATTTTGTGGATGGATTACCAAGATCAAGGAAGGGTAATACGGGGATTTGGGTTATAGTAGATAGACTTACTAAGAGCGCCCATTTTATTCCCGTGAAAAGTAAGAGGACTGCTCCGTGGTTGGCTTCTGTATACATTAAAGAGATAGTTCGTTTGCACGGTATTCCTTCTAGTATAGTAAGCGACCGTGATCCCATCTTCACTAGCGAATTTTGGAAGAGTTTACAAGAGGCGGTAGGGACTCAGCTATGTTTGAGCACCGCATATCATCCTCAGACGGACGGCCAGACTGAGAGGGTGAATCGTATTCTAGAGGATCTTTTAAAGCTTTGTATCCTAGACTTTGGGGGCACATGGGAAGAGCACCTTCCGTTGGTAGAATTCGCATATAATAATAGCTTTCAGTCTAGTATTGGCATGGCACCTTTCGAAGCTCTTTATGGAAGGCCTTGCCGTTCGCCTACATGTTGGTGGGAATCTACCGATAAAATCCTACTTGGGCCCGATATGGTTAGGGAAACCTCGGAGAAGAATGATTTGATTCGAAGGAGGACGAAAGCAGCACAAGATAGGCAGAAATCGTATGCTGATAAGAGGAGGACAGATCTTGAGTTTGACATTGGGGACATGGTTTTTATCAAAGTATCTCCGTTACGGAATGTTGTTCGCTTTGGGTCCGTTGGGAAATTAGCGCCAAGGTTTGTAGGGCCGTTTCCTATAAAAGACAGGATTGGAAAGATGGCGTATAGGGTGGAGTTGCCTGAGAAACTTAGTGGAGTACACGACGTATTCCATGTATCACATTTGAGGAAGTGTTTGCACAAGACCGCGGAGGTGGTAGAGCTGAGCTTGCTTAAAGAGGTGGAAATAGAGCGTGATGCAACAATTAGACGAGCTCCTACATGCATTCTTGGGTCGGAGATCAAAAAGTTGAGGAATCGAGTGGTCAGACTAGTTAAAGTGCAATGGGGAGATGATGAGAGCAACGCTACTTGGGAGACAGAAGAGAAGATGCGTTCGTTGTACCCTTTTCTTTTTGAGGGTATGTCTTTTAATTTCTCCTTTATCGCTTAGCTTATCTTATCTTATCTTTAGTATGTCCTCTCATTAGTATCTTTGACCTTTAGTTAGGATAATCCTATGGTTGAAACATGTGTTTGAGACATGTTATGTATGATGGATGCAAAATGGATGCAAGTGTTTGCTAGTGGTTGCTCGTGGATGCATATATACACACACTTTAGGCACTAGATCGGCTCAGTCACTACATATTGCATATTGCATAAATGAATGTATTTAGTATAATGGATGTATAATGGTTGTACCATCATATAGATGCTGCATTCGGTTGAATGGATGTGCACGCATATAGAAGTAATATGTAAGCGATTAGGATCTTTTGCATACATAATGGATGCATGGCACTATCATGAATTGCATCAAGGAGGTCAACTGAATCAGTGGACCGCCTGATTTTGCATTAGATACGGACATATACACACACTATGCATTTAAACATAAAAGCATTAGAAGTCTATAAGGACAGTGGAAGCCAGTGTTTGATGATTGAGTAGATGGTTGATTGGATGTTAGGTTAAACATTCTTCTTGACTTGAAGATTTCGGGGTCGAAATCCTTTAAGGAGGGGAGAATGTAACACCCCGTAAATCAGTTAATACTAATATTCACAAATGAAAGAATAGTTAATTTAAAATATAAGAATATTGGGAAACTGGCTGCGCCATTGTGTTCGTCTCGGAAAAATACGCGAAATAGAGTCCGAAATTTTGTGAATTGGAGTTTGTATGACCGAGATATGGCCTCGAGAAGTTTCACGAAAAATTCAAATTTTAAAACAGATTTCAAAAACACAGAAATGGAGGCAGGCGGGAAAACTCCCGCCCAGACCAGGTCGACCTGGGGGTCGACTTGGGAGTCGACCTGGGGGGGGGCCAGGTCGACACTAGAGTCGACCTGGGTGTCGACCTCCTTGGTCGAGCCCAGGTGACCTGGGTGCATCTGGTTGGGTTTTCGGGCTGTGTTTTGAAGGCTGGACGAAATCTAATGGCTCTAATCTATTCTAGGGTAAATCTAATGGCCTAAATGCATCCTAACATCTATAAATAAGTGGGTAGACTCTAACCCTAAATCACTTGAAAAATTGGAGAGCTACCGACATGCCGTTGCCATGGAGTTCAGCGTAGCCGTCACAAACTAAAGAAGAAGGAGAAAGCCTAGCCTACAACTAAATCTACTCAACAAACAAATCAAATCAAAGACTCTTTCTATTTCTCTTCTTTAAATTGTGAGTATGATGATTCTCACAATGTTATTATAAAATAATTCGATTAAGTTATGAATGGATCACAAGAAAGTGATGTGAATTGTAATTGTAAATTCTATATTGTGGATCTCTTGTTATGTTATTATGTTGTCATATGATGTAAATTATATGTTGTAAATTCTCCTATGCTATGCCATGCTATGATGAAAATCATGCTATGCTATGTTATGCTATAATGTTATGCTATGACTAAATCATGCTATGTTATGTCATAAATCTTATATAAGTTGTAGATCTCATGTTAACACATATGTTGGAAATCCATAAGTTATATGATTATGATATCATATTAAGTTGTGTTGAATCGTACAAGTTGTAAAATCATGATGTTTTTATTTATGCAAATTGGATCATGTTTTAAAGTTTATGTTTTTTCTAAAAATTAAATGGATCATGATTATGGGAATTTTCCTATTAAGTTAGGTGTACCCATATACATGAATCCACAATTTAAATTGGATCTTGAATATGGGAATTTGCCTATTAAGTTAGGTGTACCCATATGCATGAATCTATGACTAAATGAATTTTTATTATGGGAATTTGCCTATTGAGTTAGGTGTACCCATATAAACCCATATTGTTAGATTAGATGACGTTGATTCACACATGTTCCTATGCAAGTTTATGAAATTTGATTGAGATCATATTATGTGAATTATGAACAAGTTGACATCTTTAGATCCATGACATGTATAATCCTATGCAAGTTGTACATATGCAAGTTTCACCCCTTATTATGATTCATTTAGTCATATATACATGTTGTTATTGTGATAATCTCTTTTATGCTATGAGTTAGACTATTCGAGTCTAATATATATTTTGCGAATAAACGTTCAAACGTGGGGTAGGGGTGATATTAGGAATTAATAAATTGGGTGCAATTTTGTATGATTTTGCACGCCTTGAATGAATGTCCATAATTGAGTCAATTATGAACATTGTTGAAATTTGGAATTAATTAATAATTCAAGTAGGGAATTATTAAAATTGGGGAAAGTGGATTATTAATAATAATCAATGCTTAGGACACGAGGTTGGACCCGTTTGTGACGTAAACCTGCCCGGACCCGCCCGGCAAATCCAGTAGTCACAAATGTCGGCCCAATGTGAGAGGTCCTAGGCCCAAACTAAAGCATAACAGTTGTAAAGACACGAGGTTAGACTCTTTTATGGTATAAGACTGCCCGGACCCGCCCGGCAAATCCAGCTGCCATAAATGCTAGTCTAATGTGAGAGGTCTTTATGAGGTTATGGCCTTAATGAATTAAGAAATACTTAGCCATATAATCATGTAAGGTGGGACATGAGGGTTAAGTAGGTGCCTTGGGTGGCATGAGGAATCTAGTGGTTGCCTTTAGAGGCATTTGAAATACGATTAGACTTAACCAAATACACATGTAAATGAACATGACTAAGTTGGTTAAGTGGATGGACTAATGGGACAAGCTTAGGTGGAATGTTTGTGGGAAATAATGGGGGCCCATTTCAACCAGTATCCCAAAACTTATCTTTGTGGGCTCGACCCAAGTCGAGGACGGGACACGCATACTGGGTTTGACTATAAGAGGCCAAAACAGGGAGCAGTGGCAACGCAAGTCCAACGGGTTTCATATGCGTGTGTGGACCCGGGCTGGTAGGTAAGACGTTGTTGCATCATGTAGGTATAAGCCGTGCATCTCCGTTATATCGGGTTGCCACTTTAGGGGAATGATACACCCCACTGTGGGGCCAGCACGGGTATCTACGAGTAGGGAGCCGATCGAAAAATGGAAAGTGGGGTACACCTAGTGGAGATAGGGGCAGGCGGCACCTATGTAGTCAGCTAGGAGTACGTAAAGCCATTAAGACAGTTTCTAAGTGAAGCTAAGTGGGATCAATCTTTAGGGTGACTGGTGTGGTGCAGTATAGTGTTTATCCTTTAGTATTTAGGAGCGCCTATAACGTTTCCTTTAGCGATTGTCTATGTCCTTAATCTGCTCTTTCATAGACATTTCCTTGTTTTCCAGCTTATGCCTTAGTCCAGTTATTTTGATAATAGTATTGTAGAATTATCATACTCGCCAGACTTTATGTCTGACCCCCTCTTTTCCATCGTTTTTTTTCCTTCAGGTCCTCAGGTTGGGCCAAGTTCTAGTGGAGTCTAGTTGGATTGCTTATCTCTTGGAAAGCTTGGACTGCAGAAGTAAAGTCCAGCTTGTTATCTTTCTTTTTAATGGCTATTTATTGTAATGGGATTATGTATTTTGTTTTTGTGAAGATGGATATTGTACTTGGTTATGATCTATGGTTTTATGATGGAACAGACATATTTAATTTCCGCTGCAATAAAATGAAGTTTTAGATTTTCAAGTGCTATTTATTATCTGTCTTGTTGTAATTTCTCTGTTCTATATTCACTTATGACCTCCATGGAAGTTAATGCATTCCCCTGGTGAGTGACATTAATGGACGTGGAGTGTTACAAGGGTTTCGAGGGGAGGAAGGGGCATGGCCGCGTCAACGTCGGGGGGAGGAGATGGAGGCGGCACCTCCTCTAAGGGCGCGAGCGATCGCCTGTGGGGGGGCGCGTCAATCCATCATCTCCCATTTTTATTTTTATTTTCTTTCTGAAAATCGATTTCAACGATAAAGGGGGGCCTGAGAGTAGATAAGGAGGAGAGAGGGGTATTCTATTTTTCATTTATTTAATTACTTACTTTCAAAAAGTAACTTTTATTTTCGAACTCGAAATCGAACCCACCGCCTGTCGTCCATAGCTAATTACCCCCATTTCGAACACAATGGGATATGTATCGTAGGCTAATTCGATTGTTTCGTTCAGTTTTCGTCAAAATCAAAATATAACTCTATATATTGAATTTGAACGCTCATTTCAATTTACTGGGGTCACATGCTAACTCGAAAAATTCCAGAAAAAATATTTCCTAGCTTCGTATTGACGATACGGTCCTAACAAAACTAATTTCGTCAAATTCTGAGACCGTTTGAAAAATGGCCATTTTTCAGTCGATTAAAATCAACTAAAACTAGTCAAACGCGTTTTCCTTTGCCACACTCACATATTGATTCGAAAAATTATGAAATTTGAAATCTAGCAATAACTTGACATCACAGACCCAAAAAAAGTGGTTTCGTCGAAATCTGAGGTCGTTTGCAAAATTTCCATTTTTAAGGGCCTGAATTCCATAGCGACTATTCTGAATTTTCAACTGGGCATATCTTTTGATTCGGCTATGAAATTTCAATTTTTCAGATTCGTTGGAAAGATATCCTCATTTAGATTCTAATATTTTCGGTTTCGCCAAAATCCGGTTTATTTTGCACCCGGTACGTTCAATTGAATTTTGAAATCGAATTATCGAACTACCGCGCCATTTTCAATCCTTTTATAATTTAAAATAAATATTATATTCTAACGACGACGTATATAAATATATACGTTATAATTCTATTCAAAATAAATTTCTCGTCATTTTTATTTAAAATATTCATTTTAAATATTCAAAATTCATTAAAATTGCCAAAATAAAAATTTTAATTGGCCCAGATTTTCGGGTCATTACAATTTTTCAGTGAAATAATTACAATTAAAAATCTATAATTGCACTTTTGACACGAGGTTAGGTTGCATTTGTAGTGGAAGTCTTCCCGGACCCAACCGGCATATCCAGCGGCCACTAATGTTGAACCTAACATGAGAGGTCTAAGTGCGCAAATACGAAGCGGGCTATGACACGAGGTTAAACCCAACTTGTGGGATAAGTTTGCCCGGACCCGATCGGCATGTCCAACATCTGCATGTTATAGGCCTAATGTATGGAAGTCTGCCCGGACCCGACCGACATATCCAGCAGCCACTAATGTTGAACCTAATGTGAGAGGTCTAAGTGCGTAAATACGAAGCAGGCTATGACATGAGGTTAAGCCCAACTTGTGGGATAAGTCTGCCCGGACCCGACCGGCATGTCCAGCATCTGCAAGTTGTAGGCCTAATGTGGTATCAGAGCTCTGGTTTGCTCAAATCTTTGGGGTACAACTCGTTAGAACTGAACAAAAACTCATCAGATATTGGATTAGTAATATCTAATAAGAATACTCATTAGAGATATGATCAGTAGTATCCTAGAATGAGAAAACTCATTAGAGATAGAGTTAGTAATGCCCTAGAATGAGTTCAGGGTAAAAAGTCTATAATTAACGTATTTGTGATTATATATATAATCCAATATTAGAAAATATGATTTTGGTATATAAAAGTTATATATATTTGAAAAGTTAATCAACTAATAAAGTTATTGAAACCAATAATAAAAATGAAAATTGAATTGGTTAATTTAACGACTTTAAGCTTCGTTCCTTTTCGAGGATGAAAAGATTTTAAGTGGGGGAGATTGTAACAACCTGGAATTTTGGAACCAATTTAAAATTTTTATTTTAGAAATTTTTATGGATTTTGAATATTTTAAATTATTTATTTTAAATAATAACGACTAAAAATTTATTTTAATCGAAGTTAAAACGAATAAATTTTATTTAAATTATAAAAGGAGTTAGAAATAGCGCTATAATTTAAAATTTTGATTTTAAACTTTAACTGAATGTGCATGATTCAAAATAAATCGTATTTTGGTGAAACCAAAAATATTAGAATCTATTTAAAAATATTTTTCCAATGAATCTGAAAAATTGAAATTTCATAGCGGGAATCAAAAGTTATACCCAGTTTAAATTTTAGAATAGTCGTTGTAGAATATATATATATATATATATTAATATTAAAAAAAGACATTTTACAAACGGCCTCCGTTTTTGACGAAACCACTTTTGTTGGAACCGTAATGTCAAATTATTACTAGGTTTCAAATTTCATAATTTATGTGAGCATGGCAAAAGAATTTCAGTCAAATCGGATCGACCAGAAAATGGCCATTATTCAAACGGTCTCGTAATTTGACGAAATTAGTTTTGTTAGGACCGTTACACCAAACAAAGCCAGAAATAATTTTTATGGAATTTTTAGAGTCCGTATGTGGCCCAAGTGATTTTAAATATACGATGGAATTAATTTAATAAATGATTTAAATATTAAATTAAATAAAATAGGCTCAAAACAACCGTTTGGGCTGACGAACCTATCTCATTGCATCCGGAACAGGGGCAATTTGCTAGGGACAATTTCTGCTGGACTGTAATTGGAGTTGTTGTGAGATTACGGATTTATTTGCAAAATTACAATTTAATATTATAAATAATAGAATTAAAAACCCTAACCTAATTTAATTCTTCAAAGTAGCTGTCGCTACAGTCCTCAATGGCCAGAATCGTACGAAACATTTTCCTCAGTTTGTATTTGATCCATTCAACAAAATTCATAGGTTTTAAATGGAAATCTGAAGAGTAAAGTGAGGTCTTCAAAACCATACGGTTTTGATCGGAATTCCTTAGGCGATTTGTGAGGATTTTGCCCTTAAAGGAGGATGGTTTGACTGGTTTTCGAGAGGATGCGGTGGGCCGAGCTCGTGGCTGTTGTGGGTGGCGGATGGCGTCGGAGCGGGCTTCGAAGTGAGGAGGTTTGATCGGTGTAACAGCGAATGGACGGTGGTGCGTGAGGAAGGAGAGAGCATGAGGATTGGGTTCCTGAAGTTCATGCATGGGAACGAGGAGAGGAACGCGGTGTAGAAGATGCTGACGTGGCAGATGTGGATTGGTGGGAATTTGTTTTTAGTCATTTATATTATTTAAAAGTCATACACTTAAAACATGTATAACTCTCTCATACAATATCAGAATCGAACGATTTTCGAAGCGTTGAAATCGTGAGGACGAGATCTATGCAATGGAACTGACCAGGACCAAAACTGAGCACTTTGAAAATTCAGATAAAATCATGATGAGATTTCTATTTTAAAATAAAATTATTTATTTATTTCACTGCGTAATTTATATTCATTCTATATAAAATTCATGTTGATGTTATGTATATATTTATTTCAGTATTGATTGTTTTATGATTGCGATGAATCATTGAATTGATCTGTGTGTCTCATCTTTGTTAAAATAAGACTGTTATAAAAAAATGATATCATGTTTGTTAAATTTAGATTAACGATAGAATTTCACTTCTATCGTTAACATGAAGTATTGTTTATTAAATTTAGATTAACGACAAAATTTCACTTTTATCGTTAACATAAAGTATTGTTTGCTAAATTTAGATTAACGATAAAATTTCACTTTTATCGTTAACATGAAATATTTTTGTTAAATTTAGATTAACGATAAAATTTCACTTTTATTGTTAACATAAATCGATGTTTTGTCAAATTTAGATTAACAAATAAATATTCATTTATATGTCATTAATACACATAGAAAATTGTTAACAAATAAATATTCATTTATTTGTCACTAATACACATAGAAAATTGTTAACAAACAAATATTCATTTATTTGTCATTAATACACATAGGAAATTGTTAACAAAGAAATATTTATTTATTTGTCATTAATATACATGGAAAATTGTTTACAAATGAAACATTCATTTATCTGTCATTAGCACATATAGTAGATTGTTTACAAATAAATCATTCTTTTATTTGTTATGTAGAATACAGAGAAAATTGTATACAAATAAATTGTTCATTTATTTGTCCTGGAAATACATAGAAAATATAAACGAATAAAATATTCTTTGTTTGTTATTAGAATACATAGAAAATGTAAACAAATAAATTATTCATTTATTTGTCATTGGAATACATAGGAAAATTTTTGTAAATAAATATGTCATTTATGTAGAAACGTATGTTAATATAAAAATGTCATTTGATTTAGAAATGTCATGTTGAATAAAAATATCCAATATTTGAAAAAATTATTTACATTAAAATTTACTTTTTAATGTAAATGAATCATTAATAAGATTCATTGTTTGAAATGTTTTTACATTTCAATGTACATTTTTTTTAATGGATCATTAAAAATGATCAATATTTGAAAACGAAAATATGTTAACATAAAAAAAATTCACATTTTTGTTGTGTAATAAAAGTGATCATTATTTTAAATGAAATATCACTTTTGGTCATTCTGTTGAACTAGAGTTTTTTTTTAACATAAATGAAATATCACTTTTTGGTTATTATGTTGATGTTGAACTAGAGTTTTCAACATAAACAAAATAAACATTTTTGGTCATTTGTTTGAATTAAAATATTCAACATAAATGAAATACACACTTTTGTCGTTTTGTTGAACTAAAATTTTCAACAGAATGAAATATACATTTTTGTCCTTTTGTTGAATTAGAGTATTTCAACAAAAATGAAAGGAACCATTTTGATCACTTTGTCAAATTAAAATAGAAAATTAGTTAAACAAAAGTCCTTATTTTTGTTTATTGAACTTATGACACCAAAAATGGACATTTGGGTTTAATAGAAAACTAGTTAAACAAAAATCCTTATTTTTGTTTATTGAACTTGTGTCACCAAGAATGAAATTTGTGTTAATAGGAAAATGGTTAAATAGAGAGAAATGTTCATGTTTTTAATCAAAACATGAATACATTAAAATATACAATTTTAATGTCAAGAGAGTAAATAGAGAAAATTGTTCATGTTTTTAATCAAAACATGAATTCATTAAAATATACAAATTTTAATGTTAAGAATGTGAATAGAAATAAAAGTTGCATTTTTTATAAGTCATGTTAGAGACAAATAGAGCATAGAATCATAAGTTATATCTTTATTTACATTTTAGTGTAATAAAATGATAGATTGAAAAGTTATATTTTTATTTGCATTTTAGATGTAAGTCAAAACATAGATTGAAAGTTACATTTGTATTTACACTTTAGATGTAAATAAAAAGATTAGATTAAAATTTACATTTTAGATGTAAATAAAAAGATTTTATCAAAAGTGACATTTTGATTCACATTTTAGAAGTAACAAAAAGAGTAGATTGAAATGTTATACTGTCAAATTAGAAGTAACAAAAAGAGTAGATTGAAATGTTATATTTTTACTATCAAATTAGAGACAAAAAAAATAGAATCAAAAGTTATTTTTATTTACATTTTTGATGTAAATAAAAAGAATAGATTTTAATATTACATTTTTATGTCATTTTAGATGCGATAAAAAGAATAGATTTTAATGTTACATTTTTATCGTCATTTTAGAAGCGTTAAAAAGAAGAGATTTTAATGTTACATTTTTTTAGTGTAATAAAAGATTTAATAAAGGATTACATTTTTCAGTGTAATAAAAGAATATAAAAAGTTTACATTTTGATGTAATACAAAAAGTTTACATTTTGATGTAATACAAAAAGTTTACATTTTGATGTAATATAAAAAGTTCACATTTTTATGTAATATAAACCTCATTATTAATGTAATGAATGAAATATAAAATCGTCATGTTTTAAATTATAAAAAAAACATGTTAACCTTAAAAACCTCATTTCTAATGTATGAAATGAAATTAGAAAATAGTTCATGTTTTAAAAATAAAACATGGTTACATTAAAACATCACATTTTTAATGTAAAGAAAGAGAATATAAAAATATTCATAGTTTGGAATGGAAAGGATAAACAATAAAAATTTACATTTTTATTGTTATATAATAAATGATGAAAAATATTCATCGTTTGAAAGAGAAATGATAAACAGTAGGAATTCACATTTTTATTGTCATATAAGGAATGAAGAAAATGTACATGTTTTGAAATAGACTTTTGTTCATTAAAGATAACTTGAATACGAAGTATATAAAATTACTTAAAGAATAAATAATTTGAAATCGTCGAACGAATGAACTATATTTATATATATATAAATTCAAATAAAACAAATCGCGTTGCTGCAGTTCGCAATTTGAAATCGTAACTTCAAACGATTATACTGAAAGATCGGACCGTCAGATTTTCCCAAACTGGAACCGTTAGGACCGCTTTGGGAAAATCTTTCCAATGATATAAACTTTTTTAAAATCCAACGGTTAGATTTCAAGATATGTGTAAATCAGATTTTGGTAAAAACAGCGCCAGGGCCGCCTATTGACCCGAAGCGTCGTTTAATTATATGGAGCTATTTTCAAAATAAATAAAATAGTGCCAAATCGTTATTAAATACTAATAACGATCTGAAATGATTTTAATATATATATATATATATGCGATGAACATTTGAAAAGTACAAGTTTAATCTCATTTCAAATGATTATATGGGATCTAAGTCGAAGATTTGAAGACGGTGATTGAAGGCTGGCAATCTTCACATCGAATGGATGAGTTTCTACTGATGCCCATGATTGGAGTAGCTACCTTGAAAAGGCTACAGTGGTGGCCGTCCGGACGTACTTGTTGATTGTACGGATATGCGAGCACCTCACTTCCGTATTAGACATACGGGACGAGGAATAAGGTGACTTTGGTTTCGTTCAGACCCCAAACGGACTTGTAAATGGATGTGTGTCTGACATTGGATTTCATTCCATGTAAATTAAATTGATTCCCATTAATATATATCCGCTTGGTGGCGGAGAATTTATTCTTTTGCTAAACACCCTCAAAGGGTATATATTGATAGTGATTGACCGCATGGCATGGATTGTCAATGTGGCACGCCAAGATGCAAATAATTAAGGCTTTTGTTGAAAAATAGGGCCTTGTGGTTGATGATCAAAGCATAGCCTGTTAGGCATAGCCTTGTGTATAGCATGACTTCGCGAGCCTCACACCCCGGTATGAGTCAAAAACGGGATCAAGACCATAGGGAGTGCACACGTTTCTTTCTAGCGAGAAGTGATGTTAGCAACTTATCAATCCTGACATTTTTACTTATGTGGATGATGGATTATGAGGTACCTCGGGTTTTACAGGTTGTTAGTGGCCATATTAGAGGTTCAAAAGAACCGGGAAGCGTGTGTTCAGGCATAACTAATCCAGTAACGTATGTGTGGACTGGCCCTACCGCATCCAAGGGTTCACTGCGGGAATCTTAAGGCATTTGCTAGAGTGTCTCAAATCGGAGAGGACGATCCCTAGCCTCGACTCATGATGGAAACCCAATTTCCAATACGACATCATGCGATTTTGATTGTAGAACTAGTATGGCGACATAGTAGGATGGGGTACTATGTCGTCTATGATTGATACATTATGATTGAAATGTTTTGAAAACATATATACACTAATAATAATATTGAACCCGTTTTTATTGTATTAAGCATTTTTGACCATTATAAGGTAAAACTCTATCCTTCAGTTTGCGTTGCATTGTGTGATGGGACTTGAGTCTTATAATGGTTTCATTTTTCTAAAAAGCATTGCGTTGTTTAACGATTCACTTTATTTTATGTACTGGCAATCAAATGGAGTAAACCCGTTCCGTGTTAGCGGCGTGGTCCTGTGATTAGCCTTATTATTAGATTAGTTAAGTAAGATTTCTCATACCAGTCCCATGACCGACCTGCAGTTTGTTTCACTAGCAAACTCGGGTGCCCATATTTTCCACACGGGCAGTCGAGTAGCATGTTTTGCAGATATTTATCTCTTGAGCAGGATTCTGGGCTTAAAGCTGTGTCCAGAGCATTTATAATCTTCTGCTGTGATGTATTGAATCTATTGTAATTTATCTTCCGCTATATTATTATATTAGTTGATGTACACTGATATTCTGCACTCTGATGTAATGTTATTATAATGTTTTATAAATGTCTGTTGTTGTTGTTCTGATGTTTTGTATTCCCAAAGTTAAAGTATTCGAAAATTTCCAACTTTTGGGTCAGACCTATGTGGTTTATGGTCGATTCAAAGGGTGGGGATCTTCGGGACTTTACAGTTGGTATCAGAGCTCTGGTGTAACGACCCAATTTTCGTACACATCGGAAGTCGTGTCATTAATAAGAATAAGAATAGATAGAAGATAAATTCACGGAAAAACATCAGAATCTCACAGCGGAATTTTTACTAAAGATGATACTTCATAATATTACACAACGGAATATATTACATCAGAGCATCATAGGTCTAGTAATACAAGCCATTCATAGTACATCTTTAATTATACATATCATTGACGACTATCTTGCAGACTTAATTATACAGTAGATAAGATAGGTAGACCAGCACACAGATAATCTCCATCCAGCTTCACAAGTTTTTCCAAATCCTGATTCACTTGTCTATTCATAACAAGTGTTATGAATACCCAAGAGTTTAAGGGAAAAACACAGAAAAATAAACTCCGGGTCAGTCAGGGGACTAGTATGAGTAAACAGTTTAAAAATAGCTTAAAGAAATAAAAATATCTCATAAGACCACGCCGTGAATATGGAACGGGTTTTTACCTTATGAGATCAAAAACACTTTGTATACTTTAAATCAGATATTATCATAGTATCTAGTGTTTTTTTTTTATAAATAAACAAGAATCTAGAAGAAGCTTGCATCTCACATTCTCCTATACAGTATAGAAATAAAAAACCACTTGGCGCTTATAGAAATTGGATTTCCGACTATGACAAGGTATTGGACCACCTTCCGACGATGTATCTCTAGAGGTGAATACACCTGGGATCAAAAAGAATGTCTTGCAACCCGGCCCACACATGACCGACCACTCATTTCTCTTGAGTGTATAGAATGTATATAACCAATGGTTGTGTACGGCAACCATTCCCGAATGGGCAGAATCGATAGATTAAGAAATAAAAGGAATTTCTCTAAATAGGTGATGCTACACCCTAATGGGAGCGACCCACATAGCCATGTTGCCTGCCCAATTTTTGTCATTTCCTGGGTGTGAGGCTTACCTTCCCATCAACACTGTTTAATTTCTTTGAATGCCACATTGTCAAATCCATCGGAAAACACTAACTGATTCCCACAAAAATACTCTGGTTGTCAGGCTAAAGAAGTTTCCCTTCTGTGCCAGCAACTTGTACAGTTGAAGAGAACAACGTATGTGATTCCTTTGGAAATACTCTGTTAGACATTCGTCCATACAAGATGTCCTGAGACTGGACAAATCGAAGTCACTATTTAAGAATAGCCCTTGTATATTGCCGTCCTCAATTTAAAAATATTTAACGCGCGGCGTATAATCAAATCAAAATGAAATATTTATTTTGGGCCTTTTTGAAATGATTAACGAACATTTTTCTTTTAAAATTATAAATCTAACAAGATTATAATCTAATCTGCATATATAATTTGTAACACCCCGTGAATTCTATAATGCTAAGCTTTACAAATTAAAGTATAATTAATTCTAAATGAAAGAATTAGGGGAAAAGCGTTACGCCATTGCGTTCGTCTCAGAATTCTGCTTAAGATAAAGTCCGAGTTTGCATGAATCAGACTCCGTATGAAGGAGTTATGGCATTCGGAAGTTTCAGAATCAAATTTAAATTCAAACAGCTCAGTTTAACTTCAAAATTTCGAATTTCAGGTTCAAACTGGGCTGGGCGGGAAAATTCCCGCCCAGAGACCAGGTCGACCATAGGGTCGACCATGGTGTCGACCTGGTCACCCCAGGTCGACCAAAGTGTCGACCTGGTCCCCCCCAGGTCGACCATAGTGTCGACCTGGGTGCCGACCTGGCTGGTCGACCTAGCTGGCCAGGTCTAGCTCTGGCTCGAATTTCTGAGGCCCTGTGTGTCACTAGGGATGACATGTCACCTCTTGATTGGCTCTATGAATTTTGAATGACCTAGATTCCTCCTATCTTCATCTTACGGCTGAAAACAACTTAAAAATCTATAAATACACCATAACTCTCAAATGAAAATTCACACAAAAATATGAGAAAGGAGTCATCATGCTGCTAGGGAGGAATTGAACATAGCCGTCAAGAGAAAAGCCTAGAGACGAATCAAACTAAGAAGAAGATTTAAAGTTTAAATCAAAAGTTTTCAACGCAACGTTTGTGACAGCCCGCCCCACACCAGCCTGCATTTCCTCCGAAAGTTAAACTTGGTAGTTATGCTGATAAGAGGAGAAGAGACTTAAAATTCTCCGTTGGTGACTTGGTGTTTGTCAAGATTTCTCCGTTGAAGAGCGTAATATGATTTGGCAGGAGGGGCAAGTTGGCACCAAGATTTGTTGGCCCATTCCCTGTTCTTGAACTAGTCGGGAATTTAGCATACAGAATTAACTTACCAGAGAAGATGGCGGGAGTTCACGACGTATTTCATGTTTCCCAACTAAGGAAGTTCGTTCACGACTCAGATATGACTATTTCACCTGATCAGTTATAGGACTTCGAAGTAGAATCCGAGGCGGTTGGGAACCGCAAGCCGGTCCGTATTGTCGAGCACGACATGAAACAACTTCGAAGGAAGGCAGTGAAGCTAGTCAAGGTACAGTGGAGCGAGGATGAGAATGATTGTACTTGGGAGACAGAGGAGAACATTAGGAAGTCACACCCAGAACTCTTTGCCTGGTAAGATTTTGACTTCGATTTAGTTTTCCGCATGCTAGGATAGGCTTGTTTGCTTGTTTTGCATGATTGATTGTTGTATGTGGTTGTTAGGCATGCGGGATCCTTTGTATGTTTTGGGTTAAGGAATTTCGGGGGCGAAATTTCTTAAGGGGGGAAGAGTGTAACGACCCGCATTCTACGCATCATAGGATCGTAGAATATTTATTTCTTTCACATACGAAGTCGTATGGTCATGTAACTTTGGGGGACGACTATTGGGGTCATTTCCCATGTTCATGATTTTTCCCGATTTTTAAAAGACCATTTTACCCCTAGTTGGCACTGTTTTGACCATAACTTTTTACTGGAAAGGAATTTTGACCTAAAACCACTTCCATTGGCTCCGGATGATGGTTTCTCTTTCCGTAGAGTGGTCACATTAGCCAAACGGACTCACCGTTTGGGAGATATGGCTGAAACAAGTTTCAGATGGTGAAAAACAGCTTAATTGGGCTTAACCGGGTGATTAACAGCTAGGCCCAAAGGGGAATTTCGGGATTAGGAGTTTAAAAGGGCTGTTAGGGTTTGGAGAATACCTTTTTCTCATTTTTCAGCCGTCACTTTCCATCCCTCTTGACCTAGCCATGGCCTCCACTCTCTAAATCTCTCTAAAACACCCAAAATCACTTCCTAATCAAGGATTAAGGCTTAGAGGCATCAAATCAAGGAGGATTAGCACAAGGACTGAGGTAGAGCTGCTGTTATATATTGGAATTCGTGCAAATCAGAGGTTCACTTCAGATCTGAAAGTTTTATTGTGGCAAAGGTGAGTGATTTGCATAGTTTTTGCACTAATTACGGTAATTAAGGGTAATTAGTGAAGATTAGCGGATTTATACACTAATAAATTCTGGAAAAAAGTTTAGAAATTCGAAAATAATATTTTATGCCTCTGGTAGAAATTTGGTTTAATTTGATTGAGTTTTGTTAACCCTATGATCAGATTTACTTAAACATGCCTAAGGGAAAATAAGGAGTTTTGGCCACTTTTGATCCATTTTGATTCATTTGAATTGTTGTTTGGTGTTTATGGTTGCTATTACATGTTGCTATTACTCTATGGTGTGTTTTATGATTGATTAGAAGTGTTAGATCTGTCAAAAACGCCGTCGAATGGCGTAAACTGCTTGCTGGAAGAACTGCAGGAAATACCTCGGACCGGATCGCCCCTACCTCATGCGAACCGATCCGATTGGAGCTCGCGCCACGACACGACCCGATCCGCCTATGGATGGTGACCACGAACTGAACCATCCAAGGGAGCACGATCCGAGGAGAAGACTGAATGAAGACCGATCCGGAGGTGAAGACTATAACCCGAGATGCAAAGGTAGTCCAAGTGGAAGTTAGAGCTCAGGATCCCGGAACCAGTTGGGAACCAATGAGTTCACTTAATGAGTTGGGCTTTGCTGCGGGACGAGTGCAAAGGAGTTGTCGATGTCTATGACTTTGGATCACTATGTATGGAGGTATGTGAACGGATTCAGGGCCAAAGTGGCCTAGGTACGACTAAAGGGCTATAAACCAATGAAGTGGGGTCATTTGTAAAGATTTGATCATGACTCCATGTGGTAAGCTTGGTAGTAGCAGTAGTTGTACAAGTTGAACTCCGTCACTACTTCAGTGGGTCTAGTGATTGACAGTGGTGGACTTCGTATGCTTTACGCACTGAGTGAGAGATGTGAGGATGGTTGCCATGGATGATTTGTTTGCTATCATTATGACATGCACACCCCACCCCAGTATTCTTACACTATTTATTATGGCACCTTAGAGCATTGTACGGTATGTGGTACTAACTCTTTGGTTGCAGGTCCAGGTTCAGGTATGGTTTAGTATACCTGTTATTATTCCGTTTAGATGCTTATCGCTCATACCAGGCTTTATGTCTGACCCAGAGTTTTATGTCTCCTCTTATTACTCTGGGTGCTCACACGAGCAGACTAGAGACAGGTTAGCTGGTAATGCACGGGTAGATGATTCGGAGACGAGCAGGAGGCTTCCACGAAATATATATATATAATATTCTCCCTGTGTTGTTGAAGATCACTACTTGGGCATTGGTGGTGCATCTTCTACTTTAGCTTTCTTTTGTTTAGAGACAGTAAATTTGGAAAATTGTAATAAGCTGTATCTGGATTTCCGCTGCTCTGATGATTGATGTTGATTTTAGTTATCAGCTTATGCACTGTCTCACCTGTTTTATGTCAAGTATGTTATTATTATATTTTATTCCATGCGCTGTGAGGCATTCTACAGGTTTCTCATTAGTTAATTTCCTTCTTTTCTTTCTTCTGACAACCGTCCCGTGCTAGTCGGGCATGTGTACAGCGCACTTTCGGAGGAAATGCAGGCTGGTGTGGGGCAGTGACACACAGGGCTCTCAAGAGATCTTCCAAAATACGGTTCACCCTCTCCGTCTGACCATCGGTCTGAGGATGATAGGCGGTACTGAGATGTAACTCTGACCCTAGAGCCTCTTGTAAGCTCTTCCAAAACCCACTAGTGAACAACGGGTCTCGGTCACTCACAATGCTTTTAGGTACTCCATGAAATCTCACTACCCACTTCATATACAATTCTGCTAACTTAGCTGCCGTTCTGGTCGATTTTACTGGTATAAACCTTGCGCTTTTAGTCAATCGATCCACAATCACCCAAATGCTATCATGTCCCGATCTAGTCCTTGGTAAACCATCGATGAAATCCATCGAGACTTGCTCCCATTTCCATTCGGGAATTTCTAATGGCTGTAACAACCCACTAGGCTTCTTTTGCTCGGCTTTAACTAGCTGGCAATTCATGCACTTGGATATAAACTTCCCAACGTCTCTTTTCATCCCTTCCCAGTAGTAGGTCTGCTTCATATCTCGATACATCTTATTACCACCGGGGTGTATAGTCAGTTTTGAGTGATGACATTCTCGAAGCACTTCATCTCTCAAACCATTCACGTTGGGTACAACTAATCTTCCATTCTTTCTAAGCCACCCATCTCGATCAAGCCCATACTTGTTCATCTCCTCATCGATACCCATCTCTAACTTGAAGATGATTTCCAATAGGTTAGGATCGTCCCTCTGACTAGAGCCGATCCGCTCAATCAAAGTGGGTCTGATCGTCAAACTTGCTAACATCTCTGGATCCAATTCGCACTTTGGTCTGAAATCAAACCCCGCGATATACTCCAGTTGCTTCCATTCAAGGAACATGGCCCCTAAGTTGGCATGTCTTCTACTCAATGCATCAGCTACCGCATTGCCCTTTCCCGGTGTGTATGCGATGTCAAAATCATAGGAAGCCAAGAACTCTAACCATCTCTGCTGACGGAGATTCAGATCTTTCTGAGAGAAGAGATACTTTAACGACTTATGATCTGTAAACAGCTCAAATCTTTCTCCCAAGAGATAGTGTCTCCACATCTTTAACGCGAACACGATCGCTGCCAATTCTAAATCATGGGTAGGGTATCTTCTCTCGTGCGGTTTCAATTGCCGACTTGCGTAAGCTACAACCCTACCGCCTTGCATCAATACAGCACCCAGTCCGGTACCACATGCATCCGTGTATACCGTCATCTCTTCATCCCCCTTAGGAATGACTAACACTGGTGCGCTTGTCAACTTGTCCTTTAGACTTTTGAATGCATTCTCGCACCTTTCATCCCAGACAAAAGCTTGATTCTTCTTGGTCAACTGGGTCAATGGTGCTGCTATCTTGGAGAAACCTTGGATAAACTTACGATGATATCCGGCTAATCCCAAGAAACTTCTTACATCTGTTGCGTTCTTGGGCGTAGGCCAATCTTGTACCGTAGCCACCTTCGCCGGGTCCACGGCAATACCATTCTCTGATACAACATGGCCCAAGAACCTCACTTCCCTCTTCCAGAAGTGACACTTAGAAAACTTGGCTTTCAATTGGTGTTTTCTCAACACCTCCATCGCTACTCTTAAATGTTCCTTGTGTTCTTCCTCTGTCCTCGAATAGACCAAAATATCATCAACGAACACAAGGACAAACTTATTCAACTGATCTCTGAATACCCTATTCATAAGATCCACAAAATATGCTGGGGCATTGGTCAGCCCGAATGGCATGACCAACCACTCATAAAATCCAGACGGCGTCCGAAATGCCGTTTTAGCTATACTCTCAGCTTCCACTCTAAGCTGATGAAAACCTGTCGCGAGATCCAACTGAGAAAATACTCTCGCGCCACTCAACTGATCGAACAAATCATCTATCCTCGGTAGAGGATACTTGTTCTTCCTCGTCACTTTATTCAACTCGCGGTAGTCTACACACAAACGAAGGGAACCATCCGCCTTGGTAGCAAACACAACTGGTGCTCCCCATTCAGAAACACTCCTTCTGATAAATCCCTTCTTCAAAAGATCGCTGACTTGCACCTCGAGCTCTCGCTGCTCCCTTGGTGCCATACGACGAAGTGGCATCACTATAGGCCTGGCATCCTTTACCAAATCAATACGAAACTCAATCTCTCGGTGTGGTGGAAGTCCGGTCACTTCTTCGAAAACATCTGGATACTGGCCAACCACGGGCAAACCTGACAACTCACTATGCGGAATGTCGAGGGAGTTTAGAAAACTAGCCAATACCCCCTTACTGGGTAGACCACCAAACAGTATCCTCCGCCCATCATCCGCTCTAGCTGTCACCAACAAGCCCTCACAGTCTACCACCACCCCGTATCTTTGGAGCCAATCTACTCCCAAAATAATGCCAAACCCAGTAAAGCCCAAAACAAAGCAATCACAAACAAACATGCATCCATGACTCGATAAGACCACATTACGACAAATCATGCTAAGACTAGTCGAACCACCAATCGGGTTCGTCACTACTAAAGGTCTATCGACAATCTCGGGCTCCAATCCCAACCTATCTACCAGGTCACTAGATATGAAAGAACTGGAAGCTCCGGTATCAAACAAAACTCTAACAGGAACATCATAAACAGAAAGCATAACTTGAATGACGACATTCTTTCCCTTCTCCGCCGCTGTTGGGGCATTCGACGAAGAAGGAATAGCATTAAGAGCGTAGGCTTTCACCATTTGCTTTTCTTTAGGGGGTTGCGGACACTTGTCCTTGTGATGTCCCATTTGGCCACAGTTGAAGCACTTCCTATCCGCTGGCTTGGCCCGACAATTACTAGCATAATGGCCCTTCTTACCACAGCTGAAGCACTCCACATCTTGCTTATTCTTTTTCTTCTGGCCATCCTTAGTCTGATTCTGCTTTCTCTTATTCTGGGAACCACCCTTGCCTCCACCACTTGCTTGTGGTTTTGGCTCATCTGCGGATGCAACCTCAGTCTTCGGCTTAGGGTAGAGACTTTCTGATCTTAGTGCTTTCCCCACAATCGACTCAAACGTCTCATCGATGTGGTTAATAAGCTTTTCTCCCAAGTACTGATCCAAACCAGTTATGAATTTCTCATTCTTCTTCTCGACAGTATCAATAAGAGATAACCCATACTTGGACAAAGTGTCGAATTCAGCAATATACTCTGAGACAGCCCTGTCATTCTGTTTGAGCTCCAAGAATTTCTTAAACAGCACTGACTTCTGAGCAGCTGGAATGAACTTCTCGCTAAAGCGAGCTTTAAACTGCTCCCAAGTAATCTGATCTTCGGGAGTAGCTGCCTTTATAACATTCCACCAATTTATTGCCCGCCCTTGCAGCTGACGGGACGCTAGCTTTCTCTTCATCGCATCCTCGATATCCAAATCTTCGAAGATACGTTCGTAACTATCCAACCAATCTTGAACATCCGTAGCCGACTCCGTTCCGTGGAACGGCTTTCCACCAAGGCTAGTATAATCCTTATTCAGCTTGGCGAAGTCGACTCTTGGCGCCTGCACTATTGGACCACCACCATTTCCACCATTGGGAGTTGCTCTCTGCACATCTCTAAGCATCTCTCTCATGAGGTCAGTAAACATCGTCCTCATGTCAGCAGCATTCCCATTATTGGCTCCCCTACCAGTACCTCTAACATATCGGCTCATCGTCAATCTGAAAAAGGAAACGATTAACGACTCCATAGTGGTGCTAGTGCAGTACGACTTCATCCTTATACTACTAATAGTATATATATAGCTTTTAAAAACCAAAGTAATCACAAATACGCTCTCTCGTATACGTATATTATCTCTCCCTGATAACTTCCCTAGGTTAACTACGCAACCTAGAGCTCTGATACCAAGTGTGACAGCCCGCCCCACACCAGCCTGCATTTCCTCCGAAAGTGCGTTGTACACATGCCCGACTAGCACGGGACGGTTGTCAGAAGAAAGAAAAGAAGGAAATTAACTAATGAGAAACCTGTAGAATTCCTTACAGCGCATGGAATAAAATATAATAATAACATACTTGACATAAAACAGGTGAGACAGTGCATAAGCTGATAACTAAAATCAACATCAATCATCAGAGCAGCGGAAATCCAGATACAGCTTATTACAATTTTCCAAATTTACTGTCTCTAAACAAAAGAAAGCTAAAGTAGAAGATGCACCACCAATGCCCAAGCAGTGATCTTCAACAACACAGGGAGAATATTATATATATATATTTCGTGGAAGCCTCCTGCTCGTCTCCGAATCATCTACCCGTGCATTACCAGCTAACCTGTCTCTAGTCTGCTCGTGTGAGCACCCAGAGTAATAAGAGGAGACATAAAACTCTGGGTCAGACATAAAGCCTGGTATGAGCGATAAGCATCTAAACGGAATAATAACAGGTATACTAAACCATACCTGAACCTGGACCTGCAACCAAAGAGTTAGTACCACATACCGTACAATGCTCTAAGGTGCCATAATAAATAGTGTAAGAATACTGGGGTGGGGTGTGCATGTCATAATGATAGCAAACAAATCATCCATGGCAACCATCCTCACATCTCTCACTCAGTGCGTAAAGCATACGAAGTCCACCACTGTCAATCACTAGACCCACTGAAGTAGTGACGGAGTTCAACTTGTACAACTACTGCTACTACCAAGCTTACCACATGGAGTCATGATCAAATCTTTACAAATGACCCCACTTCATTGGTTTATAGCCCTTTAGTCGTACCTAGGCCACTTTGGCCCTGAATCCGTTCACATACCTCCATACATAGTGATCCAAAGTCATAGACATCGACAACTCCTTTGCACTCGTCCCGCAGCAAAGCCCAACTCATTAAGTGAACTCATTGGTTCCCAACTGGTTCCGGGATCCTGAGCTCTAACTTCCACTTGGACTACCTTTGCATCTCGGGTTATAGTCTTCACCTCCGGATCGGTCTTCATTCAGTCTTCTCCTCGGATCATGCTCCCTTGGATGGTTCGGTTCGTGGTCACCATCCATAGGCGGATCGGGTCGTGTCGTGGCGCGAGCTCCAATCGGATCGGTTCGCATGAGTAGGGGCGATCCGGTCCGAGGTATTTCCTGCAGTTCTTCCAGCAAGCAGTTTACGCCATTCGACGGCGTTTTTGACAGATCTAACACTTCTAATCAATCATAAAACACACCATAGAGTCATAGCAACATGTAATAGCAACCATAAACACCAAACAACAATTCAAATGAATCAAAATGGATCAAAAGTGGCCAAAACTCCTTATTTTCCCTTAGGCATGTTTAAGTAAATCTGATCATAGGGTTAACAAAACTCAATCAAATTAAACCAAATTTCTACCAGAGGCATAAAATATTATTTTCGAATTTCTAAACATTTTTCCAGAATTTATTAGTGTATAAATCCACTAATCTTCACTAATTACCCTTAATTACCGTAATTAGTTCAAAAACTATGCAAATCACTCACCTTTGCCACAATAAAACTTTCAGATCTGAAGTGAACCTCTGATTTGCACGAATTCCAATATATAACAGCAGCTCTACCTCGGTCCTTGTGCTAATCCTCCTTGATTTGATGCCTCTAAGCCTTAATCCTTGATTAGGAAGTGATTTTGGTTGTTTTAGAGAGATTTAGAGAGTGGAGGCCATGGCTAGGTCAAGAGGGATGGAAAGTGACGGCTGAAAAATGAGAAAAAGGTATTCTCCAAACCCTAACAGCCCTTTTAAACTCCTAATCCCGAAATTCCCCTTTGGGCCTAGCTGTTAATCACCCGGTTAAGCCCAATTAAGCTGTTTTTCACCATCTGAAACTTGTTTCAGCCATATCTCCCAAACGGTGAGTCCGTTTGGCTAATGTGACCACTCTACGGAAAGAGAAACCATCATCCGGAGCCAATGGAAGTGGTTTTAGGTTAAAATTCCTTTCCAGTCAAAAGTTATGGCCAAAACAGTGCCAACTAGGGGTAAAATGGTCATCTAAAAATCGGGAAAAATCATGAACATGGGAAATGACCCCAATAGTCGTCCCCCAAAGTTACATGACCATACGACTTCGTATGTGAAAGAAATAAATATTCTACGATCCTATGATGCGTAGAATGCGGGTCGTTACAACGTTAGTCTACCCAAAGGAGCACACCTAAATTTCAGAATCCAGAATTCAAGATTCTGCATTCGTTGTAAGTATAGCGACCTTTCAGAATATGAATAAGAATTGCGATGTGATTCGATGTGAATGAAAATAGAATTGTGTTATTATATTGTATAAAATTCTATGTATTGTGATGATGCTGTCATGACTTGTGTATTGACGTTTGTGGCATAAATTGATTGATGCAAGCCTATTGAACAATTGTATATGAAAACAATGGCACTTGCAAGTTGTGGCAAAAATTAAAAATTGATCCTTTTATGTATATGTCGATGGCATGGACTATGTATATTCCCTTAGTCTAAATTAGAGTTTATATAAACATGATTTAGACTTGAAACCTTTTATGCCAACATGGCCTAAAGTTTATGTAAACATGATTTAGACCCGAAACCTTTTATGCCTACATAACCCAAAGCCTATGTTATCATTTCCATGTTTATTTGCAAGTATAATTGGATCTATGTTAAGTATCGCTTGTGTTTCAAAAACTATGCAAGTTCATGTTGAAATAGGCTATGTGATTAAATGTTATAATTGGACCTTTTGGTGAATATACATCATGCTAGTTTTGTGTTTGACATTATGCCAAGTTAAACATATTTAAACACAAGTTGTGTAAGCCTAAACTATGCCATTTCATATGTCACCTACTTAGTTGTACTTTGATTTGAATGCAAGTTCACATGACCCATCATTTATGTTATTATCGCTAAATTGCAAGTTCATGCGCCACACACCCTTATATGTTGTCAAATATTACATGTTCTTGATTTCCCCTTTTTCTTACGCTTATAAATTTGGGCTGAATTGTGTCAAGCCCAACATTTGTTATAACGTTGCGAACGTATAAACGGGGGTAATGACGTTGGGTGTAAAACATGAAAGCATATGTTGGCATGTTTGGCACATGCCAATGACAATGACATTTAAAGCGGTATGAATTGTTATACCCAAAAATAAAAGATATGACATTTACATATATATATATTTGAGAAATAATAAAATATGTAAATTTAGAAAACACAACGTGCTTAACCCGAGGTTGGATTGAGTTCTGATGTAAACCTGCCCGAAACCGCCCGGCTGTCCAGTAGTCACAACAATACCTATCAAATGTGGGTGGTTAAGCACTGAGCCCAATAAAGACCCGAGGTTGGACTAAGCTACGGTGTAAACCTACCCGGAACCGACCGGCATATCCAGTAACCGTAGAAATACCTGTCTAATGTGAGTGGTCTGGTGCTCCTAAGAGGCTAAGGACAGGTGGTAGGGTTAAGTCAACTATAACACTTAACCGAATTCAACATGTTAACAAGAATTGATGGGTGGGGGGTTAGGTAAATACAGACACTTAACCACTTAACATGTTTGACTAGAAAATCCTGGTAACGAGGGACCCGTTTCAGCAGTAACCCAATTTAGGTATCAACGGTACCCTGAAACTAGGCAGGGTGGGGCACGATTACTGTGCTGATTGTAAGTGGTCAAACGACGGTGGTGGGTGCACAGTGCAGGTCTAACGGGGTGTGGGCGTGCACACACTTCGGAGCAGACAACCAGTGCACTGGGGACACCAATAGTATAACCTATGCCTTCTAGAATTTGTGTCGAGGACGTCACCATGGGTCTTGATACACCCCATGGTGGGACCAGCATAGGTTTCTACAATTCTTGGGGGCCGTATGACACATGTTAACGCGAGTAGGAGCCGATCTTTAAATAAAGTTGGGGATCACTTTACCCTCACCATGGGGAGCCAGTTAGAGTAAACTCAAGTAGATGCAGAGATATAGTATGGGTGCGATAGTACATTCGACACCCCCTTAGCTTGTGACACTATCCTATTTTCAGTATATATCTATCATGCCCTTTTCTTATTCACATACTGAAGAGTTACTAGATTTACTCAGGTTTTATGTCTGACCCTATTTTCTTTTCGTCTTCTTTCTTTCGTTCCCCCCCCCCCTCCCAGGTCCACAGGGAGGAAACAACTCAACTCAGTCAGGCTCTGTTCAAGCTCCAAGAACGTAGATGTATGATTTGGGTCTCTTTTGCTCGGACTATGGTTTTCGATATCACTATGGGGATTTCTGTCACTTTATTTATGTTTTATGCTTCTTTAATAATCAAGACAGTTATGATGTTGTAATGATGGAAGTATTTTGAGACAATTATGGAATGTTTGGTTTTGGAACACGTATTGATGAATAAAAGCCTGTTGGTTTCCGCTGTTTAAAATATGTGTATTTATATCTGTCCTGAGTTTATCTGTGGCTTTTACTTATAAACCTCCACCAAAATTAAGGCATTCCCTTTGTGAGTGACCTTAACGGAGGTGGGGTGTTTCATAATTACTGTCAAACTACACAGTATGTGATCATCTTGTCTATATCTGGTATTTTGATCATCTTTTCAAAACGGCCAATTTTAGTGTGTGCGTCGCACATGGTTTTTTCTTTCCATTTTGTTCGTCACTTTAAACATGAATACTTAATTTATTTTTCTTTAGAAAAATATTTCTCATCATTATTACTTAATCTGATTATCCATAAATGACTTAAATTATGATTTAATCATTTATTTTACAACTTTTACACCTGGTATTTTTCTCGTCAAATTTTCCCTTTGATCCTTCATTCTTGATTTACTTATTCTTCTTTCTATACTGATAAAGTCCTTCCTTTTTATTTATCAGTCTGACCATGTTTAAAACCATTACTCACAGTTCTTGTTTTAAAAAGTACAGAACTGTTCGTGATCAGTTACTTATATCAGATATTTTAGATTTCGGCTTAAAACTGATAAATTTTAGCGTATGTGTTACATATGGTTTTTCTACCTTGTTTTGTTTAAAATTTTAAATATTTCACTAGAAAATAAATTCTATTTTAAATTATAAAATAAATTTATAATTTAATAAAATTACAGGTTTTGTGCTGTCTTTTCGATTTTTTGTCAAACCATATCGGATCCTTTACACTTGATCGACTTTCCTTTTGTTGACTTTATAGTTTGAATATTCCATCAGGAAATCATTTCTAATTCTTATTATAAATTAAATTTATACTTTGATTAAAATTATAGTTCCTGTATTTAAATTTAATCTTTATAAAACTGCATCTTTTATCCTGATTCACTCATTTCTTCTCTTGTTTAAATAAAAGTTCTATTTTTACTTAAAGATTTATTTTTCCTTTTTTATTAAATCATAATTTAATTTAAAAATAATTTTAAATTAAAAATATATTCAAGATCCTTGTTTAAAACTGAAAATGGCAAAGTACCATGCTTGGTTAAAGTACCATGCTTGGTTAAAGTACCATGTTGAAAACACGGTCGCGCCCCTTGCCAAACCCTCCCAGGTCACACGATTTATGGCCTGATCACCTCCCTGAACACGTGTGCCAGCCCACAGTGGCAGTACCACTTTTCAAAGTACCACCCTTGAAAAATACCACGCTTTCACGTCCAAAACTAGTGCCGTGCCCAGGGTCTTCACCCTCACCAAAGTACCACTTCCTTCTCCTTTCCCTTTCCATTACCAGTGCACTGCTGTGCACGTGCACAGCCAATCTCCTCCACCCGAGCTCCGTCGCCACCTACTCGCACGTCCCATCTCCGGCCAGGACGACCACCAATCAATCATTTTGCCCCCACAACTCCTCCTTCCTGAAAGGACCGTTCCTCAATTAAATACAACAAAACAGTTTCAGGTCGGCACCATAAAGCTCCACGGTCCCACCAACTCCGACCATCGGAAGGACTCTCGCCACCTCCGACCGCTTCTCTGATCCCGCGAGCTCCTCCACACCCATTTCTGGCCAACTCGATTGACTGTTTCCCTCTCAAATTTGAATTTTAAAAATCTGAACCCAAACTTGAACCCTACACACAAATCGAACTTTTTTACTCAATCTACCCATTAGAAAAATATTAGGGTATTTTTCCTATGATCTCTGACATGCCACGCTCCTCCATCCCCGGCGCCGACGTCCACGATAGCCACCATCGCCGAAATTTGGTCATAGTTTCATTTTCTGATCAACCCAAAATTCCCTTAACATACGAATTTAAAAATCTTGAAACTACTGTTAAAAATCATCATTTGCTGCCGTGATTATGTTTATAAACTCAAATAAGGTTTTAAAATCATTTGAAAATCCATTTTGATTTTATGAACCAAAGAGCTTCCTATGCTTTTGATTTTAGATAACAGTAATGGTTTTGGCAAGGTTTTGTTTCATTTTAAACACTTAAATGACTATTTAAGGGTTTTGAAAATGATATCGCATCATATCCTTACCCCCGAACCTATGTTTACTGATTTATCTAAATCTGTAGTGATTCTACCAAAGCAAATATTGTTTGGTAACAGTATCATGTAATACAACTTTTAACATATGGCACTTCAGGTTTTCATTAACTACAATGACCCCTACATCATATCAAACAAGCAAACATGCAAAACATAACACTTAAACAAGGATACAAAAGAAATTCAAGTTCACTTATGGTTCAAGCCTCAAAACTGCAGAAAAGTTAAAACAGAAAATAAAATGCAGGTTTACTCACTTTTCAAAGTTTGAAACACTTTGCCTTTTTCTTCTTTACCAATCTACTTCAAGTGTTTGTGTAAGCAGAAGAGTGTGTGCTCATGTCTTTATATAATGGAGGAAAATAATAAAATATGTGCATTTAAAAACTATTTTTGAACGGGAGAAAATCAGTTTTCAGATTTGATTTTGACAAATGAAAGACAATACAAAAAGAAAAATCTTTTTCTTATCAAAACAAAGTATCATCTTCTCATATGCACATGGCTTAGATCAGCCCTACTTCACCATAAAAAAAACGTACACATAACCTTCCTCTTTTCTTATTAGCCTCTATGAATTGTCAACAATGAATGCTTATGTACCATACATTTTTCACAAATCTTTCTTGGTTTACACAAATTTATAGCATTCATCTAGTATCATATAGGTTCAGTTTTTAATAGGGTTTCTACACCAAATCTCCACATGCAAATTTGATTTAACACAAAATATATAAATACTTTTACTTGCCTTCAAAGGCAATACAAAATCTGAAAGTTTTGTACAGTATGATCTCGGCCTTATGATGATATTGACATGAAAATATCTTGAAAAAATCTATATGTTAAGTAAAGATCTAGTGTAGGTTGTATTCATGGTTTAAATGCACAAGATCTAGCAAGATTTAAGGCACATGTTTTATGACAAAACAAACATGTTTTTGGAAAATGCAAAAGAAGTGACAAATTTTTAGAAATCTTTTGACAACAGAGAAAGATATGAAAACTGAAAATATTTGATAACAAATAGATTTGGCCATGTGATCAATATCTCTTTAGATCCTCTCTTTACTAGCAAATTTCTAGGGTAGGTTGCATCTTTGCATTTTTGTTTATGAACATACTTGCAAATGGAAATGATATTAACATGTTTTGTTTATGTATATGTAAACTCAAGCTTTGCTTTTGAACTTGCTTTGATAACAAAAAAATGGGTTCTGGCATATGAAGTGTCAAAAGCTTTTAAATCCAAGAATTTGCAAAAACTAAATTTCTAAACCTTTTGAAAAAAAATGAACAAAACATGTATAATAAGATGGCATTAAAACTTGCTATTAAAAAGTGTTATCTTCATACACATGTAAAAAAACATTTTAAACAAACGCTAACAAATATATGCTATCATACATGAAATGTCTAAAAAAAAATTTAGCAAGTGCTATGCTATATACATGCTATTACACATAAATTATCATGGTTTTAAAAACTCAAAGTCTGGATTTTTAAATCGTATTTGTGAATACATACTCACGATCATTTCATATGTGTGTTTACGATCGATGTAAAAACCCGAGTCATTACAATCTACCCCCTTTATAAAAATTTCATCCTTGAAATTTGTAGACAGTATATTAGAGTTATCGACTTATATAGAAATAATATTTAACACACATCAGAAATGTTCTATTTAAAAAAAAATTGTCCAAATTCCCTCTTTAACTCATCAGTCAATTTACTTAACTCCGTTAAGTATTACCCAAAATCTTCATTCACGTACTTAACGATCTCCATTTCGGGACCCCCAAATATGATTTGATTTCACAAACCGACCAATTCACTTTTCCTGAGTTCATATCCAATGAATACTTAAGTCCAGCCTTAATTTCAGGAAATCCAAATTTTAATTCAATTCAAAATTCTAACTCGATTTCCGGTATCAATATGATTGGATATTATTCTAATTTAATCCAACCATATATAATTTATCTTGAGGCTGACTCTGGTTAATTTACTCTTTTTATAAGAAAGAGTAAGGTACCTTCTGAAGCTCCTTCCATTTTCACATCCTCAGAAGTTGACGACTTATCCATTAAAGATCCATTAAAGCATAGACCTTTAGTTGTTGTGCCTTTTTCAGTGGACAGTCTCTAAACAAGTGCCCAGGCTGATGACAATTATAGCATGAAAATTTCTGAGGAATGGCATCACTTGTTCCCTTTGGTTTCTGTTGAGGTTGCTCCGGCTGCTGAGTTTGTTGTGGCTTTTCTGCTGCTGGCTTCGTACAAAACCTAGCAATGTGCCCATTCTCCTTGCAGTTATGGCATTGCGTATCTTTATAACACTCTTTGGCTTTCTCTCCCATCTTTGGTATTCCCTTGTTGTTCCAATTCGGATTAAATTTCCTTTTGTTGGAATTCTCGCCACTGGGTTCCCCTGTCTGCTGATTTGCAACTGGCTTCTTTCCCTCTAGTGCCTCATAACGAACTACCATATCCACTAGATCGACAAATGGAATCTTGAGATGCCCAATCATTTGAACTTGCAGGCTATCCTTCAATCCCGCTTTGAACATTTCATTTTTCTTAAATGGGGTGTTGATCAGTTCTGGCCCAAAACAAGAAAGTGAGTTGAATTTGTTCTCATATTCGGATATTTTCATGTTCCCTTGCTTGAGATCGATGAAATCCCGATACATCCTTGTTTTTCCAGCAGCAGGCAGAAATTGCGCTTCAAATGCTTCTTTGAATTTATCCCAAGTAAAATTTTCCTCAGGAACATTTGTGGTCTGAGCACCCCACCAAATTGCGGCAGCTTCTTGAAGTTTCCACGAAGCAAGAGACGTTTCTGCTCATCATTCAATTTCATTCCCTTGAAAATCCTCTCACAGGACCTCAACCATGCTTGGACTTCAATGAAAGATTCAGTCCCTTTGAAAACTTTTCCTCCCAGAGTCATATATTCTTTACAAATAGTTACAAAGCTTTTATCCTGCTGGACTAGTGCAACTTCCTCCACAGTTTCTCCTTGATCTTGGGATCCAGTATTACGACCAGTAGTAGTGGAAGATCCTCTAGCTCGACCTCTTCGTCCTTGGTTACTCATCTTAATCACCTGAATATAACAGGTCGTCAATCCAGACTTGATTGGATATGACTAACTTAGGTATACCATCCAAGTTGATTTATTTTAATTTTATTTTAAATTTTCAGAAATACGCTCTCTCACACTCACCCAAAGCCTAAGTAATCAGTAACCTAAGCTTTGATACCAATTGTAACGACCCAACTTTCGAAGACATCGGAAGTCGTGTCATTAATAAGAATAAGAATAGATAGAAGATAAATTCACAAAAAACATCAGAATCTCACAGCGGAATTTTTACAAAAGATGATACTTAATAATATTACACAGCGGAATATATTACATCAGAGCATCATAGGTCTAGTAATACAAGCCATTCATAGTACATCTTTAATTATACGTATCATTGACGACTATCTTGCAGACTTAATTATATAGTAGATAAGATAGGTAGACCAGCACACAAATAATCTCCATCCAGCTTCAAAAGTTTTTCCAAATCCTGATTCACTTGTCTATTCATAACAAGTGTTATGAATACCCAAGAGTTTAAGGGAAAACATAGAAAAATAAACTCTGGGTCGGTCAGGGGACTGGTATGAGTAAACAGTTTAAAAACAGCTTAAAGAAATAAAAATATCTCATAAGACCACGCCGTGAATACGGAACGGGTTTTTACCTTATGAGATCAAAAACACTTTGTATACTTTAAATAAGATATTATCATAGTATCTAGTGTTTTTTACAAATAAATTAAAATCTAGAAGAATGCTTGCATCTCACATTCTCCTATATAGTATAGAAATAAAAAACCACTTGGCGCTTATGGAAATTGGATTTCCGACTATGACAAGGTATGGGACCACCTTCCGATGATGTATCTCTAGAGGCGAATACACCTGGGTTCAACAAGAACGTCTTGCAACCCGGCCCACACATGACCGACCACTCATTTCTCTTGAGTGTATCGAATGTATATCACTAATGGTTGTGTATGGCAACGATTCCCGAATGGGCAGAATCGATAGATTAAGAAACAAAAGGAATTTCTCTAGATAGGTGATGCTACAACCTAATAGGAGCGACCCACATAGCCATGCTGACTGACCGATTTTTGTCATTTCCTGGGTGTGAGGCCTGAGGCTAGACTTACCTTTCCATCATCACTGTTTTATTTCTTTGAATGCCACATTGTCAAATCCATCGGAAAACACTAATTGATTTCCACAAAAATACTCTGGTCGTCAGGCTAAAGAAGTTTCCCTTCTATGCCAGCAACTGGTATGTTTGAAGAGAACAACGTACATGATTCCTTTGGAAATACTCTGTCAGACATTCGTCCATACCAGTTGTCCTGGGACTGGACAAACCGAAGGCACTATTTAAGAATAGCCCTTGTATATCGCCGTCTTCAATTTAAAAATCTCTGACGCGCGGCGTATAATCAAATCAAAGTGAAATATTTATTTCGGCCTTTTTGAAATGATTAACGAACATTTTTCTTTTTAAATTATAAATCTAACAAGATTATAATCTAATCTGCATATATAATTACTGTCAAACTACACAGTATGTGATCATCTTGTCTATATCTGGTATTTTGATCATCTTTTCAAAACGGCCAATTTTAGTGTGTGCGTCGCACATGGTTTTTTCTTTCTGTTTTGTTCGTCACTTTAAACATGAATACTTACTTTATATTTCTTTAGAAAAATATTTCTCATCATTATTACTTAATCTGATTATCCATAAATGACTTAAATTATGATTTAATCATTTATTTTACAACTTTTACACCTGGTATTTTTCTAGTCAAATTTTCCCTTTGGTCCTTCATTCTTGATTTACTTATTCTTCTCTCTATACTGATAAAGTTCTTCCTTTTTATTTATCAGTCTGACCATGTTTAAAACCATTACTCACAGTTCTTGTTTTAAAAAGTACAGAACTGTTCGTGATCAGTTCCTTATATCGGATATTTTAGATTTCGGCTTAAAACTGACAAATTCTAGCGCATGTGTTACATACGGCTTTTATACCTTGTTTTGTTTAAAATTTTAAATATTTCACTAGAAAGTAAATTCTATTTTAGATTATAAATAAATTTATAATTTAATAAAATTACAGCTTTTGTGCTGTCTTTTCGACTTTTTGTCAAACCATATCAGATCCTTTACACTTGATCGACTTTCCTTTTGTTGACTTTATAGTTTGAATATTCCATCAGAAAATCATTTCTAATTCTTATTATAAATAGATTTTTGTCGAAATGAACTAGTTTTGAAACAGAATTAAAATCAATTTATTTTTGAAATAAATAAATTGAATTTGAAGGTGATTTTAAAAATAATCAATATTCCCAATACGTGGATTGGACTGGAGTTGAATCGAAATTATCTTCGGAATATTTCGATGTTGGATTTCGTGACTATACAGATATTGTTATGGGAATTTGAAAGATATATTTTATATCGTTATTTCCAATACGATATTTGTTGGTTTTAGAATTAGATATTGAATATAAGCCGGTATATTTTCTATTCAGAGCCTTGTATTTAATATCAAATGTGATTCGGGTTTATCGTGAATCGTGTTTTAGATGACATTGGTTCATTAACCCAGTTAAAGGCAAGATGTTGATTTTTGAAGAGATTAAAACTAAGTGGAGTTTTAATGAATCTTTAATTAGATTAAAATGTGAATTGATAATTTAAATTATCAAATCTGAAAAGTGATCGAGAGTGAAGTATCACCAGTTTTTCTCCAAAGCGATAGTTAAATCTTTAATTAGATTTGAACATGAAATGGTAATTAATTTTACCGATAACACCGTGGTGTTAGGTATGGAGTATTATCAGTTTTTCTCCAGGGAATGAATAGGTTGGGATTGGGAAAAAATAAACAAATAAATAATTACTTCGGTGTGGTTCGCTAATCCCGACTAGTTTGAAATGATATCCAAAGGAAGATTAAAGAATAAATTTAGAAGAATTTATCTTGGATAAAATTAATGGGAACCTTTCCCTAAGAATGTGATTTTGTGAATAAAAGAATATTCTGAATTGGAATGAGGCGTTCGTTGTGTTTGGGTAACATTTGTTTATCATATACGTGTGTTATTCAGAAAGGCCGGGTTTATACCCATTCTGAATAACCGATTCGACGAGATGTCAAAGATGAAGACGGTGGTTGAAGACCGGAAGTCTTCACATCGTTTGGGTGATTACTGATGATCTTGATTGGGCTGTACACCCAAGATGAGGGAAACAGTTGGTGATCGTCCACACGTACTTGGAGATCGATGGATATGCGAGGAAAGTGCCTCCGGTTTCGTTCAGACCCAGAACGAACTTGTAAATGGATTGTGTGTCTGACATTGGATTTTATTCTGTGTTGATTGATCTCTATTAAATATACATCTGTTTGGCGGCGGTGAATTTATTCTCTTGCTTAACGCCCTTCTCTGAGACGTACGAGCTCAGAGGTTGTATATCGATGGACATCAGTCGCATGGAGTGAATTGCCAGTGTGGCACTCCTAAGTGGCAATTGATCAAGGCTTCTGTCGAAAAACAAAGTCTTGTGGTTGATGATCAAAGCACGGCCTGTGTGGCGTAGCTTTGTGTATAATGTGAATTCGCGAGCCTCACACCTCGGTATGAGTCAAAAACGGGATAGTGACTGCAGGGAGAGTACGACGTTTCTTTCTAGCTAGGGTGGTGTCAATGACCTATCAGCCCTGACATTTATATACTTTTCACCTGTGTGGTTGTTGGAATGCGAGGCGCCTTGGATATAGGTCTGTAAGGACCGGGAAACGTGTGTTCAGGAATAATTAATCCTCAAAAGTAAGAGAGGAACGGCCCTGAAGATCCAAGGATCAGAGTGGGGTCCTGAGACATTTGCTAGAGTGTCTCGAACGCGGAGAGGAGCTTGCCCCTTGCCTCGACTCATGATGGAATCCAATTTCCAATACCTGTGTTTCGGTTTTATTTGTAGAACTAGTATGGAGACATGATATATGGTACCCATGCCGTCTATGATTGATATTTATGATTGAAATTGTTTTGACACTATACACTTATAATAGTATCAAATGATTTGTATTAAACGTATCAAGCATTATTTGGCTATTATAAGGAAAAACCCTATCCTCCGGCTTGCGTTGCATTATGTGATGGGACCTGGGTCTTATAATAGCTTCATTTTTCCAAAGAGCATTGTGTTGTTTTGTTATATGCACTAGTGTTCTTGGGAGGAAACTCGTTCCGTGTTATACGGCGTGGTCCCTTGAATTACTCTCTTTAAAGTAAAGTTTTAAATAACTGTTTTAGTTCTCACACCAGTCACATGACTGACCTGGAGCTTATTGTTTTAACCTAAACTCTGGGTGCCCTTATTTTCAACACGGGCAGCTAGTAGTTTTGGTTTTGCAGATTTATATTCACGGGATCCTGATTTACAGCTAGAACGATGCTCGGAAAGCTCTGTATCCGTGTATCACTTTCAGTTGTGTTTTGTATATTTTTTCGCTGCTGTGTAATTTATTGTAATCTTTGATATTTATCGAATGTAATTTATTCATTTATACTCTGTATATACTTATATCTGATGGAATTGTTGTAATATCAATGAAATGTTCTTCCGTCTACGTTCTGATTTGTCTTGTCCTCAACGCTATCCGCGCTTTCCTTAACGGGGAAGTTCGGGTCGTGTCAGTTTGGTATCAGAGCTTTGGTTTACAGAGCTCAGAGAACAAGACACATTAGAACCATACGAAAGAATTCATCCGATATTGGATTAGTAATATCCAATTAGAATGACTCGTTAGAGATAGGATCAGTAGTATCATAGAACGAGTGTGAAGAGTATATTTTTCAAATGAAAACAATATTGTTTTAAAAATTTAAATCGTTTTATACGTATTTGAATATTTATTTATTTTGAATATGGACAATCGAGTATATAAAGATTTCATGTATACGCGTCATGAATGTATATTCGAAGTTTTAATATACTAGATAGATATAAGATCACACTCTGGTTGCCCGGGGATGGTTCTGACAATGCTGCAGCATTACCAGTATTTATTTTCGAGTGACGAAGGTGTGGTTTCTATATATTTCCATTAGACTGGTGTGAGAACCAAAACTTATATAGATAGATTTACATTGTTGTGAATTGGCATAAAAAACATGGTTTTTGTATATATCAAAATTATGAATTTGAAACGTTAATTCACTAATTGATTGATGTTTGTGTTGTTTGTTTATTTGTTTGCTAATTTTGAACCATTTAGCCTAATTGAACCAAACATTGAATTGTATTGAAAATTGGTCGCATTTGCATGCATATACATGTACTTACATTGAACAGGTCATAGCAAGGAGGCTAGAGTAGAGAATAAAATTTGTTTGCCCGACAAATAGGTACATGTTTACTATAATTTACTGTTTTGTTTGGGTGATGATGATTTTATGAGCCGATTGGCTAGCCGCTTGGCCTTTTCTTTTTCTTTTTAAGATCAGAAGGCCTATATGGCAATTTCGGGATTTTCCCGTTGCTCCCGGTGCAAGGGAGGTTATGGAGAATTTTTTCGAAAATTTAGGGTGTTAGCCAAATTTTTGAAGAATTTGAAAAGTTCTTAGAAACTGAAAAGTTGAAGAACTTAAGCCGTAGTCAAAATAATGGAAGTTGAGTTGATTTGTTAAACAACTTTCGGCTTCGTTCCTTTTCGGCTCCCATTGTTATGTTCCTTTTTGGCCTTTGATGTAGAGAAGATTAGAATATCATCAATAAAAACCAGAACAAATTTATTCAATTAAATCACACATTGAACTGAATAGAAAATAGTTAGAAATATATACTTGAGCATTATATATGTTTGAACAGGAAATTGGATAGTTGTTGAGTAAAGAATTTATTTGCGTGCCCGACAAATAGGTAAACCTTAATGAGTTGAATGTGAAATATTATTATATCAACTCCTGTGAGTGCCATTGGATGCGGAGTGCTGGTTATTCTGTGTGAAATAATAAACATCGCCATAGGATAGCAACAATTAATTTTGAACTACATTACATGGCATACTTCTGGAAGATAGGCATACTTCATCATATACCACATAAGCATTTGGAGCTTGTGTGACGAGGTGGAAGATTTACCATACGAGCGAGAGGCTTGTATGGCGATGACTATATTTTATAGGTTGAACTGATGATTGATATGGACTATATAAAATTGTAACGGTAAAATTGCCAGATTAATAAAAACCCCACACGGGTCTAGAGTTGACAATAATCACGTCTCTCTAGTTATTAGATACGACACATGGACTATTTATTTCCCACACGGGACGAGGTGACGAGGATTTGTCCTCTGGAGCATTTAAAATACACACTCCCTCAGGCTTTGACAGGGTGACGAGAATTTATTCTCTGGAGTTATTATCAATACACGCTCCCCTGTAAACACCAGAATATATCACTATAAATATGTGTATGCTTATTAGGATTTATTGGGTACCTAATACGACCCAATAAATTTCCAAACCTCTTCCCGTACAAAGGAGGTTATGACGAAATTTTTCGAAAATTTCGGGTGTTAGCCAAATTGTTGAAGAATTTGAAAATTCTCAGAAACTGAAAAGTAGGAGAATGAAAGCCAGATCGAACGTCTAGTTGATTAATCTAACCACTTTCGACTTTGTTCCTTTTCGGGGAAGAAAAGTTTTAAGTGGGGGAGAATGTAACAACCCGGAAATCTGGGCCAATTTAAAATTTTTATTTTGGCAATTTCAATGAAGTTTGAACATTTAAAATGAATTATTTTAAATAATATCGACGGAAATTTATTTTGAATAGAATAGAACGAATATATTATATATGTCGTCGTTAGAATATAAAAAATTATAGAAATAATTATAAATAGAATAGAAAATGGCACGGTAGTTCGATAAATCGATTTCAAACTTCAATTGAATGTACCGAGTGCAAAATAATCCGGATTTTAGTGAAACCAAAAACATTAGGATCTAATTGAGAATATCTTTCCAACGAATCCGAAAATTTGAAATTTCATAGCGGGAATCAAAAGATACGTCCAGTTGAAAATTCTGAATAGTCGCTATGGAATTCAGGCCCTTAAAAATAGAAATTTTGCAAACCACCTCGGATTTCGACGAAACCACTTTTGTTGGATCCGGGATGTCAAATTATTGCTAGGTTTCAAATTTCATAATTTTTCGAATCAATATGTGAGCGTGGCGAAGTAAAACGTGTTTTGACCATTTCAGTTGAATTTAATCGACTGGAAAATGACCATTTTTCCAACGGTCTCAGAATTCGACGAAATTCGTTTTGTTAGGACCGTATCGTCAATACGAAGCTAGAAAATTTTTTTATGGAATTTTTAGAGTTCGTATGTGACCCCGGTAAATTGAAATGTACGTTTAAAATAAAATATATAGAGTTATATTTTAAATTCAACGAAAATTGATCGAAACGATCGAATCAGCCGACGATACAAATCCCATTGTGTTCGGAATGGGGGTGAAACGCTAGGGACGAAAGGCGGTGGGTCTCGTTTCGAGTTCAAACGAAAAAGTTGCTTTTTAAAATAAAATAATTAAATATATATATTATAATATACATCCTCCTACCACTACCCCTCTCCCTCTCTCTTTCACTTTACAGAAATAAAAAAAATCCGACATTGAAGAAAACCGCTCCTCCCTCCACCATCGCCAACCTCCGCACCCCCTCTTCTTCCTCAGTTGCCTTCCTTCTCTCTCCTCTTCTACTATCAATCGCTTCCCCCCTCCTTTCGCCGCCCAGGCCTCCCCCTAGCCCCGCCCCCGTCCAAGGCTCCGCCGCTTCGATCACCCCCCTTCCACTGATCCTTCCTCCCACCGTTCGAGCCTCAGTCGCGAATCCCCACAAAACCCTAGCCACCCCTCCTTCGCAGATCCGAACCCGACCCCCCTGAAGCCCTCCGCCTCCTCCGACGTCAGAGGCGCCGCCAGCAGTCCTCCGCGCTCCTCCAGCCCCGTGCAGTCCAGCGAAGACCCTCCCCCTTCAATTCATGAGCCTTTATTTGATAGTTTGCACTTACTTTATTCTTTTTCTCGGTTTTAATATAGGATAATCAATTTAAAATTTTGATATTTATGAAGAATGATATCCATTGTGTTTCAGAATGAAAAAGCTTGGATTTTTGCTTATAAAGTTTTGATTTTTATAGCAAAAAGATTAAAATTTTAAAATAGGAAGATTCGATTTTTAAAATATGAAAGCTTCATTTTTTTTTTTTTTGAAAATATAAAAGGTTTGATTTCTAAAGTCAAAGATTGGATTTTTAATAGCCTAAAGCTATGATTTTTATCGTTGAAAGGAAACATTGTTGGCAAGTTGAAAATATTTTTAAAGGTATAAAAATATGATTTTTATACTTGTAGCAAATTAAAAATATGATTTTTATTCATGTAGAGTATTAAAAATATAATTTTTATTATAGTAAAGAATTAAAGATATAATTTTTATTAATGTAGAGTAATAAAAATATGATTTTTACTAATGCAAGAGATTAAAAATATGATTTTTATATATTGAATAGCGAAGTAAAAATTCGATTTTTATATATTGAATAGCAAAGTAAAAATATGATTTTTATATACATAGCGACAATATAAAAATGTGATTTTTATATATGTAGTGGCTACGAGCAACGAAAGTGTTAGACGGCGAAGATTTCTACATTTGAAGTGTCGTGGAGTTGGGATAGCTTTGGTGAGAACTTCTCACTCTAAATTTCTTTTTCTAGTTATATATATATATACTAGGATGCAGACGGTGCTTAGCAGCACCCGACACCCGTCATCCACAGACCATGGATGGCTTGTTTGTTTGATTGATGTGTTATGAAAATTTGTTTGTGATGTGGATGCGAAATCGATAATATAAATTAATGTGTTGAATTAAATTAATTATGTTAAAAAAATAATTTTTAACGTGAATGTTAGTAAATAAATATTTATAAACAAATCAGTTGATTTGTTTATATACACTGATTTGACTGATATTGATTGAGATGATAAATTTTACACATCGCCCAACTGCACGAATAAAATATGTGTTTGTTGATTTGAAACCCCACACGGGTGTTGGGATGGTATTTGGGTACGCTAATCCCAATTATTTAATTATATGTCGATCGATTGGTCGACAGACTGTGTAAGCATTGATTATTTATATTTGATGCTTGTGCAGTTGTGTGGTGCACCTTGGATGACGGTTGATTGTTTATCATTGCTCTCATTCCAATCGGGAAAATAATGAATATTATAAAAGAAAATTCATGTGTTGAATATAAAAATAGTCATGTGTTGACGATATTTATGTGTTGAAACTATTCATGTGTTGAGTAAAATATTTTAACAATAAAATTTACATCTTTATCATATTTAAAATTAGAACTACTTCACGATGGAGTCTGATTTAAAAATCAAACGATAGATACCATAATTTTATAAAATATTTTACATACCAAAAATAGTGATGTGTTGACAGTACTCATGTGTTGAGATTAGTCGTGTGTTGAAAGAAATATAGGTTCATGTGTTGAATAGAATAAATATTCATTTGTTGAATAGAATAAAGAAGTTTTTGAAAAATATAAAGTCGTGTTGATTAGAGATGCGTTATTTTGACGCGAACGATATTTATATCGATTTTATTCGTTTTATAATGAATATTGAAAAGTGATTTCAGAATTTAATATTTTGAAATGAAATTCAAATTAAATTAGATTAAAATTCAAATTGAAATTTTATTGAATCAATTTGAAATGAATTCGAATCGAATAGAAAATGAATTCGATTCGAATTGAATAGAAAGTGAATTTGAATTCGAATTGAATAGAAATGAATTCAAATTGAATTAAATTGAAATTGAATTAAAAACGAATTGAAATTGTTTTGAATGAAATTTAAAACGAACTGAAATTTAATTGAAATCAATTTGAAATGAATTCGAATTGAATTAAATAGAAGGTAAATTCAAATTGAATTGAATTGAAACGAATTTGAATTTGAATTGAATTGAAACGAATTTGAATTTGAATTGAATTGAAACGAATTTGAATTCGAATTAAATAAAATTGAAATGAATTCGAATTGAATTGAAATCAAATCAATTTGAAATTGAATATAGTGTTGAAATGGTTTTGAAAACGAATTTAAAACAATTTATAAAATACATTTTAAAAAGGAAATCGACGAAATATATATAATATATATATATTATATATATAATAGCCTAAATAGAACGCGTCGCGCCGCGGCAGTTCGTGAATTTCGACCATTGACTTCGAACGGACGTTGCGGGAGATCCGACCGTCGGATTCTCCTAAAACCTGAACCGTTAGTTTTGTATCGAAAAGAGCTTTCCAATGAATATTAGAAATTTGAAATCTAACGGTTGGATTTGGAATTATGTTCAAATCAATTTTAGAAAAGGTCGCTGTAAGTGCAGTTCGATGGCCGTTGTTGGAAACCGACTGTATGGGCCTTGATAAAATTATTAAAAATATTAATAATTTGTGTAAAATCATAATATATGGATTGGAAAGAACTGGGATGAAAAACTCCACATTTGAAAAAAAATAAAAATAGATTTTTGTCGAAATGAACTAGTTTTGAACCAGAATTAAAATCAATTTATTTTTTAAATAAATAAATTGAATTTGAAGGTGATTTTAAAAATAATCAATATTCCCAATACGTGGATTGGACTGGAGTGGAATCGAAATTATCTTCGGAATATTTCGATGTTGGATTTCGTGACTATACAGATATTGTTATGGGAATTTGAAAGATATATTTTATATCGTAATTTCCAAAACGATATTTGTTGGTTTCAGAATTTGATATTGAATATAAGCCGGTATATTTTCTATTCAGAGCCTTGTATTTAATATCAAATGTGATTTCGGTTTATCGTGAATCGTGTTTTAGATGACATTGGTTCTTTAACCCAGTTAAAGGCAAGATGTTGATTTTTGAAAAGATTAAAACTAAGTGGAGTTTTAATGAATCTTTAATTAGATTAAAATGTGAATTGATAATTTAAATTATCAAATCTGAAAAGTGATCGAGAGTGAAGTATCACCAGTTTTGCTCCAAAGCGATAGTTAAATCTTTAATTAGATTTGAACATGAAATGGTAATTAATATTACCGGTAACACCGTGGTGTTAGGTATGGAGTATTGCCAGTTTTGCTCCAGGGAATGAATAGGTTGGGATTGGGAAAATAAATAAATAAATAAATACTTCGGTGTGGTTCGCTAATCCCGACTAGTTTGAAATGATATCCAAAGGAAGATTAAAGAATAAATTTAGAATAATTTATCTTGGATAAAATTAATGGGAACCTTTCCCTAAGAATGTGATTTTGTGAATAAAAGAATATACTGAATTGGAATGAGGCGTTCGTTGTGTTTGGGTAACATTTGTTTATCATATATGTGGGTTATTCAGAAAGGCCGGGTTTATACCCATTCTGAATAACCGATTCGACGAGATGTCGAAGATGAAGACGGTGGTTGAAGACCGGAAGTCTTCACATCGTTTGGGTGATTACTGATGATCTTGATTGGGCTGTACAACCAAGATGAGGGAAACAGTTGGTGATCGTCCAGACGTACTTGGAGATCGATGGATATGCGAGGAAAGTGCCTCCGGTTTCGTTCAGACCCAGAACGAACTTGTAAATGGATTGTGTGTCTGACATTGGATTTTATTCTGTGTTGATTGATCTCTATTAAATATACATCTGTTTGGCGGCGGAGAATTTATTCTCTTGCTTAACGCCCTTCTCTGAGACGTACGAGCTCAGAGGTTATATATTGATAGAAATCAGTCGCATGGAGTGGATTGCCTGTGTGGCACGCTTAAGTGGCATATGATCAAGGCTTCTGTTGCAAAGCAAAGTCTTGTGGTTGATGATCAAAGCAAAGCCTCGGTGATTTTAAATATACAATGGAATTAATTTAATAAATGAATTAAATATTAAATTAAATAAAACAGGCTCAAAACAGCTGTTTGGGCTGACGGGACCTAGCCCATTGCGTTTGGAACGGGGGCAATTGGCTAGGGACAATTTCTGCTGGACCGGAATTGGAGTTGTTGAGAGATTATGGATTTGTTTGCAAAATTACAATTTAATATTATAAATAATAGAATTAAAAACCCTAAACTAATCTAATTCTTCACAGTAGCCGCCGCTACATTCCTCAATGGCCAGAATCGCATGAAACATTTTCCCCAATTCGTATTTGATCCATTCAATAAAATTCAATGGTTCTAAATGGAAATCTGAAGAGTGAAGTGATATCTTCAAAACCATACGGTTTTGATCGGAATTCCATAGGCGATTTGTGAGGATTTTGCCCTCAAAGAAGGATGGTTTAGACTGGTTTTCAAGAGGATGCGGAGGGCCGAGCTCGTGGTTGTTGTGGGTGGTGGATGGCGTCGGAGCGGGCTTCGAAGTGAGGAGGTTTGATCGGTGTAACAGCGAATGGACGGCGGTGCGTGAGGAGGGAGAGAGCGTGAGGATTGGGTTCCTGAAGTTCACGGACGAGAATGAGGAGAGGAACGCGGTGTAGAAGACGCTGACGTGGCAGATGTGGATTGGTGGGAACTTTTTTTTAGTCATTTATATTATTTAAAATTCATACGCTTAAAACATGTATAACTCTCTCATATAATAGCAGAATCGAACGCGAAGCATTGAAATTGTGAGGACGAGATCTACGCAATGGAACTGACTGGGACCCATGGTGAGATTTCTATTTTAAAATATAATTAACTATTTATTTATTTCACTGTGTAATTTATATTCATTCTATATAAAATTCATGTTGATGTTGTGTATGTATTTATTTCAGTATTGATTGTTTTATGATAGCGATGAATCATTGAATTGATCTGTGTGGCTCATCTTTGTTAAAATAAGATTGTTGTAAAAAAATGATATCATGTTTGTTAAATTTAGATTAACGATAGAATTTCACTTCTATCGTTAACATGAAGTATTGTTTGTTAAATTTAGATTAACGATAAAATTTCACTTTTATCGTTAACATGAAGTATTGTTTGTTAAATTTAGATTAACGATAAAATTTCACTTTTATCGTTCATGAAGTATTGTTTGTTAAATTTAGATTAACGATAAAATTTCACGTTTATTGTTAACATGAAGTATTGTTTGTTAAATTTAGATTAACGATAAAATTTCACTTTTATCATTAACATGAAGTATTGTTTGTTAAATTTAGATTAACGATAAAATTTTGACTTTTATCGTTAACATGAAGTATTATTTGTTAAATTTAGATTAACGATAAAATTTCACTTTTATTGTTAACATAAATCGATGTTTTGTCAAATTTATATTAACAAATAAATATTCATTTATTTGTCATTAATACACATAGAAAATTGTTAACAAATAAATATTCATTTATTTTTCATTAATAAACATAGAAAATTGTTAACAAATAAATATTCATTTATTTGTCATTAATACACATAGGAAATTGTTAACAAATAAATATTCATTTATTTGTCATTAATATACATGGAAAATTGTTTACAAATGAAACATTCATTTATTTGTCATTAGTACATATAGTAGATTGTTTACAAATAACTCGTTCTTTTATTTGTTATGTAGAATACAGAGAAAATTGTATACAAATAAATTATTCATTTATTTGTCATGGAAATACATAGAAAATGTAAATAAATAAAATATTTTTTATTTGTTATTAGAATACATAGAAAATGTAAACAAATAAATTATTCTTTTACTTGTCATTGGAATACATAGGAAAATTTATGTAAATAAATATGTCATTTATGTAGAAACGTATGTTAATATAAAAATGTCATTTGATTTAGAAATGTCATGTTGAATAAAAATATCCATTATTTGAAAAATGTATTTACATTAAAATTTACTTTTTAATGTAAATGAATCATTAAATAAGATTCATTGTTTGAAATATTTTTACATTTCGATTTACATTTTTTTATGGATCATTAAAAATGATCATTATTTGAAAATGAAAATATGTTAACATAAAAAATTCACATTTTTGTTGTATAATAAAAATGATCAATATTTTAAATGAAATATCACTTTTGGTCATTCTGTTGAACTAGAGTTTTTTTAAACATAAATGAAATATCACTTTTTGGTTATTATGTCGAACTAGAGTTTTCAACATAAATGAAATAAACATTTTTGGTCATTTGTTTGAATCAAAATATTCAACATAAATGAAATACACACTTTTATCGTTTTGTTGGTCATTTGTTTTAATCAAAATATTCAGCATAAATGAAATACATACTTTTGTCGTTTTGTTGAACTAGAATTTTCAACAGAATGAAATATACATTTTTGTCCTTTTGTTGAATTAGAGTATTTCAACAAAAATGAAAGGAACCATTTTGATCACTTTGTCAAATTAAAATAGAAAAATAGAAAATTAGTTAAACAAAAATCCTTATTTTTGTTTATTGAACTTACGACACCAAAAATGGACATTTGGGTTTAATAGAAAACTAGTTAAACAAAAATCCTTATTTTTGTTTATTGAACTTGTGGCACCAAGAATGAAATTTGTGTTAATAGGAAAAGGGTTAAATAGAGAGAAATGTTCATGTTTTTAATCAAAACATGAATTCATTAAAATATACAATTTTAATGTCAAGGGAGTAAATAGAGAAAATTGTTCATATTTTTAATCAAAACATAAATTTATTAAAATATAGAAATTTTAATGTTAAGAATGTGAATAGAAATAAAAGTTGCATTTTTTATAAGTCATGTTAGAGACAAATAGAACATAGAATCAAAAGTTATATCTTTGTTTACATTTTAGTGTAATAAAAGGATAGATTGAAAAGTTATATTTTTATTTACATCTTAGATGTAAATCAAAACATAGATTGAAAAGTTACATTTGTATTTACACTTTAGATGTAAATAAAAAGATTAGATTAAAAGTTACATTTTTATTTACATTTTAGATGTAAATAAAAAGATTTGATTAAAAGTGACATTTTGATTTACATTTTAGAAGTAACAAAAAGAGTAGATTGAAATGTTATATTGTCAAATTAGAAGTAACAAAAAGAGTAGATTGAAATGTTATAATTTTATTTTCAAATTAGAGGAAAAAAATGGAATCAAAATTTATTTATATTTACATTTTTGATGTAAATAAAAAGAATAGATTTTAATATTACATTTTTACAATCGTTTAGATGCGATAAAAAGAAAAGATTTTAATATTACATTTTTATCATCATTTTAGATGCGTTAAAAAGAACAGATTTTAATGTTACTGTAACAACCCGGAAATTACGAGCCAATTTTAAAAGTTTTAAATTGGTTATTTCAAAGGAATTTGAAAAATTGAAATAGAATATTTCAATAAAATAGTGAATTAGAAATAGTGAGTCAGTTTGAAAATTTGAATTCAAACTTTAACTGGCTACACCGGGTGCAAAATACAACGGATTTTGGTGAAACTAAAAATATTTAAATCTGTTAATGAATATCTTTCTAACGAATCTGAAAAATCGAAATTTCATAGCGGGATTCAAAAGTTATGGCCAAATGAATTTTCAGAAAGGTCGCTATATAAAATATATAGCCCTTGAAAATAGACATTTTGCAAACGACCTCGGAATTCGACGAAACCAATTTTGTTGGGTCCGGGATGTCAAACTATTGCTAGGTTTCAAAATTTATAATTTTAAACTAGTATGTGAGCGTGGAAAAAGAAAATGTGTTTGGTTAATTTCTGTTAAATTAGATCGACCAGAAAAGGGCCATTTTTCAAACGATTTCAGAATTCTACGAACCTAGTTTTGTTGGGACCGTAGGGTCCAAACATAGCTAGATTTATTTTTCTGGAATTTTTCGAAATAGTTTGTGGCCCTGGTAAATTGAAATATACGTTCAAATTGAATATAAAATGTTTTATACTTTAATTTGAAAAATAACTGACTGTAACAGTTGAATTGGCCTACGAAACATATCTCATTGTGTCCGGGATGGGGGTATTTAGCTAGGGGCGACAGTCGTTGGGTTTGGATTGGGGTTCGTGAGTGAAAACCCTAATTTTCTGAATAATATATATATCGGCAAATCCGAAAATTCCATTCATAAATTAAAAATAAATAAAAAACCTCAAAACCCTCGCCACCTCTCTCGTTAACGGCGGAAACCGCTCCAACCTTCTCGACCGAAATTCCGCCGCCTCAGCGAACGCCAGCCAACGCCACCACCCTGACTCGACGGCGCCCGCCTCCCTCTTCAAATCCGACCAACCACCGCCCTTTCTCCCTTCGCCAGCGTCGAGAACGACGCCCTGAAAGTCACCGACTTCACGTCGACGCCACGATCGCCAGAGACGATCGCACCTGCTCCTCCGACCACCCCTGGACGCGCCTCACTCCCCTTGTCGACGTCCAACTCATTGATCGTCATCTAGTTCAGCGGATTTCGCGAAAATTGCAAATCTAGTTTTGAACCATCGTGAAAGGTGAGTCCTTTATCACATTTAAACGTTGAAAAATCGTATCTTTTTCGTGTATTGATGAAATTCGATGAAATAGGAAACATCGGGAATGCAAGGAGGCTCTCTACCACATAGAAGAGACTGAGGATTTTTCTGAGCCATCTACGATTTTTAGCACTCCGAAAACCAAGGTGAAAAATCTAAATTAAATGAAATTTGAATGGAAAATGTCATGTATGAATTATACAAGCGAAGTATAAATTATACACGTGTTGTGTACCTCTTGTACATGCGTTGTGTAAGCTATATGAGCGAAGTATGAATTATACATGCATAGTATAAATGATATGTGTGTTGAAATGCAAGTGAAATATAGAAATAATATATATATATATACTCCCCTCGTCCACAAAGCATGGACGATATTTATTGTTGTGAATTGGTGTGAAATATTAGATGAAAATTGCGAATGGTTGAATAATTGTTTGTGGTTGATATTGATTGGTAGTGGTTGAAAAATACCCATTGGTGATTGAAATAAATTGGAAATAAATGTGGAAATGAAAATAAAACATGCCGCCTGCGTGCGAATTAGATGCATGAATCCCCATTGTCAAAAACCGCGAGGTTTTAAGGTAGAGCGAGGAGCCGTACTCAGGACGGTGCCGGTTTTAACTACCCTGCCGTTATGCTGCCGAAATTTTAAATAATATTCAAGTGTTAGAATTATTTTCATATGTTGAAATTATTTTCATGCGATGAAACTAAAGTCATGTGTTGAAACTATATCCATGTGTGGAAATGTTCATGTGTTGAGAAGTGATGTGTGAAAATTAAATTCATGTGTGAATGAATAAAGTGTTTAAACAATAAAAATCACATTTTTATAATATATATGAAGTATGTAAAATATTCGCCTTATATATAAATAGTTTCAACAATAAAAATTTCATCTTTCTTATATGAACAAACTATATGAAATATCCATGTGTGGAAATGCTCATGTGTTGAGAAGTGCGTGCGTTGGAAAAGTTCATGTGTTGAATAAAAAGATCGAACAATAAAAATTACATTTTTATTGAAATTATGAAGTGTTAAAAACATTCATGTGTTGAATAAATATTTTAAATGATAAAAATACCATTTTTATCATATATGTGATTTGCTAAAAATATGCGAGCGTTGAAATAAATATTTGTGAAAGAAATATTATTTTTAACATGCATAGGAACTAAATAAAATAGTCATGTGTTGAAATATATTTTAGTTCGCCAAAATTATCATTTTTGAAATGTGAAGTGTTAAAAATAACCACTTGTTCAAATAAATATGCATGAGTTGAAATATTCATTAATTAGCTAATGATATGATTTTTGCCTATGTATGCAACATTAGAATGAATGGTGTTTTTAAACCAAATTGAATTAAATATGAAGTTGAATGGAAAATGATAAGTGATAAGAATTGCATATATGACATGCATATTTATTGAACAGGTTATAGCAAAGAGGCTAGAGAACAGGAATAAAATTTTGTGCCCGACAAATAGGTACACGTTTACTGTTTTGTTTGGGTGATGGTTTTATGAGCCTGTTGGCTAGCCGCTTGGCTTTTTCTTTTTCTTTTTGAGATGAGATGCCCGTGTGGCTATTTGGGAATTTTCCCAGCCCCTCCCGTACAAAGGAGGTTATGGCGAAATTTTCCAAAATTTAAAGGCGTTAGTGAAAAATTTGAAGTGAAAACGATATAGGAATTTTCGAATGAACTATATTTATATAAATATAAATAAAATTAAATCGAATTGTGGACGTGCAGTTCATGTTTTGAAACCGTGATTTCAAACGACTAGTGCGGGAAATCCGACCATTGGATTTTCCCGAAACCGCAACCGTTGGGTTCGCCTTGGAAATATCTTTCCAACAGCACCAACTTTGTAAAGATCCGACGGTTGGATTGTCTGGAATGTTTTATTTAAATCTGAAGAAAAACAGCGAATCGATTATATTTATATATAAATATAAATATAAATAAATTAAATCGAATAACGATGTTGTAGTTCGTAATTTGAAATCGTAACTTCGAACGACTAGTGTGAGAGATCCGACCGTCGGATTTTACCAAAACTGAAACTGTTGGATTCATTTTGAAATGATCTTTCTAATGATATAAAATTTGTGAAGATCCAACAGTTAGATTTTCAGATATGTGTAAAACAAATTTAGTGAAAAACAGCGCCAGTGCCTCGGCACGACCTGAAACGTCGTTTAATTAATTATCGCCATTTTAAATAAATAAAAATGGCGATATATCGTTATAAAATACTATAGACGATATAGAGTGGAAATAAACCAATTTTGTTGTGTTTGCTTGATATGTGATGGTTGAATGTATTTAACGTGAAAACTACACTAAGGAACCGAAATGTGAATGTTGTATAGTTTAACTATGTGAAAAAAATTGATTTGAAAATCTAAATATACGTGGATTATTTGAAAAGGTCGAGTTCATTCTCATTTCAAATAATCGATCGACGTTGAGAAGTCGAAGACGGTTGAAGACCGTCGATCTTCACATTGGATGGATGGGCGCTACTGATGCTCGTGATTGGAGTAGCTACCTTGAATGAGCTGAAGTAGTAGCCGTCCGGACATATTGTTGATTGTGCGGATATGCGAGGAATTTGGTGCCTCCGGTTTCGTTCAAACCCAGAACGAACTTGTAAATGGACTGTGTGTCTGACATTGGATTTTGTTCTGTGTTGATTGATCTCTGTTAAATATACATCTGTTTGGCGATGGAGAATTTATTCTCTTGCTTGACGCCCTTCTCTGAGACGTACGAGCTCAGAGGTTATATATTGATAGAAATCAGTCGCATGGAGTGGATTGCCTATGTGGCACGCCTAAGTGGCATATGATCAAGGCTTCTGTTGCAAAGCAAAGTCTTGTGGTTGATGATCAAAGCATGGTCTGTGTGACGTAGCATTGTGTATAACGTGAATTCGCGAGCCTCACACCCCGGTATGAGTCAAAAACGGGAGAAGGACCCAAGGAGTGCACGACGTTTCTTTCTAGCTATGTGGTGTCAGTGACCTACCAGCCCTGACATTTATATCTACTTTTCACCTGTGTGGTTGTTGGAATACGAGGCGCCTCGATTATAGGTCTGTAAGGACCGGGAAACGTGTGTTCAGGAATTGCCTAAGAGAGGACCGGACTTGGAGGATCCAGGGATTGCTGTGTGCGGTCCCGAGGCATTTGCTAGAGTGTCTTGAACGGAGAGGAGCTTGCCCCTTGCCTCGACTCATGATGGAATCCAATTTCCAATACGAAATTGCGGATGTGATTGTATTACTAGTATGGCGACATAGTAGATGGTAGCTATGCCGCCTAGGATTGATATTTATGATTGAATTTGCTTTTGAAAACATATATGCACTAGTAATAATATCAAGCACTTTTGTTTTATACATATGAAGCATTTTTGGCCATTATAAGGTAAAACTCTATCCTTCGGCTTGCGTTGCATTATGTGATGGGACCTGAGTCTTATAAAGGCTTCATTTTATAAAAAGCATTGTGATGATTTAATCATTTACTCTATTTCATGCACTAGCACTCATTGGAATAAACCCGTTCCGCGAAAGTGGCATGGTCCTTTGATTGGCCTTATTATTGTTGTTTAATAAGTTAAGTAGATTTCTCATACCAGTCCCATGACTGACTCGTAGTTTGTTTCACCTTGCAAACTCGGGTGCCCTCATTTTCACACGGGCAGCCTAGTTACAGGTATATGGCGTATTTTGGCTTGGCACCGCAGTAGGGGTGCACTTTTGGCTCATGGCGAGGCTTGACTACACCGTGATGACTATGACTTTTTCCGCCATTATTGTATATGTATTATGATTCCGCCACTGGCGACGTAGACTGATGTTTAGTTTGTGTACTCTTTATGTATGATTCCGCCTCTGGCGATGATGACTGATTAGGTATTATTATGCATTAAGTTGTATCCTACACTGTGCTCTCTGATGTGGTGATATCTATATGATTCCGTTGTCATATGTGTGTAAATTATTCCATTTCATGTTTATGCTATTATCTGTGATCTGCTAATGATGATTAATGTGTTAAACTCCAATGATTATCCTTAACACTGTGTCATGGGGTTTTGGGATCGTCACAGCTACATTTTTTTAGTGTAATAAAGGATTGAATAAAGGATTACATTTTTCAGTGTAATAAAAGATTATAAAAAGTTTACATTTTGATGTAGTATAAAAAGTTTACATTTTTATGTAATATAAAAAGTTCACATTTTTATGTAATATAAACCTCATTATTAATGTAATGAATGAAATATAAAATTGTCATGTTTTAAATTATAAAAAAAAAACATGTTTACCTTAAAAACCTCATTTCTAATGTAAGAAATGGAATTAGAAAATTGTTCATGTTTTAAAAATAAAACATGGTTACATTAAAAATTCACATTTTTAATGTAAAGAAAGAGAATATAAAAATGTTCATAGTCTGGAATGTAAAGGATAAACAATAAAAATTTACCTTTTTATTGTAATAAAATAAATGATGAAAAATATTCATTATTTGAAAGAGAAATGATAAACAATAGGAATTCACATTTTAATTGTCATATAAGGAATGAAGAAAATGTATGTGTTTTGAAATAGACTTCTGTTCATTAAAGATAACTTGAACACGAAGTGTAGAAAATTATTTAAAGAATAAATAATTTGAAATCATCGAACGAATGAATTATATTTATATATATTTATATATATAAATATAAATATAAATTCAAATAGAACAAATTACGCTGCTGTAGTTCGCGATTTGAAATCGTAACTTCAAACGATTATACTAAAAGACCCGACTGTCGAATTTTCCCAAAACTGGAACCGTTAGGACCGCTTTGGGAAAATCTTTCCAATGATATAAACTTTATTAAAATCCAACGGTTAGATTTCAAGATATGTATAAATCAGTTTTTGGTAAAAACAGTGCCAGGGCCGCCCATTGACCTGAAGCGTCGCTCAATTATATGGAGCTATTTTATAAATAAAAAAAATAGCGACAAATCATTATTAAATACTAATTATGATACGAAATGATTTTAAAATATATATATGCGATGATCATTTGAAAAGTCCGAGTTCAATCTCATTTCAAATGATTATATGATGATCTAAGTCAAAGATTTGAAGACGGTGATTGACGACCAGCGATCATCATATCGAATAGATGAGTTGCTACTAATTCCCATGATTGGAGTAGCTACCTTGAAAGGGCTACAGTGGTGGCCGTCCGGACGTACTTGTTAATATTCTGGATATGCAAGCACCTCACTTCCGTATTGGACATACGGGACGAGGAATACGGTAACACCGGTTTCGTTCAGACCCAGAACGGACTTGTAAATGGTTGTGTGTCTGACATTGGATTTTATTCCATGTAAATTAAATTGATTCCTATTAATATATATTCGCTTGGTGGCGGGGAATTTATTATCTTTCTTAACACCCTCAGAGGGTATATATTGATAGTGATTGATCGCATGGTGTGGATTGTCAATGTGGCACGCCAAGGCGCAAATGTTCAAGGCTTTTGTTGAAAAGCTGGGCCTTGTGTTTGATGATCAAAGCATAGCCTGTTTAGGCGTAGCTTTGTGTATAGTGTGACTTCGCGAGCCTCACACCCCGGTATAAGTCAAAAATGGGATCAGGACCGTAGGGAGTGCACACATTTCTTTCTAGCTAGAAGTGGTACCAGCGACTAACCAACCCTGACATTTTTACTTATGCGGATGATGGATTATGAGGTACCTTGGGTTTTATTGGTTGTTAGTGGCCATACTAGAGGTTCAAAAGAACCGGGAAGCGTGTGTTCAGGCATAAATAATCCACTAACGTATATGTGGATCGGCCCTGCTGCATACAAGGGTTCACTACGGGGAATCATGAGGCATTTGCTAGAGTGTCTCGAATCGGAGAGGACGATCCCTAACCTCGACTAATGATGGATACCCAATTTCCAATACGACACCATGCGATTTTGATTGTATAACTAGTATGGCGACATAGTAGGATGGGTATTATGCCGTCTATGATTGATACATTATGATTGAAATGTTTTGAAAACATATATACATTAATAATAATATCAAATCCAGTTTTATCGTATTAAGCATTTTTGACCATTATAAGTTAAAACTCTATCCTCCGGTTTGCATTGCATTGTGTGATGGAGTAAACCCGTTCCGCATTAGCGGCGTGGTCCTGTGATTAGACTTATTATTAGACAAGTTAAGTAGATTTCTCATACCAGTCCCATGATTGACCTGTAGTTTGTTTCACTTGCTAACTCGGGTGCCCTCTTTTCCACACGGTCAGTCGAGTAGCTTCTTTTGCACATATTCATTTCTTGAGCAGGATTCTAGATCGAAGCTTAAAGCTGTGTCCAGAGCATTGATTGTCTTCCGCTGTATTGTATTAGATATTGTAAATTATCTTCCGCTGTATTATACTTGATGTACTTTGATATTCTATACTCTGATGTAACATTATTGTAATGTTTATAAAAGTCTTCTTTTAATTGTTCTAATGTGTTGTATTCACAAAGTTAGCATATTCGGGTTTTGAACGGTCTTTGTCGATTTAGCAATCGATTAAGTCCGGGCGAAATCCGTTATCGTTATATGATATCTTTGTGAAGTCCTTAATGAACTTCCTATAATAGCCCGCTAACCCAAGAAAACTTCTCACCTCCGTTGCATTCTTTTGGATCTGCCAATCTTGAACTGCAACTAGCTTCGTGGGATCTACTGGTATCCCACCTTTAGAGACCACATGCCCTAGAAATCTCACTTATTTTCTCCAAAAATGATATTTGGAGAATTTCGCCTTAAGCTGGTGCACACAGAGAGTTTTCAGAACCTCCCTCAAATGTAGGGCATGCTATTCCTCGTTCTTCGAGTCCTCGGCCATCTTCAACTGATGAAACCCCGTGGCCAAGTCTAACTGAGAGAAAACAGATGCACCAACAAGCTGGTCAAACAGATCATCTACCCTTAGAAGTAGGTGCCTATTCTTCTTAGTGAGTTTATTCAACTCTCTATAATCCACAAATAAGCGAAGCGAACCATCCACCTTAGTGGCGAATACTACTTGAGCACCCCATTCGGATATGCTTCGCCTAATAAACCATTTCACTAGTATCTCCCCTACTTGCTTGCTGAGCTCCCTCCTTTCTCTTGGAGCCATATAGTGCATAAGCAATGCAACTGGCTTTGCATTGTCCACCAAGTATATACGGAAATCAATCTCGTGCCTCGGAGGTAAGCACTGAACCTCCTTAGAAACATCAGGATACTCACAGACTATCGGTACAGATCATAGATCATCGATAGATGCATCTAGTGACTCTAGGAAACTAAGCATGAAAGACCCTTTAGGGTCACAAGAAATCTCGAGGGTCCTCCTATGGCAAGTCAAAAGTCTAACGACCCTCCTCTCTCAATCTAGAATGACACCATACAAGTGACACCCTATGTCCGTTATTGTCACTCATTAAGAGAATGCATTAAGTTTCGTGAAGCGTTACAGGTAAACAGACATAGAACATTACCAGACAGATACAAAAGATTGCGGTGGAATTCCAAAATTTATTTAAAGCATAATCCATAACATCGTGGTCCAAGTTATCGCAAGTCTGGAACTACATAAAAACCAATACAATATTATAAAGCTTCTGTCTTGTACCATCAGATTACAAAAATGCATAAAAGGAAAAGCATAATTCCCCAAAAGAGACAAAACCATAGTATTAAAGACAAGAACTTGGGCAATACTTCAAAAGTAGCTCTTAGGAAGAAAAAAGCAGAATCACGGTCAAGCTTGAGTATACCCGCCTTGAGAACCTAGGGGGAAATGGAAGAAAGAAGAGGAAACAAAAAGGGTCAGACATAAAGTCTGGCGAGTCCAGTTTCTTTTAGCATGTAAATAAGTAAAAGTATCATGACAGGCATATGAAGTGGATAAGAAAGATAACAACATATAAGGCATGTATGACAAGATAAACATGATAAAGTGTATACGCTTCTCTAATGATTACTCTGCACTAATACTAGTATACCTAGAAATGATATGATCCCAAAAACTATAAGATGGTAAACTTAGGCACACTTCCGGTAAGAGGTATTAACCCCAGACAATCTACAGGTAGCCCAACCTAACAGGCTCCTAAACTTTACCAGAATCTAAGTGTACCCTAATTACTACCATAATCAATCAACTCCCTACTCCGTAGATACCCTGTGCTAGCCCCACAGTAGGAGGTATCACTTTCCTAAAATGGCAATCCTTCGTGATGTGCACAACCATATCTACTGGTGTCACAGTCGTTTTATCCCCTTTTACCCGGCCCATGCATGCACATGTCACCGGTCGGTTTGCGCCGCCCTTCACGCTTGGATCTCTTACAATCAGCCCGATAAGCGCGTCCCTACTTCGACCTAGGACGGAGTGCTCGTTCGATATCATTATGGGTTACTGACTGAAATGGGTTCCACACACAAGATCATACAAGCTCTCCCCCTTGTCTTGTATCCCCCCACTAGGATTTCTACAGGCTATGTATACATATTGGTGTCTTTAATTACAAAACCCCCTCAGGTTAAGTTCATGGGCCTATATATAAATATTACCCAACCCCTCAGATTTACTTAACCCACCCACTGTTCAATCAAATTTACTTAATCCCTATTCAAATTCATGTTCAAACAATCCCTATGGATTCAACTAGGTTAAGTATTCAAGGTTTATTATGATATTTTCATTTATGGTTATAGTATACTAGACCTCCTATGTTAAGCCTTCCATTTGTGGATGCTGGACATGTCGGGCGGGTCCGGGCAGACTTATTCCATAATCGGGCTTAACCTTGCATCCTAGCACGCTTCGTATTTGTGCAGCTAGACCCCTCACATTAGGCTACCGGTTTTGGTCGCTGGATATGTCGGGCGGTTCCGAGCAGACTTCCACCACAAGTGTAATCTAACCTCGTGTCTAGGCACAGTTACAGTTTCTAATTACTATTATCCTAGGCATTTTATTATTAGCCAATTTTACCTATGTCATTATAGGTTATAGATTTCATGCCCCTTTTTTTCCAATTATGTTCATAGTGATTTATATGTCCAAATTCATATACATAAACATTATTCAAGTTATGCCAATTTTACCCTTTTCAAGTTATGCCCAATTTATGTTTTTCCCTCGTTCCCAAACTAATGCATTCACATAATTTTAGCGGCATACCTAGGCTCGAGAATAGCCTGGCTATATATAATAAAAGGGAAAGGTGAAGGGAAGATGACAGAGATGATTATTCTAACAAAAGTGACATAAGCATATGATGGCATAACGTTAAGATGAACTATAAGAAAAAACCAGTGAACTTGTGATAATAAAACAGGTTCCAACATAGTAGTGATGTCATAATAGGCATGATTAGATCTAAATAAGGGTTTAGATGTTTAACTAATGACAGATCTTAATTAGTCACAACATGATAGGTACGAAATGATCTAGATAGTAAATTAGATCTATAATCAAGCGTAGATCTAACATGATAAAGGTTGAGATCCAAGTCATAGATAATTTAGAATATCATAGGTTCACAATTTCAATAGATCTGATATGATTCAGTTACAGGAATAGATCCAATTTTATAGTCATATCATGTTTTACTTTTAATTATTTAAATCAAAAAGTAACTTAAACTCAAAGTGTTTGGATTTAGAACAATAGAGGGAGAAAAGCAGTTGACGAATCATAGATCTACACTTGAATATCTAAACTTTGATTGTATAAGAAGAAGAGATTTGATTCAGTCCAGGCGTCGACATTATTTAGGCCTAAATTGATTTTCAGTGAAGAAAACAAGAGAAATGAGCATGTATTTATAGCTACCAGCCTCCAGAATTCGACTGCCACCTCAGCCCTGGGGGGGTCAATCCATGGGTCAACACCCCCTTGAGGGGTCGACCTAGGGGTCGATACCCCCTTAAGGGGTCGAATCCCTTGGGGCGGGAATGTTTACACCTCTGGTTTTTGATTTTTGAATGATTTCTGGTTTATTATATTTATATATATATAATTCTCTTGCACGTATACAAACTTCAAACCTTCATAACTTCTTCAAACGGTGTCTGTTTTACGCAAACCAAATGTCTATCTTGACCAGAATTTCAAGACTGTCGCAATGGCATAGTCTGTTCTCTTAATTCTGAATATTAAACTAATTATTATTTAATTTGTCCTCTTTAATGCTATTAAAATTACGAGGTGTTACATTCTCCCCTACTCAAAGGATTTCGATCCCGAAATCTCCAAGTTAAGAAGAATGTATATCCTAACATCCATCACCCATCTACTCATCCATCAATCACAAGCATCCATTGTCATTAAAGACTTCTAATGCTTATATGAGTATATGCAAAGGTGTGTGTATATGTCCCAATAGTAATGTGAAGATCAAGCGGTCTACTGATTCAGTCGACCTCCTTAATGCAATGTATTTTAGTGCCATGAATCCAACATGCATGCAAATAATCCTATTATAACATGTAAGTTATATATGTGTGCACACTCGTTCGTCAAAATGCAACATCCACATGATAATACATCCATTTCCATCCATTAAAAGAAAAGAAAAATGCACACACATCCCTATGCAGTATGAGAGTGATTGAGTCGATCTAGTGCCTAATGTGTGTGTATATGCATCCATAGGCAACCACTAGCAAACACTTACATCCATCAAACATAATATGTCTCAAACACATGTTTATATCCATAGAATTCCTATTGTAGCTCGAAAATATCAATTGATAGGATACACTCAAACGATAGAAACAAGCATAGATAAAACTTTGGAAAAGGAGTTAAGAACATATCCTCGAAAGGGAAAGGGTACAAAGCACGTATCTTGTCTTTGGTCTCCCAAGTTGCATCCTCTGGGTTATCTCCCCACTGAACTTTCATCAACTTGACTTCACTATTTTATTGCTTCTTAATTTATGACCCAAGAATACAGGCAGGGACTCGTCTGACTATCGCCTCTCGGTCCACTTCTACTTCCTCCAACATACTCGACAAAACAATATTCATGGTTTCATGCGAGCACTTCCGCAGATGAGAAACGTGGAAAACATCATGAACACCGGATAATCTCTTGAGTAGCTTCACTCTATAGGCCATTTGGCTGATCCTCTCTGTTATGGGAAATGGTCCTACAAATCTTGGTGCCAACTTTCCTACAGATCCAAAGCGAACTACATTCCTCAGAAGTGACACCTTAATAAAAACCAAGTCTCCCACTTGAAATTCGATGTCAGTCCTTCTCTTGTCTGCATAGGATTTCTGCCTATCTTGAGTTTTCTTCATTCATCGTCGAATAAGATCAATTTTCTTTGACGTCTTTCTAACCATATCTGGTCCAAGTAATAGCCTCTTTGTAGAATCCCACCAAGAAGTTGGTGATCTACAGAGTTGTCTGTACTCCGTACAATGCTTTGAAGGGCGCTATGCCAATGCTAGCTTGATAAGTGTTGTTGTAGGCAAACTCTACTAAAGGAAAGATGCTCTTCCCAAGTCCCTCCGAAGTCTAGGATACACAGCCTTAGAAGATCCTCAAAAATTCTGTTCACCCTCTTCATCTGCCCATCTGTATGTAGGTGATAAGCAGTGCTTAAACACAACTGTGTACCTAATACTTCTTGCAAGCTCCTCCAAAATTCACTGGTGAAGATGGGGTCACGATCGCTTACGATGTTGGAAGGTACTCCATGAAGACGGACTACCTCGCGAACATAAATTGCTACCAACCATGATGTCTTCCTCTTGTTCTTAACTAGAATGAAATGAGCGCTCTTAGTAAGTCTATCCACCACAACCTAAATATTAGTGTTGCCCTTCTTCGATCTAGGCAAACCATCTACGAAATCCATAGAGAAGCTCTCCCACTTCCACTATGGAACCTCCAAAGTATGAAGTAAACCACCGGGTTTCCTTTTCTTAGCTTTGACTTGCTGACAAACTAAACATTGAGAAAAAAACTCTGCCACATCTTTCTTTATCCCAGCCCAAAGGAAAACCCTCTTCATGTCTCTATACATCTTATCATCGCTTGGATGAATAGTCATCTTAGAATGATGGGCTTCTTCTAGGACTGTCTTTAACAAGCTTCCAGTTTGAGGAACACAAAGCGTTCCATCTCATCGCAACCATCCTTTTTCATCTATGAAATATCTACTGAGGTGACTAGAAGTCTCTCCTTTATCGAGCTTACGCTAGATGTCTAAAATCTGCGGATCATTTCGTTGTGAAGTTCCTATCTGATCCACAAGAGTAGGTCGTATATCTAGCGATGCAAACAAATCAGGTGAAATCTCGATGGAGGGTATAAAGTCGAAAGCTAATATGAACTCCAAGCTTTTCCTCTCCACAAACAGAGTACTTAAGGCCATCCTCTGCCTACTTAGCGCGTCTGCCACCACATTACCCTTTCCAGGGTTATAAGCTATTTCAAAATCATAAGGAGCTAGGAACTCCATCCACCTTTGTTGCCTTAAATTAAGAACCTTTTACGAGAACAAGTACTTAAGAGATTTATGATCGGTGTACAACTCGAACTTCCCCAAAAGTAAATAATGACGCCATGTCTTCAGCGCGAATATTATGGCAGCTAGCTCTAAATCATGGGTAGGGTAGTTCTTCTCATGAACTCTCAATTGTCTACCCCATAACACTCTACCTTCCCTTTTTGCATCAGAACCGCACCAAGCCCTGTACCACATGCATCAGTGTAAACTGTAAATACTTTGTTCCCATCGGGCAAGGTCAAGACTGGGGCTGCTGTTAGATATTTCTTCATTTGTTGGAAAGCAACATCATAATCTATATCCCATGAAAAAGCCAAATTCTTCTTCGTCAACCTGGTGAGAGGAGCTGATATCTTTGCGAAGTCCTTAATGAACTTCCTATAATAGCCTACCAATCCAAGAAAGCTTCTAACCTCTGTTTCATTTTTTGGAATTTTCCAATCTTGCACTACAACTACCTTTCTGGATCTACAGCTATCCCATCGTTGGAAACCACATGTCCTAAGAATCTCATCTCTTTTCTCCAAAAATGGCATTTGGAGAACTTTTCCTTAAGCTGATGCGCATAGAGGGTTTTCAAAACTTCTCTTAAATGTTTGGCATTCTCTTCTTCGCTTTTTGAGAAGATCAAGATATCATCAACAAAGACCACGAAAATTTTATTTAGAATCTCTCGAAACACCGTACTCATCAAATCAACAAAATAAGCGGATGCATTCGTCAACCCAAAAGGCATAACTAGCCATTCAAAGAAATTATCTGGAGTCCTAAAAGCGGTCTTATCTACACTGTCCTCAGCCACCCTTAACTGATGGCCATGTATAACTAAGAAATACCGAGGCACCAACAAGCTGGTCAAACAAGTAATCGATCCCCAGAAGTGGGTGCCTGTTCTTCTTAATGAGTTTATTCAACTCTCTATACTCTACACATAAGCGAAGCGAACCATCCGCCTTAGTCACGAATACCACTAGAGCACTCCATTCAGATAAGCTTCGCCTAATAAACCCTTTCTAAAATAGCTCCCCTACTTGCTTGTTAAGCTCCCTCCTTTCCCTTAGAGCCATATAGCGCATAGGCAATGCAACTGGCTTTGCATTATCCACCACATATATACGAAAATCGATCTCGTGCCTCGGAGGTAAGCCCGAACCTCCTCAAAAACATCAGAATAATCTCGAACTACTGGAACAGATCGTAGATCATCTACAGATGCATCAAGAGAATCTTGGAAACTAAGCATAATAGACCCTTGGGGGTCATAAGAAATCTCGACGGTCCTTTCGTGGCAAGTCAAAAGTCTAACGACCCTTCTCTCACAATCTAGGATGGCACCATACGTGGTTAGTCAGTCCATCCCTAGAATTAAACCATAGCCCATAAAACCGAGCACATATGTGTCACATTCAAACTCAATGCCTAACACAGATATTCTTAAACCCCGACAAATCATAGACAAAATGAGCCGAACCACCAATGGGGTTTGAGATAACTATGGGATCCACTATCATACTAGTATTTAAGTGGAGAGATTCAACCACAGAACTAGATATAAACGAATGTGTAGCACTAAAATCAAAAAGAGTTCTAATAGGATGATTAGAAAGAGAAATTAAACCTTCCATGGAAATTTTTCTACCTTTGTCGGGAGCACTGATCGTAAGAGCATGCACCTGCCCTCCAGAAGCTCATGTCCTTTGACCTTGTCCCTATTTCTTCGGGCACTCCCTAGAATAGTGTTTGACTTCTCCACAACTGAAGCAAGCAATCTTCCTTCTTTTACAGTCTTTCACAAAGTGACCCTCACGCCCACAACTGTGACACTTCCTCTTATCCTTAGCCTTGTCATTCTTTCCACCCTTCTTCTGTTGTTGTTGTTGTCCTTTCTTGGGCCATACCTTCTTATTTTGCGTTATTTCCTTAGCCTTAACTTCCGTCTTTTCTCCCTTGTCTTCCTCATGCATCAAGACCATATCAACAAGCCTTTCAAAAGTTGCCCCCATTGGAATATGGGACATAGCTAACCCATGAAGGGGTTCATTCGACCCTTTAGCAAACTGCAAGGCTTTCTTATGCGGAGTGTCTACCAATTCCAATCCAAACCTTGCTAGCTGGTTGAATTTGTTCGCATACTCTTTAACAGTCATGTTTCCTTGTTTGAGCGCCAAGAACCACTCCATTTGCATGCTTTTCTCAGCTTAGGAAAGAAACTTCATTTCAAACCTCTGTCTAAAATCATCCCAAGTTTCCAGTGGACGGCCTACTTGGGTTACTTTCCACCAGAACGAAGCTTCATCTTTCAGTATCCAGGCAGCTAATTGAATCTTCCTCCGATCTTCCACTTCAAAGATTACAAACAAGTCCTCGGTCTCCTTGAGCGAATTTCATGCCTCTACGAATGTCTCGGTTCCGTGGAATGGCTTTCCTACCATAGCACAGAAATCTTTGCGGATCTTAGAGAAGTTGTCTACACGCGGAGGAGGAGGAGGAACAACGGGTGCAACAAGGGGGAACGTTTCCTTAGCCTTCGGTAGGCGCTGTGGCCTCCAGATACCTATGGAACCATCTTGGTATCGTAATGCCCTCAGGAATATTAGGTTCCCCAGACATGCTGAAAAGAAAAGGAAAGAGATTCAGCAAAATGATCGAAAGATATTACATATGGCTTTTGGGGACAACAGATGCAACAAGGGGGAACGTTTCCTTAGCCTTTGGCAGGCATCGTGGCCTCCAGATACCTACGGAACCATCTTGGTATCGTAACGCCCTCAGGAATATTAGGTTCCCCAGACATGCTGAAAAGAAAAGGAAAGAGATTTAAACAAATGATCGAAAGATATTACATATGGCTTTTGGGGAATGTTTTTAAAAACAAACTTTCCTTTTGAAAATGCTTTCATTTAAAAATCTTTTTTTTGAAAATAGTTTCCAATTTTTTTTATCTAATATGGTAACCTTCAGCTATGATACCAAGTGTGACACCCCACGTCCATTAATGTAACTCATGAAGAGAATGCATTAAGTTTCGTGAAGCATTATAGGTAAACAGACACAGAATATTACAAGATAGATATAAAAGATAGCAGCGGAATTCAAAAATTTATTTAAAGCATAATTCATAACATCGTGGTCCAAATTATCACAAGTCTAGAACTACATAAAAACCATCACAATAATATAAAGCTTCTATCTTATACCATCAGAGTACAGAAATACATAAGAGAAAAAAGCATAATTCCCCAAAAGAGACAAAGCCATAGTAGTAAAGACAAGAACTTGAGAAATACTTCAAAAGCAGCTCCTAGCAAGGTAAAAGAAGAATCACGGTCAAGCCTGAGTATTCTCGCCCTGAGAACCTGAAGAGGGAAAGGGAAGAAAAAAGAGGAAACGAAAAGGGTAAGACATAAAGTCCGGCGAGTCCAGTTACATTTAGCAAGTAAATAAGTAAAAGTATCGTGACAGACATTTAAAGTGGATAAGAAAGATAACAACATATAAGGCAGGTATAACAAGGTAAACAAGATAAACATGATAGAGTGTATACGCTTCTCTAATGATTACCCTACACTAATACTAGTATATCCAGAAACGATATGATCCTAACAACTATAAGATGGTAGACTTAGGCGTACTTCAGGTGAGAGGTTTTAACCCATACAATCTAGAGGCAGCCCAACCTAACAGGCTCCTAAACTTTACCAGAGTCTAAGTGTACCCTAATTACTACCTTAATCGATCGGCTCCTAATTAACATGAAAAAGTGTTTATTTTTATGCTCTATCTTATCTTTATTGTAAATTAATAAATTTTACATTGGGTATTTTTCGTATGTTTTCACAAGTCCTTCATCAATCCTCATGCACCCCTAAAAGAAAAGATATTACACAAGAAAAGATCAACTTTGAAGATTTTGTCTTATGTACTTTTGGAGTCTAATAAGAGTCCATGTTTGGAAAAATTAATCACATGCAATCTGATTACCAATCAATTAGCCACATGGAAGATATGGAAGATTTGGAAGATATTCACCATGATATGCTCAATATCCTTAAAGATTATTTCCAAACAAGCTTGGTCAAGAAAGGCATGAGATATGATAATAACTCATGGGAAAAGAGGTCCATTTATTCATAGATATGATTATGGTTTGGTCTATCCCACATATAAATATACATTGTACTCATTGTAAGCGGATGTTCGATTGCCATCATTCTGTATTCTCTTTTATTCTAATAAATTTTTTTCTTCATTCTAGTTTTATTGTTCTTTACTTTCATAACAATTCGTGTTATCTACTCAATTAGTTTTGGTAGAACACAGATTGTTATTGTTATTTTATTGCATACTAGGATTGGCCGTTCGACTAGAATCAACGGCAATACTAGTTTTAATTTCTATTATTGTTTTTGTTCGTTATTTCTGTTCTAGTTATTTGTTCTCTGTTTTATTCGTTGAATTTAGTATTGATCTGATTAGATTTGGATCTATAGTAAATTCAATAGCATTATTTCAAAGCCATCTCCAAATTTTGTCTAACTCACCTAAGAATATATAAATAATAAAATTTAAAACACCTCCCTGTGATTTGACCAACATATTGCACGATCTATGCACTTGCAGAATTTATTTTAAAATTCACGCTTTCCTAATTCATAGAAAAGTAGTGATCAAGTTTTTGGTGCCATTGCCGGGGAGGCAATAATTAAATTTTATTATTTATTTAATTTCTGATTCGTTTTATTTTTTATTTTTATTTTATTTTATTCTGTTAAAAAAACAAAACAAAAAAAACATCTTGCCTTTTTCTCTTTTATTTGTTTCCTCTTTTCAATTTCTTTTCTGATTTTTCTTTTACAATCACTTCTTTTCTTCCTCTACAAGCTTTCTCTAAAATAGATTCCTTTTACAAGTTTACTTTTTTTCCTGGTTTGCTTTGATTTCTTGTTGTGTCATCCTGATCCCTTCTCTGAATCACCACCCTCACTACAAACATCATCTTCATACCCAAACTCCTGTCCAATTCGCATCCCATCCATGCAAATAACCACTTCCAAAACTTCATGCCTCATCTTCCACTGTTCAACCTACTTTCAGACCATTACATCATCCTCCCTCAGTCCATTATCCACCCTCAGTCAAACCATCATCAAACCACGGTTTAAAACCACCAGCCAAACTCTCACATCCCATCCTCTAAACAAATCGCACTACAAAAAGAACAATTGCGAAATCCACTTTTCATCAAACCCTTGAACGCAGCACCTGTTCGTAAATAACAGCCCACATCAAGCATCCATTTTCTTCCCAGTCTCGCAATAGTTTCAAAGAATCTACCCAGATAAGTTCGCATAATTCAACGTCACCCCTCTTCAATTCGAAACTCCAGGCAAATTCAAATACAAAAAACCATCCAATACCCGGTTCCCTGTTTGCCCAGTAAACCCCCAACCGCCTTTTACAATCACAAATAGTGCATGCAAATCTCGAAACCACCATATACAACATAACACTTCAACCTGTCAGCATCCTTCTGCCATACAACACCCCTCCTCTTCTTTACTTCGCAGCCACAACTCCCCTCTACAACAAATTCCACCACAAACCACCCATCTTCCTCACGCACAATGTCCCACATTCACGCCCCCCTCCTCTACTTTCATAACCCCAACGCCATTAATAGATCCCACATCCGACACGAATTCACATCAGACAGCAATCCTTCACACATCTGAACCCTAGAACACGACTGAAACACTTGACTTTGAACAGAAAAACCAAAAACCCAATTCCTATTTTTAGAAAATCTAATTCGAATTCAAAAAGAAAAAAAAGGTTGTTGTAGTTTCGATTGTCTTGTGCAATTTGAAGAAAGAGTTTGGCATTGGTCTGCTTTTTTTTTAAGAAGAAGAGGCGTGAAGATCTGTTTGACTGCGCAACCATTTTTTTGTTTCTGCCCGATCTGTTTAGGATCTAAATTTTGAGGTTTGAATACGTGGGTGTAACCGGTTGTAAATTGAAGGGGTCGATATATTATTTTGGTGTTGGCGTGAGTTGTTCTTGGGTAGTCCCTTGTTTTTTTTTGAGCTAATTTTTTTTATCTAATTGTCTTTTTTATATATATATATTTCTTGGACCTTAGTTCTCAGTTTGCGGTCTTTTATTTCATTTGTTTCAAGTGATTTTTATTTATTTATTTTTCTTAAAAAAAGGAAAAAAAGTATCCATTTTTTCCCGAATCGGTTTTCCTTTACTCTATTGTTTCCTTTTCACAAAAAAAAGAAAGAAAAAAAGAGAAAAAAGAATCGAATCAAAGAGCAAAGTGGGAAAAAGATTTCAAGCAATCAAATCAGGGGATTCAACAGCCAAGCGATTTGCAAACAACGAGATTTTGTTCATGAAAGCTACTCAATTTTCTGGACGGACTGCCATACCCCACGGTTAAATTTTCTGAACTCTACAGGTGCTATGCTGCGGAAAAAAATATAGACATTGCTTGTAAAAAAATTCTGCAGGGACAGCGGCTTGTTTGTACAATTTTAATTTCTGCAATTATTTGTGTTTGATTGTTGTTTTGGCTGCATTCTGAAATAAATTTAGTTACGAGCAAATCCCTTAACAAACATAAGGTGAGCAAGTCATTACCTTTCCTTGTCTCCAAAAAAATTAAACTCTTCCATTTGCATGCTCCTTGGACTTAAATAAAAATTGATTAGACGTTGGCCTTAGGAGCAAAAATCAAGCTCAATAGGACAAACAAATTGGGTTAAATATCTTAGATTTGGAAATTTATTTTGTTGTGTGTAATTCATTTTATTCCTTTTGTAAAGGACGGTGATACGTATTACATCAGGAATTTTTCGACAATCTAGAACCTTTTCTGATCTATTTATTTAATTTGATTTGCAAAATATTTAAGTGCAAGGGTGCATTTTGTGAAATTGATTTTCTTAAGGGTTTGATCGCGGATATATATTAGTTCAATTTATTGAACTTCTCTACCCGTAAAACATTGGTCGTATCCCTTAGTATTTATACTATACGTGAACACTAGAAGACCCTCTTCCCCTTCAAATCGAGATTATCAACTAGTAAGATATACTTGATTTCGTTATTTATTTTGATTAGGAGCTTGTTGTGTCAACCTTAAGTATAGGATTCTCTTTGTTTGCATTTATCAACAATGAGTGAAAAAAGTGTTAGCCAACATAATTCTCCTAGGGGATCTCGAATAAACCAAAACTTTCAAAACACGATGAATCAAAATCCAATAAATCGAAACTTGCAAAATCTCAATTTGTAAATGGATAGACCCTTATCTGTTCGAGATCGATGTTATCCAACAAGGACCATTCAACCATCTGTCATCGTGCTTCCACCAGTTGAAGGAAACAATTTTGGACTGAAACATTCTTTAATTCAAGGGGTGCCAAATTTACTGGATCTGAAAATGCTTATGAATTTCTAAGTGAATTTGAATTATATGCGTCCACAACAAAAATGCAACGATTATCTAACGAATCAATCAAGCTAAGGCTAATTTCATTTGCACTACTTGAAAGTGCTAAAAGATGGTTAAATTCTCTTCCAAAACATTCCATAAGAAGTTGGGATGAATTTGTCACTATATTCTTGAAAAAGTTTTTCCCTTTCCATAAAACTATCAAAATTCGAACCGATATAAATCAATTTTGTCAAAATGAGGGCGAAACTTTTTCAAAATACTTTGAGAGACAACCAATTATTATATAATTGCCCTCATCATGCATTTCTCAAAGATCACTTATGCCAAATTGCATATGAAGGGCTAAACTATCAGATTAGAACTCAACCAGAATCAATGTGCGGAGGAGACTTTATGTCTAAGAACATCGACAAAGCTTGGCAGTTCTTAGAAGATTATTCTAAAAAGGACAAGCAATGGGAATCAATTCGTGTTCCCATTCGTACTTTTACTAAAGGAGGGAATGTCGTGACCCAAGTCATCTTCCCTTAGAAATTCAAACTCCTCAATTCAGAGAAGGGATACCCCCACTATTACTCTCAAGACCAAGCTAATGTTATAGCTCAAAATAGTCCTTACTCATCCACGTACAACCCTAGTTGGAGGAACCACCCAAACTTTTCTTAGTCGAATCCTAATAATTCGGCAAACCCATCTCACATGCAACCCTTTATCCCTAATCCGAATTACCAAGCTCCATCTCCAAATTCTCCAACCTATCAAGCTGCACCTCAATCCAAACAACCTTATAGGTACCCCAACTTTCAATCATCAACCCAATCCTCTCAATCTTCTCAATCATCATAAGAAATTGTGCGTTTAGAAAAATAGTTGAACTCTCACGAAGCTAAAATGAACTCACAAGATGCTAAACTTGACCAAATGACGAAAATGATAAAGAAACTAGTGAAAAGTAACGAGAAGGGCAAGTTGCCTAGTCAACCCAAGCTGAATCCAAAGTATAACTCTCGTACTGTAAATTCTTGTGAGGACGAAAACCATAATCCAGTCAATGTTGTTACAACCCTTCGATCTGGAAAGAGGATTGATAATAATGTGGGAAACACTAGCGAATCTTCGAACTCGACCCTAATGCCAAATCTTGATGATCACCCATTGGCTATGAATGCCAATCCTTCTAAACCTCCATTTTCCTTAAATGTTGGCAATCCCAACAGCTCTTCTCCTAGTGTCGGCAACCCCGAAAATATCTCTTCTTCTAATGTTGGCAATCCCAACATTTCATCTTTTGCACCCTTAGCATCTTCTTCTCCCTTAGTTAATCCTTCTTCCTCGAATGATGAAACTGATCAAAGAGTCGAAGAAACCCATAGCTCCATTTCCCCATAGACTTAATAACAAGAAGAAAGCGACAAATTTCGATAAAATTTTGGAAATTTTCAAGCAAGTTCGTGTGAACATTCCTCTTTTAGACACCATTGAACAAGTTCCCCAATTTGCTAAATGTCTTAAGGAATTGTGCATACAAAAACGTGCGGCTAATGTCCCAAAAACTGCCTTTCTAACTGCGAATCCAAGCTCCGTTCTTTCGTATCTTGCCCCAATCAAGTACAAAGACCCTGGCTGCCCTGCAATTGATTGTAAAATAGGAAACACTCACATCTCTCGTGCCTTACTTGATCTTAGTGCCAGTGTCAATCTTCTTCCTTATATTGTTTATCGTCAACTTGAATTAGGGGAGATTAAACCAACAAACATCACCCTTCAACTAGCTGACCGATCTGTTAAAAAGCGATTGGGAATAATCGAAGATGTCTTAATATAGATCGACCAGTTTTACTACCCTATTGATTTTATAGTTCTAGAAACTGATCCTGTCTCAAATCCCAATGTGCAAATACCATTGATATTAGGACGCTCTTTCTTAGCAACCCCAAATGTTGTCATTAATTGTAGGAACGATCAACTTCGACTTTCCTTCGGGCACCTAAACTTTGAACTAAACATCTTTAATCTCAACAAACAAACTAGGGATTTTGAGATCGATGATATTGACATGATTCAAACCACAGTTAGTGAAACTCTAATGACACTTCTAAGGCCTTGAAAATGTGTTTTGACCATTTCGACTTTGATTCCGATGAACTCGAATACATTTCTGAACTGAATGAATTTCTTGACTCCAATCCTTCGTCACCTGAATCTAACCAAGGAATGTTGACCAATGTTAACACACAAGAACATCCTAAGTTAGACCTCAAACCCTTGCCATAAGACCTTAAGCACGCATACTTAGACTCCTCAGAAACTTTTCCCGTAATCTTAGACTTTGATCTTACAGAGGACCAAGAAGAAAAATTCTTGAAAATTTGCGGGAAAATAAAGACGCTTTAGGGTGGAACTGAGCGATATAAAAGGAATTAGCCCATCAATTGTGGAACATTGCATACATTTAGTTAATGAGGCTAGACCCACCCATGAGGCTCAAAGGCGATTAAACCCAAACATGAGAGAAGTGGTCAAGGAGGAGATAATCAAATGTCTAGACAATAATACCATCTATCCCATCTCTGATAATACTTGTGTGAGTCCGGTACAAGTTGTACCAAAGAAGTCGGGAGTCACAGTGATCAAAAATGAAAGTAATGAGCTTGTCCTAACCAAAATAAAAAAAAGGCATGTTTGTATTGACTACCGAAAGCTCAACTCAGCCACATGAAAAGACCATTTTCCCTTGCCTTTTATTGACCAAATGCTCGAACGCTTTGCAGGACATGAGTATAATTGTTTTCTCCATGGATACTCTGGCTACAACCAAATTCCCGTTGTTTAGAAGATCAACATAAGACCACCTTTACTTGTCCTTTTGGAACCTTTGCTTATCGTCGCATTCCTTTTGGTCTTTGTAATGCCCCCGGGACCTTCCAAAGGTGTATGATGAGTATTTTCTCTGATTTGGTGGAAGAATTCTTGGAAATATTCATGGACGATTTTTCAATCTATGGATCATCTTATTCCCATTGTCTCACTCATTTAGAACTCGTCCTAAAACGTTGCAAGGAGAAATCGATCGTGCTTAATTGGGAAAAATGTCACTTCATGGTAAAAAGAGGGATAGTTCTAGGTCATGTCGTCTCAAAAGATGGCCTGGAAGTCGATAAATCCAAAATCGATTTGATTGCTAATCTATCCCCTCCTAAGTCTATTAAGGATGTTCGTTCATTTCTTGGCTATGCGGGATTCTATAGAAGATTCATTAAAGATTTCTCGAAAATTTCAAAACCTCTATCGAACTTACTTGCCAAAGACATCAAGTTTGACTTCTCCAATGACTGCAAAACATCTTTTGAAATTCTTAAGTCAATCTTGACCACAACTCCCATCATTTAACCCCCTGATTGGACTCAACCCTTTGAACTTATGTGCGACACTTCTGACTTTGCAATTGGGGCCATCATGGGTCAGCGAATCGACAAACTCCCTCGAGTCATTTATTACGCTAGCAAAACCTTAAACGAGGCCCAATTGAATTACTCAACTACTGAAAAGGAATTTTTGGCTATTCTCTTCGCTCTTGAGAAATTCAGACCATATCTCATAGGATCCAAAGTCATAGTTTACACCGACCATGCTGCCTTACGATATATGCTTTCAAAAAAGGATGCCAAGGCCCGCTTGATTCGTTGGATCCTTCTTCTTCAAGAGTTTGACATAGAAATATGAGATAAAAATGGTTCTGAGAATGTTGTAGCGGATCATCTCTCTCGAACTGTGCGCAAAAATGTTGATGACACCCAAATCGATGACTATTTTCCCGATGAACAGATCCTTTCAATCTCTAACACCCCTTGGTACGCCGACATTGTGAATTATCTTGTCACGCATCAAACACCCATTGAATGGTCGAAACAAGATAGGCAAAAATTTCTCTCTAAAGTTCGAAGCTTCTATTGGGACGACCCATTCCTTTTCAAATATTGTCTAGACCAAATCATTCGAAGGTGTGTACCCGATCACGAACATCAAAGTATTCTCTCTTTCTCACATGACCATGCTTGTGGCGATCATTTTGGAGCAAAAAAACTGATGCAAAAGTATGCAATGTGGTTTTTATTGGCCCACACTCTTTCGTAATGCTTTCAAATTCTGCTTTAAATGCGATCGATGTCAAAGAACAGGTCGAATAGCAAACCGTAACATGATGCCTCTTAACCCCATTTTAGTAACCGAATTATTTGATGTTTGGGGCATCGATTTCATGGGACCATTTCCTAACTCATTCGGGAATCTTTATATCTTGCATACGGTAGACAATGTCTCAAAATCGGTTGAAGCCATCCCAACCAAAACCAACGATAACAAGGTTGTTATCAAATTCCTCAAAGAAAACATCTTTTCACGCTTTGGCACACCTCGAGCTATCATTAGCGATAATGGCACTTACTTCTGTAATTGTGCTTTTGAATCCTTGCTCAAGAAGTACTCAATCACACACAAGATGTCGACCCGTTACCATCCACAAACAAGTGGGAAAGTAGAAGTTTCCAATAGACAGATCAAGCAAATCCTTGAGAAAACCGTGAATTCCAACAGAAAAGATTGGTCCTTAAAACTGATTGATGCACTTTAGGCATTTCGCATTGCTTATAAAACCAATCTAGGGATGTCACCAAAATGATTATGTTTTGGAAAGGCCTGTCACTTACCTCTTGAGTTGGAGCACCGTGATCTTTGTGTAATTAAACTTTTGAGTTTTGACTTAGAGAAGGCCGAATCACATAGGAAGTTGCAAATTTCAGAATTAGAGGAATTAAGAAATGAAGCATATGAAAATACAAAAATCTATAAAGAAAGAACCAAAGCCCAACATGACAAAAACATACTTCGTAAGGAATTCAACGTAGGTCAAAAAGTTCTCTTGTACGACTCTAGGCTTCACTTGTTTCCAGTAAAACTTAGATCTTGATGGACTGGACCTTATGTTGTGAAAACATTATATCCTCATGGAGCAGTTGAAATTGAAAATCCTAAGGATGGAAAGTCATCAAAATAAACGAACAAAGAATGAAACTATTTCTAGAATTCGAGCAATACGAAGACGATTACCTTATCGATCTTCGTGATCATCCACCTGTGGTACACGTTCCTTTTCTTTTATTATTATTTTTCCTTTCCATTTTGGTCTGCATACCCTAGACAGTTGGGACACTATCTCAACCTAGTGTGGGGGAGTCAAGTCTGCATCACATGTCAAAAAAAACACAGAAATGACACATTTTAAAATGGTACAACAAAATAAGTTTACAATTTATAGTCAGTTGATAGTATTTTTTTCTATCAACTAAGATCGAATAAGAAATATAATGAAAAGTTGAATTTTAAGGGATAATAGAGTAACCGGTACATAGGGAGATTCTTAGGTGATGTCCGTGAAATCTATTCTATATTGTATTCTTTGTTTAAATGAGTGGAGGACTTAAAAGACTTATATTGGCTTTTGGAATCTTTAAAACTAAGTTGTGTTAAGTTGAATTCGCATAATCTCTCCTTTTCTTATATTTTCAACAACAACAATAATAATAATCCAAGGGTATCCAACATTTCTTGTATATCTAGCATTGGTGTGCAAACCTGCCAGCTCTATCCGGCACGTTGTTGACAAAGTCAACGTCGGTATATCTTGGTCTCATTTTACGAGTTGGACACCTAAGGATTACCGATATGTTATTGACAAAGTCAACGTCGGTATGCACAATCCGCCAAGCTCTATCCCAACTCTCCGTCAGTCCGCAAAGTAGTGTATCGGTGGTATACCTTCGTCTTTTAAGTTAGGTGTATGTAATTAATCATAAATTTTAACTTTTATAGAGACAAAGAACAAGCGATGATGCCCAAACATTTCTTGACCTTATTGATTTGACTAGCCATACACAAGGAAATTAGAATACCACTTTACAAATTGTGACAAGCAAACTAAGAATTTATTTCATGGCTGCATTATGTTATCAACCGAACCAACTGGCCAAACTGGAATTTAACATTAGAAAACTTGAATTGTGTTGACAATTTGTGATAAGTTGAGGTATCTAAAATAAGATCTATTGACTAGAACTTACTTTGTTGTACCATTTTTTTAAAAACAAGTCGCGTTGTCATTTTTTGTTTTTATTTGCATATATTCATTACATTCATCCACACATACTACATTTGGATTTTATGGGTAGTATTCCCTAAAAACCCTGACGAGACACCACTATTCCTACTAGGGACACCTAGAGGTTTAACGGCTTATTGCATATGCTCAATGCAATCATGTTTCCTACAAAAGTGCGATCTATCTAGTTTAGTTTTTCGTTTTTACTCGAGGACGAGTAAAAGATAAGTGTGGGGGTATTTGATTAACATGTAAAAGTGTTTATTTTTATGCTCTATCTTATCTTTATTGTAAATAAATAAATTTTACATTGGGTATTTTTCGTATGTTTTCACAGGCCCTTCATCGATCCTCATGCACCTCTAAAAGAAAAGATACTACACAAGAAAATGATCAACTTTGAAGATTTTATCTTATGTGCTTTTGGAGTCTAACAAGAGTCCATGTTTGGAAGAATTAATCACATGCAATCTGATTACCAATCGATTTGCCACATGGAAGATATGGAAGATTTGGAAGATATTCACCATGATATGCTTACATATCCTTAAAGATTATTTTCAAACAAGCTTGGTCAAAAAAGGCATGAGATATGATAATAACTCTTGGAAAAGAGGCCCATTTATTCATAGATCTGATTAGGGTTTGGCTTATCCCACCTATAAATATACTTTGTACTCAATGTAAATGGATGTTCGATTTCAATCATTCTGTATTCTCTTTTATTCTAATAATTTTTTTTCTTCATTTTAGTTTTATGGTTCTTTACTTTCATAACAATTTGTGTTATCTACTCAATTAGTTTTGGTAGAACACGGATTGTTATTGTTATTTTATTGCAGATTAGGATTGGCCGTTCGATTAGATTCAACGGCAATACTAGTTTTAATTTCTGTTGTTTTTTTTGTTCGTTATTTCTGTTATAGTAATTTATTCTCTGTTTTATTCATTGAATTTAGTATTAATCTGATTAGATTTGGATCCATAGTAAATTCAATAGCGTTATTTCAAACCCATCTCCAAATTTTGTCTAACTCGCCTAAGAATATATAGATAATAAAATTTAAAACACTCCCCATGATCCGACATGCATATTACACGATCTATGCGCTTGTAGAATTTATTTTAAAATTCACGCTTTTCTAACTCATAGTAAAGTAGCGATCAGCTACCTACTCCATAGAAAACCCTATGCCGACCCCACAGTAGGAGTATCACTTCCCTAAAGTGGAAACCCTTCGTGATGAGCACAACCATTTGGTGTCACGGTCGTCTTATCCCCTTCTACCTGGCCCATGTACGCACATGTCCCCGGTCGGTTTACGCTGCCCACACAGCCCATCACGTTTGGATCTCTTACAATTAGCCCAGTAAGCATGTCCCTACTCCGACCTAGGACAGAGTGCTCATTCAATACCGTTATGGGCTACTGATTGAAACGGGTCCCACACACAAGATGATAAAAGCTCTCCCCCATGTCTTGTATCCCCGCAATACGACAGGCTATGTATACCTATTGGTGTCTTTAATTACATAACCCTCTCCCCCTCCCCCCGGTTAAGTTCGTGGGCCTATGTACAAATATTACCCACCCCATCCGAATTACTTAACCCACCCACTATTCAATCAAATTTATTTAACCCCTGTTCAGAATCATGTTCATACAATCCCTATAGATTCAACTAGGTTTGGTATTCAAGGTTTATTACCATATTTTCATTTATGGTTAAAGTATGCTAGACCTCCTAAATTAAGCCTACCATTTGTGGATGCTGGACATGTCGGGCGAGTCCGGGCAGACTTATTCCACAAATCGGGCTTAACCTCGTGTCTTAGCACGCTTCGTATTTATGTAGCTAGACCCCTCACATTAGGCTACCACTTGTGGTAGTTGGATATGTCGGGCGGTTCCGGGCAGACTTCCACCACAAGTGTAATATAACCTCGTGTCTAGGCGCAGTTACAATTTTTAATTACTGTTATACTAGGCATTTCATTATTAGCCAATTTTACCTATGTCGTTATAGGTTTCATGCCCTTTTGCCCTAATTATGTTCATAGTGATTTATACGTCCAAATTTATATACATAAACATTATTCAAGTTATGCCAATTTATATGTCCAAATTCATATACATAAACATTATTCAAGTTATGTAAATTTCCCCCTTTTCAAATAATGCCCAATTTCAATGTTTTTCCCCCGTTCCCAAACTAACACATTCACAAAATTTTAGCGGCATGCTTAGGCTTGAGAATAGCCTGGCTATATAAAATAAAAGGGAAAGGCGAGGGGAAGATGACAAAGATGACTATTCTAACAAAACTGACATAATCATATGATGGCATAATGTTAAGATGAACATATAAGAGCAGATCGGTGAACTTGTGGTAATAAAACAGGTTCCAACATAGTAGGGATGTCATAATAGGCATGAATAGATCTAAATAAGAATTTAGATGTCCAACTAATGACAGATCTAAATTAGTCACAACATGATAGGTAAAAAAATGATCTAAATAGTAAATTAGATCTATAATCAAGAGTAGATCTAACATGATAAAGGTTGAGATCCAAGTCATAAATAATTCTGAATATCATGGGTTCACAATTTCAATAGATCTAATATGATTCAGTCGCAGGCACAGATCCAATTTTACAGTCATATCATGTTTAACTTTTAATTGTTTAAACCTAAAAGTAATTTAAATTCACAATGTTTGAATTTAGAACAATAGAAGGAGAAAAGCAGTTGGCGAATCACAGATCTACACTTGAATCTCTAAACTTTGATTGTACAAGAAGAAGAGATTTGATTCAATCCAGGAACTGATAACATTTAGGCCTCCATTGATTTTCAGTGAAGAAAACAAAAGAAATGTGCATATATTTATAGCTACCAGACTCCAGAATTCGACTGTCCCTCAGCCCTAGGCGGGTCGACCCATGGGTCAAAACCCCCCTTGAGGGGTCGACCTAGGAGTGAACACCCCCTTAAGGGGTCGACTCCCTTGGGGGCGGGAATTTTTCTGCCTCCTGTATTTTGATTTTTGAACGATTTCTTATTTTTTTGATTTATTATAGATACATATATATATATATATATAATTCTCTTGTGTGTATACAGACTTCAAACCTTCATAACTTATTCATATGGTGTCCGTTTTACGCAAACCAAATGTCTATCTTGACCAGAATCCCGAGACAATCGCAGTCTCTTAATTTTGAATATTAAATTAATTATCATTTAATTTATCCTCTTTAATGTTGTTTGTGTTACAATACATGGCTAGCCAATCCATCCCTAGAATCAAATCATAGCCCATGAAACCAAGCACATATGCATCGCATTCAAACTCGATGCCGAACATGCATATTCTCGAACCACGGCAAATCATAGACAGATGAGCCATACCCCCAATGGGGTTTGAGACAACAATGGGATCCAAAACCATACTAGTACTAAGGTGCGAAGACTCAACCACAGAATCAGATATAAAAGAATGTGAAGCGCCAGAATCAAGAGTTCTAACTGGATGATTGGAAAGAGAAATAAAACCTTCAACATAAACTTTCCTACCTCTATTTGGTACACAGGACACGAGAGCATGCACCTGCCCTCCAGAAGATCCTGCCTTTTGACCTTGTCCTTGCCTCTTTGGGCAATCCTTAACAAGATGTCTGACCTCTCCACAATGAAAACAAGCGTTCTTTCTTTTCTTGCGATCCTTGATCACATGTCCCTCGCGTCCGCAATGATGACATTTCCTCTTATCTCGAGCTTTGTCATTCTTACTGCCCTTCTTTCGTTGTTGTTGTTCTTTCTTGGGCCACAATTTCTTGTTTTGTGTTTCCTCAACCTTAGCCTCTTTCTTTTCACCTTTATCTTGCTCGTGCATTAATGCCATATCAACGAGTTTCTCAAAAGTTGATCCCATCGGAATATGAAACATAGCCAACCCAGGGGGGTTCATTCAATCCTCTGGAAAACCTCAAAACTTTCTTGTGCGGGGCATCTACTAGTTCCAAACCAAACCTTGCCAATTGATTAAACTTATTAACATACTCTCTAACAGACATGCCTCCTTGCTTAAACACCAATACCCTTTCCATTTGCATACTTAGCTTGGCTTGAGAAAGAAACTTTATTTCGAATCTCTATCTGAAATCATCCCAAGTCTCCACTGGACACCCTGCTTGCATCACTTCCGACCAGAATGAAGCCTCGTTTTTCAACTGCCAAACAACCAACTGGATTTTCCTACGGTCGTCAACTTCAAAAATTACAAACAAATCCTCCGTCTCTTTAAGCCAATTCCTTGCCTTTACGGAAGTCTCAGTTCCTCGGAATGGCTTGCCACCCATAGCATAGAAATCATTGCATATCTTAAAGAAATTATCAGCACGCGGAGGAGGAGGAGGAACAACGGCTGCAGCTGGGGAGGTGTCTGCTTGGCCTTCGGTATGTGCCATAGCCTCCTGATACCTACGAAACCAAGTGGGTATCTGTATTCCATCAGTAATATTGGGTTCCCCAGACATGTTGAAAAGAAAAGGAAAAAGGGATTCAAACAGAGAATCAAAAGATATTTCATATGGCTTTGGGGAATATGTTTTTCAAAACAGACTTTTCTTTTGAAAATGCTTTCTTTTGAAACCTTTTTTAAAACAATTTTCATATCTTTTATCCGGTCTGGTAATCTTTAGCTCTGACACCAAATGTGACACCCGACGTCTGATAATGTCACTCTTTATCAGAATGCGTTAAGTTTCATGAAGCGTTATAGATAAACAGAAAAAGAAAGACTACAAGACAGATATAAAATATCAGCGGAATTAAAACTTTATTAAATAGAAAAGCTTCGTGGTTCAATCCCAATTACATAATAAGTCTGGAATACTGAAAATATTAAACTTCTGCCTTGTACAAAAATCATCATCAGAGTACAATAATACATAAAAAGAGCATAATCCCCAAAATATAGCCATAGTAAAGCAAATATGAAATCAAGCAATACATCTAATCATCTCCAAGAAGAAGGAAAGAAGAATCCTAATCAAGCTTGAGTATTCCCACCCTGAGAACCTAGGGAAGGGGGAAACAAAAGAGAAAGAAGAGTAAAAAAATGGGTCAGACATAAAGTCTGGCGAGTCTAGTTACTTTTAGCATATAAATAAGTAAATGCATCATGAAAGGAATATAAATTAGAGATGGATAACAGTGTCATAAGGCAAGTATAACACGATAAACAGGATAAACAGAACAGAACATGCACTGTGATTCTCTAATACTTTTCTCTGCACCAATACTAGCATAACAAGAACAAGATGTTCCCAACAAGTACAAGATGGTAGACTTAGGTGTACTTCTAGCGAGAGGTTTTATCCTATACAATAACAGGTAGTCCAATAGAACTAACAGGTGTTAACCACCAACAACAATAACAGACTCCTAAATAAGAAAGACTAGGTGTACCCTAATTACTAACCCCGATCGATCGGCTCCCTAACTCGTAGATACCCTTTGTTGTCCCACAGTAGGATGTATCAATTCCTAAAGTGGCAACCCTTTTTTAACAAGATGTGCACAAACCATATCTACGGATGTCATAGCATCTTGTCTTCCCTAGCAAGCGGACCCATGCATGCACATGACTCCGTTGGGACGCACCGTCAACACCCTCACTCAAGCGACCTCTTATAATCATCTCAGTAAGCATGTCCAGACCCTGACCTAGTTCGAGGTTCCCCGTTTGATACCAAGATGGGTTACTGACTGAAACGGATCCCACATGACAGATGATACAGGCTTCCCCATAGGCTTGCATCCCTACTACTAGGATTTCAATAGGTTATGCCTACTGGTTTAACGAGATTGCATAACCCCAATAGGTAAAGTTTGTCGGTTTCATATGTATAACCCATCCCCACATATTTAACAAGATTAACTTAACCCTCCCAATGATTCAAGCAAGTTTACTTAACCCCTACTCAAGTTAACAGGTTCATGTAATCCTTATGGATTCAAACAAGTTAAGTATTACAAGTTCATCACCATTTATTCATTTATGGTTATAATGCACTAAACCTCCCACGTTAAGTCTACCACTTGTGGATGCTGGATATGTCGGTTGGGTCCGGGCAGACTTCTTCCACAAGTCAGACTTAACATTGTGCCTTAGCACCGTTACGTGTACATTTATGCACATAGAACCCTCACATTAGATTCACCACTTGTGGATGCTGGATATGTCGGGCGGTTCTAGGCAAGCTTCTACCACAAGTGTAATCTAACCTCGTGTCTAAGCGCGGTTACAACTTCAAATTACTGTAAATCTAGGTATTTTCATTACAAACCAATTATCATGTTCATTATGCCCCAATTCCCCATCTGATCTATGATACAAGTTATGGCCCAAATTAAGGTTCAAATCAAGATATGAGATATGCCACCAAATCCCAAGTTTTGGCTCAAGGCACAATTTATGCCCAAATTTCCTAATCATGTTTACAATACGAATTATGCCCCAAATTACTCATTCCCAATCGTTCCCAAATTCGTCCGTTCGCGTATTTCAGCGATAGGCCTAAGATCGAAGGTAGCCTGGCTATAAAAACAAAAAGGGAAAGAGGGAGGGAAGAGAACAAGAACATGCATAGTAAATAAAACTGGCATATGATGACATAATTAGGCAAACTAACATAATAGGCATAAGGTGACATGATTAGGCAAACTAACAGAATATGGATATCATGAATAGGCATATAGGCACTAATCAATAGATCTGGTGTACAAGTAATGGCAGATCTAATATGATTTAGGTTACTAACAGGCATAGGCTTAGATCCAAACTTATAAACATGTCAATATTACATTTTAGGTGTTTATATCTAAAAGCAACATAAACTCACTGTGATTCGATTTAAAGAACAGAAGAATGATTGTAGATGTCGTAGCACAGATCCTTGAATACGTATCACTTGTTGTTGAAGAAGAATAGGCTAGATCAAATTGAGTTGGGGTAGCACATCGTTGTCTCCAATATTTTTGGTGAAAAATAATAATGAGAATGAGGTCCTATTTATAGCCTAAGGTCAACGAATCTAGTCAAGAAATGAGTTCACATTCAGAAACTGAATTCTGCCCAGATCTCGGGGGGGGGTCGACACCCTTGTGGTGGTGTCGACCCATGGGTCGACACCCTTAGGGCTGGGGTCGACCCCTAACGGGCCGATTTCCACCCAATTTTCCTACCTTTGATATTGATTTTCAGTAATAGTTATATATATATGACCTATATGTATATAAACTTCAAACCTTAATATGGTATTCATATGATGTCTGTTTCATGCAAAATTGGAGACTATCTTAAGCAAAATTCTGAGGCGCAGTCCGTTTTACTTAATTCCAAATATTTAATAAATATTCTTTAGTTTATCATTTTAATGTGTTATAAAATTACGGGGTGTTACAATATTCCTCTCTAAAGATGCACTTTCGGAAGGTGGTTCCATACCTTGTCATAATTGAAAATCCATAAGTGCCAGGTGGTTTCATTTGTATACTATGTAGTAGAATGTGAGATGGTAGCATTCTGCTAGATTTTAAATAATTTGTGAAAACCCTGGACATCATCATAATATCTAATTTAAATATGTTAGGGAATGCAGAATGGATCGTTAAGGCAAAACAAACAGTAGAGGGGGGTAAATTGTGTTTTTGAGAATTTAAATAAAATCTAAAACTTATGTGAACTACAGGATGAATCAATCACCACAAACACAATCACATATTCAAACACAAATACAAAATAAATAGAAATAAAAATGCAGAAAAGGAAAGAACACACTAGATTTTATACTGGTTCACATTGCTCCTACGTCCAGTCCCACACAACATTGGATTGCACAGAGTTTTATTACTATATTCAAATTCAATTACAACCTCCTTAATTTCACGGCTACAAGGGATACCACCGATTCCAACCTCCTTGATTTAATGGCTATAAGAGATACCACCGATTCTATCTTCCTTGATTTAACGGCTACAAGGGATACCACCGATTCTAACCTTTACTCAACCCAAACAATTACAAACAGCCTTAGAACTCTTCAATAACACTTGATTCAGAGAGTAGAGAGTGTAGAGAGAATAAGTCTGATCAAAGTGGAATTGAATTCGACAGAGTACAAGTGACGAAATCATAAAAATGATTAAGAAAAATGATACAAAGAAAGAGGATGAAGTTAGAGAAGAAGAGATAATTGAAAACTCAGTTTTAACCCCTTTTTATAGAGTATGAAAGGTTGCAATCATTTCAAATAATGAAAAGGTACTTCCTTTCAAAATTGAAAAAATCGACAATTATATGTCGACATGGTTTTTTTGGTATGTCGACATACCCTAGTGTATTTTTCAATTTTAAAGCATTTTTCAAGTGTTTTGATATAAAAATAATTCTGGAAATTCTTGAGTAAAAATCTAGTGTTGTAATTAATATTATATAATAGAAAAACATATTAAAACATAAATTTAAACTATATAAATATATTTATAAAATTATAACATTATAAGGTTTTAAACTATATAAATCTATAAAGTATAAGAATATAAACATAAATATAAATATCTAAAATCTAAGTTTGAAAAACCAAGAAGAATAAGAAAATATAAAAATAGAAAAGATAGAAAATAAAATAGAGAGGATTGAGGATATAATTGAAAATCAGAATTTGAAAATTAGAATTAGAATTTGAACCTGGAGTGCTATTTAGAGTCTTACAAAATCTAGACTCTATAATTATATTAATCTTGAACTCTTGAAATCTTGATTACTCGTGAGTCTTGAAATTTCTCTGATCTTCAAATCTCTATCATCTTTATAACTGTACAGTCTTCAGTGGTATTTCATGTATATAATTCCTGCATATATACATATATATATATATATATATATTCTATATAAAATGTGTTAGTATATATTTTATAATCAATGATAATTTAAATAAGGTTGTTGTCATCAAAACTCCATTCTCCAACAATCTCCCCTTTTTTGATGATGACAACCTTAGTTTATAAAATATCATACCTGTTTGATGATGTTCCTTTTAATACTCCCCTTGTCTATAAGAATCCTATAAACTATGCCTATATTTTATAATTTCTCCCCCTTTGGCATTATCAAAAAGAAATTCTAAATCTAGTCCCCCTAAATTGTATAACTTCCCGAATAGAACTTAAGTAACTTATCCAATAAAAATACTCTCCCTTAATCTATTAACTATTTCTAAGTAGAATACTCCCCTTAATCTATTCAAACTTATAATACAAACCAATCCAAGTATCATTTGTCATATATATATATATATACACACACACGCACACACATACAAAAAAAAATCAAATCAAATCACACCATATGTCTTAATACATACAAACTTCAAACAATAGAATCCAGATCACACAACACCGTATGTTTTAGAATATTTAAACAAACAATCAAATTGTACCGAATAATTAAACATTTCTTGGAACTTCAACCCAACCATCTTCTCCAAAGATTGGATCCTTCTTAATTACTTCCCAATCTTCATCTTCTTTGGTTGGTGGAGCCTTTGCGATATTATTATCTTCATCTCTGAAAAGAGAAGAGATTAGCCATCGCATTACATCAAAATGCTTCTCTTGTTGTTCGAACATCTTTATTTGACTTAGTTCGAGATGATGCTAATTTTGTAGAATGATAGAGAGAATATTTTTGAAAGAACTGAGAGTTTCTTTTAGATTTTCACTAAGATTATTGATAGAATTTGCCATGGATTTGATGAGAAATGGTTGAGGAAAACGGAGTAATGGAATAATGAATTTTTCTAGAAGAAATGGACTTAAATAGGGTCTGGAATTCGTTGGATTTTGAATGGATATGGGTAGTTATTTTAATTTTAAAATTTGAAACATTTTGAAAATATATCAGTTATATGTTAACATACTCTTTTGGTCATATCGACATATTATAGTGTTATATTGAATTTTTTTGAAATTTTGAATTCTTTTGAATTCTGTTATATCATAAATAGTTTTATAGTTTTCCAGAAACATAAATATGATTATATCAATAATAAAAACTCCATTCATTACTTGATTGAAAGCAAATACATCCAACTAATCAAGACACACTTTAAAACGAGATTCAAAAGTAAATACAAGGAAATATATAAAGATAGATTAAACTAGATGGCCTATTTTTCGGATGATGATGAGGAAGATGAAATTCCAAGCTTTCTTCTTATCTTGACCATGAATTTGGATATTTTGGAAAGTCTCTCGTTAAGCTTCTTCTGATTGTTAACGATTTTCACTTGATTTTAAACAATCGTATCTTTGTAAATACGTTTAGAAGTTAGATACTCAATACTTTCCATAGAAGCCTCTTCTTCTTCTTCGACTTCCATTGGCTCTTGTTCTTGTTGCATTCGAGCTTGTTTGGCCTCGAATATCTCATAAGGTTTGAAAGTGACAGGAATTTGCATGAGATGAATGTTTGATGCGTCAAACACTTTTCTAGGGACAAGTTCTTCTCTATGAAGATCAACATTAAGTGTTTGAAAATACGAGTGAGATAAACACCATAGTAGAGAGTGTTTTCTCTTGTAGATAAATCTACGGGCTTTATTTCATTTAGGATCATTTTGGCCCAATTGATAATATATCCACCCATAATAGCAAAGAGAGACATTTGGACTTTAATTAAGAGTTGGATTGTTGAAATTTCCGGAATGGGGAGTGATGGTATTTTGAAGGAGAAGGTTAGCAATTCTTGCTTTTGGATGTAAGAAACGATTTTTGAATTCCATTGGAGCACCATCATCGAAGATATCGTGATAGGTTTCCATATCGGTTTCTTCGATAGCAAAAGTTGAAAAATCCGAGCGCACGCTTCTACAGTTTAGAATAGTGCCTAAGAGTTCGGCATCGAGAACAATTTGAATTACTTTGACACTACTCTAAATTTTGTTTTCGTTGCCTTCGTAAAATCCGCAATTGAGATTTGTATAGAACATCTTCACAAGTTTGGGATAACATACTTCGTCGTTATCATGAGAGTCTATTAGGCTCAACAGTTCATTGTGTTCAAAAAAGAGAAACGAGATTATAAGATGGAAAGTCGCTAAAGATAGTGAAAGCACCCAAGTTAACTTTAGCATTAGCTAGATAGTTATCATAGGTTTTGATGGCCTCTTTGTCATTATGAAGATAGCCTTTGTTGGTTTTAGTTATCTTCAATTTTTGAGATGAACTTGACGAAGCAATTGAATTGATAATATTTTGGAAGAGAATAGATATGAAGAATATAGCTTTGAGTTATGAGTGAAAGGTAGAAAGGATAAATATATATATATATATAGAAATTGAATAGATATGAATTGAATGAATATGAATTGAATAAGCGCAACTTTTCAGATTGAAAGGACACCTTCTCAGACTTTGGGAGTTGGTGAAAAGATTGGAGGGAAGTTTGAAAGTTTAAACTTTTGAAATTCAAATTTTAAATTCCAAAATTGGTTAAACATGTCGACATATGCTTTTCTGTATGTCGACATACTTGACTTATTTCAAAAGGAAATTTGATTTTTATGTTTTGAAATATATTATCGATTTATATTTCAGGTTTAATGCTTTCCTGAAATGATTCTAATCTTAATAAATACTCAAACAATTTTATTTCATTAATTTATTGGTTATTTAACATTATATTATTATTTTGAATTTCAAAATTCAAAATTCAAATTTGAATTTCAAAATTCGAATTTCAAATTTGAATTTCAAATTTCAATTTTTTTTTAAAGTTTTAAATTCAAACCAAAACAAACAAACAAAGCAACCATTCAACCAAATAAAATTAAAATTTAATTAATGCGTACCCAGTTATTTGATCCTTTTCTTCATGATTGTAGCGACCTGCAAATTCGAAGCCCTTTGAGTCGACTAAATATAATACAAGTCCGACCCAAATTTGCACGAAAATAAAAATCATTAATAGAAAGAAGTTAGAGGATTAGAAATAGAAAAGATAGAAAATTAGAATAGAAGAATTTAGATAGAAGAAAGAACTGAATAAAACTGAATCTCACAATCGCAGCGAAATAAAGTATAATATAGATATAAGCTTTGGAAAATACAAAACTGTATCTGAACTCACATACAATATTAGAGTACATCATATATACATCACAACGGAAATAAACCTTATATAACTAATCCTGAAACCTCCTGCTTCGGCTCCTTCCAGATTATCTGAAAATCCTAAACTACTTGACTGCCCGTACAAATTTGGGCACCCAAGAGTTTAGGGAGAACACAGAAAAATAAACTCTGGGTTAGTCATGGGACTGGTGTGAGTAAACGATTTTAAACAGTTTGCTTAACTTGGAAAATTCTTTTTGAAAGAAAAGATAATTGTAAGACCGATCCACACATAAACACAAATGGTTTTTACCTTACGATAACCCAAAACATTCTGAAAATCATAACTATACTGATATTATAGTAATGCCTAAGGTTTCCACAAATAAATTAGAATCTAGCGGAACGCTTGCATCTCACGTTCCACATATATAGTATACAAACAAAACCGCTTGGCGCTTAGGGATAATGGATTTCCAACTATGACAAGGTATGGAACTACCATCCGATAGTGTATCTCTAGAGAGGAATACACTGGGTTCAACAAGAACTCTTGCAACCCGGCCCACACATGACCGACCACTCATTTCTCTTGAGTGTATCGAATATATTGTCACTTTAGGGTTGCTAGCAACATAACCGTTCCCGGGAGATACAGAAGCGAAAGAAGTAACAAAATGAATATTCTCTAGAAGGTGGCAATACACCCTAATGGGAGCGACCCACATAGCCATGCTGCCTTCCCGATTTTTGTCATTTCCCGGTTGTGAGGCTTGAGGTCGAAACTTACCTTTAGTTATATTACGTCTTCATTCACTTTGAATGCCACATCGTCAAACCCGTCAAATCACAAATTGGTTTCCCCAAAAGCATGGGTATAAAGCTAAGAGAAACGAATTCCTCCACCACCAAACATAGTTTTGAAGGGATCAACTTACATGATCTGTTAGGTATACTCAATCAGACATTCATCCATACAAGTTGTCCTAGGTTTGGACAAACCGAAGGCACTATCCTGTAAACAAAACAGTCCTTGAATAAACATCGTCTTCAACTTGACTTCAAATTAATCAACGCCTAGGACGAAACAAAGTAGTATTTGGATTTCATTTAGACACCTAATCCCGGTCTCTTTGAATCGATGAACATTAATATCTTTTAGGTTCAAGTGATACTTCAAGGAATCAGATCAATATATTTTATATGTGTTCCTATTATCCTTAATTGATTATCCAGACTTATCTACTGAAAATATTTAACATATAAGATCCCGGATTTCAACAGTTTGTATAAGTCAATATTAATTAGATGTGATTAAACAAGTCAATTGGGTCATGTCATAGCATTACCATCAATCAAATCAACAAATCGTTTATCAGAGCAAATACGGTCTACCCCAATTCAACAATTCAAATAAACGTCATTCATCAATGGATTTATATGGGAAAATAATTAATCCCAAATCATATCTATTTAAGATTTGATTCTGTTTTAAGAATCCCATTTATTTATACCAGTATGTTAGGCACGTCCGTTGGACGTGTGTATAGAATACTGAGACCAAATTTATTATTAGTGAAGTAATGGTCAAATAAACGTCTCCTTATTTAAATTTGTAATTCTAGTTTTGTAGATTGAAACATTATTTATTTCCCATATGGAGAAATTAAACATTACCAAGATTAGTAATAAAACCATGAAAGAAAAATCAAAAGTCATGAATATATATATATATAAGCTTACATATATAGAGGTACAAAGTCATTAGACACATATTACACATCACACGTCATAGATCAGAAGCCCTGTATACGAGAAATATAAATTTTCCTTCGTCCATTACACTATCTGCTATATTGTTTCGAAAAATATACAACTAAAACGCAACACTACATAAATGGAAAGACTGATGAACAACAGACAAAATTAATATAGCTTTACTATCTAATATCATGAAAACTGGACCGAAGTGCTGAATCATTTGTGCATCTTTTCGCAGTTCTCTATAGGAAAGTGATTTTTTTGAAAATGGATTCACAAACTGGAAACTTTGGGTTCCTTCTAAATTCACCATAGTGGTTCAGGATTCCTGCTCAGTCCCATGTAAAATTAATGTCCATAGAAAATTGGTAAGGCATGAATTGAACATTTTAAGGTCATCATTTATATAGCAAAATAGCATGAAAATCAAAGTAGGTATGGTAAAATGCAGATAAAACCATAAGAAAAAAGCTAGACCTAAAGCTATGTAAATAAAAATTAATGTTAGCTTTGTAACTTTTTTGAAAGCTACGTAAAATTGATTTTATGATAAAATTTAGTTTATGTAAATATTTAATAGGAAAGCTATTAATTGAATTTCCAAAGAAAAAATGTATGCAGAAAACTACTTCGATTAGCACAGAAATATACTCACAGGCTATAAGTTCCTGTTCGGGCATTTTTCTTTTGCTATTTTATTTACCTTTTCCAATTTCAGCTATTCGTCATTTTTTCTAGGCTTTCTCATCTTTGTGTCTTGGCTTTCTTCCTCGCTGCTCAGAGCTTTCTTTTATTCCACTGCCTTTCCCGACCTTCCCTCGGCTACTTCAATGATAAATGTCTTGCATTAGCTGGAATGCTTTTTATTAACTATATTACCATTAAACAATCATAAAACTTTAGTCTACATTTGTATTTCAGTTATGGAAAAAGAAAATGAGGGATGACAAAGCACAAAATACGTTAAAGAGTATGGGATGCAGCCTAAATAATTTTATGCTATAAACTCATATCACTCATTATCCGAATTCTAAAGTAAATAATAAGTGCATTGTACATGGTTTTGAAATTGAATGAATGATCAATTTGCTTAACCCCTCACATGATTAAATAATAGATAGTAAAGAAAAGACGTCCATAGATAAGATTATAAGTTTGTTTAATAGCCAACATATTTTGCGCAATCAGGATACGCCTAGCGTAAATAAGTGAAGTTTACGAAAGAACCACTTCATAAGTGTTTACTATTTGACTCATTTGCTAGATGCAACATACTAGTATACAAATTTTAACTTAACTTGAAGTCACAAAAACACATTGAAATCAAAAGTTCCATATTACTTAATCAGTAAAAGAATCCAACAAAAGCATAATGAGAACATAGTTTAAATTTTAGTCCTATTCTTTTTGGGACTTCCTTGGTAGCACCAATAGTCACAGATACTCAATACAAACAATTATAATTTCTACAGCCTGAGTGATATTGCTGGTTTTATTTTTTTCCTAACTGGTTTTGTAATTACATTAACAATTGTGACTGTTTACAGTGTGAAGTTAAGTAAAATGGTGTGACAATGTGAAGGAAAGTAACATCGTCTAGACTAAATTTTAAAATAAAATACTAATCTAAGCATACTTATTCAACTATGTTATTGTTGTGCTATCATTTTAAAATTCTTTTTCCTAAATCAATAGTATACAACAGGTTACACAATTGGTAAATAATAAGTTGGTGCACACTGAGATCGGGAAAAATAATAATCCCAAAGAAGAAATAAATATACCTTTTCATGTAACATTTAGCAAATGTTTCAACAGGAAGTTAACAAAGTAAATGTTATGATCTAGTAAAAGAAATCAGGTTACTCTTGGTTATATTATCCCTTTTTGACATTATTTTTATCTTCAAATATAGAAAGAGCAGTCCACAGAATTAATTGTTTTATATCTGGTAAAAAAGATATATCATGTAATCTGGCAAACATTGTATTATTCTTTCCTATTGACTACAATCCACAAAACATTAGAACTAAATGTTCTACTAACCATGTACAAAAAGAAAAAGTTACTCTTTTCGATACTTCGTATGTTAGCTTAAATGTCTCAAGTGAAGTACACTCAGAAAAAAAGAATTACACTAAAACATTAATCTCAAATTCCTATTTGACAAAAATATATATTAATAATAACAATAATAAACCATTGTTTTCAGGTCATACTTCTCACGGAAACGTCTAACAATATCATTCATGAGTAAAACATATTTGGGACTATCTGAACTGTAAAACCTTAAGGTTGAACAATTTATGCAATTACATAAAATAATGGATAAGCCATTCAATTTTCCAGAATTTTTTATACCATATAATAATGAAATGAAAAAGGTTATGAAAAATAACAATTTTAGAAAAATAACTTCAAGCTAGTAGATATGAAAGATGGTAAGCTTGAAATGAAAATGAGAGTGAAGCACCTATAATTATTACAGTTTCAAACTAAAATATTTTTGTACCAGTATAACAATTCAAAGTAAAAGGAAAATAATAAGAAACAAACCTTTTATTTGCAGAAATAAATCTCCATAGAAGCCTTCACGCAGTTCCTCTGTAATGACCCGCATTCTACGCATCGGAGGATCGTAGAATATCTATTTCTTTCCCGTATGAAGTCGTATGGTCATGTAACTTTGGGAAACATCCAATAGAGTCATTTCCCATGTTCATGATTTTTGTCGATTTTTAAATGACCATTTTGTCCTTAGTTGGTACTGTTTTGGCCATAACTTTTGATTGGAAAGGAATTCTGACCTGAAACCATTTCCATTAGATTCGTTTGGTGGTTTACCTTTCCGTAGAGTGGTCATAATAGCCAAACGGACGTACCGTTTGGGAGATATGTCTGAAATAAGGTTTGGAGGGTGAAAAACTACTTAACCGGGCCAAATCGGGTGATTAGTGAGTAGGCCCATAACCCATTTCGGGATTAGGGTTATGGGGAGGCTGAAATGAGATAGAGGATCATTCCATTTCAGTTTTCTAGCCTCCACTTATCACCAAGGAACCCTAAGAATGGCCTCCAACCTCTAAATCACCTCCAAATCACCTTTTGGTCAAGGATTTAGCTTAGCAACCTCTAATCAAGGAAGATCTACACCAAAGCAACATTGGAGCTGCTGTTTAGCTTTGGGATTCACATCAAATCAGAGATTTATTTCAGATCTTAGTTTATTTTGTGGCTAAGGTGAGTGATTTGCTTAGTTTTACACTAATTATGGCTAGTTAAGGGTAATTAGTGTTAATTAGCGAATTTAAGCATGACAAAATTTGGGAAAAATGTTCATAAATTCCTAAATGATGTTTTAGACCTCTGATATGAATTTGGGTTAATTTGGTTAAGTTTTGCTAATCCTATCATTAGTTTCACCTAAACATGCTTAAGGGGAAATGTTGGATTTTGGGTATGTTTGATCCATTTTAACCTATCATATTGATGTTTTGATGTTTGTGGTTGATTATGCATGTTGCTATGACTGTATGAAATGCTTTGTGATTGGTTTCAATAGTTAGAATTGTTGAAAATGTCGTCGAATGGCGTAAACACTTGCTGGAACAGTTTCAAAAAAGCAGTGCAGGTTTCGGATCGGATCGGATATGGGGCTCGGATCGGATATGTTGAACTGAGCAAGGAATTCGATCGGATCGGAACCCAACACTTGGGAAAAGTGGCAAAAAGGAAGGCCACGCTAGATGAACTGGGATCGGATCGGATTAGGGAGTAAGGATCGGAGCTGATAGAGGAGGATGGATCGGATTGAAGCACGTAAAGGATGAGGAGGCGGATCGGAGCGGAAGCATGAACTAGAGGGGGAGTGGCACCCGACCCGAACCGATGGAGGACACCCGACCCGAACCGCACCATAAGAAGACCCGACCCGAACAAGATGGAGGATACCCGACCCGAACCGATGGCTTGAGGAAGAACCCGACCCGACCCAGTATTGACCAATAACCCGAGATGCAAAGGTAGTCCGATATGGGAAGTTAGAGCTCAGGATCCAGTAGGGAACCAATGAGTTCACTTCATGATTGGACTTTGCTGCGGGACGTGTGCTAAGGAGTTGTCGACGTCTATAACTTCGATTCACCACTAAAAATGAATGATAGCTACTTATCAGTGCAGTAGGGTCATTATGACCTGAGGGGCAAGGTGATGGTAACAAGACTACGTTATCAGTGCAGTAGGGTCATTATGACCCGAGGGGCAAAGTGATGCGTAGTAAGACTATGAGCCAGTGCAGTGGGGTCACTACGACTCCATGGGGCAGAGTGGACATAGTAAGGATTAGTAAGGCTATGAGCCAGTGCAGTGGGGTTTTTGTGACTCCATGGGGCAAAGTGGACATAGCGAAGGATTTGTGGCTACGTTATCAGTGTAGTGAAGCCATTTATGACTTCATGGGGAAAAGTGATCGTAGCAAGGTATGTTGGGTGATCGAAGTGGTGAATATCGTATGCTTTACGCACTGAGTGAGAGATGTGAGGATGGATGCTATGCTTGATTGTTTGCCATCATTATGACCTGCACACCTCCCCCACCTCTGTATCTTTATACTGTTTGATATGGCACCTTAGAGTTTTGTGCAGTATATAGTGCTAACTCTTTGGTTGCAGGTCTAGGTTCAGGTATGTTTTAGTCTACCTGTTATTGTTCACTTTAGATGCTTATCACTCATACCAGGCTTTATGTCTGACCCAGAGTTTTGTGTCTCCTCTTATTACTCTGGTTGCTCACACGAGCAGACTAGAGACAGGTTAGCTGGTGATGCGCGAGTAGCTGATTCGGAGGCGGGCATGAGGCTTCCACGTATGATATATATATTCTCCCTGTGTCGTTGGTGGTCGCTACTTGGGCATTAGTAGTGTACCTCTTTTATCTTGCTTTTGCTTTGAGACAGTTTGAAAGGTTGTAATAAGCTGTATTTTGGATTTCCGCTGCTATGATGTTTAGTTCTGGTTTTCAGCTTATGCACTGTCTCACCTGTTTTATGTCAAGTATGTTATTATTATATTTTATTCTATGCGCTATGAGACATTCTACAGGTTCTTTGTATGTTCATTTCCTTCTTCCTTTCCTTCTGACGACCCGTTCCATGCTAACTGGACATGTGTACAGCGCACCTTTGGAGTAAATGTCGGTTGGTGCGGGGCAGGCCGTCACACTTGGTATCAGAGTTCTAGGTTGCGTAGTTAACCTAGGGAAGGACACCAGGGAGAGATAGTACGTATATGAGAGCGCGTATTTGTGATTACTTTGGTTTTCAAAAGCTATATATGTATATACTATTAGTAGTATAAGAATGAAGTCGCACTGCACTAGTACCACTATGGGGTCGTTAATCGTTTCCCTTTTTCAGATTGACGATGAGCCGAGACACGAGGGGTGCTGGTAGAGGGACCAACCAGGGGAACGCCGCTGACATGAGGGCGATGTTTACTAACCTCATGAGAGATATGCTTAGAGAAGTACAAGGGGCAGTTCCCAATCCCGGAGTTGGTGTTGGCCCAGTAGTGCAGGCGCCTAGGGTCGATTTCGCCAAGTTGTGCAAAGATTACACTAATCTTGGTGGAAAGCCGTTCCACGGAACGGAGTCGGCCACAGATGTTCAGGACTGGATGGATAGCTGTGACCGTATCTTTGATGACTTGGATCTCTAGGATGCAATGAAGAGAAGGCTAGCGTCTCATCAACTGCAAGGGCGAGCGATGAATTGGTGGAATGCCATTAGAACAGCTACTCCAGAAGATCAGGTTACTAGGGATCAGTTCAAGGCTCGCTTTAGCGAGAAGTTTATTCCAGCTGCCCAGAAGTCAGTGTTGTTTAAGAGTTCTTGGAACTCAAGCAGAACGGAAGGGCAGTTTCTGATTATATTGCTGAGTTCGATACTTTGTCGAAGTATGGACTGTCTCTCATTGATACTCCTGAGAAGAAGAATGAGAAGTTCATTACTGGTTTGGATGGATACTTGGGGGAAAGGCTTATCAATCACATCGATGAGACTTTTGAATCGATCGTGGGGAAAGCTTTGAGATCGGAGAGTCTTTACCCTAAATCAAAGACTGAGGCTGCATCTGCAGAAGGGCCAAAGCCGCAAGCGGGCGGTGGAGGCAAGAATAACTCTCAGAATAAGAGGAAGCAGGACCAATCTAAGGGTGGCCAGAAAAAGAGTAAGAAGGATGTTGAGTGCTTCAGCTGTGGTAAGAAGGGCCATTATGCTAAAGAATGTCGGGCCAAGCCAGCGGAAAGGAAGTGCTACAATTGTGGTCAAGTGGGACATCATAAGGATAAGTGTCCGCAACCTCTTAAGGAGAAGCAGATTGTGAAAGCATATGCTATTGATGTTGTTCCTTCTTCGTCGAATGCCCCAACTGCGACGGAGAAAGGAAAGAATGTTGTTATTCAAGGTATGCTTTCTATTTATGATGTACCAGTTCGAGTTTTTTTTGATACTGGAGCTTCCCGCTCCTTCATATCTAGTGACCTGGTAGATAGGTTGGGACTGGAACCCGAAATAGTCGATAGACCATTGGTTGTGACGAACCCGATTGGTGGTTCGACTAGACTTAGTATGATTTGCAGGAATTTGGTCTTATCGAGTCATGGATGTATGTTTGTTTGTGATTGCTTTGTTTTGGGCTTTACTGGGTATGGCATTATATTGGGAGTCGATTGGCTCCAAAGATACGGGGTGGTGGTAGACTGTGAGGGATTTTTGGTGACAGTAAGGGCGGAAGATGGGCGGAGGGTAGTGTTTGGTAGTCTACCTAGTGATGGGGTTATGGCTAGTTTTGTAAATTCCCTCGACATCCCGCAGGATGAGTTGTCAGATGTGCCCGTGGTTGGCCAGTATCCGGACGTCTTCGAGGAGGTGACCAGGCTTCCATTACACCGAGAGATTGAGTTCCATATTGATTTAGTGAAAGATGCCAGACCTATAGTGATGCCACTTCGTCGTATGGCACCGAGGGAGCAGCGAGAGCTCGGGGTGCAAGGCAGTAATCTTTTGAAGAAGGGATTTATTAGGAGGAGTGTCTCCGAGTGGGGAGCACCAGTTGTGTTTGCCACTAAGGAAGATGGTTTCCTTCGTTTGTGTGTGGACTATCGCGAGTTGAATAAGGTGACGAGGAAGAATAAGTATCCTCTACCGCGGATAGATGATTTGTTTGATCAACTGGAAGGAGCTAGAGTGTTCTCCCAGTTGGACCTCGCGACAGGATTTCATCAGCTACGAGTAGCGGATAAGAGTGTTCCGAAAACGGCATTTAGGACGCCGTCTGGATTTTATGAGTGGTTGGTCATGCCATTTGGGTTGACCAATGCACCAGCCTATTTTGTGGATCCTATGAATCGAGTATTCAGAGATCAGTTGAATAAGTTTGTTCTTGTGTTCGTGGATGATATCCTTGTTTACTCAAGGACAGAGGAGGAACACAAGGGACACTTGAGGATAGTGATGGAGGTGTTGAGGAAACACCAATTGAAAGAGAAATTCTCTAAGTGTCATTTTTGGAGAAGGGAAGTGAGATTCTTGGGTCATGTTGTTTCCGAGAGTGGTATTGCCGTGGACCCTGCGAAGGTGGCTACGGTACAGGATTGGCCTACGCCCAAGAATGCTACTGATGTAAGAAGTTTCTTGGGATTAGTTGGATATTATCGTAAGTTTATCCGGGATTTCTCCAAGATAGCAGCACCGTTGACTCAGTTGACTAAGAAGAATCAGTCCTTCGTCTGGGACGGAGTGTGTGAGGATGCCTTTAAGAGTCTAAAGGAGAAGTTGACGCATGCGCCAGTGTTAGTCATTCCTAAAGGGAATGAAGAGATGACGGTATACACGGATGCTTTTGGTACCGGACTAGGTGCAGTGTTGATGCAAGGAGGTAGGGTTGTAGCTTATGCTAGTCGACAGCTAAAGCCGCATGAGAAGAAGTATCCTACCCATGATTTGGAATTAGCAGCGATTGTGTTTGCGCTGAAGATGTGGAGACACTATCTCTTGGGAGAAAGATTCAAGTTGTTTACCGATCATAAATCGTTAAAGTATCTCTTCTCCCAGAAAGACCTGAATCTCCGTCAGCAGAGATGGTTAGAGTTCTTGGCTTCGTATGATTTTGATATCGCATATACACCTGGGAAAGGTAATGCGGTAGCCGATGCCTTGAGTAGGAGACATGCCAGTTTAGGGGCAATGTTTCTTGAGTGGAAGCAACTGGAGTATATCGCAGGGTTTGATTTCAGACCAAAGTGCGAATTGGATCCAGTCATGCTAGCTAGTTTGACGATCAGACCCACTTTGATAGAGCGGATTAGTTCCAGTCAGAGGGACGATCCTAACCTATTGGAAATCATCTCCAAGTTAGAGATGGGTATCGATGAGGAGATGAATGTGTATGGGCTTGATCGAGATGAATGGCTTCGAAAGAATGGAAGACTAGTTGTGCCCAACGTGAATGGCTTGAGGGATGAAGTGCTTAGAGAATGTCATCACTCAAAACTGACTATACATCCCGGTGGTAATAAGATGTACCGAGACATGAGACAGACTTACTACTGGGAAGTTATGAAAAGAGACGTTGGGAAGTTTATATCCAAATGCATGAATTGCCAGCTAGTTAAAGCCGATCAAAAGAAGCCTAGTGGGTTGTTGCAACCATTAGAGATTCCCGAGTGGAAATGGGAGCAAGTCTCGATGGATTTCATCGATGGCCTACCAAGGACTAGGTCGGGATACGATAGCATTTGGGTAATTGTGGATCGATTGACTAAGAGTGCAAGATTTATACCAGTCAAATCGACCAAAACGGCAGCCAAGTTGGCAGAATTGTATATGAAGTGGGTAGTGAGATTTAATGGAGTACCCAAAAGCATTGTGAGTGACCGAGACCCGTTGTTCACTAGTGGGTTTTGGAAGAGCTTACAAGAGGCTCTAGGGTCAGAATTACATCTCAGTACCGCATATCATCCTCAGACCAACGGTCAGACGGAGAGGGTGAATCGTATATTGGAAGATCTCTTGAGAGCTTGTATATTGGATTTTGGTGGATCATGGGATGACCATTTGCATCTAGTAGAGTTTGCATATAATAATAGCTACCAATCCAGTATCGGTATGGCTCCATATGAAGCTTTGTACGGAAGACCGTGCAACTCACCATCATGTTGGATAGAGACTGGCGAGAAGTTTGTGCTTGGACCAGATGTGGTGAGGGAAACTTCCGATAAGATTAAGATCATTCAACAACGAATGAAGGCTGCCCAAGATAGGCAGAAGAGTTATGCTGATAAGAGGAGAAGAGACTTGAAATTTTCCGTTGGTGACTTGGTGTTTGTCAAGATTTCTCCGTTAAAGAGCGTGATTCGATTTGGCAGGAGAGGCAAGTTGGCACCAAGATTTGTTGGCCCATTCCCTGTTCTTGAATTAGTCGGGAATTTGGCGTATAGAGTTGGCTTACCAGAGAAAATGGCGGGAGTTCATAATGTATTTCATGTTTCTCAACTAAGGAAGTTTGTTCATGACTCAGATATGACTATTTCACCTGATCATTTAGAGGACTTCGAAGTAGAACCCGAGGCGGTTGGGAACCGCAAGCCGATTCGTGTTGTGGGGCACGATACGAAGCAACTTCGAAGGAAGGCGGTAAGCTAGTCAAGGTTCAGTGGGGCGAGGACGAGAATGATTGTACTTGGGAGACAGAGGAGGGCATTAGGGAGGCATATCCAGAACTCTTTGCCTGGTAAGATTTACTTTACGATTTAGTTTTCCGCATGCTAGGGTAGACTTGTTTTGCTAGTTTGCATGTTTGATTGTTGTTTTATGATTGATAGGCATGCGGGACCTTTGTGTATGTTTTGATTAGGGAATTTCGGGGGCGAAATTTCTTAAGGGGGGGGGGGGGGGAGAGCGTAATGACCCGCATTCTACGTATCGGAGGATCGTAGAATATTTATTTCTTTCCCGTATGAAGTTGTATGGTCATGTAACTTTGGGAAACATCCATTAGAGTCATTTCCCATGTTCATGATTTTTGTCGATTTTTAAATGACCATTTTGCCCTTAGTTGGTACTGTTTTGGCCATAACTTTTGATTGAAAAGGAATTCTGACCTGAAACAACTTCCATTAGATTCGTTTGGTGGTTTACCTTTCCGTAGAGTGGTCATAATAGCCAAACGGACTTACCGTTTGGGAGATATGGCCGAAATAAGGTTTGGAGGGTGAAAATCTGCTTAACCGGGCCAAATCGGGTGATTAGTGAGTAGGCCCATAACCCATTTCGGGATTAGGGTTATGGGGAGGCTGAAATGAGATAGAGGATCATTCCATTTCAGTTTTCTAGCCTCCACTTATCACCAAGGAACCCTAAAAATGGCCTCCAACCTCTAAATCACCTCCAAATCACCTTTTGGTCAAGGATTTAGCTTAGCAACCTCTAATCAAGGAAGATCTACACCAAAGAAACATTGGAGCTGCTGTTTAGCATTGGGATTCACATCAAATCAGAGATTTATTTTAGATCTTAGTTTATTTTGTGGCTAAGGTGAGTGATTTGCTTAGTTTTACACTAATTATGGCTAGTTAAGGGTAATTAGTGTTAATTAGTGAATTTAAGCATGACAAAATTTGGGGAAAATGTTCATAAATTCCTAAATGATGTTTTAGACCTCTGATATGAATTTGGGTTAATTTGGTTAAGTTTTGCTGATCCTATCATTAGTTTCACCTAAACATGCTTAAGGGGAAATGTGGGATTTTGGGTATGTTTGATCCATTTTAACCTATCATATTGATGTTTTGATGTTTGTAGTTGATTATGCATGTTGCTATGACTGTATGAAATGCTTTGTGATTGGTTTCAATAGTTAGAATGGTCGAAAACGTCGTCGAATGGCGTAAACACTTGCTGGAACAGTTTCAGAAAAACAGTGCAGGTTTCAGATCGGATCGGATATGGGGCTCGGATCGGATATGTTGAACTGAGCAAGGAATTCGATCGGATCGGAACCCAACACTTGGGAAAAGTGGCAAAAAGGAAGGCCACGCTAGATGAACTGGGATCGGATCAGATTAGGGAGTAAGGATCGGAGCGGATAGAGGAGGATGGATCGGATCGAAGCACGTAAAGGATGAGGAGGCGGATCGGAGCGGAAGCATGAACTGGAGAGGGAGTGGCACCCGACCCGAACCGATGGAGGACACCCGACCCGAACCGCACCAGAAGAAGACCCGACCCGAACAAGATGGAGGATACCCGACCCGAACCGATGGCTTGAGGAAGAACCCGACCCGACCCAGTATTGACCAATAACCCGAGATGCAAAGGTAGTCCGATATGGGAAGTTAGAGCTCAGGATCCAGTAGGGAACCAATGAGTTCACTTCATGGTTGGACTTTGCTGCCGGACGTGTGCTAAGGAGTTGTCGACGTTTATAACTTCGATTCACCACTAAAAATGAATGATGGCTACTTATCAGTGCAGTAGGGTCATTATGACCTGAGGGGCAAGGTGATGGTAACAAGACTACGTTATCAGTGCAGTAGGGTCATTATGACCCGAGGGGCAAAGTGATGCGTAGTAAGACTATGAGCCAGTGTAGTGGGGTCATTACGACTCCATGGGGGCAGAGTGGACATAGTAAGGATTAGTAAGGCTATGAGCCAGTGCAGTGGGGTTTTCATGACTCCATGGGGCAAAGTGGACATAGCGAAGGATTTGTGGCTACGTTATCAGTGCAGTGAAGCCATTTATGACTTCATGGGGCAAAGTGATCGTAGCAAGGTATGTTGGGTGATCGAAGTGGTGAATATCGTATGCTTTATGCACTGAGTGAGAGATGTGAGGATGGATGCTATGCTTGATTGTTTGCCATCATTATGACATGCACACCTCCCCCACCTCCGTATCTTTATACTGTTTGATATGGCACCTTAGAGTGTTGTACAGTATGTAGTGCTAACTCTTTGGTTGCAGGTTCAGGTATGTTTTAGTCTACCTGTTATTGTTCACTTTAGATTCTTATCGCTCATACCAGGCTTTATGTCTGACCCAGAGTTTTATGTCTCCTCTTATTTCTCTGGGTGCTCACACGAGCAGACTAGAGACAGGTTAGCTGGTGATGCGCGAGTAACTGATTCGGAGGCGGGCAGGAGGCTTCCACGTATGATATATATATTCTCCCTGTGTCGTTGGTGGTCGCTACTTGGGCATTAGTAGTGTACCTCTTTTATCTTGCTTTTGCTTTGAGACAGTTTGAAAGGTTGTAATAAGCTGTATTTTGGATTTCCGCTGCTATGATGTTTAGTTCTGGTTTTCAGCTTATGCACTGTCTCACCTGTTTTATGTCAAGTATGTTATTATTATATTTTATTCTATGCGCTGTGAGACATTCTACAGGTTCTTTGTATGTTCATTTCCTTCTTCCTTTCCTTCTGACGACCCGTACCGTGCTAACTGGACATGTGTACAGCGCACCTTTGGAGTAAATGTCGGTTGGTGCGGGGCAGGCCGTCACATCCTCCAATATGTGGTTGGGATCCTTGCTTGTCACACACCGCTAAAGGAGAGTTAGTATCCCCACGGTTTAGCTTTCCATCCACGATTGTATAATAGGGCGCCGATACAGAATTTTCTAGGACTCTTTTCTCTCAGTAGGTAATTCGCCGCTCATGAGTTCTTTAAACAGCGGGGTCATCGACGAATCATTTTGGGTTTCATTAATGTTCGTGACGGTTGCCGCCCCGTCCAAAGCATAGGGAATTCTGCATCACCATTAGGACCTAAAGAATGTTTTCTTTAGGACTGTTAGCTGCCTTGATCCACTGATAGGCCTTGGCATTCTGCTCATGGTGGATCTGCTCTATCTTGAAGTTTGTGAAAGTTCTGATGAGTTTCTTGGCTTCTATGATAAGAGCTAATGTTTTGCCATTAACCTGAAAATGATCTTAAATCTAGTTGACAACTTATGAAGGGTCACAGTTGGCTTTGTCATTTGTGGCATTGAATCTTGATGGACAGCGAAGCATGGCTCCTTCTCGTCAGCCATGATTAGGACCATGTCGTCCCAGCGAATTTCCCATTAAATGCACCATCAACAGAAAGATGACATAATGGTGGGTAGATTGTTAAATTTTCATCGCCGTTGCCCGGCTTGGACATTTTTTCTATGAAATCATGCAAAGATTGGCATTTGATCGAGGTGCAAGGATAAAATGTGATGTGACGTCACCTGAGCTCTACAGACCACTTTAGGACTCAAAATGTTGTATCAGGCCGGCTCAGTGCTTGCTGAATAGTTCGTTTGTGTCCAAGAACTTCCACGGAAGAGCATGGAAATAGGATCATAAACATCCGGTGTAACAACCCGGAAATGCGAGCCAGTTTAAAATTTTTATTTTGGCAATTTTAGCGAATTTTGAATATTTAAAATGATTATTTTAAATTATATCGACGAGAAATTTAATTTGGATAGAATTCGAACATATATATTTATATAGATCATCGTTAGAATACAAATAATTATTTATAATTATAAAAGGAATTGAAAATGGCGCGGTAGTTCGATAATTCGATTTCAAACTTCAATTGAACGTACCGGTGCAAAATAAACCGGATTTTAACGAAACCAAAAATAATAGGATCTATTTGATAATATCTTTCCAACGAATCCGAAAAATCAAAATTTCATAGCGGGAATCAAAAGATATGTCCAGTTGAAAATTTAGAATAGTCGCTATGGTATTCTGGCCTTTAAAAATAGCCATTTTGCAAACGACCTCGGATTTCGACGAAACCACTTTTGTTGGATCCGTGATGTCAAGTTATTGCTAGATTCCAAATTTCATAATTTTTTGAATCAATATGTGAGCGTGGCAAAGGAAAACGTGTTTGACTAGTTTCAGTTGATTTTAATCGACTTGAAAATGGCCATTTTCCAACGGTCTCAGAATTCGATGAAACTAGTTTTGTTAGGACCGTATCGTCAATACGAAGCTAGAAAATATTTTTTTGGAATTTTTCGAGTTAGTATGTGGACCCAGTAAATTGAAATGCGCATTCAAATTCAATGTATAAGATTTTGACGAAAATTGGTCGAAACGATCGAATCAGCTTACGATACATATCCCATTGTGTTTGGAATGGGGGTAATTAGCTATGGACGACAGGTGGTGGGTCTCGTTTCGATTTCGAATGAAAAAGTTACTTTTTGAAATTAAAATATAAATTATTATATAAAACCATGCCCCACCCCCCCACTTTCTCTTCCACTCAGAATCAATTTAAAAAAAAGGAGAGAGAAGGGGGGAGCGCGATCCGCCGCCCCCCCTGGTTGAACGCCACCGCCACCGCTTAGGGCGGGGCCACCGCACCAAGCCTCCCTTCCATCTCCTACTCCTCCGCCTCTTCTTCTCCTCCTCTCTTAAACCCGACCTCGCCCTAACCCCTAACCCTTCGTCAGCCACCTCCGCCGATTCCCTTCCACCGCCACCGCTCCTATAGCGTCGCCCCCTCTTCATCACCTCAGCTCCTCCATCGACCACCGGAGCTCCGGCGAATTGCAGCAGCCCCCCCTCTTTGTATTCAAACTGTAAGTTTTTATGTTTTTTTATTTTTATTCGGTTTTATTAGGTAATAGATTTTATAAATTTTAAAAATAAAAAAATTGGTTTCTTTGGCATAAATTAAAATCAGTTTTATATTTATATATATTAGAGAAAAATAAAAATAGGGTTCTTATGTAAGTAAGAAAAAGAAATGAATTTTATAATGTCTTCATGAGTAAAAAGGAGATCTTTATGAGGTGAAAGAATTGATTTTTAACTCATGAAAGGTGATATTTTTATTCTATGAACGAAATATTTTTAGCTATAGAAAGATATGATTTTTGCGAATATAAAAATATATTTTCTTCACATTTTATATAATATGAATAACATAGAAAGATTTAATTTTTAGAAGTAAAAAGCTTTGATTTTTCCTAAAGAAAAAGAAGTGATTTTTACAATGTAAAAGAAGTGATTTTTGAAAGAATAAAAATATAATCTTTATATTTGAAAAGGCGAAATCTTTATATTTGAAAAGGCGAAATCCTTATATTTGAAAGGGCGAAATCTTTATATGAAGAATAGAGTGATAAAAATATAATCTTTATTGTATGAACATCATTGTAAAAATAGAATTTTTATCTATATAGTAGCGGTGTAAAAATATGATTTTTATATACATAGCAACAATATAAAAATGTGATTTTTATATATGTAGTGGTTACGGGCAACTAAAGTGACAAAAGGCGAGAACAGCGATGACTTCTACATAAGAAGAGTTGAGATGATTGGATTAGCTAGTTGGTGAGAACTTCTCACTTTAAATTCTCTTTTTCTAGTTATAAATATATATACTAGGATGCAGATGGTGCTTAGCAGCACCCGACACCCGTCATCCACAGACCATGGATGGCTTGTTTGTTTGGTTGATGTGTTGTGAAAATTTGTTTGTGTTGTTGATGTGAAATCGATAATAAATTGTAGATGGTTGAAATAAATCAATTATCGTTAAAATGTAATTTTAACGTGAATGTGAATAAATGAATATTTATAAACAAATCGGCCGATTTGTTTATATACACTGATTTGACTGATATTGATTGGGATGATAAATTTTACACATCGCCCAACTGCACAAATAAAAATCTGTGTTTGTTGATTTGAAGCCACACACGGGTGTTGGGATGATATTTGGCGTACACTAATCCCAATTATTTAATTATATGACGATCGATTGGTCGACAGACTGTGTAAGCATTAATTATTTATATTTGATGCTTATGCAGTTGCGTGTTGCACTTTGGATGATGGTTGATTGTTTATCGTTGCTATTATATACATGTGTTGTATGGAATCCATATAATTAACGTTATATGGTAATTGATTGGGCCGCATTCCAATCGGGAAAATAATGAATATTATAAAAAAAATCATGTGTTGAATATAAAAATAGTCATGTGTTGACGATGTTCATGTGTTGAAACTATTCATGTGTTGAGTAAAATATTTTAAATAATAAAATTTACATCTTTATCATATTTAAGATTAGAACCACTTTACAGTTGGAGTCTGATTAAAAATCAAACGATAGATACCATAATTTTATAAAATATTTTACATAACAAAAATAGTCGTGTGTTGAGATTAGTCGTGCGTTGAAAGAAATATAGATTCATGTGTTGAATAGAATAAATATTCTTTTGTTGAATAGAATAACGAACTTATTGAAATATATAAAGCCGTGTTGACTAGAGTTGCGCTATTTTGACGTGAACGATATTTATATCGATTTTATTCGAATATCGAAAAGGAAGTGATTTCAAAATATAACGTTTTGAAAATATTATCACTTATATAGTAATGATAGGAAATATTCAATTTTGATTTGAAATTGAATATAGAGTTGAAATGGTTTTGAAAACGAATTTAAAACGATTTATAAAATACATTTTAAAAGGAAATCGACGAAATATACAATATATATATATATATATATATATATATTATATAATGGCCTGAATAGAACGCGCCGCGCCGCGGTAGTTCGTGAATTTCGACCATTGACTTCGAATTGACGTTGCGGGAGATCCGACTGTCGGATTCTCCTAAAACCGGAACCGTTCGGTTCGTATCGAAAAGAGCTTTCCAAAGAATATTAGAAATTTGAAATCTAACGGTTGGATTTGGAATTATGTCCAAATCAAATTTGGAAAAGGTCGCTGTAAGTGTAGTTCGATGGCCGTTGATGGAAATCGACTGTACGGGCCTTGATAAAATTATTAAAAAATATTAAAAATATTAATAATTTGTGTAAAATCATAATATATGAATTGGAAAGAACTGGGATGAAAAATTCCACATTTGAAAGGGTAAAAATATATTTTTGTCGAAATGAACTAGTTTTGAACTAGAATTAAAATCAATTTATTTTTGAAATAAATAAATTGAATTTGAAAGTGATTTTAAAAATAATCAATATTCCCAATACGTGAATTGGACTGGAGTTGAATCGAAATTATCTTCGGAATATTTTGATGTTGGATTTCGTGACTATATAGATATTGTTATGGGAATTTGAAAGATATATTTTATATCGTTATTTCCAATACGATATTTGTTGGTTCCAGGATCTGATATTGAATATAAGCCGGTATATTTTCTATTCAGAGCCTTGTATTTAATATCAAATGTGATTTGGGTTTGTCGTGAATGGTGTCTTCGTTAACACTGTTCTTAAGCCTAATAGAGAAAAAGATTAAATCTTTCTATTTAGATTTAATGAAGTGTATCAATTAAATAATATTTAATTGGAATTGAATTTGAATTGGTTTTTGGGTTTATCGTGAGTGGTGTTTTGAACAACACCTGTTCTTTAACCCGATTAACAATAGAAAGTGATTTTGGGTTTATCGTGAACCGTGTTTTAGATGATATTGGTTCTTTAACCCAGTTAAAGGCAGGATATTGATTTTTGAAAAGATTAAAACTAAGTGGAGTTTTAATGAATCTTTAATTAGATTGAAATATGAATTGATAATTTAAATTATCAAATCTGAAAGGTGATCGAGAATGGAGTACCACCAGTTTTGCTCCAAAGCGATAGTTAAATCTTTAATTAGATTTGAACGTGAAATGGTAATTAACTTTACCGATAACACCGTGGTGTTAGGTATGGAGTATTGCCAGTTTTTCTCCATGGGACAAATAGGTTGGGATTGGGAAATAAAATAAATAATTACTTCGGTGTGGTCCGCTAATCCCGACTAGTTTGGAAAACCATAATGCGGTTTGAAATGATATCCAGAGGGAGATTAAAGAATAAATTTAGAAGAATTTATCTTTGATAAAATTAACGGGAACCTTTCCCTAAGAATGTGATTTTGTGAATAAAAGAATATTCTGAATTGGAATAAGGCGTATGTTGTGTTTGTGTAACATTTGTTTATCATATACGTGGGTTATTCAGAAAGGCTGGGTTTATACCCATTCTAAATAACCGATTCGACGAGATATCGAAGATGAAGACGGTGGTTGAAGACCGGAAGTCTTCACATCGTTTGGGTGATTACGGATGATCTTGATTGGGCTGTACACCCAAGATGAGGGAATCGGTTGGTGATCGTCCAGACGTACTTGGAGATGGATGGATATGCGAGGAAAGTGCCTCCGGTTTCGTTTAGACCCAGAACGAACTTGTAAATGGATTGTGTGTCTGACATAATATTTTATTCTGTGTTGATTGATCTCTATTGAATATACATCTGTTTGGCGGTGGAGAATTTATTCTCTTGCTTAACGCCCTTCTCTGAGACGTACGAGCTCAGAGGTTGTATATCGATGGACATCAGTCGCATGGAGTGAATTGCCAGTGTGGCACGCGTAAGTGGCAATTGATCAAGGCTTCTGTTGAAAAGCAAAGTCTTGTGGTTGATGATCAAAGCACGGCTTGTGTGGCGTAGCTTTGTGTATAGCGTGAATTCGCGAGCCTCACACCTCAGTATGAGTCAAAAACGGGATAGTGATTGCAGGGAGAGCACGACGTTTCTTTCTAGCTTGGGTGGTGTCAGTGACCTACCAGCCCTGACATTTATATACTTTTCACCTGTGTGGTTGTTGGAATGCGAGGCGCCTCGGATATAGGTCTGTAAGGATCGGGAAACGTGTGCTCAGGAATTGCCAATCCTCAAAAGTAAAAGAGGACCGGCCCTGAAGATCCAAGGATCATAGTGGGGTCCTGAGACATTTGCTAGAGTGTCTCGAATCGGAGAGGAGCTTGCTCCTTGCCTCGACTCATGATGGAAATCCAATTTCCAATATGTGTATTTCGGTTTTATTTGTAGAGCCTAGTATGGCGACATAGTGGGATGGGGCACTCATGTCGTCTATGATTTATATTTATGATTGAAACTGTTTTGACACTATACACTTATAATAGTATCAAATAATGTGTTTTTAACGTATCAAGCATGCTTTGGCTGTTATAAGGTAAAAACCCTATCCTCCGGCTTGCGTTGCATTGTGTGATGGGACCTGGGTCTTATAACAGCTTCATTTTTCTTTATTTAGCATTGCGCTGTTTGTTTTATGCACTGGTATTCTTGGGAGGAAACCCGTTCCGTGTCATACGGCATGGTCCCTTGATTTACCAAACTTTAAAATAAAGATTAATAACTGTGTTAGTTCTCACACCAGTCACATGACTGACCTGGAGTTTATTGTTTTAACCTAACTCTGGGTGCCCATATTTTCCACACGGGCAGCTAGTAGTTTTTGGTTTTGCAGATTTATATTCATAGGATCCTGATTTACAGCTGGAACGATGCTCGGAAAGCTCTGTATCCGTGCATTATTTCTAGTTGTGCTTTTGTATTATTTCCCGTTGCGATGTATTTAAATGTAATTTAAATCTCTGATATTATTCGAATGTATTTTATTCATTTATACTCTGTATATTCTTGTATCTGATGGAATTGTTGTAATAACAATGAAATGTTCTTCCGTCTACGTTCTTTTGTGTGTTGTTCTCAACGCAATCCGTGCTTTCCTTCACGGGGAAGTTCGGGTCGTGTCAGTTTGGTACCAGAGCTTTGGTTTACAAAGCTCGAGAACAAGACACATTAGAACCGAACGAAAGAATCCATCAGATATTGGATTAAAGAGTATATTTTTCAAATGAAAACAATTTTAGTTTTGAAATTTAAATCGTTTTATATGTATTTGAATATTTATTTATTTTGAATTTGGACAATCAAGTATATAAAGATTTTTCATATACGCGTCATGAACGTATATTCGAAGTTTTAATATACTGGATAGATATAGAATCACATTCTAGACACCCGGAGATGGTTCTGATGATTGATCGATCATCATCAGAACTTAGGTTCGTGTTTCGAAGGTGTGATTTCTAAATATTTCCATTAGACTGGTGTGAGAACCAAAATATAGCTAGAATACATTGTTGTGAATTGGCATCAAAAACATGATTTTCTTTATATGTAGTAAAATTATGAATTTGAAACATTAATCCACTAATTGATTGATGGTTGTGTTGATTGTTATTTGTTTGATAATTTTGACAATATAGCCTAATAGAATCAAATATTGAATTGTATTGAAAATTGGTCGCATTTGCTTGCATATACATGTACTTACATTGAACTGGTCATAGCAAGGAGGCTAGAGCAGAAGAATAAAATTTGTTTGCCCAACAAATAGGTACATATTTACTATAATTTACTGTTTTGTTTGGGTGATGATGATTTTATGAGCCGATTGGCTAGCCGCTTGGCCTTTTCTTTTTGAGATCAGAGGGCCTGTATGGCAATTTCGGGATTTTCCCGGTGCTCCCAGTGCAGGGGAGGATATGGCGAAATTTTTTGAAAATTTAGGGTGTTAGCCAATTTTTTGAAAAATTTGAAAAGTTCTTAGAAACTGAAAAGCTGAAGAACTTAAGCTGTAATCAAAACAATGGAAGTTAAGTTGATTTGTTAAACAACTTTCGGCTTCTTTCCTTTTCGGGGACGAAAAGTTTTAAGTGGGGGAGATTGTAACAACCAGGAAATGCGAGCCAGTTTAAAATTTTTATTTTGGCAATTTTAGCGAATTTTGAACATTTAAAATGATTATTTTAAATAATATCGACGAGAAATTTATTTTGGATAGAATTCGAACGTATATATTTATATAGATCGTCGTTAGAATATAAATAATTATTTATAATTACAAAAGGAATTGAAAATGGCGCGGTAGTTCGATAATTCGATTTCAAACTTCAATTGAATGTACCGGGTGCAAAATAAACTGGATTTTAACGAAACCAAAAATAATAGGATCTATTTGAGAATATCTTTCCAACGAATCCGAAAAATCAAAATTTCATAGCGGGAATCAAAAGATATGTCCAGTTGAAAATTCAGAATAGTCGCTATGGTATTCTGGCCTTTAAAAATAGCCATTTTGCAAACGACCTCGGATTTCGACGAAACTACTTTTGTTGGATCCGTGATGTCAAGTTATTGCTAGATTCCAAATTTCATAATTTTTTGAATCAATATGTGAGCGTGGCAAAGGAAAACGTGTTTGACCAGTTTCAGTCGATTTTAATCGACTTGAAAATGGCCATTTTCCAATGGTCTCAGAATTCGATGAAACTAGTTTTGTTAGGACCGTATCGTCAATACGAAGCTAGAAAATATTTTTCTGGAATTTTTCGAGTTAGTATGTGGACCCAGTAAATTGAAATGCGCGTTCAAATTCAATGTATAAGATTTTGACGAAAACTGATCGAAACGATGGAATCAACTTACGATACATATCTCATTGTGTTTGGAATGGGGGTAATTAGCTATGGACGACAGGCGGTGGGTCTCGTTTCGAGTTCGAATGAAAAAGTTACTTTTTGAAATTAAAATATAAATTATTATATAAAACCATGCCCCCCCTCTTTCTCTTCCACTCAGAATCGATTTAAAAAAAAGGAGAGAGAACGGGAGCGCGATCCGCCGCCCCCCTGGTTGAACGACGACGCCTAGGGCGGGGCCACCGCACCAAGCCTCCCTTCCATCTCCAACTCCTCCGCCTCTTCTTCTCCTCCTCTCTGAAATCCGACCTCGCCCTAACCCCTAACCCTTCGTCAGCCACCTCCGCCGATTCCCTTCCACCGCCACCGCTCCTATAGCGTCGCCCCCTCTTCATCACCTCAGCTCCTCCATCGAACACCGAAGCTCCGGCGAATTGCAGCAGCCCCCCCCCCCTCTTTGTATTCAAACTGTAAGTTTTTATGTTTTTTTATTTTTATTCGTTTTTATTAGGTAATAGATTTTATAAATTTTAAAAATAAAAAATCGGTTTCTTAGGCATAAATTAAAATCAGTTTTATATTTATATATATTAGAGAAAAATATAAATAGGGGTCTTATGTAAGTAAGAAAAAGAAATGAATTTTATAATGTCTTCATGAGTAAAAAGGAGATCTTTATGTGGTGAAAGAATTGATTTTTAATTTATGAAAGGTGATATTTTTATTCTATGATCGAAATATTTTTATTTATAGAAATATATGATTTTTGCGAATATAAAAATATATTTTCTTCACATTTTACATAATATGAATAACATAGAAAGATTTAATTTTTAGAAGTAAAAAGCTTTGATTTTTCCTAAAGAAAAAGAAGTTATTTTTACAATGTAAAAGAAGGGATTTTTGAAAGAATAAAAATATAATCTTTATATTTGAAAAGGCGAAATCTTTATATTTGAAAGGGAGAAATCTTTATATGAAGAATAGCGTGATAAAAATATAATCTTTATTGCATGAACATCGTTGTAAAAATAGAATTTTTATCTATATAGTAGCGGTGTAAAAATATGATTTTTATATACATAGCAACAATATAAAAATGTGATTTTTATATATGTAGTGGCTACGGGCAACGAAAGTGAATAAAGGCGAGAACAGCGATGACTTCTACATAAGAAGAGTCGAGATGATTGGATTAGCTAGATGGTGAGAACTTCTCACTTTAAATTCTCTTTTTCTAGTAATAAATATATATACTAGGATGCAGACGGTGCTTAGCAGCACCCGACACCCATCATCCACAGACCATGGATGGCTTGTTTGTTTGGTTAATGTGTTGTGAAAATTTATTTGTGATGTTGATGTGAAATCGATAATAAATTGTAGATGGTTGAAATAAATCAGTTATCGTTAAAATGTAATTTTAACGTGAATGTGAATAAATGAATATTTATAAACAAATCGGCCGATTTGTTTATATACACTGATTTGACTGATATTGATTGGGATGATAAATTTTACACATTGCCCAGCTGCACAAATAAAAATCTGTGTTTGTTGATTTGAAGCCACACACGGGTGTTGGGATGATATTTGGTGTACACTAATCCCAATTATTTAATTATATGTCGATCGATTGGTCGACAGACTGTGTAAGCATTAATTATTTATATTTGATGCTTATGCAGTTGTGTGGTGCACTTTGGATGATGGTTGATTGTTTATCGTTGCTATTATATACATGTGTTGTATGGAATCCATATAATTAACGTTATATGGTAATTGATTGGGCCTCATTCCAATCGGGAAAATAATGAATATTATAAAAGAAAATTCATGTGTTGAATATAAAAATAGTCATGTGTTGACGATGTTCATGTGTTGAAACTATTCATGTGTTAAGTAAAATATTTTAAATAATAAAATTTACATCTTTATCATATTTAAGATTAGAACCACTTTACAGTTGGAGTCAGATTAAAAATCAAACGATAGATACCATAATTTTATAAAATATTTCACATAACAAAAATAGTCGTGTGTTGACAGTACTCATGTGTTGAGATTAGTCGTGTGTTGAAAGAAATATAGATTCATGTGTTGAATAGAATAAATATTCATTTGTTGAATAGAATAACGAATTTATTGAAATATATAAAGCCGTGTTGACTAGAGTTGCGCTATTTTGACGTGAACGATATTTATATCGATTTTATTCGAATATCGAAAAGGAAGTGATTTTAAAGTATAACGTTTTGAAAATATTATCATTTATATAGTAATGATAGGAAATATTCAATTTTGATTTGAAATTGAATATAGAGTTGAAATGGTTTTGAAAACGAATTTAAAACGATTTATAATATACGTTTTAAAAGGAAATCGACGAAATATATAATATATATATATATATATTATATAATGGCTAGAATAGAACGCGCCGCGCCACGGCAGTTCGTGAATTTCGACCATTGACTTCGAATTGACGTTGCGGGAGATCCAATTGTCGGATTCTCCTAAAACCGGAACCGTTGGGTTCGTACTGAAAAGAGCTTTCCAAAGAATATTAGAAATTTGAAATCTAATGGTTGGATTTGGAATTATGTCCAAATCAAATTTGGAAAAGGTCGCTGTAAGTGCAGTTCGATGGCCATTGACGGAAATCGACTGTACGGGCCTTGATAAAATTATTAAAAATATTAATAATTTGTGTAAAATCATAATATATGAATTGGAAAGAACTGGGATGAAAAATTCCACATTTGAAAGGATAAAAATATATTTTTGTCGAAATGAACTAGTTTTGAACTAGAATTAAAATCAATTTATTTTTGAAATAAATAAATTGAATTTGAAAGTGATTTTAAAAATAATCAATATTCCCAATACGTGAATTGGACTGGAGTTGAATCGAAATTATCTTCGGAATATTTTGATGTTGGATTTCGTGACTATACAGATATTGTTATGGGAATTTGAAAGATATATTTTATATCGTTATTTCCAATACGATATTTGTTGGATTCAGGATTTGATATTGAATATAAGCCGGTATATTTTCTATTCAGAGCCTTGTTTTAATATCAAATGTGATTTGGGTTTGTCGTGAATGGTGTCTTCGTTAACACTGTTCTTAAGCCCAATAGAGAAAAAGATTAAAACTTTCTATTTAGATTTAATGAAGTGTATCAATTAAATAACATTTTATTGGAATTGAATTTGAATTGGTTTTTGGGTTTATCGTGAGCGGTGTTTTGAACAACACCTGTTCTTTAACCCGATTAACAATAGAAAGTGATTTTGGGTTTATCGTGAACCGTTTTTTAGATGACATTGGTTCTTTAACCCAGTTAAAGGTTGGATATTGATTTTTGAAAATATTAAAACTAAGTGGAGTTTTAATGAATCTTTAATTAGATTGAAATGTGAATCGGTAATTTAAATTATCAAATCTGAAAGGTGATCGAGAATGGAGTACCACCATTTTTGCTCCAAAGCGATGGTTAAATCTTTAATTAGATTTGAACGTGAAATGGTAATTAACTTTACCGATAACACCGTGGTGTTAGGTATGGAGTATTGCCAGTTTTTCTCCATGGGATGAAAAGGTTGGGATTGGGAAATAAAATAAATAATTACTTCGGTGTGGTCCGCTAATCCCGACTAGTTTGGAAAACCATAATGCGGTTTGAAATGATATCCAGAGGAAGATTAAAGAATAAATTTAGAAGAATTTATCTTGGATAAAATTGATGGGAACCTTTCCCTAAGAATGTGACTTTGTGAATAAAAGAATATTCTGAATTGGAATGAGGTGTATGTTGTGTTTGTGTAACATTTGTTTATCATATACGTGGGTTATTCAGAAAGGTCGGGTTTATACCCATTCTGAATAACCGATTCGACGAGATGTCGAAGATGAAGACGGTGGTTGAAGACCGGAAGTCTTCACATCGTTTGGGTGATTACTGATGATCTTGATTGGGCTGTACACCCAAGATGAGGGAATCAGTAGGTGATCGTCCAGACGTACTTGGAGATGGATGGATATGCAAGGAAAGTGCCTCCGGTTTTGTTCAGACCCAGAACGAACTTGTAAATGGATTGTGTGCCTGACATTGGATTTTATTCTGTGTTGATTGATCTCTATTAAATATACATCTGTTTGGCGGCGGAGAATTTATTCTCTTGCTTAACGCCCTTCTCTGAGACGTACGAGCTCAGAGGTTGTATATCGATGGACATCAGTCGCATGGAGTGAATTGCCAGTGTGGCACGCGTAAGTGGCAATTGATCAAGGCTTCTGTTGAAAAGCAAAGTCTTGTGGTTGATGATCAAAGCATGACCTGTGTGGCGTAGCTTTGTGTATAGCGTGAATTCGCGAGCCTCACACCTCGGTATGAGTCAAAAACGGGACAATGACAGCAGGGAGAGCACGACGTTTCTTTCTAGCTAGGGTGGTGTCAGTGACCTACCAGCCCTGACATTTATATACTTTTCACCTGTGTGGTTGTTGGAATGTGAGGCGCCTCGGATATAGGTCTGTAAGGACCGGGAAACGTGTGCTCAGGAATTTCCAATCCTCAAAAGTAAGAGAGGACCGGCCCTGAAGATCCAAGGATCATAGTGGGGTCCTGAGACATTTGCTAGAGTGTCTCGAATCAGAGAGGAGCTTGCCCCTTGCCTCGACTCATGACGGAAATCCAATTTCCAATACGTGTATTTCGGTTTTATTTGTAGAGCCTAGTATGGCGACATAGTGGGATGGGGCACTCATGCCGTCTATGATTTATATTTATGATTGAAACTGTTTTGACACTATACACTTATAATAGTATCAAATAATGTGTTTTTAACGTATCAAGCATGCTTTGGCTGTTATAAGGTAAAAACCCTATCCTCCGGCTTGCGTTGCATTATGTGATGGGACCTGGGTCTTATAACAGCTTCATTTTTCTTTATTTAGCATTGCGCTGTTTGTTTTATGCACTGGTATTCTTGGGAGGAAACCCGTTCCGTGTCATACGGCGTGGTCCCTTGATTTACCGAACTTTAAAATAAAGATTAATAACTGTTTTAGTTCTCACACCAGTCACATGACTGACCTGGAGTTTATTGTTTTAACCTAAACTCTGGGTGCCCCTATTTTCCACACGGGCAGCTAGTAGTTTTTGGTTTTGCAGATTTATATTCACAGGATCCTGATTTATAGCTGGAACGATGCTCAGAAAGCTCTGTATCCGTGCATTATTTCTAGTTGTGCTTTTGTATTATTTTCTGTTGCGATGTATTTAAATGTAATTTAAATCTCTGATATTATTCGAATGTATTTTATTCATTTATACTCTGTATATTCTTGTATCTGATGGAATTGTTGTAATAACAATGAAATGTTCTTCGGTCTGCGTTCTTTTGTGTGTTGTTCTCAACGCAATCCGTGCTTTCCTTCACGGGGAAGTTCGGGTCGTGTCATCTGGCTTCCATCAGTAGAAACTAGACCACCTTTTCTAATGCAATGCATTTTTTTCCTAGGTCCGTCAACCTTTAGGTTGTGCAGTGGAAGGACAGATAGACTTTAACTTCATCACGAAGCAAGGCAACATGATCGGGTAGTCGGCTACTATGAGGTATATGATACCTTTCCAAAACTTCAAAGACGTTCTATGTAGACTCTGCGCTTGCTTGACTATGTGATCCATGTGTATAACTAAAACTACATGAATCTTGTTGGGATTGACTTCAGTGCCCTTGGTGCTTGCTACAAAACCAAGAAATTTCCTATATCGAACAGTGAAGGAAAACTTCTCTAGGTTGAACTTCTCTAATAACCCCGAAATTTTATTACTATGTTTTTAGGAATATTTAGTTAGTTTTGAATATTCGATTTATGGTTTTATTTAAATGCAACACAATCTGAGCTTTAAATCATTGTTCAATTTTTGGTGATATATTTTTAATTTGTTGAATTTTTTTCCATTGTTTTTAATTTGAGAATAACTAAATTTCCATTTGACTTATATAGCGTCAAACTTCAACACTTTCGAATTTTAACAATATGTATTAACTTGTCTACTTTATTATTGTTTTGTGATCTCATCACTATGTTGTGCATATTAATGAAATATACATACATATATATATATATATATGCATATGAATGAAATATATCAATTTTGTGTACTTTTTAATGACTTAATAGCTTGGATTGCATGGTCACAATTACACAAATTAGAAACAGTTAAATAAATTTGGAACAATTCAACAACATTTCACTCCTAATTCAATTTGGACAGCGCCCAGACATGCCAAATTAGTAAGTGGTTCTTTGAAATCACTTATTACATCAAACAGCAATCAGACAAATCTTTTTACCATACAGCTGACAAAGCATCCACATTTTTAATATTCAAAATTTAATGAATCAAGTTCGATCAATGGTAATAGATATTTTTTCTAAACCATTTACGAAGTTAAAAATGAATTATGTAAGAAAAAGTGCAAGTTAACAATGAATTATTCTAACATGAATTAAATAATTAAGGTTGGAAATGAGTGAGAATGAAACCCAAATATCAAACCATACAAATTAGCAGCAAATCAAACATTACGGGTGAAACAGAAAAGTCCATCAGTAAATTTAAAATCAAAGAAGGAGTGGCAGAGCTAACTATGATTTGTTAACCATGCACTGTTTGGAGTGTTTACTGGTAAAGAAACTATGGAGTGCTCAATGGAAACTTCTCAGATTTCACTGATCCATAACATGAAATAAAAGCTGACTAAAGAACAATTTGACAAAGAGATATTAAAACTTTGGTGTATACCAACTGGAGATCCATGGTTCTACCGCAAAACCCCATGAATCAAGCCAATTTAGTGAGCTACCATCTACCTGCAACACTTTTTAACTATCAAGTAAGAAGAAAAGTCAAAATTAGCAATCGATTAAAATCACTTATGTCAATGAAGTTGAAAGGAGTACCTATAGCACATCACATACACAAAAATCCCATTTCAGTATGAGTTGCCTAAGCAATTTAGGATCTGTAGTAGTACAAAATTGTCCAAAATTAAAATTCAATGTAAACAGAAGCAAAGTAGAAATATATTTAAAAAGATGATTTCTGTTACAAATTTGCTTTAGTTTAAGGAAGAACGTAATTGTACTGTAAAAGATAAATGAAATTAACAAATGACCATATCTCATTAGCGTAATTGTAACATAAAAGGTGAAATAAACTGACAAATGACCTTACCGAGCATTGATAAATGTCATGTTGTGAAACGACCCGAACTTCCCCGGTAAGGAAAGCCCGGATAGAATTGAGAACAAGCCACAAAGGAACGCAGACGGAAGAACATTTCATTGTATATTACAACAATTCCATCAGAATACAAGAATATACAGAGTATAAACAAATAATATACATTCGATAAATATCAGAGATTACAATACATTACATAGCAGCAGAAAATAATACAAAATACTACTGAAGGAGATATACAGATACAAAGCTTTCCGGATATCGTTCCAGCTGTAAACCAGGATCCTGTGAATATAAATCTGCAAAACCAAAACTACTAGCTGCCCGTGTCAAAATAAGGGCACCCAGAGTATAGGTTAAAACAATAAACTCCAGATCAGTCATGTGACTGGTGTGAGAACTAAAATAGTTATTAATCTTTATTTTAAAGTTAGGTAAATCAAGGAACCACGCCGTATAACACGGAACGGGTTTCCTCCCAAGAATACCAGTGCATATAACAACAGCGCAATGCTAAATAAAGAAAAATGAAGCTATTATAAGACCCAGGTCCTATCACACAATGCAACGCAAGCCGAGGGATAGGGTTTTTACCTTATAGTAGCCAAAGAATGCTTGATACGCTAAATTTCATCTTTTGATTCTTAATCAGACTCCAACTGTAAATTAGTAAGAGAACGATTCCCTAAGTATTAACCCCGAAGGCTGAAACCAACATCAAATTAATACCCAGGAAGCCACCCATCTTAGCTCGTTTCCAGTTAGTTTCTGATTTTATATACAATCATAAATATCAATCATAGGTGACAAGAGCGTCCCATGCCACTATGTCGCCATATATAGATTTACAATCAAAACTGCACATGTCACGTATTGGAAGTTGGATTTCCATCTGTGAACCGAGGCAAAAGATAGTCCTCTATCGATTCGAGACTCTCTAGCCCGAGCCTCAGGTCAGAGCTCGAGTGACCTTGGAGCGACAGGGCCGGTCCACCGATGTGGATTAAAATTCCTGAACACTGCGTTTCCCCGCCCTTTGGGGCGCAAGTCTGGTCCGTCTGCCGACCAGAATGCATCGGCCGAAACCAATATAACCGAGGCGCCTCGCAACAGCAACAACCACATAAGTCAAACTCGCCAGGGCGTGTAAAACCACTGACACCACTTCTAGCTAGAAAGAAGCGCATGTCCTCCCCGAAGTCCTCTCCCGTTTCTGGTTCACAACCGGGGTGTGAGGCTCGCGAATCAACGTTACACAAAGCTATGCCACACAGGTCGTGCTTTGATCATCAACCACAAGACTTTGCTTTTCAATAGAAGCCCTGATCTATTGCGACTTAGGCATGCCACACAGGCAATTCACTCCATGCGTTTGATATCCATCAATATATAACCCCTAAGCTCGTACGTCTCAGAGAAGGGCGTTAAGAAAGAGAATAAATTCTCCGCCGCCAAACAGATATATATTTAATAGAAATCAATCACACAGAATAAAATCCAATGTCATACACACAGTCCATTTACAAGTTCGTTCTGGGTCTGAACGAAACCGGAGGCACCTAGTACCTCGCATATCCATCGATCTCCAAGTACGTCTGGACGATCACCAACTGATTCTCTCCTCTTGGGTGTACGACCCAATCAAGATCATCAGTAATTATCCAAACGACGTGAAGACCTCCGGTCTTCAACCACCGTCTTCATCTTCGACTCATCGTCGAATGAGTTATTCAGAATGGGATAAACCCGATCTTTCTGAATAACTCGCGTATATAATAAACATGTGTTACACAAACACAACATACGCCTCATTCCAATTCATCAGTCACTAACCGTAAATTAACAATAGAATAGTTCCCCAAATATTAACCCCGAAGGTCGAAACCAACATCAGATCAATACACAGGAAACCGTTCTGCTTAGCTAACCTACAGTTAGTTTCTAAATTTCACATTCTTAGGGAAAGGTTCCCATTAATTTTATCAAAGATAAATTCCTTTAAATTTATTCTTTAATCTTCTTTTGAATATCAATTCCAACTAGTCGAGATTAGCGAACCTTACCGAAGTAATCATTTGTTTTAATTTCCCAATCCCAACATATTCATCCCATGAAGTAAAACTGGTAATACTTCATATCTAACACCACGGTGTTATCGGTAAATTCAATTACCATTTCACGTTCAAATCTAATTAAAGATTTAACTATCTCCTGGAGTAAAACTGGTGATACTCCATTCTCGATCTTTTCAATCTAATTAAAGATTCATTAAAACTCCACTTAGTTTAAATATGTGACTGGGTTAAAGAATCAGTGTCATTTAAAACACGGTTCACGATATACCCCAAAATCACATCACATTTCAATCAGTCCCTAACCGTAAATTAGCAAGTGAGCAATTCCCTAAGTATTAACCCCGAAGGCCAAAACCAACATCAGATAATACCCCAGAAACCATTCAACTTAACTAATCTCCAGTTAGTTTCTGATTTTCTTAACTCCTTTGGGTCTAAGAATAGTATTATTGAAGATGCCGTTCACGACAACCCAAAATCACATTCCATTAATTATCGGGTTAAAGAACAAGTGTTATTTAAAACACTGTTCACGATAAACCCAAAAATCAATACCAATTCAATTCCAATTAAATATTATTTAATTGGTACACTTCATTAAATCTAAATAAAAAGATTTAATCTTTCTCTCAACTGGGCTTAAAAACAGTGTTAATGAAGACACCATTCACGACAAACCCGAGTCACATTTGATATTCAATACAAGGCTCTGAATAGAAAATATATCGGCTTATATTCAATATCAAATTTTACGACCAAAAAATATCGTATTGGAAATAACGATATTAATGTATCTTTCAAATTCCCATAACAATATTTGTATCATCACGAAATCCAACATCGAAATATTCCGGAGACAATTTCGATTCAAATCCCTTCTAATTCAATTATTGGAAATTCTGGTTATATTTCAAAACCATTTCAAATTTGCTTTATTTATTTCAAAATAAATAGAATTATAATTCTAGTTCAAAACTAGTTCGTTTCGATAAAAATCTATTTTTATCTTGTCAAATATGGAGTTTTTCATCCCAATTCTTCCCAAATCATTTCTTATGATTTTACACAAATTATTACTATTTTTAATAATTTTATCAAGGCCTGTACAGTCGATTTACATCAACGGCCATCGAACTGCACTTACAGCGACCTTTTCCAAATTTGATTTGGACATAATTCCAAATCCAACCGTTAGATTTCTAGTTTCTAATATTCGTTAGAAAGCTCTTTTCGATACGAACCCAACGGTTCCGGTTTTAGGAGAATCCGACGGTCGGATCTCCCGCAATATCCATTCGAAGTCAATGGTCGAAATTCACGAACTACCGCGGCGCGGCGCGTTCTATTCAGGCCATTATATATAATATATATATATATATTATATATTTCGTCTATTTCCTTTTAAAACGTATAATTCGTTTTAAATTCGCTTTCGAAACGATTTTAACTTCATTTTCAAATTCAAATCAAGATTGAATTTTTCAATATAAATTCGTTTTAAATTCATCTCAAATTGATTTCAATTTAAATCGATTTTTAATTCAATTTCAGTTCGAATTCAATTCTATTCAATTTCAATTCGGATTCATTTTCAATTCGAATTCATTTTCAAAATATTCGATTTTGAAATCCCTTTTCAATATTCATTATAAAAACGAGTATAATCGATATAAATATCGTTTGCGTCAAGATGGCGTCAATCTAATCAATTCGGCTTCATATATTTCTATTTTCAAATATTCTTTTTCAAATATTTCTATTTTCAAATATTCTATTTCAAATATTTCTTGATCAAATATTTCTATTTTCAAATATTCTATTTCAAATATTTCTTTTCAAAACTGGAATGAGGCCCAATCAATTACCATAGATTCTATTTCTATGGATTTTCATACAACGCATGTATATATCAACAATGACAAATAATCAACCATCATCCAAAGTGCATTCTACACTGTATAAGCCTCAAATAAAAATATTCAATGCTTATAACAGTCTGTCAATCAATCGATCGACATACAACCAATTATTGGGATTAGTGTACGTCATATATCACCCCAATACCCATGTGGGTTTTCAAACAATCAAACACAGATTTTATTTGTGCAGTTGGGCAATGTGTAAAATTTATCGTCCCAATCAATATCAGTCAAATGTGTGTATATAAACAAATCGTCTGATTCGTATATAATTATTTATTTTATATACATGTTAAAAATTATATTTTTAACTATAAAATATTTTCCATTGTAAAATATTTCATTTCACATCACATCACAAAATCAACTACACATCAAAATCAAACAAACAAGCATCCAAGCCGTCCATGGTCTGTGGACGACGGGTGTCGGGTGCTACTAAACACCGTCTGCATCCTAATATATATTTTAACTAGAAAATTAAATTAAAAGCGAGAAGTTCTTACATAGGGTTCCACTCCGCCGTGCTTTGCCTTTGAACTGCTGAACCGTCTGGATCTGTCTGAAATTCCAATGCAGTCCTTTTCACGCTGTTCAAATAAAAATTATATATTTTTATTGCTTCATTCAATAAATAAAAATTCTATTTTTATTTTTACTTCATATATATTTTTCTCGACGCTTCATTCTATATAAAAATTATATTTTTAAATTTCTACTTTGATAAAAACCATATTTTTAACTCGCCTTTCCTACTATAAAATCCAATCTTTACTATGATAAGAATTATATTTTCAACCTTTCTATAATATAAAAATTATATTTCTAAATTTCTACTTTGATAAAAAACATATTTTTAACTAGCCTTTCCTACTATAAAATCCAATCTTTACTATGATAAGAATTATATTTTCAACCTTTCTATAATATAAAAATTATATATTTAACACGCCTATCTTTTCTAAAATAAAGATCATATATTTTTCTTCCTATCATACATAAATAAAAATCCATTCTTTTTCATCTCCGCTCTACGTATATAGCAATCTAATATTTTTTCCGTTCTTTCTTAAACAAGAACATATGTTTTTACGTATAAAAATCGTATTTTTATTAACCTAAGTAAATAAAAACAAGAACTAAACTCACATTCAGCGCTGACTGTCGGAGTGGGGCACACGGCGGCTGAGCATCGGATTTTGGGGGTTTTCTGGTCAGCTTCGGATTTAGGGCGTGGGGCACAGTGTTTGCTTGCGTCGGTCGTCAGAGGAGGAGGGAGGAAGGAGGAACGGCGGAGGGGGCTTGCGGTCTTCGATGTGGGGTTGGCTAGGGTTTGAAGTGGCAGCTGTTTCGGGTGGAAAAGGGAAGAGGGGAGGCGCGAGAGGAGGAGAGAAGGGGGGTGGCGGCCGTTCGCTGGTGGTGGGATGAACGGAGGCGGCGACGAACGGTGGAGGGCCTGGGGCGACGCGACTTCGACGAGAGTTTTCCCCTTTTTCTTATTTTTTTCGATCTGGTGAAGAAGAGAGAGAATAGAGGTGGGTTGGGATATAATAGTTTATATATATATATATATTTACAAATTCAAAAAGTTGACCTTTTAATTCGATCTCAAAACGAGGCCCAACGACTGTTGTCCATAGCTAATTAACCCGATTCCGAACACAATGGGATATGTATTGTAAGCTGATTCGATCGTTTCGATCAGTTTTTGTCAAAATCAACATATAACTCTATATATTGAATTTGAACATGCATTTCAATTTACTGGGGTCACATACTAACTCGAAAAATTCCAGAAAAATATTTTCTAGCTTCGTATTGACGATACGGTCCAAACAAAACTAATTTCGTCAAATTCCGAGACCGTTTGAAAAATGACCATTTTCCAGTCGATTAAAATCAACTAAAACTGGTCAAACGCGTTTTCCTTTGCCACGCTCACATATTGATTCGAAAATTATGAAATTTGTAATATAGCAATAATTTGACATCGCGGATCCAACAAAAGTGGTTTCGTCGAAATCCGAGGTCGTTTGCAAAATGGCTATTTTTAAGGGCCAAAATTCCATAACGACTACTCGGAATTTTCAACTGGACATATCTTTTGATTCCCGCTATGAAATTTCGATTCTTCAGATTCGTTGGAAAGATATTCTTAATTAGATTCAATTATTTTTGGTTTCGCTAAAATCCGGTTTATTTTGAATCCTGTACATTCATTTAAACTTTGAAATCGAATTATCGAACTACTGCGCCATTTTCAATTCCTTTTATAATTTAATATAAATATTTATATTCTGATGACGACATATACAAATATGTACGTTCTAATTCTATTCAAAATAAATTTCTCGTCGTTATTATTTAAAATAATTCATTTTAAATATTCAAAATTCACTAAAATTGCCAAAATAAAATTTTTAAATTGGCTCGGATTTCCAGGTTATTACATGTTGCTTGCATGTATAACATTTGCTTATGCTAGCTCAGCCAAATGTTAGCACCATTTTTCACTGGTTGAACCCTAAAACAATAATAAACCCTGTATAATATCAAATAAAAAACATGAGTACTTCTTAAAAGGATTCATATTGTAAATGTGGCTAAGCTTGTCAATGATCCACCAATTACACCAATAAATAAAAAGAATTTACAATAGAGCCTAATTTTTAAGCTTGTCAACAACGATACCATGTAAAGGCTGAAACAGGAAAGTAAGATACCAAATAAAAATGCTATAATGCAGCACCTTGGGCAAAAAGTGAAATGATCATCAGATTGTTCTTTCTTTCATCAAAGATACCTTTATTCAAATTAATGGAATTCTAAGGTACTATGCACCTTCATAATATAAATAGGTAATCAAAAAGGATACATAAGAACTCATGAAGTGGATGTGTAGTGGAACATATAGAAACATTTGGTTCTAGAATATTCGGGGTTTTGTTAGAATATTTCTCATATTCAAATTTGTCAGGTTATCATGTTTCTCAAACCAAAGTAATCATCTTAGTTGTTGCCTTCCAAAAATAAAGCAATCAAATTATATAATAAGTAAATTCGTACCATTGGCGCAATGTAACACAAACTGTGACATATTCAACAGATAGCTATAGGAATATAGCGAAGTACCTGGATCTGAAGTAGTGTACATAAGTTTACCCCACTGAACAACTCGTTTTCCTTTTTGAAAATCTAGCTGCTGAACAATTCATTTTCCTTTCTGAAATCTACCCAGTACTAAGAAAGTTGAATAAGTAGAAGGAAAAATATTATGGTAGATCTGTAAAACATTTAATCTAATATATTTAAATTTTAACTGCCAAATTACTATTACCTTTATAGTCTAGAATTTCCTAGCGCTTCATCCTTGAATACCCTACAAAATAGAAATAATGGATTAATGTAAAAAAAAAATGGAAGTTAAGCAAACCAAGAGAATAGTGGACGTTAACAGGTTATACTTAATATCCATTTGAATTAAGGCTTAAAAACGTGAGAAGAGAATGGTAAGAACGGAATGATTGAAAGCCTGAAGTAAGTTTCAGATCGTACTTTCACAAATATGCTAGGGCTACGTCGCAAGTTTTCCAAATTATTAAACAAACGCAGGAAAAGGAATTGCTGAAATAGGTCACTTTCATAAAGAAATCCCCAAACAGAGAGTTAGAACAATTGAATTGCAGCCTAAGAAAGCGTGAAGAAAGCCCTAAAAAACATATCGTTTCCCATATTAGAGTAGGTTTAAGATCTTACAACTGACAAATCTCAAGATTAGAGTAGGTTTAAGAACTTAATGGTGAGAAATCGAAAGATTAGAGGGCGCAGATGAACGTCCGATCAAGCAGCTCAACGTACGATGAAAGCCCGATAAAAGGCCGAGTAGGAGAGCTAAAGGAATCACGTTAATGGCGTCACCCAGAATTCGAGGGAAGAAAGAGGAGTTTGTTTTAGGCTGGTAGAAATGTAGAGACGGAGGAGGAGAAAGTGCATGAAACGGCAGTTTCGTTAGTGGACTTCGTGGAAGTATGGTATAGGAACCAAATAAAAAGTACGAAATTGCCCCTATAGCCAAGTTTAATGTTAAAAGGGTGTTTTTGTCATTTCAAGGTATTCTCATTATAATATAGATTGATTATAACGATATTTTATAATCCATACTTCAATATCTTCGACTTTAAAATATAATAACTATTTTATTCCCTAGATGAATAAATAATTCAATATAATTAATTTAAATATTTAATTAAATAGAAAGAAGATGATACTTTCCTAGAATTCAACTAAATTGATACCCAAGATAACATCTCTTTCTGATTATTTCTATTTCCTTTTCCCAACTTCGGAATAACCTCATCGTTATAAGTCAAATTATTTCTAATATCTCCCACAGTCATTCTTATCTTGCAAAAACATTCGCTTCCACTGATCTTTATTTTGGAATGTGAATATTATTCCTTATGAACTCGTTTAACATGTTAAGTAGATTCCACTAAAATATTAGTACAAGGTCAATACAGTTTATCTAGTTGCTACATAAATATCAATATATATTCTAATTGTGGTGTATTTAACTTTTAAACCATTAATTCAACTTTTAATTTTTTTCCTTGGTTTAAAATATATTTATCGACATAAGTCGATTAAATATTAAAATAACATTTTATTTCAAATAATTGAGTTCATTATAACTCAATACTACTGACGATCAGCTATTTAATTATTAATCATGCCATATTGTCAATTACAGTTCAACTAATCTAATTAGTACTGGTTATCTGATTTTAAAAATAAAAGGATGTATATTTTATTCTAATCTTTAATTAATTATAAAATAAATTAACTTTATTTTTTTTAACATAAAATAACTTGTTTACTTCTGAGCACGTACAACTCTATTTACACCGATCATTGTCTGATCATCCACCATCTCTACTTTCAGATTTCTATCATCTGGACTACTCTTCTTATCCTTTATCCTTTCCAGAAATATTACCCTTATTCCTTTTATATAAATATATATACATAAATATATATATATATATATATATATGTGTATATATCTATATACCTTTTTTCCTTTCTTTCTTTGTTTCTACTTTCTTTTATTCTATTTTCTATTCTATTTCAGCCTATTGGCCCATACATTTCATAGGCCTAAACTTTCGTTCTTTTATTTATTTTTGTTTCCTAAAATTTATTTCTCTTAGCCCGTCGGTTCATTTCACTTAACGGTGATCTTCTCACCTTTCGCGGCAGCTGATATAATGATCAGGCAAGGCCGAGGACCCCAAGCACGATTAAAACAGCATGGCAAATGCCATACCCAATTATAACGTCAGCTAAAGCCCATAAGTACCGGTTCCTCCTCACGTTTGGATCTTTAACTTTGTTCCTTCCCTTCCTTTTTTGTTTCTCCTTGCCAGTGCACGCTTGTGCATGTTGTGCACCTAACTAGCTCCTCTGATGACCATACGACTGTCTAGCCGACACCCACCAGTCATGTTACCACCCTAAGTCACCACTTCTCCGTCAGTGTCTCCCTCTTTGAAACGACCCGAAAATCGCCCTTAAGGGAAATCGCCGGATACGCTTACTTTGGGCTACAACACATCAATCATTTTATAACAACAAACATGTTATGTTTATCACAGCAATCATTCAATCAATAGATCTCTATACAGTGACAATTCCAAATCAAATCACGTATGACAATAAATTTGAATTTAACAACGGATCAAGAGAAAAATCACAATCACAATTGGTTATTTTTAATTTAAATAAATAAATAGAATTCTCACCTTTGTATTCGTCAGATCAAGAAACGAATTGGAAGTCAGAAGCTTGTACACAATAGATCTATGACGTTGTGTTATGTCACGTTGTTCCAAGATTGTCAAATTTGTCGGTTTCTATATCGAATTGGATCAAATACATGTTTTTAATAATTAAAATTAAAGTTAGCAACGAAATCAAGTGTTGCAAATCAATAAAATTAAAATTTATATAACCTTGAATTGTTCAAAACTTTGAATCACAATTTCTTGAGCTGTAGTTAACGGTTTTGGGTGCCGTTTGTTAGAGGATGAAGGGCTTGGAGAGGTGGGTATTCGGCTGGAAGGGGGTGGGGTGCGGCGCAGCAATCGAGTCGGGGCGGAGGTTCAAAGGCAGCGGGTTTGGAGAGGTGATTCGGGAGCTCCGGTGCACGAGAAGGTTTGAAACGTGTCTAGAATCGAAGAGGAGATCAAGAGCTTCAAAAAGTTTAACTATGGCTAGGTCTAATTGTGTGCGGATTAGGAGAAAGAGAGGAGAGAAGGTGAGAAAGGGGAGGCGGCTGATGGGTTCAGCGTGTGTGAGTGATTTGGGAAGAAGGAGCGTGAGTTTGTCTCGATATGTGTGCATTTAAATAATATTTTAACCCCTTAAAAGGCCCGTTTTGCAATTTTCCAATTCAGCCCAACGACTGTCGTTCTTACCCATTAGCCCCCATTTCGGACTCATCTGGACCTACCCCGTTAGCCCAAATGGTAAACTTGGCCTCCGTTTTTCAGATTTAAAATTTAAGTCATGTATTAAAGTTCAAACGTACGTCAAAGTTTACCGAAGTTACAAAATAACTCTAAAAATTCCCGAAAAATGTTTTTAACTATATTTTGACGCTACGAATCCAGAAAAATTAATTTCATTGAATTCTGAGCCCGTTTGTAAAAATGGCTATTTTCAAGTCGATTAAAATTGACCGAAATTGACAAAACTGAAATCTTTTTGCCACGGCCACAAATTAATTCTAAAAATTATGAAAAATTAAACTTAGCAATATTTTGACATTCCGAATCCAACAAAAGTGGTTTCATCGAAAACAGAGGTCGTTTGTAAAATGGCTATTTTCAAGGCGTATATATTAAACATTAAAAATACATTTTTAAACAAATAATTTCTGAAAATCGAAATATATAAGTGTTTATTGTTTTCAATGCAGAAACGTCATTCTGAACTCAATGGAAGTGGTTTCGAGTTCAAATTCCTTCATATGCAAAAAGTAGCATTTTTGTCCTTTGTAAATTTCATAGCGAACTTTCTAAATTTTAATTTGGGCATAACTTTTGATTCCCGCTATGAAATTTCAATTTGTCAGATTCGTTAGAAAGATACTTTTAAGTAGATTCTAATATTTTTGGTTTCACTAAAATCCGTTAAATTTTGCATCTTGTACGGTCAGTCAAAGTTCAAGTTTGACTTTTCAAACTACCGTGCTATTTCTAACTCTTTTTATAATTAAAATTAAATTATTCATTCCAACTTCGATTCAAAATTTTTTAATCATTATTATTTTAAATAAATTATTTTAAATATAAAAAACTCACTTAAAATAAAATTTTAAATTTACCCCAAAATTCAGGGTTGTTACACTCTTCCTTTCTTTTCCTCTTTTTCTTGAACATATTTTGGTCCCTTTAACCCTTTCTCAGCACCTATTTGATCCGCACAGTGACATACCCACAAACCCTTCCTTTAAAGTTTTCTTTGCCTTCTTTAATTTATTCAGATCCCTTCTTTCTTTCCGTCCTTCAAGCTATTTAGACTTTGAGAAGTGCATGGAGAGGTACTAATATATGTCTGGTGTATAGCTTGAAAACTAGAGTTTATATACTTCCAGTGGCCACTCATATTCCGAGCAGACCAAGGATACCAGGACCAGCACCAAAATTTGGGAAAGACCCAAGATCATATGAGGTCTTAATCAAACATTTCATCGGATATGAAAATGATGCGGTGAAGAGGCTTGAAGTTGTGCGTGTTAAATGGAAAAATATAATAGTGGCATCCGTATGTTTCAGTTTGAGGAAATCAGAGGTTTGAAAGGAATTATAGAAGCTGACCTTGTTTCCCTTACTTAGGCTTCCTTAATCCTAAATGAGATAGTTCTCTGACAATTCATTTACTTTCCAGACAGACACTGTTATTTCTCTCAACCAAGTAAATACTGTTACCCCTTTCTTTTCATTGAAATGGATATAAAAAAATCAAGTTCATTAGCATGGGTCACTAACATTATTTTTATTTGGGTATAACATATATATGATAACGTATGAACTGTTTTGTGGCAGACAAATTTTAGAGGAGTTCTACTACCATATTTTCTTACTGTTTTTATACCTGAATATGTATAATATTATTTAGAGTGAACAAACTTTTATATAACTACCGATATAAATATATACATAAAATTTTATTGTTGAGCTCTGTTTTAAAACCTGGTAGAATTTCAGTTATTGGTTTTACTTGCTCTAAGGCAAAGGTCATGAATCAAACAGAGCTTTGGTTTCCAGAGCTATTAATTTCTTTTCAATTTAATCATGCAGGTGTGAACAACTTCGTTCTGTACTCAAAGCATACCAGTACCAACATCATACATGTAATTATTCAGAACAAATTCAATTGGAATTGGTTTTACTCATTAGTGTATTGTCATTTATTTCCAGGTTTTCATCTAATGCCTTACACCAGTTTAAACATGCAACCAAGTCATATAAACATGTGTATATACACTGATCATCATATGATCAGATTAGAGTTAAAAATTTGAAGTTCAATGAAATTTATTCTTAAAACTTCCCACTGTCTTTAGTTCAAACCATACACTTCATACCGCACACATCCAATATCTTCAGTCGTCACTCTTTGCCAACCATGCATGCATTATCAATATAACTCGTGTGTGTGTGTGTAGTGATTTATATATAGTCCAGATTATCTTGAAACAAGCCTAGAAACAAAACACAAAATGGTTTGTCTACTCACATATTTGCTCTACCAATTCTTGATTTCTCCTCTCTGTTACTAAGTTTGTCTCGGCCATTTTCTCTCCCATTTATGGGTGTTCAAGCTTTGCTTTTAAGGTATGAAATTGCACCTCATACATCAGGGTATTTGGTGAACTGGAGCATGGTTTCAAAGGTTAGGAAGGGTAGGTTATATAGGTTGTCATGCTTGATTGGAAACAAGTATGGAGTGGGATAGTTGACGGATGAAAACAGCTACGTATATAGCTGATTTGCTAGCTGTTTGAAAGGGATAGAACATGGAGGTATGTTGTGGCTCTTGGTTTTAGATTCATAAGGATCCTTTTTGATAAGGCTTCACACTAGAAGGCCATGGCTGGACAGGTTTTTGGGTACAATTACATGTGCAGGTATATTCTTGTATGACTTTCCAGTGGCTTTCTTAACGGTAATGTAATTAAACTATGCATATATTTATTGTTTGATTTCACTTCATGGCACAGCAGCCCATGTATTCACTGTTATGAATTTCAATTCATGAACAAAGCATATCTTTTCACTTAAATGTTTTGATTCTAGTGTTCCGGGCTATTGGTTCCTATATAGTTATTCTTCACTGTTAAGTAAACAAGAGATGTTAGTTTGATTTGAACATTCAATGTGTTTGTGCTCTACACATGGCAACTCAAACAATATATTCTTATAAATTGATTCACTCCCATTTAAATGACATGTTATAATCCATCAACTTATATGTATATATACAAAATAAAATATTTACTTAAGTTCAAACCAAAAGCTACTGCCTTGATTTATATATTTATATTACATTATACACATACATACATATACACTAATGGTCATAAGAATATGTATATTCATGTATACATTTAAGATTTTATAAAAGAATTAACTTAAAAAAAATCAAATATTAAAAGTCATTTTTGCTAAAGCAATTATATAAGTTAAAACAGGTTTTAAAATGTTAAACGACATTTACCTGTGCATATGAAACACAAGTTAAAAATATATACATAGTAATTTGAATCAATGATTATTCACAATTATCTATAATCTTCAAATTCAATATTATTTAACTGAACTTAATTACTAGTAAAATCAAAAGTTTAGATTATAAAGTTGATTAGAAATCCGGGACATTAGAATCTACCCCCTTAAAAGAATTTCGTCTCCGAAATTAAGCTGTGATGAGAAAATTCCAGTTATAGTTTAATAAAATCATAGACTTATCAACACACATACATGGGTCGTCCCCTAGCAATCACAATAAACCGTCATCCAAAACATACTGACTAATACACAAGCATTTCATAACTATCAAAGCATTCAACACACCTCAGCAATCAACCAAAAATTCTGGATAGATTCCTCGTATACTATGTTCAGCTTCTCACTTCAAACTTCTTTGTTTCCTTTCCTCATTCTCAACAAATTGTTGATGAAATCCGTAATTATTCAAATTGATTTAAAATCAATTTATTAACCTCTTTTTATTTATCTGGCTCTCAGTAAATCAATTCTTAGCTATCAAAATTCTCTTAGAAATGAAATTCTTAAATTTTCAAGAAATTCGATAGCGCCTCACTCGTACAGCTTCATCATACAACTCCAAAATCCGTCTCCCTATACCTTCTTTGATCATAAGAGGATCCACAAAACCAACTAGTTTTCCACATAGGCTCCTCAAATCTATTTAAATATTAACTTGTATTTTCGGTCAACGTTTAGCTCTTATTCTCAGGTATTCTCATCTATAAGTGTCCATCAATCCAAACATATTCATTTTCTTAACCAGAATTTTCAGTTATTAAAATTGGAAATCATTTCCACTCTTATCCACTATTATCAGTTCCTAATAGTAAATCGATAAGAAAATAATCCTCTAAGTATCAACCCGAAGACCGAAATCAACATCAGATCAACACTCAGAAAATCATTTAACTCAACCAATCTCTAGTTAGGTCCCAATTACTTACAATTCCAAAAATTAATCTGTTTAATTCACATGAGTTCAATATCCAGTTATTATTCAAATATGAATTTATTTGGTGATATTTTTCACTTATTCAAAATTCATTCAAATTTCCCAGAATTTCAAATTCCATTTCTGGTTTGTCTTATCTGTATATTTCATGTTTATACAAAATTCAATACAGTAATATACAATCACCTCAATGTTATAATCTGATTATCAGATTATGATAGTATTCAACACATCTATTTATAATAATTTAAAAAAATTAATCCTTTATATCAAAGTATAATTTTGAGTAAAATTATTCCATTTACTCAGCTTTTAAAACAATACTGTGTTGAATTACTTTATTCAAGAGTTTAAAAACACTTTTCGATACAGTGTCGACTCCTTTATCGACCAGAATTCTTAGACCACTCGATAAACTAATCAACATAATATAAAATAATTTTTTTATATCAATTACCAAATACGCGCTTATATATACGCTCAAACTCAGTCTAGGGTATTACTAAACCCATCTCTATCGAGTCACGCCACAGAGCCAAGGTTATTCTCAACCTGGCTCTGATACCAACTGTAATGACCTGCAAATTCGAAGCCCTTTAAGTCGACTAAATACAATACAAGTCCGACCCAAATTTGCACGAAAATACAAATCATTAATAGAAAGAAGTTAGCGGATGAGAAATAGAAAAGATAGAAAATTAGAATTGAAGAATTTAGATAGAAGAAAGAATTAAATAACATTGAATCTCACAATCGCAGCGAAATAAAGTATAATATAGATATAAGCTTTGGAAAATACAAAACTGCATCTGAACTCACATACAATATCAGAGTACATCATATATACATAACAACGGAAATAAACCTTATATAACTAATGCTGAAACCTCATGCTTTGGCTCCTTCCAGATTATCTGAAAAATCCGGAACTACTTGACTGCCTGTACAAGTTTGGGCACCCAAGAGTTTAGGGAGAACACAGAAAAATAAACTTTGGGTCAGTCATGGGACTGGTGTGAGTAAACGATTTTAAACAGCTTGCTTAACTTGGAAAATTCTTTTTGAAAGAAAAGATAATCGTAAGACCGATCCATACATAAACATAGATGGTTTTTACCTTACGATAACCCAAAACATTTTGAAAATCATAACTATACTGATATTATAGTAATGCCTAAGGTTTCCATAAATAAATTAGAATCTAGCGGAACGCTTGCATCTTACGTTCCACATATATAGTATACAAACAAAACCGCTTGGCGCTTAGGGATAATGGATTTCCAACAATGACAAGGTATGGAACCACCATCTGATAGTGTATCTCTAGAGAGGAATACACTAGGTTCAACAAGAACGTCTTGCAACCCGGCCCACACATGACCGACCACTCATTTCTCTTGAGTGTATCGAATATATTGTCAACTTACGGTTGCTAGTAACATAACTGTTCCCGGGAGATACAGAAGAGAAAGAAGTAACAAAATGAATATTCTCTAGATGGTGACAATACACCTTAATGGGAGTGACCCACATAGCCATGCTACCTGCCCGATTTTTGTCATTTCCCGGTTGTGAGGCTTGAGGTCGAAACTTACCTTTAGTTATATAACGTCTTCTTTCACTTTGAATGCCACATCGTCAAACCCGTCAAATCACAAATTGATTTCCCCATAAGCATGGGTATAAAGCTAAGAGAAACGAATTCCTCCACCACCAAACATAGTTTTGAAGAGATCAACCTACGTGATCTCTTAGGTATACTCTGTCAGACATTCTTCCATACAAGTTATCCTAGGTCTAGACAAACAGAAGGCACTATTCTGTAAACAGAACAGTCCATTAATAAACATCGTCTTCAATGGTCTTCAACTTGACTTCAAATTAATCAATGCCTAGGTCGAAACAAAGTGGTATTTGGATTTCATTTAGACACCCAATCCCGGTCTCTTTGAATCGATGAACGTTAATATCTTTTAGGGTCAAGTGATATTTAAAAAATTCATATCAATATATTTTATATGTGTTCCTATTATCCTTAATTGATTATCCAGACTTATCTACTGAAAATATTTAACATATAAGATCCCGGATTTCAACAGTTTGTATAAGTCAATATTAATTAGATGTGATTAAACAAGTCAATTGGGTCATGTCGTAGCATTACCATCAATCAAATCAATAAATCAATTATCAGAGCAAATATGGTCTACCCCAATTCAACAATTCAAATAAACGTCATTCATCAATGGATTTATATGGGAAAATAATTATTCCCAAATCATATATATTTAAAATTTGATTCTGTTTTAAGAATCCCATTTATTTATATTGATTATAACGATATTTTATAATCCATACTTCAATATCTTCGACTTTAAAATATAATAACTATTTTATTCCCTAGATGAATAGATAATTCAATATAATTAATTTAAATATTTAATTAAATAGAAAGAAGATGATACTTTACTCGAATTCAACTAAATTGATATCCAAGATAACATCTCTTTCTGATTATTTCTATTTCCTTTTCCCAACTTCGGAATAACCTCATTGTTATAAGTCAAATTATTTACAATATCTCCCACAGTCATTCTTATCTTGCAAAAACATTCGCTTCCACTAATCTTTATTTTAGAATATGAATATTAATCCTTATGAACTCGTTTAACATATTAACTAGATTCCACTAAAATATTAGTACAAGGTCAATACAGTTTATCTAGTTGCTACATAAATATCAATATATATTCTAATCGTGGTGTATTTAACTTTTAAACCATTAATTCAACTTTTAAATTGTTTTCCTTGGTTTAAAATATATTTATCGACATAAGTCGATTAAATTTAAAAATAACATTTTATTTCAAATAATTGAGTTCATTATAACTCAATACTACTGACGATCAACTATTTAATTATTAATCATGCCATATTGTCAATTACAGTTCAACTAATCTAGTTGGTACTGGTTATCTGATTTTAAAAATAAAAGGATTTATATTTTATTCTAATCTTTAATTAATTATAAAATAAATTAACTTTATTTTTTAACATAAAATAACTTGTTTACTTCTAAACACGTACAACTCTATTTACACCGATCATTGTCTGATCATCCACAATCTCTACTTTCAGATTTCTATCATCTGGACTACTCTTCTTATCCTTTATCCTTTTTAGAAATATTACCCTTATTCCTTTTATATAAATATTTATATATAAATATATATGTGTGTATATATATATATACTTTTTTTCCTTTCTTTCTCTGTTTCTACTTTCTTTTATTCTATTTTCTATTCTATTTCAGCCTATTGGCCCATACATTTCATCGGCCCAAACTTTCGTTCTTTTATTTATTTTGGTTTCCTAACATTTATTTCTCTTAGCCCGTCGGTTCATTTCACTTAACGGTGATCTTCTCACCTTTCGCGGTAGCTGATATAATGATCGGGCAAGGCCGAGGACCCCAAGTACGATTAAAATAGCATGGCAAATGCCATACCCAATTATAACGTCAGCTAAAGCCCATAAGTACCGGTTCCTCCTCACGTTTGGATCTTTAACTTTTGTAACACCCCACGTCCATTAATGTCACTCACAAAGGGAATGCGTTAACTTCCATGGAGGTTATAAGTGAATATAGAACAGAAAAATTACAACAAGGCGGATAATAAGTAGTACTTGGAAATTTAAAACTTCATTTTATTGCAGCGGAATTTAAACATGTTTGTTACATCATAAAACCATAAATTAGAGTCAAGTACAATATCCATCTTCATAAAACAAAATACATAATCCCATTACACAAATATCCATTTAAAGAAGATAGCAAGCTGGACTTTACTTCAACGGTCCAAGCTTTCCAAGAGAGATAAAGCAATCCAATCAAACTCCACTAGAGCTGGGCCCAACCTGAGGACCTGGAGGGGGAAAAAAGGATAGAAATGGAGGGGGTCAGACATAAAGTCTGGCGAGTATGATAATTCTAACAATACTATTATCAAAGTAACTAGACTAAGGCATAAGCTAGAAAACAAGTAAATGTCTATGAACTATTGGGTATGGAAAAGCAGATAAAGATAACGTTAAAGATAACGTTAAAGGCACACCTAATACTAACGAATAATTACTACACTGCACCGCACCAGTCACCCTCAAAGTTGATCCCACTTGCTTCACACAGAAACTATATAAATAGCCTTGCGTACCCCTAGCTGACTACATAGGTGCCGTCTGCCCCTATCTCCACTAGGTGTACCCCACTACCCACTTGCGATCGTCTCCCTACTCGTAGATACCCGTGCTGGCCCCACAGTGGGGTGTATCACTCCCCTAAAGTGGTAACCTGATACAACTTGAGAATGCACGGCTTATACCTACATGATGCAACAACGTCTTACATACCAACCCGGGTCCACACACGCATATGAAACCCGTTGGACTTGCGTTGCCACCGCTCCCCGTTTTGGCCTCTTATAGTCAAACCCAGTATGCGTGTCCCGTCCTCGACTTGGGTCGAGCCCACAAAGATACGTTTGGTATACTGGTTGAAATGAGCCCCCACAAGCTACCCACCTAAGCTTGTCACCATTAGTATATCCCACTTAACCCTCTTAGTCATGTTCATTTACATGTGTGTTTGGTTAAGTCTTACTAATCGTATTTCACATGCCACTAAGGGCACCCACTAGATTCCTCATGCCACCCAAGGAACCTACTTAACCCCTATGTCCCACCTTACATGTTTATCTGGTTAAGTATTTCTTAATTCATTCAGGCCATAACCTCATAAAGACCTCTCACATTAGACTGGCATTTATGGCATCTGGATTTGCCGGGCGGGTCCGGGCAGTCTTACACCATAAAAGAGTCTAACCTCATGTCGTTACAACTGTTATGCTTTAGTTTAGGCCTAGGACCTCTCACATTGGGCTGACATTTGTGACCACTGGATTTGCCGGGCGGGTCCGGGAAGGTTTACGTCACAAACGAGTCCAACCTCGTGTCCTAAGCATTGATTATCACTTATAATCTTTTACCCCATTTTTAATAATTCCCTATTCAAATTATTAATTAAGTCCACTTTTAATGATGTCCATAATTGACTCAATTATGGCCATCCATTCATGGCATGCAAAATCATATCAATTGCACCCTAACTTCTTATTATTAAATCCTTAATAATACCCCTACCCCACGTTATACGTTCGCTTATTCAACGCAGAATATACGTTAGACTCGAATAGTCTAACTCATAGCACAAAGATAAATTATCACAACAAATAAAATAATCCAATCATAATAGGGGTGAAACTTGCATAAACTACACATGTTAAGGATATAAAGGTGTCAACTTGTTAAATGTCACAATTTACATGATATAACCCAAATTCATGTATGAACTTGCATATGGGGTTTTATGCAACATAATGATGGTGTGAACTAGCATCTAATACATAGAATTCACATATGTCATAGCATAATTCTAGATGTCATAATTCTAGATCTAAATAGATGTCATGGCATTTGTTCACAATCTTTACTAATCAATCTAAACTTGCATATGTGAATTGTCATATAGATCAACATAGCCCAACCATTATGATTTGATTAACATGAACTAATCAGCATAGATAATAATATCATGACTTTATAACATGTATGATTCATCATAATTTAGCATAGAAAACTACAACCTATACAATATCATCATAACATGATTTACAACATATAGGATATCATCATCACATAACATAGGATTTACAACATACATGATAGCATAAGGTTTACAACAACATATACGACAATCCACATCATTCACTTATAATCCATTCATGACTTAATCTAATTAGTTTAACAATAATCTTGTTAAGATCATCATACTCACAATTAGAGAAAGAGAGTCTTGATTTGCTTTAGAGTTGGGTAGAATTAGGGTTTTGATTAGCTTTTATTTCTTCTTAGTTGGCGGCGGCTACACTGAGTTCCATGGCGGCGGTATGACGGTGGCTATTCTATTTTTCATGTGAATTAGAGTGAGAGACTACCTAGGTATTTATAGAGTTTAGGATTTATTTAGACCGTCAGATCAACTCAGAACTAAACTGAACCATTAAATTTGCCAACTCAGCCCTAAAGACACATCAGCAGCTCAAGATTGGGCTTAGTCAAAACCCTAGCCGACTGACCAGGTCGACACCCAGGTCGACTCCCCAGTCGACCTGGGGAGGTCGACTGCCTAGTCGACCTGGGGTGTTGGGCGGGAATTTTCCCGCTAGCCTGTTTTGACTCCGAATTTGAAATTTAAATTTTCTGAAATCTGTTTTGAATTTTCTGAAACTTCCGATGGCCATAACTTCTTCATACGAAGTCCAATTCACGCAAACTCGGACTCTATTCCAACCAGAATTCCGAGACGAACACAATGGCGCAACCCGTTTCCCACAATTCTCACGTCTGAGATTAGTTATTCTTTAATTTGTGAATATTAATACTAACAGAATTACGGGGTGTTACATTCTCCCCTCCTTAAAGTATTTCGACCCCGAAATCTTCAAGTCAAGAAGAATGTATATCCTAACATCCAATCGTCCATCTACTCAACCATCAAACACAGGCATCCATTGTCCTTGTAGACTTCTAATGCTTTCATGTTTAAATGCACAGTGTGTGTATATGTCCATATCTAATGCAAAATCAGGCGGTCCACTGATTCAGTTGACCTCCTTAATGCAAATCATGATAGTGCCATGCGTCCATTATGTATGCAAAAGAACCCTAATGCTACATATTATCTCTATATGCGTGCATAATCATCATCTGAATACAGCATCCATATGATAAAGCAATCATCATACATCCATTTTACTAAATACATCCATTTATATGCAATATGCAGTATGAAGTGACTGAGCCGATCTAGTGCCTAATAGTGTGTGTATATGCATCCACGAGCAACCACTAGCAAACACTTGCATCCGCTTTGCATCCATCATACATAACATGTCTCAAACACATGTTTCAACCATAGGATTATCCTAACTAAAGATCAAAGATACTAGCGAGAGGATACTCTAAAGGTAAGATAAGTACAAGATAAGCGATAAAGGAGAAATTAAAGGACATACCCTCAAAAAGAAAAGGGTACAACGAACGCATCTTTTCTTCCGTCTCCCAAGTAGTGTTGCTCTCATCATCTCCCCATTGTACTTTGACTAGTCTGACCTATCGATTCCTCAACTTCTTGATCTCCGGCCCAAGAATGCATGTAGGAGCTCGTCGAATCGTCGCGTCACGCTCTATCTCCACCTCTTTAAGCAAGCTCGGCTCTACCACTTCCACGGTCTCGTGCAAGCACTTCCTCAAATTTGACACATGGAATACGTCGTGTACACCACTAAGTCTCTCAGGCAACTCCACTCTATACGCCATCTATCCAATCTTCTCCTTAATAGGAAACGGCCCTACGAACCTTGGTGCTAATTTCCCAACGGACCCAAAGCGAACAGCGTTCCGTAATGGAGACACTTTGATAAAGACCGTGTCCCCAACTTCAAACTCAAGATCTGTCCTCCTTTTATCCGCATAAGACTTCTGCCTATCTTGCGCAGCTTTCATCCTCCTTCGAATCAAGTCGATCTTCTCCGAAGTCTCCCTAATCATATCAGGCCCAAGTAAGATCTTATCCGTAGATTCCCACCAACATGTAGGTGAACAACAAGGTCGTCCATAAAGAGCTTCGAAAGGTGCCATGCCAATGCTAGATTGAAAGTTGTTATTATATGCGAACTCTACCAATGGAAGATGCTCTTCCCATGTACCCCCAAAGTCTAGGATACATAGCCTCAAAAGATCCTCTAGAATGCGATTCACCCTCTCGGTTTGGCCGTCCGTCTGAGGATGATATGCGGTGCTCAAACATAACTGAGTCCCTACCGCCTCTTGTAAGCTCTTCCAAAATTCTCTAGTGAAAATAGGATCGCGGTCGCTCACTATGCTAGAAGGAACACAGTGCAAACGAACTATCTCTCGAACGTATACGGAGGCTAACCATGGAGCAGTCCTCTTACCCTTCATGGGAATGAAATGGGCGCTCTTAGTAAGTCTATCTACTATAACCCAAATCCCCGTATTACCCTTCCTCGATCTCGGTAATCCGTCAATAAAGTCCATCGAGATGCTCTCCCACTTCCATTGTGGAACCTCCAATAGGTGAAGCAACCCATCGGGTTTCTTTTGCTCCGCTTTTACTTGTTGGCATACCAAGCATCTAGCGACATACTCGGCCACATCCCTCTTCATACTGGCCCAAAAGTAAACTCACTTCATGTCTTTGTACATCTTGTCCCCGTCGGGATGAATGGTCATCTTCGAACGATGTGCTTCGTCAAGAATAGCCTTCCTCAACCCTTCGTCTCGAGGTACACAAAGTCTATCGTCCCTACGTAACCAACCCTTATCATCTAGGGTATACCTACGGAGATGGCTTGATGACTCCCCTCTTTTGAGCTTTTCTACTAACTCAACCAATTGTGGGTCGTCTCGCTGTGCCTCGCCAATCCGTCCCAAAAGCGTAGGTCTGACCTCCAAGGATGCTAGCAAACCGGGTACAAAGTCAACGGAAGGTCTAAAGTCAAACATCGAAATGAATTCTAAGCTTCGCCGCTCAACAAACAAAGGACTTAAGGATAATCTTTTTCTACTTAAGGCATCTACCACTACGTTACCCTTGCCAGGGGTATATGCTATCTCGAAGTCGTAGGATGCTAAGAACTCCATCCACCTTTGCTGCCTTAAGTTTAAGTCCTTTTGAGAAAATAAGTATTTTATGTGGTCAGTGAATAATTCGAATTTCTCGCCAAGAAGATAATGACGCCAAGACTTAAGCGCGAAAACAATAGCGGCCAACTCTAGGTCATGTGTAGGGTAATTTTTCTCATGCGCTCTCAACTGCCTTCCACCATAGGCTATTACCCTTCCCTCTTGCATTAAGACTGCGCCTAGTCCTGTCCCACAAGCGTCAGTATAAACGGTAAATGGCTTACTCCCGTCTGGCAGCACTAAGACTGGGGCTGAGGTCAAAGATCTATTCAAACGTTGGAACGCATCATCACAATCTACGTCCCATGTGAAAACTAGGTTCTTCTTCGTCAAGCGTGTCAATGGAGCTGATATCTTTGCGAAGTCTTTGATAAAATTCCTATAGTAGCCAGCCAACCCCAAGAAACTTCTCACTTCGGTGGCATTTTTAGGGACCTTCCAATCTTGGATGGCCACCACCTTCGCCGGATCCATAACTATCCCTTCCTTGGAAACCACGTGCCCTAAGAATCGTACTTCCTTCCTCCAGAAGTGACACTTAGAAAATTTAGCTTTAAGATTATGCGCTCGTAGGGTCTCCAACACTTCCCAAAGATGTAGGGCATGCTCTTCTTCATCCTTAGAAAAGATCAGTATGTCGTCTACAAAGACTACCACGAATTTGTTAAGGTACTCCCTAAACACCCTACTCATCAGATCAACAAAGTATGCGGGGGCGTTTGTCAAACCGAAGGGCATCACTAGCCATTCATAGAAACCGTCCGGAGTCCTAAAGGCAGTCTTGTCTATGCTATCCTCAGCCACTCTCAACTGATGGAAACCAGTGGCTAAGTCCAACTGCGAAAACACTGAGGCGCCAACTAACTGATCGAAGAGATCGTCAATCCTCGGCAGTGGGTGTCTGTTTTTCTTAGTAAGTTTATTAAGTTCTCTATAGTCCACACAAAGTCTAAGAGACCCATCCACTTTCGTGGCAAATACTACTGGAGCACCCCACTCCGATATACTACGTCTTATGAACCCCTTCTCAAGCAACTCCTTCACTTGCTTATCGAGTTCCCTCCTTTCACGAGGAGCCATGTGGCGTACTGGAAAAGATACTTGTTTTGCATTATCCACAAGATATATTCGAAAATCTATCTCCCGCTTCGGAGGCAAGCCCTTCACCTCCTCAAACACATCCGAAGATTCTCGGACCACTCTAACAGATCGTAGATTTTCCTCAGAGGCGTCAAGCGATTCTAAATAACTTAGCATAACAGAATTTATGGGATTACAAAAGATTTCGAGAGCGTTACCAAGGAGAGTCATGAGCCTAACTACTCTCCTTTCACAATCCAGAACGGCCCCATTTCTGGATAACCAATCCATTCCTAAAATTAGCCCATAGCCCGTGAAGCCCAACACATAAGCATCACATCTAAACTCAACGCTAAGTATAGAAATTTTCAAATCCAAACACATCATGGTCAAATAAGCTGAGCCCCCAATTGGATTCGAAACAACTAAGGGATCCTTTACTAAACTGGTGTTTAAGTGCAGTGATTCAACTAATGACGTAGAGATAAACGAATGCGATGCGCCCGAATCGAATAAAGTACGGACAGGATGATCAAAAAGAAAAACTAAGCTTTCAACAGAAATGGTTCTACCTCGTTCTTGAAGCGGTGGGACCGCGAGAGCCTGAACTTGTCCCCTTGCCTGCCCTGGTGCTATAAGAGCCTGCACCTGTCCTCCCGAGGTAGACCCTGCCCTCTGCCCCTTCTTTGGGCATTCCTTCACTAGATGTCCCGCTTCACCACAGTGGAAACAACCAGTCTTCTTTTTCTTCCGGCAATCCTTGCTAAGATGGCCTGGTGTCCCACAGTTAAAGCATTTCTTCTTTCCCCTACCATTATTGTCCTTACCACCCTTCTTGTTTTGCTGTTGTGGTTTCCTATGATCCCCTTTCTTCTCGGGTGCCTTATCAGCTTTAGTGCCTTTCTCCTCGTGCATGAGTGCCATGTCTACTAGCTTCTCAAAGGTGGCCCCCATAGGGATGTGGGTCATAGCCAACCCTTGCAACGGTTCATTCAATCCATTAACGAACCTCAGCGCCTTCTTCTCCGGCGTGTTCACTAAGTCCAAGCCAAACCTTGCTAACTGATTAAATTTGTTGACATATTCTTTCACTGATGAGCTTCCTTGCTTCAACGTCAAGAACCTTTCCATATATAGATTCTCTTCTGCCCTTGAGAGAAACTTTGCCTCGAACCTACGTCTGAAATCCGCCCAAGAATCAACAAGACGCTCCCCATTAGTGACCTCCCACCAAAACGAGGCCTCTCCCTTCATTAACCAAGCTGCTAATTTGACTCTCCTCCCTTCTTCTACTTCAAAGATCTCTAGCAATTCTTCTACCTCCTTAAGCCAATCTCTAGCTTCCACAAACGTTTCTGACCCATGAAAAGGTTTTCCACCCATAGCCTTAAATTCCTTGCACGTCTTTGCAAAAGTATCAACGCGAGGAGGAGGAGGAACGGGTGCAACTGGTGGTGGAGGAACATTGGCTGGACCTGCGGCAGCCCTAGCCTCTAATAGCCTCCTATACCATCCTGGTATCGTTACACCGTCCGGAAGGTTAAGATCTTCAGCCATGCTGAAACGAAAAAGGAAAGATTCAAAATGGAGAATTCTAAAGATAATGATATATGGCTATTGGGGATTATGTTTTTCATAAAAACTTTCCTCTTTAAATTACTCATCAAGACATGTTTTTGAAAATACTTCTTCCAAAAATACTTGAGAAAAATAGTTTTTCTAAGAATTTTATCTGTTCTGGTAACCTTATGCTCTGATACCACGTGTAACACCCCACGTCCATTAATGTCACTCACAAAGGAATGCATTAACTTCCATGGAGGTTATAAGTGAATATAGAACAGAAAAATTACAACAAGACAGATAATAAGTAGTACTTGGAAATTTAAAACTTCATTTTATTGTAGCGGAATTTAAACATGTTTGTTACATCATAAAACCATAAATCAGAGTCAAGTACAATATCCATCTTCATAAAACAAAATACATAATCCCATTACACAAATAGCCATTTAAAGAAGATAACAAGCTGGACTTTACTTCAACGGTCCAAGCTTTCCAAGAGAGATAAAGCAATCCAATCAAACTCCACTAGAGCTGGGCCCAACCTGAGGACCTGGAGGGGGAAAAAGGATAGAAATGGAGGGGGTCAGACATAAAGTCTGGCGAGTATGATAATTCTAACAATACTATTACCAAAGTAACTAGACTAAGGCATAAGCTGGAAAACAAGTAAATGTCTATGAACTATTGGGTATGGAAAAGCAGATAAATATAACGTTAAAGATAACGTTAAAGATAACGTTAAAGGCACACCTAATACTAACGAATAATTACTACACTGCACCGCACCAGTCACCCTCAAAGTTGATCCCACTTGCTTCACACAGAAACTATATAAATAGCCTTGCGTACCCCTTGCTGACTACATAGGTGTCGTCTGCCCCTATCTCCACTAGGTGTACCCCACTACCCACTTGCGATCGGCTCCCTACTCGTAGATACCCGTGCTAGCACCACAGTGGGGTGTATCACTCCCCTAAAGTGGCCACCCGATACAACTTGAGAATGCACGGCTTATACCTACACGATGCAACAACGTTTTACCTACCAGCCCGGGTCCACACACGCATATGAAAACCGTTGGACTTGCGTTGCCACCGCTCCCCGTTTTGGCCTCTTACAGTCAAACCCGGTATGCGTGTCCCGTCCTCGACTTGGGTCGAGCCCACAAAGATACGTTTGGGATACTGGTTGAAATGGGCCCACACAAGCTACCCACCTAAGCTTGTCACCATTAGTATATCCCACTTAACCCTCTTAGTCATGTTCATTTACATGTGTGTTTGGTTAAGTCTTACTAATCGTATTTCACATGCCACTAAGGGCACCCACTAGATTCCTCATGCCACCCAAGGCACCTACTTAACCCCCATGTCCCACCTTACATGTTTATCTGGTTAAGTATTTCTTAATTCATTCAGGCCATAGCCTTATAAAGACCTCTCACATTAGACTGGCATTTATGGCAGCTGGATTTGCCGGGCGGGTCCGGGCAGTCTTACACCATAAAAGAGTCTAACCTCGTGTCTTTACAACTGTTATGCTTTAGTTTAGGCCTAGGACCTCTCACATTGGGCTGACATTTGTGACCACTGGATTTGTCGGGCGGGTCCGGGCAGGTTTACGTCACAAACGAGTCCAACCTCGTGTCCTAAGCATTGATTATCACTTATAATCTTTTATCCCAGTTTTAATAATTCCCTATTCAAATTATTAATTAAGTCCGCTTTTAATAATGTCCATAATTGACTCAATTATGGCCATCCATTCATGGCATGCAAAATCATATCAATTGCACCCCAACTTCTTATTATTAAATCCTTAATAATACCCCTACCCGACGTTATACGTTCGCTTATTCAACGCAGAATATACGTTAGACTCGAATAGTCTAACTCATAGCACAAAGATAAATTATAACAACAAATAAAATAATCCAATCATAATAGGGGTGAAACTTCCATAAACTACACATGTTAAGGATCAAAAGGTGTCAACTTGTTAAATGTCACAATTTACATGATATAACCCAAATTCATGTATGAACTTGCATATGGGGTTTTATGCAACATAATGATGGTGTGAACTAGCATCTAATACATAGAATTCACATATGTCATAGCATAATTCTAGATGTCATAATTCTAGATCTAAATAGATGTCATGGCATATGTTCACAATCTTTACTAATCAATCTAAACTTGCATATGTGAATTGTCATATAGATCAACATAGCCCAACCATTATGATTTGATTAACATGAACTAATCAGCATAGATAATAACATCATGACTTTATAACATGTATGATTCATCACAATTTAGCACAGAAAACTACAACCTATACAATATCATCATAACATGATTTACAACATATAGGATATCATCATCACATAACATAGGATTTACAACATACATGATAGCATAAGGTTTACAACAACATATATGATAATCCACATCATTCACTTATAATCCATTCATGACTTAATCTAATTAGTTTAACAATAATCTTGTTAAGATCATCATACTCACAATTAGAGAAAGAGAGTCTTGATTTGCTTTAGAGTTGAGTATAATTAGGGTTTTGATTAGCTTTTCTTCCTTCTTAGTTGGCGGCGGCTACACTGAGTTCCATGGCGGCGGTATGACGGTGGCTATTCTATTTTTCATGTGAATTAGAGTGAGAGACTACCTAGGTATTTATAGAGTTTAGGATTTATTTAGACCGTCAGATCAACTCAGAACTAAACTGAACCATTAAATTTGCCAACTCAGCCCTAAAGACACATCAGCAGTTCAAGATTGGGCTCAGTCAAAACCCTAGCCGACTGACCAGGTCGACACCCAGGTCGACTCCCCAGTCGACCTGGGGGGGGTCGACCTCCCAGTCGACCTGGGGTGTTGGGCGGGAATTTTCCCGCCTAGCCTGTTCTCCGAATTTGAAATTTAAATTTTCTGAAATCTGTTTTGAATTTTCTGAAACTTCCGATGGCCATAACTTCTTCATACGAAGTCCAATTCACGCAAACTCGGACTCTATTCCAACCAGAATTCCGAGACGAACACAATGGCGCAATCCGTTTCCCACAATTCTCACGTCTGAGATTAGTTATTCTTTAATTTGTGAATATTAATATTAACATAATTACAGGGTGTTACAACTTTGTTCCTTCACTTCCTTTTTTGTTTCTCCATGCCAGTGCACGCTTGTGCATGTTGTGCGCCTAACCAGCTCCTCTGATGACCATACGAATGTCTAGCCAACACCCACCAGTCATGTTACCACCCTAAGTCACCACTTCTCCGTCAGTGTCTCCCTCTTCCTTTCTTTTCCTCTTTTTCTTGAACACGTTTTGGTCCCTTCAACCCTTTCTCAGCACCTATTTGATCCGCACAGTGACATACCCACAATCCCTTCCTTTAAAGTTTCCTTTGCCTTCTTCTTTAATTTATTCAGATCCCTTCTTTCTTGCCGTTCTTCTAGCTATTTAGACTTTGAGAAGTGCATGGAGAGGTACTAATATATGTCTAGTATATAGCTTGACAACTAGAGTTTATATACTTCCAGTGGCCACTCATATTCCGAGCAGACCACGGATACCAGGACTAGCACCAAAATTTGAGAAAGGCCCAAGATCATATGAGGTCTTAATCAAACATTTCATCAGATATGAAAATGAAGCGGTGAAGAGGCTTGAAGTTGTGCGTGTTAAATGGAAAAATATAATAGTGGCAGCCATATGTTTCAGTTTGAGGAAATCAGAGGTTCGAAAGGAATTACAGAAGCTGAACTTTTTTCCCTTACTTTGGCTTCCTTAATCCTAAATGAGATAGTTCTCTGACCATTCATTTACTTTCCAAAAAGACACTATTATTTCGCTCAACCATGTACATACTGCTACCCCTTTCTTTTCATTGAAATGGATATAAAAAATCAAATTCATTAGCATGGGTCACTAACATTATTTTTATTTGGGTATAGCATATATATGATAACGTATGAACTTTTTTGTGGCAGGAAAATTTTAGAGGAGTTCTACTACTATATTTTCTTACTGTTTTTACACCTAAATATGTATAATATTATTTAGAGTGAACAAACTTTTATATAACTACCGATATAAATATATACATAAAATTTTGTTGTCGAACTCTGTTTTTAAACCTGGTAGAATTTCAGTTATTGGTTTTACTTGCTCTAAGGCAAAGGTCAAGAATCAAACAGAGCTTTGGTTTCCAGAACTATTAATTTCTTTTCAGTTTAATCATGCAGGTGCGAACAACTTCGTTCCATACTCAAAGCATACCAGTACCAACATCATACATGTAATTATTTAGAACAAATTCAAATGGAATTGGTTTTACTCATTAATGTATTGTCATTCATTTCCAGGTTTTCATCTAATGCCTTACACCAGTTTAAACGTGCAACCAAGTCATATAAACATGTGTACATACACTGATTATCATATGATCAGATCATAGTTAAAAATTTGAAGTTCAATGAAATTTATTCTTAAAACTTCCCACTGTCTTTAGTTCAAACCATACACTTCATCCCACACACATCTAATATCTTCAGTCATCACTCTTTGCCAACCATGAATGCATTATCAATATAACTCGTGTGTGTGGGTGATTTATATATAGTCTAGATTATCTTGAAACAAGCCTAGAAAACAGAAAACAAAAAGGTTTGTCTACTCACATACTTGCTCTGCCAATTCCAGATTTCTCCTCTCTGTTACTAAGTTTGTCTCAGCCATTTTCTCTCCCATTTGTGGGTGTTCGAATTTTGCTTTTAAGGTATGAAATTGCACCTCATACATCAGTGTATTTAAAGGTGAACTGGAGAATGGTTTCAAAGGTTAGGAAGGGTTGGTTATATAGGTTGTCATGTTTGATTGGAAACAAGTATGGAGTGGGATAGTTGATGGATGAAAACAACTATGTATATAGCTGATTTGCTAGCTGTTTGAAAGGGATAGAACATGGAGGTATGTTGTGGCTCTTGGTTTTAGATTCATAAGGATCCTTTTTTATAAGGCTTCACACCAGAAGGACACGGCTGGACAGGTTTTTGGGTACAATTACATGTGCAAGTATGTTCTTATATGACTTTCCAGTGGCTTTCTTAATTTTAAAGTAATTAAACTATACATATATTTATTGTTTGATTTACTTCATGGCACAGCAGCCCATGTATTCACTGTTATGAATTTCAATTCATGAACATAACATATCTTTTCACTTAAATGTTTTGATTCTAGTGTTTCGGGCTATTGGTTCCTATATACTAGTAGCTATTCTTCACTGTTAAGTAACAAGAGATGTTAGTTTGATTTGAACATTCAATGTGTTTGTGCTCTACACATGGCAACTCGAACAATATACTCTTATTAATTTGATTCACTCCCATTTAAATGACATGTTCTAATCCACCAACTTATTTGTATATACACAAAATAAAATATTTACTTAAGTTCAAACCAAAAGCTACTGCCTTGATTTATATATTTATATTACATTATACACATACATACATATACACTAATGGTCATATGAATATGTGTATTCATTTATACATTTAAGATTTTATAAAAAGAATTAACTTAAATTATTATTATTTTCAAATATTAAAAGTCATTTTTGCTTAAGCAATTATATAAGTTAAAACAAGTTTTAAAATGTTAAACGACATTTACCTGTGGATATGAAACACAAGTTAAAAATATATACATAGTAATTTGAATCAATGATTATTCACAATTATCTAAAATCTTCAAATTCAATATTATTTAACTGAATTTAATTACTAGTAAAATCAAAAGTTTAGATTATAAAGTTGATCAGAAATCTGGGACATTACAATGATTTTTTGAACTCTGAATTGTCGTAAAGCATATATTCGTATTTCCGGTTTCTGGTTCTTCATCACTTGATGACGCATCTGAATCATCTAATGTTTTTGCGTATGCTTTCTTTCTTTTCCTTGACGAATTTTTGTCCTTTTGTTGAGTCGATTTGTCTGGATATAGACACATTTTCTTTATATAACCTGGTTTGTTGCAGTTAAAACATCATCCATCGTTCATTTTTGAATTTTCTTGATTATAACCCTTCCTTCTATAGCTTAGAAATCTTCTAAAATGATTTGTCATAAGTGTTGTTTCTTCATCATCTTCACTACTCGAGTCAGAATCATTTGTTGTTGCTTTTAGTGCACTAGATTTCTTTTCAGTTGATCTATTTTCTTTTATTTTCTATAATTGAAATTCATACAACATCAAATTTCCAATTAACTCTTCAATCTTTATTTCATTAACAACATTCGCTTCTTCAATATCCAAAGTCTTCTGATCCCATTCTGGAATTAATGAATTTATTATTTTTCTGACTTGATCTTCTTCAAAATAAGTTTTTCCAAGTGTTGTTAGTGAATGTACTATCTCTTGAAATCTGCAATACATATCTGAAATAGACTCATTCTTGGTCATTTTGAATAATTCAAATTGATTAACTAACGTGCCTATCTTAGTCTGTTTAACTATACTAGTTCCTTCATGAGTAACTTGTAAAGTTCTCCAGATTTCATAAGCAGTCTTACATACTGATACTCTACTAAACTCATTCCTATCTAGTGAACAAAATAACATGTTCATGGCTTTAGAATTTCTTTGTGCAGCAGCCTTTTGTTCAATTTTCCATTGTGCAAATGCATTTGTGGGTTCAACATATTCATTTTGTGTAATATTCTATGTGTCTAATCCTACTAAAGTAAATAAATTTTCATTCTACATGCCCAATATGAATAATTACTACCATTAAACAATGGTGGTCTAACAGTGGATTGACCCTCTATAAAAGAATTATTATTGCTACCAGTGTTTATTGCCATTATCACTATTTTCAAAAATCAGATTATGAACTTTATGAAAGACCTTGCTCCAATACCAATTGTTAGAGAATGTGTAACAACCCGCATTCTATGCATCTAGGATCGTAGAATATTTATTTCTTTTTCGTAGGAAGTCGTATGGTTAGGTACTTTTGGGGAATGACTAGTGGGGTCATTTCCCATGTTCATGATTTTTGTCGATTTTTAAATGACCATTTTATCCCTAACTGATCTTGTTTCGTCCATAACTTTTGACTGGAAAGGAATTTTGACCTGAAACCACTTCCATTAGATTCGTTTGATGGTTTACCTTTCCGTAGAGTGGTCACATGTGAAAAATGGACTTACCGTTTGGGAGATATAGCTGAAATAAGGTTTGGAAGGTGAAAAACTGCTTAACCGGGCCAAATAGGGTGATTAGTGAATGGGCCCATAACCCATTTCGGGATTAGAGATGTATAGGGGTTGATTAGGGTTAGAAAACATTTCTTTCAGCCGCCACTTTCATTCTTGGAACTCTAGCAATGGCCTCCAACGCCCAAATCAACTTCTAATCACTTCCTAATCAAGTTTTGGCTTAATCAACACCAAATCAATATTAGAGCTGCTGTTAGACGTCATTATTCACCCAAATCAGCGAGGTTTCAGTTCTGAAAATTTTATTTGTGGCCAAGTTGAGTGGTTAGCATTGTTTTGATACTAATTACAGTTAATTAGGGTGATTAGTGATAATTAGTGAATTCTTACACTATAAAATTCTGGAAAAATATTCTAAAAATTAGAAATATTATTTTAGACCTATGTTAGAAATTTGGGTTGATTTGATTAAGTTTTGTTAATCCTATGATTAGTTTTGCTTAAACTTGCTTAAGGGAAAATATGGGATTTTGGCTATGTTTGATCCGTTTTATCCTATCACATTTGCGTTTTGATGTTTGTGAATGATTATACATGTTGCTATGACTGTATGGTATGCTTTGTGATTGTCTAAAAGAGTTAGATTGGTCGAAAACGCCATCGAATGGCGTAAACAATCGCTGGAAGAGTTGCAGGAAATTGTGCAGGAAACGGATAGTCCCTTGTTCTGCGATCCGAAACGGGTAGCCCCCTGTCCCGCGATCCGAAACGGATAGCCCCCTTGTCCTGCGATTCGAAACGGATAGCCCCCTGTTTCGCGATCCGAAACGGATAGCCCCCTGTCCCGCGATCCGAAACGGATAGCCCCCTGTTTCGCGATCCGAAACGGATAGCCCCCTGTCCAGCGATCCGATGAAGTCTAGCGATCCGATGAAGTCCAGTGATCCGATGAAGTTCCGCGATCTGATGGAGTCCCGTGATCCGATGGATTTCCGCGATCCGATGGAGTTGGAGCACCACGATCCGATGGAGTTGGAGCACCACGATCCGATGGAGTTGAAGTCCAGCGATCCGATCCAATAGAGGGAGCATGAGCTGACGCAATGGGGCGATCCACGAGTCATGAATCGAACCAGGACTGGATGGAAGCTTGGACGTGAGGCATGGGTTACAAACCAAATGAAGACCGATCCGGAGAAGACCAAAACCCGAGATGCAAAGGTAGTCCAAATGGAAGTTTGAGCTCAAGATCCAGATAGGAACCAACGAGTTCACTTCATGAGTTGGGCTTTACTGCAGGACGTGTGCAAAGGGGTTGTCGGTATTCATAACTTTGGTTCACCACTGAGAGACGGATAGTGGGCTTGTAGTGATAGTTGTACGGGATTGGATTCCGTCATGGCCCAAAGGATTAGGTGACCAAGGTAGTGGATATCGTATGCTTTACGCACTGAGTGAGAGATGTGAGGATGGTTGCTATGCTTGATTGTTTGCCATCACTATGACATGCACACCCCCACCCCTGTATTATTTACACCATCTGTTTAGTGGCACCTTAGAGTATTGTACGATATGTAGTGCTAACTCTTTGGTTGCAGGTCCAGGTTCAGGTATGATTGGATTATACCTATTATTGTTTTGTTTTGCTGCTTATCGCTCAAAACAGACTTTTTGTCTGACCCAGAGTTTTATGTCTCTTCTTATTACTCTGGGTGCTCTCACGAGCAGACTAGAGACAGGTTAGCTGGGTATGCACGAGTAGCTAATCCGGAGACGAGCAGGAGGCTCCCACGTATGATATATAGATTTTCTCCCTGTGTTGTTGAAGGTCACTGCTTGGGCATTTGTAGTGTAACTCCTTCTTTTGCTTTCTTTTGCTTTAGAGACAGTTTTAAAGTTGTAATAATGATGTTGGATCATAAGCTGTATTTTGGATTTCCGCTGCCATGTTAGACATGATTTAGTTTTCAGCTTATGTACTGTCTCGCCTGTTTTATGTCAAGTATATTATAATTATTATTATATTTTGTTCCATGCGCTGTGAGACATTCTACGGGTTCTTTGTTAGTTCATTCTCTTCTTTCCTTTCTTTGGCGACCGTTCCGTGCTAGTCGGGCATGTGTACAGCGCACTTTCGGAGGAAATGTCGGCTGGTGCGGGGCGGACCGTCACATTTGGTATCAGAGCTTTAGGTTACGTAGTTAACCTAGGGAAGTCATCAGGGAGAGATAATATACGTATATGAGAGCGCGTATTTGTTATTATTTTGGTTTTCGAAAGCTATATCTATATATATTATTAGTATAGCTAAGGATGAAGTCATACTGCACTGGCACCACTATGGAGATGGTTAATCGTTTTCTCTCTACAGATTTGACGATGAGTCGAAATTTGAGAGGTGCTGGTAGAGGAGCCAACAATGGGAATGCTCCTGACATGAAGACTATGTTCACTGACCTCATGGGAAAGATGCTTAGGGATGCTTAGGGATGCTCGGGGAGCCGTTCCTAATGCTGCTAATGGTGGTGGTGCAGTAGTGCAGGCGCCTAGGGCCGATTTCGCCAAGCTAAACAAGGATTATACTAGTCTTGGTGGAAAGCCGTTCCACGGAACGGAGTCGGCTACAGATGTTCAGGATTGGTTGGATAAATGCGAGCGTATCTTCGAAGACTTGGGTATCGAGGATGCGACGAAGAGAAGGCTAGCGTCCCGTCAGCTATAAGGACGGGCAATGAATTGGTGGAATGCTATAAAGGCAGCTACTCCAGAGGATCAGATTACTTGGGATCAGTTTAAGGTTCTCTTTAGCGATAAGTTCATTCCAGCTGCTCAGAAGTCAGTCTTGTTTAAGAGATTCTTGGAACTCAAGCAGAATGGCAGAGCTATCTCGGGGTATATTGCTGAATTCGACACTTTGTCGAAATATGGATTATCCCTTATAGATACTGCCGAGAAAAAGAACAAGAAGTTCATAACTGGCTTGGATGGATACTTGGGGGAAAGGCTTATTAACCACATCGATGAGACGTTTGAATCGATTGTGGGGAAAGCGTTAAGATCAGAGAGTCTTTACCCTAAGCCAAGGACCGAGATTGCTGTTACACCAACAGAGGAGCCAAAGCTGCAAGAAAGCGGTGGAGGCAAAGAAAATTCCCAGAATAAGAGGAAACAGGACCAAGCTAAGAATGGTCAGAAAAAGAAAAATAAGAACGATGGCGAGTGCTTTAGTTGTGGCAAGAAGGGTCACTATGCTAGAGATTGTCGAGAAAATCCTAGGGAAAGGAAGTGCTTTAATTGTGGCCAAGCGGGACATCACAAGAATGAATGTCCAGAATCTCCTAGGGAGAAGTAGATCGTGAAAGCATATGCTATCAACGTAGTTCCTTCTTCGTCGAATGCCCCAAATGCGGCGTAGAAGGAAAAAGGTGTCGTTATTCGAGGTATGCTTTCTATTTAAGATGATTCTGTTCGAGTATTGTTTGACAAACCCGAGATAGTCGATAGACCTTAGTAGTGACGAGCCCGGTTGGTGGTTCGACTAGCCTTAGTATGATTTGCCGTAACGTGGTCTTATCGAGTCATGGATGTATGTTTGTTGTGATTGCTTTATTTTGAGCTTTACTAGGTTTGGCTTGATTTTGGGAGCTGATTGACTCCAAGGGTATAGAGTGGTAGTAGATTGTGAAGAATCTTTGACGACCATTAGAGTGGATGATGGACGAAAGGTGGTATTGGATCGCTTACCTTATGATGAAGATGATAATGTGAGTCAAAGAAACAAATGTACATTGGATGTACAATAGTTTGGTCAGGACTTGGTCAGGCGATCGATAATAGTTTCAAACAAGATTGGCGAGGATAGCCAAAGTCGGTTATGGATGCTTGAGTGTTTGGATGTTTTGCTCATATCATCTCATGTGGATTTTCTGAACTCGGAGGAGATATTTCCTTGGGTGCTTGTCTGATATTGGTTTAGGCCTTTGGGGCTTGTGCTCGGGGAATGTCGAGGTCGACTAGGATGGTCTGCGTGAGAGATAGGTAGTTGTTTTGATTTTCATTGGATGATATCTTGGTTTAAACGAAGAGTGATGGGCAGCCGTGACATGACAAGACTGTTCAATGGTATAGACTGCCCCGATTAGACTCGATAGGGTTATGAGATGGCTCGACTGGGACTCGAGAAAGATGCAAAGTAATGGATTGTTTAGGACCCTATGCTGATGTTCTCTTTGGATAGTAGAACTTTGAAGAAATAGGATGTGTTCGTTGATCATGGAAGATGCAACGAAGGGTAGGACGATTCAAGTTGGACTTGGACCCGTAAAAGAAAATAGGTATTCGTTGATCTTGTAGCTGCAACGAATAGGGAGACGACTCACGTTGGACTAGGGTTTGTAGGTAATGGATACTCAAGACTGGGTCTGATTTTATGGGTAATAGATTGAATCGAGTTGGACTCGAGAAGGCTGCAAGGAATTGGATTGGCTCGAGTTGGACTCGAGAGGGCAGCATGATAATAGATAGACTTGGGTGGGACTCGAGTGTTTCAGGTGGACTAAAAGCAGGGGTATCTGGGGACGCCTGTTACCTTGGATTCGTTGGACGTGATCTAGTTATCCTTGGAGGATAAACGTACGTTGGACGTACGGTAGTCCGTTTGGAGGCGGGGCTTCCATTAGTTATTGATGTTCGTTGGACCAGACATACAGGTATCGACGTATTCATGGCTTTAGCAGGAGATAGATAGGATTTGTTTGATGGATGCTATGTTTGTTGTGTTTGTTCCTATCTTTCTTCTCTTGAGTAGACTATCACCTGTATGATCCTGTTGAATAGAAATAAGATAAGTTCGTTGATCATGGTGGTATGACGGGTGTAAGATACTTTACGTTAGACTTAAAGTATGTTTAGGCATTGTGGAGCATCCGTTGTCTTGGAGATTCAACGGATATAGGAGTTTCAGTTGGACCTGGACTCGTAAGTAGAGTACCTAGATTCATTGGATGAGTCTAGTTCACCTTTAGAAGGTGAATGTACGTTGGACGTGTAGTACGAATATGGGTAGGGTACCTAGGTTCATTGGATGAGTCTAGTTCACCTTTAAAAGGTGAATGTATGTTCGACGTACAGTAAGGATATAGGTGTAGAGCCTAGGGTCATTGGATGGATCTAGTTTGCCTCTAAGAGGTGAATATACGTTGGGCGTGCAGTATGGATGTAGGCAAGATTTAGTTTAGACTTGAAAGGACATTTGGAATGTAGTTGGTAATTTGAAGTATAGGGTTGGATTACCTAAAAAGATGACAGGAGTACATGACATATTTCATGTTTCTCAATTAAGGAAGTTCATGCATGATTTTGATTTAGCTATTTCACCCGACCTGTTGGACGATATCGAAATAGAACCCAAGGCGGTTGGGAACCGCGAGACAGATTTGCATTATCAGGGACGATACGAAGCAACTACGAAGGGAGACGGTGAAATTAGTGAAAGTCCAATGGGGCAATGGTTCTTCCCTTGTTAGTGAACCACATGCTAGGATAGGCTTGTTGTGCTATCACGTATGTTTGATTGTTTGAAATTGGTTGATAGGCATGCGGGACCCATTGTTTGTTTCTTAGTTAAGGAATTTCGGGGGCGAAATTTCTTAAGGGGGGGGGAATGTAACAACCCGCATTCTACGCATCTAGGATCGTAGAATATTTATTTCTTTTTCGTAGGAATTCGTATGGTCAGGTACTTTTGGGGAATGACTAGTGGGGTCATTTCCCATGTTCATGATTTTTGTCGATTTTTAAATGACCATTTTGTCCCTAGCTGATCTTGTTTCGTCCATAATTTTTGACTGGAAAGGAATTTTGACCTGAAACCACTTCCATTAGATTCGTTTGATGGTTTACCTTTCCGTAGAGTGGTCACATGTGAAAAACGGACTGATCGTTTGGGAGATATAGCTGAAATTAGGTTTGGAAGGTGAAAAACTGCTTAACCGGGCCAAATAGGGTGATTAGTGAATGGGCTCATAACCCATTTCGCGATTAGAGATGTATAGGGGCTGATTAGGGTCAGAAAACATTTCTTTCAGCTGCCACTTTCATTCTTGGAACCCTAGCAATGGCCTCCAACACCCAAATCAACTTCTAATCACTTCCTAATCAAGTTTTGGCTTAATCAACACCAAATCATAGAAGATCTTCACCAAATCAATATTAGAGCTGCTGTTAGACGTCATTATTCGCCTAAATCAGCGAGGTTTCAGTTCTGAAAATTTTATTTGTGGCAAAGGTGAGTGGTTAGCATTGTTTTGATACTAATTACATTTAATCAGGGTGATTAGTGATAATTAGTGAATTCTTACACTATAAAATTCTGGAAAAATATTCTAAAAATTCGAAATATTATTTTAGACCAATGTTAGAAATTTGGGTTGATTTGATTAAGTTTTGTTAATCCTATGATTAGTTTTGCTTAAACTTGCTTAAGGGAAAATATGGGATTTTGGCTACGTTTGATCCGTTTTATCCTATCACATTTGTGTTTTGATGTTTGTGAATGATTATACATGTTGCTATGACTGTATGGTATGCTTTGTGATTGTCTAAAAGAGTTAGATTGGTCGAAAACGCCGTCGAATGGCGTAAACAATCGTTGGAAGAGTTGCAGGAAATTGTGCAGGAAACGGATAGCCCCTTGTTCCGTGATCCGAAACAGATAGCCCCCTGTTCCGCGATCCGAAACGGATAGCCCCCTGTTCCGCGATCCGAAATGGATAGCCCCCTGTCCAGCGATCCGATGAAGTCTAGCGATCCGATGAAGTCCAGCGATCTGATGAAGTTCCGCGATCCGATGGAGTCCCACGATCCGATGGAGTTCCGCGATCCGATGGAGTTGGAGCATCACGATCCGATGGAGTTGAAGTCCAGCGATCCGATCCAATGGAGGGAGCATGAGCTGACGCTATGGGGCGATCCAGGAGTCATGAATCGAACTAGGACTGGATGGAAACTTGGACGTGAGGCATGGGTTACAAACCAAATGAAGACCGATCCGGAGAAGACCAAAACCCGAGATGCAAAGGTAGTCCAAATGGAAGTTTGAGCTAAGGATCCAGATGGGAACCAACGAGTTCACTTCATGAGTTGGGCTTTGCTGCAGGACGTGTGCAAAGGGGTTGTCGGTATTCATAACTTTGGTTCACCACTGAGAGATGGATAGTGGGCTTGTAGTGATAGTTGTACGGGATTGGATTCCGTCATGGCCCAAAGGATTAGGTGACCAAGGTAGTGGATATCGTATGCTTTACACACTGAGTGAGAGATGTGAGGATGGTTGCTATGCTTGATTGTTTGCCATCACTATGACATGCACACCCCCACCCCTGTATTCTTTACACCATCTGTTTAGTGGCACCTTAGAGTATTGTACGGTATGTAGTGCTAACTCTTTGGTTGCAGGTCCAGGTTCAGGTATGATTGGATTATACCTATTATTGTTTTGTTTTACTGCTTATCGCTCATACCAGACTTTTTGTCTGACCCAGAGTTTTATGTCTCTTCTTATTACTCTGGGTGCTCTCACGAGAAGACTAGAGACAGGTTAGCTGGGTATGCACGAGTAGCTGATCCGGAGACGAGCAGGAGGCTCCCACGTATGATATATAGATATTCTCCCTGTGTTGTTAAAGGTCACTGCTTGGGCATTAGTAGTGTTCCTCCTTCTTTTGCTTTCTTTTGCTTTAGAAACAGTTTTAAAGTTGTAATAATGATGTTGGATCATAAGCTGTATTTTGGATTTCCGCTGCCATGTTAGACATGATTTAGTTTTCAGCTTATGTACTGTCTCACCTGTTTTATGTCAAGTATATTATAATTATTATTATATTTTGTTCCATGCGCTGTGAGACATTCTGCAGGTTCTTTGTTAGTTCATTCTCTTCTTTCCTTTCTTTGGCGACCGTTCTGTGCTAGTCGGGCATGTGTACAGCGCACTTTCGGAGGAAATGTCGGCTGGTGCGGGGCGGGCCATCACAGAATGCAGAATGGATCATTAAGGAAAAACAAACACTAGAGGGGGAGTGAATAGTGATTGTGAGAATTTAAACAAAATCTAAAACTTATGAGAACTACGGAATGAATCAATCACCACAAACACAATCACAGACACGGATTCGAACACAAATACAAAAATAAACAGAAATAAAAATGCAGAAAGGAAAAGAACACACTGGATTTTATACTGGTTCGGAATGCTCCTACGTCCAGTCCCACGCAACGCTGGATTGCACAAAGTTTTAATACTATATTCAAATTCAATTGCAACCTCCTTGATTTCACGGCTACAAGGGATACCACTGATTCCAACCTCCTTGACTTAATGGCTACAAGGGATACCACCGATTCCATCCCCCTTGATTTAACAGCTACAAAGGACACAACCTATTCTAACCTTTACTCAACCTAAACAATTACAAACAACCCTAGAGCTCTTCGAATAGAACTTGATTCAGAGAGTAGAGAATGTAGAGAGAAGAAGTTTGATTAAAACGGAATTGAATTCAGCAAAGTATAAGTGTAGAAATCAAAAAAATGATTAAGAAAAATGATATAAAGAAAGAGGATGAAATTAGAGAAGAAGAGATGATTAAAAATTTGGTTTTAACCCCTTTTTATAGAGTATGAAAGATTGCAACTATTATGAATCGTTTCAAATAGTGAAAAGAAACTTCCTTTCAAAATTAAAAAAAGTGGTAGTTATAAGTCGACATGGTGTTTTTGGTATGTCGACACATACCCTAGTATATTTTTGAATTTTAATTTTTCAAGTGTTTTGATATAAAAATAATTATGGAAATTCTTAGTAAAAAGCTAGTGTTGTAAATTAATATTATATAGTAGAAAAACATATAAAAAAATTTAAACTATATAAATATATTTATAAAATTATAACATTATAAGGTTTTAAACTATATAAATATATAAAGTATAAGAATATAAATATATAAAATTTAAGTTTGAAAAACAAAGAAGAATAAAAAAAGATAAAAATAGAAAAGATAGAAAATAAAATAGAGAGGACTGAGGACAGAATTGAAAATTAGAATTTGAAAATTAGAATTAGAATTTGAAAGTGGAGTGCTATTTAGAGTCTTACAAAATCTAGACTCTATAACTATATTAATCTTGAACTCTTGAAATCTTGATTACTCATGAGTCTTGAAATTTCTTGGATCTTCGAATCTCTAGCATCTTTGTAACTGTACAGTCTTCAGTGATTTTTCCTGTATATAATTCCTGCATATATATATATATATTCTATATAAAAAGTGTTAGTATATATTTTATAATCAATGATAATTGAAATAAGGTTGTTGTCATCAAAACTCCATTCTCCAATAAAATATACAAAATGTTTTGGTTCTCATAAGGTAAAAACCCGTTTCGTACTTACGACGTGGTCTTATGGGACATCCTTTTTTCTTAACTTGTTTTAAAATCATTTACTCACACCAGTCCCCTGACTGATCCAAAGTTTATTTTTCTATGTTTTCCCTAAACTCTTGGGTACTTGTAACACTTGTTATAGGTAGACAAAGTGAACCAGGTGTTGGACATAACTTTTGGAATAACTAGATGGCAAGATTCTGCAAGTTGGTGTATATATATATATATATATTAAATCTATGAAGTTTACAAGTTGGTTTATCAATAATATCTATGTATAATGATGAAGTATGTAAGTTGTGATGGGAACGTAACCATATATCTAATGTATTGTACTCTAATGTATAATATTATGTGATATTATATTTTGTTCAAGTTCCGCAGTGAGATTCTGATGTTTCCTTTAGACTATATATTTCTTATTCTCAAATAATGACACGACTTCCAAGTTGTTCGAAAGTTGGACCATTACAAGAGAGATGGATTGGGAGTTGATACACCCATTACCCATACATGTTCAAGGCCATGATGGCATTGATTATGTGAAGGGCTCAATCTGCTATGTGATTGGAAATAGGTGATGGTGCTCCTGTACAAGAATATTGGGTTGATTTTTCGAATCTGTTTAAGAATTATTCTTCTCTTGGTGGCTGACCATTCATTGGGACGGAGTCTGCGATTGAAGTCCATAATTAGTTGCATACCTGCACTTGCATCTTTGGAGAGATTGGCATTGATGGTGCGATAAAGAGGAAGCTTTCTTCGAGGTAAATCCAAGATAAAGCTATAGAGTACTGAAATTTCCTCATCATAAAGACTCCAAACGACCATATTTCTTGGGAGAAGTTTCGAGTTTAGTTTGAGGACAAGTTCGTCTTTATTGTTCAAAAGTCCATTATTGTTAGACCAAAAAATAGCACTAACACCCAATATGGTAGATTTCGTATAGAATAATCGAAAATAATCATCAAGAAGCATAGAAAAACAATCAACACATGAGATTTATAGTGGTTCGGCATCAACAAGCCTACGTCTAGTTTATAGTTTCTCATTTCGTTCCAAAATTATACAATGAATACATTCACACAATCACTCAAAGTCAATGAATATTTCTTTCCAAATTCGTTGATTTTCATTGGAGAAGAAGGGGGTTATCTATAGAGGAATTCAGCCATGGCAGCCATGAACCAACAAAGTGCTAAAAATCCCTTAATTTGTTGCATTCTCCTATATTTATATCTGTGGGCAAGTTACTTGGTAGGCTAGGTCAGTTATTCCATGTGTCGACCGTTGAGTGAAATTCGAGAGTAGTGGAGAACATGGAATAACAGTCTTTAGTTGTCCAGAACTCATCATCCCAGGTGGGTCGGATCCCCCCACTCCGACCCGATCCGGTTGACCCGATCCGGTTTGGTTGGTGAGGCATATTTGCCTTAGCTCGATTTGATCTTAAATATGGAATCTGACCCGAAGCTTATGTGCGCAGAAATCCAAGTTTTCCTATGTTGTGTTAATTCATCCAAGCAAACGCCGATCACTGCTAGTTCATGCTCAAGCCCTGATTAGCCTTCTTGATAGAATACTTAGGCGTTGGGTAGTCTGGTCACAAAGCAGACGAATAATTATTATTATGAAATTTGCTGAGTTGAAGCAAGGTGAGAAGTCTATTGTTGAATATGTTATGGAATTCGAAGCTTTGTCCAAGTATGGAGTGTCATTTATTAATACTCCGTTGAGGAAGAATGAAAAGATTATTACTAGTTTTGATGAGTATTTTGATGAGAAGCTTGTTGATCATATAAATGTCACATTCGAGAAGATAAGCTCGTAGGCATGAGAGCATGTTTTCGAAGAAAGGTAATGTCGTTGTTTATGGTAATTATAAAGAAGAAACAAAACCACAACAAGGTGATGTAAATAAGAATAAATGGAATGAAAAAAAAGAGGTAATGGGAAAGCATGGATGACCAAAAGAAGAGCAAAGGAGAGGTTGTTGGCTTTAATTTTTCATGAGAAAGGCCATTATTCTAAGGATTGCTGGTCTTCTAAGATTGAGAGGAAATGTTTCAACTATAATAAAATTGGACATTTGAAGAAGAATAGTCCAGAGTCGCCAAAAGATGAACATATTGTGAAAGCTTATGCAAGGATGCAATTCCTACTACTTAGAGCTCCTAGTGCTTTTGAGAAAGGGAAAATGGTAGTAGTGCAAGGTATGCTTTCCGTGGAAATATTTCTATTAGAGTTTTGCTTGATACTAGGGCATCGCATTATTTTATCAGTAGCTATCTAGTACGCAGATTAGTGTGCGAATCTGGGATTGTGGATAGACCTTTGGTTTTGACTTACTATATAGAAGCATCCACTAGTCTCTATATAATTTTTCGTGGTCTAGTTTTATCGAGCCATGATTTCTCTTTTGTATGTGATTGTTTTGTTTTGAACTTCACTGGATCCAGGATTATAGTGGGTATGGACTGGCCTAAAGGTATAGGGCTATTATGGATTGCGAGAAGCTCCATGTGACAATCGAGAATATGGAATGATGAGCGGTTGTGATACACTGCATATCGGAGGATGAGTTATTTGTTAGCTTTTAGTATTTGCTTGAGAATCCACATGATGGATTTTCATTTATCCCCATTACTAGAGCACATTCTGTATCTTTAATGAGGCCAGAGGATTGCCACCATAAAGGAAGATTGCATTTTAGATATTTTTTTAGTGGATGAAGCTAGAGCTATATTTATGTCTCTTAAATTGGTGACACCGAGAGAACATCGAGGTTGGAGGTGCAAGTTAATTATATATCGAGGAAATGAATCATTCGAAGGAGTGTATCTAAAATGGGTGCATTAGTTGTGTTTGCAACCAAGGCTGATGATTCTTTGAAATTGTGTATGGATTATCGTGAGCTAAATAAAGTGATTAAGTATCCTCTTCCACGGACTAATGACTTATTTGATCTGCTACACAAATCTAAAGTGTTTTACCAAATATATTTTGCTATATATGGGATTTCACTAGTTGAGAGTGGTAAAGGATAACATGCCACTGACTTCTTTTAGGACACCGTATGGATTGGCCAATCTGTCGGCATATTTTGTTGATCTTATGGATCGAGTTTTCAAAAATCATTGAATAAGTTTGTGATTGTTTTTGTGGATGATATTTTGATCTTCTCCATAATTGAGGAGGAACATAAGACACAGTTGAGGATTATGTTGGAGGTTCTAAGAAAAAATCATCTAAGAGCGAAGTTTCTAAATGACATTTTTGAAAGGGAAAAGCGATATTTTTAGGTCATGTCGTGTTTGGAAAAGAGATAGTTGTAGATCCTGCTATGGTAGCAATAATCTAGGATTGGAATCGATCTAAGAATGCAACAAATGTTAGGAGTTTTCTTGGTCTGGCTGGATACAACCAATGTGTTTTCAAGGATTTCTGGAAGGTAGTGGCACCGTTGGCCAGCCTAACAAATAAGAATTAGATATTCTTATGGGATGCTAAGTATAAGCTATGATTCTAAAGGAGATGTTGACAAGTGCTCTGGTGGTTGCTTATTTTGGGTAGAAATGAGGAGATGGTTGTTTATATCGATGCTTGTTGTGTTGGTTCAAGAGCAGTGCCAATGCAAAAAGGAAGAGTTGTTGCTTATGCCAATCGACAAACGAAGCCTCTGGTGAAGGAATTACCCTACTCATGATATAGAGTTAGCGGCAATAGTATTTTCTTTGAAAATATGGAGACACTGTCTATTGGGAGTGAGATTTGTGCTATTTACGAATCATAAGTTGTTAAAGTATCTTTTCTCCAGAAACGAAGTTAATCTTTGGCAGTAATAATTGTTGCAGTTATTCACACTGTATGATTTTGATATTCCTACACTTTAGGATAAGTAAATGTAGTCGCAGATGAATTGAGTAGAAGACTTGCTGGTTAAGGAGCTATATTCTTAGAGTGGAAGCAGCTGGAGTTCATAGTTGGATTTGATTTCATGATGCATCACAAGTTAAAGCCATAAATGTTACCAAGTTTATCTGTTACACCTACTCTCATAGAAAGGATTGGACCTAGTCAAAAGCAAGATGCAAAACTTGTAGGAGTTAAGGAATGAAAAAAGATGGGAGATAGTTATGAAGAAATGAAGCAATGTGATATCGACCAAGATGGTTTTCTTATAAGGACGAAAGATTGGTTGTTCTTAATATAAATGGATTAAAAGCTAAAGTTCTAAGAGAAAGCCATCAATTTGGATTAATCATTCATCCTGTAGGTCATAAGATGTGTAGTGATACGAAAAGAGTTAACTACTAATAAGGTATAAAGAGCGATGTTGAAAGAATCATCTTAAAATGAATGAATTGCCAATTGACTAAAGTTGAGTAGAAGAAACAAAATAAATTGCGACAACCATTAGAAGTTCCTACATGGAAATGAGAGCAACCATGGGTTATATTAATGGATTGCCTAGGATTAGGGAAGGATATGATAGTGTTTGGGTAGTTGTTGATCATCATACTGAAAGTGCAAGATTTAATCGTGTCAATTCGACCAGAACGACGCCCAAGTTGACCGAGTTGTATATGTTAGATGGGTAGTTCGATTCCACGAGCACCCAAGAGTATACTGAACGATAAGGAGCCTTTATTTACCAGTGGATTATGAAAGAGCCTGCAAAGAAGCATTATGGACTAAGCTACATATGAGTACGGCTTATCATCCCCAAACTAATGGGCAAGATGAAAGAGTGAACCAAGTATTGCAAGATCTTCTTTGGGCCTGTGTTCTGGATTTCATAGGATTATAGGAGACCATCTTTATTTAGTTGAGTTTGCCTACAATAATAGTTGTCAGTCGAGTATTAGCATGACACCGTATGAGGAATTATACGAAAAACCATGTAATGCACCCTCTTGTTGGCTGGAAAGAGAAGATCAATTAATGCTTGGGCCAGAGATGATAAGAGAAACAACATATAAGATAAAGGTCATTCGACAAGGAATGAAGGCAACATAGGATCGTTAGAATAGTTATGCAGATAAGAAAATAAATGATTTGGAATTCTTAGTTGGATACTTGGTATTTGTTAAGATTTCTCCTCTTAGGAATGTTGTTCAATTTAGAAGAAGAGGTAAGCTAGCTTTGAGATTAGTTAGACCATTTCTAATTGTGGAAAGAATCAAGAAGTTAGCTTATAGAGTAAAATTACCTTTGGTAGATGTGCACAATATTTCAAGTTCAATATCTACAGAAGTTTATACACGACTCAAGTATTGTAGTATCTCTAGATAAGATTGAAGAGTAGAGACAGATGTCTCAAGAACTTGTAAGCTGCTTCGAGACATTTGAAATGACATGGAATAACTTAAAAGGAAGATAGATATGTTGATTAAGGTATAATGGGGAAAAGATTAATGATATCGCACTTCATGTGCTATGTCACATATATTGTATCTTCTTGTGCCACTTTGTCTTTGTACTATTAGAATTTCGCATGTGAGGATAGGAGATTTCTTGCCATGGATGATTGGATGCCAGATCGGATGATAGAATGGTTGCTCGTGAATGGTGGGTATGCAGGGTACCTTGTTTTCTTATGACTATTTAAGTATTTCAGGGGTGAAAATTCCTAAATGGGGGAGAATGTAATGATCCATATTTTACATATTGGAAGATTGTAAAATAATTCAATTTAATTTATAAATAATCGTGCTATTTTAATATTTTTGGGATACGGTTCTTTAGGATATTGTGCATGGCATGAGTTTTTCTAAATCCTTTTGTAACAGTTATACCCCCTCGAGGATCTTATTTCGATCATAACTTTTAATATGATCCAAATTTGTTGCTCTAATATGTCTCATTGCTTTGGGACGATGGTTTACCATTCCGTGAGTGGTCACATTAAGAAAATGGATCAACAATTTAGGAGAAATTACAGTTTTAAGTTTTTAATACTGTTGGACAGAATTAGAGTAATGTTATGGGCCGAGATTAGCAAGCCCATTATTTCAGTTACCCTCAATTACAAATAAGCGCTTAAGAGTGATCTCTCTCATTCTCAAATTAGGTTTAGGCTATGATTTACCCTGGTTCATCCTAATTCTCTCAAATAAATTCTCAATTTTTACATCAAATCATCTCTAATCATTTTCTAGGGAAAGATCACTAACGGGTAGTTAGATGAAGATCTCATCATTTAAGGGTCGAATTCTGCAATTTTTTTCCTTACTTTCCAAGATAGATCTCTGTTAAAATTGATTGAGTTGTGAGATAAGGTGAGTAGTCATGATCTCTCATGTGTCAATATATTGGATCATATGTTGTCATTAGGCTTTTTTATCACTTATGTTTTAATTCAATCCTAAAATTTGATTACATATGTTAATATCAGATATAGAAACCCATAATATAAACCAGTTATAACATATGTTGATTTACTTATTAGATCCAATGTAATTAGTGAGTAATTATCCATGTTTATTGCTTGATGTATGATTGTGTTTGATTGATTCATGTTTGTATGTGTTTGTCTGTTTACATATAACTGAATTTCTATTAATTGTTATTTCAATGTTTGAACTTCTTGTTATTTTGATTTGTCTGTTATTGTATGCTTGAATTAGGATTTAGGCTGGATATCGAGGAATATTGGGTTCAAAGTTCATCGGATTCACATAAGACTTAGAGGATTGCCTTTGGAGAACGTTGGGAAGGCACGAAAATTTTTGTGGAAAAATTCATAAAGCATGTGGATTAGTATTCAGCATCGATACATAAGGAATGAATTGACACCAATCCATACAATGAGTTTGCTGGGAAGTACAACTTCTTGAGGAGGGTTTGGAGTGGATGCCACTGCGGAGATTTGATAATGATTGGATAGGCTATGTAGCAGATGAATGATGAACCATCTATGATATAAACAAAGGGTCAGATTTGATCTTAGAGGAAGACGACTTGATACAGGGAACTAAAGGGAAGTGTAGAGGTAATCCATTAGAGAATTAGCTATGGCTAAGTAAATGAATCGATGAAGAGTCATACGGTATGGATCGGTACCGATCCATCAAAATGGATCATATGGAGGTGCGATCCATGGCGGGCAGAGGATTCATAAGGAACTTATGGTTCATTGATTGCTTCTACAGTTGGGAAGATATAATCAATTGAAGTTGTGACTCTTCAGTTGTGAACTCAGATGGTGAGCGGTCAAAGGAACATGATAGGCAACTCGAGATGAAATGAGGCTACGGATAATAGATTGGTTTGAGTGAGACTCAGATCTAAAGATAAAGTTGCAGACGGTTCTTGTGCTTGGTAGGACCAAGGAATAATCGATAGCTCGTGAGACGACCCAAGCCCCCGTGCCACGGAAGCAAGGATAACCATTGAAGTATAACACATTAATCACATCAGCAGATTTTAGATAATAGCATAACACATAAAATCATAGAATAATTTACATCAACATAACAGTGGAATCATAAACGTCATCATCATCAGAGTTACACAGATATAGGATCCTACTTAGTACATAAAAAGAGTAATAAGTCTACATCGGAATCAAAGACACACATGCATAAGATAGTGCTTAAGGTCCAAAATAACTGATAAAAAGATAAGTCTTCATCTTCAGCTAAAAGAGCACTCAATGCTACAGTGCATATCCAAAATAAAGCCAGTTACCTATTTATATGGTTTCCCGTGTAAAAATAGGGGCACCCAAGTTTGCAAGGGAAAACAAACTACGAGTCAGTCATGGGACTGGTATGAGAAATCTTATTGTAACTTAACTTATTTAATAATAAGGCAAATCACAGGACCACGCCGCTAAAGCGGAATGGGTTTACTTTATTGGATTGCCAGTGCATAAAATAAAGTAAATCATTTAAACAATGCAATGCTTTTTAGAAAAATGATGTTGTTATAAGACTCAAGTCCCATCATACAATGCAACGCAAGCCGGAGGACAGAGTTTTACCTTATACTAGCAAAATATGCTTGATACGCATAAAACAAAAATCACTTGATATTATTATTAGTGTCTAGATGTTTCATAAACAATTTCAACATAAATGTATCAATCATAGATGACACAGGTACCATATACTATGTCACCATATAGGTTTACAATTAAAACCACGATGTCATATTGGAAATTGGATTTCCATCATGAGTCGAGGCAAAGGATCTTCCTCACTGATTTCGAGACACTCTAGCAAATACCTCAGGACTCGAACGTTGGCGAGCCCTTGGATCTTCAGGGCCTGTCCACACTTACTTTAGTGGATTGATAATTCCTGAACAATACGTTTCCCGGTCCTATCGGACCTCCAAAATAGTCAGTATGTCGACCAATCATATCCGAGGCTCCTCGCATCCATCATCCACATAAGTAAAAATGTCTGGGCTCTATACCATGACACCACTTCTAGCTAGAAAGAAACACATGCACTTCTTGCAGTCACTATCCCGTTTTTGACTAATACCGAGGTGAGAGGCTCGCGAATTAACACTATACACAAAGCTATGCTAATTAAAGCTGTGTTTTGATCATCATCTACAAGACTTTGCTTTTCAACAATAAGCCTTGATCATTTGCATCTTAGCATGCCACACTGACAATCCACGCCATACAACTGATGTCTATCAATATATGACCTCTAAGCTCATACATCTCAGAGAAGGGTGTTAAGAAAATGAATAAATTCACCGCCACCAAACATATATATATATTTAATAGAAATAAATCACCATAGAATGAAATCCAATGTCAGACACACGATCCATTTACAAGTTCATTATGGGTCTGAACGAAACCGGAGGCACCTTATTCCTCGTCTCATATGTCCAATACGGGAGAGAGTCCCTCGCATATCCGGACAATCAAAAAGTACGTCCGGATCACTACCACTGTAACCTCCTCAAGGGAGCTACCCATATCGAAGGCATTAGTAGTAAACCATCCGATGTGAAGATTGTCGGTCTTGCATCCTCTTCATTATCTTTGACTTTTAGTCGTCGTTTAATTGTTCGAAATGAGATTTAATTCGGCCTTTTCAAATAACTCTCGTGTATATATATATATATATATATATATATATATATATATATTAAATAAATTCTTTCCTTGGTTAAGTTAGTTGACATTCGTGATTCAGTTCATTTCTATAGCTTCATGTCAAATAAATCTAACCATCATTATTATTTATAAACCGAGTGAAACTGGTTTATTCCCATTCTAAATCATTTATAATATTTTAAAATGATCTAGCGCTATTTTTATTTATATAAAATAGTTCATTTTAGTCGAATGACGTTTCAGGTCATTCGACTACACTAGCGTTGTTTTCATTCATATTTGAATTAAACACTTCTAAAAATCTAACCATTGGATCTCAACGTATTCATTACCGTTGGAAAGATCGTTTCGAAATGAATACAACGGTTCTAATTTTAGGAAAATCCAATGGTTGGATCTCCCGGTACACTCGTTTAAAATTACGAGTCGAAAATGCGAACTACCACTACGCGATTCGTTTAATTTTAATTTATATTTTCATATAAAAATATAATTCGTTCGACGACTTCCAAATAATTTAATTCTTCAAATATTTGGCTAACGCTATTACATTTTGGAAAATTTCGCCATAACCTCCTTTGTTCGGACGACTCCGAAAAATCGGAAATGGCCTAAAAAGGCTCCAATAAATCATAGTACACCCATACAACATGTTTACACTGAGCGATATGTAAAAATAAATCATCCCAATGCCCCTGTGGGATTTAAAAATGATGTGATAATCCATTGTGACTTACATACAACCCAAGGGAGATGTGTAAAAATTATCATCCTGAGACACATAAGGGGGATTAAATCATGATCCATGTGTCAATCCAAACAAGAGTGACATGTGTATTTTTGTCCTCTCCTGACCTGTGTAGGGTTTGTTATTAAATCATGCAAATTTATTTATAAATTTGATTTAGTCCAAATCATGTAATATGGTCTTCTCTGATCAATATGCATATGTACCTGATCTCCAGTTATTGTTCTCATCGTATAGCATCAAATAAATAAATGCAATATGGTTCCCAACATATAAGCATCAAGCAGTTACATGCTTATATGGGTATGTCCAGATATGCTTACGTAACATAGTCTAACACCTGCTTTCTATCCTATGGTGTTGTTCAATTAATCCAGAAACCATCACTCGCATCCAACGTATACACAGTAGTCATAATTAAATAAATACTCAACTTCCAATGCCATTTGAGGCGTCTTCGGTGTCCATCCACATTGTATGTCATGCGAGTGTCACATATACATACAACGCTTCTAATGCAAACGATTTGTAAGTGGTTCAAGTGTTGAACTAACAAGTTTATCAATGCATGCATAATCAGTAAAGAATATCAATAAGCATGATTAAATATTTTTAATCGCAAACTACTAACCAAATAAAATTCACTTCGTTGTTTTGCAAATTTTATTTTGGCACACAAGTAAATATTTGCTTACATAACGATTAACAATAAGGGTTTTACATCGTTAGTCGTTTACTAGAATATTAATAATAAATGTTTATTAGTATTCCTGCATGTCAATTTTCCACATCGCATACATAAGCTAAAAAATATATTTTTAACGAACTAATAATTATTTCATTGCATGACAATTTTATACATCGCATATATAAGTTAAAAATTATAGTTTTAACAAACTAACAATTATTTCATTGCATGACAATTTATACATCGCATACATAAGCTAAAGATTATGTTTTAAGAGAACTAATAATTATTTCTTTAAATGACAATTTTATACATTGCTACATAAGCTAAAGATTATATTTTTAGCGAACTAATAATTATTTATTCACAAGACAATTTTATACATTGCTTACATAAGCCACAGATTATATTTTTAGTGAACTAATAATTATTTCTTTACAAGACAAATTTATACATTGCATATATAAGCTAAAAATTATATTTTTAACGAACTAATAATTATTTCTTTACATGACAATTTTATACATCGTTGTTTCAAAAAAAAAATCACCATTATAATGGCGCTATATTGTAGCACCAGAATAATGTCTATGCATTACCCCTCTCCTGACCTGGCTTGTGCCATAAACATCAATTTTATCCAATAATTCCTTAATAGGGTTGCCAAACGCATATTCAACAAATTTTCCACATCACATAAATAATTTTATCGCATACACAATTTCATCGCATACTCAATTTTTATTACTCCTTTTAATGTGAGTTTAGAATTCTTTCATTGAGTTCCACTCCGCCTAAATTTGTAGCTAGCTCCAAACTTCTTCCAGTCATCTCTAGAATGTAGTACACATTGTCACGATTCCAACGGTTCCTATTTCACTGGATTCAGATATCGTATGAGAAAGTTATGATATTATAAAGGTTAATTACATTATTAAGTTAATTAATAAATTAGTTAACTAAATTAGTTACCTCCTCCTCTTTGTTAATCACTCAGCCAATGTTCGAACCTAGTGTTCGATTCTAGGGTTGAATTTTGCGTGAAAACTAAGGTGCCAATTGACGATCGGACCCTACCACCTCCTGCGCCTCCGTTACCGCTGCCTGAGCCTTCCTATTCGACGAACTCGGTGGCCCCCTGCTTCCCATAATCTAGATCGAATGGCGGGACTTTGCACCCAAAATCCAAAAGAAATACTCAATCAGAAACAATCAACCCCATATAGGATTAAAACCCACAGGAATCTCTTCAATATTTATTTATAAAGTTTTTCGAAATAGCTACTGGATTGGAAAAAAAAGAGAAGAAAAATCGATGATCGTGGCCATTTATTTCGTTTGAGTGGCGACCGGTTTATTATGGAAAGTGAATGAGGGTTTTAGCATGATATTTTATTTTTATAAATACATATATATTATTTAATTCCTAAAAGTTAGATTTTTCATCTGAACTCCAAACGAATCCCGACGACTGTCGCCCCTAGCTAAATACCTCATTCCGGACATAATGGAATATGTTTCGTAAGCCCATTCAACTTTTTAGTCAGTTTTTCTCAAAATTAAAATATAAACTTATTATAACGTTAATTATTGAATTTGAACATATATTTTAATTTACCGGGGCCACATAATGACTCCAAAAATTATGAACTTTGGAATCCAGCAATGTTTTGACGATACAATCCTAATAAAATTAATTTCGTCCAATTTGGAGACCGTTAGAAAAATGGTCTTTTAACTAGCTTATTCAATTCAACTGAATTTAAAGAACGCGTTTAAATTTAATACTCTCACATATTAATTCCAAAAATTAAGAAATTTTAAACATGACAATAATTTGACATTTCGGATCCAGCAAAAGTGGTTTCATCGAAAATGGAGATCGTTTGCAAAATGGCTATTTTTAAGGGTTACGCGATGATTTAAAAATCGAATTTTTAAATTCTGACGTAATTTCTGATAAAATTATATTAAAAATAATTTTTAAATTGGTTTTGAATTTCCGGGTTGTTACAATCTCCCCCACTTAAAACTTTTCGTCCTCGAAAAGGAAACAATAGTAAAGTAGGAAACAAAACTGAAATACAATATATTATAAATGTACCTCTCACAAGAGCAAATCGGAGATGTCCACCCTGCACTTGGGTTAATCCTGTTTGATGTTATCTTTTGTTTCCCATGTACAGTCTCTAGGATCTCCGCTCCACTGCACCTTGACTAAATGCACCTTCTTGTTCCTTAGAACTCTGGTTTCTCTGCCAAGAATCTTTATCGACTCTTCTTGCACAGTCAAACTCGGAGTAATATCCAAATCTTGTTGCGATGCTTCTTCCACGATCAAGTTTGGATCATGTACATGCTTTTGAAGTTGGGAAATGTGAAACACGTCATGCACTTCGGACAACCAATCTGGCAACTGAACCCTGTAAGCAAGAGTTCCTATCCTCTCGAGTATAGGGAACGGACCAATAAATCTAGGTGTCAACTTCCCTATCTTCCCAAATCGAACCACTCCTCTTATCGGAGAAACTCTCAAATATACGTGATCACCAATAGAAAATGTCAAATCTCTTCTTCTAGAATCCGCATAACTCTTCTGTTGGCTCTGAGCTACTTGTAATGCTTCGTAATGAAATCCACTTTATCTGAAGCTTCTCGGATCATGTCAAGACCCAATACTAGTCGATTTCCTGGCTCTACCCAACATGCAGGAGATCTACATGGCCTACCGTACAATGCTTCAAATGGAGATAATTTCAAGCTCGCTTGATAACTGTTATTATATGAGAATTCAACCAAATGCAAGTGATCTTCCCAAGATCCTCCAAAATCAACAATACAAGCCCGCAATAGATCTTCTAATATACGATTCACCCTCCCAGTTTGGCCATCTATCTGAGAATGATATACGGTGCTAAGACTCAGCTTTGTTTCCAACTCTGCCTGAAATGCTTCACAGAACTTACAAGTGAAAATCGGATCCCTATCACTAATAATACTGCTGGGCACTCCATGTAATCTAACGATCTCTCTAAAATATATCTACACCAGACTCTGAGTTGTTCTAATCGACTTCACAGGAATAAAATGGGCACTCTTCGTGAAACGATCTACAATTACCCATATGTTGTCATTGCCTTTATTTGTTCTAGGCAAACCATTAGTGGAATCCATGGAAATTTGATCCCACTTCCAATCTTGAATCTCTAATGGTTGCAACAATCCTCCGAATTTCTGCTGATCACTCTTGACCTATTGACAAGTTGAGCACCTGCTAATATATATAGAAATGTCCCTTTTCATAGATCTCCACTAGAACGTGCGTTTGAGATTATGATACATCTTACTTACTCATGGATGAATACTAATCTTGGATTTGTGACATTCATCCATCACTTCTCTTCGAAGCGCAGGAATATTCGGAACACAAATTCGGCCTAAAAACCTCAGAACTCCCTTGCTATCTATCTGGAAACTCGTGGTTTTTCCTTCCTGAATTCTCCTGTTAATCCTCTGAACGAAATTATCATCCTTCTGAAGAACAACAATCTTATCTATCAATGAAGGCGTAATAATAAGATTAACGATGATTGCATTCTTCCTGCTAAGTGCATCCACTACAACATTGGCCTTCCCTAGGGTATACAAAATATCTAGATCGTACGCTGCAAGAAATTCTAACCAACGCTGCTGCCTCAAATTCAAATCTTTCTGGGTGAACAGATATTTCAACGACTTATGATCTATATATAATTCGGACTTCTCACCCAAAAGATAGTGCATCCATATATTCAAAGAAAACACCATGGATAACAGCTCAAGATCATGAGTAGCATATCTCTTCTCATGCGGCTACAACTGACGGCTAGCATAAGCAACTACTTGGCCTCTTTGCATTGATACTGCACCTACCCCTTCATAAGAAGCATTTATATGGATTGTTGAATTCTGATTTCCATCTATAATAGTCAATATTGGAGCAGTAGTCAGCCTTAATTTCAGCTCTTGGAAAGCTGCCTCACATTCAGTCGTCTAATTAAATCTTGCATGCTTCTTCGTAAGCTTCGTCAATGGACTGCATAGCTTCGAAAAATCCTTAATGAATTTCTGATAATAGCCTACCAATCTCAAAAAACTCCTGACTTCTGTGGGAGTGCTAGGTTGCTTCCAATCTCGAATGGATGTAATCTTGCCTATATCCATTGAAATTCCTTCCTTCGATACTACATGACCGAGGAACTTCCCTTCTACTTGCCAGAATATGCATTTAGAAAATTTGACTTTTAATACATTCTTTCTTAAAATTTACAAAACATGTTCCAAATGCTTCGCATGCTCGCTAGTTGACTTAGAGAAGATTAAAATATCATCAATGAAAACTAGCATGAATTTATTCAACACCTCGTGAAATACCAGATTCATTAAATCCACAAAATAAGCATGAGCATTACATAAGCTGAATGGCATTACTAACCACTCATAAAATAAGTCTAGACCTCTGAAAGTTGTCAAAGGAACACATTCTTTAGCAATCCGCAATTGATGGAAACCTGTAGCTAGGTCCATCCTCGAAAATACTTGCGCTCATTCAAGTGATCTAATACATCAACAATAAGCTTCGTTTTAACCTTAACAATTCTTTCGGCACATCTAACTTTGGCCTCATATTTCGTCAACCAATGCAGTCCAAGTACGATATCAAACTCGGAAAAATTCATGACGATCAAGTCAAAAGAAAACCCGATAACAAGAATAGAAGATAGGTACTCTACAATATAAACCGAGAAAATGGAACCTCGTATCGGATTATGAACACTAATTGATTCTTCTAGATTTCTCAATTTTAAATTTAACTTTTTAACCGTATTACTTGAAATGTAACTACGCGATACACCCGTATCAAATAATACTGTAACAGGAATATTTTTAACAGTAAGTGTACCTCCCAAAACATCTGGTCTACCTGCTCCTGCAGAAGAAGTTGGCGCATTCGCCCCATCATAAACATGAGCCACTTCGGACTTTTTCAACAATGGACAATTCTTGATAAGATGCCCCATCTTATGGAAATTGAAGCACTCTCTAGCATCACGAGGGTTCTAACTAGGGCCTGATTCATTTCTCTTTGGCTTCTTTGGAGCTTTACATTCACTAGACCAATGTCCGAACTGGTGGAAATTATAACATTTAGTCTTCGCTCACTTATCCTCTTGAGGCTTAGCCGCTTCAGTGTTGCTCGCTTCGGGCTTCTTACCAGAATACTTCCTTTTATTTCCAACTTGACTTCTTTCTCGGTCTTCTTGAGAATTTTTCTTATCGATACTCTCATACCTACAAGCCATTTCAACTACCTTGGCAAATATTGATAAATGAATTTCAATTTTTTTTATGTTTTATTTTTGTTTTTATTTTTTTGTTCAGGGACCCGTTGAGAAGGTAGAAGCACCTGCTGCAGCAGTAGCAGAACCTATGGAGTAAGAAACTAGGTCTACTTCACACATAATTCTTAATCTTTTAGTCAAATAAAATTTAAAGTTGGCTTTATATTTCAATTGTTTCTCAGAGCACTTGCAAAGAAGACAAAGAAGTAAGGAGATCTCCTTTTATGTTGAACAACTGGTCTAAGTTTCAGTTTTAGAATATATTTATGAGTCATGATTTTATTTATTTATTTAAATATCTGTACTCTTTATTGATATTATCATCACCTTGCCTGTTTTTAGTACTTGAGTTATATAAAATTAGATATGTAATTTTTATTTGTTTATGGTTTTGTGACTGTTAAAGGAGAGGTATGTTACATATATACAACTTGGGCGATGAGGTTCTGAGGTAATGGTGATGTTCTGGTTTTTGGCGATGAGGTGTGGAACTAGCAAATGCATTGATGATGTTCTGGTTTTTGGCTGTTGTGGACTGGTCTAAGACGACGGTATAAGTGGATTGTGGCATCGATGGTTGTCGTTGGTATCAAGTTGCATGGTGTATGCATGGGCAGTTTGGAGATAGTGTAGTGGTGTAGAAATTTTGCAACTTGTTTGATGTAGTTCACTGGGTACTATAGTTGAAGATGTCAGGGGGATTTTATATGTAGCAGGGTAGTGGAGTTTTTGTTAAATTGAAGTTTTTATTTGTAGGAGGGAAGTGAGTTTGTCACTGAGGTAATGGTGATGCACTATTGACAAAGGTAGTCATATGGTTTGTGTTGATGCATATGATGAAGTGGTAGGAAGGGAAGTGTGGATCTGCTGCTTATCTGATTGGTGGCAGGTCAAAGTTTTCAGGTTATGGTGGAAGATGAGGTTCTAGTTTGAGGAGTTTGGTGATGAGCTGTTCTTGCTGACATTAAGTGGTTGGCAGAAAGAAACTAAATATTAAAGAAAGGATAAATACACCCTGGCTTCAAACTAAATTTTATATTCAACATGAACAATGTTTGGGTACTTCTCATGTTTGACTTTCTTTCACCATTAACAGGTTATGATGAGCGCAGAATATATTTTTAAGGCGCAATGGCCAAGCTGGCACTGCAGCAGGTGATATAGCATTTTCTAAAGGAAAACATAGTTTGATTTCAGCTTTACAAAGCTACAGGCGCAAGCACTCTGACTAATCAATATCCTTTTGGAACTGTTTCAATTTTTTTTAGAAAACATCACATACAGCTTTGTTTTTGTTAGAAACAAGAATGATGAATGACTCAATTCATTTTGAACTGTGATAAAAAAATTAATTATGTTACATCACTAATGACTTTTCGAACAATATTTTTTTCAAACCACTAGTTACTTTGCTTATTTGTTGTATACAAATACAAAACAGAGCAACAATCAATTAACATCGAGTTTATCTTTAAAAAAGAAGACATCGGTCAATCCTCCAGGTATGTTGCACTATTTTTGTCTGCAAGCTAGTTTGTATTGAACTAATTTTGCATATTTATTATCAGGTATTCTTATCTTAGATCTCGCAGTTTTCACATTATTCAGGTGCACAGCTTACATTTACCTTCCGTGTTCAATTATTTCCTATTTTCGATATATACAGATGTCCAATGAAGGTTTCTTCCGGAATTGATACAACGAGTTTTGCGTTCAAATTCCTATCACTTAAATCAAGCAGGAGTCAGAATGTACTTGAACCAGATACTGGGAGTTTATTTCTATCTCTTGAATGAGCAGTCTGGCAGTAAAGTTACCATCTTGCACTACCAATATGATCAGGTATACTATTTGCCATGAAATGCTCATTACTCACTAGTTTTGTTTACGTTATTCAAATATCAATCAAGTTTAATGAGCAGATTAATGTAACATATGTTACCATGTAAGAAACATCACGCAGGTGTATTTCATTTTGACCTTGGGCAAAATAATTTATTGTATATATGCCTTAGTTCTGTTGAAGCTTCTTAAGTATAATTCCATATCCAGCTTTTAATAATACGAGCATATCGCCTTATTACGCTGTTTATAATTATTAGTTATTCTTAAGATGGGCTATCCTAAGGACAATTATTTTGGTTTGGAGATTTCGAAAGGCTGTTGAAGAGTACAACTACTTAAGTTGGATATGCTAAACTTCAGGGAGACACTCTTGACTACCTCGGCATTTCAGGACTCCACATTACTTGCAATCACACAGTTCAATTAGGCAATTGGGTAAGTATTATTATTATATATATTAACGTGTGTTCTCTTTCCTGTATCATAAGTACATATAACCTTGACATATTTTAATGTATAACTATGATTTGTAAATGTAGGAAGCAAGCACTTAAACGATTATTTGGCTATATGAGTGGGGATGAACAGTTTCTCATCGCCACATTTTTAAATAATTATATGCTCGATTTAGTGAAAGCTGGAAATGGGTGGCAGTTTCTTAAACGCTGTGTTGATTGTCTATCTCCCTCTTATGTCAAGGTATTCATATATATTCCCTTCTTTGTTCTTTTGTTCAAAAAAATCTCTTTTTTTGTATGTGTGGATGAACATTATTTTATATTTTAACCAGTCTTTTATTCGAACGATATCTAAAAACTGCAATGAGATGACGACGAACAAAGGAGGCAACGATCTACTTCAAAATATTTTGGATTATACTGATAGTTGTGATATGTAGTAGTTTATATAATCATTTTCGTGTATTTTTTTCTTGCTTATGTTATATGTGTGAGTCTGTATATGAGTTAATCGAGTGACAATGTAGTGAGGAATGTATGTAAATGTGAAATATACCAGTGAATGCACAACAGTGGAGTTCGAAACATTTGTACCATTTGAAATGTTGAAATAAAATATTTATTTGAATAAAATACTATGTTAAATAATATTTATTATAATATTATGATTTGACTAATAGTAGATGAGGTGTAATTACTTTGAGAAGTTGTAATTTTTTTAACTGCTAGAAACAGTTGTAAAAAAGGTTGACTTTGTTATGATTATTAGCCGTACTAGACATATTACAACTGTTTTTGGCAGTTATGAAAGGGTATTTTTTTGTTTTATTGGTACATGTGGCAACATCTGTACCGATATTGCCATAAGGTCGCAAAGGCGTTGCTTTTGACTCTAAGGTAACGCTGTAAAAGGCAACCCCAAAAAAGTGTAGCCACAGATCATTTTTTGCCTATAGTAACACTTTTTGGCACCCACTACGTCACTTCTCTGGGGTTGCCATAGGCCATCTATGGCGTAATGTATTCCTCGTCCCATATGTCCAGTACGGGAGAAGAGCCCTCGCATATCTGGACAATCAACAAGTACGTCCGGACCACTACCATTGTAACCTTCTCGAGGGAGCTACCCATATCAAAGGCATCAGTAGTAATCCATCTGATGTGAAGATTGCCGGTCTTGCACCGTCTTCATTATCTTTTACTTTTAGTCATTGTTTAATTATTTGAAATAAGATTTAACTCGGCCTTTTCAAATAATTCTTTTGTGTGTGTGTGTGTGTGTGTATATATATATATCAAATCAGTTATTTTCTTGGTTAAGTTAGTTGACATTTGTGATTCAATGCAATTCTATAGCTTCATGTCAAATCAATCTAACCATCACTATTATTTTATAAACCGAGTGAAATTGGTTTATTTCCATTCTAAATCGTTTATAATATTTTAAAATGATCTATCGCTATTTTTATTTATATAAAAATAGCTCATTTTAGTCGAACGACGTTTCAGGTCATTCGGTTGCACTGACGATGTTCTCTTTCAGATTTGAATTAACCATTTCTCAAAATCTAACCGTTGAATCTTAATATATTCATTACCGTTGGAAAGATCTTTTTGAAACGAATCCAGCGGTTTTAATTTTGGGAAAATCCGATGGTCGGATCTCCCGTTTAGAATTACAAGTCGAAAACGTGAACTACCGTTACGCGATTCGTTTAATTTTAATTTATATTTTCATATTAAAATATAATTAGTTCGACGACTTCCATACAATTTAATTCTTCAAATATTTAACTAATGCCATTAAATTTGAAAATTTTCGCCATAACCTTCTTTGTTCGGAGGACTCCGAAAAATCGGAAATGGCATAAAAAGGCTCCAATAAATCATAGTATATCCATACAACATGTGTATACTAAGAGATGTGTAAAAGTAAATCATCTAATGCTCATGTGGGATTTAAAAATCATGAGATAATCCATTGTGACTTACATACAACCCAAGGGAGATGTGTAAAAGTTATCATCCCAAGACTCATGTGGGGGATTAAATCATGATCCATGTTTCGTATCTATACAAGAGTGACGTGTGTATTTTTGTCCTCTCCTGACCTGTGTAGGGTTTGTTATTAAATCTTGCAAATTTATTTATAAGTTTGATTTAGTCCAAATCATGTCTTCTGCTCTTTTTTGATCAATATGCATGTATACCTAATCTCCAGTTATTGTTCTCGTCGTATAGCATCAAATAAACGAATGCAATACGGTTCACAACATATAAGCATCAAGCAACTACATGCTTATATGAGTATGTCCAAATATGCTTATGTAATATAGTCCAACACTTCTTTCTATCCTACGGTGTTGTTCAATTAATCCAGAAACTACCACTCGCATTCAATGCACACACAGTAGTCATAATTAAATAAATACTCAACATCCAATGTCATTTAAGGCGTCTTCGGTGTCCATCCACGTTGTATGTCATGCGAGTGTCACATATCCATACAACGCTTCTAATGCAAACAGTGGCATAGCCAGAAACTTCTACTGGCGGGGGCACAATCAAACAGACAACACATAGAACATAACGAACGTAGACTTTGAACCAAACCCCAAATTTTAGAAAATGCAAACACAAAAACTGAACAAATCACAGTCAACACCAAAAATAACAACACCAGAATCTTACCAATTAATCCCTCAGTAGTTGTAAACAATCTCGAACGAGGGCAGTAGAGATTCGAAAGGCAGATTGATTTCAAGCAAATTGGGGCATCGCGCGATACCTGATCTCGTAAATCATCAAAAGAAAACAGGAAAAGGAAGAAGTATAAGCAACAAATCTATGAAGTAAGGTACATGGAAAGAGCGGAGAGCTTCAACACTAACTCAGCATGATGAAACCAAGCTTGGAGAATGAAGAGAAAACTGAAAGAGCGGTAAAGGAGGGACTGGAGAAGAAAAAAAGAAGAAAAGAAGCAGTATAGAGAGAAGCTGAAGAAAAGAAGCGGTACAGGGAACAGAAGCAGTGCATATGTTTAATCAGTTTTTTTTTTTTTTTCCTAAATCCTGGGGAGGGCATGTGCCCTCCCCAGCCTCAACGTGGTTCCGCCACTGAATGCAAATGATTTATGAGTAGTTCAAGTGTTGAACTAACAAGGGTATCAATGTGTGCATAAGCAGTAAAGAATATCAATAAGCATGATTAAATATTTTAAATCGCACACTACTAACCAAATAACATTCACTTCGTTGTTTTGCAAATTTTATTTTGGCACACAAATAAATATTTGCTTACATAACGATTAACAATAAGGTTTTTACATCATTAGTCGCTTATTAGAATATTAAAAATAAATGTTTATTATTATTCCCCATTCATCGCATGTCAATTTTCCACATCGCATACATAAGCTAAAAAATATATTTTTAACGAACTAATAATTTGTCATTGTATGACAATTTTATACATCGCATACATAGGCTAAAAATTATATTTTTAACGAACTAATAATTATTTCATTGCATGACAATTTTATACATCGCATACATAAGCTAAAGATTATATTTTTAGCGAACTAATAATTGTTTCTTTACATGACAATTTTATACATTGCATACGTAAGCTAAAGATTATATTTTTAGAGAACTAATAATTATTTCTTTACATGACAATTTTATACATTTGCATACATAAGCTAAAGATTATATTTTTAGCGAGCTAATAATTATTTCTTTACATGATAATTTTATACTTGCATACATAAGCTAAAGATTATATTTTTAACGAACTAATAATTATTTCTTTACATGACAATTTTATACATCGTTGTTTTAAAAAAAAAATCGTCATTATAACGGCGCTATATTGTAGCACCGGAATAATGTCTATGCATTACCCATCTCCTGACCTGCTTGCGCTATACACATCAATTTTATCCAACAATTCCTTAATAGGGTTGCCAAACCCATATTCAACCAATTTTCCATATCACATAAACAATTTTATCGCATACACAATTTCATTGCATACTCAATTTTTATTACTCCTTTTTATGTGAGTTTAGAATTCTCACATTGAGTTCCATTCCGGCTAAATTCATAGCTAGCTCCAAACTTCTTCCAGTCAGCTTTAGAATGTAGTACACTTTGTCACGATTCCAATTGTTCCTGTTTCACTAGATTCTGACATCGTATGAGAAAGTTATGATATTATAAAGGTTAATTACATTATTAAATTTTAATTAACTAAATTAATTACCTCCTCCTCTTTGTTAATCACTCAGCCAACGTTCGAACCCACCGTTCGATTCTAGGGTTGAATTTTGCGTGGAAACTAAGGCGTCAGCTGACGATCGGACCCTGCCACCTCGTGCGCCTCCGTGATCACTGCCTGCGCCTCCCTCCTCGATGAACTCGGCGGCCCCCTGCTTCCCTTAATCTCGATCGAACGGCGGGACTTTGCACCCAAAGTCTAAACGAAATACTCAACCAAAAACGATCATCCCCGTAGAGGATTAAAGCCCACAGGAAGCTCTTCAATAATCGTTTATAAAGTTTTTCGAATTAGCTGCTAGATTGGAAGAAAAATCGGGAAGAAAAATCGACGATCGTGGCCATTTATTTCGTTTGAGCGGCGGCGGGTTTATTCTGGAAAGTGAATGAGGGTTTTAGCGTTATATTTTATTTATATATATTTATATTTTATATTATTTAATTCCTAAAAGTTAGATTTTTCATCCGAGCTCCAAACGAATCCCAACGACTGTCGCCCTAGCTAAACCCTCATTCCGGACACAATGAAATATGTTTCGTAAGCCCATTCGATTGTTCTAGTCAGTTTTTCTCAAAATTAAAATATAAATTTATTATAACGTTCATTATTGAATGCGAACGTACATTTTAATTTACCAAGGTCACATACTGACTCCAAAAATTATGAACTTTGGAATCCAGCTATGTTTTGACGATAATGTCCTAACAAAATTAATTTTATCCAATTTGGTGACCGTTTGAAAAATGACCTTTTAACTAGCTTATTCAATTCAACTGAATTTACAGACTGCATTTAATTTTACTACGCTCACATATTAATTTCAAAAATTAAATTTTTTTATATCCTGATAATAATTTGACATTCTGGATCCAACAAAAGTGGTTTCATCGAAAACAGAGGTCGTTTGCAAAATGACTATTTTTAAGGGCTATGCGATGATTTAAAAATCGAATTTTTAAATTCTGACGTAATTTCTGATAAAATTATATTAAAAATAATTTTTAAATTGGTTTTATATTTGCGGGTTGTTACAGCTCGATTTTGTTTGATGGATGTTATAATCATTATGGATACTCTCTCTTTTCTTTCTCTAAATAGGCTATCACATATAAGACATGGAAGTGAAGTGGGAGAGCTGAAAGATGATGCTTAAATTGTTCTTTCCTATTTTTTGCAGTATTTATCTTTGTTGTTATTTGAGTAGCATTACCTTTTTTTTATTTGCTAATTCTTTGATTGTAAGAACATGTCAAGTATAAGGATTAAACCTATTTAGATCATATTTTACAATAGTCTTTGTTGACACGCTTTTTGGTTAAAGCTGTCACACATCAAGTTCCTGATTAGCAATGTGCTCAAGCGTCAAGAACATCGTCAGGAAACACAGAGCAATTTGGTTGAAGTCGCATCGCAAACATAAAAAGGCCCGAAACTCATTTCAGATGACAACTTTTGGGCCCGAGAACGTCTGTCACAATGCTTTGCACTATAACTCTTGTAGTCGGCCGACGGCGAGCCGTCAGCGGGTCCGGGCGCAGGCTGATTCATTTGATTTCCTCTAAGTCGGAAGCTCGGATCCCTCAGTTCGAACCAATGAAAACTCGAATTCCCCCACTTCGTGTTCACAAACCTCGACTCCCTCAATAACAGGATTTCGGTCCTCATTTATATTACTCGTATCCCTCGGGGGGCACGAAATTTCGTTTCACCTAGAGGGGTATGAAATATTGCACCCCTTCAGGGGATAGGAAATTTCATACCCCCCGTAGGGGAATGAATTTCGTACCCCTCACCAGGGGATACGAATTTTCTTGTTTCTTGGCTCATTCAGGGGTCCGAAATTTTGGCTTGTAGTCCCCTTTTCCTATGTAATCTCACCTATCAATACCCCAAGCCTTGGCCTTCATTTGGATCTTTGTCCCTTGTTATTTTTGGACTTCGAGAGCTCCAAGAGCCTCATTAATTGCTGCTACCTTCTTCTCCATGACCGTTGGACATGGCATGGATAATTAAAATGTGACATATACGTTTTCCATCAACACTTGGACATTCATATGGATAATTACACTACTTTTGAGTTGTTTTGGACTTCTTGGACATTCGAGCTAAAATTGGACATAGTTGACCAAATCAACTCATCTCAAGGAGGAAGAAGAAGAACATTTTAGTCAAAGTTTAGAATTAATAAAGACATTGTTATTCTATTGTAATACTTTGTACTCGAATACTGTCTAAACTTGTACAAAGTTGTAATTGGATATCATATGATGAATGATCATTATAAAGTGGACGTAGGCATTAGTGTCGAAGCACTATAAAAAGTTGTGTTTTCCAGCATTTATTTTACTTTACCACTTATTTGGATTAATGTGTTGCTAACACATTTGCATACACACTGGTTGTTGACGTGCGACGATTTTCCACGTCAACAGCGTTGTTAATTGTCATTTATGGCTCACAACAGGCTAGTATCGGACTCAAAGTTTCAATAAAATAAACTGTTATATTGGCTAGGGCTGGCAAGTTTGTATTATCATAGTTATCATGTGTATACGCTTTGTGCTTAAGCCTCATGCTCTTTTTTTTAACCCGTTTTCCCAACAAAATAGAAAAATTCACACTATATGCAAATTAATATATTTTTTTTCTTTTTAGAAAATAAACCCCATATATTCAAAGCGGAATGCCATAACATGCGCTTGGTAAAATGAAACAGGTACAAAATGGGATCGACAAATTGAAACCTACGTGAATCTAATATTTCCACCATCCGACGCCTCTGTTCTTCAAAACTAGCACAATATTGTATGTTACTATAATGTATTTTTAACGGCTACTTCAGGTCCAAAGGGTAACTTAGGTAAGTATGTACATTTCCGTTTTACAGGCAAATTAAACAATAATATAGATTTAAATGTTTGGGATTATGAATAATAAAACTAGCTTACAAATTGTCCTTCCACGTTCATTGCATAAATTATGCATGCGAATGTAGCATAGGTTTGTGCACGTGCACAAAGGGTAGTAATAAGAAGTCCATTTTTACATTGGTTTGTTTATAAACTTGCATCATATTTTTCGGGGTAAGCATAGTTTCTTCTTGTGTAAACCTTCCTTAACCTTCATAAGTTTGCTACAATATACCGTATTTAGCGCATTATATACAACCAACAATTCATTCTGTTCACTGTGTTATCTCTCATCGTTAACAACTGAGCGAACGGAAAAAGCAACCCGCCGCAGTTTAAAATGAATATCATGTTACAATTTGCCGTCGCCGTCAAGGCTTTGCCGTTGTACCCATCCAACCCATGTTCAACGAATCAACCATCGTATTGTTTTCAACTAGCCACAACGAAGTGAACATACCACACATGTTGTTCCGTGACTTGTTTAGTAATTGAACAAATCACACATACTTAGTCCGTGGTTTGTTTAGTAACTGAAAGCTATTGGTGGTTGTGCCCTAACAAGATCCAAGTTAATTAAAGTTCTCAAACATTGTATGCTTTGACATTTCAACTTTCAACTAAATTACTTCTGTTTCATTAAGTGCGCACATAATCTTTTTGTAAAAAAAAAATTTGAACACTTACATAGAAACTCATCTTTCACCCCCCACTGTCATTACATAAAATATATATGTGCCCAAGGTAGAGGCATAAGTTTAGAACATCAGGATATTCCTACACAGACATATTCTTTAATATTGTTTCCACTCTCTATATTTCTCCTACAAACAAACAAGGGCTGATAACTGAACAAATATAAATCCTAAGACACTCATAACTCTAAAATCATGAAATAAAACATGTACGATTTGGCGGTAAAGGTGGACACTTCTTCTTTTTCTATGATTTCTTCAGTTAAGTTGCTCCTTGATAACCAGCTGAGTGAAGAAGAACAGCTTTGATGTCTTCTGGCGGTGTTGCTGGACCATCTTTTAATTGCTGCAACAAAAATAATTGACATTGAATTCAAAGAAATGCAAATCAAATCCGAAAGTGTTTCAAAAATCCTGTACTGGGTTTTCCTATAATTAAGCAACAGCTTAATTTCAGAAGAAAACGAACCTCAGCTCGAAAGACATCCAAAGCAAAGCCATTGAAACAGCTGATGACCGCCTGTTGGATATCAATACCAAGACCATCAAGTGCCCTCATTGTAGACAGCAAGAGACCGGGTCTTCGAGAACAGAACATATGAATGTTCACTGTATTCCCTTCCCTTATTCTCACTTCCACCTATTTGGTATAAACAGAAACGGGGAAAAACGTTATACTTTGCTTCAACAATACCGTAAATGAATGAATTCTAAGTTATACTTTAGGTAAGAACAGTACTGTCATGATTTGCACCATAACACAGAGAAATTTTTGCTTTACAATGACCTGACATCTCCTATACTCTAACCATGTCTACATGTGTTTATCAGATTATCCTTTCATTTGATAATTAATATATTATTCAAAAGGATAGATGTAAGATGGGTGGTTAGGATTAACTGGGAATTTGGAGCAAGGGAACACAATAAAAGATTAACCACCTTTTGCAAGCAGAAAGTTTGTTGAATTAAAACTTTAAAATGTAGATATCGAGTTATGTTACGTACATACATGTGTGTATGTGTATGTGTATATGTATATGTATGTATTTTTAAAAGTAGAGGAAAATGGAAAACGAACCCTTGGTTGACCGGTTGGGCTAGGCAAAGAACTAGGACAGAGCTCCTCTTTGACGCGAGAAGGCAGCGTAGGAATTGTTGGAGTCAAAGGATGAAAGCTCGACCCGGTTGGAGTTGGCAATTGAGAACTTGAAGGTGTAGATTCAAGTTCATTGTGAAGATCATTGATTCTCTGCAGTAGCTCCTTCAAATACTCGATAGCATCACCAAGAATGGAAGCTCTATCCATCTGCAGTAGCTCAAAACAAATACTTACTCAATTGAACAAATATGAAGGAAAGGAGGGGAAAAAAAACAAGCAATTTATGTGTCAACAGTGTGTATCATGTAGCATTGAAATAATAATTTTGACCCATTACTGTTCGAACTTTCAATTGCATGTGTGTTGTCTGAGTAACTGTTGTCCCTCTAGAGAATTACAATTTATTTTTCATGAAAAAACCATTGTTGCTTATGTCGCACAAACTTGTGGTTATTCTAGAACTCTTGTGTTGAAGAGACAAGTAATTATAGATGAAAAATAGATGATAGTTAAGATAACAATTAAATAGTAAATTTCATAATAAAATTACGTTATACCTTCTGACACTACAGTTATTTACAATCTTTGATAAGCCCACAAAAAGACATTGAAAAAGTCACCTAACATAGAATTACGCTAACCCTGAGTTTAGTAAAATGTAATTATAGAGAATAAAATTGAATTTTATAAAAGAAATGATGGTTATAAGAAGATTTGTTGGAATATAGATGAGTAGTGAGAAAATACAGCAACTTGAACCCAAATTATCAAGCAAAAAGACCGAATTTGAAAATGAAATTTGACAAATAATTACATTCGAACCCTTCTAGCATTTACAAATTTTTTAACCTGCTATATAGACACATGAGATGAAAATCTACATTGGTAATCCTTACCTGCCATATAAAGGGACCACAAACATGTCATAAATGTAAAGACCGTATCCATGGAAAATAATTACATAAAACAAAATTTGTATTTTATGTAGTCAAGGTCTATTTACGAAACCGTCCACGTGAATATTTATTGCATATAATACCCAAAGCTACTATTTTAAATATATATTTTCATATCAATGCAAAGGGAAAATTGTAAAGAGATCTAGTGGTTGTAGGCGCTTTTAAGCATCGCTCCTGTCTTAACATAATAATTTAAGCATAATTGGACAACCAATTCAAACAGCAAAGTCCATAAAATAAGTAAATATTTAAACAGATTTGATTTTTGATTGCACGCTTAAGCACAATTTCATCACACCTTGAAAGAAAGAAAAGAAAAAAAAAATACAGAAGAAACAACAATCGTTGATTGTATCTTTATTTTTGATATTTGTGCAAAAATTAATTAAAGAACGAAGGCCATAGAGAGTTCTCAAAGATCCAAGCACTAATACATGCACCAATTAAATCACTTGCTTATTAATTTTACTCCAGCTAAAAAAAATTCAAGTGTAAAAATTCAAATCTAAATCATGACATACCAAGTACCTAGCTTAATTGCAACCGGCGGATCAGATAAGTGTCAAGTTGTTTATCTCTAAAAATCTTGCCATCTACTTGAATACAAATTTCCCAATATCTTAAAATTACCTACTACCTTTACTCGCAGACAACCTCTTACACGATTCCAAATAGTATATGATTCTATGTTTAGTTTAGTTTTGGATTTATCTGAGCCAGTATTTTACTATTTCAAATTTTGATTGAAATTATACGTAACTGACTCTTCTTGTAATGTTCTCCTTGAGAATATTGACAAATTAATGGTCCAGGTATATGGTTGGAAGTAAGGAGAATTCCTAGATCCACTCTAGCATAAATCATTACTATTAAACTTCTTCTTTTTTTTTTTAAAAAAAAAAAAAACGTTTCTGTAATGTTAATAATGGCATTAAAAAAAGAACCAAATCAAACAGTAAAAAGCATTATCCAATCACAAAACGAAGCATAGAATAAATAGAAAAATAAAAAATTAAGCTCACCTTGCTAATTCTAGGAACAACAGACCGTAACATGTAAAGCCTATCGTTCAACTTCTTCCTCCTCCTCCTTTCCGCCATCAAATTTTTCGCAGGCAGCCCCTTCTTATTCTTGCCCCCCTTACTACTCTCACCACCACCCCCTCCGCCACTACTGCTGGTAACCTTACCTCCCTGATCACTCCCATTACCATTCATCATCCTATCCCCTGCCATAGCATGCACCACCTCATCCGAATCGTAGTTCAAACAGGAATTCCCATCCACGCTTCCATCCTGATCAAACAGCTTCTCGTAACCGCTCAACAAATCCACCCCACTGCTCCCTCCACCCGTCTTCCTCCTCTTCTCCTCCTCGAACCCGCCGAAAGCATTTGACCCCTGCCTCGCCAGCCTCTTCTGAAAGAGAGTCGGCTGGGCCCCCACCGGCGGACACACGTCCAGCGGCCGCAGGATCTTCGACGTGTTCACCAAATCGAAGGAATTCGCGACAGGGGCGAAGGAAGCGGCATTGCTGTTGAAAACAACGTTGTTGTTGGAACCAGAGGCGAAGCCGAAGAGATCGGGGAGAGGGAAGGAGGAATCGAAGGCGGAGGTGGTGGCGCCGAGGTGGAAAAGGGGGTGATGGTGGTTGTGAGCGGCGTTGTCGGAGAGGTACCAGGTGGGGTCCATGTCGAGGAGAGTAGGAGCAGCGGCGGCGGACGAAGGGCTCGGGGCGGCGGACCAGGCGGTGGCGTCGTCTGCGGCGGTGGCTGTTGTAAGGTCCTCCATCCAGGACGAGCTGTTGAGCCTGGAAAGCATTGTCGTTTGTAATATGTTTGCAATTGGAGTGTTGTAAACTATGGATTGTGATTTGTTTGGTAGCTTTTAAGGATAGAAATGGGAAGCAGAGTGAGAGAGGGAAGAAGACGTTAGGGGGGGTTTTTTGTTTTGGTGAAGGAGAGAGTGAGACAAAAGAAGAGTGGGCGGTTATGGATGCTTTTATAGACGTAATCATTATCTGCTTCCTTTTCTTTTCTTAAAACTTTTCACTCTGGTAACAACTGGCAGTTATTTAATTTTCGTTTTGCTTCGTTTTGTTCAAGGTAACTGACTGGTCAATTTGTTTCTACCTACCCCTACATCTTCTGTACTTCTGTTCATGAACGTAATGCGTGGATGATAATAACAAAATAACGTACTCTTTTCATTGCACTAATACATGTGCACAAGTTATCGTATTTTGAGTGTTCTTAATTACATATGAGGCATCCAACTTCGTGTATGATTAGAGGAAGGCTTGTTGACACATTTGTTTTAGAGAATCATTGGGCACACTTATGAGCTACGTTTCAAATATCATTTAAAAAAAAAAAAAAAAAAAAAATCAATCCACATAAAAAGGATCAGACTCGTAAAAGTTTCACTTATTTCGATGTTTATGGCTTATTTCAAATCATAATCCAATTATGCACGGTTTAAGTATTTATTTTAACCATTAAATTTAAATATTAAGCATATTATGTCATATATATATTGAAATAAATCCAAAATTTATGAATATAATCATCTATATACGGATTAACATCTGCAAATTTTATAGCATTTAAAATGATGTAGACAAAAATACAATAAAAAGTTTAAGGGTGCTCCAAAACAAACATGTCATATATGTGTGTGCACACACACGCATGAGAAGGATTTCAGAGCACCCTTATTCCGTAGCACCTCTATATTCCTTCAATATTAACCACTTATTTATAACTAAATAAGTTTGTGGAAGAAGAGAAGTTAGTGAAAGGAGTGATAATTAGGAAGTGTGGTGGAAAATCAGTGGGCTGTACGAGTGCTGCATTGTTTAACATCTTAGTTTTACCACACCTCTTTTATCCTCCATCATATCATGAACTACACAATGTCAGATGTAATAAAATTTTGTACATGTTCAATTAACATATGGATGATCATCTATACAAAATTTGGACCCACTTTGATATTTGTATCATTTTCAAACCTTAACACAATTGTTTACCATTCAAATATTTATTTGAACAGTTAAATATAAACATCAAAAATATTATGTTACAAATATCAAAATAAACTCAAATTTTATATAGATGATCTTCTATATATGGAATGAACATCTATAGAATTTTGTTATATTTGGGATGCTGCAGTGGATGATATAACATGGGAATTAAACGGGAGCTGCAAAACAGAGGTGTCATAGAACTATATATATATATATATATATATATATATATATATATATATATATATATATATGTGTGTGTGTGTGTGTGTGTGTTTATATATACATATATATTTTTAAATTGGGTTCTTTTATTACACGTAATAATATACACAAGCATACACGTATTTACAACACATGTATCCAAAACACACCACATCTTGCTCTCACATGCCCTCAAAACATCAACAATAACAACCGTTACCAGCCCATTGACTTGGAAAATAGAACTAAAAAAATTAATATAACCATTGCCCATTGGGGCAGCACAATGTGCCGTGGACCATGAGCAGTTACCCTTGCATCACGTCTTGCTGCGCTTCAGTCCATATTAGTCGAATCATATAACAAAATGTCACTACGCCATAGATTGCATACTGCAACACCAGAGAAGTGATGCATAAAGTGCCAAAAAGTATTGTTATAGGCAAAAAATGATATGTGGCAACACTTTCTTGGTGTTGCATTTTGCCGCATTGTTGTAGAGTCAAAGGCAACACATTTGCGAGCCTCTGACAACATCGGTATAGGTCACAGGTGTTGCCACATGTACCACTACAACAAAAAACAGCATTTCACAAATGGCAAAAATAGTTGTAATATGTCCGTGGCATGCACCACTAGTTATATTTGCAATCGTAATAAAGTCAACCTTTTTTACAACTGTTTCTCGTAGTTGTTAAATTTTGTTTTACAACTGCTAAAAGTAATTATACCTCAACTGCTATTAATCAAAATTTTCATAATATTATAATTATAACCGTTATTTCACTAATAACTAATATAATTACTCACATTAAGAAAAAAACAATTCAAGTTTACACCATTTGTGAATTAGTAACTTCATTACAGAAAATAGCTGAATTCATTACATATGTCAATAAACGTACATAAACTTATTAAATGAGGATTTTTCTACTTGATCTCATGACTACTTTACTTTCAGTTATTACACAACAGCACAACACAATAATCATAATAAATTTCTAATAAATAAACATGATCTAATCACTACACCATATTAGCGAATTTGGCACACAAGGATGCAGATATACAATTCAGCTATAAGCCGTATCAAATTTGACAGTGCTCAAATCCGTATCAAACTACATTTTGTGATCCGCACCACCCCAAACACCCTTAATCTGACCGTCCATCGATGAAGCCCCGGATCAGTACATTTGATACAGCTTTGGACCGCATGAAATGCATATCAAATTTTTCCCTCCTACTTCTACTCTGGCACAATCGAGTTTAGACACATCAGAACTTTCTGCCGAATTATTTCTTTTTTTATTTTGCAATGGCGACCGCCGAATACCCGAATTAGGGTTTTAGTACTGACCGACTTCCGTTGACAATAAGCCATGCACCGCAGTCCATGGGTTATCGCCAGCTCGCACTGCCTTCAGTTGACCGCGAAGCCTCAGTCCACCGCTATTCATCCTTCTCGTCGCCACTGGAGGTGAGCACTTGATCACGATTAAATTAAAATATGAATTGGGATTAAATTGGTTTTAATTTGAATTCGAATTGGGTTTAATTTGAATTTCCATGCCTTAACTCAAAAATATGAATGATAGATATTTGCATGTGCTTGTCTACCTAAAATTCATGCTACTATTGTGTTTAAATTGGGTATTATCCCCAGTTTTATAGTGCGGTAGTGTATTTGCTATCATTTACATATGATGTATTTGTCTACTTTGAATTTAGATACTTTTATTTGTGCTGCCCTGCTCATTTGTGTGTATTATTGCACCATGTACACTGATCCTTACTGATCTGAAGTGCATGTGTCATTTCTGACTTGTGCCAAAACAAATCATGTGGTATGATTTGAGAGCTAAAGCATACTAATTTTGTTGACTGAGCTGCATGTATTTGGTAATTGATATTGGGAAATTTGTATGATTGAGTAGAAATGTCGGTGATGGATGCATGAATGAAAATAGAATGGCATTTATAGGTTGAGATTTAGTCAATTTGTCTGGTGTTTCATGTGTGTCACACTGCGTGTGAATAAAGGCTCCACCTGAACTGCTTTTCCATTTATGACTTGCTGTGTTGAACCAGGTTGCTTTGTGCTCATGTATATGACATTATGTGCATCAAGTATGTGCATGTGCTTGTGCACTGATTTGTTGTTTTCATCCATGACCTGACTTTGTTCTTCTTGCTTGTATGTTGATGTTGTTGTGCAGAGTAGGTGTGTGTATTGTAATTGTATATTCTTCTGTTATCTTGTGCACTCAAGTCAGTACTTAGTCTTTCGGAAATATGTTCTTTTATGTGTAAATATGTGTGTTCTGACTCATTATTGTTCTAATGCAAATTAGGTTGCAAGTATAGACGAAGATGATGCATTCTGGTTAAGAATTTACCGGGTGATCCACCAGTGAAGCCTCACCAAGCTGAAGGCTTTAACTCTTTGGTTAAGAGTTACTAGGTGATTCAACAGGTGATTGCACTTTAGCTCATGACGCCGGTTCGAGTATTTATCCCAGCTTTTTCATTTAACTAAGCGCCAAGACTGGAAAAGGGGATAATATCAAGTGTCAAATGCCTTTTCCTAAGGTTTAGTAAAGCAGCATATGACACTTGATATATTATCCCCTTTGCTGGTGTTGGCGCTTAGTTAAATGCATAAGTTAGGATAAATACCCGAACCAGCTGTGTGAGCTAAAGTGCATCTACCTGGTGAATCACCCAGTAAATTCTTAACCAGAAAGTTACACCTTCAGCTTGGTAAATGCATTAGCTGCGGATCGAAGTGGTCGATCGCCGAAGTTGAAAAGCGAAGAGTGGTTGATCGCTGAAGTTTACGTTCTTTATTGTAATGTAATTATGAAACAGTATGTATCTTCTTTATTGTAATGAAACATTATGTATAATGTAATGAAACAACGTGTATCTTATTTATTGTAATGTAATCAAATAACATGTATCATTATATATTGTAACGTAATGAAATATTTCATACAATTGTTTTGTTTACTGTTACAATTGTGAATTAGTGTATCCTGTGTATAAATTTTATTATATATGTTGTGTTACAAATAATATGTGCTGCAGTTTCTGCTTATATATATATATATATATATATATATATATATATATATATATATATATAGACACACACACACATATAAGATACAGTTTATAGCCGTATCTACTAATACTTTATATACGACCAATAGCTGTATGTTATTATATTTGGACACGGTTTAGAGCCGTATCTAATAATTTAATGCTCCATTTTTTGATACGGCTTCTTACCGTGCTTAACTGTTTTAGATACGGCTAAAAACACAGCCTAATTAGCATATATGGTGTAGTGAATACTACTATACCAGCATTTCTTCTTCTGCTATACACGTCCAGGTCAAAAGAACTGCCCTTGAAGTATTCTAGGACACAATACAGTGCATATTTTGATATGGTAGTTATAGTTTATAAACATAATATCATTTTACTGATTATAAGTTACTAGTTACCTGCTACAAACTGCCCATTTGGGGATGCCATTCAATCGAGCATGGAGATCTTTGATTTTTGTATCCTTGGCCCTGTACAGAATAGGATAAAATCATAATAGGATAGAACTTGAAGAGAGAAGCTATGTAGTTACTATGGGTGTAAAAAGCACAGCTCCTAAGACCCTATACATTATCAAATTAGAGAGCAACTTGAATCAAAACTAGAAACTGAACTAGTTAGACGCAAATCTCCTGAACTTGATCATGTATTTCAATAAAAAAAATATCACGCACTTGCACTACAAACCATATCATGGTCCACTTCTTACACTCTGCATAAGCTTTTGTCTTCAATAAAAATTATCATTCTCACTACTTTCCTTTTCATCAACCCTGTAACAACCAACATATTTAACGATAATATATTTAAATATTTTATTTAAATATAACACCGTTAATTGATAATCAAATGTGCGTCCAAAAAGTCACATTTTGCATATGGATAAATTTGGACTTAAAACCACTTCCATTGAGTCCGGATCATCGTTTATAACCTTTTCGATTATAAGCATCGATATATTTCGAGCCTGTGAAAATTGGGACTTTGGTTCGGTCTTGGTTTAGCTAACCTAGCCTACCTTATAACCCCCACCTAGCTCTCTCCTCCTTCATTCATTCTCACTTCAACAAAGAAATAGGAAATGGCAGAGGAAAGGGAAATTAAAATTCCCTAAGCTCTAGCTTAATTTTGGAGCTCCAATTCTTGTTGAAATCAAGTGCAAATCCAAGGAGCAGCATAGGTAAGCCTCCTCTTCATCTTCTCCAACTTTACTACTCTTTAATTTCTGAAATTTCCTAAACCTAATTCCTAGGAAATCCATTTATATGAGTTTAGGTTGGAGATTAGCAAGCTATATTGGAGGAGAGGTTGTTTTGCTTAGCTTTGGATTGATTTCTTGCCTCTAGCAAGCAAAGGTGAGTTCTTTATGAACTTACATCTATGCCACAAGTCATTGGCTTGTAAAAGTGTAATCTAGTGTTCATTTGAGTTTGCATATGCTAGTAAATTGGTTAGGTTAGTGTAACTTAGCCGATTTCATGCGTTTATGTTCCATTGAATTGAAATTATAGCTAGGAATTGTTCATACGACTAATTCATATGCTATGAGATGATTTGGTGATATTGTGAAGTTCCATTTTCGCCTTGGCAAAGTTCTAAGTCTTCAAAAGTCACTTGAATCATACTTGATTTCTTTGGTTAGAAAATTTGTCTATTTTGGAACTTAATCAAAGCCATTTCAATTTCATGTATATACGTTTATGCATGTGAATTTTATGTTCTTGAGTTGTTTCGACGAGCTTATGAGGCCTTATTATCATCTAGATCAAGTCCATAGCCTCCTGGGTTCGTTGATATACGAATTGGCAAAAAAATTCCAAATTGATCAGCTGTGCAGTTGACCAGTCGACCGGTCCTGCTACCTGAATATTTTCGGGATAAGTTGACCAGTTGACTGGTCAAAAATGGACTGACCGACTGGTCCTGCTGTTTTTCTACAATAGACCGGTCTACTGTATAGGTTGTTTCAGGCTCTTTCCCGACCGAGTTTTGGGTCATTTGGCCTTTTTTTGTGACTTTTCAGTTTCTCTGATTCATATATTTCAACAGCTTAATTTTGGGCTTTGATGGACTTTCGATTGATTCTTGGTGAACGAATTTATATTCGATAGTCCTGAGATTTAATTTACGTTATTATAATGTGAATTCTTTTATCGATCGTCATTTCGATTGCTATTTCACGAGATTTACCACTTTCGAAATTATATAAAAAGGGTTTCTAAATTATTAGTAGATACCAAAACTTTTACTAAATGGTTTTTAATTCTACTTCATTATATGAAGTTATTTTCCAAATTTTCTTGTTATCTACTAGTATATGATTTCATAAACCTTTTTCTCGTTCGTATAAGAAATCTAATTAAACGCCTTAGTAAAAACAAGGACTATAAACCTTGTGTTTGCTTCGACGATTAATTCTTGGACTCGTTCGATTGAACACCGTGGCAATGATTGTTTCGTATTTCTAGTGGAATATACAACTTGTTCATAAATATTCTAGTAAAGCAAGTGGTTACAGCACATGAGCTTAACTCTTATATTTACTAGCTTGGCGTAGTTACACTATATTTGATCTTCGGATCAATCCGACCTTCGGGTCACTTTGATGAACTTCTGATCATCCTGAGGAACTTCGGCTCATCTTGAGAGTCTTCGGACTAATTGAGGAACTTCGGTTCCATTTTATCGTAGGAACTTTGGTTCCGATGGATCTTGGGATCATTTCGACCTTCAGGTCATTCTGATGATTTCCAGATCATCCTGAGGAACTTCAATTCATTTGATTATATCGATAATTTACGTATCATCCTGAGGAACTTCGGCTCATTTGATTTTATCGATGATCTTCGGATCATCTTAAGGAACTTCGGTTCATTTGAGTTTTATCGATATTATGTTATCGATCTGAGTTATCATGTTGATTTGATGGGTGACATCATTTCTCATGAATATCCATGTGTTGTTATTATATTTTTTGTTTCATGTAGTCTTGATGGGTGACATCATTTCTTGTGAATAGTTATATCTTTAGAGTGTGATAATATTTTATAGCATCGAGATTTCTATGAGATATATTGTAAACATTTTATCGAGCCTTCCCATTCTTCATGTGAATATTATTGTTTATGCATATATGTCATTTTCTGTTTATATCTCTATTTCTATCTCAGTTTATTCTGATGAGTACAGATAGACTGATCCGTTTATTGTTTATTTTCTTATAAATAATACTCGAGTCAGACTAAGGTATTACAGGTACATCTCATGACTTCTAGCGGGGACCATTCTTGGATTTTGATATCTACATTCGAGTTGTAGTTATTGATTTTTATATGTATATGAGATAGTGACATCTTTATATGCATATTCTTTTGGCTAGAGCTTGTACCTATTCTTTGATTGTATAGTGGATCGACTATGACCACTATATTTGTATTTATACTCTTGTGATATTATTCATATCTATTCCGCCTTAGTGATATGAATATCTATGTCCGACTCTGATTTTATTGTTATGTATTCTATATTGCTTTCTGAATTATATATAGCCACTGTGCAGTAGATTTGAACTTGATTTAGATATGTTGGATTTCTTTATGTGATTTAAAAAGTTAGACCACATTATCCGACATATTTAACACTCATTCAAAGCTAATATACTGTTGGTAGCTCCTCAACGGCCTTATTATTTGGGTTAGTTGACTCCATTGCTTACAATGACCTTGGCTAACGCCAATATAGAGGTGGGGCGTTACACTTGGTATCAGAGCCGAGTTCAGAACAATATAAGATATTATGGCGAGGATCATTCTTCTAAGTTTCTTAGGAAATCATGTTTAGGATTTTATTCGAGTCTTAGGACCCGTCATATCCTATCTTATATCTTGATCCTTTGTTTGACCAATCAATGTTATTTGAATTTAACCTTTTTCCTCTTCTCTCTTTTGAAGGAGAAGAATGGTTAGGAACATACTTCGTTTCTTTAGTTACTCTTACTCATTGGTAGTTAGATGTTATAATTAAATTTCATTTCTCATATCTATTGCTATCGAGATGTCTTTAGCTTTCTTTATGTAGTAATTTAGTAATCTTTTTAGCATCATTTAGTTACTTGTTGCATACAAGTAAGTCTTGCTTTTTAAGTTAAATAAGGAGTTTAATTAAACGTTTTGGTAAAAACAAAGGGTCGAGACTCTTGCGTTTAATACGGCGGTTAATTTCTGTACTTAGACGATTGAAATTTTTTGTGTCCTAGTTAGACACTTAAGTCTTAGCTAAGCAATGAGTTCGCACTTCTTGAGTTATCAGCTCATTTTTATGAAGTGACAATTTATTGTTCTTACTGACCTCTTAGGAACTTTCCAATTGGACTTGATTCGGAGGTGTATCTGCAGGTGCATTCCCGATTTGTACGAGTTCATTATTTTGGTTTTTGGTTCGTCTGACGTGTTTACAGGCTTGTCGACTTACCACTTTCCGTGGTTCATTTGATATGTTTATAAGCTCATCGAATTCCCTCAATTGCGGATTCATCTGATGTGTTTATAGGCTCATCGATGATCCAACTTTCCCTTTTTTTTAGCAGTTCATCTGATTGTTTACAAGCTCATCGATGATATGAACTTGATTGAAACACCCCACCTCCGTTAAGGTCACTCACAAAGGGAATGCCTTAATTTTGGTGGAGGTATATAGGTAAAAGTCAAAGATAAAAACATAAGACAGATATAAACACATATGTATAAGCAGCGGAAACAACAGACTTTTATTTCATAAAATACGTGTTTACACAAACATTTCCATAATTGTCTCCAAACACTCTTGATTTCATAACTTAAACGTGTTTACACAAACGTGTTTACACATATGTATAAGCAGTCGAATACACTATCAACCATAATATTGTCTTGATTTCATAACTTAAAGAAGCATAAAAACATAAGTAAATTGCATAAGTCCCCATAGTTGCTATCCAAAGCCATAGTTCAAAACGAAAGAGATCCAAGCAATACATTCTCTCTCTTCAAGCTGGATGTGAAACTGGTCAAGCTGCGGTATTCCCTCCCTGCGGACCTGGGGAGGGGCGGGGGAGGGGGGAAACGAAAGAAAAGAAGACGAAAGAAAAGAAGACGAAAGAAAAGTAGAGTCAGACATAAAGCCTGAGTAAGTATAGGACTATTCAGTCTATGAATAAGAAAAAGAGCATGATAAGTACAAACTGGAAATGGGAAAGCACCATAAACTAAGTTAAGTTGTCCAAAGTCGAATACACTATCGTACCCCAATTAATCTCTGCACCCCCTATAAACTAGTTCCCAACTGGCACCCCACAATCAGGGTGAAGTGATCCTTTTTAATGATCGGCTCCTACTCGCATAGTTACATGTGTCTTACGGACCCCGATGTTGTAGCTACCTATGTTGGTCCCACCATGGGGTGTATCAAGTCCCATGGTGGTGGCCCGACACAGTTCTAGAATTCACAGGTATACTACTGGTGCCCAGTGCCTAATTTTTCTGCACCGGAGTGTGTGCACGCCCGCACCCCGTTAGAACTTACACTGCTGCACCACCGCCGTCTATTTGACCTCTTACAGTCAGCCCAGTAATCGTGCCCCACCCTGCCTAGTTCAGGGTATCCTGATACACCTTGTAGGGTTACTGCTGAAAAGGGTCCCCCGCTACTAGGTTTTCTATTCCTAGCCAACATGCTAAGTTGGTTAAGTGTTCTGTATAAACCTAACCCCCAACCAGTCTGTATAGTTTAGCATGTTGTATTTGATTAAGTATTAATTCAATTTACTTAATCCTATCAATCCTGACTTAGCCTTAATTGTCTTATTAAAGCCCCAACCACTCACGTTAGACAGGTATTGTTGTGACTGCCTGTTGCCGGTTGGGTCCGGGCAGTCTTACGTCACAACTCAGTCTAACCTCGGGTCTTTATTTGGCTCAATGCTTAACCACCCACATTGGATAGGTATTGTTGTGACTACTGGAAAGCCGGGCGGGTCCGGGCGGGTTTATGTCACAACGCAATCCAACCTCGGGTTAAGCATGTCGTATTTTTTAAGTTTACATATTTTGTCTCTTTTTCTTTTATATGTAAATATTTGCGGCCCATTATTCAAATTCATTATTCTTGGGTATAATAATTTATACCATTTAAAATGTCATGAATCGTTGGCATGTGCCAAACATGCCAACACATATACTTTAATTAACCCCAACGTATTCCCCCGTTTGTACGTAATAATATAACATATGTTGGGCTTCAACATTTTAGCCCAACTCAGCGACATAAAAAGGGGAGGCTTAGAACATGACATATATATTCTAAGTAACCTCAAAAATGGGTGTTTAAACGCATGAACTTGCAACATAGCGATCTAATTAACATAAATTAGGCACTTGTGAACTTGCATTGCAATAGCATATAATCTTGACATAAAACATACCTAAACATGAATCATGGTTTTAATCTAATCATGTAAACTTTTATTTAAAGTATGAATCTAACTTAATTATGTTCCACATATATTATCATATGTTTTTTAACAACAACCTAAGCCTAAAACATATTTTGTTTGGGCATAAAGTTAAACATAAACTAGTCATGTTCATAAAGTCAACACAAGTTCACAAAGATGCTTACTTTTGTCACTAATACAAGAGTATGGTTTTCACTTGAATCATGATGCTTATTCCTACATAAATTCATATGAATCATAATACCCAATTGGATCCAACTACACTAAAAATGATCATAAAAATATACATAGAAGGATCAGAAATCATGTTGGCATAATAGTGAATCATATACTTGCATAAGTCTTAACTTGGTTGCAACGAAATATATATAACTTCTCATTAACCACAACGTATCAAATTTCCAACATGAGTTATATACTTGTATCGCAACTATTCAATAGATCCAATATCATGTTAATTACACTACCACATCCCAAATCCATTCATAGCAAATCATAGCAACATACAATTATGAATTAACATCATTATAATTAAAGTACAATCCCATTTCTTATTCTACACAGATCAAGTCTCAATTATTCATTCACATCGGAATAACACTCTACTTACAACGTATGACGAATCTTGTATTCAGGACTCTGAATTCTGAATTTGGTGATGCTATCCTTTGTTGTAGGCGTTGTTTTGATTTAATTGTCGTGGCTTTAAGCTTTTGAATCAACTCCTAATCGTCTCTCGATTTGACGGCTACTCCTAGTCTTTCTTCAGCAGCATGACAGCTCCATACTCATTTTATTTGTGTGAATTAGGTGGAGTCTTAGGTCCTTTTTATAGAGTTTGTGAATTGATTAGAGCCGTCGATGGAGCCAAGATTAATATAAGCTGCTCGTTTTAAAGAGAAACCAATCAAGAGTTGACACATAAGCCCTAGTGACAAGACCAAGTCCAGGAATTCGGCCAAGCACAGACCAGGCCAGCCAGGAGGGGCTGGGTTCGACCTGGCTCAAGGGCCAGGTCGACTACCCAGTCGACACCCAGGTCGACTACCCAGTCGACCTGGGTACCCCAGGTCGACTACCCAGTCGACCTGGGTCTTGGGCAGGAAAATTCCCGCCAGCCCAATCTGGGTCCGATTTTGAGTTTGAATTCGTTTTTCTGAACTGTTTCTGCCTATTTGAATTTTAAACTGAATTCTGAAACTTCCGGAGGTCATATCTCCCTCATACGGAGTCCGTTTTACGCAAACTCGGACTCTATCTCAAGCAGAATTCCGAGACGAACGAAACGGCGTATCCCGTTTCCCTTAATTCTTTGATTTGAAATTAATTATAATTTAATTTGTTCATCTTACAGTTACCGGAAAATTCGGGGTGTTACATTCTCCCCTCCTTAAAGGATTTCGTCCCCGAAATCTTCAAGTCTTGGAGAATGTATATCCTAACATCCAAACGTCCATCTACTCATCCATCAAACACGAGCGTCCATTGTCCTTAAAAGACTTCTAATGCTTCATGATCATATGCGAAGTGTGTGTACATGTACTTATCTAATGCAAAATCAGTCGGTCTACTGATTCAGTTGACCTCCTTAATGCAAATTATGTAAGTGTCATGAATCCATTATGTATGCAAACCTTCCTATTCATGATTCTACTTGAGTGCACAATCATTCATATAAATGCAACATCCATATGACAACACCTTAAACTTCAACCACATAAGAATGTAAATACATATATGCATATGCAATATGAAGTGATTGAGCCGATATAAAACCTAGATTGTGTGTGTATATGCAACCACGAGCAACCACTAGCAATCACTTGCAACCACTTGCAACCATCATCCATAACATGTTTCAATTACATGTTTTCATCCAAAGGGTTTCTACCTAAAAGATAAGGTCGAGGAGATATACCCTAAAAGATAGATAAAAGCACAACTTAAGGAAAAAGAAAGATCAAAGATGTACCCTCAAAAAGAAAAGGGTAGGCTGCGCGTATTTTGTCCTCAGTTTCCCAAGTCACGTCTTCCTCGGCGTCGCTCCACTGAACTTTGATGAGCTTGACTTTGCGGTTGCGTAGCTTTTTCACTTCCGTTCCTAAGATGCGGGTTGGAACTTTCCTCACGGTTGCTTCGCGTTCCACTTCAGCTTCTTCAAGGATGTTTGGCTCTACCACTTCAGCAGATTCATGTAGACATTTTCGGAGGTGCGAAACATGAAAGACGTTGTGAACTCCAGCTAGTTTTTCAGGTAGCTCTAATCTATAGGCCATTTTCCCAATTTTCTCGATAATAGGAAACGGCCCTACGAAACTGGTGCTAGCTTCCCTGTGGTTCCAAAACGAACGACATTCCTTAGAGGAGATACCTTAAGGAAAACTGTGTCCCCAACCTCAAACTCAAGGTCAGTCCTTCTCTTGTCCGCGTAGGATTTTTGTCTATCTTGGGCTGTCTTCATCCTCCTTCGTATCAAGTCTACTTTTTCTGAAGTCTCTTTGATCATATCTGGTCCAAGTATGAGCTTGTCAGTAGACTACCACCAACAAGTGGGTGATCGACACGGTCTTCCGTATAAGGCTTCGAAGGGTGCCATCCCGATGGTGGTTTGGTAGTTGTTGTTGTAGGCAAATTCCACCAAAGGAAGATGGTCTTCCCACGTCCCTCCGAAGTCAAGGACGGACAGTCTTAAAAGGTCCTCCAAAACTCTGTTCACCCTTTCCGTCTGGCCGTCGGTTTGGGGGTGATAGGCTGTACTCAAGCATAACTGTGTGCCTACCGCTTCTTGCAGACTCCGCTAAAACTCACTTGTGAAGATAGGATCTCGGTCGCTAACAATGCTGGATGGTATTCCATGAAGTCGAACAATTTCCTTGAGATAAAGAGATGCTAGAGATGAGGCAGTCCTTCTACTCTTAACAGGTAAAAAGTGGGCGTTTTTAGTAAGCCTATCCACTATTACCCAAATGCTAGTGTTCCCTCTTCTAGACCTAGGCATCCCATCAATGAAGTCCATTGAAATGCTATCCCATTTCCACTATGGAACCTCTAGAGGATGGAGCAGACCACCAGGTTTATTCTGTTCCGCCTTAACCTGTTGGCAAATCATACACTTAGGAACGAAATCTGCCACGTCCTTCTTCATGCCGCTCCAAAAGAAAGTTCTCTTTATGTCCTTGTACATTTTATCTCTTCCTGGATGTATTGTCATCTTGGAGTGATGTGCTTCCTCGAGAACCGTCTTTACTAAATCTCTTGTCCGTGGGACGCATAGTCTTCCGTCTCGCCTTAGCCAACCCTTATCGTCGATGGAGTATCTGTTGAGGTGACTTGAAGTCTCACCCCTAATTAGCCTATCAATCGTCTCCACAAGCTGAGGGTCCTCGCGTTGTGCTGTCCCTATTGAGTTCAAAAGAGTAGGGCGCACCTCAAGAGATGCTAATAAACCCGGTACGAAATCAGAGGAGGGCCTAAAGTTAAAACTGGCTATATACTCTAGGCTTTGCCTTTCAACAAACAGCGGGCTTAATGTTAGCTTCTTTCTGCTCAAAGCATCTGCGACTACGTTACCTTTGCCCGGTGTAACACCCCACATCTGTTAAGGTCACTCACAAAGGGAATGCCTTAACTTCAATGGAGTATTATGGGTACTGGAACAGAAATATTACAAGATAGACATATATAAAACAGCGGAAAATAAAGTGGAAGTACTTCAAATCATTTATTAAATATAAATGTTTACAAGAAAAGCCCATCAACTTCCAATACCCAATTTCATAGTTAAAATATCTGTCTTGCTCAAAAACAAAGAAGCATAAAAACAAACTGCAGTATTCCCCAATAAAGAAAAGCAAGCCATAGCCAAGAGAAATCCAAGCCATACATGAAAGAGCCTTGGAGCTTGGTAAGATCCGAACTAAGCTGTATTCCCACCCTGTGAACCTGGGGGGGGGGGGAACGGAAGAAAAAGAGGCGAAACAAAACGGGTCAGTCATAAAGACTGAGTAAGTCCTAGTGACTTTCAGCATAAAAATAGGTAAAGATAACATGGCATGAATAAACTGAAAGTAAACATAAGCATGGTGACAAGGTAGGCAAGATAAACTAAGATATTAAGATAAACTATGATAACAAGATAAACTAAGGTAACAAGATAAACTTCGGGCACGATGAAACAAGTATAACATCCCATAATTCCTATCAAGTATCCCACCGCATGGTTTCTATCAAGAATAACATCGCAAGGTTTCTAAGCTTTACCATTAAAACGATATCTATTTGCTCTGCACCACCTAACTAGCATTCTCATAAGTTTCTTACATGGAATGATCTGTACTCCTACTAGTATCCCAACTAGTGTCCTGCGTAACAAGGATCCGTACCCCCTACTAGTGTCCCGTGTTATATAATAATTACAACGTGATCCCAATCCCTGCAATTATGGTGGCCTTCAGGTGTACATCGATTTTGAGGATTCCACCTCGATCACCCCAATGGCCATGTATATATTCGATGCACCCTTACTACCTTATCGATCGGCTCCCTACTTGACCTAGTTCTCGTTTGTGTCACGCGGCCCCCTACTTGTAGATACCTGTGCTGGTCCCATCATGGGGTGTATCAAGTCCCATGGTGGCAACCCTGACATAATCAAGATGCACAGCTTTATACCTACTGATGCCCAGTGGCTAAATTTTCTGCGCCGAAGTGTGTGCACGCCCGCACTCTGTTAGAACCTGCACTGCTGCACCAACCGCCGTTAATTTGACCCCTTATAATCAGCCCAATAATCGTGCCCCACCCTGCCTAGCTCATGGTTCCGTTGATACCTAATGTGGGTTACTGCTGAAATGGGTCCCCGTTACCAGGTTTTTCTAATGGTTAAGTCTGTGGGCCTATATTCTCTGATATTACCCACCAACCCTGATGTGTACTTAACCCCGCTACTGATTCAAGCATGTGTATTTAATGGTTAAGTGTATGTGTGCCTATATTTATTAATATTACCCACCAACCCGATATGTACTTAACCCTCCTACTCGTTATGTTACCATGGTTAAGTGTTTACCTTAGTTAACTTAACCTTTCTCGCTTATTATGTTTGATCGGTTAAGTGTGGTTTATTAACTTAACCCCGTTCGTCTATCTGGTTACATTGGTTAAGGATTTTCTTGTTAACTTAACCCCGTGTGTTACTTAACCCTACCACGCATCACATCAGATTGGTTAAGTGCATGTTAACTTAACCCCATCCACTAGTCATATTATAATGGTTAACTGTTATCAACTTATTCAAGTTAACTTAGCCCACCCGCTTGTCCTGTTATGTTGGTTAAGTGTTACTACTTAACCACAACCACTTGTCTAATTAACCCATTGTATTAGTTAAGTGTTCTCATTAACTTAACCTCACTCTCTAGTCCAGTTTAATCATGTTATAATAGTTAAACATTTGCTTAACCTTACCTACTCCCGTAGTCAACATATTAAATTGGTTAAGTGTCCAGATTATCCTAACCCTACCCGCCAATTTAGTTAACATGTTGAAATTGGTTAAGTGTTCTACTTAACTTAACCCTACCAACCCTTGCTCAGCTCTAGTTGTCTTATTAGGGCACCAACCTCTCACATTAGACAGATATTGTTGTGGCTGCCGGTGTGCCGGTCGGGTCCGGGCAGTCTTACGCCACAACTCAGTCTAACCTCGGGTCTTTATTGGGCCTAATGCTTAGCCTCCCACATTGGATAGGTATTGCTGTGATTACTGTACAGCCGGGCGGGTCCGGGCAGGTTTACATCACAACTCAATCCAATCTCGTGCTAAGCATATTCGTATTTTCCAATTTACATTAATTATGTAAATTATTCAAATTCATATTACTGCCCAATTTGTTTCCAATCAATCTCATTAAATTAGGTATATAATTAATACCATATTATGCCATAATTCTAATTTACATTTTAATTATGTAAATTGTTCAAATTCAGATTTAATGCCCAATTTATTTCCAATCAATCTCATTAAATTAGGTATATAATTAATACCATTTTATGCCATAAATCACTTATGTGATAAATGACCAATTTATGGCAAGTTTTCCTATAATTAATCATTTTAACCCACCATTACCCCGTCTAATATTAGGCTATTTATCTTAGCCTAATTTATGTTCGTATGATTTTTGAGTATAAAGTTTAGGCTAAAAACTTAGCCTAATTTAATGTACACAAATACACAATCATAAACATGACAAAGGTATAATTTTGACATTGATGGCATAATTAATGTGAACATAATGGGGGTGAACTTGCAAAATGACATCATGAACATTACAGGGATGAACCTGCAAAATGACATCATGAACATTACAGGGGTGAACTTGCAAAATGACATCATGAACATTACAGGGGTGAACTTGCAAAATAACCATTATGAACATTATAGTGTCATAAGTGTGAACTCGCAATTATAAGCTAATTCAACATATATGTGTATTTTTAACATAGGCCATATTAACATACATACATGAGAATTAGCAATATGAACTAATCAATATACATATGTTAATTTGCAACATAGGCAAATCAACATACACATGCGTTACTTGGCAACATAGATTAAATTAACATACTCACAAGCCAGTCACAAATATATGATAAGTGTGGCATAGGTTTTTCTTATACATAAACATGTAGATTTGACCATTTGTCGCATGAATCTACAACATAAACTTGCATAATAAACTTATCAATAATTCCCAATTAAACATGATAATAGAATCAAATCACTGACATATTATACAACATGACAAACATTGTACTCAATAATTCCCAATCCAACATGATAATAGAATCAAATCACTGGCATAATATTATACAACATAACCAAACATAATAAGCATCGTACTATTTTCATTTGACCGCAAAACATGATTTTAATCTTAATTCACATTCCGCAAATATAGCTAAACTTACATCAATTTCACTTTATTTCATCGCCATATTATAATTAAATATTTAAATCTGAAAATAACTAGAACTTACAGAGAACGGCTAATGAATTAGGGAGTGAATTTGTCATAGAAAGTTGCAGTGTCATTGATCTATCCTCTTGAATTTGTTGTAGAAGCATTGATCTTTGATTTGATTTGGTTTTGAACGCTTAAGCTTTAATTTGGAGACGGCGGCCATGGCTCAAGAGAGATTCCAGTAGCATTTAGGTTTCATATGAATTTGTGTGAGTTAGGCTAGGTCTAGGTGTTATTTTATAGATGTAGCACTTCATTTCAGCCATCGGATTAACCCTAAAACCCATCCGGACCATCAAAACTCGTCCCGGGCCTCAAAAATGGGTTCAAGACCACCCCAGGCCGACGAGGTCGACCTGTATAGAGGGGGGGTCGACACTACAGTCGACCTGGGGGGGGGGGCAGGTTGACTATAGTGTCGACACTATGGTCGACCTGGGGTCAGTCTGCCAGAAAGTCTGCTAAAATCTTGTTTTGGCCATATCTTGGTCATACGGACTCCGATTTTCGAAAACTCGGACTCTATTTCGCGTATTTTTCCGAGAGGAATGCAATGGTGATGTCCATTTTACCTATTTCCTGATTCTTGAATTAGTTATCCTTATTTTACTATCTTTTCCGTTACATACATCGTTATCGAACTAATTTTTCTTCTCTTCCATGTATTAATTAATTCTCCTTATGCATCACCATTATTTACCTATCATAAGCATATTTTCATATATTTTATTTCATTTTTAATTATATTGAAAAAAAAATACGGGGTGTTACACCCGGAGTGTAGGAGATCTCGAAATCGTACGAGGAAAGAAACTTCATCCACCTTTGTTGCCTCAAGTTAAGGTCCTTCTGCGAGAAAAGATATTTCAACGATTTATGGTCAGTGTAAAGTTCGAACTTCTCACCTAGGAGATAATGTTGCCAAGACTTAAGTGCAAAGACGATGGCGGCTAACTCAAGATCGTGGGTCGGGTAGTTCTTTTCATGAACTTTCAATTGCCTTCCACCATAAGCTACTACCCTCCCTTCTTGCATCAAGACAGCGCCTAGCCCTGTCCCACATGCATCTGTATAAACTGTGAACATCTTGCTTCCGTCTGGCAGAGTCAGGACTGGGGCTGTTGTAAGAGCCCTTTTTAGGCGTTGGAAAGCCAACTCGCAATCCAAGTCCCAATTGAACACTAGATTCTTCTTTGTCAGCCTTGTGAGTGGAGTTGAGATTTTCGCAAAATCCCTTATGAATTTTCGGTAGAAACCTGCTAGTTCTAGAAAACTTCGGACCTCAGTTGCATTCCTTGGTGTCTTCCAATCCTGTACCGCTACTACCTCAGCAGGGTCCACAACTAACCCTTCTTTGGATACTACATGCCCAAGAAACCTTACTTCCTCTCTCCAAAAGTGGCACTTGGAGAATTTGGCTTTTAGCTGATGGACTCGCAGAGTTTCCATGATTTCCCTTAGGTGCTGAGCATGTTCTTCACTCTTTGAGAAGATCAAGATATCGTCTACAAAGACTACCACGAACTTGTTGAGGAATTCTCTGAACACCCTACTCATCAGGTCCACGAAGTAAGCGGGTGCGTTTGTCAAGCCGAAAGGCATGACAAGCCATTCAAAGAAGCCGTCTGGGGTTCTGAATGTTGTCTTATCGATGCTATCTTTAGCCACCCTTAGCTGATGAAATCCGGTCGCCAGATCGAGTTGGGAGAAAACTGACGCTCCTATAAGCTGATCAAACAGATCGTCAATTCTGGGGAGAGGGTGCCTATTCTTTTTCGTTAGCTTGTTGAGCTCCCTATAGTCAACACATAGATGGAGTGAACCATCCGCCTTTGTAGCGAACACCACTGGAGCGCCCCATTCTGAAATGCTCTTTCTAATGAACCCCTTCTCTAGAAGCTCTTTAACCTGTTTACTGAGCTCTTTCCTTTCCCGTGGAGCCATGTGTCTAACGGGCAACGCAACGGGCTTTGCATTATCTACAAGATATATGCGGAAGTCTATCTCCCGCTTCGGAGGTAAGCCCTTCACCTCTTCGAAGACGTCCGGATATTCACGGACCACTCTAATCGATTGCAAACTCTCAACAAAAGCATCTAGCGATTCAAGATAACTAAGCATAACCACATACGAGGGATTACAAGTAATTTCCAGAGTGTTACCGAGTTGGGTCAGAAGCCTAACCACCCTTTTCTCACAATCAAGGATGGCACCATTACTGGATAGCCAATCCATGCCCAAAATCAAACCTTATCCCGAGAAGCCCAAAACAAAGGCACTACATCTAAATTCTACGCTTAGAATAGAAATTTTCAATCCCACACAGATCATAGACAAATGAGCTGGGCCCCCGATTGGATTTGAAACAATTAAGGGGTCCTCTACCATACTAGTTTCTAGGTGCAGAGATTCTACTAAAGCAGATGAAATAAAGGAGTGTGATGCGCCAGAATCAAATAAAGTGCGAACTGGGTGATCATAAAGATAAACTACACTTTCTACAGTATTTATACCTCGCTGTTGCAGAGGCGGTGCTTCTAGCGCATGAACCTGTGCCCCTGAGGTGGATCCAGCCTTCTTCCCCTGCCCTCGCTTCTTTGGGCAATCCTTAGCCATGTGGCCTGTCTCACCACAAGAAAACACCCACCATTCAACTTGGCCTTCTTCTTCCGGCAGTCTTTCACTAAGTGCCCCACTTTGCCACAGAAATTACACTTCCTCTTCTCTTGGGACTTGTTGTCTTTCCCGCCCTTCTTAAAGTCTGTCTTCTTAGGCTATAAACCTTCTTTCTTCCCTTGAGACCCTTCTGCCTTTGTCTCCTTCTTGCCCTTATCCTCTTCGTTCAGCAATGCCATTTGCACCAACCTTTCATACGTAGCTCCCATAGGTATACGGGTCATGGCCAAACTGTGTAATGGCTCATTCAATCCTTTGACAAAGCGGAGAGCCTTCTTATGTGGAGTGTTGACTAGGTCCAGTCCGAACCTAGCCAGTTGATCGAACTGATTAACGTACTCTTTGACTGTCATATTCCCTTGCTTAAGAAATAAGAATTTTTCCAATTGTAGGCTCCTTTCAGCTTCTGAGAGAAATTTAGCCTCAAACCTCGCCCTAAAGTCCTCCCATGTTTCCACTGGTCTTTCTGTATTGGTAACTTCCCACCAGTAGGAAGCCTCGCCTTTAAGTAGCCACACTGCCAGTTGTACCTTCTGCCTATCTTCTACCTCAAAGATGACGAATAAGTCCTTGGTTTCCTTCAGCCAGTTCCTGGCTGCCACGAAGGACTCGGTTCCATGAAAGTCCTTCCCTCCCATAGTTTTGAAATCTTTACATGTCTTAGCTAAAGCATTACCACACGGAGGAGGTGGAGGAGGAGGTGCTGCTGAAGCTGGGGGAGGAGGATGATTTTCTGCAGCTGGGGGAGGAGGAATAGCAGGACCTGGCTGATTGGCCCTTGCTTCTAAGAATCGTCTGAACCAACCAGGTATTGGTACACCTTCTGGCAAGTTAAGTTCTGCGGACATGCTGAAACAAAAAGGACAGATTCAAAATGAAGGATAAAAGATAGTACCTATGGCTTCGGGGGACTATGCCTTTTTTTAAAATAAAATAACATTTTATCTTTAAAAATGCTTCTTTAAATTTTCTTTTGAAAATAAATTTTCAAAACTTTTTATCTGATCTGGTTAACCTTGCTCTGATACCAAGTGAAACACCCCACCTCCGTTAAGTTCACTCACAAAGGGAATGCCGTAATTTTGGTGGAGGTTTATAGGTAAAAGTCAAAGATAAAAACATAAGACAGATATAAACACATATGTATAAGCAGCGGAAACAACAGACTTTTATTTCATAAAATACGTGTTTACACAAACATTTCCATAATTGTCTCCAAACACTCTTCTAATTATTACAACCATAACACTGTCTTGATTTCATAACTTAAAGAAGCACAAAAACATAAGTAAACTGCATAAGTCCCCATAGTTGCTATCCAAAGCCATAGTTCAAAACGAAAGAGATCCAATCAATACATTCTCTCTCTTCAAGTTGGATGTGAAACTGGTCAAGCTGCGGTATTCCCTCCCTGCGGACCTAGGGGGGGGGGGGGAACGAAAGAAAAGAAGACGAAAGAAAAGTAGAGTCAGACATAAAGCCTGAGTAAGTCTAGGACTATTCAGTCTATGAATAAGAAAAAGAGCATGATAAGTACAAACTGGAAATGGGAAAGCACCATAAACTAAGTTAAGTTGTCTAGAGTCGAATACACTATTGTACCCCATATTAATCTCTGCACCCCCTATAAACTAGTTCCCAACTGGCACCCCCACAATCAGGGTGAAGTGATCCTTTTTAATGATCGGCTCCTACTCGCATAGTTACATGTGTCTTACGGCCCCCGATGTTGTAGCTACCTATGCTGGTCCCACCATGGGGTGTATCAAGTCCCATGGTGGTGGCCCGACACAGTTCTAGAATGCACAGGTATACTACTGGTGCCCAGTGCCTAATTTTTCTGCGCCGGAGTGTGTGTACGCCCGCACCCCGTTAGAACCTACAGTGCTGCACCACTGCCGTATATTTGACCTCTTACAGTCAGCCCAGTAATCGTGCCCCACCCTGCCTAGTTCAGGGTATCCTGATACACCTTGTAGGGTTACTACTGAAAAGGGTGCCCCGCTACTAGGTTTTCTATTTCTAGCCAACATGCTAAGTTGGTTAAGTGTTCTGTATAAACCTAACCCCCAATCAGTCTGTATAGTTTAGCATGTTGTATTTGATTAAGTATTAATTCAATTTACTTAATCCTATCAATCCTGACTTAGCCTTAATTGTCTTATTAAAGCCCCAACCACTCACATTAGATAGGTATTGTTGTGACTGCCTGTTGCCGGTTGGGTCCGGGCAGTCTTACGTCACAACTCAGTCTAACCTCGGGTCTTTATTGGGCTCAATGCTTAACCAACCACGTTGGATAGGTATTGTTGTGACTACTGGACATTCGGGCGGGTCCGGGCAGGTTTATGTCACAACGCAATCCAACCTCGGGTTAAGCATGTCGTATTTTCTAAGTTTACATATTTTGTCTCTTTTTCTTTTATATGTAAATATTTGCGGCCCATTATTCAAATTCATTATTCTTGGGTATAATAATTTATACCATTTAAAATGTCATGAATCGTTGGCATTTGCCAAACATGCCAACACATATACTTTAATTAACCCCAACGTATTCCCCCATTTGTACGTAATAATATAACATATGTTGGGCTTCAACATTTTAGCCCAACTTAGCCACATAAAAAGGGGAGGCTTAGAACATGATATATATATTCTAAGTAACATCAAAAAGGGGTGTGTAAACGCATGAACTTGCAACATAGCGATCTAATTAACATAAATTAGGCACTTGTGAACTTGCATTGTAATAGCATATAATCTTGACATAAAACATACCTAAACATGAATCATGGTTTTAATCTAATCATGTACACTTTTATTTAAAGTATGAATCTAACTTAATTATGTGCCACATATATTATCATATGTTTTTTAACAATAACCTAAGCCTAAATCATATTTTGTTTGGGCACAAAGTTAAACATAAACTAGTCATGCTCATAAAGTCAACACAAGTTCACAAAGATGCGTACTTTTGTCACTAATACAAGAGTATGGTTTTCACTTGAATCATGATGCCTATTCCTACATAAATTCAAATGAATCAAAATACCCAATTGGATCCAACTACACTAAAAATGATCATAAAAATATACGTAGAAGGATCAGAAATCATGTTGGCATAATAGTGAATCATATACTTGCATAAGTCTTAACTTGGTTGCAACGAAATATATATAACTTCTCATTAACCACAACGTATCAAATTTCCAACATGAGTTATATACTTGTATCGCAACTATTCAATAGATCCAGTATTATGTTAATTACACTACCACATCCCAAATCCATTCATAGCAAATCATAGCAACATACAATTATGAATTAACATCATTATAATTAAAGTACAATCCCATTTCTTATTCTACACAGATCAAGTCTCGATTATTCATTCACATCGGAATAGCACTCTACTTACAACGTATGACGAATCTTGTATTCAGGACTCTGAATTCTGAATTTGGTGATGCTATCCTTTGTTGTAGGCGTTGTTTTGATTTAATTGTCGTGGCTTTAAGCTTTTGAATCAACTTCTAATCGTCTCTCGATTTGACGACTACTCCTAGTCTTTCTTCAGCAGCATGACAGCTCCATACTCATTTTATTTGTGTGAATTAGTTGGAGTCTTAGGTCCTTTTTATAGAGTTTGTGAATTGATTAGAGCCGTCGATGGAGCCAAGATTAATATAAGCTGCTCGTTTTAAAGAGAAACCAATCAAGAGTTGACACATAAGCCCTAGTGACAAGACCAAGTCCAGAAATTCGGCCAAGCACAGACCAGGCCAGCCAAGAGGGGCTGGGTTCAACCTGGCTCAGGGGCTAGGTCGACTACCCAGTCGACACCCAGGTCGACTACCCAGTCGACCTGGGTCTTGGGCGGGAAAATTCCCGCCCAGCCCAATCTGGGTCCGATTTTGAGTTTGAATTCATTTTTCTAAACTGTTTCTGCCTGTTTGAATTTTAAACTGAATTCTGAAACTTCCGGAGGTCATATCTCCCTCATACGGAGTCCGTTTTACGCAAACTCGGACTCTATCTCAAGCAGAATTCCGAGACGAACGAAATGGCGTATCCCGTTTCCCTTAATTCTTTGATTTTAAATTAATTATACTTTAATTTGTTCATCTTACAATTACCGGAAAATTCGGGGTGTTACATTGATGGTATGTATGACGTGTTTACAGGCTCCTCGACTAACCAATTTCTGCGGTTCATTTTATGTGTTTATAGGCTCATCGACATCTCATTATTGCGGATTCATCTGATGTGTTTACTGGCTCATCGAAGATCCAAACTTGTCGGTTTGTCTGATGTGTTTACAAGCTCGTAGACTGTAACACCTTGTAATTTTAACAATACTAAAGAGGGTAAATTAAGGAATAATTAATTTAATATTCAGAATTAAGAGAAACGGACTGCGCCATGGCATCCGTCTTGAAATTCTGGTCAAGATAGACATTTGGTTTGTGTAAACGGACACCGTATGAAGAAGTTATGAGGGTTTGAAGTTTGTATACGTGTATAAGGATTATATATATATTCAAAACGTCAGAAAACATTTCAAAATTTGAAAAGAAAAGATGCAGCGGGAACAAAATTCGAAAAGAAAAGAGGCAGCAGAATTCCCACTCTAGGGAGTCGACCCATCAAGAGGGGTGTCGACGCCGGGGTCGACCCCTCAAGAGGGGGTGTCGACACCTGGGTCGACACCCCTAAGGTTGAGGTGGCAGTCGATTTGTGAGGGCTGGCAGCTATATATACGGCTTCATTTTCTCGTTTTCTCACACTGAAAACCAGTGGAGGCCAAATGCTGTCGGTACCTGGTCTGAATCAAAACTCTTATTCTTTTACAATCAAAGTTATAGATTCTAGTGTAGATCTGTTCTTCTTCTATTTTCTTAATCCAAACGCTCTGAGTTTCACGTTACTTTTAGATTTAAATGATTAGAAGTAAAATGATATGACTATAGTTTGGATCCATTCCTGTGACTGGATTATACCAGATCTATTGTAAATTACGAGTCAATGACATTCCAAATTAGTTTTGACTTGAATCTCAATCCTTATCATATCGGATCTATTGTAACTTTTGAATCTATGACATTCGGGCATAACTATGATGTAGATCCTAAAACCTTTATTATGTTAGATCTAATTTTTTATTTTTAGATCTCGCTTATTATTTAGATCACTTTGTGCTTATCATATTAGATCTGAACCAGTTGGACATCTAAATTGTTATTTAGATCTTATCATACTCATTATGACATCCTTAATATGATGAAACCAGTTTTATTGTCACAAGTTCACTAGATCTATTCTTATATGTCCACCTTATCACTATGTCGGTATATGCTTATTCCAGTTACATTAGAATAACCACTTTGCCATCTTCCCATCACCTTTCCCTTTTTATTGTTTATGGCCAGGATACTTTCTAGTCTAGCCATTCTGTCAAATATATGTGAATGCGTTAGTTAGGGAATGGGGGAAAATCTTAAAATTGGCCTAACTTAAATAATGTTTATAAACATGAATTTGGACATATAATTCACTATGAACATAATTGGGGAAGAATGGGCATGAAACCAATAACCTATAATGACATTGGAAAAATTAGGTAATAATGACATGCCTAGGATGCAGTAATTAGAAACTGTAATTACACTTATGACATGAGGTTAGATTGCATTTGCAGTGGAAGTCTGCCCGGAACCGATCGGCATATCCAGCGACCACAAGTATTGAATCTAATGTGAGAGGCCTAAGCGCACAAATACGATACATGGTAAGACACGAGGTTAAGCTCTATTTGTGGAATAAGTCTGCCCGGACCCACCCGTCATGTCCAGCATCCATAAATGGTAGGCTTATGTGGGAGGTCTAGCACACCATTTAACCATAAATGAAAATATTGTAATAAATTGGAATATTTAACCTAGTTGAATCCATAAGGATTGTATGAATATGAACTTGAATAGGGGTTAAGTAAACTTGTTTGGATAGTGGGTGGGTTAGGTGAATTGGAAGGGGTGGGTAATATTCATATATAGGCCCACAAACTTAACCTGTGGAGGTTATGTAATTAAAGGCACCAATAGGCATACATAACCCGAGGTAATCCTAGTAGGGATACAAGACAAGGGGGAGAGCTAGTATCATTTGTGTGGGGACCAATTTCAGTTAGTAACCCATATAACGGTATCAAACGAGTACTCTGTCCTAGGTCGGAGTGGGGCACGCTTACTGGGCTGATTGTGAGAGATCCAAACGTGGGGGACGGTGTCATGACGGCACGTTCCATTGGGGTCATGTGGCTGCATGGATTCTCTTTCCCAGGAAAATAGGACGTTGTGACATCAGTAGATATGGTTGTGCGCATCAACACGAAGGGTTGCCACTTTAGGGAAGTGATACCCCCACCGTGGTGCCGGCATAGGGTATCTATGGAGTAGGGCGACGATCGATTAAGGTAGTAGTAGGGTACATCTAGATTATGGCAAGTTAGGAGTCCGTTATAGGGGCTACTTGTGGATTGTATGGGGTTAAAAACTCTCACCAGAAGTACGCCTAAGTCTGCCAACTTATGCATGTTAAGGGATCATCCTATTTTTTTTTGTTATACTAGTATTAGTGAACAATAATCATTAGAGAAGTGTATACACTCTATTCTGATTATCTCATCATACTTATCCTTTATGATGTTACCTTCCTTGTCCACTTTATATGTCAGTCATAATGATTTTGTTTATTTACTTGCTAAAAGTAACTAGACTCGCCAGACTTTATGTCTGTCGCTTTTTGTTTCCTTTTCTTCCTTCTGTCCCCCCTAAAGGTTTGCAGGGTGGGAATTCTCAGGCTTAGTCAGGACTTGGTTATCATCTTGCTTGGAGCAACTTCTGAAGTATTGCTCAGTTTCTATCTTTGTTACTATGGATTTGTCACTTTTGAGGAACTTATGCTTTTTATGTATTTTATGTACTATGATGATACAAGACAGAAATTTTATGTCATTGTAATGGGTTTTATGAAGTTTCAGACTTATGTATTTTGGACCACGATGTTATGACTTATGTTTGAAATAAAAATTTAAATTCCGCTGTTGTTTTTATATTTGTCTTGCAATATTTCTATTTATCTATAACGCTTCACGAAACTTAATGCAATCCCTTAGTGAGTTACATTAACGGACGTGGGGTGTCACATTTGGTATAAGAGCTGAAGTTTACCAGATTAGATAAAGGTTTTTGAAATTATTTTCAAAAAGGTTTTAAGAAAGCATTTTTTCCAAAAAGAAAAGTCCGTTTTGAAAAACATATTCCCCAAAGCCATATGTAATATCCTTCGATCCTTTGTCTAAATCTCTTTTCTTTTCTTTTTCAGCATGTCTGGGGAACCTAATATCCCAGAGGGCATTACGATACCAGGCTGGTTCCGTAGGTATCTAGAGGCCACAACAACTGTTGGTGGTCAAGCTGACGTTCCGCCCCCAGCTTCACCCGTCGTTCCTCCTTCTTCTCCAAGAGCAGAAAATTTCACCAAGACCTGCAAGGATTTCTGTGCCATGGGAGGGAAGCCGTTCAGTGGAACCGAAACATTCATAGAGGCAAGGAATTGGCTCAAGGAGGCCGAGAACTTGTTGGAAACCTTTTAAGTAGAAGACCGAAGGAAGATTTAGTTAGCTGTCTGGCTATTGAAAGATGAAGCCTTGTTTTGGTGGGAGGTGACGCAGGCTGGACGTCCGGTGGAAACTTAGGAAGATTTTATGATGAGGTTTGAAATGAAGTTTCTTTCCCAAGCTGATAAAAACATACAAATGGAAAAGTTCTTGATGCTAAAGCAGGGGAGCATGACAATTAAAGAATATGTTAACAAATTTAACCAACTGGCGAGGTTTGGATCGAAGCTTGTGGACATCCGCATAAGAAAGCTTTACGATTTGTAAAAGGAAAAAATGAACCCCTTCATGGGTTGGCTATGTCCCATATTCCAATGGTAGCTACTTTTGAAAGACTTGTCGATATGGCCTCAGTGTATGAGGAAGGCAAAGGAGAGAAGAAGGAAGTTAAGGCTAAGGGAACAGCGCAGAACCAGAAGGTATGGCCCAAGGAAGGAAAACAACAGACACAACAGAAGAAAGGCGGAAAGAACGATAAGGCTAAGGATAAGAAGAAGTGCCATGCTTGTGGACATGAAGGCCATTTGGCTAAGGATTGCAGGAAAAGGAAGGGCAGTTGCTTCAGTTGTGGAGAGAATGGACACTTTTCTAAGGAGTGCCCGAGGAAACAAGGAGCTTCTGGAGGGCATGTGCATGCTCTCGCAATTGGTGCTCCAGATCGAGGTAGGAAAGTCGCCATAGAAGGTTTGATTTATCTTTACAGTCACCCTATTAGAACTCCTTTTGACTCTGGCGTTTCACATTCATTTATATCTAGCTTTGTAGTTGAATCTCTACACTTAAATACTAGTATGGTAGTGGAACCCATTATTGTCTCAAACCCCATCGGTGGTTCAACTCATTTATCTCTGATTTGTCGAGTTTGAGGATATCTATGTTAGGCATCGAATTTGAATGCGACGCATATATGCTCAGGTTTATGGGCTATGGATTGATTCTAGGAATGGATTGGTTAACCATGTATGGTGCCATTCTAGATTGTGAGAAGAGGATCGTTAGGCTTCTGACCTATCATGGGAGGACCCTCGAGATTTCTTGGGACCCTCAAGGGTCTGTTAAGTTGAGTTTCGTAGAGTCTCTTGATGCATCTGTTGATGATCTGCAATCTGTTCCAGTAGTCCGAAATTATTCCGATGTCTTTGATGAGGTTCGGGGTTTGCCCCCAAGGCGCGAGATAGATTTTCTCATATATTTTGTAGACAATGCAAAGCCTGTGGCATTGCCCGTGCGCCATATGGCTCCAAGGGAAAGGAGGGAGATTAGCAAACAAGTAGGGGAGCTACTTGAGAAAGGATTACCAGGCGAAGCATATCTAAATGCGGTGCTCCAGCAGTATTTGCAACTAAGGCGGATGGTTCGCTTTGCTTGTGTGTAGACTACAGTGAGTTTAACAAACTCACTAAGAAGAACATGCACCCACTCCCAAGGATAGATGACTTGTTTGATCAACTGGTTGGCGTGTCAGTGTTCTCTCTGTTAGACTTCCCCATAGGGTTTCATCAGTTGAGAGTGGCCGAGGACTATATAGATAAGACTACCTTTAGGACCCCAGATGGTTTCTTTGAATGGATCGTTATGCCTTTTGGGTTGACGAATGCACCCTCCTATTTTGTTGATTTAATGAGTAGGGTGTTCCGGGAGTTCCTAAATAAATTCGTCGTGGTCTTTGTTGATGACATGTTGATCTTCTCAAAGAGTGAGGAAGAACATTCCATGCATATAAGAGAAATTTTGAAAACTCTACAAGCACATCAGCTGAAGGCAAAATTCTCCAAATGCCACTTTTGGAGAAAAGAGGTGAGATTCTTAGGGCACATGGTCTCTAAGGAAGGGATACTAATAGATCCTGCAAAGGTAATAACAGCCCAAGACTGGCAGATCCCAAAGAATGCAACAGAGGTGAGAAGCTTTTTGGGTTTGACAGGCTATTATAGGAAGTTCATTAAGGACTTCGCAAAGATATCAACCCCACTCACCAGGCTGACGAAGAAGAATTTGACGTTCTCATGGGATATAGATTGTGATGTTGCTTTTCAACGATTAAAGAGGGCTCTAACAACGGCCCCAGTCTTGACCTTGCCTGATGGGAATAAAGTGTTTACGGTTTACACTGATGCATGTGGTACAGGGCTTAGTGCGGTTCTGATGCAAGAGGGAAGGGTAGTATGCTATGGGGGAAGACAACTAAGGGTTCATGAGAAGAACTGCCTTACCCACGATTTAGAGCTAGCTGCCATAGTATTTGTGCTTAAGACATGGCGTCATTATTTGCTTGGAGAGAAGTTTGAATTGTACACTGATCATAAATATCTCAAATACTTGTTCTCACAAAAAAAACTTAACTTAAGGCAGCAAATGTGGATGGAATTCTTAGCATCTTATGATTTCGAGATTTCTTATACCCCTGGCAAGGGTAATGTAGTGGCAGAAGCATTAAATAGGCAAAGGATGGTCTTAAGTCCTTTGTTTGTGGAAAGCAAAAGTTTGGAGTTTATATCGACTTTTGACCTTAGACACTCCATCAAACTCTTTACTGGCTTGTTAGCAACACTAGAGATACAACCTACTCTTATGGACCAGATAGGAGCTTCGCAGCGAGGATCCACAGATTTCAGACATTGTGGATATGCTCAGTAAAGGGGAGACTTCTAGTCACAACAATAGATATTCCATTGACAATAAAGGAAGGTTGCGATGAGATGGAAGGCTTTGTGTTCCCCGAGTTGGGAGTTTGTTGAAGAAAGTCCTGGAGGAAGCCCATCATTCTAAGTTAACTATCCATCTAGGCGGTGATAAAATGTACAGGGATATGAAGAGGGGTTCTCTTTTGGGCTGGGATGAAGAATGATGTGGCGGAGTTTGTTTCTCAATGTTTGGTTTGCCAGCAAGTCAAAGCTGAGCAAAAGAAGCCTGGTGGTTTACTTCATCCTTTGGAGGTTCCATAGTGGAAATGGGAGAGCGTCTCTATGGATTTCATAGATGGTTTGCCTAGATCAAAGAAAGGCAACACCAGTATTTGGGTGGTAGTGGATAGACTTACTAAAAGCGCTCATTTCATTCCCGTTAAGAGCAAGAGGACGACAGCATGGTTGGCAGCATTTTATGTTAGTGAGATGGTCCGTCTTCATGGAATACCTTCCAGCATCGTAAGCGATCGTGACCCTATCTTTACCAGTGAATTCTGAAGGAGCTTGCAAGAAGCATTGGGTACACAATTATGTCTAAGCACCGCTTATCATCCTTAGGCTGATGGACAGACGGAAAGGGTGAACAGAGTACTAGAGGATTTTTTAAGACTGTGTATCCTTGACTACAGAGGGGACTTGGGAGGATCATCTTCCTTTCGTAGAATTTGCCTACAACAATAGTTAACAAGCTAATATTGGCATGACACCCTTCGAAGCAATATACGGATGACCCTGTAGATCACCAACTTGTTGGTGGGACTCTACAGAAAGGCTATTTCTTTGGCTAGATATGGTTAGAGAAACGTCCGAGAAGATTGATCTCATTAGGCGGCAAATGAAGACTGCAGAAGATAGGAAAAAGTCCTATACAGACAAGAGAAGGACTAACATTGAGTTTGAGGTTGGTTACATGGTTTTCGTCAAAGTATCTCCTTTAAGGAATGTGGTTCGCTTTGGGTCTGTAGGGAAATTGGCACCAAGATTTGCAGGATCGTTTCCCATAATAGAAAGAATCAGCCAAATGGCCTATAGAGTAAAGCTACCTGAGAGACTATCTGGCATTCATGAGTTTTCCATGTTTCTCATTTGTGGAAGTGCTTACATGATACCGCAGAAGTTGTTGAGCCAAGTATATTGGAGGAAGTGGAAGTGGAAAGGGAGGCGACAGTTAGATGAGTTCCTACTCGTATTCTTGGATCGGAAGTTAAGAAGCTACACAATAAAGAAATCAAGTTGATAAAGGTTCAGTGGGGAGATAGCCCGGAGGATGCAACTTGGGAGACTGAAGATAGGATTCATTCTTCGTACCTTTCCTTTTCGAGGGTATGTTCTTAACTCCTTTTTCTAAAACTTTTATTTATGCTTGTTTCTATCATATACGTATATCCTATCGATCGAATGTCAACCTTTAGGTTAGAGTCTCATGATTATAAACATGTGTTTGAGACATATTTTGTTTGATGGATGCAAGTATTTGCTAGTGTTTGCTCGTGGATTCATATACACACACATTAGACATTAGAACGGCTCAATCACTCTCATATTGCATATGGATGTGTGTGCATTTTTCTTTCTTTTGTAGATGAAAGTGGATATATCATATGGGTGTTGCACTTGGACGAATGATTGTGCACACATATAGAACTTACATGTTATACTAGGATTGTTGCATACATGTTGAACTCATGTCACTCACATACATTACATTAAGGAGATCAACTTAATCAGTAGATCGCGTGATCTTCGCATTAGTATTGGGACATATACACACACCTTTGCATATGTTCATATAAGCATTATAAATCCTTTAAGGAAAATGGATGCCTGTGATTGGTGGATGAGTAGATGGATGTGGATGGTAGGATACATTCTTCTTAACTTGGAGATTTCTGGGACGAAATCCTTTGAGTAGAGGAGAATGTAACACCCCGTAATTTTAACAATAATAAAGTGGGTAAATTAAAGAACGATTAATTTAATATTCATAATTAAGGGAAAAGGATTGCATCATTGCACCCATCTCGAAATTCTGATCAAGATAGACATTTGGTTTTCCTAAAACGGACACCGTACGAAGAATTTATGAGGTTTTGAAGTTTGTATACGCGCAGAAGGATTATATATATATATATAATCAAAAAGTCAGAAAACAGTTCAAAATTCGAAAAGAAAAGAGGCGGCAGAATTCCCGCTCTAGGGATTCGACCCCTCAAGAAGGGTGTCGACCCCGGGGTCGACCCCCTGAAAGGGGTGTCAACACCAAGGTCGACCCCCCTAGGGATGAGGTGGAAGTCGATTTCTGAGGGCTGGAAGCTATATATATGGCTTCATTTTCTGGTTTTCTCACACTGAAAATCAATGGAGGCCAAATGCTATCGGTACCAGGGCTGAATCGAAACTCTTATTCTTCTACAGTCAAAGTTAGAGATTCAAGTGTAGATATGTTCTTCTTCTATTTTCTTAATCCAAACGCTATGAGTTTCAAGTTACTTTTAGATTTAAAAAGTAAAATGATATGACTATAGTTTAGATCCATTCCTGTGACTGAATTATACCAGATCTATTGTAAATTGTGAGTCTATGACATTCCGAATTAGTTATGACTTGAATCTCAATCCTTATCATATTGGATCTATTATAACTTGTGAATCTATGACATTCAGACATAACTATGATGTAGATCTTAAAACCTTTATTATGTTAGATCTAGTTTTTGATTTTTAGATCTAGCTTATTATTTAGATCACCTTGTGCTTATCATATTAGATCTGAACTATTTGGACATCTAAATTGTTATTTAGATCTTATCGTGCTCATTATGACATCCTTAATATGATAGAACCAGTTTAATTAACCTAAGTTCAGTAGAACTATTCTTATATGTCCACCTTATCACTATGCCAGTATATGCTTATGCCAGTTACGTTAGAATAATCACTTTTGTCATCTTCCCATCATCTCTACCTTTTTATTGTTTATGGCCAGGCTACTTCCTAGCCTAAGCATGTCGTTAAATATATGCAAATGCATTAGTTAGGGAACGGGGGAAAACATTAAAATTGGCACAACTTAAATAATGTTTATGAACATGAATTTGGACATATAATTCACTATGAACATAATTGGGGAAGAATGGGCATGAAACCTATAACCTATAATGACATGGAAAAATTAGGTAATAATGACATGCCGAGGATTGCAGTAATTAGAAACGGTAATTGCACTTATGACACGAGGTTAGATTGCATTTGCGGTGGAAGTCTGCCTGGAACCAACCGGCGTATCCAACGACCGCAAGTGTTGAATCTAATGTGAGAGGTCTAAGTGCACAAATACGAGACGTGGTAAGAAACGAGGTTAAGCTCTTTTTGTGGAATAAGTCTGCTCGGACCCACCCGTCATGTCCAGCATCCATAAATGGTAGGCTTATGTGGGAGGTCTAGCACACCATTTGACCATAAATGAAAATATTGTAATAAATTGGAATACCTAACCTAGTTGAATCCATAAGGATTGTATTAATATGAACTTGAATAGGAGTTAAGTAAACTTGTTTAGACAGTGGGTGGGTTAGGTGAATCGGAAGGGGTGGGTAATATTTATATATAGGCCCACAAACTTAACCTGTGGAGGTTATGTAATTAAAGGCAACAATAGGCACACATAACCCGAGGTAATCCTAGTAGGGATACAAGACAAGGGGGAGAGCTTGTATCATTTGTGTGGGGACCAATTTCAGTCAGTAACCTATATTACAGTATCAAACGAGTACTCTGTCCTAGATCGGAGTGGGGCACGCTTACTGGGCTGATTGTAAGAGATCCAAACGTGGGGGACGGTGTCATGACGGCGTGTTCCATTGGGGTCATGTGCGTGCATGATTACACTTGCCTAGGAAAATAGGACGTTGTGACATCAGTAGATATGGTTGTGCACATCAACACGAAGGGTTGCCACTTTAGGGAAGTGATACCCCCTACTATGGGGTCGACACAGGGTATCTACGGAGTAGGGAGCCAATCGATTAGGGTAGTAGTTAGGGTACATCCAGATTCTGGTAAGTTAGGAGTCCGTTATAGGGGCGGCCTGTGGATTGTATGAGGTTAAAACCTCTCACCAGAAGTACGCCTAAGTCTGCCAACTTATGCATGTTAAGGGATCATCCTATTTTTTTGTTATACGAGTATTAGTGCAGAGTAATCATTAGAGAAGCGTATACACTCTATCCTGTTTATCTCAACTTACTTATCCTTTATGATGTTACCTTCCTTGTCCACTTTATATGTCTGCCATAATGCTTATGTTTATTTATTTGCTAAATGTAACTGGACTCGCCAGACTTTATGTCTGACCCTTTTTGTTTCCTCTTCTTCCTTCCGTTCCCTTTCTCCCCCGCCCCCCTAGGTTCGCAGGGTGGGAATTCTCAGGCTTAGTCATGACTCGGTTATCATCTTGCATGGAGCAGCTTCTGAAGTATTGCTCAGTTTCTATCTTTGCTACTATGGCTTTGTCACTTTTGGGGAAATTATGCTTTTTTATGTATTTTCTGTACTCTGATGATACATGACAGAAGTTTAATGTCATTGTAATGGGTTTTATGAAGTTTCGGACTTATGGTATTTTAGACCACGATGTTATGACTTATGTTTGAAATAAAAATTTAAATTCCGCTGTTGTTTTTATATCTGTCTTGTAATATTTTTGTTTTTGTTTACCTATAACGCTTCATGAAACTTAATGCATTCCCTTAGTGAGTGACATTAACGGACGTGGGGTGTCACATTGACTTACCAATTTCTGTAGTTCGTTTGATGTGTCAACAGGCTCATCAATGTCACGTTATCGCGGATTCATCTAATGTGTTCACAGGCTCGTCGATGATCATCTTTGTTAATTCTCATGTGTTGTGTATCTTTGTATGCATCCTTGGGAGATCTGGTGTTTTGTATGTCTTTATATACATCCTCGTTGATCATCTTTGTTGATTCTCATGTGTTGTGTATCTTTATATGCATCCTTGAGCGATCTCGTGTGTTGTATATCTTTATATACATTCTTGTTGATCATCTTTGTTGATTCTCATGTGTTTTGTATCTTTGTATGCATCCCTAAGAGATCTAGTGTGTTGTATATCTTTATATACATCCTCGTTGATCATTTTTGATTGATCACAGGTATTGTATGATTTATATACATTGATGTTGATCACTTTTGTTGGAGCTCATATGTGTTCCTTATTTATTAATCAGCTTTTTGGCCCGGTTCTCAAAAGTACATGAGACACGCTCGACCCAACGTAGCGTATGGAGCTAAGGCCGAGAGGGACACCTATGAGTGAAGAAGACAGGGTTGAAGAGGACCCGCTCCACCAAGGGCCTCGCAACACCCCTAACACATTTTTGAACCAAGGCCCCGAATCCCTAGGAATCGCGAGCCCAAACCTCGAGGCCCAAAACACCTATGCCCATGGCCTTCACGCTTCTCATAATGTGAACTTCGTACCCCTAGGGGTGCGAATTTCGCACCTAGCAGTGTGCGAAATTCGCACATAGTAGGGTGCGAAATTTGCACCCAGCAGGGTACGAAATTCGCACCCCAGGAGGTACCAAATTCGTACCCTTCGGGGTATGAAATTTGAACCCCTCAGGGTATGAATTTCGTAGCCCCGAAGGGTTCAAGTTTCGCTCCCGGTATGGTGTGAAATTCATATCTTACGGGGTACGAATTTCGCAACCCCATGGGGTACGAATTTCACACCCTCAAGGTGTGAATTCACACTCGCACCCGAAGGCTTGGTGCGAAATTTGCATGGGCATGGGTGTCAGGTGCGAAATTCTGGGTGTGGTCCCCTATTTTCACCTACTCATACCTAACCCCACTCCTATAAATACCCCATGGCATCACACTTCAAAGGGGTTGGATTTTGTGAGCTTGAGACCTCTCGAGAGCTCCACTAATGGCATCTCCACTTTGAGGAAGAAGAAGGGCAAAAGTGTCTTTTTCCTAATATATGAAACATATGATAATTATGACATCATATAACACAGAGACGAATGTAATGTGATGGTCATGGTCTTGTAACTTCGTGTTATTAATAATATTCCAACGACCCTTCAAAGTGGATGTGGTCCCTCTCGAGGCCGTACCACCATAAATCTCTCGTGTTATTTACCGCTTTCCGCTCTTGTCTATACGACCAAACTAATAACTCATAGTAATTGGAATCTTGGGTGTTCACAACATTTTTTGTTGTCAACATTTGGTGCTTTCACTAAGAAAACTAGGATTTGCGCCTTTGCCGCACATTGTCATCTCGACTTCGACGAGCTTTAGGTTCCTTAGCTAAAACCTGCTGCCGAGTCCGCTCACGATGGCGAAGCGACCAAAGAACGCAATGATCGGCTCTTCAGCCGCAGCAGAAGCCGGTACATCCCAACAGGCTCCGTTGGCGGATATCCCGACCACTATTGCAAACATCCCTCCTCTCGTGGACCCCGAAGCTCCCGCGACGCAGGCACAACTCTGCACGCTTAGTGAGAAATATGAGAACACAACCGTCGAGCTATATCAAGCACTAAGGTATAACATCAACCTTATGCGACAACTTCAGCAAAGTCAGTGCAATGTCGCTCGACTTCAGCTAACTCAGAACAACACTCGACCTCGACCAACTATCTTGGAAACTTCCTCTTCCGAGTCGAGGGGACCCGCATCAAAGAAGGAGGTTTAGTCTCATCAACAACATCGTTGTCCGCACTAACTCCCTCGACCACGACAACGACGATCGAACTACAGTCACATATAGTGAGGGGGCACAATATCGAGATCACTCTCGCTTGATCATCAATGATGGACCTGGTCTAACCAACCAACCCCTTCCTCGACAAAACCCAACGGTCGCCCATTGAGATGATGTACCTACTATTCCAGCAGCCTGCGCTCTTCCAGAACAAGGCCTGTATCAACCCGCTCCGCCTCCACATCCACACCAGGATCCAATTATAGATGTCGAGGACATGGAAGAAGACGACCCGAACATTCATCACAGAAGACACCCTCGCATCAAAACTCCAAAACCTTGCCAAAATCCCTGGATCCTGATGGCGAATCCCCATCCAATTTATCTCCCCGACTTGGTTCGGAGGATCATGAAGGAAATGTGAGGGAATATGCATGACTCATGGGAGGCCCATATTAGGCGTAATCCCTTCACAAGAAGAGTAAACGTGGTCGGGTGGCCGCGACGCTTCAACATGCCACAGATGTCACTCTATGATGGCTCCTCCGATCCTTGTGCTTTCCTGAACCGGTATGAGTGGCAAATGGGTTCAAGCCGGGGCAATGATCTAGACAAATGCAAGTGCTTCATAGTCTTCCTATCCGGGACTGCTTTACTTTGGTTCTCTCGCCTCCCACTTGATTCCATCAACAATTCGGCCAACTAACGACAGAACTAGTCAAGCAATTCACGGTGCATATCCCGACTCCAAAGAATGCCCTCACTTTGTCCAACCTATACCAAGGACCCACCGAGTCGCTCAAAAGCTACCACTACTACAAAACTGGCCTGTTGCTTCTGTTGTTTACCCTTTGTTGCTTCTGTTCTACAACCAAAGCAACTGCAGACGATGCAACAAACCAAAATGTGTTGCTTCGGCTGGAAAACCGAAGCAAAAACTCTTTTTTGCTTCAGTTTCTCACACCTTGTTGCTTCGGCTCAACACCCGAAGCAAATGAAGAAGACGCAAATAGATCCAAATTTGTTCCTTCTGGTACACAACTGAAGAAACAAAATTCATTTTTTTTGGTTGTTGAACTGAAGTAAAAGAAGTAAAACAACCAAAGCAAATAACCAATAATAAAGCAAAAAAATAATGATATTGTTTCAGGTTTTAAAACCTGAAACAATATCATATAATAACATTTCATCACATTATCGTAGCTTCAAATTATAGTCAATTAACAAGTTAATGGATGTTGATGGTTTGCTTGAACAAACTTTTAATTCTATATAAATGCCTTCAAACAAATTTAAAATCAGATCATCTAAGCATAAAGTTAATCTAGGCAACTAAATACGAATTTGTATATTAAACTGAGACAAGCATTTAGCAATATTGATAGATCATCAAAGCATAAAGTTAATCAAGACAAACTGACGGTTACAAGCCCATGCCTTGGATCACGTACTTAAGGCCTTCCTGGACAAGTTTATGTTAATAGAATTGTCGCTCTCTATAACTTGATTCAACACCAAAACCAACTCATTATAATTTAGATCATCGCTGTGTGCATCAACTCTTAAAAGACTATTTTGCAACCGTTGCTCGAAGCCTCTACGCCTCTGCCTCTGCTCTTGCTTAAAATCACCGGCTATGGACAACGATATCGGAATCACTATCCTTCAAAATGGCTTGAAGAAGAATCATCCTCTTAACTCCACCAGAGTGGCCCAGATTGGATACAAGAATCTCGCGATTATTCCTGTCACTGACATCAACTTCACTGCTCATTTCATTGTAAAGCCCCACTTTGGGTTATAATAGTACAAATTGTGTTTCAGATGTAAATTTATTGAATGAGGATGAAAATTCAGCCAAAAAATCACCAGGCGAAAAGACCAATTCAGTCAAAAAATGGCACTTTGCATTGTAAAGTGGAAAACTTTGATATTGTAAAGAACATTAATTGTCACAAATTTAGAACAAAACGAATGTTAAATAACGATGAAAATTCAATGAAGAAATCACTGGATTGTGACCCAAATGCAGAAAATTGGGAAGTTGACCAAACCTATTTGGTTAAAAATGGCACATTGTAATGTAGAATTAATTTTAACATTTTGAAGAAGATCAAGTGAAACAAAGTAACAATAGAAAGATGGGTTATTTCAATTATACACTCGTCATTTCAAGTTCAAGATCGATGTCAAAATTGAAATCGATAAACCCAAAATCAACATTGAATTCGAAATCTACGATGAAATCGAAATCGAGTTCAATCTCGACTGAGAAACCGAAACCAATATCTAGAGTCAAAAGAAATCAATCTAAATCTAAATCGTCAAAAGAAAGAAGTCGAAATTAAAATCGTCCAAAGCTTGAAACGGAAATGAAACTGTAGAAAAATGGGTACTCTTGCTTGAAAGAGGCGGATCGACGAAAATTAAACGGAAATAACTGGTGAAATGGAAGCAGTAACCAATGAGTAGAATGCTTTTTTAATATATAAAGGGACTGGAAATCAATGCAATGGAAAAGAATCGGGCAATCATTGAAAAAGAAGCGGCAATCCGGTGAAAAAGAAGCGACAATTCAATGAAAAAGAAGCGGGTAAATCAATGCATGCAGACCGAAAACAGAAGCGGGCAAATTAATGCACCTTGCATCCGCTTATATATAAAATAGTTCCCTATCTTTTTTTATGTTATATATATTGGTTTTCTATTATTTCTAAAAATTGCTTGCTGGTTATTGATTAGCAAAAAAATAGTAAATATTAAATTAAATGTCAATCTTAGTTATCAATTAATAATTTTAATTATTACTTCTTAATTATTTAACAATAAATGTTACTTAATAATTATGAAATAATCAATATTATTTATTATTTTTTAATAATACTAATTATTTATATTCAGTGTTACTCATTAATCATTTGAAGTAACCCTTGTATATTAAATTTTATTTTTTAATTATTAGTTTTAGCCATTAGTTATTAACGATTATTTTTTTAATAGTAATTATTAAACTAGTAACTAAAAAATGTATTAATTATTAAATAGTAATTAGCACGTATATATTATAAATTATTGATTAATAACCATTTAATTTTAAAAGTTTAATATTAATTATGAATCATATTTATTAATTACTAAATATGATTGATAAATATTATTTATAATGTATTAATGATTAATAATGAACAATAATTAATAAATTATTATATATATAAAAAAATTATTGATTATAAATAATTATTAAATATTTATTAATAATCATTCATTATAAAATTTATAGATAATGACCTATATAAACTATCACGTATAATTATCAAATATAAATTACCATTTATAAATTGTTAAGTAAAGAATAGTTATTTTTTATTAATTATAATTTATTAATTATTACACTATTACCTATTATAAATACAACTATATGCTTCAGGCCATTTGCTCCGATTGTAAGAACAACACATTTTGTACTAGTGTAAGTAACAACAACATTATAAATATAAAAATAATTACTGATTTATACATAATAACTAGTAATCATAAATTATTTATTTATAATCAGTAATGAATAATGTCATATTTAAGTTGTTGTTTATGACTATTGTATATGCATTTTCTCCTACTAACATAATTTGCAGTTGCTTTAGTTTTTGAAAAACTAATGCAAATAACACAATTTGCTTCGGTGCATTAGCTTCGGTTTCTAAGGAACCGATGCAAATTACATTATTTGCTTCCGTTGTAAGAATAACCGAAGCAAGTAGCACTATTTGCGTCGATGCATATGCTTCGGTTGTTAATGCAACCGAAGCAAATGATACTATTTGCTTCAGTTGTGAGCACAACCAAAGCAGATAATATTATTTGTTTTGAACAGTTGCTTCGGTTGCTAATACAACAGAGGCAAATGACGCTATTTGCTTTGGTTATGAGTATAACCGAAGCAAATGAGGCGATGCAACAGACATATTTTGTAGTAGTGTACCTCCCCCGGTTCAACATCGCCCTCGCCGAGGTTGAGGATCCGGACCCTCGCACCATACTCTTTCAGCTAGAATAGATCAATCGAAAGCAGCCAAAAAGCCTCGATGCTTTCTACGAAAAGACGGGGTAGTACTTGTGCCAAGAGGAAGCAAGATGAAATCGGTTCTCCGAAGCCAGTCGCCCTAACAATTCTCAAGCAGACGCTGCAAATAACAACCTCAGAGGAAGACAAGTAGTAGAGCCCTCTGATTAGAACAAGGGGTGGGTCCCTACGGGCAAAGATCGAATAATGGTTGGCAAGGCGGCCGGAACAACGGTTAGGCCCCAACCGAGCCAAGGAAACCCAACCCTTACCGAGCCTTCAAGATGTACACCCCGCTGAATGAGGACTTAGAAACAATTTTCTTGGAGACATGCAACACATTGCCATACAAGAAGCCACGCGCCAGGGAATCAATCGACCTCGAGAGAAATACTGGAAGGTACTGCCGATACCACGTGGACATAACACCATTGAATGTCGCCACCTTAAGGATATAATTGAGAAGCATAACTATGAGAAACGACTTGAGAAATACGTCCAAGAACCATATCCTCCCGAAGCATGTTCAAAGCCTCTGGTACCAGCACCTCAAACGCCTACCAAGACAGCTCCGGGTCCATCTAACCCAAGGCGAGGTATCGTGATTAACACTATATGTGATGGACCTTATCCCACATACGATAGCTGTCGGAAAATGGAAGAGTATGTGAGTTCCATAAAGCATGCTACTTATCACGCTTGCTCATCTTCCGATGAATCTATACTAGCCAAGCTCCAAAAAAACAACTGGGACAACATTGTTTTCCACAAAAGAGATTCTATGGGGGTTGATATCCCCACCACCAATCCACTAGTTATCATGGCCCAGATTGGTGTTGCTTCTGTTCGGAAAGTATTAATTGACTCAGGAAGCTCGGTCAACATCGTCTTCAAATATGCTTACGACTAGATGAAATTGGAAACAAAGGACTTAAAGCCATGTCACGCCACAATCCACGGCTTCAATGGGGCTTCTAGTTGCCCATAGGAATGATTGATTTGCATATAGAGCTAGGCGAGCAGGATCGTAGTAGGGTCCGCATCCCCACTTTCATGGTTATAGACATCGATTCCCCTTACAACGCTTCCTATGGATGACCTTTCCTCACAGAGTTTCGGATTTGCATGTCCCCCTGGTCTCTCCTAATGAAATTACCAACAGAAAACGAGATTGGAATAGTTAGAGGTGATCAGGCTGATGCCAGAGAGTGTTCCGCAATAGAATGAAAGAATGCGCGCAATAAGGACAAGGGCAAAGCCGTGCCGCACCTTCTTGCGCCAAGATCGTTTTCGCATGGCAATCAACGACGTCTGGGCCTTGGCTCAGACGCCACTACCGTCTTTCCGATGACCTCGACCCATGGAAGGACGAAGAGCCCGAGCACGAGAGGGATACTCCGGTTGAACTTACAATGGATATTCTAGTTAATCCCAATGATATATCAAGGGTGCTAAAGATAGGATCGCAACTCCATCCCGCAATCAAAGAAGATATTGCAAGTTTCTTGAAGGCTAATTTGGACGTGTTCACATGGACCCACTCCAATATGAGAGGCATCGACCCCGTGGTCGCTTGCCATTGTCTAAGTATTGATCCCATAATGCCTCCAACCAAGTAGAAGCGCCGCTTCCTGGGACCCAAAAGGTCCAAAGCACTCGAGGAAGAGGTAGACCATCTACTCAACGACAATTTTATTCGCAAAGCCGACTACCTCTAACGGGTCTCCAATCCAGTCCTGGTCAAAAAAGCCAATGGTAAATGGCAAACATGCGTCGACTTCTCCGACTTAAACAAGGCATGTCCTAAGGACAGCTTCCCACTCCCGAAGATCGATCGACTTGTTGATTCCACCTCCGAATACCAGGTACTATCTTTCATGGATGGCTATTGTAACATCCAGCAATTTTTCTAAGTAGTATATAAGTAACAGTGCATATATATTAATGTTGAAATTAATAATACGCATGAAATTAATTACGTGCATATGAATATATGCATAACTAAGAATAAATTAATAAATGGAAGGTTGTATTGTTTATGCATATAATAATTAAAACATACATGTGCATGAAAAAAACAAAAGAGAAAAGAGTGCATAACTTAATATGCAAGCGGTAAAGAAAGGATTGATGTGTAAATGCACGCAGTAATGTTAAAATGAGGAACATTGTGCAATAAAAACAATAAATGCATGCAAGAGAGAAAGATTAATATGCTAATGCAATTAATTGTAGGAGAGAAGATGTATATGACAAATAAGAATATTAATGCAAGATATAAAGGGAAAAGTTAAATACGAATGCATGCAAATAAATAAATAAAAAGAAGAATTAGTAAATTGATTGTAAAATAAGGGTGTGCAATAAAAAAAATGAAAGAAAGCAAATAAATAAATGCATGAAGTAAGGAGGTTACCATATAATGCGTTAAAAATAGTATATTATAGTGTACTAATTAGAAAAGTAAGAAAAAAAGACATTAAATGAATTAATGAGCATACAATTCAAATTGTATAAATAATATAATGACACATATAAATGTAAAGTAAGAATGCATTAATGGAAAATGAGCAATCAATGCAATTTAGTGTGAAAAGGGTTAAGGCGATTTCTTTTAATTAAAGGAGCATTTGGTGTGAAAAGGGTTAAAGTGGTTTCTTTTTAAAAAGAGCATTCAGCGGTTAAAAAGAGAAGTAGATCATTTAATAGATTGGAGGAAGAATAATATATATAATTGTTCGCGTATAAATGCTTAACTTACGCAAAAGGGTTGGTTACAAATAAAATTTAGAATAGCCTTGCGTGCGAACAAAGAAGCGAACAAACTAGGAAAGAAAAGGAACGTTTTGATTTATGTGCAATAAATTTCAAATAATAATAAATAAAAAAGGTGTCGACACCCGTGTGCTTGCGCGTGGCTCATGGGGGCAGCGCACCCTGGGCTATTCTGGAGTGTTCTTTTTTTAGTGAGGTGGTTTGTTCACATAGGTTTTAGATTAAATCCAAAGAGCCTAGTTCCTCAAACACATCTATAAATAAATGGCTAGGTTTTCTTTCACTCTCATAATTTTAGAGGAGACTCCAAAACGCTGCTCCTACTTCCTCAAGCAACCACTCTCCTATTTCTTAGATCTAATCAAAGATCTGCCCTTTTCTCTTCCTCTCCAAACCTTTTCTTAAAATAAAAGTTAGATCTAGGATTCTTCCGCTTCAAAATGAGAGAAAAGAATTTAGATCTGCAATATAGATGCCAAGATCTACGCTGCGCGAGAGGTGAGTATTGAATTTGACCTATTTTTGAGTTCTTCTTCCCTCTTTTCCCTTTCTTTTTGGGTTTAATTTATAGATCCACGGTTCGGGTTTAATTTATAGTTCCGCGGTTCTGTAGGTCTTAAATTCAGTTAGCGAAACCATGGAGGAATAGATCTGATCAAATTCAAGATTTTGGAATGCTTTAGGTGAGTGGGTTTAAATTATCCTTTGTGAATAATAGTATGTTTATCGTTTGATCATTCCTCATGAATATTCATAATGAATGTATTGGAAAATTAATTGATGCGATGGATAGTTGCGCTAAAATGAAAAATTATGTTCAATCAGTTAGCATGTTACGATATACATGGATATTGTTACAAAGATTTATTTTGTCGACATGACAATCGGAATAAATTAGATTTTTGGGTAAATAAGACATTATTTGAGAACTAATTCTTTATTCTAAAAGAAGTTAATTACATGTACGAAGGCATGCGAATCATATTGGAATTTGGGCATAATTTGTAATGAAATTTTGGGAACATAACATGTATTGTGGTTGGAAACTTTAATTTTGGGACATAATTTATGATTGGGGATTTTGGGGTAATTGGCACATAACTGGAGGTCTTAATTTAAGGTATCAATGAAAATATATGAGAATTGAATTGGAACAATTAGACATGTTTAGATGATGAAAAAAAGAAAAAAAGAATTTGGGAAGATTAAGATATGTTTGGTTGATATTACCTTACGATAAAATAAATTATGTGTTGGAAAGAACATGCGATAAATGTTAGGCATAATATGTAAGAAAAGAATGCAGTAAAATTCTAAGAAAAATAAATATGCCTAAAACTGAACCGCGCCTAGGCATGAGGTTAGATTGCACTTGTGGTATAAATCTTCCCGGAACCGCCCGACATATCCAGCAACCACAAGCGGTGAATCTACTATGAGAGGTCTAGTGCGTAAACATAAAAATAAATATGTTTATATAAAGAGCAGAAGCAAATGACTCAAATTGTTGCAGTTAAAACGAATAAAAATTGAATGGGAGTCAAAATTATATTGAATAGAATAAATGGGGAATGATAACAACCTATTATGTGACGGCCCGCCCCGCACCAGCCTACATTTCCTTCGAAAGTGCGCTGTACACATGCCCGACTAGCGCGGGACGGTCGTCAGGAGAAAGGAAAGAAGGGAACGAACTAATCAAGAATCTGTAAAATGTCTCACAGCGCATGGAGTAAAATATAATAATAAAAACATACTTGACATAAAACAGGTGAGACAGTGCATAAGCTGATAACTAAAATCAACATCAACATCAGAGCAGCGGAAATCCAAATACAGCTTATTACAACTTTCCAAATTTACTGTCTCTAAACAAAAGAAAGTTAAAGTAGAAGATGCACCACCAATGCCCAAGCAGTGATCTTCAACAACACAGGGAGAATACTATATATATATATATTACGTGGAAGCCTCCTGCTCGTCTCCGGATCATCTACCCGTGCATCACCAGCAAACCTGTCTCTAGTCTGCTCGTGTGAGCACCCAGAGTAATAAGAAGAGACATAAAACTCTGGGTCAGACATAAAGCCTGGTATGAGCGATAAGCATCTAAACAGAACAATAACAGGTATACTAAACCATACCTGAACCTGGACCTGCAACCAAAGAGTTAGTACCACATACCGTACAGTACTCTAAGGTGCCATAATAAATAGTGTAAAGAATACGGGGGTGGGGTGTGCATGTCATAATGATAGCAAACAAATCATCCATAGCAACCATCCTCACATCTCTCACTTAGTGCGTAAAGCATACGATGTCTACCACTGTCAATCACTAGACCCATCGAAGTAGTGACAGAGTTCAACTTGTACAACTACTGCTACTACCAAGCTTACCACATGGAGTCATGACCAAATCTTTACAAATGACCCCACTTCATTGGTTTATAGCCCTTTAGTCGTACCTAAGCCATTTCAGCCCTGAATCCGTTCACGTACTTCCCATACATAGTGATCCAAAGTCATAAACATCGACTGCCCCTTGGCACACGTCCCGCGGCAAAGCCCAATCATGAAGTGAACTCATTGGTTCCCAACTAGATCCTGAGCTCTAACTTCCCATATTGGACTACCTTTGCATCTCGGGTTATTGGTCAATATTGGGTCGGGTCGGGTTCCCCTCCTAGCCATTGGTTCGGGTCGAGTCCTCTACTTTGAATTGGCTCTGTTCGTAGTCTTCCCCTGTAACGGTTCGGTTCGGGTCCACAGCGTTGCATCGGTTCGGGTCGGGTGTCCCACTTCGGGTCGGGTCGGGTGCCATCTCGCTTCCAGTTCGTGCTTCCGCTCCGATCCGCTCCCTCGTTCTTCACGTGCTCCGATCCGATCCCTCCTTCATCTGATCCGATCCTAGTTCAATTAGCGTGGCCTTCCCTCTTGCCAGTTCTCCCAAGTGTCAAGTTCCGATCCGAGCCCTTCGTCCCTAAGTCGATCCGATCCCCAGCTTAACCAACATGGCCTTCCTTTTTGCCAAGCCTCTTTTGTGCCAGACTCCAGTACGGGTCGGGTTCCTTGCCCAGGTCTCCTATCCGATCCGAGCCCATATCCGATCCGATCCGAAACCCTGCACAACTTTCTGCAACTTTTTCCAGCAACTTGTTTACGCCATTCGACGACGTTTTCGACAAATCTAACTATACTAATCAATCACAAATCATGTCAAACAGTCATAGCAACATAGCAAACTAACCACAAACACCAAAACAATGAATTCATATGTCAAAATGGATCAAATATACCCAAAACCCCATAATTTCCCTTAAACATGTTTAAGCAAAACTAATCATTGGTTTAACAAAACTTAATCAAATTAAACCAAATTTCTACCAGAGGCATAAAATATTATTTTCGAATTTATGAATATTTTTCCAGAATTTATTAGTGTATAAATTCGCTAATCTTCACTAATTACCCTTAATTAACTGTAATTAGTGTCAAAACAATGCTAATCACTCACCTTGGCCACAAATAAAATTTTCAGAACTGAAACCTCGCTGGTTTGGGTGAATACTAATGTCTAACAGCAGCTCTAACCTTCTTTCGTGTTTTCTCTCCTTAATTTGATGTAGATTAAGCCAAAACTTGATTAGAAAGTGATTAGAAGGTGATTTGGGTGTTGGAGGCCATTGCTAGAGCTCCAAGAATGAAAGTGGCGGCTGAAAGAAATGTTTTCTAACCCTAATCAGCCCCTATACATCTCCAATCCCGAAATCCCCTTTGGGCCTAGCTGCTAATTACCCGGTTAAGCCCAATTAAGCTGTTTTTCATTATCTGAAACTTGTTTCAGCCATATCTCCCAAACGGTGAGTCCGTTTGGCTAATGTGACCACTCTACGAAATTGAAAACAATCATCCGGAGCCAATGGAAGTGGTTTCAGGTCAAAATTCCTTTCCAGTCAAAAGTTATGGCCAAAACAGTACCAACTAGGGGTAAAATGGTCATTTAAAAATCGACAAAAATCATGAACATGGGAAATGACCCCAATAGTCGTCTCCCAAAGTTACATGACCATACGACTTCGTATGTGAAAGAAATAAATATTCTACGATCCTATGATGCGTAGAATACAGGTCGTTACACTCTCCCCCCCTTAAGAAATTTCGCCACCGAAATTCCCTAACCAAAACACACAAAGGGTCCCGCATGCCTATCAACCATAAAACAACAATCAACATGCAAAACAAGTCTATCATAGCATGCGGTTTACTAACAAGGGAAGAAACTATCACTACCTAAACCTTACCAGGCAAAGAGTTCTGGATACTTCTTCCTTATATCCTCCTCTGTTTCCCAAGTACAGTCTTTTCCATTCTCACCCCACTGGACTTTGACTAGTTTCACCGCCTTCCTTCGAAGCTGCTTCGTATCGTTCCCAACAATACGCATAGGCTTGCGGTTCCCAACCGCCTCGAGTTCAACTTCGATGTTATCCAACTGATCAGGTGAAATAGCCACACTAGGGTTGTGCACGAATTTCCTTAACTGGGAAACATGAAATACGTTGTGAACTCCCGCCATCTTGTCTGGTAGCTCTACTTCATACGCCAAATTCCCAACTTGCTCGAGGACTGGGAATGGGCCAACAAATCTTGGTGCTAACTTACCACTCCAACCAATCCAAATCACATTCTCAATGGAGAGATCTTGACGAATACCAAGTTGTTAACGAAGAATTCCAAATCTCTTCGTCTCTTATCGAGATAAGCCTTCTGCCTATCTTGGGTAGCCTTCATTCTCTAATATACAATTCACTCAAATACCATCATGACCTGACCTAGTCCTTGGTAAACTATCAGTATAATCCATTTGAGACTTGTTCTCAACGGTTGTGACAAACCACTAAGCTTTCTTTGCTCATCTTTAACTAACTGGCAATTCATGCATTTGGACGTAAACTTCCCAACGTATTTCTTTATCCTTTCCCAGTAGTAGATCTGCTCCATGCCTCAATACATCTTGTTACCACTGGGATGTATAGTCAATTTCGAGTGATGATATGCTCTAAGCACTTCACCTCTCAGTCCATCTACGTTGGGTACAACTAGTCCCTTATTCTTTCGAAGCCACCCTTCTCGATCAAATCCTTACCTGATCATTCTCTTTCCATCGATACCCATCTCTACCCTAGAGATGGTTTCCAATAGATTAGGATCGTCCTTCTAACTGGAACCAATCCACTCAATCAAAATCGATCTAATCGTCAAGCTTACTAGTGTTTCTGAATCCAATTCACTTTTGGGCCCGAAATCATATCCTGTGATATACTTTAGTTGCTTCCATCCTAGAAACAAAACCCTTAAACAAGCATGTTTCCTACTCAATGCAACTATTACCGCACCCAAATCCTTTACTATGACCACTCTGCCCCATGGAGTCATGGCGACTCCACTGCACTGATCCATAGCCACTAGTCCTTTGCTATGTCCACTCTGCCCCCATGAAGTCATAACAACTCCACTGCACTGGCTCATAGCCTTACTAATCATTTACTATGTCCACTTTGCCCCTCGAGTCATGACGACTCTACTGCACTGGCTCATAGTCCTACTACAATCACTTTGTTCCCCATCGCTGGAACCCTACAGGTGATAGTCTACTCAAGGGAAGAAAAATAGGAACAACATAGCAACCATAACATCCATCAAACACGTCCTACCTATCACCTGCTAAATTGATAAACACATCGACACCTACATGACTGGTCTAACCAATCCCATTATGTCGATTCTAGTATGTCTGGTCCAACCAACATCAATAACTAATGGAAGCCCAGCCCCCATACATATACCGATGCCTACCTGACTGGTCCAACCAATCCCAGGCCAATGGAAGCCCCGCCTCCCTACGGACTACCGTACGTCCAACGTACGTTTATCCTCCAAGGTTAATTAAACTAATGGAAGCCCAGCCTCCAATCGGACTGCCATACGTCCAACGTACGTTTATCCTCCAAGGATAACTAGATCACGTCCAACGGATCCAAGGTAACGGGCGTCCCCAGATACCCCTGCTTTTAGTCCTCCTAAAATACTTGAGTCCAACCCAAGTCTATCCATTATCTTGCTGCCCTCTCGAGTCCAACTCGAGCTGAATCCAATTCCTTGCAGCCTTCTCGAGTCCAACTCGAGTCAATCTATAACTCAGACCCAGTCTTGAGTATCCATTAGTGACAAACTCTAGTCCAACGTGAGTCGTCTCCCTATTCGTTGCATCTCCAAGATCAACGAACACCCATTTTCTTTTACGAGTTCAAGTCCAACTTGAATCGCCCTAATCTTCGTTGTATCTTCCATGATCAACGAACTCATCCTATTCCTTCAAAATTTTACTATCTAATAGAGAACATCAACATAGGGTCCTAAACAATCCATTACTTTGCATCTTTCTCGAGTCCCACTCGAGCAATCTCATAACCCTATCGAGTCTAACTTTGGGCAGTCTATACCATTGAACAGTCTTATCATGTTCCGTCTGCCCATCACTCCTCGAATAAACCAAGATATCATCCAATGAAAAATCACAACAACTAGTTACCCCTCACGCAAACCATCCTAGTCGAAATCGACATTCCCCAAGCACAAGCCCCAAAGGCCTAAACCAATATCAGACAAGCACCCAAGGAACATCTCCTCCGAGTTCGGACAATCCACATGCGGTGATACTAGCAAAACAATCTAGCACTGGAGTACTCATTTGCCTCCCGGAGACAACTAGAACTTATTACAACGATAACCTCTTAGCTTCCTTAACTCCAGTTACTATCGCCATCACTAGGTAGGTACCTAATACCACCCTATTCCTTTGGAGTAGATCGACTCCCCAAAATAATGCTAAACCCAGTAAAGCCTAAACAAAGCAAACACAAACAAACATACATCCATGACTCGATAAGACCACGTTACGGCAAATCATGCTAAGGTTAGTCGAACCACCAATCTGGTTCGTCACAATTAGAGGTCTATTGACTATCTCGGGTTTGTCAAACAAAACCCGATCAAAACATCTTAAATAGAAAGCATACCTCGAATAACGACACCTTTTTCCTTCTGCGCCGCAGTTGGGGCATTTGACGAAGAAGGAACAGCATTGATAGCATACGCTTTCACAATCTGCTTCCTCTTGCTCTAAGAATTCTTCTTGCCTTCACCGCCTGCTTGCGGCTTTGGCTCCTCTGTAGATGCAATAGCAACTTCGGTCTTCGACTTAGGGAAAAGGCTCTCTGACCTTAATGCCTTTCCTACAATAGATTCGAACGTCTCATCGATATGGTTTATAAGTCTTTCCCCCAAGTACCCATCCAAGACAGTTATGAACTTCTCGTTCTTCTTTTCGACTGTATCGATAAGGGACCATCCATATTTCGATAAAGTGTCGAATTCAGCGATATACTCCGAGACTGCTCTACCGTTCTTCTTAAGCTCCAAGAACTTCCTGAACAGTTCTGATTTATGAGCAGCTGGAATAAACTTATCACAAAAGCGAGTCTTAAACTGATTCCAAGTAACTTGATCTTCTGGAGTAGCTGTTCTAATGGCATTCCACCAATTCATCGCTCGCCCTTGCAGCTGACGAGACGCTAGCCTTCTCTTCATCGCATCCTCAAGACCCAAGTCGTCGAAGATACAATCACAGCTATCCAACCAATCCCAAACATCTGTGGCCGACTCCGTTCCGTGGAACGGCTTCCCACCAAGGTTGGTGTAATCCTTGCACAACTTGGCGAAATCGACCCTAGGCGCCTGCACTACTGGACCACCACCATTACCCCCATTGGGAGCTGCCCTTTGCACATCCCTAAGCATGTCTCTCATGAGGTCGGTAAACATCGCCCTCATGTCAGCAACATTCCCATTATTGGCTCCCCTACCAGCACCTCTAGTATATCGGCTCATCGTCAATCTGTAAAAGGAAACGATTAACGACCCCATAGTGGTGCTAGTGCAGTATGACTTCACCCTTATACTAGTAATAGTATATATATATATTGCTTTTGAAAACCAAAGTAGTCACAAATACGCTCTCTCGTATACATATACTATCTCTCCCTGATAACTTCCCTAGGTTAACTACGCAACCTAGAGCTCTGATCCCAAGTGTGGCGGCCTGCCCCGCACCAGCCAACATTTCCTCCGAAAGTGCGCTGTACACATGCCCGACTAGCACGGGACGGTCGTCAGGAGAATGGAAAGAAGGGAACGAACTAATCAAGAACCTGTAAAATGTCTCACAGCGCATGGAGTAAAATATAATAATAATAACATACTTGACATAAAACAGGTGAGACAGTGCATAAGCTGATAACTAAAATCAACATCAACATCAGAGCAGCGGAAATCCAAATACAGCTTATTACAACTTTCCAAATTTACTGTCTCTAAACAAAAGAAAGTTAAAGTAGAAGATGCACCACCAATGCCCAAGCAGTGATCTTCAACAACACAGGGAGAATACTATATATATATTACGTGGAAGCCTCCTGCTCGTCTCCGGATCATCTACCCGTGCATCACCAGCTAACCTGTCTCTAGTCTGCTCGTGTGAGCACCCAGAGTATTAAGAAGAGACATAAAACTCTGGGTCAGACATAAAGCCTGGTATGAGTGATAAGCATCTAAACAGAACAATAACAGGTATACTAAACCATACCTGAACCTGGACCTGCAACCAAAGAGTTAGTACCACATACCGTACAGTACTCTAAGGTGCCATAATAAATAGTGTAAAGAATACGGGGGTGGGGTGTGCATGTCATAATGATAGCAAACAAATCATCCATAGCAACCATCCTCACATCTCTCACTTAGTGCATAAAGCATACGATGTCTACCACTGTCAATCACTAGACCCATCGAAGTAGTGACGGAGTTCAACTTGTGCAACTACTGCTACTACCAAGCTTACCACATGGAGTCATGACCAAATCTTTACAAATGACCCCACTTCATTGGTTTATAGCCCTTTAGTCGTACCTAGGCCATTTCAGCCCTGAATCCGTTCACGTACTTCCCATACATAGTGATCCAAAGTCAAAAACATCGACTGCCCCTTGGCACACGTCCCGCAGCAAAGCCCAATCATGAAGTGAACTCATCGGTTCCCAACTGGATCCTGAGCTCTAACTTCCCATATTGGACTACCTTTGCATCTCGGGTTATTGGTCAATACTGGGTCGGGTCGGGTTCCCCTCCTAGCCATCGGTTCGGGTCAGGTCCTCTACTTTGAATTGGCACTGTTCGTAGTCTTCCCCTGTAATGGTTCGGTTCGGGTCCACAGCGTTGCATCGGTTCGGGTCGGGCGTCCCACTTCGGGTCGGGTCGAGTGTCCTCCTCCGGGTCGGGTCAGGTGCCATCTCCCTTCCAGTTCGTGCTTCCGCTCCAATCCACTCCCTCATTCTTCACGTGCTCCAATCCGATCCCTCCTTCTTCATCTGATCCGATCCTAGTTCAATTAGCGTGGCCTTCCCTCTTGCCAGTTCTCCCAAGTGTCAAGTTCTGATCCGAGCCCTTCGTCCCTAAGTCGATCCGATCCCCAGCTTAACCAACATGGCCTTCCTTTTTTCCAAGCCTCTTTTGTGCCAGACTCCAGTTCGGGTCGGGTTCCTTTCCCAGGTCTCCTATCCGATCCGAGCCCATATCCGATCCGATCCGAAACCCTGCACAACTTTCTACAACTTTTTCCAGCAATTTGTTTACGCCATTCAACGACGTTTTCGACAAATCTAACTATACTAATCAATCACAAATCATGTCAAACAGTCATAGCAACATAGCATACTAACCACAAACACCAAAACAATGAATTCATATGTCAAAATGGATCAAATATACCCAAAACCCCATAATTTCCCTTGAACATGTTTAACCAAAACAAATCATAAGGTTAACAAAACTTAATCAAATTAAACCAAATTTCTACCAGAGGCATAAAAAATTATTTTCGAATTTATGAATATTTTTCCAGAATTTATTAGTGTATAAATTCGCTAATCTTCACTAATTACCCTTAATTAACTGTAATTAGTGTCAAAACAATGCTAATCACTCACCTTGGCCACAAATAAAATTTTCAAAACTGAAACCTCGCTGGTTTGGGTGAATACTGATGTCTAACAGCAGCTCTAACCTTGCTTTCGTGTTTTCTCTCCTTAATTTGATGTAGATTAAGCCAAAACTTGATTAGAAAGTGATTAGAAGGTGATTTGGGTGTTGGAGGCCATTGCTAGAGCTCCAAGAATGAAAGTGGCGGCTGAAAGAAATGTTTTCTAACCCTAATCAGTCCCTATACATCTCCAATCCCAAAATCCCCTTTGGGCCTAGCTGCTAATTACCCGGTTAAGCCCAATTAAGCTGTTTTTCACTATCTGAAACTTGTTTCAGCCATATCTCCCAAACGGTGAGTCCGTTTGGCTAATGTGACCACTCTACGGAATTGTAAACCATCATCCGAAGCCAATGGAAGTGGTTTCAGGTCAAAATTCCTTTCCAGTCAAAAGTTATGGCCAAAACAGTACCAACTAGGGGTAAAATGGTCATTTAAAAATCGACAAAAATCATGAACATGGGAAATGACCCCAATAGTCATCTCCCAAAGTTACATGACCATACGACTTCGTATGTGAAAGAAATAAATATTCTACGATCCTATGATGCGTAGAATACGGGTCGTTACATATTATTAAATTGTGGTAATAGAAAGATTGTATAATAGGTAGACTTGTCGTAGGGACAAGGGAAGATTATAACTTAAGTTATAATATAAGACAAGAAGAGTGGGACAACTTATACCATAAAATAAGTTGAATCTAAATTACAAATTTAGGAAGCGTTAATATGCGATATGTTGATAAAGATAACATAATTCATGTTTGTAGGAAAGAAAACTTATTAGTAAATCCTTAGTTAAGAGAACTAAGTTAATAAGTAAACAACTATAAGTTGTAGTGACATTGTAGGATGGAATTATGAATTACATGTAAAATAGGAAGCATGAAAATTGAAGTGTACTTAATTATAAATTAAGTAGAACATGTTATGAGACAATGAATAGCACAAAGAGATGACAGAAAATAACATGTTGCAGGCTTATTAATAAACTTAAATGAGTTAAGTTGTAAATGAAATTAATAAGCAAGAGAAACATGGTAACTTGGATAAAATGTAAAAATGAAAAGGAACAATCAGGTTAAAAGGAAACCTGATGAGGTAGAGCAAGCGCATAATAATATGATTAGACATAGGGTCTAATAACGCATTAAATTGAGGCGCTTGAACCATTCCATACGTTAGAGGATGAATAAGAACGTGGTAGATCATCGTGGTGTCGTAAGGCACGAGGGGAGAGCATGTCCATCCGATTATTTAGCAAGCTCCAAGGGACTGGGTTAAGAATCACACGGCTTCTTGGGACAGGTTGGGTATTCCTGGCATCCCTCTGTGTTGTGGCAGGATTCAGCCTGTACTCTCAGAGGGTAGGTCTGCGCGGATATGCCAGCGAGTATGCCTTGATTGCAATATTGTTGGCAATCTAAAGACTGTAGGATGTTTAGGTGATTCGGCGATCCCAAAGGCCTTGTGACTAGGCTAGGTTACGATCATTTTATTTGAGTACCCTGACAGGTCTAACCTAGGAGATAGTAAGTCGTCGTCTACCTATCCATTTGCAGTCAGTCCATTCGTGGCATGTGAGGCGGAAAGGCGGACAGCTCTAAAAGACCACAAACCTTTTGCTATCAAGGCTATAGGTGAGGGTAGCCTGTGAAAACCCGTAACTTCCCCGTAAAGGAAAGCGGCGGATAGTTCGAGAACAAGCCACAATGGAACACATATAAAAGAACATTTCATTGTATATTACAACAATGCATCAGATTACAAGAATATACAGAGTACAAATGAATATTACACAGAAATATCAAAGATTTAAATTACATTTAAATACCTAGCAGCGGAAAATAATACAATACACAACTAGAAGAGATATACGGATACAAAGCTTTCCGGATATCGTTCCAGCTGTAAACCAGGATCCTGTGAATATAAATCTGCAAAACCAAAACTACTAGCTGCCCGTGTCAAAATAAGGGCACCCAGAGTTTAGGTCAAAACAATAAACTCCAGGTCAGTCATGTGACTGGTGTGAGAACTAAAACATAATAAATCTTTATTTTAAAGTTAGGTAAATCAAGGGACCACGCCGTATAACACGGAACGGGTTTCCTCCCAAGAATACCAGTGCATAAAACAAACAGCGCAATGCTAAATAAAGAAAAATGAAGCTGTTATAAGACCCAGGTCCTATCACACAATGCAACGCAAGCCCGGGGATAGGGTTTTCCCTTATAACAGCCAAAGAATGCTTGATACGTTTAAAAGAAATCATTTGATACTATTATAAGTGCATAGTGTATAAAACAACTTCAAATCATAAGTATCAATCATAGGCGGCATGAATGACCCATACCACTATGTCGCCATTTATAAGTTTACAATCAAAACCGCAAAGTCGTATTGGAAGTTGGGTTATCATTTATGGTATGAACCGAGGCTAGGGGCAAGATCCTCACCGATTCGAGACGCTCTAGTCCGTGTCTCAGGCAAGCGCGCAGGCAAGCCTTGGATCGTCAGGGCCGGTATGGGGTGTAAGTCTGGCCCGTCAGCCGACCAGAATGCATCGGCCGAAACCGATATAACCGAGGCGCCTCGCAACAGCAACAACCACATAAGTCAAACTCGTCAGGGCGTGTAAAACCACTGACGCCACTTCTAACTAGAAAGAAACGCAAGTCCTCCCTGAGGTCCGTCTCCCGTTTTTGGTTCATACCGGGTGCGAAACTCGCGGAGTAAACGTTACACAAAGCTACGCCACAAAGGCCGTGCTTCGATCATCAACCACAAGACTTTGCTTTTCAACAGAAGCCTTGATCATTTGCCACTTAGGCATGCCACACAGGCAATTCACTCCATGCGATTGATATCCATCAATATATAACCCCTGAGCTCGTACGTCTCAGAGAAGGGCGTTAAGCAAAAGAATAAATTCTCCGCCGCCAAACCGATATATATTTAATAGAGATCAATCACACGGACTAAAATCCAATGTCAGACACACACAGTCCATTTACAAGTCCGTTCTGAGTCTGAACGAAACCGGAGGCACCTAGTACCCCGCATATCCATCAATCTCCAAGTACGTCTGAACGATCACTAACTGTTTCCATCTTCTTGGGTGTACAGCCCAATCAAGATCATCAGTAATTACCCAAACGACGTGAAGACCTCCGGTCTTCGACCATCGTCTTCATCTTCGACTAATCGTCGTATCAGTTATCCAGAATGGGATAAACCCGGTCTTTCCGAATAACTCGCGTATATTTTAAATAAGTGTTACACAAACACAACATACGCCTCATTCCAATTCATCAGTCACTAACCGTAAATTAATCAAGAGAATAATTCCCCAAATATTAACCCCGAAGGCCGAAACCAACATCAGATCAATATCCAGAAAACCGTTCTTCTTAGCTAACCGACAGTTAGTTTCTGATTTCACATTCATAGGGAAAGGTTCCCATTAATTTTATCCAAGATAAATTCCTGAATTTATTCTCTAATCTTCCTTTGAATTTCGATTCAACTAGTCGGAATTAGCGAACCTTACCGAAGTAATCATTGGTTTTAATTTCCCAATCCCAACCTATTCATCCCATGAAGTAAAACTGGTTATACTTCATATCTAACACCACGGTGTTATCGGTAAATTCAATTACCATTTCACGTTCAAATCTAATTAAAGATTTAACTAACGCCTGGAGCAAAACTGGTGATACTCCATTTCGATTATTTCAATCTAATTAAAGATTCATTAAAACTCCACTTAGTTTTAATCGTTAACTGGGTTAAAGAATCAGTGTCATTTAAAACACAGTTCACGATAAACCCAAAATCCCATTTCATTAATTATCGGGGTTAAAGAACGAGTGTTATTTAAAACACTGTCCACGATAAACCCAAAAATCAATATCAATTCAATTCCAATTAAATATTATTTAATTGGTACACTTCATTAAATCTAAATAAAAAGATTTAATCTTTTCTCAACTGGGTTCAAGAACAGTGTTAGTGAAGACACCATTCACGACAAACCCAAATCACATTTGATATTCAATACAAGGCTCTGAATAGAAAATATATCGGCTTATATTCAATATCAAATTCTATGATTAACAAATGTCGTATTGGAAATAACGATATAAATATATATCTTTCAAACTTCCATAACAACATCCGTATAATCACGAATCCCAACATCGAAATATTCCAATGACAATTTCGATTCAAATCCACTCCAATGCAATCATTGGAAATCCTGGTTATTATTTTTAAAACCCTTTTCAAATTCAATTTATTTATTTAAAAATAAATAGAATTATAATTCTAGTTCAAAACTAGTTCATTTCGATAAAAATCTATTTTTATCTTTTCAAATATGGAGTTTTTCATCCCAATTCTTTCTAAATCATTTCTTATGATTTTACACAAATTATTACTATTTTTAATAATTTTATCAAGGCCCGTACAGTCGATTTCCATCAATGGCCATCGAACTGCACTTACAGCGACCTTTTTCAAATTTGATTTGGACGTAACCCCAAATCCAACCGTTAGATTTCTAATTTCTAATATTCTTTAGAAAGCTCTTTTCGATACGAACCCAACGGTTCCTATTTCAGGAGAATCCGACGGTTGGATCTCCCGCAATATCCGTTCGAAGTTAATGGTCGAAATTCGCGAACTGTCGCGGCGCGGCGCGTTCTATTCAGGCCATTATATTATATATATAATATATATAATATATACTTCGTCGATTTCAATTTAAAACGTGCTATATAAATAGTTTTAAATTCGTTTCAAGAGCAATTTCAACTTCCATTTCAATTCAAATCAAAATTGAATTCTTCTTTATAAATTCGTTTTAAAATTCATTTCTATTCAATTCAAATTTCAATTCAATTTGAATTCATTTCAATTTGCTTTCAATTCAATTTGAATTCGTTTTCAATTTAATTCAATTCCAAAGTCGTTTTCTATTCGATTCAATTGAAATTGGTTTCCTATTCGATTCAATTCGTTGTACATTCCATTGAAATCAAATTCGTTATATATTCAAAACAAATTCGATTCGAATTCGTTTTCTATTCAATTTGATTCAAATTTCATTTCAAAATATTTGATTTTGAAATCACTTTTCAATATTCATTTTAAAATGAATAAAATCGATATACATATCGTTCACGTCAAAATGGCGTCAATCTAATCAACACGGCTTCATATATTTCTATTTTCAAATATTCTATTCAACAAATGAATATTTATTTTTGTCAACACATGACTAATCTCAACGAATGAGCACTGTCCACGTATGACTATTTTTGTTAAATTATTTCGTTCAACACATGACTAATCTCAACGGATGAGTACAGTCAACACATGAACCTTTATTTTATATTGATAAAGATGCAAATTTTATTATTAAAATATTTCGTTCAACACATGACTAATCTCAACGAATGAGTACAGTCAACACATGAACTTTTATGTTATAATATTCTTTATTTTCTAAATTGGAATGAGGCCCAATCAATCACCATATAAAATTAATTATATGGATTTTCATACATCACACGCATATAATAGCATTGAAAAATAATCAACCATCAACCAAAGTGTACTACACGGTATAAGCATCAAATATAGATATATAACGCTTATAACAGCCTGTCAATCAATCGATCGACATATTTAATCAATCAGGATGAGTGAACTTCAAATTTCATCCCAACACCCGTGTGGGCTTTCAAACAATCAAACACAGATTTTATTTGTGCAGTTGGGCGATGTGTAAAATTTATCGTCCCAATCAATGTTCTTCAAATAGGTGTACATAAACAAACCGTCCGGTTTATAAATGAATATTTTATTTTAACATATGAATTTCTATTCAGTTCATTCTTTAAATAAAACGATTTTTTTTTTTTAACTTCTTTTATAAAATTTCGGCGGCATAACGGCACGATACTAGAAACGGGACGAGGTCTAGCCTTATCCCCGGTCTAGTGAAGGCCCACGCCATTCACACATCAATCAAAATCACCAAACAACCAAATTCAAATCAAATCATATAACTAATCTATGCAACCAAACAAACAAGTCCATGGTCTGTGGACGATTGTGTCGGGTGCTACTAAGCACCGTCTGCATCCTAGTATATATATAACTAGAAAATGAAATTGAAAGGTGAGAAATTCTCACCGATAGCTATCCAATCCTCTTGACTCTTCTTTGATAGAAATCTTCATCGTTATCGCATCTTCGTCACCTTCGTTGCCCGTATTCACTACATATATAAAAATCACACATTTTTATATTTTGATGTCCTTTAAAATAAAAATCACATTTTTATTTGTTCGTTCTCAATTTAAAAATCATATTTTTATAATCGCTTCATGCATTTAAAAATCGAATTTTTCACTTCGCTATTAAATACATAAAGATCTCGCCTTTTCAACTATAAAGATTTCACCTTTTCAAATATAAAGACTTCACCTTTTCAAATATATCATTATAAAAGTCACATTTTTATTTTTCTACACATATAAAAATGGTATTTCTAATATTCCTATCAAGTAAAAGTTATATTTTTAATTCAAATATAAAAATCATATTTTTAATACTTTAAAAATATAAAAATCATATTTTTAATACTTTAAAAATATAAAAATCATATTTTTAATCCTTCATTAAAAATCAAAACTTTATCATAATCAAAATCCGACCTTTTCTCTTCCAAAAATCGTATATTTTCGCAACTCAAAATCATATATTTTCAGATTCTAAAAATCATACACTTCACATTTAAAACCATATAATTCAGTTTTAAATATCATCTAATTTCCAGTTTTAAAAATTATGTTTTCAGTTTTAAAATCAAAGCTTTCAATTCTAAAAACAATGTATATTTTCAGATCTAAAAGACGATGGATAATTAGAAAAAAAAGAATGCTCACTGTTTTTCACCCGAACCCGAAGTCGCTGGAGGTCTCCGGTGGGTGCGCGCTCGACTGGACGTGGGGATTCGCGATGGTTTCTGCTGGCGTGGCACTCGAGGTGGCGGCGCTGGACTGGTGGCGCCATCGTGCTCCGATGGCTCGATTTGGGGCTCGCGCGATTTTCAAATCGAGGGGGAAGAAAAAGGGGAGGTCGGAAGAGGAGGAGAGGTTCGCGAGGGAAGGGGGTTGGTCGTCGGGGTGGGGTTGCCGTGCGCAGGCGGCGCGGTGAACGAGGGGGGGGCTGTCGATCTCGATTCGCTCTCTTTTTTTTTTTTTTTTGCAAATGATTCCAACGGTGGGGGCTGGTTAAGGAGGAAGGGAGATTTTTTATTTTTTATTTTTTTTATTTTGCAAAAAGTTGACTTTCACATACGACCTCGAAACGAGGCCCACCGCCTGTCGTCCACAGCTAATTACCCCCATTCCGAACACAATGGGATATGTATCGCAAGCTGTTTCGACCGTTTCGATCAGTTTCCGTTAAATTTACATTTAAATCACTATATTGAATTTTAAATGTACATTTCAAATTACCGGGGTCACATACTAACTCTAAAAATTCTCAAAAATATTTTCTAGCTTCGTATTGACGATACGGTCCTAACAAAACTCGTTTCGTCGAATTCTGAGACCGTTAGAAAAATGGCCATTTTCCAGTCGATTAAAACCAACTGAAACTGGTCAAAAGCGTTTTCCTTTGCCACGCTCACATATTGATTCGAAAAATTATGAAATTTGAAACCTAGCAATAATTTGACATCACGGACCCAACAAGACTGGTTTCGTCGAAATCCGAGGTCGTTTGCAAAATTTCAATTTTTAAGGGCCTGAATTCCATAGCGACTATTCAGAATTTTCAACTGGACATATCTTTTGATTCCCGTTATGAAATTTCGATTTTTCGGATTCGTTTGAAAGATATCCTCAAATAGATCCTAATGTTTTTGGTTTCACTAAAATCCGGATTGTTTTGCACCCGGTACATTCAATTGAAGTTTGAAATCGAATTATCGAACTACCGCGCCATTTTCAATTCTATTTTATAATTATATATCAATATTTATATTCTAACGACGACGTATATAATATATAGGTTCTAATTATATTCAAATTAAATTTCTCGTCGATTGTATTTAAAATAATTCATTTTAAATAATCAAAATTCGCTAAAATTGCCAAAATAAAAATTTTAAACTGGTCCAGATTTTCGGGTTGTTACATAGCCAATAGTATTTGTGTGTTTGGTTGAGGGCATAATGGGCTAGGTTTTTAGTTCTAATATAGGTCGTCTTTCATTAGTTGAGGGAGGGGCCAGGATGGGACCTTAACCACTGTAAAAGCAGACCTTAGCATCTGCTCGTAGGCAGATATCTGAAAAGATCCCGAACGAGTTCCGTGTTGTTGAGTGGTCCTGCCATGGGACTCGGGTGCACAATAGAGGATATGTGCAATAGAGACATCGAGTACGATTGACGATACGTACGTAGGGAAAGTCTAGATACATACATGTACGCTCTGGGTGGTGTATCATAAACTAGAGGGCATTATTCGATGATGGAACCTAATTCGAGTGGTTCAAAGTTGGCAGTCCGAACGCTTACGTAGTATAGTGGTAGTGGTTCTTTGCAGACATAGCGTTGATATATACTGATATCCGTATGACATTCGAGCATAGGATAAGGGACTTCGTATATACGGTGGAGACTGTGCGAGTAGGGTACCGTGGGGTGTACCTTAGTTGGGTGTAGCTATATATACACTATATTAGGTTAATCTACTAGGGAGTAGATGGGTGCGACGTGTGTGTGTAAGCCTTGAGTGCTAATAACACAGATAACCTAATGAATAAGAAAATGAAATTGAACGGTATATGTAGGATTATCCAGAAGTGTAATTTAAGTCCAGTCACCAGAACTCATGTTATGACCCCCTCCTCATAACATTCGCAGGTTAGGTTCATGACAGAGATTTTATAGCTTTGGATACTGGTTTAGTAGTATTGATATTAAGGTAAAGCTATGTTTTGATTACATTATATTTTGTTCCTTCCGTTGTGAGATGTTTTCCGAACTCTGACATGTTTTATGTCTCTGTCTTTTCTGCAGGATACCAGAGCAAGCCAACACATGTTTTGATGGGTTGGGTTTTGAAAAAAAATTGGCCTGTTGGGATTTAGGTTGTTACATATAGTATCAGGGCTTCGGTTTAGTGTTCCTAGGGAGATAATGAGTGAGTGTATTTGTATTTTCAAAAATATAAATGTATTATATATATAAACCTAGATCCATAAAGAACCCACTAAATAGGAAGAGTAAAATATGGATAGAGTTGGGATATCTATTTTGTACACTAAAGGAATAAACATAGAAATTTTAAGACCCTTAGGTGGTTTGGTTGGAAAGTGTACAATATGATTTGGTATTGGAGAAAGAAAGTATCCCATATGATAGAAACTGGAATGTTAGTATTTCATATTAGTGGGTTTAGAAGTGGAACCTTAAAATTAGAAAAAAGTTAGAATGTGGAAAATGGATAAGGAATATATATAGTTGAGAGAATATGAATTTGTTGTAGTGTCTAGGAAAGCCTAGCTGAGTTGAAAGACACACTTTGAGTCCAACCTATTTGTTAACTTTTAACAACTTGAAATTGTAAAAGTTTTGGCAAAAGAGTGGGTAGTGTTTTCAAGTTTTAATCTTAAAAGTATTTTTGATGTTTGAGAAAAATATGTAAAGAACATAATTAGTGTATGTTGGGTTTTTTAAGAAAAAGGGGGCATGTTTTGAAAACAATGATTTCTTGTTTTAAAAGAATTCTCTCATGAAAAGGTGCATATTATAGAGCATATATAGCTTGCTAGTTTTCATATTATAATATATGAAATGATTGAAAAGAAAGTGTTGTATTTTGAAATCTCTATTCTATTGACAATAAATTTTGATTACTGTTTTAAAAAGAAATTTTCTTGGGTGGACAAAATAAGTTGTAAAGAGTAAGAATAGAGTAGATTTTTGCACCTTGTAGAAAGCAGCCATAACTAACATTGTAGGTATAAACAATGTAACCCGATAGTTGTCCTTGTCTACTCCAGTTTTGTGATTTGAAAAAAAAAATGCTATGAATTTTTATTTATTTTGTGACATGTTTTTATCGTTTGGCAAAAGCAAGTTTTGGAGAAGAGAATTAAGTTTTAACACTTTTAATTTTTGGAAGAAAAATGTAATGAAAAGAAAGAAGGCCAAATCATGTTTAAAAAAAAAGAATGGAATAGGTAAGGAATAGTGCCTAGAAGGAATGAGAAAAGTTTGAGGCTAAGAAGTAAATAGCAAGGACTATCCTGGAATCATAAAAACAAATTCAGTAAAGCAACAAATGTGACGGGAAAAGAAAATGAAAATCTTAAGAAAAGATGAAAAATAAGGAATTTTTCCAAGGTAAGTTGAAAAATAAAAGAAATTTTTCTTATGTTGTTGTGCTTGGATAGGAAAATAGGAAATCTTTATAGAATAGTTATATAAAAATCCAAGTACAATTAGAAAAGGTACAAACGGAAGATGTGATTTTTTCCATTTTATACCTTTTTGTAACAAAATAAATCGAATTTAGAAAATCAAGTTTTTCTAAATTTCGAAATTTAATGATGGTTGGTAGGGTTTTGGATGCAACATTTGGATGAACTATGATCTTACTCTGTAAGAGTGTGGGAAAATTTGGGTGAAAAATGTTTTGATTTTTCAAAAATATTGCATTCATATAAAACTACAAGTATATTTAGGATGTGAGCATCAAGTTTAGAAAAAGTTTTTGAAAAGTTTGCATACATATAGGTGGTATCAAATTAAGCATACATGCATTACTATGATGTATTTCACTTTGCACATGCGCACAATGTTTGCAAAAAATTAGATGCACACATGATGGATGAATATTATGCGAGGGATTATCTATTTTACTCTCATCGAATTTCGGTGACAAAATTCCTTAAGGGTGGGAGAATGTAACACCCTGCAATTTTTCTAAGTACTATATAGGTAACAGTGCATATATATTAATGTTGAAATTAATAATACGCATGCAATTTATTACATGCATATGAATATATGCATAAGTAAGAATAAATTAATAAATGGAAGGTTGTATTGTTTATGCATATAATAATTAAAACATACATATGCATGAAAAAAATAAAAGAAAAAAGAGTGCATAACTTAATATGCAAGCGGTAAAGAAAGAATTGATGTGTAAATGCAACACAGTAATGTTTAAAATGGGGAACATTATGCAATAAAAACAATAAGTGTATGCAAGAGAGAAAGATTAATATGCTAATGCAATTAACTGTAGGAGAGAAAATGTATATGACAAATAAGAATATTAATGCAAGATAAAAAGGGAAAAGTTAAATAAGAACGCATGAAAATAAATGAATGAAAAGAAGAATTAATAAATTGATTGTAAAATAGGGGTGTGCAATCAAAAAAGAAAGAAAGAAAGAAAATAAATAAACGCATGAAGGAAAGAGGTTACCATGTAATGCGTTAAAAGTAGTATAATATAGTGTACTAATTAGAAAAGTAAGAAAAAATGGCATTAAATGAATTAATGAGCATACAATTCAAATTGTATAAATAATATAATGACACAAGGATATAAATGTAAAGGAAGAATGCATTAATGGAAAATGAGCAATCAATGCAATGCAGTGTGAAAAGGGTTTAGACGATTTCTTTTAATTGAAGGAGCATTCAGTGTGAAAAGGGTTAAAGTGGTTTCTTTGTAAAAAGAGCACTCAATGGTTAAAAAGAGATGTAGATCATTTAATTGTTTGGAGGAAGAATAATATATATAATTGTTCGCGTATAAATGCTGTAACGACCCAGATTTTTGACCGTTCAAATCGACAATAAGTCACACATGTCGACCCAAAACAAATCGCAAATACAGGTAGTTATTGGGAAAAAGAAGAAAAGAAGAAAGAAGAGAAAGACAAAACAGAGTTCTCACAGCGGAAGGACAACATATAATAATTAAATAACAGTTAAAGCAGTTGAAAGACATACAATAATTTATAACATACAATGGTTATCAGAGTTACCCATATACAGACTTACATACATGACAGCGGAAACAAAGTGCAGCGGAAAATCTTTATATATAATAGATGAATACCAAATCTTCGTCTTCGCCTCCAAGGTAAAGGAATCTTCGTTAACTGCAAGCATCTGCTGACCCGAGCGTATTGCATAAAAAGAAAACACAACAAACACTCGGATCAGCACTAAATCATCTCATATTAGTCAAATTAAAAGACGAAATAACTTTAGTGTCATGGGTGCAGTAACTCAAGAGACGTTACGGGATTTTTCCATCTCTCGAGGATCCGTTAAACTAATACATAAATAGTATAATACGCTATTATGATAGTGTTTATCCAGTAAAATAAATATCATAAAAATAGCGTAAGCGGGATTACCATATTACCCTTACGTCGTTTACAGGCACCAACAGTCTATACAGTACCGTAAATTCACCGTACTGGTGTTATCAGAGGGCACTCCATAGAAGGCAATGCTAAATCAAAATCGTATGGGGCACGATAAGGATAAATATGACAAGGCACTCGAGGCAATGCCCAGGGTAGGATTCTACCAATTGCACTCCCGGACCGGTGGTAACGCATAGCAGCCACTACCGCCCACCTCGGAACACACTCCCAAAGTCATAAATGGGCCCAAATCATCATTATCATCATAGTCATAGAAATAGTATCGAAGGAGTGAGTCCGATCAAAGGTGCTACCTCAATTAGTCACGGTATAGCTCCTGTTTTAGTCATTTCAATTCTGACCCGAAGGTCAGGGCTATTTCTTCATCGTTCATCTTCTTCGATTCAATAATCGCCTTCAAAGGTCATCATACTCATTCTGGATACGTCATAACGTTCACAGTTGTCAAAGTGGTATCGACACTGACAGAGAGTATGCCTTATGTCGACTCCGGTCTCTTTAACAACCAACGCTTACATCTTTTCACATCGGTTGGTTCTTTTATATTTCAAAGGTTCGCTTTTCTATCAAAATATCATCTTCTGTTTCGAACCCAATTTATATTCAACGAATAAAATTTTCATATCAACATATCAAAATCATACCCAACCGATTATATTCTAAAACTAGAAAATATCCCATACCATTATATTATAATCATATAATATTTCCAAAACGAAATATTCAAATAGAATAAAATTTACCTTAAAGGTTTCCAATTATCACGGATTCTTATCTCAACTCCATTTGAACCAGTGGTTCAAACTCAAGCATTTCCATTCGGAAGAAATTTAAAATTTGGGAAAAATACTTGTAAACTAAATGTTTATATAATAATAATAATATTTTTTTTTATAAAATAAATAAATATATATATATATATAGAATATAATAATTAAGATAAATTAGTAATTTAAATATTATATATATATACTTAAAATAAGATTTACTAGAAACTTTTGAAAAATGAATTATAAGGAAATTATTTAAATACAATAGTATCAAGTAAAGGTAATTGATAGTTTTAAAGCTAGAATAATTATTTAGAATCAATGCATAAATATTTAAAATAAATTTCTCAAATCAAAACCTTTCTTCCTTCCAAATTTCAAATACTTGAATCTATCCTCCGGTCTCAACGGAGTTCATTAAATTCCATATCTCTTTTCAATTCCGTTCAAAACAACTATTTGATTTCAAGAGTTCAAATATATATTTGAGCTGAATTAAAACAACCCAAATACCCTTGATTTCCAAATTTCCCAAACTTATATTCCATAAGAATTTATTTCCTTGTAATCCAAACTCTTAATTTGAAAAGATTTAAATCATACTCAAATCCCAATTTAAATATTTCCCCTTTGTTTTGGAAAATTCCTTTAACCCTTTTTAATCAACATCCCAGTTCAGAATCTTCAAAGAATTGAATTATCGAGTATCAACACATTTCTTTAAATGAAATTCTATCAATAAAATTTCAAATATTAAAAATCATTTAACCAACCGATGTCTGTATATAGTTATCTATCCAATGGCCAAGTGATTTTAAATTTAATTTCTCGATATTTCAGGGATGGATCTATCATTTCAATCCCAATCAGGGTCACAGGTGTGTATCATTTCAACCTGTGTTCTTAGTTTATTTTATCGATCAATCCCTGGTTTATTAGATGCCCGTAACATCAAGATGAGAAATTTGGGACTGATCGTCAATGAACATACACCACTATGTACTGAATAAATGAACAGTTCAAATAATATTCCTCAACAGTCAAACCAACCAAGGCATCCATCACATCATTCCATTCAAACAGTAAACTGAGTCATATTACTGATTAACAACTGGTGGAAATCTAAATTAGAAATTTAAAATAAAATTTCAAACAACTAATCATCGATTTTTATTTGCATGTTAACCCTTGCATGTCAAATTTAAAGCAATCATCCATCAACCAATACCACCATGCAACCAAATTCACATCGTAGTTTAATTCAACAAATATGGTATAAATTTAGTATTACATGAGTGAAGAAACACTCACCTTCGGGTTTCAATTCGAATCGAACGTCCAGAAAAGGCCCAAAATTTGACAATCTCAGAACGCAGCCTGGTTAGTGTCAAAACGTCCGCAATTCCACCACGATCCCAACGCAACAAACCGCGTCTAAATCCGAGTTAACATGTAAAAGTTATCAGCGTTTAATCATTGGAATTTAAATTATATATATAATTAATAATTAAATTCCTACCCACTTAAGTGCTGACACGTCATCATCTCCCCAAAAAGACTCCCGCTCATCTCTAATTCCCGTCGCTACAGGAACCCGCACAAAGAACTCAACTTTGACCATCGATTGCCGTTGACTCCGTCCACTTGAAGGGCTCCGACCACCGCCAAACCAACCTGCTTCTCACGCCGCTCCTACCCGTACCGGACCCACCGACTTCGATGGCCCCCTCCTCGCCGTCGTCTGCCATGAACGAAAGCCCCTTTTCGACTTGAAACACCGATTTCTGGCAAATTACTAAGCGATAAACCCTCCGACCAATATCAACAACCTCGTTTCGATGAGGACAACAAAACCCACATCACGGATTCTCTGATTAACAAGCAAATCGAAAACCCCTAAATTTGCCTCTAGGGTTTCGAAAATTGCTCTCTTTGACCGTGATTTCCTGCGACTACAGGCCTTGCATGTCAAAACTAAGACCACCCGTAGGTTCGTATCGCCGAGCTCTTCGATTTGATGTATAATTTGCTATATTTTGAAGAGATTTGAATTTCAAAGCTTGGATTTTTATTTCTAGGGTTTTGAAAATATTGTTTCAGCCATTAAAACAAATTTTAAAGGAGAGAGTATACATATAAGTGAATAATGAGCTGATGAGGTGGAAAAGAACTTAAGTTTTACATATATATAGGGTCCAACATGAGAAACCAACAATTATCTTATTACATTGATTCTATTCGCGTTTTATCCAGTACGATCAAACGGTAAGTCGAATTGTAACGCAAATTTTAAATCCTATAATAATTCATCGTTCCGGATCCAATGGCGTCAGTTTCGTCGAATTCCGAGATAGTCGCCAAAACCGTTAAATTCCATAGTTAATTAAATAAATAAAATAATTAATTATTCAATTAACTATTTAAATTCAAATTTAAATATTTATAAATTCAAATTTAATCTAAATTATAACTTAAATGAATTCTATAAATTTACTTCATAAATTTTAAGTTCCACATTTGGTTATTTTCAAATTTAAAATTTGAATTTCAAATTAAATTTAAACAACTTAAATTCCATTGTTTTAACAATTCAAATTTGAATTCCTTTTTAACTTAAATATTTCTAAATTCCATTTGGATCAATTTACAACTTAAATAAAGTTTATGAATCAACTTCACAAATTCTAAGATTAACCCATTTATTTATTTTAAACCTAAATTTAAAATATACAGAAAATATTGGGATGTTACAAATGCTTAACTTACGCACAAGGGTTGGTTACAAATAAATAAAACTTTGAACAAGTCTTGCATGCGAACAAAGAAGCGAACAAACTAGGAAAGAAAAGGAACATTTTGATTTATGCGCAATAAATTTCAAATAAAAAAATAAAAATAAATAAATAAATAGGTGTCTGCACCCTTATGCTTGCGCGTGGCTCGTAGGTGCAGCGCACCCTGGTCTATTCTAGAGTGTTCTTTTTTTATGGTTGGTTCAGATAGGTTTTAGATTAAATCCAAAGGGCATAGTTCCTCTGACACACCTATAAATAGATGGCTAGGTTTTCTTTCACTCTCATAATTTTAGAGGAGATGCCAAAACTCCGCTCCTTCTTCTTCCTCAAGCAACCACTCTCTTATTTCTTAGATCTAATTAAAGATCTGCCCTTTTCTCTTCCTCTCCAAACCTTTTCTTAAAATAAAAGTTAGATCTAGGATTCTTCCGCTTCAAAATGAGAGAAAAGAATTTAGATCTACAATATAGATGCCTAGATCTATGCTGCGCGAAAGGTGAGTATTGAATTTGATCTATTTTTGAGTTCTTCTTCACTTTTCTTCCACGTTTCCCTTTCTTTTTGGGTTTAATTTATAGATCCATGGTTCTTTAGGTCTTAAATTCAGTTAGGGAAACCATGGAGGAATAGATCTGATCAGATTCAAGATTTTGGAAAGCTTTAAGTGAGTAGGTTTAAATTATCCTTTGTGAATAATAGTATGTTTATCATTTGATCATTCCTCATGAGTATTCATAATGAATGTATTGGAAAAGTTAATTGATGCGATGGATAATTGCGCTAAAATGAAAAATAATGTTCAATCAGTTAGCATGTTACGATATATATGGATATTGTTATAAAGATTTATTTTGTGGACATGACAATTTGAGTAAATGAGATTTTTGGGTAAATAAGACATTATTTGAGAACTACCTCTTTATTATAAAAGAAGTTAATTACATGTACGCTGGCATGCGAAGTATATTGGAATTTGGGCATAACTGCAATGAAATTTTGGGAATATAACATGTATTATGGTTGGAAACTTTAATTTTGGGACATAATTTATGATTGGGGATTTTGGGGTGATTGGCTCATAACTAGAGGTCTTAATTTGAGATATTAATGAAAATATATGAGAATTGAATTGGAACAATTAGACATGTTTAGATGATGAAAAAAAGAATTTGGGAAGATTAAGATATGTTTGGTTGATATTACCTTACCATAAAATAAATTATGTGTTGGAAAGAACATGCGATTAATGTTAGGCATAATATGTAAGAAAAGAATGCAGTAAAATTCTAAGAAAAATAAATATGCCTAAAACTGAACCGTGCCTAGGTACGAGGTTAGATTGCACTTGTGGTATAAGTCTGCCCGGAACTTCCCGACATATCCAGCAACCACAAGCGGTGAATCTACAGTGGGAGGTCTAGTGCGTAAACATAAAAATAAATATGTTTATACAAAGAGCAGAAGAAAATGACTCAAATTGTTGCAGTTAAAATGAATAAATGTTGAATGGGAGTCATAATTTTATTGAATAGAATAAATGGGGAATGAAAACAACCTATTATAAATTAAATTATGGTAATGGAAAGATTGTATAATTGGTAGACTTGTCCTAGGGACAAGGGAATATTATAACTTAAGTTATAATATAAGACAAGAAGAGTGGGACAACTTATACCATAAAATAAGTTGAATCTAAATTGCAAATTTAGGAAGCGTTAATATACGATCTATTGATAAAGATAACATAAGTCATGTTTGTAGGAAAGAAAACTTATTAGTAAATCCTTAGTTAAGAGAACTAAATTAATTAGTAAACAACTATATGTTGTAGTGACATCGTAGGATGGAATTATGAATTACATGTTAAGTAGGAAGCATGAAAATTGAAGTGTACTTAATTATAAATTAAGTAGAACATGTTATGAGACAATGAATAACACAAAGAGATGATAGAAAATAACATGTTGCAGACTTATTAATAAACTTAAATATGTTAAGTTGTAAATGAAATTAATAAGCAAGGGAAACTTGGTAACTTGAGTAAAAGGTAAAAGTTAAAAGGAATAACCAAGTTAAAAGGAAACCTGATGAGGTAGAGCAAGCACATAATAGTATGATTAGACATAGGGTCTAACAACGCATTAAACTGAGGTGTTTGAACCAGTCCATATGTTAAAGAATGAATAATTGAACGGGGTAGATCATCGTGGTGTCGTAAGGCACGAGGGGAGTGCATGTTCATCCGATTATTTAGTAGGCTCCAAGGGACTGGGTTAAGAAGCACGTGGCTTCTTGGGATAGGTAGGGTATTCCTTGCATCCCTCTGTGTTGTGGCAGGATTCAGCCTGGGCTCTCGAAGGGTAGGTCTGCGCGGATATTCCAGCGAGTATGCCTTGATTGCAATATTGTGGGCAATCTAAAGACTGTAGGATGTTTAGGTGATTCGGCGATCGCAGAGGCCTTGTGACTAGGCTAGGTAACGACCTTTTTATTTGAGCGCCCTGACAGGTCTAACATAGGAGATAGTAAGTCGTCGTCTACCTATCCATTTGCAGTCAGTCCATTCGTAGCACATGAGGCGGAAAGGCGGAGAGCTCCAAAAGACCATAGACCTTTTGCTATCAGTGCTATGGGTGAGGGAGGCCAATAGGATTTGTGTGTTTGGTTGAGGGCATAGAGGGCCAAGTTTTTAGTTCTCATATAGGTTTCTTTCATTGGTTGAGGGAGGGGTCAGGGTGGGACCATAGCCACTGTAAAAGCAGACCTTTGCATCTGCACGTAGGCAGATATCTAAAAAGCTCCCGAACGAGTTTCCAGTTGTTGAGTGGTCCTGCCATGGGACTCGGGTGCATAATAGAGGATATGCGCAATAGAGACATCGAGTACGATTGACGATACGTACATGGGGAAAGTCTATATACATACATGTATGCTCTGGGTGGTGTATCATAGACTAGAGGATATTATTCGATGACGGAACCTAATTCAAGTGGTTCAAAGATGGCAGCCTGAACGCTTACGTAGTATAGTGGTTCTTTGTAGACATAGCGTTGATATATACAGAATCCATATGATGTTCGGGCGTAGGATAAGGGACTGCGTATATACGGTGGAGACCATGCGAGTAGGGTGCCATGGAGTGTACCTTCATTGGGGGTAGCTACCTATACACTATATTAGGTTAATCTACTAGGGAGTAGATGGGTGCGACGTGTGTGTAAGCCTTGAGTGCTAATAATACATATAACCTAATAAATAAAAAAATGTAATTGAACGGTATATGTAGGATTATCCAGAAGTGTAATTTAAGTCCAGTCACCAGAACTTATGTTCCGACCCTCCCCATAACCTTCGCCGGTTAGGTTCATGACAGAGATTGTATAGCTTTGGACACTGTTTTAGCAGTATTGATATTAAGGTAAAGCTATATTTTGATTATATTATATTTTGTTCCTTCCGTTATGAGATGTTTTCCGAACTCTGACATGTTTTATGCCTCTGTCTTTTCTGCAGTATACCAGAGCAAACCAACACAGGATTTGATGGATTGGGTTTTTGAAAAAAAATCGGTCTGCCGGGATTCGGGTTATTACACCTATTCAGGCTACAATCAGATCCCAATGAATCTTCATGATCAGGATCATACCTCTTTCATAACCGACTTTGGGATTTACTGCTGTCGCGTCATGCCCTTCGGCCTCAAGAATGTCAACGCCACTTATCATCGGATGATTAATCGTCTCTTCAAGAACCAAATTGGGAAATCTATGGGGGTGTACGTGGCGATATGTTGGTAAAATCTAAAATGTCAAGCAACCACGTCCATAACCTCTCTAAAATGTTCGATGTCCTTCGCCAGTACGACATGAAACCCGACCCCCTGAAATATTCCTTTGGCGTCGCTTCAGGAAAATTCTAGGGTTTCATTGTCAATTCCCGAGGCATCGAAGCCAATCCTAAAAAAATTCCAAGCCATTCGGGATATTCAAATCCTCCAAAACATCAAAGATGCCCAAAGTTTAAACGAAAAGGTCGCCGCTTTGAGTCGGTTCATCTCGAAGGCCACCGACAAGTGCATCCCTTTTTTCGATTTACTTTGAAAGGGGAAACGCAACTTCGAGTGGACCCAAGAATGCATCTCCGCATTTGAGGACCTTCTGAATCACTTAGAGCGACCACCTATTTTATCTAAGCCCGTGGACCCTGAGGACTTGTATGTTTATTTGGTTGTTTCCGTGCAGGAAATCGGCTCGACACTGGTGCGCATCGAGAACAGCATCCAACGACCCGTCTACTACATCAACAAACGATTGACGGTGGTAGAAAAGAATTATTCGAAGCTATAAAAGCTGCCATTTTGCTTACTAATTTCCTCCTGGAAGCTTCGACCATACTTCCAGTCTCATCCCATAAAGGTTTACACTGACCAGCCGCTGCGACCGGTACTACAGCGACCCGAGGCATCTGGACGGTTATTAAAATGGAGTATGGAACTGGGCCAGTTTTAGATAACATTCATCCCTCGCCGAGCCATCCTCGGATAAGCTCTCGCCGATTTCATAGTAGAATTCACAGCTCTCGAGGAGGCTCCTACAGAGAACACTGAAGTTTCCGACACTCAATGGAAATTGTTTGTGGACGGGTCCTCCAGCAGCAAATGCTTTGGAGCCGGAGTCGTGCTCATCACCCCCGAAGAATGCCCGATATATTACACGTTAAAGCTAAATTTCTGTGCTACCAACAACGACGCGGAATATGAGGCCTTGATAGCCAGACTCAGAATTGTGGTCGAGCTCAAACTAAAGACCATCCAAATCTTCTCCGATTCACAACTCATTGCACGCGAGGTGCAGGGAGAATATCAAGCTAAGGGGGAACGACCCGCCCTATATTTAACCCAGGTTCATGAATTGCTCTCCTACCTCGACCATTTTGTCATCACGTACATTCCTCGAGAGCAAAATGAAAAGGCAGATTCACTAGGCAAACTAGCGAACTTCGAGGATTCACAACTCTTTGGATTCGGCCCCGTCGAAGTGCTCCACTCCCCAAGTATCAAGAAAATACAAACTAAGATGGCCATGAGTGCCGGATCTAAACCTGAATCCTGGATGATGTCAATCAAGAATTACCTACAACACGGGACCCTCCCGGGACGCTACAAGGAAAGACAAGCGCTCACCCGCCAATCATCTCGCTACCTTCTTATGGATGGGGTGCTCTACCGTAGAGGTTTCTCTGTCCCGTTGCTCAGATGCGTAGCCCATGACGATGCCATCCGAGTGCTCACTAGTGTACATGAGGGTGAGTGCGGCGACTATACTGGAGGACAAACCCTGGCAAGAAAAATACTTAAACATGGTTATTATTGGCCTATGCTCGACCAAGACGCCGTAGACTACGCCTGCAAGTGTAACAAGTGTTAGTGCTTCTCAAAGATCCCAAGAGCCCCACCTTCAAAATTGATGCAAATGATTAGCCCATGGCCATTCGCCATGTGGGGAATCGACATCATTGGAACTCTTCTAATGGCCAGAGGAGGGACACGGTACACTGTCATCGCAGTTGATTATTTTACCAAATGGGCAGAGACCGAAGCTCTCACCACAATCACCACCAAGAAGATGATCAACTTCATTGTACACAACATCATTACTCGATATGGAGTCCCTTAAGCTATCATTTCCGACAACGGCGCCCAGTTCGAGAGCACCGAATTCAAAGCCTTCTGTCAGCGGCACAGCATCAAGAAAAGATTCTCGGCGATGGTCATCTCGAAGCCAACGGGCAAGTCGAGGCGGTTAACAAGGTAATCAAGTCCATCATCAAGAAACGTCTGGAAAAGGCTGGGGGAATGTGGGTGGATGAACTTCCACTAGCCCTATTGGCCTACCGAACCACAGATAAAACAACAACTAGACACACCCCTTTCGCCCTTGCCTATGGATCTGAAGCTGTTATCCCCATCGAGCTCAAGCTTCAATCTCATCGAGTTACTCATTTCGATCCGAAGACAAACCAAGACTTACTTTTGGGGTCACTCGACTTGCTAGAAGAAAAGAGGAACGAAGCTGACCTCAAAGCCACCACCCAACGGCAACGAGTATCCTGATACTTCAATTCCAGGGTCCATCATAAGGACCTCAACGTTGGCGAACTTGTCTTAAAACGGGTCTTTCCTCCACTGACAGGCATCACCCTTGTTGGGAAGGTCCGTACTCCATACAACGGAAGCTCAGCAACAGATCTTTCAAACTCGCAAACGTGGACGAAGCTGAACTCCCAAGGGCATGGAAAAGTGAGCATCTCCGCCGCTACTTTACATAACATAGTACACAGTTGTTTATGCTTTCCAACGATGTTTTGTTTCCTAGCAATTCAAGGCATTGTAAAGGCTATTACTGCCAAAATTATTAGTGGAAATGATGTTCAACTTCCTGTCTCTCTTTTGTGTTTGCTCTGTGCATGACACGTTTGATTAATCCTGACTACGAGCTTGTGTACAAACAATCGATTGTCGTATCGGCCCTCGATCATGGGAGCGAAAACCGCCGTTCGAACCTCGAGCCAACCTCGAGGCTAAAACCACACTGGCGACCAACACCCCGAGCACGGGAGCCGGCAACGCTACTCGAATCACCGGACAATGGCACGACCGAGGATAAACAACCACTAACTCAAACCTCGGCCTCGTGCCGAGACCGAGGATAAATCGTTCCACGCCCAAGTCCCAAGCGACTTGGGGCCACCCAATAGCCAACTAAGAGTATATTTCTCCCTTGGCTACGGGTGCCAGTCGAGTCTTGGCGCAGCACGGAGGTCGACCTTAAATCGTTTCTTCCTCGAAGCTCTCAAGACTAAGGGGTAGCCCATGGCCACGATCTGAACCTGTGGCTGATGATCCGGGCTTCTCTTCTCAGGCAAATAAACAATGTCTGCTGCTCGCCACAACCCATGAACGATGGGAGAGCCAACCACCGGATGGACCGCAAATCGCGATGTCCCACGCCTTCGCTATATTTGGGATTAGCCCCGGGCAATCCAAAATAGCAAGCACCCGGATTAGTTTCGCAAACTACGAGTTTCCTGAGCTGAGGGAGACTTACTGAAACCAGTGCTCTATCTCACCACTCTGGAATAATAGACCCAAAGCACGGTACCCAATCGCTTTTATGATAAGTGTAATGATAAGTATGCTTATGCAAGTACAGGACGCTGGAAAATAGAAAAGAACATCCGAATACTTGACATAAACTGCGATCTTTACTAATTCATATTCCATTTTCACACACACACACACATTAAATATACTACATGTCTAACATCTTTCTTTCCAATGACAGGGTTTACATGAAAACCACACCATGTCTTGAAAAACCAAAAGCGAGGGCCGAACTCGCGTAAACTATCGGCCTACACTACCAAAATAACGGTAAATTCTACTTAAGTTGCTAACCCTAATCGTGTCTTTTCTTCTTATGTTTGCGCTCTTTCTTTGCAGATTCGGCACTCGACGGCTCACCCTAGCGCCAGGCCTCTTCTTTCCTGATCCGCTATTGCTTCCCCGACCCTTTTGAGGAGTAACCGACTCGTAGGAAACCGAGAGGCGCCTCTCATCTGCACCATTGCCGCTCGAAATGTCAGTGACATCGGTCAGAAGAGCATGCGACCTTAGCTTGGGAGCACCCCCGATAGCAAGGGCTACCACAGCACTACTCTTCCTTGTGACCTCCGTGGCTTCCTGCTCCGCCATCTCCTTCACCTTCTTGGCAGTCCGACGATCAGCCAGCTTTTGGGATTCATGCACCGCAACATCACCAACCTTGGATTTCTCAGAGTTTTCGATGACCCTCAGCTGGGCTTCGTCACCCTCCTTCTTCTGGGCCTCATCACCAGCCCTCTTCTTCTCCGCCTCCTCGTTGGCCCTTCTGTTCTCAACCGTCTCAGTGGCACTCCTCTCAATATCCTGTCTGGTCTTCATTAGGACCTCCTATTTGGTAGCCTCATCCTGCCTACACTTCTCCTCCATCTCTTCACACTTGGCCACCATTTTGGCTTTTTGAGCCTCCACCATAGCCGCCATCGAAGGCACATCAGCTTCCACTGGACCTCTGGCATGAGCACTTTGTCCGTCAACCACCTCTCCTTCATCAGTAAGACCCTCATAAAGACTGGGCGTGATCCTTATATCTGAATAGGTGTCCAACTAATCGCCGCTATCTCCAAATTGCGTTCCCATGAAACCTGGCCCATATTCAGTCACATGCGGAATCACGGGGGCAAAGCCCATTGTCATGATAGATTAAAGAGGAGTTGCACAGTAAGAACACAACCTTTTAGTCCGCAAATTCAGTAATCACGTCATCCTCGGGGATACATTGTAAAGGGAATTTACCTCCGGTCAGGGATGGTGTAGAAAGGACGGGAAGGGTGCTCGTCGCGGCAGGTAACGTGAATCCGGTGTCTCCTAGAGATGGATATTCAGGGTCGTACTCTGTAGAGACCTGAGCCAAGGCTGTGGGATCATTCACTATAGCAAATTTAAGGGCTGGTGGCCGGTAAGAGCTTCCCTCTCCAAATTTCTCCACCATGACTATGCTCTCAGTCAGGGCAAACTTCCCCTTTTCAGTGGCGAGTCTAGCCAACCTCTCTCTCTCGCAGCATCCTCTAGCAGCAGTCTCCTCCCCTCCTCCAACTTCTCACGCTTCTCATCAGTCAGAATGTCAGTTATAAGCTATCGATCATTCAAAGTGCTTACATCTACTTGGCGCAAATAGGCCTCATATGGAACCAACCTCTCATAGGTTTGAGCTAGTTCATGGAAGTAATCTTCGACCCACGAAAGTCCTCGAAATCTCAGGACCTTGACATACATATTATGGGTACTTTCCTCGAAGGATGATTCCACACGGAATTCCGTATCCTCCAACTGCTCCCTCAGTTGTTCCACTTCTATTAGATGCTCGGCTTTTAGTCCTTCAACCAAACTCAGTACATCCTTGTTACTGGCCTTGGCATCCTCCTTCGCTTTCCTCATAGCTTCAAGCTGCTTCCTCAGCTCAACAACCTCGCCGTTCTTGGCCCGCAGCCTTTCATTCTCCGCTCTCGAAGCGTTGTTATCATTCTGGAGTTGGGTAACTCTACATTATCCCTTTCCAGATCGCCTCACGTTTGCACCAACTTGGCCTTGTCTCTCTTGAGGACTATATTCTTAGTGGTCAGATTAGCTATGGTATCTTTAAAAGTTGAGCGGTCATACTCAGCCTCCTTCTTAGAATTTCATATGCATGCTTTAGTTCCGCTGGAGCAACGCGATTAAAAGTTAAAAGTTGGAAACATAAAGACTAATGGGTAAATGACCGCATCGCAATGGATAGACCTACCTATCTTTGTTTCCAACTTACCAATGGTGGTCTTCTCGTAGTCAATAGTCAGCTGTTGATTGGTAAGCTCCAGATTTTTCCTCCTGATCAACTCCGAAAGATGGAAGGAATATTTGGTAAGCTCGTTGACTTGATGATACGCGGCCTTAACATACATCCATACCTCCCCGGACTCCCTAGCAGGAGCTGGGCAGAGATCAGGAAGAAACATCAACTCATCAAAATAATGTTTCAAGAATGCTCTCCGCTCCTCTATGGAAAGCTCTTGTATCTGGGACTCTGTCATGCCTTGCATCCCTATTATAATCTCCATATCCGATCTCGATTGGCCAAGCGATAGCTCCCTCCACTTGTTAGGCTGAGCAGGAGCTAGAGGTGTAGTATGCGAGGGAGATGTCAGAGACAAGTGCCAGGAGCTTCCTAAGTTAAGTCGAGAGTCTCCCTCAAACACATGGATTGGAGGGGGGAGGAGGAGTCGGAGATCGCCTAGACCGATCCCTGCCTCGATGTTCACTACCATGTTCTAGCAGGGGTGGAGTATCATACAAACTAGTCCCTCTTTAGAAGCTCTCAAAGAAAGGGTTCTTAGGGTGCCGACAGTCTCCGTGTCCATAACCTCGTCCTCCACGCCCTCTAGCCATATCACCTGCCAAAGGAACAAGTCAAAGTTAGTCGAGTCACCCACTCAGGCGAGCCTCTATGTTATGTAGTGTTTATGAGTTTATGCCCTAAGTGTTCTCTCAACAGACCAGATTGTGGTTCGCTCGAAGGAATTAACCCCTCCATGGCAAGAGTTAGCTCTTCCATGCTCGACGTACTCGACAATGGAGTCAACTCCAGGTCAAGTCTATTAAGGCCATCAAAGTGGCCCACATCCTCGAGCGAGGCGATGGTCCCTGAATGGGTCGTAAGAGACTGCGGTCTGTCCGACGCTCCTTCCCCTCTCTTGTCAGAGGCGGGACGGGAGCGCTCGACAACCCCTCGCCTCTGGCGACCTCCTCCTGACCGCGAGCGTCATCTCCGCGCACATCTTCTTAGGGTTAGGAAATCTTTTGTGGTTTGGCCCCAACAGGGGGCATTTTCCTCTTCTAGTCGGGAGCTACTTAGCCTTCCACCACCCTCTCCCCGGACACGGACATCACCATTCAGTATGTTGAATCGCAGCGCCATTTTCCTAACTTGTAACGACCTGGATTTTTGACCGTTCAAATCAACAATGATCCACACATGCCGATCTAAACAGATCGCAAATGCAGGTAGTTATCGGGAAAAAAAGAAGGGAAAGAAAAAGAGACAATCACAGAATCTCATAGCGAACGGATAAAATATAATAACCCAATTAACAATTAAACAGTTAAATTTATACCTTTGATTACGTTTACATAGGTCATCAGATTTTACACAGATTTAATCAACAATACGGCGGAAACAAGGTACAATGCGAATATGCATATATATAATAGATATATACCAAATCTTCTTCTTCGTTCTCCAAGGCAAAGTAATCTTCGCTAACTGCAAACCTCTGCTGATTCGAGCATATTACATAAAAAGAAACACAACAAACACTCGGATCAGAACTAAATCATTCTCATATTAGTCAAATTAAAATACGAAATAACATGAGTATTATGGGTGCAGTAACTTAAGAAATGTTACGGGATTTTTCCTTTTCTCAAGGATCCGTTAAACTATTTATGTATATAGCATAATATGCTATTATAATAGTGTTTATTCAGTAAAGTAAATATAATAAAAATTAGCATAAGCGGGATTACATTTTTACCCTTATGCCGTTTACATACATTTTTGTACACATTGCATATAAAACACCAGTACGTCGGTAGATAGGGTTGTGCCGCGATACAACAACGTCAAATCACAATCGTAGGGGCTCGATTAGGATAAATATGACATGGCATACGAGGCAATACCTAGGGTAGGATTCTACCAGTTGCACTCTTGGACTGGTGGTAACGCATAGTAGCAACTACCGCCCACCTCGGAACACACTCCCATATTCAAAGGGCGCCCAAATCGATCATACGGTAATATAGATGATATCAAAGAAGCGTTCCGATTGGAGATTCAATCTCACTTAGTCACGGTATAAGTCCTCTTTTAGTCATTTTAATTATAATCCAAAGGTCAAGGCCATCCATTATCGTTCTCTTTCTTCAAATCTAATGATCACCTCCATAACATTCTACTTCATTTCTGGATTCTCCACCACGTGCACAGTTGTTAAAGTGGTATCGGTGTTGGCAGAGAGTATGACAATACCGACTTCGGTCTCTTTAACAATTGAGCGTTTACATTTTTCACATTGGTCGGTTCTTTTACTTTTTCCCAAAATTTCACTTTCACATCAAAATATCATGTTTGCTTCGAAACCAATTTAATTTCAAAATAGAATATACATTCACATCGAAATATCATAATCATTCCAAAACCGATTTATATTCAAAATAGAATATATTTCCATGTCAATATTTTAAAATCATATATAATATTTAAAAATCGATTTATATTCGTGTAGAATATACTTCATATCAAAAGATTTTAATTCTTTCAAAATATATTTATGTTCAACATCAATTTATATTCAAATATAATATATTTTAATACCTGCCCTTTATAATCAGTTTCAAGATCTCATTTATATTCAAGTAGAGTATATTTCACATTGAAATATTATAATCGGTTTATATACAAATAGAATATAACTTCATATCAAATCTCAATTTGAATCAACAGTTTACATCGGGACCAATTCCAATTTAGGAAGAACTTGCAATCATTTAATATAATTTGGAAAATAGGTAATTATAAAATAAAACCTTTATATAAAATTTATATATAATAAAGTAGTTAGAGTATATTAAGATAATTTAAACCACTAGGTATGTACTATAATAAAAGCTTTACTGAAAGAATTAAATAATAGAATATAATAAAATTTATTTAAACAAAATGGTATATAGGTTACAAAATTTACTAAGATAACTTTGAATGAATGAATATAATTTATTTGTAAAACAAACGGTATATATATATATAGTTTTTATAAAATAAATTTTTAAACCATAGTTATTTCTTTCTTCCAAATTTCAATAACTTGAATACATATATATATATTCTGGTGTCAATAAAGTTTTTTTAGTTTTCTCATCACATTTCAAAACATCGCTCCACCCAACTGTTCGATTTAAAGGATTCTAGTCCATATTCATATTGAATTAAAACAATTCCGAGTATCATCGAATACTTTTATTCAAAAATTAAATTCAAAGAGAATTAATTAATTCAAACTTACACCATTAGACTTGAATAACTCCAAATCATATTCAAAATCCCAATTTAAAACTTTTCGATTTGTTCTAGGAAAAATTTCCCTACAAATTTCAATAATTAGTTAAGGTTCAGAATTTTAAATGAAAATCGATTTATCGAATATCAGCACATTTCTTTGAAATATAATTTACATCGAATAAAAATTTCAAATATTTAAAATCATTTAACCAACCAATGTTCATATAAAATTTTCTATCATAGGGCCAAGTGATGTTAAATTTAATTTTCCGATATTTTAAGGATGGATATATATCATTTCAATCCAAATCAGGGTCACAGATATCTATCATTTCAACTTGTGTTCTTAATTTATTTTTAAATTGATTAGTCCCAGGTTTATTTGACGCTTGTAACATCTAGGGTGAAATGTGATTAATCAGCACAATTAAACTTGCCATAACAATACACATAATAACAAACATTCCAGCTTCAATATCAATTCAGCGGCTAATTTCAAACTAAGGCATCCATCACAACCATTTCATTCACATAGTAAATGTTAAATCGTTTCACTAGTTAATAAGGTTCGGGATTTTTACTATAAATTTAAATTTAATAAAAATAACTACTTATCAATATCAATTTGCACATTGACCCATTTGCATGACAGTTTAAGCAATAAATCAACAATCGATTTCAACCATACAACCAAACTTATTTCATAATTTAATTTAATAAATATGGGAATAATTCAGTTAATTGTGAGCAAGAAATTCACTCACCTCGATCCGAGTTGTCATCGAAGCGATTAGATTTTAAACTAAAACCAAACAAGCGTTTGATTTTAGCTTAAATTCCAAACAACTCAGAATTCTGTCTATCATCTTCTTGAAGCATGGATTCCATCTATATGAGTTCAATGCAGCAAACGACGCTCAAGTTGGACCTCGCACAAAAGATATACGTTTCAAATACTTAAATGTATTCGATATAAATTAAATAACTTAACTCACTGAATTTAATTAGAAACATCCTAATAGTTAATTACCATACAAATTAGTAAACCCTCCTTATATTGTCGTGCTCGCCTCCAACCTGAATTGTTCGAACACCAATTCCTTCATTAACTTCCCTTTTATTGTACCCAACATTTGCGGCTTAACAAAGCTTCATGTATGGTTCCTAAATCTAAGTGCAAGGCCGCCTCCTCCACTTAGTATCAACCATGCAATAGCTCTTCTTCGCCTATCAATCACAAACATAATCATATCCAACCCATAATGCTTGTAGTACTTCTGGAGTTGTCGACGTCACTTCGGATGAGTCATGTGCTTAAGGAACAATCTGGATGGGGATTTGTACCTCGACGCGAATCTAGAGGTGCGACGTGTGATTTGTACTCTGATTTTTGGTTGCCATTTTTTTTCAAGAGTGATTTGCGATTTGGGTAAAGTAACAAGGAAAAGGGAAGAGAGTGTCAAGAGAAAAAGGGAAATGGAAAAGAGGCCATGTGTATTACATTATGTATGTGTTCTAACATGTGTTTGTATCACATATATTTGCTATTTTTTCTTTTCTTTTAAGACGAAACACAATAATAAAGCAACTACTAGACTTTGTTCCATTCTTAACTTAAGTATTCCAAAAATTTAAATTAGAATATTTGCATTCCAAAACATTATTATTATATATATATATTAAATATCAATTAATTATCAATTCAATCTAGATTGTTGAGTACATTCTCAGACTCCGACTAAAACAGTTTATATTATCTACTTAACTAATACCTTATTCTTATTCAACTAATTATACTAAATTTTATATTTTAAATGATTGGAAACTCAAGTCATCACATTCTTCCCCACTCAAAACTTTTTGTCCTTGAAAAGGAATGAAGTAAGATATCAAATACTTATATATAATTTTTATATATAACTTATGAACTTATACATAGTTTCAACTTATTAGAAAGATTTCAATTATAAAATTTTAATGTCTCAAATTTTTCTAACACTCGAATTAACGAAATTTTTTGGCAGAGACTCCCCTACACAGAGAGCCTATGGCAATAAGCCAAAAGAGATAAAAAATATATACGTCGGCTCTCAAAGCCGTAAAACCTAATATATATCAATATTCATATCCTATTTGTATTATTTGTGTAAGCGTACCTTATATATGCGTTATACGCAAGTTAGCTTATTATTTGAGCACAATAGCGTAAAACGGGCTCCAAAATGAAGCACTCACACTTGCAACCTGCCAAAATACTAAATAAACCAATGAGCACCATGCATGTATAAGTAAAATTAACATGTATAGCATAAATAATAAATGACATAAGTAACATAGCATAAGCCTATAAAGGGAAATTGATTTTCAATATCTAATGTTACAAATACATAATCTTTTCGTTGACATGAAAATTATTGTCACTCATATCATTTAGATTCGGTTCACTAATTTGATTTTCATTAAATTCATGTACACGTTTGTTACTACCACTCATTCAATCCAAATGCCCCTTTTTCATTTCCATTAATATTAAATTTATTTGCACGTAATTCATTTAATTTCTATCTATTCATATTTATTTTGTTCATGTCGATGCATTCTCTTATCTATTTTTCTTTATTTTCATTCTTATTGGCATTGCATGTTTTCAGTCACTCTAAATAGCATCCCCCACTTGGAAGGTGCTGAGTTCAAGTTATAACAATGGTAGTTTCAATTTTTTTTCTTATGACACTGACTTCATTAAATTAATAACGCAAACGAACTAAAAAAGGAAATCTTAAACTTCATAACTACTAAAAACAAATATAGTTTCCAACCACATCTTATATATAAAACATTAGTTTTAAGTCATAAGACCATATCTTAAATGTGTATTGTTTTATGTTTAGACATGCATGACAGTACAAGGGAACATGACAATGAATACATTGTGAATGTCATACCAATTACTATAACAGAAAAAAATGCACAGTTTGTTCTTGATGGTTCAAAATAGGTGAGACCACACTGCTGCTACAATTATCTGCATAAGATTATCTTTGATGTGTATATATACTAGCTTATTTTTTTTTTGAGTGACAGTGAATTCACGCGTAATATTGTCGAATTGGAATACACATATTGTACTATATTCTAGCCGATTTCAATTTATCTTGCCTAATATTGTACTATAAAATAGTGCAGCTTGAAAATTTTATAATAAAACCAACATACATAAAATGAATCTAACTGCTGTAGCATCCATGCACAATGGTACCGAGTATGTCGGATTTTGTAAAATAACAGTATCAGGCAGCATATCCAGGACCACCGGGGCCGCCAGTGCATCCCCACTCATAATATCCGCATTCTCGACCTCTTCATGAATAACCAGAGAATATTGCACCTCGGTTTGTTTCCCATGTTCAAACACCTCGGGTGAACTAGCCGTTTGGGAAGGAACGGATCCTTCGGTAGTCTCAAGCTCGCTGCCACTCGAGCTACCACTATTGGTAGAATTGGACGTATGTGACAAGGGCGACGAAGCCCACCCCTCCAAGGTCTTTCCGATTTTTGATCTTATCTGCATCGCTAGCTATACTCTAACACACCAGTGTTAGACATCGCAGTAATGTAACCTATGCTCGTCGTGCTAGTGATAATTAATACATGTGTGCAGTCCCATGCAAAGTCAAGATACATAAAAGAAGTTCGAAACGGTCCAACAGTTCAGTCGTAGTTCAGATATATGCTCTATCCTATGCAGAAAGTCAAAATATATCCAATCATATAGTTACTAAGGCGGTACGGGAGGATGAAGGACCGGAGCAGTTGGGGCAGTCACGAGAATGTACTCCTCATCAAAGTCCAAAGGTTCGAAACCCCATGGGTTCGAACACTCGAAACCCGTCAGGGTTCGAAGGCTCGAGCCCAGCGAGGCTCGAGAACTCGAACCCCATCGGGGTTTGAACGCTTGAACCTCGCTAAGGTTCGAAAGCATGAACCCCACCAGGGTTTGAATGCTTGAACCTCGATGGGGTTCGAATGCTCGAACCACGCTGGGTTTCGAATGCTCAAATGCTCGTGGGGTTCGAATGCTCGAACCTTCGCGAGGTTCAAATGCACGGACCCCCACGGGGTTCGAATGGTCAAACAACAGAGGTTCGAAAGCTCGAACCCTGACATGGCTTGAGAGCTCGAGCCCATCAGGGTTTGAGGTTTTCTCGAGGCATCCTCCTCCTAGCATAGTCCTCTCCCCCGCGCTCGCCTCTATGAACCTGGGGGCCCCAACTATTTCGTGTTCAAATTCGAAGTACCAGGGTTCGAAACTTTTTAATGGCGGCCGTGCTCGGAAAATCTAAAGGAGAAACTACAATGAAAGGGGAAGGGCTATTTATAAGGAAAAGGGAAAATGTCATTTCGCATTCCCAAATAGGTTCGAAATTTCGAACCTCCAGGGGTTCGAAATTTCGCACCCTAGGGTTCGAGTCTTCGAACCTCCTGAGGTCAAAATTTTGCACCTCTAGGTGCAGAATTTTGTACCCCTAGGTTCAAAGAACCAAAAATGAATTTTGTGGCCCGCTCAGCCCATGTATTCACCTATAAATACCTCAAAGCTCAAAGAGGAAAGGGACTTCGGCTAGAATTCTGCTAGATTTCAGATTCTTAAAGTTTCTCTGAGTTCTCCGACTCTCACGGCTAACTCGAAAAATAGCCATCTTGTCTTCTTTCTTAAAATAGAAAAATCTTTACTTGTAATCAAATGAAAATCAATACATATAAAGTGGACGTAGGCACCGACTTTTGCCGAACCACTATAAAAAGTCTTGTGTGTTCCCTATTCTCTTTATATATTTTTTGTACTCCAAAATTATCATTCGTGTGTCATATGCACGATTGGGGGTTGATCGTCACTTGTGACCAACTTTTGACGTCAACACTTTTGGCGTGCTAGGAAGGGGGAGATAGGCTTCGACATACCCTCCAACCTTCTGCAAGTTTCAACCCATGGCGAACAAACGAAAGAAAGATGCAACATCTTCTCGTCCTGCTAACGCCGATGCAGCTGATACAAACGCTACAGAAGCAAGTCAGGAAGCCTCGTCTCATGAAGATATTCCCCGATATTTTACCCTAGACAGCATGGATAAAATCATGGCCGAACTCAGAGACCATATGGCATCTCAGGGTAAACTCCTCGAACGACAGCAGCAGTTGATGGATCACCTTCTCGGTCGAGTGGAAATAGGGATAAATGCTTCAACATCAATTCCTCTAGCGACCGGGGCTGGGACAACAACTGATTTTCGGTCTGCGCAGAATTAGGCCACTGATCGGATTCCACCTTTATTTCATCTTGGCTCGGTTCCACCTCTAGACAAACCATAACCAGAAGTATCACTTCCAGCAACCATTGCTGCGGTAGCTGCAGATTCGCAGGAGGCTCATGAACAAGATCTTAGTCGTTCGATCACTTTGCCTCCACTCGTGGAAACAACTCGACCCTCCATACCCGTAGAGCGATTACCTAGCCCATCAGAATCAATTCCATTCCCATTTGTAAAGACCCGGGTTTCGCCCGTCCTTAATCGACCGCAAGATCGACCAAGATCGTTCAAATCCCGAATACTTTAACTTTGGGAATACAACAATCATCAGAACAAAACAACAAACTTTTATAAACAGTACAAAATGTTTACATCAGAGTACAAAATATCAGAGTACATCGAATTATATTACAGCGGAAGATAACATTAAATTTAAAACATTGCAGCGGAAAGAAATCTAAACTCTGGACACAGCTTAAGCTTCAACCCAGAATCCTGCTTGAAAAGAGAACCTGTAGATAAATACTCGGCTGCCCGTGTGGAAGAGAGGGCACCCAAGTTTGCAAAAAGGTGGAAACAAACATGGGTCAGTCGTGGGACTGGTGTGAGAATTCTTAAATAACTTAACTCATACTAATAAGGCAAATCCAAAGACCACGCCGCTAACGCGGAACGGGTTGTACCAATGGATTGCCGTGCATAACTACAATGTCAGTACAGATAAATAAAACGTAACACAACGCAATGTCTTTTTGAAAAATGGAACCACCATAAGACTCAGGTCCCATCACACAATGCAACGCACACCAAGAGGATAGAGTTTTACCTTATGGTGGTTAAACATGCTAAATACGCCAAATACGAAACTAATACTATTATTAGTGTATATGAAAGCATTTCAAAATAAATGTATTAATCCTAGGAAGCATAGGTACCATATATTATGCCTCCGTACTAGTAATACAATCAAATTCGTCGGTTCGTATTGGAAATTTGGATTTCCATCATGAGTCCAGGCTAGGGAGGAGCTCCTTACCGATTCGAGACACTCTAGTTAATGCCCCAGGATCCCCCGTAGTGAACCCTTGGAAATGGCAGGGCCGGTCCTCACATACAGCTTAGAGGATTAGTTATTCCTAAGCACACGTTCCCCGGTCCTATAGGACCTATCCGAGGCGCCTCGTTTCATCATCCACATACGTAAAATGACTACTAACTAGAAAGAAACGTGCCACTTTCCCTGCGTTCCCTTCCCCCGTTTTAGACTCTACCGGTTTGTGAGGCGTACGAAGTAACGATATAGTCTTCATCCACAAGGCCTGCTTTTCAACAAAGCCTTGATCATCTTCATCTTGGCATGCCACATCGTCAATCCATACCGTACCATTGATCACCCATCAATATATAAATGGGGTGTTAAGTAAAGAATGAATTCTCCACCACCAACATTTATATATTGACAGAAAATCAATATCATGACATTAAGCGGAGTACGACGTCAGACACGCAATCCATTTATAACTTATGCTCTGGGTCTGAGCGAAAGTCAATCCGTACAAATCAACACTACGTCCGGACGGACGCCCTCTCAGCCCCTTCAAGGTAGCTACTCCCTTCATGGGCCTCAATAGCATCAACATCCATTCGATGTGAAGATTGTCGGTCTTGTCACCGTCTTCAATCATTCGACTATTCATCGTCGTATTCATTATTCAGAATGGGTTGGACCCGGACTTTCTGAATAACTCGCGTTGATTTAAAAACATAAATTGATAAAATTCAACCAACGCCTCATTCCAATTCCGAATATTCCTTAAAAATATTCAATTTCTTAGGGATAGGTTCCCATAAATTTTATCAAAGATAAATCTTTAATATTTATTCTTTAATCTCTATTTATCCATATTAATCCAATTTAAGGTTTATTCAAACTAATCGGAATTTTACGCTTTACCGAAATTACCAATTTATTAATCCCAATTAGTCTCCGGTAAACTTAATTACCTTTTCCGTTTAAATCTAATTAAAGATTTAATTAACGCTTGGAGTTAAACTGGTGGAACTCCATTACCGTTTATTTCCTTAATTCAATAATTTACTTAATTCCCCTTTTTAAAATCTTATTAAAGATTTTATTCAAAACCTTATTTAGATTTTACTTTCAAAAATCATTATTAAATGATTATTCAATAGTTAGGGAATTAATGCTGTCATAAATCTAGGTTAAAGAATAAATGTTATTTAAAACATAATTCACAATAAACCCAAATTCACATTTCTGTTATTTCCAATTTAATAAATTAAATTAGGAAATTTCGTTCAAATCTTAATTAAAAGATTTATATTCATTTCACTATTCATTGAGGTTTTAAGAATTAATGTTATTCAAACATTAATCAACCAAAATCAATTTGATATTAAATATAAGACTTTAAATAAAAATTAGAACGACTCAAATTCAATATCAAATTCCAAAACCAACGGCAATCATTTCGGAAATAGCGATAATAAGTATCTTCCAAATTCCCAAAATAATAACCGTTTAATTACGGAAATTAATATTGAAATAATCCGTACTTAATTTCCACTCAAGCCTATTTCAAATATTCATTGAAATTACGTGGTTATGATAAAACCACTTTTACTTCCTGTTATTTATTTATAAAATAAATAAATCCCCTTTCCCAAAATATTATTTATTTTGAAATTTAACTCTTTCAATATTCATTTTCAAATGAATAAGATATTTCATACTGGTTAAAATGGTATTATCATTTTAAAATGGACTAAAAAAAGCCCAACTCGTTATTATATTTCAATTTCATACTGGGCCAGACTTCTCACATTAAACCTACAACTTGTGGATGCTGGATATGCCGGTTGGGTCCGGGCAGACTTATTCCACAGTTGGGCTTAACCTCGAGTCAAAACCCAATTCATATATGTATACTTGGACCTCTCACATTAGGCCCAACATTTATGGTTGCTGGATATGCCGGTTGGGTCCGGGCAGACTTCTACCATAAACGTGACCTAACCTCGTGTCCAAATATAATTATAATTTTTAATTATAAATATTATCCAAGAATATTATTTTAAAATGTTTTATATTTTAAAATATCCAACTACTTAATATCATTCCTTACTTGAAATGTTCTTTCATATAAAACTTTATTATTCCATTTCAATACATATTAACTTTCCATATTATTATGATATTATAATAATAATTATTTTCAAAACGGTTTTAATTGTGATATTAAAACCTACCGCTTCAATATTAAAATGAAATCAATTTCCCAAATTAAATGTTAACATAAAACGGTATCTTTAAATTTCAAATCTTCTTATTAAAGTTGGAAGGTAATTTACCCATTTCTAGGATTTGTTTTGTAACTTTCCAAATATATAAGATTTGATCTTCTCAATTCAATCGTCAATTAATTTCGTTAATTGAGTAATAAATGGAAATTAATTTCCTTCATTCAAAACTGGAATGAAATATGATCAATTCAAAACTTCTTTATCATTTCCTTTTTAAATAGCGAATACATCATCCCTTACTTCAATTGCCAATTAATTTCATTTATTGAAATAAAAAAAAGGGAATTTATTACATTCATTCAAAAGCTTTTATTCTATACTTTAAAACAGTAAATACACAATTCCTAAATTTAATTACCAATTAATTGCATTAATTGAATATTTATTTATTTAACTCAAAGTTGGAATGAGACCCACTATTTCCATATAAATTAATTATACGGAAAATCAAACATTAATTATATCACAATTTCAAACATCCATCCAAAGTGCATTTCTAATTATTCCAAGGGTGACGTGTATTCAAATGTCAACCCTTAACCCGTGTGGGGTTTCAGCCAACACAATTCACATATTATGAAATAAACTGTGCTTCTGGACGATGTGTAAAAATTTATCGTCCACTCACATAAACAAGCCAAGGTCGCTTGTAAATGGCAGTGTATACAAGTGCATTAAATTATAACATAAATGGTATAACCAATTAACGATGTTCACCTAATAGGTATTAATTACATTCTTTTGAATGGAACCGATTTAGAATAAAACTCCCTTTTGTATCATTTCAATTTAATGTAATCGGTCCATGTTTTAAGTATTTCCTTTTTAATCCATTCATAAATAAAGAATAAATTTATTCAATTTAATTTTTTTTTCAAAATAAAGAATAACACTTTATCATTCTAGTCCTTTTAAAAGTAAAGAACGTCACTTTCATTCATTTTAGTCCAAACAAATTCATGTTCACAAAAACCTTATTTTATTTTCAAAATAAAAATAAAAACCAAAACTTTATTTATTAAAAATAAAGATCAAAATTTTCATTTTATTCCAAATAAATCAAAACTTTATTCTTCAAAAATAAGGATCCAAACTTTATTTTTATAATTATTCGTTTCATTAAAACGACGTTACAGGTCAAGTGTAGTTATAGCGCTGTTATTCCAAAAATTGAATTACACATAACTCAAGATCTAACCGTTGAAAATTTTCAAACTTGGTATTGGTGGAAAGATTTTTCCAAAGCGGATCCAACGGATCCAGTTTTGGAAAAATCCAACGGTTGGATCTTCCGTTATAGTCATTCAAAGTTTGAAACTCAAAACATGAACTGCACGTGCCTGAAACGTTAAAAATTATAATTTATATTGAAAATATAAATTATATAAACAATTCTAAAAACCAATCTTATTTTCTAAAATTCCATGTAAATAAAGATGTTATCTTTATTTTCAGAAAGAATAAGAAAACAAAAAATTTGTTCTTTTTGTCCAAAAGAAGACAATTTTGCATAAAAGCCCAAATTTTGACAAAATCGATTAAAATATTATTTTTATCAAAAATCAACATTTTAATTAAAAATTCATTTCCATGTAGTTCAATAAAATAAAATATTTATTTAGTCCAACGATTTTGTATAAAATTCCTGTTTTCATGTAAAACATGAAAAAAATGAAATTTTGGTACAAAATTGCAAATCTAAATAACACCCATTTTTCTAAAACAACAATAGAAATTATAAATTTAAATTTAAATATAAATTCTCAAGAATATAGAAATAAAGAATGAACTTTATTTACACAAGTTTACCCATCAATATTCATTCCAAAATCAATGACATTCACAACGTATACATGAACAGAACTGCCAATAACTACATAAACATCCATCACCAATATCAATCATTCATCACCAATCCATATTCATGTACATACAAACATCAATAACACAAGAAAGATAATTTAATTTCATAAATTATAAAATAAAGAATCTCACCAAATTTCATCGAATTTTTGATTAGTGAAGGGAACACCGGCAGTCTTCGTCCTTCTCCTTGGATCGTTCGAAATGAACCCAAAACGCACGCTCAAGTCACCCCCATCGCACGCCCCAAGACCACCGAGTCCACCATCCAACCAGCCACTTCGAAGCCTTGCTCTTGATTATTTGTCTTGATTTCATATTTTAATTTGTGGTAGACTAGGAGGAATTAACGAATTGTTTTTGTGCGTTTTCAGCCATTGAAAATGTAAAGGGCGGCGGCTATGTATTATAGAATAGGGTTTTGTGTTTTGACCGTAAACTTATCCTAACTAGTATATATATGAAAAAAAACTTTAAGTTTCTTTCCCTAAAGAAGTAATTAACTGAATACATAAATTACACAAAATGGAGAAAGAAAGCTTTTATATTTTCTCTTTAATTTGTATTGATTGATTCATAAATGCTATTAATCAAAATTATTCATGGCATAAATTGATACTGTATTAGCATGTAGGTAAGTGTAATAAGAAGGCATATCACATAAGTAAACGAAATAAATAAAGGACAACATGTAGATTGTTTTAATTGAAAATTTGAATGAAACTTAATTTATGGTATTATAAAGGTGCATCAAATACATCCATTTGTGTGAATATATACACAGTGCTGAGATATGGAAATTTAGTTTTTTTTTTTTTAATATATATAGCAAATATGTTCATTCCTCAATTTTGTGACATAATAGTTAATAATATGCAAGTATGGTTAATTGATAACTCTGTACATATGAATGAATTAGAATCAATTTATAGGCAATTTAATATATGACAAATGGGAAAACTACTAATAAATACAAAAGATAAAACAGTCAAATCTTATAATATATATGTCACAGTATTAAATTCATTAGCCTCCATATATTCAAATTATTCTCATTAGTTTCATTAATACACAATTAAAAGAAACATAATGTGACTACTATTACATAGCATACGGATAAATATGGATTTTAAATCCATACGCTAAAAATCATGTGTTTCCTTAGTTCATGGTTCCATTTTAAATCAATTAATTTTATTAGAATATTCTTTTTAAGATAAATTTAAGTTTTCTATAAACAACGCATTGATTTTAATTAACACATAATTATTCTTAGATAGAAATGTTTCAATCAAGTTAATACAATTAATGGCAATATTACAATTAATGTCAATATTAAATTTAAAATAGACATAATTTATTTCATACATACATTTAATAGGTTCAATGTTAAATCAAATTAATATATATATAAATATAATGTGTATATATAAACTATCCAGTCTAGTGTTACACTTAATTAGGAAAGATAAAAGTGGAAAGGTTTGAATGAACATTTAAAAGAAATAATACTACTTTTTCCATATTTTTTTTCATATCAATATGGAATGCCAATTTTAGCTATAATTTAGCTACTATATGAATGATATACATAGTAACTAATGAAATTAAAACAACTGAATTTATTATGCATTATACTGCAATGTTGAGAAACATTGAAATTAAGGAATATATATTCTAACATGTTGGCATACATACAAGGTAGTTATTTGATGGTGCAATTTATGTAAATTTTTAGTTCTCCCTTCCACAAGCTAAACATAAATTTCAAATATTTCATTTATTAGAGATAAATGAAATTTATTAATAATACAATTAGATAAATCAAGGTATCGTCTTGGGCATGTAGCTAAGGGATTGTAGGAATGCAGGAATTATATCATTCGTATTAACCGTAGGAAATAAATTTTTTTTTGTCGTTATTATTTAAAATAAATTATTTTAAATATCAAAACTCATTAAAATAACTTAAAGTAAATTTTTAAATTTACCCCAAAATTCAGGGTTGTTACAGTCTCCCCCACTTAAAAACTTTTCGTCCTCGAAAAGGAACGAAGCTAAAAGTGTTTAATTATCCTACTCAATTTTTTTTTCTTTAATTGGTTTCGTTTATTTTATTAGTTGATTAACTTTTAAAATATAACTTTTATATATTTAAAAATCATATTTTCTAAAATTAGATTGTATATATTATCAAAAATACGTTAATTATAAATTTGTAACTCTTAACTCATTCTAGGGCATTACTAACCCCATCTCTAATGAGTATTCTTATTGGATATTACTAATCCAATCTCTGATGAGTCTTTTGTTCCGTTCTAATGAGTTGTACCCCAAAGATTTGAGCTAACCTGAGCTCTGATACCAACAGTAAAGACCCGGGTTTCGCCCGTCCTTAATCGACCGCAAGATCGACCAAGACCGTTCAAATCTCGAATACTTTAACTTTGGGAATACAACAATCATCAGAACAAAACAACAAACTTTTATAAACAGTACAAAATGTTTACATCAGAGTACAAAATATCAGAGTACATCGAATTATATTACAGCGGAAGATAACATTAAATTTAAAACATTGCAGCGGAAAGAAATCTAAACTCTGGACACAGCTTAAGCTTCAACCCAGAATCCTGCTTGAAAAGAGAACCTGTAGATAAATACTCGGCTGCCTGTGTGGAAGAGAGGGCACCCAAGTTTGCAAAAAGGTGGAAACAAACATGGGTCAGTCGTGGGACTGGTGTGAGAATTCTTAAATAACTTAACTCATACTAATAAGGCAAATCCAAAGACCACGCCGCTAACGCGGAACGGGTTGTACCAATGGATTGCCGTGCATAACTACAATGTCAGTACAGATAAATAAAACGTAACACAACGCAATGTCTTTTTGAAAAATGGAACCACCATAAGACTCAGGTCCCATCACACAATGCAACACACACCAAGAGGATAGAGTTTTACCTTATGGTGGTTAAACATGCTAAATACGCCAAATACGAAACTAATACTATTATTAGTGTATATGAAAGCATTTCAAAATAAATGTATTAATCCTAGGAAGCATAGGTACCATATATTATGCCTCCGTACTAGTAATACAATCAAATTCGTCGGTTCGTATTGGAAATTTGGATTTCCATCATGAGTCCAGGCTAGGGAGGAGCTCCTTACCGATTCGAGACACTCTAGTTAATGCCCCAGGATCCCCCGCAGTGAACCCTTGGAAATGGCAGGGCCGGTCCTCACATACAGCTTAGAGGATTAGTTATTCCTAAGCACACGTTCCCCGATCCTATAGGACCTATCCGAGGCGCCTCGTTTCATCATCCACATACGTAAAATGACTACTAACTAGAAAGAAACGTGCCACTTTCCCTGCGTTCCCTTCCCCCGTTTTAGACTCTACCGGTTTGTGAGGCGTACGAAGTAACGATATAGTCTTCATCCACAAGGCCTGCTTTTCAACAAAGCCTTGATCATCTTCATCTTGGCATGCCACATCGTCAATCCATACCGTACCATTGATCACCCATCAATATATAAATGGGGTGTTAAGTAAAGAATGAATTCTCCACCACCAACATTTATATATTGACAGAAAATCAATATCATGACATTAAGCGGAGTACGACGTCAGACACGCAATCCATTTATAACTTATGCTCTGGGTCTGAGCGAAAGTCAATCCGTACAAATCAACACTACGTCCGGACGGACGCCCTCTCAGCCCCTTCAAGGTATCTACTCCCTTCATGGGCCTCAATAGCATCAACATCCATTCGATGTGAAGATTGTCGGTCTTGTCACCGTCTTCAATCATTCGACTATTCATCGTCGTATTCATTATTCAGAATGGGTTGGACCCGGACTTTCTGAATAACTCGCGTTGATTTAAAAACATAAATTGATAAAATTCACCAACGCCTCATTCCAATTCCGAATATTCCTTAAAAATATTCAATTTCTTAGGGATAGGTTCCCATAAATTTTATCAAAGATAAATCTTTAATATTTATTCTTTAATCTCTATTTATCCATATTAAACCAAATTAAGGTTTATTCAAACTAATCGGAATTTTACGCTTTACCGAAATTACCAATTTATTAATCCCAATTAGTCTCCGGTAAACTTAATTACCTTTTCCGTTTAAATCTAATTAAAGATTTAATTAACGCTTGGAGTTAAACTGGTGGAACTCCATTACCGTTTATTTCCTTAATTCAATAATTTACTTAATTCCCCTTTTTAAAATCGTATTAAAGATTTTATTCAAAACCTTATTTAGATTTTACTTTCAAAAATCATTATTAAATGATTATTCAATAATTAGGGAATTAATGCTGTCATAAATCTAGGTTAAAGAATAAATGTTATTTAAAACATAATTCACAATAAACCCAAATTCACATTTCTGTTGTTTCCAATTTAATAAATTAAATTAGGAAATTTCGTTCAAATCTTAATTAAAAGATTTATATTCATTTCACTATTCATTGAGGTTTTAAGAATTAATGTTATTCAAACATTAATCAACCAAAATCAATTTGATATTAAATATAAGACTTTAAATAAAAATTAGAACGACTCAAATTCAATATCAAATTCCAAAACCAACGGCAATCATTTCGGAAATAGCGATAATAAGTATCTTCTAAATTCCCAAAATAATAACCGTTTAATTACGGAAATTAATATTGAAATAATCCGTACTTAATTTCCACTCAAGCCTATTTCAAATATTCATTGAAATTACGTGGTTATGATAAAACCACTTTTACTTCCTGTTATTTATTTATAAAATAAATAAATCCCCTTTCCCAAAATATTATTTATTTTGAAATTTAACTCTTTCAATATTCATTTTCAAATGAATAAGATATTTCATACTGGTTAAAATGGTATTATCATTTTAAAATGGACTAAAAAAAAGCCCAACTCGTTATTATATTTCAATTTCATACTGGGCCAGACTTCTCACATTAAACCTACAACTTGTGGATGCTGGATATGCCGGTTGGGTCCGGGCAGACTTATTCCACAGTTGGGCTTAACCTCGAGTCAAAACCCAATTCATATATGTATACTTGGACCTCTCACATTAGGCCCAACATTTATGGCTGCTGGATATGCTGGTTGGGTCCGGGCAGACTTCTACCATAAACGTGACCTAACCTCGTGTCCAAATATAATTATAATTTTTAATTATAAATATTATCCAAGAATATTATTTTAAAATGTTTTATATTTTAAAATATCCAACTACTTAATATCATTCCTTACTTGAAATGTTCTTTCATATAAAACTTTATTATTCCATTTCAATACATATTAACTTTCCATATTATTATGATATTATAATAATAATTATTTTCAAAACGGTTTTAATTGTGATATTAAAACCTACCGCTTCAATATTAAAATGAAATCAATTTCCCAAATTAAATGTTAACATAAAACGGTATCTTTAAATTTCAAATCTTCTTATTAAAGTTGGAAGGTAATTTACCCATTTCTAGGTTTTGTTTTGTAACTTTCCAAATATATAAGATTTGATCTTCTCAATTCAATCGTCAATTAATTTCGTTAATTGAGTAATAAATGGAAATTAATTTCCTTCATTCAAAACTGGAATGAAATATGATCAATTCAAAACTTCTTTATCATTTCCTTTTTAAATAGCGAATACATCATCCCTTACTTCAATTGCCAATTAATTTCATTTATTGAAATAAAAAAAAGGGAATTTATTACATTCATTCAAAAGCTTTTATTCTATACTTTAAAACAGTAAATACACAATTCCTAAATTTAATTACCAATTAATTGCATTAATTGAATATTTATTTATTTAACTCAAAGTTGGAATGAGACCCACTATTTCCATATAAATTAATTATACGGAAAATCAAACATTAATTATATCACAATTTCAAACATCCATCCAAAGTGCATTTCTAATTATTCCAAGGGTGACGTGTATTCAAATGTCAACCCTTAACCCGTGTGGGGTTTCAGCCAACACAATTCACATATTATGAAATAAACTGTGCTTCTGGACGATGTGTAAAAATTTATCGTCCACTCACATAAACAAGCCAAGGTCGCTTGTAAATGGCAGTGTATACAAGTGCATTAAATTATAACATAAATGGTATAACCAATTAACGATGTTCACCTAATAGGTATTAATTACATTCTTTTGAATGGAACCGATTTAGAATAAAACTCCCTTTTGTATCATTTCAATTTAATGTAATCGGTCCATGTTTTAAGTATTTCCTTTTTAATCCATTCATAAATAAAGAATAAATTTATTCAATTTAATTTTTTTTTCAAAATAAAGAATAACACTTTATCATTCTAGTCCTTTTAAAAGTAAAGAACGTCACTTTCATTCATTTTAGTCCAAACAAATTCATGTTCACAAAAACCTTATTTTATTTTCAAAATAAAAATAAAAACCAAAACTTTATTTATTAAAAATAAAGATCAAATTTTTCATTTTAGTCCAAATAAATCAAAACTTTATTCTTCAAAAATAAGGATCCAAACTTTATTTTTATAATTATTCGTTTCATTAAAACGACGTTACAGGTCAAGTGTAGTTATAGCGCTGTTATTCCAAAAATTGAATTACACATAACTCAAGATCTAACCGTTGAAAATTTTCAAACTTGGTATTGGTGGAAAGATTTTTCCAAAGCGGATCCAACGGATCCAGTTTTGGAAAAATCCAACGGTTGGATCTTCCGTTATAGTCATTCAAAGTTTGAAACTCAAAACATGAACTGCACGTGCCTGAAACGTTAAAAATTATAATTTATATTGAAAATATAAATTATATAAACAATTCTAAAAACCAATCTTATTTTCTAAAATTCCATGTTAATAAAGATGTTATCTTTATTTTCAGAAAGAATAAGAAAACAAAAAATTTGTTCTTTTTGTCCAAAAAAAGACAATTTTGCATAAAAGCCCAAATTTTGACAAAATCGATTAAAATATTATTTTTATCAAAAATCAACATTTTAATTAAAAATTCATTTCCATGTAGTTCAATAAAATAAAATATTTATTTAGTCCAACGATTTTGTATAAAATTCCTGTTTTCATGTAAAACATGAAAAAAATGAAATTTTGGTACAAAATTGCAAATCTAAATAACACCCATTTTTCTAAAACAACAATAGAAATTATAAATTTAAATTTAAATATAAATTCTCAAGAATATAGAAATAAAGAATGAACTTTATTTACACAAGTTTACCCATCAATATTCATTCCAAAATCAATGACATTCACAACGTATACATGAACAGAACTGCCAATAACTACATAAACATCCATCACCAATATCAATCATTCATCACCAATCCATATTCATGTACATACAAACATCAATAACACAAGAAAGATAATTTAATTTCATAAATTATAAAATAAAGAATCTCACCAAATTTCATCGAATTTTTGATTAGTGAAGGGAACACCGGCAGTCTTCGTCCTTCTCCTTGGATCGTTCGAAATGAACCCAAAACGCACGCTCAAGTCACCCCCATCGCACGCCCCAAGACCACCGAGTCCACCATCCAACCCGCCACTTCGAAGCCTTGCTCTTGATTATTTGTCTTGATTTCATATTTTAATTTGTGGTAGACTAGGAGGAATTAACGAATTGTTTTTGTGCGTTTTCAGCCATTGAAAATGTAAAGGGCGGCGGCTATGTATTATAGAATAGGGTTTTGTGTTTTGACCGTAAACTTATCCTAACTAGTATATATATGAAAAAAAAACTTTAAGTTTCTTTCCCTAAAGAAGTAATTAACTGAATACATAAATTACACAAAATGGAGAAAGAAAGCTTTTATATTTTCTCTTTAATTTGTATTGATTGATTCATAAATGCTATTAATCAAAATTATTCATGGCATAAATTGATACTGTATTAGCATGTAGGTAAGTGTAATAAGAAGGCATATCACATAAGTAAACGAAATAAATAAAGGACAACATGTAGATTGTTTTAATTGAAAATTTGAATGAAACTTAATTTATGGTATTATAAAGGTGCATCAAATACATCCATTTGTGTGAATATATACACAGTGCTGAGATATGGAAATTTAGTTTTTTTTTTTAATATATATAGCAAATATGTTCATTCCTCAATTTTGTGACATAATAGTTAATAATATGCAAGTATGGTTAATTGATAACTCTGTACATATGAATGAATTAGAATCAATTTATAGGCAATTTAATATATGACAAATGGGAAAACTACTAATAAATACAAAAGATAAAACAGTCAAATCTTATAATATATATGTCACAGTATTAAATTCATTAGCCTCCATATATTCAAATTATTCTCATTAGTTTCATTAATACACAATTAAAAGAAACATAATGTGACTACTATTACATAGCATACGGATAAATATGGATTTTAAATTCATACGCTAAAAATCATGTGTTTCCTTAGTTCATGGTTCCATTTTAAATCAATTAATTTTATTAGAATATTCTTTTTAAGATAAATTTAAGTTTTCTATAAACAACGCATTGATTTTAATTAACACATAATTATTCTTAGATAGAAATGTTTCAATCAAGTTAATACAATTAATGGCAATATTACAATTAATGTCAATATTAAATTTAAAATAGACATAATTTATTTCATACATACATTTAATAGGTTCAATGTTAAATCAAATTAATATATATATAAATATAATGTGTATATATAAACTATCCAGTCTAGTGTTACACTTAATTAGGAAAGATAAAAGTGGAAAGGTTTGAATGAACATTTAAAAGAAATAATACTACTTTTTCCATATTTTTTTTCATATCAATATGGAATGCCAATTTTAGCTATAATTTAGCTACTATATGAATGATATACATAGTAACTAATGAAACTAAAACAACTGAATTTATTATGCATTATACTGCAATGTTGAGAAACATTGAAATTAAGGAATATATATTCTAACATGTTGGCATACATACAAGGTAGTTATTTGATGGTGCAATTTATGTAAATTTTTAGTTCTCCCTTCCACAAGCTAAACATAAATTTCAAATATTTCATTTATTAGAGATAAATGAAATTTATTAATAATACAATTAGATAAATCAAGGTATCGTCTTGGGCATGTAGCTAAGGGATTGTAGGAATGCAGGAATTATATCATTCGTATTAACCGTAGGAAATATTTTTTTTTTGTCGTTATTATTTAAAATAAATTATTTTAAATATCAAAACTCATTAAAATAACTTAAAGTAAATTTTTAAATTTACCCCAAAATTCAGGGTTGTTACACCATTATAGCCCGGAATCTTACCACAGACTAACCTAACCAGTCATCCCCTTCAACGAAGAGCTGGCGCGGCCTTCCCCTTGAACCAGGGAGACCACTCTACCATACCGGTCCTCACTGCGGATGAATAAAATGCTACCGTAGACCCTTCTAACTCGCTCCAACCGGGGGCAACCCCGAGCTCCTAACATCACATGCCATGCTGGATCAGCCTGGACCCTCTGTCATGGGTACAGCTCGATCCAATACTTATCAGGTCCATGAGGGGCCATTCATCCCAGAACCACCTACCAGAGCTCATCCTCATTCTCACCTTCACACAACTCTCGGAGGCCGAGCCCGGCCAATGGCCGCCCTTTCGAGCATGCTTTTGCCGGATCCTCGTACTAGAGTTCTTCCAAATGCAGAGCTAAATTCATGGCAACGACTCCTCGGGGATGGAAGACAGCTTATGTTTCACTCGGAGCACCTCTTCTCAACAGGATGTAGATAATGTCCATTGCAGACCCTCCACGTGGAAATCAGAAACTCCCAAAACTCTCTGGACTTCAAGTTTCCAGCTATCGAACCCTACAACGGTCGGACTGACCCAGCCATACACCTTATGCGATATATGCACCATATGGAGGTACTTAGCGCATCGACCAACATTATGGCTAAGGGCTTTCCACTCTTTCTCATAGATATAGCCGGCATGTGGTTTTGGCAGCTAACAACGGAGTCGATCGGAAGCTGGAACACGCTGGTCACCCGTCTCATCGAACAGTTAAGAGTACATATCTCCCGACCAAAGAGTGTCATGTTCCTGTCCACCATCACGCAGCGATCAGGGGAAATACTTTGATCCTTCCTCGAAAGGTTCAACGCAGTCGTAGCATCAGTCGATCGACTTGAGCCATCGATGGCGCGTATGGCCACCATTCAGGAGTTCAGAATCGATCAGAATTCTCAATCTCTTTAACCAGAGATCGCCCCAAGGATATAGATGATTTCTATGCTGAGCCCGAGCGATTCCTCCGACAAGAAGACATCAGCATTGAGATGGAGATCCCTGAGGTCATAGCCACCAAACGTGAAGGTCCATCCAACACCAACGACCAGAATAAAGGAAGAGGAAATGCCTCGGAAGAACGGACGCAATGTGCGGCTTTGAAATGAAAATAAGTACGACCAGTACAGTGAGCTCAACTCTTCTCTGCTCGATATCTACCTTGACATACGAGAGTCCTTACCTCTTCCAAGACCACGACGAGAACCAACCCAGATGGATTTCGATTTCAGTAAACATTGCATATTCCACAACGTAGTTGGACATAGAACCAATGAATGTTGGCATCTGCGCGATCTCATCGAGGATTGAGTCAGGCGTGGAGAGCTTCCTGAATATATTAAGAAAAGCGCCCCGGCCTTGCTGCAACTATCTTCTTCCCAAACTCCTCAGGCCAGTCCTCAAGCCCCTATAAACGGAAAGGACAATGAGACTAGCACTCGCGGCATTATTATAAATTAAGTTTAAATTTCTTTTCTGATGTATTCAATAATACAGACACTTTGATGGACATATGTATGGGGTTAGGATTTAATTCTTAGGCATGCTCTGGAATCAACTGTTGTCCTCCTAGAATTTATTTTCATTATCTTTGTAATAGTTCCTTAACGACTATGAACTTTCTTTTACAAACATGGATTATGTTTGGATGATTTAAGCCGAGTATGGTTAATGCTCGCCACCTTTTTAAGCCGGATATGGATTATACTCGCCTCCCTTTTCTGGACCAAGAGCATATATCGCTCGTTGGGCATAATAATCTTACATGAGTCGAGCATAAAAAACACTTGCCACAAGCCGGGTATTATTAATACTCGCTACCTCTGTAAGCCGAGTATGGTTAATACTCGCCACCTCTGTAAGCTGAGCATGTTAATGCTCGCCACCTCTGTAAGTTGAGTATGGTTAATATTTTCCACCCCTCAAAGCCAAGTGAAATAAATGCCTACCCATGACTCTAGGTCGGGTATATTCAATACTCGACCCATCAAGACTAAAGCCTTCTTCAAACCGAGAATGGATTATTTTATCTTTTCAGGTACTAAATCTCATAACCAAAGTCAGTAATCATCATCTCGGCCTTAATACGGTTCCCGATGGTTGTCGGTTTTCTAGCCTTAATACGATCTACTTCAATCGTCAGTTTCCCGGGCTTAATACAACCTTCCTAGGTCATCGGTTTTCTGGTCTTAGTATAATCATCGGGGCCATCAGACTTCTAGCCTTAATAGGTATGGTGTGACCATAGTTACTTAAGCTATTGTGCTTCGGATCATATTTCAAAACACACCTCCCTCTACCGAGGAAGATGTATTCTGAGGGGCAAAGTGTTAACCACCTTTTTGGTAAAAGGCTACCACGAATAAGATCGAAGCCCAACATTCAGAAATGTGCCCTTCAGAAACCGCGAACTACCAAAGCTCGGCCCAAACAAGCCTTCTTTAGGCGCCAGCCCGAGCCAGTTCCTCCCCGCCAATAACTCATTCATTTCGTAAGAATCTCTCCCCCAAGTCAACCGAGTAAACCGCTTCCGTTAAAGACGCATCAACCGAATATCTCAGACTCGTCTAGAAATATCCAGCAAAATCGTTCAAAGCTTAGCCCGAATCTCAAGGCAATAAAGGCGGTCAACCATATCTGGACAGAGCTCTACTTTTGATACACCTACCACGATGGCCACTTAATTCACTACTTCCGGGGATACTATTAATTAGTAGTGGAATGGGTCCTACCGCCGCTATTGCCACCAATGATTGAGCTCCACGTGTCCAAGCTCCAGGCCACATGGTGGTCATCTCAGCCGATGTATTCACCAATAAATACCTCAAAGCTCAAAAAGCAAAGGGACTTCGGCTAGACTTCTGTTAGATTTCGGATTCTTAAAGTTTCTCTGAGTTCTCCGACTCTCACGGCTAACTCAAAAAATAGCCATCTTCTCTTCTTTCTTAAAACAGAAAAACTTTGTACTTGTAATCAAAAGAAAATCCATACATATAAAGTGGACATAGGCACCGTCTTTTGCCAAACCACTAAAAAAATTCTTGTGTGTTCCCTGTTTTCTTTATATTTTTTGTACTCCATAATTATCATTCGTGTGTAATATGCACGATTGGGGGTGGACTATCACTTGTGACCAACTTTTGACGTCAACAATTTCCATGTTACTGCTGTAGTATGCGATGAAGTTTTCACAAAAATTCCATGAACAAATTATTTCTAAAGCCTCATCCTTACAATATCAATAAGATCCTTATATGAAACAATAATCCCAGATTCAAATTATGAACCATTGAATTTGTTTGTCTTTACATGGATGATGAATTCAAAGGAAGATCTAGCAATTAAAATTTCCTTTTCATAAATTGTTGTCGCCGTTTTATGCATAAATAGACTTCCTACATATATTTTAGCACCAAGTAAGAACATAAAATGGAGTGAAGGCATGTCGAAAACAAAGAGCTATCGATCCTGACAACGCCGACACATCAGAATTTACTTTTAGATTCAAAACTAACGGGAAAAGAACACATTTCAATAAGGAAAAGCCCTTTTTGAGGAAACAGAAGGGCATGCTCCTCAGGGCAGTGGACTTCAAGGAAAAAGAACAACATGGTACACCTTTCGTATCAATTAAAGAAGATATTTCAGTAATTTAATCCCTCAAGAAACATCTATAGCACAGAAAAACACATCTTTCGAAGAGAGGATATCCTTTAGCAATAATCAAAGGATGGGATCTTGCATGATCTTACTTCTTCCAACAAGTTTTTTAAATTGAAGAAACACCTTCGGAGAAACCTGATCCACCTAAGTGGATATGCTTTCTTAGACTTTTGGGAAAGTAAGATGTTGCCCTGAGCAGCGGCAAAGATAAATATCACTTGACACCGGAAGAACCTTCACTATACCCTCGTGTTAACCTCCGTTGAGACATCAAGACCAAGCCTAAAAGATGGAAGGGGAGGTCAACGAACACATATAAATATGACCCTCATGGTACAAAAATGGTAAGGATTTCTTCATTCTTTCATCTGCATTAGTAAAGTCTGAGTTGTAACCTGATTTCTAAAATGGATCGAGGAAATCTAATACAAAAGTTCTTGTAGTACCCATATCCTTGTGATAAAGGAATTTGTCTACGTAATTAAGGCAATAAAATGACACTTTCTTACTTGTTATGTTATTATTATCTTATAACTTTGTAGGTTTATTATTGAAGACTCTAAAGGGAGTAAATTATGTAAGGTTTTCTTCCGGAGGTCTCAAGGGGATAGAAATAGCGAAATAAATCAAGTAAGGCTCTATTAACAGCCCCTGCAACCTAATAGTAAAGAATCTACCGAAAGATCCCCTAGGATACCCAACCTAAATAGAACCTTTGATTATCATTTTTAAAAGTAGAAAGGCCTTAGTAGCCAATTTCGAAGTCTCCTCTTCTAAGCGATAGTCGTCTACATTGTAATATACCAAAGGTAATTTAAGAGTTTCAATGCATTATAAAAGAATCAATCAACCTAATCGAAAGGCTTATTGTGAAATTGAAAAAAGATAAATGATGGGGACTAACATATCAAGGGGAAAGTTTCTTTCGAATAGTCTATCAGACTTTGACCAGCCTGCAACTTATCACTGTCTCTTGTTTTCTATAAGAGATCACTTTCGGAATTGATGGAAGTAATTCTACATAAAATATTCTATAGAAACAACAGTGTAATCCAGTTAACCCGTTCATAAGTAAAGGATTTTATAAGGACTAAGTTGTTTCGGGGTATTAACCATAATTTTAGCTAATATTTTTTCTGCTAGAAGAAGGGCTTGACCTTCCGATAACCTGTCAACCTCCCAGTTTAATGAAAACCACTTTCAGTGAAAGTTAAAATGGGTCATAAAGATATGAAAATACAACATGACTCAGGAAGGGATGATCTTTTTTGAGAAAAGCGTCTTACAAACCAAAACATTTTAACAATGCTTTGCTTTGGGAAAGAGTTCATACGAAACAAAAGGATGTTTCCAAAGAGCTGGGCATTAGCTCAAAAAAGTATATTGGATAACCCCATAGTATAACAATGAAAAAAAAGGTCATAACCTCTTCAAGCTATCAACAGAGAAATAATAAAGTATTAGTAGCAACACTTTTGGAAAGGAAGGCATCACCTCCTCTGATATGAAAACAATCCAATAAAAGTAATAGACCGAACAAATCTAAGCAAGGATCTTCAGATCCCTTCGTACCAGAGATAGCTTATGTGGATTTAAGGTTCTATGAGGAACAAATTCTAAGAATGAAAGCTTTGAATATAATTAATTAAAAGAAGATCGAAGCCTATAACCCAGATAATTGGAGTATAAATCCTTTCCATATTGGGTGGAAATCTCTTTTTGCCTATGAGAAGACCTTGGAAAAAGACAATGACTTATTTTTAAGAATGCGAAATGCTAGTCGAGGTTATTCTAAACACACTAAATGTGGAGATGAAATGATGAAAGACTATGACGCTTTCGCAAAAAGTGGAAATCGAAAGTCAATGAATTCAAGTCCAGCCATAACCCCCATGGAATCCCCGAAAAGGATGCAATGCATGATGAAAGCTTCGTATCCAATTACAAAACCCATAAGGATCTTAAGAGTAAAATGGCCATGCACAAAAGCAAGGAACTAATGTTAAACTAGAAAAAGCCAAGAATTAAACCTCCCAAAGAAAAATTTAAGGCAAAAATAACAAAGCAATTCAGTTTAACTACTAACATTGAGAACACTTACTTACTGACTAAAGAAGGATTGGATTATTGGCCTACGAACAAGGAACCCCCAAAGTTTGAAAATAATAAAGGAAAATCTTATTGTCATCATTAAATGATCAATGGTCATGGAACCAACCAATGTAGAGCACTTGAAAGAATGGTTTCTTACTTTATATTAAAAGGAAAACTTGATGAATATGTAATAAGATTTAGAATGAATTTAATAAAGCTAAAAACTTTGTTTCGAAATACGATCTTCTATATAAGTTATAGACAAGTTTTAATCCAAAATAAGAAATTATGCTTGGTTGAGCGTGAAAATACCATGTATTTATTGATAACTTTAAAGTTCTTAACACTGTCAAGGCGCTTCCCGAAAGAGAGAGTGTTAAGCAGGAGGACATGCGCCCGGTACCAACTAAATTCCTGAGTATACCAAGGTTCTTCCTTAATGAGGGAGGAAGGTAAGCCTAGGGTAATGTGCGTGGCTCCAAGCCCTAGGTATATCCTATGCACCTCTTGGAAGAGGAGGGTAAGCCGTCGGTTGCGTCTCTATGGCTAGGCTAACGAATCATAAGCCCTTGACGTAGTCAAGGCACCCTTTAGAAGAGGGATCGGTAAGCCTACAGACACATGCTTGGCTCTTAATGAAACACGCTTTGCCTCTGTTCTTTTTAAAATAAGCTTTAACACTGGTTCGGCTAAGCATGCCCTTCCTCTGCTTTAAAGATAAGTATGCCCTGCCTTTGTTTATGCTTTGTCTTGTAGAAGGGACCGAAAGCTAAAAAATAGCACTTAAAGCATGCCAATCCTCTGCTTTGATAAAAGCCTGAAATTGGCGTTGATCCTTCCATAACCGAAAATGCTTTCATTTTTATTATTTTCAGAAGAAGATTTTTGGATTTCTCTTATTCTAATGCTTGAATCTGGGTTTTGGATCTTTTAAAATCCCAAGATTTCTCCTTTATAATTATTTCCAAAATAAGGATTCTAGATTTTTATTTCCTAATACTAGAATTTGGGGTTTTAGGTCTTCTATAAGCTAAAGGAGACTTCGTTCATGTTAATTATTTCCAGGAGGTGGTTTCTAAATTTATATTATTCTAGTAATCGAATCTGAGGTTCTGGTTATTCTATAAGCCGAAGGAGGCTTCAATCATATTAATTACTTATAGAAGAAGGTTTCTGGATCTTTATTATTCTGATACCTAAATCTAGGGTTTCGGGTCTTTTATAATCCGAAGGAAGCCTCATTCATGTTAATTGTTTCCAAAAGATGGTTTTTGATATTCTATTATTCTAATAGTCGAATATAGATTTCAGATCTTCTTAATATTGAAGAGTGGTTCGGTCTCAAAAGTAGATTTCTGGATTTCAATTATCTTAATACTCGAATTTTGTGTTTTGGGTCTTCTTAGAACCAATAGTGGTTTCAGAATTTCAGGCGTTCTAATGTTGAAAGTATTTTTGATCCTTTATTATTTTCAAGATATGGTTTATGTATTATTTAAATACCTAAATTAAGTTTTCGAACCTTTATGTTTGGAAGGAATTTTGAGGTTCCTGTTATTTCCAAAAGAAATGTAAACAAACAAAAGAATATAAATAAATTATACTCGGGTAAATAAGTCATATGGCAAATGAAAGCCACAACCATGTTTCAACTATGCAATTGATAAACAACATATAAATAAGTGGTTTATACACAAAAAAGTTTGTGAAAAAGAAATGAAAATTCATAAATTCTGAAGTCACTCCCTCAAACTCTGTGACAACGCAAGATCTAAAAGATTTTTCAAAGCCAATTGAAGCATATCTTTGATCTTTTCCTCTATGCCCCTAATGCTTTCGGCTTTATCAATTGAATTGACCTGGGCCTTAAGAGCTTGATTAAAAGCTCTTAAGATTTTCGTAAGAAGTTTTTTCTCCCTCTACTATTTGGCATTGCACTTTTTAAGATGATATATTTCCTTCTTTAGAAGTTTAACTTAGTTAACATATCAATAGATAAGACGATTAGCATCATCTTTCCTTTGATTTTCATAGTATTTCCAGACTTCATATTTCACTCTTCCAACCAATTTTCGCAAGATCCTCTTCTTGATCGTTCAAAGGATTTGATGAATAAGAGAAGCTTTCAGCAAATTCTTTCTTGTGTCTCGTAACACCAATCACACCGGGGGAAACATCAAAAGAAGGAATTGGGATATTAGGGACGCCATTATGTAAAATAAATTCCAAAGACTTATAAGAGGCTTGGACATCCTCTAACTAAAACACTAAGTCACAAACTTGTTCCTGGATAATGTTCATATCTTTAACAAAATCTAATGTAGGTTGGGTTTTATTAAATGTATTGACAAGATCATTCTCTTTTTGAACTAGTTTTCCTTCCAAGTCCCTCCCATGTTCTTTAAGACTTTAGACTATAATGCGTTAGTCTTGAAATTTTTTAAACCACTCTGGAAAAAGGTGGATGTATATGAATTTTAGAGGAGTAGAATATCCAGAGGCCTTTTTCTGTCCAGTGCTAGTTATTATCTTATATTTGATTTTTGAAATTTAGGGAGCAGGGACTTCTGGAGAAATAGTCGAGTTAGATTGAGGAACCGGGTCAAAGCAAAATCACATATCAATGTAATTTTCAAAAGGAATTTGTAACACATTATTTATTTGACAATATGACAACACTAAAACACAAATGTATTGAAGAAGAGATTATTTGCATTAACCCCATATTTACATGACATTACGATGATTCATACATGATAGAATTTTAACATTTAAGGGATAAATTTATCTTTGCAGGATGATTTTTTTAAGAGAATGGTCAACAGTTAACGAATGGAGTCTTGGTAAAGTATATGCTACTTTCAGATGAGGATCACAACCAATTTAATTGGTATGCACTTATTGGAAACGCCTGAGAAAACCTCCACCATAGTTCCCAAAATATGAGTAATCTTCTTTTGGATGGAAACAGAAGGCCTCCTAGTGAGATCCCACCAGAATATCTCTCTCCTCAATTAGCATCCAGAATAGTGTCACCAAATCTTTGTTTTCCGTGAGAAGCCTTTCACTTTGAGGGCGAGCCTTTCTTGAATGAGGACCCGCTTTATTGATCTTAAAGGACATCAAATATGCAGCAGTCTTATCAAGGTAAATACTTTTTTTCAAATTAGTCATTATAATCTTTGATCTGCTAATTCAACTCCCTTCGTAAGGAGTTCACTTCAAAATTCTTTCTATTAAATGTACCCCTAAGAGATATTGGATGCTTTCGTTGTATCCATTAATTACTAACAAGAAAAAGAGGTTTTAAAGGAAAACAAAATCGTACTTGGAGGGTAGGAGCAGAAGGATGCACTGCCAAGTATTTTTCTTTAACGGTATCAGGATTGGGAACTGGTGGAGGGTTAGTAGAATCAGTGCGTCTAGTGATCTAAATTTTCAGCACCAACAATGGATTTACCTTTGTCAGATGACTTGTTCCTTCCTAAAGGCTGATGACTCTCTCGGTGTCTCTCATCATGATATTCGTCACAGTCACCGCCACCCCGCTCCCGTGTTATGGCTTTCAGTGTTTATTCCAGCACCCTGTTATCTTCGTCGTCATCATCATCACTAAGAGTGTCATCTTCTTCACTTTTATTTGGATCTTCTTCATCGTCACCCTCTTCCTTATTAGAGACTTCATTAATATTCATATGTTCAAAGGAAAGAAGACCTTCTGCATCCACTGCTTCCTTTGTGACACTAACTCCCTTTTAGATATTATTGAGTTTAATTTGGAATTTCTTATCTATTTCCAGAGGAAAATTGGGAGGATTAACTCAAGATACTTATCCTTGTTTATGGAATAAGCGAACGCAAGGGATTCTGTGAAAGTGTTTTCTAGAATTTCTCCATAAGAATTAATTAAAATGTCGTCTAACTTCTTCTTGGCATCTTGAAAAGTGATAAGGACCTTCTAGAAAGAACCTTTTCCCTTTCGAAAACCTTCGTGAGGTGATAAGACAGAGATTCGTATTTGGTGCCAAGATCCTCCTTCTCTTTCTGAAGACGTTCCAATGAAATACTTAGCTCAAAATTCGGATCAGAGAGAATTTTTATGGTACTCTCTCTCTCTCTCTCATAAACGACAATTTTTATAGTTTCTAACTCTTTCAAGGATTTACCCCCATGTTCCAGCAAGGTAGACATTTGAGTCTTTAGAGCACTATTTTCTTCTTTAAGTTCCATGAGGTAGCAGTATTTTTTTGTAAAGAAAACCAATACCTAACAAACTGTAAAAGTAGAAGAAGGAATATGTAAGAGAGAAATTGGAATAACTAAGAAGAAGCAAAGATTAAAAAATTACTAGTAGCTGCTGAGGGATGATATTATTTTGATTTGTGGGAGAGCTAAGATGAATATTTGGATAGGCAAATGAAGGGTAATTGATGATGCATTTAAGTAGATTGGCAAAAACAGATTTTGAATGGGTTGGGGTAGAAAAGCCAGTGACACTAGCAGTAGCAGGAGAGAGACTAAGTGCCTTGTATATTCCATAAAAAGAGATAAAGAAGCTGAAGGGTTGATGTGTGACGAAGGATCTTTTCTAACACGGGGAAAGTTGATCCACTTTGGAGCTCGGCAACCAACTGCCAGGCGGTTATGTGGTGACTATTGTAATAATCAAGATGCTCCCACTCTTGCTCTTTGAAGTAGCAGGCAGTATGGAATTAGTCATCTTGGCCTTCTTGTTAGCTTGATCCTATGATAAAAATTCAAGCAGCCTTCTTTACGTAGCCACTCTGATGCCAAAAATTTCATGTTATTTCCCTAATTTTTGAGAAGCAGGAACAGTGCTAGAAAAAGGAGTGAAAGGAAAGACATTGGAGGTAGTAACTGAAAAGGAAAGAAAGAGTTATTATAAAAAAACAAAGATATCATTGAAATTTTAAAAGTGAAATTCAAAATGTACCTATATTACAAGACATTTATGCGGCATGACAGAAAAGTTATAAGGGTCTCCCGTCAACAAATAACAGGCTCCTTTTAGAGTATAAAGCATCACGGGAGGGCGTCCTAGTATCCTCTGAACCATTAGGAAGGAATGCTTTGTAAGCATATCGAAGGTCATAAGGGAAGTCTTCTTTCCAAGAGTAGATGAAGGAGCTTACAATTTATCCGTTGCCTCTTTTGTTCCAGCATTGGGTGTCATTCGCATACCCTTGGAAAATCAACCATAACCATGATGATAAAGAAAAATAGAGACATATTTGAAGTACAGTGATGAAAATATCAAAAATATTTATTAATCTTGGTGAAGGTTTCGGAAACACACGAAGGATATTGGATATAGAAAAATTGGTAACTCCAGTCCTTAGACTTGCTAGTTCTATCAATAATTAGTTCTGGTGAAGGACGGTCTAACCATTCTAAAGCACGAGCATGCCAAGGGAATCCACTAGATTACAAAGAAAGGACATCCAATTCAAGTAAATAGGTGTATGCGCTAGGCGAAAGTTGGACCGAAGTAATACCAAGATGATGAACATAACTTAAGTTGAAGCAAGGAAAAGGGATAAAGCATCCATGCAATATATGCATGGAAGAATATGCAAAAAATCCCTCTAGAGGCTTATAAATGGCGTCTTCTACTTCCGGAGGTATAGCAACAACACTAGTGATGATGAAGTCTTTGATAATAGAATTAAATTCCACTTCTGTCATGATAAGAGAACGTTTCTCAATGGTCACAATCTTTAGAACCTCTTATGGAGCTAGAGAAGAAGTCCTGCCTTCAATAAGAGTGATAACTTTGGAAATAGGCTTCATGGTTGATTTCCTTTTGTCAGCCATTATGTTGCCAAGTGACATTGTTTCAATTACAATAAATAGTAGAAAGTCAAGAAATTATACTTACAGGGAAAATATCCTTTGTCCTTATCGAAACCCTTCGAACACCCTCAAATGACTATTCTATCTCACCTAAATTTGGTGTGCCCAAAAAATGAGTTTCAGCAGAAGAAGGAGCGGTCCCCTTGTCAAAATCAGGTTAACACACCCTAATTACTATAATAGATTTTATCGTAATAGAGATTGTAGGTTTAAACCCGATTGCTATGTAGGCTTAAAATAATCCTACCTGATCAAGATTGAGCAATAAGAAAACTATGAATTTTAAGATTCATCTATGAGAAATCCCCAAAATAAAATCAAATTACTAAGGGAGAAGATATTAGAGTGCAAAATTAAAAGTTCAATATCGATAACATGCATGAATATGTGGAGAATTCATGGTGACTCTTGGTTTCAAGCAAGGTAAAACCGATTTTCAAATTAAAAATGGAATGTTTGGAATTTCGAAGGAAATAATAAGCTTATGTTTAAACTTAAAATTGTACTTCAAAATCAAAAATAAATAATTTACCTTAAGTTTCAAATGTCAATGGATTAGAATTCTTCGAGAATTTTTTTTGGAATCTTAATCCTTACATGTTGTTCTTTTCAAATGCAAGAAAATAAAGATGTAAAAGAAATATAGATGTTTGTAAGAGAAATTCAAGGATGGGACAACCATCAGATGAAGACCAAATGAACAGATCATAATTTCTAAAGATGGGAAAATTGAATTGACGTCTAGAAGAAGCTTCCAACCAGACTTGATGGCTTAAAAAGTCAAAAACACCCCTTCACTTGCCCGGGGAAGGGAAGGTGCATTTTTTGGCACCAAAATAATCCACAGGAACTAAAAACACAAACTACATTGATGGGATATTGAAAACAAAGAGCTATCGATCCAGACGAAGTTGACCCATCAGAGTTTACTTCTGGATTTAGAATTAAAGAGTAAAGTACTCCTTTTTGTGAGGGAAAGTTCCTTTAGTTCGATGAAACAAAAGGGAACGCACTTCGGAGCAACAAAATTTAGGGAAAAAGAACAATAAGATATAACTTTCGACTTGGTTAAAGAAGAGAATATTGCAATTTAGTCCCTCAAGAAACATCTACAGTGTAGAGAAACACATCCTCCGAAAAGAGGAAATCCTTTAACAACAATCAAAATCCGGGAGCCTACATGATTTTACATCTTCAACAACAAGCTTCCGAAGTCAAATAAACACCTTTGGCAGAACTAGAAGCACCTAATGGATATATGTTTGTAGATATTTAGGAAAGCAAGTTGTTGTCCTGAGTGGCATCAAAGACACAAATCACCCTCTACTAGAAGCACTTTCGCGGTACCCTCGCATTAACCTTTGCTAAAATATCAAGACAAAGCCTAAAAGACGGAAAGGGAGATCAACACCTATTAATACAACCCCAAGGGTCTAGAAATAGGAGGACTTCTTCATTCTCTCACTTGCATTAGCAAAGTCTCATTCGTACTCTAATTTCTAAATCAAATTAGGGAAACCTAATACAAAAGTCCTTATGGAAACCATATCCTCGTAATAAAGGAATTTTCTACGTAATTGAGGAAATAAGATGGTAATTTTTAATTATTATTTTATTATTATCTTATAACTTTGCAGGTTTAATACTAAAGATCTCGAGGACCCGAGGGGCTAGAAGTAGCCAAATAAGACAAGTAAGGCTCCTATGATACCCGAAACCAAATAGAACCATCGATTAGCCCTTTTTGTCAAATAAAAAGGCCTCAATAGCCCATTCTGAAGTCTCCTTTTCTAAGCAACAGTAATCTACATTGTGATCTACTAAATGGAATTTAGGAGTTTCAATGCTTTACAAAAGAGTCAATCAATCTAACCGAAAAGCTTATCGTGAAATCAATAAAAGATAAATGTATGAAACTAAAATATAGGTAAAATTTCTATCGAACGGTCTTTCAAACTTCGACTAGCCCACAACTTATTACTGTCTCTTGTTTTCTATAGGGACTCACTTTCGGAATTAAAGGAAGCAATTTTACAAGAAATGTTCTATGGAAACAACAGTGCAACCCAGATTAACCCCTTCATAAGTAAATGATTCCGCAAGGACTATGTATGTATGTATACACATAAACAACTAGAATAATGTAATACTCGAAGTGAATCGAGGTCCTTTTGTGAAAAATTAAGGCCTAGAACTCAAAGACGTAGTTATAAAAAGGCCGACATGTCATATAATAATTGTATTAAAAAACATTCAAAATTATCTTTCAATTAATTTAATATTTCGATTCATATTTAGAAAAAAAAATATGGAAAGATAATACAGTAAAAATATGAAACAAGAAAATCATGTTGGTTTCAGTTTGGTATAAACTAAAATCATCATTCCTTTTGGATTTCACAACCAATTTTTTTCTGTACTCCTACAACAAGATGAGAAAATATATAACTGTATAAAGAACTATGTGCAAAAAAAGGATATCCTCAAGTTTCAAAGGAATTGGAATTATGAGTATAGGAATTGAAAAGAGAATCGATTTAATTCATGTTATAATCCATATTGGATTCTCAAATTTATTAATAGGGAACTGAACATAAATAATAGACAAATTACAGACAAACGTAAAAAATTGTTCTATGAACTGAAGAATCAATATTGGTATCAATAAAATAATGTTATGGAGACCCCAATAATCTTGTATAATAAATGGCTTCTCAATTAAAAAATAGAGTTTCATTTTGAAATGAAATGAAAAGAGCTATTAAATTAATGAACAAAGATATACAAAACGAATTCAGATACAAATTTCAATTTGTGTTAAGGGAAAGAAATTGGACGTGTTAACTAGAACAGAGAAGGAAGGGTGTAAAGACCCACTATTTTAATGATTAGATATTTGAAACTCGAATTAGAAATGATCAATCTTCATAGAAAAAAGTGTTGTGCCATGCAATGCTTATGAATGTTGGTCTTAAAATTCCTCTTGATGAACCATTTTTCAGTTTACTTGAGGGATTTATCTCACCAAACATAGCGGTGTCAACGCAATTTCAGAGCTCGCCAGTGAGCTTTCAACGTTTGCGCTACTTAAATCGAAAAAATAAGTCTCCAATGGGATCTTGTCTAAACCCTTGGACCATCCTTCAATCTCCATCAATGTAGGGTACGAGTTATGATCGTAAGAGATATCAATGTAGTAACTTCTCCCATCCTTGTCTCGGTCAGTTAGAAAAGGAGTAGGAGTAGGTGGCAGGTCTGCTTCTCCTATTGGCTCTTCATCGCCGCCTGCATTTGCACCTTCCTCTTGAGCTCTAACTACCCCTTTTTCAACAAGAGGCAAGTCTAAGTGAATGACAAGGGTATGCCTGCTCCGCTAACCTAAGCATTATTATCATCTCCAAAGCCGATGGAACGACCTTTTGATCAAAAGTCAAGAGCATGGAGATGATAAACTGGAATCAAAGTCTGAGCATTGCGAAAATCTTCTTTAATGTCCTCAGGTTCAAAACCCTATTTAATCACAACTGATCTTTGGCCTTAAGGGGATACATGTTCAAATAAGATTACAAGTTAGTCTACATCTTACTACTCAAGTAACCCAGAAATATAACACTTAAGTGTTAGTACATACGTCCTCCTAGCCATCTCCTTGCTAATCCTGGCTGGCAACACATGTAGAACCAATCGTTCTTAAAATAGCTTAATTTATTCCAAGCCCCCAGATGATATGACTATTCATATAAGCATTAAGATATGCTAGCGATGGGCAGATGCTTCGATGCTTGATTGAGTAGAGATATATGATATCTTCCCTTATTAGCTCCATACCCAAAATTTCAACATGTAAGAGGTAGGTGCCGAGCAGAGAAGCGTATCAATTTGGATGATGTTGTGTTGGCGCCAAACATAATGAATATAGCATATCTCAGATGAATGGGCTTGAAGGAGGCAAACAACCAATGGAACACATATATTTGTTCCAGGTAGTGAATCCTTTTGGGGGTGCATGTGTCCTACCATCTCGTTTGGGAGATTGAACATCATCCGAAAGCATGCCATACCACGTGAAAATTCTCGCTAACATAGCCTCATTAATCCTAGAAGCGACTGAATCTGGAGGAATTTCTAAAATAAATGCATTCTCCAACATGTCTAGAGCTAATAGAATGCCTATTAATTGTCATCTACATCTTCGGCCTTTAGGGGAAACGCTTCCTCCTCTTCCTGCTCTCCCTCGACAATGGGCTTGTCCTTAGGTTGATTTACTGCCTACAACTCCTCAAATTGTTCCTTTTGATTTTGTTCCTCTAGTCAAACCCTTTGTTATGAGGGACTAGATCCCTCGGAGGTTGTATGGTTACTTGTCGAAGGGGTTGAACCCTGTAGAGTGGCTCAAACTCGAATTTAATTCTATGCTTTCAGCTTTTAATCCAAGAATTCGTCTCGAGCTTCTTATTGCCATAATTTACTATATTCAGATAAGTTAGCGCGATAGAATTTGTACCCCTCGTGTTAGTACAAACCAGTGTGGAATGTGAAGTGTCATGCAGGCTCATGCGATTAGAGTAAACATTTTGGAACGTGGTGACAGTTTTCATTTATACAACTGATACGAACGTCATGTGACTGTCTTCCAACGCTTGAATCAAATCATCAGATTACATCGTGATTAGATCAGAAATCGAAATCCCAAATTGATTGTTCAGCCATATGTCAACAATCCAACTTTATGCTCTATCCTATGTGTATGTTTAAATTATTGGTACGATACAACATTCAATTTGTTCCAAAATGCCATTGATCAAGACGATAATTTGACAACAACAACGAACTCTTGAAGTCGAGAGCATAGAATTTGAATTTAAATTTAATGTCAAACGACTCTGATTCGATCACATAAGCTTATGAACTGATCCAAAACCTCATGTTTAGAATGAATTCGAACACGAAAATTTCCCTAAGTTCAAAGATGTGGATTTCGATTTTCAGATCCCCACACTAGAAAATTTTCCTTTCTATTAGAGTTCGAGTCCCACTTCCACGATCCAATCTACTCCTTCCAACTTCATATCCGTTGCTATTCAGATTCGTAGCTTGAATTCCCCCAAACTTCAATACCGAATAACTTCTTCCCTTCCTTTCTCTTCTCCCCCTCCCCCTTATTTTCATCTTCGAGTCCTTCCACCTCTACACTCCTTACTCCACTCCACGAAGTCTCCAGCCACACCTACCACATACGAGATCCCCTTCTGCGATGCCACCTAATGTCTCCACCATCTCCTATTCTTACTTGTTAACAATGCCGGATAAAACCACTATCGAATCAATCAAACCCACAATAATTCGTTGAATTTATGGACATATGTCTGTGAGAATTGATCTAAAGATGCCTAGTGGTTGTTGAACATTGGAGTATGTTTATCGATTGCAAAGCAAGGCGGTATCTGTGATTTCCAAAGGTCTAGAGTTTGAATACGAAAAAGAATAGAAGAGGATATGCGAATTTTTTTATTTGGGGAACCGAATCCAACATGCAAGCCCAGTTGCAATATTTATCTAAGTACATGGATCAGTATCAATCCCATATCATAATTTTTTTTTTAAAAAAAGAGAGGAATCGGGTAGATCAATATTCATAACTTCACATGCACACATATATGTTTGTATAAGTTGGCTTCCAAAACTCTAATCGCAAACACGATCCCGAGTCGGGCACAAAGCACGAATTAATCGATATGAAGCAAACTTGAAAAATTCCAAAGCACATACTCGATGCGCGAATATGAATTTTTTTTGGAAATTGATATATAAAATCATATGCTTACATTTACATTATTGTACTTTTATTACAAACTCCAAGTGTATCACACAAAAACACAAACGAGCTTGTGAGTGCATACGTGACTCTTAAGTGGCAACGGCTTGATTAGACTCAGATGTAAGAAATAGTCGGAGTGTAATAGTTTATTTCATCACTCGACGGAAATTAGATGATTACATAACCAGTTCGGATGATTTCCTTACAATATGATTAAGTCCAAACAAATTGAAACCAATAAACAACACTAGAATCACACATTTATACCACTGAAGCTCGACATAACGTTGCAACAATACGAAAGCGACATACTCCTTGGTGTATACAACTTAAAGGAAAAACCATGACCATTCATTAAGCGTTGCATGGAGATCGTTCCGTACATAAAGACTTATTTCAATTCAAAGCACGTCATATTTCCACATGTTATACTTTTGGAGGAAATTGTCATCCGACCTTTTAGCCTGGCTACCAAAAGTACTTTAGACTCGGACTAAACGCCATGATCAATGAGCACTTTGAGAATCAGAAGTCGATTCAATCAAGATCGATCACCTTCATAACCATTGGATCATTCAGAAATGGCTTGATTAACTCACGGGATCACTTCAAATATTTTGATTGATCATCTGCGGGAATGGATCGGTCACTTCAAAAAACATATAATCAACATAGTCCAATTACATGAAAAACATGATTGACGTGGTCCAGTCACAAAAACACCAAAAACCACTCTTGCTCGATCATCAACATCAGAGATCAGTAGGAATCCCAACAAAGATCAGTATGAATCCCAATGACTTCAACTCTATGCAAATTAACAACTCAACACAGCTTCCAAGTCATCCATTGGGATTGGTGTAACTCCCACTACAAGGACCTATGCAACTCCTTAATTTGGATTACTTCCTCCAAACCTTATTAGGCTTATGCTCCAATTTCTACCAACCCGATCATATCCAAAATACACCACACAGAAGAGGAAACCATGAAGAAGAAGTTCACAAAGTCCATATCCCCAAAATAACTAAGTCTGGATCCCACGATCTGTACAGATGCGACGACTTAACCTTTTGGGCTTTGGGCTCACATGACTCCCTTTATCTCGGATCTCTGAGTTTCCTGTGCAAACTACAACTATAAATATCCCTCTTTTAGATGAAATATGGATCTTTTGCAGTCTTGTTAGTTTTTTCTAGCTTACTGGGGGGGGGGGTCTTACAGATCCAAACATTGTACTATATTCAGCAACAAAGTGATTAAACTTCCAAAGTGAACATAGCCGACTTACGATGACCCACAATAAATTGTTGTCTCTTGTTTCAACTGCATTTCTTTTATTATGTTCCTCATTTTTCATTTATTTGGTAAGTTTCATTGAACTCTATGGGTGTTGTGCCATTTTTTAGTGCTAATGGTCAATATTTTGAAAGAGATAAGGAGCATATGCATCACATACAAGTTATTTCATTGCACAATTTATCCTAGGATTTAGATATAGCAATTTATTCGTAAAGAATTTACCACTCAATCTCAATGATGAACCTTGATTTGGATTTATAATCGAATACTTCTGCTTTCTATCATATCTAAAAGCCATGTAAGAAAAATAACAATCTTTAAGCTTAATCAAAGTCTGCATTTGAGAATAAAATGATCAATATTAGTTTAAAGGAAAAATGACAGATTCAAGTAGGAGGTTGAATTAGAAATTGTGTGGATAATCTATGTATATCATGTAGAAGTTAAACAAAATTTTGGGTATGTATTACAAGATTTTTGAGTTTGGTGAAATTTCAAGGTTGATTTTTTTTTGGGGAATGCGACAACCCATCCTTCTTGACAAACCCCAAAACAGTCATATCCAAGGATATGGATTGTCAATATAATGATTTACAAACTAAGATATTAACATATAATGAAAATATCACAATATCAGAAGAATATCATATTTTAGAAAAACAAGTACATAAACAGTCATAGAAAATATCGGTACTAAACTCAAAACAATAGTCTCATGGAGATACCTACACATATTTTAAGACATTATAGTCCATTATAGGAATACCTTTAAAAAAGACAACAGAAAATCTATTGATATAGGCAAAATTTACATAATGATAATGGAGGGACACAGTTAATCTCCAAGGCATGATATTTGGTTGTACTGATTAATTACTACCATGTCCGCCTAAGGTAAGGGAGAAGAAATGGGTTAGACATAAAGTCTTGTGAATGAAAATAAACTAAAAGGAAATGATCAAATATAATCAGTCACATATCCACTCTATGTGTCATAGTGTGTGTGTATAATTTTCGAGCTTCCCTAAGGGCCAAATCCCAAAAGGAACCTGCTTGCACCATGGAATTTAATCTAAAGGCCAACCCAACACTCAACCACCAATCGACCACCAGAGAAATCCTGTCTCTTTTCTACTCCACAGCTCCTTGAAAAATATAACATGAAAGGCAAACTCATAATGTTATTCAACCTAGCACAAACATCGCCAGGACCAAACAACTAATTATGATCACTTATTATCTACTCTGAATTTGTCCGTGAACTCACCGGGACCGGACACCATCTCTATTATTGCCACATGAACATAGAGCCTCTTATACCCTACTCTAATGTTACATTCCCCACATCGCTAGGACCGGACTCCCACATGTCTCTTTCGTAACTTTATCCTCTTATTTCATGCTCTGACATTGCATGCTTGCATGTCATTAGGATATGCCCCAAAAATTCTTGCGCTCCGAACTCGATACCTATAAACACCCAATGCTTACGTCATGGGCTATTAGTTTCACCCATATTATTATTCACGATGGACCATACAATGGCGTACTTTGTGCCAATAGATCGCCTTCTTACATTGTGCTAACATACCATAACAATAATAATTATAATAATAAAAAGCTATACTTTTATATAAAAATATTTGGTTCAAGATAAAATTATTTCGTTTTCACAAGTAACGTGTTGATTTTTATATTTAAGTGTTTACAGATGCTCATCGATCCAGTGATCAGGTGCGCCAATCAGAATTCCAAAATTCGCATTTAGCAGACTAACTAACACAAATCATTTTTATTAGATTAATAAATACACACTCGTATATAATACACTCAAATCATTTTAAGGTATTATTAACCCTATCTTTAATGAGTCCACCCCAATCAAATCATGGGTGTTTGGCTAATCCAAAATATCATACCAATTATAATGAACTGCTTTTTGACCATTAAAAGTCAACATCAATACACCCTCAATATTCACATGTCAAGCGTTTAACTATTGGAAATGCAGATTGTTATGGAAAGGATATATGAAAAGAGAACAGAATCTCGCATCGCAACAGAACAATGTATAACATACAATAATCTTTATATAAAAGGAAATTGAAATTTATATAAACTCATCAAAGTACTAATGTATAAATCAGTCTGGATAGTTATAACAGCTTGTTTGCAATTATTATGAATAACTGCAGACATACCTATAACTTTTTTTACCAACTTACTGAAGATGAAATATTTTTCATTTGTATGCAATTTTTATCATATTTCTGCAATACTTTGATGTTTGAATAAGTGTGGACTTTGAATTTGAAATTTTTACACAAATAAGCAAAAACTGCATGAAAACCAGTAATATTTCGATATAATTGTTTTGGTGTCCATAATTTTTTGGAAAATTCCAGGAATTCATTAGAATATGCAAATTTTTGATTTTTTGTTTGTTTTTGAATCATTTTTTTGTAGTTCTCTTGCATGAATATGATGATATTATCTGCTGAATTTAATTTCAAAATTTGGTAAATTTTTACATTGTTTTTAATAGTTTTCTTTATGATTTTAAAAAATTAGGACCCTAATTTATAGAATTTTAAGACAGTTTTTTTTTTGTATTTTGAAACTAAAACTAGACCAGAGGCAAACTGTCCTAAATATATATCCACTCTAGATGGAGGAATGAAATCTCCTAATGGATGTGATCCACATAGCTCTAAAGCATATTCCACGTTTTAGTCAATTCACGTTGATGAGGCTGGAGAGTACAGTTACCTTTCCTTGGCATATTTCACATTAAATGTAAATTTCTCTACGATGGTAACATGTTGATAACGTTCATCTATATAAGTCAACATAGATTTAACCATCCATATAAACAACTTATGCTACGTCCGTATTGGAATTATCTTTAGGATTAGTAATGAAAACCCCTTGTAGCTCAAAGTTCTGCCTTCATTTCCAGCATCTTAATATGAGTTCCATTTTGAATGCTTCAGCCAATTAGAAGTAGTTTTAAAATAACGTGATTTGATCCTGGTCTTTTCAAAACCACAATTGACAATTTATGGGAAACTCAACTTCGATTTTTTTAGAAATAAACAAATAATAGATAAGAGCCGAGTTCACCTCCTTCTCATTTCAGGTACGGATTCCTCATCATTTGTCCTAGGAAAACAAAACGAGGTTTACACATGTAATGAATAACTTTCGTTCGGGGATGACTATGTTATATAACTCACATGTTTCTTCTAAATACTTTTGGCGCGGAAGTGGCTAATATTTGATAGTCGGTTATTTAACTTTCAGATAACAACAATGAATCATAGATTTTATTTTCAAGGAAATTAGTATGACTCGTTTAAATTACTCACTTGCAAATTAAATTTATTTAATTATTTATCATAACATTATTGATATACTTAACATTTCGAAATTAGTATATGTTAATAAAAATACTTAAGAAAGATTTTCTCCAATATCATATTAAATGGGTCAAAATAGGTGTCATTCGAAAATACCGGTTACTATGCCCAAACTATTTATTTATAAACTTGACTTCCTTAGGTTCACAAATCTGTATACGGGAAAATGTTTAAAATTTCAAAAAAACAACCTTTTATCAAACTAAAATGAAGGCAATTATATTGGGGTACTATTACATCTCAGACCATGCATGTAACGACTCAGATTTTTAACTGTTAGTTTTGAACATTTACATTTGTTTAAATGTTGTATTGGAAATATAAAAGGGTTTTTATAAGGAATTTATTAATTAAAAATGAAATTTGAACGGATAGTTTATATTTAATTAAAAACGAGCCTGCAACGTCGTGGTAGTTCATAGTTTTACGTTTTGAACTTCAATTGAGTATAAAAAATGCAATATAAGTTGGTATTCATTAAAATAAGAACAGTCTGGATCTATTGGATTATACTTTTATAGTGAAAGAGAAAATTTGAATTTCATATTATAGATTTTGAGTTATGTCAAAATAATTTTTTTGAAAAGTCACTACGGTATCGTTTATAAACCATAACGATTTATTTAATGAAACCAAAGGATTTTAAATAAATTGAATATCGATTTAACTTAAAACGAAAATATCGAATTTAAACTCAAACTAGTTTATTTTAAGCTATATGAAATTTTATTTGGACATATATGATAAAAATAATTTATTATTATTAAATTGAATTATTTTAAAATCGATTTATATTTTAAGTTTTAATTTAACATAAAAGTAGGCATTTTTGCAAACGACCTCGGATTTCAATGAAACGATTTATTAAATTTGTAATGGCTAACTATTGCTAGACTCCAAGTTCGCGTCAATCAAAGTTTTTATGTGAGCGTGTGCAAATTAAAATGTGAATCAATCAATAATTTGAATTCAAACTAGCGTTGTTTTTTCAAACGGGCTTGGATTTCGACAAAATAAGTTTCGCTGGGTCTGGATCATATATAGATCGTATGAATAAATAAACAATGAACGGAAATCGCAATAGGCTAGAATTAATAAAATAACCAAATAAAATAATAATAAACCTATAATATCTACCCTATATAATTACCCTAAACTAACCGTGACCCTAAATCCCCAAATCAACAGTCGTTACTTTTCATTTTAACCCATTTTGAAATATATTTTTCTCTTAAACCATAATGAAATAGCAAAAGCCATCAACTGCAAAGTTGAAGAGCATGGTGAGGCAGACCTATAGATGGAATTTTGGTGGCATTTGGTGCATCGCAGTGGCCGGAAATTGCCAAGAACAGTGAACATGGAAGTTTCGTATTGTGGGATTTTCCGGTGAATCAATGAACTTTGGGCTTTGGTGTCTAAAGGTCAAAGGTACACAGTAGTGAGGTAGAGGTTTTGGCATGGGTGTGGTGGCGAATGGTGGTTGGATAAATCAAAGTATGAATTGAGTTCGTTTGTTGTAGGATGTTAGGTCAGGTTTTGGTGATTTTGTGGGTGATGGAGGAGGTTTTAGGGTTAGGGGTTTGAAGGGGAAAAGAGGCTGAGAAGGTGGTGGTGTCGACGAAGGTGGTCTCGGGTTCTCAAGTAGATGGTGGTAGTGGAAATCGATAGATGAATGGTATGCGCTTATCTTCAAATACCAGCACGAAGAGGCGGGGCTAGGTGTCGGGTTATTAGTGAAGGGGCGTCTGGATCGTGGCATCACGGCAGTGGGGTTCCGGTGGGGGTTTGGTGATAGGCAGCGGTGATGGTGAGTGTTTGTAGTAGTCATGGTTTCCGTTTATCCGAACAAGGGATAAGGAGTTGGGGTTTTCACAAGGTTAAGAGGGTGATTATTTTGTTATTCACAGTAATTAAGGTAAATTAACAATTTATTAATAAATTTATTATAGTTTAGTTTTGATAATACATGTTCAATCTTATGAAATGTATAACTTCATCATACGTTAACAAAGTCAAACAAAACAAGATCCAGTGGAATCGTGACGATGAAGGCTACGCATTCGTGCTAGATCGGGATGATTTGGAGCTAGTGGAATCTTTATATAGTTTCAAACGCTAGTTTGAAATTGTATAAATTGATCTGAAATCTTCGATCGCTTGAAAATGTGAGTTAACTCGCTCTTTGAGAAATTCTATGATGTGATTACAATTCATATAACTATAGTTTATCGTTATTAGTATAAACTGGATGTTTGGATGCCTTAGATGCTTATTGTTGGTAAAGTGGTTGACGTTAATTATATTTCGCCGTTTTAACGCATTAGATTAAAATTCTATCTCATGTTCCATTATTAAATGATATTATTGTGACACCCCACATCTGTTAATATTACACTAAAGAGAATGAATTAAGTTTCATGAAGTGTAATAGGTAAACGATAACTAAATTTACAAGACAGATACAAATAATGCAGCAGAAATCTTAAAACATTTATTAGTCAAGAAAGCATCATTTCAACCCAAAATTACAGCATCATGTTTTTCTCAAATACCAAAAGCAATCTATCTCATAATCAGAGTACAAAAACTATAACAAAATTCCCTTAAGTGTTACTACATATAACATAGATAAACTGAAGAAAGACATGAAAAAAGAGAGTTGTCCAAGTCTAATAAGAATCACGATCTCAACTATTGACCACTCCCACTTTGAGAACCTGGGGGGGGGGGTGGAGGTAGAGAGAGGAGAAACAAAAAGGGTCAGGCATCAATTTTAAAAAATAAGAGCAAGAAACTGGAAAGGATCTCGTTACTGGTGACAAGCTAATAAAATTATTATTTTTCTTTTGTCTTTGATTCATTTTGCTCTCCTTTTCCTTTAACCCATCTTCGTTCTCTTCTACTTTAAATCGATCTCTCTCTTCGCCCTGCTTTTGCCTGATTTCGTTGTGCGTCAGATCGACCAAATCCTAATTTTAATTTCAGATATAATTGGTTTCCTAGGACACCCAACTTCTCTTAAATCCGTAACCCCTGCTTCCTTACTACAATCCTCGACTTTGATCCTAAGTGTGGAATCCTTACCTTTTTCTAGCAACCCATTTATTTTCCATGTAGTTCTTGTTTCGAGATTCATCTGCTGGTGCTCCTGCCGTGGACATATCCGTGGGATTCAACAGATTTTGGTTTTGGTTCTTCTTTCTTTGGGTTTCGTAGCTTCTTGACTCCATCGTGATGTGTGATTTCTAGCCTTTTTCTAGCCTGCACCATGTCGTGACTTGTCTGGTTTTTATCTGTTATGCTTGTTTCCTCAAGTTGACTCGCATCTCTTCTCCCTTGCCTGGTAAACCGAGACTTTTACCTGCTGGGCACTTTTTCCTGCTGTGTACCAATGCCCTGATGTGGGATGCTGTGAACTTGGCTTTGACTTCAACAGTCTTTGGGATTGACTGAGTTGGATCTTTCTGTGATGATGGGTTTTCTTTGTTCTATCGGAGTCCGTTTTGTTGGCTACTTTGCGTTGTCTTTTCTATGAGCTTAGCAGCTTTTGAGGTCTGTTGTAACACCCCACGCCCGCTATGGTCACTCTCTAAGGGAATGCCATAACATCGGTGGAGTATTTTGAGTGAATATAGAACAGAGTAATTACAGCAAGACAGATATAAGTAATACTTTGAAAATTTAAAACATCATTTCAATTGCAGCGGAAAATAAAACATGTCTGGTTACATCAAAAAACCATAATAGAAATCAAGTACAAATATCCATCCTGCTAAATGAAAATACATAATCCCAATACATGAATTGATAGCCATAAAAGAAAAGGGTAAACTGAGCTCTACATCTAGGGTCCAAGCTCCAAGAGAGAAATAAAAGCAGCCTGATCAAAGCCCACTCGCGCTGGGCCCACTCTGAGAACCTGAGGGTTGGGAAAAAGATAAAAACAACGGGGTCAGACATAAGCCTGAGTGAGCCCTATAACCTTAACAATACAATTATTAAAGTAATTAGGGTATGATATGAACTCGGTACGGTACCTTTGGGGATAATGACTACACTAAGTAGCCAACAAACATAGGGTGAACTAAGATAACCGTAAAGACGCATCTACCCACCCAAGGATAATTACTAACTGCACCACACCAGTCATTCCTACTCAAAGGTTGATCCCACCCAAGGATTTAAAAGAAAGATATAACTAGTAGTTTCATGTACCCCTAGCTGACCACATAGGTGTCGTCTGCCCCTATCTCCACTAGGTGTACCCCACTACTCCCCAAGCGATCGGCTCCCTAACGTAGATACCCGTGTTGGTCCCACAGTGGGGTGTATCACTCCCCTAAAGTGGCAACCCGATACAACAAACGGTGCACGGCTTATATTTACACGATGCAACAACGTCTTACCTACCAGCCCGGGTCCACACACGCATATGAAACCCGTTGGACTTGCGTTGCCACCGCTACCCCGTTTTGGCCTCTTATAGTCAAGCCCAGTACGCGTGTCCCGTCCTCGACATGGGTCGAGCCCAATAAGATACATATGGGTTACTGGTTGAAATGGGCCCCCACAAGCTACCCACCTAAGCTTGTCCCTTTTTCTAGTGTATCCCACTTAACCCTTTAATCATGTTTAATTACATGTTTCCACTTTGGTTAAGTATTCTAATCGTATTTTCTATTGCCACCCAAGGCAACCACTAGATTTCCACATGCCACCCAAGGCACCCACTTAACCCCTCATGTCCCACTACATGCTAATATGGTTAAGTGTTTCTTAATTCATTAATTAAGATCATGACCTCATAAAGACCTCTCACATTAGACCATCTTTTTATGACTGCTGGATATGCCGGTTGGTTCCGGGCAGGCTTCTGTCATAAAAAGGGCCTAACCTCGTGTCTTTACTTTAATCACGTATTTAATTTATGACTAAGACCTCTCACATTGGGCCAATCATTTGTAGTCGCTGGATGGCCGGTCGGTTCCGGGCAGACTTCCGCTACAAAAGGGTCCAACCTCGTGTCTTAGTTGATTAATTACACCTAATTAATCACCCCCATAACTAATTATCCCTAATTAATTACACATTTTTCATAACATGGGTAGACCTAACTCAATAGGTAAATTCCCATGGGGTAGACCTAACTCAATAGGTAAATTCCCACTTATGTTAATTTATTTTTATGGTATGCTTAATCATACCCAATCATACTTTTATTAACATATTTATTAACCCCATCGTTTCCCACGTAAATCGTTCTCATTTCATGTCATAATAAAGGGAAGATCCATCACAAATATCATGGGTTTAACCAAATCTTAGCATATAACTTTGCCATGGGTTAAGAGGATGTCATCTTGCATATATGAGCATATATTAACCCAACTACATTAACCCAAACTTGCATATTATCATACACATGACTTGCATAACATGTTGCATATGAACTTGCATATTATCATACATATGACTTGCATAACATGTTGCATATGAACTTGCATATTATCATACATATGACTTGCATAACATGTTGAACTTGCATATAAGCATTCTCATAACTTGCATAACATGTTAAACATGCATTTAAGCATACACATAACTTGCATAAGCATTCACATTCTTGCATAAGCATTCACATACTTGCATAAGCATGCATAACTTGCATATCATGTTAAACTTGCATTTAACCATATACATAACTTGCATAAGCATTCACATAACTTGCATAAGCATGCATACTTGCATAACATGTTTAAACTTGCATATAAGCATATACATAACTTGCATAAGCATTCACATAACTTGCATAAGCATGCATACTTGCATAACATGTAGCATAATAGATCAATCTTAGTGTTTTGCATCATAAGCATCATGAAACATAGCACCAAACTTGCATAAAGATGTCATGAACACATACACTAAACTTGCATGAACACATTAATCCACAAACATAACCATACATCCTCATATCCTATCTTAATCAATTTAACAATTGATTATTAAGGGGATAGAAGCTCACCCAAAATCAAGATTAGCAAACTAATGAAGAAGATTAAGAGGCTAGAAGTTGATTTGGAATGCTATCCCTTCTCTAATTTTGATGGAGGCTCCTTCAAGTTTCAAAGTGGTGGCATAATGGCCTTAGATCTATTTTTAGTAAGGATTAGGGGGGTATTAGGGTGTATATATAGATTAGTTAGGTGTTTTAGGACCATAGGATTAACCCTAAATTAGATTAGGACCATCAGATTTCGGAAATCTCTAGAACACAGCCCAAGACTCAACCAAAAACCAGATCTGGTGCACCCAGATCAACAGGGCCGACACCCTGTGTCGACACCCCTGTCGACAGGGCTGTCGACACCCCTGTCGACATGCCTGTCGACACCCCTGTCGACATGCCTGTCGACACGGGGCTAGGCGGGAACTTTCCCATCCTTTCCGCTTTTGGCTCCAAACTTGTTTTAGAACTGAATTTTAAATCTGTTTTTAACTTTGAATTCTCTGAAAACTTCTTTGGGCCATAACTGGGCCATACGGACTCTGATTTACAAAATTTCGGACTCTATTCTGCGTATTTTTCCGAGACGAACGCAATGACATAACCCGTTTCCCCCAATTCTCACATCTGAGATTATTTATTCTGCAATTAGTGAATTTTAGAATTAACTGAAATACGGGGTGTTACATTCCCCCCTCCTTAAAGGATTTCGTCCCCGAAATCTCTTAAGCTAAGGAGAATGCATATCCTACCATCCAAACAACCATCTACTCAATCCATCAACCACGGGCATCCATTGTCCTTAAAATAATTTCTAATGATGTATGAGCATATGCAAAAAGTGTGTGTATATGTTCCCTATCTGATGTATGAGCATATGCAAACCATGATAGTGCCATGCATCCATTATGTATGCGAGAGAACCCTATCGACACATACAATGAGTGCACAATCATTCACCAAAATGCATCATCCATATGATAACACAATCATTATACATCCATAAATATAGCTTCCTACAAACAATTTTATGCGATATGCAATATGAAGTGATTGAGCCGATCTAGTGCCTAGAGTGTGTATATATGCATCCACGAGCAACCACTAGCAACCACTTGCATCCACATGCATCCATCAAACATAACATGTCTCAAACACATGTTTCAACCATAGGTTTACCCTATCTAAAGGTCAAACAGTACTAACGAGAGGACATACTAAAGATAAGATAAGTATTAGACAAACGATAAAGGAGAAGTTAAAGGCATACCCTCAAAAAGAAATGGGTATAATGAACGCATCTACGCTTCCGTCTCCCAAGTTGCGTCGCTCTCATCTTCTCCCCATTGTACTTTGACTAGTTGAACCTCTCGATTCCTCAATTTCCTAGTCTCGGACCCAAGGATGCGGGTAGGAGCTCGTCGAATAGTCGCATCACGCTCTACTTCCACTTCTTTAAGCAAGCTCGGCTCTACCACCTCTGCGGTCTCATGTAAGCATTTCCTCAAATGGGACACATGTAATACATCATGTACACCACTAAGTCTGTCGGGCAACTCCACTCTATATGCCATCCGTCCAATCCTTTCCTTAATAGGAAATGGCCCTACGAACCTTGGTGCTAACTTCCCAACAGATCCAAAGCGAACCACATTTCGTAACGGAGACACTTTGACAAAGACCATGTCCCCAACTTCAAACTCAAGATCCGTCCTTCACTTGTCCGCATAAGATTTTTGCCTATCCTGCGCTGCTTTCATCCTCCTTCGAATCAAGTCAATCTTCTCAGAAGTCTCCCTAACCATATCAGGCCCAAGCAAGATCTTATCCGTAGATTCCCACCAACATGCAGGTGATCGACAAGGCCTTCCATAAAGAGCTTCGAAAGGAGCCATACCAATACTGGACTGAAAGCTGTTATTATATGCGAACTCCACCAATGGAAGATGCTCTTCCCATGTACCTCCAAAATCTAAGATACAAAGCCTCAAAAGGTCTTCTAGGACACGATTCACCCTCTCAGTCTGGCCATCCGTCTGAGGATGATATGCGGTGCTCAGACATAATTGAGTCCCCACTGCTTCTTGCAAGCTTCTCCAGAACTCGCTAGTGAAGATAGGATCTCGATCACTCACTATGCTAGAGGGTACCCCATGCAATCGAACTATCTCTCGAAGATATACTGAAGCTAGCCATGGAGCGGTCCTTTTGCTCTTCATAGGTATGAAATGGGCGCTTTTAGTAAGCCTGTCTACCACAACCCAAATTCCCGTATTACCCTTTCTTGATCTGGGTAACCCGTCAATAAAATCCATCGAGACGCTATCCCACTTCCATTGCGGAACTTCCAATGGGTGAAGCAACCCACCAGGTTTCTTTTGCTCCGCCTTCACTTGTTGGCATACCAAGCACCGAGCAACATATTCGGCCACATCTTTCTTCATACCGGCCCAGAAGAAAACCCGCTTCATATCTTGGTACATCTTGTCCCCACCGGGATGAATGGTCATCCTAGAACGGTGTGCATCATCAAGAATAGCCTTCCTCAAACCCTCGTCTTGCGGTACACAAAGTCTACCGTCTCTACGCAAGCACCCCCTATCGTCTAGGGTGTACCTACTCAAATGGCTGGACGACTCCCCCCGTATGAGCTTCTCTACCAACTCAACCAACTGTGGGTCGTCCCTCTGTGCTTCTTCAATTCGCCCCAAAAGAGTGGGTCTGACCTCCAAGGATGCTAGCAAACCGGGTACATAATCAATGGAAGGTCTGAAATCAAACATCGAGATAAATTCCAAGCTTCGTCGTTCCACGAACAATGGACTCAAGGACAACCTCTTTCTGCTCAAGGCGTCCGCCACCACGTTACCCTTGCCAGGGGTATAAGCTATCTCGAAATCATAGGATGCTAAGAACTCCATCCACCTTTGTTGTCTCAAATTCAAATCCTTCTGAGAAAACAAGTACTTCAATGATTTGTGGTCAGTGAACAATTCGAATCTCTCACCAAGAAGATAATGGCGCCAAATCTTAAGCGCAAAAACAATAGCAGCTAACTCTAGACCATGGGTAGGGTAATTTTTCTCATGCACTCTCAAATGCCTTCCACCATAGGCTATTACCCTTCCCTCTTGCATTAAGACTGCGCCTAGTCCTGTCCCACAAGCATCGGTATAGACAACAAATGGCTTGCTCCCATCTGGCAACACTAAAACTGGAGCAGTGGTTAAAGCTCTCTTTAACCGTCGGAACGCATCATCACAATCTATGTCCCATGCGAAAACAAGATTCTTCTTCGTTAAGCGGGTTAATGGGGCTGATATCTTCGCGAAGTCTTTGATAAACTTCCTATAGTAACCCGCTAACCCCAAGAAACTTCTTACTTCGGTAGCATTCTTCGGAACCTTCCAATCCTGAATTGATACTACCTTCGCGGGATCCACAGCTATCCCTTCCTTGGAGACCACGTGCCCCAAGAACCGCACTTCCCTCCTCCAGAAGTGACATTTAGAGAATTTAGCCTTAAGGCTATGTGCTCGAAGAGTCTTCAATACCTCCCCAAGATGTAGGGCATGCTCTTCTTCACTCTTAGAAAATACTAAGATATCATCCACAAAGACCACCACGAATTTATTAAGGAACTCCCTGAACACCCTACTCATCAAATCCACAAAGTATGCAGGGGCGTTCGTCAACCCAAATGGCATCACCAGCCACTCATAGAAACCATCCGGAGTCCTAAAGGCAGTCTTGTCTATGCTATCCTCAGCCACCCTCAACTGATGAAACCCCGTGGCTAAGTCCAACTGAGAAAATACTGAAGCGCCAACCAATTGATCGAAAAGATCATCAATCCTCGGCAATGGGTGTCTGTTCTTCTTTGTGAGCTTATTGAGTTCTCTATAGTCTACACAAAGTCTGAGGGACCCATCCGCCTTCGTAGCAAAAACTACTGGAGCACCCCACTCCGATATACTTCGTCTTATGAAACCCTTCTCAAGCAACTCCCCTACTTGCTTATGGAGTTCCCTCCTCTCACGAGGAGCCATGTGGCGCACTGGTAAAGATACAGGTTTAGCATTATCCACCAGATATATTCGGAAGTCAATCTCCCGCTTCGGAGGTAAGCCCTTCACCTCCTCAAACACATCCGAGTATTCCCGGACCACTCTAACAGATTGCAAACTTTCGACCGAAGCGTCAAGCGATTCAAGATAACTTAGCATAACAGAATCCATGGGATTACAAGAAATCTCGAGAGTGTTACCCAAGCGGGTCATGAGCCTAACAACTCTCCTTTCGCAGTCAAGAACGACACCATTACTGGATAACCAGTCCATGCCCAAAATCAACCCATAGCCCGTGAAGCCCAACACAAAAGCATCACATCTAAACTCAATGCTAAGTATAGAAATCTTCAAACCCAAACATATCATGGACAAATAAGTGGAGCCCCCAATTGGGTTTGAAACAACCAAGGGATCATCTACCAGACTGGTGTCTAAGTGCAGTGACTCAACTAATGATGATGAGATAAACGAATGCGATGCGCCTGAATCAAACAATGTACGGACAGGATGATCAAATAGAAAAACCAGACTTTCAACGGAAATAGTTCTACCTCTTTCCTGAATCGGTGGGACCGCGAGAGCCTGTACTTGCCCCCTAGCCTGACCCGGTGCCATAAGAGCTTGCACCTGTCCTCCTGAGGTAGATCCCGTCCTTTGCCCCTTCTTAGGGCAATCCATCACTAGATGTCCTGCTTCGCCACAATGAAAGCAACCAGTCTTCTTCTTCTTTCTACAATCTTTGCTTATGTGACCTGGTATCCCACAATTGAAGCACTTCTTCTTCCCCTTGCCACCGTTGCCTTTCCCACCTTTGTTTTGCTGTTGTTGCTGAGGTCTCTTTTGATCTCCCTTCTTCTCGGGTGCCTTATTAGCATTGGGACCCTTCTCTTCTTCATGCATGAGTGCCATGTCAACTAGCTTCTCAAAGGTGGCCCCCATAGGGATATGAGTCATAGCCAACCCATGCATCGGTTCATTCAAGCCTTTCACGAACCTCAAAGCCTTCTTCTCCGGTGTATTCACCATGTCTAGGCCAAATCTTGCCAATTGATTAAACTTGTTGACATATTCCTTCACTGAGAGATTTCCTTGCTTTAGAGTCAAGAATCTTTCCATATACAAGTTTTCCTCCGCCCTTAAGAGAAACTTTGCCACAAATCTTTGCCTAAAATCCGCCCAAGAGTCAACGGGGCGTTCTCCATTAGTAACCTCCCACCAGAATGAGGCCTCTCCCTTCATTAACCAAGCAGCTAACTTGACTTTCTTTCCTTCTTCCATTTCGAAGATATCTATCAACTCTTCCACCTCCTTAAGCCAATCTCTGGCTTCCACAAAAGTTTCAGATCCTTGAAAAGGTTTCCCTCCCATAGCTTTAAACTCCTTGCAAGTCTTAGCAAAAGTATCCGTGCGAGGAGGAGGGGGAGGAGGAAGATCGGGTGCTACGGTTGGTGGAGGAACATTTGCTGGACCCGCAGTGGTGGCCCTAGCCTCCATCAATCTCCTATACCATACTGGTACCGTCACACCCTCCGGAAAGTTAAGATCCTCAGCCATGCTGAAACGAAAAAGGAAGGATTCAAACCGGAGAATTCGAAAGATAAAGATATGGCTATTGGGGATTATGCTTTTCTTTCAAAAACCTTTCTCTTTAAAGACATGTTTTTGAAAATATCTCTTCCAAAATTGTTTTTAGAAAAATAATTTTCTAAAAATTTTATCTGTTCCGGTAACCTTTGCTCTGATACCACGTGTAACACCCCACGCCCGCTATGGTCACTCTCTAAGGGAATGCCATAACATCGGTGGAGTATTTTGAGTGAATATAGAACAGAGTAATTACAGCAAGACAGATATAAGTAATACTTTGAAAATTTAAAACATCATTTCAATTGCAGCGGAAAATAAAACATGTCTGGTTACATCACAAAACCATAATAGAAGTCAAGTACAAATATCCATCCTGCTAAATGAAAATACATAATCCCAATACATGAATTGATAGCCATAAAAGAAAAGGGTAAACTGAGCTCTACATCTAGGTTCCAAGCTCCAAGAGAGAAATAAAAGCAGCCTGATCAAAGCCCACTCGCGCTGGGCCCACTCTGAGAACCTGAGGGTTGGGAAAAAGATAAAAACAACGGGGTCAGACATAAGCCTGAGTGAGCCCTATAACCTTAACAATACAATTATTAAAGTAATTAGGGTATGATATGAACTCGGTACGGTACCTTTGGGGATAATGACTACACTAAGTAGCCAACAAACATAGGGTGAACTAAGATAACCGTAAAGACGCATCTACCCACCCAAGGATAATTACTAACTGCACCACACCAGTCATTCCTACTCAAAGGTTGATCCCACCCAAGGATTTAAAAGAAAGATATAACTAGTAGTTTCATGTACCCCTAGCTGACCACATAGGTGCCGTTTGCCCCTATCTCCACTAGGTGTACCCCACTACTCCCCAAGCAATCGGCTCCCTAACGTAGATACCCGTGCTGGTCCCACAGTGGGGTGTATCACTCCCCTAAAGTGGCAACCCGATACAACAAATGGTGCACGACTTATATTTACACGATGCAACAACGTCTTACCTACCAGCCCGGGTCCACACACGCATATGAAACCCGTTGGACTTGCGTTGCCACCGCTACCCCGTTTTGGCCTCTTATAGTCAAGCCCAGTACGCGTGTCCCGTCCTCGACATGGGTCGAGCCCAATAAGATACATATGGGTTACTGGTTGAAATGGGCCCCCACAAGCTACCCACCTAAGCTTGTCCCTTTTTCTAGTGTATCCCACTTAACCCTTTAATCATGTTTAATTACATGTTTCCACTTTGGTTAAGTATTCTAATCGTATTTTCTATTGCCACCCAAGGCAACCACTAGATTTCCACATGCCACCCAAGGCACCCACTTAACCCCTCATGTCCCACTACATGCTAATATGGTTAAGTGTTTCTGAATTCATTAATTAAGATCATGACCTCATAAAGACCTCTCACATTAGACCATCTTTTTATGACTGCTGGATATGCCGGTTGGTTCCGGGCAGGCTTCTGTCATAAAAAGGGCCTAACCTCGTGTCTTTACTTTAATCACGTATTTAATTTATGACTAAGACCTCTCACATTGGGCCAATCATTTGTAGCCGCTGGATGGCCAGTCGGTTCCGGGCAGACTTCCGCTACAAAAGGGTCCAACCTCGTGTCTTAGTTGATTAATTACACCTAATTAATCACCCCCATAACTAATTATCCCTAATTAATTACACATTTTTCATAACATGGGTAGACCTAACTCAATAGGTAAATTCCCATGGGGTAGACCTAACTCAATAGGTAAATTCCCACTTATGTTAATTTATTTTTATGGTATGCTTAATCATACCCAATCATACTTTTATTAACATATTTATTAACCCCATCGTTTCCCACGTAAATCGTTCTCATTTCATGTCATAATAAAGGGAAGATCCATCACAAATATCATGGGTTTAACCAAATCTTAGCATATAACTTTGCCATGGGTTAAGAGGATGTCATCTTGCATATATGAGCATATATTAACCCAACTACATTTAACCCAAACTTGCATATTATCATACACATGACTTGCATAACATGTTGCATATGAACTTGCATATTATCATACATATGACTTGCATAACATGTTGCATATGAACTTGCATATTATCATACATATGACTTGCATAACATGTTGAACTTGCATATAAGCATTCTCATAACTTGCATAACATGTTAAACATGCATTTAAGCATACACATAACTTGCATAAGCATTCACATTCTTGCATAAGCATTCACATACTTGCATAAGCATGCATAACTTGCATATCATGTTAAACTTGCATTTAAGCATATACATAACTTGCATAAGCATTCACATAACTTGCATAAGCATGCATACTTGCATAACATGTTTAAACTTGCATATAAGCATATACATAACTTGCATAAGCATTCACATAACTTGCATAAGCATGCATACTTGCATAACATGTAGCATAATAGATCAATCTTAGTGTTTTGCATCATAAGCATCATGAAACATAGCACCAAACTTGCATAAAGATGTCATGAACACATACACTAAACTTGCATGAACACATTAATCCACAAACATAACCATACATCCTCATATCCTATCTTAATCAATTTAACAATTGATTATTAAGGGGATAGAAGCTCACCCAAAATCAAGATTAGCAAACTAATGAAGAAGATTAAGAGGCTAGAAGTTGATTTGGAATGCTATCCCTTCTCTAATTTTGATGGAGGCTCCTTCAAGTTTCAAAGTGGTGGCATAATGGCCTTAGATCTATTTTTAGTAAGGATTAGGGGGGTATTAGGGTGTATATATAGATTAGTTAGGTGTTTTAGGACCATAGGATTAACCCTAAATTAGATTAGGACCATCAGATTTCGGAAATCTCTAGAACACAGCCCAAGACTCAACCAAAAACCAGATCTGGTGCACCCAGATCAACAGGGCCGACACCCTGTGTCGACACCCCTGTCGACAGGGCTGTCGACACCCCTGTCGACATGCCTGTCGACACCCCTGTCGACATGCCTGTCGACACGGGGCTAGGCGGGAACTTTCCCATCCTTTCCGCTTTTGGCTCCAAACTTGTTTTAGAACTGAATTTTAAATCTGTTTTTAACTTTGAATTCTCTGAAAACTTCTTTGGGCCATAACTGGGCCATACGGACTCTGATTTACAAAATTTCGGACTCTATTCTGCGTATTTTTCCGAGACGAACGCAATGACGTAGCCCGTTTCCCCCAATTCTCACATCTGAGATTATTTATTCTGCAATTAGTGAATTTTAGCATTAACTGAAATACGGGGTGTTACATCTGTTGTGTTCCTTTGCGTTGGCGTCATGGTGTTTGGAGTCATCACTAAGTCTTTTTGTTGCTGCTGGTTGTTTTTGTTTAGTGGCCTTGCTTGTTAAGACTGTGTATTTGGGGTGTTGGTGTTCTTCTTCACAGCACGTTATTGGAGTTAGATTATTTATTAGATATATTTCTTTGCTGCTGATTTAGTGAGTGATTGTGCACCCTTGGTTGACTGCATTGCAATTGGTTGGTGTACATTTTTGGTCTCTTGGTCACGTAACAGGCTCTGCCTGTATGATTTGGCTCCCTGCATGGAGATTTGGTGTAGTCCAGATAATTTTGTCTAGCTTCTGTACTATTAGCTCTTATAGGCTGTAGTGGTTGGACCACTATAAAAGCCGTTGTATCTTATATATATTTTTATTTTAAAAAAAGTTTTCCTTAAAAAAAGGGCCTGACATAAAGTTTGGCGAGTTCTAGTAATTTTTAGCATAAGTATATGAAAAGGTGTCAAGACAGATAAATAATAATGGAAGTGAAAGTACAGTAAAACATGTATATACGTACGAGGTAAATGAGATGTCAAAACAAGGTAAAGGTAGATTAAACTTCTCATTCATATCCCAAGAATCATGTTAACTGTACCAACTTACTAGTATTAACAGGATTAGGTGTTACCCTAATTATGACCCTTGCGGTTGACTCCCTGTTAACGGGATATCCTGTGTTAGCCTCGGCAGTAGGGTGTATCAGTCCCTAACCTAGTAACTTATAGTAATTCTTTCTACTTAATTTTTACATCTAGTACTAATATATTCTTACATATCATACTTAATCTCACATTAAGTCCAATTTAACCGATTAACATGTCGCAAGTTCAATATGTAATTAACCTAATTTAATATATTAACATGTAATTAACCCAGTCTTAACAGATTAACATGTAATTAACCCAATCTTATAGATTAGCATGTAATTAATCCAATTTAATAGATTAACATGTAATTAACCCAATCTAATAGATTAATATGTAATTAACCCAATTTAATATATTAACATATAATTAACCTGTTCTAACAGATTAACATGTAATTATCCTAATCCTTACAATCAAGGGTTCCAATACATAATATACCCAATTTTCTCCATTTAAATCTTATTATCTAATTATTCCTATTTATGTCCTTTACAAGTAATCAACATAATAGCCTAGACTTTGAGTAGCCTAGTTTTAGCATAAATAAAATGAAGAAAGGAAGAAAACAGATCTCAAACTAAAAAAGGCATACAAAAAGACTATAAATAAATGAAAGGTATAATATGGATAAGGAAGATGAAATCACATAATTTATCTTGTAAATATGAATAGAAAAACATGTATAAATGCATATTGTGATTACTTTTGGCACTGTTTATATTGGATCCAACATTATTCACTGTCTGAAACCTTTTTAAATTGTCAAATCTAAAAATGGCATGAAACTCATAGTGATACTTGGTGAAGAGGATGATATCTCTTTATATATAAATATGTCACTGTAGAAAAGGTCCACTTTAATCTTTTATTATTATAGAGCAGTCCGAATTGTCCTTGCTATTATATATTTGCTCTGCACCTCACCAGTTCTATGTATATATTTATCTTAGAAAAAGATTTATAGGAAGGAGGAAGAAATGGTTTTGAGTGTGTAGAACAAATGAGGTTACATGTCTTTATGTAGACTACCTAGGACAATCCACCACTGTTAGATGTTAGGGTTTCAATCTTAGCTATACACGTAATGCTGAGTCAGTGAACGGACCCAGTATTAAAATCATTCACGTTTAGAGCTCAAAATCTGCCCACGATGTTGGTGGGTCGACCCACCGACATACTATTCGACCCATGGGTCGACCCAGGCCTGTTTTGGGTCATCCCATGCCCCACCATTTTTCTACATTGATTTCTGCGTTGTTTCGGTTTGAATTATTTTGAATATATTTATATATAACCTCCTTATATATATACAAACTTCTTACGTTCATAACTTCTTCATACGTTATCCGTTTTACACAAACTTGGGGTCTATCTGAACCAAAATTCCAAGACGGACACAACGGTAATGTCAGTTTTACTTAATTCTGAACATTTAATTAAGTATTTCCTATTTTACTCTTGTTATTGTACGGTTACAATGTATTAAACTATGGGGTGTTACATTCTCCCCTCCTTAAAGGAACTCGTCCCTGAAATCTCTAAGTTAAGAAGAATGTTACTATTTAGACCTACAACCACCTACTAAACCATCAACCACAGGCATCCATTTTCCTCAAAATTTCTAACGCTTGATATGAACATTTGAAAAAAGTGTTGTATATATGTCCTTAAGCTAATGCGAAAAATCAGGCGGTCGACTGATTAAGTTGACCTCCTTAATGAAATGTTTGTCTGTGCCATGTATCCAACGTATATGCAAATAATCCTAATAGTGCATATAAGTTCTATATGTGTGCACATCCATTCACCTTAATGCAACATCCATATGATAATTCAACCATTTTTTTCATTCATTGAATAATATGCACACACATCCATATACAATATGTAAGTGCTTGAGCTGATCTAGTGCATAACGTGTGTACATGCATCCACGAGCATCCAGTAGCAATCATGGAATATAGCATGTCCCAAACACATGTTTCAAAACATAGGTATCTATCCTAAAAGGCCGATGATACAAGCAATAGAGATAAACGAATTCAAATTCTAAAACTAGAAAAGGAAATTAAAACGTACTCTCAAAAAGAAAAGGGTAAGAAGCACGAATCTTTTCTTCTGGTTCCCTTGTTGCGTTGTCTCGCTCTTCTCCACATTGTACCTTTACTAAATTTATCTATTTTCGCATAGCTTTTTGACTTCTATACCTAAAATATAGGTAGGAACTCTTCAAATGATGCCTCTTTCTAGACTTTAACATCTTCAAGTGTACTTGGCTCCACTACCTCCGTTGAATCATAAAGAAATTTCATTAAATGGGAAACGTGGAATACGTCATGAACACCCGTTAGTATCTCCGGTAGTCTAAGTCTGTAGGCCATTTGGCATATCCTCTCTACTATGGGAAATGGTCCTACAAACCTTGGTGCCAATTTCCCTACTAAGCTAAATCGAACCACATTCCTTAAAAGCGATACTTTGATAAAGACCATATTTACTACTTCGAATTCCAAGTCAGTCTATCACTTATCGGCATACGACTTTTGTCTATCTTGTGTAGCTTTCATCCTTGTTCAAATGAGATTTATCATTTTCAAAGTCTCACTTACATGTCAGGCCCTAGTAGAAGTCTGTAGGTTGACTCCCACCAACAAGTTGGTGGTCTGCAAGGTCGTCCATATAACACTTCGAGTGGTTCCACCCCTATGCTTGACCAATAACTATTATTATATGCGAACTCAACCGATGGGAGATGCTCCTCCCAAGTCCCTACGAAATCTAGTATACACAGTCTTAGTAGGTCCTCAAGAACTCTAATAACCCTCTTAGTTTGTCCACTAGTTTGAGGATGATAATTTTTGCTACTTCTGAACTGTGTACCTAGGGCTTCTTGCAAGCTCTTCCAAAATTCACTAGTAAATATGGACTCATAGTCACTTACTATGCTTGTAGGTGCCCTATGTAGTCAGACGATCTCTTTAAGATAAATCGAAGCTAGCTGAGTTGTCGTCCTCTTGCTCTTGACTAGGATAAAATGAGCGCTCTTTGTAAGCCTATCCACAATCACCCAAACGCTCGTGTTTCCTTTCCTTGATCGGGGCAGTCCATAAATGAAGTCCATAGAGATACTCTCCCTTTTCCATTGCAAGATATCCAAAGGCTGAAGTAATTCATCGGGTTTCTTTTGTTCAGCCTTGACTTATTGACAAGTTAAACATCGAGCCCTGAATTCTGCTACATCTTTCTTCATGCACGTCCAATGGAGAACATGCTTCATGTCTAGTACATCTTGTCACTGCCTGGATAGACATACGAAAGTGAGATGCTTCATTTAGCACTGCTCTTAGCGATTCCCCATCTCTAGGGAAACTTAGCCTTCCATCTCATCTTAGCCACCCTTGTTCGTCTACAGTGTATCTAGCTAGGTGACTATAAGTTTCTACTTTACCAAGTCTATCCAAGATGTCCTTCAACTATTGGTCCTCTTACTACATAGATCCAATTTTCTCCATGAGAGTAGGTCGCACTTCCAATGATGCCAACAAACCATATGTGAAATTAGTAAATGGATTAAAATCAAAGGTCAAGATGTACTTCTAGCTTTGCTTTTCTATGAATAGAGGACTAAAGGTTGTAACACCCCATAATTCTGTTAATATTAATATTCACAAATTAAAGAATAACTAATCTCAAACTTGAGAATTGTGGGAAACGAGTTGCGCCATTGTGTTCGTCTCGGAATTCTGGTTGAAATAGAGTCCGAGTTTGCATGATTTGGATTTCGTATGAAGGAGATATGACCATCGGAAGTTTCAGAAAATTCAAAATTCAAAATTCGAAGTCAAACAGGCCAGGCGGGAAATTTCCCGCCCAGCACCCCAGGTCAACTGGGGAGTCGACACCCCCAGGACCAGGTCGACTGCGCAGTCGACTTGGGTGTCGACCTGGTCCAGTCGGCCAGGTTTTGGCAGAGCCCAATCTTGAGCTGCTGATGTGTCTTTAGGGCTGAGTTGGCTAATTTAACGGTTCAGGTTAGTTTTGAGTTGATCTGACGGTCTAAATAAATCCTAAACTCTATATATACCTAGGTAGTCTCTCACTCTAAAATCACATGAAAAATAGAATAGCCTCCGTCATGCCATCGCCATGGAACTCAGTGTAGCCGCCGCCAACTAAGAAGGAAGAAAGCTAATCAAAACTCTAATTCTACTCAACTCTAAAGCAAATCAAGACTCTCTTTCTTTTCTAATTGTGAGTATGATGATCTTAATAAGATTATTAGGAAACTAATTAGATTAAGATGTGATATGGATCATAAGAAAATGATGTGAATTGTCATATATGTTGTTGTAAATCTTATACTATCATGTATGTTGTAAATCCTATGTTATGTAATGATGATGTCATATATATGTTGTAATTTTCTATGCTAAGTTGCGATGCTACAAAGTCATGATGTTATTATCTATGTTGTAGTTAGCTTATGCTTGATCAAATCATGATGTTGATTATATATATTTGGGCTATGATGATTCACATGATAAATCACATGTACCTATGCCAGTTTTGATTGATTAGTATGTATAATCTCACATATTCTATGACATCTATTTAGATCTAGAATTATGCTATGACATGTGTGAATTCTATGTGTTAGGTGCTAGTTCACACCATCATTATGTTGCATAAACCACATATGCAAGTTTATACATGAACTTGGGTTATGAACATATTATGCAAGTTATGACATTTAACCAAACAAGTTGACACCTTTAGATCCATGACATGTGTAGTTTTACGCAAGTTTCACCCCTATTATGATTAGATCTATTTTATTTGTTTATATGTTGTGATAATTTATCTTTGTGCTATGAGTTAGACTATTCGAGTCTAACGTATATTTTGCGTTGAATAAGCGAACGTATAATGTGGGGTAGGGGTAATATTAAGGATTTAATATTAAGAAATTGGGGTGCAATTGATATGATTTTGCATGCCATAAATGGATGGCCATAATTGAGTCAATTATGGACATCGTTAAAATTGGAATTAATTAATAATTTGAATAGGGAAATTATTAAAACTGGGGTAAAAGATTATAAGTAATAATCAATGCTTAGGACACGAGGTTGGACTCATTTGTGACGTAAAACTGCCCGGACCCGCCCGGCAAATCCAATAGTCACAAATGCCAGCCCAATGCCAGAGGTCCTAGGCCCAAATTAAAGCATAGCAGTTGTAAAGACACGAGGTTAGACTCTTTTATGGTGTAAGACTGCCCGGACCCGCCCGGCGAATCCAGCTGCCATAAATGCCAGTCTAATGTGAGAGGTCTTTATGAGGTTATGGCCTGAATGAATTTAGAAATACTTAACCAGATAAACATGTGAAGTGGGACATGGGAGTTAAGTAGGTGCCTTGGGTGGCATGAGGAATCTAGTGGGTGCCTTTAGTGGCATTTGAAATACGATTAGTAAGACTTAACCAAACACACATGTAAATGAACATGACTAAGAGGGTTAAGTGGGATGTACTAGTGGGGACAAGCTTAGGTGGATAACTTGTGGTAAGTAAAGGGGGCCCATTTCAACCAGTAACCCAAACATATCTTTGTCAGCTCGACCCAAGTCGAGGACGGGACACGCATACTGGGCTTGACTATAAGAGGCCAAACAGGTTAGCGGTGGCAACACAAGTCCAACGGGTTTTATATGCGTGTGTGGACCCGGGCTGGTAGGTAATAAGTTGTTGCATCGTGTAGGTATAAGCCGTGCATTCTTTAGCTGTATCGGGTTGCCACTTTAGGGGAGTGATACACCCCACTATGGGACCAGCACGGGTATCTACGAGTAGGGAGCCGATCGCAAGTGGGTAGTGGGGTACACCTAGCGGAGATAGGGGCAGGCGGCTCCTATGTAGTCAGCTAGGGGTACACAAAGCTATTTATATAATTTCTAAGTTCGGTGAGTGAGATCAACCTTTAGGGTGACTGGTGTGGTGCAGTGTAGTAATTATTCGTTAGTAATTAGGTGTGCCTTTAACGTTATCTTTATCTGCTCTTCCATACCCAATAGTTCATAGACATTTCCTTATTTTCCAGCTTGTGCCTCAGTCTAATTATTTTGATAATAGTATTGTTAGAATTATCATACTCGCCAGATTTTATGTCTGACCCCCTCTATTTCTATCTTTTCCCCCTCCAGGTCCTCAGGGTGGGCCCAGCTCTAGTGGAGCTTGATTGGATTGCTTTATCTCTCTTTGGAAAGCTTGGACTGTTGAAGTAAAGTCCAGCTTGTTATCTTCTTTAATGGCTATTTATGAATTGGGATTATGTATTTTGTTTTATCAAGATGGATATTGTACTTGACTCTGATTTATGGTTTTATGATGTAACAAACATGTTTAATTTCCGCTGCAATGAAATAAAGTTTTAGATTTCCAAGTACTACTTATTATATGTCTTGTTGTAATTTTTCTGTTCTATATTCACTTAAAACCTCCATGGAAGTTAATGCATTCCCTTTGTGAGTGACATTAATGGACGTGGGGTGTTACAAAGGTCGTCCTATGCCTACTCAATGCGTCTTCCACCACATTACCCTTTCCTGGTGTATAAGCTATCTCAAAGTGTAGGACGTAAGGAAATCCATCCACCATTGCTGCCTCAAGTTGAGATCCTTCCGTGAGAACAAATATCTGAGCAACTTATGATCCGTATATAGCTCAAATCTATCTCTAAATAGATAGTGCCACCAAGACTTGAGTGCGAACACTATTGCAGCCAACTCTAAGTCATGGGTGGGGAAATTTTTCTCAGGAACCCTTAGTTGCCTACTTCCATAGCACACCACCCTACCCTATTGCATTAGTACGACACCTAATGAAACACCCCACCTCCGTTAGGGTCACTCTCAAAGGGAATGCCCTAATTTTGGTGGAGGTTTATAAGTACAAGTCACAGATATACAAGACAGATATAAGAACACATATTTGTAAACAGCGGAAGAACAACAAACTTTTATTTCATAAAGTCAAATACGTGTTACAACAACATCCTTTCCAAAAACATAACATAACACTTTCATAATCTGTCTTGAGTACACCATTTAAAGAAGCATAAATAAAACATAGATAAACTGCAAAATCCCCATAGTGGATTGTCCAAAGCCATAGTTCAAAACAGGAAAGTCCAAGCAATACATTTCTCTTCTTCAAGCTGGATGTTGAGGTAGGTCAAGCTGCTGTGTTCCCTCCCTGAGGACCTGGGGGGGGGGAAACGGAAGAAAGAAGACGAAAGAAAAATAGAGTCAGACATAAAGCCTGAGTAAGTCTAGTACTATTTTGTCTATGAATAAAGAACTGGGTATGATAAGTATAAACAAGAAGTGGGCATGCACTATAAACTTGGTTAAGTTGTCTAGGGTCGAATATACTATCGTACCCCCTGTTGATCTCTGAACCCATATAAACTAGTTTCCAACTGGCACCCCATAATCAGGGTGAGGTGATCCATTTACTGATGATCGGCTCCTACTCGCATAGTTACATGTGTCTTACGGCCCCCGATGTCGTAGTTACCTATGCTGGTCCCACCATGGGGTGTATCAAGTCCCATAGTGGCAACCCGACACAACCTTAGAGTGCACAGGTATGCTACTGGCGTCCAGTGCCTTATTTTTCTGTGCCGGAGTGTGTGCACGCCCGCACTCCGTTAGAACCTACACTGCTACACCACCGCCGTCGATTTGACCTCTTACAATCAGCCCAGTAATCGTGCCCCACCCTGCCTAGTTTCAGGGTATCCTGATACACCTTTTAGGGTTACTGCTGAAAAGGGTCCCCCGTTACTAGGTTTTCTATCTCTAGCCAACATGCTAAGTTGGTTAAGTGTTTCCTAACCTAACCCCACCAGTCCGTTTAGTTTAGCATGTTCCATTTTGATTAAGTCTTTAGTTCACTTTATCCTAACAATCCTGACTCAGCCTTAATTGTCTTATTAAGGCCCTGACCTCTCACATTAGACAGGTATTGTTGTGGCTGCCTGTTGCCGGTTGGTTCCGGGCAGTCTTACGCCACAACTCAGTCTAACCTCGGGTCCTTGCTGGGCTCCATGTTTAACCTCCCACATTGGATAGGTATTGTTGTGACTACTGGACAGCCGGGCGGTTCCGGGCAGGTTTACATCACAACTCAATCCAACCTCGGGTTAAACACATCGTATGTTCTACATTTACATATTTTGTCATTCTTCTTTATTTCTTATATGTAAATATTTGCGGCCCATTATTAAGTTAATGGTGTAAAGGTTACACCAATCACGGGCCCAACCCATACTTGAATTTTGGGCCCTTCTATTTTATATTTTCATTCATTAATTAATTTTAACCCAACGTTATTTTCCCCCGTTTTTACACGTCCGTTTATATATATATTGGGCTTAGCCTTTTAAAGCCCAATTTAGCCATGCGGAAAGGGGAGGCTTAAAGCGTGATTACATACACAAAGAGGGGAAGGTGAGCGCATGAACTTGCAATATGACGTTGGGAATACAAAATAGAAACTGGTGTACTTGCATAGTAGTGACATAGGTGACATGAATTAAGGCATGTGAACTTGCATAGGTTTAACTGCAACATGAACCTATATTCTTATTTATGCATAATGTCAAACATAAGCATGGCATAAATATTTCTAGCATAAGCATGGCATAATGTCAAACATAAGCATGGCATAAATATTTCTAGCATAAGCATGGCATAATGTCAAACATAAGCATGGCATAAATATTTCTAGCATAAGCATGGCGTAATGTCAAACATAAGCATAGTTCAACTTAATCATGATTTAAGTCTAATCACATAACGATGGTATAAACATACTTATGCATAAATATTCCTAAACATGGTGTTTGCTTTAAACTTGCAAAAAGGGATTTTTGAGTCTAACCTAGCCATGTCTCGCATATGTTATCATATAATTCTTTTAAACAAGATAGAGTTAATCATGGATTTCAATTATGCCAAATATCATTCATAGCCTAGCCATATTCATAAGTTTGCAAATAAGTTCTCTAGTACAAAAGCATGACTTAGTACATGATGCCAAATTCTCAATATAATTTCATATGGATGATAATAACCAAACTTGTTCTAATTACATACAAAATGATTTATGCACAAAAATATACATCATGATGGCATAGTAGCAAAACCCCAAACTTGCATGAATTTAAATCAACTACATACATGTAGTTTCAACATAGGTCACATAATTTGCGAATATTTCAAACGTATATTTGCATAGAACTACCGCATGTAGTTCTTTATAATTGAATGACATAATTCATAATATCCAATCATATATAAATTGATAAGAACGCACAAATATGAATTTCATTGCCACAATTCAAGCATACATATCTACACAATCATTTGTTCATACGAAAGTAATACTCTACTTACAATGGTGTGATGAATTCTCTAATTAAGAGATTGAAGACGCAAACTCCTTTGTTGAATTGATTTGATTTAGGTCTCTTTAAGCTTTAGAATTTTCCTCCTAATCCTCTCTCTAGTTGGCGGCTACCTCTAGTCGTTCCTCGGCAACATGGCGGCTATGTTCTTAATTTTGAATGAATAAATTAGGGTTTAGTCTAGGGTTGTTTATATAGAGGTTAGGAACTGATTAGGACCCTTGATGTTGCTAGGTTAGATCGTAGCCATTCATTCGATAGAGAGACCAATTAAAACTTGCCACCTAGCCCTAGTGACAAAGCAGACCACAGAAAATCGGAGGAACACAGACCTGGCCAGCCAGGTTGACTGGGCTCGACCAGGTCGATACCCCTGTCGACAGGGCTGTCGACAGCCCTGTCGACATGGGTAGCCCAGGTCGACAGCCCAGTCGACCTGGGTGGCCCAGGCGGGTGTCCTTCCACCCTGGCCCGTTGGGCCCTACTTCGGAATATTTAATTATTTAATTCTGTTTGAATTTTAAATTTAATTCAAAACTTCCGAAGGCCATATCTTCTTCATACGGACTCCGTTTTTCGAAAACTCGGACTCTATTTCGCGTATTTTTCCGAGACGAACGTAATGGCGTATCCCGTTTCCCTTAGTTCTTTGATTTCAGATTAATTATGCTTTAATTTGTTAATTTCACAGTCATAGAATTTTCGGGGTGTTACATTCTCCCCCACTTAAAAGGATTTCGTCCCCGAAATCTTCAAGTTAGGAGGAATGTATATCCTAACATCCAAACATCCATCTACTCATCCATCAAACACGAGCATCCATTGTCCTTAAAAGACTTCTAATGCTTCACGATCATATGCAAAGTGTGTGTGTGTATACATGAACTTATCTAATGCAAAATCAGGTGGTCTACTGATTCAGTCGACCTCCTTAATGCGAATTATGTAAGTGCCATGCATCCATTATGTATGCAAATTTTCCTATTCTTGATTCTACATGAGTGCACAATCATTCAATACAAATGCAGCATCCACATGACAACACATTAAAGTTCAACCACATACGAATGCAAACATATATGCATATGCAATATGAAGTGACTGAGCCGATCTAAAACCTAGATTGTGTGTGTATATGCAACAACGAGCAGCCACTAGCAATCACTTGCAACCACTTGCAACCATCATCCATAACATGTTTCAACTACATGTTTCCATCCAAAGGGTTTCTATCTAAAAGATACGGTCGAGGAAACATACCTAAAAAAGATAGATAAAAGCGCAACTTAAGGAAAAAGAAAGATCAAGGATATACCCTCGAACAGAAAAGGGTAGGCAGTACGTATTCTAGCTTCAGTTTCCCAAGTCGTGTCTTCCTCGGCGTCGCTCCACTGAACTTTGACGAGCTTGACTTCGCGGTTGCGTAGCTTCTTCACTTCCGTTCCTAAGATGCGGGTTGGAACTTTTCTTATGGTTGCTTCGCGTTCCACTTCAGCCTCTTCGAGGATATTTGGCTCTACCACTTCAGCAGACTCATGTAGACATTTTCGAAGGTGCGAAACGTGAAAAACGTTGTGGACTCCAGCCAATTTCTCGGGTAGCTCTAATCTATAGGCCATTTTCCCAATCTTCTCGATGATAGGGAATGGCCCTACGAATCTTGGCGCTAGCTTTCCTGTGGTTCCAAAACGAACAACGTTCCTTAGCGGTGATACCTTGAGAAAAACTCTGTCTCCAACCTCAAATTCAAGGTCGGTCCTCCTCTTGTCGGCATAGGACTTTTGTCTGTCTTGGGCCGTCTTCATCCTTCTTCGTATTAAGTCCACTTTCTCTGAGGTCTCTCGGATCATATCCGGTCCAAGTATGAGCTTATCAGTAGATTCCCACCAACAAGTGGGCGATCGGCACGGTCTTCCATATAAAGCTTCGAAGGGCGCCATTCCGATGGTTGCTTGATAGCTGTTGTTGTAGGCAAATTCCACCAAAGGAAGGTGGTCTTCCCATGTCCCTCCGAAGTCAAGGACGCATAGTCTTAAGAGGTCTTCCAGAACTCTATTTACTCTCTCTGTTTGGCCGTCGGTTTGGGGATGATAGGCCGTGCTCAAGCATAACTGCGTTCCTACTGCTTCTTGCAGACTCCGCCAAAACTCACTGGTGAAGATGGGGTCTCGGTCACTAACAATGCTAGATGGTATTCCATGGAGTCGAACGATTTCCTTAAGGTAAAGTGATGCTAGGGATGAGGCAGTTCTTTTACTTTTGACAAGTAAAAAGTGGGCGCTTTTAGTAAGCCTATCCACTATTACCCAAATGCTAGTGTTGCCTCTCCTAGACCTAGGCAGCCCATCGATGAAGTCCATTGAGATGCTATCCCACTTCCACTGTGGGACCTCCAGAGGATGTAGCAGTCCGCCAGGCTTTTTCTGTTCCGCCTTAACCTGTTGGCACACCATACACTTAGAAACAAACTCTGCCACGTCCTTTTTCATGCCGTTCCAAAAGAAAGTCCTTCTTATATCTTTGTACATTTTATCTCCGCCTGGATGTATCGTCATCTTGGAGTGATGTGCTTCCTCGAGAACCTTCTTTACCAAATCTTTTGTCTGTGGGACGCATAGTCTTCCATCTCGCCTTAGTACACCCTTATCGTCCATGGAGTATCTGTTGAGGTGACTTGAAGTCTCACCCCTAATTAGCCTATCAATTATTTCCACTAGCTGAGGGTCTTCGCGTTGTGTTGCCCCTACTGAATCCACTAAGGTTGGGCGTACTTCGAGCGATGCTAGCAAGCCTGGTACGAAATCGGAGGAAGGCCTAAAGTCGAAGCTGGCTATAAGCTCTAGGCTTTGTCTTTCAACAAACAACGGGCTTAGGGTCAATTTCTTTCGACTCAACGCGTCTGCCACTACGTTGCCTTTGCCCGGAGTGTAGGAGATTTCGAAATCGTACGAGGCAAGAAACTCCATCCATCTTTGTTGCCTCAAGTTAAGATCCTTCTACGAGAAAAGATATTTCAACGATTTATGGTCAGTGTAAAGTTCGAACTTCTCACCTAGGAGATAGTGTCGCCAAGACTTGAGTGCAAAGACGATGGCGGCTAACTCAAGATCGTGGGTTGGGTAGTTCTTTTCGTGCACTTTCAACTGCCTCCCGCCATAAGCTACTACCCTTCCTTCTTGCATTAAGACGGCGCCTAGCCCTGTCCCACATGCATCCGTATAAACAGTGAACATCTTGCTCCCATCTGGCAGCGTCAAAACTGGGGCTGTTGTAAGAGCCCTTTTCAGTCGTTGGAAAGCAAACTCGCAATCCAAGTCCCAATTGAACACTAGATTCTTCTTAGTCAATTTCGTGAGCGGAGCTGAGATTTTCGCAAAGTCCCTTATGAATTTTCGATAGAAACCTGCTAGTCCTAGGAAGCTTCGGACCTCAGTTGCATTCCTTGGTGTCTTCCAATCCTGTACCGCCACTACCTTAGCAGGGTCCACTGCTAACCCTTGTTTGGATACTATGTGCCCAAGGAACCTTACCTCTTCCCTCCAAAAGTGGCATTTGGAGAATTTGGCTTTTAGTTGATGGACTCGCAAAGTTTCCATGATTGCCCTTAAGTGCTGAGCATGTTCCTCTTCACTCTTTGAGAAGATAAGGATATCATCTACGAAGACCACTACGAATTTGTTGAGGAAATCTCTAAATACCCTACTCATTAGGTCCACGAAGTAAGCAGGTGCATTTGTCAAGCCGAAAGGCATGACAAGCCATTCAAAGAAGCCGTCTGGGGTTCTGAAAGCCGTTTTATCGATGCTATCTTCAGCCACCCTTAGCTGATGAAAACCGGTTGCTAAATCGAGTTGGGAGAAAACAGACGCTCCTACAAGCTGGTCAAATAAATCGTCAATTCTAGGGAGAGGGTGCCTATTCTTTTTCGTTAGCTTGTTGAGCTCCCTATAGTCAACACATAGACGGAGTGAACCATCCGCCTTTGTAGCGAACACCACTGGAGCGCCCCATTCTGAAATGCTCCTCCTAATGAACCCCTTCTCTAGAAGCTCTTTAATCTGTTTACTGAGCTCTTTCCTTTCTCGTGGAGCCATATGTCTAACGGGCAACGCAACGGGCTTTGCATTATCTACAAGATATATGCGGAAGTCTATTTCCCGCTTCGGAGGCAAGCCCTTCACCTCTTCAAAGACATCCGGATATTCCCGGACCACTCTAACTGATTGCAAATTGTCTACAGAGGCATCTAGCGATTCAAGATAACTAAGCATAACCGCATACGAGGGATTACAAGAAATTTCCAAAGTATTACCGAGCTGGGTTAGGAGCCTAACAACCCTTTTCTCACAATCAAGGATGGCCCCATTACTGGATAGCCAATCCATACCCAAAATCAAACCATAACCCGAAAAGCCCAAAACAAAGGCACTACATTGAAATTCAACACTTAGGATAGAAATTTTCAAATCCAGACAGATCATAGACAAATGAGCTGGGCCCCCAATTGGGTTTGAAACAATTAAGGGGTCCTCTACCATACTAGTTTTTAGGTGCAGAGATTCTACTAAAGCAGACGAGATAAAGGAGTGTGATGCGCCAGAATCAAATAAAGTGCGAACAGGGTGATCATAAAGATAAACTACGCTTTCTACAGAAGTATTTATACCTCGCTGTTGCAATGGTGGCGCTTCTAGCACATGAACCTGTGCCCCTGGGGTGGATCCAGCCCTCTGCCCCTGTCCTCGTTTCTTTGGGCAGTCCTTAGCCCTATGGCCCGTCTCACCCCAAGAAAAGCACCCACCATTCTCCTTGGCCTTCTTTTTCCGGCAGTCCTTTACTAAGTGCCCCACTTTGCCACAGAAATTACACTTCCTCTTCTCCTTGTTGCCTTTTCCGCCCTTCTTAAAGTCTGTCTTCTTGGGCTGCAAACCCTCTTTCTTCTTGAACTTATCCTCTTCATTCAGCAATGCCATTTGCACCAATCTTTCATACGTGGCTCCCATGGGTATATGGGTCATGGCCAAACTGTGTAATGGCTCATTTAACCCTTTGACGAAACGGAGAGCCTTCTTGTGCGGGGTGTTGACTAGGTCAAGCCCAAACCTAGCCAGCTCATCGAACTGATTCACATATTCTCTGACTGTCTTGTCCCCTTGCTTAAGAAATAAGAATTTTTCCAACTGCAAACTTCTTTCTGCATCTGAGAGAAATTTGGTCTCAAACCTTGCCCTAAAGTCCTCCCATGTCTCCACTGGTCTTTCAGCATTAGTGACCTCCCACCAGTAGGAAGCCTCGCCCTTCAATAGCCACACCGCCAATTGTACTTTCTGTCTATCTTCTACCTCAAAGATGATGAATAGGTCCTCCGTTTCTTTCAGCCAATTCCTAGCTGCCACGAAGGACTCAGTTCCATGGAAATCCCTTCCTCCCATAGCTTTAAAATCTTTACATATCTTAGCAAACGTGTTTCCCCGAGGAGGAGGTGGAGGAAAAGGTGCCGCTGCGGCTGGATGATTTCCTTCAGCTGGGGGAGGAGGAACGGTAGGACCTGGCTGAGTGGCCCTTGCTTCTAAGAATCGTCTAAACCAACCAGGTATTGGCACCCCTTCCGGCAAGTTGAGTTCTTGGGACATGCTGAAACGAAAAGGATAGATTCAAAACGAAGGATAAGAGATAGTACCTAAGGCTTTGGGGAGTGGACTTTGCCTTTTTAAAATAAAATAATATTTTTATCCTTTAAAAATGCTTCTTTAAATTTCCTTTTTGAAAATAAATTTTCAAAACTTTTTATCTTATCTAGTAAACCTATGCTCTGATACCAAGTGAAACACCCCACCTCCGTTAGGGTCACTCTCAAAGGGAATGCCCTAATTTTGGTGGAGGTTTATAAGTACAAGTCACAGATATACAAGACAGATATAAGAACACATATTTGTAAACAGCGGAAGAACAACAAACTTTTATTTCATAAAGTCAAATACGTGTTACAACAACATCCTTTCCAAAAACATAACATAACACTTTCATAATCTGTCTTGAGTACACCATTTAAAGAAGCATAAATAAAACATAGATAAACTGCAAAATCCCCATAGTGGATTGTCCAAAGCCATAGTTCAAAACAGGAAAGTCCAAGCAATACATTTCTCTTCTTCAAGCTGGATGTTGAGGTAGGTCAAGCTGCTGTGTTCCCTCCCTGAGGACCTGGGGGGGGGGAAACGGAAGAAAGAAGACGAAAGAAAAATAGAGTCAGACATAAAGCCTGAGTAAGTCTAGTACTATTTTGTCTATGAATAAAGAACTGGGTATGATAAGTATAAACAAGAAGTGGGCATGCACTATAAACTTGGTTAAGTTGTCTAGGGTCGAATATACTATCGTACCCCCTGTTGATCTCTGAACCCATATAAACTAGTTTCCAACTGGCACCCCATAATCAGGGTGAGGTGATCCATTTACTGATGATCGGCTCCTACTCGCATAGTTACATGTGTCTTACGGCCCCCGATGTCGTAGTTACCTATGCTGGTCCCACCATGGGGTGTATCAAGTCCCATAGTGGCAACCCGACACAACCTTAGAGTGCACAGGTATGCTACTGGCGTCCAGTGCCTTATTTTTCTGCGCCGGAGTGTGTGCACGCCCGCACTCCGTTAGAACCTACACTGCTACACCACCGCCGTCGATTTGACCTCTTACAATCAGCCCAGTAATCGTGCCCCACCCTGCCTAGTTTCAGGGTATCCTGATACACCTTTTAGGGTTACTGCTGAAAAGGGTCCCCCGTTACTAGGTTTTCTATCTCTAGCCAACATGCTAAGTTGGTTAAGTGTTTCCTAACCTAACCCCACCAGTCCGTTTAGTTTAGCATGTTCCATTTTGATTAAGTCTTTAGTTCACTTAATCCTAACAATCCTGACTCAGCCTTAATTGTCTTATTAAGGCCCTGACCTCTCACATTAGACAGGTATTGTTGTGGCTGCCTGTTGCCGGTTGGTTCCGGGCAGTCTTACGCCACAACTCAGTCTAACCTCGGGTCCTTGCTGGGCTCCATGTTTAACCTCCCACATTGGATAGGTATTGTTGTGACTACTGGACAGCCGGGCGGTTCCGGGCAGGTTTACATCACAACTCAATCCAACCTCGGGTTAAACACATCGTATGTTCTACATTTACATATTTTGTCATTCTTCTTTATTTCTTATATGTAAATATTTGCGGCACATTATTAAGTTAATGGTGTAAAGGTTACACCAATCACGGGCCCAACCCATACTTGAATTTTGGGCCCTTCTATTTTATATTTTCATTCATTAATTAATTTTAACCCAACGTTATTTTCCCCCGTTTTTACACGTCCGTTTATATATATATTGGGCTTAGCCTTTTAAAGCCCAATTTAGCCATGCGGAAAGGGGAGGCTTAAAGCGTGATTACATACACAAAGAGGGGAAGGTGAGCGCATGAACTTGCAATATGACGTTGGGAATACAAAATAGAAACTGGTGTACTTGCATAGTAGTGACATAGGTGACATGAATTAAGGCATGTGAACTTGCATAGGTTTAACTGCAACATGAACCTATATTCTTATTTATGCATAATGTCAAACATAAGCATGGCATAAATATTTCTAGCATAAGCATGGCATAATGTCAAACATAAGCATGGCATAAATATTTCTAGCATAAGCATGGCATAATGTCAAACATAAGCATGGCATAAATATTTCTAGCATAAGCATGGCATAATGTCAAACATAAGCATAGTTCAACTTAATCATGATTTAAGTCTAATCACATAACGATGGTATAAACATACTTATGCATAAATATTCCTAAACATGGTGTTTGCTTTAAACTTGCAAAAAGGGATTTTTGAGTCTAACCTAGCCATGTCTCGCATATGTTATCATATAATTCTTTTAAACAAGATAGAGTTAATCATGGATTTCAATTATGCCAAATATCATTCATAGCCTAGCCATATTCATAAGTTTGCAAATAAGTTCTCTAGTACAAAAGCATGACTTAGTACATGATGCCAAATTCTCAATATAATTTCATATGGATGATAATAACCAAACTTGTTCTAATTACATACAAAATGATTTATGCACAAAAATATACATCATGATGGCATAGTAGCAAAACCCCAAACTTGCATGAATTTAAATCAACTACATACATGTAGTTTCAACATAGGTCACATAATTTGCGAATATTTCAAACGTATATTTGCATAGAACTACCGCATGTAGTTCTTTATAATTGAATGACATAATTCATAATATCCAATCGTATATAAATTGATAAGAACGCACAAATATGAATTTCATTGCCACAATTCAAGCATACATATCTACACAATCATTTGTTCATACCAAAGTAATACTCTACTTACAATGGTGTGATGAATTCTCTAATTAAGAGATTGAAGACGCAAACTCCTTTGTTGAATTGATTTGATTTAGGTCTCTTTAAGCTTTAGAATTTTCCTCCTAATCCTCTCTCTAGTTGGCGGCTACCTCTAGTCGTTCCTCGGCAACATGGCGGCTATGTTCTTAATTTTGAATGAATAGATTAGGGTTTAGTCTAGGGTTGTTTATATAGAGGTTAGGAACTGATTAGGACCCTTGATGTTGCTAGGTTAGATCGTAGCCATTCATTCGATAGAGAGACCAATTAAAACTTGCCACCTAGCCCTAGTGACAAAGCAGACCACAGAAAATCGGAGGAACACAGACCTGGCCAGCCAGGTTGACTGGGCTCGACCAGGTCGATACCCCTGTCGACAGGGCTGTCGACAGCCCTGTCGACATGGGTAGCCCAGGTCGACAGCCCAGTCGACCTGGGTGGCCCAGGCGGGTGTCCTTCCACCCTGGCCCGTTGGGCCCTACTTCGGAATATTTAATTATTTAATTCTGTTTGAATTTTAAATTTAATTCAAAACTTCCGAAGGCCATATCTTCTTCATACGGACTCCGTTTTTCGAAAACTCGGACTCTATTTCGCGTATTTTTCCGAGACGAACGTAATGGCGTATCCCGTTTCCCTTAGTTCTTTGATTTCAGATTAATTATGCTTTAATTTGTTAATTTCACAGTCATAGAATTTTCGGGGTGTTACACCTAACCCCATGCCACAAGCATTCATGTAGATTGTAAGCATCATGCCACCACTGGGAACAGTTAGGATAAGGGTTATTGTCAGAGTCCTCTTTAGCCTCTGAAAAGCATCTTTAACGTCAACGTTCCAAGCAAAAGCCAAGTTTTTCTTTGTCAGACGAGTAAGCGAAGCTGAGATCCGTGCAAAGTCTTTAATAAACTTCCTATAATAGCCCGCTAATCCAAGGAAACTTCTCACCTCTGTCGCATTCTTTGGAGCCTTCCAATATTGAACTGCAATGACCTTAGTTGGGTCCACAACTGTCCTTCCATGGAGGCAACATTCCCCAGGAACCTTACTTATTTTCTCTAGAAATGGCACTTAGAAAATTTTGCCTTAATTTGATGTGCACTAAGTATACTTAGAACTTCCTCTAAGTGTTGGGAATGTTCTTCTTCGTTCTTGGAGAAAATCAGAATGTCATCCACGAACACCACCACGAAGTTGTTTAGATACTCCCTAAAACACCCGACTCATTAAGTCCACAAAGTATGTAGGTGCATTGGTTAGCCCAAAAGGCATAACCAACCACGCAAAGAAACCATCCAGAGTTCTAAATGTCGTCTTGTCAATACTATCATCCGCCACTCTAAGCTGAGAAATCCAGTAGCTAGATCTAACTGCGAGAAAATTGAAGAGCCAACTAGTTGGTCAAACAAGTCATCAATTCTTTGTAGTGGGTGCCTGTTCTTCTTGGTAAGTTTGTTTAATTTTCTGTAGTCTACACATAGGAGGAGAGAGCCGTCTGCCTTAGTTGCAAAGACGACTAGAGCTCCCCACTCAGAAAAGCTCCACCCAATGAATCCTTTTTTTAACAACTCACCCACTTGTTTACTAAGATCCCTCCTCTCCTTAGGAGCTATGTGGCGCACTGGCAGTGTGACTGGTTTTCGCATTTTCCACCAAGTATATCCGGAAGTCTATCTCACGTCTAGGAGGTAACCCCCTTACCTCGTCAAACACGTACATAAATCTGATAACTATGAAAACTGATCAAAGATCATCAACGAAAGCATCAACAGAATCTGGGAAACTAAGCATCACTAAACCTGTGGGTTACAAGAAATTTTGAGAGTTCTACCATGGTAAGTAAGAAGTCTAATTACTCTCTTTTCACAATCAAGAATGACACCATACATGGCTAGCCAATCCATTCCTAGAATTAATCTGTAATCCATAAAATCAAGAACATATGCGTCACATTCAAATTTGATGCCTAAAAAAGAAATCCTTAAACCCCAACATATCATGGATAAAAGAGTCATTCCTTCCATAGGGTTTGAGACTATAATGGGATCAGAAACAATACAAGTACTTAGGTGTTGATTTTCTACTACCGAGTTGGATATAAACGAGTGAGAAGCTCTGGAATCAAAAAGAGTTCTAACAGGATAGTATAAAAGGGAAATCAAATCTTCAACTGTGACTTTCCTTCCTCTATCTGGTTCACCAGCCTCTAAAGCGTTAATTTACCCTCCTGACGATCTAGCCTTTTGTTCCCTTAGGGCACTGTCCCTTGAAATGTCTGACTTGGCCACAAAAAAGCAAGCATTCTTTGACTTTCTAAAATCTTTCATAGTGTCCTAAAGCACCAGACCCATGGCATTTCACTTCTGTTTTGATCTGGGCTTTTTCGGACTTTCCCCCTTTCTTAGCATTGTTCTTCTTGGGCCACCATTTCTTTTTCTCTGTTTTGGGTTTCTCTTTCTCTTTCTGCTCTTCTTTGCCACCTTCTTGCACTAAATCCATATCAACTAGTATTCAGAAGGTTTATCTCATTGGTACATGCGTCAGTGTAAGTCTTGGAGTGGTTGGTTCAAACCCTTAGTGAAAATCAAGGCCTTTTAAGAGGATACTAACTCTAGTACAAATATTTGTAGTTGATTAAAACCGTTGACATACTCCTTTATAGTCATGCTCCCTTGTTTCAAATTCAGAAATCTCTTTACTTGCATCCCTTCTTCTGCTTGCGATAAGAATCTCGCCTAAAAGATAGCCTTAAAGTTATCCGAAGTAGCTATTTCTGGTGTAACACCCCACCTCCGCTAGGGTCACTCACAAAGGGAATGCACTAGCTTTGGTGGAGCATATCTAGGTAAACATACATAGAAATATTACAAGATAGAACATATAAAACAGCGGAAGAAGAACCAAATTTCATTGCTTTAAAATCTAGAAAGGTCTAAAGCCTTTTACATCAAAATGCCATTAAATCCATTACATCGAAATCTGTCTTGCAATAGTAAAGAAGCATAAAACCATAGTCATAAATCATTCCCCAAGTAAAATAGTAAAGCAGCCATAGCCAAGAAAGGTCCAAGCCATATATGATGATCTTGAAGCAGAAAGAAGTCCAAACTAAGTAGTAGTGTTTCCTCCCTGAGAACCTGGAGGGGGGGAACGGAAGAAAAAGAGGCAAAAGAAAACGAGTCAGTCATAAAGACTGGTAAGTCCTAGTGACTTTCAGCATAGAAACAAGTAAAGATAACATGACATGCATAAACTGAAAGTAAACATAAGGATGATGACAAGATAGGCAAGTTAATCTAAGATAACAAGATAAACTATGCTAACCAGATAAACTACGTATAACATCGCATGTTTAACATTCTCTGCACCGATACTAGTCTAACAGAATTAGGTGTTATCCTATTGTCTAAACAGAAACGGAAACGGAAACAGGGTGATCTTTACAGAAATAGTAATGGGCTTTTACCTCCTTAACAGAAACAGAAACAAAAATGGGCCTTTACCACCTGTACTAGTAACCCAACCCGTGTCATGTATTAACTATGAAATGATCCCTTGCCCCATATCATGAAATGACTCATTTCTTGGTCCCACGAAATGATCTATTAATCGATCGGCTCCTTACAAGTTCTAGTTCGTCATGTGTCTGTGTCATTCGGCCCTATCACGAATGTAGTCACCTGTGCTAGGTCCACCATAGGATGTATCAAGCCCTAGGGTGCCAACCACCGACACGAATCAAGCACGCACAGTGTATACCTACTGATGCCCAATGCCTTCTTTTTCAACTCCGAACTACGTGCACGACCATAGTCCGCCTGAACCTACAATGGCGCACCAACTTAGCCGTCATTCTGGTCACTTACAATCAGCCTAGTAATCGTGCCCCACCCTGCCTAGTTCCAGGGTACCATGATACATCTAGTAGGTTACTGCTGAAAAGGACTGCATAACTAGGGTTTCCGTCCAGTAGGTTAAGTGTTGTCATTTAAATTCGAGACTTAACCCGCCTACGTGTCATGTTAAATTGGCTAAGTGTTGTCATTCAAGTTCATGACTTAGCCCTACGAATCATGTGTAAAGTTGGTTGAGTATATTCAAGAGGTTCATGACTTAACCCTACCAAATCATCGTGTCAAATTGGTTAAGTATATTCAAGCGGTTCATGACTTAACCCTATCAAATCATTGTGTCAAATTGGTTGAGTATATTCAAGCAGTTCATGAATTAACCCTACCAAATCATCGTGTCAAATTGGTTAAGTATATTCAAGCGGTTCATGACTTAACCCTATCAAATCATCGTGTCAAATTGGTTGAATATATTCAAGCGGTTCATGACTTCACCCTATCAAATCATCGTGTCAAATTGGTTAAGTATATTCAAGCGGTTCATGACTTAACCCTATCAAATCATCGTGTCAAATTGGTTAAGTATATTCAAGCGGTTCATGACTTAACCCTATCAAATCATCGTGTCAAATTGGTTAAGTATATTCAAGCGGTTCATGACTTAACCCTATCAAATCATCGTGTCAAATTGGTTAAGTATATTCAAGCGGTTCATGACTTAACCCTATCAAATCATCGTGTCAAATTGGTTAAGTATATTCAAGCGGTTCATGACTTAACCCTATTATGTGGCATTAGTTCATTAGTGCACCCCAACCTCTCACATCAGACCTGTTGTTGTGGTCATTGGATATGCCGAGCGGTTCCGGGCAGAATTACACCACAACTCAGTCTAACCTCGGGTTTTCAAGTGCGATATGACCAACTACCCACATTGGATCCTATTGTTTGCAGTAACTGGATTTGCCGGGCGGTTCCGGGCCGAATTACACTGCAAACTCAACCCAACCTCGAGTTGGCCATTTTCATGTTCATTCTAGTTTCATGTCCATGTTCAAATTTCATATCAAGTTCGTGACAAGTTTTCAAGGCAAGTTTCATGCCCACATCCAGATTCAAGTTATAACAATGTTCATGTTTCAAGTTTTGCCTTTTATCAAGTTCATAATTCATGTTCATAACCAATTCATGTTTTGCCTAATCTACCCTAATCGTATTCCCATCGCACGTAAACGTGAATCGATCCATGCTACAAATAAATCCAAATCTCAGAATAAAGGGAATAACATCAAAACTATGATAGGCAAAAGGGACGAGCATAAAGCGATAAAAGGGGTTACAAGACTAGCATGACATAACTTGAGATAATTGGTTACAACATCACTGGCATATAGGAATTCAAATCTAGCAAGATAAGGCGATAGTCATGGTAAACGCTGACATAAAAGAATAGGCATGCAAAAGCAAGCCAAATACAAGGATAATGGATCCAATGGTTTTGGTGTACATAATAGCGAATAAACTAAGCAAGTCACACCCTAGGTATACGATCCAAAAAAATGCCAATTCGGTGTACAACATGGTTTTCAACTATAGTGTTATGGGCATGAACCATCAACTATAATAGTCTTAGGCAATTAACCCCAGTAGTCATAGGTAGAAACCTCATAGTTATGAAACATAAGCGACTAATCACAATAGTCATGGTTAATTATCCAAAATAGTTCTAGGCAATAGTCATAGGCAATTAATGGTAATAGTTTCAAAGTCATGGTCATAGCTAATAGCCTTATGTTCATAATCATAGGTATAATTCTCATAGTCAAGAGTCATAGGTGATTAGCCACAACTGTCCTTGTCATAGTCATAGGCAACAGTCTTACGTTCACCGTCATAGGCATAGTCTTATGTTCACAGTCATAGGCATAGGTATAGTCTTATGTTCACAGTCATAGGCATGTCAAGGTTATAGTCATGAAAGAGCTTGATTTACAACGTGAATAGGCCCAAAGCAATATTCACGAAAGTCAAGATCCAAGATGAACAAGAATAGATATGAATCAATTATCATACATAGATCCAATTCCAATTTACAACATGGATATTAAGTTTAAAGTTTTTATCTAAAAGTAACTGGAACTTACAGATCGCGGTCTAAGAAATATAGATGCAGAAGTCAAGTATAGAAATTTGTCGTTGAATCGTTGAATCTTGCTTTGATTGTAGAAGCAAATCCCCAATAAGAAATTCCTAGTCGTAGTCTTCAAGAAATAATCTTCACGATTTATTTTAATTTAATTTAATTTAGAGGAAGAAGAAGAAGCCATGATCATCAGGAGTTTGAGTAGCATAAGGTTAGAGAAGAATGGTGTAAAGAGAATGAGGCTGTTTAAATAGGATTAGGCAGACGAATCTGGACAGAAAACAGGGTCAGATACATCAGAATGCATCAGGTTCAGAAAGTGGGTTCGGGAGGCAGGTCGACCCCCACGACGACACTATGGTTGACCTGGTCCCTGGGAGGTCGACACTATGGTCGACCTGGTCCATGGGCGGGAATTTTCCTGCCCAGCCTGTTCTGGAGTTCGAATTCGAATTTCGAGCTGTTTTTGATTCTAAAAATTTCTGAAACTTCGGAGGGTCATATCTCCCTCATACGGACTCCGATTTTCGAAAACTCGGACTCGTTTCCAAGCAAAATTTCGAGGCGAACGCAATGGCGCAGCCCGTTTCCCTTTATTATTATTTTAAAATATAATTCTGCCTTGATTTATGGTTATAACATGTTATTAAAATACGGGTTGTTACATCTGGTCCGGCTTGCACTATTTCCCACTAGTACGATGCTTCATCCTTCAGTTGCCTAGCGACCAACTGAATTTTCCTCCTATCATCGAGCTCGAACAAGTTGAACACAATTTCTATTTATTTTAGCCAATTGCGTGCTGCTAGAAAACTTTTAGTTCCATGAAAAGCTCTTCCTCCCATTGCGTAGAAGCCTTTATAGAGGTTTGAAAAGTTGAATACGAAAGGAGGAGGAGGCGCTACTGCGGCTGCAGCTGGGGAAGGAACATTCTCTTGTACTCCTACAGGTACTGTAGCTTCTACATATCTACGAAACCATGTAGGAATCGAAATGCCCTCGGGAAAGTTAGGATCCCCAGACATGCTGAAAAAGGACGAAACAAGAATTCATAAAGAGAGTCAAAGGAATATTGTAAATAACTCGAGGAGATATGCTTTTCAAAAATTGGTTTCTATTTGAAAATCCATTATTTTGAAAATACTTTTCAAAAACTTTTCCTTTGATCTTGTAACCTTAGACTTTGATACCAATGTGACACCCCATGTCTGTTAATGTCACTCTAAAGAGAATCCATTAAGTTTCGTAAAGCGCAATAGATAAACAGTAACTTAATTTACAAGACAGATACAAATAATGCAGCAAAAAAATTAAAACATTTATTAGCCAAGAAAGCAGCATTTCAATCCAAAATTACAGCATCATGATTTTCTAAAATACCAAAAGAAATCTATCTCATAACCAAAATACAAAAACCAGAACAAAATTTCCTTAAATGTCATTGCAAATAACACAGATAAGCTAAAGAAAGTACATGAAAAAGGAGAGCTATCCAAGTCTAAGCAGAATCACGATCTCAACTATTGACCACTCCCAATCTGAGAACCTGAGGGGGGGACGAAGAAAGAGAGAGCGAAAAAAGGGCCAGATATAAAGTCTGGCGAGTTCTAGTAATTTTTAGCATAAGTATATGAAAAGGTTTCAAGACAGATAAATAATACTGGAAGTGAAAGTATAGTAAAACATATATATACGTACGAGGTAAACGAGATGTCAAACAAGATAACAGTTGATTAAACTTCTCAATCATATCCCAAGAATCAAGTTAATTGCACCAACTTACTAATATTAATAGGATTAGGCATTACCCTAATTACTACCCATGCGATTGGCTACCTATTACCCGAATTTCCTATGTTAGCCCCGGTAGTAAGGTGTGTCAGTCCCTAACCCAACAAATTTATATAACACAGACCTATTCGTAGGTGTTACAGCGTCTTAGTTTCCCATAGTCGGACCCATGCACACTCATGACTCCGCCGGAACACGGCCGTCCCCACCCCCAAACCTTAACGCTCTTATAATCCAGTCCAATAAAGTGTGCCTTGGCCCTTCCCTAGTGCAAGGCCCCTACCGAGATACCAACAGGGATACTGATTGATATGGGTTCCACACAACTTGACACAAACCACCCCTTAGGCTTGTGTCCCCGTGTACCTAGGATTTAAGAGTCCCAAAAACCCAATACCACTATTAGACTTCAGACTTCTTAGATTATTAATTAACTGGTGTAACTTAGCAGGTTTAAGTTCATTAATAAGCCCGTTTGTAAAATGACATTTAACTAAATGTTATTGGTGTACGACCCCTTCCCCAACAAGCACCTGCCCAGATGTATAATCGACTTATAGTAATTCATTCTACTTAGTTCTTACATCCATTACTAATCTATTCTTACATGTCATACTTAATCTCACATTAAGTCCAATTTAACCGATTAACATGTCGCATGTTCTTCCTAACATGTAATTAACCCAATTTAATAAATTAACATGTAATTAACCCGATCTTAATAGATTAACATGTAATTAACCCAATCTAATAGATTAACATTTAATTAACCCAATCTAATATATTAACGTGAAATTAACCCAATCCAATAGATTAACATGTAATTAACCCAATTTAATAGATTAACATGTAATTAACCCAATCTAATAGATTTACATGTAGTTATCCCAATATAATAGATTAACATGTAATTATCCCAATTCTTACAATCAAGGGTTCCAATACATAATATGCCCAATTTTCTCCGCTTAAATGTCATTATATAATTATTACAATTTGTATCTTTTATACGTAATCAATGTAATAGATTAGGCTTTGAGTAGCCTACGTTTAGCGTAAATAAAAAGGGAAAGGCAAGAAAACATATCTCTGGCTAAAAAAGGCATATAAAAAGACTGTAAATAAACAAAAGGTATAATATGGATAAGGAAGGTGAAAGCACATAGTTTTCCATGTAGACCTGAATAGAAAAACATGTATAAACATATATATATATATGGATTGCTTTAGGCATTGTTCATATCAGATCCAACATTATTCACTATCCAAAACCTTTTTAAATAATCAAATCTAAAAATGACATGAAATTATCAGTGATACTTTATTAAGAGGATGATATCTCTCTATGTATAAATATGTCGCTGTAGAAAAGTTCCACTTTTATCTTATATTGTTATAGAGTAGTCCAAATTTTCCTTGCTATTATATATTTGGGCAGCACCTTAGTAGTTCTATATATATATATATCATAAAAAAATATAGAAGAAGCAGAAAGAAATGGTTTTGTGTGTAGAACAAATGAGGATACATGCCTTTATAGACTACCTAGGACAATCCACCACCGTTAGATATTAGGGTCTCAATCTTAGCCATACACGTAATGCTGAGTCAGCGAACGGACCCAGTATTAAAAACAATCCAGGTTCAAAGCTCAGAATCAGCCCAGCATGTTTGTGTGTCGACCTACTGACATAATGTGTCAACCCATGGGTCGACCCCCTATGACTTGGGTCGACCTAGTCGACCCTAAGCCAGTTATGGGTCATCCCATGGCCCACCATATCCAGCGTCGATTTCTACGTTGTTCCGGTTTAAATTATTTTGAATATATTTATATATAACCGCCTTATATATACAAACTTCTTTCGTCCATAACTTCTTCTTACATTACCCGTTTTATGTGAATTTGGGTCTATATGAATTAGAATTCTGAGACAGACACAATAGTAATATTGGTTTTACCTAATTCTTTACATTTAATTAAGTAATTCCCATTTTACTATCTTTATTATACTGTTATAGTGTATTAAACTATGAGGCGTTACAATTTTGAATGGTGTGCAGGAAAAAATGGGTTAGAGGGATCCAACTGGATTCCTCAAATATTTTTTTGTTAACTGATTTATTATTATTCATATATAAACTGTTTGACCCCAGTGACGTAAAAACATGTTTGGATGTTGATCGTTGAATTGAAATTCAAAGTTGTTGTGTTTTAATTAATAGACAGTACTGATTAAGTGATTCTTAGAAGCTGGCCTAAATCTATGTTTTTGAAACATTAATTTGCCGTCAGGCGAATCGACGAAGTTTGTAACGACCTAGAATTTTTGATATTTTGAAAATTCGAGTTTTTGTGAATTTAAAATAACCATGCATAGTTTTGGATACATAAACTTATTTTTAAATATGATTTCAGAAATTATAATGAGCAGTTAAGTTATTTAAATCATTTTTATTGACTTATCAATTCAAACAATTTTGGTCAAAAATGAAAATTTGACACTATTCACCGAAATTGTAAAATTTTGAGATTATGAGATAAGTATTTGAATACGACTTGTAAAATGGTTAAAATAAGGTTTTTGTATTTTTAAAATGATAATTGTAAAGAATATTTTGAAAATTAATAGTTTAATGTTATCTTAAAAGGTTAGGAAAATAGGCATTTTGTAAATGATTATGGAATTTTATGAAACCAATTTTATCGGATGCGTAATAATAAATAATGGTAAGTTTTGAAATTTATGTTAATGAGATTTAGTGTGTAAGCGTGCGTAATATAAACACAGATTAGAAAAACCAACTAAAATTTAATAATAACATTAACAAAAGCCATTTTGCAAACGGTCTCCGAATTGGACGAGACTAGGACCATTAGAACCGTAACTTAAAAATTTAGTAGAGTTTCAAATTTCCTAGCCATTGGGATTTGTATGTGATTGTGCGAGTAGAAAATGCATAGGTAAATTTCAAAGAGAGTTGAATTAGATAATTGAATTTAATTAGATTTGAGCCAATAAGTATTATTTAAAAATATATTAAAAATAAAATATAGGTTTCTAATGTTGTGAGTATGCTTAGAACATAAATTAATTTCTGTAAGCATTGATATATTATTATACAACGTTTAGTAGCGTGATAAACTATATAAGGATTAGTAGTCAATTAGAGCTTGTTTTAATCAATAAAAATAATAAACAAAATACATTTTGGATTTTGTTTACATATTATCGAAGAGCATGAAAAAATGGTAAATATGACCGGAAAATATATTCAATATTATGTTAACAAGTTGTATGAAACGTTGTACGCACATAAGCAAATTAGCTTAAACTATTCATTTAGCTTAAGAATAGTGCTTTCATTGAGTTGTCACCACCCTAAGCTCCTCATTAGGGTTTGTTTTAAGGTTCACCCCATCATCTTAGATCTTTGACACCTCAATGATCCCAGTCTCCCCATTTTTCCTATAAAAGAGGAAGCTACCCTCTGATTTTCATTTCCTTTCTACCATTCTCCTTCCTCCTTCTCTTCTCTCCCTTCTATCGCCGACCTCCCCCTCCCACCAGCACCTCCCGCTACCTTCCCCTCTCCCACAACAGCCATATTGGTCCCCTCCTCCAAGTGGACCCCACTTCACCCAAAAACCCTCCCTATACTAAAATACCTCATTTTATCCTCTTTATAGCCAAATCCCACCTCCTTTCACCCCATACAACATACGCCTTATCCCCATGTGGCCCCACCAGTGCCCGAAGGACCCCCGGGCCCTACCTCCTCGAACTGCGAGCCCCTTTCACCTTGAATCCCTTTTTTGTTTGCTCATCGAGCAAAAAATAGACGTCTTTATAGCGATGCTTCAAGAAACTAAGCTTGGCAATCCTGATATTTATGTATTTAAAAGTCTGGGATGGGAGGTCATTGATGAATGGAGGTACATACCAGCTGTGGGTAGTGAGGGTGGTTTGTTTACTGGTTGGAACAACAAACTGTGGAATTTCAAACAAGAGATTAGTCAGAGTTACTGTTTGCATGTAGCATTGGAATGTATAATGAATAAGAGGTTGTATTTTTCTCAAATATCTGTGGTCCAAACACAAGAAGTGAAAGGAAAATTTTGTGGAATAAGGGTTGGAATTTCATAGATTGTTGCATGGTCCCTGGGTCATTGGTGGAGACTTCAATGTAATAAGATTTGGTTTTGAAATAAGTAACAGATGTGCAAACTACATTGGGGACATGGCAGACTTCAGTGAGTTTGTGGGTGAATGTGAATTAATTGATCTAACTCTGACAAACAGGAAATATACGTGGACTGATGGCATAACTCCACCAACTTTAGTTGCACTTGACCATTTCTTTATTAACTCACTTTTTGAGGATTGTCACCCTTTAAACTTCCAGAAAGGTTTATCTTCAATTATCTCTGATCACTGCCCTGTGGTGTTGGATTCTGGTGATGCAATAAGGAAGAAACCTTTCTTTAGATTTGAAAAAATGTTGTGTCTTGAAGATAATTTTGATGATATGTTGTACAACAAATGGTCTGAGTTTGGGGATTTTAGTGATGCGGCGAGGACTCTTAGTACAAAATTCAAGCTTTTGAGGAAATTTCTCACAAAGTGGAATGTAGAAGTGTTTGGTCATATCAAACTTAAAAAGGAGAGGATCGAAAAGGAGATTTTTGAACTTAATGTTCCGGATGAAGAAAAATGCTTAGACGCTGATGAACGGGAGTTGCTACATTAGAAAGAGAGAGAAATCAAAAAAGTAATGGATAAAGAAGAGATTTTTTGGGGGCAAAGATCCAGATCTCAGTGGCTGAAGGAAGGGGATAGAAATACTGATTACTTTCATAGAGTTGCCAATGGTAGAAGAAGAACAAATTTGATTCAAAGTATTTGAAAAGATGGGGAGAAGATTTGTGATCAACAATAGTTGAGTGGCATTTTTACAGATTATTATAAAGGCATTTTTGGAGAATGCATTGAGAACCGCATTTCTATTGATTGGCACAAACTTTATCCTGTTGCTACTGATCTTTCATATATTGGAAATGAGTTTTCTGAAGAGGAAATTTTGATTGCTTTGAAGGAAATGCCTGGTGACATGGCTCCAAGACCTGATGGTTTTCCTAATTTTTTCCTCAAGCAGTACTGGGATATGGTTAAGAGTGATGTATTACGTTTATTTGAGGATTTATATAATGGTACTTTAAGATTGGGTCTATTTAGCTATGCTAATGTAGTTCTAATCCCAAAAAAAGAAGGTAATGTCACTGCAGCTGATTCCAGACCGATTAGCCTTCTTAGTAGTAGCTTTAAATTAATTACGAAAGTGCTTACTAACAGACTAAAAGCTAAAATTGATATGTTAATTGACAGATCCCAAACTGCTTTTATCAAAGGTAGAAACATTCTTGATGGTGCAGAGGTTGTTGGAGAAGTCATTTCGCATTGTGATAAGTTTGATGTCCCTTGTGCTATTATTAAGCTGGATTGAATGGATTTATTTGATTCTCTCGTCTAGTAGATCAAACATCTGTGTGAATGGCGTTGCTGGTTCCACTATTTTTTCTAAGCGTGGTTTAAGACAGGGTGACCCTCTTTCTCCTCTTCTCTTTGATTTGGCGGCAGATGTTTTCTCAAAAATCCTAAAAATTGGGTGTGAGGATGGCATTATCAGCATCTTTAGCAGTGATTATGTGGTAGGGGGTATTAACTCTTTACAATACGCTAACGATACTATCATTTTTAGTAAACCGGAATATAAATATCTTGATGCTCTTAAATTCATTCTTTATGATTTTGAAAGCCTGTGTGGTTTAATAATTAACTTCCATAAGAGCAGTGTTTACGGTTGGGTTGTAGTGCAGATGGACGTAGGTCATGTGCTGAACTTTTTAATTGCAAGGCTGAAGTTTTCCCCTTGAATTATCTGGGTATGTGTATTCATCCCAAAAAATTAATGAAGAAAGATTGGCAACATTTGATTGAAAAGGTTCACACAAGGCTGGCAAGGTGGAAAGGAAATTCTTGTCAAGGGCTAGTAGACTTGTGCTAGTGAATTCTGTTCTTTCTTCAATTCCAATTCATTGGATGTCTTTATATAAATTTCCTGGATGGGTGCTGGAGAGAATTGATGCAATTCGTAGAAACTTTTTCTGGACTGGCAGTAAGGAAACAAAAAACCTTAGTCGTCTAATTTCTTGGGAACATATTTGTAAGTCTAAAGAGCAAGGGGGTCTTGGAGTCATTAAATTGAAGACCATGAATTCTGCGTTACTCTATAAGTGGCTATGGTTTATGATTAATGATAAGCAAGCATTTGGAAAGAATGGATTATTAGTACATGCTACAGTGGCAATTTTTATTGGAATTCGGATACTTCTATGCTTCAGTGTTTTGGCGTAATGTTATGATTAATGCTCATTGGATAAGGCTGGGCACTAAGAATATGGTGAAAAATGGCCATAATACTTCATTTTGGTTTGATAATTGGCTTTCCCCTATCCCTTTGTGTGTGGAGTTTGCAGAACTCTTTGCAATTGCATGTAATAAAAACTACACAGTTAGTGAAATGTATGACAGTGATGCTCCAAATTTCAAGTGGAAGTTTACATTTTCCAGATTGGTGGATGGTAATGCGTTGGTTCAATTGTGTCGTATTTTTGATTTTTGGACAAGGTGAATTTGGTTAATGAAAAGGACGAATTTGTTTGGCTGTTGGAGGGAGAGAAGAAGATTTTCATTGTTCGTAGCATTTACAAGATGATTAACTTCGCTGGGATTAGGAGGTTGGGGTTTGAACATGTGTGGCACTTCAAAGTTCCTGATAAAGTGAAAATTCATATGTGGATTGTGATGCATGGAAGATTAAATACAGTAAGTAGGCTTAGACAAAGAGGAATGAATGTAGTTGGAGGTTGTGTGTTTTGTGGATATGATGAGGAAGACTACCATCATCTTTTTTGGGAGTTCGACTTTGCGTTTTACGTCTGGACAAAGTATTTAGTGTTTTTTTTTCCTGGATTTGCATTGGGGGGATTTCATCTTAGATCAATATAACTTTTGGCAACATATTTACTCGGCTTTAGATGATTCACATAATATATATCTCTTTGTTTTGCTAAACTTTGCATACATTTGAATTCTATGGCATGAACTTAACTCCAGGAAGTTTAAATGAAAGATTAAATCTCCAAACAGGATCATTTACTCCATCTTTAATTTTATTTTTGACTGGGTAGGCATGGCAAGGAGGAGGCATGTTAAGAGCATTGTAGACAGGGTTCGCAAGCGGTTGAGACACATTACTGGACCTGATGCTTGAAGATTAAAGTTGCTGGCTTTAGTTTGATGTAATTTTGTATTATGTAGCATGTAATATGAAGTTTATGATTTTTGTTTGCTAGGCTGTATATGTATTGATCGCTACTATGTTGCGATTGCCTGCTTTTTGGTTGTAAATATGTTGTAAATACACGAATTCTAGCTGCTTTATGGTACATAATAGATTAAGGTGTGAATCATGTTGATTAACTACCTTTTCCTTCACAAAAAAATAGACGTCTTTATGTATATCGTCATGTTATAAACTAAAAACACATTGAACCCTTGTCCGTTCATATTCAAAAAAACACCGGTGACACCGGAAGGCTGGAAAAAAATTTCGGGATCATTTAGAAGTAAAAATCCTACCTTTTTAAAAGATAAATGGAGCAGAAACCAATGGTGAGTAATACATTGCTCATGTTTGAATTTATTTACTATATGTGTGGTAGTTGCATGAAAATTATATGCAAATAAATATATGTTGTATTGCATGAATATGATGTTTAGGTATGAATTGTTGAAGTTGGTTAGTTTAATTGATTAACAACTTGGTTGCAATGTTGCGTGGACGTTGATTGAAAAATAAATATTTTCATGTTAGCATTTGGATTGTTAAGTAGTTAAACCATTAACAATGAGGTTTGGATAATTTACCATATCCAGACAACTTATATACGTAATGTTTGTGATAGTTGAAAACAAGTACTTGAATAAACAAGCATATGGATGAATAGTGAATCACTGTTTTTTTATGCAACTTTTGTCAATATAAACAGTATATGGGTACAAATCCCATTTTGTGTTTGAATGCATTTGTTAGTTGATGTTTGTGTATTGCGGTTAATCTGTTGATTAACAAAAACATATGGGCGTTAAATATTTAACGCTTACATGTTATGTACTATGCCACGATATATATATATGCAATTAATGTGAAAATGGATGTTGGAATGATTGATAAATGTTAATGGAAACTCATTAACATATTAGATCCGTATAAGTTAAATCATACGGAAGTTATTTGAGTTCTATTCTGATTTGGGAATTTAATGAATATTTTAATAATAAAATATTAGGCAAAAATAAAATTCAAAATTTGACGTCTTATTTTAAATGGACATAAAGTATAATTCATTAAGATGAACATTTGAAAAATAAAGAAATGGTTTTGGAGAAATTAAAAGAAGGTTATGGCCTGTCAAAGCATTTATTTTAAAATGAATAGTAAAGAGATAAAATGAGGATCGTTAAGGGTATTTGGGAAATGTTTTAACGAAATTTCCTTTTCAAAACTTTCTTACTTATTTTTATAATGAACAACAGGAAAGTTTAGATTTAAAATAATAAATTTTGAAAAAATAATATTATTTTAACAATAAAATAATAATATAATAGTCGTTTAATGGAATATTTGGATTTTTAGTTGAAAGTGAAAAATTATAGTTTCCAAAAATAATTATAAACTATTTTAAAAGGTATTCGATTCGATTTTTAATAATAATCGAACTTTGGTTTGAATAGAACTCAACGTGCAGTTGTAGTTCGTGAATTTCCACCTTTGACTTCAAACTGATTTACCGGGAGATCCGACCTTGGATTTTCCGAAATGAAAACCATTTGGTTTGAAGTGAAAAGAGTTTTAAAATGAATATAAGATCTTTAAAATCTAACGGTTAAATCTGGAGATAAGTACAAGTCAAATAGAATAAAAATAACGCCAATATCGTTAGTGACTTGAAAATGGATTTTAATAAAAGGATCTATTTTAAAATTATTAAAAATACGGAAAAATACGATAAATCATAATAATGATTTTAAAGTGATTTGGAAAAGAAATATGAAGTTTCAAACTTTGTCATAGAATATTTGGGTTTTCAGCCTTACTAACTGAATTCGGTAAAACTATGTTCTATAAATTTAAGTTAATTAAACTTAAATTATTTGGTTTATTTAATATAACCAAGTTTTGAAGGGGGTGTTTAGTTAAATCTTTTGATTTAGATAAGATTCCCAATTTGAATAAAAATCGGATTTGGGTAGAAGTGATCTTTAAATATTTGGTATTAGTTACCGTTGTGTAAACGTTTACTCGAGGAATTTGAACGATGTTAGCATCATTATTCCACTTATAATATTCATTGATTACGGGAATTGGTGTTGAATATAAGTTGATATAACTCTGTTTGAATTCTTATATTTAATATCAATTGGTTTGGGGTTTGTCGTGAACGATGTCTTAAATAACACGGTTCTTTGACCCAGTTAAAAGGGAAGATAATTTCTCAATATTAGTTAAAAGCAATCTATATTTGATTTGATATTAAATATTTGAATGGAAAGGGTTTTCCGAAAATAACGATAATGGGAACGAGTTTAAGAATTGGTAAATGGAAGGAAAGCATGCTTTTCGCGTAAGCGACAAGATAAGGAATTGTAAATATGATTTTAGTAAATAAATATTCCAGAAATAGACTAGGACTTATGACATCTTGTATATCTTAATTGATTTGAAAGATGTGATACTTATTCGGAATGACCGGGTTTCGACCCATTGTGAATAACTAAACGACGTAATGAAAACTGCGTTGACTGTAGTAGAAGACCAGAGACCTTTACATCAGAAGGATTGCTCATTGATCCTCGGTTGATCCCCTATTATGAGGTTATGTTTTGATGGTGATCCAACCATGCTTGAGGCGATTTGGCTTGCAAAGGCTTTCGCATCTAGGTGGGGCGTGGAATAAGCACCTTCGGTTTCGTTTAAAAACAAGAACGGACTTGTAAATGGATGTGTGTCTGACGTTGTAGTTCACAGCAAAACTGATTAGTTTCTATCGATGTTATATCGGTCGGCGGTAGAGAATTTATTCTCTTTTCTTAACACCCTCCTCTAAGACTTATGCATTCAGGGGGTTATATATCAATAAACACCGATTATTTGTTGTAAATTGACTTTGTGGCATGCGTAGTGCTAGACCGATCAAAGCTGGTGTTGAAAAGCATAACCTTGTGGATGATGATCGAAGCATGGCTGATATAGCGTAGCTTTGTGTTGAGACGTGGCCTTTAAACCTCACAACCCGTGAATGGCCGAAAACAGGATGATGGATGGTAGAGATATGGACTAACGTTTCCATCTAGCTGAAAAGTGATGCTATTATATGGAGCCCAGGCTTGTTTACTTATGTTAATGTTGGAGGCACCTCAGAGGAAGGTCGGTTATGACTGGGGAATGTTATCTTTAGGAAAGATTCCAATTAGCCTGTTAGTGCTAGTTAGCTCTGTCGCTCCGAAGGATCACATGCGTTTGAGTCCTGGGACATTTTCTAGGATGTTCCGAACGGTTAAGGGAGAATCCTTTGCTTTGGTCATTGTTATAATCTAACTTCTAACACGAGCTTACGTTTTCATTTGTAACTATATAGCCAACATAAGGGGATGCGGCATTATGCAAGCTAAGATTTATACAATTATTTTCGAAAGTGATTTCCACACCTAGACATTAATAATAATATCAAATTTTTGTTTTAAAGAATATTAAGCATGTTTGTCCAGTATAAGGTAAAACTGTATCCTCCGGTATGCATTGCATTGTGTGATGATACTTGAGTCTTGTAATAGCTTCATTTTCTTTAAAAAGCATGGATTTCAAAACTTTTGAATCTTGATTGATAATTGTATGATATGGGCTATGGTTGGCTATCTAATTTTTAGTTCTTAAACTGGTTAATCAAAGCCTCACCAGAGTGTTTGACACTCAGGTCAGATCCGAGTATGTGTTTCAGGTTAAACAGTTTGATGATGAGTTTCAGTTGATTTTGAAAAGATGGAGTTCTTCGTCTTATGGCAAGACGTACTATACTATCTATATTTGGATGTATATGGATTGGGGATGTAAGAATGTGTTTAACTCAATGTTTTGTTTTCCATTGTAAAAACTTTTTGTTGTAATGTTATATATTGAAATATTATACTTTGCATTAGTCCCGCTATGTTTAGCTCTGATGAAATCCCGATGAATCGAGTTTGCGACATTTTATCGTGCGGTACATAAACACCGTGGATGTGTTGAGTATCGACTATCGAAGGTCGGAAATTTAGTTTATCGGAGGACCCACTATGGATGCTTGCCTTCTGAACTGGTCCCGAGTTGTTAATAGTCAGTTCAAAGGGTTGGAATTTGCGGGTCATCTCACTTGGTATTAGAGCTTAAACCTTGGCTATATAGAGTAAAATACTTGTCAAAGATAGGACCAGTAGTATCCTAGGACAATTAACTTATCAAATATAGGATCAGTAGTAAGGAAATATAAAGAAGATCATGTTTTGATCAAATAAAGTCAAATTCGAAAATTTAATTAATTAATTTATTGTTAGATATGATGTATGGTAGCCAAGTTTAGCTAATCAAGTAGTGATTATGAACTTAAACTGTTTGGTTATGGCAAATAAACAGAATTCTTCGACGATTTTGGATAGTCCATAAATTCTGGCAAACATTAAGTTAAAATGTACCAAGAGGTTATATTCACGATTTTGGATAGTGGAGATATATATATTAAACTCATTTGTGTTTTTGATTAGAAAAATATAAGTTTGAAAGTGCAAGTTTAAGCTTATGAGTTATGTGCTGATTAGAAACTCTTTGTTTTATTATAGAGAAGTAGGGGCAGAGGTTGGATTGGAGGAAGTGGTAAGCAGTTATCCGTTCTCCAGTATATAGCTCAGTTTCGGGAGCCTGTTCCAACCAGTAGATGTAACACCCCGTAATTTTAACAACACTAAGGAGGAAAAATTAAAGAATGATAAATTTAATACTCAGAATTAAGAGAAATAGACTGCGCCATTACATCCATCTAAAAATTCTTGTCAAGATAGACATTTGGTTTGCGTAAAACGGACACGTATGAAGAAGTTATGAAGGTTTGAAGTTTGTATACACGCAAGAGAATTATATATATATATAATGTGACGGCCTGGAATTTCGCTCGATCTGAATCAGTCGTTAAACCGACCCAGACCGTTCGAAACGCCCTATCGTTTGAGAACACGACAAATCAGAACGCATATAAAAGAACATTTCATTGTATATAACAACAATGCATCAGATTACAAGAATATACAGAGTATAAATGAATAAATATTACACAGAAATATCAGAGATTTAAATTACATTTAGATACATAGCAGCGGAAAATAATACAATACACAACTAGAAGGAGATATACGGATACAAAGCTTTCCGGATATCGTTCCAGCTGTAAACCAGGATCCTGTGAATATAAATCTGCAAAACCAAAACTACTAGCTGCCCGTGTCAAATTAAGGGCACCCAGAGTTTAGGTTAAAACAATAAACTCCAGGTCAGTCATGTGACTGGTGTGAGAACTAAAACAGTTATTAATCTTTATTTTTAAAGCTAGGTAAATCAAGGGACCACGCCGTATAACACGGAACGGGTTTCCTCCCAAGAACACCAGTGCATAAAACAAACAGCGCAATGCTAAATAAAGAAAAATGAAGCTGTTATAAGACCCAGGTCCCATCACACAATGCAACGCAGCCGAGGATAGGGTTTTCCCTTATAACAGCCAAAGAATGCTTGATACGGTTGAAACAAATCGTTTGATACTATTATAAGTGCATAGTGTATAAAACAACTTCAAATCATAAGTATCAATCATAGGCGGCATGGGTACCATATATCATGTCGCCATACTAGTTCTACAATTAAAACCGCAAATGTCGTATTGGAAGTTGGGTTATCATTTATGGTATGAACCGAGGCTAGGGGCAAGATCCTCTACCGATTCGTGACTCTCTAGCCCGAGCCACCGGAACAGCCGCAACTGCCCCTTGGATCGTCAGGGCCGGTCCACCGATGTGGATTATAGTGCCTGAACAATACGTTTCCCCGCCCTTTGGGTCGTAAACCTGGCCTGTCAGCCGACCAGAAGCATCGGCCGGAACCGATATCACGAGGCGCCTCGCTTTTCAGCAAGTAATAATAAGTAACATCCACATGAGTCAAACTCGTCAGCCAGTTCAAGCACTGACGCCACTCCTAACTAGAAAGAAACGCATGTCCTCCCTGAGGTCCGTCTCCCGTTTTTAGTTCATACCGGGTGTGATACTCGCGAATCAACGTTACACAAAGCTACGCCACAAAGGCCGTGCTTCGATCATCAACCACAAGACTTTGCTTTTCAACAGAAGCCTTGATCATTTGCCACTTAGGCATGCCACATAGGCAATTCACTCCATGCGATTGATATCCATCAATGTATAACCCCTGAGCTCGTACGTCTCAGAGAAGGGCGTTAAGCAAGAGAATAAATTCTCCGCCGCCAAACAGATATATATTTAATAGAGATCAATCACACGGACTAAAATCCAATGTCAGACACACCGTCCATTTACAAGTCCGTTCTGGGTCTGAACGAAACCGGAGGCACCTAGTACCCCGCATATCCATCGATCTCCAAGTACGTCTGGACGATCACTAACTGTTTCCATCTTCTTGGGTGTACAGCCCAATCAAGATCATCAGTAATCACCCAAACGACGTGAAGACTTCCGGTCTTTGACCACCGTCTTCATCTTTGACTTATCGTCGTATCAGTTATTCAGAATGGGATAAACCCGGTCTTTCTGAATAACTCCCGTATATTTTAAATAAGTGTTACACAAACACAACATACGCCTCATTCCAATTCATCAGTCACTAACCGTAAATTAATCAAGAGAATAATTTCCCAAATATTAACCCCGAAGGCCGAAACCAACATCAGATCAATATCCAGAAAACCATTCTGCTTGGCTAACCGACAGTTAGTTTCTAAATTTCACGTTCATAGGGAAAGGTTCCCATTAATTTTATCCAAGATAAATTCCTTGAATTTATTCTTTATTCTATTCTTTTGAATTTCGATTCAACTAGCCGGGATTAACGAAACTTACCGAAGTAATCATTTGTTTTAATTTCCCAATCCCAACCTATTTATCCCATGAAGTAAAACTGGTAATACTTCATATCTAACACCACAGTGTTATCGGTAAATTCAATTACCATTTCACGTTCAAATCTAATTAAAGATTTAACTATCGCCTGGAGCAAAACTGGTGATACTCCATTCTCGATTATTTCAATCTAATTAAAGATTCATTAAAACTCCACTTAGTTTTAATCGTTAACTGGGTCAAAGAATCAGTGTCATTTAAAACACGGTTCACGATAAACCCAAAATCACATTCCATTAATTATCGGGTTAAAGAACAAGTGTTATTTAAAACACTGTTCACGATAAACCCAAAAATCATTCCATTAATTATCGGGTTAAAGAACAAGTGTTATTTAAAACACTGTTCACGATAAACCCAAAAATCAATACCAATTCAATTCCAATTAAATATCATTTAATTGGTACACTTCATTAAATCTAAATAAAAAGATTTAATCTTTTCTCAACTGGGTTCAAGAACAGTGTTAATGAAGACACCATTCACGACAAACCCAAATCACATTTGATATTCAATACAAGGCTCTGAATAGAAAATATATCGGCTTATATTCAATATCAAATTCTACGACTAACAAATGTCGTATTGGAAATAACGATATAAATATATATCTTTCAAATTTCCATAACAACACCTGTATAATCACGAATTCCAACATCGAAATATTCCGAAGACAATTTCGATTCAAATCCACTCCAATGCAATCATTGGATATTCTGGTTATTTTTAAAACCCTTTTTAAATTCAATTTATTTATTTAAAAATAAATAGAATTATATTTCTAGTTCAAAACTAGTTCATTTCGATAAAAATATATTTTTATCTTTTCAAATATGGAGTTTTTCATCCCAAATCTTCACAAATCATTTCTTATGATTTTACACAAATTATTGCTATTTTTAATAATTTTATCAAGGCCCGTACAGTCGATTTCCATCAACGGCCATCGAACTGCACTTACAGCGACCTTTTTCAAATTTGATTTGGACATAATTCCAAATCCAACCATTAGATTTCCAATTTCTAAATTTCGTTAGAAAGCTCTTTCCGACACGAACCCAACGGTTCCGGTTTTAGGAGAATCCGACGGTCGGATCTCCCGTAATGTCCGTTTGAAATAAATGGTCGAAATTCACGAACTGCCGCGATGCGGCGCGTTCTATTCAGGCCATTATATTATATATATAATATATATATAATATATTTCGTCGATTTCTATTTAAAACGAATTATATAAATAGTTTTAAAATTCGTTTCAAAAGCAATTTCAACTTCCATTTCAATTCAAATCAAAATTGAATTCTTCTTTATAAATTCGTTTTAAAATTCATTTCTATTCAATTCAAATTTCACTTCAATTTGAATTCATTTCAATTCGCTTTCAATTCAATTTGAATTCGTTTTCAATTCATTTCGAAATCGTTTTCAATTCATTTCGAAATCGTTTTCAATTCATTTCATTTCGAAATCGTTTTCAATTCATTTCATTTCGAAATCGTTTTCAATTCAATTCATTTCGAAATCGTTTTCAATTCAATTCATTTCGAAATCGTTTTCAATTCAATTCATTTCGAAATCGTTTTCAATTCATTTCATTTCGAAATCGTTTTCAATTCAATTCATTTCGAAATCGTTTTCAATTCAATTCATTTCGAAATGGATAAAATCGATATAAATATCGTTCGCGTCAAAATGGCGTCAATCTAACCAACACGGCTTCATATATTTCTATTTTCAAATATTCTAATTCAAATATTTCTTTTTTTCAAAATAGTTGTTATTATCAAAATATTTCGTTCAACACATGACCAATCTCAATGGATGAGTACTGTAAACACATGAACCTTTATTTTATAATATTCTTTATTTTCTAAATTGGAATGAGGCCCAATCAATTACCATATAAAGTTAATTATATGGATTCCATACAACACATGTATATAATAGCATTGAAAAATAATCAACCCTCAACCAAAGTGCACTACACTGTATAAGCATCAAATATAGATATCTAACGCTTATAACAGCCTGTCAATCGATCGATCGACATATTTAATCAATCAGGATGAGTGAACTTCAAATTTCATCCTAACACCCGTGTGAGGTTTCAAACAATCAAACACATATTTTATTTGTGCAGTTGGGCGATGTGTAAAATTTATCGTCCCGATCAATATCAGTCAAATCAGTGTATATAAACAAATCGGCCGATTTGTTTATAAATATTTATTTATTCACTTTCACGTTAAAAATTATATTTTTAACGATAAAACATTTTATTCAACCTATGAATATTCTATTCGGTTCATTTATTCAACAAAATGATATTTTTATTTTTCTAACATATTTTAGAAAATTTCGGCGGCATAACGGCACGATACTAGAAACGGGACAAGGCCTAGCCTTATCCCCGGTCTAGTGAAGGCCCACGCCATTCACACATCAATCAAATCAATTTCAATTCTCCAAACAACCAAATTCAAATTAAATAATCCAACTAATCTATGCAACCAAACAAACAAGTCCATGGTCTGTGGACGATTGTGTCGGGTGCTACTAAACACCGTCTGCATCCTAGTATATATATATATATATATGTATAACTAGAATAAGAAATTTAGAGTGAGGAGTTCTCACCAAAAAGCTATCCAAACATCTTGACTCTTCTTTGATATAAATCTTCTTCGTTCTCGCCTTTTTGTTACCTTCGTTGTCCGCTTTCACTACCTATGTAAAAATCGAATTTTTACTCGCTATTCAATATATAAAAAATCATATTTTTATTTCGAAGTTCAATATATAAAAATCATATTTTTATTTCGATGTTCAATATATAAAAATCGAATTTTTACTTCGATGTTCAATATATAAAAATCACATTTTTATTTCGATGTTCAATATTTAAAAATCAAATTTTTACTTCGATGTTCAATATATAAAAATCACATTTTTATTTCGATGTTCAATATATAAAAATCGAATTTTTACTTCGATGTTCAATATATAAAAATCACATTTTTATTTCGATGTTCAATATATAAAAATCGAATTTTTACTTCGATGTTCAATATATAAAAATCACATTTTTATTTCGATGTTAAATAAAGATTTCGCCTTTTCAAATATAAAGATTACATTTTAATCGTTCCTACTATGTAAAAATCATATTTTTATATCATCTACATAATAAAGATTATATTTTTAATACTTTAAAAATATAAAAATCATATTTTTAACCTTCTACGATAATCAAAATTATATTTTTTTATCTCCTACTATGATAAAAATTACATTTTTGATGAAAACAAAGATCATACCTTTCTTATTAAATTAAAACTGAATTTAAACCATGTTTTATATAAATTGAAATCAGATTTTAAACTGATTAAATTAAACTAAATCTTTAAAATAAATTATAACAAAACAAAAGAAATGAAAAAAAAATGAATAAAATAAATAAAATGAAAAGGACTTACAGCGCATAGGGGGGGGGAGGGGTATCGATCGCGCTGAGGAGGGGGGGTGTCGCAGGCGGTCTTCGAGCAGGGGGGGAAGCGGATGACTGGTGTCGCGGTGGAAGAAGTAGGGCAGGCAGAAGTCTGGCGAGGGGTGGGCGGCGGGGTCTCGATGGTGGCGGGAGTTGCTAGGGTTCAGGTGGGTTTACTGAAGAGGGAGAGAGGAGGGGAAAGCGGGGGAGATGGGGGTGCTGCTGATGAGGTCAGAGAGGTGGAGGATGGCGGTGGGTGGCCAGCGCACGGGCGGGGCGACGCCGGGAGTAGCTGGGTGGCGATCCCCTTTCCGTCGTGTTTTTTTTATTTTCGAATGATTCTCAGATGAATCGGGGGGGGGGGGCAGAGGGTAATAGGGGAGAGAAAGTTCTTTTTTTTTTAATTTATTTAATTATTTTATTTTTGAAAAAGTTGACTTTAACATACGACCCCTAAACGAGGCCCACCGTCTGTCGTCCATAGCGTTTTACCCCCATTCCGAACACAATGGGATATGTATCGCAAGCTGATTGATCGTTGCGATCAGTTTCCTTTTAATTTACATTTAAATCACTATATTGAATTTTAAACGTACATTTCAAATTACCGGGGTCACATACTAACTAGAAAAATTCCAGAAAAATATTTTCTAGCTTCGTATTGACGATACGGTCCTAACAAAACTAGTTTCGTTGAATTCTGAGACCCTTTGAAAAATGGCCATTTTCCAGTCGATTAAAATCAACTAAAACTGGTCAAACGCGTTTTCCTTTGCCACGCTCACATATTGATTCGAAAAATTATAAAATTTGAAACCTAGCAATAATTTGACATCACGGACCCAACAAAACTGGTTTCGCCGAAATCCGAGGTCATTTGCAAAATGGCTATTTTTTAAGGGCCTGAATTCCATAGCGACTTTTCAGAATTTTCATCTGGACATATCTTTTGATCCCCGCTATGAAATTTCGATTATTCGGATTCGTCGGAAAGATATTCTCAATTAGATCCTATTGTTTTTGGTTTCTCTAAAATCCGGATTATTTTGCACCCGGTACATTCAATTGAAGTTTGAAATCGAATTATCGAACTACCGCGCCATTTTCAATTCCTATTTATAATTATATATAAATATTTATATTCTAACGACGACGCGTATAATATATACGTTCTAATTATATTCAAAATAAATTTCTCATCGATATTATTTAAGATAATTCATTTTAAATAATCAAAATTCGCTAAAATTGCCAAAATAAAAATTTTAAACTGGCCCAGATTTTCGGGTTGTTACATATAACTAAATCAGAAAATCAGAAAATAGTACAAAAATTGTATTTTCGTAAGCGGCAAAGTTCCCACCCTAGGGGTGTCAACCCCTTAAGGGGGATGTCGACCCATGGGTCGACCACTTAAGGGGGGTGTCGACCCATGGGTCGACCCCATAAGGGGGGTCGATCCTTCTGCGGCAGACAGACAGATAAGGGTTTGGGGTCTTTTTGGCTATAAGCATGGCCTCATTCCTCTAGTTTCTTCACACTGAAAATAATGGAGGACTTGATGCTGTCGCTGCCCAGACCGAATCAAACCTTTTTCTTCTTCTGCAATCTAGTTAATCAAGTTTAGAGTTATTCAAGTGTAGATCAGTGAGTCAACATCTGCTGTTCTCCTTCTATTTTTCTAGATCCAAACACAGTGAGTTTAAGTTACTTTTAGATCTGAATAATTAAAAGTAAAACTTGATATGACATTAACTTGGATCTATGCCTATGAACATTTGAATCAAATCAGATCTGCTATAACCTGTGTTACTATGATGTTGTGACATGATTATGACTTAGATCTAAACCTTCACCTATTTATCATGTCAGATCTGCCACTGTTTCACTGTTTAGATCACCTTATACCCGTTCTATCATGCTTGTTGTTAAATTGGATATGTTATTAGTTGGATATCTAAACCATTTTTTAGATCTTATCATGCCTGTTATGAAATCCCTATTATGTTATAATCAGTTCTGTTATCACATGTTCATCAGATTTGTTCTTATGTGCCTATCTTGTCATTATGACACTATATGTTTATGCCATTATATGTCAATCTAGTTAGTATGATCATTCCTATCATCTTCCCTTCATCTTTCCCTTTTAATTTTATATAGCCTGGTTCCTTTCGAGCCCAGGCATGCAGCTGAAATATGCGAAATCGTTAAACGGGGAACGAGTGGAAAACACTGAAATTGGGCATAATTTATAAATGGGGAATTTGGCATAACTTGAATAATGCTTATAAGAATAATGTTTATGAATATGAACTTAGGGCATATAATTCATTATGAACATAATTGGGGAAAAAGTGGCATGAAGATCTATAACGACATAGGTATAATTGGCTAATAATGAAATGCCTAGGATTACATTAATTAGAAACTGTAAATGCGTCTAGACACGAGGTTTAATTACACTTGTGGTTGAAGTCTGCTTGGAACCGCCCGACATATCCAGCGACCACAAGTGGTGAATCTAATGTGAGGGATCTATATGCACCAATAAGAGACGTGCTAAGACATGAGGTTAAGTCCTACTTGTGAAAGAAGCCTGCCCAGAACCGACTGGCATATCCAGCATCCACAAGTTGTAGGCTTTATGTGAGGAGTCTAGCATATTATAATCATAAATGGACATGGTAATGAATTTGAATACTTAACCTAGTTGAATCCATAGGGATTGTATGAACATGAACTTTGAATAGGGGTTAAGTAAAATTGGTTGAAACAACGGGATGGTTAAGTATATCTACGTGAGGTGGGTAATATTTATATATAGGCCCATAAACTTAACCTGTTGGGGTTATGTAATTAAAGACACCGTTCGGTAAGCATAGCCCATGGAAACGATGGGGTTATGTAATTAAAGACACTGTTTGGTGAGCATAACCTGTGGAAATCCTAGTGGGTATAGAAGACAAGGGGAGAGCTTGTATCATCTTGTGTGGGGGACCCGTTTCAGTCAGTAACCCATAGAACAATATCAGACGAGTACTCCACCCTAGTTCGGAGTTTGGACACACTTATTGGGCTGATTGTAAGAGATCCAAATGTGTAGGATGGTGTAAGCGGCGCAAACCGACCGGGGCTATATGCGTGCATGGTCCGGGCAGAGGGGGATAAGACGACCGTGACACCAGTAGATATGATTGTGCACATCAACGAAGGGTTGCCACTTTAGGAAGTGATACCTCCTACCATGGGACCGACACAGGGTATCTACGGAGTAGGGAGCCGATCGATTAGGGTAGTATTTAGGGTACATCTAGACGTATGCCTAAGTCTACCATCTTATAGTTCCTGGGGTCATCTCATTCTGGTTATACTAGTATCGGTGCATAGAAATAACATAATCATTAGAGAAGCGTATACACTCTATCATGTTTACCTTGTCATACCAGCCTTCTGGTGATATTATCTTTCCTATCCATTTTTTATGCCTATCATGATATTATTACTTATTTATTTGCTAAAAGTAACTGGACTCGCTAGACTTTATGTCTGACCCTTTTGTTTCCTCTTCTTTCTCCTGTTTCCCCCAGGTTCTCAGGGAGGGAATACTCAAGCTTGACCAGGATCTGCTATCATTTGCTAGAGCTGCTTAGATGTATTTCTCAAGCTCCTATCCTTGCTACTATGGCTATGTTTTTATTTGGGGATTATGCTTATTTTATTTGGTACTCTGATGTTTTAAGTACAAGACAAGTTTTTATGATGTACTAGATTTTATGTAATTCAGACATATGATGTTTTGAACCACGATGCTTTATGATTAATAAAGTTTTTTTTTATTCCGCTGCTATTTTATATTTCTCTTGTAATATTTCTGTTTCTGTTTACCTATAACGCTTCATGAAACTTAATGCATTCTCTTAATGAATGACATTAACAGACGTGGGGTGTCACACATGGTATCAGAGCAGAAGGTTACCAGATTAGATAAAAGTTTTTGAAAATAATTTTCAAAAAGGTTTTAAAAGAAAGAACTTTCAAAAGAAAAGTCAATTTTGAAAAACATATTCCCCAAATCCATATTTACTATCTTTCGATCCTTTTTTTGAATCTCTTTCCTTTTCTTTTCAGCATGTCTGGGAACCTAATATTCCAGAGGGCATTACGATACCAGGCTGGTTCCGTAGGTATCTAGAGGCCACGGCGCCTGCCGGTGGTTAACACTACATCATAACAGCCAATTTGGCACAGATGGATGCAGAGATATAATACGGGTAAAAGCCGTATCATATTTGATGGTGCTCAGATCTGCATCAAACTAAATTTTGCGATCCGCACCGCCCCAAGCGCCCTAAATCTGACCATCCATCAACGAAGCCCCAGATTAGTTAATTTGATATGACTTTGGGCCAAATCGAATCCATATCATATTGTGCATCACATTAGGCACTCGGAATAAAAATTTTGGCCGCTCCCTTTCCATTTGTTTTACTTTGATGGTGACCAAAAACAAAAATTAGGGTTTTCGGTCACCAAATCGTGCCTCCACTTTCGACGAACAACCCTCTCCTTCGGCAGAAACGCAGCAACCCTTCATCTCCTAGCCCTCCTTCGACAGCGTATGTATGTGTTTCAATTGAATTTTGGCATGCATGACTGATCGTAGGGAACAAATTGAAATCTTTGTGTGATATTTGATTGCTACTTTGTGTTAGTACTTCGTGTGTTAGCTATTTTGATTGAATTGGTTTGTGTAAATGTGTTTGTGTAAGTGTGTTTGGGACAAATCTGTGGTTATATCCTGAAATCAGAGAAATCAAATTTGAATCATGTTTTGTGATAATGTAAAAAACATCTAAATGTTTGTTAGATTGCAGTATAATTTTTGTTAGAATTGCCATTGGATGTATGGTATAATTTTAGATTGTCGTATATCCATGAAACAAAGAAATAACAATGAGTTAGTTTGCCATGATTTCATTGTCATTTGACTGTTTGTTTGCCTTATGCTTGAAATTTAAATTGGGTTGTCTTATAATAAGTTTACTCTGTTTTGATGCTTTAACAAGTGTACTGAAAATATTTTTACAGGTTTGTTGAAAATTTTGGTAGATGGATGATTACTAGACTTTCTGGTTAATATTTTAAAAGGCGATCCATCAGGTGATGCATTTTAGCTCATGTGTAGGGTCGGGTATCCATGCTTATTAGCTTTATCCAAATGTCAGATGCTACTGCACTTAACCTTAGTATAAAGCTACTTTCACTAGAAACTTTCCGTTACTTTGTAGCAGAGACTTTAGTGCAAGTTATCTTGCACTACACAGTCTACTTCAAAGAAACTGAAAGTTGCAAGTGAAAACAACTTTTTCCAAAGGTTAAGTGAAGGGGCATTCAACATTTGGATAATGCTAATAAGCATGGATTACTGACCCTGCACGTGAGCTAAAATACATCCACCTGGTGGATCGCCCAGTAAATTCTTAATCAGAAAGTCGAGTATGTGTGTCATCCAACGATGATTATTCGATATCTTAAGATGTTGAAGCAGGTATATATTATTTTACACTTATCTCTATGTAGTATCTTACATAAGAATTTAATGGGCATGCACTTGTGTGCACATCTTGAATATTCTTTTCGTTTATTTGTTCCTTTTTGTGTGTATAGGAGGACGTTATGTATGCTAGGGTACGAACTACCGGTGTTGCAGATGGACTACACTTCAGGTGATTCTTCTTTTGGGTTTGCGTTTTTAATGACAATCAATTTTCCACTCCTATGTACAGTTAATTTCATTTAAACGTCTATAGTCATAGAAAAACTAGTTTACAATGTGTATTCATTTATTTTTGAGACATATACCGATCGACTACACAAATACATGGACGGGCTCGACTAGTCTAGTAATCGAGATCAAACCATCGACATGAAGTCTGAACTTGCTTTTTATATGAATTCAGGCCGCATGGGTAGAAATAGGTCGACTAATCGACTAGTTGATTCGACTAGGTTGTTATTGGTTCCTAGTGAAGTATTTGTATGCAAACACACTGATCGACACGATATGCCCTTCACTATTATTGGTGTCCAGTGAAATTACACAAGTCCAAAATATTGAAATTATCATCTAATCCATTATACTTATAATGTGATTCCCTCAACTATACATCCAACTCTGATTCATATGGTTCTATAACATCCAATTACTCATCATCCGACATTTCAAACTCAGATATATACCCTATGACATTTTTTTTTTTTATTAGAACCATTGTTGTTATCACTTTTTCTACCAGAATTAACATTCAATGGTGCATTCTGAACATACTCTGCTGAATACAGATCTTGTAAAGAAGAGTTCTTGTATTTCATATCTGTATTAACATGCACTTAGCTCTGTATTCATGTTTGCATCTCAGTCACAGTGAGTTACAATGTCGATTTACTCTCCAGATGTGAAGTATTTGTAACCTTTTTCTTGTATTTTATAGGCAGTCCTGTTGGAGATTATGGTGCTTTTGTGTTGTTGGAACTCAGGCTGTAGGCTATATATCATGATTCAGTTTTGCTGCTAAATGTAACTTGAACTCCAGGTTGGATATCACGCTCAATCTTCCCAGCCTCGACTGGAGTTTTATCAGGCTGTTATCTTTTTACCTCATTTTTGTTACTTCATAATGTGATGAAAATCTTTTACAGTTTCCTTTTATTGTATATGTTTGTATGTACATCGTGTTATGACAAACCTTGTAATGCTTTGAGTGTGTGTATATATATATATATTGTGTTATTCTTATGCATACTTTGTGGTATGTATGCTATGTGTTATGAAAGATATGTGCTACAGTTTCTGTTTTTATATATATACGCATATATGATATATATATATATAACACACACATGGATATATATATATATATATATATATATATGTGTGTGTGTGTGTGTGTGTGTGTGTGTGTGTGTGCACGCACACACACATATAATTAGACATGGTCAAAGATCGTGTCTGATTAGACTTTAGATACGGCTAAAAGCCGTATGATAGAGTGAGATACGGTTTGAAGCCGAATCTAATAATTACACATGCTACTTTTTGATACGGCTTTTTACCATGCCCAACAGCTTTAGATACGACTAAAAACACAGTCTAATCAGCATATATGGTGTAGTGTAAGCTGACGTTCCTCCCCCAGCTGCACCTGTCGTTCCTCCTCCTCCTCCGCGTGCAGACAACTTCTCTAAAATCCACAAAGATTTTTGGGCTATTGGAGGAAAGCCATTCCATGGAACTGAGACATTTGTAGAGGCAAGGAATTGGCTTAAAGAGACATAGGACTTGTTTGGAATTTTTGATGTGGATGACCATAGTAAGATTTCGCTAGCCGCCTGGCTACTAAATGATGAAGCTTCGTTCTAGTGGTAAGTAACCTAAGCGGGGCATCCAGTGGAGACATCAGATGATTTTAGACAGAGGTTTGAAATGAAGCTTCTTTCTCAAGCTGAGAAAAGCACGCAAATGGAGAGGTACTTGGCACTCAAATAAGGAAACGTGACTGTTAAAGAATATGTGAACAAGTTCAACCAGCTAGCAAGGCTTGGATTGGAACTGGTGGATATTCCGCATAAGAAAGCTTTGTGGTTTGCTAAAGTGTTGAATGAACCCCTTCATGGGTTAGTTATGTCCCATATTCCAATGGGATCAACTTTTGAAAGGCTTGTTGATATGGCCTTGATGGAGGAGGAAGATAAAGGAGAAAAGAAGGACGTTAAGACTGAGGAAACAATGCAAAACAAGGAAGTATGGCCCAAGAAAGGACAACAATAACAGTAACAGAATAAGGGCGGAAAGTATGACAAGGGTAAGGATAAGAGGAATTGTCACGGTTGTGGACATGAGGGTCACTTGGTGAAGGACTGCAAAAGAAGGAAGAATTCTTTCTTCAATTGTGGAAAGGTCGGACACTTTGCTAAGGAGTTCCCGAAGAAACAGGGACAAGGTCAAAGGGCAGGAGCTTCTGGAGGGCAGATGCATGCTCTCGCGATCAGTGATCCAGATAGAGGTAGGAAAGTTTCCATGGAAGGTTTGATTTCTCTTTCCAGTCATCCTATTAGAACTCTTTTTGATTCTAGCGCTTCACATTCATTTATATCTAGTTCTGTGGTTGATTCTCTGCACCTAAATACTATTATGCTAGTGGATCCCATAGTTGTCTCAAATCGCATTGGTGGTTCGGCTCATTTGTCCATGATTTGTTGGGATTTTAGAATATCTGTGTTAGGCGTCGAGTTTGAGTGTGACGCATATGTGCTCGGTTTTATGGGCTATGGTTTGATTCTGGGGATGGATTGGCAAACCATGTATGGTTCCATTCTAGATTGTGAAAAGTGGGTCGTTGGACTTTTGACTTGCCATGGGAGGACCCTCGAGATTTCTTGTGACCCACAAGGGTCTATTATGCCTAGTTTTCTAGAGTCTCTAAATGCATCTGTTGATGATCTGCAATCTGTTCCAGTATTCCGTGATTATTCTGATGTTTTTGATGAGGTATAGGGCTTACCTCCGAGGTGTGAGATCGATTTTCTTATATATTTGGTAGACAATGCAAAGCCAGTTGCATTGCCTGTGCGCAATGGCTTAAGGAAAAGAGGGAGTTTAGCAAGAAAGTTGGGGATCTAATTGAGAAAGGGTTTATTAAGTGAAGCATATCTAAATGGGGTGCTCTAGTAGTATTCGCAACTAAGGCGGATGGTTCTCTTCGCTTATGCGTGAACTATAGAGAGTTGAATAAACTCACTAAGAAGAATAGGCTCCTACTCCCAAGGATAGATGATATGTTTAACCAGCTTGTTGTTGCATCAGTATTCTCTCTGTTAGACTTGGCCATAGGGTTTCATCGGTTGAGGGTGGATGAGGACCGTATAGATAAGACCACTTTAGGACTCCATATGGTTTCTTTGAATGGCTAGTGATGCATTTTGGGTTGTCGAATGAACCCGCCTATTTTGTTGATCTGATGAGTAGGATGTTTCGGAAGTTTCTAAATAAATTTGTAGTGGTCTTTGTTGGTGATATCTTAATCCCTCAAAGAGCGAGGAAGAGCATGCCCAACATTTGAGAGAAGTTTTGAAAATTCTTCATGCACATCAGCTTAAGGCAAAGTTCTCCAAATGCCATTTTTGGAGAAAAGAGGTGAGATTACTATGGCATGGTTTCCAAAGATGGGATAGTAGTAGATCCCGCAAAGGTAGTTGTAGTTCAAGATTGGTAAGTTCCAAAAAATGCAACGAAGGTGAGAAACTTTCTTGGATTGGCAGGTTATTATAGGAAGTTCATTAAGGACTTTGCAAATATATCAGCCTCACTCACCAGGCTAATGAAGAAGAATTTGGCGTTTTCATGGGATATAGATTGTGATGTTGCTTGCCAACGATTGATAACAACAGCCCCAGTCTTGACCTTGCCCGATGGGAATAAAGTGTTTACAGTTTACACCGATGCATGTGGTACATGGCTTAGTGCAGTTCTGATGCAAGAAGGAAAGGTAGTGTGTTATGGGGGTAGACAACTAAGGGTTCATGAGACGAACTACCCTACCCATGATTCAGAGTTGGCTGCCATAGTATTCGCGCTTAAGATGTGGCATCAATATTCTCTTAGAGAGAAGTTCGAGTTCTACACCGATCATAAATCTCTCAAGTATTTTTTTTCATGTAAGGATCTTAATTTAACACAACAAAGGTGGATGGAGTTACTTGCTTCTTATGATTTTGAGATTGCTTATACCCCTGGCAAGGGTAATGTGGTGGAAAATGCACTGAGTAGGAAGAGGATGGCCTTAAGTCCTCTGTTCGTTTAAAGGAAAAGCTTGGAGTTCATATCGACTTTTGATTTTAGACCCTCCACCGAATTTTTGCCTCATTTGTTTGCATTGCTAGAGATACGAACTACTCTTATGGATTAGATAGTAGCTTCAAAGAGAGATGATCCACAGATTTCAAACATCTTAGATAGGCTTAGTAAAAGGGAGACTTCTAGTCACCTCAATATATATTCCATTGACAATAAAGGGTGGTTGCAATGAGATGGAAGGCTTTGTGTTCCCTAAACTGGAAGTTTGTTAAAGATAGTCCTAGAAGAAGCCCATCATTCTAAGATGACTATTCATCCAGATGGTGATAAGATGTATAGGGATATAAAGAGGGTTTTCTGTTGGCTGGAATGAAGAAAGATGTGGCAGAGTTTGTTTCTCAATGTTTGGTTTGCAAGCAAGTCAAAGCTGAGCAAAAGAAGGCCGGTGGTTCACTTCATCCTTTGGAGGTTCCATAGTGTAAGTGGGAGAGCATCTCTATGGATTTCATAAATGGTTTGCCTAGATCAAAGAAAGGCAACACCGGTATCTAGGTTGTGGTGGATAGACTTACTAAGAGCGCTCATTTTGTTCTAGTTAAAAGCAAGAGGACGACAGCATGGTTGACAGCAGTTTATGTTCGTGAAATAGTCCGTCTTCATAGAGTACCTTCCAGCATCGTAAGCGATCGTGACCCTATTTTCACCAGTGAATTTTAGAGGATCTTGCAAGAATCATTAGGTACACAGTTGTGTTTGAGCACTGCGTATCACCCACAGACCGATGGACAGATCAAAAGGGTAAATAGAGTTCTAGTGGATCTTTTAAGGCTGTGTATCCTAGACTTCGGAGGGACTTGGGAAGAGTATCTTCCTTTAATAGAGTTTGCCTACAACAGCAGTTATCAAGATAGCATGGGTATGACACCCTTCAAAGCATTATACAGACGACCCTGTAGGTCACCAACTTGTTAGTGGGAATCTACACAAAGACTATTACTTGGACCAGATATGGTTAGGGAAACGTCCGAGAAGATTGATCTTATTGGATGGCGAATGAAGGCTGCTCAAGATAGGCAGAAATCCTACGTAGCAACAGAAGTACTGACATCGAGTTTGAAGTGGAAGACATGGTTTTCATTAACGTGTCACCTTTAAGGAATGTGGTTCGCTTCGGATCTGTAGGGAAATTGGAGACAAGATTTGTAGGGCCATTTACCATAACAGAAAGGAACAGCCAAATGGCCTATAGAGTAAAGCTACCAGAGATACTATCCGGTGTTCATGATGTTTTCCATGTTTCTCATTTGTGGAAGTGCTTGTATAATACCGCAGAAGTAGTTGAGCCGAGTATTTTGGAGAAAGTAGAGGCGGAACGGGAGGCGACAGTCAGACGAGTTCCTACCCGTATTCTTGAATCAGAAGTTAAGAAGCTACACAATAGAGAAGTCAAGTTGATAAAAGTTTAGTGGGGAGATAGCCCAGAGGATGCAACTTGGGAGACCTAAGACAAAATTCGTGCTTCGTACCCTTTTCTTTTCGAGGGTATATTCTTAGCTTCCTTTCCAAAGCTTTTATTTATACTTGTTTCTATCATTTAAGTATATCCTATCGATCGAATCTTCAACATTTAGGTAGGAATCCCATGGATATAAACATGTGTTTGAGACATGTTATGTTTGATGGATGCAAGTGGATGCAAGTGTTTTTTTGGGGTTGCTCGTGGATGCATATACACACACATTAAGCACTAGATCAGCTCAATCACTCATACTGCATATGGATGCGTGTGCATTTTTTCTTTTAATGGATGGAAATGGATGTATCGTCATATGGATGTTGTATTTGGATGGATGATTGTGCACCTGTGACAACAAGGAATTTCGCTCGATCCTAATCAGTCGCTAAACCGATCTAAACCTTTCGAAAAGCCTGATTGTTTTGAGAACACGACAAAATAGAACGCAGACAGAAGAACATTTCATTGTTATTACAACAATTCCATCAGATACCAGAATATACAGAGTATAAATGAATAAATTACATTCATTAAATATCAGAGATTACAATAAAATTATATAGCAGCGGAAAAACAATATAAAACACAACTGAAAGTAATGCATGGATACTGAGCTTTCCGAGCATCGTTCCAACTGTAAATCAGGATCCTGTGAATATAAATCTGCAAAACCAAAACTACTAGCTGCCCGTGTCGAAAATAAGGGCACCCAGAGTTTAGGTTAAAACAATAAACTCCAGGTCAGTCATGTGACTGGTGTGAGAACTAAAACAGTTATTTAAAACTTTACTTTAAATCAGATATATCAAGGGACCACGCCATATAACACGGAACGGGTTTCCTCCCAAGAATACCAGTGCATATAACAAAACAGCGCAATGCTTTTTGGAAAAGTGAAGCTATTATAAGACCCAGGTCCTATCACATAATGCAACGCAAGCCGGGGGATAGGGTTTTCCCTTATAATAGCCAAACATGCTTAGTACGTTTAAAACAAATCATTTGATACTACTATAAGTGCATAGCTTGTAAAACAACTTCAAATCATAAGTATCAATCATAGACGGCATGGGTACCATATATCATGTCGCCATACTAGTTCTACAATTAAAACCGCAATATCATGTATTGGAAATTGGATTTTCGTCATGGTGGCTCCTGATTCGAAAGATCGATCGCGTAGTGCAATTCCCACGGCTTACGTCCCAACCAGAGAAAACACCGTCTGCACATCCGCACGTTTGGGACCAGAGTATCACCGCGGCTTACGTCCCAGCGAGAGAAAACACCGCTTACTCTATCCCTGAGCACTAAGCTCATCTCGGTCGATCTAATCCACGACACCACTAAGGTGCCCATCCACTAAAATGCATACTGATCAAACCATCGGTTTACCACCATACCGAGGTGTGAGGCTCGCGAATCAACGCTATACACAAATCCATGTTATATTAAAGCTGCGCTTTGATCATCATCCACCAAACTTTGCTTTTCAACAAAAGTCTGGATCACTACATCTCAGCATGCCACACTATCAATCCATATCGTACCACTGATTTCTGCCAATATATAACCTCTGAGCTCATATGTCTCAGAGAAGGGCGTTAAGCAAGAGAATAATTTTCCCAGTGCCAAATAGATATATATTTAGCAGAGATCAACGAATACAATATAAAGGAATACAATGTCAGACACACCATCCATTTATAAGTCCGTTCTAGGTCTGAACGAAACCGGAGGCACTTTCCTCGCATATCCGTCGATCTCCAAGTACGTCTGGACGACCACCAACTGATTCCCTCATCTTGGGTGTACAGCCCAATCAAGATCATCAGTAATCACCCAAACGATGTGAAGACTTTCGGTCTTCGACCACCGTCATCATCTTCGACTTATCGTCGAATCGGTTATTCAGGATGGGTATAAACCCGGCCTTTCCGAACAACCCGTGTATATAGTAAACAAATTTTACACAATCACAACATACGCCTCATTCCAATTCATCAGTCACTAACCGTAAATTAGCAAGGGAACAATTCCCCAAATATTAACCCCGAAGGCTGAAACCAACATCAGATCAATACCCTGGAAACCATTCTTCTTAGCTAACCTACAGTTATTTTCTAAATTTCACGTTCTTAGGGAAAGGTTCCCATTAATTTTATTAAAGATAAATTCTTTAAAATTTATTCTTTAATCTTCCTTTGGATATCATTTCAAACCAAATTATGGTTTTCCAAACTAGTCGGGATTAGCGAACCACACCGAAGTAATTATTTATTTTATTTCCCAATCCCAACCTATTCATCCCATGAAGCAAAACTGGTAATACTCCATATCTAATACCACGGTGTTATCGGTAAATTTAATTACCATTTCATGTCCAAATCTAATTAAAGATTTAACTATCGCTTTGGAGCAAAACTGGTGATACTCCATTCTCGATCTTTTCAATCTAATTAAAGATTCATTAAAACTCCACTTAGTTTTAATCTTTAACTGGGTTAAAGAATCAGTGTCATTTAAAACACGGTTCACTATAAACCCAAAATCACATTACATTTCAATCAGACCCTAACCATAAATTAGCAAGTGAGCAATTCCCTAAGTATTAACCCCGAAGGCCGAAACCAACATCAGATCAATACCCCAGAAACCATTCAACTTAACTAATCTCCAGTTAGTTTCTGATTTTCTTAACTCCTTTGGGTCTAAGAACAGTATTATTGAAGATACCGTTCACGACAACCCAAAATCACATTCTATTAATTATCGGGTTAAAGAACAAGTGTTATTTAAAACACTGTTCACGATAAACCCAAAATCAATACCAATTCAATTCCAATTAAATATTATTTAATTGGTACACTACATTAAATCTAAATAAAAGATTTAATCTTTTTCTCCACTGGGCTTAAGAACAGTGTTAATGAAGACACCATTCACGACAAACCCAAATCACATTTGATATTAAATACAAGGCTCTGAACATAAAATATATCGGCTTATATTCAATATCAAATTCTACGACCAACAAATATCGTATTAGAAATAACGATATAAATATATCTTTCAAATTTCCATAACAATATTTGTATAATCACGAAATCCAACATCGAAATAATCCAAAGACAATTTTGATTCAAATCCATTCCAATTCAATTATTGGAAATCCTAGTTACTTTTAAAACCCTTTCAAATCAAATTTATTTATTTAAAAATAAATAGAATTTTAATTCTAGTTCAAAACTAGTTCATTTCGATAAAAATCTATTTTTTTATCTTTTCAAATATGGAGTTTTTCATCCCAATTTTTCCCAAATCATTTCTTATGATTTTATACAAATTATTACTATTTTTAATAATTTTTTCAAGGCCCGTACAGTCGATTTCCATCAACGGCCATCGAACTGCACTTACAACGACCTTTTCCAAATTTGATTTGGACATAATTCCAATTCCAACCGTTAGATTTCAAATTTCTAACATTCGTTAGAAAGCTCTTTTCGATACGAACCCAACGGTTCCAGTTTTAGGAGAATCCGATGGTCGGATCTCCCGCAATATCCATTCGAAGTCAATGGTCGAAATTCGCGAACTGCCGCGGCGCGGCGCGTTCTATTCAGGCCATTATATTATATATATAATATATATAATATATACTTCGTAAATTTCAATTCAAAACGTGCTTTATAAATCGTTTTAAAATTCATTTTCAAAACGGTTTCAACTTCATATTCAATTTCAATTCGAATTCATTTATATTCAATTTCAATTCGAATTCATTTATATTCAATTTCTATTCGAATTCATTTCTATTCAATTTAATTCGAATTTCAATTCTTTTCAAAATATCAGATTTTGAAATCACTTTCGATATTCATTATAAAATGAATAAAATCGATATAAATATCGTTCACGTCAAAATGGCGTCAATCTAATCAACACGACTCCATATGTTTCAATATTCAAATATTCTATTTCAAATATTTCTATTTCAAATATTTCTATTTCAAAACTGGGATGAGGCCCAATCAATTACCATATAATGTTAATTATATGGATTTTCTACAACACATGTATACAATAACAATGATGAATAATCAACCATCATCCAAAGTGCATTCTACACTGTGTAAGCATCAAATATAAATATTTAACGCTTATAACAGTCTGTCAATCAATCGATCGACATACAACTAACTATTGGGATTAGTGTATGTCATATATCACCCCAATACCCGTGTGGGGTTCAAACAATCAAACATAGATTTTATTTGTGCAGTTGGGAGATGTGTAAAATTTATCGTCCTAATCAATATCAGTTAAATGTGTGTATATAAACAAATCGTCCGATTTGTTTATTTTTATTTCCTTTCATATATACGTTAAAAATTCTATTTTTAACTTTAAAATATTTTTAACTATATAAATATTTTATTTCATTTCACATCACATCACATAATCAACTACACATCAAAACCAAACAAACAAGCATACAAGCCGTCCATGGTCTGTGGACGAAGGGTGTCGGGTGCTACTAAACACCGTCTGCATCCTAGTATATGTTTTAACTAGAAATAAAATTAAAAGTGAGAAGTTCTCACAGAGGTTTCCACTCCGCCGTGCTTTGCTTTTGAACTGCTAAATCGTCTGGATCTGTTTGAAATTCCAATGCAGTCCTTTTTCCGCTGTTTATAATAAAAATTATATTTTTATCACTTCATTCTAATAAATAAAAATCATATTTTTATTCCTTCTTCATATATAAAAATCATATTTTTATACTCTACATTATATGAAAATTATATTTTTATTCTTCACGTCATATAAAAATAAAAGCTTTCTAATCTTTTATATAAACAAAGTATTTTATATTTTCAAATCAAAGTAAGTTTTATATTTCAAAACAAAGAGAATTTTAGTGTTCAGAACAAAGCAAATTTTAGTGTTCAAAAATCTCTATGCTAATTTTATTTTATTTAAACAAGCTAAATCTAATTAAAGATTTATAATTTACCTTAATTCACAATCAAACAAATTAGGCCGTTCTGCTCTTCATGGTTCTGGACATGTCGAACCATGCTTTGCCGCTAGGGCTTGGAGTTGTCGCCGCCAGACTCCGTCGGAGCTGCATCCGAGGTGCTCACGAGGTGCACCGGGCGGAGGACTGTCACGGCCAGTGACGAGGGCGGTGGAGGCTCGAGCTCGGGGTGCTGAGTGGAATCGACAGGGATGCGTAGGGGTGCCTCTCGTTGGCTCGATTTGATCGAGGGGGGGAGGCGAAGGAGGATGGTCTGTCTGAAGCAAAGGGGGGGGGGGGCAGCAGAGCGGAGGGCGATGGAGCATCGATCGTCGGAGGCGTCGCGATTTAGTTTAGGGTTTTTTATTTCTTCTGAAATGAACGGGTTTGGGGAATTAAGGGGGGGGGGGCGTTGACCTAGTAAAGGAGAGGGTAGGGGGTGATTTGAATTTATTATTTTATTATATTTTCTCTCTAAAAGTGTGATTTCCTATACGAACTCTGAAAGAGACCCAATGACTGTCGCCCCCAGCTAATTACCCCTGTTCCGAACACAATGAGATATGTATCATAAGCCAATTCCATCGTTTCGACCAGTTTCTATTCAAATCAAATTTTAAATCTATATATTCAATTTAAACGCACATTTCAATTTACTGGGGCCACATACTAACTCGAAAAATTACAGAAAAAATATTTCTGGCTTCGTATTGACAATACGGTCCTAACAAAACTAGTTTCATCAAATCCTGAGACCATTTTTCCAGTCGATTAAAATCAACTGAAATTGGTCAAACGCGTTTTCCTTTGCCACGCTCACATATTGATTCGAAAAATTATGAAATTCGGAATCTAGCAATAATTTGACATCACGGATCCAACAAAAGTGGTTTCGTCGAAATCCGAGGTCGTTTGCAAAATTTCCATTTTTAAGGGCCTGAATTCCATAGCGACTATTCAGAATTTTTAACTGGACATATCTTTTGATTCCCGCTATGAAATTTCAATTTTTCGGATTCGTTGGAAAGATAGTCACAAATAGATTCCATTATTTTTGGTTTCACTAAAATCCGGTTTATTTTGCATCCAGAAACTTCAATTGAAGTTTGAAATCGAATTATCGAACTACCACGCCATTTTCAATTCCTTTTATAAATATAAATAAATATTCATATTCTATTGTCGATTCAAACGAATATATAAGTTCGAATTATATTCAAAATAAATTTCTCGTCGATATTATTTAAAATAATTCATTTTAAATAATCAGAATTCGCTAAAATTGCCAAAATAAAAATTTTAAACTGGCCCAGATTTCCGGGTTATTACAATCTCCCCCACTTAAAACTTTTCATCCCCGAAAAGGAACGAAGCCGAAAGTTGTTTAACAAATCAACTCAACTTTCGTTATTTTGATTACGTCTTAAGTTCTTCAACTTTTCAGTTTCTAAGAACTTTTCAAAATTTTCAAAAATTTGGCTAACACCCTAAATTTTCGAAAAATTTCGCCATAACCTCCCCTGCACCGGGAGCACCGGGATAATCCCGAAATTACCATACGGACCCTCTGATTTCAAAAGGAAAAAGAAAAAGCCAAGCGGCTAGCCAATCGGCTCATAAAATCATCATCACCCAAACAAAACAGTAAATTATGGTAAACATGTACCTATTTGTCGGGCAAACAATTTTATTCTTCTGCTCTAGCCTCCTTGCTATGACCTGTTCAATGTAAGTACGTGTATATGCAAGCAAATGCGACCAATTTTCAATACTGTTCACTATTTGATTCATTTTGGCTAAATGGTTCAAAATTATCAAACAAATAAACATACAACACAAACATCAATCAATTAGGGAATTAACGTTTCAAATTCATAACTTTGATACATAGTCAAAAATCCCATTTTTTATGCCAATTCACAACAATAAGCCCTACCTAATTTTGGTTCTCACACCAGTCAATTGGAAATATATAGACGTCCCACCTTCGTCACTCGAACATAAATACCGATGATGCGATCGCTATCACCCGAATTATCCCCGAACGACTACAGTGCGATTCTATATCTATCCAGTATATTAAAACTTCAAATACACGCGGATCAGACGTATACTAAAATCTCTATATACCTGATAGTCCAAATCAATATAAAATAAATAATCAAATACGAATAATTGATTTAAATTTTCAAAACAAAATTTGTTTTCACTTTCAAAAATATACTCTTCACACTCGTTCTAGGATACTACTAATCCTATCTCTAACGAGTCATTCCCGTTGGATATCCCTAATCCAGTTTCTGATGAATTCTTTCGTATGGTTATAATGTGTCTTGTTCTCTGAGCTTTGTAAACCAAAGCTCCGATACCAAATGTGACAACAAGGAATTTCGCTCGATACTAATCAGTCGCTAAACCGATCTAAACCTTTCGAAAAGCCTGATTGTTTTGAGAACACGACAAAATAGAACGCAGACAGAAGAACATTTCATTGTTATTACAACAATTCCATCAGATACAAGAATATACAGAGTATAAATGAATAAATTACATTCATTAAATATCATTAAATATCAGAGATTACAATAAAATTACATAGCAGCGGAAAAACAATATAAAACACAACTGAAAGTAATGCACGGATACTGAGCTTTCCGAGCATCGTTCCAGCTGTAAATCAGGATCCTGTGAATATAAATCTGCAAAACCAAAACTACTAGCTGCCCGTGTCGAAAATAAGGGCACCCAGAGTTTAGGTTAAAACAATAAACTCCAGGTCAGTCATGTGACTGGTGTGAGAACTAAAACAGTTATTTAAAACTTTACTTTAAATCAGATATATCAAGGGACCACGCCGTATAACACGGAATGGGTTTCCTCCCAAGAATACCAGTGCATATAACAAAACAGCGCAATGCTTTTTGGAAAAATGAAGCTATTATAAGACCCAGGTCCTATCACACAATGCAACGCAAGCCGGGGGATAGGGTTTTCCCTTATAATAGCCAAACATGCTTAGTACGCTTAAAACAAATCATTTGATACTACTATAAGTGCATAGCGTGTAAAACAACTTCAAATCATAAGGATCAATCATAGACGGTATGGGTACCATATATCATGTCGCCATAATAGTTCTACAATTAAAACCGCAATATCACGTATTGGAAATTGGATTTCCGTCATGGTGGCTCCTGATTCGAAAGATCGATCGCATAGTGCATTTCCCCAAGGCTTACGTCCCAACAAGAGAAAACACCGTCTGCACATCCGCACTTTTGGGACCAGAGTATCACCGCGGCTTACGTCCCAGCGAGAGAAAACACCGCTTACTCTATCCCTGAGCACTAAGCTCGTCTCGGTCGACCGAATCCATGACACCACTAAGGTGCCCATCCACTAAAAAGCATACTGATCAAACCATCAGTTTACCACCATACCGATGTAACACCCCATAATTTTATAACATTAAAATTCACAAATTAAAGTATACTTAATTTTTAGAAAAGAATTAAGTGAAATGGGTTGCGCAGAGAAATATATATATATTGATATATATATATATATATATAAATTAAAAATTAAATAAATAAATATGACAAAAAGTTCAAAACAGCGAATTGGGAGGGGAAATAACCGAACCGGCCCATTTTTGAGGTCGACCCAAGCCCCGCTGGGTCGACTAGGGGTTAATCCAGGGTGTTTGGCTATCAACCCGTGGGCCGATTCGCTCAAATGCAGATTTTGCATTTGATTGGTTCTCATGGTTCAGGGTTAATCTAATGGTCCTAAATAACTTCCTAAACCTATAAATACATCCTAATGCTAACCCTAAACCTAATTAAAATAGAATAGTTACCGTCGCCATGGAAATCAATGGAGCCGCCGCCAACTAAGAAAGAAGAAAAGCAAATTCAATTCTAATTCTCTTAACCCTAAAGCAAAGCAAAACTCTTTCTCTTTTCTTCTCTAAATTGTGAGTATGATGATCATAACAAGATTATTATCATTTTAATTAGGTTGAGTTATGAATGGATTATGAGTAGATGATGTGAATTATCATATATGTTGTTGTAAACCCCTTTTGCTATCATGTATATTGTAAATCCAATGTTATGTGATGATGATATCTTATATGTTGTAAATCATGCTATGATGATGTTATGTATGTTGAAAGTTTCTATGCTAAGTTGTGATGAATCATACATGTTAAAAAGGCCATGATGTTACCATCTATGCTAGTTAGTTCATATTAATTAAATCATCATGTTTGGGTTATGTTGATCTATATGACAAGTCACATATGCAAGTTAGATTGATTATAAAAGTTATGAACATATACCAAGACATCTATTATGACATCTAGAATTATGCTATGACATATGTGATATCCTATGCTAGTTCACACCATCATTATGTTGCCTAAAAACCCCATATACAAGTTTATGTATAGATTTGGGCTATGATCATATCATATAAACTGAGACATTTAACAAGTTGACACCTTTTGATCCTTAACATGTGTAGTTTATGCAAGTTTCACCCCTATTATGATTAGATTTATTTTAATTGTCTATATGTTATGATAATTTATCTTTGTGCTAGGTGTTAGACTATACAAGTCTAGCCTTTATTATTCTTTGAATAAGCGAACGTATAAACGTGGGGTAGGGGTAATATTAAGGATTTAATATTAAAAAGTTAGGGTGCAATTGATATGATTTTGCATGCCATAAGTGGATGGCCATAATTGAGTCAATTATGGACATCATTAAAAGTTGACTTAATTAATAATTTGAATAGGGAATTATTAAAACTGGGGTAAAAGATTTTAAGTGTTAATCAATGCTTAGGACACGAGGTTGGACTCGTTTGTGACGTAAACCTGCCCGGACCCGCCCGGCAAATCCAGTGTTCACAAATGTCAGCCCAATGTGAGAGGTCCTAGGCCTAAACTAAAGCATAACGGTTGTAAAGACACGAGGTTAGACTCTTTTATGGTGTAAGACCGCCCGGACCCGCCCGGCAAATCCAGCTGCCATAAATGCCAGTCTAATGTGAGAGGTCTTTATGAGGTTATGGCCTGAATGAATTAAGAAATACTTAACCAGATAAACATGTAAGGTGGGACATGGGGGTTAAGTAGGTGCCTTGGGTGGCATGAGGAATCTAGGGGGTGCCCTTAGTGGCATGTGAAATACGATTAGTAAGACTTAACCAAACACACATGTAAATGAACATGACTAAGAGGGTTAAGTGGGATATACTAGTGACAAGCTTAGGTGGGTAGCTTGTGGGGGCCCATTTCGACCAGTATCCCAAACGTATCTTTGTGGGCTCGACCCAAGTCGAGGACGGGACACGCATGCTGGGTTTGACTGTAAGAGGCCAAAACGGGGAGCGGTGGCAACGCAAGTCCAAGGGGTTTCATATGCGTATGTGGACCCGGGCTGGTAGGTAAGACGTTGTTGCATCATGTAGGTATAAGCCGTGCATTCTCAAGTTGTATCGGGTTGCCACTTTAGGGGAGTGATACACCCCACTGTGGGGCCAGCACGGGTATCTACGAGTAGGGAGCCGATCGAAAGTGGGTAGTGGGGTACACCTAGTGGAGATAAGGGCAGACGGCACCTATGTAGTCAGCTAGGGGTATGTAAGGCTATTTATAAAGTTTCTGTGTAAAGCAAGTGGGATCAAACAATAGGGTGACTGGTGTGGTGCAGTGTAGTAATGTGCGGTGTAGTGTAGTAATCATTCGTTAGTAATTAGGTGTGCCTTTACCGTTATCTTTAACGTTATCTTTATCTTCCTAAGAGTTCATAGACATTTACTTGTCTTCCAGCTTATGCCTTAGTCCAGTTATTTTGATAATAGTATTGTTAGAATTATCATACTCGCCAGACTTTATGTCTGACCCCCTCTATTTCTATCCTTTTTCCCCCTCCAGGTCCTTAGGTTGGGCCCAGCTCTAGTGGAGTTTGATTGAATTGCTTCATCTCTCTTTGGAAAGCTTGGACCGTTGAAGTAAAGTCCAGCTTGTTATCTTTTTAATGGCTATTTATGTAATGGGATTATGTATTTTGTTTTTATGAAGATGGATATTGTACTTGGTTATGATCTATGGTTTTATGATGTAACAAACATGCTTAATTTCCGCTGCAATAAAATGAAGTTTTAGATTTCCAAGTACTATTTATTATCTGCTTTGTTGTAATTTTTCTGTTCTATATTCACTTATAACCTCCATGGAAGTTAATGCATTCCCTTTGTGAGTGACATTAATGGACGTGGGGCGTTACAACCGAGGTGTGAGGCTCGCGAATCAACGCTATACACAAATCCATGCTATATTAAAGCTGCGCTTTAATCATCATCCACCAAACTTTGCTTTTCAACAAAAGTCTGGATCACTACATCTCAGCATGCCACACTATCAATCCATATCTTACCACTGATTTCTACCAATATATAACCTCTGAGCTCGTATGTCTCAGAGAAGGGCGTTAAGCAAGAGAATAAATTCCCCGCCGCCAAACAGATATATATTTAGCAGAGATCAACGAATACAATATAAAGGAATACAATGTCAGACACACCATCCATTTACAAGTCTGTTCTAGGTCTGAACGAAACTGGAGGCACTTTCCTCGCATATCCGTCGATCTCCAAGTACGTCTGGACGACCACCAACTGATTCCCTCATCTTGGGTGTACAGCCCAATCAAGATCATCAGTAATCACCCAAACGATGTGAAGACTTTCGGTCTTCGACCACCGTCATCATCTTCGACTTATCGTCGAATCGGTTATTCAGGATGGGTATAAACCCGGCCTTTCCGAACAACCCGCGTATATAGTAAACAAATGTTACACAATCACAACATACGCCTCATTCCAATTCATCAGTCACTAACCGTAAATTAGCAAGGGAACAATTCCCCAAATATTAACCCCGAAGGCCGAAACCAACATCAGATCAATACCCAGGAAACCATTCTTCTTAGCTAACCTACAGTTAGTTTCTAAATTTCACGTTCTTAGGGAAAGGTTCCCATTAATATTATCAAAGATAAATTCTTTAAAATTTATTCTTTAATCTTCCTTTGGATATCATTTCAAACCAAATTATGGTTTTCCAAACTAGTCGGGATTAGCGAACCACACCGAAGTAATTACTTATTTTATTTCCCAATCCCAACCTATTCATCCCATGAAGCAAAACTGGTAATACTCCATATCTAATACCACGGTGTTATCGGTAAATTTAATTACCATTTCACGTCCAAATCTAATTAAAGATTTAACTATCGCTTTGGAGCAAAACTAGTGATACTCCATTCTCGATCTTTTCAATCTAATTAAAGATTCATTAAAACTCCACTTAGTTTTAATCTTTAACTGGGTTAAAGAATCAGTGTCATTTAAAACTCGGTTCACTATAAAACCAAAATCACATTACATTTCAATCAGACCCTAACCATAAATTAGCAAGTGAGCAATTCCCTAAGTATTAACCCCGAAGGCCGAAACCAACATCAGATCAATACCCCAGAAACCATTCAACTTAACTAATCTCCAGTTAGTTTCTGATTTTCTTAACTCCTTTGGGTCTAAGAACAGTATAATTGAAGATACCGTTCACGACAACCCAAAATCACATTCTATTAATTATTGGGTTAAAGAACAAGTGTTATTTAAAACACTGTTCACGATAAACCCAAAATCAATACCAATTCAATTCCAATTAAATATTATTTAATTGGTACACTTCATTAAATCTAAATAAAAGATTTAATCTTTTTCTCCATTGGGCTTAAGAATAGTGTTAATGAAGACACCATTCACGACAAACCCAAATCACATTTGATATTAAATACAAGGCTCTGAATAGAAAATATATCGGCTTATATTCAATATCAAATTATACGACCAACAAATATCGTATTGGAAATAACGATATAAATATATCTTTCAAATTTCCATAACAATATCTGTATAATCACGAAATCCAACATCGAAATAATCCAAAGACAATTTTGATTCAAATCCATTCCAATTCAATTATTGGAAATCCAGGTTACTTTCAAAACCCTTTCAAATCAAATTTATTTATTTAAAAATAAATAGAATTTTAATTCTAGTTCAAAACTAGTTCATTTCGATAAAAATCTATTTTTTATCTTTTCAAATATGGAGTTTTTCATCCCAATTTTTCCCAAATCATTTCTTACGATTTTACACAAATTATTACTATTTTTAATAATTTTATCAAGGCCCGTACAGTCGATTTCCATCAACGGCCATCGAACTGCACTTACAGCGACCTTTTCCAAATTTGATTTGGACATAATTCCAAATCCAACCGTTAGATTTCAAATTTCTAATATTCGTTAGAAAGCGCTTTTCGATACGAACCCAACGGTTCCGGTTTTAGGAGAATCCGACGGTCGGATCTCCCGCAATATCCATTCAAAGTCAATGGTCGAAATTCGCGAACTGTCGCGGCGCGGCGCTTTCTATTCAGGCCATTATATTATATATATAATATATACTTCGTCGATTTCAATTCAAAACGTGCTTTATAAATTGTTTTAAAATTCATTTTCAAAACGGTTTCAACTTCATATTCAATTTCAATTCGAATTCATTTATATTCAATTTCAATTCGAATTCATTTATATTCAATTTCTATTCGAATTCATTTCTATTCAATTTAATTCGAATTTCAATTCTTTTCAAAATATCAGATTTTGAAATCACTTTCGATATTCATTATAAAATGAATAAAATCGATATAAATATCGTTCACGTCAAAATGGCGTCAATCTAATCAACACGACTCCATATGTTTCAATATTCAAATATTCTATTTCAAATATTACTATTTCAAATATTTCTATTTCAAACTGGAATGAGGCCCAATCAATTACCATATAATGTTAATTATATGGATTTTCTACAATACATGTATACAATAACAACGATGAATAATCAACTATCATCCAAAGTGCATTCTACACTGTATAAGCATCGAATATAAATATTTAACGCTTATAACAGTCTGTCAATCGATCGATCGACATACAACTAACTATTGGGATTAGTGTATGTCATATATCACCCCAATACCCGTGTGGGGTTTCAAACAATCAAACACAGATTTTATTTGTGCAGTTGGGCGATGTGTAAAATTTATCGTCCCAATCAATATCAGTCAAATGTGTGTATATAAACAAATCGTCCGAATTGTTTATTTTTATTTCCTTTCATATATACGTTAAAAATTCTATTTTTAACTTTAAAATATTTTTAACTATATAAATATTTTATTTCATTTCACATCACATCACACAATCAACTACACATCAAAACCAAACAAACAAGCATACAAGCCGTCCATGGTCTGTGGACGACGGGTGTCGGGTGCTACTAAACACCGTCTGCATCCTAGTATATGTTTTAACTAGAAATAAAATTAAAAGTGAGAAGTTCTCAAAGAGGTTTCCACTCCGCCGTGCTTTGCTTTTGAACTGCTAAACCGTCTGGATCTGTTTGAAATTCCAATGCAGTCCTTTTCCCGCTGTTTATAATAAAAATTATATTTTTATCACTTCATTCTAATAAATAAATATCATATTTTTATTCCTTCTTCATATATAAAAATCATATTTTTATACTCTACATTATATGAAAATTATATTTTTATTCCTCACGTCATATAAAAATCAAAGCTTTCTAATCTTTTGTATAAACAAAGTATTTTATATTTTCAAATCAAAGTAAGTTTTATATTTCAAAACAAAGAGAGTTTTAGTGTTCAAGACAAAGCAAATTTTAGTGTTCAAAAATATCTATGCTAATTTTATTTTATTTAAATAAGCTAAATCTAATTAAAGATTTATAATTTACCTTAATTCACAATCAAAGAAATTAGGCCGTTCTGCTCTTCATCGTTCTGGACATGTCGAACCATGCTTTGCCGCTAGGGCTTGGAGTTGTCGCCGCCAGACTTCGTCGGAGCTGCATCCGAGGTACTCACGAGGTGCACCGGGCGGAGGACTGTCACGGCCAGTGACGAGGGCGGTGGAGGCTCGTGCTCGGGGTGCTGAGTGGCATTGACAGGGATGCGTAGGGGTGCCTCTCGTTGGCTCGATTTGATCGAGGGGGGAGGCGAAGGAGGATGGTCTGTCTGAAGCGAAGGGGGGGGGGGAAGCAGAGCGGAGGGCGATGGAGCATCGATCGTCGGAGGCGTCGCGATTTAGTTTAGGTTTTTTTTATTTCTTCTGAAATGAACGGGTTTGAGGAATTAAGGGGGGGAGGGGCGTTGACCAAGTAAAGGAGAGGGCAGGGGGTGATTTGAATTTATTATTTTATTATATTTTCTCTCTAAAAGTGTGATTTCCTATACGAACTCTGAACGAGACCCAACGACTGTCGCCCTAAGCTAATTACCCCCGTTCCGAACACAATAAAATATGTATCGTAAGCCAATTCCATCGTTTCGACCAGTTTCTGTTCAAATCAAAATTTAAATCTATATATTCAATTTAAACGCACATTTCAATTTACTGGGGCCACATACTAACTCGAAAAATTACAGAAAAAATATTTCTGGCTTCGTATTGACGATACGGTCCTAACAAAACCAGTTTCGTCAAATCCTGAGACCGTTTGAAAAATGGCCATTTTCCAGTCGATTAAAATCAACTGAAATTGGTCAAACGCGTTTTCCTTTGCCACGCTCACATATTGATTCAAAAATTATGAAATTTGGAATCTAGCAATAATTTGACATCACGGATCCAACAAAAGTGGTTTTGTCGAAATCCAAGGTCGTTTGCAAAATTTCCATTTTAAGGGCCTGAATTCCATAGCGACTATTCAGAATTTTCAACTGGACATATCTTTTGATTCCCGCTATGAAATTTCAATTTTTTCGGGTTCGTTGGAAAGATAGTCACAAATAGATTCCATTATTTTTGGTTTCACTAAAATCCGGTTTATTTTGCATCCAGAAACTTCAATTGAAGTTTGAAATCGAATTATCGAACTACCGCGCCATTTTCAATTCCTTTTATAAATATAAATAAATATTTATATTCTATCGTCGATTCAAACGAATATATACGTTCGAATTATATTCAAAATAAATTTCTCGTCGATATTATTTAAAATAATTCATTTTAAATAATCAAAATTCGCTAAAATTGCCAGAATAAAATTTTTAAATTGGCCTAGATTTCCGGGTTATTACAGCACCCATATAGAACTTACATGTTATAATAGGATTATTGCATGCATGTTGGATTCATGGCACTAACATACATTGCATTAAGGAGGTCAATTGAATCAGTAGACCGCCTGATCTTCGCATTAGTATTGGGACATATACACACACCTTTGCAATTGTTCATATATGCATCAGAAATCTTTTAAGGATAATGGATGCCTGTGATTGGTGGATGAGTAGATGGGTGATGGATGGTAGGATATACATTCTTCTTAACTTGGAGATTTCGGGGACGAAATCCTTTGAGTAGGGAAGAATGTAACACCACGTAATTTTAACAACACTAAAGAGGACAAGTTAAAGAATAATAAATTTAATACTCAGAATTAAGGGAAACAGACTGTGCCATTGCATCTATCTCGAAATTTTGGTCAAGATAGGCATTTGGTTTGCGTAAAACAGACACCATATAAAGAAGTTACGAAGGTTTAAAGTTTGTATACGTGCAAGAGAATTATATATATAACTAATTCAGAAAATAGTTCAAAAATCAAAATTTTCATAGGCAGCAAAATTCCCGCCCTAGGGGTGTCGACCCTTTAAGGGGGTGTTGACCCCTGGGTTGACCCCTCAAGGGGGTGTTGACCTATGGGTTGACCCTATGGGGGTCGACCCCCTGCGACAGACAGACAAATTTAGGTTTCGAGCTCTTTTTGGCTATAAATATGGCCTCATTTCTCTAGTTTCTTTAAACTGAAAATAATGGAGGACTAGGTGTTGTCGCTGCCCGGACTGAATCAAACCCTTTTCTTCTTCTGCAATCGAGTTAATCAAATTTGGAGTTATTCAAGTGTAGATCTATGATTCAACATCTACTATTCCCTTCTATTTTTCAAGATCCAAACACAGTGAGTTTAAGTTACTTTTAGATCTGAATAATTGAAAGTAAAACCTGATATGACATTATCTTGGATCTATGCCTATGACCATTTGAATCAAATCAGATCTGCTATAACCTATGTTTCTATGATGTTGTGACATGATTATGACTTAGATCTAAACCTTCACCTATTTATCATGTCAGATCTGCCATTGTTTCAATGTTTAGATCACCTTATACTTGTTCTATCATGCTTGTCGTTAAATTGGATCTATGATTAGTTGGATATCTAATGCATTGTCTAGAACTTATCATGCCTGTTATGACATCCCTATTATGTTAGAATCAGTTCTGTTATCATGTGTTCATCAGATTTGTTCCTATGTGCCTATCTTGTCATTATGCCACTATATTTTGTGCCATTATATGACAATTTAGTTAGTATGATCATTTCTATCATTTTCCCTTCATTTTTCCTTTTTATTTTATATATCCTGGCTCCTTTCGATCCCAGGCATGCCCTGAAATATGCGAACATGTTAAATGGGGAACGAGGGGGAAAACATTGAAATTGGGTATAACTTATAAATAGGGAATTTGGCATAACTTGAATAATGTTTATGAATATGAATTTAGGGCATATAATTCATTATGAACATAATTGTGGAAAAGGGGCATGAAAACCTATAACGACATAGGTAAAATTGGCTAATAATGAAATGCCTAGGATTACAGTAATTAGAAACTGTAACTGCGACTAGACACGAGGTTAGATTGCACTTATGGTGGAAGTCTGCCAGGAACCGCCCGGCATGTCCAGAGACCGCAAGTGGTGAATCTAATGTGAGGGGTCTAGGTGCACCAATACGAGAAGTGCTAAGACATAAGGTTAAGCCCGACTTGTGGAAGAAGCTTGTCTGAAACCTAACCGGCATATCCAGCATCCACAAGTGGTAGGCTTAATGTTAGGGGTCTAGCACATTATAACCATAAATGGACATGGTAATGAATTGGAATACATAATCTGTTTGAATCCATAGGGATTGTATGAACAGGAACTTGAACAAGGGTCAAGTAAACTTGGTTGAAACAGTGGGAAGGTTAAGTATATCTGGATAGGGTGGGTAATATTTATATATAGGCCCACAAACTTAACCTATTGGGGTTATGTAATTAAAGACACCATTAGGTAAGCATGACCTGTAGAAATGTTGGGGTTATCTAATTAAAGAAATCGTTAGGTAAGCATAACCTATGGAAATCCTTGTGGGGATACAAGACAAGGGGAGAGCTTGTATCATCTTGTATGGGGGACTCGTTTCAGTCAATAACCCATAGAACAATATCAGATGAGTACCCTACCCTAGATCGGATTTGTGACATGCTTACTAGGCTGATTGTAAGAGATCCAAAAATGAAGTACGGTGTGGGCGGCGCAAACCGACCAGGGCCATGTGCGTGCACGGTCCGGGCAGATGGGGATAAGACGACCGTGACACCAGTGGATATGGTTGTGCACATCAACGAAGGGTTGCCACTTTAGGAAGTGATACCTCCTACCGTGGGGCCAGCACGGGGTTTCTACAAAGTAGGGATCTGATCGATTAGGGTAGTAGTTAGGGTACATCTAGACGTATGCCTAAGTCTACTATCTTATAGTTGTTGGGATCATCTCATTCTGGTTATACTAGTATCGGTGCATAGAATCAGAGTAATCGTTAGAGAAGCGTATACACTCTATCATGTTTACCTTGTCATACCTGCCTTTTGGTGATATTATCTTTCTTATCCACTTTATATGCTTGTCATGATACTTTTACTTATTTATTTGCTAAAAGTAACCAGACTCACCAGACTTTATGTCTGGCCCTTTTGTTTCCTCTACTTTCTTTCGTTCCTCCCTCAGGTTCTTAGGGAGGGAATACTCAAGCTTGACTAGGATTCTACTATCATTTGCTTGAACTGGTTAGATGTATTGCTCAAGCTCTTATCCTTGCTGCTATCGAAATTTTTTTATTTGGGGATTATGCTTCTTTTATTTGGTACTCTAATGTTTTAAGTACAAGACAGAAGCTTTTATGATGTACTGGTTTTTATGTAATTCAGACATATGATGTTTTGAACTACGATGCTTTATGATTAATAAAGTTTGTTTTTATTCCGCTGCTATTTTATATCTATTTTGTAATATTTTTGTTTTTGTTTACCTATAACGCTTCACGAAACTTAATGCATTCTCTTAATGAGTGACTTTAACGGACGTGGGGTGTCAAAGTGGCTCTTCTGAGGATATACATAGCAGTAGTTCTTCTCACTTACCCGGTCATGGTAGCACCGATGTGTACCTTTCTGATGCCACGTAAGCCTTCCGACCTACAGTACATATAGATTCTGATTCCGGTTCTGTTCCCACCCTTGTAGAGTCCGACTTCGTACATTCTAAGGACTTTGACGACTGGATGCTGGAAGACGATGCAATAGAGGAGATTCAGTTTCCTCCTGTCTTGGAGATTATACTCGATTTTGTTCTAGAGCCGATCAACGAGGAACCGACATTACTTGAGATACCACCTCCTCATATATAAGAGACCGAGTTTGACTTAGCACCCAAGTTCGACCATGAGGTCGAGCGGTGAGAGAGCTTGAGGATAAGGACTAGGAGGTGGACGAGGGTGAACATAACGTGGACAATGAGGAAGAGTTCATGGAGAATGATCCTGACGCTTTTGATGGGGATCAGATTATGATTCTAGGATGATATGGGTGGGATGACCCCAAGTTAGATGATGAGATCGACCAGGAGTTGGAAGAGCTCACGATCTCTGGACCCTCGGTGGATGATTCTGATGACTATCAGATGGTAGTAGTTTCATTTTGAGATATATTATGCATACATAGATGATAGCTTCGTTTTGGTGCAGTACATGCACTTACCACATATTTTGGAGCATGATACTATTTTGTATGGGCCACCTCAAGTATGTAGTGCGTGCTTAAGTTGGTCGGTATAGAGGCATATACATCTCTTATACCTTAAGTGGCACTATGCACTAGGGTATAAGTTATGTCTGTGATATAGTTGATGTTTTAGTTATGATATGTTGATGTAATTAAGATATATAATATGAAATGATATCTTTTCTGAGTATATTGTCTTAGTACTCTGTTCCTTGTTCCATTTTCCTTTTCGAGGACGAAAAGTTTTAAGTAAGGGAGAACGTAACGACCCAGTATTTTTGATATTTTGAAAATTCGAGTTTTTAAGAATTTAAAATAACCCTGCGTGGTTATGGATACATACACTCATTTTTAAATACGATTTCAAAAGTAAAACGACTAGTTAGGTTATTTAAACCAGTTTTATCAACTTATCAATTCAAACAATTTTGGTCAAAAATGAAAATTTGACACTATTAACCAAATTGTAAAATTTTGAGATTGTGAGATAAGTGTTTGAATACGACTTAAAAAATGGTTAAAATAAGGTTATTGGATATTTAAAATGATAGAAAAGAATATATTGATAATCAATAGTTTTGTGTTATCTTAAAAGGTTAGGAAAATAGACATTTTGTAAATGATCTCGGAGTTCGATGAAACCAATTTTATTGAATCCGTAATGATAAATAATGGTAAGGTTCCAAATTTTGAGTTAATTGGAGTTAGTGTGTAAGCGTGTATAATATAAAAACAGTTTAGAAAAACAAGTTAAATTTTAATAATAACATTAACAAGGGCCATTTTGCAAATGATCTCCAAATTTGATGAGACCAGGACCATTAGAACTGTATCTGAAAAATATAGTAGAGTTTAAAATTTAATAGCCATTGGGATTAGTATGTGATTGTGCGAGTAGAAAACGCATAGGTAAATTTCAAAGAGAATTTATTTTAACAATTGAATTAATTAGTTTTAAGTCAATAGTTAATATTTAAAAATATATTAAAATAAAATATAGTTGTCTAATGTTGTGAAAATGTTTTTAGAACATAAATTAGTTTCTTTAAGTATTGATATATTATTTTACAAAGTTTAGTAGTCTAATAAACTATATAAGGATTAATAGTCAATAAGTGCTTATTTTAATTAATAGAAATAATAAACAAAATATATTTTGAATTTTGTTTAAATATTATCGAAGAGCATGAAAAACTGGTAAACATGACTGGAAAATATATTCAATATTGTATAATGAAACGACCCGAACTTCCCCGGTCTCCGAAGAGAAGAGAAATAACGAATTGGTTTGAGAACACGACAAAATAGAACGCAGGCGGAAGAACATTTCATAGTATATAACAAAAATTCCATCAGAATACAAGAATATACAGAGTATAAATGAATATATATTACACAGAAATATCAGAGATTACAATTACATTTAAATACATCGCAGCGGAAAATAATACAATACACAACTAGAAGTAATACACGGATACAAAGCTTACCGAGTATAGTTCCAGCTGTAAACCAGGATCCTGTGAATATAAATCTGCAAAACCAAAACTACTAGCTGCCCGTGTCAAAATAGGGGCACCCAGAGTTTAGGTCAAAACAATAAACTCCAGGTCAGTCATGGGACTTATGTGAGAACTAAAACAGTTATTAATCTTTATTTTTAAAGCTAGGTAAATCAAGGGACCACGCCGTATAACACGGAACGGGTTTCCTCCCAAGAATACCAGTGCATAAAACAAACAGCGCAATGCTAAATAGAGAAAAATGAAGCTATTATAAGACCCAGGTCCTATCACACAATGCAACGCAAGCCGGGGGATAGGGTTTTCCCTTATAATAGCCAAATATGCTTAGTACGTTTAAAACAAATCATTTTATACTATTATAAGTGCATAGTGTATAAAAGAAATTCAAATCATAAGTATCAATCATAGACGGCATGGGTACCATATATCATGTCGCCATACTAGGCTCTACAATCAAAACCGCAAATGTCACGTATTTGGAAATTGGATTTCCGTCTGTGAACCGAGAAAAAAGATAGTCCTCAACCGATTCGAGACGCTCTAGCCCGCCCCTCAGGCAAGTACTCAGTCAACCCTTTGGATCCTCAGGGCCGGTCCACCGATGTGGATTAAAATGCCTGACCACTGCGTTTCCCCGTCCTTTGGGGCGTAAATGAGCCAACGAATGGCTCCATCGGACCCGGATCGTCCGATCTAACCGAGGCGCCTCGCAATAGCAACAACCACATAGGTGAAAAGTATATAAATGTCAGGGCTGGTAGGTCACTGACACCACCCTAGCTAAAAAGAAACGCATGTCCTCCCTGACGTCCTCTCCCGTTTTTGGTTCACAACCGGGGTGCGAGGCTTGCGAATTCACGTTACACAAAGCTGTGCCACACAGGCTGTGCTTTGATCATCACCACAAGACTTTGCTTTTCAACAGAAGCCTCGATCAATTGCCACTTAGTCATGCCACACAGGCAATTCACTCCATGCGTTTGATATCCATCAATATATAACCCCTGAGCTCGTACGTCTCAGAGAAGGGCGTTAAGCAAGAGAATAAATTCTCCGCCGCCAAACAGATATATATTTAATAGAAATCAATCACACGGACTAAAATCCAATGTCAGACATACAGTCCATTTACAAGTTCGTTCTGGGTCTGAACGAAACCGGAGGCACCTAGTACCCCGCATATCCATCGATCTCCAAGTACGTTTGGACGATCACCAACTGTTTCCATCTTCTTAGGTGTACATCCCAATCAAGATCATCAGTAATTATCCAAACGACGTGAAGACCTCCGGTCTTCAACCACCGTCTTCATCTTCGACACCACGTCGAATCAGTTATTCAGAATGGGATAAACCCGGTCTTTCTGAACAACTCGCGTATATTTATAACAAACACGTGTTACACAAACACAACATACGCCTCATTCCAATTCAGAATATTCTTTTATTCAAACATTCTCATATTTTGGGAAATGTTCCCATTAATTTTATCAAAGATAAATTCTTTAAATTTATTATTTAATCTCCTTTGAATATCAATTCAAACTAGTCGGGATTAGCGAACCACACCGAAGTAATCATTTGTTTTAATTTCCCAATCCCATCCTATTCATCCCATGAAGTAAAACTGGTAATACTTCATATCTAACACCACGGTGTTATCGGTAAATTCAATTACCATTTCACGTTCAAATCTAATTAAAGATTTAACTATCGCCTGGAGTAAAACTGGTGATACTCCATTCTCGATCTTTTCAATCTAATTAAAGATTCATTAAAACTCCACTTAGTTTTAATCTTTTACTGGGTTAAAGAATCAGTGTCATTTAAAACACGGTTCACGATAAACCCAAAATCACATTCCATTAATTATCGGGTTAAAGAACAAGTGTTATTTAAAACACTGTTCACGATAAACCCAAAAATCAATACCAATTCAATTCCAATTAAATATTATTTAATTGGTACACTTCATTAAATCTAAATAAAAAGATTTAATCTTTTCTCAACTGGATTCAAGAACAGTGTTAATGAAGACACCATTCACGACAAACCCAAATCACATTTGATATTCAATACAAGGCTCTGAATAGAAAATATACCGGCTTATATTCAGTATCAAATTCTACGACCAACGAATATCGTATTGGAAATAACGATATATATATATATATCTTTCAAATTTCCACAACAATATCTGTATAATCACGAAATACCACATCGAAATATTCCGAAAACAATTTCGATTCAAATCCATTCCAATTCAATTATTGGAAACTCTGGTTACTTTTAAAACCCATTTCAAATTCAATTTATTTATTTAAAAATAAATAGAATTTTAATTCTAGTTCAAAACTAGTACATTTCGTTAAAAATCTATTTTTATCTTTTCAAATATGGTGTTTTTCATCCCGATTCTTCACAAATCATTTCTTATGATTTTACACAAATTATTACTATTTTTAATAATTTTATCAAGGCCCGTACAGTCGATTTCCATCAACGGCCATCGAACTGCACTAACAGCGACCTTTTTCAAATTTGATTTGAATATAATTCCAAATCCAACCATTAGATTTCTAATTTCCAATATTCGTTAGAAAGCTCTTTTCGATACGAACCCAACGGTTCCGGTTTTAGGAGAATCCGACGGTCGGATCTCCCGCAATATCCGTTCGAAGTCAATGGTCGAAATTCGCGAACTGCCGCGGCGCGACGCGTTCTATTCAGGCCATTATATTATATATAATATATACTTCGTCGATTTCAATTCAAAACGTGCTTTATAAACAGTTTTAAATTCATTTTCAAAACGGTTTCAACTTCTTTTTAAATTCAAATCAAAATTGAATTTTTCCTTATAAATTCGATTTAAATTCATTTCAAATTGATTTCAATTCAAATTGATTTCTAATTCAACTTCCATTCGTTTTCAATTCAATTTCAATTCGAATTCATTTCTATTTATTTCAATTCGAATTCGTTTTCTATTCATATTCAATTCTATTCAATTTCAATTCGAATTCTAATTCGTTTCAATTCGGTTCGAATTTCAATTTAAAATATTCGATTTTGAAATAACTTTTCAATATTCCTTATAAAACGAATACAATCGATATAAATCGTTTACGTCAAAATGGCGTCAATCTCATCACTACGGCTTCATATATTTCTATATTCAAATATTCTATTTCAAATATTTCTGATCAAATATTTCTATTCAAATATTTCTTTTCAAATATTTCTTTTCAAATATTTCTATTCGAAACTGGAATGAGGCCCAATCAATTACCATATAACGTTAATTATATGGATTTTCTACAACACATGTATAAAATAACAACGATAAATAATCAACCATCATCCAGAGTGCATTCTACACTATATAAGCATCAAATATAAATATTTAACGCTTATAACAGTCTGTCAATCAATCAATCGACTTACAACTAAACAATCGGGATTAGTGTACGTCAAATATCATCCCAATACCCGTGTGGAGTTTCAAACAATCAAACACAGATTTTATTTGTGCAGTTGGGCGATGTGTAAAATTTATCGTCCCAATCTATATCAGTCAAATGTGTGTGTATAAACAAATCGTCTGATTTGTTTATTTTTATTTCATTTCATATACACGTTAAAAATTCTATTTTTAACTATAAAATATTTTTAACTATATAAATATTTTATTTCATTTCACATCACATCACAAAATCAACTACACATCAAAATCAAACAAACAAGCATACACGCCGTCCATGGTCTGTGGACGACGGGTGTCGGGTGCTACTAAACACCGTCTGCATCCTAGTATATATTTATAACTAGAAAATTAAATTAAAGGTGAGAGGTTCTCACAGATTAGCTAATCCAATCCCACGACTCTTCTTATGTAGAAATCTTCGCAGTTCTTGCCTCTTGTGTCAATTTTCACTGCCCGTATTCTCTACATATATAAAAATCACATTTTTTACTTCGCTATTCAATATATAAAAATCGAATTTTTTCTTTTCTATTCAATATATAAAAATAGAATTTTTACTTTGCTATTCAATATATAAAAATCGAATTTTTACTTTGCTATTCAATATATAAAAATCGTAGCTTTATGCTATTAAAAATCCGATCTTTACTTTAGAAATCAAATCTTTTATATTTTTAAAAATCAAAGCTTTCATATATTAAAAATCCTATTTTTATTTACAAAACAATGATGTTTTTGTTTACAAAAAAAATATTGCAATTTCTATATCAAAAATCATTTCTTTTTGTTTAGAAAAATATAATCTTTATCATTATAAAGATATAAACTTCAAATAATTTAAAACTGATTTAAAACCCTTATTAAAACCAATGGCATGGAATAAATAAAATAAAATAAAAAGAAAGAACTAAAAAGAGAAAGGAAAAACTCACAATCAAATTCAGGCGTGGGGGAAAGGGCTGCTCGCCGGCGCAGTGGTCGGGGTGGACGGTTCAGGCTAGGCGGCGGCTTCCGTTGGGGAGGTGGGTGGCTAGGGCTTCGGCTTCTCGCTGGAGGAGGGGGGTAGGCTGAGGGAGGAGATGAACGGAAGGGGAGGGTTGCGGTGAACGGTGGCGTAGCGCGAGGGGGAGGCGCGATGAACTGATCGACGGGGGCGCGATTCAATTCAGAGGGGGAAGAGAGGAAAGAGATGGAGGCGGAGGGAGAATCGGAAGGGTGGAGGAGGTCGGCCAGTGGTGGGAGGGCCTGGCGGCGGTGGCTCTGGTGCATCGCGATTTTAGTTTTAGGTTTTTTCTTATTTTCTTCTGAATGAATATGGTCGGGGGAAAGAGAAGAAAGAAAGGGGGGTTAAGTGAAAATTATATTATTTAATTTATTTTAATTTTAAAAAGTAACTTTTTCATTCGAACTCGAAACGAGGCCCACCGCCTGTCGTCCATAGCTAATTACCCCCATTCCGAACACAATGGAATATGTATCGTAGGCTGATTTGACTGTTTCGATCAGTTTTCGTTAAAATCAACATATAACTCTATATATCGAATTTGAACGCGCATTTCAATTTACCGGGGCCACATACTAACCCGAAAAATTCCCGAAAAATATTTTCTAGCTTCGCATTGACGATACGGTACTAACAAAACTAGTTTCGTCAGATTCTGAGACCGTTTGAAAAATGGCCAATTTCCAGTCGATTAAAATCAACGGAATCTGGTCAAACGCGTTTTCTTTTGCCACGCTCGAATATTGATTCGAAAAATTATGAAATTTGAAACCTAGCTATAACTAGACATCACGGATCCAACAAAAGTGGTTTCGTCGAAATCCGAGGTCGTTTGCAAAATCTCCATTTTTAAGGGCCTGAATTCCATAGCGACTATTCAGAATTTTCAACAGGGCATATCTTTTGATTCCCGCTATGAAATTTCAATTTTTCGGATTCGTTGGAAAGATATTCTCTATTAGATTCTATTATTTTTGGTTTCGCTAAAATCCGGTTTATTTTGCATCCGGTACGTTCAATTGAAGTTTGAAATCGAATTATCGAACTACCACGCCATTTTCAATTCCTTTTATAATTTAAAATAAATATTTATATTCTAACGACGATCTATATAATATATACGTTCGAATTATATTCAAAATAAATTTCTCGTCGATATTATTTAAAATAATTCATTTTAAATGTTCAAAATTCACTAAAATTGCCAAAATAAATTTTTTAAACTGGCCCAGATTTCCGGGTTATTACAATCTCCCCCACTTAAAACTTTTCATCCCCGAAAAGGAACAAAGACGAAAGTTGTTTAACAATTCAACTCAACTTCCAGTGTTTTCACTACGGCTTAAGTTCTTCAACTTTTCAGTTTCTAAGAACTTTTCAAATTTTTCAAAAATTTGGCTAACACCCTAAATTTTCGAAAAATTTCGCCATAACCTCCCCTGCACCGGGGGCACGGGAAAATCCCGAAATTGCCATACAGGCCTTCTGATCTCAAAAAGAAAAAGAAAAAGCCAATCGGCTCATAAAATCATCATCACCCAAACAAAATAGTAAATTATGATAAACATGTACCTATTTGTTGGGCAAACAAATTTTATTTTCTGCTCTAGCCTCCTTGCTATGACCTGTTCAATGTAAGTACATGTATATGCAAGAAAATGCGATCAAATTTCAATACAGTTCAATATTTGATACAATTAGGCGTAATGGTTCCAAATTATTAAACAAATAAACAAACATCAATCAATTAGTTGGTTATTCTTTTCAAATTCATAACTTTGATACATAGTCAAAAATCAGATTTTTGATGTCAAATCACAACAATAGGCCCTATCTAATTTTGGTTCTCACACCAGTCAATTGGAAATATAAAGAAAGCCCACTTTCGTCACACGAACATAAATTCTAATGATGGAGCTCCATCATCAAAATCATCTCCGGGCGATTAGAGTGTAATTCTATATCTATGCAGTATATTAAAACTTCAAATACACGTTTGCAAGGCGTATATGCAAAATCTATATATACTGGACTGTCCAAATCAATACAAATAAATAATCAAATACGAATAATTGATTTAAATTTTAAAACAAAATTGGTTTTCATTTTAAAAATATACTCTTCACACTCGTTCTAGTATACTACTGATCCTATCTCTAACGAGTCATTCCCATTGGATATTACTAATCCAATATCTGATGAATTCTTTCGTATGATTCTAATGTGTCTTGTACTCTGAGATTTGTAAACCAAAGCTCTGATACCACGATGAAACGACCCGAACTTCCTCGGTCTCCGAAGAGAAAGGACGAATTGTTTTGAGAGCACGACAAAATAGAACGCAGGCGGAAGAACATTTCATAGTATATAACAACAATTCCATCAGAATACAAGAATATACAGAGTATAAATGAATATATATTACACAGAAATATCAGAGATTACAATTACATTTAAATACATCGCAGCGGAAAATAATACAATACACAACTAGAAGTAATACACGGATACAAAGCTTTCCGAGTATCGTTCCAGCTGTAAACCAGGATCCTGTGAATATAAATCTGCAAAACCAAAACTACTAGCTGCCCGTGTCAAAATAGGGGCACCTAGAGTTTAGGTCAAAACAATAAACTCCAGGTCAGTCATGGGACTGGTGTGAGAACTAAAACAGTTATTAATCTTTATTTTTAAAGCTAGGTAAATCAAGGGACCACGCCGTATAACACGGAACGGGTTTCCTCCCAAGAATACCAGTGCATAAAACAAACAGCGCAATGCTAAATAGAGAAAAATGAAGCTATTATAAGACCCAGGTCCTATCACACAATGCAACGCAAGCCGGGGGATAGGGTTTTCCCTTATAATAGCCAAATATGCTTAGTACGTTTAAAAAAAATCATTTTGATACTATTATAAGAGCATAGTGTATAAAAGAACTTCAAATCATCAGTATCAATCATAGACGGCATGGGTACCATATATCATGTCGCCATACTAGGCTCTACAATCAAAACCGCAAATGTCATGTATTTGGAAATTGGATTTCCGTCTGTGAACCGAGGCAAAAGATAGTCCTCAACCGATTTGAGATGCTCTAGCCCGCCCCTCAGGCAAGTACTCAGTCAAGCCTTTGGATCCTCAGGGCCGGTCCACCGATGTGGATTAAAATGCCTGAACACTGCGTTTCCCTGCCCTTTGGGGCGTAAATGAGCCAACGAATGGCTCCATTGGACCCGGATCGTCCGATCTAACCGAGGCGCCTCGCAACAGCAACAACCACACAGGTGAAAAGTATATAAATGTCAGGGCTGGTAGGTTACTGACACCACCCTAGCTAGAAAGATACGCATGTCCTCCCTGACGTCCTCTCCCGTTTTTGGTTCACAACCGGGGTGCAAGGCTCGCGAATTCACGTTACACAAAGCTGTGCTTTGATCATCATCACAAGACTTTGCTTTTCAACAGAAGCCTCGATCAATTGCCACTTAGTCATGCCACACAGGCAATTCACTCCATGCGTTTGATATCCATCAGTATATAACCCCTGAGCTTGTACGTCTCAGAGAAGGGCGTTAAGCAAGAGAATAAATTCTCCGCCGCCAAACAGATATATATTTAATAGAAATCAATCACACGGACTAAAATCCAATGTCAGACACACAGTCCATTTACAAGTTCGTTCTGGGTCTGAACGAAACCGGAGGCACCTAGTACCCCGCATATCCATCGATCTCCAAGTACGTCTGGACGATCACCAACTGTTTCCATCTTCTTGGGTGTACAGCCCAATCAAGATCATCAGTAATTATCCAAACGACGTGAAGACCTCCTGTCTTCAACCACCGTCTTCATCTTCGACACCACGTCGAATCAGTTATTCAGAATGGGATAAACCCGGTCTTTCTGAACAACTCGCGTATATTTATAACAAACACGTGTTACACAAACACAACATACGCCTCATTTCAATTCAGAATATTCTTTTATTCAAATATTCTCATATTTTGGGAAAGGTTCCCATTAATTTTATCAAAGATAAATTCTTTAAATTTATTCTTTAATCTCCTTTGAATATCAATTCAAACTAGTCGGGATTAGCGAACCACACCGAAGTAATCATTTGTTTTAATTTCCCAATCCCATCCTATTCATCCCATGAAGTAAAACTGGTAATACTTCATATCTAACACCACAGTGTTGTCGGTAAATTCAATTACCATTTCATGTTCAAATCTAATTAAAGATTTAACTATCGCCTGGAGTAAAACTGGTGACACTCCATTCTCGATCTTTTCTATCTAATTAAAGATTCATTAAAACTCCACTTAGTTTTAATCTTTTACAGGGTTAAAGAATCAGTGTCATTTAAAACACGGTTCACAATAAACCCAAAATCACATTCCATTAATTATCGGGTTAAAGAACAAGTGTTATTTAAAACACTATTCACGATAAACCCAAAAATCAATACCAATTTAATTCCAATTAAATATTATTTAATTGGTACACTTCATTAAATCTAAATAAAAAGATTTAATATTTTCTCAACTGGGTTCAAGAACAGTGTTAATGAAGACATCATTCACGACAAACCCAAATCACATTTGATATTCAATACAAGGCTCTGAATAGAAAATATACCGGCTTATATTCAATATCAAATTCTACGACCAACGAATCTCGTATTGGAAATAACGAATATATATATATATATATATATATATATATATATATATATTTCAAATTTCCACAACAATATATGTATAATCACGAAATCCCACATCGAAATATTCCGTAGACAATTTCGATTCAAATCCATTCCAATTCAATTATTGGAAACTCTGGTTACTTTTAAAACCCTTTTCAAATTCAATTTATTTGTTTAAAAATAAATAAAATTTTAATTCTAGTTCAAAACTAGTTCATTTCGATAAAAATCTATTTTTATCTTTTCAAATATGGTGTTTTTCATCCTGATTCTTCACAAATCATTTCTTATGATTTTACACAAATTATTACTATTTTTAATAATTTTATCAAGGCCCGTACAGTCGATTTCCATCAACGGCCATCGAACTACACTTACAGCGACCTTTTTCAAAATTGATTTGAACATAATTCCAAATCCAACCGTTAGATTTCTAATTTCCAATATTCGTTAGAAAGCTCTTTTCGATACGAACCCAACGGTTCCGGTTTTAGGAGAATCCGACGGTCGGATCTCCCGCAATATCCGTTCGAAGTCAATGGTCGAAATTCGCGAACTGCCGCGGCGCGGCGCATTCTATTCAGGCCATTATATTATATATATAATATATATAATATATACTTCGTCGATTTCAATTCAAAACGTGCTTTATAAATCGTTTTAAATTCATTTTCAAAACAGTTTCAACTTCTTTTTAAATTCAAATCAAAAGTGAATTATTCCTTATAAATTCGATTTAAATTCATTTCAAATTGATTTCAATTCAAATTGATTTCTAATTCAACTTCCATTCGTTTTCAATTCAATTCAATTTCAATTCGAATTCATTTCTATTTATTTCAATTCGAATTTGTTTTCTATTCAAATTCAATTCTATTCAATTTCAATTCGAATTCTAATTCGTTTCAATTCGGTTCGAATTTCAATTTAAAATATTCGATTTTGAAATCACTTTTCAATATTCCTTATAAAACGAATACAATCGATATAAATCGTTTACGTCAAAATGGCGTGAATCTCATCACTACGGCTTCATATATTTCTATATTCAAATATTCTATTTCAAATATTTCTGATCAAATATTTCTATTCAAATATTTCTTTTCAAATATTTCTTTCCAAATATTTCTATTCGAAACTGGAATGAGGCCCAATCAATTACCATATAACGTTAATTATATGGATTTTCTACAACACATGTATAACATAATACCGATAAATAATCAACCATCATCCAAAGTGCATTCTACACTGTATACGCATCAAATATAAATATTTAACGCTTATAACAGTCTGTCAATCAATCGATCGACATACAACTAAACAATCGGGATTAGTGTACGTCAAATATCATCCCAATACCCGTGTGGGGTTTCAAACAATCAAACACAGATTTTATTTGTGCAGTTGGGCGATGTGTAAAATTTATCGTCCCAATCTATATCAGTAAAATGTGTGTATATAAACAAATCGTCTGATTTGTTTATTTTTATTTCATTTCATATACACGTTAAAAATCCTATTTTTAACTATAAAATATTTTTAACTATATAAATATTTTATTTCATTTCACATCACATCACACAATCAACTACACATCAAAATCAAACAAACAAGTATACAAGTTGTAACACCCCTAAGTCCCACATCGTGGAAGCCTGTGCGAAGTGGGTACTTATATAGTAGATCCCATCTCTTACTAACGCCGAGGCCTTTTGTGGAACAAAACCCCACACCTATACGGTGGCTAAGTTGGGGACAATATCTTGCGTGAACGGAGGTGTGGGCTGTTACAGTGGTATCAGAGTCAATACCCAGCCGGAATTGTGGCTCCTGTGTGGACCGCAGCGCCTGGGTGAGGTGTTTGTGAGCCAACGGGGACGTTGGGCTCTGTAGGAGGGGAGAATGTAACACCCCTAAGTCCCTCATCGTGGAAGCCTGTGCGAAGTGGGTACTTATATAGTAGATCCCATCTCTTACTAACGCCGAGGCCTTTTGAGGAACAAAACCCCACACCTATACGGTGGCTAAGTTGGGGACAATATCTTGCGTGAACGGAGGTGCGGGCTGTTACACAAGCCGTCCATGGTCTGTGGACGACGGGTGTCGGGTGCTACTAAACACCGTCTGCATCCTAGTATATATTTATAACTAGAAAATTAAATTAAAGGTGAGAAGTTCTCACAGATTAGCTAATCCAATCCCATGACTCTTCTTATGTAGAAATCTTCGCCATTCTTGCCTCTTGTGTCAATTTTCACTGCCCGTATTCTCTACATATATAAAAATCACATTTTTACTTCGCTATTCAATATATAAAAATCGAATTTTTTCTTTGCTATTCAATATATAAAAATCGAATTTTTGCTTTGCTATTCAATATGTAAAAATCGAATTTTTACTTTGCTATTCAATATATAAAAATCGAATTTTTACTTTGCTATTCAATATATAAAAATCGTAGCTTTATGCTATTAAAAATCCGATCTTTACTTTAGAAATTAAATCTTTTATATTTTTAAAAATCGAAGCTTTCATATATTAAAAATCCTATTTTTATTTACAAAACAATGATGTTTTTGTTTACAAAAAAATATATTACAATTTCTATATCAAAAATCATTTCTTTTTGTTTAGAAAAATATAATCTTTATCATTATAAAGATATAAACTTCAAATAATTTAAAACTGATTTAAAACCCTTATTAAAACCAATGGCATGGAATAAATAAACAGAAAGAACTAAAAAGAGAAAGGAAAAACTCACAATCGAATTCAGGCGTGGGGGAAAGGGCTGCTCGCCGGCGCAGTGGTCGGGGTGGACGGTTCAGGCTAGGTGGCGGCTTCCGTTGGGGAGGTGGGTGGCTAGGGCTTCGGCTTCTCGCTGGAGGAGGGGGGTAGGCTGAGGGAGGAGATGAACGGAAGGGGAGGGTTGCGGTGAACGGTGGCATAGCGCGAAGGGGAGGCGCAACGAACTGATCGACGGGGGCGCGATACAATTCAGAGGGGGAAGAGAGGAAAGAGATGGAGGCGGAGGGAGAATCGGATGGGTGTAGGAGGTCGGCCAGCGGTGGGAGGGCCTGGCGGCGGCGGCTCTGGTTCGTCGCGATTTTAGTTTTAGGTTTTTTTTCTTCTGAATGAATATGGTCGGGGGAAAGAGAAGAAAGAAAGGGGGGTTAAGTGAAAATTATATTATTTAATTTATTTTAATTTTAAAAAGTAACTTTTTCATTCGAACTCGAAACGAGGCCCACCGCCTGTCGTCCATAGCTAATTACCCCCATTCCGAACACAATGGAATATGTATCGTAGGCTGATTCGACTGTTTCGATCAGTTTTCGTCAAAATCAACATATAACTCTATATATCGAATTTGAACGCGCATTTCAATTTACCGGGGCCACATACTAACCCGAAAAATTCCCGAAAAATATTTTCTAGCTTCAATTGACGATACGGTCCTAACAAAACTAGTTTCGTCAGATTCTGAGACCGTTTGAAAAATGGCCAATTTCCAGTCGATTAAAATCTACGGAAACTGGTCAAACGCGTTTTCTTTTGCCACGCTCACATATTGATTCGAAAAATTATGAAATTTGAAACCTAGCTATAACTAGACATCACGGATCCAACAAAAGTGGTTTCGTCGAAATCAGAGGTCGTTTGCAAAATCTCCATTTTAAGGGCCTGAATTCCATAGCGACTATTCAGAATTTTCAACTGGGCATATCTTTTGATTCCCACTATGAAATTTCAACTTTTCGGATTCGTTGGAAAGATATTCTCTATTTGATTCTATTATTTTTGCTTTCGCTAAAATCCGGTTTATTTTGCATCCGGTACGTTCAATTGAAGTTTGAAATCGAATTATCGAACTACCGCGCCATTTTCAATTCCTTTTATAATTTAAAATAAATATTTATATTCTAACGACGATCTATATAATATATACATTCGAATTATATTCAAAATAAATTTATCGTAGATATTATTTAAAATAATTCATTTTAAATGTTCAAAAATCACTAAAATTGGCAAAATAAAATTTTTAAACTGGCCCAGATTTCCGGGTTATTACATATAATTTGTTGTGTTAACAAGTTGTATGAAACATTGTATGTATATAAACTAATTAGCTTAAACTATTCATTTAGCCTAAGAATTATGCTTTCATCGAGTTATCACCACCCTAAGCTTCCCATTTGTGTTTGTTTTGAGGTTTCACGCCATAATCTTAGATTATTGACACCTCAATGATCCATGTATCACTTTTTTTTCCTGTAAAAAGAGGAAGCTACCTCTCATTTTCAATTCCTTTCTACCATTCTCCTTCCTCCTTCTCCTCTCTCCACCTTCTACCGCCGACCTCCCCCCTCCCCCAACCAGCACCACCTTCCCTCCATAGTAGATACGTCAGCCCCCTCCTCCAATTGGACCCCACTTCAACCAAAAATCCTTCTATATCCTAAAATACCACCATTTTCTCCTCTTTAAAGACAGAACCCAACTCTTCTCACCCCACACAACCCACGCCCAGCCCCACGTGGCCCTACCAGCGCCCGTAGAAGCCCCGGGCCCCATCTCTTGGAACCCTAAGTCCCTTTCGCCTCAAACCACTTTTCTGTTTGCTAATCGAACCAAAAATAGACATCCTTATATACTCCGTCATGTTAGAAACCAAAAATGCATCAAACCCCTGTCTATTCATTTTTAGAAAAACACCAGTGATATCGGAAGACTGGCGAAAAATTTCTGGATCATTTAGAAGTAAAAATCCTACCTTTTACAAAGATAGACGGAGTGAAAACCAATGGTGAGTAATACATTGCTCACATTTGAATTTATTTATTGAATATGTGGTAGTTGTTGTTGCATGAAAATTATATGCAAGTAAATATTTGTTGTGTTGCATGAATATGGTATTTGGGTATGAAATGATGAAGTTAGTTAGGAATTAATATGGTATCGTAAGTTATTTAGAAGTTGAAACCGTAAACAAATGGTTGGTTGAATTGATTAACAACTTGGTTGCAATGTTGCATGAACATTGATTGAAAAATAAATATTTGCAAGTTAGCATTTGGATTGTTCAGTAATGAAACCATTAACAAAGAGGTTTAGATAATTACCGTATCCAGACGACTTATATATGTAGTGTATGTGGAAGTTGAAAACATTTACTTGAATAAACAAGTATATGGGTGAATAGTGAATCACCGTTATATTTATGCAACTTTTTCCAAGATAAACAGTATTTGGGAACAAACCCCGTTGGTATTTGAATGCATATGTTTGTCGATGTTTGTGTATTGCGGTTAATCTGTTGATTGACAAAAACATATGTGCGTTAAAAATTAAACGCTTACATGTTATGTACTATGCCACAATATGTGTGGATGAATGTATGGATGTTAGAATGATTGATAAATTTTAATGGAATATTATTAACATATTGGATCCGTATAAATTAAATTGTATGAATGTTAATCAAGTTCTATTCCAATTTGGTAATTTAATGAATATTTTAATAATAAAATATTAGCGAAAAATAGAAGTCAAAATTTGGCGTCATATTTTTAATGGACGTAAAATATAATTCATTACGATGAACATTTGCAGAAGAAAGAAATGGTTTTGGAGAAATTAAAAGCAGGTTATAACCGTCGAAGCTTTTATTTTAAAATGAATTGTAACGGGAAAAAATGAAGTTCGGTTAGGGTATTTCAAAAACGTTTTAATGAAATTTTCTTATTTATTTTTATAATGAATTTGAGGAAATTTTGGATTTAAAATAATGAGGTTTGAAAAATAATATTATTTTAATAATAAAATAATATTATAATAGTCATTTAATGGAATAATTGGATTTTGAGTTGAAAATTGAAAAACATAGTTCCCAAAAATAATTATAAACTATTTTAAAAGGGATTCGATTTGATTTTTAATAATAATCGAAGTTTGGTTCGAATAAAACTCATCGTGCAGCGTTAGTTCACGAATTCCGACCATTGACTTCAAATTGACATATCGGAAGATCTGACTGTTGGATTTTCCCGAAATGGAAAACATTTGGTTCAAAATGAAAAGTGTTTTCACATGAATATAAGATCTTTAAAATCTAATAGTTATATCTTGAGATAAGTTCAAATTAAATTTGTATAAAAACAATGCTAATGTCATTAATAACCTGAAAACAGATTTTAATAAAAGGAGCTATTTTTAGATGATTAAAAATATGGAAAAATTATAATAAATCGTAACAATGATTTTAAAGTGATTTGGAAAAGAAATATGAAATTTAAACTATATCTTGGGATATTTGCGTTTTTAGCCTGACTAACTGAATACGGTAAAACAACATTTTACAAATTTAAGTTAATTAAACTTTAACTATTTGGTTTATTTAAAATAACCAAGTTCTGAAGGTAGTGTTTAATTAAATCTTTTGATTTAGAATGAATAAAAATTGGATTTGGATAGAAATGATCGTCGGATATTTGGTATTGGTTACCGTTGTGTAAATGTTTACTATTCGAGGAATTTGAAAGATGTTAACATCGTTATTCCACTTATAATATTCATTGATTACAGGAATTGGTGTTGTATATAAGTTGATATAACCATGTTTTAATTCTTATATTTAATATCAATTGGTTTGGGGTTTGTCGTGAACGATGTCTTAAATAACACAGTTCTTTAACCCGGTTAAAAGAGAAGATGATTTTTCAAGATTAGTTGAAAGCAATCTATATTTAATTTGAAACTAAAAAATTGAATGCCAAGGGTTTTCCCAAATTAACGATAATGGGAATGAGCTTAAGAATTGCTAAATGGAAGAAAAGCATGCTTTTTGCGTAAGCAAAAATATTAAGAACTCATAAACACGATTTTATTAAATAAATATTCCCAAATTGGAATAAGACTAATGACATCTTGTATGTCCTAACTGGTTTGAAAAATGCTATAGTTATTCAGAATGATTGGTTTTTGACCCATTGTGGATAACTAAATGACGTAATGAAAATGATGTTGACTATGATAAAAGACCGGAGACCTTCACATCAGAAGGATTGCTCACCGATGCTTCAGGTTGATCCCCATTACGAGGTTATGTTGTGACGGTGATCCAACCGTACTTGAGGTGATTCGGGTTGCAAGGGCTTTCGCACCCAGGTAGGGTCGTGGAATAAAGCATATTCGGTTTTGTTCAAATCCAAAAACAGACTTGTAAATGGATATGTGTCTTGCATTGTAGTTCACGACATAATTGATATGTTTCTATTGATGTTATATCAGTCGGTGGCTGAGAATTTATTCTCTTAGCTTAACACCCTCCACTGGGACATATGTACTCAAAGGGTTATATATTAATAAATACCGATTATATATTGTGAATTGACACTATGGCATGCGAAGTGCTAGGCAGATCAAAGCTATTGTTGTAAAAAAGAACTTTGTAGATGATGATCGAAGCATGGCTGATACAGCGTCGCTCTATGTTGAGACGTGGCCTTAAGACCTCACAACCCGTGAATGGCCTAAAACAGGATAATGACTGACTGAGATATGGACTAACGTTCCCGTTTAGATGAAAAGTGATGCCATAGTATGGAGCCCAGACATGGTTACTTTTGTGTATGTTAGAGGCGCCTCGGATGACGATCAGTAATGACCGGGGGACATTATGTTCAGGAAAGATTCCAATCAGCCCGTTACTATTGGCCGGCTCTGTCGCTCTGAAGGATCACATGTGTGTGAGTCCTGAGACATTTGCTAGAATGTTCGGATCCTTTGCTTTGGCCATTGTTGGAATCCAACTTCCAATACAAGCTTACGTTTTCATTTGTAACTATATAGCTAACATAATGGAATGGGGCATTATGCGAGCTAAGATTGATACATTTATCTTCGAAGGTGATTTCCACACCTAGACATTAATAATAATATCAAATGTTTTGTTTTAAAGAATATCAAGCATATTTGGCCATTATAAGGTAAAACTCTATCCTCCATTATGCGTTGCATTATATGATGGGACATGATTCTTATAATAGCTTCATTTTTTTTAAAGCATGGATTTCAAAACTTTTGAATCTTGATTGATAATTGTATGATATGGGTTATGGTTAGTTATATGGTTTTTAGTGCTTAAACTGGTTAATCCAGACCTAACCCGAGTGTTTGACAATCGGGTCAGATCCGAGTATATGTTTCAGGTTAAACAGGTTGATGAGGAGTTACAGCTGATTTTGAAAAGCTGGAGTTCTTCGTCATATGGCAAGATGTACTATACTATCTATACTTGGAAGTCTATGGATTAGGGATGTAAAAATGTGTTTAACTCACTATTTTATTTTCCATTGTAAAAAGTTTCCATTGTAAAGTTATATATTGAAATATTATACTTTGTTTTAGTTCCGCTGTGTTTAGCTCTTATAAAATCCCAATGAATTAAGTTTGCGACATTTGATTGTGCGGTACACGAACACCGTGGATGTATTAAATATCGAACATCGAAGGTCAGAAATTTGGTTCATCGCATGGCCCTCCATGGATTCTTTCCTTCTAAATTGGACTCGAGTGGTTTATAGTTGGTTCAAAGAATGGGAATCTACGGGTCGTCTCAAAGTTTAAGTCATATTTTCTTTATAATTGAAGCAAGATTTTCAATTTTTTTGTCAGCTATATAAAAATAGAAGTTTTATAGATAAATCAGTATTTATGATTGGTTTTATTAAAAGTAACTATAAATGTTTTACATAGCAAATTATTATGTTTTAATGACATCAATTTTTTTGTGTGAAGTTTATATGGTCCAAAACAAAAGCTTTCTCAACTGATTTTTGAAATCAGATCTATCTTTTCCTTTACTTAGTTAATGGAATCAAATTTGGAATTCTCTAATTTTACTTTGCTAGATTTTTTTTTTGCAATTGAGTTACATATGGATTTAAGTATACCTGATTTAAACTCTAGATCTATTACTTAACTTTTCATATTTGGACTCATGTTTTAGTATATCTATTTTTTCAGATCCTATTATATTGATTTTAACTTTCTAAACCTGTACATGCTTTATAAACACGGTTTCTATTTTGAAAAACTTTTTTACTTTGGATGGTGTTTTGAGATATAATTCATATTCCTTGTAGAAATATTTTATTGTTTCTTAGAAAAACCTATTTGAAGAAAATATGCATCTCGAAGATTGTATAAAGTTATCCAGCATTGATCTCGATTTAGCACATTGAAGTGAATGCAAAAAAAAAAACAATTTTTAATTTTTTTTATTTAGCATAATAACAACAATAATAATAAATTTGAAGTTAAATTTCTTATAAGGGAAATAATTTGAATTTGATACATGTACTTATATATGTTTATGGTTGTGGATTTTTTGTATAGATGTGTAAATTTTTGAACCATTCATGTTTTATTTTAACAAAAAATAGATATATAAAACAAAAAGGAGAATCAAGCCATTCTCCAATGGCTCAAAAAAGAATATTTGTAGAACTTTTCTACAAATACTGTGGCATACACAAAATACAACAGAACAACACTCTGAAATCCCAATCACTCCAAATAGAGGAAGGAGGGTCAATCCATCCAAATCCACTCACATAGCCAACCCCAAAAAGTGTGGACTCGACTATAATAGGCCTCTAGCTCCAAGCACAGCAAGAACTAGCTAATAAAAGGTTGTTGTTGCAGCAATTCGGCTCGAGCCCAATTCTCTAGCTCCGAAAGTGTAGTAGCCCCATCAATCCTAGTGGAAAGGAATCCGTAAGAGAGAAGCAAACCAAAACCTATTATCCAACACCTGCACAATAAGCACACCATATGAGATAAAAAGGGGAAGATTTAAAAAGGCAAAAAGAGACAACAGGAGCCCACATACCTACCAACTACTAATTCAACCAATCCCAGCATAGGGAGGAAGAGAATTGGTCGAAACATCAAAAGTACGAGCTAGACCCCTCGAGCGGGAGCCAATAGCTCCCCTGAAAGGCCTACCACGAAATGCTAGAAAAACCTCGTTCCTAACCTTTCGGATAATGGTAAGAGGATCCATAGGAGCCTCATCAAAGATTGCCTTATTCAGAGAGTGTTGGGTCTAGATTAGACCTAGAGGGGTTGAATAAGTTTTATTGGAGTTCTATGAAATATTAAGATTATCATAGCACATGTTTCAACAGGGAAAATGAATGCAGAAAGTAAATGTCACTGATTTTACCCAGCTTCGGCTGACCCTACCTATTGTTGCATTCCCCATGATTTCTACTAGGTATTCAAATAGATCTCGCTTGCAAAACCCTGTAATCTCGCAAACCCTGCTCCTTCTATAATCCTACGCTCAAAACCATGGACTGATCTTTATCCCCAAGATCATATTTTCCCCGAATTACAAACCCGTAACTCATAAATCCTAGCTATAAACCTTATAACTAGTAAACCTTAGTTTTACAAACAAATAAGAAAACTGATTGAATTGGATACAGAAAGAAATAAAAAAACAAGATAAAATAACCAAAAAACCTCTTAAATAAACTAACACAGTCGACCTCCCTAATTTATTCCTTTTGGAATGTTTTTCCTTCAAAACAATGTCGGCCGATCCAAGAAAATAGGGTTTTGGTGAAAAATCCCAAATCGTAACTTCAAAATCGATTCCTCTTGATTTACTCTCTGATGCTCCGATTCTCTTGATGCTCTTGGTCATAGATTTGGGCTCACAATAAAAAATGTGAGTACTATGACTTGATTTGATTTTTGCTCGAATTGTTGTTTTGGTTTTCGATCAGTCGATGATGAATTGGTGTAGTTTATATAGGTCTATAAAACCCTAAACTCTCTCTGATTTCAGAAAACGACTTGGTTTGATTGTTGCATGATTTATTTGCCTTGCCATGAATCATCGATTGCATTCTGGAAATGATTTGAATTGTTTTCTTGCCTTGAATCCCTTGTTTATTTTCTGGAAACTAAACAAACTGTTTCTGCCAAGTTTAAATCATTAATTTCAGGAAACAATCAAATTATTTCTTTCCTAAAATTGTTGCTTGATATTCTGGAATGCATGAAAAAATCATTCCTAAAATGTGTGATTTGATTTGCAAAACTTCAGTTGCCAAAAAATATTTGAATGGTAAAATTGGTTGATGAAAAGTCATGAATACACTTGCTGATTTCTGGAAATCTTTGAATGAATTTTTGGCTAAAATTGTTTCTATGGCTTTTAACACATGCTTATGTATTACTGGAAACAATCAATTTTGATTTTTTCTGCACACCCTGATTTGCGAAATGAATTGCTTGCCAATTTTAACTTATGCAAATCTGGAAATATTTCTTCTGCAAATTTGAACCACTTGCCAATTTTACCACATGCTTTCATGCGAAATCTGGGAATATTTGAAATTGCTTGCTGATAATAAAAATCATTTACTTGCTTCCCATTCACATATTATTTTATTGGCACTTGAAAATTATTTTCTGGCTTGTCATTTCAATGACTGTTTACCTAAGAGCATGCAATACTTCAGTTGTGTACATTGCAGTTCTTTGTGACCATTTCATGTTGTATTCAACGCCTTGTCAGTGCCATGCACATATGGTTATACTTTGGCCTTTGTGGTTTGTTGCGTGTGACTATTTGTGTTTTTGCTCGAGTTCCATGATCATGTACATGTATTTACTACTGTGCTGAAATTTTTTTTGTTGCACAATTTTTTTGACGCTTCACTTTGAAACTGGGCACATGAGAGTCCGTTTTGCCAAGTATTTGCTTGCTTGCACTTTTACTGCTATGAACAACATTGAAGTCAATACTCTGCATCTATTAAAAAAAACTTTACTCCTTTTCACTTGTTTTCATCATATCTGATACTGTCCTGGATGAACGATGTTGCCACAAAACACTTGTGCTTGTTTCTATTACGTATCTGTATGTAAAGACCAAGTTTGTCCCTTGTTTTATCTGTTTGGGCCCATGTATTTGTGTATACATATTTGAACCTAAAATATGCTCTTGAACTCTCCATGCTGCTTTCACTTCTTTACGTTTGTAAATACATACATCATTTGTGTGTTTGCACTGTTCCATTTGCACCAGCATTGACTATTCTGCCTTTCACCATACATGCACCATATTCTTGTTTTTGACTTGAACACCTGGGCTTGTTCATGTAATATTCACTGCGTTTTATACTTTCATGCATATCCATATATATATATATATAAACAAGTATGTGTGTATATATATGTATATATCTGTGTGTGTATGTGTGAGCTCTATGTATACGCAGTATAAGATTTCATGTGACTTGTGTACTTGTGATTGTACGGCCTTGTATTCTTACCACTTTTCTTGGGCCTGAAATGTTGGCTGGTGACTTGCATGTTGAATTCCACTTGAACTCGACCTTTGACTTGGTTTTTACGCGCTGGATTTAGCTTCAGATTTGCTTTGTGCATTTTCCTTTTGAACTCTCTGAGTTTTACTGTCAACATAAGACTTGATTTTTGGCATTGTTGTATCATATATGACAGCTCTATGTATATAATACATTGTATGAATATATTTGTGTGATCTTCATGTATATACTGCCGTACTGAATATGTCATGCACACATGTATTGCTTCATCCCATTTTTTCCATGTTGACAGTGTATATTTGTTGCATTTGCATGTTTATGGATACTTGCAGCATGTCTGTGTTGTCAAGCTTCACCTAAGTAATCAAACTTGATATATTTGTCCCCTGTTGTTTCAATGATTGAACATATTGCCCCTAAAAAAACATATGTATATACATACGCATGTATGTGCAGAATATATATATGTATATATGTGTGTGTGTGATTGCACCGGGGGGGAGGGGGTGTGAGAACTAGAGACACTGTCTACCTTGTGGTATTTACAGTGAATCACTGTGAATATCACAAGCTGTCTAGCACAAATTGTTGAATATGCATATCAGACCAAGTCATGAAATATGATGAGAAACACATCAAAATTCTGGGGTAAGTAAATTTTAAAATAATTTATATCTGTTAGAATTTAAAATTATTTTGTTCCAGTTTATTGTGTGTGTTTATTTGACATGTATGCAAGTGATTGGACTGACGGTGAAGCAAGCTGAAGACAGAATGAAGAAATGAGTGACAGAATGTATAGAGTTGGTGACTGTATATGAGTGGCTGAGTGTTGTAGTGAGGAGCTGATGTAACAAAAGAAACTTATTGTGAAATTGAAATGTAATATACCAATGGAAGGTACAATGGTGGAGTTAGAAAATATGTACTATTGAAATGTTGAAATAAAATATTATATTCAAATAAAATACTGATTGAGTTTTCAAATTCTTGTGTAGTAATACTCTATTTAAATATAGATATTTAATTTTGTCCGTGATGTTGTAGAATAGTACAATTACAAACACATTTATAATATTTTATATGTATGTTTGTTATCATCAAACAAAAATCACAGAGTTGTTATATACAACAATCTCCCTGTTGATGATGACAAACATATAATAAGATTTTGAATAAAATAAATGTGTTTGACAGTGAAGTGTAGAACTCCCTCTATATGTATGCTCCTTATACAAAAGAACTCCCCCTAAATATGTGCATAGGTGAAAATAAAACAATAATTAAAACTTCAATATTAAAATATTCAAGGAATATTCACTCATCGATCAAAATCTTAACCTACGCTCCCCCTTTTATCATCATCAAAAGAATACAGAAATTAAAATAGTGATGAAAAAATTGACTAGAAATATAAAATTAGCTCAAGAGAGAGAATGTTCACCATAAATCTCATTCAATCAAAAAAAACCATAATATTCTAAGAACTAGAAGCAAATTTCACATTCTAGAATGATGGATTTACGATGAGTTTTTTAAAAATGGAGAGAGTTTTGAAACAAATGGATTCCAATTATTTTCAAATAATTTTTTAAAAATTAAGCACAAAATAGTGATGGACTTGGACTACGATTATAAATTCAAATTAAGTGACAAATTGAATAATCACAAATCCCAATGACTATTAATCAGTAAATCGTAATATATCATAAAATATTAACACACTTCACAAATTTAAAAAGGGATTGATAGGTTGGTTTTTACGCACCAAGGAAGATTTCATATATATATATACATATAATTTTTAATTTATTTTCATTTCTTTTAATTTCTTTTCTTTTTAAGAGCACATTAAGCATGTATAACCAGATTTCGGATTTTTAAATGGGGTCAGTCGCAAGTTAAATTATAAGTAATCTCATAACCATGCATGACCAGATTTTGGATTTTTAAATGAGGTCAGAGAAACACTTTTTATACAAATTATCCTCGATATATAAAACAAAAAATGGATGATAGAAATATGATAGGTACAGATATGGTTGTGAGTAAAATTTCTAAATTAATCATATTATGAAATATGCTTAACTGTACCAAGACTTTTGGAAAAATTACAATCGTCTCTTTTTCTGAAAAATTATGCATTGACATTTCCTTCACAAAATTTTGAAATCGTAAATTTAAGTTGATTTTTAAAAGAATAAACTCTCAGCATTAACATAAAATCATGATGGATGATAGTAAAAGAAGATGTTCGTTAAATAAGCACCAATTCAAAGATATTATAACAACTTTTCAATCATCATGAAAATTTAAATAATATTTCCTCTTGTTGTGAAGTATACTATAGTCACAACTCGTCGCAATTTCAAAAATCGGATAATAATTTGGATGAATTCTAAATACGGTTAAATTTGGTTATTGATTTCAATTTCTAAATAAATAATCAATAAATGATTTTAAAATTTAAAATATCAATCACAAGAGGGATTCGGAATGATCTATACAGGATGAAAAAAATTGAATCAAATTATAACATTAATTATTAACTTGTCACTCTCATCTCATTCTAGGGCATTTCTAACCCCATCTCTAATGAGTCACTCATTCTAGAATGCTACTGATTCTATCTCTTATAAGGATTCTTCTATAGGCTATTACTAATCCAATCTCTGATGAGTCTTTTATTCTGTTCAAACGAGTTGCACCCCAAAGATTTGAGTTAACCAAAGCACTGAAACCAGCTGTAACATTACGGATTTCGCCCGGACCTAATCGATCGCTAAACCAACCAAGACCGTTCGAATCCCGCATACGCTAACTCTGGGCATACAACACATCGATTTCGACTTGTACAAACTTAACGATTTCAAAGATGTTAAAAATAGAAAAATTTCAAGAACATTAAAGCTAATATTTTGAAGTTGATTTTTGATAACTTGTGATTTTAATATTCAATTTGATTTATAAAAATAACCACGGTGTGAAATAAGTGATTGGTTGTTAAAGAGACCGGAGTCAGTATTAACATACTCTCTGTCAATACCGATACCACTTTAACAACTGTGTACGCGGTGGAGAATCAAGAACGAAGTAGGATGGATTTGACGAACGATGCTGGAATGAAGTAAGAGAACGATGATGGATAGCCTTGACTTTCGAGTCATAATTAAAATGACTAAAACAGGAGTTATACCGTGATTAATGGGGTCGCACCCTTTATCGAACACGCTTTTTCAAACCATATCTATTACTTAGTGATTTGATTGGTGGATCCACCCTTGATTATGGGAGTGTGTTCGAGGTGGGCGGTAGTAGCTGCTATGCGTCACCACCGATCCGGGAGTGCAATTGGTAGATCCTACCCTGGGTATTTCCTCGAGTGCCTTGTCATATTACCTTGATCGCGCCTATTACGAATTTGTTTTGCGTTGTACCTATGGAGTGCTCCCTGATAGCCCACCGGTTTTGGTGGAGTTTACAGTACTGTATAGAATACAACGTTTATAAACGGTGTAAGGGTAACAATGGTAATCCCGCTTACGATATTTTCAATATTATATTTCCCGTAGACATTATTATAATAGCGTAGTGTATTATATGATATAGTTTATCGGATCCTTAGAGGATGGAAATCCCAAACATCTTCTAAGTTATCTGTGCATTTCAGTTGAATGTTTCAATTAAGTTAAATTTCTATTATGAGAATGTTAGTCCTGATCCGAGTGTTTTGTCTTTGCAATTTGCTCGGGTCAGCCTGAGTAGCACAGCATTGGAGCCTTGTTTTGGAGCTAGAGACCCTTTCGGAGTTGTAGCTGTTATCTGTCTTTTCCTTCAGTTATTTTGATCCTAGTTGACTTGGCATTGGTATGTACTGATATATCATTTATTCTTCTGAGACTTGATGTATTTGCTATGCCTATGTCACTTATGTACTTCTTTGAGACTATTTTATGTAGTAGCTTCATGAACTACTATGGTTTTATTTTCCGCTGCGAGTTATTCTGTGTCTGTGATCTGTTTGTGATTCTGTGATTGGTTTTATTTTACCATGAATTATATTAACAATCTATTGTTTTGGATGATTCAAGTCTGACATGTGAGGTTTATTGTCGATTTGAATGGTTCAAAATAGTGGGTCGTTACACAACACATCAAAACAAATAACAGAAGACTTTTATAAACATCATAATAATGTTACATTAGAGTACAGAACATCACAGTTCAAATAAATATATAGCAGAAAATTAATTTACAATAAATGTAATATAATGCGGCGGAAATAAATAAAATAACACAGCGAAAGAATATCAGTACTCTGGACTCAGCTTTTCGCTTCGATCCAGAATCCTTCTAAACGAAATAATCTACAAAAATAAATTACTGACTACCCGTGTGGAAAATATGGGCACCCAGAGTTTAGGTAGAAACAATAAACTCCGAGTCAGTCATGGGACTGGTGTGAGAACTCAAAAAAAGTTATTAATAACATAAATAAAATACGGAATATCTTGGGACCACGCCTTATGTCACGGAATGGGTTTCCTCCCAAGAATACCATAAACAAACTATGTCAATCATAGACGTATGGATCTACTATGCATCAGTCAACATGCAATATCCCAATCTAGCCATTTAGGCTTAACCCCAAATTTAGGTTTTTTTCGAAATCCAATTCACTTTACATAAATTATTCCTTTGGACTTTATTCTTGAATTCTTATTTGAGATCATTTGAAATACATGTCTAACATTTATATCAAAGTAGAATTCACTTCGGGATTTCAAACCGAAATCTTTAGAAATATGAATTCCAAAACATAACAAGGCATACAAACAAGTATGCAACCGAATATCGTGCTCCCCGTCGACAAGCCAAAGGGCACGCACCTAACCAACTCGATATAAATGTGCACCTCTCACAATGGAGCAGGCTACACTGACGATGCACCTCCCACGCATGGAAGCATAACCGCCCAAAGCCATTTATGGCTATAACACCCACACTTTTAGTCCCTGGGTTACCCCAATCTTTAGCCACATACTAAATCATTTCATATCCCGAAGTAGGGAAAATCATTTCACAACATAATAATCACAAGTACTTTCTAAAATATAGTACTTTACATTAGCAGTTCACACACATGATCAGTCGCTATTAATCACGTAACCTTTGAGCTCGTACGTCTCAAAGAAGGGTGTTAAGCAAGAGAATAAATTCTCCCCCACCAAACAGATACATCATCAATAGCGACTAATCGAATATGCAATGAACTACAATGTCAAACACATAATACATTTCAAATAATTTCGACAATATCGGGTTTAGGCCTCAAAATCCTTTCTATTTTATAAAACATTTTTATAAAACATTCCCTGTCCAAAATCGGGAATACATTTATTTTCACTTAAGAAAAATATCATTTCAAAATCATTCATTAAATTTGAAATGAACACAACAACATCGCTACACATCTCATAGTCACATCGTGAAGTGTTTCACAAGATATTAGCATACCAGTATTTCTACCCAAACCAATGCTAAATGTAAAAGCATATCTTGCTCATAAATTGGTCGAGCACAATCCAAACAATCAATCAATCAATCACAATCATGAATATCAACAACCAAGTAAATTTGGTTTAATCACATTACGTGTTTTGGTAAATTCAATCACCATTTATTCATTCACAATCTAATTAAAGATTTATTCAAACACCAATTGGTATTAATCCTAAACATCATTTCTTATTGATTGTTCAACTTTCTGGAAATTAATCCTGCTTTTACTCGGGTTAAAGAACTAATGCCATTTAAATACAGTCCATGACAAACCCAAAATCCAATTCAATATTAAATACAAGGCTCCGAATAGAAATTATATCGGCTTATATTAAATATCAAATTCTGAAATAAACAAATATCGTATTGGGAATAACGATATATATCTTCCAAATTCCTCCAAAATATCCGTATAATCACAGAATCCAATATCGAATTATTTCGAAGATAATTTCGATTCAAATCCATTCCAATTCATATATTGGAAATTCTGGTTATTTTTAAAACCATTTCAAATCCAATTTATTTATTTAAAAATATTGGATTATAATTTTAGTTCATAACTAGTTCATTTTGATAAAAATATATTTTTATCCTTACAAATATGGAATTTTTCTTCCAAATTCTTTCCAAATCATTTATTATGATTTTACACAAATTATTAATATTTTAAATAATTTTATCAAGGCCCGTACAGTCGATTTCCATAAATGGTCATCGAACTGCACTTACAGCGACCTTTTCCAAATTCGATTTGGACATAATTCCAAATCCACCTGTTAGATTTCAAATTTCTTATATTCGTTGTAAAGCTCTTTTAGATACGAAACCAACGGTTCTGGTTTTAGGAGAATCTGACGGCCGGATCTCCCGTAATGTCCATTCGAAGTCAATGGTCGAAATTCACGAACTGCTGCGGCGCGAGGGTTCTATTCAGGCCATTAAATGTATATAATACATATATTATATATTTCATTGATTTCCATTTAAAACGTATTTTATAAGTCGTTTTAAATTCGTTTCAAAAACGATTTCAACTTTTGTTTCAATTTTTAATCAAAATCGAATATTCCATTACATGAAAATTCTATACATCTCATATTTATGTTAAAAATAACATTTTTAACAAACCAATATTTATTTCATTATCACTTCATATATATATATATATATTTCGCATTTCATATATATATTGTTTCCATTTCATATATATATTATTTCCATTTCATATATTTATTTATTTATATATATATAATTTATTTCATATATATATTTAATTTTATTCCATATATATATTATTCACATTTCATATATGTATATTCACATTTCATATATGTATATTTTCTTTTCAAATATATATTATTTCCATTTTATATATATTTTGTTTTCATTTCAAATATATATTATTCACGTTCCATCTATATATATTTTTGATTTCAAATATATATTTTTCACACATCATATATATATATATATTTATTTTTCCATTCCAAATATATATTTATTTTCATTCCATATATATATATTTCATTCCAAGTATATATTTTTCATTTCAAATATATATTTTTCATTTCAAATATATACATTTTTTCCACTTTTCATATATACATTATTTTCATTTCATATATATATTATTCGTACATCACCATCACAACACTATCAAATAAATCGTCCATGGTCTGTGGACGAGGGGAGTGAGCAAACAGACAATCGACACAAATTCAGTTATAAAAATAAATAACTGTACAAAAAGAATTTATTGAGAGAGTTCTCACATTAACTGATTTCTGAAATCGTTTTGAATAACGATTGTTTTCAATTAAATTAAACAACGTGTTTAATTTAATCAAATTCCATAGTTGCTCCAAATCTGTTCCAGTCCATCTCATGTTGTAGTTCTTGCGAAATCGGTTCCATTGCAATTGAAATCGTCAAATTCTGACGATATATGAAAGAGTTATCAGATTTTATACAATCAATACAAATTAAATTACATAATTAATTATTAATTAATTCCTTAATTAAGGGATTTACCCCTTAATCCTCTAATTAACGGGTCTACTCCTTCGTTATTCATCTTGACAATGTCGAACCGTCGAACCCATATCTCGCAAGAAGAACTCCTCCATGCGCGCCTTCCAAAGCTTTTAGAACCCAATCCAACACCACCTTGCTGAAGCCCATCCCGCCACCTTCCACCACTAGGCACCCCGTAGGATTCGAATTACCTCAGCCCCCTAAAAACTCCGGTGAACGAGACAACTTCACGCCCAAAATTCGAAGAGAATACCCGATCATAACCGATCATATTCGTTCACATATTAGATCTCACATAGTATTTAATAATTTTCTTTGGAATGTTTGAATTTGGTTGAGCAGATCATGCAAAAAAATGAAGAGAAGTATCGAACGATTTCAATCGTTCTCTGGAGGGTGGCGGCGCAAATTATAATGGGAGAGAGGCTAGGGTTTTCCAACGTTATATGTATAGTATAATATATTTTATTATTATTTCAATTGGAAAATAACTCGTTTAATCTCTGAGCTCCAACTCAGACCCAACGACTGTAGCCCCTAGCCAAATACCCCCATTTTGAACACAATAAGATATGTTTCATAACCCAATTTGGTTGTTACGATCAGTTTCCGCTAAATTTAAAATATAAATCATTATATTTTAAATTCAAATGCACATTTTAATTTACCGGGGCCACATGCGGACTCCAAAAATTCCAGAAAAATAAATATGGCTTTATTTTCACGATACAGTCCTAACAAAACTAATTTCGTTGAATTTGGAGACCGTTTGAAAAACGGTCATTTTCCAGTCGATTAAATTCAAACTGAAATTACCAAACACGTTTAAATCCACCACGCTCAAATATTGATTCCAAAAATTATGAAAATTGGAATCAAGCAATAATTTGACATTTCAGATCCAACAAAAACGGTCTCGTCGAAAACGGAAGTCGTTTGCAAAATCTCCATTTTTAAGGGCTATATTTCTATAGCGACTATTCTGAATTTTCAGCTGGACATAAATTTTTATTCCCGCTATGAAATTTGGATTTTTCACATTCGTTAGAAAGATATTTTCAAACAGATTCAAATATTTATGGTTTTACTAAAATCCGGTTCATTTTGAATCATGTACATTCAATTGAAATTTGAAATCGAATTTTCAAACTACCGCGCCATTTCCAGTTCCTTTTATAATTAAAATAAATATTTATATTCTAATTTCGATTCAAATAATTTATACATTCTAATTCTATTCAGAATAAATTTCTCTTCATAATTATTTAAAATAATTCATTTTAAACATCCAAAATTCATTAAAATGTCAAAATAAATTTTTTAAATTGGTTCTGATTTTCCGGGTTGTTACACAAATGAATGTGATAGCACTTCTAGAATTGATACCACTTGGAGTTCCTAGTAATCCATAGTAGTCACTGAAATCAAAGCACAGAATTTTCAATTTAAATCACCAAGCCCAAGCAGACAAATCTAGCAATTCAGTTTTATTCATCAGTGCAACAGAATAATCAATTTTAAAAAACAGAACTGACAAGAGAATTTTTAACACGATTATTTCTAATAAGCATAAGAGACAGATCATGATCCAATGATTAAAGCAGTTAATTTGAAATCATTTGAAGAGATGTGTAAATTTCAAGATTCAATGAATCTATTACACAAGATTATAATTTCAAATCTAAGAAGTTGTGAGGTTCAAGATATCTACAATTATAAATGATTTCAATGAATCAAATATCCAAGCAAAAGAATATGATTTCAAAATGAATTTCAAGATGCAATACAATCATTCAAGCCAAATGTTTTTCAATTCAGAAATATCCAAGCCAATCCAAAAATCAATGAAATTATCCTAACTGAAAAATAGTAGTATGCAGTAATGAGTATAATTTTTTATGTCTTTCCAAAAAGAATTAGAATAAAATCAAGACAACAAAGGTATGTGAAATTTCATTAATTTTTCAGACCTTCAAAAATTAAAAATTCAAATTAACAGTGTTCAAGATATGATAAGAATACTTCAGCACTGTTAGGAATTCAAAAATAAATAAATTTTAGAACAGTTACAGAAATTTTCAAATTTGAATTCAAGATCCTGAAATCACAAAAACATCAGAGTTTTATACAAATGAAGCAAATATCTAGAAGATCAAGAATTCCGCAATTTGTAGTTTAAGAAGCTCAAGAAGTAAAAAAATGGCAGTGACAAAGCATATAAGCATAATCAAGAAAAAAATAGAAGGTGTAGAAGGAGGAATAAAAAAAGAAAATAAACAGAGAATATAAACAAAAAAACGTGAGTCTAGAGATTATGCCCGATTTTCGGTGGACTATGTTGATTCTCTAACACAACAATCTTGGCTAAGGAACACTGAATGATTCAAAATATGGAACAACTTGAATTCAGTCTCTCTTTTGCAAAGTGGTTCCTCAGCCTTCTCCGGTACCGTAAGAATTTATGGGATTGAGTGGTCTGACAAAATTTGTAAAACTACTTATAACTGTATTCACATGTTTTAGTACCCAATCATGTTTGTGTAACAATCCATTCGAATTTACCTTTGTACCTCTCGGGGTCAAATCTGTTTGAACTTTCTTGATTCAATTTATTTCCTTTTTGGAACCAAAATGTTTAAATGGATTGTTACAAAACAAGTTTTCATTTTGTTTATGATTTAAAAATCCTTTGAAATTTTCAGAGTCCAGATTTTCAAGATGATTCTTTTCAAAGCAATTTAAAGGAGTTTTAAAACCATTTGGATTAAATTTTTCAATGCCATCAATTTTTAAAAAATCGAGACCATTTTTATTTCCAGAAGAGAACTGATTTTTTAACAACATGTTCAAAGATTTTTCTCCGGTTGAACAACTTTTAAAACTTAACTCAAGACCGTTGATTTTGGAGTTCAAAATATTATTTTTGTTTATCAACTTAGAGCAAGGTCGATCTCAATTTCTCTTTTCTTAGAATCACTTTACTTTAAGATTGAATTTTTAGTTTCAAGCAGTTTGTTTTTAGCTTTATATTCAGAGATCTCAGATTCAAAATTGTAACATCCCGAGATTTTGCGACAATTTAAAAAATGAAATTTATTTTGGTTTTGAACAATATTAGTTTAAGTACAAAATCAAATGTTTTATTTTGTAAGTTGATACGATATGAATTTAATTCAACTTATTAAGCAATGAATTTCAACAGTTATAGATGGTAATAACTTGTGTTTGACAATTTATGTATGTTGAAATTGATATTGATATTTGATTAGTGATATATAGACTGAATTATCTAATTTTGAAATTCCATATTTTGAAAATTTTAGCTTATTGAATTTGGGAATAATGGAGACCATTTGATTTTATAATGAATTTCAACAGGTTAGAATAGTCACAGCCTGCATTGATTGCAAATAAAATTGTCATTTTGTTTATATGGATAGATATTGAAACTTAAAAATTTAACGTTTGAATATTTGCATGAAATTGAGTTATTTAAATTATAATTGAAGTTCAGTAGAGTTTGGTAAACAATCAATATCAAAATTCAAAGTAAACGAAAATTTGTTTACATAGTAATTTAAAAATGTTGTTTGGGTTTAAATTAAAGTTTATAAACTTTTGAATTTAATTTTGTGACGATCCCAAAACCCCGAGGCACGGTGTTAAGGATAATCATTGGAATATAACACATTAATCATCATTAGCAGATCACAGATAATAGCATAAACAGAAAATAGAATAATTTACACACATATGACAGCGGAATCATATAGATATCATCACATCAGAGAAGCACAGTACATGATACAACTTAGTGCATAATGATACATAGTCAGTCACCATCGCCTGATGCGGAATCATACATAAAGAGTACACAAAATAAATATCAGTCTACATCGCCAATGGTGGAATCATAATATAGATACAATAATGGCGGAGAAAATCCAAGTCAGCACGGTGTAGTCAAGCCTCGCCATGAGCCAAAAGGTGCGTCAGAAACCTGTAACTAGGCTGCCCGTGTGAAAATGAGGGCACCCGAGTTTGCAAGGTGAAACAAACTATGAGTCAGTCATGGGACCGGTATGAGAAATCTATATAACTTATTAACAACAATAATAAGGCAAATCAAAGGACCACGCCACTTTCGCGGAACGGGTTTACTCCAATGTGTGCTAGTGCATGAAATAAAGTAAATGATTAAATCATCGCAATGCTTTTTATAAAATGAAGCCATTATAAGACTCAGGTCCCATCACACAATGCAACGCAAGCCGGAGGATAGAGTTTTACCTTATAATGGCCAAAAATGCTTCATACGAATAAAACAAAAGTGTTTGATATTATTACTAGTGCATATATGTTTCAAAAGCAAATTCAATCATAAATATCAATCCTAGGCGGCATAGCTACCATCTACTATGTCGCCATACTAGTAATACAATCACGTCCGCATATTTCGTATTGGAAATTGGGTTCCTTCATGAGTCGAGGCAAGGGGCAAGCTCCTCTCCGATTCGAGACACTCTAGCAAATGTCCCAGGACCCCACTATGATCCTTGGATCTTCAGGGTCAGTCCTCTCTTACTTTTGAGGAATAATTATTCCTGAACACACGTTTCCCGGTCCTTACAGACCTATATCGAGGCGCCTCGCATTCCAACAACCACACAGGTGAAAAGTATATATAATGTCAGGGCTGGTAGGTCACTAACACCACCTTAGCTAGAAAGAAACGTCGTGCTCTCCCTGCAGTCACTCTCCCGTTTTTGACTCATACCGAGGTGTGAGGCTCGCGAATTCATGTTATACACAAAGCTACATCACACAGACCATGCTTTGATCATCAACCTCAAGACTTTGCTTTGCAACAGAAGCCTTGATTATATGCCACTTAGGCGTGCCACACAGGAAATCCACTCCATGCGACTGATTTCTATCAATACATAACCTCTGAGCTCGTACGTCTCAGAGAAGGGCGTTAAGCAAGAGAATAAATTATCTGCCGCCAAACAGATATATATTTAACAGAGATCAATCAGCACAGAACAAAATCAATGTCAGACACACACAATCCATTTACAAGTCCGTTCTGGGTCTGAACGAAACCGGAGGCACCAATTCCTCGCATATCCGTACAATCAACAGTATGTTTGGACGGCTACTACTTCAGTTCCTTCATGGTTGCTACTCCAATCACGAGCATCAGTAGCGCCCATCCATCCAATGTGAAGATCGTCGGTCTTCAACCGTCTTCGACTCTTCGACTTCTCAACGTCGATCGATTATTTGAAATGAGATGAACTCGGCCTTTTCAAATAACCCACGTATATTTAGATTTTCAAATCAATTAATCACATGGTAGGACTATTCAACATTCACATTTTAGTTCTTTAGTTATAATTCTCATGTTAAATACATTCAAATATCACATATCAAGCAAACACCACAAAATTGGTTTATTTCCACTCTGTATGGTCTATAGTATTTTATAACGATATATCTCCATTTTTATTTAATTTAAAACGGCCATATTTAATTAAACGACGTTTCAGGTCGTGCCGATGCACTGGCGCTGTTTTTCACTAATTTTGTTTTACACATATATGAAAATCTAACCGTTGGATCTTCACAAATTTTATATCATTAGGAAGGTCATTTCAAAACGAATCCAACGGTTTCAGTTTTGGGAAAATCCGACGGTCGGATTTTGCACACTAGTCATTTGAAGTTACGATTTCAATTTATGAACTACAGCGTCGTTATTCGATTTAATTTAATTATATATATATATAATCGTTTCTGGCGCTGTTTTTCTTCAGATTTGAATTATACATTCCAGACAATCCAACCGTCGGATCTTCACAAAGTTGGTGCCGTTGGAAAGACATTTCCAAGGCGAACCCAACGGTTGCGGTTTCGGGAAAATCCAATGGTCGGATTTCCCGCACTAGTCGTTTGAAATCACGGTTTCAAAATACGAACTGCACGGCCACGTTTCGTTTTAATTTTATTTATATTTATATAAATATAGTCCATTCAAAAATTCCTATATCGTTTTCACTTCAATTATTTCACTAACTCCTTTAAATTTTGGAAAATTTCGCCATAACCTCCTTTGTACGGGAGGGGCTGGGAAAATTCCTAAATAGGCACACGGGCGTCTCATGTCAAAAAGAAAAAGAAAAAGCCAAGCGGCTAGCCAACAGGCTCATAAAATCATCACCCAAACAAAGCAGTAAATGTGTACCTATTTGTCGGGCACAAAATTTTATTCCTCTTCTCTAGCCCCTTTGTTATAACCTGTTCAATAAATATGCATGTACATATATATAATTTTTATCACTTATCATTTTCCATTCAACTTCATATTCAATTTACTTTGGTTTAAAAACACCATTCATTCTAATGTTGCATGCATAGGCTAAAATCTTATCATTAGCTAATTAATGTATATTTCAACTCATGCACATTTATTTGAACAAGTGGCTATTTTTAACACTTCACATTTCAAAGACGATAATTTTGGCGAACTAAAATAGATTTCAACACATGACTATTTTATTTAGTTCCTATGCATGTTAAAAATAATATTTCTTCACAAATATTTATTTCAACGTCCGCATATCTTTAGCATATCACATATATGATAAAAATGATATTTTTATCATTTAAAATATTTATTCGACAATTGAATGTTTTCAACACTTCATAGTTTCAATAAAAATGTAATTCTTATTGTTCGATCTTTTTATTCAACACATGAACTTTTCCACTACACACACTTCTCAACACATGAGCATTTCCACACATGGATATTTTATTTATGTTGTTAATATAAGAAAGAGGGAATTTTTATTGTTGAAACTATTTATAGATAAGGCGAATTTTTCATACTTCATTTATATTATAAAAATGTGATTTTTATTGTTTAGATACTTCATTCATTCACAAATGAATTTAATTTTCACACATCACTTTTCAACACATGAACATTTCCACACATGAACATTTCCACACATGAACATTTCCACACATGGATATAGTTTCAGCATATGGCTATAATTTCAACGCATGAAGATAATTTCAACATATGAAAATAATTCTAACACATAAAGATTATTCAAAATTTCAGCAGCATAACGGCAGGGTAGTTAAAACCGGCACCGTCCCTAGTACGACTCCTCGCTCTACCTTAAAACCTCGCGGTTTTTGACAATGGGGATTCATGCATCTAATTCGCACACAGGCGGCATGTTTATTTTTATTTCCACAAATATTTCCAATTCATTTCAATCACCAATGGGTATTTTTCAACCACAACCAAACAATATCAACCATAAACAATTATTCAACCATTCGTATTTTTCATCCAATATTTCACACCAATTCACAACAATAAATATTGACCATGGTTTGTGGACGAGGGGAGTATATATATATATATATATATATATATATATATATTATTGCTATATTTCACTTGCATTTCAACACATATGTCAATTATGCTTTGCATGTATAATTCATACTTCGCTTATATAGCTTACACTACGCATGTACATGAGGTATACAACACGTATGTAATTTATATTTCGCTTATATAATTTATACACGATATTTTCCATTCAAATTCAATTAATTTAGATTTCTCACATTGGTTTGCGGAGTGCTAAAAATCGTAGATGACTCAGAAAAATCCGCGGCTTCTTCTATGTGGTAGAGAGCTTCCTTGCGGTCCCGATGTTTCCTGTTTCATCGAATTTCGTCAACACACCAAAAAGATATGATTTTTCAAAGTGCAGACATCAAAAAGGACTCACCTTTCTATTTGGTTCGAAACTAGGTTTGAGGTTTTCGCGAAACTCGCTGACCTAGACGACGATCAGGGAGTTGGACGTGGAAGAGCTTCGAGCAGGCTTCCTGTTGGTGGTGGTTTGGTCGTGGATGGTGGCAGATCGGAGCGGCGGCGGCGCTGGAAAGAGGCCGACTTTGGGCGCTCGATTCAGGCGGAGGAGGCGTCGAGGGAGGGGGTGCTGGGGTCGGATTTGAAGAGGAGGCGGAGACGAGGCGAACGGTGGTGGTGGCGTTGGCTGGAAGTGCCTGTAGCGGCGGCGGCGGAGGAGAGAAGGGAAGAACGGGTTTTCGCCGTTGAAGTGGAGGGTTACGGGTTTTTTCATTTTTTTAAATAATGAATGGAATTTTCTGATTCGCCGGAATATATATATTTCAGAAAATTAGGGTTTTCACCTACGAACTCCTTTTCAAGTCCAACGACTGTCGTCCCTAGCTAAATACCCCCATCCCGGACACAATGGGATATGTTTCGTTGGCCAATTCGACTGTTACAGTCAGTTATTTTTCAAATTAAAGTATAAAACATTTAATTTTTAACTTTGGACGTACATTTCAATTTGCCAGGGCCACAAACTGATTCGAAAAATTCCAAAAAAATAAATCTAGCTATGTTTTGACGCTACGGTCCCAACGAAACTAGTTTCGTCGAATTCTGAGATCGTTTGAAAAATGGCCATTTTCTGGTCGATCCAATTTAACAGAAATTGACCAAACGCATTTTCTTTTGCCACGCTCACATACTAGCTTCAAAAATTATGAAATTTGAAACCTTGCAATAATTTGACATTCCGGACCCAACAAAAGTGGTTTCGTCGGATTCCGAAGTCGTATGCAAAATATCAATTTTCCAGGGCTATATATTATATATAGCGACCATTCTGAAAATTCATTCGGCTATAACTTTTGATTCCTGTTATGAAACTTCGATTTTTCAGATTCGCTAGAAAGGTATTGATAAAAAGATTTAAATATTTTTGGTTTCGCTAAAATCCGTTATATTTTCCACCCTGCACAGTCAGTCAAAGTTTGGATTCAAATTTTCAAACTGACTCACTATTTCTAATTCACTATTTTATTGAAATATTCTATTTCAATTGTTCAAAATCCTTTGAAATCACCAATTTAAAATTTTTAAATTGGCCCGTATTTTCCGGGTTATTACAATCTCCCCCACTTAAAAATTTTCGACCTCGAAAAGGAAACAACAGTAAAGTAGGAAACAAAATGTAAATGCAAAGTATTGTAAAGGTACCTTGCACCGGAGTTAGTCAGAGATGTTCACTCTGCATTTGGGGTAAGCTTGTTTAATGCTTTCCTCAGTCTCCCAAGTACAGTCTCTAGGATCACTGCTCCACTGCACTTTAACTAAATGAACCTTTTTGCTTCTGAGTTCTCTAGTTTCTTTGCCCACAATCTTTAATGGCTCTCTTCTAAGTGCTAATTCTGGAGTTATGTCTATATCCTGTTGCGCTGCTTCTTCTGCAACAAGATCCGGATCATTCACATGTCTTCTAAGTTGAGATATGTGAAACACATCATGCAATCCAGGCAACCAATCTGGTAATTGAACCCTATAAGCAAGAGTTCCAATTCGTTCGAGTATAGGAAAGGGACCAATAAATCTCGGTGCCAACTTCCCAGTTTTGCCAAATCTGATTACTCCTCTCATCGGAGAAACTTTCAAATAAACATGATCACCAACAGCAAAAGTCAAATCTCTTCTTCTAGAATCTGCATAACTTTTCTGTCGGCTTTGGGCGGTTCTCAATCGCTTTTTGATGAAGTCGACTTTATCAGATGCTTCTCTAATCATATCGGGTCCTAACACAAGTCTGTTGCCAGGTTCTACCCAATAGGCTGGAGATCTACACGGTCTGCCATATAATGCTTCAAATGGCGACATTCCCAAACTTGCTTGATAGCTATTGTTATATGAGAATTCTGCCAAATGCAAGTGATCTTCCCATGACCCACCAAAATCAATTATACAAGCCCGCAATAAATATTCTAGAATTCTATTCACCCGCTCAGTCTGGCCATCTGTTTGAGGGTGATAAGCGGTGCTCATATTCAGTTTCGTTCCCAATTCTGTCTGGAAAGCCTCCCAGAATTTGCTAGCAAATATCGGGTCTCTATCACTGACTATGCTGATGGGAATTCCATGCAGCTTAACGATTTCTTTGAAATATATCTGTGCTAGACTTTGAGCGGTTCTATTGGATCCGACAGGTATAAAATGGGCAGTCTTCGTGAAGCGATCTACGATTACCCAAATGCTGTCATTACCTTTCCTGGTTCGCGGCAAGCCATCTATGGAATCCATGGAAATCTGTTCCCATTTCCAACCTGGGACTTCTAACGGTTGCAACAATCAGCTAGCTTCTGTTGGTCGCTCTTGACCAATTGACAAGTAGGGCATCTGCTAACATACAAAGAAATATCCCTTTTCATTGCCTTCCACCAGAAAGTGCGTTTGATATCGTTGTACATTTTACTCACCCCAGGATGAATGCAAAATTTGGATTTATGGCATTCATCTAGCACTTCTCTTCGAAGGCCTGGAATATTTGGAATGCAAATCCTATTATTTAACCTGAGAACCCCCTTATCGTCAATATGAAAACTTGTGGTTTCACCTTCCTTGACCCTTTGACTGATTCTTTGAATGAATTCATCGTCTTTTTGAAGGGCTGAAATCTTATCAATCAACCCAGGCGTAATTATAAGATTGGCAACGATTGCGGTTTTTCTACTAAGCGCATCCGCTACTACGTTAGCCTTCCCCAGCGTATACAGGATATCAAGATCATACGCTGCAAGAAATTCTAGTCAACGCTGCTGTCTCAAATTCAGATCTTTCTGGGTGCATAAATACTTCAATGATTGATGATCTGTGTACAGTATAAATTTCTCGCCCAATAAATAATACCTCCAAATTTTCAAAGCAAAAACGATAGCTTGCAACTCAAGATCATGAGTCACATAATTCTTCTCATGCGGTTTCAGTTGGCGGCTTGCATAAGCGACTACTTGGCCTCTTTGCATTAACACTGCACCAAGACCTCTAATAGAAGCATCTGTCCACACCGTTAAATCCTGATTGCCATCAATAATGGTTAACACTAGAGCAGTCGTCAGTTTCGATTTCAATTCCTAGAAAGCTTCTTCATAGTCAGAAGTCCACTTAAATTTCTCATGCTTCTTCGTGAGCTTCGTTAACGGACCGGATATCTTCGAAAAATCCTTAACGAACTTTCGATAATAACTACCCAACCCCATAAAACTTCTAACCTCTGTCGGAGTAGTGGGTTGTTTCCAGTCTTGAATCGTTGTTATTTTGCTCGGATCTACAGAAATCCCATTCTCTGACACGACATGGCCAAGAAACTTCACTTCTTCTTGCCAGAAGACACATTTAGAGAATTTGGCTTTGAAGACGTTCTTTCTTAGAATCTCCAATACTTTTTCTAAGTGTTTTTCATGCTCAGGTTTTGATTTGGAGCAGATTAAAATATCATCGATGAATACGAGGACAAATTTATTCAGAACTCCCCTGAACACTCTATTCATTAGATCGACAAAGTATGTTGGAGCGTTGCACAGGCCAAACGGCATTACTAACCATTCATAAAATATGTTTGGACCTCTGAAAGCTGTCTAAGGAACACACTCTTCTGCTATTCTCAATTGATGAAAACCTGTAGCTAGGTCCATTCGGGAAAATACTTTCGCCCCGTTCAATTGGTCTAGCGGATCGTCGATGCGGGGTAATGGATACTTGTTTTTGAGCGTCTGTTTGTTGAGGTCTCGGTAATCAACGCATAATCGAAGAGTATCGTCTGACTTTGGGACAAACACAACAGCTGCACCCCAATTAGAAAAACTAGGTCTGATTAGACCCTTCCATAACAGTTGATGAGTTTGATCGCCTAATTCTTCGTTTTCCTTCGGAGTCATTCTGCGAATTGGATGTACCACTGGTTTGGCATTGGGAATTAGATCGATTCGAAATTCTATTTCCCTTTGCGGAGGTAAGTTTTCAACTTCTTCAAACACATCCGCATAGTTTCTAACAATCGGAATCTTTTCCAAGGAAGTGGGGATAAGTTCTAATGCCGACCAAAATTCTTCTCTATTCGGATTCAAACCATGACAAGGTACCGTAATATGTCCAAGCTTCATTCGAATTTTAACGATTCTTTCTGCACACTTTACCTCAGCTTCGTATTTCGTTAACCATTCTAACCCAAGGATAATGTCGAATTCGGGAAAATCCATAACGATTAAATTAATGGGAAATTTGTAGGAAGAATAAGAGATTGGCACTCTACAACATGAACTGAGAAGAATAGAACCACCTATCGGATTATATACTTCAACCGATTCTTTAAGCTTCCTCTGTTTTAACTTTAATTTGTGCACTGTGTTACTAGCAATAAAACTACGCGATGCACCTGTTTCAAACAATACAGAAACAGGAATATTTTTAATGTAAGGGTACCTCCTAAAACATCGGGTTTACCTGCTCCATCGGAAGCAGCTGGCGGGCTCGACCCGTCATACACGTGAGCTACTGTGGCCTTCTTCAGCAGAGGACAGTCTTTGACTAGATGATCGGTCTTGCGGCAATTAAAGCAGGAGCGAGGGTTCTGAGAACCCTGGCTTGAACCTTGTGAATTTGTCTTCTGCCTCTTCGGGGCTGTGCATACATTAGAGTAGTGCCCCACTTTGCCACAGTTAAAGTAGCTTCCTCTTGGTGGCTTGCCTGTCTGAGGTTTTGAAGATGCTGCTTGGCTTGACTCAGCTTGATTCGCAGCAGGCTTGCGTTTGTTCCCGGCTTGGCTTCTAGCACGATCCTGCTCCAGATGCCTATGGTCAAGGTCTTCGTAGTTGCATGTCATTTCCACCAGTTCGTTAAATTCCATCTTGACATGGGCCATGGCTCTATCATGATACTGTCGCTTTAGCCCAAGGATAAATCTCTTATTTTTGGACTTTGCAGTGGCGACGAGCTCCGGAGCATAGGGCGACAACAGTGTAAATTTATTCAGATAATCCTGCATGGAAAGATCCCCCTGCTGGAGGTTGGCGAAGTCATCGTGCATTCGTTCTAGTGCTTGTTCTGGGACATATTTCTCCTTGAAGAGTTCTTTGAATCCATCCCATGTTCTTCCAGCTTCTCTATTCTCGGGGGTGAGAGATTCCCACCATAGTTCAGCTTGTTCCTGCATAAGCCAGGCGCCCATAATAGCTTTATCTTGGTCTCCAAGCCTTAGGCCTTCAAGAATTTTCTCGCATGTTTTGAGCCATGCAAGGGCCTCTATTACTGTGCCAGTTCCCGAGAAGGTCTTGCCTCCTAAGTTTTTGTATCTCTTAGCTACACAGTCCAGCTCGAAGTATTGAGCGGCCAGAGGTTGTATCAAAGGTCCTTCTTGAACTAGGGCTTCTCCCCGCCCTCTGCCACGGCCTGCACGGCCTCCTCTAGCGGCGGCTGCTCTGGTAGCCATTTGTCAAATTCTGTATAAGCAAGGAAAGAGTCAGCTAACAGAAATGATAGTTTATTGCATAGTTAAGCAGAAAATTTACGGAAAGATAACGATGGACTGATCAAATTGTTTTTGCTATTCTGCATAGCTCATTCTAGGACTTTACTAGTCCTATCTCTAATGAGCGACTCGCCTTAGAATACTACTGATTCTATTTTGAAGAAGTGTTTAATGTGTTAGACTCCAGAACTAAGGTTAACCAAAGCTCTAATACCAGCTGTGACGATCCCAAAACCCCGTGGCACGGTGTTAAGGATAATCATTGGAATATAACACATTAATCATCATTAGAAGATCACAGATAATAGCATAAACAGAAAATAGAATAATTTACACACATATGACAGCGGAATCATATAGATATCATCACATCAGAGAAGCACAGTGCAGGATACAACTTAGTGCATAATGATACATAGTCAGTCACCATCGCCTGAGGCGGAATCATACATAAAGAGTACACAAAATAAATATCAGTCTACATCGCCAATGGCGGAATCATAATATAGATACAATAATGGCGGAGAAAATCCAAGTCAGCACGGTGTAGTCAAGCCTCGCCATGAGCCAAAAGGTGCGTCAAAAACCTGTAACTAGGCTGCCCGTGTGAAAATGAGGGCACCCGAGTTTGCAAGGTGAAACAAACTACGAGTCAGTCATGGGACTGGTATGAGAAATCTATATAACTTATTAACAACAATAATAAGGCAAATCAAAGGACCATTCCACTTTCGCGGAACGGGTTTACTCCAATGAGTGCTAGTGCATGAAATAAAGTAAATGATTAAATCATCGCAATGCTTTTTATAAAATGAAGCCATTATAAGACTCAGGTCCCATCACACAATGCAACGCAAGCCGGAGGATAGAGTTTTACCTTATAATGGCCAAAAATGCTTCATACAAATAAAACAAAAGTGTTTGATATTATTACTAGTGCATATATGTTTCAAAAGCAAATTCAGTCATAAATATCAATCCTAGGCGGCATAGCTACCATCTACTATGTCGCCATACTAGTATAACAATGACGTCCACATATTTCGTATTGGAAATTGGGTTCCTTCATGAGTCGAGGCAAGAGGCAAGCTCCTCTCCGATTCGAGACACTCTAGCAAATGTCCCAGGACCCCACTATGATCCTTGGATCTTCAAGGCCGGTTCTCTCTTACTTTTGAGGATTAATTATTCCTGAACACACGTTTCCCGGTCCTTACATACCTATATCGAGGCGCCTCGCATTCCAACAACCACACAGCTGAAAAGTATATATAATATCAGGGCTGGTAGGTCACTAACACCACCTTAGCTAGAAAGAAACGTCGTGCTCTCCCTGCAGTCACTCTCCCGTTTTTGACTCATACCGAGGTGTGAGGCTCGCGAATTCACGTTATACACAAAGCTACGTCACACAGACCATGCTTTGATCATCAACCTCAAGACTTTGCTTTGCAACAGAAGCCTTGATCATATGCCACTTAGGCGTGCCACACAGGCAATCCACTCCACGCGACTGATTTCTATCAATACATAACCTCTGAGCTCGTACGTCTCAGAGAAAGGCGTTAAGCAAGAGAATAAATTCTCCGCCGCCAAACAGATATATATTTAACAGAGATCAATCAGCACAGAACAAAATCCAATGTCAGACACACAGTCCAATTACAAGTCCGTTCTGGGTCTGAATGAAACCAGAGGCACCAATTCCTCGCATATACGTACAATCAACAGTATGTTTGGACGGCTACTACTTCAGTTCCTTCATGGTAGCTACTCCAATCACGAGCATCAGTAGCGCCCATCCATCCAATGTGAAGATCGTCGGTCTTCAACCGTCTTCGACTCTTCGACTTCTCAACGTCGATCGATTATTTGAAATGAGATGAACTCGGCCTTTTTAAATAACCCACGTATATTTAGATTTTCAAATTAATTAATCACATGGTTGGACTATTCAACATTCACATTTCAGTTCTTTAGTTATAATTCTCATGTTAAATACATTCAACCATCACATATCAAGCAAACACCACAAAATTGGTTTATTTCCACTCTGTATCGTCTATAGTATTTTATAATGATATATCGCCATTTTTATTTAATTTAAAACGGCCATATTTAATTAAACGACGTTTCAGGTCATGCCGATGCACTGGCGCTGTTTTTCACTAATTTTGTTTTACACATATCTGAAAATCTAACCGTTGGATCTTCACAAATTTTATATCATTAGGAAGGTCATTTCAAAACGAATCCAACGGTTTCAGTTTTGGGAAAATCCGACGGTCGGATTTTCCACACTAGTCATTTGAAGTTACGATTTCAATTTACGAACTACAACGTCGTTATTCGATTTAATTTAATCATATATATATATATAATCGTTTCTGGCGCTGTTTTTCTTCAGATTTGAATTATACATTCCAGACAATCCAACCGTCGGATCTTCACAAAGTTGGTGCCGTTGGAAAGATATTTCCAAGGCGAACCCAACGGTTGCGGTTTCGGGAAAATCCAATGGTCAGATTTCCCGCACTAGTCGTTTGAAATCACGGTTTCAAAAAACGAACTGCACGGCCACGTTTTGTTTTAATTTTATTTATATTTATATATTTATATAAATATAGTCCATTCAAAAATTCCTATATCGTTTTCACTTCAATTATTTCACTAACTCCTTTAAATTTTGGAAAATTTCGCCATAACCTCCTTTGTACGGGAGGGGCTGGGAAAATTCCCAAATAGCCACACGGGCGTCTCATGTCAAAAAGAAAAAGAAAAAGCCAAGCGGTTAGCCAACACGCTCATAAAATCATCACCCAAACAAAGCAGTAAATGTGTACCTATTTGTCGGGCACAAAATTTTATTCCTCTTCTCTAGCCCCTTTCCTATAACCTGTTCAATAAATATGCATGTACATATATACAATTTTTATCACTTATAATTTTCCATTCAACTTCATATTCAATTTACTTTGGTTTAAAAACACCATTCATTCTAATGTTGCATGCATAGGCTAAAATCGTATCATTAGCTAATTAATGTATATTTCAACTCATGCACATTTATTTGAACAAGTGGCTATTTTTAACACTTCACATTTCAAAGACGATAATTTTGGCGAACTAAAATAGATTTCAACACATGACTATTTTATTTAGTTCCTATGCATGTTAAAAATAATATTTCTTCACAAATATTTATTTCAACGTCCGCATATCTTTAGCATATCACATATATGATAAAAATGATATTTTTATCATTTAAAATATTTATTCGACAAATGAATGTTTTCAACACTTCATAGTTTCAATAAAAATGTAATTCTTATTGTTCGATCTTTTTATTCAACACATGAACTTTTCCACTACACACACTTCTCAACACATGAGCATTTCCACACATGGATATTTTATTTATGTTGTTAATATAAGAAAGAGGGAATTTCTATTGTTGAAACTATTTATAGATAAGGCGAATTTTTCATACTTCATTTATATTATAAAAATGTGATTTTTATTGTTTAGATACTTCATTCATTCACAAATGAATTTAATTTTCACACATCACTTTTCAACACATGAACATTTCCACACATGAACATTTCCACACATGAACATTTCCACACATGGATATAGTTTCAGCATACGACTATAATTTCAACGCATGAAGATAATTTCAACATATGAAAATAATTCTAACACATAAAGATTATTCAAAATTTCGGCAGCATAACGGCAGGGTAGTTAAAACCGGCACCGTCCCTAGTACGGCTCCTCGCTCTACCTTAAAACCTCGCGGTTTTTGACAATGGGGATTCATGCATCTAATTCGCATGCAGGCGGCATGTTTATTTTTATTTCCACAAATATTTCCAATTCATTTCAATCACCAATGGGTATTTTTCAACCACAACCAAACATTATCAACCACAAACAATTATTCAACCATTCGTATTTTTCATCCAATATTTCACACCAATTCTCAACAATAAATATCGTCCATGGTTTGTGGACGAGGGGAGTATGTGTATATATATATATATTATTGCTATATTTCACTTGCATTTCAACACATATATCAATTATTCTTTGCATGTATAATTCATACTTCGCTTATATAGCTTACACTATGCATGTACATGAGGTATACAACACGTGTGTAATTTATATTTCGCTTATATAATATATACACGACATTTTCCATTCAAATTCAATTAATTTAGATTTCTCACATTGGTTTGCGGAGTGCTAAAAATCATAGATGACTCAGAAAAATCCGCGGCTTCTTCTATGTGGTAGAGAGCTTCCTTGCGGTCCCGATGTTTCCTGTTTCATCGAATTTCGTCAACACACCAAAAAGATATGATTTTTCAAAGTGCAAACATCAAAAAAGACTCACCTTTCTATTTGGTTCGAAACTAGGTTTGAGGTTTTCGCGAAATCCGCTGACCTAGAAGACGATCAGGGAGTTGGATGTGGAAGAGCTTCGAGCAGGCCTCCTGTCGGTGGTGGTTTGGTCGTGGATGGTGGCAGATCGGAGCGGCGGCGGCGCTGGAAAGAGGCCGAATTTGGGCGCTCGATTCAGGCGTCGAGGGAGGGGGTGCTGGGGTCGGATTTGAAGAGGAGGCGGAGACGAGGCGAATGGTGGTGGTGGTGTTGGCTGGAAGTGCCTGTAGCGGCGGCGGCGGAGGAGAGAATGGAGGAATGGGTTTTCGCCGTTGAAATGGAGGGTTACGGGTTTTTTTATTTTTTTTTAATAATGAATGGAATTTTCTGATTCGCCGGAATATATATATTTCAGAAAATTAGGGTTTTCACCTACGAACTCCTTTTCAAGTCCAACGACTGTCGTCCCTAGCTAAATACCCCCATACCGGACACAATGGGATATGTTTCGTTGGCCAATTCGACTGTTACAGTCAGTTATTTTTCAAATTAAAGTATAAAACATTTAATTTTTAACTTTGAACGTACATTTCAATTTGCCAGGGCCACAAACTAATTCGAAAAATTCCAGAAAAATAAATCTAGCTATGTTTTGACGTTACGGTCCCAACAAAACTAGTTTCGTCGAATTCTGAGATCGTTTGAAAAATGGCCATTTTCTGGTCGATCCAATTTAACAGAAATTGACCAACCGCAATTTCTTTTGCCACGCTCACATACTAGCTTCAAAAATTATGAAATTTGAAACCTTGCAATAATTTGACATTCCGGACCCAACAAAAGTGGTTTCGTCGAATTCCGAAGTCGTATGCAAAATATCAATTTTCCAGGGCTATATATTCTATATAGCGACCATTCTGAAAATTCATTCGGCCATAACTTTTGATTCCCGTTATGAAACTTCGATTTTTCAGATTCGCTAGAAAGGTATTGATAAACAGATTTAAATATTTTTGGTTTCGCTAAAATCCGTTATATTTTCCACCCTGCACAGTCAGTCAAAGTTTGAATTCAAATTTTCAAACTAACTCACTATTTCTAATTCACTATTTTATTGAAATATTCTATTTCAATTGTTCAAATTCCTTTGAAATCACCAATTAAAAAATTTTAAATTGGCCCGTATTTTCCGGGTTATTACAAATTTAAAAGTGAATGAACAAAAAATGAATATTTTATTATATTATTTAACCTGTTAAAATAACTATTTTTCAAATGGTCTTAGAATTCGACGAAATCAGTTTCATCGAATTTGGAATATTGAATTATTGTAAGGTTTCAAATTTCATAGCGATTGGATTTGTCACTTGATCGTGTGAGCACGAAACGCGTAGATATCGAATTATGGAACATAAAATTGAAATAATCTGATTTTGAAACTAACTTCTAAATACAATGAAATTATGACTTGAGGCTTATTGTTGCATTTAGAAATATTTAAAACGTCACTTTGGATATATAGAATGTTATAGTTTTATTTGGAGTTGGAAATGTGTCTTTTTATAAATTTGTGCAGTCTTCGGGACCAAATGGGCTTATAACTAAACCCATATACACGTTGATATAAATATGAGCTATAAACCCTAGCAGCAGCCTTTAATTCATTTTCTTAGCCCTAATCACGAAATTTACCCCAATTTCATTTTAATGGTGTCTACATATCGAAAAAAAGTCAAAAGCTCAAATCTTCCAAACCCTATCGAATTATATATCATTGGAAAGTCTGGACAATACTAATCAGTAAAAAACATTCATTTTGTGAAACAACACTCAGATCAATGGAGTTTCGCAGTCAAAGACATAAAAGAAAGAATTTATGTTTTATTTGGGCGTTTTCGATTCTTGCGTCAATTAGCGATGGATCCTAAATGAAAGTTGTAGTGCTCGAGCATACGAATCCAACGGTGGGTTCAATATGATCTATTGTGTTCTAGACTGGCCGGAATTCTCAAAATACGAGCCGAAACTCATAATCTTTATTAGGGCAGCGTGAGATCCACAAGTAGCTGGAAGCAGAGCTATTGGAGATGGAAGTGCTGCTCGTCAAGGGCTTCACGATAGCGGTTGTTTTGGGTCAAACGGAGGTCGAAGCGTGGATTTATGGCCGGTCAAATTTTGGGTGGAATGGGTTCTCATGGTCGGTAACAAATGGTTTCAGGCGCAGGAAGAAATGAGCTAAGGGTGATGCGGCAAGTAAAGTCGATTTTCTGGACATTTTCACTTTTTTTATTTATTTAGTTTTCAAATCACGAAAACATGATTAACTTTTTCATACGAACTCAGATTGACGTGCAATTTGTTTTGGAATCGTATCAAAATTCTAGACAACATGGAGTTCGTTTGGTTGAATTTGTAGGCAAACAAATTTTGGGCCTATTTTGGAGTTCAAACGCGTTTGAAACCAAAGGTGAGTGATTAAACCCACTCACACCTATCTAAAACATTCAATTGTTAGTTAGATTAAAATCATATTATGATATGTTTGTATTGATTATTATTTGGTAGCTAAAATTGCATAGTCATGTAAACTGGCATCGATAGTGTAATTAAATTTGATCGTTAGTTTAAATTTTATAGTTAAGTTAAAAATTCAACATTTATTTACTAGTTTAAAACCAACTGTTTGGACGTATTAATGTAATGAATGGCTTGGATTTGATTTGTTTGACTTATTGATGTCTAATTGTGTGAATTTACCCGTTTTCACCATGATTTTTATACGATCATTGTTTGTGTTGATTAATCCTAATCATTTACCCTAGATGCTACATGCATCGAATAAATCCGGGATTAATCATTAAAATGAATTAAGAACGTAGGGTGAAATGATAAATAACTATGACCTCTGATTTGCATTGAAATGATATATATCCTTTCCCTAAATTCTAAAATTAAATTTTAAGTATTGCTTGGCCATAAGATAGAACATTATATACGGACACCGGTTGTTTAGATAAAAATAGTTTTAACCATAAGTCTTGAAATATTATTTTAAAATGTTATAGACGATGTTTTATAAGTCGATTTTATTTGAACTTAAAACATTGGATTTTTAAATATAAAAGCTAAAGGTAATAAATGATGTTGTTAACTAAAGTTAAAGTGAAATTGAATATGAGTCAAATCTATCAAAATTGAGTTCTTTATCCATCTTTGAAATTTACTTTAAATTAACTTGATTTAATGTAATAGTTGAATTTTAAATAAATTGAAATAATTCGGAGTGAGAATTATAATTGAAATTTCAAATATTTGAATCGAACTTGTTAAATCGAATTGAATTTAAAATGGAAGTTGAATTGAACTGAAATTTCGAAGTTGAGTTGGTTTTATTTGAATTTTGAAATACGACTACAAGTTTAATTAAAATTCGGAAGAAACGATTCTAATTCCAAATATATTATTGTAAAACATTTTTATAAACTATTTTAGTAAACAACTATTTTAGAAAACAACTATTTCACTTTACAAATTATTTTACTTTATAACTATTTTTTAACTTAAATATATTCTTTAATAAACTATTTTAGTATTCAACTATTTATTTTATAAAGTACTTAATATTTTAACTATAGATTTTACAAAATTTTGATAATTCAATTATTATATATAAATAATTTATTTCAAATTTTTTCAAATATATATATATATCTGAATTATTTTATATACCTTTAACCATTTAATATTCAAATTATTTTGAGATTGTAATTTGTTTCAAGATGCTGAGTTTGATTTAAATAGAGTTTAATATGAATGTATATTCTATTTGGATATTAAATGATTTGAAGAAAATATGATATTTCTATACAAACTATGAAACATTTAAAATATATAAATCCGACCAGCGTGAAAAATGTAAACCTTTGGTTGTTAATGATATCGATATTAGATATTGTCATACTCTCTGCCAATACCGAAAACCACTTTAACAACTATGTACGTATTGGAGAATCCAGAATGAAGTAGGTTGGTTTGGTGAACGATACTGGAATGAAGTAAGAGAATGATGATGGATGAATAATTGAAATGACTAAAACAGGTGCCATGGCCTAGCCAAGTAAGGTCGCTCCTCCTATCGAACCCATTTCTTCGATACCATATCTATCACTTTGTGGTTTGATTGGTGGCCACCCACGATTTTCGGAGTGTTGTTCTCGGTGGGTGGTAGTAGCCGCTATGCGTTACCACCAGCTCGGTCCCGCAATCCGGTGAATCCTACTGTTGGGCATTCCTCGGTGCCTTGTCATATTATCCTGATCACTCCTACTATGACTTTGTTTTGCATTGTACCTATGAGTGCTCCCTGATAGCCCACCGGTTTGGTGGAATTTACAGTACTGTATAGACTATAATGTTTATAAATGGTGTAAGGGTGAAAATGTAATCCCGCTTACGCTATTTTAATACTTCACTTTACCTAATAGACACTATTATATTAGAGAAATTATTTTATATAGTATCTAGCTTGACAGATCCTTAGGAGATGAAAATTGCCATAGCATCTTGTAAGTTATTGCACTCACGAACACATTGGATAGGAGATGTGAATTACCGTAAACATCTCTGATGCTGTGACACTCATATTATTACCTGATTTTGATTTAACTGGTATAAGAGTATTTTAGTTCTGATCCGAGTATTTTTGTATTATCATTAGTAATCGGGTCAGCTTGATTTTTTCAGTTAGCGAAGACCACATTATATTGAAGATGAAGATGAAATTTGGCAAACGTAATTAATAGTATTATTCCGCTGCTAATATTGGTATGTTTTCTAATAGTTAAATATGATATTTTGTGTAAAATATTTCCGCTATGAGATATTGCAGTTTATTCATTATGTGATTCCTATGTCTGATTTTTTTAAACTCGTAAAGTTACCCGGAACTTCTGAACTAATTTAAATTTTTTACTTTTGCTATTATAATGGGTTTTGATTATTTAAAATGATTTATTTTAAATAATAATGACTAAAAATTTATTTATATCGAAGTTAGAACGTATAAATTAATTTAATTATAAAACGAGCCTAAAATGGCGCGGTAGTTTGAAAATTCGATTTCTAATTTCAACTGAGTATACAGAATTCATTTTAAATCAGAGTTAGACGAAAAAAGAAACGTTAGAATCTATATAATTATATCTTTCTAACGAATGTAAGAAACTGAGATTTCACTTTATAAATTGTAAGTTATGTCCAGTTTAAAATTTAAAATAGTCGCTATGGGATATATATATATATATATATATATATATATTTTAATATAATTAAAGCCCTTAGAAATAACCATTTTGCAAACGACCTCCATTTTCGAAGAAACCATTTTCGTTGGATCCGGAATGTCAAATTGTTGTTAGGTTTCAATTTTCGTAATTTTTGGAATTAATATGTGAGCGCAGTGAATTTAAATGTGTTGGGTAATTTCAATTTGAATTTAATCTACTAGAAAATGACCATTTTTCAAACAATCTCCAAATTCGATGAAATTAGTTTTGTTAAGACCATATCGTCAAAACAAAGCTAGATATAATTTTTTTATTTTTGGAGTTAGTATGTGGCCCTGGTAAATTAAGATTTACGTTTAAACTTAAAATATATTGATTTATATTTTAATTTTGATGAAAACTGATCGAAACAGTCGAATTGACTTACGAAACATATCCCATTGTGTCCGGAATGAGGGTATTTAGCTGGAGGCGACAGTCGTTGGTTTGATTTGGAGTTCGAATACAAATTTTCATAATAAAACAATTAAAGGAATTAAAATATTAAAATATTATTATTCATCCTTTATAAAACCCTAGCTTTCTCCAATCAAAAGGAGCCAACGGCAGGAAGAGATAAACGACAGAAATTGCTCCATTTCTTGATCCAAAATTGCGCACAAAATTCAACGAATTCCAACATGAAATCAAAACAAAAATGTTAAAGATTTCCATCCTCTTGAAAGCTATACGATTATGATCTGATATGGGTCCATAATTTGTTCGATTCTATGGCTCAAACTGGCGAGTTTCGCGTGCCATTCGAGGCGCTACTGTGGCGTCGAGTTCGCTTGAACTCTTGGGGGTGGAAGGTGATGCCAGTAGCTCTGACATGGCGGCTCTCGATGGCGATCCGGTCGAGCCAGGGGGAGGCGATATTAAACCCCAGTTTTTGAGCGTGAAGGGTTTTGGACCTGATGACAATTGGGAAGAAAGAGATTAGGGGTGGGAATAATTTAATTAATTAAATTAATTATCCTTAGTTAATTATATTATGTGATTAATTCTTAAAATATCGTATGTCTTTCATACAAGGTCCAAACTGAACGATTTAAGTTGCGTTGCGATCGTGGCAATGAACGCTTCAACACAGAGTTGACTGGAACACATTTGGAGCTAATTGATATTTTTGGTCAAATTAAACATCTTATTTAATTTCATTAAAATAATATTTTATCGATTTCTGAAACCGGTCAACGTGAGGAACTCCTTCCCACACTAAATTATATTTTGTCATGTTATTATATTCTTGTATAAAAATATATAGAATTGCCAGTGTAGAATTTAATCAGATTAATCATTATAAATTGTATACGGTGCCTGTTAGCTCACCTCCCCTATCCGCAGACCATGGACGATTTAATTGACTATATTGTGGTTTGATTCTGATGTTGTGATGATTAACATATTAAAAATAATGTTAACATTAATGTGGTAATTGAAATTAAATCATAAATATTTATTTATAATTTAAAAAGTGAAAATTGGTAAATTAGAAAAATAATTCAAATCGAATAAGAACTGGTTAAATTAATTAACCAGTGATTATTTTGAATAGACGGTTGTTGCCTGAAAACACCACACGGGACTGGGGATGGCAGTTTATTCACATCTCCCCTGAATTTAATTATATGTCAATTGATGGGTTGACAGACTGTGATTAGCGTTATTTATTTATTTTAACGCTTATACGGAGGTGGAATGCACTCAGGATGATGTGTGGATGTTTAATGATTATTTATCATTATTGTGAATACATGCGATGCATGAAAATCCATATAAATATATTTATATAGTAATTGATTGAGTCTGATTCCAATTCAGAAATAAAGTATAGTTTTAAAATATTATTCAGTATAGTTTTATAATTATATTCATTATAGTTTTAGAATAATATTTAGTAAAGAATCAAAATATGATTTTAATGTCCGATTTTGGATGGACAAAAAAATATTGAAATATTCATAACTGTGATGAATATGAAGCTGAATTGAGTAGTTAAACACCATTTAAACTCGAAAGGTTTATCAATCGATTTTATTCATTTTACAAATAATATCGAAAGGAATAGGTTTCAAAATCTGATATTTTGAAAATATTATCATTTTAATATTAAAACGATATGGAATATTCAATTTGGATTTAAAATTGAAAATGAACTTGATATTGTTTTAAAACAAATTTATAAATATTTTAATTTTAAATAGAAATCGACGATATACATATATATATTATATATATTAAATGTCCTGAATAGAACGCACCGCACAGCGACCATTCACGAATTTCGACCGTTAACTTCAAATGGACGTAACGGGAGATCCGTCCATCAGATTCTGCTAAATCTAGAACCGTTGGGTTCATATCGAAAAGATCTTTCCAATGAATACAAGAGATTTAAATTTGAGCGGTCGGATTTTAAAATATGTCCAAATCAATTTCAGAAAAGGTCGTTATGGATGCAGTTCAGTGGCCGTTATTGGAAATCGACTGTACGAGCCTTAATAAAATAATTAAAAATATGGAAAAATATGTAAAATCATAATAAATGATTTGGAAAGGTTTTGGGTGAAAAATCCCATATTTAAAAGGATAAAAATATATTTATATCGAAATGAACTAGTTATTAACTAGTATAATAATCTAATGTTTTTAAATAAATAAATTGGATTTGAAATGGTTTTGATATAACCAGAATTTTCCAACGTATGAATTGGAACGGGTTGGAATGGAAATAATCTTCGGAATATTTCGATATTGGATTCCGTGATTGTACGGATATTGTTGAGGAATTTGGAAGATATAAGTATCGTTATTCCCGATACGGTATCCGTTAGTTTCAGAATTTGATATAGAATATAAGCCAATATAATTTCTATTTAGAGCTTTGTATTTAATATCAAATTGGATTTTGGGTTTGTCATGAATGGTGTCTTTAATAACACTGTTCTTAAACTCAGATGAGAAAAGAATAAATCTTTTAAATAAGATTTAGAGAAGTTTACAAATTAATTAATATTTAATTGGAATTGAAATGAAAGTGGATTTTTGGGTTTATCGTGAACGGTGTTTTAAATAACATTTGTTCTTTAACCCAATTAACAGTGAAGAGATGATTTGGAATTTATAAATCTTTTTATTACAATTTAATGGAAATTTTCCAAAGTAAAGTTTTCCAATTTACAACATTAAATCTGAATTGAATGGAATTCGATTTGGTAATAATCGAGATCAGCTTCTGTGAAGGAAGAACGTTACTATGTATGGAATTTAACAGGCTTCACCGTTATTCCATTTATATTATTAGTTTGATATGGAAATTTATATCGATTATACACTGTTATGATTTCCGCTAGATTCCATTTTAATGGAAGATGATTTTATTTTTATCGTGAATGATGTTTTAAAGGACATTCGTTATTTAACCCAGTTAAAGACAAGATTAATTTCTTAAAGTTGAATAATTATAAAATAATGATTTTTGAGATTAAAACCAGGATGGAGTTTTAATGAATCTTTAATTAGATTGAAATGGGGTAATTAAATTTTACCAAATTTAAGAAATGTTTTGAGATGGAGTACCACCAGTTTTACTCCAGGCGATAATTAAATCTTTAATTAGATTTGAGCGCGAAATGGTAATTAAATTTACCGATAACACAGTAGCTGTTAGAAATGGAGTATTACCAGTTTTGCTCCATGGGATGAACAGGTTGGGGTTGGGATTGGGATTATTAAATAAATGATTACTTCGGTAAAGTTCGCTAATCTCGACTAGTTGATAAACCTTAATTTGGTTTAGAATTGTGAAAAGATAAAATAAAATATTTTGAAATGGATATCCAAAGGAAGATTAAAGAATAAACTTAAAAGAATTTATCTTTGATAAAATTAATAGGAACCTTTCCCTAATAATGTGAATATTCTGAATTGGAATGAGGCGTATGATGTGTTTTTATAGCATTTGATTATTGATTATAAAATACGAAAGTTATTTGGAAAGACCGGGTTTATCCCATTCTAAATAATTGATACGATGAGTAAAAGTCGATGATGAAGACGGTGGTTGAAGATCGGAGATCTTTACATCGTTTGGATGATTACTGATGTCTTGATTGGGTTGTACACCCAAGACAAGGTAATAAGTGGTGATCGTCCAGACGTACTTGGAGATCGACCGGATATGTGAGGACCTCTCTCCTGTATTGGACATATGGGACGAGGAATAAAGTGCCTCCAGTTTTGTTCAGACCTAGAATGGACTTGTAAATGGATGTGTCTGACATTGGATTTAACTATGTGTTGATTGATTTCTATTAAATATATATCCTTTGGTGGCGGAGAATTTATTCTCTTGCTTAACACCCTTCTCTAAGACGCACGAGCTTAGAGATTATATATTGATAGACATCAGTTACATGGCGTGAATTGTCAGTGTGGCATGCTGAGATGCAAATGATCAAGGCTTTTATTGAATAGCAAAGACTTGTGGATGATGATCAAAGCACGACTTTAAGTAGCATAGCTTTGTGTATAGCGTTAATTCGCGAGCCTCACACCCCGGCATGAGTCAAAAATAGAATGTGGACGGTAGAGAGTGCATGCATTTCTTTCTAGCCGAGAGTGGTGTCATGGTATGGAGCCTAGACATTTTAACTTATGTGGATGATGGATTGCGAGGCGCCTCGGATTTTGGTCGCTACTGGCCAAGTGATAGGTCCAATAGGACCAGGAAACATATTGTTCAGGAATAATTAATCCACTAAAGTATGTGTGGACTGGCCTTGCTGCTAACCAAGGGCTCGCCAGCGTCCGATCCCTGGGACATTTACTAGTGTCTCGAAATCGGTGAGGATGATCCCTTGCCTCGGCTCGTAGATGGAATCTAATTTCCAATACGTGACCTGTAACGACCCGGTTTTTGTTGACTTTGGTTATCGCCAAAAAACTCAATGATGACTAACCAAACATCTAAAAATACCAGATGGTTAATGAAAGAAATTAGAGGGTGGGGAAAAATAAGATAGAAACTTAGAATAGAACAAGAAGAACACAACATCAGAGTAACACGAACCTCACAGCAGAACGAATAACATATAATCGATAACATATCCTTGAAATAAAATCAGTATATTTATACAAAAACATTATCGGAGTACAACACTTACAACATAGCGGAATAAATAATAGCTATATAATCCTGAAGCCTCCTGCTCCAAGCTCTCCAAGTGCATCTGTAAAATCCCGACTACTTGGCAGCCCGTACAAATTTAGGCACCCAAGAGTTTAGGGAAAACAAAATAAACTCCGGGTAAGTCATGGGACTGGTGTGAGTAAAATAGTTTTAAACAGTTTGAACAAGTAAACGATATCTCATAAGACCACGCCGTATAACGGAACGGGTTTTTCCCTTATGAGAATCAAAAATATCTTTATATCAAAAACCATTTGATATTATAATAATGTCTATCAACCACAATATAATAATCATCTGGTAGAAATGCTTTCATCTCACGTTCTATATATATGGTATACAATCAAAACCGCAAGCACGTATTGGGTAATGGATTTCCAACTATGACAAGGTATGGGACCACCTTTCGCTAGTGTACCTCTAGAGAGGAATACACTGGGTTCAACAAGAACATCTTGCAACCCGGCCACACATGACCGACCACTCATTTCGCTTGAGTGTATCGAATGTATATCACCAACGGTTGGGATCAGCAACCATTTCCCGAATGGGACAGCATCGACAATAGATTTTTAGAAGTAAATGAAACTCTAGATCAGGTGATTATACACCCTAATAGGTGCGACCTATATAGCCATGCTGCCAGCCCGATTTCTGTCATTTCCCGGTTGTGAGGCTAGAAGCTATGCTAGTCTTTTTACATATCATATCTTCATTCACTTAGAATGTCACATCGTCACGGCCGCCAAATCACAAATTGATTTATCCAAAAATAACTCGGGTATACAGCTAAGAGAAACGAATTCCTCCGCCACCAAACGTGAATACGTTTGAAGAGATCAACTTACGCGATCTATTGGATATACTCTGTCAGACCTTCTTCCATACAAGTTGTCCTGGGACTGGACAAACCGAAGGCACTATTCAGTATATCCATCTTAGGCACTGTTATCTAAGATTTATACAACAGCCCTTGCATTTTACTTTATCTTCAATTACCTTTGGCATATATGATTCACAACGCTTATGCCAATACAGAGTGGATCTTCGGATAATAATCCAACCGGACTCTCCGTATTAACAACGTTAAAATGGTCAAAACTTCGATAGTCTGTGGTTTAACTATCAAAGAAATATAGGTGTGCAAACAACGATATTATTTCCAAGTGGAAATCATATCGATCAATCATCATTCAACATTTATCTCTTTAGTTCATTAATTCTCTTATCTCATGTTTCCATACATTGTAAATTCTTATCTTCTATTATCAGAAAACATTTCTGATCCTTATTTGGAAAACATTTCGAAACTCCTTTACGATCAAACCTTACCATTCCTTAGTTAAGAAGGGACTCAATCAAGTTGGGGTATAATTACCTCTCAGACCTTAACTAAACAACGTTTTAACTTCGGAATAGACAAAGTTTATTTTTTAAACCTTTAACAAACTTCCTTACGTAACTTTCTTTCGAAAAATCTTTATTCGATAACTCCTCCCTTCGAATAACTATATTCGATAATCTCTCTTACAAATAACTAGATTCGATAACCTTTATTCGAATAAACTATATTCGATTAACTCTATTCAATTAACTCTTATCAATTCACTCTATTAAACTAACTCTATTTGATTAAATATATTTGATTTAACTCTAATATATTTACTCTTTTCACTTAACTCCTTTCGAATAAACTATATTCGATAACTCCTTTAACTCTATTCGAATATACTATATTCGATTAACTCCTTTAATTCTATTTGAATAAACTATATTCGATTAACTCCTTTGATTCTATTCGATTAAACTATATTCGATTAACTCCTTTCAAATAGCTTATATTCGATTATCTCACTTCGAATAACTTATATTCAATTATTCTTCTCGAATAAACTATATTCGATTTCTCTTTTCTCGAATAAACTATATTCGATTACTCTACTCGATTAACTCCATTTGAATAAATCTAACCGGTTAACTCTCTGGTTAACTATATCCGATCAACCCTAACTGATTAACTCTAACTGGTCAACTCTAACTGATTAATTCTAACTGGTTAACTCTCTTATTCAATCTTAACTTAACTTGATTAACTCTTATTGAATAAATAATATTCGATTTAACTCCATTCGCCTGACTCTAGATCGAAGTGATCACAATGGTTACGCCTGATTCCCTCAGGAAACATCCGACCGCCGTAGGCTATCTGCAGCCCTACGAATTACGCTAGCAGTCGTACGAAATGGCGACTCACTTGGATTAACTCTTGTTCGAATAACTAATATATGATTTATTCCTATTTGATTTACTTTACTCAAATAACTAATATTCGATTAACTCCTTTAATTCTATTTGATTAACTATAGTTGGTTAATTCTAATTGGTTAACTCTAACTCTAATCGATTATCTCTAACTGGTTAACTCTATTTATTTAGCAGATAAATATTTCCTTTCAATTCTATTTATTTAACAAATAAATATCTCCTTTTAATTCTATTTATATAACAAATAAATATCTCCTTTTATCTCTTTCTATTTATTTCCTAAATAAATAACCCTTTTTCTTTTATTTATTTCCTAAATAAATAAATCCTTTTACTTTTATTTATTCCCTAAATAAATAAATAATCCCATTTAATCTATTTGTAAATGTTCTACAAATATTTCCTTTTTATCTCTATTCTATTTGTAAATGGTTTACAAATATTTCTCTTTCTATTTTATTGGACAAATATTTTCCTTTATATTTGATTTACAAATATATTTTCTCTATATTTGATTTACAAATATATTTTATCTATATTTGATTTACAAATATATTTTCGCTATATTTAATTTACAAATATATTTTCTCTCTATATTTGATTTACAAATATATTTCCTTTTTTCCAAATCCTTTTTCTTTTATATATATAAAATCCATTAATTTTATATAAATAAATATTTTTCAAAATATACTTAAAAAATCCCTTTTCTATATACCAGTATTTCTTACGGTATTTAAAATACCAAACAACGGTGATCGATATCATTCAAACACATATAATCAACAACATATTATATATCACATCATATACACAATATATGAACAGAACAACATTATAGATATTGAGGAGTCCAGTTGGACCCCTCCAACCTGTTTCCCTGCATCACAGATGTCAAACAACGCAAATATAAAATATTCTATTTAAACAGAATCAATATTCGATCAACGATTATATATATATCGTTATCTATAATTTCAACCAATACACAAGCAACTCAACCAAACAATTAATACACAGCAATCAGTCATCATTTATCAGTTCTAGATATACGTTATAAAAATAGAACTGTTCAGAGTTGGTGAGTTTTACTCACTTTGGCAGTTCATCATTAAAGAACGATAAACTGTTTGTTTGATTTGAACCAAACAATTTATTTCGCCATAAATTCAGACGAGCTCCAATCCACTCCCCGTCAGTTCCATTGGGTAGTGTCCGTCCATACGATCCTAACGGATCCGACCGTTCGTGATTCTGATATCGTATGCCCATGTTATAACAATTACACGTTAATATAAATTTAAACTAAAATAAACATGATTTAATTTAAAAATAATGGGCTTTACTTTGTAACCAGCCCAACACCGCTTCCACCCTTTCTTCCCCAAACCGTGATAAACCTGCTCCACTTCATTGCCATTTCTGCAACTTCAAATGCCAATCACCACTTTGTTTCATCAGCATTCAACCTCACTTAAATACTCAAAATAAATGGCCTCAACACCTTAAAAACCAGGTCCACTATCCCAAAAAAAAATCTGCATTGTTATACTATCTTCCCCAAACTGATTTGCCGTGACCTCCTTCTCGTAAACATTTTCACCATTGCCAAACATCACCACCTTCGAACTCCTTCTACACTACATTTAAAATCAAACAAAAATATGCAACCTCCTCCTCATCAATTCCTCTACACCACCATCTCCATTCTAATCAACTCGAGCTTCTCCTCAGAAGCCGACGTTAGCTTTTACAGCCAAGGTATCGACAAAAATAAAAACTCGGATTCCCCAAAAACCAAAGACAAGATACTATTCGATCTCAGAAACCCCAAAATACAACTTAATTCACGTATTTATCACCACAGCCATAGAAAAGTCGAATCCTAGGTTCCGCCGTACCCCATAAACCAGCATCGAACAAACTGAAACTTACATAGAAGGGTGGAGAATCTTCTTAGCAACTTATACATGTCCTCATTCGATTTTTACGATTTTTATTTGATTTAACTTTGAATTTCAAAGGAGGATTTTTATTTCCTGGAAGAACAAAAGAACCTACGGCGGAATTTGTGTTTGCTATTGACCAAAGAAAGTGGTTGACTTAGGTTAAGGGTTGGGAAGTTATAAGGGTATTTATAGGATTCTTAGATTTTAGTTTGTGTGCATTATCTTCTTCCACATTTTCTCTTTTGGTTTTTTTTCTATGGCTTCGGTTGGAGCTTTCTGATCCAAGAAAGCAGTGGTGGCTTGAAAACATGAAATGTGGCCTCTTGTTTACCAATAACTTAGGATTATTATATTTTATTTTTATCAACCATTGTTTGTATTTATTGTTAAAAATCCCTGTGGTCAAACACGGTATCTAAAAATCACGAAAATGGACATGCAGCTACAACTCGACATTACGATGCCAACGAAACTAGTTTCGTCGAATTCCGACTACATTTGCTCACACAGTGTATTTTTAACCGTCAATATATCGACTGTTTTTAACTCTAAAAATCCGTACGGCCACACAGTGACCCTAAAAATCACAGAACTTGGAATCTAGCAATAATTTGATGTGGCGGATCCAACAAAATTTGTTTCATCGAATTCCGAGGTCGTTTGCAAAACTGGCTATTTTTAAAGCGCTAAATTCCCCTTCTAAATATATAATTATATTTAAAAGCAATTAAATTAAATATTTATAAATAAATATTATCGTTTATATTCACAACAGTATATGATACAGCCCTAGAATATTCCTATATGAATTTCTAGCTTGATATTTCAAATCCCGCTCTAAATCGATATTCGATTTATAATGAAATTTCTTTTATAAATACAAATAAATATTTATAAATTTCAAAGGAATTCCACAGCGACTTTTCTAAGATTTGATTTGGACATAAATCAAAATCTACACGACGAAATCTTGATTTTTCTCTTCCACTAGAAAGATATACTTCACCAGCTCCTAACGTTTCTTGTTTCACAGAAATCCGATTTAAAACGAACCCTGTACCTTCAGTTGAAGTTCAAATCGCCAATTAACGAACTGCCATGCCATTTCAAGCTCGATTTTAATTATAATATAATTATACGTTCAAACTGTCGTTCAAATAATATATTCGTTATTCGAATTCAATTCTAAACTGAATTAAATATCACAGATGATCCAGTTCACTCCATATCGCCATTTCAGCCAATTCTGATTATTTCAGAATTAAATATATTATTTAATTTATTATTTTAATTAAATATTCATCATTATTTAATAAAACGACCATTATATTCTCTTAATTACCTTTTAAATAATTAAATAAATTAATTATTATATCGCTGAAAATGCGGGTCATTACATTCTGCCCCACTTAAAATAATGGGTGCGTTTTTTACAGGTCCCTATTAAGTTTCAAAATATAAAAAAAACCCGGCGATAAAAGTAATATAGAAAACATCCCTATTTTTGAATTTCCGCTAAAAAAATTCCAGATCTACCCTTACACACCTAAAAAACTATCCAACAACTATTTGTCCTCATTTACTTAGTCTATCGCTCCTATTATCTCGCTCGTAAACCTAATCCAACAATTCTGGAAAACATTCAATCACTCCAACGTGGTTTTTTTTTTTACGAAAAACTAGACAAATATATACATAAATTACGTAAAATGAATTTTTTTATTACTTTTTTTTATTTTTACGAAAAACTAGACAATTATATACATACATTACATAAAATGAATTTTTTTATTACTTTTTTTTTATTTTCACGAAAAACTGGACAATTATATATATATATATATTACGTAAAATTGCATACATTTATGCAACTAAGTGTAATAATTGCATAAATATAGTAATATTATGCAGAAAATAAATTATTAGTTTTGCGCAACTAAGTGAAATAATTGCATATATATACAGAACTGTACTGCACAATTGCTGAAACAAAAAAAATGACAAAAAAGTAAATACAGATAATTATAACAACATGCATATATATATGCAAATAACAGAAATATGTGCATACTTACATGAAAAATTTCATATCATTTACATGTACTACATCAAAAAATAAGTACAGACCACATTTACATGTACTACATCAAAAATTTCAGAACATTTACAAAGCAGAGATGATGGTCTTTTGAAGAACAAGTTATTTTGTTAAGACCCAGCTTATTGCGTAAACCACATCTAGTAGTCTCTGTAGAAACAACAAATGTGTTCAATCATTCGGAAAAAGATGGACGACCGAGCTTCAACAACACTAGTACACCAATATCCGCCGGAACACTGTTATCAAAAAAAGAAAATCAACATTAATAAGCTTAATGTGCAGTAACCTAAATTACAAAAACTGCTTCAGAATAATATAAATACATGCGTACAATTCAGCAAAATAACAATAATTTCTGAATATTTATATGCAAGTATTCCGGATATATGCATAGAAATATGAATATATTTGTAAAATAATATGTTTTTGTTTGTTTGATAAAAAATTGCATACATATATGCATATATTAAGAATAGCTGCATATTTCTCCGCAACTTTTTAGCAGAAGTTCAGCAAAAATCAAAGATATTTTCCTACATCTTACACAATAATTTCAGAATATTTATAAGCAAGTATTCTAGATATATGCATAGAAATATGAATATATTTGTAAAATAATATGTTTTTCTGTTTGTTTGATAAAAAATTGCATACATATATGCATATATTAAGAATAGCTGCATATTTCTCCGCAACTTTTTAGCAGAAGTTCAGCAAAAATCAAAGATATTTTCCTACATCTTACACAATAATTTCAGAATATTTATAAGCAAGTATTCTAGATATATGCATAGAAATATGAATATATTTGTAAAATAATATGTTTTTCTGTTTGTTTGATAAAAAATTGCATACATATATGCATATATTAAGAATAGCTGCATATTTCTCCGCAACTTTTTAGCAGAAGTTCAGCAAAAATCAAAGATATTTTCCTACATCTTACACAATAATTTCAGAATATTTATATGCAAGTATTCCAGATATATGCATAGAAATATGAATATATTTGTAAAATAATATGTTCTTCTGTTTGTTTGATAAAAAAACTGCATACATATATGCAAATATTAAGAATAGCTGCATATATGTCCGCAACTTTTCATCATCTTACAGATCGCGATTTTGAATATTTTTCTGTTTGCATTTTCATCAAAAATTGCATACATATATGCATATATTTAAGAATAGCTGCATAATTGTCCGCAACTTTTTAACAGAAATTCAGCAAGAATCAGCCATGTTGCAAAAGAAAACTTTAAAACTGTATACACTCTCAATTAAAACACACATTACAAATTATCATTCCAGGGAGTTGTCGAATGAGTTTTACAGATAGAAAATATAAATATAGTGACATACAAATAAGATTAAAACATAGTCAAATGATTGAATTACTAGCCGCCCAAAAAAACTAGAAGAATACCTTTCGCTGAAATCACTTCGTTGTCACGCCCGTCTGCCTGGATTGCTAATCTCTCCTTCTATGCAAATTGAAATCCAAATCGCTTGACTGGATTCGATGCGATGCCTGCCAGAATCACTGGAATCGCTGCTGAGTCTTCGCTAGAACCAAAAATTGAACGCGATAAGAATTTTGGGGATTAAGGGGTTTCGGTTGAAGGAGGAAGCAGCCACCGATTAGAGGCCATCAATTTCGTTGGAGCCGCCGCCGCCATGAAGAACGAATTTTAGGTTTCTGGAAAAGTAAAAAAAAGTAAATACGTAATGAATAGATCCAACCTAGCTAAATACGGCGTGAATTAAGAAAAAGGGCACTTTTGTAAAAATACCAGCCGCTGTTTGAAATTAGGGATGTAATTTATATGTTTTGAAACAGGAGGATGTGAGCCTAATTAAGTTTGCTTTTAGGGATGCGTGCCTAATTTTCACTAAAATAATTTCGTCCTCGAAATTGCTAAGGTAGAAATCAAACCCTATTGACTAGTTAGAACTTATTTGCTCACTTCTTAACTTCAATCTCAACTGAACCAATTAAATTTTAATTAAACTATTAGTTAATCCTTATCAACGAAAATATTCAAAAATCTTGAAAATTTTCTAACACCTTGACTTTTCGAAAAATTTCACCAGCACCTCCTTTGTACTGGTCAATATCTCAAACTCCAACTCGCCCCTCTGGGCCATCTCCGACCCAAAAGAAAATCAAACAGCCAAGCGGCTTGCTAATTCGGCTCATCAAAATCTCAAACCCATATATAATATAAACTGGTACCATTTTGTCAAGCATATCATTATATCCTTTACATCTGCTGCTAGTTTAGCATATACCAATGTCATTCCAATCAAAATCCAATCTATTTCTTATCACCAACGCAACCATTCGCTTATTTCCAAGCCAAATATCATTTCAAATTCAAGTATTATGCTTGATTCCAACTCATAATCCCTTAATCTGGTTCCAATTCAAATTCAATTCAATTACCACTGAACTGGCTTTATTTTCAATTCCCATTTGTTTCACAAATTCTCTTTAATTTGTTCTTAATTCAAACAATATTTTTCCTGGGAGTTTTTAAAACGGTTTACCTTTTTCAAAAATCAAAATTTTCTTTTTGAAATTCAACACACTTGTTTTTCCCCAAAACAAATTCAAAACAGTATCTCTAGTAGTAATCCGTCACTTAGCACTCGAAAATGAACACTAATGATGTCGCGATTCATCATCAGGGTTATTTCCCAGCTATCGAAGTGAGTTCAATACTATAACAATTTTAAAACTTATTTAAACACCTTCATTTTGAAATCACTTTCAAAATATCCTTCACAATGCTGGTAAACAATTTAAAATCACCCAGGATTTTAAAATTCTCATATATTTAATCCAAATCCAATTACAAACACCTTTCCAAATTTCAGGGTTTTAATTCCAATCCTGATTTAATTTCAGATTTAATTCATTTTGATTTCATATATTTCACTTATATGAATTCCGATTGATTATTTACATAACCATTTCTCTTTTCATAATCTTACTCGATTATAATAACAACCAATATGTCCAATATATTATGATCCTTTCAGTATAAATCCTTTATATCAGAAATATAATTTGGATAAAATTATTTCATTTACCCTTTTTCAAAACATACCATGTCGGTTCATCGTATTCACGTGTTTAGTAACTCCTATCGATATAGTGGATCAAACTGATCAACCAGAAATTCATAAGCCACTCAATCAATAAATCTCCACAATATAAAACCATTTTATATTGAATAACAAATACGCTCTCGTATACATACACTCAAACTCAATCTAGGGTATTGCTAACCCTATCTCTACCGAGTCACGCCACAGAGCCAAGGTAGTTCACTTAACCTTTAGCTCTGATACCAACTGTAACGACCCGGTTTTTGTCGACTTTGGTTATCGCCAAAAAACTCAATGATGACTAACCAAACATCGAAAAATACCAGATGGTTAATGAAAGAAATTAGAGGGTGAGGAAAGATAAGATAGAAACTTAGAATAGAAGAAGAAGAACACAACATCAGAGTAACACGAACCTCACAGCGGAACGAATAACATATAATAGATAACATATCCTTGAAATAAAATCAGTATATGTACACAATAACATTATCAGAGTACAACACAACGGAATAAATAATAGCTATATAATCCTGAAGCCTCCGGCTCCATGCTCTCCAAGTGCATCTGTAAAATCCCAACTACTTGACTGCCCGTACAAATTTAGGCACCCAAGAGTTTAGGGAAAACAAAACAAAATAAACTCTGGGTCAATCATGGGACCAGTGTGAGTAAAACAGTTTTAAATAGTTTGAACAAGTAAACGATATCTCATAAGACCATGCCGTATAATGGAACGGGTTTTCCCTTATGAGAATCAAAAATATCTTTATATCAAAAACCTTTTGATATTATAATAATGTCCATCAACCACAATATAATAATCATCGAGAAGAAACACTCTCATCTCATGTTCTACATATATGGTATACAATCAAAACCGCAAGCACGTATTGGGTAATGGATTTCCAACTATGACAAGTTATGGAACCACCTTTCGCTAGTGTACCTCTAGAGAGGAATACACTGGGTTCAACAAGAACATCTTGCAACCCGGCCACACATGACCGACCACTCATTTCGCTTGAGTGTATCGAATGTATATCACCAACGGTTGGGATCAGCAACTGTTTCCCGAATGGGACAGCATCGACAATAGATTTTTAGAAGTAAATGAAACTCTAGATCAGGTGATTATACACCCTACTAGATGCAACCTATATAGCCATGCTGCCTGCCCGATTTCTGTCATTTCCCGGTTGTGAGGCTAGAAGCTGAGCTAATCTTTTTACATATCATATCTTCGTTCACTTAGAATGTCACATCGTCATACCCGCCAAATCACAAATTGATTTATCCAAAAATAACACGGGTATACAGCTAAGAGAAATGAAATCCTCCGCCACCAAACGTGAATACGTTTGAAGAGATCAACTTACGCGATCTATTGGATATACTCTGTCAGACCTTCTTCCATATAAGTTGTCCGGGGACTGGACAAACCGAAGGCACTATTCAGTATATCCATCTTAGACACTGTTATCTAAGATTTATACAACAGCCCTTGCATTTTACTCCGTCTTCAATTATCTTTGGCATATATGATTCGCAACGCTTATGCCAATACAGAGTGGTTCTTTGGATAATAATCCAGCCGGTCTCTCCATATTAACAACGTTAAAAAGGTCAAAACTTCGATACTCTGTGATTTAACTATCAAAGAAAAACAGGTGTGCAAACAACGATATTATTTCCAAGTGGAAATCATATCGATCAATCATCATTCAACATTTATCTCTTTAGTTCATTAATTTTCTTATCTCATGTTTCCATACATTGTAAATTCTTATCTTCTATTATCAGAAAACATTTCTAATCCTTATTTGGAAAACATTTCCATACTCCTTTACGATCAAACCTTACCATTCCTTAGTTAAGAAGGGAGTCAATCAAGTTGGAGTATAATTACCTCTTAGACCTTAACTGAACAACGTTTTAACTTCGGAATAGACAAAGTTTATCTTTTAAACCTTTAACAAACTTCCTTACGTAACTCTCTTTCGAAAAATCTTTATTGGATAACTCCTCCCTTCGAATAACTATATTCGATAATCTCTCTTACGAATAACTAGATTCGATAACCTTTCTTCGAATAAATTATATTCGATTAACTCTATTCAATTAACTCTGTTGGACTAACTCTATTTGATTTAACTCTAATAGATTTACTCTTTTCACTTAACTCCTTTCGAATAAACTATATTCGATAACTCCTTTAACTCTATTCGAATATACTATATTCGATTAACTCCTTTAATTCTATTCAAATAAACTATATTCGATTAACTCCCTTGATTCTATTCAAATAAACTATATTCAATTAACTCCTTTCGAATAGCTTATATTCGATTATCTCACTTCGAATAACTTATATTCGATTATTCATCTCGAATGAACTATATTCGATTTTTCTTCTCTCGAATAAACTATATTCGATTACTCTACTCGATCAACTCCATTTGAATAACTCTAACTAGTTAACTCTAACTAATTAACTTTAACTCTAAGTGGTTAACTCTATCCGATCAACCCTAATTGATTAACTCCAACTGGTCAACTCTAACTGATTAATTCTAACTGGTTAACTCTCTTATTCAATCTAAACTTAACTTGATTAACTCTTATCGAATAACTAATATTCGATTTAACTCCATTCGCCTGACTCTAGATCGCAACGATCACAATGGTTACGCCTGATTCCCTCTGGAAACATCCGATCGCCGTAGGCTATCTGCAGCCCTGCGAATTACGCTAGCAGTCGTAAGAAATGGCGACTTACTTGGATTAACTCTTATTCGAATAACTAATATTCGATTTATTCCTATTTGATTTACTTTACTCAAATAACTAATATTCGATTAACTCCTTTAATTTTATTTGATTAACTCTAGTTGATTAATTCTAATTGGTTAACTCTAACTCTAATCGATTATCTCTAACTGGTTAACTCTATTTATTTAGCAAATAAATATTTCCTTTCAATTCTATTTATTTAACAAATTAATATCTCCTTTTAATTCTATTTATTTACAAATAAATATCTCCTTTTATCTCTTTCTATTTATTTCCTAAATAAATAACCCTTTTTCTTTTATTTATTTCCTAAATAAATAAATCCTTTTACTTTTGTTTGTTCCCTAAATAAATAAATAATCCCATTTAATCTATTTGTAAATGTTCTACAAATATTTCCTTTTTATCTCTATTCTATTTGTAAATGGTTTACAAATATTTCTCTTTCTATTTTATATGACAAATATTTTCCTTTATATTTGATTTACAAATATATTTTCTCTATATTTGATTTACAAATATATTTTCTCTATATTTGATTTACAAATATATTTTCTCTCTATATTTGATTTACAAATATATTTCCTTTTTTCCAAATCCCTTTTCTTTTATATATATAAAATCCATTAATTTTATATAAATAAATATTTTTCAAAATATACTTTAAAATTCCCTTTTCTACATTCCAGTATTTCTTACGGTATTTAAAATACCAAACAACGGTGATCGATATCATTCAAACACATATAATCAACAACAGATTATATACCACATCATATACACAATATATGAACAGAACAGTATTATAAATATTGAGGAGTCCAGTTGGACCCCTCCAACCTGTTTCCCTGCATCACAGATGTTGAATAACGCAAATAAAAAATATTCTGTTTAAACAGAATCAATATTCGATTAACGATTATATATATATCGTTATCTATAATTTCAACCAATACACAAGTAACTCAACTAAACAGTTAACACACAGCAATCAGTCATCATTTATCAGTTCTAAATATACGTTATAAAAATAGAACTGTTCAGAGTTGGTGAGTTTTACTCACTTTGGCAGTTCATCGTTAAAGAACGATAAACTGTTTGTTTGATTTGAACCAAACGATTTATTTCGCCATAAATTCAGACGAGCTCCAATCCACTCCCCGTCAGTTCCATTGGGTAGTGTCCGTCCATACGATCCTAACGGATCCGACCGTTCGTGATTCTGATATCGTATGCCCATGTTATAACAATTACACGTTAATATAAATTTAAACTAAAATAAACATGATTTAATTTTAAAAAAATGGGATTTACTTTGTAACAAGGCCCAGTACCCCTTTGTACCAGCCTAACCCCACTTCCACCCTTTCTTCCCTAAGCCGTGATAAACCTGCTCCACTTCGTTGCCATTTCCGCAACTTCAAATGCCAATCACCACTTCGTTTCATCACCATTCAACCTCGCTTAAATACTCAAAATAAATGGCCTCAACATCTTAAAAACCCGGTCCACTTATCCCAAAAAAAATCCGCACTGTTATACCATCTTCCCCAAACTGATTTGCCGTGACCTCCTTCTCGCAAACAGTTTCACCATTGCCAAACTTCACCACCTTCGAACTCCTTTCCCACTTCATTTAAATTCAAACAAAAATATGCAACCTCCTCCTCATCAATTCCTCTACACAACCATCTCCATTCTAATCAACTCGAGCTTCTCCTCAGAAGCCGACGTCAGCTTTTACAGCCTAGGTATCGACAAAAACACAAACTCGGATTCCCCAAAAACCAACGGCAAGATACTATTCGATCTCAGAAACCCCAAAATACAACTTAATTCACGTATTGATCACCACAGCCATAGAAAAGTCAAACCCTAGGTTCCACCGTACCCCATAAACCAGCATCGAACAAACCGAAACTTACATAGAAGGGTGGAGAATCTTTTAGCAACTTATAAATGTCCTCATTCGATTTTTATGATTTTTCTTTGATTTAACTTTTAATTTCAAAGGAGGATTTTTATTTCCTGGAAGAACAAAAGAACCTACGTCGGAATTTTTGTTTGCTGTTGACCAAAGAAAGTGATTGACTTAGGTTAATGGTTGGGAAGTTGTAAGGTATTTATAGGATTCTTTGATTTTAGTTTGTGTGGATTATCTTCTTCCACATTTTCTCTTTTGATTTTTCTTCTATGGCTTCGGTTGGAGCTTTCTGATCCAAGAAAACAGTGGTGGCTTGAGAACATGAAATGTGGCCCCTTGTTTATCAATAACATAGGATTATTATATTTTATTTTTATCAAATGCTGTTTGTATTTATTGTTAAAAATCCCTGTGGTCAAACACGGTATCTAAAAATCACGAAAATGGACATGCAGCTACAGCTTGACATTACGGTCCCAACGAAACTAGTTTCGTTGAATTTCGACTCCATTTGCTCACACAACGTATTTTTAACCGTCAAAATATCAAATGTTTTTCACTCTAAAAATCCGTACGGCCACACAGTGACCCTAAAAATCACAGAACTTGGAATCTAGCAATAATTTGATGTTGCAGATCCTACAAAATTAGTTTCATCGAATTCCAAGGTCGTTTGCAAAACTGGCTATTTTTAAAGCGCTAAATTCCCCTTTTAAATATATAAATATATTTAAAAGCAATTAAATTAAATATTTTAAATAAATATTATCGTATATATTAAAAACAGAATATGATAGAGCTCTAAAATATTCCTATATTAATTTCTAGCTTGATATTTCAAATCCTGCTCTAAATCGATATTCGATTTATAATGAAATTTCTTTAATAAATATAAATAAGTATTTATAAATTTCAAAGGAATACCACATCGACTTTTCTAAAATTTGATTTGGACATAAATCAAAATCTAAATGACGAAATCTTGATTTTTCTCTTCCACTAGAAAAATATACTTCACCAGCTCCTAACATTTCTTGTTTCACAAAAATCCGATTTAAAACGAACCCTGTACATTCAGTTGAAGTTCGAATCGCAAATTAACGAACTGCCGCACCATTTCAAGCTCGATTTTAATTATAATATAATTATACGTTCAAACTGCCGTTCAAATAATATATTCGTTATTCGAATTCCATTCTAAACTGAATTAAATATCACAGATGATCCAGTTCACACCATATCGCCATTTCAGCCAATTCTGATTATTTCAGAATTAAATATATTATTTAATTTATTATTTTAATTAAATATTCACTATTATTTGTAAAACGACCATTATATTTTGGTTTAATTGAAAGGAGTTTGTCGATTTTAGTTAATTGAAAGGAGTTATTGATTATAGTTTAATCGAAAGGAGTTATCGATTTTGGTTTAATCGAAAGGAGTTTATCGATTTTAGTTAATCGAAAGGAGTTTTTGATTATAGTTAAATCGAAAGGAGTTATCGATTATTAGTTAATCGAAAGGAGTTAATTGAATATAGTTATTCGAAAGTGAGATTATCGAATATGGTTTATTCGAAAGGAGTTAAATCGAATATAGCGTATTCGAAAGAAAGTAATTGAAAATAAGTTATTCGAAGAGATAAAATCGAATATAGGTTATTCGAAGAAGAGTTAATCAAATAGAGATTACTCGAAAGAGAGTTAATCGTCGAATTGGACTATATCAAATTCGGGAAAGTACTTATACTTTCCAGTGTTTAAATCAAGATTTATTTATTTATAAACTAGGTGTTTATTTATTTATTCACATTAAAGAATAAAAGTTATAATGGAAGTTAGATATTTCGAAAGTAAGGATTATAACGTTATCGTTATAACCAATGTTTTCAATAAAGAAGTGGATTCGTAAATAGAATCCGAGAGTTTCGTAAATAAGTTTGTTAAAGGTTTAAAAGATAAACTTTGACTATTTCGAAGTTAAAACGTTGTTCAGTTAAGGTCTGAGAGGTAATTATACCCCAACTTGATTGACTTCCTTCTTAACTAAGAAATGGTAAGGTTTGATCGTGAAGGAGTTTTGGAAATGTTTTTCCAAATAAGAATCAGAAATGTTTTCTGATAATAGAAAAATAAGAATTTAGAATATATGGAAACATGAGATAAGAAAATTAATGAACTAAAGAGATAAATGTTGAATAATGATTGATTGATATAAATTCCATTTGGAAATAATATCGTTGTTTGCACACCTGTTTTTCTTTGATAGTTAACTCACCGACTATCGAAGTTTTGACCATTTTAACGTTGTTAAAATGGAGAGACCGGTTGGATTATTATCCGAAGAACCACTATGTATTGGCATAAGCGTTGTGAATCATATATGCCAAAGATAATTGAAGACGGAGTAAAGTGCAAGGGTTGTTGTATAAATCTTAAATAATAGTGCCTAAGATGGATATACTGAATATTGCCTTCGGTTTGTCCAGTCCCAGGACAACTTGTATGGACGAAGGTCTGACAGAGTATATCTAATAGATCGCGTAAGTTGATCTCTTCAAACGTATTCACGTTTGGTGGCAGAGGAACTCGTTTCTCTTAGCTGTATACCCGTGTTATTTTTGGATAAATCAATTTGTAATTTGGCGGATATGACGATGTGACATTCTAAGTGAATGAAGATGTGACATGTAAAAGATAAGCGTAGCTTCTAGCCTCACATCCGGTAAATGACAGAAATCGTACATGCAGCATGGCTATGCAGGTCGCACCTATTAGGGTGTATAATCACCTGATCTACAGTTTCATTTACTTCTAAAAATCTATTGTTGATGTTGTCCCATTTGGGAAACGGTTGCTGATCCCAACCGTTGGTGATATACATTCGATAAACTCAAGCGAAATGAGTGGTCGGTCATGTGTTGTCGGGTTGCAAGATGTTCTTGTTGAACCCAGTGTATTCCTCTCTAGAGGTACACTAGCGAAAGGTTGTTTCACACCTTGTCAGAGTTGGAAATCCATTACCCAATACGTGCTTGGGGTTTTGATTGTATACTATATATGTAGAACATGAGATGGAAGTGTTTCTGCTAGATGATTATTATATTGTGGTTGATAGACATTATTATAATATCAGAAGGTTTTGATATAAAGATATTTTTGGATTCTCATAAGGGAAAAAACCCGTTCCGTTATAGGCGTGGTCTTATGAGATATCGTTTACTTGTTCAACTGTTTTAAACTGTTTTACTCACACCAGTCCCATGAATGACCCAGAGTTTATTTTGTTTTGTTTTCCCTAAACTCTTGGGTGCCCAATTTTGTACGGGCAGTCAAGTAGTCGGGATTTACAGATACTTGAAGAGCTGGAGCAGGAGGCTTCAGAATCATATAGCTATTGTTTATTTCCACTGTGTTGTAAGTGTTGTACTTTGAAAATGATATGTATATTCAAGTACAGATTTATATTTCAAAGATATGTTATATATTATATGTTATTCGTTCCGCTGTGAGATTCGTGTTACTCTGATGTTGTGTTCTTCTTCTTCTTCTTCTATTCTAAGTTTCTATCTTATCCATCCTCACCCTCTAATTTCTTTCATTAACTTTCCAGTTATTTTCGATCCTTGGATGTTCGACATGGTGGGATGATGCCGTCTATGATTGATATATTTATATTTGAAGTTGTTTTAACACTATACACTTATAGTAATAACAAAAATGATTTGTTTTAAAGTGTATCAAACATGTTTGGCTATTATAAGGTAAAACTCTATCCTCCGGCTTGCGTTGATTTGTGTAATGGGACCTAAGTCTTATAATAGCTTAATTTCTCCAATAAGCATTGCGTTGTTTTATTTTAAACAAAGGTCCATGTGGAGTAAACCCATTCCGTGTTATAGGTGGTGGTCCCATGGTTTCCCAACTTTTAAAGTAAAGATTTAACAATTTTTTTAGTTCTCACACCAGTCTCATGACTTACCTGGAGTTTATTGTCTTAACTTATACTCTCGGTGCCCTTATTTTCCACACGGGCAGCTAATAGTTTTGATTTTCACAGATTTCTTTTCCTAGGATCCTGGATTTATAGCTGGAGCTATATTCGGAAAACTTTGTATACATGTATTTCTTTCAACCGTATTGTTGATGTATTTTCTGCTGCACGTTATATTCATGTATTATGTTTCCGCTGCTTAGTAATTTAAAATTCTGATATTTCCTGTTGTAAAATATTCATTCACACTCTGATATATTCTTGTATTCTGGTGTAATTGTTGTAATAGCAATGAAATGTTCTATTGTTCTGTGTTCTGATGCGTCATGTTCTCAACTTAACCAGGGCTTTCCCGTAAGGGGAAGTTTGGGTCGTTTCAGTAAAACGTACACTAAATAACAATCTATCGTTTCGAGCGGTTTGAGTTGGTTTAATTACCAACTTGAAGCGGTTGAAAAGGCTGGTCATTATAGTTTGTATTAGAGATTGGTGAAGTAATAATCTTTGCTTTATTTAGGGTTAGCTCATTAGAGATAGGGTAGCAATACCCTAGAATGAGTTTGAGTGTATATGAGAGAGCGTACTTGTAATTTTGATATAAAATGGTTTTGTATTGTGTTAAATTGTTCTGTTGAGTATTTATGAATTATGGTCGATACTTGGGACGCCAAGGCATCGATAGGGATTTCTAAACACTCGAGTAGGACCGATCAACACCAACTCATTTTGAATTATATTTTACATATAAAGAATTGTATATTCGTAGTTTTAATTTTTAATTATATTTTCTATTAGAAAATGAAAATACTAAAGTATCGGCATTTACCTTCAATTTGTCGATAATTAAACTATTGACTTTTGAATGATTTAGAAATGGAATATTTGAAATTTATTGATAATGAAATAAGATGAATTTGAATATGAAATTAAGAATATAAAATTCGGGTGCTTTTGAAGTAATGATTTACCAATGGATTTGAAAGAATATAATTTTATTTTAAAAGTAGTTTCGATAGAAATTTTTTACTAATGAAATTTTGAATTAGTGTATACTCCCCTCTTGTCTCTGGAAATGATTTTGATTATGAGTGCACGCGGCATCAATGTTTATTTTCGAGAATCTGAGTGGGGATGACCACTTAGAACTTTTATACTTTGCTTAGAGAAATTGAATTTCAATTTTATCTTTTATAATATGTTTTGATATAAAAGATATAATATATATATAATATTTAAATTTTTTTATGGAAATGAACCCCGAGTTTGAATTCTAAAGTTCTCTAATAGTTAATGATTTTCAAGTTATTGAAATAAATTAAAACTTTAAATTTTAACAACTTCTAAATTGTAAAATAAGAAATGGACCTAAGAGAATTAAATTAAAAAAAGAAGTTCTTAGAAATTTGAAATAATGAATTCTAAACAAATTGAAACTTTTAGACTTGTATAATAATCAATATTTTCTATAGCATATATATAACGTTCTAATTAGTAAGAAGATAAAATGTTATATGAACAAGAAATGGAATAATATACAAGAATTAAAATGGATAATGAAAAGTGAAATAAAAATTGATGATTTATAAATATAAATAAAATTTAAGCTATGAAATGGATGACATATACGTAGTTATGTTATGAAATTTAATTTAACAAAGCAAGATGAATAAACTGAATCAATGAATAAGTTAATAAAGTGAATTGTTTGTTATGAATTATATGTATTGCATAGGATTTAGGATAACTGATATTTTAAGTTGAATATGAATGTTTAACTATTTTTTGTGAAAATATAAGTGAATAGGTTTATAATGTATAAACTTAACAAAGGTTGAATGAACTAATTAAATTTAATTAAAGCGAGCTCGTCGTGTAGCAGCAGTTCGTAATTTTCCAAATTGAAGGTTAAATGAATGTGTAGAATCCAAAATATGTCGGAATTTTTTGAAACAGGAATCTTCCAGTTCTATTGTAATATAATTTTCTATTGAAAGAGAAAAATTTAGAGTTCAATTTGTAAATTTTAAGATATGTGTAAATCAAGTTATCAGGAAAATCATGGCAAGGTAAATCGTGATTTAAAGATAAAATATTAATAAAATGGATGATAGAATATAAATTTGAGATATAATGAGTTAAAACCAGTTTGGAAAATTTCGAACCAATCGAACTGACTAAATTGTACATGTTAAGGATGTAGAATGCAGATCTTAAGGCAAAATCAACACTAGAGGGAGGGTAAATAGTGTTTATCAGAAATTTATAGAAATCTTAAACTAAATTGAATTAATATATGATTAGCACAATGATTATCACACCAGAAATGATCCCAAACACAAAAACAATCAAAGACAAAGAAACAAGTAACTATAAAATGCAGAAAAGGAAAGGACACACCGGATTTTATACTGGTTCAGATTACTCCTACATCCAGTCCCATGCAACGCTGGATTGCACAGAGTTTTATTATTAATAATATCAAGTACAACACCCTTGATTTCATGGCTACAATGTTAACATTGATTCCACCACCCTTGATTTCACGGCTGCAAGGTTAACACCGCTCCCTTTCCTTGATTTCAGAGTTACAAGGAACACACCCTTTCCCAAACAATTTCCAAATGATTACAATATCCCTAGAACTCTTTAATAGCACTTCAAATAGAGAGTAGTTGATAAAGATTGAGAAGAGAATGTATAAATTTTGTTGAAATCGGCTGAGTATAAGTGTAGAAATCAAGAAATTTATGTATAATAATGGTGGTATAAGATATGATGATAATGGAGAAGAAGTAATTAATTAAAAATAGAAATCGAACCCTTTTTATAATGTCCCAAAGGTTGCAATGTTTCTGAAATACTCCAAATAGTGAAAAGACACTTCCTTTGAAAATTGAAAAAAAGACAGTTGTATGTCAACATGCTCATATATGTAGTCGACATATGCAAGTTATTTTCGAATTTAAAATCATTTTCAAGTGTTAAGACCAATATATATTTTCTGGAAATTCTTGAATCAAGACCAGTGTTTTAAAACGAGTCTTCTAAAGTGTAATACATATTAAAACATAGTAATATATTATATAAACATATTTATAAAGTTATAGATTTAAAATTATAAAACTATATATATATGTATATTATAAACATATTATTATAAAACTTCATAAACTATAAATATATATATATATATTTCAAATCATAATAATTTGAATTCATTTTTAAAAAGTGGTTTGAAATAAACTGAAATTAGAATCTGAATTTTGAAAACTGAGTTTGAAATTTGAAAAACAACATTTGAAAATGAAGTGTTATTTAGAGTCTTACATATACACTAGATTTAGTTACTATATTTTCTTGAGCTCTTTGAAATCATGATATCTTGATACTCATGAGTCTGGAATCTCCTCTGAATCCTAATTCTCTTGGAACTCTAAAACTGTACAGTCTTCGGTATTTAAATCATGTATAAAAAACCTACATATGCTTATATATATATATATATATGTATGTATATTATAGATAAAGATGTTAGTATATATTTTATAATCAATTAATAATAATAATTGAAATAAGGTTGTTGCCATCAAAACTCCATTCTCCAACAATCCCCCCTTTTTGACGATGACAACCTTGATTTAAAATATTAATACTTGTTAATATTTGTTGGTCTGATTCTTCGAAACTCCCCCTTTCACCATGAATCCTAATACTCCCCCTTAAACTAATCCTTATTTTATAATTTATCCCCATTTGTCATCAACAAAAATAATCTCTAACTATACTCCCCCTAAATCTATTAACCTAATGACTTACAACATATATAATTCTATTTTATTATTCGGATAAAAACTTATGATTCTCCCTCAATTCATTCCTATTTTATTCAAATTCTAACAAGAAAGAGTATAAACAGATCAAACTCAATATCTACAAGTGTTTCAATCCAAACATATAAAATTTCAAACCCAACCAAACTAAGCAATAGTTTCAAGCGAATTCAAACAAAATCAATCAAAACAATTAATTAAACCATACCAACCAATTGAAATAAATTCAAATATCTCTTAGAAATTCCACCCATCCGTCTCCTCCAAATATTGGATCCTTCTTGAAGACTTCCCAGTCTTCATCTTCTTTTATTGGTGGTGCTTTAGTGAGGTTGTTGTCTTTGTCTCTGAAAAGAGAAGATATTAGCCAACGAATGGCATTAAAGTGCTTCTCTTGATGTTCAACCATCTTATTTGACTCAGTTTGAGATGAAGCTGATTACAAAGTATTATAGGTAGGATATTCTTGATTGAATTGAGTGTTTCTACTAGATTCTCACTCAAATTGTGAATATCATTTGCCATAATTTGATTATATAGATAAGGAATGATTAGAGAAGAAGGATAGAGTTTAATAAAAGTTTTTCTAGAAGAAAAGGGTATTTATAGAGTTCGGAATTTATTGGAAATGAATAGACACTGGTTGGTTATTTAAAATTCAAATTTTGAATGAATTTGAATTTCTGGTACTTATATGTCGACATGCCATTTTGCACATGTCGACATACCCTAGTTACATTTTTTTTGGGCATTTTCAATTTCAAGTTATTTCTTAGTGTATTATTGTAACGTCCAGTATTTTCAACGATATAATAATCAATTAATTTAATTATTTAGTTAGTGATTTAGAAAATTAAAGGGTTGTTTAATTAAATAATATTGAATATTTAATTAATTTAAATAATAGAATAATATATTTAATTCGGAAATAGTGAATTAACAATATAATGTGAACTGGACAATTTAAAATATTTAATTCTGCTTAGAATTTGAATTAGAATAACATATATATTATTTGAATGACAGTTGAATGTATAATTATATTATAATTATAATCAAGCTCGAAATGGTGCGGCAGTTCGCTATTTGGCGATTCGAACTTTAAACGAATTTGCAAAATCTGTTTTAAATTGGATTTCTGTGAAACAAGAAACGTTAGGAGCTGGTGAAGTATATTTTTCTATTGGAAGAGAAAAATCGGGATTTCGTCGTGTAGATTTTGAGTTATATCCAAATCAATTTTTCAAATAGTCTCTATGGAATTCATATATAATTTATAATGATATATAAAAGGAATTTCATTATAAATCGAATATCGATTTAATTGGGATTTGAAATATAGAGTTAGAAATTCATATAGGACTATTCTGGAGTTGTATGATTTTCCACTGTGAATATATACGATATTATTTATTTTTAAATATTTAATTCAATTATTTTTAAACATATTTATATTTAAAATGGGTTTATTTAGAGCTTTAAAAACAGCCAGTTTTGCAAACAACCTCCGTTTTCGGTGAAACTAATTTTGTTGGATCCGTAATATGAAATAATTGTTATATTTCAAGTTTCGTGATTTTTGGGGTCAGTGTGTGGTCGTACGGATTTTTAATGTGAAAAAGTCAGTATTTTGATGGGTAAAAATATGCTAAGTGAGCAAATGGAGTCGGAATTCAACGAAACCAGTTTCTTTGGGTCGGTAATGTCGAACTGTATGTGCATAACCATTTTCGTGATTTTTAGTTATCGTATGGGATCATATGGATTTTTAGAAGTCAAATACAAATAGTGATAGCTTATAATATTGAAAATATTTGAATAAAAATATATTAAAACTTCCCTATAAATACCATACTAATTCTCATAACCCTAACTCTTCATTCCTTTAGTCAATTAAAATTCCGCCGTCATCTTTTTCTTCTCTTCAATAAATCACGAAGGAATGGAACCTTTAAAAATCCAAAGAAACTCAAACAAAATTCTATAAATCAGCAAATATATATATATATATTTAAGTTCGTCTTATGTCGCTCGTCACATCTATGTGATTTTTACGAAGCTCGAATAGGTGTTTGCTCGCTGTATATTTTACAGCGTAAGTACCAAATGGCTTAGGGTTAACAATTGTATAAATTTAAGGCTTCAATTCTTGTTTTAAACATCCAATTTGGGTTCGGAGAAGCAAATGGCTCTTGCGTGGAAATTTTGGTGGTATTAGGTGCCAAAAAGGATCGCACCATGTGCGATGGTACAGTGGAAACTACTGAGTGTCGCAGAAAGCAAAGTGCACGCGAGCTCAATCATATAGGTATGGTTTTGTGTGGATTCCAACAAGGAGATCAACGGTGAAGAGTATGCATTTTTCGGTGAAGTAGAGAAGGAGTAGTCGTGGGAGAAAGGTTTGGCAATGGCGAGTTTTAGTTTTTTGGAGTGCGGAATTCGTTTGGGGAAGAAGGAAAATCGGTGCTGGACTTTAAGAAGGGGGACGACACCGTATAAATGGGTTAAAAGGTTGGGCTTGGACCGAATGAAAAGGTTAACGCCCGTATTAAAGTAGTTTAAATTTTAGTTTTAAATTTAAATAGCACATTGTGACGGCCTGGAATTTCGCTCGATCTGAATCAGTCGTTAAACCGATCTAGACCGTTCGAAACCCCTGAACGTTTGAGAACAGGACAAATCAGAACACAAACAGAAGAACATTTCATTGTATATAACAACAATTCCATCAGATACAAGAATATACAGAGTATAAATGAATAAATTACATTCGATAAATATCAGAGATTACAATAAGTTACATAGCAGCGGAAAATAATACAAAGCACAACTGAAGGTGATATACGGATACAGAGCTTTCCGGATATCATTCCAGCTGTAAACCAGGATTCTGTGAATATAAATCTGCAAAACCAAAACTACTAGCTGCCCGTGCGGAAAATAGGGGCACCCAGAGTTTAGGTTAAAACAATAAACTCCAGGTCAGTCATGTGACTGGTGTGAGAACTAAAACAGTTATTTAAAGCTTTACTTTAAAAGAAAGTAATTCAAGGGACCACGCCGTATAACACGGAACGGGTTTCCTCCCAAGAATACCAGTGCATAGAATAAACAACGCAATGCTTTTTCGAAAAATGAAGCTGTTATAAGACCCAGGTCCCATCACACAATGCAACGCAAGCCGGAGGATAGGGTTTTCCCTTATAACAGCCAAACATGCTTGATACGTTTAAAACAAATCATTTGATACTATAATATGTGTATAGTGTCAAAACATTTCAATCATAAATATAAATCATAGGCGGCATGGGTACCATCTATCATGTCGCCATACTAGTTCTACAATTAAAACCGCAATACACGTATTGGAAATTGGATTTCCGTCATGAGTCGAGGCAAGGGGCAAGCTCCTCTCCGCGTTCGAGACACTCTAGCAAATGCCTCAGGGTTACGCACACTGGGCAACCCTTGGATCTTCAGGGCCGGTCCTCACTTACGTTAGAGGATTAGTTATTCCTGAACACACGTTTCCCGGTCCTTACAGACCTAAAATCGAGGCGCCTCATCCAACAACCACAAAGGTGAAAAGTATATATATGTCAGGGCTGGTAAGTCACTGACACCACCAAAGCTAGAAAGAAACGTCGTGCTCTCCCTGCAGTCCGTATCCCGTTTTTAACTCATACCGAGGTGTGAGGCTCGTGAATTCACGTTATACACAAAGCTGCCACGTAGGCTGTGCTTTGATCATCAACCACAAGACTTTGCTTTTCAACAGAAGCCTTGATCATTGCATCTCAGCGTGCCACACAGGCAATTCATGCCATGTGACTGATGTCCATCGATATACAACCTCTGAGCTCGTACGTCTCAGAGAAGGGCGTTAAGCAAAAGAATAAATTCTCCGCCGCCAAACAGATGTATATTTAATAGAAATCAATCAACACAGAATAAAATCCAATGTCAGACACACAATCCATTTACAAGTCCGTTCTGGGTCTGAACGAAACCGGAGGCACTTTCCTCGCATATCCATCCATCTCCAAGTACATCTGGACGACCACCAACTATTTCCATCCTCTTGGGTGTACAGCCCAATCAGGATCGTCAGTAATTATCCAAACGATGTGAAGACTTCCGGTCTTCGACCACCGTCTTCATCTTCGACATATCGTCGAATCGGTTATTCAGAATGGGTGTAAACCCGGTCTTTCCGAACAACCCGCGTATATTAAAAACAAATGTTACACAAACACAACATACGCCTCATTCCAATTCATTAGTCACTAACTGCAAATTAGCAAGAGAACAATTTCCCGAACATTACCCCCGAAGGCCGAAACCAACATCAGATCAATACCCAGGAAACCATCCTTCTTAGCCAACCTACAGCTGGTTTCTAAATTTCACATTCTTAGGGAAAGGTTCCCATTAATTTTATCCAAGATAAATTCTTTAGAATTTATCCTGTAATCTTCCTTTGGATGTTGTTTCAAACCAAATTATGGTTTTCCTAAACAAGTCGAGATTAGCGAACCATACCGAAGTAATTATTTATTTTATTTCCCAATCCCAACCTATTCATCCCATGAAGCAAAACTGGTAATACTCCATATCTAACACCGTGGTGTTATCGGTAAAATTAATTACCATTTCACATTCAAATCTAATTAAAGATTCAACTATCGCTTTGGAGCAAAACTGGTAATACTCCATTCTCGCTTATTTCTAAATTTGATAATTTAGATTATAGATTCACATTTCAAATCTAATTTCAGATTCAATAAAACTCCTTTTACTGGGTTAAAGAACTAGGTGTTATTTAAAACACAGTTCACGACAAACCCAAATCACATTCTATTTATTATCGGGTTAAAGAACTAGTGTTATTTAAAACACCGTTCACGATAAACCCATTTCAAATCCAATCAGATATATTAAAAATTTCGATTATTTAAAACCCCTTTTTTTAAATCTAATTTATTTATTAAAAAAAAATAATTGGGTTTTAAATTTAGTTCAAACTAGTGCATTTCGATAAAAATCTATTTTTATCTTTTCAAATATGGAGTTTTTCATCCCAAATTTTCCCAAATCATTTCTTATGATTTTACACAATTTATTGATATTTTTAATAATTTTATCAAGGCCCGTACAGTCGATTTCCAACAATGGCCATCGAACTGCACTTACAGCGACCTTTTTCAAATTTGATTTGGACGTATCTCCAAATCCAACCGTTAGATTTTGAATTTCTAATATTCGTTAGAAAGCTCTTTTCGATACGAACCCAACGGTTCCGGTTTTAGGAGAATCCGACGGTCGGATCTCCCGTAATGTCCGTTTGAAATAAATGGTCAAAATTTACGAACTGCCGCGGCGCGGCGCGTTCTATTCAGGCCATTATATTTTATATATAATATATATTTCGTCGATTTCTATTTAAAACGAATTATATAAATAGTTTTAAAATTCGTTTCAAAAGCAATTTCAACTTCCATTTCAATTCAAATCAAAATTGAATTCTTCTTTATAAATTCGTTTTAAAATTCATTTCTATTCAATTCAAATTTCAATTCAATTTGAATTCATTTCACTTCATTTTAAATTCAATTCGAATTCGTTTCAATTCAATTCAATTTCAAAGTCGTTTTCTATTCGATTCAATTCAAATTGGTTTTCTATTCGAATCAAATTCGTTATATATTCAATTGAAATCAAATTCGTTATATGTTCAATTGAAATCAAATTCGTTATATATTCAATTCATTTCGAAATCGTTATATATTCAATTCATTTCGAAATCGTTATATATTCAATTCATTTCGAAATCGTTATATATTCAATTCATTTCGAAATCGTTATATATTCAATTCATTTCGAAATCGTTATATATTCAATTCATTTCGAAATCGTTATATATTCAATTCATTTCGAAATGAATAAAATCGATATAAATATCGTTCACGTCAAAATGGCGTCAATCTAATCAACACGGCTTCATAAATTTCTAATTTCAAATATTCTATTTCAAATATTTCTTTTTGTCAACACACGACTAATCTCAACGAATGAGTACCGTCCACGTGTGACTATTTTTGTTAAATTATTTGGTTCAACACATGACTAGTCTCAACGGATGAGTATAGTCAACACATGAACCTTTATTTTCTATATTGATAAAGATGTAAATTTTATTATAAAAATATTTCGTTCAACACATGACTAGTCTCAACGGATGAGTATAGTCAACACATGAACCTTTATTTTCTATTGATAAAGATGTAAATTTTATTATTAAAATATTTCGTTCAACACATGACTAGTCTCAACGGATGAGTATAGTCAACACATGAACCTTTATTTTCTAAATTGGAATGAGGCCCAATCAATCACCATATAAAATTAATTATATGGATTTTCATACAACACATGTATATAATAGCATTGAAAAATAATCAACCATCAACCAAAGTGCACTACACTGTATAAGCATCAAATATAAATATCTAACGCTTATAACAGCCTGTCAATCAATCGATCGACATGTTTAATCAATCAGGATGAGTGAACTTCAAATTTCATCCCAACACCCGTGTGGGGTTTCAAACAATCAAACACAGATTTATTTGTGCAGTTGGGCGATGTGTAAAATTTATCGACCCAATCAATGTCCTTCAAATAGGTGTACATAAACAAACCGTCCGGTTTGTAAATGAATATTTATTTATTCACATTCACGTTAAAAATTATATTTTTAACGATAAAACATTTTATTTCGACATATGAATTTCTATTCAATTCATTTATTCTATAAAATGATATTTTTATTTTACTAACATATTTTAGAAAATTTCGGCGGCATAACGGCACGATACTAGAAACGGGACGAGGCCTAGCCTTATCCCCGGTCTAGTGAAGGCCCACGCCATTCACACATCAATCAAAATCAATTCATTTCACCAAACAACTCAAATTTCAATCAAATAATTTAACCAACTACTCAACCAAACAATTTAACAAACAAGCCATCCATGGTCTGTGGATGACGGGTGTCGGGTGCTACTAAGCACCATCTACATCCTAGTATATATATATAACTAGAAAAAGAGAATTTGAGTGAGAAGTTCTCACCGAAAGCTATCCAATCATCTTGACTCTTCTTCTCGCCTTTTTATCATCTTCGTTGCCCGTTGTCACTATATATAAAAAAATCACACATTTTTATATTTTGATGTCTTTAAAATAAAAATCACATTTTTATTTATTCATTTTCAATTTAGAAATCATATTTTTATGCCTTCTATATAGTAAAGATTATATTTTTAATACTTTAAAAATATAGAAATCACCTTTTCTACAATAAAGACTTCGCCTTTATAAAAATATAGACTTCGCCTTTTCTAAAATAAAGATTTCGCCTTTATAAAAATCTCATTTTTATTTTTCTACACATATAAAGATGATATTTTTAATCTTCCTATCATGTAAAAATTATATTTTTAATTCTCTACCTAACCAAAAATCATATTTTTACATCATCTATATAGTAAAGACTATATTTTTAATACTTTAAAAATATAAAAATCATATCTTTAATACTTTAAAAATATAAAAATCATATCTTTAATACTTTAGAAATATAAAAATCATATCTTTAATACTTTTATATAGTAAAGATTATATTTTTAATACTTTAAAAATATAAAAATCATATTTTTAATATTTTAAAAATATAAAGATCATATTTTGATTATCTTCCTTTTATAAAAATTATATTTTTACTTCTATGACATTCATATAAAAATCAAATCTTTATTTCGATGACATGGTTATATATATTAAAAATCAAATTTTTAATACCATTTTCTATTTTAAAGTTCAAAATAAAACCAGTTTTTAAATTACTCTTTAAAATCAGTTTTAAATTACTCTTTAAAATCAGTTTTAAATTACTTAAAAATAAAATAACAAAAAAACACAAAAAAAACTTACAGAGGGGGGGGGGACTGTGCTGGTGGCGCTCGACGTGGAGGAGGGCGCAGGCGGAGGGCGAGGTCGGAGGAGGTTAGGGGTGGTCGGCGGCTTGCTGGGCGGAGGCGCCTGGCGGGGTGGTGGGTCTTCGGTCTAGGGCGGCGGTTTTGGTGAGGGGAAGGGATCGCGACAGGAAGGGGGGGCGTGCGATCTTTGGCCAGAGGAGGGGAGGGGGCTCGCCGAAGATCGGCGACGCCTGGGGGGGGGGCTGCGGTGGTCAGCGCCACCTTGGGTGGGCGCGACGGTGGAAGGAGCGGCGGCTCCTCCCCCTTCCTTCTCTCTTTTTTTTTTATTTCCTTTTTTTTTCTGGAATGAGAAGATATCGGGGGGGTTCATATATATTTTTTTATTTATTTATTTATTTTATTTTTTCAAAAAGTTGACTTTCACATACGACCTCTAAACGAGGCCCACCGCCTATCGTCCATAGCGTTTTACCCCCATTCCGAACACAATGGGATATGTATCGTAGGCTGATTCGGCTGTTACAATCAGTTTCCGTTAAATTTACATTTAAATCACTATATTGAATTTTAAACGTACATTTCAAATTACCGGGGTCACATACTAACTCTAAAAATTCCCGAAAAATATTTTCTAGCTTCGTATTGACGATACGGTCCTAACAAAACTAGTTTCGTCGAATTCTGAGACCGTTGGAAAAATGGCCAATTTCCAGTCGATTAAAATCAACTGAAATGGTCAAAACACGTTTTCCTTTGCCACACTCACATATTGATTCGAAAAATTACGAAATTTGAAACCTAGCAATAATTTGACATCACGGACCCAACAAAACTAGTTTCGTCGAAATCCGAGGTCGTTTGCAAAATGTCCATTTTTAAGGGCCTGAATTCCATAGCGACTATTCAGAATTTTCAACTGGACATATCTTTTGATTCCCGCTATGAAATCTCGATTATTCGAATTCGTTGGAAAGATATTACCAATTAGATCCTAATGTTTTTGGTTTCACTAATATCCGGATTGTTTTGCACCCGGTACATTCAATTGAAGTTTGAAATCGAATTATCGAACTACCGCGCCATTTTCAATTCTATTTATAATTATATATAAATATTTATATTCTAACGACGACGCGTATAATATATACGATCGAATTATATTCAAAATAAATTTCTCGTCGATATTATTTAAAATAATTCATTTTAAATAATCAAAATTCGCTAAAATTGCCAAAATAAAATTTTTAAACTGGCCCAGATTTTCGGGTTGTTACAATCTCCCCCACTTAAAACTTTTCGTCCCCGAAAAGGAACAAAGCCGAAAGTGGTTTGATTAATCAGCCCTACATTCGATCCGGCTTCCATTCTCCAACTCTTTAGCTTCTGAGAATTTTCAAAACTTCAAAAATTTGGCTAACACCCTAAATTTTTGAAAAATTTCGCCATAACCTCCCCTGCACCGGGAGCATCGGGGAATTTCAAATAGCTTCCCCGGTCCTTCTAATCTCAAAAAGAAAAGGAAAAAGCCAAGCGGCTAGCCAATAGGCTCATAAAATCATCATCACCCAAACAAAACAGTAAATTATTTAGTAAACATGTACCTATTTGTCGGGCAAACAAATTTTATTCTCTGCTATAGCCTCCTTGCTATGACCTGTTCAATGATATATATGTATATGCAAGCAAATGCGACCAATTTTCAATACAAATCAATATGTGATCCAATTAGGCTAAATGTTTAAAAATTAGCAAACAAATAGGCAAACAACACAAACATCAATCAATTAGTGAATTAGAGTTTTCAAATTCATAAAATTTGATATATATAAGGAAAATCTTGCTTTTGATGTCAATTCACAACAATGTGTTCTAACTATATAAGTTTTGGTTCTCACACCAGTCTAATGGAAATATACAGGTATCACACCTTCGAAACACGAAACTAATTACTAATGATGACGCGTCAATCATCAGAATCAGGTCCGGGCGACTAGAGTGTGATTCTATATCTATCCAGTATATTAAAACTTCGAATATACGTTCATGACGCGTATATACAAAACCTTTATATATTGGATTGTCCATATTCAAAATAAATAAATAATCAAATACGTATAAAATGGTTTAAATTTCAAAACAATATTGTTTTCATTTGAAAAATATACTCTTCCCACTCGTTCTAGGATACTACTGATCCCATTTCTAACGAGTCATTCTAATTGGATATTACTAATCCAATGTCTGATGAATTCTTTCGTATGGTTCTAATGTGTCTTGTTCTCGAGCTCTGTAAACCAAAGCTCTGATACCAAATGTGACGGCCTGGAATTTCGCTCGATCTGAATCAGTCGTTAAACCGATCTAGACCGTTCGAAACCCCTGAACGTTTGAGAACAGGACAAATCAGAACACAAACAGAAGAACATTTCATTGTATATAACAACAATTCCATCAGATACAAGAATATACAGAGTATAAATGAATAAATTACATTCGATAAATATCAGAGATTACAATAAGTTACATAGCAGCGGAAAATAATACAAAGCACAACTGAAGGTGATATACGGATACAGAGCTTTCCGGATATCATTCCAGCTGTAAACCAGGATCCTGTGAATATAAATCTGCAAAACCAAAACTACTAGCTGCCCGTGCGGAAAATAGGGGCACCCAGAGTTTAGGTTAAAACAATAAACTCCAGATCAGTCATGTGACTGGTGTGAGAACTAAAACAGTTATTTAAAGCTTTACTTTAAAAGAAAGCAATTCAAGGGACCACGCCGTATAACACGGAACGGGTTTCCTCCCAAGAATACCAGTGCATAGAATAAACAACGCAATGCTTTTTCGAAAAATGAAGCTGTTATAAGACCCAGGTCCCATCACACAATGCAACGCAAGCCGGAGGATAGGGTTTTCCCTTATAACAGCCAAACATGCTTGATACGTTTAAAACAAATCATTTGATACTATAATATGTGTATAGTGTCAAAACATTTCAATCATAAATATAAATCATAGGCGGCATGGGTACCATCTATCATGTCGCCATACTAGTTCTACAATTAAAACTGCAATACACGTATTGGAAATTGGATTTCCGTCATGAGTCGAGGCAAGGGGCAAGCTCCTCTCCGCGTTCGAGACACTCTAGCAAATGCCTCAGGGTTACGCACACTGGGCAACCCTTGGATCTTCAGGGCCGGTCCTCACTTACGTTAGAGGATTAGTTATTCCTGAACACACGTTTCCCGGTCCTTACAGACCTAAAATCGAGGCGCCTCATCCAACAACCACAAAGGTGAAAAGTATATATATGTCAGGGCTGGTAAGTCACTGACACCACCAAAGCTAGAAAGAAACGTCGTGCTCTCCCTGCAGTCCGTATCCCGTTTTTAACTCATACCGAGGTGTGAGGCTCGCGAATTCACGTTATACACAAAGCTGCCACGTAGGCTATGCTTTGATCATCAACCACAAGACTTTGCTTTTCAACAGAAACCTTGATCATTGCATCTCAGCGTGCCACACAGGCAATTCATGCCATGTGACTGATGTCCATCGATATACAACCTCTGAGCTCGTACGTCTCAGAGAAGGGCGTTAAGCAAAAGAATAAATTCTCCGCCGCCAAACAGATGTATATTTAATAGAAATCAATCAACACAGAATAAAATCCAATGTCAGACACACAATCCATTTACAAGTCCGTTCTGGGTCTGAACGAAACCGGAGGCACTTTCCTCGCATATCCATCCATCTCCAAGTACGTCTGGACGACCACCTACTATTTCCATCCTCTTGGGTGTACAGCCCAATCAGGATCGTCAGTAATTATCCAAACGATGTGAAGACTTCCGATCTTCGACCACCGTCTTCATCTTCGACATATCGTCGAATCGGTTATTCAGAATGGGTGTAAACCCGGTCTTTCCGAACAACCCGCGTATATTAAAAACAAATGTTACACAAACACAACATACGCCTCATTCCAATTCATTAGTCACTAACCGCAAATTAGCAAGAGAACAATTTCCCGAACATTACCCCCGAAGGCCGAAACCAACATCAGATCAATACCCAGGAAACCATCCTTCTTAGCCAACCTACAGCTGGTTTCTAAATTTCACATTCTTAGGGAAAGGTTCCCATTAATTTTATCCAAGATAAATTCTTTAGAATTTATCCTGTAATCTTCCTTTGGATGTCGTTTCAAACCAAATTATGGTTTTCCTAAACAAGTCGAGATTAGCGAACCATACCGAAGTAATTATTTATTTTATTTCCCAATCCCAACCTATTCATCCCATGAAGCAAAACTGGTAATACTCCATATCTAACACTGTGGTGTTATCGGTAAAATTAATTACCATTTCACGTTCAAATCTAATTAAAGATTCAACTATCGCTTTGGAGCAAAACTGGTAATACTCCATTCTCGCTTATTTCTAAATTTGATAATTTAGATTATAGATTCACATTTCAAATCTAATTGCAGATTCAATAAAACTCCTTTTACTGGGTTAAAGAACTAGGTGTTATTTAAAACACAGTTCACGACAAACCCAAATCACATTCTATTTATTATCGGGTTAAAGAACTAGTGTTATTTAAAACACCGTTCACGATAAACCCATTTCAAATCCAATCAGATATATTAAAAATTTCGATTATTTAAAACCCCTTTTTTTAAATCTAATTTATTTATTAAAAAATAATAATTGGGTTTTAAATTTAGTTCAAACTAGTGCATTTCGATAAAAATCTATTTTTATCTTTTCAAATATGGAGTTTTTCATCCCAAATTTTCCCAAATCATTTCTTATGATTTTACACAATTTATTGATATTTTTAATAATTTTATCAAGGCCCGTACAGTTGATTTCCAACAATGGCCATCGAACTGCACTTACAACGACCTTTTTCAAATTTGATTTGGACGTATCTCCAAATCCAACCGTTAGATTTTGAATTTCTAATATTCGTTAGAAAGCTCTTTTCGATACGAACCCAACGGTTCCGGTTTTAGGAGAATCCGACGGTCGGATCTCCCGTAATGTCCGTTTGAAATAAATGGTCGAAATTTACGAACTGCCGCGGCGCGGCGCGTTCTATTCAGGCCATTATATTTTATATATAATATATATTTCGTCGATTTCTATTTAAAACGAATTATATAAATAGTTTTAAAATTCGTTTCAAAAGCAATTTCAACTTCCATTTCAATTCAAATCAAAATTGAATTCTTCTTTATAAATTCGTTTTAAAATTCATTTCTATTCAATTCAAATTTCAATTCAATTTGAATTCATTTCACTTCATTTTAAATTCAATTCGAATTCGTTTCAATTCAATTCAATTTCAAAGTCGTTTTCTATTCGATTCAATTCAAATTGGTTTTCTATTCGAATCAAATTCGTTATATATTCAATTGAAATCAAATTCGTTATATGTTCAATTGAAATCAAATTCGTTATATATTCAATTCATTTCGAAATCGTTATATATTCAATTCATTTCGAAATCGTTATATATTCAATTCATTTCGAAATCGTTATATATTCAATTCATTTCGAAATCGTTATATATTCAATTCATTTCGAAATCGTTATATATTCAATTCATTTCGAAATCGTTATATATTCAATTCATTTCGAAATCGTTATATATTCAATTCATTTCGAAATGAATAAAATCGATATAAATATCGTTCACGTCAAAATAGCGTCAATCTAATCAACACGGCTTCATAAATTTCTATTTTCAAATATTCTATTTCAAATATTTCTTTTTGTCAACACACGACTAATCTCAACGAATGAGTACCGTCCACGTGTGACTATTTTTGTTAAATTATTTGGTTCAACACATGACTAGTCTCAACGGATGAGTATAGTCAACACATGAACCTTTATTTTCTATATTGATAAAGATGTAAATTTTATTATAAAAATATTTCGTTCAACACATGACTAGTCTCAACGGATGAGTATAGTCAACACATGAACCTTTATTTTCTATTGATAAAGATGTAAATTTTATTATTAAAATATTTCGTTCAACACATGACTAGTCTCAACGGATGAGTATAGTCAACACATGAACCTTTATTTTCTAAATTGGAATGAGGCCCAATCAATCACCATATAAAATTAATTATATGGATTTTCATACAACACATGTATATAATAGCATTGAAAAATAATCAACCATCAACCAAAGTGCACTACACTGTATAAGCATCAAATATAAATATCTAACGCTTATAACAGCCTGTCAATCAATCGATCGACATGTTTAATCAATCAGGATGAGTGAACTTCAAATTTCATCCCAACACCCGTGTGGGGTTTCAAACAATCAAACACAGATTTATTTGTGCAGTTGGGCGATGTGTAAAATTTATCGACCCAATCAATGTCCTTCAAATAGGTGTACATAAACAAACCGTCCGGTTTGTAAATGAATATTTATTTATTCACATTCACGTTAAAAATTATATTTTTAACGATAAAACATTTTATTTCGACATATGAATTTCTATTCAATTCATTTATTCTATAAAATGATATTTTTATTTTACTAACATATTTTAGAAAATTTCGGCGGCATAACGGCACGATACTAGAAACGGGACGAGGCCTAGCCTTATCCCCGGTCTAGTGAAGGCCCACGCCATTCACACATCAATCAAAATCAATTCATTTCACCAAACAACTCAAATTTCAATCAAATAATTTAACCAACTACTCAACCAAACAATTTAACAAACAAGCCATCCATGGTCTGTGGATGACGGGTGTCGGGTGCTACTAAGCACCGTCTACATCCTAGTATATATATATAACTAGAAAAAGAGAATTTGAGTGAGAAGTTCTCACCGAAAGCTATCCAATCATCTTGACTCTTCTTCTCGCCTTTTTATCATCTTCGTTGCCCGTTGTCACTATATATAAAAAAATCACACATTTTTATATTTTGATGTCTTTAAAATAAAAATCACATTTTTATTTATTCATTTTCAATTTAGAAATCATATTTTTATGCCTTCTATATAGTAAAGATTATATTTTTAATACTTTAAAAATATAGAAATCACCTTTTCTACAATAAAGACTTCGCCTTTATAAAAATATAGACTTCGCCTTTTCTAAAATAAAGATTTCGCCTTTATAAAAATCTCATTTTTATTTTTCTACACATATAAAGATGATATTTTTAATCTTCCTATCATGTAAAAATTATATTTTTAATTCTCTACCTAACCAAAAATCATATTTTTACATCATCTATATAGTAAAGACTATATTTTTAATACTTTAAAAATATAAAAATCATATCTTTAATACTTTAAAAATATAAAAATCATATCTTTAATACTTTAAAAATATAAAAATCATATCTTTAATACTTTTATATAGTAAAGATTATATTTTTAATACTTTAAAAATATAAAAATCATATTTTTAATATTTTAAAAATATAAAGATCATATTTTGATTATCTTCCTTTTATAAAAATTATATTTTTACTTCTATGACATTCATATAAAAATCAAATCTTTATTTCGATGACATGGTTATATATATTAAAAATCAAATTTTTAATACCATTTTCTATTTTAAAGTTCAAAATAAAATCAGTTTTTAAATTACTCTTTAAAATCAGTTTTAAATTACTCTTTAAAATCAGTTTTAAATTACTTAAAAATAAAATAACAAAACAACACAAAAAAAACTTACAGAGGGGGGGGAACTGTGCTGGTGGCGCTCGACGTGGAGGAGGGCGCAGGCGGAGGGCGAGGTCGGCGGCTTGCTGGGCGGAGGCGCCTGGCGGGGTGGTGGGTCTTCGGTCTAGGGCGGCGGTTTTGGTGAGGGGAAGGGATCGCGACAGGAAGGGGGGGCGTGCGATCTTTGGCCAGAGGAGGGGAGGGGGCTCGCCGAAGATCGGCGACGCCTGGGGGGGGGGCTGCGGTGGTCAGCGCCACCTTGGGTGGGCGCGACGGTGGGAGGAGCGGCGGCTCCTCCCCCTTCCTTCTCTCTCTCTCTTTTTTTTTTATTTCCTTTTTTTTTTCTGGAATGAGAAGATATCGGGGGGGTTCATATATATATATATATATATTTTATTAATTTATTTATTTTATTTTTTCAAAAAGTTGACTTTCACATACGACCTCTAAACGAGGCCCACCGCCTGTCGTCCATAGCGTTTTACCCCCATTCCGAACACAATGGGATATGTATCGTAGGCTGATTCGGCTGTTACAATCAGTTTCCGTTAAATTTACATTTAAATCACTATATTGAATTTTAAACGTACATTTCAAATTTCCGGGGTCACATACTAACTCTAAAAATTCCCAAAAAATATTTTCTAGCTTCGTATTGACGATACGGTCCTAACAAAACTAGTTTCGTCGAATTCTGAGACCGTTGGAAAAATGGCCAATTTCCAGTCGATTAAAATCAACTGAAATGGTCAAAACACGTTTTCCTTTGCCACACTCACATATTGATTCGAAAAATTATGAAATTTGAAACCTAGCAATAATTTGACATCACGGACCCAACAAAACTAGTTTCGTCGAAATCCGAGGTCGTTTGCAAAATGTCCATTTTTAAGGGCCTGAATTCCATAGCGACTATTCAGAATTTTCAACTGGACATATCTTTTGATTCCCGCTATGAAATCTCGATTATTCGAATTCGTTGGAAAGATATTACCAATTAGATCCTAATGTTTTTGGTTTCACTAATATCCGGATTGTTTTGCACCCGGTACATTCAATTGAAGTTTGAAATCGAATTATCGAACTACCGCGCCATTTTCAATTCTATTTATAATTATATATAAATATTTATATTCTAACGACGACGCGTATAATATATACGATCGAATTATATTCAAAATAAATTTCTCGTCGATATTATTTAAAATAATTCATTTTAAATAATCAAAATTCGCTAAAATTGCCAAAATAAAAATTTTAAACTGGCCCAGATTTTCGGGTTGTTACACACATTAACTTCTAAATATCATAACTTTATCATACATTATCATAATTTTGAAAACTTGGATCCGTTGGGATCGTAGGGATGGGGTCTACACAATGGAACTGACTGGAAGTGAATCCGAGCTCGTTAAAATTTATGGAAAAATAAATTGTTTGTCTGAATCAACTGACAGTTATCGTTATTTAACAATGATCGTCCAATGTGAGTAAAACTCACCAACTCGATCAGTTATATTTTTATAACGTATTTTTAGAACTAATAAGATGATGGTTGATTCTGTGTGTTGACTGTTTGGTTGAATTGCTTATATATTGGTTGAAATTATAGATAACGATATATATATAAATCGTTAATCAAATATCGATTCTGTTTATCAGAATATTTCATAGTGAAATGAAGTTGATGTTAATTATATTTTTTATCATCTGTGAATGCAGGAAAACAGGTTGGAGGGATCCAACTGGATTCCTCAGTATATAAAATACTGTTTTGTTTCATATACGGTAATATATGATGTGATATATAATATGTTGTTGATTATGTGTGTTTGAATGATATCGATCATTGTTATTTGGTATTTTAAATACCGTAAGAAATACTGGGATGTAGAAAAAGGGATTTTCAAAGTGTATTTTGAAAATAAATTATTTATATAAAATCAGTGGATTATATATATAAAAAGAAAAGGATTTTATAAAAGAAAATAATTATAAAATCAAAGAATTAGAGAAAAGGAATATTTGTGAAAACAAATAGAAAAGGAAATATTTGTGAAAACAAATAGAAAAGGAATATTTGTGAAAACAAATAGAAAAGGAAATATTTGTAAAACATTTACAAATAGAATTGAAAAGGAAATAATTGTAAAACATTTATAAATAGATTATAAATGGAAATATTTATTTAGAAAATAAATAGATTATAAAAGGAAAATATTTATGTGTTAAATAAATAGAATTGAAAAGGAAATATTTATTTGTTAAATAAATAGAATTGAAAAGGAAATATTTGTTGAACAAATAGGAAGATGAAAGGAATATTTATTTGTGAAAATAAATAGAAAGATAAAAGGAATGTTTATTTAGAAAATAAACAAGATATCATAAAAGGAAATATTTGGAAAGTAAGTAGAATTATAAAAGGAATTAGAATTAATCGAATTAGAGTTAGTCGAATTAAAGGAGTTAATCGAATATAGTTTATTCGAATAGAGTAAAGGAGTTAATCGAATATGGTTTATTCAAATAGAGTTAAAGGAGTTCATCGAATATAGCTTATTCGAAGAAAGGAGTTATCGAATATAGTTTATTCGAAAGGAGTTATCAAATATTAGTTATTTGAAAAGGAGTTAATCGAATAGAGTGATTCGAAAAGGAGTTAATCGAATATAGTTCATTCGAAAGGAGTTAATCAAATATAGTTTATTCGAAAGGAGTTAAGCCAATAAAGTTAATTGATTAGAGTAAATTGATTAGAGTTAATTGATTGGAGTCAATCAGAAGGAGTTAATCCTATAGAGTTAATTGATTAGAGTTAATCGAATAGAGTTAATCAAATAGAGTTAATTGATTAGAGTTAATTGAATAGAGTTAATCCAATAGAGTTAATCCAATAGACTTAATCGATTAGAGTTAATCGAATATTACTTAGTCGAATAAAGTTAATCGAATATAGTTTATTCGAAGAAAGGTTATTGAATATAGTTATTCGAAAGAGAGATTATCGAATATAGTTTATTCGGAAGGAGTTAATCGAATATAGTTTATTTGAAAGAAGTTAAGCCAATAGAGTTAATTGATTAGAGTTAATCAGAAGGAGTTAATCCAATAGAGTTAATTGACTAAAGTTAATTGATTAGAGTTAATCGAATAGAGTTAATCAAATAGAGTTAACTAAGCAGAGTTAATTGATTAGAGTTAATTGAATAGAGTTAATTGAATAGAGTTAATCCAATAGAGTTAATCGATTAGAGTTAATCGAATATTAGTTATTCGAATAAAGTTACTCGAATATAGTTTATTCGAAGAAAGGTTATCGAATATAGTTATTCGAAAGAGATTATCGAATGTAGTTTATTCGAAGGAAAGAGTTATCGAATAGAGATTATTTGAAAGAGAGTTACGTAAGGAAGTTTGTTAAAGAATTAAAAGGTGAACTTTGTCTATTTTGAGGTTATAAATGTTGTTCAGTTAAGGTCTGAGAGGTAGTTATACCCCAACTTGAATGACTTCCTTTTTAACTAAGGAATGGTTAAGGTTCGATAGTGAAGGTTAGTTAAGTGAATTTAGTTAATAAGTGAAATGTTTTGAGTTGGCATAGCGATGTTTGATTTAAACATCTGCTTAAATCCAAATGTAGGAGTTTTGGAAATGTTTTCCAAACAAGAATCGGAATGTATTCTAATATAGAAAATAAGAAATGGAAATGTTTTCCAATGTTAATAACGTATATTTTCTAAATTTAGAAAATAAGAAATGTTGAATATATGGAAACATGAATAGGGAAATGGATAACTGAATGACATATTAAACTAAAGTGGATCAGTGTTGATTGATGATTTGCTCGGTAAAATTTCCATTTGGAAATACGATCGTTGTTTGTACATGTTTTCCTTTGATAGTTAAATCACCGACTATTGAAGATTTTGACCATTTCCGTTGTCAATACGGAGAATCCGTGATCGGATTCATTATCTGAAAACCACTCTGTATGGGAACTAGCGTTGCGAATTGAATATGATGAAGATAATAGAAGATGGTAGTTATGCAAGGGCTGTTCTATCGATCCTAGGTAGAAATTGCCTAAGATGGATTTAAAGAATAGTACTTCGGTTTGTCTAGTCCCAGGACGACCTGTATGGAAGAATGTCTGATAGAGTATATTTAATGGATCGCGTAAGTTGATCTCTTCAAACATATTTACGTTTGGTGGCGGAGGAATTCGTTTCTCTTAGCTGTATACCCATTTTATTTTTGGGGAAATCAATTTGTGATTTGGCGGGTGTGACGATGTGACATTCAAAGTGAATAATTATGTGATCTGTCAGAGATAAGCGTGGCCTCTAGCCTCACAACCGAGAAATGAAAAAAATCGGGCAAGCAGCATGGCTATGTGGGTTTCTGCCATTAGGGTGTATCATCACCTATTTAGAGATATTCATTTCATTCTTTAATCTATTCGATGTTGTCCCATTCGGGAAACGGTTGCTGATCCCAACCGTTGGTGATATACATTCGGTACACTCAAGCGAAATGAGTGGTCGGTCATGTGTGGCCGGGTTGCAAGATGTTCATGTTGAACCCAGTGTATTCCTCTCTAGAGGTACACTATCGGAAGGTAGTTCCATACCTTGTCATAGTTGGTAATCCATTATCCAATAAGTGCTCGCGGGTTTGATTGTATACTGTATATGTAGAACGTGAGATGAAAGCGTTTCTGCTAGATGATTATTTAGTTGTGGTTGATAGACATTATTATAATATCAAAAGAGTTTTGATATAAAGTTTATCGTTTCTTTCAAAAGGATTTTGAAAGTTAAATCAAATGTTTTGGATTCTCATAAGGGAAAAACCCGTTCCTTTATACGGCGTGGTCTTATGAGATATTGTTTTATTTCTCAAACTGTTTTAAACTGTTTTACTCACACCAGTCCCATGACTGACCCATAGTTTGTTTTGTTTTGTTTTCCTTAAACTCTTGGGTGCCCAAACTTTGTACGGGCAGTTAAGTAGTTAGGATTTTACAAATATAGTTGGAGAGCTTGGAGCATGAGGCTTCAGGATTTTATAGCTATAGTTATTTTCGCTGTGTTGTAGGTGTTGTACTCTGATAATGTTACTGTATACATATACTGATTTTATTTCAAAGATATGTTATCTATTATATGTTGTTCGTTCCGCTGTGAGATTCGTGTTACTCTGATGTTGTATGTTCTTCGTCTTCTTCTATTCTAAGTTTCTATCTTATGTATTCTCACCCTCTGTTTTCTTTCTATTAGTTTTCTGGTTTCCAGTGTAATTTTGGTTGGACTTGTGTTATTTGGTCAGCTCAAATTATACCGGAATTTCGGGATACTACAGTTGCTATCAGAGCTTAAGGTTAAGTAATTACCTTCGCTCTGTGGCGTGACTCAGTAGAGATGGGGTTAGTAATGCCCTAGATTGAGTTGAGTGTATATATATGAGCGTGTATTTGTTGTTCAATATAAAATGATTTTATATTGTGGAGATTTATTGGTTGAGTTGTTTATGGGTTCTGGTCGATCAATTTGATCCACTGTATCGGTAGGCGTTTATAAACACTCGAATACGATGAACCGACACATTATGTTTTGAAAAGAAGGTAAATGAAATAATTTAACCCAAAGTATATTTTGATATAAAAGTGAATATATATTGAAATTATAATATTGAATGTGTTGGTTGTGATTATAATCAGATAAGATTATAATTGAAATGGTTATGAAAATAACCAATTAAAATTCATATAAGTGTTACGAAATAAATTAAATCTGAATTAAAATTAAAACCCTAGAAATTTGGAGAAGTGGTTGAAAATGGAATAGAATTAAAATATATGGGAATTTTAAAATCTTGGGAGATTTTAAATTGTTTTACAAACGTTGTGAATGATATTTTGAAATGTATTTCAAAATGGAAGTTTTTAGAAATGGTTTTAAAAGTGATATAGTATTGAAATCACTTCGATGGCTGGGAAATAACCTTGATGATGAATCGCGACATCATTAGTATTCATTTTTGAGTTTCTAAGTGACGGATTACTACCAAAGATTTTGTTTTTGAATTGTTTTGAGAGAAACAAGTTGTTTTGAAAGTCCTGAAAAGGAAGTTTTGATTTTTGAGAAAAGCAAAGTTATTTAAAATTCTCAGGAAAAAGACCGTGTGAATTAAAAGCGAATTGAATAAAATTTGTGGAGACAAACTGGAATTGAAACCAGTTAAATGGAAATTGAATTGGGTTAAAGTGATATCGAGGCAAATTGGATTTGTGAGATAAGGAGTTGAAATAGAATTGGTTTGAAATAAAAATTTGGCTTGGTTATAAGCGAGTGATGTGGTTTTGAGGATAAATTGATTGGATTTTGATTGGGTTGACATGAGTATATGTTGAATTAGTAGCAGATATGAAAGATGAAATGATATGCCCAACAAAAAGATACCAGTTTATATTATATATGGGTTTGAGATTTTGATCAGCCGAATTGGCAAGCCGCTTGGCTGTTTGATTTTTTTTGGGTTGAAGAAGGCCTAGAGAGGCGAGTTGGAGTTTGAGCAATTGACCAGTACAAAGGAGGTGCTGGCCAATTTTTTTGAAAAGTTAAGGTGTTAGAAAATTTTCAGGATTTTAGAAAATTTTCTTTAGTAGGAATAAATAAATATTTAATTTAAAATTAGTTGGTTCAGTTGAAACTGAAGATAAGAAGTAAAAAAATATTTTTAACCAGTCAATAGGGTTAGTTTTCAAAGTTAGCAATTTTGAGGACGAGATTATTTTAAGGGGGAAAGAATGTAATGTCCCGTATTTTCAGCAATATAATAATTAATTTATTCAATTATGTAATTAGTGATTTAGAAAATTAAAGGGTTGTTTAATTAAATAATATTTAATTAATTTAAATAATAGAATAATTAATTTAATTCGAAATAGTCGGAAATAGTGAATTGACAATATAATGTGAACTGGACAATTTAAAATATTTAATTCAGCTTAGAATTTGAATTAGAATAACGAATATATTAGTTGAACGACAGTTGAACGTATAATTTTAATATAATTATAATCGAGCTTGAAATGGCGCGGCAGTTCGCTATTTGGCGATTCGAACTTTAAACGAATTTACAGAATCCGTTTTAAATCGGATTTCTGTGAAACAAGAAACGTTAGGAGCTGGTAAAGTATATTTTTCTAATGAAAGAGAAAAATCGGGATTTCATCGTGTAGATTTTGAGTTATGTACAAATCAATTTTTCAAATAGTCGCTACGGAATTCATATATAATTTATAACGATATATAAAAGGAATTTCATTATAAATCGAATATCGATTTAATCAGCATTTGAAATATCGAGTTAGAAATTCATATAGGAATATTCTGGAGCTGTATGATATTCCACTATGAATATATACGATAATATTTATTTTTAAATATTTAATTTAATTATTTTTAAATATATTTATATTTAAAATGGGTTTATTTAGAGCTTTAAAAATAGCCAGTTTTGCAAACGACCTCCGTTTTCGACGAAACTAATTTTGTTGGATCCGTAATATGAAATAATTGTTCGATTTCAAGTTTCGTTATTTTTGGGGTCAGTGTGTGGCCATATGGATTTTTAATATGAAAAAAGTCAGTATTGTAATGACCCAGATTTTTAATAGTTTATTTTAAATATTTAACATGGTTTTAAATATTGAGTTGATAATATAAATTATATTTTATATTGATTTATCGATTAAATAATCGAAATACTATTTATTTCAAATATATATAATTATCGTAATACGAGAATATAAAATAATTAAATTCAAAATTTAAAACTAAGTCAAAACAATTCAGATAATTTATAGAAATTCAATTTAAATAGAATCGATAATAAAAATAAATTATTACTGAAGAATTAATTCATTTCTGAGTTTAATTTATATTATATAAATTTCTATGGTTATTTTATAGATATGTTCAAATTTTATTTCAGGATATATTCTGTTGAGCTCAGAACACCGTTATTACATTGAAACGACGGTCGGTACACTAAAATAGCGATTCACGATATTTAATTGTGAACCTCAAGATATTTTATTGTGGATAGATTTGAAATCAAATCGATATCGTTTTAAAAAGAATAAAAATCTCTTTAAGTCAAATCAAATTAAATTATATTTAAAATCAGAATCAAATCTTTTTAAATATATTTGCTATGTACTTAACCCAACAACTAATTGATACCGTGTACTTCCTGTTTCCTTTCATCTTCTATAAAATCGCAATTTCTCCCCTATCTCCTAAAATCAAACTGAAAGCTTCTCAAACAAAGTAATGGCCTCAGTGTTCATTTCAAAACCGCAAGAAGAAAGAAACCCGTGGCCTTCTCCTCTTCAATCGAAGTATTCTCTTTATATAGTCGCGATTTCCTCGGTTCATTTCAGTAAGAGTAAATCGATGCCAATTCCTTTTTCTTTCTCCATTTCTTCAATTTAAAACAAAACAAAAGAGAGATTCGATCCCAATTGTAACAACCCGGAAATGTGAGCCAATTTAAAAAAATTTATTTTGGCAATTTTAATGAATTTTGAATATTTAAAATGAATTATTTTAAATAATATCGACGAGAAATTTATTTTGAATAGAAATAGAATGTATATATTTATATACGTCGTCGTTAGAATATAAATAATTATTTATAATTATAAAAGGAATTGAAAATGGCGCGGTAGTTCGATGATTCGATTTCAAACTTCAAATGAATGTACCGTGTAACACCCCACGTTCATTAATGTCACTCACAATAGGAATGCATTAACTTCCATGGAGGTTTTAAGTGAATATAGAACAGAAAAATTACAACAAGACAGATAATAAGTAGTACTTGGAAATCTAAAACTTCATTTTATTGCAGCAGAAATTAAACTTGTTTGTTACATCATAAAACCATAAATCAGAGTCAAGTACAATATCCATCTTGATAAAACAAAATACATAATCCCATTACATAAATAGCCATTAAAGAAGATAACAAGCTGGACTTTACTTCGACGGTCCAAGCTTTCCAAAAGAGAGATAAAGCAATCCAATCAAACTCCACTAGCTGGGTCCAACCTGAGGACCTGGAGGGGGAAAAAGGATAGAAATAGAGGGGGTCAGACATAAAGTCTGGCGAGTATGATAATTCTAACAATACTATTATCAAAGTAACTAGACTAAGGCATAAGCTGGAAAACAAGGAAATGTCTATGAACTATTGGGTATGGAAGAGCAGATAAAGATAACTAAGGTAAAAGCTGCCATAAATGCCAGTCTAATGTGAGAGGTCTTTATGAGGTTATGGCCTGAATGAATTAAGAAATACTTAACCAGATAAATATGTAAGGTGGGACATGGGGGTTAAGTAGGTGCCCTGGGTGGCATGAGGAATCTAGTGGTTGCCTTTAGTGGCATTTTAAATACGATTAGTAAGACTTAACCAAACACACATGTAAATGAACATGACTAAGAGGGTTAAGTGGGATATACTAGTGTGGACAAGCTTAGGTGGATAGCTTGTGGGGGCCCATTTCAACCAGTATCCCAAACGTATCTTTGTGGGCTCGACCCAAGTCGAGGACGGGACACGCATACTGGGTTTGACTATAAGAGGCCAAAATGGGGTAGCGGTGGCAACACAAGTCCAACGGGTTTCATATGCGTGTGTGGACCTGGGCTGGTAGGTAAGACGTTGTTGCATCGTGTAGGTATAAGCCGTGCATTCTCAAGTTGTATTGGGTTGCCACTTTAGGGGAGTGATACACCCCACTGTGGGGCCAGCACGGGTATCTATGAGTAGGGAGCCGATCGCAAGTGGGTAGTGGGGGTACACCTAGCGGAGATAGGGGCAGACGACACCTATGTAGTCAGCTAGGGGTACGCAAGGCTATTTATAAAATTTCTAAGTGAAGCAAGGGGGATCAACTTTGAGGGTGACTGGTGTGGTGCAGTGTAGTAATTATTCGTTAGTAATTAGGTGTGCCTTAAACGTTATCTTTATCTGCTCTTCCATACCCAATAGTTCATAGACATTTCCTTGTTTTCCAGCTTATGCCTTAGTCTAGTTACTTTGATAATAGTATTGTTAGAAATATCATACTCGCCAGACTTTATGTCTGACCCCCTCTATTTCTATCCATTTTCCCCCTCCAGGTCCTCAGGTTGGACCCAGCTCTAGTGGAGTTTGATTGGATTGCTTTATCTCTCTTTTGGAAAGCTTGGACCGTCGAAGTAAAGTCCAGCTTGTTATCTTCTTTAATGGCTATTTATGTAATGGGATTATGTATTTTGTTTTATCAAGATGGATATTGTACTTGACTCTGATTTATGGTTTTATGATGTAACAAACATGTTTAATTTCTGCTGCAATAAAATGAAGTTTTAGATTTCCAAGTACTACTTATTATCTGTCTTGTTGTAATTTTTCTGTTCTATATTCACTTAAAACCTCCATGGAAGTTAATGCATTCCCTTTGTGAGTGACATTAATGAACGTGGGGTGTTACATACCGGGTGCAAAATAAACCAGATTTTAGTGAAACCAAAAATATTAGAATCTAATTGAGAATATCTTTCCAACGAATCCGAAAAATTGAAATTTCATAGCGGGAATCAAAAGATACGTCCAGTTGAAAATTTTGAATAGTCGCTATGGAATTTCGGCCCTTAAAAATAGCCATTTTGCAAACGACCTCGAATTTCGACGAAACCACTTTTGTTTTGTCCGTGATGTCGAATTATTGTTAGATTTTAATTTTCATAATTTTTCGAATCAATATGTGAGCATGGCAAAGGAAAACGCGTTTGACCAGTTTCAGTTGATTTTAATCGACTGGCAAATGACCATTTTTCAAACGGTCTCAGAATTTGACGAAACTAGTTTTGTTAGGACTGTATCGTCAATACGAAGCTAGAAAATATTTTTTAGGAATTTTCAGAGTTCGTATGTGGCCCCGGTAAATTGAAATGCGCGTTCAAATTCAATATATAGAGTTATATGTTGATTTTGACGAAAACTGATCGAAACAGTCGAATCAGCTTACAATACATATCCCATTGTGTTTGGAATAGGGGTAATTAGCTATGAACGACAGGCGGTGGGTCTCGTTTTGAGGTCGAATATAAAAGTCAACTTTTGGGGAAAATAAATAATTTAATAATATAATTTATTATATAACTAACTTCCCCTTTTTCTCCTTTCCCTTTCCACGTCGATTTCAGATCTGAGTAATCAAAAATAAAAAAAAAGGGGGCGGAGCGCCGCCCCACCGTCTATCGGGCCGCCAAGGGCGGGGCCGCCGCCACCAAGCTCCCCTCGACACTCCCTCCTCGCCTTCCCCCTCCCAAATCGAGACCAGGCCTCGTCGAAGCCCCCTCCAGAACCGACGCAACCGATCGCGCCTCCCCCTATCGCGCCAGAGCGCGCACCCCTACCCCCCTCCTCCTCGCGATGGCCTCACTTCTTCCTCTCCTTCTTCTTCTTCTTCTTCCTCTGAAAAAAAACCGCATCTCCCTCTCGCCATAACCACCGAGCCCTCTCCTTCCTGCACCTAGTCAGCGCCGATGGTGGGTCCTCCAGCGTTAAAGACTCGATTTTTACACAAAAAGTGAGTTTTTAATTTTGTTTAATTTATTTAGGTCGATAAAAATCTGGTTTCGTACGTAATGTTTATATTAGTAAGACTAGATTTTTACCCATATAAAAATGATATTTTTAGACATGTAAAGATTATATTTTTATAAATATAAAGACGAGATTTTATATGAATAGCATAATAAAAACATGATTCTTATTATACGAGAAATAATATATATAAAAATATGATTTTTAACATTAAAAAGATTCGATTTCTAATAGTGAAAATGTAGGATTTTTAAGATGAAAAGTTATGATTTTTAGTGATAGAAACGATTTGATTTTCTTGACAAGAAGAATTGATTTTTACCGAAAGAAAAACTATATTTTTAAAGTATAAAGATTATATTTTTAAAGTTAAAAAGGCGATATTTTTATTATATGTAAAAGAATAAAAATTGAATTTTATATAGGTAAAGAGAAAACAAAGATTTGATTTTTATAAAGTAGAAGTAATAAAAATTATTTTTATATAGTAGAGATAATAAAAATATAATTTTTATATGATAGAAAAAATAAAAATATAATTTTTATTATGTAGTAGGAGTAAAAATATAATTTTTATATAAAAGGAAGCATTGTAAAAATATAGAAGAAGAAATAAAAATATGATTTTTATTAATTGAAATGAAGTGATAAAAATATAATTTTTATTATAAACAGCGGGACAAGGACTGCATTGGAATTTCAATCAGATCCAGATGGTTCAGCAGTTCAAAAGCAAAGCGCGGCGTAGTGGAACCCTCTGTGAGAACTTCTCACTTTAAATTTCCTTTTCTAATTATAAAAATATATACTAGGATGTAGACGGTGTTTAGTAGCACCCGACACCCGTCGTCCACAGACCACGGATGACTTGTTTGTTTGGTTGCTATGTTATTAAATTTGATTGTGTGATGTAGAATGAAATAAAATATTTTATAGTGGAAAATATTTTATAGTTAAAAATATAATTTTTAACGTGTATATAAAATAAATATTTATAAACAAATCAGACGATTTGTTTATATACACTGATTTGACTGATATTGATTGGGACGATAAATTTTACACATCGTCCAACTGCACAAATAAAATCTGTGTTTGATTGTTTGAAACCCCACACGGGTATTGGGATGATATTTGGCGTACACTAATCCCAATTATCGATCGATTGGTCGATAGACTGTGTGAGCGTTAATTATTTATATTTGATGCTTATGCAATTGTGTGGTGCACTTTGGATGATGGTTGATTATTTATCGTTGCTATTATATACATGTGTTGTATGGAATCCATATAATTAACATTATATGGTAATTGATTAGGCCTCATTCCAATTGGAAAATTAAAGAATATTATAAAATAAAGGTTCATGTGTTGACAGTACTCATCCGTTGAGATTAGTCATGTGTTGAACGAAATATTTTAACGATAAAATTTACATCTTTATCATATATAAAATTAGAAACTAACTGGAAAATAGATAAGATGAGTGGTCTCCTAGATATTGATCAGATGTTGGTTTCGGCCTTCGGGGTTAATATTTAGGGAATCGTTCTCTTACTAATTTACGGTTGGAGTATGATTTGAAATCAAATGACAGATACCATAATTTTTATAAAATATATTAAATAACAAAACTAGTCGCGTGTTGACAGTACTCATCCGTTGAGATTAGTCATGTATTGAAAGAAATATAGATTCATTTGTTGAATAGAATAATGAAGTTATTGAAAAATATAAAGCCGTATTGATTAGAGATGCGCTATTTTGACGCGAACGATATTTATATCGATTATATTCGTTTTATAATGAATGTTGAAAAGAGATAAAAATCGAATATTTATAATAGGAATTCGAATTGAATTGAATAGAAAACGAATTCGAATTGAATTAAATAGAAAATGAATTCGAATTGAATTCAATAGAAAATGAATTCGAATTGAATTGAATAGAAAACGAATTCGAATTGAATTGAACAGAAAACGAATTCGAATTGAATTGAACAGAAAACAAATTCGAATTGAATTAAATAGAAAACGAATTCGAATTGAATTCAATAGAAAACGAATTCGAATTGAATTAAATAGAAAATGAATTCGAATTGAATTGAATAGAAAACGAATTCGAATTGAATTGAATAGAAAACAAATTCGAATTGAATTGAATAGAAAACGAGTTCGAATTGAATTAAATAGAAAACGAATTCGAATTGAATTGAATAGAAAACGAATTCGAATTGAATTGAATTGAATAGAAAACGAATTTGAATTGAATTAGATAGAAAACGAATTCAAATTGAATTAAATAGAAAACGAATTCGAATTGAATTAAATAGAAAACGAATTCGAATTGAATAGAAAACGAATTCGAATTGAATTGAATAGAAAATGAATTCAAAATTGAATTGAAGTCAATTGAAAACGAAGTTGAAATTGAAAAGAATTTAAAATGATTTGTAAAATTCATTTTGAAAGGAAATCGACGAAATATATATAATATATATATATATATATTATATATATAATGGCCTGAATAGAACGCGCCGCGCCGCGGCAGTTCGTGAATTTCGACCATTAATTTTGAATGGACATTACGGGAGATCCGACCATCGGATTCTCCTAAAACCGGAACCGTTGGGTTCGTATCGAAAAGATCTTTCTAACGAATATTAGAAATTTGAAATCTAACAGTTTGATTTGGAGATATGTCCAAATCAATTTCAGAAAAGGTCACTGTAAGTGCAGTTCGATGGCCGTTGTTGAAAATCGACTGTACGGGCCTTGATAAAATTATCAAAAATATCAATAATTTGTGTAAAATCATAAGAAATGATTTGTGAAGAACAGGGACGAAAAATCCCACATTTGTAAAGATAAAAATAGATTTTTATCGAAATGAACTAGTTTTAAACTAGATTTAAAACCCAATTATTTTTAAACAAATAAATTGGATTTGAAAGGGGTTTTAAATAATCAGAATTTCTAATATATTTGATTGGAATTGAATTAGAATTGATTTGTGGGTTTATCGTGAGCGGTGCTTTAAATAACACTTGTTCTTTAACCCGACAATAAATAGAATGTGATTTGGGTTTATCGTGAACTGTGTTTTAAATGACATTAGTTCTTTAACCCAGTAAAAGGAGTTTTAATGAATCTATAATTAGATTGAAATGTGAATTGATAATTTAAATTATCAAATTTGGAAAGTGAGTGAGAATGGAGTATCACCAGTTTTGCTCCAAAGCGATAGTTAAATCTTTAATTAGATTTGAATCTGAAATGGTAATTAATTATACCGATAACACCGTGGTGTTAGATATGGAGTATTACCAGTTTTGCTTCATGGGATGAATAGGTTGGGATTGGGAAATAAAATAAATAATTACTTCGGTGTGGTTCGCTAACCCCGACTAGTTTGGAAAACCATAATATGGTTTGAAATGATATCTAAAGGAAGATTAAAGAATAAATTTTAAAGAATTTATGTTTGATAAAATTAATGGGAACCTTTCCCTAAGAAAGTGAAATTTAGAAACTAACTGTAGGTTAGCTAAGAAGGATGGTTTACTGGGTATTGATCTGATGTTGGTTTCGGCCTTCGGGGTTAATATTTTGGGAATTGTTCTCTTGTTAATTTACGGTTAGTGACTGATGAATTGGAATGAGGCGTATGTTGTGTTTGTGTAACATTTGTTTACTATATACGCGGGTTACTCAGAAAGGCCGGGTTTATACCCATTTTGAATAACCGATTCGACGATATGTTGAAGATGAAGACGGTGGTTGAAGACCGGAAGTCTTCACCTCCTTTGGGTGATTACTGATGATCTTGATTGGGCTGTACACCCAAGATGAGGGAATCAGTTGGTGATCGTCCAGACGTACTTGGAGATCGATGGATATGCGAGGAAAGTGCCTCCGGTTTCGTTCAGACCCAGAACGAACTTGTAAATGGACTGTGTGTCTGACATTGGATTTTATTCTGTGTTGATTGATCTCAATCAAATATACATCTGTTTGGCGGCGGAGAATTTATTCTCTTGCTTAACGCCCTTCTCTGAGACATACGAGCTCAGAGGTTGTATATCGATGGACATCAGTCGCATGGCATGAATTTCCTGTGTGGCACGCCTAAGTGGCAATTGATCAAGGCTTCTGTTGAAAAGCAAAGTCTTGTGGTTGATGATCAAAGCACGGCCTGTGTGGCGCAGCTTTGTGTATAACGTGAATTCGCGAGCCTCACACCTCGGTATGAGTCAAAAATGGGATAAGGACTGCAGGGAGAGCACGGCGTTTCTTTCTAGCTATGGGTGGTATCAGTGCTTAAACTGACTGGCATTTATATTATTTTCACCTTTGTGGTTGTTGGAATGAGGCGCCTCGATTTTAGGTCTATTAGGACCGGGAAACGTGTGTTCAGGAATAATTAATCATCAAACGTAAGGGAGGACCGGCCCTGAAGCATCCAGGGGTTACCCAGAGTGTGTAGTCCCGAGGCATTTGCTAGAGTGTCTCGAAGCGGAGAGGAGCTTGCCCCTGCCTCGACTCATGACGGAAATTCAATTTCCAATACGAGATATTTCGGCTTTATTTGTAGAGAATAGTATAGCGACATGATATATGGTACCCATGCCTTCTATGATTGATATTTATGATTGAAATTGTTTTGACACTATACACTTTAATAGTATCAAATGATTTGTTTTAAACGTACCAAGCATGTTTGGCTATTATAAAGGAAAACTCTATCCTCCGGCTTGCGTTGCATTGTGTGATGGGACATGGGTCTTATAATAGCTTCATTTTTCGAAAAAGCATTGCGTTGTTTATTCTAAGCACTGGTATTCTCGAGAGGAAACCCTTTCTGTGTTATACGGCGTGGTCCCTTGTTTTACCTTACTTTTGAAGTAAAGATTTAAATAACTGTTTTAGTTCTCACACCAATCACATGGCTAACCTGGAGTTTATTGTTTTAACCTAAACTCTGGGTGCCCCTATTTTCGACACGGGCAGCTAGTAGTTTTGGTTTTGCAGATTTATATTCACAGGATTCTGATTTACAGCCGGAACGATGCTCGGAAAGCTCTGTATCTGTGTGTTACTTTCAGTTGTGTTTTGTAATATCTTCCCGCTACTATGTAATTTATTGTAATCTCTGATATTTGTCAAATGTGTAATATTTATTCATACTCTGTATTTTCTTGTATCTGATGGAATTGTTGTAATTAACAATGAAATGTTCTTCTGTTTGCGTTCTATTTTGTCGTGTTCTCAAGATAATCCGGGCTTTCCTCACCGGGGAAGTTACGGGCTATCACACCAACAGAAATTCGAAGTTCAAAATGAAATCAAAGCATCGCGATTCTCTGTCCATGACTATACTGGAGCTCGCAATTTGGTTCTTAAAGGGTTCGACAATTCTATTTTGGCAAGCGCGACTTAGGGCGTTTCAATGGTGAAAGTCGCGATGGTATAAGAGGCGTTCGATGTGACTGTAGGTTGAGGGTTCACGGCTCAGGCAAAGCAAACGATGTAAAAGAGGATATTGCGATGACTCACAAGGGGAAAGTCGAGTGAGCGGCCGGGTTTGGAATGCGTCGATTTCAGTTCTGGGTATTCAGCGTGGTTCAGGGTTAAATCGCGCTTTGGCTTGAAGCGAATGAAGGAATGCATACTCGTGATTAAGGTGAAGGAAAGGCCATTTGGGAAATTCAAAGCCTGCTGTTGAGTTGCAAAGTGAACTGTTGAGTGGAGAACGCGGTTCATGAAGAGGAGCGTCCATGGGGGAAGGCAGTCACTATTTTTGTTTGGGACAAATTTCATATTTGAAGTGTTGACCGAGAGAAAGGAGCAGGTTTGATTAGTGGACTGAATTTACAGAAGGTTGGAAGGATACTAGAGTTCAGGTGTATTATTGCGCTAACTGAAAATCAAAGTGGAAGGAAAGATGGTGTTTAAGGTAAACGTTAAGTTAATTTAATTAATTTAAAATGTTTAATTTAATATGTATATATATAGATATTTAGTTATATCGTCTAGGATAATTTATTTAAGTAGTTTAAATAAATAGAATAAATAGTGCAAATTGATAAATGAGAATTTAATTCATCGTAGGTACAAATAAAATGTATTCAAGAAATCTCGAGTAGATTCATGACTGCGACGATAAGGGAATTCATCGGGATATTCAGCAAAACAAAACTCTGGTGAGTAAATCTCACTCACCTTAATTAGAATTATTTTTTATGTCGTTAAAAATAATTGTTGTTGCTTGTTTGGATTTTTCTGGTTGATTTAAATATATTAGTTATTTAAGGTTGACTATTATATAAATAAATATATATATATATATATTGGGTTGATGGTTGGATTGATTCCCGCAGTCTCATTAGCGGATGCCCGCAGTTTCATAGCGGATGATTTCCCTATGCGCCCAACAAATATATATTAGTGGATGACCTTTATACCGCGATATCCTGCCTCGAAGCAGGATGGGTATTACTGTGTTGACTAACGTCTGTGGATGCAGGAAAACAAGTTGGAAGGATCCAACTGGATTCCTCAAAAATATATTATCTGTTTATTTATTTGTTTGCATATATACTGTCATGCATGATGTGTTAGAAAACCTGAAATAAATAATTGGTTGTTTGGTGTTTAAATATCACTGGGCCTAAGTGTTAATTTAAAAATATCCTTGAAAGGATATTTGAGATTTAAAAGGAAAATTCTATTTTTAAAATAGAATTTGAAATTTTAGAATGGAATAAAAATATTAACTTGTTTTAATAAAATAAAAACAAGTAGTTCTTTTATAAACGAAGTTTATAAATGAAGTGAAAAGAATTATCATTGGATAATTCAGAAATAAAAATACGAGTGTAAAATTGAAAAGGGAAATCTATTTTCCAAAAGTAGAAATATCAATTTCAAAAGAAATTGAAATCGAGACTTGTTTAAGAATGAATATAAAATTTAAAACTAAAAGAATTAAAATAGAATTTGAATTCAAAGGAATTGAAATAGAATTTGAATTCAAAGGAATTGAAATAGAATTTGAAACTAAAGGAATTCAAATAGAATTTGAATTCAAAGGAATTCAAATGGACTTAAATAAAGAAAGTTCAAATGAAATTAAAATATAGAATTCGAAAATAGAAGTGAAATGGAGTTTAAATATAGGAATTCAAATAGAAGTGAAATGGAGTTTAAATATAGAATTCAAATAGAGTTGAATTGGAATTTGAGTACAGGATTCAAGTAGGAATTTAAAAATAGAATTTTCAAATAGAAATTGAATATAAAAATTTAAACGAAATGTGAGTATAGAATTTGAATAAGAGGAATTCAAATAGAATTTGAATAAGAGATTTGAAATAGAATTTGAAAATAGAATTTCAAATGTAACTTGAATATAGAATTCAAAAGGGAATTTGAATATAGAAAATCGAAGTATAAATAAATATATTACTGAGTAAGGGGAAATTGACAATTATAGATAATCGAAATATTATGTTTAATTGAAAATTTTGATTTGATATATATTAAAAATATATCAGGATGGAGTTGAATTTATTTTAAACGAAGTTTTAAAAGTTTATATATATATATATATATATATATAATTGAAACGAACTCGCCGCAGCGCTGCAGTTCGTGAATTGGCGTTTCGAACTTCAATTTAGTATACATAACTCAATTGAAGTCGGAATTCTTTGAAACAAGGAACGTCAGGACCGATTTGATAACAGTTTTCTAATGGAGGGGAAAAGTCTGGATTTCACTGAATAAATTTTGAGTTATATCAAAATCAAATTTTCAGAAAAACAGCGCCATAACCATTTAAAAACCATAACGGTTTATTTAATTTTATAAAAGGATTTTAAGCAAATAAAATCCGAATTTCTATTTAGAAAATTTTAGATTTGAGTTTAGATTATATGTGAACTCAGGTGAAGTAATGAATTGATTTTTGAAACAGAAATCATATTTTTGATTATTGAATATAATTAACTAATTTGAATAGTAATTAGTTGATGAGATTTTGAATAGATATTGGGCTTTGAATAAGTGAATTCGATTTGAAATTTATATTCGGAATCGAAATGGAAACTAGAATTGAAATTGAAATTCAATTTGGTTATGAGCAAGTTAAATATTTTGTTTGAACATGTTATGTTCAAACAAAGAAGTGAAATAGGCAAAATTGCTAATTAAAGAATAAATGAGCGAAACTGAATTCAAACGATTGGATTGAGTTCAATTGAATTGGAAACAAGTGAGCATGGGTTAGATAGGTATGGGATGGAGTATATGAAGATTTTAATTTATGTGCCCGATAAAAAGATACATGTTTAAATTCATATATGAAATTTTATTCGCCGTATCGGCAAGCCGCTTGGCTGTTTCTTTTTCTTTTGGATTAGTGAGGGCCATGGGAGGCTATTTGAAATATCTCGATGCTCCCGATACAAGGGAGGTTATGGCGAATTTTTCCGGGAATTTAAGGAGTTAGAATATTTTTTAGAAAAATTTGATAGTTAGAAATAAATGTATCGATATATATTGAATTTGATGAGGAAACGAATTTAAAATAGAATATTATAAACAAAAAAGGAAATCGATAAGCTGGTAATAGAAAGAGAAACATATATACGTTTAAAAATGAATAATTGGTTTTTATAATGTTGATCATTCGGGATAAGTGGTTTTGTCTGTTTTGAAGTTAATGATGTTCTCAGTCAAGGTCTGAGAGGTAATTTTACCCCAACTTGATTGATTTAATTTTTATTTGATAAATAGCAAGATCCAATCTCGAAGAGAAGTGTTGAATAGTAGTTAGTTGAATCAAATATTTTGGATTTTGTGACGATGTTTTACACAGCATTCGTTTTAACCAAAATGATGGAATTTTAGAAATATAAAAGTAAATATTTCCTGAAGTGATTGAAATTGTTTTCAATTTCCAATAGAATATATTCTATAAGTGTAGAAAATAAAAGGAGGTGATATAGGGAAATGTTTTTTCCAAATAGCGTAAGAGTCCAATAAGTTCACTGAAAATATTTGGTTAACGAATATTGATAGGTAAATGAGGAAGTGAATTAATTAATGAAATATTAATTAATAGGCCAGTGATTGATGGATGTTATGGATGAATGTTTGTTTTCTTCGATAGTTGAATAACCGACTGTCGAAGTGTGCCAATATCGTTGTCAATATGGATAGACCGGTTGGATTATTATCCGAGAACCACTCTGCATTGGCAGTAACATTGCGAATCAGATTATATGAAGATAATCGAAGACGAAGTGAAGTGCAAGGACTTTTTCTATTAATAGAAATTGTGCCCTCGGTTTCGTTCTGTCCCAGAACGAACGTATATGGATGAATGTCTGACAGAGTATTTCCAATAATCGAATATGTTTATCTATACAAATATATATGGTGGCAACGGATTTATTCCCTTAGCATAATATCCAAAATATTTGTGCAAATCAATAAGTGATTAACGGATCTGACAATGTGGCATTCGAAGTGATTGTGCTATCAACGAATGGAGAGTAATCGTAGCCTCTGGCCTCAACAACCGGGAAATGACAAAAATCAGGCAGGCAGCATGGCTATGTGGGTCGCTCCCATTAGGGTGTATAATCACTTATCTAGAGATCCATATAATTCCTTATTCTATTTGATGATGTCCCATTCGGGAAACGGTTGCTGATCCCAACCGTTGGTGATATACATTCGATACACTCAAGCGAAATGAGTGGTCGGTCATGTGTGGGCCGGGTTGCAAGATGTTCTTGTTGAACCCAGTGTATTCCTCTCTAGAGATACACTATCGGAAGGTGGTTCCATACCTTGTCATAATGAAAATCCAATCTCTAATAAGCACCCTGCGGTTTTTGATTTTATATTATATATGGAGCATGAGATGCAAGCGTTCTGCTAGATTCTATTTATTTAATTAGACATTATTATAATATCATTGGATTTTTTATCAAAGTGTTTTGGGTTATAGTAAGGTAAAAACCATCCATGTTTATGTGTGGCTGGTCTTACTATTATCATTTCTTTAGAAAGGATTTTTGAAGTTAAACAAATGGTTGGAGTTTACTCACACTAGTCCCATAACTGACCCAGAGTTTATTTTGTTTGTTTTCCCTAAACTCTTGGGTGCCCAAATTTGCACGGGCAGTCAAGTAGTCAGTATTTTTCAGATTCACTTAGAAGAGCTGGAAGCAGGAGGCTTCACCAGTTAGCTATAGACTATCATATATTCCGCTGTGAACCATGTTTGTATCTGGAAACAGGTACTTATAACCGTTCTAGGAATAACTGTTGTGCTCTGATGATGGTATGTATATAAAGTTACTGATTTGTATTTCAAAAGTTATGTTATATAATATATTTTATTCGTTCCGCTGTGAGATTTGTCTTCTTTGTTTTCTTCTATTCTAATATTTCTTTCTTTCTATTTCTCATCCTCTAACTTCTTTCTAATAATGATTCGTATTTTTGTGCAATTTGGGTTGGACGTGTGGTGTTATTAGTCAACTTAGATAGTACAGATTTGCGGGTCGTTACAAGTATCTTGACGGTTAAAAATATGTTGTGTGAGCAAAGGGAGTCGGAATTCGACGAAACCAGTTTCGTTGGGTCCGTAATGTCGAACTGTATATGCATATCCGTTTTCGTGATTTTTGGGTATCATATGTGATTATACGGATTTTTAGAAGTCAAATACAAATAGTGATAGCTTATTATATTGAAAATAATCAAAAAATATATATTAAAACCTCCCTATAAATGCCATACTAATTCTCCTAACCCTAACTCTTCATTCATTTATTCAATTAAAATTGTGCTGTCATCTTTTTCTTGCTCTTCAGTAAATCACGAAGGAATGGAACCTTTATAAATCCAAAGAAACTCAAACAAAATTCTATAAATCAGCAAATATACATATTTAAGTTCGTCTTGTGTCGCTCGCTCGTCACATCTATTTGATTTTTACGAAGCTTGAATAGGTGTTTGCTCGCTGTATATTTTGCAGCATAAGTACCAAATGGGTTAGGGTTAACGATTTTATGAATTTAAGGCTTCAATTCTTGTTTTTAGTATCGTATTTGGGTTCGGAGAAGTAAATGGTTCTTGCATGGAAATTTTGGTGGCATTAGGTTCCAAAAAGGATCGCACCCTGTGCGATGGTACATTGGAAACTACTGAGTGTCGCAGAAAGCAAAGTGCACGCGATCTCGTTCATTTAGGTATGGTGGGGTGCGGATTCCGACAAAGAGATCAACGGTGAAGAGTATGCATTTTTCGGTGAAGTAGAGAAGGAGTAGTTATGGGAGAAAGGCTTGGCAATGGCGAGTTTTAGTTTTTTGGAGTGCGGAATTCGTTTGGAGAAGAAGGAAAATCGGGGCTGGACTTTAAGAAGGTGGACGACACCATATAAATGGGTTAGAAGGTTGGGCTTGGATTGAATGAAAAGGTTAAGGCCCGTATTAAAATAGTTTAAATTTTAGTTTTAAATTTAAATAGCACATCAACTTCTAAATATCATAAGTTTATCATACATTATCAGAATTTCGAAAACTTGGATCCGTTGGGATCGTAGGGGTGGGGGCTACGCAATGGAACTGGCTGGGAGTGAATCCGAGCTCGTTACAATTTGTAGAGAAATAAATTGTCTGTCTGAATCAACTGACAGTTATCGTTATTTAACGATGATCGTCCAATGTGAGTAAAACTCACCAACTCTATCAGTTATATTTTTATAACGTATTTTTAGAACTGATAAGATGATGGTTGATTCTGTGTGTTGACTGTTTGGTTGAATTGCTTATGTATTAGTTGAAATTATAGATAACGATATATATAAATATAAATCGTTAATCAAATATCGATTCTGTTTATCAGAATATTTCATAGTGAAATGAAGTTGATGTTAATTATATTGTTTAACATCTGTGGATGCCGGGAACAGGTTGGAAGGATCCAACTAGATTCCTTAATATATAAAACACTATTTTGTTTCATATACGGTGATATATGATGTGATATATAATCTGTTGTTGATTATGTGTGTTTGAATGATATCGATCATTGTTATTTGGTATTTTAAATACCGTAAGAAATGCTGGGATGTAGAAAAGGGGATTTTCAAAGCGTATTTTGAAAATAAATTATTTATATAAAATCAATTGATTATATATATATATAAAGAAAAGGATTTTATAAAAGAAAATAATTATAAAATCAAAGAATTAGAGAAAAGGAATATTTGTGAAAACAAATAGAAAAGGAAATATTTGTGAAAACAAATAGAAAAGGAATATTCGTGAAAACAAATAGAAAAGTAAATATTTGTAAAACATTTACAAATAGAATTGAAAAGGAAATAATTGTAAAACATTTACAAATAGGTTATAAATGGAAATATTTATTTAGAAAATAAATAGATTATAAATGGAAATATTTATTTAGAAAATAAATAGATTATAAATGGAAATATTTATTTAGAAAATAAATAGATTATAAAAGAAAAATATTTATTTGTTAAATAAATAGAATTGAAAAGGAAATATTTATTTGTTAAATAAATAGAATTGAAAAGGAAATATTTGTTGAACAAATAGGAAGATAAAAGGAATATTTATTTGGGAAAATAAATAGAAAGATAAAAGGAATATTTATTTAGAAAATAAACAAGATATCATAAAAGGAAATATTTGGAAAGTAAGTAGGATTATAAAAGGAATTAGAGTTAATCGAATAAGAGTTAGTCGAATTAGAGGAGTTAATTGAATATAGTTTATTCGAATAGAGTAAAGGAGTTAATCGAATATGGTTTACTCAAATAGAGTTAAAGGAGTTGATCGAATATTGGTTATTCGAAGAAAGGAGTTATCAAATATAGTTTATTGGAAAGGAGTTATCAAATATTAGTTATTTGAAAAGGATTTAATCGAATAGAGTTATTCGAAAAGGAGTTAATCGAATATAGTTTATTCGAAAGGAGTTAATCGAATATAGCTTATTCGAAAGGAGTTAAGCCAATAGAGTTAATTGATTAGAGTTAACTGATTAGAGTTAATTAGAAGGAGTTACTCCTATAGAGTTAATTGATTAGAGTTAATCGAATAGAGTTAATCAAATAGAGTTAATTGATTAGAGTAAATTGAATAGAGTTAATCCAATAGACTTAATCGATTAGAGTTAATCGAATATTAGTTAGTCGAATAAAGTTAATCGAATATAGTTTATTCGAAGAAAGGTTATCGAATATAGTTATTCGAAAGAGAGATTATCGAATATAGTTTATTCGAAAGGAGTTAATCGAATACAGTTTATTTGAAAGGAGTTAAGCCAATAGAGTTAATTGATTAGAGTTAATCAGAAGCAGTTAATCCAATAGAGTTAACTGATTAGAGTTAATTGATTAGAGTTAATTGAATAGAGTTAATCAAATAGAGTTAACTAAGTAGAGTTAATTGAATAGAGTTAATCCAATAGAGTTAATCGATTAGAGTTAATCGAATATTAGTTATTCGAATAAAGTTAATCGAATATAGTTTATTCGAAGAAAGGTTATCGAATATAGTTATTCAAAAGAGAGATTATCGAATATAGTTTATTTGAAGGAAAGAGTTGTCGAATAGAGATTATTCGAAAGAGAGTTACGTAAGGAAGTTTGTTAAAGAATTAAAAGGTGAACTTTGTCTATTTTGAGGTTAGAAATGTTGTTCAGTTAAGGTCTGAGAGGTAGTTATAGCCCAACTTGATTAACTTCCTTTTTAACTAAGGAATCGTTAAGGTTCAATAATGAAGGTTGGCTAAGTGAATTTAGTTAATGAGTGAAATGTTTTGAGTTGGCATAGCAATGTTTGATTTAAACATCTGTTTAAATTCAAATGTAGGAGTTTTGGAAATGTTTTCCAAATAAAAATCAGAATGTTTTCTAATATAGAAAATAAGAAATGGAAATGTTTTCCAATGTTAATAACGTATATTTTCTAAATTTAGAAAATAAGAAATGTTGAATATATGGAAACAGGAATAGGGAAACGGATAATAATTGAATGACAAATTAAAGTAAAGTGGATCAGTGTTGATTGATGATTTTCTCTGTAAGATTTCCATTTGGAAATACGACCGTTTTTTGTACACATGTTTTCCTTTGATAGTTAAATCACCGATAATCGAAGATTTTGACCATTTCGTTGTCAATACGGAGAGACCGGGATCAGATTCATTATCTGAAAACCACTCCATTTGGGAATTAGCGTTGCGAATCAAATATGATGAAGATAATTGAAGACAGAGTTATACAAGGGTTGTTCTATCGATCCTAGGTAGAAATTGCCTAAGATGGATTTAAAGAATAGTACTTCGGTTTATCCAGTCCCATGACGACCTGTATGGAAGAATGTCTGACAGAGTATATTTAATGGATCGCGTAAGTTGATCTCTTCAAACGTATTTACGTTTGGTGGCGGAGGAATTCGTCTCTCTTAGCTGTATACCCATTGTATTTTTGGGGAAATCAATTTGTTTTTTGGCGGGTGTGACGATGTGACATTCAAAGTGAATAATTGTGTGATCTGTCAGAGATAAGCGTGGCCTCTAGCCTCACAATCGGGAAATGACAAAAATCGAGCAGGCAGCACGGCTATGTGGGTTGCTTCCATTAGGGTGTATTATCACTTATCTAGAGATATTCATTTCATTCTTTAATCTACTTGATGTTGTCCCATTCGGGAAACAGTTGTTGATCCCAACCATTGGTGATATACATTCGATACTGAAACAACCTGAAATCCCCCTAATGGGAAACCACGGATTGAGTTGAGAACAAGCCACATCGGAACGCAAACAGAAGAACATTTCATTGTATATTACAACAATTCCATCAGAATACAAGAATATACAGAGTATGAATAAATATTACACAGTAAAATATCAAAGATTTAAATTACATTTAAATACATCGCAGTGGAAAATAATACAATACACAACTAGAAGTAATACACGGATACAGAGCTTCCTGAGTATCGATCCAGCTGTAAATCAGGATCCTGTGAATATAAATCTGCAAAACCAAAACTACTAGCTGCCCGTGTCAAAATAAGGGCACCCAAAGTTTAGGTTAAAACAATAAACTCCAGGTCAGTCATGGGACTGGTGTGAGAACTAAAACAGTTATCAATCTTTATTTTAAAGTTAGGTAAATCAAGGGACCACGCCGTAAAACACGGAACAGGTTTCCTCCCAAGAAGACCAGTGCATAAAACAACAGCGCATGCTAAATAAAGAACAGTGAAGCTATTATAAGACCCAGGTCCCATCACACAATGCAACGCAAGCCGGAGGATAGGGTTTTTACCTTATAATAGCCAAGAATGCTTGATATGTTTAAAACAAATCATTTGATACTATTATAAGTGCATAGTGTATAAAACAACTTCAAATCATAAGTATCAATCATAGACGGCATAAGTGCTCCATACCACTATGTCGCCATATTAGGCTCTACAATCAAAACCGCCAAGTCACGTACTGGAAGTTTGATTTCCATCTGTGAATCGAGGCAAAAGATAGTCCTCTACCGATTCGAGATGCTCTAGCCCGTGTCTCAGGACAAGTACTCAGTCAAGCCCTTGGAGCGACAGGGCCGATCCACCGATGTGGATTAAAATGCCTAAACACTGCGTTTCCCTGCCCTTTGGGGCGTAAATGAGCCAACGAATGACTCCATCGGCTCCACATAGTCACCAATATATCTGAGGCGCCTTGCAACAGCAACAACCACATAAGTCAAACTCGTCAGGGCGTGTAAAACCACTGACGCCACTTCTAACTAGAAAGAAACGCATGTCCTCCCAGAGGTCCTTCTCCCGTTTCTGGTTCACAACCGGGGTTTGAGGCTCGCGAATTAACGTTACACAAAGCTATGCCACACAGGCCATGCTTTGATCATCAACCACAAGACTCTGCTTTTCAACAGAAGCCTTGATCATATTGCCACTTAGGCATGCCACACAGGCAATTCACTCCATGCGTTTGATATCCATCAATATATAACCTCTGAGCTCGTACGTATCAGAGAAGGGCGTTATGCAAGAGAATAAATTCTCCGTCGCCAAACAGATATAAATTTAATAGAAATCAACCACACAGAATAAAATCCAATGTCAGACACACAGTCCATTTGCAAGTCCGTTCTGGGTCTGAACGAAACCGGAGGCACCTTGTACCTCGCATATCCATCGATCTCCAAGTACGCCTGGACGACCACTAACTGATTCCCTCCTCTTGGGTGTACGGCCCAATCAAGATCATCAATAATCACCAAAACGACGTGAAGACCTCTGATCTTCAACCACCATCTTCCTCTTCGACACCACGTCGAATCAGTTATTCAGAATGGGATAAACCCAGTCTTTCTGAATAACTCGCGTATATTATAAACAAGTGTTACACAAACACAACATACACCTCATTCCAATTCATCAGTCACTAACCGTAAATTAGTAAGGGAACAATTACCCAAATATTAACCCCAAAGGCCGAAACCAACATCAGATCAATACCCAGTAAATCATTCATCTTAACTAATCTTCATTTAGTTGCTAAATTTCACATTCTTAGGGATAGGTTCCCATTAATTTTATCAAAGATAAATTCCTCAAATTTATTCTTTAATCTTCTTTTGAATATCAATTCAAACCAAATTATGGTTTATCCAAACTAGCCGGGATTAACGAACCTTACCGAAGTAATCATTTGTTTTAAATTTCCCAATCCCAACCTATTCATCCCATGAAGTAAAACTGGTAGTATTTCATATCTAACACCACGGTGTTATCGGTAAATTCAATTACCATTTCACGTTCAAATCTAATTAAAGATTTAACTATCGCCTGGAGCAAAACTGGTGATACTCCATTCTCGATCTTTTCAATCTAATTAAAGATTCATTAAAACTCCACTTAGTTTTAATCTTCCTGTCTTTAACTGGGTTAAAGAATCAATGTAATTTAAAACACGATTCACGATAAACCCAAAATCATATTCCATTCTATCAGCCTTTAACCGTAAAATAGCAAGTGAGCAATTCCCTAAGTATTAACCCCGAAGGACGAAATCAGATCAATACCCAAGAAACCATTCAACTTAACTAATCACACGTTAGTTTCTGATTTTCTTAACTCCGTTAGGTCTAAGAACAGTATTATTGAAGATACCATTCACGACAACCCAAAATCACATTCCATTAATTATTGAGTTAAAGAACAAGTGTTATTTAAAACACCGTTCACGATAAACCCAGAAATCGATTCAAATTCAATTCCAATTAAATACCATTTAATTGGTACACTTCATTATATCTAAATAAAAAGATTTAATCTTTTTTTCAACTGGGTTTAAGAACAGTGTTAATGAAGACACCATTCACGCAAACCCAAATCCCATTTGATATTAAATACAAGGCTCTGAATAGAAAATATACCGGCTTATATTCAATATCAAATTCTACGACTAACAAATATCGTATTGGAATAACGATATAAATATATCTTTCGAATTTCCATAACAATATATGTATAATCACGAAATCCAACATCGAAATATTCCAAAGACAATTTCGATTCAAATCCATTCCAATTCAATTATTGGAAATTCTGGTTACTTTTAAAACCCTTTCAAATCCAATTTATTTAAAAATAAATAAATTCTTATTCTAGTTCAAAACTACTTCATTTCGATAAAAATCTATTTTTATCCTTTCAAATATGGAGTTTTTCACCCCAATTCTTCACAAATCATTTCTTATGATTCTACACAAATTATTACCATTTTTAATAATTTTATCAAGGCCCGTACAGTCGATTTCCATCAACGGCCATCGAACTGCACTTACAGCGACCTTTTCCAAATTTGATTTGGACATAATTCCAAATCCAACCATTAGATTTCTAATTTCTAATATTCGTTAGAAAGCTCTTTTCGATACGAACCCAACGGTTCCAGTTTTAGGAGAATCCGACGGCTGGATCTCTCGTAATATCAATTCGAAGTCAATGGTTGAAATTCTCGAACTGCCGCAGCGCGGCACGTTCTATTCAGACCATTATATATATAATATATATATTATATATATTGTATATATATTATATATATTTTATCGGTTTCCTTTCAAAACGTATTTTATAAATCGTTTTAAATTCGTTTTCGAAACGATTTCAACTTCATATTCAATTTCTAATCAAAATTGAATATTCCACATCATCGACATACAAATGATAATATTTTCAACACGTTATATTTTGAAATTACTTTCTTTTCTATATTCATTATAAAAATGAATAAAATCAATATAAATATCGTTCACGTCAAAATGTCGTCATCTGATCAACACGACTTTTATATATTTCAATAACTACGTTATTCTATTCAACAAATGAATATATTCTTCAACACATGAATTTTTATTTTTATTCAACACATGAATATATATTTTTATTCTATTCAACACATGAAATTTCTTTCTATAATATTCCTTATTTTCCAAATTGGAATGAGGCCCAATCAATTACCATATAATGTTAATTATATGGTTTCCATACAACACATGTATATAATAGCAACGATAAATAATCAACCATCATCCAGAGTGCATTCTACACTGTATAAGCATCGAATACAAATATTCAACGCTTATAACAACTTGTCAATCAATCGATCGACATACAGCTAATTATTGGGATTAGTGTATGCCCAATTTCATCCCAACACCCGTGTGGGGTTTCAAACAATCAAACACAAATTTTATTTGTGCAGTTGGGCGATGTGTAAAATTTATCGTCCCAATCAATATCAGTCAAATTAGTGTATATAAACAAATGTCTGATTTGTTTATTACTATTTATTTTATTTACACGTTAAAAATCATAATTTAACTATAAAATATTTTCCACTATAAAATATTTTATTTCATTTCACATCACACAATCAATTTTCACAACACAGAAATCAAAAAAACAAGCCATCCATGGTTTGTGGACGACAGGTGTTGGGTGCTACTAAACACCGTCTGCATCCTAGTATATATTTCAAACTAGAAATAAATTAAAGGTGAGGAGTTCTCAATGATAACCTAATCCAAACGCCACGACTCTTCGTATGTAGAAAATCTTCACCGTTCTCGCCTTTTATCAATTACATTGCCCATAGCCACTACATATATAAAAATCCCATTTTTATATTGTAGTTATGCATATAAAAATCACATTTTTATAATCACTCTATATGGATTAAAAATTCTATTTTTATACCGCTACAATATAGATAAAAATTCTATTTTTATAACGGTGCACATATAATAAAGATTATATTTTTATATCGCCACTCATATAAAAATCACATCTTTGCTCCTTCTACATAATAAAGATCGAATTTTTAATATTTCTATAATAAAAAAGTCATATTTTTAATATCTACATCATATAGAAATCATATTTTTATTATTCCTATGATATAAAAATCATATTTTTTCTCTTTCTATAATATGAAAATCTCTTCTTTGATTATATAAAAATTTAATCTTTGATTATATAAAAATCTAATCTTTGAAAATATATAAAAATCTAATCTTTGAAAATATAAAAAATCTAATCTTTACTACTAATAAAAATCTATATCTTCTATAACTAAAGATCTAAATTTTCTATAACAAAAATCTAAATTTTCTATAACAAAAATCTAAATTTCGAGGAAGGACAGAACTTACAGGAGGGGGGAGGGTTTTCTGCGGCGCCTTCACTGGAGGAGGGGGATCGTGGTCACTGGCGAAGGGGGGTCGCGGTTGGCCACGGTGGTGTGGTGGGTGGCGAGTTGGTGGTTTTTATGGAGAAGGGGCGAGGGGAAGGAGGAGAAGAGGAGGGAGGAGCACGAGAGGAGGGAGAAGGGGTGGCTGGCCCATGACGGCGGTGGCACGGCGGCTCCGACGACGGGGCGACGGGCTCGATCGCGAGATCGATCGTAGGGTTTTTTTAATCGTTTCTATAAAACGATAGAAGGGGGTGTTTGACCAGGGATAAAGAGAATAAGGGCTTGGGCTAATTTATATTATTATTTAATTAATTAAATTCCAAAAAGTAACTTTTAATTTCGACCTCGAAACGACACCCAACGACTGTCGCCCTTAGCTAATTACCCATATTCCGAACACAATGGGATATGTATCGCAGGATGATTCGACTATTTCGATCAGTTTTGATCAAAATCGAAATATAAATCTATATATTGAATTTGAACGCACATTTCAATTTACCGGGCCCACATACGGTCTCTAAAAATTCCCGAAAAATATTTTCTAGCTTCGTATTGACGATACGGTCATAACAAAACTAATTTCGTCAAATTCCGAGACCGTTTGAAAAATGGCCAATTTCTGGTCGATTGAAATTGACTGAAACTGTTAAAACACGTTTTCCTTTGCCATGCTCACATATTGATTCGAAAAATTACGAATGTTGGAATCTAGCAATAACTTGACATCGCGGATCCAACAAAAGTGGTTTCGTCGAAAACCGAGGTCATTTGCAAAATTTCCATTTTTAAGGGCCAGGATTCCATAGCGACTATTCTGAAATTTCAACTAGGCATATCTTTTGATTCCCGCTATGAAATTTCGATTTCTCAGATTCGTTGGAAAGATATTCTCCAATAGATTCAAATATTATTGGTTTCTCTAAAATCCGGTTTATTTTGCACCCGGTACATTCATTTGAACTTTGAAATCGAATTTTCGAACTACCGCGCCATTTTCAATTCCTATTATAATTTAAAATAAATATTAATATTCTAACGACGATTCAAATAAAACTATACATTCTAATTCTATTCAAAATAACTTTCTCATCTTATTATTTAAAATAAATCATTTTAAATATTCAAAATTCATTAAAATTGCCAAAATAATTTTTTTAAATTGGCTCGGATTTCTGGGTTATTACAGATACATTCAAGCGAAATGAGTGGTCGGTCATGTGTGGCCGAGTTGCAAGATGTTCGTGTTGAACCCAGTGTATTCCTCTCTAGAGGTACATTATCGAGAGCTGGTTCCATACCTTGTCATAGTTGGTAATCCATTATCCAATAAGTGCTCACGGGTTTGGTTGTATACTATATATATGGAACGTGAGATGAAAGCGTTTCTGCTAGATGCTTATTTAGTTGTGGTTGATAGACTATATTATAATATCAGAAGAGTTTTGATATAAAGTTTATCATTTCTTTCAAAAGGATTTTGAAAGTTAAATCAAATGTTTTGGATTCTCATAAGGGAAAAAACCGTTCCGTTATACGGCATGGTCTTATGAGATATCGTTTTACTTCTCAAACTGTTTTAAACTATTTTACTCACACCAGTCCCATGACTGACCCAGAGTTTGTTTTGTTTTCCTTAAACTCTTGGGTGCCCAAATTTTGTACGGGCAGTCAAGTAGTCAGGATTTACAGATATACTTGGAGAGCTTGGAGCAGGAGGCTTCAGGATTTTATAGCTATAGTTATTTCCGCTGTGTTATAAGTGTTGTACTCTAATAATGTTACGATATACATATACTGATTTTATTTCAAAGATATGCTATCTATTGTATGTTGTTCGTTCCACTGTGAGATTCGTGTTACTCTGATGTTGTATGTTCTTCTTCTTCTTTTATTCTAAGTTTCTATCTTATGTATTCTCACCCTTTGTTTTCTTTCTATTAGTTTTCTGGTTTCTAGTATAATTTGGGTTGGACTTGTGTTATTTGGTCAGCTCAAATTGTACCGGAATTTCGGGATACTATAATTATATTAATTTATTTGATTCTAATGTGTTTTTACAGTAAACTAAAGATTGATTTGACATAAATAAATACCATTCATTACTACTAGAAAGCAAATACATTCAAATGAAATAAGGTACCAAATATGAGATTCGAAAGCAAATACAAGCAAATACAAAAGATAACATAGACTAGATAAGCTTAGACTTTAGTGGATGATGATGAGGAAGATGATAAACCAAGTTTTATTCCTACTTTGCCAAAGAACTTGTTCATTTTAGAAGACATCTGGGTAAGAGTCTTCTTGATTTTCTTTTGGTTAGCTTAACTTGGTTTCTGACAAGAGTTTCTTTGATTATGGCCTACTATTTGTTGGACATTTCAACACTTTCCAAAGAGGATTCTTCTTCTTCATCAATTTCCATTTGATTTTCTTCTTGTTGTTGCATTCAAGCTTGTTTATCCTCAAAATTTTCAGATGGCTTAAAAATGATAGGAATTTGCATAAGGTTTAAATTTCTCATGTTAAAAACTGGCACAAATTCCTCTCCTTTGAGATACACTCCAAAGTATTAAAAGATGCGTGTAAGATAAATTCCATGATAAAGAGTGTTTTCCTTGATGGACATCTCTTTGGGCTTAAATTCTTTTAAATCTCATCGGCCCAATTAACATCCGAAACACCAAAAATAGCAAAAAAGGCTTTTTGGACTTTGAGGGTTGGGTTGTTGAAATTTCTGGAATGAGCAGTGAGAGTATCTTGAAGGAGAAGGTTGACGATTCTTGCTTTTGGGCAGAAAAAGTGATTTTTAAATTTCAAATGATCATTGCTTTCAAATATGCAAAAAAAAGTTTCCAAATCTGTTTCATCAATTTCAAATTCTGACAAATCTGAGCCTGCACCCTTACAATTTAAAATGGTACCCAAAATTTCACAATCTAAAACAATTTGTGTGCCTTTTACTCCACTCCATACTTGATTCTCATCTCCTTCGTAAAAGCCCGATTCAAATTCACATGAAACATTTTGACGAGATTCGGGTAACATACTTCATCGTTATCCCAAGCGTCAATCAAGCTTAGAACTTCATTTTGATGAAAAAGAGAACAAAGATAAGAAGGAAAATCTTCGAAGAGAGCTAAGGCTCCCGTATTGACTTTTCCATTTGCCATATAGCCAACATATGCTTGAATATCTTCCTTATCATCATAGAGATGACCCTTGAGAGTTTTGGTCAATCTCACGGTTTTTGGTGTGCTAGAGGAAGCCATTAGACGTGTTTTAAAGAGAATAGAAATGAAGAAAGTTTTTTGAATTTTGAATGAGAGGTAGAGAGAATAGGATTAAATAGATAAATAAATAGAGATTGAATGGGCACAATTTTTCTAAAATTAAAGACGCCTTTCCAGACCTTGGGAGTTAGTGAAAAGATGGAGGGAAGTTTGAAAGTTTAAACTTTTGAAATTCAAAATTTGAATTTCATTTACTAGCACATATGTCGACATGTCTATTTGGGTACGTCGACATATATGTGAATTTTGAAAAGACATGTTCCTATTTGACTTTTTTTATTATATTAACGTTTTATATTTCAAGTTTATTATTTCCTGAAATAATATTAATCCTAACAATCATTAAAAAGTTAATTATTATTTATTATTATTACGAATTTCAAAATTTGAATTTCAAATTTGAATTTATTCAAGTTTGAATTTAAAATTTAAATTTCAAATTAAAACAAGGCAAACAAACAAAACATCCATTCATCCAAATCAATCAAAAAAATAAAAATTAATTAAGGTGTACCTAGTTTTTAGATCCATTTCTTCGACATTCTCAGAATTCTGAATCGCTGTGAAACAAAAATTTGAATTTCTAGTTTCTGGCTCTTCATCGCTTGATGATGGATCTGAATCAGCTAATGTTGCTACATATGCCCTCTTTCTCTTCTTTAACGAATTACTATTGCCTGTTTGTTGATTTGATTTATCTGGATATGGACACATTCTCTTTATATGACTCGATTTGTTGCAATTAAAACATCAATCATCATTTCTTCCCGAACTTCCTTGATTATTTCTCTGAAAATTATTTCTCCTTTTATATCTCAGAAATTTTCTGAAATTCCTTGTCATTAAAGCAATTTCTTCATCATCCACACTACTTGAATCAGAATCATTTTTTGTTTCTTTGAATGTTATAGATTTCTTTTCCGTGGGCTTATTTTCCTTTCTTTTATGTAATTGAACTTCGAACGGCATCAAATTCCCTGTTAGCTCCTCAGTCTTCATTTCAATGACATTATTGGCTTCTTCAATCGCTAGTGTTTTCTGATCCCATTCTGGAGCCAATGGATTAGTTATTTTTGGACTTAGTCTTATTATGAGTAAGTTTTTCCTAGAACCATTAATGAATGCACGATTTCCTAAAATCTGCAATACATATCGGAGACAAATTCATTATCATTCATTTTAAACAATTTAAATTGATTGATTAGCATTGAGATCTTTGTCTGCTTAACTTTATTGGTTCCTTCATGAGTAACTTGTTATATTCTCCATATTTCATAAGAAGATTTACAAACTGACACTTCATTGCTTTCATTTCTATCTAATGAACAACATAACATATTCACGGCCTTAGAATTACTTTGTGCAGCAACCTTCTGATCATTTGTCCATTGTGCAAAATTTGTAGTGGGTTCAACATATTCAATCTGTGTAATATTCTGTGTGTCTTGTCCATCTGGTTGTAAATATATTTTCATTCTATATGCCTAGTAAGAATAATTACTGCCATTAAGTAGTGGTGGTCTATCGGTGGACTGACCCTATACAAAAGAACTATTATTACCAGTGTTGGTTGCCATTTAATCTTTCCAAAATTCAGATTATGAAAATCTGAAAACCTGGCTCTGATAACAATTGTTAAGGATGCGGATCTTAAGGCAAAATCAATACCAGAGGAGGGGGTGAATAGTGTTTATGAGGAATTTATAGAAATCTTAAACTAACTTGAATTACTTTATGAATCACACAATGATTATCACACAGAAATGATCACAAACATAGAAACAAGTAAATATAAAATGCAGAAAAGTAAAGAACACACCAGATTTCATACTGGTTCGGATTACCCCTACGTCTAATCAAACGCAACGCTGGATTGTGCAGAGTTTTATTATTATCAGTATCTAAGTACAACACCCTTTATTTTATGGCTATAAGGTTAACACCAATTCCACCACCCTTGATTTCACGGCTACAAGGTTAACAACGCTCCCTTTCCCGGATTTCAGGGCTATAAGGAACACATCCTTTCCTACATAATTCCTAAATGATTACAATAGCCCTAGAAATCTTCAATAAAACTTCAAACAGAGAGTAGTTGATAGAGATTGAGAAGAGAAAGAGAATGATATAAATTTTGTTGAATCGTTAGAGTATAAGTGTAGAAATAAAGAAATTTATGTATAATAATGGTGGTATAAGATACAATGATAATGGAGAAGAAGAAGTAATTAAAAAATTCAAATTGAACCCTTTTTATTGTGCTCCAAAGGTTGCAATGTTTCTGAAACGTTGCAAATAGTGAAAAGACACTTCCTTTGAAAATTGAAAAAATGATAGTTATATGTTGACATAGTCATACATGTATGTTGATATATGCATGTTGTTTTTGAATTTAAAATCATTTTTCAAGTGTTAAAACCAATATATATTTTCTGGAAATTCTTGAATCAATACTAGCATTTTAGAATGAGTTTTCTATAGTGTAAAAACATTTAAAAACATAGTAATATATTATATAAACATCTTTATAAAGTTATATGATTTAAAATTATAATACAATATATATATATTATAAACGTATTATTATAAAACATAAACAATAAATACATATATTTGAAATCGTAATGATTTGAAATCATTTAGAAAAAGCGGTTTGAAATAACTTGAAATCAGAATTTGAGTTTTGAAAACAGAGTTAAAAATTTGAAAAAATGATTTTGAAAATGGAGTGCTATTTAGAGTCTTACATATAAACTAGACTCGATTACTATATTTTCTTGAGCACTTTGAAATCTTGATATCTTGATATTCATGAGTCTTGAATCTCCTATGAATCCTGAATCTCTTGTATAGTCTTCAGTATTTAAATCCTGTATACAAACCCTACATATACGCACGCACACACACACACACACACACACACACACATATATATATATATATATATATATATATATATATATATATATATATATATTATAGATAAGGATGTTAGTATACATTTTATAATAAGTTAACAATGATAATTGAAATAAGGATGTTGTCATCAAAACTCCATTCTCCAACATATGTTAGTGTTTATACACTTAGCTAATATCAGAGTATGTGTGTATTTAGATAATTGTTGAACGAATTATAAATCTATATGAAATAGATTATAATTATAATAAGGATTTTTAAAAATACAATATTGAAATTTAAAATGTGCACTTATACAAGTGGAATGAACCAAATGAATTGTATAAATAATACATTGACATCCAAAATTTGTTATTGTGCATGTTTGGATAAATGTGATTGTTGAATGTTTATTTGTCGCTTGGGCTGTAATTGTTATTTCATATATGTTTATTTTAAATATGTGGATTTGTTTCTTATATATACGTTTTATTTGGATGTTGATTGTTATAGTAGGTACCAATGGCATTTACATGCTTTTGGAGCCGCTTGTGCATAATATTGCTTTTGCTTACTTAAAAATAAGCTAAATCGCTAATAATGCTGATGAAAGGTACGTATATCAAATTATATATCGTATTTCAGTATTACATGTTATTTCCCCATTGTTTGGGATGGCTCATCATTGAGATGGGATGTATATTGTTATATATATATATATATATATATATATATTTGTTTTTCAGACCTAACTGTACAAAGGAGACTATGCCGGATTTTTCAATGAATTTAGAACATAGAAAATTTTGTAGAAATTTGAGTTTTCAAACCTATATTAAATTTTTAGTATAGGTAATTATTTCTAAGTTGATTAAGAAAGTACATGATTAAATATTTAAAGTAACAACTTCTTAATGAGCCTTTTCGAGGACGAAAAGTTTTAAGTGGGGAGAGAGTGTAACATCCCGAGATTTTGCGACAATTCAAAATGTTAATTTTATTGTGATTTTGAATGATATTAGTTCAAGTACAAAATATAATGTTTTATTTCGTAAGTTGATATGAACTTAACTTAACTTATTAAGCAATGAATTTCAACGGTTATGGATTTTGATAACTTGTGTTTGACAATTTATGTATGTTGAAATTATTATTAATATTTTACTAGTGATATATAGAATGAATTATCTAATTTTGAAATACCATATATAGAAAATTTTAACTTATTGAATTTGGGAATAATGGAGACCATTTAATTTTATGATGAATTTCAACAAGTTAGAATAGTGATAGTGTAACGACCCGCATTCTACGCATCATGGGATCGTAGAATATTTATTTCCTTCACATACGAAGTCGTATGGTCACGTAACTTTGGGAGACGACTACTGGGGTCATTTCCCATGTTCATGATTTTTCTCGATTTTTAAATGACCATTTTACCCCTAGTTGGCACTGTTTTGGCCATAACTTTTGACTGGAGATGAATTTTGACCTGAAACCACTTCCATTGGCTTCGGATGATGGTTTCTCTTTCCGTAGAGTGGTCACATTAGCCAAACGGACTTACCGTTTGGGAGATATGGCTGAAACAAGTTTCAGATGGAGAAAAACAGCTTAATTGGGCTTAACCGGGTGATTAGCAGCTAGGTCCAAGAGGAATTTCGGGTTTAGAGGTATAGGAGGACTGATTAGGGTTAGGTTATCATTTTCATTTCAGTTTTGAGCCGCCACAAACCTTCTTGAGACCTTAGTAATGGCTTCCTACATCTAAAACACCCCAAATCACTCCCTAATTGAAGATTAGGCTTAGCAACACCAAATTAAGGAGAAAAAGCACCAAAGCAAGGTTGGAGCTGCTGCTATACATAGGAATTCGACCCAAACAGAGAGTATTTCAGATTTGGTGTTTCATTTGTGGCCAAGGTGAGTGATAGCATCATTTTGACACTAATTACAGTTAATTAAGGGTGATTAGTGAAGATTAGCGAATTTATACATAAATAAATTCTGGAAAAATTCTTAAAATTCTAAAATAATGTTTTAAGGCTCTGTTAGAAATTTGGGTTAATTTCGATGTGTTTTGCTAATCGTATGCTTAAACATGATTAAGAGGGATTCTAGGAAAATGTGAGGTTTTGGGCACATTTGATCCATTTTGACATATCAATTCATTGTTTTGGTGTTTGTGGTTAGTTTGCTATGTTGTTATGACTATTTGACATGAATTGTGATTGATTAGAATAGTTAGATTTGTCAAAAACGTCGTCGAACGGCGTAAACAAGTTGCTGGAAAAGTTGCAGAAAGTTGTGCAGGGCTTCGGATCGGATCGGATGGGGGCTCGGATCGGAAATGTGAACTGGGCAAGAAACCCGACCCGAACTGGAGCTTGGCACATGAAAGACTTGGCGAAAAGAAAGGCCGTTTACTTAGAGTTGGAGTGGACAAGGGGATCGGATCGGAGTAAAAGGAAGCGGAGCGGATCGGACTGAAGTAAAGCGAAGTGATCGGATCGGATCGGAGTAGAAGGAAACGAGGGAGCTGATCGAAGAAGGAGCACGAGCTGGAAGGAGGATAGTAACCCGACCCGACCCGGAGGAGGACACCGACCCGACCCGGAAGAGGACACCGACCCGACCCGGAGTGAAGAAACCCGAACCGAACCGACGAGGGCAATGACTACCGAACCGAACCGAATTCCAGGACTGTTACCGCGCGACAACTCTTTTGAAGACCCACTCCAATTCGACCAAACCCGAGATGCAAAGGAAGTCCGAATGAGAAGTTAGAGCTTAAGATTCAGATGGGAATCAACGAGTTCACTTCATGGTTGGGCTTTGCTGCGGGACGCGTGCCAAGGAGTTATCGACGTCTATAGCTTTGGACCACTATGGTAGGAGGTACGAAGGCGGATTCAGGGCCATTATGGCATCGGTAGAACCAAGGGCTACGACCAATGAAGTGGGTCATTGAAATGTTTGGTCATGACTCCAAGTGTTGTCTTGGTCACAGCAGGGTTTCTACAAGTCGGGATTCGTCGTTGCCTCAGTTTGTCTAGTGTTCCAAAGTGGTAGATGTCGTACGCTTTACGCCCTGAGTGAGAGATGTGAGGATGGTTGCTATGGATGATTTGTTTGCTATCATTGTGACATGTATATCCCACCCCCGTATTCTTACACCATTTATTATGGCACCTTGGAGTATTGTACGGTATGTGGTACTAACTCTTGGGTTGCAGGTCCAGGTTCAGGTATGGTTTAGTATACCTGTTATTATTCTGTTTAGATGCTTATCGCTCATACCAGGCTTTATGTCTGACCCAGAGTTTTATGTCTCCTCTTATTACTCTGGGTGCTCACACGAGCAGACTAGAGACAGGTTAGCTGGTGATGCACGGGTAGATGATCCGGAGACGAGCAGGAGGCTTCCACGTAATATATATAGTATTCTCCCTGTGTTGTTGAAGATCACTGCTTGGGCATTGTTGGTGTATCTTCTACTTCAGCTTTCTTTTGTTTAGAGACGGTAAATTTGGAAAATTGTAATAAGCTGTATTTGGATTTCCGCTGCTTTGATGATTGATGTTGATTTTAGTTATCAGCTTATGCACTGTCTCGCCTGTTTTGTGTCAAGTATGTTATTATTATACTTTATTCCATGCGCTGTGAGACATTCTGCAGGTTTCTTGATTAGTTCATTCTCTTCTTTTCTTTCTTATGACGACCATCTTGTGCTAGTCGGGCATGTGTACAGCGCACTTTTGGAGGAAATGCAGGCTGGTGCGGGGCGGGCGTCACACTTGGTATCAGAGCTCTAGGTTGCGTAGTTAACCTAGGGAAGTTATCAGGGAGAGATATTATACGTATACGAGAGAGCGTATTTGTGATTACTTTGGTTTTAAAAAGCTATATATATATATACTATTAGTAGTATAAGGATGAAGTCGTACTGCACTAGCACCACTATGGAGTCGTTAATTATTTCCTTTTTCAGATTGACGATGAGCCGATATACTAGAGGTGCTGGTAGGGGAGCCAATAATGGGAATGCTGCTGACATGAGAACGATGGTTACTGACCTCATGAGAGAGATGCTTAGAGATGTACAGAGGGCAGCTCCCAATGGTTGAAATGGTGGTGGTCCAATAGTGCAGGCGCCAAGAGTCGACTTCGCCAAGCTGAATAAGGATTATACTAGCCTTGGTGGGAAGCCGTTCCACGGAACGGAGTCGGCTACGGATGTTCAAGATTGGTTGGATAGTTGTGAACGTATCTTCGAGGATTTGGGTATCGAGGATGCGATGAAGAGAAAGCTAGCGTCCCGTCAGTTGCAAGGGCGGGCAATGAATTGGTGGAATGCTATAAAGGCAGCTACTCCCGAAGATCAGATTACTTGGGAGCAGTTTAAGGCTCGCTTTAGTGAGAAGTTCATTCCAGCTGCTCAGAAGTCAATGTTGTTTAAGAAATTCTTGGAGCTCAAGCAGAATGGCAGGGCTGTCTCGGAGTATATTGCTGAATTTGACACTTTGTCAAAATATGGGTTATCTCTTATAGATACTGCCGAGAAAAAGAATGAGAAATTCATAACTGGTTTGGATCAATACTTGGGGGAAAAACTTATTAACCACATCGATGAGACGTTTGAATCGATTGTGGGGAAAGCGTTAAGGTCAGAAAGTCTCTACCCTAAGCCGAAGACTGAAGTTGCATCCGCAGATGAGCCAAAGCCACAAGCTAGTGGTGGAGGCAAAGGTGGTTCTCAGAATAAGAGAAAGCAGAATCAGGCTAAGGATGGCCAGAAGAAAAAGAATAAGCAAGATGTGGAGTGCTTCAGCTGTGGTAAGAAGGGCCATTATGCTAGTAATTGTCGGGCCAAGCCAGCGGATAGGAAGTGCTTCAATTGTGGCCAATTGGGACATCACAAGGACAAGTGTCCGCAACCCCCTAAGGAAAAGCAAATGGTGAAAGCATATGCTCTTAATGCTATTCCTTCTTCGTCGAATGCCCCAACTGCGGCGGAGAAGGGAAAGAATGTCGTCATTCAAGGTATGCTTTCTGTTTATGATGTTCCTGTTAGAGTTTTGTTTGATACCGGAGCTTCCAGTTCTTTCATATCTAGTGACCTGGTAGATAGGTTGGGATTGGAGCCCGAGATTGTCGATAGACCTTTAGTAGTGACGAACCCGATTGGTGGTTCGACTAGTCTTAGCATGATTTGTCGTAATGTGGTTCTATCGAGTCATGGATGCATGTTTGTTTGTGATTGCTTTGTTTTGGGCTTTACTGGGTTTGGCATTATTTTGGGAGTAGATTGGCTCCAAAGATACGGGGTGGTGGTAGACTGTGAGGGCTTGTTGGTGACAGCTAGAGCGGATGATGGGCGGAGGATAGTGTTTAGTGGTCTACCCAGTAAGGGGGTATTGGCTAGTTTTCTAAACTCCCTTGACATTCCGCATAGTGAGTTGTCAGGTTTGCCCGTGGTTGGCCAGTATCCGGATGTTTTCGAAGAAGTGACCGGACTTCCACCACACCGAGAGATTGAGTTTCGTATTGATTTGGTAAAAGGTGCCAGACCTATAGTGATGCCACTTCGTCGTATGGCACCAAGAGAGCAGCGGGAGCTCGAGGTGCAAGTCAGCGATCTTTTGAAGAAGGGATTTATCAGAAGGAGTGTTTCTGAATGGGGAGCACCAGTTGTGTTTGCTACCAAGGCGGATGGTTCCCTTCGTTTGTGTGTAGACTACCGCGAGTTGAATAAAGTGACGAGGAAGAACAAGTATCCTCTACCGCGGATAGATGATTTGTTTGATCAGTTGAGTGGCGCGAGAGTATTTTCTCAGTTGGATCTCGCGACAGGTTTTCATCAGCTTAGAGTGGAAGCTGAGAGTATAGCTAAAACGGCATTTCGAACGCCGTCTGGATTTTATGAATGGTTGGTTATGCCATTTGGGCTGACTAATGCCCCGGCATATTTTGTGGATCTTATGAATAGGGTATTCAGAGATCAGTTGAATAAGTCTGTTCTTGTGTTCGTGGATGATATTTTGGTCTATTCGAGGACAGAGGAAGAACACAAGAAACATTTAAGAGTAGCAATGGAGGTGTTGAGAAAACACCAATTGAAAGCAAAGTTTTCTAAGTGTCACTTCTGGAAGAGGGAAGTGAGGTTCTTGGGCCATGTTGTATCAGAGAGTGGTATTGCCGTGGACCCAGCAAAGGTGGCTACGGTACAAGATTGGCCTACGCCCAAGAATGCAACAGATGTAAGAAGTTTCTTGGGGTTAGCGGGATATTATCGTAAGTTTATCCAAGGTTTCTCCAAGATAGCAGCACCGTTGACCCAGTTGACCAAGAAGAATCAAGCTTTTGTCTGGGATGAAAGGTGCGAGAATGCATTCAGAAGTCTAAAGGACAAGTTGACAAGCGCACCAGTGTTAGTCATTCCTAAGGGGGATGAAGAGATGACGGTATACACGGATGCCTGTGGTACCGGACTGGGTGCTGTGTTGATGCAAGGCGGTAGGGTTGTAGCTTATGCAAGTCGGCAATTGAAACCGCACGAGAGAAGATACCCTACCCATGATTTAGAATTGGCAGCGATCGTGTTCGCGTTAAGGATGTGGAGACACTATCTCTTGGGAGAAAGATTTGAGCTGTTTACAGATCATAAGTCGTTGAAGTATTTGTTCTCCCAGAAGGATTTAAATCTCCGTCAGCAGAGATGGTTAGAGTTCTTAGCTTCCTATGATTTTGACATCGCATACACACCGGGAAAGGGCAATGCGGTGGCTGATGCATTGAGTAGAAGACATGCCAGCTTAGGGGCCATGTTCCTTGAATGGAAGCAACTGGAGTTTATCGCGGGGTTTGATTTCAGACCAAAGTGCGAATTGGATCCAGAAATGTTAGCGAGTTTGACGATCAGACCCACTTTGATTGAGCGGATCGGCTCTAGTCAGAGGGACGATCCTAATCTATTGGAAATCATCTCCAAGTTAGAGATGGGTATCGATGAGGAGATGAACGAGTATGGGCTTGATCGAGATAGATGGCTTAGAAAGAATGGAAAGCTTGTTGTACCCAATGTCAATGGATTGAGAGATGAAGTGCTTAGAGAATGTCATCACTCAAAGCTGACTATACACCCCGGTGGTAATAAGATGTATCGAGATATGAAGCAGACTTACTACTGGGAAGGGATGAAAAGAGACGTTGGGAAGTTTATATCCAAGTGCATGAATTGCCAGCTAGTTAAAGCCGAGCAAAAGAAGCCTAGTGGTTTGTTACAGCCCTTAGAAATTCCCGAATGGAAATGGGAGCAAGTCTCGATAGATTTCATCGATGGATTACCAAGGACTAGATCGGGAAATGACAGCATTTGGGTAATCGTAGATCGACTAACTAAAAGTGCAAGGTTTATACCAGTCAAATCGACCAGAACGGCAACTAAGTTAGCAGAATTGTATATGAAGTGGATAGTGAGATTTCATGGGGTACCTAAAAGCATTGTGAGCGACCGAGACCCGTTGTTCACTAGTGGGTTTTGGAAGAGCTTACAAGAGGCTCTAGGGTCAGAGTTACATCTCAGTACCGCATATCATCCTCAGACCGACGGTCAGACGGAGAGGGTGAATCGTATTTTGGAAGATCTCTTGAGAGCATGCATATTGGATTTTGGTGGATCATGGGATGACCATTTACATCTAGTAGAGTTTGCATATAATAATAGTTACCAATCCAGTATCGGTATGGCTCCATTTGAAGCTTTGTATGGAAGACCGTGTAACTCACCATCATGTTGGATAGAGACTGGTGAGAAGTTTATGCTTGGACCAGATGTGGTGAGGGAAACTTCAGATAAGATCAAGATCATTCAGCAACGAATGAAGGCAGCCCAAGATAGGCAGAAGAGTTATGCTGATAAGAGGAGAAGAGACTTAAAATTCTCCGTGGGTGACTTGGTGTTTGTCAAGATTTCTCCGTTGAAGAGCGTAATACGATTTGGCAGGAGAGGCAAATTGACACCAAGGTTTGTTGGCCCGTTCCCTGTTCTTGAACTAGTCGGGAATTTGGCATATAGGATTGACTTACCAGAGAAGATGGCGGGAGTTCATAACGTATTTCATGTTTCCCAACTAAGGAAGTTCGTTCACGACTCAGATATGACTATTTCACCTGATCAGTTAGAGGACTTCGAGGTAGAACCCGAGGCGGTTGGGAACCGCAAGCCGGCCCGTATTGTCGAGTACGACATGAAGCAACTTCGAAGGAAGGCGGTGAAGCTAGTCAAGGTACAGTGGAGCGAGGACGAGAATGATTGTACTTGGGAAACAGAGGAGGACATAAGGAAGAAGTATCCAGAACTCTTTGTCTGGTAAGATTTTATTAGCGATTTAGTTTTCCGCATGCTAGGATAGACTTGTTTGCTTGCATTGCATGTTTGATTGTTGTATGTGGTGGTAAGGCATGCGGGATCCTTTGTATGTGTTGGGCTAAGGAATTTCGGGGACGAAATTTCTTAAGGGGGGGAGAGTGTAACGACCCGCATTCTACGCATCATGGGATCGTAGAATATTTATTTCCTTCACATACGAAGTCGTATGGTCACGTAACTTTGGGAGACGACTACTGGGGTCATTTCCCATGTTCATGATTTTTCTCGATTTTTAAATGACCATTTTACCCCTAGTTGGCACTGTTTTGGCCATAACTTTTGACTGGAGATGAATTTTGACCTGAAACCACTTCCATTGGCTTCGGATGATGGTTTCTCTTTCCGTAGAGTGGTCACATTAGCCAAACGGACTTACCGTTTGGGAGATATGGCTGAAACAAGTTTCAGATGGAGAAAAACAGCTTAATTGGGCTTAACCGGGTGATTAGCAGCTAGGCCCAAGAGGAATTTCGGGTTTAGAGGTATAGGAGGACTGATTAGGGTTAGGTTATCATTTTCATTTCAGTTTTGAGCCGCCACAAACCTTCTTGAGACCTTAGTAATGGCTTCCTACATCTAAAACACCCCAAATCACTCCCTAATTGAAGATTAGGCTTAGCAACACCAAATTAAGGAGAAAAAGCACCAAAGCAAGGTTGGAGCTGCTGCTATACATAGGAATTCGACCCAAACAGAGAGTATTTCAGATTTGGTGTTTCATTTGTGGCCAAGGTGAGTGATAGCATCATTTTGACACTAATTACAGTTAATTAAGGGTGATTAGTGAAGATTAGCGAATTTATACATAAATAAATTCTGGAAAAATTCTTAAAATTCTAAAATAATGTTTTAAGGCTCTGTTAGAAATTTGGGTTAGTTTCGATGTGTTTTGCTAATCGTATGCTTAAACATGATTAAGAGGGATTATAGGAAAATGTGAGGTTTTGGGCACATTTGATCCATTTTGACATATCAATTCATTGTTTTGGTGTTTGTGGTTAGTTTGCTATGTTGTTATGACTATTTGACATGAATTGTGATTGATTAGAATAGTTAGATTTGTCAAAAACGTCGTCGAACGGCGTAAACAAGTTGCTGGAAAAGTTGCAGAAAGTTGTGCAGGGCTTCGGATCGGATCGGATGGGGGCTCGGATCGGAAATGTGAACTGGGCAAGAAACCCGACCCGAACTGGAGCTTGGCACATGAAAGACTTGGCGAAAAGAAAGGCCGTTTACTTAGAGTTGGAGTGGACAAGGGGATCGGATCGGAGTAAAAGGAAGCGGAGCGGATCGGACTGAAGTAAAGCGAAGTGATCGGATCGGATCGGAGTAGAAGGAAACGAGGGAGCTGATCGAAGAAGGAGCACGAGCTGGAAGGAGGATAGTAACCCGACCCGACCCGGAGGAGGACACCGACCCGACCCGGAGGAGGACACCGACCCGACCCGGAGTGAAGAAACCCGAACCGAACCGACGAGGGCAATGACTACCGAACCGATCCGAATTCCAGGACTGTTACCGCGCGACAACTCTTTTGAAGACCCACTCCAATTCGACCAAACCCGAGATGCAAAGGAAGTCCGAATGAGAAGTTAGAGCTTAAGATTCAGATGGGAATCAACGAGTTCACTTCATGGTTGGGCTTTGCTGCGGGACGCGTGCCAAGGAGTTATCGACGTCTATAGCTTTGGACCACTATGGTAGGAGGTACGAAGGCGGATTCAGGGCCATTATGGCATCGGTAGAACCAAGGGCTACGACCAATGAAGTGGGTCATTGAAATGTTTGGTCATGACTCCAAGTGTTGTCTTGGTCACAGCAGGGTTTCTACAAGTCGGGATTCGTCGTTGCCTCAGTTTGTCTAGTGTTCCAAAGTGGTAGATGTCGTACGCTTTACGCCCTGAGTGAGAGATGTAAGGATGGTTGCTATGGATGATTTGTTTGCTATCATTGTGACATGCATATCCCACCCCCGTATTCTTACACCATTTATTATGGCACCTTGGAGTATTGTACGGTATGTGGTACTAACTCTTTGGTTGCAGGTCCAGGTTCAGGTATGGTTTAGTATACCTGTTATTATTCTGTTTAGATGCTTATCGCTCATACCAGGCTTTATGTCTGACCCAGAGTTTTATGTCTCCTCTTATTACTCTGGGTGCTCACACGAGCAGACTAGAGACAGGTTAGCTGGTGATGCACGGGTAGATGATCCGGAGACGAGCAGGAGGCTTCCACGTAATATATATAGTATTCTCCCTGTGTTGTTGAAGATCACTGCTTGGGCATTGTTGGTGTATCTTCTACTTCAGCTTTCTTTTGTTTAGAGACAGTAAATTTGGAAAATTGTAATAAGCTGTATTTGGATTTCCGCTGCTTTGATGATTGATGTTGATTTTAGTTATCAGCTTATGCACTGTCTCGCCTGTTTTGTGTCAAGTATGTTATTATTATACTTTATTCCATGCGCTGTGAGACATTCTGCAGGTTTCTTGATTAGTTCATTCTCTTCTTTTCTTTCTTATGACGACCATCTTGTGCTAGTCGGGCATGTGTACAGCGCACTTTTGGAGGAAATGCAGGCTGGTGCGGGGCGGGCGTCACAGATAGCCTGCATGGATTGCAAATAAAATTGTGTTTTTTATATGTACAGATATTGAAAGTTAAAAATGTAACATTTGAATATTTGTATGAAACTGAGTTATTTAAATTATAATTGAACTTAATAGAGTTGGCTAAACAAAAAATACCAAAACTTAAAGTAAATGAAAATTTGCTTACATAATTATTTAAAAATGTTGTTTGGGCTTAAAATAAAGTTTATAAACTTTTGAATTTAATTTAAAAGTGAATAAACGAAAAATGAATATTTTATTATATTAATGAACCTGTTAAAATAGCTATTCTTCAAATGATCTCGGAATTCGACAAAATCAGTTTCATCGAATTCAGAATATTGAATTATTGTAAGGTTTCAAATTTCATAGCGATTGGATTTATCGTTGGATCATGAGAGCTCGAAACGCGTAGAAATCAATTTGCAGAACTTAAAATTGAAATAATTTGATTTTTGAAGTTAACTTCTAAATACGATGAAATTAGGGCTTGAGGCTTATTCCATTGCATTTATATATATTTAAAACATCACTTTTGATATATAGAACATTATACTTTCGTTCAGAGTTGGAAATGTGTCTTTTTATATATTTGTGTGGTCTTTGGGACTAAATAGGCTTATATAACTAAACCCACTTTCCGGTTGACATAAATATGTGCTATAAACCCTAGCCACAACCTCTAATTCATTTTCCTAGATCGAATCTCGAAATTTATCCTAATTTCATTTTAATGGCGTCTACAGATCTGAAAACAACGTAAAAAACTGAAATCTTCCAAACCTTATCGAAGTATATATCATTGGAAAGTTCTTGATGATGCGAATCGGCGAGAAGCATCTGTTCTGTGAAACAATGCTCGGATCAATGGGAAATCACAATTAAAGGCCTAAAACGTGAATTTATGTTTTATTTGGGCTTTTTGATTCGTGGGTCGATTAGCGATGGATCCTAAATGGAAGTTGTAGTGCTCGAGCGTACGAATCCAACGTTGGGTTCAATTTGACCTATTATATTCTAGATTGGTCGGAATTTTCAAAATACGAACCGAAACCCATAATCTTTATTAGGGTGGCGCTGGATCCACAAGCAGCTGGAAGCAAAGCTACTAGAGATAGAAGTGTTGCCCGTCAAAGGCTTCGCGATGGCGGTGGTTTTGCATCAAACGGAGGTCGGAGCGTGGAGTTTAGCGTAATTATATATATATATATATATATAAGATCCTAATGTGTGTCTCTTATATATATAATTAGGAGGATTATTGGAGCTCGCTTGAATGTAAAGAATTTTTGCGGATCTTATAATTCTACCATAGATTTCTCTCTATCCCGCCTAGATCTGTGAGTGGAATATGGTTTTGTTAAGGCATATTCATGTTTTTAATAGATTGTCATGTGAATAGATACACCTAGGGGTATTTGGAATTTCGATAATGTAAACATGAAAACCCCCAAAACCTCCGTCTTGTAATTTCCTATGAATCGTCATGATTAATTGGTTTTGTAGATATTTGGTTTTTATATTGGATAAAAGATGAGATTGGGGTGTTGCTATTATTAATTATATTTTATGTAATTCACTTTATTATCATTTGATCTTAGCCTAAAAAGGTTTGGATTTGATTGTTTCATGGTTTGAATTGGGTTTGGATCCTAATTTGGGTCTAAATGCATTCACAATTGAAATATATCAAATGTAAACATTTTTATGTGAATAAAACCAAAAAGGGGTGAATTGGATAAAATATGAATTATAATAATACATGTGTAAGTGCATGTAATACTGTATTTTTAATTCCGTATTGACATCAATTCTAATGCCTAGGATGCAAGTTGAAATTTTATGTATGTATGTTTTTCCATCCACTACTATATTGTTATCTTATCATTATGTTATCATGCCTATGTTGCAGTGGTAAAAGTATGGAAAACCTAAATTGAATGCCTTGATTTGGGTAAAAGTTGACAATTACCACCTCATTAGAATGTTTCACCAATTATACGAATATTTACATTATTTAGGCATTATTATTATTTTACTTATATAAACGTAATTAACGTTGTATTAATGTAGTAAATGCAGTTAGAATAGATTCGAATTTGAAATGTCCCCTTAACAAATATATATTTGGTTGCTTGTGTGTGCATATATAGAATGGCTTTAAATATATATATAAATAGTGACACATAGACACGAGGTTAGTTTCCATTTGTGGTGGAAGTCTGCCCGGAATCGACTGACAAATCTAGCAACCACAAGTAGGCCCAACTATTGTGAGATGTCCGGATGCCATGGGTCATTCAAAAACTTAATATACTAGACATGATGTTAAACCAACTTGAAGTAGAAGCCTGCCCGAAACCGACCGGCATATCCATTATCTACACAGTTTAATGCGAGAAGTCTAATGCATATATATATATATATATATGTGAGTTTATTGCATGTGGAAATAAGTAGGTTTACTACGCCTTGAGAAGGTCTTAAGTGGCTGACTCTCTTTTTATCTAGTTTGGGTCTTAAGTGGTTAGGACTAGGATCCTTCCGAAGGTTTATTCCTTGGAGAGGAACCAAAGTCATGAGACCCACCATTATTGGATTTGAAGTAGGTCTTTGGGTCCTCCTTCTCTAAAAGTGTTTATGCATAAAATGGTACGGAGCAAGTAGTTCATGGGGATGTCCACTTCCTCTAGAAGATTGTAAGGGCTCAACTAGGGATATATTGGTAATTGAAGGATATGTAGTCATTGCATGCTCACCAACTGTCTAAGAGAAGTCTTATACGACACAGGTGCCCTACCGGGTAATATCAGTTAAGCAGTAATGTTCGAAATACTACTTCTCATATTACAAATGAGAGTATAGACATAGGAACGTTAATGTATTAGGACGGGGTCTTAAAGGGTTAAGGGTCCGCCTCAGTGTATAAGAGATCGTAATAATCCACTTTTAATAGGACCATAAGTGATCGAGAATGCCACCTCGTTGGGTCTTTACCCTGAAAGCACTAATGGGCGATTGACTTGGATATCCACCCCATTGATTAGATACTTCTATTTGTGTGAATCTTGTGTGCTGTGTAGACATACCTTGGCATATGTAACCTGCTAAAAATATAGGGTATGGACATTAAGTAACACTATATTTCAGTCACAAAGAACTTTATGTTCTGACCCCTCTACTTAACATCCAATAGGTCAGTAGATGGGGTAAAAGCCATGGACGAAGTGATGATTGAAGATGACGAAGTTGTTATGTTATTATTAGCAATTATTGCTTTACTTCTTTTGGAATCTTATGAGAATGAACTATTTGATGTATCCGCTGAACAGATGTTACTATGACTGTCGTACTTCGGTGGTTTTTAAATAAATGGTACATCTTATTTGAGTATTATACTTTCTCTTTCTGCTATGTGAGATTTCCATTCAAAGTATATGTTAATGTTATCTATGCAAATGTAATCCTTACAGGAACTAATGACTCGTTTAGAACGGCTCTAAGTTTCGATGGGCCTTTTTTTGGGTCAAAATTTAGGCCCATTCTGGGCAGGTTGTTACATTTGGTATCAGAGCATAGGTTAACTGATTATAAGGGATATATACGTATTAGAGGTGTATTTGCATATTGAAATAGATTTTTCAAACTATATATATATATATATTTACCCTAATAAGCATATGGATTTATACTAGGCACCTTCATCGTTTCCTTCCTTTTTCAGCTTAAGTACCCCCTTAGGAGTATCCACTAAAGGATTCTTCCTTTTTCAGCTAAAGTATCCAACGGGGAGGGGAACTAAGCAAGACCCCGCTACTTGCCAGAATGGTTTCAACAGTTTCTCCGAACTGTTGAATAGGTCCATGTTGCTAATCCTGCCCTAGCGGCTCTTGCAGCTCTTGCCACTGAAGTGGCCTTTGATTTTTCTCGCTTTTGCAAGACCTTTACGAATCTTGGAGGGAAATCGTTTTCTGGAAAGGAAGGCTTTGCCGGTGCCTACTCTTCGCTAATGGACTATGAAAGAATCTTGAGGCTGTTGTCTGTCCTAATGAAGTAAAAAGAAAGATAGTGGCCTGGCATTTGAAGGATGAGGCCCTTGAATGGTGGAACTTAAAATCAATGGAGAACGAGGGTCGGGTCTTTACATGGGCCAAATTCAAGACCCGTTTTGAAGCAAAGTTTTTGCCAAGGGCAGAAATGACCATTCAGTTAGAGAAGTTCATCCACCTCAAGCAAGGAAGCTGGAGCCTGCAAGAGTATATATCCAAACTCACCAAGTTATTTAAGTTTGGGAGAGGGTTGGTAGACACCCCCATAAACAAAGCCCTTAGGTTTGTTAAAGGACTAAACTCCTCGTTGAAGGAAACTCTATTAGCCAAAGTAACGCTTGGGGCAACCTTTGAGACTTTAGTTGAGACAGCTACCCTTTGCACGGGTGAAAGCTCCAAGGAGGATAAAGAGGGTGAGAAAGGAGAAAGCTCCAATAGAAATAAGAAGAAGAACAAACTCAAAAAGGACGCAAAGACTTGTACGAGGTGCAACTGCAAGGGCCATGAGGATAAAGATTGTAGGACCTCTTGGTGAAAAAGGAGTTCAAGGGAAAATGTTACAACTACCATGAAGAAGGACACATGTCCAAAGACGGCCCAATGCCCAAAGTTATCAAGAGTGGCCAGAATTATGCAATAGAAGAAACATCAATTCAAAGCCGACTCCTAAGAGACCAAGGGCAGCCTGCACTCGAAGTATAACCTCTGTTTTAGGAAATTCAGTACATATCTTGTTCGATTCTGGAGGGACCCATTCTTTTATCTCCAAGCGATTAGTAAATATATTGAATCTTTCCATATCTATCTCAGATAGTATGATAGAGGTGGCCAACCCTATCGGAGGATCTAAGTATCTTGAGCTATTAAGCAAAGTCCTAGTATTGGATTTTATAGGGTATGACCTTATCCTAGGTATGGACTGACAACAGTTTTATGGGGCCATCCTAGAGTGCGATAAGAGGATCGTTCGTCTTAGGAGCTGAGGAGGACGTAGTTTGAATATTCCTTGTAATGTTAGAAACAACGTTAAAGCCTTACTATATTCCTTATCTCCTAGTTCTAAAGGACCATCTTCAGTCCCTATCGTTTGTGAGTTCTTGGATGTTTTTGAGGAAGTCACAAGACTTCCACCCCACAGAGAAATTGCTTTTCGTATTGACCTAGAGAAGGACGCTAGACCTGTAGCACTACCCTTGAGGCATATGGCGCCTAAGGAAAGAAGGGAGTTAGATAAGCGAATTTAGAGTTGTTACAAAAAGGTTTTATTCGTAGAAGTACCTCAGAATGGGGTGCATCTTTTGTACTTTCCACCACCAAAGCAGACGGATCTTTAAGAATTTGTGTGAACTATAGGGAAAATAATAAATTGACCAAGAAAAATCGATACCATTTACTTAGAACTGATGACCTTTTTGACCACTTAGGAGGATCCCGAGTACTTTCTCAGCTAGACCTAACTACTGGATTTCACCAATTAATAATTGCGGAGGACAGCAAGGACAAAACTGCGTTTAGGAAGCCATACAGATTGTTCCAATGGAAATTATGCCCTTTGGACTAACGAATGCACCCGCTTTCTTTGTTGACTTCATGAGTAGAGTGTTTAGGGTCATTCTAAATAAAATTGTGGTAGTCTTCGTAGATGATATCCTTACATTTTACAACGATCGTAAAGAGCATGAAAATACTTGATACAAGTGTTAGGGATATTAAGAAAGAACCAATTGAAAGAAAAATTCTCGAAGTGCCATTTCTGGAGGGAAGAAGATTTTTAGGACATATTGTTTCAAGCGAAGGCTTGGACGCAGACCCTGCGAAGATCGAGACAATTAAGGAATGGAGAACACCTCGAAATGCTACACAGTTAAGAAGTTTCCTTGGACTGGTCGGGTATTATAGGAAATTCATTAAAGACTTCGCAAAGATTGCTACTCCTTTAACCCAATTAACAAAGAAGAATTTGGTGTTCGCTTGGAGAAATAAATGTGATATAGCCTTTGAGAAATTGGAAGAGGCATTAACTAGCGCACCAGATCTTATTATACCTGACGGTTCAAAATTGTTCACCGTTTACACTGACGCATGTGGGAACGGTTTAGGAGTAGTCCTTATGCAAGAACGAAGAGTAGTTGCCTATGCTAGTAGACAACTTAAGGATCCAGAGAAAAGGTACCCAGTTCATGACCTTGAGTTAGTCGCAGTAGTGTTCGCCCTTAAGATGTGGAGGCATTACCTTTTAGGGGAAAAGTTTGAACTCTTTGCCGATCCATTAAATATTTATTTTCTCAACATGACTTAAACTTGAGACAAGTATGGAGTATATTGCTTTATTTGACTTTACGATTCAGTATACCCTAGGCAAGGGGAATGTTGTAGCAGATGCTTTAAGTAGGAAACATGCGAATTTAAATGCAATAATCGGTTGGAAACAATTAGAGTTCCTTGCTAATTTTAATTTACAACCCTCACCAACCACTTCTAATGGTTTTCTTAGGGCTATGATAATTAGACCTACCCTAAGAGAAAGGATCCAAAGCGCATAAGACTTAGACGAGGAATTAAGAAATCTAAAAGAAAAAGTGGTAAAGGAGACCTTTCCCCATTTGGTTAGGTATTCAATTGGAGATGATGGGAGTTTACTTTGGGATAAATGACTTCACGTTCCCAATGATGAAGGGTTAAGGAAAGAATTCCTAGAGGAGTGTCATTGGTCAAAATTGACCATACACCCCGGTGGGGATAAAATGTACAAGGATATGAATAGGAATCTCCATTGGAAAAGGATGAAGAGAGACATAGTCGAGTTCGTGGCAAAATGTTTAACATGTCAAAAAGTCAAAGCAGAGAAATGGAAGCCCAGGGGACTATTACTACCTCTAGAGATCCCACCGTGGAAGTGGGAGAATATCTCCATGGACTTACTAGAAGCCAATATGGGAATGCGGCCATTTGGGTTATGGTAGATCGTTTAACCAAAAGAGCCCATTTTGTACCAGTCAAGAAGACAAGGACTGCAGCCTCATCTGCCTAATTACATGTCAAAGAGATAGTTAAACTCCATGGCATCCCATCTAGTATCGTGAGTGATAGAGATCCCTTATCCACAAGTGAATTTAAGAGAAGCCTACAAGCAGCATTAGGGGCGACCCTTAACTTGAGCATAGCTTACCATCCGCACACTGACGGACAAACAGAGAGAGTAAACAGAATCTTAGAAGACTTGCTCAGAGCTTTCATTATTGACTTTGGAGGAGTTAGGGAATAGCACCTACCGCTTGTGAATTTCACGTATAATAATAGTTTTCAAGCGATGATTGGTATGGCTCCTTTCGAAGCGTTATACAAGAGACCATGGAAATCGACAACTTGTTGGTGGGAAACTACCAACAAGGTTATACTCAGACCAAACTTCGTCCATGAATCCACGGAGAAGATATCTTTGATTAGGCAGAGAACGAAGGCAGCCCAAGATCGTTAGAAATCGTATGCCGATAAGTGGAGGATCCATAATGTTTTTCATGTATCTTATCTGAGGAAATACCTTCATGATTCTGCTATCAGACTCGAGTTTGATGAAACTGGGGACATAGAAAAACTCGAGTTATAATCTAGGATGCTCCGTGCCACTGCAAGGATTGTAAAACACAGAATCAAGAGACTCCATAACAAAACCGTTCACCTCATTTGAGTACAATGGGGAAATGACCCTGCGGAAAGCACATGGTGGACCGAGGATAAGATGAGACAGACTCACCCAAAGCTTTTCTTGGGTAAATTTTTCCTCAAAATTTCGTTTATGGATGCAACGTAATTGCTTGATTGGATGTTAGTAAACGGATGCAACACCATTGCAGCGAGCACTCATAAAGAATTATATCCATATTTAGGTTGTTTTGCATACATATTGCGTCACTTATTACGCCAACATGCTAGGATATATCTCACTCTAGTGGGCCTGCAGTTCATAATCACTGTGAGTATGGATGCTTATGGATGAATTATAAATAACATGGGTGCACAACATTGATGTTTCATGCGAGTTGTGTTTTTCACCCCTTAAACAGATTTCGGGACGAAATCTATTTTAAGAGGGGAGAATGTCACACCCCGTAAAATTCATAAGTATAAATAATAAGTTAAATAATTATAAACAAGAAATTAAATAATATGGCTAGAAAATGAGATTTTGCAGCTTTAGGAATTTGGCTACGAAATTCTTTTATTTGGACTCGTGGCGAAATTCTAAATCGTTTTCATATATAATATGCTGAAAACAGTCAATGTATGAAGAAGTTACGAACAAATGAATTTTGGACAGTAAACGTTATATATATATAATTAAATAGATAATATATATATGTCCAAGATAAATTCAAAATAAAAAGGGAAGATTTGAATTTTGAAATTAAAGACAAGATCAAGGGGCAACGTACATTGCATATATAGAAAAAGATTGAGAGATTAAGGAACGTATTAAATAAAATAAACAGCTCAGTAAAGCATCCTTATTGGGCATTCCAGCCCTGAAGAGGTCAATCTCCCCCCCCCCCTTAAGAGATGTCGACCGCCGGTCGACCGCTAGGGGTCGACGGCTCAATGACTCGACAGCCCAATAAATCTAGCTGGTTAGGTTTTTTTGAGAGGACTTATATAAATCAAAGGCTTAGATTAATTCTAATTGATCCAACAATTAACGCTCACATGGGCAGCTATATATACCCCTCCTATCACACTATGAAAACCCTAATTATTCTCCATCTCTTCCTCCATATAGCCTCTTCACCATTTTTAAATTCAAGAGAAAAATAAAAGAATATGTTTTCTTCTGATTCCCTAACCCTATTCTAATTCTCTATCTATTCTAATTTACATAAGTTTAGAATTCTGGAATTTAGCATAATCATATATGTATAAGATTCTAATATATGCCTCTTATATGTATATTATTAGGAGGATTATTGGCGCTCGTTTGAATATAAAGAATTATTGCGGATCTTATAATTCTACCATAGATTTTTCTCTATCTCGCCTAGATCTGTGAGTGGGATATCGTTTGCTTAAGGCATATTCATGTTTTTAATAGATTGTCAAGTAAATAGATATGTCTATATGGGGATTTGAAAATTCGATGAAGTAAACATGAAAACCCCTAAATCCTCCGTCTTGTAATTTCGTATGAATTTTCATGACTAATTGGGTTTTGTAGATATTTGGATTCTATATTGAGATTGGGGTGTTACTATTATTAATTATATTTTATGTAATTCACCTTCATTGTCATTTGATCTTAGCCTAAAAAGGTTTGGATTTGATTGTTTCATGTTTGAATTGGGTTTGGATCCAAATTTTAGGTCTAAACGCATTCACAATTGAAATAGGTCAAATGTAAACATTTTTATGTGAATAACACAAAAAAGGGGTGAATTTGATAAAATATGAATTATAAACACACATGTGTAAGTGTATGTAATACCCTATTTTTAATTCAGTATTGAAATCAATTCTACATGCCTAGGTTGCAAGTTGAAATTGTATGAATGTATATTTTTCCATCCACTACTATATTGTTATCTTATCATTATGTTATCATGCCTATGTTGTAGCGGTAAAAGCATGGAAAACCTAACTTGTATGTCTTGATTTGGATAAAAGTTGACAATTACCACCTCGTTAGAACGTTTCACCAATTATTTACGATATTTCGACGTTATTATTATTTAACTTATATAAAAGTAATCAACATAATTAACGTTGTATTAATGTAATAAATGCGGTTAGATTAGATTCGAATTTGAAATGTTCCCTTAACAAATATATATTTGTTTGCTTGTGTGTGTATATAGAATGGCTTTAAATATAAATATAAATAGTGACACATAGACACGAGGTTAGCTGCTGTTTGTGGTGGAGTCTGCCCGGAACCGACCGGCAAATCCAACAACCACAAGTAGGTCCAACTAAGGTGAGATGTCTAGGTGTCGTGGGCCATTCAAAAACTTAGTACACTAGACACGAGGTTAAACCAACTTGTAGTAGAAGCCTACTCGGAAACGACTGACATATCCAACATTTACGAGTGTACGGTTTAATGTGAGAGTTCTAGTGTGTGTATATATATAAGTTTATTGCATGTGGAAATAAGTAGGTTTACTACGCCTTGAGAAGGTCCTGTCTAAGTATTATATTTTCTCTTTCCGCTGTGTGAGATTTCAATTCGAAGTACATGTTATTGTTATCTATGCAAATGTAATCCTTACAGGAACCAACGACCCATTTAAAATGACTTTAAGTTTCGATGGGCCTTTTCTAGGTCAAAATTTAGGTCATTCCGGGCGGGTTATTACATTCTTGTTGTCTCTATAAGAAGTGTTATGTCATTTCAAGAAGTTTGCTCCTACCTTTCTCATATCGGTGTATTATGTCAATGTTCCTTTTGGTATCTTGTTGTTATGTCAATTCAGGAACTGATGCTTCCTTTTTGGAGCACTATAATGGTCACCTCCGTGTAGTACTGTTGCTGCTTTGCTTGTAATTTGTTCAGTGGGTGGTCCTTTTCCGATAAACAAATAAAGTGTTATTGTACCTTTTTGCATAGGTACTGGCTATGGACCTAGTGATTTGTTGTTGTCCTATTTTATGCTAGGTTGTGAGTTTACTTATGTCACTGTGCTTGTTTAAGCCATGTGATTGTTTGCTTTGACAGACGTAATTTGACTCCCAACGTGGAGTATGATATGTGAGTTTCTCCCTGCGTGGAGTTTGAAATATATTGTAGTTTAGATTTTTGTCTAGCTTCAGATCTGTCAACTAGATAATTGTAGTGGACGGTCCACTATATAAACCGATTGTAGTATGTTGAAAATCTTCCCATCTTTTGTACTTTTTATAATTATTATTTGTTATAATAATAAGTATTACAGAACACTATAAAAGCTGGTCGGCCTTGCCAAAAAAATACACTTTCACAACAAAATTTTACCGTTAGAAATAATTTGTAAAACTATTGCATTTTGGCAAAAAAAAATCTCCTAACACCCAATTTTCATCAAACTATCCTTATAAAGTTTCTAAAACTTCATTTTCTTCATAGTTAAGTCGATTAAACAAATATATATATATATATTGAATTTAATTTTCTTACCTCATTATTTAAATCTAGTTTATCCTCAAGTCAACACAACCACTCATGTAACTCCCAAGATCCTTAATCTATACAACTTGAATGATTACAAGAGTCCGTCCCCCTTTTTGAATTCATATTTTATTTTCTCTACTTTTAAATTACAAACCCCATTACAGTTTGTTTTCCTAAGTACCCAAAACCATGTTTGTTACCAACTATACTTCAAACAACAATCCAAATCATCATTCAGTAATGAATAACCCACTCATGGTTGTTCTTAAACTCATCAAAGTTACTAAATCATTATAAATGCGTAAAAATGTCATATATTGAGAGATTCTTTCTCACTCATCCAGGCTAGTAAAATCCCAAATTCGTTTGAAACACAGTTCCCCAATTTACCTTCTAAAAATATTCGGAATAAATTCTTCAAACTTAGGATAATCTGGCATATTATAGAGGAATATCAAATTTGATATGGAGTAGTTTTGGATAAATTTTGATGAAGGGATAAAGGAGCTATGTATAATAACAGGAGAGGTACGGCTTGAGGTAGATAAAGAAAAGGAAGAAGGAGAGAATTGTGAAAAATGAAAACGCGACGCTTTAACTTTTACAAATTGCATCTTAAGTACTTTCCTCAGTTTATTTACAAGCTTCCCCTCCTAACACAATTTCTTTTATTCTCGTATATTTTCAATCCTGTATATATTTTAAATAGAAGTAACATTTACAATTCCGTCTTCTTCAGAATTTTGACTTCTAAGGCCAAAATTACACTTAACTTGACTGAACCATTTTAACTCATTGAAATGATTTAAGCACATCAATTGATCTTCTCGAGAGATCCAGGTTGTCACTATATGTTCTGAGATCGACTTCTAGTTATACTAATTTGAAAATGGTGTCGATTTAGCATTCGATTTGCATATCAGAGCCGAGATGTTAGACTGTTGACATTTGGCATTGATATAGTTTTCCTTGAGTATTGCTTGTGGTTGCTGGTTGTAGATCCTTTTTACTGACTGACTCATATTGATGTTTATCATTCCATTTTATTGATCCTTCGCACCTAAAGTCTTCGTCTTTTGGAATGCTGGCATTCATTGTTGTTCCAACTGGATAAACTCTATACATAAATAACAAAGCTTGGTGTCATGTTGTATTGATCTGTGACGGCCCTCCCCGCACCAACCGACATTTCCAATGAAACGCGCTGTGCCGACGTCCAACCAGCACGCGACGGTCATCAAAAGAAAGGAAAAGGGAGGGAATTAGAAAATATGTATCGTCAAAGATCCTGTAATATATCTCACAGCGCATGGAACAAAATATAATAATAACATAACTTGATATAAAACAGGCGAGACAGTGCATAAGTTGAAAACTAAACCATCATAGCAGGGGAAAGATTCAAAATACAACTTATGATCTAAACCATCATTATTACAACTTTTAAAACTGTCTCTAAAGAAAAATAGGAAGGTACACTACTAATTCCCAAAGTAGTGACCAGCAACAACACAGGGAGAATATATGGGAACAATACGTGTAAGCCTCCTGCTCGTCTCCGGACAGCTACTCGTGCATAACCAGCTAACATGTCTCTAGTCTGCTCGTTTAGGAGCACCCAGAGTAATAAAAAGAGATATAAAACTCAAGGTCAAACAAAAGTTTGGTATGAGCGATAAGTAGCAAAAATAGAACAATAACAGGTATACATAACCATACCTGAACCTCGGCCTGCAACAAAAGAGTTAGCACAACAGGATGTACAATACTCTAAGGTAACACTAACACATGGTGTGAAAATAATGGGGAGGGGGTGTGCATGTCATGGTGATAGCAAACATCAAACATAGCAATCATCCTCACATCTCACACGCAGTGCGTAAAGTATACGATATTCACCACTTTGATCACCCAATCCTTTGTTACGATCACTCTGCCTCATGGAGTCATGACGGCTTCATTGCACTGATCTGTAACCACTAATACTTTGCTATGTCCACTCTGCCCGATGGAGTCATGACAACTCCACTACACTGGCTCATAGCCCTGCTATGATCGCTTTGACCCATGGAGTCATGACAACTCCACTGCGCTGATCCATAGCCAATATCCGTCTCTCAGTGGTGAGTCAAAGCTATAGACATCGATAACCCTTTTGCACACGTTCCGCGGCAAAGTCCAACTCATGAAGTTAACTCATTGATTTCCATCTGGATCCTGAGTAACAACTTCTCATTTGGACTACCTTTTCATCTTGGGTTTGGTCCTCTCTGGATCGGTTTGGTCCTTCTTCTCACTTCTGGTTCGGTTCGGTCATGACTACCTTTCCCTGGCGGTTCGGTTAGGTCCTCTTGAGATGATTCCACTTCGGATCGGTTCGTGATACCCCGTCCGGGTCGGGTCGTGGTCGTCGCATGGGTTCGGTTTGGTCATCCTCCTACTTGGTTCGGATCGTGACTCCAGGCTTCATGGCTCCACCAGCGGTTCGGTTCGTGATCAACGACCCGGTTCGGTCCTCCTCTTCAAGCATTGGATTGGTCGTGGTCTTCGGTTCAGGCTCGATGCGCTGGCTCATGGTGCAGCTGTTTGGAGGAGCGGTTCGTGGGAAGGGGGTCATTCACGAGCGGGTCGGTTCTTGCCTCCTTCCTCCGATCCGATCCGGTTTGGGTCAAATTCCTTCGACTTTTCCAGCAAGCTATTTACATCATACGACGGCGTTTCGGGTAATTTAACTTTTATATGCAATCAGATATCATTCCAAACAGTCATAGCGACATGTATAATCGACCATGAACACCAAAACAACAACTTAACATGTCAATATGGATCAAACATACCCAAAACACATGTTTTCCCCTTAATCCCCTTAATCATGTTTTAACTATAAGATTAGAAAACTTAATCCAAATTAACCCAAATTTTTGTCAGAGCCATAAAATATTATTTAAGAATTTTTTTATATTTTTCCAAATTTTTATAATGCATAATTTCGTTAATTAACAATAATCACCCCTAATTAACTATAATTAGTGAAGAACAATGCAAATCACTCACCTTAGCCATAAATGAATTATAGATCTGAACTTCTCTATTGTTTTGGGTTGAATTCCTATGCAACACAGCAACTCCAACTCTGATTTGGTGTTGATTTGTCTTGATTTGATGTTGATTAGGCTAATATATGCTTAAACGAGGATTTGGGGGTGATTTAGAAGGTGGAAGCCATTGTTAGGGTTGAAGAGAGGTAAGTGACGGCTGAGAAAAATGAAAAATAAATCGTTTCCTAACTGATTTCAGCCTCCCCATAACCCTAATCCCGAAATGGGTTATGGGCCTAGCTACTAATCACCCTAATTAGTCCCGGTTAAGCTGTTTTTCACCTTCCAAACCTTATTTCAGCCATATCTCCCAAATGGCAAGTCCGTTTGGCTAATGTGACCAATCAACGGAAAGGTAAACCATCATCTGAATCCAATGGAAGTAGTTTTAGGTCAAAACTTCTTACCAATCAAAAGTTATAGGTGAAACCAGAATCTCCAGGGGGAAACAGTCATTTAAAAATAGGCAAAAATCGTGAATGTGGAAAATGACCCCAATAGTCGTTCCCCATTGTAACACGATCATACGACCTCACACGAAATTGAAATAAATATTCTACAATCCTCTGATGCGTAGAATGCGGGTCGTGTAACAACCCGTAAAATGCGAGCCAGTTTGAAATTTTTATTTTGGCAATTTTAGCGAATTTTGAATATTTAAAATAGATTATTTTAAATAATATCGACGAGAAATTTATTTTGAACAGAATTCGAACGTATATATTATATACGTCGTCATTAGAATATAAATAATTATATATAATTATATAATAGAATTGAAAATGGCGCGGTAGTTCGATAATTCGATTTCAAACTTCAATTGAATGTACCGGGTGCAAAATAAACCGGATTTTAGTGAAACCAAAAATAATAGATCTATTTGTGAATATCTTTCCAACAAATCCGAAAGATTGAAATTTCATAGCAGGAATCAAAAGATATGTCCAGTTGAAAATTCTGAATAGTCGCTATGGAATTCAGGCCCTTAAAAATGGGAATTTTGCAAACGACCTCGGATTTCGATGAAACCACTTTTGTTGGGTCCGTGATGTCAAATTATTGCTAGGTTTCAAATTTCATAATTTTTCGAATCAATATGTGAGCGTGGCAAGGGAAAACGCGTTTGACCAGTTTCAGTTGATTTTAATCGACTGGAAATTGGCCATTTTTCGAACGGTCTCAGAATTCGACGAAATTAGTTTTGTTAGGACCGTATCGTCAATACGAAGCTAGGAATAATTTTTCAGTAATTTTCGGGATCAGTATGTGACCCCGGTAAATAGAAATGTACGTTCAAATTCAATATATACTGATTTATATTTTGATTTGAACGGAAACTGATCGAAATGATAGAATTGGCCTACGATACATATCCCATTGTGTTCGGAATGGGGGTAATCAGCTAGAGGCGACAGTCGTTGGGCTCGATTTGGGGTTCAGACGAAAAGTCAACTTTTAAAGGGAAAAAAAATTAGTTAATTAAATAATATAATTATATATTAGCTCACACCTCTCCCTCTCTCTCTTCAGATAACCGAACGGGGAAAAAAAAGAAAAAGAAAAAACCCCAAATTAAAAAGCCCGTCGCCCAGTCTTCTACCCCGCCACCACGTCGAAGCTTTCCCCTCCATCTTCGACACTGCTCCGCCATCTCCTTCCTCCACCCGCTTCTCCTCTAGACCGGAGCGCACCCCCCCATAGCCTCGGAATCCCTAAATCGAACCCCTCCGATTCTCAGCAACCGCCGCCGCCTGAAGACCCACAACCCGCCTCCGTCAACCGCCGGTGATCCCCCAACCACCTCTAGCGCGCCCCTCTCTCCTTCTAGCGACGCTGTGAGTATTAAATTTCTTTATATATAATTCCTTAGCTTTAGTAAATCAGTTTTGCTTTAGAAATTCAGTTTTATATAAATCCAATTTTCAAATCAGTTTTAAATCAGATTTATAAAAAGGAAAGTTTGATTTTTAGTTATACGAAGATTGATTTTTGAAAACGGGTAGTTCAGATTTTTATAAAGTAAAAAGGCGAGATTTTTATCGGTATAAAGTTTAGATTCTTATTCATATGAAGTTGAAGTTTTAAAAAAATAAAAATGTGGTTTTTATATAAGTAGTGAGGTAAAAATATAATTTTTATATAGTGTAGATAATAAAAATTCGATCTTTATTAGGTGGGAGACGTAAAAATATGATTTCTATATTTTTAAAGTATTAAAAAAATAGTCTTTACTATATAAATGATGTAAAAATATGATTTTTGTTTATGTAGAGAAGTAAAAACATAACTTTTACATGATAGGAATATTAGAAATATCATCTTTATATGAGTAGTAGAATAAAGATGTGATTTTTATAATGATATTTTTAAAGGCGAAATCTATATTTTTGAAATGGAATTTTTATCTATATGATAGAAGAGTAAAAATTCGATTTTTATATATTGAATAGCATAGTAAAAATTCGATTTTTATATAGCATAGTAAAAACTCGATTTTTATATATTGAATAGCGAAGTAAAAAATTCGATTTTTACATATGTAGTGGCTACAGCAACGAAGGTGACAAAAAGGCGAGAACAACGAAGATCTCTATAAAAGAAGAGCCGTGGAGTTAGGATAGCTATCGGTGAGAACTTCTCACTCTTCTATTTCTTTTCTAGTTATATATATATATACTAGGATGCAGACGATGTTTAGTAGCACCCGACACCCGTCATCCACAGACCATGGATGGCTTGTTTGTTTAATTGTTTGGTTGTGTATTTGGTTAGATTATTTGGTTCAAATTGAATTGTTTGGTGAAATGAAATTGATTTGATTGATGTGTGAATGGCGTGGGCCTTCACTAGACTGGGGATAAGGCTAGGCCTCGTCCCATTTCTAGTATCGTGCCGTTATGCCGCCGAAATTTTCTAAAATATGTTAGAAAAATAAAAATATCATTTTTATTGTGTAAATGAAATGGATAGAAATTCATGTGTTGAAATAAAATATTTTATCGTTAAAAATATAATTTTTAACGTAGAAGTGAATAAAATAAAATATTCATTTACAAACCGGACGGTTTGTTTATGTACACCTATTTGAAGGACATTGATTGGGACGATAAATTTTACACATCGCCCAACTGCACAAATAAAATCTGTGTTTGATTGTTTGAAACCCCACACTGGTGTTGGGATGAAAATTGAAGTTCACTCATCCTGATTGATTAAATATGTCGATCGGTTGATTGACAGGCTGTTATAAGCGTTAGATATCTATATTTGATGCTTATACAGTGTAGTGCACTTTGGTTGATGGTTGATTATTTCTCAATGCTATTATATACGTGTGATGTATGAAAATCCATATAATTAACATTATATGGTGATTGATTGGGCCTCATTTCAATTTAGAAAATAAAGGATAAAATAAAACAAAGGTTCATGTGTTGACTGTATTCATCCATTGAGATTAGTCATGTGTTGAACGAAATATTTTGATAATAACAAATATTTTGATAATAGGAAATATTTGAAATAGAATATTTGAAAATAGAAATATATGAAGCCGTGTTGATTAGATTGACGCCATTTTGACGTGAACGATATTTATATCAATTTTATTCATTTCGAAATGAATTGAATTGAAAACGATTTCGAAATGAATTGAATTGAAAACGATTTCGAAATGAATTGAATTGAAAACGATTTCGAAATGAATTGAATTGAAAACGATTTCGAAATGAATTGAATTGAAAACGATTTCGAAATGAATTGAATTGAAAACGATGTCGAAATGAATTGAATTGGAAACGATTTCGAAATGAATTGAATTGAAAACGATTTCGAAATGAATTGAATTGAAAACGATTTCGAAATGAATTGAATTGAAAACGATTTCGAAATGAATTGAATTGAAAACGATTTCGAAATGAATTGAATTGAAAACGATTTCGAAATGAATTGAATTGAAAACGATTTCGAAATGAATTGAATTGAAAACGATTTCGAAATGAATTGAATTGAAAACGATTTCGAAATGAATTGAATTGAAAATGATTTCGAAATGAATTGAATTGAAAACGATTTCGAAATGAATTGAATAGAAAACAAATTTGATTTGAATAGAAAACCAATTTGAATTTGAATTGAATAGAAAACGAAATGAATTCGAATCGAATTAAAATCGATTTAAATTGAAATCAAATAGAAATGAAAGTAAGAAGAATTTATAATAGAAAACTCAATTTTGATTTGAATTTGAAATATAGGTTGAAATTGTTTTTGAAACGAATTCAAAACTATTTATATAATTCGTTTTAAATAGAAATCGACGAAGTATATATTATATATATAATATAATGGCCTGAATAGAACGCGCCGCGCCGCGGCAGTTCGTGAATTTCGACCATTTATTTCAAACGGACATTACGGGAGATCCGACCGTCGGATTCTCCTAAAACCGGAACCGTTGGGTTCGTATCGAAAAGAGCTTTCTAACGAATATTAGAAATTTGAAATCTAACGGTTGGATTTGGAGTTACGTCCAAATCAAATTTGAAAAAGGTCGCTATAAGTGCAGTTCGATGGCCATTGTTGGAAATCGATTGTATGGGCCTTAATAAAATTATTAAAAATAGTAATAATTTGTGTAAAATCATAAGAAATGATTTGGGAAAAATTGGGGTGAAAAACTCCATATTTGAAAAGATAAAAATAGATTTTTATCGAAATGAACTAGTTTTGAACTAAATTTAAAACCCAATTATTTTTAAATAAATAAATTAGATTTAAAAAGGGGTTTTAAATAATCGGAATTTCTAATATATTTGATTGGATTTGAAATGGGTTTATCGTGAACGGTGTTTTAAATAACACTAGTTCTTTAACCCGATAATAAATAGAATGTGATTTGGGTTTGTCGTGAACTGTGTTTTAAATAACACCTAGTTCTTTAACCCAGTAAAAGGAGTTTTAATGAATCTGCAATTAAATTGAAATGTGAATAGATTATCTAAACTATCAAATTTAGAAATTGAGCGAGAATGGAGTATTACCAGTTTTGCTCCAAAGCGATAGTTAAATCTTTAATTAGATTTGAACGTGAAATGGTAATTAAATTTACCGATAACACCGTGGTGTTAGTTATGGGGTAATAACAGTTTTGCTCCACAGGATAAATTGGGATTGGGATATAAAATAAATAATTACTTCTGTGTGGTTCGCTAATCCCGACTAGTTTGGAAAACCATAATATGGTTTGAAATGATATCCAAAGGAAGATTAAAGTATAAATTTAAAAGAATTTATCTTTGATAAAATTAATGGGAACCTTTCCCTAGGAGTGTGAATATCTGAATTGGAATAAGGCGTATGTTGTGTTTGTATAACAATTGTTTATTATTATATACGTGGGTTATTCAGAAAGGCCGGGTCTATACCCATTCTGAATAACCGATTCGATGATAAGTCGAAGAGGTTGAAGACGGTGAAAGACCGACGATCTTCACATCGAATGGATGGGTGCTACTGACGCTCACGATGGGAGTAGCTACCTTGAAGGGGGCTGAAGTGGTAGTCGTCCGGACGTGCTTGGGGATCGACGGATATGCGAGGAAAGTGCCTCCGGTTTCGTTCAGACCCAGAACGGACTTGTAAATGGATGGTGTGTCTGACATTGTATTCCTATATATTGTATTCGTTGATCTCTGCTAAATATATATCTGTTTGGCGGCGGAGAATTTATTCTCTTGCTTAACGCCCTTCTCTGAGACATACGAGCTTAGAGGTTATATATTGGCAGAAATCAGTGGTACGATATGGATTGATAGTGTGGCATGCTGAGATATAGTGATCCAGACTTTTGTTGAAAAGCAAAGTTTGGTGGATGATGATCAAAGCGCAGCTTTAATATAGCACGGCTTTGTGTATAGCGTTGATTCGCGAGCCTCACACCCCGGTATGGTGGTAAACTGATGGTTTGATCAGTATGCTTTTTCGTGGATGGGCACCTTTGTGGTGTCGTGGATTCGGTCGACCGAGATTGAGCTTAGTGCTCAGAGGGATAGGGTAAGCGGTGTTTTCTCTCGCCGGGACGTAAGCCGCAGTGATACTCGATTTCCCGAAAGTGCGGATGTGCATTACGGTGTTTTCTCTAGCCGAGACGTAAGCCGTTGAGATGGCACTACGCGATTGATCTTTCGAATCAGGAGCCACCATGATGGAAATCCAATTTCCAAATATGACATTTTGCGGTTTTGATTGTAGAGCCTAGTATTGGCGACATGATATATGGTACCCATGCCATCTATGATTGATATTTTTATATTTGAAGTTGTTTTCTTCACTTATAGTACTAATATAAGATGAAATTTCGCGTATCAAGCATATTTGGCTATTATAAGGGAAAACCCTATCCTCCGGCTTGCGTTGCAATGTGTGATGGGACCTGGGTCTTATAATAGCTTCATTGTTCTTTATTTAGCATTGCGCTGTTTGTTTTCTGCACTGGTATTCTTGGGAGGAAACCCGTTCCGTGTTATACGGCGTGGTCCCTTGATCTACCTAACTTTAAAAACAAAGATTAATAACTGTTTTAGTTCTCACACCAGTCACATGACTGACCTGGAGTTTATTGTTTTAACCTAAACTCTGGGTGCCCCTATTTTCCACACGGGCAGCTAGTAGTTTTGGTTTTGTAGATTTATATTCACAGGATCCTGATTTACAGCTGGAACCATGTTCGGAAAGCTCTGTATCCGTGCATTATTTTCAGTTGTGATTTATATTGTTTTTCCGCTGCGATGTATTTAAATGTAATTTAAATCTCTGATATTTTTCTGTGTAATATTTATTCATACTCTGTATATTCTTGTATTCTGATGGAATTGTTGTAATATACAATGAAATGTTCTTCTGTCTGCGTTCTATTTTGTCATGTTCTCAAAACAATCAGGCGTTTCGAAAGGTCTAGATCAGTTTAGCGACTGATTCGGATCGAGCGAAATTCCTTGTTGTCACAGTTGGTATCAGAGCTTTGGTTTACAGAGCTAGAGAACATGACACATTAGAACCATACGAAAGAATTCATCGGATATTGGATTAGCAATATCCAATGAGAATGACTCGTTAGAGATAGGATCAGTAGTATCCTAGAACGAGTGTGAAGAGTATATTTTTAAAATGAAAACCATTTTTGTTTTGAAATTTAAATCATATCATACGTGTTTGACTATTTATTTTAAATCAATTTGGACAATCCAATATATAAAGATTTTGCATATACGTCTTGCAAGCGTGTATTCGAGGTTTTAATATACTGGATAGATATTGAATCATACTCTAGTTGCCCGGGAATAATTCTGGTGATGGGGCCCCATCGCCAGTACTTGTTTTCGAGTTTCGAAAGTGAAATTTCTATACGTTTCCAATCGACTGGTGTGAGAACAAAACTTAACTGAAATTTACTGTTTGTGACTTGACACTGAAATCTGATTTTTGAGTATATAAAAATCATATATATTTGACAATCTAATCAACAAATTGATTGATGGCTGTGATGTTTGTTTATTGATTCAACTAAAAAAAATATACTAGAATGATAAATGAAGTATAGTCAAGATGATTGTTAAGTGAAAAATAATGCAAACTCTCTTGACAAAAATCCTAAAAATATTATTTAGGATATGGACGACTATGGCTTATCTCATACTGAATTCTGGATGACCCCGAAACAAGCGAGGAGAGCTCACCAGAAAGCAGAAAAAGAACGTGAGTTGAACTTAGGAGCGTACGTGGGTATTTATTGCCGCATATGCAGAAAAGAAGGACATTATGCCGTTCGGTGCCCTGAGCGAAAGAAAAGCAGGGAGAAAATGATGGGAATGGACATAGTGTGTTTCAAATGCAAAGAGACGGGGCATTTCGTACACAAGTGTCCGAAGATAAAGAAGAAACCCACAAATTTAGGAAAGGAAAAGAAGTGCTTTCAATGCAAAGAAGTAGGGCATCTAGCCCGAGATTGCCCGTTAAAGAAGGGTGATAAGAAATCCAAGGGAAAGGAGCTATCAACTTTGGAAATCATGCAAGAAGAAGGCACGAATTCCTAGAAAGTTGGGTTTTAATGTAATGAACTAGCGTTTTGGATATATGTATGTATGTATAATGCTTGTATGAACGTAATTATGCTTTTTGTTTTAAAATGTATTAGTATTGTATAATATAACTAAGGTAAGAAAATGTTGAACCAAGTTGAATTTAGAACCAAACATCGAACTGTATTGAAAATTTATCGCATTTGCTCGCATATACATGTACTTACATTGAACAGGTCATAGCAAGGAGGCTAGAGCAGAAGAATAAAATTTGTTTGCCCGACAAATAGGTACATGTTTACTATATAATTTACTGTTTTGTTTGGGTGATGATGATTTTATGAGCCTATTGGCTAGCCGCTTGGCGTTTTCTTTTTCTTTTTGAGATCAGAAGGCCTATATGGCAATTTCGGGATTTTCCCGTAGCTCCCGGTGCAGGGAAGGTTATGGCGAAATTTTTCGAAAATTTAGGGTGTTAGCCAAATTTTTGAAGAATTTGAAAATTCTCAGAAACTGAAAAGTTAGAGAATGGAAGCCAGATCGAACGTAGAGTTGATTAATCAAACCACTTTCGACTTTGTTCCTTTTCGGGGACGAAAAGTTTTAAGTGGGGGAGATTGTAACAACCCGTAAAATGCGAGCCAGTTTGAAATTTTTATTTTGGCAATTTTAGCGAATTTTGAATATTTAAAATAGATTATTTTAAATAATATCGACGAGAAATTTATTTTGAACAGAATTCGAACGTATATATTATATACGTCGTCGTTAGAATATAAATAATTATATATAATTATATAATAGAATTGAAAATGGCGCGGTAGTTCGATAATTCGATTTCAAACTTCAATTGAATGTACCGGGTGCAAAATAAACCGGATTTTAGTGAAACCAAAAATAATAGATCTATTTGTGAATATCTTTCCAACGAATCCGAAAGATTGAAATTTCATAGCAGGAATCAAAAGATATGTCCAGTTGAAAATTCTGAATAGTCGCTATGGAATTCAGGCCCTTAAAAATGGGAATTTTGCAAACGACCTCGGATTTCGATGAAACCACTTTTGTTGGGTCCGTGATGTCAAATTATTGCTAGGTTTCAAATTTCATAATTTTTCGAATCAATATGTGAGCGTGGCAAGGGAAAACGCGTTTGACCAGTTTAAGTTGATTGTAATCGACTGGAAATTGGCCATTTTTCGAACGGTCTCAGAATTCGACGAAATTAGTTTTGTTAGGACCGTATCGTCAATACGAATCTAGGAATAATTTTTCAGTAATTTTCGGGATCAGTATGTGTGAAGACCCGTAACTTCCCCGTAAAGGAAAGCGTCGGATAGTTCGAGAACAAGCCACAACAGAACGCATATAGAAGAACATTTCATTGTATATTACAACAATTCCATCAGATTACAAGAATATACAGAGTATAAATGAATAAATATTACACAGAAATATCAGAGATTAACAATAAGTTACATATAAAAACATAGCAGCGGAAAAATAATATAAAGTACAACTGAAGGTGATATACGGATACAGAGCTTTCCGGATATCATTCCAGCTGTAAACCAGGATCCTGTGAATATAAATCTGCAAAACCAAAACTACTAGCTGCCCGTGTCAAAATAGGGGCACCCAGAGTTTAGGTTAAAACAATAAACTCCAGGTCAGTCATGTGACTGGTGTGAGAACTAAAACAGTTTTTAATCTTTATTTTTAAAGCTAGGTAAATCAAGGGACCACGCCGTATAACACGGAACGGGTTTCCTCCCAAGAATACCAGTGCATAAAACAAACAGCGCAATGCTAAATAAAGAAAAATGAAGCTGTTATAAGACCCAGGTCCCATCACACAATGCAACGCAGTCGAGGATAGGGTTTTCCCTTATAACAGCCAAAGAATGCTTGATACGTTTTAAAACAAATCATTTGATACTATTATAAGTGCATAGTGTATAAAACACTTCAAATCATAAGTATCAATCATAGGCGGCATGAATGGCCCATAACACTATGTCGCCATATATAAGTTTACAATCAAAACCGCAAGACGACGTATTGGAAGTTGGGTTATCATTTATGGTATGAACCGAGGCTAGGGGCAAGATCCTCTACCGATTTTAGACAATCTAGCCCATGTCTAGGAACAGCCGCAACTGCCCCTTGGATCGTCAGGGCCGGTCCACCGATGTGGATTATAATGCCTGAACAATACGTTTCTCCGCCCTTTGGGGCGTAAATCTGGCCCGTCAGCCGACCAGAAGCATCGGCCGAAACCGATATCACGAGGCGCCTCGCTTTTCAGCAAGTAATAATAAGTAACATCCACATGAGTCAAACTCGTCAGCCAGTTCAAGCACTGACGCCACTCATAACTAGAAAGAAACGCATGCCCTCCCTGAGGTCCGTCTCCCGTTTTTGATTCATACCGGGTGTGATACTCGCGAATCAACGTTACACAAAGCTGCGCCACAAAGGCCGTGCTTCGATCATCAACCACAAGACTTTGCTTTTCAACAGAAGCCCTGATCATTTGCCACTTAGGCATGCCACACAGGCAATTCACTCCATGCGATTGATATCCATCAATATATAACCCCTGAGCTCGTACGTCTCAGAGAAGGGCGTTGAGCAAGAAAATAAATTCTCCGCCGCCAAACCGATATATATTTAATAGAGATCAATCACACGGACTAAAATCCAATGTCAGACACACAGTCCATTTACAAGTCCGTTCTGGGTCTGAACGAAACCGGAGGCACCTAGTACCCCGCATATCCATCGATCTCCAAGTACGTCTGGACGATCACTAACTGTTTCCATCTTCTTGGGTGTACAGCCCAATCAAGATCATCAGTAATTACCCAAACGACGTGAAGACTTCCGGTCTTCGACCATCGTCTTCATCTTCGACTTATCGTCGTATCAGTTATTCAGAATGGGATAAACCCGGTCTTTCCGAATAACTCGCGTATATTTTATAAAAGTGTTACACAAACACAACATACGCCTCATTCCAATTCATTAGTCACTAACCGTAAATTAATCAAGAGAATAATTCCCCAAATATTAACCCCGAAGGCCGAAACCAACATCAGATCAATATTCAGAAAACCATTCTGCTTGGCTAACCGACAGTTAGTTTCTAAATTTCACATTCATAGGGAAAGGTTCCCATTAATTTTATCCAAGATAAATTCCTGAATTTATTCTTTAATCTATCTTTGAATATCAATTCGAATTAGTCGGGATTAACGAACTTTACCGAAGTAATCATTTGTTTTAATTTCCCAATCCCAACCTATTCATCCCATGAAGTAAAACTGGTAATACTTCATATCTAACACCACAGTGTTATCGGTAAATTCAATTACCATTTCACGTTCAAATCTAATTAAAGATTTAACTATCGCCTGGAGCAAAACTGGTGATACTCCATTTTCGATCTTTTCAATCTAATTAAAGATTCATTAAAACTCCACTTAGTTTTAATCTTCGACTGGGTTAAAGAATCAGTGTCATTTAAAACACGGTTCACGATAAACCCAAAATCACATTCCATTAATTATCGGGTTAAAGAACAAGTGTTATTTAAAACACTGTTCACGATAAACCCAAAAATCAATATCAATTCAATTCCAATTAAATATTATTTAATTGGTACACTTCATTAAATCTAAATAAAAAGATTTAATCTTTTCTCAACTGGGTTCAAGAACAGTGTTAGTGAAGACACCATTCACGACAAACCCAAATCACATTCGATATTCAATACAAGGCTCTGAATAGAAAATATATCGGCTTATATTCAATATCGAATTCTACGACTAACAAATGTCGTATTGGAAATAACGATATCAATATATATCTTTCAAATTTCCATAACAACACCTGTATAATCACGAATTCCAACATCGAAATATTCCGAAGACAATTTCGATTCAAATCCACTCCAATGCAATCATTGGAAATTTTGGTTATTTTTAAAACCCTTTTCGAATTCAATTTATTTATTTAAAAATAAATAGAATTATAATTCTAGTTCAAAACTAGTTCATTTCGATAAAAATCTATTTTTATCTTTTCAAATATGGAGTTTTTCATCCCAATTCTTTCTAAATCATTTCTTATGATTTTACACGAATTATTACTATTTTTAATAATTTTATCAAGGCCCGTACAGTCGATTTCCAACAATGGCCATCGAACTGCACTTACAGCGACCTTTTTCGAATTTGATTTGGACGTAACTCCAAATCCAACCGTTAGATTTCAAATTTCTAACATTCATTAGAAAGCTCTTTTCGATACGAACCCAACGGTTCCGGTTTTAGGAGAATCCGACGGTCGGATCTCCCGCAATGTCCGTTTGAAATAAATGGTCGAAATTCACGAACTGCCGCGGCGCGGCGCGTTCTATTCAGGCCATTATATTATATATATAATATATATAATATATATTTCGTCGATTTCTATTCAAAACGAATTATATAAATAGTTTTAAAATCGTTTCAAAACCTATTTCAACTTCCATTTCAATTCAAAGCAAAATTGAATTCTTCTTTATAAATTCGTTTCAAAATTCATTTCTATTCAATTCAAATTTCAATTCAATTTGAATTCATTTCAATTCGCTTTCAATTCAATTTGAATTCGTTTTCAATTCAATTCGTTTCGAAATCGTTTTCAATTCAATTCATTTCGAAATCGTTTTCAATTCAATTCAATTCGAAATCGTTTTCAATTCAATTCAATTCGAAATCGTTTTCAATTCACTTTGAATTCGTTTTCAATTCAATTCATTTCGAAATCGTTTTCAATTCAATTCATTTCGAAATCGCTTTTCAATTCAATTCATTTCGAAATCGCTTTTCAATTCAATTCATTTCGAAATCGTTTTCAATTCAATTCATTTCGAAATCGATAAAATCGATATAAATATCGTTCACGTCAAAATGGCGTCAATCTAATCAACACGGCTTCATAAAGTTCTATTTTCAAATATTCTATTTCAAATATTTCTTTTTCAAATATTTCTATTTTAAAACTGGAATGAGGCCCAATCAATTACCATATAAAGTTAATTATATGGATTTTCATACAACACATGTATAATAGCCTTGAAAAATAATCAACCATCAACCAAAGTGCACTACACTGTATAAGCATCAAATATAGACATTCAACGCTTATAACAGCCTGTCAATCAATCGATCGACATATTTACTCAATCAGGATGAGTGAACTTCAAATTTCATCCCAACACCCGTGTGGGGTTTCAAACAATCAAACACATATTTTATTTGTGCAGTTAGGCGATGTGTAAAATTTATCGACCCAATCAACGTCCTTCAAATAGGTGTACATAAACAAACCGTCTGGTTTGTAAATGACTATTCTATTTTATTCACTTTCACGTTAAAAATTATATTTTTAACGATAAAACATTTTATTCCAACATATGAATTTCTATTCAGTTCATTCTTTAAATAAAATGATATTTTTATTTTTCTAACATATTTTAGAAAATTTCGGCGGCATAACGGCACGATACTAGAAACGGGACAAGGCCTAGCCTTATCCCCGGTCTAGTGAAGGCCCACGCCATTCACACATCAATCATATCAATTTTATTATGCAAACCACAAAATTTGGAGTAAGTGTCTAACCTAGCCTTACTCCTTCGCCTTATAACGGCGCACGTCTAATCCTAACCAATTTATCGATTCGATTCTTCACACCACAAACCACATTCAAACCAATATCACAATCTATAACCAAACAGCCAAACAAACAAGTCCATGGTCTGTGGACGATTGTGTCGGGTGCTACTAAGCACCGTCTGCATCCTAGTATATATATATAACTAGAAAAGAAATTGAAAGGTGAGAAATTCTCACAGATTAGCTATCCTAGCTCCACGGCTCTTCTTTTGCAGAAGTCTTCGTCGTTTCGCCTTTTTGTCACCTTCGTTGCTGCTTTCACTACATACGTAAAAATCACATTTTTACTTCGCTATTCAATATATAAAAATCGAATTTTTAGTTCGCTATTCAATATATAAAAATCGAATTTTTAGTTCGCTATTCCATATATAAAAATCGAATTTTTAGTTCGCTATTCCATATATAAAAATCGAATTTTTAGTTCGCTATTCCATATATAAAAATCGAATTTTTACTTCAAAGTTCAATATATAAAAATCGAATTTTTACTATATATATAAAAAAAATCAGTTTTCACTATCTATAAAATTCAGCTTTCACTGTATATAAAATTCAGCTTTCATTGTAAAAAGAAAATCAGTTTTCACTATCTATAAAATTCAGCTTTCACTGTATATAAAATTCAGCTTTCATTGTAAAAAGAAAATCAGTTTTCACTTTCTTTTTTTTTCTCTAAAAATTCAGTTTTAACTCTTTTAAAAACAAAACAGTTTTTTTTTCTTTTAAAAGATTCAGTTTAAAAATACTTTTTAAAAATACTTTTTAAAATTCAGTTTAAAAATACTTTTTAAAAATACTTTTTAAAATTCAGTTTAAAAATACTTTTTAAAATTCAGTTTAAAAATACTTTTTAAAATTCAGTTTAAAAATACTTTTTAAAAATACTTTTTAAAATTCAGTTTAAAAATACTTTTTAAAAATACTTTTTAAAATTCAGTTTAAAAATACTTTTTAAAATTCAGTTTAAAAATACTTTTTAAAATTCAGTTTAAAAATACTTTTTAAAATTTCAGTTTAAAAAGACTTTTTAAAAATACTTTTTAAAATTCAGTTTAAAAATACTTTTTAAAATTCAGTTTAAAAATACTTTTTAAAATTCAGTTTAAAAATACTTTTTAAAAATTCAGTTTAAAAATACTTTTTAAAATTCAGTTTAAAAATACTTTTTAAAATTCAGTTTAAAAATACTTTTTAAAAATTCAGTTTAAAAATACTTTTTAAAAATTCAGTTTAAAAATACTTTTTAAAATTCAGTTTAAAAATACTTTTTAAAAATTCAGTTTAAAACCTAAAATAAAATTCAGTTTTAAACCATCTTAAAATCAGAATTTAAAAACAAAAAAATCGGTTTTTAATATTTAACAAAATCAGTTTTTAATATTAAAACAAAATCTGTTTTTTTTTATACCTTAAAACAAATCAGTTTTATTTCTAAAACAAATCAATTTTAAATTGCTTTTTAAAAATCCACTTTAATCCCCTTTTCAAAAATCAGTAAAATAGATAAGTAGAAAACTTACAGTGGGGGGGGACTCGTCGACGGCTCGGAGGGGATGCGGGGTGGGGCGCGCCTCCTGGCGGCGGTCGATCCCTGGTGGGTCACGGTGGGCTCGATTTGAGGCGTCGATGTCTTCAGGGCGGACGCGATGGGTTCGAGGTAAGGCGGTTGGTCGGTCTTCGTCGGCGTCAGCTTCGAGGTGGCGGCTGCTTCGCGAGGGGGAGGGCTGGCGAGGCGTACGGCGGTGGATAGGGAGGTGGGCGGAGGGACGATCTCGTTTTCTTCTTTTTTTTTTTTTTTATTCTTCTGAAATATGAAATTGGGGGGGGGGGGGGCCAGAACGTATAGGGGAGAGGGAATTTTCTTTTTTTTTTTTTTTTTTTTTTTTTTTTCCAAAAGTTGACTTTTTAAAACGAACACCGAACTGGGTCCAACGACTGTCATCCCTAACGTAATACCCCCATTCCGAACACAATGGGATATGTATCGCAAGCTGATTCGACTGTTTCGATTAGTTTCCATTACATTTACATTTAAATCACTATATTGAATTTTAAACGTGCATTTCAAATTACCGGGGTCACATACTAACTAGAAAAATTCCAGAAGAATATTTTCTAGCTTCGTATTGACGATACGGTCCTAACAAAACTAGTTTCGTCGAATTCTGAGACCGTTTGAAAAATGGCCAATTTCCAGTCGATTAAAATCAACTGAAACTGGTCAAACGCGTTTTCCTTTGCCACGCTCACATATTGATTCGAAAAATTATGAAATTTGGAATCTAGCAATAACTTTACATCCCGGACCCAACAAAACTGGTTTCGTCGAAATCCGAGGTCGTTTGCAAAATGTCCATTTTTAAGGGCCTGAATTCCATAGCGACTATTCTGAATTTTCAACTGGACATATCTTATCATTTATAAAGTGAAATCTCAGTTTGTTAACTTCGTTGGAAAGATATCGTCAATTAGATCCTAATGTTTTTGGTTTCACTAAGATCCGGATTGTTTTGCACCCGGTACATTCAATTGAAGTTTGAAATCGAATTATCGAACTACCGCGCCATTTTCAATTCTATTTATAATTATATATAAATATTTATATTCTAACGACGACGCGTATAAATATATACGTTCGAATTATATTCAAAATAAATTTTCTCGCCGAAATTATTTAAAATAATTCATTTTAAATAATCAAAATTCGCTAAAATTGCCAAAATAAAAATTTTAAACTGGCCCAGAATTTGCGGGTTGTTACAGTATGTGACCCCGGTAAATAGAAATGTACGTTCAAATTCAATATATACTGATTTATATTTTGATTTGAACGGAAACTGATCGAAATGATAGAATTGGCCTATGATACATATCCCATTGTGTTCGGAATGGGGGTAATCAGCTAGAGGCGACAGTCGTTGGGCTCGATTTGGGGTTAAGACGAAAAGTCAACTTTTAAAGGGAAAAAAAATTAGTTAATTAAATAATATAATTATATATTAGCTCACACCTCTCCCTCTCTCTCTTCAGATAACCGAACGGGGAAAAAAAGAAAAAGAAAAAACCCCAAATTAAAAAGCCCGTCGCCCAGTCTTCTACCCCGCCACCACGTCGAAGCTTTCCCCTCCATCTTCGACACTGCTCCGCCATCTCCTTCCTCCACCCGCTTCTCCTCTAGACCGGAGCGCACCCCCCCCCGTAGCCTCGGAATCCCTAAATCGAACCCCTCCGATTCTCAGCAACCGCCGCCGCCTGAAGACCCACAACCCTCCTCCGTCAACCGCCGGTGATCCCCCAACCACCTCTAGCGCGCCCCTCTCTCCTTCTAGCGACGCTGTGAGTTTTAAATTTCTTTATATATAATTCCTTAGCTTTAGTAAATCAGTTTTGCTTTAGAAATTCAGTTTTATATAAATCCAATTTTCAAATCAGTTTTAAATCAGATTTATAAAAAGGAAAGTTTGATTTTTAGTTATACGAAGATTGATTTTTGAAAATGGGTAGTTCAGATTTTTATAAAGTAAAAAGGCGAGATTTTTATCGGTATAAAGTTTAGATTCTTATTCATATGAAGTTGAAGTTTTAAAAAAATAAAAATGTGGTTTTTATATAAGTAGTGAGGTAAAAATATAATTTTTATATAGTGTAGATAATAAAAATTCGATCTTTATTATGTGGGAGATGTAAAAATATGATTTCTATATTTTTAAAGTATTAAAAATATAGTCTTTACTATATAAATGATGTAAAAATATGATTTTTGTTTATGTAGAGAAGTAAAAACATAACTTTTACATGATAGGAATATTAGAAATATCATCTTTATATGAGTAGTAGAATAAAGATGTGATTTTTATAATGATATTTTTAAAGGCGAAATCTATATTTTTGAAATGGAATTTTTATCTATATGATAGCATAGTAAAAATTTGATTTTTATATATTGAATAGCATAGTAAAAATTCGATTTTTATATATTGAATAGCATAGTAAAAACTCGATTTTTATATAATGAATAGCGAAGTAAAAAATTCGATTTTTACATATGTAGTGGCTACAGCAACGAAGGTGACAAAAAGGCGAGAACAACGAAGATCTCTATAAAAGAAGAGCCGTGGAGTTAGGATAGCTATCGGTGAGAACTTCTCACTCTTCTATTTCTTTTCTAGTTATATTATATATATATATATACTAGGATGCAGACGATGTTTAGTAGCACCCGACACCCGTCATCCACAGACCATGGATGGCTTGTTTGTTTAATTGTTTGATTGTGTAGTTGGTTAGATTATTTGGTTCGAATTGAATTGTTTGGTGAAATGAAATTGATTTGATTGATGTGTGAATGGCGTGGGCCTTCACTAGACCGGGGATAAGGCTAGGCCTCGTCCCGTTTCTAGTATCGTGCCGTTATGCCGTCGAAATTTTCTAAAATATGTTAGAAAAATAAAAATATCATTTTTATTGTGTAAATGAAATGGATAGAAATTCATGTGTTGAAATAAAATATTTTATCGTTAAAAATATAATTTTTAACGTAGAAGTGAATAAAATAAAATATTCATTTACAAACCGGACGGTTTGTTTATGTACACCTATTTGAAGGACATTGATTGGGACGATAAATTTTACACATCGCCCAACTGCACAAATAAAATCTGTGTTTGATTGTTTGAAACCCCACACGGGTGTTGGGATGAAATTTGAAGTTCACTCATCCTGATTGATTAAATATGTCGATCGATTGATTGACAGGCTGTTATAAGCGTTAGATATCTATATTTGATGCTTATATAGTGTAGTGCACTTTGGTTGATGGTTGATTATTTCTCAATGCTATTATATACGTGTGATGTATGAAAATCCATATAATTAACATTATATGGTGATTGATTGGGCCTCATTTCAATTTAGAAAATAAAGGATAAAATAAAACGAAGGTTCATGTGTTGACTGTATTCATCCGTTGAGATTAGTCATGTGTTGAACGAAATATTTTGATAATAACAAATATTTTGATAATAGGAAATATTTGAAAAAGAATATTTGAAAATTGAAATATATGAAGCCGTGTTGATTAGATTAACGTCATTTTGACGTGAACGATATTTATATCAATTTTATTCATTTCGAAATGAATTGAATTGAAAACGATTTCGAAATGAATTGAATTGAAAACGATTTCGAAATGAATTGAATTGAAAACGATTTCGAAATGAATTGAATTGAAAACGATTTCGAAATGAATTGAATTGAAAACGATTTCGAAATGAATTGAATTGAAAACGATTTCGAAATGAATTGAATTGAAAACGATTTCGAAATGAATTGAATTGAAAACGATTTCGAAATGAATTGAATAGAAAACAAATTTGATTTGAATAGAAAACCAATTTGAATTTGAATTGAATAGAAAACGAAATGAATTCGAATCGAATTAAAATCGATTTAAATTGAAATCAAATAGAAATGAAAGTAAGAAGAATTTATAATAGAAAATTCAATTTTGATTTGAATTTGAAATATAGGTTGAAATTGTTTTTGAAACGAATTCAAAACTATTTATATAATTCATTTTAAATAGAAATCGACGAAGTATATATTATATATATTATATATATAATATAATGGCCTGAATAGAACGCGTCGCGCCGCGGCAGTTCGTGAATTTCGACCATTTATTTCAAACGGACATTACGGGAGATCCGACCGTCGGATTCTCCTAAAACCGGAACCGTTGGGTTCGTATCGAAAAGAGCTTTCTAACGAATATTAGAAATTTGAAATCTAACGGTTGGATTTGGAGTTACGTCCAAATAAAATTTGAAAAAGGTCGCTATAAGTGCAGTTCGATGGCCATTGTTGGAAATCGATTGTACGGGCCTTAATAAAATTATTAAAAATAGTAATAATTTGTGTAAAATCATAAGAAATGATTTGGGAAAAATTGGGGTGAAAAACTCCATATTTGAAAAGATAAAAATAGATTTTTATCGAAATGAACTAGTTTTGAACTAAATTTAAAACCCAATTATTTTTAAATAAATAAATTAGATTTAAAAAGGGGTTTTAAATAATCGGAATTTCTAATATATTTGATTGGATTTGAAATGGGTTTATCGTGAACGGTGTTTTAAATAACACTAGTTCTTTAACCCGATAATAAATAGAATGTGATTTGGGTTTGTCGTGAACTGTGTTTTAAATAACACCTAGTTCTTTAACCCAGTAAAAGGAGTTTTAATGAATCTGCAATTAAATTGAAATGTGAATAGATAATCTAAACTATCAAATTTAGAAATTGAGCGAGAATGGAGTATTACCAGTTTTGCTCCAAAGCGATAGTTAAATCTTTAATTAGATTTGAACGTGAAATGGTAATTAAATTTACCGATAACACCGTGGTGTTAGTTATGGGGTAATAACAGTTTTGCTCCACGGGATAAATAGGTTGGGATTGGGAAATAAAATAAATAATTACTTCTGTGTGGTTCGCTAATCCCGACTAGTTTGGAAAACCATAATATGGTTTGAAATGATATCCAAAGGAAGATTAAAGTATAAATTTAAAAGAATTTATCTTTGATAAAATTAATGGGAACCTTTCCCTAGGAGTGTGAATATCTGAATTGGAATGAGGCGTATGTTGTGTTTGTATAACAATTGTTTATTATTATATACGTGGGTTATTCAGAAAGGCCGGGTCTATACCCATTCTGAATAACCGATTCGAAGATAAGTCGAAGAGGTTGAAGACGGTGCAAGACCGACGATCTTCACATCGAATGGATGGGTGCTACTGACGCTCACGATGGGAGTAGCTACCTTGAAGGGGACTGAAGTGGTAGTCGTCCGGACGTGCTTGGGGATCGACGGATATGCGAGGAAAGTGCCTCCGGTTTCGTTCAGACCCAGAACGGACTTGTAAATGGATGGTGTGTCTGATATTGTATTCCTTTATATTGTATTCGTTGATCTCTGCTAAATATATATCTGTTTGGCGGCGGAGAATTTATTCTCTTGCTTAACGCCCTTCTCTGAGACATACGAGCTTAGAGGTTATATATTGGCAGAAATCAGTGGTACGATATGGATTGATAGTGTGGCATGCTGAGATGCAGTGATCCAGACTTTTTTTGAAAAGCAAAGTTTGGTGGATGATGATCAAAGCGCAGCTTTAATATAGCACGGCTTTGTGTATAGCGTTGATTCGCGAGCCTCATACCCCGGTATGGTGGTAAACTGATGGTTTGATCAGTATGCTTTTTCGTGGATGGGCACCTTCGTGGTGTCGTGGATTCGGTCGACCGAGATTGAGCTTAGTGCTTAGAGGGATAGGGTAAGCGGTGTTTTCTCTCGCCGGGACGTAAGCCGCAGTGATACTCGATTTCCCGAAAGTGCGGATGTGCATTACGGTGTTTTCTCTAGCCGAGACGTAAGCCGTTGAGATGGCACTACGCGATCGATCTTTCGAATCAGGAGCCACCATGATGGAAATCCAATTTCCAAATATGACATTTTGCGGTTTTGATTGTAGAGCCTAGTATTAGCGACATGATATATGGTACCCATGCCGTCTATGATTGATATATTTATATTTGAAGTTGTTTTCTTCACTTATAGTACTAATATAAGATGAAATTTTGCGTATCAAGCATATTTGGCTATTATAAGGGAAAACCCTATCCTCCGGCTTGCGTTGCATTGTGTGATGGGACCTGGGTCTTATAATAGCTTCATTGTTCTTTATTTAGCATTGCGCTGTTTGTTTTCTGCACTGGTATTCGTGGGAGGAAACCCGTTCCGTGTTATACGGCGTGGTCCCTTGATCTACCTAACTTTAAAAACAAAGATTAATAACTGTTTTAGTTCTCACACCAGTCACATGACTGACCTGGAGTTTATTGTTTTAACCTAAACTCTGGGTGCCCCTATTTTCCACACGGGCAGCTAGTACTTTTGGTTTTGCAGATTTATATTCACAGGATCCTGATTTACAGCTGGAACGATGTTCGGAAAGCTCTGTATCCGTGCATTATTTTCAGTTGTGATTTATATTGTTTTTCCGCTGCGATGTATTTAAATTTAATTTAAATCTCTGATATTTTTCTGTGTAATATTTATTCATACTCTGTATATTCTTGTATTCTGATGGAATTGTTGTAATATACAATGAAATGTTCTTCTGTCTGCGTTCTATTTTGTCATGTTCTCAAAATAATCAGGCGTTTCGAAAGGTCTAGATCAGTTTAGCGACTGATTCGGATCGAGCGAAATTCCTTGTTGTCACAGGTCGTTACATTCTCACCCCCCTCCCCCTTAAGAAAATTTGCCCCCGAAATTCCTTAACTGAGAAACAACAATGGGTCCCGCATGCCTATCAATCATTTGCAACTATCAAACACACATAGCAACATAACAAGCCTATCCTAGCATGCGGTTTACTAACAAGAGGTAACTAAATGGTCATTAAAACCTTACTAGGCAAAGAGTTCTGGATACGTCTTCCTTGTGCTCTCCTCTGTTTCCCAAGAACAGTCATTCTCATTCTTGCCCCATTGAATCTTGACCAGTTTCTCCGCCTTCTTTCGAAGTTGCTTCGTGTCGTACACGACAATACGAATCGGCTTGCGGTTCCCAACCGCCTCGGGTTCTACTTCGATATCATCCAACTGATCCAGTGAATATTCATATCGGGGTCATGCACGAACTTCCTTAACTAGGAAACATGAAATACATTGTGAAATCCCTCCATCTTGTCAGGTAATTCAACTTTATATGCTAAATTCCCAACTTGTTCGAGAACTGGGAATGGACCAACAAATCTTGGTGTTAACTTGCCTCTCCTACCAAATCAAATCACGCTCTTTAACGGAGAAATATTTACAAACACCAAGTCGCCAGCGGAGAATTTTAAATCTCTTCGCCTCTTATTAGCATAACTCTTCTGCCTATCTTGGGAAGCCTTCATTCGCTGTTGGATAACCTTGATCTTGTTTGAAGTTTCTCTTATTACATCTGGCCCAAGCATGAATTTCTCACCAGTTTCCAACCAACATGATGGTGAATTGCACAGTCTTCCGTACAAAGCTTCAAATGGAGCCATACCAATATTGGGCTGATAACTATTATTATATGTGAATTCAACTAGATGTAAATGGTCATCCCATGACCCTCCAAAATCTAATATGCAAGCTCTCATAAGATCTTCTAATACTCGATTCACCCTCTCTGTTTGACCGTCAATTTGAGGATGGTACGCGGTACTGAGATGTAATTCTGACCCTAAAGCCTCTTGTAAGCTCTTCCAAAATCCACTAGTAAACAACCGATCTCGGTCACTCACAATGCTTTTGGGTACTCCATGAAATCTCACTACCCATTTCATATACAATTCTGCTAACTTAGCTGTTGTTCTATTCGACTTGACGGGTATAAACCTTGCACTCTTGGTCAATCGGCCCACAATCACCTAAATGCTATCTGGCCCGATCTAGTCCTTGGTAACCCATCAATGAAATCCATTGAGACTTGTTCCCATTTCCATTCTGGAATTTCCAATGGTAGTAGCAAACAACTAGGCTTCTTTTGCTCGGCTTTAACTAGCTGGCAATTCATGCATTTGGATATAAACTTTCCAATATCTCTCTTCATCCCTTCCCAGTAGTAGGTCTGCTTCATATCTCGATACATTTTATTACCACTGGGATGTATAGTCAGTTTCGAGTGATGACATTCTCTATGCACTTCATCTCTCGATCCATTCATGTTGGGTATAACCAGCCTCCCATTCTTTCGAAGCCATCCTTTTCGATCAAGTCCATACTGTTTCGTTGCCTCACCGTCGATATCCATCTCTATCTTGGAGATGATTTCTAATAGATCAGCGTCGTCCCTCTGACTGGAACCAATCCGCTCAATCAAAGTCTGTCTGATCGTCAAGCTTGCTAACATAGCTGGATCAAATTCACACTTAGATCTGAAATCATACCCAGTGATATACTCCAGTTACTTTCATTCTAGAAACATAGCCCCTAAAATGGCATGTCTCCTACTCAATGCATCAGCTACCGCATTTCCCTTTCCTGGTGTATATGTGAAATTGAAATCTTAAGAAGCCAAGAATTCTAATCATCTTTGCTGTCAAAGATTTAGATCCTTCTGAGAGAAGAGATAATTTAACGATTTATGATCGGTAAACAACTCGAATCTTTCTTCCAAGAGATAATGCCTCCACATCTTCAATGCGAACACAATCGTTGGCAACTCCAAATCATGGGTAGGATATCTTTTCTCATGCGATTTCAATTGTCGACTAGCATACGCTACAACCCAACCTCCTTGCATCAATACAACACCTAGTCCGGTACCACATGCATCGGTGTATACTGACATCTCTTCATTCCCTTTAGTCATCCCTTCATTCCCTTTAGGAATGACTAACACTGACGCACGCATCAATTTTTCCTTTAGACTCTTGAATGCATTTTCACATCTTTCGTTCCAGATGAAAGCTTGATTCTTCTTGTTCAACTGAGTTAACGGTGCCGCTATCTTGGAGTAGTCTTGGATAAAGTTACGATAATATCCAGCTAACCCCAAGAAACTTTTTATGTCTGTTGCATTCTTGGGTGTAGACAATCTTGTACCATAGCCACTTTCGCAGGATCCACGATAATACCATTCTCTGAAACAACATGGCCCAAGAATCTCACTTCCCTCCTCCAGAAGTGACACTTAGAAAATTTCGCTTTCAATTGGTGCTTTCTCAATACCTCCATCACTACCCTCAAATGTTCCTTGTGTTCTTCCTCTGTCCTCGAGTAAACAAGGATATCGTCCACGAACACAAGAACAAATTTATTCAATTGATCTAGGAATACTCTATTCATAAGATCCACAAAATATGCTGGTGCATTGGTCAACCAGAATTGCATGACTAACCACTCATAGAATCCAGACGGCATCTGAATTGTCATTTTAGGAATACTCTTATCTGCTACTCGGAGCTGATGAAATCCTGCCGCAAGGTCCGATTGGGAGAACACTCTTGCTCCCTCCAGTTGATCAAACAAATCATCTATCCGTGGAAGAGGATACTTATTCTTCCTAGTCATTTTATTCAACTCACGATAGTCCATACATAAACGAAGGGAACCATCTTCCTTGGTAGAAAATACAACTGGTGCTCCCCACTCGGAGACACTCCTTTAGATAAATCCCTTCTTCAAAAGGTTGCTTATTTGCACCCCAAGCTCTCGCTGCTCCCTTGGTGCCATACGACGAAGTGGCATCACTATATGTCTGGCATCTCTCACTAAATCAATACGGAACTCAATCTCTCAGTGTAGTTGAAGTCCGGCCACTTCCTCGAAGATATCCGGATATTGGCCAGCAATGGGAACCCCTGATAACTCATCCTGCGGAATGTCAAGGGAATTTAGAAAACTAGACATCACCTCATCACTAGGTAGGCCACCAAACACTAACCTCCGCCCATCATCCACCCTAATAGTCACCGAAAATCCCTCATAGTCTACCACCACCCCATATCTTTGGAGCTAATCGACTCCCAAAATAATGCCAAACCCAGTAAAGCCCAAAACAAAGCAATCACAAACAAACATACATCTACGACTCGACAAGACCAAATTTCGACAAATCATACTAAGGCTAGTCGGAACACCAATCGGGTTCGTCACCACTAAAGGTCTATCGACTATCTCGGGTTCCAATCCCAACCTACCTACCAGGTCACTAGATATGAAGGAACGGGAAGCCCCAGTATCAAACAATACTCAAACAGGAACATCATAAACAGAAAGCATACCTTGAATGACGACATTCTTTCTTTTCTCTGCTGCATTTGGGGCATTCGATGAAGAAGAAACAACATTAATAGCACATGCTTTCACAATCTGCTTCTCTTTAGGAGGTTGCAGACATTTATCCTTGTGATGTCCCACTTGGACATAGTTGAAGCACTTCCTGTCCGCTAGCTTTGCTCGACATTCTTTGACATAGTGGCCCTTCTTGCCACAGCTAAAGCACTCAACATCTTTCTTATCTTTCTTTTTCTGACCATCCTTGGTTTGACTCTGCTTCTTTTTATTCTGAGAATTATTCTTGCCTCCACCGCTTGCCTGCATCTTTGGCCCCTCTGCAGATGCAGCAACGAGTCCAGCCTTGGGCTTAGGATAAAGGCTCTCCGATCTCAATGCTTTCCCCACAATCGATTCAGAAGTCTCATCAATATGATTTATAAGCCTTTCCCCCAAGTACTGATCTAAGCCTGTTATGAACTTCTCATTCTTCGTCCCGGAGTGTCAATAAGGGATAATTCATACTTCAATAAAGTATCAAACACAGCAATATACTCCGAGACTGCCCTACCATTCTTCTTAAGCTCCAAGAACTTCCTAAACAATTCTGATTTCTGAGCAGCTGGGATAAACTTATCACTGAATTGGGCCTTGAACTGATCCCAAGTAACTTGATCCTTAGGGGTAGCTACCTTAATAGCATTCCACTAATTCATAGCCTGTCCTTGCAATTGACGGGATGCTAGCTTTCTCTTCATTGCGTCTTCGATTCCCAGATCCTCTAAGATACACTCACAACTATCAAGCCAATCCTAAACTTCTACAGCCGATTCCTTTCCGTGGAACGGTTTCCCACCAAGACTAGTGTAATCCTTACAGATCTTGGCGAAATCGTCTCTAGGCGCCTGCACCGCTTCAACACCACCATTTGCAGCATTAGGAACTGCCCTCTGAACATCCCTAAGCATCTCTCTCATAAAGTCAGTGAACATCATCCTCATATCAGGAGCATTCCTATTACTGGCTCCTAAACCAGTATTCCTCGTATATCGGCTCATCGTTCAATCTGTAAAGAGAAAACGATTAACCATCTCCATAGTGGTGCCAGTGCAGTGCGACTCCATTCTTAAATATACTAATAGTATATGTATATAGTTTTTGGAAACCAAAATATCACAAATACGCGCTCTCATATACGTATACTATCTCTCCCTGGTGTCTTTCCCTAGGTTAACTGCGCAACCTAGAGCTTTGATACCAAGTGTGACGGCCCGCCCCGCAACAGTCGACATTTCCAATGAAACTTATTGTGCCGAGTCCAGCCAGCACGGGACAGTCATCAAAAGAAAGGAAAAGGAAGGAATTCGAAACTATGTATCATCAAAGAATCTGTAGTATATCTCACAGCGCATGGAACAAAATATAATAATAACATAACTTGATATAAAAAAGGCGAGACAGTGCATAAGTTGAAAACTAAACCATCATAGCAGCGGAAAGATTCAAAATATAGCTTATGATCTAAACCATCATTATTACAACTTTTAAAACAGTCTCTAAAGCAAAATAGGAAGGTACACTACTAATACCCAAAGTAGCGACCAACAACAACACATGGAGAATATATGGGAACAATACATGTAAGCCTCCTGCTCGTCTCCAGACAGCTACTCGTGCATAACCAGCTAACCTGTCTCTAGTCTGCTCGTTTAGGAGCACCCAGAGTAATAAAAAGAGACATAAAACTCTGGTTCAGACAAAACTCTGGTTCAGACAAAACTCTGGTATGAGCAATAAGCAACAAAAACAGAGCAATAACAGGTATACATAACTATACTTGAACCTGGACCTACAACCAAAGAGTTAGCACAACAGGATGTACAATACTATAAGGTGACACTAACACATAGTGTGAAAATAATGGGGAGGGGGTTTGCATGTCATGGTGATAGCAAACATCAAACATGGCAATCATCCTCACATCTCCCACTTAGTGCGTAAAGTATACGATATCCACCACTTTGACCACCCAATCCTTTGTTACGATCACTCTGCCTCATGGAGTCATGACGTCTCCACTGCACTGACCTATAACCATTAATACTTTGCTTTGTCCACTTTGCCCCATGGAGTCAGACAACTCCACTGCGCTGTCTGATGGCCCTGCTACGATCACTTTGCCCCATGGAGTCATGACAACTCCACTGCGCTGATCCATAGCCAATATCCGTCTCTCAGTGGTGAGTCAAAGCTATAGACATCGATAACCCCTTTGCATGCATCCCGCAGCAAAGTCCAACTCATGAAGTTAACTCGTTGATTTCCATCTGGATCCTGAGTAACAACTTCTCATTTGGACTACCTTTGCATTTCGGGTTTGGTCCTCTAGATCGGTTTGGTCCTTCTTCTCACTTCTGGTTCGGTTCGGTCTGGTCCTCTTGGGATGATTCCACTTCGGATCGGTTCGTGATACCCCGTCCGGGTCGGGTCGTGGTCATCGCATGGATTCGGGTCGGGCATCCTCCTACTTGGTTCAGATCGTGACTCCAGGCTTCGTGGCTCCATCAGCGATTCGGTTTGTGTTCAAAGACCCGGTTCGGTCCTCCTCTTCAAGCATCGGATTGGTTATGATCTTCGGTTCGGGATCGATGCACAGTCTCGTGGTGCAGCAGTTCGGAGGAGCGGTTCATGGGAAGGGGGTGCTTCACGAGCGGGTCGGTTCGTGCCTCCTTCCTCCGATCCAATCCGGTTCGGATCAAATTCCTGTGACTTTTCCAGCAAGCTATTTACGTCATACGACGTTGTTTTCGGCCAATTTAACTTTTCTATGCAATCACAAATCATTCCAAATAGTCATAGCAATATGTATAATCGACCATGAACACACAAAAAACAACTTAACATGTCAACATGGATCAAACATACTCAAAACCCATGTTTTCCTCTTAATCCCCTTAATCATGTTTTAACTATAGGATTAACAAACTTAATCCAGCTTAACCCAAATTTTTATCAGAGCCATAAAATATTATCTAAGTATTTTTTTATATTTTTCCAAATTTTTATAATGCATAATTTTGTTAATTAACACTAATCACCCCTAATTAGCCGTAATTAGTAAAGTACAATGCAAATCACTCACCTTAGCCACAAATGAATTATAGATCTGAACTTCTCGACTGTTTTGGGTCGAATTCCTATGCAACAAAGTAGCTCCAACTCTGATTTGGTGTTGATTTGCCTTGATTTGATGTTGATTAGGCTAATATATGCTTAAATGGGGATTTGGGGGTAATTTAGAAGGTGGAGGTCATTGTTAGGGTTGAAGAGAGGTAAGTGGCAGCTGAGAAAAATGAAAAATAAACCGTTTCATAACTGATTTCAGCCTCCTCCTAACCCTACTCACGAAATGGGTTATGGCCCTAGCTGCTAATCACCCTAATTAGGCCCAGTTAAGCTATTTTTCACCTTTCAAACCTTATTTCAGCCATATTTCCCAAACGGCAAGTCCGTTTGGCTAATGTGACCAATTTACGGAAAGGTAAACCATCATCTAAATCTAATGGAAGTGGTTTCAGGTCAAAACTCCTTACCAATCAAAAGTTATAGGCGAAAAAAGATTCACTAGGAGCAAAACAGTCATTTAAAAATCGGCAAAAATCGTGAATGTGGAAAATGATCCTAATAGTCGTTCCCCAAAGTTACACGACCATACGACCTCATACAAAAATGAAATAAATATCCTACAATCCTCTGATGCGTAGAATGCGGGTAGTTACATGATTTTTCGACTTAGGCGTCTATGTCCAGCCCTTTGAACAATAACGATCATAGACTAAGGTGTTGTATGTTTAGAATAAATGATTTCTTATTTGACCAGTTATTGATAAATAAGCACTTTTATGTTGTTTTTTTTAACTAAGCATTTAAATCTGAAATACATATTTAGTAAAAACGTGTTAAGTGCTTTCATACTGCTTTTTGTAATTCTGAATGCTTGACGATAATTTCTTCCACATGCGTCGTTAATATTTTTTACATTACCATAAAAATACACTATACATCCAATAAAATTAAAACAAAAAAGTACAAAAGTCCACTTTACTTAAGATTTCAAGCATTCCAAATTAAACTTTTGAGTTCGGATTCATTTAAAAAAAATCAAATAATATTTAATTTTTGAAAAAAAGTTCGGAAATTGCAAACTTTTGAGTTACATTTTGATAATTATTTATTAAATATTTTTTAAAAAAATTGAATTTTTGGAAACATATTCATTGAAATTTATTTTCTTTCTACAATTTAAAATTTGAAAAATAATGAAAAGCAATTTAAATGTTTTATAATTAATTAATACTCTCAATAATTATCCATTATTCGAGTTTTTACAAAACTTTCGCGTATTCAAAATAGAAAAAAAAAAGATTTGATTTTAGTCTGTCAAAAAATTAAATTTATGCTTCGAAGTATTCACTCTAATAATTCCCTCATGAATAACCAAATAATACAAAAGGCAATATGTCAAAACTGACATTTGCATTAGTTCCAATCAGAAGTTTTAGAAACATAGACAATCATCTTTTACAATTTGGCATACAATATTGAACAATAATTATGGAGCTTTTAGCATTCAAGATTAGCATCCAACAATCATAATTTTAAAGAAAAGAAGCCTAAATATGAAAAAGTTAGAAGTGTTTTTTATATGTGGATATTTGTTTCGGCACATTTTAGAAAAAAAATTGATACGGAAAATTAGTCAAGTATTTTTTATATGTGGATATTTGTTGCAATAACACATTTTAGAAGAAAAAATAGATCCAAGGACAAACAACTTTTGTTATCTCTACATCAACAACGACTTTAATATTTTAATAGAAAAAATACTAATATTTTAAACTAAGGACGCACATTTCATAAATAATAAGAATTAATTACAAAAATGACCTGTGTGAGTATAAGATTAATTAGAAAATAATAAAAATTAATTAGAAAATGTTTTTTTGTTATGGAAAAATTATCTAAGAAAATTCAAGATGGAAATCTAAATGTATATAACTTCGTTTTATACATATAGCTTTTTTTGATTGCTAAATGAAATTAGCTTTACAATGACCTAGATATGTGCGTAGGTGATATAATATATAAAGTTGTATTACTAAGTTCAAAAGCTGTATTCATTTAGCTTTCCGAGTTGTTTATTTCTATATGTTTATAATAACATGAATTAACTAAAATAATTTTGAAATCGCTCTCTTTGTCTTTCAATTTCGAGTGCTATGTTTTATTAATTTTTAATTAATTTAATAATGATGAGAAATGAAAGTGCAACTTCAAATTGACATAATATAATCTGACCATTATCCTTGATCTAATTATTAAACTTTTTTTTTTCTTTTTCAAAATGTGTTATTAGACCAAAGTGCTCTTTTTTACATTAATCCCTTTGGTATACATAACTTCCTGGTTTTATACACCTTTGTCTAGATTTCATGACTATTTATAAGTATTCCTAAGTCACTGGTGGTTCATTTTCATTTCTGGAATCAACTATCATAGACCCTTCGATCTTAAGTGTACACATCTGGAAGTTCTTTGATGCAATACTGTGTGACAATTCTGATAAAACTTATGACAATTTTATAAACAACCGTAGTAACTGTTAAATCCTTATATGTCATGATATAAAAAGGTATGGGTAGTGCAATTGATTATGAAGTGTCATACTCTCTTTAAGGTGAAGGGCTCCCCACCAAATAATTAGATGTAAATATGTAAAAACAGTTGTGTTTTTATTTTATTTTATTTTTTTATTTTTTTTGGGTTTAAACATAAGTGTTCACCGATTTGTGAAGCTTTTATATTACGTAGATAAATCTGATGAAAAGATGAAACGGGAACTGGTGGCAACGTCGAAGATAGAAACAGCTTACACGTAATTCGTACTACTAAAACAAATTCAAACAAGAACGTCAACATCCAGACAAAAGTCTTTTAAGTCACATATTACTGTAACTAAACGTGTTAATTTAGTAATATGTTTCGTTACTCTTGCGTCCATCTTAGATCCAGATTCATTCAATATGATTTAATGAACCTAATTAAGTTGCCATTAACGTCTGACCATGTATAGAATGTCCTCAATGCTGCAACCCTGCAATCCGCTGCAGAAAATGCTGGCTAATATATAAGCAAGGACTTAATCAAAACTGAACATAAAGTCATAAACGAACGTTCGAAATAGAACCGTTAAAGGGGTGTACAGAGAGACAGAGGAGGGAAGAAGAAGAACAATTTACTGGCAGGTAAAAGGTAAGAGAGAGGGAATGTAGCAGTGTTTGTTCCGTGCTGCAAAGGTAAAGAAACAGCAGTAGTGATTGTTAAATGTGAGGTGTGTGATATGGAATAGTCTTTCTTCTTATTATCATTGAATGAATGAAATGAATGAACGAAATGAATGAATGAATGAATGAATGAATGAATCCCCTCATATACTGTATTACTATATATTAATAAAAGCGCGGTGGTGAATAGATTAGAAAGGGAGATATAATCACGAGAAGCCTGGGAGCCTTTATTTATGGTGCCTGCCCACCGATTTATTCTCTCCTGTCTCTATTCCCTTTATTGCTTTCAATCTCTCTTAAAATCTTCTTCCATCTCCCTGCCCTTTTCACTCCGTTACTTGCTTATTTTTACACGGCATTTGTAACGTCCAGTGGTATAAGAAAACGGTCACAGTTTCTGCTCTCTTAATTGTTGCCTGTCTTGCGTTGCATGCTGCATGCACTGCATGCTTTGTAGCTTTGCGCTTATATGTGTGAAAAAATAGGCTTAAGTTTATATTCTTAAAATCTAGAACGGTGTGAAACAAGCTACTTGTCATCCACTATTCAGTGTTGTTTCGCCCACAGGTTAGTAGTGTACATACGTTAGGGCTATGGTACTGTGTAGAACAAGGTGCAGGCGACACGTCAAGTACAGCCTCTGATTGTTATGTATAGTAAACCAAAGAGGTTGAGGGCCCGAGAGCACGTCTGTAATTAAGGCGTATACAGTGTAAAACTGGAAATAAGATGATGGACTTTAAAGGAAATTTATATTATGGGGTTTTGTTGGATTCAAGTTCAACCATATATTATGGTTGAAGATAAGTTTGTAAATGCAGTATTGAAACATGGACCAACATGAAGCAGATTTATGACCACACAATTTCTAACTAGAAAATTATATATGTTCGACGTATATATAATGCACCCAACTTCCAGCGCATGAGCGTATTTAAAAACTGGCAGTAGTGCATATCCTGTACATAAATGTTGGCAGGCTATATTGCAGGTCATCTGTTTCTCTCTGTATAAGCCTGAACTAGCCCAAAGTGAAAAAAATTAGAGATATAGCCGTTATTTCTTCAGAGAAAACTATATGAGAATATGGATATGTACATATACTACTGTTTCTACAGGTCTGTCTTTAACATCTTACATATGATAATTAACATACTAGAATTATCAGCTTATAATTAAAGATTTGAAGTTTATGCAATTGTGCAAATGAAATGTTGTCAACCATTAATGCTTTGGATTTGACTGGTTAATGTATATAAATATTTTCTTTAGTTCAACTTCAGTTCTCTCGCACTTGAATTTCTTTTGGAACTAGCCATAATGCTAGTGAACCGTCCAGCCTAGCCCACCACAGACTCCCTTGACAACTCTTGGTGCAACAAAATAGAAAATGACTTGAGATTTTAAATTGGTCGCAGGATGAAATTAAGATTTCAAATCAACCACGCTTGTCTTACTTTTTTTTTTTTTTTTCCCTTCGCCCTTTTAATTAGGCAGCACAACAAATAAACAGTAGGAAAATTTTGCCAACAGAAATAATTTGAAGTATAATAAAACGAGGTCATGGCATTAAAATCAGTAAAAGTGACCCTAATCACTTCAATCTCCCCATATTTTTTTTGTTTTTAATTTTAATTTATTTAGTTATTAATGTTGGAAATTATTGTGTATTGAATTGTTGATGACAGTGTTGAGAAAATGACAGAAACTTGAAAATAAAAATAACTTGCACTGAATTATAAACTGATTACATGGAGATAATACTGAGAACAAGGCTTTTAATGACAAAACAAGACAAATGGGCCAAGGCCCAATGCCACCCAATAACAATGGGTCGAAACATAAGTAACATGCAAAGAAAGCCTAACCAGCCCTAAGTCACAATACCCCTCCCCCTTTTACCCCCTCAATTCAATCGAGGGTTAGAGTTTCTTCGAACCTTCAGATCCATGATGATTTTATAAGAAAAATGTCATGTTTTGCGAATACAACACTTAATTGACAGCGAGAGCGCAAGGATTTGAGAATGAGACAAAGCACTGGCCGATTGAGGCTCCCGTGAAGGATTACCAACACTGAACCATCAACTACAGCAGATCGAGGCAGTGAGAGGAAGTAGGAAAAATCATCTTGTTTGTACTCTCTTCGGTATAAATCTCCTTAACTTTTAATTGGATCTATACCATTGAAATTTTTTGCTAGATAATGCGTTCGTAAGTATATCTGTTTTTTGCTAAAATGTTGGAACGTAATGTTGTATATAACAGTGTTGTATACACAATTATATGATTTTTGTTTGATGATAACAACAAAATATATTTTCATTGAATGTGTTTGTAACTGTACTGGTATACTACACATCAGACAGAAACAAAAAAATTCTATTTAAATAAAATACAACTGTACAGAAATTTAAATATTCACACAGTATATTATTTGAATAAGAATATTTTATTTCAATATTTAAACAGTACAGATTTACAACTCCACTATTTGTATATACATCACTGATATACATTTCAATATATTCAATTTCACACTCAGCTTCTTTCTACAACACTTACACTCGCATATACACAAACACTATTTCTCAGTTGACATTTCAAATACAGACACACACTAACACTGTTCTTGTCTTCATCTTCAATCTTCTGTCTTCACATCTTTCAGTCAGTTCACCTTCATACCTGTCACATACAGAAGAACACATGCAGTAGACTGCAACAAAAATAAAATTGAATAAAAGCAAATAAAAATTATTTTTAAATTTTATTTTGCCTCAGAATTACGGTGTGTTTCTCGTCACTTTTCTAAACTTGGTCTGATATGCAGGGACAGAAAAACTCGTCTGATGGCTGCATGTACACATGTGTATGCACGTATGCACGTGTGCACTGCCTCGCCAATCAGTGTGCAACTGAGGAGTAGCCACGTGGACCTTCTCGACTCAGTGCAAATCAGTGTGCAAGTGGTCGAGATCAAATCAATTTTCAAAACAGCACAAACATGGTTCAAATCAAAACAACAATGAAAACTGATTGAGAAGGCAAAACAGCAAGTCTAGTGAATGGAGAAACTACATAACCAAGTGTACTCAGCAAAGTGGTTCAATATCAACAAATGCCAATAACATGAAATGGAGCAAGGTTCAAAATTCAGCTTTACAAGTGCTACAGTTCAGGCTAAGCTATATGTGAAACTGTATAACATGGTGGTACACACAGTAAAGTGATCATGGAGCATGAAGTATAAAAGTGTAGTATGTGTTAAAAATCTGTTCAATGAGAAAGGATCAATCTACTTTAGCAATAGTTTACAAGTTGAGTACAAATTGAAAGTGGCAAGTCAAAAGCATGAACACTTTCATTCATGAATGGTACAGCAGGGATATGAAAGTGGCAGCATGCATATGGTACAAGCTTTAAGTTAAAAGCATTAACACAAAAATGTATAAAGGTGAATGGCAGTAGTACAAGACAGGAACAACCACAAGCCAAGTCAATAAGGAATGTTACAGTTTAATATTAATCATGTCCAATGCCAAAGTGCAGTATCAGTTTATGTGAGTACAACATCAGGTTGAGAAGTTCACAAGCAAGGGTACATGGCATGGAAAACTAACATGTCAAGCTTACATTTCAGCAAGGTGACAAACATAGTGCAGTGGTGGAAATGAAATGAGCAAAAAGGTGAAAACAGCAATAAAAAGCATTTCTCAAGAGAAAAGTGTGGGAACAATTCATATCAGCTCAGAAAAATGCCAAGATCTCAGAATTCAAAATGTCAGGCCCAGTATCAATTCTACAAGTTCAAGCAAATGATTCATGTTCAAGATAAAGAGCTGAGCAGTTTCATGAATTTTAGCATTTGTGCTTATCAGTCCAAAAGCAAGTGTAAAAGGAGCAAATTCAAGCATGCACGTTTCAAGTACAAGAACAGCAAAATGAAAATGGCATTCAACCAAGTTAGAGAAGCATTTGTAAGATCAGGTATAGCATATGTTCAACCAGCCATGACAAAAATCAAGTTCAAGACTGTTTCATAATGTACAAGATCATAAGGGAGAAATCTTAATGAAGGCCCAAGTTAAGTTGCAATTACCAACACATGAAGGAACAACAGTGATCGTATATACAAAGGCAAACAAATTTCAAGTGTAGCATCAGTTAAACTTGTTCAAAATCAGAACTTAACATCAGTTCTAAGTGAAGTCTACTCAAGCAAGAAGTCGAAGAATAAATGAAGTACTAGTTCAAAAATCTGAGTACTAAATATGTTCAAGTTTATGGCAAGATCAATCAAGTATTAAATCCGATTCAATGACAAGCAAAAGCATTTGTTTATACCAGTTGTTAAGGTAGCAGAATATTCAGTTTGAAATCATCAAAGTTCCAGAAAATTTATTAAAGTTATACGGGTTTTTGATTCGAAGAGACCATTTCAAAGTTCAGGGTTTTCACACGCAAGTAACTCTAGAATAGTGGAAGTATTCATAGCAATATTCAAATCGAAGAAATTTCCAGAAGTTCAAGAACAATTAAAAGCCGATATATCAAACCAAGTCTAAGACGAAATCAGAGAAAATATATCGGATTTTAATCCTATAAATTCACCACATCCTCATCGGCAAAAATCCATCCAAGTTCGAATATAACTCATAGAAAAATCGAATTGCAAAATCATATCAGAAGAACAGAAACCATTTGGATCAAATTGAAGCATCACAACTCGAATAAGCATTGAAGATAGCTAGTGGAAATTTGAGAGCATCACTTGAGAGAGAGAGAGCGGCGACTTCAAATTCAAGGAGAATCGAAACCCTAGAAAAATCGCCATCACCATTATTTGTTTCCAGAGAGAAAGGGAGATCGGACCCAAATGAAATGGGTTAAAGCAAATTAAATGGGGTCGGCCAAAATTAACAAAGGGGCTTAAGAGTGTTTTATTTTTTAAATTAGGGTTTTAAATATTATTTGTCTTTTATTTTAGTTTTAATTTGTAATCGAGTTTAAAGTTTTCTAGTTTGTCTGTAAAACTAGAGAGATGAATTACGAGATTTGTAATTTGGGGAAATCTGGTTTTCGGGATAGAAACCAGTGCAGGGTTTTGAGCGTAGGGTTAAGAACAGTTGGGAGCGAGTGTCGCGAGTTTATAGGGGATTGTAAGCATAGAGATTGTTTTAACTCCTAGTAGAAACCTTGGGGAATGCAGCAGTAGGCAGGATTTTGCCGAAGCTGGATTTATCTGTGTGTTATTTATTTTCTGCATTTATTCTGATTATTATCTGTGATGCTATTATTTAATTACTCTATGAAAATCTGCGATAAACCCTATTCACCCCCCCCCCCTTTAGGGTTAATTTAGATCCTACAAGTGGTACCGGAGCAGGTATTTTTTATTTCATTTTAACTCTAGAGTCATGAATCTGTCTAATAACGCTTTTTCTAAGGGTCAATCCGTAGTTGGGCCACCAATGTTTAATGGAACTGATTATGCATATTGGAAAGCTAGGATGAAAATTTATTTGAGTTCAGTCGATTATGATGTGTAGGATATTATTGAAATGGGTTATAGATCTCCCACTGTTATTGTTAGTGGTGTTGAAATTCCTAAATCAAAAGACAGGTGGGATGCTAATGATAAAAAATTATTTTCAACTAATGCCAAAGCAATGAATGCTTTAATCTGTGCTCTTGATAAAACTGAATTTAATCGAATTTCTCATTGTGAGATTGCGCAGGAAATATGGCATACATTTGAGGTTACACACGAAGGTACATCTCAAGTGAAGGAATCTCGTCTCGCTCTTCTCAGCAACAAATATGAAAATTTCTCTATGCAAAAAGACGAAGATATAAAAGAGATGTATGGACGCTTCTCGTCACTAGTCTACAATGCAAAAGCTCTTGGAAAAACCTATACTGAAGTGGAATTGATCAGAAAAATATTGGGAGTGCTACCGATGAATTTTGAAGCTAAGGTGTAACACCCCACACCCGCTAAGGTCACTCACTATGGGAATGCCTTAACTTCGGTGGAGTATTTTAAGTGAATATAGAACAGAAAAATTACAACAAGACAGATATAAATAATACTTGTTAACTAAAACATCATTTCATTGCAGCAGAAGGTAAACATGTTTGGTTACAAAACCATAAAACAAGAGTCAAGTACTAAATATCAATCCTGATAAAAACATAAGTACGTAATCCCACTACATAACTAATAGCCATAATAGAAAAGATAAGCTGGGCTTTATGTAACACCCCACACCCGCTAAGGTCACTCACTAAGGGAATGCCTTAACTTCGGTGGAGTATTTTATGTGAATATAGAACAGAAAAATTACAACAAGACAGATATAAGTAATACTTGAAATTTAAAACATCATTTCATTGCAGCAGAAGGTAAACATGTTTGGTTACATATCAAAAACCAACAAGAGTCAAGTACAAAATATCCATCTCGTTAAAACATAAGTACATAATCCCACTACATACTAATAGCCATAATAGAAAAGATAACCGAGCTTTACTTCAAGAGTCCAAGCTCCAAAAGATAGATAAAGCAATCTGATCAAAGCCCACTAGTGCTAGGCCCACTCTGATAACCTGAGGGTTGGGAAAAAGATAAAAACAACGGGGTCAGACATAAGTCTGAGTGAGCCCTATAACTTTAACAATACAATCATTAAAGTAATTAGGGTATGATATAAACCTGGTATGGTACGACTGGGGATAAATGACTACCCTAAGCAGCCAACTAGACTTAGGATGAACTAAGATAACCGTAAAGACGCGCCTATCCACCCAAGGATATATACTACACTGCACCACACCAGATCTACACACCCAAGGGTGATTCCTACACTGCACCACACCGAATCTACCCACCCAAGGGTAATTACTAACTGCACCACACCAGTCATTCCTACTTAAAGGTTGATCCCACCCAAGGACTTAGAAAATTTACCCAGTAGTTTCGTGTACCCCTAGCTGACTACATAGGTGCCGTCTGCCCCTATCTCCACTAGGTGTACCCACTACTCCCATTCGATCGGCTCCCTAACGTAGATACCCGTGCTGGCCCCACAGTGGGGTGTATCACTCCCCAAAGTGGCAACCCGATACAACCAATGGTGCACGGCTTATACCTACACGATGCAACAACGTCTTACCTACCATCCCGGGTCCACACACGCATATGAAACCCGTTGGACTTGCGTTGCCACCGCTAACCCGTTTTGGCCTCTTATAGTCAAGCCCAATACGCGTGTCCCGTCCTCGACATGGGTCGAGCCCAATAAGATACATATGGGTTACTGGTTGAAATGGGCCCCCACAAGCTACCCACCTAAGCTTGTCCCTTTTTCTAGTGTATCCCACTTAACCCTTTTGAATAATCATGTCCACTTACATGTTTAAAGTTTGGTTAAGTCATCTAATCATATTTCAATTGCCACTCAAGGCACCCACTAGATTTCCCATGCCACTCAAGGCACCTACTTGATTTCCACATGCCACCCAAGGCACTTACTTAACCCTCTAATCATGTTTAATTACATGTTCCACTTTGGTTAAGTATTCTAATCGTATTTTCTATTGCCACCAAAGGCAACCCACTAGATTTCCACATGCCACCCAAGGCACTTACTTGATTTCCACATGCCACCCAAGGCACTTACTTGATTTCCACATGCCACCCAAGGCACCCACTTAACCCCTCATGCCCCACTACATGCTTATCTGGTTAAGTGTTTCTTAATTGATTAAGAACGTAACCATTGTAAAGACCTCTCACATTAGACAATCTTTTATGGCAGCTGGATTTGCCGGTCGGGTCGGGCAGCCTTACGCCATAACCGAGTCTAACCTCGTGTCTTTACACTTGTCACGTATTTAGTTTGTGCCTAAGACCTCTCACATTGGGCCAATCATTTGTAGCCGCTGGATTTGCCGGTCGGTTCCGGGCAGTCTTATGCTACAAAAGGGTCCAACCTCGTGTCTTAGTCGATTAATTACACCTAATTAATCACCCCCATAATTTGTATTAATTATCCCTAATTAATTACAAATTTAACGATGTACATAATTGACTCAATTATGTCCATCCACTTTATGATATGCATAATCATACCAACTTCACACCATTTCATTAACATGAATATTAACCCCATCGTTCCCCACGTAATTCGCTAACATGACATACTTAAAAGGGAAGATTCATCACACATACAATGGGTTCAACTTGCATAACATTAGCATCAACATGGGTTTCAAAAGGTGTCAACATGCATATAGCATCAAACCCAACTAGCATAAATAATCAACCCAAACTTGCATGAATCACATATGTCATAAAGGGGTTAACTTGCATAAGTTACTTATGTCATACAAAGGGGTAAACTTGCATATGTATGTATGACATACAAAGGGGTTAACTTGCATATGTATGCATATCATACAAAGGCGTAAACTTGCACATGTTACCTGCATATAATCAAACACCAAACTTGCATAACATGTCATATATGAACTTGCATATAATCATACACCAAACTTGCGTAACATATCATATATGAACTTGCATATAATCAAACACCAAACTTGCATAACATGGTGTCATAATGGATCAATGTTTATCATAGCGATTTGCATAACTAGCATCATGAACACATAGCCTAAAACTTGCATAACTTGCATAACATCATGATCACCTAGCATATGACTTGCATAACTTGCATAACATCATGATCACATAGCATATGACTTGCATAACTTGCATAACATCATGAACACATAGCATATGACTTGCATAACTTACATAACATCATGAACACATAGCATATCACTTGCATAACTTGCATAACATCATGAACACATAGCATATCACTTGCATAACTTGCATAACATCATGAACATATAGCATATGATAACATAACTTGCATTGATCCACATTCATAGCCATAACCTCATTATATCCTATCATAATCATTTCAACAATTGGTCATTAAGGCTATAGAAACTCACAACTTGTTGATTAGCACTCCTATGAAGAAGATTAAGTTGCTAGAGTTGATTAGAGGTTGATTTGAGAAGCTATCTTCTTCTACAATTTGATGGAGGCTCCTTCAAGTTGCATTTTGAAGGCATAACGACATTGTATCTATTTTTAGTATGAATTAGGGTAGTCTTAGGGTGTATTTATAGAATTAGGATTTAGTTTAGGCCCTTAGATTAACCCTAATTTAGATTAGAACCGTCAGATTTCGTCACAAGCCACCAGAACCCAGCCCAAAAGCCAAAATGGTGCACCCAGGTCACACAGACCGACATGGGGGGTCGACCCCTAGGGAGGGGGTCGACACCCATGTCGACCCTAGGGTCGACACCTTCTGCCTGGCGGGAATTTTCCCGCCTCTTCTGAAATGTGAAATCTGAATATTTTAAATCTGTTTGAATTTTCTGAAAACTTCTTTGGGCCTTAACTGGGTCATACGGACTCCGATTTTCGAAAACTCGGACTCTATTTCGCGTATTTTTCCGAGACGAACGCAATGGCATAGCCCGTTTCCCCTGATTCAGATTTTAAAATTTAATTCTGCCCTGTTTTATATTATAGCAAGTTATTCAACATACGGGGTGTTACATTCTCCCCTACTTAAAGGATTTCGTCCCCTAAATCTCTAAGTCAAGAAGAACGTATCCTACCATCCAAACAACCATCTACTCAAACCATCAAACACTGGCATCCATTGTCCTTAAAATTTCTAATGCTGTATGAACATATGCAAAGAGTGTGTGTATATGTTCCCTGTCTAATGCAAAATTAGGCGGTCTACTGATTCAGTTGACCTCCTTAATGCAAACCATGATAGTGCCATGCATCCAATATGTATGCGAAAGAACCCTATCGACACATACTATTTCTACATGAGTGCACAATCATTCACCAAAATGCATCATCCATATGATAGCACAACCATTATACATCCATTAATATAGCTACCTACACACAGTTATATGCAATATGCAATATGAAGTGACTGAGCCGATCTAGTGTCTAAAGTGTGTGTATATGCATCCACGAGCAACCACTAGCAAACACTTGCATCCACACGCATCCATCAAACATAACATGTCTCAAACACATGTTTCAACCATAGGTTTACCCTATCTAAAGGTCAAAGATACTAATGAAAGGACATACTAAAGATAAGATAAGTACTAGACAAACGATAAAGGAGAAGGTACAATGAACGCATCTTCGCTTCTGTCTCCCAAGTAGCATTGCTCTCATCCTCTCCCCATTGCACTTTGACTAGTCGAACCTCTTTGTTTCTCAACTTCCTAATCTCTGACCCAAGGATGCGGGTAGGAGCTCGTCGAATAGTCGCATCACGCTCTACCTCCACTTCTTTAAGCGAGCTCGGCTCTACCACCTCTGCGGTCTCATGTAGGCACTTCCTCAAATGTGACACGTGGAATACGTCATGTACCCCACTAAGTCTCTCGGGTAAATCCACTCTATATGCCATCCGTCCAATCCTTTCCTTAATAGGAAACGGCCCAACAAATCTTGGTGCTAACTTCCCGACGGACCCAAAGCGAACAACATTCCGTATTGGAGATGCTTTGACAAAGACCATGTCCCCAACATTAAACTCAAGATCCGTCCTCCTCTTATCCGCGTAAGATTTCTACCTATCTTGCGCTGCTTTCATCCTTCTTTGAATCAAATCAATCTTTTCCGAAGTCTCTCTCACCATATCGGGCCCAAGCAAGAACTTATCCGTAGATTCCCACCAACATGTAGGTGATCAACACGGCCTTCCATAAAGAGCTTCGAAAGGAGCCATACCAATACTAGACTGAAAGCTGTTATTATATGCGAACTCCACCAATGGAAGATGCTCTTCCTATGTACCTCCAAAATCTAAGATACAAAGCCTCAAAAGGTCTTCTAGAACACGATTCACCCTCTCAGTCCGGCCGTCCGTCCGAGGATGATATGCGGTGCTCAGACACAATTGAGTCCCTACCGCCTCTTGCAAACTTTTCCCAAAACTCGCTATTGAAGATAGGATCTCGATCGCTCACTATGCTCGAAGTTACACCATGCAATCGAACTATTTCTCGAAGGTAAACTGAAGCTAGCCATGGAGCAGTCCTCTTGCTCTTCACGGGTATGAAATGGGCGCTCTTAGTAAGTCTGTCTACCACAACCCAAATTCCCGTATTACCCTTCCTCGATCTTGGTAACCCATCAATAAAATCCATCGAGACGCTATCCCACTTCCATTGCGGAACTTCCAATGGGTGAAGCAACCCACTAGGTTTCTTTTGCTCCGCTTTCACTTGTTGGCACACCAAGCATCTAGCGACATACTCGGCCACATCTTTCTTCATACCGGCCCAAAAGAAAACTCGCTTCATGTCTTGGTACATCTTGTCCCCACCGGGATGAATGGTCATCCTAGAACGATGCGCATCATCAAGAATAGCCTTCCTCAAACCCTCATCTTGCAGTACACAAAGTCTACCGTCTCTACGCAACTACCCCCTATCGTCTAGGGTGTACCTACTCAAATGGCTGGACGACTCCCCCCCTTATGAGCCTCTCTACCAACTCAACCAACTGTGGGTCGTCCCGCTGTGCCTCGCCAAGTCGTCCCAAAAGAGTAGGTCTGACCTCTAAGGATGCTAGCAAACCGGGTACAAAGTCAACGGAAGGTCTAAAATCAAACATCGAGATAAATTCCAAGCTTCGTCGTTCCACGAACAATGGACTCAAGGACAACCTTTTTCTGCTTAAGGCGTCCGCCACCACGTTACCCTTGCCAGGGGTATACGATATCTCGAAATCATAGGATGCTAAGAACTCCATCCACCTTTGTTGTCTCAAGACTATGCGCTCGAAGAGTCTCCAACACTTCCCTAAGATGTAGGGCATGCTTTTCTCCACTTCTAGAGAAAACCAGGATATTCTCCCATGCAAAATCGTCACAACTATCCATCTCTCACGCAGACCATCCTAGTCGAACTCGACATCCCCCAAGTGCAAGCCCCAAAGGCCTAAACCAATATCAGACAAACACCCAAGGGATACCTCCTTCGAATTCAGACGACCTACGTGAGATGATACTAGTAAAAACGGCTAAATAATTAAGCACTTGTCCAACTCTGGATGTCCTTGCCAGTCTCGCTCCAAAACCACCGTTGATCAAATAACTGGCTTTGCTTAACCTATTAAGCACATACGAAAACTTATCTCGCTCTTAGAAAAGACCAAGATGTCATCCACAAAGACCACTACGAAGTTATTTAGGTACTCCCTGAACACCCTACTCATCAAATCAACAAAGTATGCAGGGGCGTTCGTCAAACCAAATGGCATCACCAGCCACTCATAGAAACCATCCGGAGTCCTAAAGGCAGTCTTCTCTATACTATCCTCAGCCACTCTCAACTGATGAAACCCCGTGGCTAAGTCCAACTGCGAAAACACTGAGGCGCCAACCAACTGATCAAAGAGATCATCAATCCTCGGCAATGGGTGTCTATTCTGCTTTGTGAGCTTGTTGAGTTCTCTATAGTCTACACAAAGTCTGAGGGACCCATCCGCCTACGTGGCAAAAACTACTGGAGCACCCCACTCCGATATACTTCGTCTTACGAACTCCTTCTCAAGCAACTCCCCTACTTGCTTATGGAGTTCCCTCCTCTCACGAGGAGCCATGTGGCGCACTGGCAAAGATACTGGTTTAGCATTGTCCACCAGATATATTCGGAAGTCTATCTCCCGCCTCGGAGGTAAGCCCTTCACCTCCTCAAGCACATCCGAGTATTCCCGGACCACTCTAACAGATCGCAAACTCTCGACCGAAGCGTCGAGCGATTCAAGATAACTTAGCATAATAGAATCCATGGGATTACAAGAGATCTCGAGAGTGTTCCCCAAGCGGGTCCTGAGCCTAACAACTCTCCTTTCGCAATCAAGAACGGCACCATTACTGGATAACCAGTCCATGACCAAAATCAACCCATAGCCCGTGAAGCCCAAAACAAAAGCATCACATCTAAACTCAACGCTAAGTATAGAAACCTTCAAACCCAAACATATCATGGACAAATAAGTGGAGCCCCCTATTGGGTTTGAAACAACCTAGGGATCATCTACCAGACTGGTGTCTGAGTGCAGTGACTCAACTAACGATGATGAGATAAACGAATGCGATGCGCCAGAGTTGAATAAAGTTCGAACAGGATGATCGAGAGAACCAAATTTCAACCTAGACGGTCCTACCCCCATCAGGTATACCAGCCGTGAGGGAATACATCTACCCTCCAGAAGATCCTGTACTTTGTCCTTACCTCTTTGGACAATCCTAATAAGGTGTCCTATTTCTCCAAAACAACTAGCCTTCTCCTTCACATTCTCCTTTCGTGACTTCCCACCACGATGAGGTTTCGTCCTTTATTTACCTAATAGCTATTTGAACCTTCCTCCCTCGTCCATCGTAAAGGTACCCACAAGCCCTCCACCTCCTTGGACTAACTTCTTAGCCCAACAACCGTCTTAGTCCCTTGAAGTGGTTCTTCCGTCCTTCATACGGAAGTCCTTATTTATCTTAAAAAGACATCTATACGCGGAGGGGAAATTCAAAGAGAAAGAGGAAGAGATTCAAAACGGAGAATCGAAGGAAGGATATATGGCTCTTGGGGATTATGTTCTTTTCTTTCAAAAAACTTTTCTCTCAAAAGACATGTTTTTGAAAATACTTCTTCCAAAAATGTTTTTAGAAAAATAGTTTTCTAAAAATTTTATCTGTTCCGGTAACCTTCAGCTCTGATACCACGTGTAACACCCCACACCCGCTAAGGTCACTCACTAAGGGAATGCCTTAACTTCGGTGGAGTATTTTATGTGAATATAGAACAGAAAAATTACAACAAGACAGATATAAGTAATACTTGAAATTTAAAACATCATTTCATTGCAGCAGAAGGTAAACATGTTTGGTTACATATCAAAAACCAACAAGAGTCAAGTACAAAATATCCATCTCGTTAAAACATAAGTACATAATCCCACTACATAATAATAGCCATAATGGAAAAGATAACCGAGCTTTACTTCAAGAGTCCAAGCTCCAAAAGATAGATAAAGCAATCTGATCAAAGCCCACTAGTGTTAGGCCCACTCTAATAACCTGAGGGTTGGGAAAAAGATAAAAACAACGGGGTCAGACATAAGTCTGAGTGAGCCCTATAACTTTAACAATACAATCATTAAAGTAATTAGGGTATGATATAAACCTGGTACGGTACGACTGGGGATAAATGACTACCCTAAGCAGCCAACTAGACTTAGGATGAACTAAGATAACCGTAAAGACGCGCCTATCCACCCAAGGATATATACTACACTGCACCACACCAGATCTACCCACCCAAGGGTGATTCCTACACTGCACCACACCGCATCTACCCACCCAAGGGTAATTACTAACTGCACCACACCAGTCATTCCTATTTAAAGGTTGATCCCACCCAAGGACTTAGAAAATTTACCCAGTAGTTTCGTGTACCCCTAGCTGACTACATAGGTGCCGTCTGCCCCTATCTCTACTAGGTGTACCCACTACTCCCATTCGATCGGCTCCCTAACGTAGATACCCGTGCTGGCCCCACAGTGGGGTGTATCACTCCCCAAAGTGGCAACCCGATACAACCAATGGTGCACGGCTTATACCTACACGATGCAACAACGTCTTACCTACCAGCCCGGGTCCACACACGCATATGAAACCCGTTGGACTTGCGTTGCCACCGCTAACCCGTTTTGGCCTCTTATAGTCAAGCCCAGTACGCGTGTCCCGTCCTCGACATGGGTCGAGCCCAATAAGATACATATGGGTTACTGGTTGAAATGGGCCCCCACAAGCTACCCACCTAAGCTTGTCCCTTTTTCTAGTGTATCCCACTTAACCCTTTTGAATAATCATGTCCACTTACATGTTTAAAGTTTGGTTAAGTCATCTAATCATATTTCAATTGCCACTCAAGGCACCCACTAGATTTCCCATGCCACCCAAGGCACCTACTTGATTTCCACATGCCACCCAAGGCACTTACTTAACCCTCTAATCATGTTTAATTACATGTTCCACTTTGGTTAAGTATTCTAATCGTATTTTCTATTGCCACCCAAGGCAACCCACTAGATTTCCACATGCCACCCAAGGCACTTACTTGATTTCCACATGCCACCCAAGGCACTTACTTGATTTCCACATGCCACCCAAGGCACCCACTTAACCCCTCATGCCCCACTACATGCTTATCTGGTTAAGTGTTTCTTAATTGATTAAGAACGTAACCATTGTAAAGACCTCTCACATTAGACTATCTTTTATGGCAGCTGGATTTGCCGGTCGGGTCCGGGCAGCCTTACGCCATAACCGAGTCTAACCTCGTGTCTTTACACTTGTCACGTATTTAGTTTGTGCCTAAGACCTCTCACATTGGGCCAATCATTTGTAGCCGCTGGATTTGCCGGTCGGTTCCGGGCAGTCTTATGCTACAAAAGGGTCCAACCTCGTGTCTTAGTCGATTAATTACACCTAATTAATCACCCCCATAATTTGTATTAATTATCCCTAATTAATTACAAATTTAACGATGTACATAATTGACTCAATTATGTCCATCCACTTTATGGTATGCATAATCATACCAACTTCACACCATTTCATTAACATGAATATTAACCCCATCGTTCCCCACGTAATTCGCTAACATGACATACTTAAAAGGGAAGATTCATCACACATACAATGGGTTCAACTTGCATAACATTAGCATCAACATGGGTTTCAAAAGGTGTCAACATGCATATAGCATCAAACCCAACTAGCATAAATAATCAACCCAAACTTGCATGAATCACATATGTCATAAAGGGGTTAACTTGCATAAGTTACTTATGCCATACAAAGGGGTAAACTTACATATGTATGTATGACATACAAAGGGGTTAACTTGCATATGTATGCATATCATACAAAGGCGTAAACTTGCACATGTTACTTGCATATAATCAAACACCAAACTTGCATAACATGTCATATATGAACTTGCATATAATCATACACCAAACTTGCATAACATATCATATATGAACTTGCATATAATCAAACACCAAACTTGCATAACATGGTGTCATAATGGATCAATGTTTATCATAGCGATTTGCATAACTAGCATCATGAACACATAGCCTAAAACTTGCATAACTTGCATAACATCGTGATCACCTAGCATATGACTTGCATAACTTGCATAACATCATGATCACATAGCATATGACTTGCATAACTTGCATAACATCATGAACACATAGCATATGACTTGCATAACTTACATAACATCATGAACACATAGCATATCACTTGCATAACTTGCATAACATCATGAATACATAGCATATCACTTGCATAACTTGCATAACATCATTAACATATAGCATATGATAACATAACTTGCATTGATCCACATTCATAGCCATAACCTCATTATATCCTATCATAATCTTTTCAACAATTGGTCATTAAGGCTATAGAAACTCACAACTTGTTGATTAGCACTCCTATGAAGAAGATTAAGTTGCTAGAGTTGATTAGAGGTTGATTTGAGAAGCTATCTTCTTCTACAATTTGATGGAGGCTCCTTCAAGTTGCATTTTGACGGCATAACGACATTGTATCTATTTTTAGTATGAATTAGGGTAGTCTTAGGGTGTATTTATAGAATTAGGATTTAGTTTAGGCCCTTAGATTAACCCTAATTTAGATTAGAGCCGTCAGATTTCGTCACAAGCCACCAGAACCCAGCCCAAAAGCCAAAATGGTGCACCCAGGTCACACAGACCGACAGGGGGGGTCGACCCCTGGGTCGACCCCTAGGGAGGGGGTCGACACCCATGTCGACCCTAGGGTCGACACCTTCTGCCTGGCGGGAATTTTTCCGCCTCTTCTGAAATGTGAAATCTGAATATTTTAAATCTGTTTGAATTTTCTGAAACTTCTTCGGGCCTTAACTGGGTCATACGGACTCCGATTTTCGAAAACTCGGACTCTATTTCGCGTATTTTTCCGAGACGAACGCAATGGCATAGCCCGTTTCCCCTGATTCAGATTTTAAAATTTAATTCTGCCCTGTTTTATATTATAGCAAGTTATTCAACATACGGGGTGTTACATTCTCCCCTACTTAAAGGATTTCGTCCCCGAAATCTCTAAGTCAAGAAGAACGTATCCTACCATCCAAACAACCATCTACTCAAACCATCAAACACTGGCATCCATTGCCCTTAAAATTTCTAATGCTGTATGAACATATGCAAAGAGTGTGTGTATATGTTCCCTGTCTAATGCAAAATTAGGCGGTCTACTGATTCAGTTGACCTCCTTAATGCAAACCATGATAGTGCCATGCATCCAATATGTATGCGAAAGAACCCTATCGACACATACTATTTCTACATGAGTGCACAATCATTCACCAAAATGCATCATCCATATGATAGCACAACCATTATACATCCATTAATATAGCTACCTACACACAGTTATATGCAATATGCAATATGAAGTGACTGAGCCGATCTAGTGTCTAAAGTGTGTGTATATGCATCCACGAGCAACCACTAGCAAACACTTGCATCCACACGCATCCATCAAACATAACATGTCTCAAACACATGTTTCAACCATAGGTTTACCCTATCTAAAGGTCAAAGATACTAATGAAAGGACATACTAAAGATAAGATAAGTACTAGACAAACGATAAAGGAGAAGGTACAATAAACGCATCTTCGCTTCTGTCTCCCAAGTAGCATTGCTCTCATCCTCTCCCCATTGCACTTTGACTAGTCGAACCTCTTTGTTTCTCAACTTCCTAATCTCTGACCCAAGGATGCGGGTAGGAGCTCGTCGAATAGTCGCATCACGCTCTACCTCCACTTCTTTAAGCGAGCTCGGCTCTACCACCTCTGCGGTCTCATGTAGGCACTTCCTCAAATGTGACACGTGGAATACGTCATGTACCCCACTAAGTCTCTCTGGTAAATCCACTCTATATGCCATCCGTCCAATCCTTTCCTTAATAGGAAACGGCCCAACAAATCTTGGTGCTAACTTCCCGACGGACCCAAAGCGAACAACATTCCGTATTGGAGATGCTTTGACAAAGACCATGTCCCCAACATTAAACTCAAGATCCGTCCTCCTCTTATCCGCGTAAGATTTCTGCCTATCTTGCGCTGCTTTCATCCTTCTTTGAATCAAATCAATCTTTTCCGAAGTCTCTCTAACCATATCGGGCCCAAGCAAGAACTTATCCGTAGATTCCCACCAACATGTAGGTGATCAACACGGCCTTCCATAAAGAGCTTCGAAAGGAGCCATACCAATACTAGACTGAAAGCTGTTATTATATGCGAACTCCACCAATGGAAGATGCTCTTCCTATGTACCTCCAAAATCTAAGATACAAAGCCTCAAAAGGTCTTCTAGAACACGATTCACCCTCTCGGTCCGGCCGTCCGTCCGAGGATGATATGCGGTGCTCAGACACAACTGAGTCCCTACCGCCTCTTGCAAACTTTTCCCAAAACTCGCTATTGAAGATAGGATCTCGATCGCTCACTATGCTCGAAGGTACACCATGCAATCGAACTATTTCTCGAAGGTAAACTGAAGCTAGCCATGGAGCAGTCCTCTTGCTCTTCACGGGTATGAAATGGGCGCTCTTAGTAAGTTTGTCTACCACAACCCAAATTCCCGTATTACCCTTCCTCGATCTTGGTAACCCATCAATAAAATCCATCGAGACGCTATCCCACTTCCATTGCGGAACTTCCAATGGGTGAAGCAACCCACCAGGTTTCTTTTGCTCCGCTTTCACTTGTTGGCACACCAAGCATCTAGCGACATACTCGGCCACATCTTTCTTCATACCGGCCCAAAAGAAAACTCGCTTCATGTCTTGGTACATCTTGTCCCCACCGGGATGAATGGTCATCCTAGAACGATGCGCATCATCAAGAATAGCCTTCCTCAAACCCTCATCTTGCAGTACACAAAGTCTACCGTCTCTACGCAACCACCCCCTATCGTCTAGGGTGTACCTACTCAAATGGCTGGACGACTCCCCCCTTATGAGCCTCTCTACCAACTCAACCAACTGTGGGTCGTCCCGCTGTGCCTCGTCAAGCCGTCCCAAAAGAGTAGGTCTGACCTCTAAGGATGCTAGCAAACCGGGTACAAAGTCAACGGAAGGTCTAAAATCAAACATCGAGATAAATTCCAAGCTTCGTCGTTCCACGAACAATGGACTCAAGGACAACCTTTTTATGCTTAAGGCGTCCGCCACCACGTTACCCTTGCCAGGGGTATACGCTATCTCGAAATCATAGGATGCTAAGAACTCCATCCACCTTTGTTGTCTCAAGACTATGCGCTCGAAGAGTCTCCAACACTTCCCTAAGATGTAGGGCATTCTTTTCTCCACTTCTAGAGAAAACCAGGATATTCTCCCATGCAAAATCGTCACAACTATCCATCTCTCACGCAGACCATCCTAGTCGAACTCGACATCCCCCAAGTGCAAGCCCCAAAGGCCTAAACCAATATCAGACAAACACCCAAGGGATACCTCCTTCGAATTCAGACGACCTACGTGAGATGATACTAGTAAAAACGGCTAAATAATTAAGCACTTGTCCAACTCTGGATGTCCTTGCCAGTCTCGCTCCAAAACCACCGTTGATCAAATAACTGGCTTTGCTTAACCTATTAAGCACATACGAAAACTTATCTCGCTCTTAGAAAAGACCAAGATGTCATCCACAAAGACCACTACGAAGTTATTTAGGTACTCCCTGAATACCCTACTCATCAAATCAACAAAGTATGCAGGGACGTTCGTCAAACCAAATGGCATCACCAGCCACTCATAGAAACCATCCGGAGTCCTAAAGGCAGTCTTCTCTATACTATCCTCAGCCACTCTCAACTGATGAAACCCCGTGGCTAAGTCCAACTGCGAAAACACTGGGGCGCCAACCAACTGATCAAAGAGATCATCAATCCTCGGCAATGGGTGTCTATTCTGCTTTGTGAGCTTGTTGAGTTCTCTATAGTCTACACAAAGTCTGAGGGACCCATCCGCCTACATGGCAAAAACTACTGGAGCACCCCACTCCGATATACTTCGTCTTATGAACTCCTTCTCAAGCAACTCCCCTACTTGCTTATGGAGTTCCCTCCTCTCACGAGGAACCATGTGGCGCACTGGCAAAGATACTGGTTTAGCATTGTCCACCAGATATATTCGGAAGTCTATCTCCCGCCTCGGAGGTAAGCCCTTCACCTCCTCAAGCACATCCGAGTATTCCCGGACCACTCTAACAGATCGCAAACTCTCGACCGAAGCGTCGAGCGATTCAAGACAACTTAGCATAACAGAATCCATGGGATTACAAGAGATCTCGAGAGTGTTCCCCAAGCGGGTCCTGAGCCTAACAACTCTCCTTTCGCAATCAAGAACGGCACCATTACTGGATAACCAGTCCATGCCCAAAATCAACCCATAGCCCGTGAAGCCCAAAACAAAAGCATCACATCTAAACTCAACGCTAAGTATAGAAACCTTCAAACCCAAACATATCATGGACAAATAAGTGGAGCCCCCTATTGGGTTTGAAACAACCTAGGGATCATCTACCAGACTGGTGTCTGAGTGCAGTGACTCAACTAACGATGATGAGATAAACGAATGCGATGCGCCAGAGTTGAATAAAGTTCGAACAGGATGATCGAGAGAACCAAATTTCAACCTAGACGGTCCTACCCCCATCAGGTATACCAGCCGTGAGGGAATACATCTACCCTCCAGAAGATCCTGTACTTTGTCCTTACCTCTTTGGACAATCCTAATAAGGTGTCCTATTTCTCCAAAACAACTAGCCTTCTCCTTCACATTCTCCTTTCGTGACTTCCCACCACGATGAGGTTTCGTCCTTTATTTACCTAATAGCTATTTGAACCTTCCTCCCTCGTCAATCGTAAAGGTACCCACAAGCCCTCCACCTCCTTGGACTAACTTCTTAGCCCAACAACCGTCTTAGTCCCTTGAAGTGGTTCTTCCGTCCTTCATACGGAAGTCCTTATTTATCTTAAAAAGACATCTATACGCGGAGGGGAAATTCAAAGAGAAAGAGGAAGAGATTCAAAACGGAGAATCGAAGGAAGGATATATGGCTCTTGGGGATTATGTTCTTTTCTTTCAAAAAACTTTTCTCTCAAAAGACATGTTTTTGAAAATACTTCTTCCAAAAATGTTTTTAGAAAAATAGTTTTCTAAAAATTTTATCTGTTCCGGTAACCTTCAGCTCTGATACCACGTGTAACACCCCACACCCGCTAAGGTCACTCACTAAGGGAATGCCTTAACTTCGGTGGAGTATTTTATGTGAATATAGAACAGAAAAATTACAACAAGACAGATATAAGTAATACTTGAAATTTAAAACATCATTTCATTGCAGCAGAAGGTAAACATGTTTGGTTACATATCAAAAACCAACAAGAGTCAAGTACAAAATATCCATCTCGTTAAAACATAAGTACATAATCCCACTACATAATAATAGCCATAATAGAAAAGATAATCGAGCTTTACTTCAAGAGTCCAAGCTCCAAAAGATAGATAAAGCAATCTGATCAAAGCCCACTAGTGTTAGGCCCACTCTAATAACCTGAGGGTTGGGAAAAAGATAAAAACAACGGGGTCAGACATAAGTCTGAGTGAGCCCTATAACTTTAACAATACAATCATTAAAGTAATTAGGGTATGATATAAACCTGGTACGGTACGACTGGGGATAAATGACTACCCTAAGCAGCCAACTAGACTTAGGATGAACTAAGATAACCGTAAAGACGCGCCTATCCACCCAAGGATATATACTACACTGCACCACACCAGATCTACCCACCCAAGGGTGATTCCTACACTGCACCACACCGCATCTACCCACCCAAGGGTAATTACTAACTGCACCACACCAGTCATTCCTACTTAAAGGTTGATCCCACCCAAGGACTTAGAAAATTTACCCAGTAGTTTCGTGTACCCCTAGCTGACTACATAGGTGCCGTCTGCCCCTATCTCCACTAGGTGTACCCACTACTCCCATTCGATCGGCTCCCTAACGTAGATACCCGTGCTGGCCCCACAGTGGGGTGTATCACTCCCCAAAGTGGCAACCCGATACAACCAATGGTGCACGGCTTATACCTACACGATGCAACAACGTCTTACCTACCAGCCCGGGTCCACACACGCATATGAAACCCGTTGGACTTGCGTTGCCACCGCTAACCCGTTTTGGCCTCTTATAGTCAAGCCCAGTACGCGTGTCCCGTCCTCGACATGGGTCGAGCCCAATAAGATACATATGGGTTACTGGTTGAAATGGGTCCCCACAAGCTACCCACCTAAGCTTGTCCCTTTTTCTAGTGTATCCCACTTAACCCTTTTGAATAATCATGTCCACTTACATGTTTAAAGTTTGGTTAAGTCATCTAATCATATTCCAATTGCCACTCAAGGCACCCACTAGATTTCCCATGCCACCCAAGGCACCTACTTGATTTCCACATGCCACCCAAGGCACTTACTTAACCCTCTAATCATGTTTAATTACATGTTCCACTTTGGTTAAGTATTCTAATCGTATTTTCTATTGCCACCCAAGGCAACCCACTAGATTTCCACATGCCACCCAAGGCACTTACTTGATTTCCACATGCCACCCAAGGCACTTACTTGATTTCCACATGCCACCCAAGGCACCCACTTAACCCCTCATGCCCCACTACATGCTTATCTGGTTAAGTGTTTCTTAATTGATTAAGAACGTAACCATTGTAAAGACCTCTCACATTAGACTATCTTTTATGGCAGCTGGATTTGCCGGTCGGGTCCGGGCAGCCTTACGCCATAACCGAGTCTAACCTCGTGTCTTTACACTTGTCACGTATTTAGTTTATGCCTAAGACCTCTCACATTGGGCCAATCATTTGTAGCCGCTGGATTTGCCGGTCGGTTCCGGGCAGTCTTATGCTACAAAAGGGTCCAACCTCGTGTCTTAGTCGATTAATTACACCTAATTAATCACCCCCATAATTTGTATTAATTATCCCTAATTAATTACAAATTTAACGATGTACATAATTGACTCAATTATGTCTATCCACTTTATGGTATGCATAATCATACCAACTTCACACCATTTCATTAACATGAATATTAACCCCATCGTTCCCCACGTAATTCGCTAACATGACATACTTAAAAGGGAAGATTCATCACACATACAATGGGTTCAACTTGCATAACATTAGCATCAACATGGGTTTCAAAAGGTGTCAACATGCATATAGCATCAAACCCAACTAGCATAAATAATCAACCCAAACTTGCATGAATCACATATGTCATAAAGGGGTTAACTTGCATAAGTTACTTATGTCATACAAAGGGGTAAACTTGCATATGTATGTATGACATACAAAGGGGTTAACTTGCATATGTATGCATATCATACAAAGGCGTAAACTTGCACATGTTACTTGCATATAATCAAACACCAAACTTGCATAACATGTCATATATGAACTTGCATATAATCATACACCAAACTTGCATAACATATCATATATGAACTTGCATATAATCAAACACCAAACTTGCATAACATGGTGTCATAATGGATCAATGTTTATCATAGCGATTTGCATAACTAGCATCATGAACACATAGCCTAAAACTTGCATAACTTGCATAACATCATGATCACCTAGCATATGACTTGCATAACTTGCATAACATCATGATCACATAGCATATGACTTGCATAACTTGCATAACATCATGAACACATAGCATATGACTTGCATAACTTGCATAACATCATGAACACATAGCATATCACTTGCATAACTTGCATAACATCATGAACACATAGCATATCACTTGCATAACTTGCATAACATCATGAACATATAGCATATGATAACATAACTTGCATTGATCCACATTCATAGCCATAACCTCATTATATCCTATCATAATCATTTCAACAATTGGTCATTAAGGCTATAGAAACTCACAACTTGTTGATTAGCACTCCTATGAAGAAGATTAAGTTGCTAGAGTTGATTAGAGGTTGATTTGAGAAGCTATCTTCTTCTACAATTTGATGGAGGCTCCTTCAAGTTGCATTTTGACGGCATAACGACATTGTATCTATTTTTAGTATGAATTAGGGTAGTCTTAGGGTGTATTTATAGAATTAGGATTTAGTTTAGGCCCTTAGATTAACCCTAATTTAGATTAGAGCCGTCAGATTTCGTCACAAGCCACCAGAACCCAGCCCAAAAGCCAAAATGGTGCACCCAGGTCACACAGACCGACAGGGGGGGTCGACCCCTGGGTCGACCCCTAGGGAGGGGGTCGACACCCATGTCGACCCTAGGGTCGACACCTTCTGCCTGGCGGGAATTTTCCCGCCTCTTCTGAAATGTGAAATCTGAATATTTTAAATCTGTTTGAATTTTCTGAAAACTTCTTCGGGCCTTAACTGGGTCATACGGACTCCGATTTTCGAAAACTCGGACTCTATTTCGCGTATTTTTCCGAGACGAACGCAATGGCATAGCCCGTTTCCCCTGATTCAGATTTTAAAATTTAATTCTGCCCTGTTTTATATTATAGCAAGTTATTCAACATACGGGGTGTTACACTTTACATCAACGGTCCAAGCTCCAAAAGATAGATAAAGAAATCTGATCAAAGCCAACTAGTGCTAGGCCCAACCTGAGGACCTGAGGGGGAAAAAGATAAAAACAACGGGGTCAGACATAAGTCTGAGTGAGCCCTATAACTTTAACAATACAATCATTAAAGTAATTAGGGTATGATATAAACTTGGTACGGTAATGACTGAGGATAAATGACTACACTAAGCAGCCAACTACACATAGGATGAACTAAGATATCGATAAAGACGCATCTACCCACCCAAGGGTAATTACTACACTGCACCACACCAGTCATTCCTACTTAAAGGTTGATCCCACCTAAGGACTTAGAAAATTTAACTAGTAGTTTCGTGTACCCCTAGCTGACTACATAGGTGCCGTCTGCCCCTATCTCCACTAGGTGTACCCACTACTCCCCAAGCGATCGGCTCCCTAACGTAGATACCCGTGCTGGCCCCACAGTGGGGTGTATCACTCCCCAAAGTGGCAACCCGATACCACCAACGGTGCACGACTTATACCTACACGATGCAACAACGTCTTACCTACCATCCCGGGTCCACACACGCATATGAAACCCGTTGGACTTGCGTTGCCACCGTTAACCCGTTTTGGCTTCTTATAGTCAAGCCCAGTACGCGTGTCCCGTCCTCGACATGGGTCGAGCCCAATAAGATACATGTGGGTTACTGGTTGAAATGGGCCCCCACAAGCTACCCACCTAAGCTTGTCCCTTTTTCTAGTGCATCCCACTTAAGGATTAATCATGTTTAATTACATGTTTCCACTTGGTTAAGTATTCTAATCGTATTTTCTATTGCCACCCAAGGCAACCCACTAGATTTCCACATGCCACCCAAGGCATTTACTTGATTTCCACATGCCACCCAAGGCACCCACTTAACCCCTCATGCCCCACTACATGCTTATCTGGTTAAGTGTTTCTTAATTGATTAAGAACGTAACCGTTGTAAAGACCTCTCACATTAGACTATCTTTTATGGCAGCTGGATTTGCCGGTCGGGTCCGGGCAGCCTTACGCCATAACAGAGTCTAACCTCGTGTCTTTACACTTGTCACGTATTTAGTTTATGCCTAAGACCTCTCACATTGGGCCAATCATTTGTAGCCGCTGGATTTGCCGGTCGGTTCCGGGCAGTCTTATGCTACAAAAGGGTCCAACCTCGTGTCTTAGTCGATTAATTACACCCAATTAATCACCCCCATAATTTGTATTAATTATCCCTAATAAATTGCAAATTTAACGATGTACATAATTGACTCAATTATGTCCATCCACTTTATGGTATGCATAATCATACCAACTTCACACCATTTTATTAACATGAATATTAACCCCATCGTTCTCCACGTAATACGTTGACATGACATACTTAAAAGGGAAGATTCATCGCAAACACAATGGGTTCAACTTGCATAACATTAGCATCAACATGGGTTTTAAAGGTGTCAACATGCATATATGACCATAGCATCAAACCCAACTAAGCATAAATAATCAACCCAAACTTGCATGAATCACATATGTCATAAAGAAGGTAACTTGCATAAGTTACTTATGTCAAACAAAGGGGTAAACTTGCATATGTATGTATGACATACAAAGGGGTTAACTTGCATATGTATGCATATCATACAAAGGTGTAAACTTGCACATGTTACTTGCATATAATCAAACACCAAACTTGCATAACATGTCATATATGAACTTGCATATAATCAAACACCAAACTTGCATAACATGTCATATATGAACTTGCATATAATCAAACACCAAACTTGCATAACATGTCATATATGAACTTGCATATAATCAAACACCAAACTTGCATAACATGGTGTCATAATGGATCAATGTTTATCATAGTGATTTGCATAACTAGCATCATGAACATATAGCATAAATTACACCCAACTTGCATAACTAGCTTCATGGGCACATAGCATCAAACTTGCATAACTTGCATCATGAACATATAACATACAACTTGCATAACTAGCATCATGAACATATGGCATAAAACTTGCATAACTAACATCATGAACACATAGCATATGATAACATAACTTGCATTGATCCACATACACAACCATAACCTCATTATATCCTATCATAATTAGTTTAGCAATTGCTTGCTAAAGGCATAGAAACTCACAACTTGTTGATTAGCACTCCTATGAAGAAGATTAAGTTGCTAGAGTTGATTAGAAGTTGATTTGAGAAGCTATCTTCCTCTTTTATTTGATGGAGGCTCCTTCAAGTTGCATTTTGACGGCATGATGGCATGGTATCTATTTTTAGTATGGATTAGGCTAGTCTTAGGGTGTATTTATAGATTAGTTAAGTGTTTTAGGCCATAGGATTAACCCTAGGATAGTTTAGAGCCATCAGATCTCGTCACAAGCCATCAAGCACAGCCCAAAAGCCAAAATAGTGCACCCAGCCAAACTGGCCGAGCAAGCCAGGTTGCACCCTGTGTCGACAGGGGTGTCGACACTACTGTCGACACACCCTCCTGTGTGTCGACTCCCCAGTCGACACGGGGGTCGACCTGGTGCTGGCGGGAATTTTTCCGCCTAGCCCTTCTTCTGCATTTGAAATCTGTTTTTCGAAATTTGAATTTTCTGAAAACTTCTTCGGGCCTTAACTGGGTCATACAGATTCCGATTTTCGAAAACTCGGACTCTATTTCGCGTATTTTTCCGAGACGAACGCAATGGCATAGCCCGTTTCCCCTGATTCAGATTTTAAAATTTAATTCTGCCCTGATTTATATTATAACAAGTTATTCAACATACGGGGTGTTACATTCTCCCCTACTTAAAGGATTTCATCCCTGAAATCTCTAAGTCAAGAAGAACGTATCCTACCAACCAAACAACCATCTACTAAACCACCAAACACTGGCATCCATTGTCCTTAAAGTTTCTAATGTTGTATGAACATATGCAAAGAGTGTGTGTATATGTTCCCTGTCTAATGCAAAATCAGGCGGTCTACTGATTCAGTTGACCTCCTTAATGCAAACCATGATAGTGCCATGCATCCAATATGTATGCGAAAGAACCCTATCGACACATACTATTTCTACATGTGTGCACAACCATACACCAAAATGCATCATCCATATGATAACACAACCATTATGCATCCATTAATATAGCTACCTACACGCAATTATATGCAATATGTAATATGAAGTGACTGAGCCGATCTAGTGTCTAAAGTGTGTGTATATGCATCCACGAGCAACCACTAGCAAACACTTGCATCCACACGCATCCATCAATCATAACATGTCTCAAACACATGTTTCAACCATAGGTTTACCCTATCTAAAGGTCAAAGATACTAATGAGAGGACATACTAAAGATAAGATAAGTACTAGACAAACGATAAAGGAGAAGTTAAAAGACATACCCTCAAAAAGGAATGGGTACAGTGAACGCATCTTCGCTTCTGTCTCCCAAGTAGCATTGCTCTCATCCTCTCCCCATTACACTTTGACTAGTCGAACCTCTCTGTTTCTCAACTTCCTAACCTCTGACCCAAGAATGCGAGTAGGAGCTCGTCGAATCGTCGCATCACGCTCTACCTCCACTTCTCTAAGCAAGCTCGGCTCTACCACCTCTGCGGTCTCATGTAGGCACTTCCTCAAATGTGACACATGGAATACGTCATGTACCCCACTAAGTCTCTCGGGTAAATCCACTCTATATGCCATCCGTCCAATCCTTTCCTTAATAGGAAACGGTCCTACAAATCTTGGTGCTAACTTCCCAATGGACCCAAAGCGAACAACATTCCGTAATGGAGATACTTTGACAAAGACCATGTCCCCAACATTAAACTCAAGATCCGTCCTCCTCTTATCCGCGTAAGATTTCTGTCTGTCTTGCGCCGCTTTCATCCTTCTTCGAATCAAATCAATCTTTTCCGAAGTCTCTCTAACCATATCAGGCCCAAGCAAGATCTTATCCGTAGATTCCCACCAACATATAGGTGATCGACAAGGCCTTCCATAAAGAGCTTCGAAAGGAGCCATGCCAATACTAGACTGAAAGTTGTTATTATATGCGAACTCCACCAATGGAAGATGCTCTTCCCATGTACCTCCAAAATCTAAGATACATAGTCTCAAAAGGTCTTCTAGAACACGATTCACCCTCTCGGTCTGGCCGTCCGTCTGAGGATGATATGCGGTGCTCAAACACAACTGAGTCCCTACCGCCTCTTGCAAACTCTTCCAAAACTCGCTAGTGAAGATAGGATCTCGATCGCTCACTATGCTAGAAGGTACACCATGCAACCGAACTATCTCTCGAAGGTAAACTGATGCTAGCCATGGAGCAGTCCTCTTACTCTTCATGGGTATAAAATGGGCACTCTTAGTAAGTCTGTCTACCACAACCCAAATTCCCGTATTACCCTTCCTCGATCTTGGTAACCCATCAATAAAATCCATCGAGACGCTATCCCACTTCCATTGCGGAACTTCCAATGGGTGAAGCAACCCACCGGGTTTCTTTTGCTCCGCTTTCACTTGTTGGCACACCAAGCATCTAGCGACATACTCGGCAACATCTTTCTTCATACCGGCCCAAAAGAAAACTCGCTTCATGTCTTGGTACATCTTGTCCCCACCGGGATGAATGGTCATCTTTGAACGATGTGCATCATCAAGAATAGCCTTCCTCAAACCCTCGTCTTGCGGTACACAAAGTCTACCGTCTACGCAAGCACCCCCTATCGTCTAGGGTGTACCTACTCAAATGGCTGGACGACTCCCCCCTTATGAGCTTCTCTACTAACTCAACCAACTGTGGGTCGTCCCGCTGTGCCTCACCAATCCGTCCCAAAAGAGTAGGTCTGACCTCTAAGGATGCCAGCAAACCGGGTATAAAGTCAACGGAAGGTCTGAAATCAAACATCGAGATAAATTCCAAGCTTCGTCGTTCCACGAACAATGGACTCAAGGACAACCTTTTTTTGCTTAAGGCGTCCGCCACCACGTTACCCTTGCCAGGGGTATACGCTATCTCAAAATCATAGGATGCTAAGAACTCCATCCACCTTTGTTGTCTTAAGTTCAAATCCTTCTGAGAAAACAATCACTACACCAAAAATGCCAATTTGGCAGTGTTCAAGGCCGTATCAAAATGGATTTGATACGGTTTTAAGCCGTATCAAAAAATGGCGTCTCTGTTGCTTTGATACGGCTTAAAACCGTATCAAATTCATAAATTGATACGGCTTAAAACCGTATCAAATTGGTATTTTGATACGGTTTTAAACCGTATTAATTTAAGAATTTGATATGGTTTTAAGCCGTATCAAATTAATAATTTGATAAGGCTTAAAGCCGTATCAAATTAATAATTTGATAAGGCTTGAAGCCGTATCAAATTAATATGTTGGCACTGTCAACTTCATAGATCGATACGGTTTTAAGCCGTATCAATTTAGTAGATTGATACTACTTAAAACCGTATCAAATTGCTATACTGATACGGCTTAAAACCTTGTTTAATGCCTCATTTCTACAATGCTATCAACGAATTAGATATATACAGAAACACTATATATATATATATGTATATGTATATGTGTGTGTGTGTGTGTATATATGCACAATAAAGAAGATACATTGCACCCATATAACAGTATATAAAGAAGATACACAATGCATAATTCGATTAATACATAAACCATAACTTCAGTTAATACAAACCACATAACACAATATATACAAAGCATAATGTTCATAGTTCTTGCTTATAAAAAAAAAGACAACAAAACTGCGGTTGTCAAGCCCATGCAACTCATGCTTGTTCCAAAGCCTGAAAAGAAATTAAAATAAGAAGCATCAGTTTAGTTCCGTCTCCACAACAAAAGAAAGAAGACACCACTGATCCAGTTTGCAACTGAGTTGCAAACTGGAATCAATTTGCAACTCGCAAACTGGACTCCAAACTGAGTCCAGTTTGCGACATCAGAAGTCGCAGACTGAGTCCAGTTTGCGACTGAAGTCGCAAACTGGATCAGTTTGCGGCTTCAGTCGCAAATTGATCCAGTTTGAAACAGAAGTCTCAAATTGGACACTACCTACATACTTCAACGGCTTACATTACCGTAATTCTAAAAACCTGGCTGTCAAGTGTCAATACTAAAACAAACAATACCCAACATGGGAAGGCAAAGCGGCAAAGCGATAAAAACATTCAATATTAAAGATGTACAGTAGAAAACCGGTTCATAAATAAACCGCTATGAAATGGTAAACATTCTAGGTACATATGCATGAAAACTAAAACCAATCAAGAAATGGCTTTCTGTTAATCTGATATACAAAAACAAAAATGCAAAACCTTCGATGAATTTTAAAATGGTAATACCTGGACTTGAAGTCGATAAGTGTAGTTTCTAACATAAACTTGAAATACGGCCAGGTTGAATAAAGCATGTAGAAAAATATCTTTTCGCCCAACTTCATGTTTTAAAACCCGGTTTTATAAAAAATTAAATACATAATGGCTTCTCAAATATAACTTAGTTATCACAAACCAGCAGGTGATAGGTCACGTAAAGACTAATTAATCTCGCAGTATCTATCTGGATACTATATATGTTATTTTGAATGCATTAAACTATTGTCAACAAATATTAGGTATGACTATATCGAGCTAGTCTGAAAATTTGAGTCTGACATTCACGCATGAAGACACAATGGAAAAACTACAGACTGCAGTTAAAATTTGTTAAACCAAATAAAAGGAATTTGCTGCATAAATATTTTGTTTTAGGGTCATTGGAATTGTTGGGAAAAACTTCAAATCCCCTAAATGAGCATAACTGAGAAAAATGCAAATATATCTAGATATGTAAATATTAATGGATATGAAATTGAGTGGATGTACCTAAAAAACAAATAATTGGATGAACAAAGAAAGCTAACACTATTTAACAGGAGTTGCAGAATCATTACGTTTTTACCTCAAATTTTAACGGACGACGATGGGATTGTCAACGCTGGTAGGCGATTGTCGTTCTCCATTCACTTTAAACATGAACATCACATGTCCTTTTTGTCAAGTCATGCACAATGGACTAGAGCCAACAATGTAATGTTGAAGTAATTTGTGGAGAAAATAAGTTTGTATGGTAAAAGCTTTAGTGGCATCTGAAAGGAAAATCAGGGAAATTTGTTGGAAATACATCTGGGATCAAATCAGCAGTTGCAAATGGTAAAGCAAATTGGACTGAATTAAACAATCAAATATATACATTCATGAGCGGTAGTTTGAGTAAACATAGGTGAATAATCGGCAAGCCATCAAAACATAGATGAGCATTGTGTAAACTGACCAAACATGAGGAAGTAGAAAATAGATTACCTTCTCAGCCATCCCTTTTATGCCCGCGCCGTCAACTGATCAGACACTTTTAAGTTACAGGATCTTTTTCCAAAAATCAGCAATGGTTTTTTTTTATCAATTTAAACTGAAATACAGTACATATAACTATATATTAAAACATAAGCAAATACATTTCACACAAAATGCATTGAGCATAACAACAAACACGAAAAACTGATATATAGGATTTAATCTAAATAAATAATACAGATCACAAAATATAGTTCGGGCAGAATAAAAAATGAACCAACTAATAGGACAGTAACCAACATTTATACAACTTTAGAAAACCAGCAATTGTCTTTCTCATAGTTAAACCTATAAAAGAATCTCTAGGCTACTTATCGATGTTACTCCATGCGATATATATAGTATATACCATAATAATGAATCCTGAAAATCCTTACAAAAAGCAGAACATATCAATATTCCCAACTATGAAGTCAAAAAAAAAACTGATAAAATTGTCAGTAGATGCTAGCTTAAAGCATGCGTTAGTAAAAATTATCTTTCTCACAGGTTGTAGTTATTATCTCTTCACCATTAAAGCAGTAAACAACATAAAATTACGAAGAGTAAAAACTATGATACATAGGTAGTCTTTCCATTTTTAAGAACATATATGTAATGTAATATATATAAAGAAGGGTAAAAAAGAACAAAAGGCTGCTATGTACTTACGAAGAGTTTTCCATGCTTGAAAACAGATCACCATGTTCTTCATTTTCAACCTTATTACCTGCACACTGCACAATATGTCAAGAAGAATACCTGTAGGTGGCTTTTGACATGGTAGATCGTCAACCCAGTTGCTCCCATGAATTTGAGAACCCCTTTAGGAGTCACTCCTGCCCAAAAGGTAATCATTTATTATTTGTTTGATTTTAGGTTGTCTGACTGTTGGAAACAAAGACCACATATTTCACATTCACGGTCTTCACTAGTCATGCATGATATACTTATCTGTTTTGAATTTTTATTACATATATTTTCCACTTTAGACAGATCCACAGATGCTTGTCTGCTTATAGATGGTGTGAACAACTTAACATGTAAATATTATTCCACTAAAATTTGATAAAATCCCATGATAGTTTGCTTATAGATCACATGTTCTTCTCAAATAATCATAAGATAAAGGTGAAATATAAATATTATTCCACTAAAAATGAAAGTTTTCCAGCAAGGTAATTGAAGCTTAGACCTGATCATTTACCCAACTTTTGTCTGATTAGAAGAGAGAGAAATGTCACCTTAACATCACCAGTCCCAGGACAGAACTTATCTCCATATTTGTGAAAGCTAACAGTCGTAACTCTGAAATTTAATAGAGTTTCATGAGTTTACATCGCTCCTATAGACAAGTGATATACGAAAGTAATCATAAATAATGCCTGTAAATTGGAACTATAGAAGTCAATGTACTAAATGAAACTGATACCTGTCTGTGAAACAGAAGGCTTCTTCGACCTCATCACCATGGTGAACATCAATATCTATATACAAAACTCGGGCATGATAGTTGGGAAGTTCAAGAATTCCTAACACCATTTATATAGTAAAGAGTACACCTTTATTACTATCCAAAATTATGCCCAAAAAAATTGGAAGAAATCAAAATTTCCCAACAATAGAAAAGGCCTATAACTGTCAAAAGTAAGCTACTAATGTATTCGCTCTTCTTTTAGCTTTATTATGTACATATATAGGTTTGAGCTGTTATGCCAAGTGCAATGTAACTTCTAATAAAAGAGGAATGAGTTTTTTTTTGGTTTTTTGTTATGTAGAAGCTTTGCATTTATCATGATTTGGATGTAAAGTTATTTATGAATGAGACATACTATTTGGTTTCTGTAGTACTGTTCCCATTGCCATAATAAGTTGTGGGTACCATAATTTTATTCTGTGACATAATAACTTTGATAATTAAGCAATCATACATGTTCTATATTATGTGTGTGTATTACTCACAACTGCAATGTGCCAAGCATGTGGAAGTTGCTTCTCTTTTTTGTTTATAATACTGAAATAGTGCAATGTCAACTGTGTGTTATAACACTAAAAGATGCTTTTTAACCTTTTGTATATACATAGTAAGCATTAATAATTGTTTATTTGGCCTCAACAATGAAATACCAGTTACAGCTATATATATTAACTTAGAGGAGTATGTAGGGAAGAGCTTTGTGGCTTTTTTTTCTTTTATAAAAAGGAAAAATCTAGTGACATATATCCTAGGACTTGGGTATATGATGTTACTAGAAGATAAGGCAACAAAAGTATCTATAATAAACATGTTAGGGATGGTGATATTATCTGAAGTGATAGATTCATATACTATGAGCAAGAAATACACAGAATAAAGACGCCCCCTTATAGAGGTTGATTTCAGTTCAGGCCATTGCCAACAAAAAGTGACCACATCTACATATAGGATCACGACTACAACAAAAAATGCATTAAAAAGAGAGCCAAAACATTAAACATTGAATTTAACCCCCAAACTAATTGTTGCATCAACAAATCTCATTCTCTGGACAAGAATTGCAACAAATATTAATCAAAATAGCCACAAAAAAAATCAGAAACCAAAAAGTGTATGGACTGATAGACAATAATAATAATTATTATTATCAACAAGTATTATAAAACTTCAAGGAGGAGGGCTGATTAACTGAAACCTGGAAGCTGGAGACTGGAGCCTAGAGGCTGGAGGAGGAGGGCTCGCTACCGCAGCGCCGCTGACGTTCAACTTGACTGCCGAAGGAGAGGAAGGCGGCTAGGGTTGCTCCATTTCTGTCGAAACTTGGAGCCAGGGCTACTATTGAAACTTGATTGCCGGTTTCTGCTGATGTTGAAACTTGGAGGCTAGGGTTGCTGTCGAGACACGAAGTCGAAGGAGAGGAGGGCGGCTCGAAGTCGAAGGAAGCGACTGATATAGATGGTCGGTTTCTTAGCGATCGCTTGAAATTTAGGGATTGGAAGATTTGGGAATTATTTTTGTTTCGGCCGAAAATGGAAAAGTGGGGAGGGAGAAAGCAGAAAAGAACGACACGGAATGTAGAAATTAGCATTCCCATTTGATACGGATCTAAGCATAATCAAAAAGAACCGATCCAAACGCTTGAAGATCTAGGGTGAGATTTCAAGTTTTGAAGGAGGTGCGGATTGCCAAAAAAAATTTGATACGGCTTATCAAATTTGATATGGTTATAAGCCATATCAAATTTGATACGGCTTAAAGCCGTATCAAATATCCTCATCCTGGTGTGTCAAATTGGTTGTTTTGGTGTAGTGAAGTACTTCAATGATTTGTGGTCAGTGAACAATTCGAATCTCTCGCCAAGAAGATAATGGCGCCAAGTCTTAAGCGCAAAAACAATAGCGGCCAACTCTAGATCATGTGTAGGGTAATTTTTCTCATGCGCCCTCAACTGCCTTCCACCGTAGGCTATTACCCTTCCCTCTTGCATTAAGACTGCGCCCAGTCCTGTTCCACAAGCATCGGTATAAACAACAAATGGCTTACTCCCATCTGGCAACACTAAGACTGGAGCTGTGGTTAAAGCTCTCTTTAACCGTTGGAACGCGTCATCACAATCTACGTCCCATGTGAAGATGTAACGACCCAGAAAATCTGAACCAATTTAAAATTTTTAAATTGGCTAAAATAATGGATTTTAAATATTTAAAATAAATATTTTAAATAATGGCGATGAAAACTGAGTTTGAATCGACAATTGAAAACGAATATAATTAATTATAATTATATATAGAATTGAAAATGGCGCGGTAGTTCGATAATTCGATTTCAAACTTCGATTGAATATACCGAGTGCAAAACAATCCGGATTTTAGTGAAACCAAAAACATTAGGATCTAATTGATGATATCTTTCTAACGAATCCGACCAATCGAAATTTGATAGCGGGAATCAAAAGATATGTCCAGTTGAAAATTCTGAATAGTCGCTATGGAATTCAGGCCCTTAAAAATGGACATTTTGCAGATGACCTCGGATTTCGACGAAACCACTTTTGTTGGGTCCGCAGTGTCAAGTTATTGCTAGGTTTCAAATTTCATAATTTTTCGAATCAATATGTGAGCGTGGCAAAAGAAAACGCGTTTGACCAGTTTTCGTTGATTTTAATCGAATGGAAATTGGCCATTTTTCAAACGGTCTCAGAATTCGACGAAACTAGTTTTGTTAGGACCGTATCGTCAATACGAAGCTAGAAAATATTTTTCTGGAATTTTTCTAGTCCGTATGTGACCCCGGTAATTTGAAATGTGCGTTTAAAATTCAATATAATGATTTAAATGAAAATTCAAAAGGAAACTGAAATCAGCTTGCGATACATATCCCATTGTGTTCGGAATGGGGGTTAAACGCTATGGACGACAGGCGGTGGGCCTCGTTTCGTGGTCGTGGGTAAAAGTCAACTTTAAACAATTAAATAATAATAAAAATAATTTTTTTTTTTAATTCCCTTCCCCCCCCCCCCCGTTTTCTTTTTCACTGGCCCCCCCCCGATTCAATTACCAGAAACAAAAAAAAAAAAAAAACCCTAAGACTCGACGCCGACGCCACCAAACCCCAAGCCGCCACCTCGAAGACCCGAAGCCATCGCCACTCCTCGAAGCCATCCCCCCCCCCCCCCCCCCCCCCGTCGAATCCCATCGCGACGCCACCAAACCCCGAGCGCCACCCTCGAGAAGACAATCGCTGACGACATCTTCTCCCCCCTCGCTCGCGAAGCTGAAGCCGACCGCCACCAGAGAAATCCCCCCCCCCTTCGCAGCTTCGGTGAGCATTTTCTTTTTTATTTTATTTTATTTTATTTTCTTTTTATTTAAGAATAAAAACTGATTTATTTATAAAGTTAAAAACTGATTTTATTTTAGAAATTAAAAACTGATTTTGTTTAGAATTTTAAAACTGAAATTTAATTAGGTTTAAAACTGAAATTTTAATAAAGATTTAAAACTGTTTTTTTTATATCAAGGATTTAAACAGATTTTAATTTTAAGTTAAAAGAAAAAGGTTTAAACTTTAAAAAGATCAGATTTGTAGAAAAGTAAAAATCATATTTTTATTTAGTGAAAGTCGAAGTAAAAATCATATTTTTATTTAGTGAAAGTCGAAGTAAAAATCATATTTTTATTTAGTGAAAGTCGAAGTAAAAATCATATTTTTAAATATTGAAAGTCAAAGTAAAAGTCATATTTTTATATATCGAAAGTCGAAAGAAAAATCATATTTTTATATATTGAGTAGCATAGTAAAAATTCGATTTTTACATATGTAGAGAATACGGGCGAAAGCGACAAGAAGGAGAGATTGGCGAAGATTTTATGCAAGGAAGTGTCGTGAAGTTGGATAGCTATTGGTGAGATTTCTGATTTAAAAATAAATATATATGTGTTGAAAATGAAAGTGAATTGCTATATATAAATATCTATATATATATATATACGCCCCTCGTCCACAAACCATGGACGATATTTATTGGTTGAAATTGTTGTGAAAATTGATTGATAGCGATTGATTGGTTGGGATTGTTTGTGATTGATATTGGTTGATTGTGGTTGAAAAATACCCATTTGTGGTTGTGAAATATTTGGTTGAAACCACATAGGATTAGTTTGTGGAAATGAAATAAATATATACATGCCGCCTGCGTGCGAACTAGATGCATGATCCCCATTGTCAAAAACCGCGAGGTTTTAAGGTAGAGCGAGGAGCCGTACTAGGGACGGTGCCGGTGTAACTACCATGCCGTTATGCTGCCGAAATTTTGAATAATATTCTTGTGTTTGAATTATTTTCATATGCTTAAACCATATTTATTCATGGTATTGAAAACATTCATGTGTTGAATTGATATTCATTCGTTGTTTAGAAATTCATGTGTTGAATGGTATTCATATTTTGAAATAAATTGTTCGATAATAAAAATCACATTTTTATCTATATATAGAAACTATTGAAAACATTCATGTGTTGAATTGATATTCATTCGTTGTTTAGAAATTCATGTGTTGAATGGTATTCATATTTTGAAATAAATTGTTCGATAATAAAAATCACATTTTTATCTATATATAGAAACTATTGAAAACATTCATGTGTTGAATTGATATTCATTCGTTGTTTAGAAATTCATGTGTTGAATGGTATTCATATTTTGAAATAAATTGTTCGATAATAAAAATCACATTTTTATCTATATATAGAAACTATTGAAAACATTCATGTGTTGAATTGATATTCATTCGTTGTTTAGAAATTCATGTGTTGAATGGTATTCATATTTTGAAATAAATTGTTCGATAATAAAAATCACATTTTTATCTATATATAGAAACTATTGAAAACATTCATGTGTTGAATTGATATTCATTCGTTGTTTAGAAATTCATGTGTTGAATGGTATTCATATTTTGAAATAAATTGTTCGATAATAAAAATCACATTTTTATCTATATATAGAAACCATAGAAAACATTCATGTGTTGAATTGATATTCATTCGTTGTTTAGAAATTCATGTGTTGAATGGTATTCATATTTTGAAATAAATTGTTTTATGATAAAAATCCTATTTTGTCACCTATATGAACTATATAGAAAAATAGTGTTTTGAAATGAATTGTTTTACAATAAAAATCACATTTTTATTGTATGCATAAATCGTTGAAATGTGAAGTGTTAAAAATAGCCACTTGTTCAAAATAAACATATATGAGTTGAAATATTCATTAATTAGCTAATGAAATGATTTGCACCTATTTATGTAACATTAGAATGAATGGAGTTTTTAAACCAAATAGAAATCAAATATGAAGTCGAATAGAAATGGATAAATGATAAGAACTGTATATATATGTATATGCATATTCATTGAACAGGTTATAGCAAAGGGGCTAGAGAAGAGGAATAAAATTTTGTGCCCGACAAATAGGTACACATTTACTGATTTGTTTGGGTGATGATTTTGAGCCTGTTGGCTAGCCGCTTGGCTTCTTCTTTTTCTTTTTGAGATTAGAAGGACCGGGAACGCTATTTGCGATTTCCCGATGCTCCCGGTGCAGGGGAGGTTATGGCGAAATTTTTCCAAAATTTAAGGTGTTAGAAAAATATTTGAAGTGAAAACGATATTGAAATTGTTGAATGAACTATATTTATATAAATATATAAATATAAATAAAATTAAAACGAAACGAAGCCGTGCAGTTCGTATTTTGAAACCGTGATTTCAATCGACTAGTGCGGGAAATCCGACCATTGGATTATCCCGAAATCTCAACCGTCGGGTTCGCCTTGGAAATATCTTTCCAACGGCACCAACCTTGTAAAAATCCAACGGTTGGATTGTCTGGAATGTTTAATTCAAATCTGAAGAAAAACAGCGCTAGAAACGATTATATTTATTTTTATATATAAATATAATTATATTTAATCGAATAACGACGCTGTAGTTCGTATTTTGAAATCGAAATTTCAAACGATTGTACCGGGAGATCCGACCGTCGGATTTTCCCGAAACTGGAACCGTTGGGTTCGTTTTGAAAAGACCTTTCTAATGATGTAAATTTTGTGAAGATCCAACGGTTAGATTTTCAGATATGTGTAAATCAAATCTGAAGAAAAACAGCGCCACGACCGCCTTATGGCCCGAAGCGTCGTTTTGAATAAAATGGCTATTTTAAAATAAATAAAAATAGCGATAAATAGTTATAAAATACCATAAACGATATGGAATGGAAATAAACTGAATTTGCTTGATTTGTGTGGCTTTTGATGGTTGAATGTGTTTGGTGTGAAAATTACATTAAAGAACACAATTGGTGTTGTCGAATAATTTAACCATTGAAATAAATCGATTTGAAATTCTAAATATACGTGAATTATTTGGAAAGGCCGAGTTAATTCTCATTTCGAATAATCGACTGACGATTGAAATTCGAAGATGAAGACGATGGTCGAAGACCGGAGATCTTCACCTCGTTTGGATGGTAATCGAGGTCCTGATTGGGAGGCATCCCGAAATATGGATAATGAGTGGTGATCGTCCAGACGTACGTGTTGATCGAAGGGTTTGCGAGGTATTTAGTGCCTCCGGTTTCGTTCAGACCCAGAACGGACTTGTAAATGGACTGTGTGTCCGACATTGGATTTTATTCTGTGTTGATTGATCTCTGTTAAATATACATCTGTTTGGCAGCGGAGAATTTATTCTTTTGCTTAACGCCCTTCTCTGAGACGTACGAGCTCAGAGGTTGTATATCGATGGACATCAATCGCATGGCGTGAATTGCCTGTGTGGCATGCTAAGATGCAGTGATCAGGGCTTCTATTGAAAAGCAAAGTCTTGTGGTGATGATCAAAGCACCGCCTGTGTGGCGTAGCTTTGTGTATAACGTGAATTCGCGAGCCTCACATCCCGGTATGAACCTAAAACGGGAGAAGGACCTCAGGGAGGGCATGCGTTTCTTTCTAGCTAGGGTGGTGTCAGTGACCTACCAGCCCTGACATTTATATACTTTTCACCTATGTGGTTGTTGCTGTTGCGAGGCGCCTCGGTTTGATCGGACGATCCGGGTCCGATGGAGTCATTCGTTGGCTCGTTTACGCCCCAAAGGGCGGAGGAACGTATTGTTCAGGCACTATAATCCACATCGGTGGACCGGCCCTGACGATCCAAGGGGCAGTTGCGGCTGTTCCGGAGACATGGGCTAGATTGTCTCGAATTCGGTAAGGACTATCTTTTGCCTTGGTTCATGACGGAAATCCAATTTCCAAATACGACATCGTGCGGTTTTGATTGTATACCTATATATGGCGACATAGTGGTATGGGGCATTAATGTCGTCTATGATTGATAGTTAGGATTTGAAATTGTTTTCAAAACATATAAACACTAGCAATAATATCAAATGCCTTTGTTTTATTCGTATCAAGCATATTTTGGCCGTTATAAGGTAAAAACTCTATCCTCCGGTTTGCGTTGCATTGTGTGATGGGAACTGAGTCTTATAACGGCTTCATTTTTATAAAAAGCATAGCGATGTTTAAAAGAAAGATTTGTTTTAAAGCACTGGCAATCCAATGCAGTAAACCCGTTCCACGAAAGTGGCGTGGTCCTGTGATTAGCCAATTATATATGTGTTGAGTGGATTTCTCATACCAGTCCCATGACTGACTCGTAGTTTGTTTCACTCTCAAACTCGGGTGCCCCTTTTTCTGCACGGGCAGCCTTGTATTCAGGTTTAGCTGGTTCTTTCTGGATAGCTGGAGCTGAAGATGGATTCTATCATTTATTTCTTTTTATGCTGTTCAGCTCCTATTGTACATATTTTGTTTATTTCCGCTGTAGACATTTATGTATAGCTGAACTGTATTTGTACTAAGTAAGATCCTGTATACTGTGTAACTCTGATGATTACTTTATCCAGTATATTTTGTTGTTCATTCTGGTGTATTTATTCAATTCTGTTCTGCTATTATATGTTTCTGTGTTATATTCCAAAGATAACCCTGTTTCCGTGAGAACGGGAAATTGGGTCGTCTCAACGTGGTATCAGAGCTTTGGTTAAGCTTAGTTCTGGAATATAACATTTAAACGAACTCGTCAGAAATGGAACCAGTAGTGTTCTAGGACGGGTAACTCTATACAGATAGGATCAGCAATATCCTAATATGAGTAAAGCAGAATGAAATTACACCTTGATAGACACATTTACATTGAAGTATGTGTTTCTATGTTTTAAAATACCTTTTCTGTGACCTGACACTTGATCTGCTAATTGCAGAAGTACTAGAAAAATGAGTGCCAGAAACAGAAGAAATACAGAACCCGATCTAGAGGCTCTATTCAAGAGATATCGAAATCTGGGTGGAGAAAAATTCTCAGGCAATGAATCTATTATTCAAACTCAAGCTTGGATGAGTTCTGTCGAAAAAATCTTTGAGCATATCCAGCTGAGAGATGACCAGAAACGGTTAGTAGCATCTTGGGCGCTCAAAGAGGAAGCTTTAATCTGGTGGGAAACAATCATCAAAAATAATCCAGAAGGTGATATCACCTGGGACAGATTCAAAGTGATTTTCTTAGAAAGATTTACTCCTCCCGAAGCAACCGAGAGATTATGTGATGAATTTTCTTATCTAATACAAGGTGACATGACCATCCCAGAATATCACAAGAAATTCAATGAACTTGCTCACTTTGCTCCCCACCTGATTCAGAATACAAAGAGGAAAAATATGAGATTTATTCACGGACTTCAAAGGAAATATCAGAATAAAGTATTGGGGCATGTGAAGCTTCCTTTTTCTGAAATGATATACATGGCTTATCAGTATGAAGATCTCCATAAGAAAGGAATGTTACGCGACGAAGAAGAAGTCAGTTCTAGTGACAAAGCAGAGTCGGAATCTGATATTCCTGAAGCCAGTAAGAAGCCCAGTGCCAAGAGAAAATGGGCTAAATCTGAGAAAGAACCCGTAACGACCGCCACATGCAATAACTGCCATAAGCAAGGGCATTTGCAAGGAAAATGCAGGTCTTTAAAGAAGCTAAAGAAGAGTGAACCGAAGTCAAAGAAAAACTTTCAAGAGACCAGAGGATGCAACATTTGCCATCGGTTTGGCCATGTGAGACAGGATTGCCGGCTGTTAAAGGCAGCCAAGGAGGTCCAAATAAATGAAGTGGCAGAAACTTCTGAGCCCTTAGCTAATCAAGAAAGGCCCGATGTTTTAGAAGGCACGCTTACTGTCAAAAACATTCCAGTCAAAGTACTGTTTGACACAGGCGCGTCACGAAGCTTCATTTCCAAAGATGCAGCTAAGAAACTGGATTTGAATTTGAAAAAGCTCAAGGAACCAATGACCGTCCAGAATCCTGTTGGGGGTTCCATTGATCTCAGTTGGATTTGTAGAGTACCGGTTTCTTTTTCTCGTTATCAATTTCCTACCATCGCGGTCGTCATGAATTTTAAAGAGTTTGATCTTATCTTGGGGTTAGACTGGTTGACCAAATATGAAGCTGAAGTTAAATGCGCCGACAGAGTCGTAAAGGCAAAGATTAAATCAGGTGATTATATAACCATTCCCTGTGAAGGTCAGGATGCAAATAGAAAGGACTTCTGGGCAGCTTTGAATGTTTCTCCAGCCCAAATTGAAAATATCCCTGAAGTTACAGAGAATATTCCTGACCTCATCAAAGATATTCCTGTCGTCAAGAACTATGCGGATGTGTTCGAGGAAGTTGTTCGCTTACCTCCGCAAAGGGAAATAGATTTCAAAATTGCTTTAATTCCGAATGCAAGGCCGGTAGTTCACGCTATTCGAAGAATGTCCTTGAAAGAGAAGGAGGAATTAGACAATCAAACAAGACAACTAGTATGGAAAGGTCTGATCAGGCCTAGTTTCTCTGATTGGGGTGCAGCAGTGGTGTTTGTCCCAAAATCTGATGGTACTCTACGCCTATGTGTAGATTATCGTGATCTGAACAAGCAGACAATAAAGAACAAGTATCCATTGCCGCGGATTGATGATTTGTTGGATCGATTAAATGGAGCACAAGTATTTTCACGAATGGACCTAGCTACAGGCTTCCATCAACTTCGAATTGCCGAAGAGTGTGTTCCAATGACAGCGTTCAGAGGCCCCGACTTATTCTACGAGTGGTTAGTAATGCCGTTCGGCTTATGTAACGCTCCAGCTTATTTCGTCGATCTGATGAATAGAGTATTCAGAGGAGTACTGAACAAATTTGTTTTGGTTTTTATTGATGATATTCTAATCTTCTCTAAATCAAAGGCCGAACATGAAAAGCATCTGGAACAGGTTCTAGAAATCCTCAGAAGGAATGTATTGAAAGCCAAGTTTTCCAAATGTATATTCTGGCAAGATGAAGTGAAATTTCTGGGCCATGTTGTATCGAAAGAAGGAATTGCTGTGGATCCAAGCAAAATCACAGCTATTCAGAATTGGAAACAGCCCAGTACTCCCACTGAAGTCCGCAGTTTTCTCGGATTGGCTAGCTATTACCGAAAGTTCGTTAAAGACTTTTCGAAGATATCTGGTCACTTAACTAAGCTAACAAAGAAGCATTCTAAGTTCAAATGGACTCAGGAAAGTGAGGAGGCTTTCGAAGAGCTAAAGTTAAGATTAACGACAGCTCCAGTGTTAACCATCATCGATGGCAACCAGGATTTAAAAGTATGGACTGATGCTTCTAGAGAAGGCCTTGGCGCAGTGTTAATGCAAAGAGGTCAAGTAATTGCTTATGCTAGCCGTCAACTGAAGCCGCACGAGAAAAACTATGTAACTCATGATCTTGAGTTATTGGCTATCATATTCTCTTTGAAAATCTGGAGACACTATCTTCTGGGCGAGAGATTTGAACTGTTTACAGATCATCAGTCATTAAAGTATCTGTTCACTCAGAAGGACTTGAATTTGAGGCAGCAGCGTTGGCTGGAGTTTCTTGCAGCATATGACTTTGAAATTATATATACTCCAGGGAAAGCCAATGTCGTGGCCGATGCGCTGAGCCGAAAGAATGTAATGATCGCCAGCTTTATTATCACAACTTCCTTGATTGACAAAATATCTATTCTTCAGAAGGAGGATAACTTTATTAAAGATATGATCAAAAGGATTCAGAAAGGCGAACCCTCGTGTTTTCAAATAGATAACGACGAGACCTTGAGATTAAAAGGAAGGATTTGTGTTCCTGACATCCCAGAGTTAAAAAGGGAAGTGTTAGACGAGTGTCACAAGTCCAAGCTGAGTATCCATCCTGGCGTGGCCAAAATGTATAACGATCTCAAAAGAACATTCTGGTGGAAGGCTATGAAGAGAGACGTTTCTATATACGTTAGCCGATGCCCTACTTGCCAGCTAGTTAAAAGCGACCAACAGAAATTGGCTGGATTATTACAACCGCTAGAAGTTCCTGGCTGGAAGTGGGAACATATTTCTATGGATTTCATTGATGGTTTGCCCAGAACCAGAAAGGGAAATGACAGTATTTGGGTGATCGTAGATCGCTTCACGAAGACCGCCCATTTCATACCTGTCAAATCAAACAGAACTGCTCAGAGTCTGGCGCAGATTTACTTCAGGGAAATAGTTAGACTACATGGAGTGCCGCTCAGCATAGTAAGTGATAGAGATACAATATTCACTAGCAAATTCTGGGAAGCATTTCAAGTCGAGCTCGGAACGAAGTTAAACTTGAGCACCGCTTATCATCCTCAGACAGACGGTCAGACTGAGAGGGTAAATCGCATTTTAGAAGATCTATTGCGGGCTTGTGTTATAGATTTCGGTGGATCATGGGAAGACCATCTGCATTTGGCTGAATTCTCTTATAACAACAGCTACCAGGCGAGTCTGACAATGTCGCCATTCGAAGCATTGTATGGTAGACCGTGCCGATCTCCTGCTTGTTGGGTCGAGCCTGGAAATAGACTTGTGTTGGGTCCCGATATGATTCGAGAAGCTGCCGACAAAGTCGATTTTATTAAGAGGCGATTACTCGCCGCTCAAAGCCGACAAAAGAGCTATGCCGATAGAAGAAGAAGAGATATATCCTTTGAAGTTGGCGACTATGTATATTTGAAAGTATCGCCGATGAGAGGAGTTATCCGGTTCGGTAAAACTGGAAAGTTAGCACCCAAATTCATTGGTCCGTTTCCTATTCTGGAACGGATTGGAACTCTCGCTTATAGGGTCAAACTGCCTGACTGGTTGCCTGGGGTGCATGATGTATTTCATATATCTCAACTTCGAAAGCACGTTCATGATCCAGACTTGATCGTGGAAGAAGCAGCTCAACAGGACATTGAAATTACTCCAGAATTAGCTGTGAGGCGAGAGCCGCTAAAGATTATCGGCAAAGAAACCAAAGAGATGAGGAACAAGAAGGTTCACTTAGTCAAAGTGCAATGGAGTGGAGATCCGAGAGATTGTACTTGGGAAACCGAGGAGAGCATTCAGAAAGCTTATCCCAGATGCCGAGTAGATATCTCTGATTGACTCCGGTGCAAGGTATATTTACCATACTTTACCTCACCATTTAATTCTCTATTCTATTATAATAGTTTGAATGATTTTAGAAGAAAAATAGGAATTAATTTGTATGGCTTTGAAAGGTTAAAAAACAATTGGATTGGTTGTTGTGTTGTGTGATCGTAGATTTATCAAACCACTTTCGACTTTATTCCTTTTCGGGGACGAAAAGTTTTAAGTGGGGGAGATTGTAACGACCCAGAAAATCTGAACCAATTTAAAATTTTTAAATTGGCTAAAATAATGGATTTTAAATATTTAAAATAAATATTTTAAATAATGGCGATGAAAACTGAGTTTGAATCGACAATTGAAAACGAATATAATTAATTATAATTATATATAGAATTGAAAATGGCGCGGTAGTTCGATAATTCGATTTCAAACTTCGATTGAATATACCGAGTGCAAAACAATCTGGATTTTAGTGAAACCAAAAACATTAGGATCTAATTGATGATATCTTTCTAACGAATCCGACCAATCGAAATTTGATAGCGGGAATCAAAAGATATGTCCAGTTGAAAATTCTGAATAGTCGCTATGGAATTCAGGCCCTTAAAAATGGACATTTTGCAGATGACCTCGGATTTCGACGAAACCACTTTTGTTGGGTCCGCAGTGTCAAGTTATTGCTAGGTTTCAAATTTCATAATTTTTCGAATCAATATGTGAGCGTGGCAAAAGAAAACGCGTTTGACCAGTTTTCGTTGATTTTAATCGAATGGAAATTGGCCATTTTTCAAACGGTCTCAGAATTCGACGAAACTAGTTTTGTTAGGACCGTATCGTCAATACGAAGCTAGAAAATATTTTTCTGGAATTTTTCTAGTCCGTATGTGACCCCGGTAATTTGAAATGTGCGTTTAAAATTCAATATAATGATTTAAATGAAAATTCAAAATGAAACTGATTGTAACGATCAAATCAGCTTGCGATACATATCCCATTGTGTTCGGAATGGGGGTTAAACGCTATGGACGACAGGCGGTGGGCCTCGTTTCGTGGTCGTGGGTAAAAGTCAACTTTAAACAATTAAATAATAATAAATTTTTTTTTTTTTTAATTCCCTTCCCCCCCTTTTTCTTTTTCACTGCCCCCCCCGATTCAATTACCAGAAACAAAAAAAAAAACCCTAAGACTCGACGCCGACGCCACCAAACCCCAAGCCGCCACCTCGAAGACCCGAAGCCATCCCCCCCCCCCGTCGAATCCCATCGCGACGCCACCAAACCCCGAGCGCCACCCTCGAGAAGACAATCGCTGACGACATCTTCTCCCCCCTCGCTCGCGAAGCTGAAGCCGACCGCCACCAGAGAAATCCCCCCCCCCTTCGCAGCTTCGGTGAGCATTTTCTTTTTTATTTTATTTTCTTTTTATTTAAGAATAAAAACTGATTTATTTATAAAGTTAAAAACTGATTTTATTTTAGAAATTAAAAACTGATTTTGTTTAGAATTTTAAAACTGAAATTTAATTAGGTTTAAAACTGAAATTTTAATAAAGATTTAAAACTATTTTTTTTTATATCAAGGATTTAAACAGATTTTAATATTAAGTTAAAAGAAAAAGGTTTAAACTTTAAAAAGATCAGATTTGTAGAAAAGTAAAAATCATATTTTTATTTAGTGAAAGTCGAAGTAAAAATCATATTTTTATTTAGTGAAAGTCGAAGTAAAAATCATATTTTTATTTAGTGAAAGTCGAAGTAAAAATCATATTTTTATTTAGTGAAAGTCGAAGTAAAAATCATATTTTTAAATATTGAAAGTCAAAGTAAAAGTCATATTTTTATATATCGAAAGTCGAAAGAAAAATCATATTTTTATATATTGAGTAGCATAGTAAAAATTCGATTTTTACATATGTAGAGAATACGGGCGAAAGCGACAAGAAGGAGAGATTGGCGAAGATTTTATGCAAGGAAGTGTCGTGAAGTTGGATAGCTATTGGTGAGATTTCTGATTTAAAAATAAATATATATGTGTTGAAAATGAAAGTGAATTGCTATATATAAATATCTATATATATATATATATATACGCCCCTCGTCCACAAACCATGGACGATATTTATTGGTTGAAATTGTTGTGAAAATTGATTGATAGCGATTGATTGGTTGGGATTGTTTGTGATTGATATTGGTTGATTGTGGTTGAAAAATACCCATTTGTGGTTGTGAAATATTTGGTTGAAACCACATAGGATTAGTTTGTGGAAATGAAATAAATATATACATGCCGCCTGCGTGCGAACTAGATGCATGATCCCCATTGTCAAAAACCGCGAGGTTTTAAGGTAGAGCGAGAAGCCGTACTAGGGACGGTGCCGGTGTAACTACCCTACCGTTATGCTGCCGAAATTTTGAATAATATTCTTGTGTTTGAATTATTTTCATATGCTTAAACCATATTTATTCATGGTATTGAAAACATTCATGTGTTGAATTGATATTCATTCGTTGTTTAGAAATTCATGTGTTGAATGGTATTCATATTTTGAAATAAATTGTTCGATAATAAAAATCACATTTTTATCTATATATAGAAACTATTGAAAACATTCATGTGTTGAATTGATATTCATTCGTTGTTTAGAAATTCATGTGTTGAATGGTATTCATATTTTGAAATAAATTGTTCGATAATAAAAATCACATTTTTATCTATATATAGAAACTATTGAAAACATTCATGTGTTGAATTGATATTCATTCGTTGTTTAGAAATTCATGTGTTGAATGGTATTCATATTTTGAAATAAATTGTTCGATAATAAAAATCACATTTTTATCTATATATAGAAACTATTGAAAACATTCATGTGTTGAATTGATATTCATTCGTTGTTTAGAAATTCATGTGTTGAATGGTATTCATATTTTGAAATAAATTGTTCGATAATAAAAATCACATTTTTATCTATATATAGAAACTATTGAAAACATTCATGTGTTGAATTGATATTCATTCGTTGTTTAGAAATTCATGTGTTGAATGGTATTCATATTTTGAAATAAATTGTTCGATAATAAAAATCACATTTTTATCTATATATAGAAACTATTGAAAACATTCATGTGTTGAATTGATATTCATTCGTTGTTTAGAAATTCATGTGTTGAATGGTATTCATATTTTGAAATAAATTGTTCGATAATAAAAATCACATTTTTATCTATATATAGAAACCATAGAAAACATTCATGTGTTGAATTGATATTCATTCGTTGTTTAGAAATTCATGTGTTGAATGGTATTCATATTTTGAAATAAATTGTTTTATGATAAAAATCCTATTTTGTCACCTATATGAACTATATAGAAAAATAGTGTTTTGAAATGAATTGTTTTACAATAAAAATCACATTTTTATTGTATGCATAAATCGTTGAAATGTGAAGTGTTAAAAATAGCCACTTGTTCAAAATAAACATATATGAGTTGAAATATTCATTAATTAGCTAATGAAATGATTTGCACCTATTTATGTAACATTAGAATGAATGGAGTTTTTAAACCAAATAGAAATCAAATATGAAGTCGAATAGAAATGGATAAATGATAAGAACTGTATATATATGTATATGCATATTCATTGAACAGGTTATAGCAAAGGGGCTAGAGAAGAGGAATAAAATTTTGTGCCCGACAAATAGGTACACATTTACTGATTTGTTTGGGTGATGATTTTGAGCCTGTTGGCTAGCCGCTTGGCTTCTTCTTTTTCTTTTTGAGATTAGAAGGACCGGGAACGCTATTTGCGATTTCCCGATGCTCCCGGTGCAGGGGAGGTTATGGCGAAATTTTTCCAAAATTTAAGGTGTTAGAAAAATATTTGAAGTGAAAACGATATTGAAATTGTTGAATGAACTATATTTATATAAATATATAAATATAAATAAAATTAAAACGAAACGAAGCCGTGCAGTTCGTATTTTGAAACCGTGATTTCAATCGACTAGTGCGGGAAATCCGACCATTGGATTTTCCCGAAATCTCAACCGTCGGGTTCGCCTTGGAAATATCTTTCCAACGGCACCAACCTTGTAAAAATCCAACGGTTGGATTGTCTGGAATGTTTAATTCAAATCTGAAGAAAAACAGCGCCAGAAACGATTATATTTATTTATATATATAAATATAATTATATTTAATCGAATAACGACGCTGCAGTTCGTATTTTGAAATCGAAATTTCAAACGATTGTACCGGGAGATCCGACCGCCGGATTTTCCCGAAACTGGAACCGTTGGGTTCGTTTTGAAAAGACCTTTCTAATGATGTAAATTTTGTGAAGATCCAACGGTTAGATTTTCAGATAAGTGTAAATCAAATCTGAAGAAAAACAGCGCCACGGCCGCCTTATGGCCCGAAGCGTCGTTTTGAATAAAATGGCTATTTTAAAATAAATAAAAATAGCGATAAATAGTTATAAAATACCATAAACGATATGGAATGGAAATAAACTGAATTTGCTTGATTTGTGTGGCTTTTGATGGTTGAATGTGTTTGGTGTGAAAATTACATTAAAGAACACAATTGGTGTTGTCGAATAATTTAACCATTGAAATAAATCGATTTGAAATTCTAAATATACGTGAATTATTTGGAAAGGCCGAGTTAATTCTCATTTCGAATAATCGACCGACGATTGAAATTCGAAGATGAAGACGATGGTCGAAGACCGGAGATCTTCACCTCGTTTGGATGGTAACCGAGGTCCTGATTGGGAGGCATCCCGAAATAGGGATAATGAGTGGTGATCGTCCAGACGTACGTGTTGATCGAAGGGTTTGCGAGGTATTTAGTGCCTCCGGTTTCGTTCAGACCCAGAACGGACTTGTAAATGGACTGTGTGTCCGACATTGGATTTTATTCTGTGTTGATTGATCTCTGTTAAATATACATCTGTTTGGCGGCGGAGAATTTATTCTTTTGCTTAACGCCCTTCTCTGAGACGTACGAGCTCAGAGGTTGTATATCGATGGACATCAATCGCATGGCGTGAATTGCCTGTGTGGCATGCTAAGATGCAGTGATCAGGGCTTCTGTTGAAAAGCAAAGTCTTGTGGTGATGATCAAAGCACCGCCTGTGTGGCGTAGCTTTGTGTATAACGTGAATTCGCGAGCCTCACATCCCGGTATGAACCTAAAACGGGAGAAGGACCTCAGGGAGGGCATGCGTTTCTTTCTAGCTAGGGTGGTGTCAGTGACCTACCAGCCCTGACATTTATATACTTTTCACCTATGTGGTTGTTGCTGTTGCGAGGCGCCTCGGTTTGATCGGACGATCCGGGTCCGATGGAGTCATTCGTTGGCTCGTTTACGCCCCAAAGGGCGGAGGAACGTATTGTTCAGGCACTATAATCCACATCGGTGGACCGGCCCTGACGATCCAAGGGGCAGTTGCGGCTGTTCCGGAGACATGGGCTAGATTGTCTCGAATTCGGTAAGGACTATCTTTTGCCTTGGTTCATGACGGAAATCCAATTTCCAAATACGACATCGTGCGGTTTTGATTGTATACCTATATATGGCGACATAGTGGTATGGGGCATTAATGCCGTCTATGGTTGATAGTTAGGATTTGAAATTGTTTTCAAAACATATAAACACTAGCAATAATATCAAATGCCTTTGTTTTATTCGTATCAAGCATATTTTGGCCGTTATAAGGTAAAAACTCTATCCTCCGGTTTGCGTTGCATTGTGTGATGGGAACTGAGTCTTATAACGGCTTCATTTTTATAAAAAGCATAGCGATGTTTAAAAGAAAGATTTGTTTTAAAGCACTGGCAATCCAATGGAGTAAACCCGTTCCACGAAAGTGGCGTGGTCCTGTGATTAGCCAATTATATATGTGTTGAGTGGATTTCTCATACCAGTCCCATGACTGACTCGTAGTTTGTTTCACTCTCAAACTCGGGTGCCCCTTTTTCTGCACGGGCAGCCTTGTATTCAGGTTTAGCTGGTTCTTTCTGGATAGCTGGAGCTGAAGATGGATTCTATCATTTATTTCTTTTTATGCTGTTCAGCTCCTATTGTACATATTTTGTTTATTTCCGCTGTAGACATTTATGTATAGCTGAACTGTATTTGTACTAAGTAAGATCCTGTATACTGTGTAACTCTGATGATTACTTTATCCAGTATATTTTGTTGTTCATTCTGGTGTATTTATTCAATTCTGTTCTGCTATTATATGTTTCTGTGTTATATTCCAAAGATAACCCTGTTTCCGTGAGAACGGGAAATCGGGTCGTCTCAGAAGACTAGATTCTTCTTCGTCAAGCGAGTTAATGGGGCTGATATCTTCGCGAAGTCCTTGATAAACTTCCTATAGTAGCCAGCCAACCCCAAGAAACTCCTCACCTCGTTAGCATTCTTCGGAACCTTCCAATCTTGGATGGACACTACCTTCGCGGGATCCACAACTATCCCTTCCTTGGAGACCACGTGCCCCAAGAACCGCACTTCCTTCCTCCAAAAGTGACATTTAGAGAATTTAGCCTTAAGGCTATGCGCTCGAAAAGTCTCCAACACTTCCCTAAGATGTAGGGCATGCTCTTCTTCACTCTTAGAAAAGACTAAGATATCATCCACAAAGACCACCACGAACTTATTAAGGTACTCCCTGAACACCCTACTCATCAAATCAACAAAGTATGCAGGGGCGTTCGTCAAACCAAAGGGCATCACCAGCCACTCATAGAAACCATCCGGAGTCCTAAAGGCAGTCTTCTCTATACTATCCTCAGCCACTCTCAACAGATGAAACCCCGTGGCTAAGTCCAACTGCGAAAACACTGAGGCGCCAACCAACTGATCAAAGAGATCGTCAATCCTCGGCAATGGGTGTCTATTCTTCTTTGTGAGCTTGTTGAGCTCTCTATAGTCTACACAAAGTCTGAGGGACCCATCCGCCTTCGTGGCAAAAACTACCGGAGCACCCCACTCCGATATACTTCGTCTTATGAACCCCTTCTCAAGCAACTCCCCTACTTGCTTATGGAGTTCCCTCCTCTCACGAGGAGCCATGTGGCGCACTGGCAAAGATACTGTTTTAGCATTGTCTACCAGATATATTCGGAAGTCTATCTCCCGCTTCGGAGGTAATCCCTTCACCTCCTCAAACACATCCGAGTATTCCCGGACCACTCTAACAGATCGCAAACTCTCGACCGAAGCGTCAAGCGATTCAAGATAACTTAGCATAATAGAATCCCTGGGATTACAAGAGATCTCGAGAGTGTTCCCCAAGCGGGTCATGAGCCTAACAACTCTCCTTTCGCAATCAAGAATGGCACCATTACTGGATAACTAGTCCATGCCCAAAATCAACCCATAGCCCGTGAAGCCCAAAACAAAAGCATCACATCTAAACTCAACGCTAAGTATAGAAATCTTCAAACCCAAACATATCATGGACAAATAAGTGGAGCCCCCAATTGGGTTTGAAACAACCAAGGGATCATCTACTAGACTAGTGTCTAAGTGCAGTGACTCAACTAATGATGATGAGATAAATGAATGCGATGCGCCAGAGTCGAATAAAGTACGGACATGATGATCAAACAGAAAAACCAGACTTTCAACGGAAATAGTTCTACCTCTTTCCTGAATCGGTGGAACCGCGAGAGCCTGAACTTGCCCCCTTGCTTGACCTGGTGCCATAAGAGCTTGCACCTGTCCTCCTGAGGTAGATCCCGTCCTCTGCCCCTTCTTAGGGCAGTCTTTCACTAGATGCCCTACTTCGCCACAGTGGAAGCAGCCAGTCTTCTTCTTCTTCCGACAATCTTTGCTTAGGTGGCCTGGTGTCCCGCAATTGAAGCACTTCTTCTTTCCCTTGCCACCGTTGCCTTTCCCACCCTTGTTTTGCTGTTGAGGTCTCTTCTGATCTCCTTTCTTCTCGGGGCCTTATTAGCATTGGGACCCTTCTCTTCCTCATGCATGAGTGCCATGTCTACTAGCTTCTCAAAGGTGTCCCCCATAGGGATGTGAGTCATAGCCAATCCATGCATCGGTTCATTCAGGCCTTTAACGAACCTCAAAGCCTTCTTCTTTGGTGTATTCACCATGTCTATGCCAAACCTTGCTAGCTGATTAAACTTGTTGACATATTCCTTCACCGATAGGTTTCCTTGCTTTAGAGTCAAGAACCTTTCCATATACAAGTTTTCCTCCGCCCTTGAGAGAAACTTTTCCACAAACCTTTGCCTGAAATCCGCCCAAGAGTCAACAGGGCGCTCTCCATTAGTGACCTCCCAACGAGGCCTCTCCCTTCATTAACCAAGCAGCTAACTTGACTTTCTTTCCTTCTTCCATCTCAAAGATATCTATCAACTCTTCCACCTCCTTAAGCCAATCCCTAGCTTCCACAAAAGTTTCTGATCCTTGAAAAGGTTTCCCTCCCATAGCCTTAAATTCCTTGCAAGTCTTAGCAAAAGTATCCGTGCGAGGAGGAGGAGAGGGAGGAAGATCGGGTGCTACTGTTGGTGGAGGAACATTTGCTGGACCCGCAGTGGCGGCCCTAGCCTCCATCAACCTCATATACCATACTGGTATCGCTACGCCCTCCGGAAAGTTAAGATCTTCAGCCATGCTGAAACGAAAAAGGAAAGATTCAAAACGGAGAATTCGAAAGATCAAGATATGGCTATTGGGGATTATGCTTTTCTTTCAAAAACTTTTCTCTCAAAAGACATGTTTTTGAAAATACTTCTTCCAAAAATGTTTTTAGAAAAATAGTTTTTCTAAAAGTTTTATCTGTTCTGGTAACCTTCAGCACTGATACCACGTGTAACACCCCACACCCGCTAAGGTCACTCACTATGGGAATGCCTTAACTTCGGTGGAGTACTTTAAGTGAATATAGAACAGAAAAATTACAACAAGACAGATATAAATAATACTTGTTAACTAAAACATCATTTCATTGCAGCAGAAGGTAAACATGTTTGGTTACAAAACCATAAAACACGAGTCAAGTACTAAATATCCATCCTGATAAAAACATAAGTACATAATCCCACTACATAACTAATAGCCATAATAGAAAAGATAAGCAGGGCTTTACATCAACGGTCCAAGCTCCAAAAGATAGATAAAGAAATCTGATCAAAGCCCACTAGTGCTAGGCCCAACCTGAGGAACTGAGGGGGAAAAAGATAAAAACAACGGGGTCAGACATAAGTCTGAGTGAGCCCTATAACTTTAACAATACAATCATTAAAGTAATTAGGGTATGATATAAACTTGGTACGGTAATGACTGGGGATAAATGACTACACTAAGCAGCCAACTACACATAGGATGAACTAAGATATCGATAAAGACGCATCTACCCACCCAAGGGTAATTACTACACTGCACCACACTAGTCATTCCTACTTAAAGGTTGATCCCACCCAAGGACTTAGAAAATTTAACTAGTAGTTTCGTGTACCCCTAGCTGACTACATAGGTGCCGTCTGCCCCTATCTCCACTAGGTGTACCCACTACTCCCCAAGCGATCGACTCCCTAACGTAGATACCCGTGCTGGCCCCACAGTGGGGTGTATCACTCCCCAAAGTGGCAACCCGATACCACCAACGGTGCACGGCTTATACCTACACGATGCAACAACGTCTTACCTACCAGCCCGGGTCCACACACGCATATGAAACCCGTTGGACTTGCGTTGCCACCGCTTACCCGTTTTGGCCTCTTATAGTCAAGCCCAGTACGCGTGTCCCGTCCTCGACATGGGTCGATCCCAATAAGATACATGTGGGTTACTGGTTGAAATGGGCCCCCACAAGCTACCCACCTAAGCTTGTCCCTTTTTCTAGTGCATCCCACTTAACCCTTTAATCATGTTTAATTACATGTTTCCACTTGGTTAAGTATTCTAATCGTATTTTCTATTGCCACCCAAGGCAACCCACTAGATTTCCACATGCCACCCAAGGCATTTACTTGATTTCCACATGCCACCCAAGGCACCCACTTAACCCCTCATGCCCCACTACATGATTATCTGGTTAAGTGTTTCTTAATTGATTAAGAACGTAACCGTTGTAAAGACCTTTCACATTAGACTATCTTTTATGGCAGCTGGATTTGCCGGTCGGGTCCGGGCAGCCTTACGCCATAACAGAGTCTAACCTCGTGTCTTTACACTTGTCACGTATTTAGTTTATGCCTAAGACCTCTCACATTGGGCCAATCATTTGTAGCCGCTGGATTTGCCGGTCGGTTCCGGGCAGTCTTATGCTACAAAAGGGTCCAACCTCGTGTCTTAGTCGATTAATTACACCTAATTAATCACCCCCATAATTTGTATTAATTATCCCTAATTAATTAAAAATTTAACGATGTACATAATTGACTCAATTATGTCCATCCACTTTATGGTATGCATAATCATACCAACTTCACACCATTTTATTAACATGAATATTAACCCCATCGTTCCCCACGTAATACGTTGACATGACATACTTAAAAGGGAAGATTCATCGCAAACACAATGGGTTCAACTTGCATAACATTAGCATCAACATGGGTTTTAAAGGTGTCAACATGCATATATGACCATAGCATCAAACCCAACTAGCATAAATAATCAACCCAAACTTGCATGAATCACATATGTCATAAAGAGGGTAACTTGCATAAGTTACTTATGTCATACAAAGGGGTAAACTTGCATATGTATGTATGACATACAAATGGGTTAACTTGCATATGTATGCATATCATACAAAGGTGTAAACTTGCACATGTTACTTGCATATAATCAAACACCAAACTTGCATAACATGTCATATATGAACTTGCATATAATCAAACACCAAACTTGCATAACATGTCATATATGAACTTGCATATAATCAAACACCAAACTTGCATAACATGTCATATATGAACTTGCATATAATCAAACACCAAACTTGCATAACATGTCATATATGAACTTGCATATAATCAAACACCAAACTTGCATAACATGGTGTCATAATGGATCAATGTTTATCATAGTGATTTGCATAACTAGCATCATGAACATATAGCATAAATTACACCCAACTTGCATAACTAGCTTCATGGGCACATAGCATCAAACTTGCATAACTTGCATCATGAACATATAGCATACAACTTGCATAACTAGCATCATGAACATATGGCATAAAACTTGCATAACTAACATCATGAACACATAGCATATGATAACATAACTTGCATTGATCCACATACACAACCATAACCTCATTATATCCTATCATAATTAGTTTGGCAATTGCTTGCTAAAGGCATAGAAACTCACAACTTGTTGATTAGCACTCCTATGAAGAAGATTAAGTTGCTAGAGTTGATTAGAAGTTGATTTGAGAAGCTATCTTCCTCTTTAATTTGATGGAGGCTCCTTCAAGTTGCATTTTGACGGCATGATGGCATGGTATCTATTTTTAGTATGGATTAGGGTAGTCTTGGGGTGTATTTATAGATTAGTTAAGTGTTTTAGGCCATAGGATTAACCCTAGGATAGTTTAGAGCCATCAGATCTCGTCACAAGCCATCAAGCACAACCCAAAAGCCAAAATAGTGCACCCAGCCAAACTGGCCGAGCAAGCCAGGTTGCACCCTGTGTCGACAGGGGTGTCGACACTACTGTTGACACACCCTCCTGTGTGTCGACTCCCCAGTCGACACGGGGGTCGACCTGGTGCTGGCGGGAATTTTCCCGCCTAGCCCTCCTTCTGCATTTGAAATCTGTTTTTCGAAATTTGAATTTTCTGAAAACTTCTTCGGGCCTTAACTAGGTCATACGGATTCCGATTTTCGAAAACTCGGACTCTATTTCGCGTATTTTTCCGAGACGAACGCAATGGCATAGCCCGTTTCCCCTGATTCAGATTTTAAAATTTAATTCTGCCCTGATTTATATTATAACAAGTTATTCAACATGCAGGGTGTTACATAAGGTGACGGCGATACAAGAATCAAAAGATCTGAATAAAGTAAGCATGGAAGAGTTGATCGGAAATCTGATTACTTACGAGATGGAGTTAAAAGCAAGAGAAGAACGAAAGGATTCTGAATCAAAGAAAAAGACGATCGCTCTAAATAATTTTGTTGAAAGTAATGATGATGATCCCGCTGAAGAGCTAGCCATGGTTTTGAAAAAGTGGGCTAAAGGAAAACACAAACCACGAAAGAAGAATTCAAAAACCAACAAGTCTAAAAGTTCAGATAGTTCAGACGATGAAGTGTTTTGCTACAATTGCAAGAAACCCGGACATATCAAACCAAGTTGCCCACAGCTTAAAAATGAAAAGAGGAAGAAGTTCAGAAGGAAGAAGAAGGCTTTTTCTGCTACATGGGATGACGAGGAAGGAGAAGAAGTTTCTGAAGTGATGAAGAAGAAGCTAATTTGTGTCTTATGGCTCAATCTGATTCGGAAGGTAGTGAAGAGGATACTAGTGAGGTATCGAATTTTACTTATAAAGATTTAATTTTAATGTGTCATGATCTCACGAAAACCGTTGATTCTCTTGAACTAAAAGTTAAGAAATTGAAATCTGATAGGTCAAAACTAGTTCAAGAAAATATCAGTTTAGAAAGAAAACTTGAAAAGGGTAAGAAATCACCGTTTTTAGAATGTGAAAAATGTAAATTTTTGAGTAACAATTTTTTAAATTAAAAACTGATCTTGAGTTACTTAAAAGTGAAAACGTGAATTTGAAAAACGAAAATCATGATTTTGAAAAGGAGATTGAAAAGTTTAGAGAATATGAAAAACTTGATTTTGAAAAGCGAAAACAATTTGAAATTGAAATTTCCAAGTCCAATGCTAAAATCAAAGCACTTGAAAACGAAAATATGATTTTAAAACAAACTGATGCTGAAAAGAGGAAATCGCTATTAATCGTTGTTCAAATTTAATGAAAGAAAATAGCGATCTTAAATTTAAAATTCAACGACTTGAGTCAGCTTTGACTAAATTTTCTAAAGGAGAGAAATCGTTGAATATGTTGTTAAAGAATCAATTTTCTGTTCAGAATAAAAAGAGACTTGGTTTTGAATCTGATCAAGTTGAAAAACAAAATTTTAATGATTTTAAAAATCCTTTAATTGGCTTTGAAAACGATCAAATTGAATTTTTGAAATTTAATAATTTCAAAGGGTTTTTAAATCATAAACAAATTGATAACTCATTTAAAAACAATTCATTTAAATCTGTTTGGATTCCAAAAAATAACAAAATAAATTTAAACAAATCTAAACGAATTTGGGTTCCAAAGGGTACTGTAGTGGACAGTAATGGATTGTTATATAAACGGGTTTGGGTACCAAAACGTGTAAACGAAGATGAGAGTGGTAAAACAACTTTTGTTAGACCACTCGATCATATAAACATTTAGGTACCGTGGGAGGCTAAGGAACAACTGTGCTTAAGAGAGACAAAATTCAAATTGATTCATATATCAAATTATTTGGAGTTCCTTAGCCATAGATTCAGAGTTAGAGATTCATTGGATCACATTGATTATGGTAAGTCAGGCATGTTCTCTAAACTCGTACTTTTATTTTAATTCCTTTTAGTTTATTTTCCTTTTTTAGTTTTTATTTCTTTTATTTTCTTTATTTTTTACTTGGCTGATTTTGAAATCGTTCATTATAGATTGTTGTATTTCCTAGATTATGAAAAATTTGATTTTTTTTGTGATCCCAAATAATTATCTTAGATTTGATCGCTGAATGTTTCTTGTGTTTGTCTAAAAATTCTCAGAGAATGTCACATGTGATTCTTGTTTTGAAAATGATCTTGTGCTGCTCTGATAAGGAAATTTGATTCGTTTGAATATCTCGGTGATTGGATGATAAATTGAAAAATCAGTGATTAAATATCTTTAAATTCCATAGACAATTTGAATTAAATATATAAATGTTTTAAAAATTGTCTAAGAACAATCAGCATTATAAATATTAGAAAATTTCATATTCTACTGATTGATTTTTGAAGCTGATTTTCAAAACTACATTGATATTTTCAAAAACTCCTCTCGAAATTGATATTTTCAATTTTTAAATTATTTTTAATTATTTATTCAAAATTTGAAATTATTGATTGATTTGAACCATTTTGTGACTCATCAAAATTATTAATAGATTTATGAATTTGTGATGAGTTGTGACAATGGTATAATTCATAACTAGAGGAGATGTTATTTTAAATCACATGATGATTGGATAGATTTTATAATATCTTTGAATTAGAGCTTATTTCATGATCATCCTCTATATCTACCATATTTCTGTCATTCATCATGGTTTTATTTAATTTGGGGAGTTCTAATTATTCTTGGAATTAAAAATAAAATAAAAATAAATAAATAAATAATTTATCCTTGGTAACCACTCCCATTTAAAAGTCCTCGCGGTTATGCGTGGGTGAATTACCTTAATCTCTATGTGCTTCCATTCTCACTTAAAAGACCTTTGGGCTGTGCATGGATGGGACTCGTTAGAGAGGATAAAGTTAAGTTACTACTAACTCCATTTAAAAGACCTTTGGGCTATGCGTGGTTAGAAAGTGCTTAACACATTTTTGAGCATATTTAAAATCTTTAAAATTCATCTTCAAATATACAATTTTTTGTTGAACTCTCCTCATTCTATAAAATCCATCGTAAATCCATTCATTCTGAAAGTGAAATTTGCTTTTGATTTAAAGATTATTATGATTTTTGTTGATTTAATGGGTTTTACGATATATATTCTCTCTTGATTTGAATTAATATTTTTAGTCTATATTCATCACTGTTTCAATTTCTATTATCCTTTTGATGATAACAAAAGGGGGAGAATGGTCAAGATTTTAATTGATGAATATTTAATTCAAAAATATTTTAAGATTGGAAATTAAATATCTAAAGGGAGAATGGTCAATTGGATTTCATCATTCATATTTTTTTCACATATATAGGGGGAGTTCAGTTGTAGGGGGAGCATACAAATAGGGGGAGTAATATATTTCATGTTCAAACACATTCAAAATCTTTTATTTGTTTGTCATCATCAAAAGGGGGAGATTGTTGTATATAACAGTGTTGTATACACAATTATATGATTTTTGTTTGATGATAACAACCAAATATATTTTATTATTGAATGTGTTGTAACTGTACTGGTATACTACACATCAGACAGAAATAAAATATTTCTATTTAAATAAAATACAACTATACAGAAATTTAAATATTCACACAGTATTTTATTTGAATAAGAATATTTTATTTCAATATTTAAACAGTACAGATTTACAGCTCCACCATTTGTACATACGTCACTGATATACATTTCAATATATTCAATTTCACACTCAGCTTCTTTCTACAACACTTACACTCACATATATAGACACTATTTCTCAGTTGACATTTCAAATACAGACACACACTAACAATGTTCTTGTCTTCATCTTCAATCTTCTGTCTTCACATCTTTCAGTTAGTTCACCTTCATACCTGTCACAACAGAAGAACACACACAGTAGACTGCAACAAAAATAAAATTAAATAAAAGCAAATAAAAATTATTTTTAAATTTTATTTTGCCTCAGAATTACGGTGTGTTTCTCATCACATTTCTAGACTTGGTCTGATATGCAGGGACAAAAAAACTCGTCTGATGGCTGCATGTACACACTTGTATGCACGTGTGCACTGCCTCGCCAATCAGTGCGCAACTGAGGAGTAGCCACGTGGACCTTCTCGACTCAGTGCAAATCAGTGTGCAAGTGGTCGAGATCAAATCAATTTTCAAAACAACACAAACATGGTTCAAATCAAAACAGCAATGAAAATAGGTCGAGAAGGCAAAACTGCAAGTCTAGTGAATGGAGCAACTACATGACCAAGTGTACTCAGCAAAGTGGTTCAGTATCAACAAATGCCAATAACATGAAATGGTGCAAGGTTCAAAATTCATCTTTACAAGTGCTACAGTTCAGGCTAAGCTATATGTGAAACTGTATAACATGGTGGTGCACACAGTAAAGTGATCATGGAGCATGAAGTATAAAAGTGCAGTTATGTTAAAAATCTGTTCAATGAGAAAGGATCAATCTACTTTAGCAATAGTTTACACGTTGAGTACAAAGTGAAAGTGGCAAGTCAAAAGCATGAACACTTCCATTCATGAATGGTACAACAGGGATATGAAAGTGGCAACATGCATATGGTACAAGCCTTAAGTTAAAAGCATTAACACAAAAATGTATAAAGGTGAATGGCAGTAGTACAAGACAGGAACAACCACAAGCCAAGTCAATAAGGAATGTCACAGTTTAATATTAATCATGTCCAATGCCAAAGTGCAGTATCAGTTTATGTGAGTACAGCATCAGACCGAGAAGTTCACAAGCAAGGGTACATGGCGTGGAAAACTAACATGTCAAGCTTATATTTCAGCAAGGTGACAAACATAGTGCAGTGGTGGAAATGAAATGAGCAAAAAGGTGAAAACAGCAATAAAAAGCATTTCTCAAGAGACAAGTGTCGGAACAATTCATATCAGCTCAGAAAAATGCCAAGATCTCAAAATTCAAAATGTCAGGCTCAGTATCAATTATACAAATTCAAGCAAATGATTCATGTTCAAGCTAAAGAGCAGGTTCAAGAATTCTAGCATTTGTGCTTATTAGTCAAAAAGCAAGTGTAAAGGGAGCAAATTCAAGCATGCACGTTTCATGTACAAGAACAGCAAAATGAAAATGGCATTCAACCAAGTTAGAGAAGCATTTGTATGATCAAGTATAACATATGTTCAACCAGCCATAAAAAAAAATCAAGTTCAAGACTGTTTCATAATGTACAAGATCACAAGGGAGAAATCTTGATGAAGGCCCAGGTTAGGTTGCAATTACCAATACATGAAGGAACAACAGTGATCGTATATACAAAGGCAAACAAATTTCAAGTGTAGCATCAGTTAAACTTGTTCAAAATCAGAACTTAACATCAGTTCTAAGTGAAGTCTACTCAAGCAGGAAGTCGAAGAATAAATGAAGTACCAGTTCAAAAATCAGAGTACTAAATCTGTTCAAGTTTATGGCAAGATCAATCAAGTATTAAATTCGATTCAATGACAAGCAAAAGCATTTGTTTATACCAGTTGTTAAGGTAGCAGAATATTCAGTTTAAAATCATCAAAGTTCCAGAAAATTTATTAAAGTTATACGGGTTTTTGATTCGATGAGACCATTTCAAAGTTCAGGGTTTTCACACGCAAGTAACTCCAGAATAGTGGAAGTATTCATAGAAATATTCAAATAGAAGAACTTTCCAGAAGTTCAAGAACAATTAAAATCCGATTTCAAAAGCCCCAAAATTTTCGAATATATCAAACCAAGTCTAAGACAAAATCAGAGCAAATATATCGGATTTTAATCCTATAAATTCACCACATCCTCATCGGCAAAAATCCATCCAAGTTCGAACATAACTCATAGAAAAATCGAATTGCAAAATCATACCAGAAGAACAAAAATCATTTGGATCAAATTGAAGCATCACAACTCGAATAAGCATTCAAGATAGCTAGTGGAAATTTGAGAGCATCACTTGAGAGAGAGAGCGGCGACTTCAAATTCAAGGAGAATCGAAACTCTAGAAAAATCGCCATCACGATTATTTGTTTCCAGAGAGATAGGGAGATCGGACCCAAATGAAATGGGTTAAAGCAAATTAAATGGGGCCGGCCAAAATTAACAAAGGGGCTTAAGAGTGTTTTATTTTTTAAACTAGGGTTTTAAATATTATTTGTCTTTTATTTTAGTTTTAATTTGTAATCGAGTTTAAAGTTTTCTAGTTTGTCTGTAAAACTAGGGAGACGAATTACGAGGTTTGTAATTCGGGGAAATCTGGTTTCGGGGATAGAAACCAGTGCAAGGTTTTGAGCGTAGGGTTAAGAACAGTTGGGAGCGAGTGTCGCGAGTTTACAGGGGATTATAAGCGTAGAGATTGTTTTAACTCCTAGTAGAAACCTTAAGGAATGCAGCAGTAGGCAGGATTTTGCCGAAGCTGGGTATATCTCTGTGTTATTTATTTTCTGCATTTATTCTGATTATTATCTGTGCTGCTATTATTTAATTACTCTGTGAAAATCTGCGATAAACCCTATTCACCCCCCTCTAGGGTTAATTTAGATCCTACACGTAACATACTTGTAATTTTTTATTGATGACTTGCATTAAGAATAAAATATAAATCTATTTCTATATGTTTTGTTCAAAAATGAAGAACTGGATGTTTGACATGTAAGCAGTTATTAGCATGCTTTGTGACTAGGCTACCCAAAGCAAAGGACCTAAATATGAACATACATTGATCAGCAATCGCTCGGATGAAGTGACAAAATATGGAACAACTTGGATTTTGGCATTTGTGAAGACCGGCTCGCTCCCTACTGGCTGTGACCCCTTCCTGCGGGCGGCTCGTGACCCCCTCCTGAGAGCAGTTCGTGACCCCCTCCTGAGGGCGGTTCGTGACCCCAACTTGAGGGCGGTTCGTGACCCCGGGGACCATGACCGGACCTGACCATCACCAGCAGATCCTCATCTCAGCTCATCATCCCGTTTCATGAACCATGATCACGAACCGCGACCAGGACCTGCTACTGCACATGTAGATCTTGACCTATTCTCAAGGCTATGACATCTCCTACTTTTCCAGATTGGCTCCACCACTACTGGAAAAGATGTTGATTTCTGATGTCATTTAGTGACGCCATAACGATTTTGCGATGGCATGACATCGCCAAATTTATAGTCATCACTAAATTGCCATAAATATGCCACAATTGTGTTTATAATTAACTATGCCTTAGCGGCGCCACAACTATTTCTATGTTTTAAAGAAGACGTCGTAAATGCGTAGAGAAATCTTTATGCTTTTGTGATGCCATCAAAATTTAACAATGTGTTGATGCATATGCATGAAAACGGTTTAAAATATTGTTGAATTGTTACCACAAATATTGATGTTTCAGAATTTTATTGTATGAAAATTTGGCTCCGTCTAAACGTTCTTTTTTCTAACTCTTTTTTTTTGTTCGGCAAAACCCTTTTTTTGTTGGAAAATATTAATCTGTTCAGACAAAAGAAAATTTTTGTTTTAACCGGCATAAGAAAAAAAGATTTAACCAGTTGAAACAATTGTTAGGATTTGATTTACCGTCTAGTACCAACCAGTTAAACATACTTGGCAATCTGCACTATCCATATTATACAATCTGCGCTGTTAGCTTGATTAATTAGCAATTCGTTGGTCACTGTAACAGACAATTTGGACCATGAATTAATAATCTTACGTTTCGCTAAAATATTTTCCTTAAACCCGATTCCAAATCAGACGCGTTCTTTTATATCATTTTAGTATCTAGGTTTCTTATTTTCCCTAATTCATACCCTAAATTAACATCTTCTCATCTACCCGATTCATTCACTTAATTTATATCTTGAAATCCGCTCATCAAATCGCTTCTCCCTATTCCAAATTCTACATGTTCCTCTCATCAATCCGCTCAAGTGCTGGAGTTTTTGTTCATGTGAAGGCGGATGTCATGTCGCTAGTTAGGAAGACGCGAGGTGGTGGTGCTGCGGTAAAGGGTAGGCAATCAATGGCATATAATGGGTAGGTCTATTTATGGTGGAAAGTGAAGGTTTCCGGGTTGGATATCAAGTGGAAAGCTGGCACCAATTAATCTACTGAAGAGATAAAAGAATGTTTGTTTTTTAGTGGTGATTAATCCTCTAATCTTTAAGGTTTTTGCCTTAGTTGTTTGCCCGCTTCAGCTGCTGTCGTATCCTACTATCAAGGTTAGATTTATTTCACATATTATAGGATTTTCACTAACGACTTTTTCCTGGAATGTGTTAGCTAAACAGTTAATTCTTTTTTTGGAATTCTTTGAAAAATAAATAAATAAATATGATGGTTTATGTTTGATGAAAATCTGATGAGAAGAACTGGATGTTGCTTAGGTTATTTCACATGTTGGTCAGAGGCATTGGCGATTTTTGATACATATCAATTCATTTATGTGTTGCTTACCGTCAAATTCTATTTTTTTTCTTCTTCTTTCATTCAACTTATAGACCATAAGTTTGTTCTTTATAAGGACATTTCACTGCCATATGGCTTAGTAAGCATGTAAGCTGGTTTTTTTACAGTGGTCAATAGTTATGGGAGTTAGAGCGTTATATAGTGTTTTTTTTGTCATTCACAGCTGGATGTTTAGAGTGCTGTATAGCTTATGTCATATTTACATCTCCTTTTTTTTAAGCTTCAAATATCAGTTATCAGTAACCAATCCAATACAGATACAATTTTTCACTCATATTTTATATTTCTAAAAAAAACCTTCATAAAGAAATAATAAAACCCATGTCCCAAGTACAAATGCACTTCGTAGAAAACATATGTCCCAAAAGATGATGTTTGTTGATTATCAAATGCCATATCCCTACACCAAAATCTATCTGAAGCCGCTTCCTTTCTTTGCCTTGATTCAATCCAGTCATGCTTACCCCATTGATAATCCAAAAAAACCAAGATCCCCTTTTATATCATATCGAGTACATCTTAGCTTGACTCTTGAATTACATTTTTCTTGTAAGAAAGGTTAGAAGGTATCACTCAGCGTCAATCTGGAACCTGTAAAATCAACTATTCTTTTTGGATACCAAATGCAGTTGTAAGGAATAGGTGTTACTGTAGCAGCCTTTGTGAAGGAGATCCAAGGAACCTTAAGCATCAGCGATATCACCCTTGTTGACTAATATGCAATTGTCTAATGTTGTGATGTTTGGGGATCCAGCATATATGCAGCTGTCCCTTTCATTTGCAGGAAAAACAAAATTAAATTCCTGAGGCCTTTTTCTCTCACCAACACAAATTTTTTCATCATCCATCTCTTGAATTGCATTTTTCCTGTAAGAAATCTCAAAAGAAACGACTTGGCGTCAATCTAAAACCTCTTGATTGAAATTCCTCGAGCCTTTTTCTATCATCAACACAATTTTTTTCATCATCGAACTTTTGAATTGCATTTTTCCTCTAAGAAATATCAAAAGAAATGAATCAGCGTCAATCTGAAACTTGTAAAATTCCGATCAAATCTCCATTGAAATTCTTAAACTCTTTTCTAGTCTATCAAAAAGCAGATATATACAACAGTTTTAGTAAAACATGTGTGCTCTGAACAAATTATAGTAAATTTATACTTCTACAAAAAAGTCTATCATAGTTGTTTTGCTTGCATTCCCCTTACCGGTTGATAATTGTGTACGTATAATGATAGTCAAACTACTAACGCAAAATAATCACCAATACCTGAGTATTTTAATTTTTACGTAGCCGAAAACATATCGTAGTCTTTTTATGAGATCAAAATTTAGTTAAATGAGTAATGCAATGGTGCTAATTATGTTAGAAAATGGATAGTTCATTTAAGGTAGAAATATTTTTCCAATAGATGCTTAACATGAAAGGGGATGCACCAACTTATTAGGTAAAGGTATCATGGTGGAGGTTACAATAAACTGACATATTTACATAATAAAAATGCACGAATGGCTTCCTTGGTTAAATAAAACTAAAGCATCACGTATATAGCTGGTCTAAGTAGTGTTTGTTTGAAGGGAAAAGTTGTGTTGAGTCAATGTAAAAGGAAAAAAATCGGTTGAATCAAGCTTTCATAGTTTGCTACAGTTTGAGCATAAAAAACGAAGCGGCCTCAACCGATTATAAGATCACAAATAGGGACCAACTCATGAAGTTATTCTTCTCCATTTTATGGTATTTATTTGCACCTTGATTTCTTATTTCCATGTATTATAGTTGTTTGTTTCTAAATATAATTTGTATGATACGTGCTTATTTGAATATATCCAAATGAATTTTGAGGGCCATGAATTTGTTATATTTTTGATCAAAAAAGTTAAATTGATTACAAAAATAAACTCTGGAGTTAAACCAATATTTGATCCATATCTTTGATCCGATAGATATATTTTTGTCGATGTGTAAACTCCAAAAAGCTCAAAAGATGGAACTTCATGTTAGTTACACTTACAGATAATTTAAAATATAGACAGTATTCATATGCATGAAAATAGCAACTTTTAGTTCCCTACAACCTTGTGATTATATCTTTCTTTCATATTTTTGTTTATTGGTTGAATGAGTAGAATACAATTTTGTTCCCTACAATTAAACACGTTTACTAATATATTTTGTTGGATGGCTGCTTTTTAGATTATTATGCAAGAATGCACTAAAAAGTTGTACCTATAAGATATGTTCTCTTACTTCAAAATTCTTATGCAGTGAATTTGGAGAATCAAATATTTACAAAATCCTTTTAGTGTTATTGATTTTCTTATTGTTACTATTATGATTAGGAAACGTTTTAGCTGAGAGGAGCCAAGATGATTTTGTCGGTGGGACAGAGTAGAGTATGTATCCATATATGGTGATTGTTTGTCAGTTAGAGATGTCCCATGGGGGTAAGTTTCCAATTATTATGTTTCCATCTTATGTAGATATATGGAGCACTGTTTTTCTCCACGTTGGTTTAAAACGCTAACAAGTTGTAATGGAAGTGTGTAAGATAATGCTTTGTTACTTGTGTAGGTTTCAAAATTTTTTTTAGATTGAATTAACAGTGATATAACATAGGAAGATTATATTCTTAAATGTTTTTGAGGACAAATAATTTAAGCTTTCTCATGATGACTCGTGGCATTAAAGCTTTAAATATAATGCCTGTAAGGTAGGTTTATGAATTGAGCAATCATAGGAAGGCAACAATAATGTTCTCCCAGTCTTTGAGCTTAGTCACCAATTTTCTGTATGCTAAACATTTATAGGTTATGAGGTGTTGCAAAGTTTTTGAAGGATGGGAAGTAGGGGATGAGAGGTTCAATATATTTAGTGGTTGCCCATCTTCCCAAACTGCAACCATTGTCCTCCGTGGTGGAGCAGACCAAGTATTTTCACCTATCTTTGTGATTGTAAACCTTCTAATTCATCATCTTATCTTGCAATACCTAATAGCTTCTGTATTCTTGTTATAATAGTTTATTGAAGAAGCTGAAAGAAGTTTGCATGATGCGATCATGATAGTAAGAAGGGTTGTAAAGAACTCCAGTGTTGTTGCTCGTAGTAATGCTATTGATGTAAGTTGTATATACATGAATGAAGCGAACCTGTATTGCTTTGTATATTCTTTGTGTTGTCGATGTATCATGTATCAATAGCAAGCTTGTTGTTGTAGGGATCCAGGTTCATGTAAAAAAGGGGGAAAAGCAAATACAAAAAGAAATGAATCCAAATAAAATTATCTCTGCTTGTTCTTGTAAACTACCGCAGGTTTAAGTTTCTTGTAGATGATCGATCTGGAAAAAGTAGACAAACTATATATTAGTGGTAACATTGCGATTTCAATATTTTGATATTCTAGTTGTGTCACAAAAGTGGTGGTAATATTTACCGATGTTATTCCAACGTAATATTTTGCCAAATTATTTGCATTGCTATGAAGTCATTAAATTTAATGATGCCATAGCGACATGCTATCTATTAGAGCTCAGACTTCACAACCGCGTCGTATATATTAGTGACAATGTTGCAACACATATATTTTGATATTTTATTTGTGATACAAAAGCGTCGGTAATACTTATTGATGCCATTGCGATGCAATATTTTGCTAAATCATTGACGATATTTCTGTGACACCACAGCAACAACTAGTAATTTTTGTGATGCTTATTTTTCTGACACTTATTTGACGTCGTTATGGAGTCACTAAAAAATTTAGCGACGCCTTAACGGCGGAAAAAATGGGTTAGAAAACTGCAGATTTGTAGTATGCACGTGTCCTACCACAACCCGACCTCCATATCAGCTCTCCTACAACTATAAATAGCCTAATACTTGTCATTTTTAGGGGACTTTTGGCATCTCAACATCCATGACTGCCATGCGCCAACACTTCTCCATAGATAATCACCATCTTATTCAATAAAATTCAATGGATTCGGAGAGAATTATTCATTGGATTCGAGTGATTGAGAGACAATAATCCTTGTAATTGTAATCTCTAGATGAAATGAGAAAATATGAAGTGGACGTAGGCTCGTTAATGCCGAACCACTATAAAAATCCTATTGTCTTGCTTTTTCTTGTATTTTTCAGTTATTTCTTCTTATTTTATGCTCGAAATACAATGATTTGAGAGTTAGGACTATTTTTTGGTCTAACATTTTGGTGCTTTCACTGAGAATGGACTGATTCTCAACCATCTCATCTATTAATGGATATCATAGTTCATTGAGCGGAGATCCGAACCTGATTTGAATGATTCACTGACTACTTAAATGCATAAATCTTCACGGTGGTGAAAGATGTGGCACAAGAGAAAAGGAGTTGCGAATCCTGAAGCCAATCGCAGATCGTAGAATTCAGCTGGCTCGTGACCTGTCCCCGGCTCGTGGTGGCATATGTGATCCGCAACCCGCTCGGTTCGTGAAAACATACTCTGACCCGTTCGTGAAAACATACTTCGATCCGCTCGTGAAAAGACTCATCCGACTCGAGTCGACAATGAGATCACGACCCAGTCCCAAAGAGCTGTCACGAACTGACTTGGAGCGAGTTCCTTGACCCGACCCGGAGAGGTTAGGTCGACCCGACCTGTAGTTATGATCTGAATCGCGATCCAAAGAGGTGCCCACAACCTGAAAACTTGCTGAACTACGAACCGTGACCCAAACCGAAAGAAAATAGCGAACCCCGATACAGAAAATGAATCGTGGACATAAGTCATGATTCAACCCGAAAAAGTGCCCCACTTTTTGGAGAAAATGCATTTTTCTGATCATTTCAAAGAAGGCTCCATCTTCCAAAATCGAAAAAATCACGCGGACCCCCCACCGGCGCTGTGCCCAGACCCGCTGACGGCTTGCCTTCGACTCGGAGCATGGCTCGCCTTCGGCTCAGAGTACGTTTTGGCCTATAATTATCACCAACGCTTATCAACCGAGATTCGGTAAATGGTCTGAGGATATCGATAACAAATTGGCAACGACTGGGGTTCTTCTTAGAGCCATAACACCTATTTACTTATGTTATTCAATATGTGGAGCCATTGAAAAGATTTAGGATGTTGGCTATGAAAGTATATGAGATAATGATTGTCTCATAACAGCCTCCTCTTCTAGAGCAACGATGGTGTATTGATTTCACCAATGCAACTGATGATGTTCCTGAATGAGTAGTGATCACCTAGTTTACATGACTTAAACAAGTCCAACAGGTGGAGTCCAAGATGACATTGACATTGAACAATCCGGACACTATTCTGAAGATGACTCAGAAGATCCCAATGACCATGATTCTCAATGAGGGGATACCCGATAGCAAGTAAGGATCCTAGCACTACAAAGTTACCCTCCACTTGAATGGCATGGAGAAAAACATATGTCCTGCGGTTCACTCCCTGAAAATCTTAGCTAACCTTTGCAATGCCTATTTGTCGTCAACCGCATCGAGGAAGGTTGATTTCCATCAAATAAGGGTTAGATAATTGTACTTTGGTACCTAGAGTTAGGTACCAATTGAACAACCGCAGGCCATGATTGGACATATGGATCCTTGCCCGGATGATAGCAACTTGACTGCTCACCAGCCACCATATGACCTTTGTCAAGAGATGAGAGTTCGAGACCAAAGTAAATATGAATCAACCATTAGCTCTCTACTTCTTACTTTCATTATGACAGAACACACAAACATTACTTCAAGCCTCACAAGCTATGCTATCGTATTCAAGCTTACCTGATCAAGTTCCAGACAGGCCATCTCCAACAGAATTTAGTGCTTGCATTGCATCCTAGTGCCTATTGCTAAATATCCCAACTGAAGATGGAGTGGGAATGGTCTATGGTGACCAAGTTATTGGAGAATCCGACTATTTGGCTGGATGGAATATGCTACACAACACTGATGGCATGAAACCCAAAGACGCTTACCCTCCAGATGAAATGGAGTGTGAAGGAAGTGTCAATATTGCGAATAAAGGGAGCCTCACAAAAGGAATTGCCCGATGATCTGCCTAAAGACATAGATCCCAGAGAGGATGGTGATTCGGGATGCAAAAGGGTGACATCTAATGATGCAACTGCACATGTTCCGATTGTTGACGCCGACCTGACCAAGGTCTTGATATCGGATCTCATTTAGACCTCTCTCGAACGAGGGAACTGATAGGCACTCTACAGGAGAGCCTGGATGTGTTCTCTGGGACCTATGCTAATATTCGTGGGATTTTACCATAAATTATGAGTCTTTTGTTGGGTATAACCCCGAAGTGCACTCCTGTCAAGCAAATAAGACGTATGCTTAGTCCAGGGAGAGCAGCTGCCTTGAACGAAGAAGTCGGAAGGCTGACAAGCAATGGTTTTATACGAGATATATGCCACACATCCCGCTTGGATATCAAATCCCATCCTCGTCAAGAATGCTAATGGAAAATGTCACACATACATCGATTTTTCATATTTGAACAAAGTTCGCCCAAAAGGATGCTTCCCGTCACTCAGAATTGACCAGCTTGTGGACTCAACGATTGGACATGAATGTCTCCCTCTTATGGACGTGTGCGCAGGTTACAACCAGATTCTTATGCATGTGCCTAATCATGAATAAAGATGTTTTATCATGAACCTTGAACTGTACTGCTATATAGAGATGCCATTTGGACTGAAGGATGCCGAGGCAATGCACCAATGCGTACTGAATTATATGTTCCACAACCATAGTGGAAGGCTCATGGAAGTCCATGTAAACGATACTCTTGTGGAGTCTGAGCGATCAACCTACCACGCTTCAGATCTAACAGAGATGTTCCATATCTGGAATGAAGCTAAACCCTTTGAAATGCTCGTTTGGCATTACATCAGGAAAGCTTCTTGGCCTCATAGTTATCTCACACGAAATCGAAACCAACCTTATCAGATTGCAATGGTCATAAACATCCATGAACAACAAAGAATTAAAGATGTCTGAAGCTTGGTGGGAAAGTTGGCACCACTTGCACGTAAGGAGGATATGGTCCAGAAACTAGTCTATAATGTGAGCAAGAAGGTCGCCACGGTAGAACGCAACTACCCAAAGATTGAAAATCTTGTCTACAGCCGCGGTAGCTCCCCCACTACTTCCAAGTTCATCTCATTGTGATACACACTCATTAGCCACTACGACAGAACCTGCAACGACCTGGGGCACCTGGAAAATTGCTCAATATGGAACATAGAGCTGAACTAGTTTGATATCAATTCCCTCCTAAAGAAGTCCATACGAGGGTCAACATTAGCCACTTCATCGCTGAGTGTACCTTTCCCGACGAGGATGTGTTAGATGAAGAAGACGGTCCCTCAAAATGAAAAATGAAAACAAGCACCCAGTAGTTGTATACAAAAGGTGCAAAGAATGATTGACGGTCCGACGCCGGAGTCGTATTGATAACTCCTGAAGCACGGTCAATTTACTATGCCTTACAATTGGAATTTTCTGCTACTAACAATGAGTCTGAATACGAGGCCTTGATTGCCGGGTTGAAACTTGCTAAGGAGTTGGGGGTGGCGGCGTTGAACATCTTTTGTGACTCTCAAATTATTGTTTTCCAGATTCAAGGGGAATTCCAAATGAAGGGACCACGACTCGCAGTTTACCTAGAATGGATAGAGGAGCTGTTAGATGGATGGGAACATCATAGAATGTCTCATATTCCGCATACAAAAAATTAGAATGTGTATAATATGGTTAGTTAGAAAGTTCCTATAATTCATAATAGATGGAGATGATCCCAATTGAGACACTCGAAGCTTTGAGCATTGATCAAATGGAAGTTGATCCAGTATTGGAGACCGAATTCGGGAGAGAGTCATGGACAACCCCCGTAAGAAACTTCCTACAACATAGAATGCTTCTGACAAGGAGAAGTGAATGGCATACCATCGTTCATTATGCCTCATGATATGACATGCATGGCGACGTTGCTTATTTTCCTTGGAAGATAGTCCCAAGACAGACACCAACGAGTCCCATTGCTGAATACTCCACCCTAAGTGATTCAATAGAATAATTAATCAACTTCCGCTTGAAGGGAGATATATGTGAATGAAACTTATGATGAACGACGTTTTGGAGTTAGAAAGAGAAGATTCACAATTTCACTCCTTTCATCGACTATCGACCAAGTAACTCATGCCCCAAACGCTGGGGGTAACTAGAGATTTGAGCATGGATTGCTCGTGATTACATCATCTGATTCAAAGCTGATACATCAGGAGTTTGCATGGCCGATTGCCTTAATCTTGCCCAAAGGTTAGCGATTTGAAGATTTAGAACGTTACGCCTGAATGTTGATTGATTGTCAATAAATCAACCCTTGTCCCCGATGTGGGATTGAAGGTATATCAGCAAATTTATGAGATATGGCTATCTCACCAGTAGCAATGTCCTATTTCCTAGCATGGAAAGTGCAAAAGACTCTATAAGCATAGATCCATTGTTCTCCTGCCAATTACCGTTCTAGCACCAATGTGATGGTGTGATACCATTAGCAGTACAGACATGACTACTTGACACTCAATCCTTGCCCTTGACATAGGGGCAGGAATGCGATTCAAATGAGATGCAACCATGTCACTCAAAGACCTCGATCAAGGCGCCCAGATTTGATACCGATCATATTTCTAACACCTGCATATAGCGTTTTTGTAGCAAAACCATAACGAGCCCGATTGAAATGCTCGTTTACAAAGCCACACCCTCCGTTTGAGGAAAGTTGTATAGATCGAGGTGGACCATTAACTCCTTGGCTCACGCGTGGCAGGCCTCAAGACAATTGTGCATTGATCTTTGCATTGCAAAGTCGGAGTCCGACTCCAGAAGGACGCGGTGTGACCGTCTATATGGCTCGATCCTATCCTCGATGCCACCAGATTACATGAATCGTGATAAGAGGCAGCAACGCCCATTGATAAGCATACTTTTCAATCATGCGATTTGATTTTACATGCTTCTTGAGTTATTGACATGACTAACTCATGTGATATGAATGATGCAGGTACCCGAAGTTCGGTTGTAATCACTCCTCCTATAAATTGATCGAAGTAATGCAAAGTTTCGGCAAACGTTTTTTGACTGTTTACCCGACTAACTATTATCCTCAGAGCTTGGAAAGAAGTGTAACCAGGGACGAGTGTGATGGGCGCGCCATGATTAAAGACCACTCAATCCATGACTCTAACTCTCATGATTTGAGAGAGCATTTAAAGAACGATACTGGAATGTCCAACCAAACTCCATCCCATGAGTCGATGGGACGAGAGAGGCTTGATTATTGCAAATGGCCACCTTTACCCATAAGTCATGGATTATGAGGTAGCGCCTCGGCGAGTGTGATTCGACCGCTTGCCTAAAAAGCTCCATCCGCCAGGGTGAAGCATGGAATAAGGACAAGAAACGAGTTTGAGAACGAAACTCGAGACGGTAGAATCTCGCTCTTTGAATTAGAGCGTAGAAGGAACATCGAGGTGAATGACACGACAGTTCGCCTGATCCACTTTTACTCTGATGATTCGAGAGAGAGTATAAAGGACATGAAGATGATGTCCACCACTCTAACTCTCATGATCTGAGAGAGAGTATAAAGGACGAGAAGATAAAACGACCACAAGGCATGAAGGTGCACCAAGATTAAAGGAACGCCTTGATTCCACTCTACCCTTGGTATTCGACTGGAGCGTATAAAGGCGCCAGGGACTGTGTGCTGCAAATGAACTCCTACGTCCCCACTGAAGGATTGGAGAGCAGACTGAAAGCTGAGTTCGAACTCTATCCTGGGCATACGACAGGAGAGAATAAAGGCATTGCGATTACATGCCACAAAAGGGCTCCTACCCCGCTGTAGGATCAGGGGCTAGAATGAAAGCTAAGCTCGAACCCCCCGACGTGGGGGGCAATACACTGTCAATCCTAATCAATCCCAAGCAAGCCATGTCCAAGCATTTTATTCACGATTGATTTGGGGCATACACACAAACATCACACCCTTACGATAGCTACAATATGATATGTTATTTATTTGCAGGAATTTTGATTTGCAGGAACACTGGGTTAAAATCATCATCCGATCAATGATGTGATTTGTTGTTCATTACTTAGTATAGTAATGCTCTAATTACAAATATATTTGATTGAAATGTATAAAAAACTTGCAAATATATAATATTGCAGGAATAAAACTTTATCTATTGAATGCAGATTCACAAGACAACCGATCAGAAATGCGAGGGTTGAACTCGCAACAACAGCTTACGAGGGATGATTCGAATGTTTCTTGAGTATGGAGTATACTAGCAGCTGGAAAGACCCAGCGAGGCCCTGGTATTCTTGGATTTCTATCTGGCCTTAATACGATCTTGAGTGATTGTATGTTTTCTAGCCTTAATATGATCTTACGCGATCGTTGGTTTTCTGGCCTTAATACGATCTTGAGCGATCGTCGGTTTTCTGACCTTAATACGATCTAGAGCGATTGTGACATTCAGGATTTCTATGGATTGAATATTTCTTGGACTTTCCAGAATACTTCTTCCTTCGTTAAAATTTGAAAGGGAAGTGATCATACCACCCGTCTTTTGTCGTTACCCCTGAACTGAGGGCACAACTAATGAAAAACATTTACAAATAGCATAACTTATATGCAAGTATTTAACTTATGCTGTGATTTTGACAGGCCATTCGAGGACCATTAAGAAGATGTAAAGAGAACGTCCATTTGCTGATCCCAACCTACTTCCAGACTGGAAAGCTTAGATAAGGATGGACATATCCCATGCTGCAGTTAGGTGTGACATAACCATCTTGTTTCCTACCTTTCCCCTGATGCGGGGGCAAGCGGAACACTCGAGATGATCAGGATTTGACCTTTCATCTTCTGATGCCGATCCTCAGGGCCTGGATGGGAGACAAGAGATTAGTTCTCTATTTAAGTAACAACAAATCGATTTTCACCCAACATTGTCTCATGATGCAAAGAGGAAGTACGAATCCAAAGAAGATATAGGCTCGAAGTCTACTACTCAGAGAAAACCCCCGAGGATGGGGGCACGGGATACAAGTTTTAAGCGGCATGGTTTGACTACCTGATGACTCTATGCACATTTATTATCTTCGGGGTTCCATAAGATCCCAGACTACAACCAAAAGGATAACTCCCCAAGATTGGCCCACATACGTTCGAACGACGGATCATCATCTAGAATCAAATAATAGAAGACTGATTAACGGATATTGCATATGCGGAACCAAGAAGCCCATGACCGACTTTCATCTATTTCAAAATTTCATGCCAGGGACACCAACATTGGATTGGATAGCCGAGCAACAATCATCAACTCGCTTGAAATGATGGAATCAAAATTCAAGTGGTGACGAACTTGGCTCGATCAGATCGCAACCACTAGTTCGAGTTAGGCCTGAATCGATCACCAGGCATGCAACATGCGACTTCGATCCAGAACATTGTGGATGAAAACATGGACAATGGAACAGCTACCCGCAACATCTTAGATGAGAATGGACGAACTGTAACAAACTCAGTTTATACACAAATAACTTCAGCTCCAACTCGAATGGAAATTTGAGCATCAGAACACGCTCAACTCCAAGCTGGAACGCAACAATTCGAAGAACAGGGGCCCAGTCGGGTCGAATAACTCGATCTACGATCCGGGGGCAATATCGACGTAGAAATAAGAAATCAGCAAAGAATCCCTTTGTAATCTCAGATTTGATGATGAGGGCATCAGTCCTGATCTTGGAAATATGTAGTTGCTTCTTGGCGGCACTTATCAGGATGATATGGATATTGACAATTACAGCCTTCTCACACGGGACATCAGGATCTCCTGTTATTCCCCTGGACTTCAAGACTTTCCTACAATAACATCTGCTTAGAGGCTCTGATAAATTCAAAACTGAGAGAATGGAGCAACATCCAACTCTTGAAATGGTAAGGGCAATGGAAAAGTCCTGGAAAAGGATGATAACAGTATGCAATTCCGGAGAGAAACCTATTTCACTAATCGAGTCTATGATATTGTTTCTTAAACTTAATGGAATCGAGCATGAGAAAGGGGCTCTATAAGACTAAGATGGCCATTTCCGACTATGCTGAAGCATGAACGGAGGGGCCCAACTAACTTCATAATGACATTCATCCACTCGCATTTAACAAGCAAACTTAACTCCACAACTGATCCAATGGGAGTAACCTAGTCCGCTGATGCCCGATGAGGCAATCCTCACTATCTAACTAAAGAGAAGAGATGATATCAAAGCAAGTGTAATTCAACCATTTACGTATGCAACACCAACTTTTTCTGACTTGAGAGAGAACACATAATGACTTGGGTTGGCTAAGGTTATTGAACCTGCAACTCTTACCTGATGCAGCGACGAGAAGTATAATGGCTTATAGAATGGATGTCCGATTTACTTGACTCAACCCCCACTGACTCTGGGGGTATAAGCATAGACTTCGCTTGTCCTCCAATGGCATCGAGAGCACAAGCATAAATTCATAGGCTGAATTTGAAGATGACCCTGGCTTGGAGAAAGATTTAAAGCATATGCACTATATCTTCAAAACTTTACATTATTTGTCCTACCTGTTCAAATAAGCTAGCTTATGGGTCAAACGTGACTTCAAAGACTCAAATTGCAGTTACATCGAAGGGGTGTGATAAGTTTCTTTGCTACCTTACAATTGTGAAGATCATACGAGCATTAGTTCACATGATTTCAACAACGTCCTTTACTGACTTGTATGCGATTATTGGATTACGAAACAATCCAGGGCGATTTTGGATTCCTTTGACCACGATCCAGAGTGATCATGGCTTTCGGATTCCTTACTATTATGATTCAATGTGATTTTAAGATCCTGGATCAATATCAAGATATCAAGATAGTCCAGACTTGAGTACAAATGACAAATTCATATGTTGATTCTGATGTGCTTTGTCCCAACCATCCAGATACCAAATCAAAACTCGAGGATTCTTGAACTACTCAATGATTTGGATGGCTACTTCATGCATTGACTCATATGTAAAAGAAAGTCTGACTCGACAATGCACTTGACTTGCGTAGAATGATGACGTTGTTTGGGTATGACCTGTGCGTGTAGGATCACACTCAGGAGCCAACAATCTAGCATGATTTTTGATGAATGAGTTAGACCTCTTGATTCAACAAGGTTTAAAAAATTATTTAATCATCTCGAATATTCCTTCCATGGAACTTGGCCTGGCTAGCCCCTATGGAAGCAGTACAACAATTGTATAAAGTCTTCTCAAGGATAATGAAGTTCCAAAAAGATTCAACTCAATTTATTCAAAGCACATCTCATTTGCAATAAGATGTACTTTAGGGGGCAAAATGTTAGCCTGCTTTGTGATCAGGTTACCCAAAGCAAAGGACTTGAATATGAACATACATTGATCAGCAATCACTTAGATGAAGTGGCAGAATATGGAACAACTTGGATTTTGGCATTTGGAAAGACCGGCTCGCCCCCTATCGGTTCGTGACACCCTCTTGAGGGAGGTTCGTGACCCCTGGGACCATGAACCGACCTAACCATCACCACCAGATCCTCACCTCAGCTCACCATCCTGGCTTATGAACCGTGACCACGAACCATGACCAGGACCTGCTAATGCACATGTAGATCTTGACCTATTCTCGAGGCTATGACCGCTCCTCCTTTTCTGGATCGGGCTCCACGTGTCCTACCACGACTCGGCCTCCACAACAGCTCTCCTACAGCTATAAATAGCCTAATACTTGTCATTTTTAGGGGACTTTTGGCATCTCAACATTCATGGCTACCATGGATAACACTTCTCCATAGATAATCACCATCTTATTCAATAAAATTCAATGGATTCAGAGAGAATTATTCATTGAATTTGGGTGATTGAGAGACAGTATTCCTTGTAATTGTAATCTAGGGATAAATGCGAAAATATGAAGTGGACGTAGGCTTGTTAATGCCGAACCACTATAAAAATCCTGTTATCTTGCTTTTTCTTGTATTTTTCAGTTATTTCTTCCTATTTTATGCTCGAAATACAATGATTTGGGTGTTAGGGCCATTTTTTGGTCTAACAGTAGTGCTTTGATTATCATACCAAAGTGTAGTTTTGCTCTCTTTTTTTATTTTAATTCCATAAATAAAGATTGAAACCATATAATTTTAGTAGTTGTACTACCACACTTCTATATTCAGCTTCTTCGCTTGATTAGAAATTGTTGTCGTCAATATAAATCTGACTTATATAAAAATATAAGTGGGACAAATTGAGTGAGTAAACTCATCTTGATTTCCATTCGTCGAGAAAATGACTGTTTTCAATTAAATTAAACATGCGGTTAATCTAACTGGAAATTTCAGTTGCATCGAAACGCATTCAATTCTGTTTAATAGCGTAGTGCTCGTTAAGAAGATTACAACACCACCTAGCGTAGTGCTCGTTAAGAAGATTACAAAGCCACCTGATTCGTCGAATTCTGATAACATTTGAATGAGTTATTAACGTTTTTGTTAGAGATTGAGGAAAGGATCGTTAAGGCAAAACAAACACTAGAGGGGGGTGAATAGTGTTCTTGGAAATTTAAACAAAATCTAAAAATTATGTGATAAACTAAATGAATCAAACACCACAGAAACAATCACAGATACAGAATCAAACACAGATGCAAAATAAAAAAAATAAAAAAAATGCAAAAAAGGAAAGAACACACTGGATTTTATACTAGTTCGGATTGCTCTTACGTCCAGTCCCGCACAACACTAGATTGTGTAGAGTTTTATTACTATATCAATATCCAATTACACCCTTTAATTTCACGGCTACAAGGTTAACACCGCTTCTGTTCCTTGATTTCACGGCAATAAGGAAAACACCGGTTCTGTTCCTTGATTTCACGGCTACAAGGAAAACACATATTCCCAAATACTTCCCAAACAATTACAATAGCCCTATAACTCTTCAATAGCACTAAATTTAGAGAGTAATGAGTAGAGAGTGTAGAGAGAAGAAGATTAGTGAAAACAGAATTGAATTTGGCAGAGTATAGGTGTAGGAATCATAAAAATGACAAAAAATAATGGTGTAATGATAGAAAATGAAAGTGGAGAAGAAGAAGTGATTAAAAATTCGAAATCAGCCCCTTTTTGTAATGTGTGAAAGGTTGCAACGTCTCAGAACCGTAACAAATAGTGAAAAGACACTTCCTTTCAAATTTGTATTTCTGACAGTAATATGTCAACATAATCATTAATGTATGTCGACATATACATCACTTTTATGATTTTTAAAGCATTTTTAAAGTGTTTAAATCAATATTTAAATTCTGGAAATTCCTGAAACAAAACTAGTTGCTAAAACATTGTGTTTCAAGTATAAAAACATAAGAAAATGTTATTTAAACATATGATTAAATACTTAATATATATGTGATATGAAAACTATATATAGTATAATTATCAACATATATATAGTAATTTATAAAGAAATATTTATAAACTATATATAAACAAAAGATTATATGAAATCTTAGAGTTAAAATAATATTATAATCAAATATAAACCTAGTAAAACATACTTAATAAAACTATAAAAATAAGAATACTTATAAATTAGGAAAGATATTTGAAATCATATGTTTGAAATTCTTGGAAGATTAAAAAAAAATTTGAGAGAAGTTTGAAATCAATTTGAAAATAGTTTTGAATTTGAAAAGAGAAAATTTGAAAAATAGAGTTTGAACCTAGAGTGTTATTTGGAGTCTTACGTAAACTAGACCCTATTACTACATTTATCTTGAACTCTTGAAATCTTGATTACTCATGAGTCATGAATCTACTCTGAATTCGGAATCCCTAAAAGCTCTTTAAATGTATAGTCTTCAGTATTAATTCTTGTATACAAATCCTGCATGTGTGTGTGTGTATTCTAGATAAAGGTGCTAATATATATTTTATAATCAATTAATATTGAAATTAGGTTGTTGTCATCGAAACTCCATTCTCCAACAGTTTTAAGCATAAATTATTTAATTAAACTACTAGCTCTTAATTATAATTATTATAAAACTTAATTACATTTGTTTAAAGCAAAAGATATGAGCCGACTTTTGTTTCTTCCCGTTTGCATTCGTTCAAACTCTTCACACATGCTAAATCCTATATTGCCATCCAATTCTCAATCTCCGAGCCCAAACAAAATCACTAGAGACCAATCCCATTTCACCAGAAGAAGTGTGCATGCCACCCCCACTCCTCATTCACCTCGAGTCTTGTGCCACTCGATGCCACCCTACGCCAGATATTGGCTACGAACCGCTGGCCATTTGGGCACGATTTCCCGCCATCTCCAAGCTCCCTATACGATCACAATTGTATACATGGAAGATCTCGAAGCGTCGAACATATTTCTAGTTGGGAAGTTCTTCGATTGATCAATGGGTTTGAAGATTTAAGGGAAGGAAGTTCCATGTGATTCTGGCCATCGAATATGGATGGAGGCGACTTTTAGAACGGGTTAACCACAAACAATATTTTGACCCAGGAATTTTAGGGTTAGTGGCCTATTATAGGCACCATATGAATATTATAATATTATATGAATCTTCGGCATGAAGTAATGTGCAAAAACAACCACATACGTCTGCAGACTGAGATGGAAATTGAAATCCTAGTATAAAATAATATTCTGGAAACAATGGAACAGGTTTCGTCGAATTACGATATCGTTTGTAAAAAATCCTGTATAATCCACAACGTGAATGGACACGCGTTTAAACTGCGCATGATCATAAAATAAATCCAATTAAATTGAAAATTGAAATTTGAAATCATATAATAATTAATCATTATGGATTTAAATAAGTGAATATTAGGCTCAGGTCCCTGTTAAGTTTCAAAATTAGACTCAGGTTAGGTCCAAAACTTATTATAACTTACATCCCTATTTTTTGAAAATTCATCAAAAAAAAATTAAAAAAAATCACGTAAATTCATATTTAAATAAAACACGTGACATTCAAAAATTCAGACGTTAAAACCATCAAAAAACACACCAAAACCCAAAAAACAACGAAACAGCGAAACAACAGTTATTGCATCAAAAAATGCATATATTTCAAATTCCTGCACACATCTGTGCAACTATTTCAGTTTTGCGTCTGTGTTGACATTTTAACATGCACGAATGTAAGTAATACAGAATTCTTGCATACAAGTATGCTATAGTTCATAGGCATGTAAATCAGTTCATAATTATTTGCGTACGTGTATGCAATAAAACAAAATACTTGCATTCATGTATGCAACAATCCGTAGGCATAAATATCAGTTCATGTTTACTTGCATACGTGTATGCAAGAAAGCAGTATACTTGCATACTTGTATGCAAATATTCATGCAGATTTTTCAATGTAAAATTTTCATGCATTGTTGCATACTTGTGTGCAACAAATCAGAATAGTTGCATACAAGTATGCAAGTATTCATGCAGATTTTCAATAGAAAACGCTACATGACAACTATTTGTAATACTTGCATACATATATGCAACTTTTTTTTCGAGATCATCTCGGAATATTTGCAGATTTTTGAATTTTTTTTATATTGCAGCCCACAAATTCCTTCAGAAAACACGTAAGTCCAGAAAGAAGGACCCGCTTTATATTATAAAGTTACAGTGGATGTCATTCTATTTTGAATGTTTCCAGGGATGTATGTCAAACGGACCCTTTAATAAAATTAGTTTCCTTGAAATCCAAGTTCGTTAGAAAATTTTTTATTGTATAATTTCATATTAAATCGATAAAATGATTAAATAAAAATTTAGGTGTTTACCATCCATATAATCAAACGGTAAGTCCGGTCGATCTGAAAATCGAAATCCTATACAAATTTATTAATACGAATCCAACAACACAAGTTTTATCGCATTCCAATATTGTTTTCTAAGTATGATATTTTATACGCAAATGACGCTATTTTGGACACCAAATTTCGTGATCTTCAAAAATAACAAACTACATACCTATCCTGATTCTTAACGTATATATGAATTTAACGGAGTTGGTCTTGCATCTCAATTCGACCATTATCTCAAGTTATGCATAGATACTCATCCATTTAAACTAAATTCATTTAGTTCCGCGCTATACAAAACAATTGAGCTTTTATGGCTACCATTGTCGCTTACAACATTAGATTACCATGAAATTTGGTTTCGTACAATAATTTAACATTACAGATTCAATGAAACTAATTTCATCGAAAACTGAGGTGGTTGCAAAATGACTATTCTAAATGCCTATATAATATTGACAAAATATAAATAAACTCCAAACAATCCAATTAAATAATAATAAACTACCATTATCGTATTTATCTAAATGGAAATATATATAGCTTCAAATATGAACCAATGTGGATTTATCAACTTATAATTATAGATTTGAAGTTTATGCAATTGTGCAAATGAAATGTTGTAACCATTAATGCTTTGGATTTAACTGGATAATGTATATAAATATTTTTTTTTAGTTCAACTTCAGTTCTCTCGCACTTGGATTTCTTTTGGAAATACCCGTGCAAATTCCAAACCGATCATATAGTACAAAATACATGCAGTTATCTTTTTACATCCAACCTTGGTTTTTTCTAAGCATGACAAACATTTCAGGAATTTCAGTGTATAGTGTATACCACAAGAAAAAGAAGGGGAAAAAAAATTAATTTTCAATGGTTAATTTTGCTTTATTTTTTTCAGATTCAAGTAGGCTTGTAATATGTTAGAAACCCATAATGCTACTGGACCGTCCAGCCTAGCCACCATAGACTGCTTTTACAACTCTTGGTGCAACAAAACGGAAAATGACTTGAGATTTTAAATTGGTCGCAGGATGAACTTAAGATTTCAAATCAACCCCGCTTGTATTTTTTCCTTCCACCTTTTAATTAGGCAGCACAACAAATAAACAGTAGGAAAATTTTTCTAACAGAAATAATTTAAAGTATAATGACAAGAGGTCATGGCATTAAAATCAGTAAAAGTGATCCTCATTATTTCAACCTCTCTAATTTTTTTATTTTTTTTTGCTTTTTAATTTTAATTTATTTAGTTATTAATGTTGGAAATTATTGTGTATTGAATTGCTGATGATCTCTTATAACCCTGAGGCGGACTCCTAGACCCTTAAGACCCCATCCTAATAGGTTAACGTTCTTAAGTATATGTTGTCAATTGTAATATGAGAAGCAGTATTCCGAATGTTACTATTTAACTGATATTACGGTAGGACATCTATGTCTCTTAAGACTTTCCTTTGATAGTTGGTCAACATGCAATGACCACATATCTTTTATTTACCAAATCTGTCCCTAGTTGTGCCCTTACAAGCTTCTAGAGGAAGCGGACATCCCCCACGAACTACCCTACTCTGTTTTCATTTATGCCTAACCCCTTTTAGAGAAGGAGGACCCAAAGACTTACTTTAAATCTAATAAAGGTGGGTCCCATGACTTTGGTTCCTCTCAAAGGAGTAGACCTTCGGAGGGATCCTTGTCCTAACCATTTAAGACCCAAATTAGATAAAAAGAAAATCAGCCACTTAAGACCTTCTCAAGGTGTAGTAAACCTACCTATTTTCACACACATTGTACTTATATATATATATATGGCGAGTGTAACACCCCGAATTTTCTGTTAACAGTAAATTAACAAATTAAAGTATAATTAATTCTAAATGAAAGTATTAAGAGAAACATGTTATACCGTTGCGCTTGTCTCGGAATTCTGCCTGAGATAGAGTCCGAATTTGCGTGAATCGGACTCTGTATGAAGGAGTTATGACCTCCGGAAGTTTCAGAATTCAATTTAAAATTCAAACGGTTCAAAATTCAGTTCAAATTTCGAATTCAGACCGAAACTGGGCTGGGCGGGAAAATTCCCGCCCAAGCACCAGGTCGACCTGGGGGTCAACCTGGGTGACCAGGTCGACCATAGGGTCGACCTGGGGGTCGACCTGCCTAGTCGACCTGGTTTGGCCCTGGCTGGCCTGGTCGGGTTCTGGTCGATTTCTGAGGCTTGGCTGTGTCACTAGGGCTGACTTGTTGCATTTTGGTTGGCTCCTCTCGAAGTGAATGGTCTTGATTCATCTATGATCATCTGACGGCTCAAATCAATCTAAAATTCTATATAACAACTTAAGACTCCAACATAAATTCACATAAGAAATTAGAGATGGAGCCGCCATGCTGTCGGAAGAAAACTGAGAGGAGCCTCCACTTGTAGAAAAGCTTAGAGACGAGCCAAATTAAAGTTAAAACAATAATCAAATCAACGTTTGTCTACCCAAAGGAAAGAAATTCAAATTCAGAACTCAGAAATCAGAAAACAAGACCGTCGTTTGTTGTAAGTATAGTAATTTTTCCGATGTGAATAAAAGTTAGGATTTGATTCGATGTAAAATGGAGATGGAATTGTGTTATTGTGTAACAATGATGTTAATTCACATCTATGTATTGAAATGATTATGGTATTGTGATGTTTGTGGTATAGTTGAGTTGATATTGATCCTATTGTACATTTAGAATCACATGCAAGTTGTATAGTTCTTGTTGTAATCTACACCTATATGTTTATGTGATTATGTAGGTTGTATGTGATTAATATTTCATGTATGTATATGCTAAAACCTCTATGCCTAAACAATTATGTTCATACACATGTTCCTATGTTTATACAAAGGTTGCAGGTTCCTAATTGGATCCATGCCAAGATCCACTTTAGTACATGTTTCATGTGGTAGTTGGGCATATGATTTGGACCTAGTTCACATGTGATAAAATTATACATACTAAACATGTCATATTCTTGTCATATGCTAGTGAAGTTCGATATTATGCCTAGATCTAAACATGTTTAGGCTTATGTTGTCTAAATCATATGCTAATTAATGTGACACCTATTTAGTTAGATTCCCCTTTTTAATGCAAGTTCACATGATAAGTTGAAAGCCATGATTTAGTCTATGTTGCAAATTCACATATATGTATGTTGACTATTTTGCAAGTTCGCACATATGATGTTCATATTGACTATGCCAAAAATGCCAAGTTTACACCTGTGTCATGTTTATGTTTATGAATTCCCTTATGCCAATTTTGTGTGCACTAAATTAGGCTAAGTTTTTAGCCTAATATTATATGTTAAAAACCATGCGAACGAAAATTAGGCTAAGATTGTTAGCCTAATATTTAAATGGGGTAACGTTGGGAATATTGGTAAAACTTGACATAAAAATATATTGAAATTGGCATGTTTGTCACATGCCAAAATTGGTGGTATTTGAATGGTATAAATCCTTATACCAAAAATGTTAAGCTTGGAAAGTGGGCCACAACATTTAATTGTTGACAAATTTACATATATTAAGTAATAAAGACAAATATGTAAATTTAGAAAATATGAGTATGCTTAACACGAGGTTGGATTGAGTTGTGATGTAAACATGCCCGGACCCGCCCGACTGTCCAGTAGTCACAACAATACCTATCCAATGTGGGTGGTTAAGCATGGAGCCCAATAAGGACCCGAGGTTAGACTGAGTTACGGTGTAAATCTGCCTGGAAATGACCGGCACATCCAGTAACCGTAACAATATCTGTCAAATGTGAGTGGTCGGTGCTTTAAAAAGCTAAGGATAGACAAGTCAGGATGGTAGGGTTAAGTTAACTAAAACACTTAACCAATTCAACATGTTAAATTAAACTGATGGGTGGGGTTAGGTAAATACAGACACTTAACCACTTAACATGTTTGACTAGAAAACCCTAGTAACGGGGACCCGTTTCAGCAGTAACCCAATTAGGTATCATGGTACCCTGAAACTAGGCAGGGTGGGGCACGATTACTGGGCTGATTATAAGCGGTCAAAAGCGATGGCGGTGGGTGCAACAGTGTGGGTTCTAACGGAGTGCGGGCATGCACACACTTCGGAGCAAACAAATAGGGCACTGGGGGGCACCAGTAGTATAACCTATGCATTCTAAGGATTGTGTCGGGCCGCCACCATGGGACTTGATACACCCCATGGTGGGACTAGCATAGGTATCTACAATCTTTGGGGGCCATAAGAGACAGATGATTATGCGAGTAGGAGCCGATCTTTAAAAAGGGGATCACTTCACCCGATCATGGGGTGCCAGTTGAGACAATGCATGTAGGTGCAGAGATATAGTTTTGGGTGCGATAGTTTATTTGATTCAAACTGCTTTGCCTTAGTTTATGATACTTTCCTATTTCCAGTTTATACTTATCATGTCCTTTTCTTATTCTCATACAGAAGAGTCACTAGACTTACCAGGCTTTATGTCTGACCCTATTTTCTTTCGTCTTCTTTTCTTCCGTCCCCCCCCCCCCAAGGTGCACAGGGAGGAAACAACCCAGCTTAGTCAGATTCTTTGCAAGCTTCAAGAAGTAGATGTACGGTTTGGACTCTCTTTCCTTGGCTATGGCTGTTGGACACACTCTTTGGGGATTTATGCAGTTTTAATTATGTTTTTATGCTTCTTTATTTAATAACCAAGACAGAAATGATGTTGTAATGTTTTGGAAGTTATTATGTGACAGCTATGGAAATGTTTTTGTTTGAACACATATTTATGAAATAAAAAGTCTGTTGTTTTCCACTGCTTATATATATGTTTTTATATCTGTTTTTTGCTTTATCTGTGACTTTTACTTACAAACCTCCACCAAAGTTAAGGCATTCCCTTTGTGAGTGACCTTAATGGAGGGTGGGGTGTTTCACTTGGTATTAGAGCACAGTTTTACCAGACTAGATAATAGTTTTTGAAACTGTTTTCAAAAAGAAGTTTAAAGAAGCATTGTTTTCAAGAAAAAGCGTTGTTTTTAAACGACATAATTCCCCAAAAGCCATATGCAGTATCTCTCTATCCTTTGTCTTGAATACTTTCCTTTTTGTTCTAGCATGTCTGGAGATATTAACCTTCTAGAAGGAGTACCGATCCCTGGCGGGTTCCAAAGGTACATAGAGGCTAGGGCCAATGGTGCAGGCCCAGCATACATTCCTCCTCCAACAGTGGCAGCGGTTCCTCCTCCTCCTCCTCCTCGTGGAAATATTTTCGCTAAGACATGTAGAGACTTGAAGGCTATGGGTGGAGAGGACTTTTATGGAACTGAATCCTTTGTAGTAGCCAGGAACTGGCTGAAGGAGACCGAAGATTTGTTCGTCATCTTCGAAGTTGACAACAGGAAAAAGATACAACTAGCAGTGTGGTTGCTTAAAGATGAAGCTTCCTATTGGTGGGAAGTTACCCATGCTGAGAGACCAGTGGAAACTTGGGAAGATTTTAGGATGAGGTTTGAGATGAAATTCCTCTCCCAAGCTGAAAGAAGCCTGCAAATGGAGAAGGTCCTAACTTTGAAACAAGGAAATATGATAATCAAGGAGTATGTCAATCAGTTTAATCAACTGGCTAGATTTGGGCTGGATTTGGTAAACACCCAACACAAGAAGGCCCTTCGCTTCGTCAAAGGTCTGAATGAGCCTCTACAGAGCCTTGCAATGACCCATATACCCATGGGAGAAACTTATGAAAGCTTGGTGGACATGGCGCTGCTACACGAGGAAGATAAAGGCAAGAAAGAGGCAAAGGTGGAAGTGCCTCAAGAAAAGAAAGAAGGTTTACAGGCTAAGAAGACAGACTTCAAGAAAGGCGGGAAGAACAACAAATCCCATGAAAAGAGAAAGTGCAATTTCTGTGGCATTGTGGGACATATAGCAAAAGACTGCAGGAAGAAGAAGGCAAAGATGAATGTTGGTTGTTTCCATTGTGGAGAGACTAGACACTTGGCTAAGGACTGCCCAAAGAATTAGGGACAGGGATAGAGGACTGGATCCACCTCAGGGGGACAGGTTCACGCGCTGGTGGCACCTCCATAGGAACGAGGTAGAAATATTTCTGTAGAAAGCTTAGTTTATCTTTATGATCATCCAGTTCATACTCTCTTTGATTCTGGCGCATCACACTCCTTTATTTCATCTGCTTTAGTAGAATCTCTGCACCTAGACACTAGTATGGTAGAAGATCCCTTGGTTGTTTCAAATCCAATTGGGGGCTCGGCTTATTTGTCGATGGTTTGCTTGGATTTGAAAATCTCTATTCTAAGTGTTGAATTTAGATGTAGTGCCTTTGTTTTGGGCTTCTCAGGATGTGGACTGATCTTAGGCATGGACTGGTTATCCAGTAATGGTGCCATTCTTGATTGTGAGAAAAGAGTGGTTAGACTCTTGACTTGGCTCGGTAACACTCTAGAAATTTCTTGTAATCCCTTAAATGTTGTTATGCTTAGTTATCTAGAGTCGCTTGACACTTCTGTTGAGAATTTGCAGTCGGTTAGAGTGGTCCGGGAATATCTGGATGTCTTTGAAGAGGTGAAAGGCCTACCTCCGAAGCGGGAAATAGACTTCCGCATATATCTTGTTGATAATGCAAAGCCCGTAGCTCTGCCTGTTAGACACATGGCTCCAAAGGAGAGAAAGGAGCTCAGTAAGCAAGTTAAGGAGCTTCTCGAGAAGGGGTTTATAAGGAGAAGTATCTCAGAATGGGGTGCTCCAGTGGTGTTCGCCACCAAAGAAGATGGTTCACTACGTCTCTGTGTGGACTATAGGGAGCTAAACAAGCTGACTAAAAAGAATAGACACCCGCTTCCCAGAATAGACGACTTGTTTGATCAGCTTGTAGGTGCGTCGGTCTTCTCCGAACTTGATCTGGCTACTGGGTTCCATCAGCTAAGGGTAGTTGAAGATAGCATTGATAAAACGACGTTCAGAACCCCAGACGGTTTCTACGAGTGGCTTGTCGTGCCTTTCGGTTTGACAAACGCGCCCGCTTATTTCGTGGACCTAATGAGCAGGGTGTTCAGAGAATTCCTCAATAAGTTTGTGGTGGTCTTCGTAGACGATATTTTGATCTTCTCAAAGAATAAGGAAGAACATGCTCAGCATCTGAAGGAGATCATGGAAACTCTTCGAGTTCATCAGCTAAAAGCCAAATTCTCCAAGTGCCACTTTTGGAGAGAAGAAGTAAGATTTCTTGGATATATAGTGTCCAAAGAGGGGTTAGCTGTGGACCCCGCGAAAGTGGTGGCAGTGCAAGATTGGAAGACACCAGAAATACAACCGAAGTCCGAAGCTTTTTTGGGCTAGCCGGTTTTTACCAAAAATTCATTAGGGATTTCGCGAAAATCTCAGCTCCACTCACATGGCTAACAAAAAAGAATCTGGCGTTCACTTGGGATTTGGATTGCGAGTTTGCTTTCCAACGATTAAAAAGGGCTCTCACAACAGCCCCAGTTCTGACTTTGCCGGATGGAAGTAAGATGTTCACCGTATACACGGATGCTTGTGGTACGGGACTAGGCGTTGTTCTGATGCAAGAAGGGAGGGTAGTAGCTTATGGTGGAAGACAATTGGGAGTTCATGAAAAGAACTACCCAACCCACGATCTTGAGTTGGTCGCCATCGTTTTTGCGCTTAAGTCTTGGCGCCGTTTTCTCCTAGGTGAGAAGTTCGAATTATATACTGACCATAAATCATTGAAGTATCTTTTCTCGCAGAAAGATCTTAACTTGAGGCAGCAAAGGTGGATGGAGTTCCTTGCTTCGTATGACTTGGAAAATGCAACGTAGTAGCAGACACGTTGAGCAGAAAGAAGCTGACCCTAAGCCCTCTCTTTGTAGAAAGGCAAAGCATGGAGTATATAGCCAGTTTTGACTGTAGGCCCTCCTCAGATTTTATACCTGGCTTATTGGCATCTCTAGAAGTACGACCCACTCTTTTAGACTCAATAGGGGCCGCACAACGCGAAGACCCTCAGCTTGTGGATGTGATTGATAAACTAATTAGGGGCGAAACTTCCAGTTACCTCAACAGGTACTCCATTGATGATAAGGTTTGGCTGAGACGGGATGGAAGGCTATGCATCCCACAAGCTAGGGATTTAGTGAAGAAGGTTCTCGAGGAGGCACATCATTCCAAGATGACAATACATCCAGGTGGAGACAAGATGTACAAGGACGTAAAGAGAGTTTTCTATTGGAGCGGCATGAAGAAGGATGTGGCAGATTTCGTTTCTAAGTGCGTGACATGTCAAGGCAGAACAAAAGAAGCCTGAAGGACTGATTCATGCTCTAGAAGTCCCGCAATGGAAGTGGGATAGCATTTCAATGGACTTCATTGACGGGTTGCCTAGGTCAAGAAGAGGCAATACTAGCATTTGGGTGATAGTGGACAGGCTTACTAAAAGCGCCCACTTTATACCTATCAAGAGTAGAAGGACTGCTTCGTCTCTAGCTTCTCTTTATCTCAAGGAAATAGTTCGACTCCATGGAATACCCTCTAGCATAGTGAGTGACAGAGATCCCATCATCACGAGTGAATTTTGGCGGAGTCTGCAAGAAGCTGTCGGCACACAGTTATGCTTGAGCATGGCCTATCACCCCCAAACTGATGGTCAGACAGAACGGGTGAATAGAGTATTAGAAGATCTTCTAAGACTGTGCGTTCTTGACTTCGGAGGGACTTGGGAGGATCATCTTCCTTTAGTGGAATTCGCCTACAACAACAGTTACCAAGCCACTGTCGGTATGGCGCCCTTCGAAGCTCTATATGGAAGACCGTGCCGATCACCAACTTGTTGGTGGGAGTCTACTGACAAGATTATACTTGGGCCAGACATGATTAGAGAGACTTCAGAAAAAGTAGACTTGATATGAAGGATAATGAAGACTGCCCAAGACAGACAGAAATCCTACGCCGACAAAAGAAGGACCGACCATGAGTTTGAGGTTGGGGACAGGGTTTTCCTTAAGGTATCCCCTTTAAGGAACGTCGTTCGCTTTGAATCCGCAGGAAAGCTAGCACCAAGATTTGTAGAACCATTCCCTATCATCGAGAAGATTGGGAAAATGGCTTATAGAGTAGAGTTGCCTAAAAGATTGGCTGGAATTCACAACGTCTTTCACGTTTCTCATCTCCGAAAATGTCTACATGAATCTGCGGAAGTGGTAGAGCCAAGCATTCTAGAAGAAGCCGAAGTGGAACGTGAAGCAACTGTGAGGAGAGTTCCAACTCGAATCGTGGGAACTGAAATCAAGAAGCTACGCAACCGCGAAGTCAAGCTCGTTAAAGTTTAGTGGAGCGAAGCCGAGGAAGATACGACTTGATAAACTGAGGACAGAATACGCACGGCCTACCCATTTCTTTTTTAGGGTACATCTTTGATCTCTCTTTTTCCTAAAGTTGTGCATGTATCCATCTTTTCAGGTATATCTCCTCGATGTTATCCTTTATCCTTAGGTAGAAACCCCTTTGGATGTAAACATGTAATTGAAACATGTTATGGTTGATGGCTGCAAGTGGTTGCAAGTGGTTGCTAGTGGTTGCTCGTAGATGCATATACACAAACAACCTAGGTTTTAGATCAGCTCAGTCACTTCACACTGCATATGCATATATGTATTCATATTTGTATGTGGTTGAAACTTGATATGTCGTCATATGGACGTTGCATTTGTATAAATGGTTACGCACTCATGTAGAATTATGAGTAAGGAAAAATTTGCATACATAATGGATTCATGACACTTACATGATTTGCATTAAGGAGGTCAACTGAATCAGTAGATCGCCTGATTTTGCATTAGTTAAGGACATATACACACACTATGCATAAGATCATGAAGCATTAGAAGTCTTTTAAGGACAGTGGACGCCTGTGTTTGCTGGTTGAGTAGATGGACGATTGGATGTTAGGACTTACGTTCTCCTAGACTTGAAGATTTCGGGGACGAAATCCTTTAAGGAGGGGAGAATGTAACACCCCGAATTTTCTGTTAACAGTAAATTAACAAATTAAAGTATAATTAATTCTAAATGAAAGAAATAAGGGAAACGGGTTACGCCATTGCGCTCGTCTTGGAATTCTGCCTGAGATAGAGTCCGAATTTGCATGAATCGGACTCCGTATGAAGGAGTTATGACCTCCGGAAGTTTCAGAATTCAATTTAAAATTCAAACGGTTCAAAATTCAGTTCAAATTTCGAATTCAGACCCAAACTGGGCTGGGCGGGAAAATTCCCGCCCAGGCACCAGGTCGACCATAGGGTCAACTTGGGGGTCGACCTGGGTGACCAGGTCGACCATAGGGTCGACCTGCCCAGTCAACCTGGTTTGGCCCTGGCTGGCCTGGTCGGGTTCTGGTCGATTTCTGAGGCTTGGCTGTGTCACTAGGGCTGACTTGTCGCATTTTGGTTTGCTCCTCTCGAAGTGAATGGTCAAGATTCATCTATGATCATCTGACGGCTCAAATCAATCTGAAATTCTATATAAACAACTTAAGACTCCAACCTAAGTTCACATAAGAAATTAGAGACAGAGCCGCCATGCTGTCGGGGGAAAACTGAGAGGAGCCTCCACTTGTAGAAAAGCTTAGAGACGAGCCAAATTAAAGATAAAACAATAATCAAATCAATGTTTATCTACCCAAAGGAAAGCAATTCAAATTCAGAACTCAGAAATCAGAAAATAAAGACCGTTGTTTGTTGTAAGTATAGTGATTTTTCCGATGTGAATAAAAGTTAGGATTTGATTCGATGTAAAATGGAGATGGAATTGTGTTATTGTGTAACAACGGTGTTAATTCACATCTATGTATTGAAATGATTGTGGTATTGTGATGTTTGTGGTATAGTTGAGTTGATATTGATCCTATTGTACATTTAGAATCACATGCAAGTTGTATAGTTCTTGTTGTAATCTACACCTGTATGTTTATGTGATTATGTAGGTTGTATGTGATTAAGATTTCATGTATGTATATGCTAAAACCTCTATGCCTAAACAATTATGTTCATACACATGTTCCTATGTTTATACAAAGGTTGCAGGTTCCTAATTGGATCCATGCCAAGATCCACTTTAGTACATGTTTCATGTGGTAGTTGGGCATATGATTTGGACCTAGTTCACATGTGATAAAATTATACATACTAAACATGTCATATTCTTGTCATATGCTAGTGAAGTTCGATGTTATGCCTAGATCTAAACATGTTTAGGCTTATGTTGTCTAAATCATATGCTAATTCGTGTGACACCTATTTAGTTAGATTCCCCTTTTTAATGCAAGTTCACATGATAAGTTGAAACCCATGATTTAGTCTATGTTGCAAATTCACATATATGTATGTTAACTATTTTGCAAGTTCACACCTATGATGTTCATATTGACTATGCCAAAAAATGCCAAGTTTACACCTATGTCATGTTTATGTTTATGAATTCCTTTATGCCAATTTTGTATGCGCTAAATTAGGCTAAGTTTTTAGCCTAATATTATATGTTAAAAACCATGCGAACGAAAATTAAGCTAAGATTGTTAGCCTAATATTTAAACGGGGTAACGTTGGGAATATTGGTAAAACTTGACATAAAAATATATTGAAATTGGCATGTTTGTCACATGCCAAAATTGGTGGCATTTAAATGGTATAAATCCTTATACCAAAAATGTTAAGCTTGGAAAGTGGGCCACAACATTTAATTGTTGACAAATTTACATATATTAAGTAATAAAGACAAATATGTAAATTTAGAAAATACTAGTATGCTTAACACGAGGTTGGATTGAGTTGTGATGTAAACCTGCCCGGACCCGCCCGGTTGTCCAGTAGTCACAACAATACCTATCCAATGTGGGTGGTTAAGCATGGAGCCCAATAAGGACCCGAGATTAGACTGAGTTACGGTGTAAATCTTCCCGGAATCGACCGGCACATCCAGTAACCGTAACAATATCTGTCTAATGTGAGTGGTCGGTGCTTTAAAAAGCTAAGGATAGACAAGTCAGGATGGTAGGGTTAAGTTAACTAAAACACTTAACCAATTCAACATGTTAAATTAAACTGATGGGTGGGGTTAGGTAAATACAGACACTTAACCACTTAACATGTTTGACTAGAGAACTCTAGTAACGGGGAACCATTTCAGCAGTAACCCAATTAGGTATCATGGTACCCTGAAACTAGGCAGGGTGGGGCACGATTAATGGGCTGATTGTAAGCAGTCAAAAGCGACGGTGGTGGGTGCAACAGTGTGGGTTCTAACGGAGTGCGGGCGTGCACACACTTCGGAGCAGACAAAGAGGGCACTGAGGGCACCAGTAGTATAACCTATGCATTCTAAGGATTGTGTCGGGCCGCCATCATGGGACTTGATACACCCCATGGTGGGACCAGCATAGGTATCTACAATCTTTGGGGGCCGTAAGACACAGATGATTATACGAGTAGGAGTCGATCTTTAAAAAGGGAATCAGTTCACCCGATAATGGGGTGCCAGTTGAGACAATGCATGTAGGTGCAGAGATATAGTGTGGGGTGCGATAGTATATTCGATTCAAACCGCTTTCCCTTAGTTTATGATAATTTCCTATTTCCAGTTTATACTTATCATGTCCTTTTTTTATTATCATACTGAAGAGTCACTAGACTTACCAGGCTTTATGTCTAACCCTATTTTCTTTCGTCTTCTTTTCTTTCGGTTTCCCCCCAGGTCCACAGGGAGGAAACAACCAAGCTTAGTCAGATTCTTTGCAAGCTTCAAGATAGTAGATGTATGGTTTGGACTCTCTTTCCTTGGCTATGGCTATTGGACACACTCTATGGGGATTTATGCAGTTTTATTTATGTTTTTATGCTTCTTTATTTAATAACCAAGGCAGAAATGATGTTGTAATGTTTTGGAAGTTATTATGTGATAGTTATGGAAATGTTTTTGTTTGAACACATATTTATGAAATAAAAAGTCTGTTGTTTTCCGCTGCTTATATATATATGTTTATATCTGTCTTGTGCTTTATCTGTGACTTTTACTTACATACCTCCACCAAAGTTAAGGCATTCCCTTTGTGAGTGACCTTAATGGAGGGTGGGGTGTTTCGGCGAGCTTTCAATGGCACCCTAAAAATGGAGCATCCCTTTGGCCCCCCGCTTTCAACCTCTCATTTAAAGTAAGTGGGAGGTGAGAGAGTTAGTGGAAGGTGAGAGAGAGGAAATGTGTGGTGGAAAAGTGGTAGGCTGAAAGGGTGCTCCATTTTTGGGGTGCCACTGAACCTGCCTCTCTCTCCCTATATATATATATATGTATGTATGTATGTATGTATGTATGCACACACAGATGTTTTATTGAGAAAATTAATGCTATTTGTGCAAATTCCCTATGGCATGGGGGTGTTCACAAAGTTAATTTTGATATCTTATGTAAACCCAAACGTGAGGGGGGAGTGGGCTTAATCAACCTCAAAGAACTCAAGAAAACCTATAGTCTTAAATAGGCTTGGAAAATTAATCAAGGCAATACTCTCAGGGCAATGTGGATGAGAAATAGATACATCAAAAACAATTTTTAGGATATGAAATGACAACAACTCATCCACTGTATGAAAAATATCATGGCTAGTAGGGATATCCTTAAACAAGCTATTCACTGGAAATTCGCTGATGGAAAATCAACTAGCTTGTGGGAGGACCCATGGTTCTTGGGGCAGTCTCTTATCAGTTTTCTTGGGTGGGACTCGCTTACAGCGGTCGGGGGATATGACTTCAATGTGGACAAGTTAATCTCAAATGGAAACTAGTGCACTAGTAATCCTAGTTGCATGCGTGCTTTACAGCCGAAAATTCAGCAAATACAAATTGTTCCAAACCTCGCTAACGACATATGGGTATGGACAGACTCTGTTGATGGTAATTACTCATCCTCCTAGGCATGGAATCACATCAGAATTAAGCATGTAGTGAAACATTGGGCAGACGCGATGCGGTGCAAATCGAGTTGTCCAAAAATGGCTTTTACAACCTACAAAGCAGTTAACTATCGCTTGCCCACTACCGATCGTCTTACTAAGTGGAATATTAATGTAAACCTAGTTTGCTCTTTATGTAATACTCAACAGGAATCACATCAGCATTTGTTTTTTGAATGTTGTTACAGCACTGAAGTTATAAATACAACTCGCCAAAAAAATGGATTAAACTTTTCTGGTAATCTCGGAGAAGAATTGATCTAATTGAGATCTCAGAGCTTCTCGCCAGTCCGCCTGCAGCTGCTCCAGAAAGCACTGAACACTTCAGTTCATCACATTTGGAAGGAGAGAAACAAGCGAGTGTTTGAAAAGAAGAAAAGAGAAAGTAGCATGGTTAGCAATTTAATCCACGCAGATGTAAACATCCTATTAAAATGCATTAAGAGATGGCTTCTTCCCAGAAATGCCTAGGAAGCATCTTGCATTTTCGAGAGCTGGAATTTTCAGCCGCCATGAAGATGACCTAATTTTTGCTAATTGGGGAAAAAAGGCTTTGTTTCCTATGCACAGCATTACACGCAAATATGGTATTAATTGCGGTTGGTCAGATACAATCATTGCGTGAGCCACCTGTATTTGTGCTTTTATTTTTGTTGTACCTTGTTGTATCGTATTTTGGCTGCTTCGGGCTTGGGTTTTTTGGCCTAATGCATCAATAAACCCTTAACCATTTCAATATATATATATGTGTGTGTGTGTGTATGCACACACACACCAGACCCTCACATTAAATCGTACATCTGTAGATGCTGGATATGTCGGTCGGTTCTGGGCAGACTTCTACTACAAGTTGGCTCAACCTCGTGTCTAGTGCACTAATTAAGCTTTTGAATGGCCCATTACACCAAGACATCTCATATTAGTTGGGACTACTTGTGGTTTATGGATTTGTCGGTCGAATCCTGGCAGACTTCTACCACAAATGGCAACCAACCTCGTGTCTATGTACCACTATTCATATATATAAATCCATTTTGTATACGCAAACATAGTTAATCAAATGTATATTTATTACGGGGACATTTCAAATTCGAATTCTAACCTAATCACAATTATTACGCTAATACAACGTTATTACATTGAATACGTTTATATAAGTAATATAATTGTATCGTCTAACTAACGTAAATATTCGTACGAATGAGGAAATGTTCTAACAAGATGGAAATTGTCAATTTGTCAAAATCAAGGTATACAAGTTAGTTTTTCCGTACTTTTACCACTATAACCTAGGCATTATGGCATAATAGCAATATAACAAATAGCAGTGAATGGAAAATATACATACATACACATTTCAACTTGCATCCTAGGCTTGTGGGAATGATCTCAATACTGGATTAAAAACAGAGTATTACATACATTCATACATGCATGTTTATGATTTCCACTTTGTCTAACTCACCTCCTTTTGAGTATTATGAACACAAAAACGTTTATATTTGATATATTTCAAGTATGAATACATTTGAATTCAAAATAGAACTCAAACCTAATCAAATCATGATATACCCAAATCTAAACCCTTTCAGGTTATAATCAATTGTTTGACAAAGGTGAATTATACAAAATAGAAATAATAGTAGCAACACTCATTTTCATCTTTAACCCAATATTAGAATCAAAAGTCCACAAAACCCAAATAATCATGAAAATTGATACGCAAATATAAAATAGAGGATTTTGGGATTTTAGTATTTTTGTTATCAAAATTCCAAATCCTCCTAGGCATATCTATCAACATGAAAATGTAATAAAAATATGAATATGCCTTAAGTAAACGATATTCCACTTATAGATCTAGGCACAATAAAGGGAAATCTGTAGTAAATCTAGATCTGCTCTAATTCTTTGCAGTCAAACATACTCCAATAATCCTCCTAATTATATATATAAGAGATATGTATTAGAATCTCTTATATATATATATATATATACATATATGTATGTATGTATGTTTATGCCAAATTCGAGAATACAAAACTTTAATGAATTAGAAAAGAGAGAGATTAAGAATAGGAATGGAGGAATAGAAGAAATCCTTAACCCTTTTCTTTTATTTTTCTATGGAATTTAGTAATGGCGGAGAGGCAGGGATAGAGAATGACTAAGGTTTCATATTGTGATAGGAGGGGCAATATATAGTTGCCCGTGTGAGCATGGACCATTGGGTTACTTAGAATTAATCCAAGCCTTTTGTTCATATATATCCCTCTAAAAAAAACCTAACCAACTAGATTTAATGGGTTGTCCAATAGCCAGGCGGTCGACCGTAGCGATCAACACTCCTTAGGGGGGGCGATCGACCCCTTGGAGGCTGTAACGCCCAATAAAGCCGCATTACTAAGGTGTTAAATTTAATTTGCATGTTCCTTAATCTTTTAATCTTATTCCACATGTACAATATACTTTGTCCCCATGATCTTATCTTCAATTCAAATTTCAAATTCACTCTCTTTATTTTGAATTTATCTTGGACATATACATATGTATATATATTATTCATTTAATTATTTATATATATTCAGCGTTGTTCGGTCCAAATTCATTTGTTCGTAACTTCTTCATACATCGACCGTTTTCAACCTATTATATATGAAAACGATTCAAAGTTTCGCCACGGATCCGAATAAAGAGTTTCGTAGCCAAATTCCTAAAGCTGAAAGATCTCATTTTCCAGTCTTACTATTTAATTGCATATTTTTATTTATTATTAATACTTATGGATTTTTGCAGGGTGCTACAGTAATTGATAGATTGAAGGTGAAATTGTGTTTAGGGTTATGAGACACGCCTCTAGTTGGATTTTGGTGTAATTAGGTGTATAAGTTGTCATATGTTTCTTTGTAGCGTGCTACCAGGTGAGGTCGAGAGCTTAAGGGGGTGGAGGACGAGGCAGATGGATCTAGTGGAGTCCGCAATGGATTAGGGCATCGAGAGGTGATGGTTAAAGCGATGGGTGGTATTTGGCTCGAGGATAAAAATGTACAAAGCTATTGAAAAGGTAAGGGAAGGAGTTTGTGAGGTGATGCTACGTTCATTGAAAGGGATCGGGGGTGTTATTCATTGACTAAGGTGATTTTGTGTTGACCGTCGTGTGGAGGAGGAAGAGTTGAGTTGGGTGATAATGGATCTAGGAAGGAGAGTAAAGGTACGGGTTGGTTTCTAGTTACTGTTCTTGCGTATGTAGGTACGAAAGAAGGCGTGATTTCTAATATGGGGAAGAAGCTTAAAAGAGGAGAAATTTGGATGTAGGTAATTTGTTTTATAAATTTAATTAGAGTTTTAAATATAAGTTATAATCTTAATCTTATAAATCGTATATCTTGCTTATAAAGTCAGATTTGAACGAGATAGTTCAAGATGGATTCGTATTGTCGTCAACTAAGCGATGGAATTCGGATTGGAATAAATTATGAATTAAAAATAAAGGTGAGTAAACTCAATCTCTTGTTCGTTTATAATTTATTATAAACGAATTTTTATTTAGTAGTTAATTTTTATATGCTGATTGTTGGTTGTGGGGATGCATTAATAATTGTTGATAAATTGTGGTTACTATATATATAAGTTATATTTAGGCTTGATGGTTGGATATTGATATTTCCTGAAGTAATATTAGCGAACGACACCCAAAGCCTCCCACAGTATATATAGTGAATGACCTTTTATATCGCCATATCCTACCTTGAAGCAGGATTAATATTATTTATGTTGTCTAACATCTGTGGGTGTAGGGAAACAGGTTGGATGTATCCAATTAGATTCCTCAAAATTTATTGTTGTTTGTTTTGATGTATATTATCATATGTGATGTGCTAGAAAACGATTATTTATGATTGTGTGATTTGGATGTTGAATTTCACTGACCCCAGATATTGATATTTTAAAATATCATGTAAAGTAATTTTGGGATTTTAAAAGGAAATTCTATTTTTTTGAAATAGGAATTGGATTTCGAATGGGTTAGAAATTTTTAACTGGTTTCTAATTATAAAAACAAGTAGTTGAATTTATAAATGATGTTTATAAATGAAGAAAAGTAAATTATCATTGGATAATTAGAATGTAAATTCGAATGGGAATTTAAAAAGTGAAATTTATTTTCCTAAAATAGAAATTTAGTTTTAAATGAGTTATAAATCAAGACTTGTTTAAATATATAAACAAATAGTATAAATTATAAACGATATTTATAAATAAAGATGAAAAAATAAACATTGGATAATTTAAATATTTAAATTAAAGTATGAATTTAAAAAGAGAATTTGAAATCGTTTCGAAAAGGGACGATGAAATTTATTCCGATATTCGGAATGTAGAATTTAATTAGATAAATCCGTATGGATTTATGATTGGAATTTGACAATGTCGAATTTATAATAATAAATTATTTCCATAAAGGGTATTGAAATTGTGTTGAATAGAAACTAAAATTAAAAATGAAAGTAGATTCTATGTTTACATATATGTATATAAATTTACAATAATAAAATACTCGAAATGGGAATCGAGTTTCAAATAAATTATTAAAATGGAAGCCTGTTTAATATATTAAACAAGGAAGTTAATTTATAAACAATGTTTATAAATGTAATGAAGTATTCATCGGATAAGTTGGAAATTGATTTTCCAAATGTAAGGAATGACATTTAAAAGTCATATTTTTAAATGAGATAGAAGAGGAGATTTTTATAAGTAATATCTAATTTTTTTTTTGTATTAAAAACTTTTATCTATCTCAAGATAAGAACGTTGTCGATCAAGGTATGAAAGGTAATTAAAATAACCCAACTTGAATGACTTCACTATTATTAAAGGATGATATTAGTTTTCAATGGTAAAGGATATTATATATCCAAGCAAATTGGAATTTAATACAGAAAATTTAGTTGTGAATAATGTAATAACTAAGTTATTGCTTTTGAATGAAGTAACCAACGACTTTGGATAATAGAAATGATTAAGTTAGATTTAGAGAACTAGTTTAATTTATATTAAAATATCGAAGAATTGAGTTGAAATTATTTAATAGACGAAGTTTTAAATGTTAATATTTAAAATAAATTGAAATAGACTCGCCACGGTGCAGTAGTTCGCATTTTGACGTTTCCAACTTCAATCGAGTATATAAAACTCAATATAAGTCGATGAATTCATCTGGACCGATTAAGTTTTAATTTCTAATGGAAGTGAAAAATCTAGATTTCGTTTCATAGATTTTGAGTTATGTAAAAATAATTTTTTTAGAAAAACAACGGCATAATTGTTTATAAACCAAAACGGTTTATTAAATAAAATAAAAGGATTTTGAGTGAATAAAATTCTAAATTCCATTAAAAAATCAAGACTTGAGTTATAAAATGAATATGAACTCGTGAGGATTTAATAAGTTGATATGTGAGATAAAAATCAGATTTTAGATATGCCATGGAGATGACCAATTAAAATGAAATTTAATTAGTTAATAGAATATAAGGAACAATACTTAACGTGGTTAAGCAAAATAAAATTTTAGATTATAACTCAAATTTGAATTTGAAATTGAATATGGAATTTAAGTTTGACTTGTTTATAAGTCAATAGTAACGTGTTTAAACACGATTTATTTAAGTTAAGAGTGAAATGGGCTAATAAACTAATTTGAAAATAAATTAGTGAATTGAATATAGTTAAATTCAAATGTTGGGCTAATTTGAAAATAAATAAAAATTGGAAATGCATATGTATATGCGAGGCAGGTATGGAATGAAGCGAATGGAAGGAATATAAATCAAGTGCTCGACAAAAAGGTACATATTTAAATTGAATATGAGTTTTTATTAGCTTTTTGGGAAAACCACTTGGCTCTTTGATTTTCATTTTGAATGGAATGGGTCTAGAGAGGCGATTTGTAGTTGTATCGATTGAGTCGTACAGCGGAGACGTTGGCGAAATTTTTCGAAAACTTAAGGAGTATATTTTTTAAAAAAAATTGATAACTAGAAATCGAATATCGATTATATAGGGATTTTGATAAGAAAATAAACTTATAATGGAATTTTATAAGTAAAAAGGGAAGTTTATTAAATTAAATCTTGGGGGATGGAAGGAGAAATGTATACACGTTAAATAATTAGCAGTATTTTGGGTTGTAGTAATGATGTTTACACAACATCCATTTTAACCCAAATAAGTGTGATTTTGGGATATAATAACAAATATTTCCTAAGTATAATAATAAATGGGTTCGTGGAAAAGGATGAGTAATTGAAAATGTTTTCCAATTATAAATACAAGATATTTTCTAAGTATAGAAAATAAAAGAATGTTGAATATGAAAATGTTTTCCAATTATCGTAAGAGGCCAAAGCGATTTGAAAATATATCTCGATAAAGATATTTGAGTTGTATATTGGGAAATGATTTAATTAATGAAATATCAATTAAAAAGGGGCTTAGTGATTATTTATTTCTAATCAATAGTATTTCCTTTTGGGAATAAGGTGTTGGATGAATGTTTGTCATTTCAATAGTTAAATAACCGGCTATCAAAGTATGCGCCAATTTAATACCATCATTGTCAATATGGAGAGACCAGTTGGATTTATTATACAAAAACAACTCCATATTGGCGTAAGCGTTGTCGAAGATAATTGAAAACGAATTAAATTGCAAGGGTTGGTATGTTAATCCTAGGTAGAAATTGCCCAAGATGGATTGATAGAATGGTGCCTTCGGTTTGTCCATTCCCAGGACAACTTGTATGGATGAATGTATGATATAGTACTTCCAAATGATCACGTACGTTGATTTTTACAAATATACCAAGTTTGGTAGGGAGGAAGGAAACATTTTTTAGCTTAACACCCAGAGTATATTTATGGATGTCAATTAGTGGTTTGACGGATCTGTCGATATTGCAGTCCAAGTTAATGTGATGTTCTAAAACGTTATCTTGACCTCAAGCCTCATCAACCGGGAAATGACAGAAATCAGGAAGGCATCATGGCTAAGTGGGTCATACCTGTTAGGATGTATTATTACCTAATACAGAAAAAAATCAATTGCTTCTTACTCTATCACTGCTGTATGCTTTCGGTAACAGTTGCTGATCACAACCGTTGGTGATATACATTTGGTACACTCAAACGAAATGAGTGGTCGGTCATGTTTAACCGGGTTGCAAGATATTCTTGTTTAACCCAGTGCATTCCTCTCTAGAGATACACTATTGGAAGGTAGTCCCATACCTTGTCATAGTTGGAAATCCATTGCCCAATAAGCGCCTACGGTTTTTGATTTTATACTATGTATGTGGAGCGTGAGATGCAAGCGTTCCGCTAAATTGCTATTTATTTGATTTAGACACTATCATAATATCAGAGTAGTTTTGATATAAAGAATATTTTGGGATAACGTAAGGTAAAAACCATCCGTGTTTATATGTGGATTGGTCTTATGATTATCTTTTCTTTCGAAAGGGTTTTTTGAATTTAAATCAAGTGGTTGGAGTTTACTCGCACCTGTAACGGCCAGGAAAATTCGGCGCTCAAATTTCCGACAATAATAATAACTCCGTATTACCAAAAATCCAGGTATCAAATCCCAGATTGTCAATAGAAAGAAATTAGAGGGTGAGAGAAGAAAGAAATATTAGAATAGAAGAATAAGAAGAACAAAGTCTCATAGCGGAATGGAAAAAATATAATATATCAAAACTCCTTATAAAAAATGAAATTGTGTGTGTATATATATATATATTGTTACAAAATCAAAGTATACATTCACATCATTCAATACACACAACAGAATAAACTGATACCAGTAAATATGGGTATACGTATCGACTCCAGCTCCTCTTCTGAAGCTCCAAGTGATACCTAACCTGGTAATATACTCGGTCTGACCCGAGAACGTTTGAAGCCAAGCAAAATTCACCTGGATCAGTCTGGTATACTTTCAGTGGTAAATTCACATGGCAAACATCTAGCTTAACTTTTAGAATATTCTTTTGAAAGAAAGGATAATAGTAAGACCAGCCCACACATAAACGCAGATGGTTTTTACTTACTATAACCCAAAACAGTTTTGATATATCAAAATCCAGTGATATTATAATAGTGTCTATCAAATCACAAATAAATAACCATCTAGCAAAACACTTGCATCTCACGCTCTACATATTCATTATAAAATCTAAAACCGCAAGGCACTTACTAGAGAATGGATTCCAACTATGACAAGGTATGGGGCCACCTTCTGATCAATGTACTCTAGAGGGGATACACTGGGATTCACCAATAACATCTTGCAACCCGACTACACATGACCGACCGCTCATTTAATTTGAGTGTATCGAATATATTGTCACCCTTACGGCTTTTTGTCGCAACCACCGTAATTCCCAGGAGATACATAAGCGAACGGAGAACAAATAAAGATTTTCTCTAGATTTGTGACAATATATCGTGCTTGGTAATGATGTCATTTCTCGGTTATGAAGCTTGAGGCTACATTTATTTTCTTAGAACATCTGGCCACCATTCACTTGGAATGCCACATCGTCAAATCCGTCAAATAACTAATTGACATCTACAAATAAACTCTGGGTATTAAGCAAGAGAATTTATCCGCCACCAAATTTGGTATATTTGTAAAAATCAACGTACGCGAGTTTTTTGGAAATACTCTGTCAGACATTCGTCCATACAAATCATCTAGGAACAAGATGAACCAAAGGCACCCTCCTACCGCATCCTAGGAATCACCCAAAGGATCAATAGCGAGTAGTCCTTCAATTCCGTAGATTTCAATCACGACAGAGCCACAGTTTATCTCCAACAACGACCTAGAGATTATAAGTAGTTCTTCTGTTTCATGAAGATATACGGTCTTCAATTGCTCCATCTTCATTTGTTGCAAGTTAGTTTCATACGCAACGTTGATTCGAAGTGGTTTTGGGTCTAGTTCCCGCCCCGGTCTCTTCGAAACATCACATCAAAAAGGTCCAACAGTATTTCATTGATAGTCGGTGTTTTAACTATCAATCTCCAAAAATACGGTCATGTATATTGGCATCTCTGATTCATTCATTAAAACTATATCGTCGATTCTTAAAAATCGATTTATATTCTTATTTTAATTTCCATTGTTTTTGTTACATTGAAAACAATAATATATCTTCGACTCCACTACACTATTTCACTTTGAAAACATCACTGTATTCACCAAATCTTTTGTTTCCTTTACTTTGGAAAAATCACTATATATACATTTAATCCAAGGTATAAATATATTCACACTTCATACTTGAGTCAACGATGTTAAGATATGCCCTGTTTACTTTAAACTCACCAGTGTCCATTACATTTAAAATATTGCAAATAACCTAGCAACATTATCTTATAGTAAGCCAAATTCAATACCCTTACCATTTCCAAACTAATATCATCCCTTGATAATAGTGAAGCCGTTCAAGTTGGGGTATTTTAGTTACCTCTCAGACCTTGACCGACAACGTTCTTATCTCAGAAAAGATAAAAGTTTGAAACATAAAACCTACCATTTCATTTCATTATATGTGTAGCGCCCTGCCACTATACCCACTATCGTCCAGTTCATTTTGGAGAAATGTCATAGACCATAACGGAGAATGAGGTTTGTGAAGAGCAACCGATTGTATGATTACTCCATGTGAGGAATGCACATCGAATTGTGAAATTTCGACATGACCATTCGACACATAGGGCAACTACACAACGGTTCTATGCAATCCGGAAAGCACAATAAAATAGACAACAACAATATAAGTATGGTATATCTCAAAGCTAGACAAAGAATAGTCATATCACAAAGGCGGAATAGATATGAATAAACCAAGGATGTGTACAACAAGATAGTGGTCAACAAAGATCCACTAATACATGTACCATGATCTAAATAAAAGAATATGTACACAACGATAGATAATGTCATAGGTACAAAAGCACATAAAACTGCGGAGACAGAGTAGCAAGTTGAAAGCGGAAGATCAATCCTGCGAAGAGACCCAAAGGAGCACCTAAAACGACTCGGCCTGACCCGAGTATTATTTATAAGAAAATAAACAATAAACGGATCAGTCTAGTTGTACTCATCAAATAAACTGAGATAAAAAGAGATAGAAAATAGGATGACATGATTCTAGTAATAATATCTAGTCAAAAAAATATATGAAACAAGGCATGTCAACAAAATCAGGAAATGACAATGGAATGTAAGCACACAAATATCTCTAAAAAATCTCCTAGCTAATGTAGAATGCAACATTCAAACAATAGCACACAACAGGAAATGACAGAGGAATGCCAACTATAAATCAAATTGACAAGCATCGCATCAAAGTAAATGTAAATCAAATTGACGCGCATCTCATCAAAGTAAACATAAATCAAATTGACGCGCATCGCATCAAAGTAAACATAAATCAAATTGACGCGCATCGCATTAAAGTAATCAAGAATCAGAAATCATTTATCAAATTGGCGTGTAATGCGTCAAAGTGGTCAAATTGACGCGTAATGCATCAAAGTAGTGAGATACGATCTCTAGGTAGCGCACCAATTGTTTGAGCCGAAGCTCCCCACGAAGCCAGGTCGTGACCCCGGAAGAGGGAAAACATATAAATTGTGAAATCTCTAGAAAACATCATAAATCATAGAACATCATAGAAAGTTGGATTGAAGTCCCATAGATGAAGGTCCCAAATTGTAAATTCCCACTAGGGCGATTGCGAACCAAACAACAATGTCGGGAGGCGGATACCAACGATCCGGGTGAGTACGAATTACACCAAGATAGTTAATATAAGAAAATAGCTAAATGTCCCATAACCACTCGCTATTCTCGAATATTTACAAACCCATTGTTAGTTCATTCTCAAAACATCAAGGATAATCATAAAACGGATCACATCGATCCGGGTGAATAGAAATTACACCGAGCTAGTTAATATAAGGAAATAGCAACATGTCCCATAACCCCATGCTATTCTCGAATATTAACACACTCATAATTGGTTCCTATTCAAAACAGAGAAAATCATAGAAGGTGCATTGCAACGGTTTTCAATCGGACGAGTCCAAGAATTAACCATTGAATCAAAAGCAAGGTTTCATAGTCCTTGATTTTATTAAGATGTTTAATTAGATTTCTCATATGAATGAGAAAAAGGTTTATAAAATATATACTAGTAGATTTGAAGAAGGTTCATAAAACGATTTCGTAAATTAGCTTCGTATGATGAAGTAAGATTGGAAACCATTTTAGTACAAGAATTTGATATCTACTAAATAACATAATACATCTTTATATAATTTCAAACTGGCAATAAACAATAGTATGATTGCCGAGGCAAATTGATCAAGGGGATTCACGTCACAATGATGTGAATTCAAATCATAAACCATCAAATATAAATTCGATAAATCAAATATACATATAGCTCGTTAGTGAATCCAATGGTGTTAAGAAACGATTAGAAATCACCCTGGGGCGACATGAGACAAAAACACATAATCATATGCCAAAAATCAAAGAGCGATCACCAAGGTGATCGCTAATGCGTAATTCACATTAAAATAACATACAGTAAACCAAAGGGATAACAGTTGTAATTTCGATCAACGAATGAATCGAAATCCCAAACTAGACCCGAAGGTTTTAAACTATATCGGAATAGACTCGAAGGATATCGAGTCGATAATTCACGTTTTAGAGTCGTGAATCATAATCGAACTAATATCAAGGGTCAAAGCCGAATTAATGAGTAAATAGATTCAAATTACTCCAAAATAAGTTTCATTTTGAAGCTCTCATCGATACGGTTCCAACGCATCTTGTTTCGCTGAATTCCGAGTTCGTACGAAAAAGTTATGATCATTTTAAAGTGGATAATTATTTCACCCCTTTGTTTTTCACTGTTCGGTTATTTACATTGGACGTTTTCCTCCACCAAAAATTCCCATTAGCTCCAAATAACTTCAAATTAGTTTCATTGGAAAGCTCTCGTCGAGACGGTTCCAACGCACCTGATTTAGCTCAATTCCGAGTTCGTATGAAAAAGTTATGGCAGTTTAAAGATTTAAAAATATATATTTTTTCATTGTTCGGCCATTAATGGCCGAACAGGAGCCATACCCACGGCCATTAATGGCCGAACGGACTGTTGAACCCCAGATTTTTACATTTTTGCCTACCAAACTTCTCCAAAATGATACCGGCCAATACCCGAAGGCCTATGATGTTAAATACATGCAAATGAGGCGTCTATAAGTCACCGAAGCAACTAATAACACCAAATTCACATGCATAAACATTCACATAAGAGATCTGCAATGATTCTTGATTTTTAAACTCCAAAACAATTAAATTATCTAACCAAAGCAAATCAAATGCGACATAAGTGAATTGTGAAGTCTTAGAACTTGTCGGTGCGACAACGGTACTTCACAACACCATATTCACATGCATAAGCATATATACATAAGATTTAAATGATTCGGTTTATAAATTCAAATATGAACAAAATTCCAAACCAAAGCATACCAAAGTGATTCAAGTGACTTGTGAAGACTTAGAACTTTGTCGGGGGACAACGGAGCTTCACAACATCACCAAATCAACTCATAGCATATGCATTAGATCGTATGAACAATCCTTATCAAAATTTTCAACCCAATGAAACATAAAAACATGAAATTGGCTTAGTTACACTAACATAACCAATTCACTAGCACATGTAAACTCATATAAACACTAAATTACACTTGTACAAGCTAATGGCTTGTGGCATAGATGTGAGTTCAAAAAGAACTCACCTTTGGCTCTTGAATGACAAGAACAAGCTCCAACAAGGAAGAACAAGCCTCTGCACTTGTTAAAAATCCAATATCTCATCAATTCTCCTCTCTAAACAACAAACACACACAAAAAAAAAACTTATATATGTTAGGGTTGCGCAAAAACCCGAAAATTGAGAAGGTAGAGAGATAAAGGAGGAGTAGAGAGAGCTTACACAAGTTGTCTCTCCAAATTAGCACTTGATTTGAGCTTGGAAATCAAGAACCCTAGCTTAGGAATTTGGATTTCCTCTTCCTCTCCCTATTTTTACCTAAATCTAAATGTTTAGTAATGTTTTAAGTGAATGAGGAGGAGAGGGGGCCGAAGGAGATTAAGTAAGTGGGCTAGGTTAGCTAACCCAAAGACCCAACCAAAGTCCCAAAATTTACAAGCTTGAAATATATCGATGCTTATAGTCAAAAAGGTCGTAAACGATGATCCGAACACAGTGGAAGTGGTCCCGAATCCTAATTTTATCGTTTGTGTAAAACGACATTTTGAGCGATACATAAGATACGACGATATATTTAGATAAAATATCTAAATCTAAAATCGTCAAATGAGCGGGTTGTTACAGACTTCCCCCCTTAAAAGAATTGCGTCCCCGCAATTGCTTAAGAATGAAGTAATAGGTAACAACCAAAAATAATACCACGGAGTGGTACCACAAAAACCGACACGAAATGAAAAGATCACACTAATTGCTAGATGAGATCCCAATTTCGTCTCGCAAGTTCATAAAAGCTAGAGTTAAATCTCGAACTTCATTACCTATGAAGGTAGTCATCCCAAACGGGTAAAGTAATTCCAGAAAAATTCATAAATGCTATGAATTTGTAATGATTTACCTATCTTATTACAATTCTCAAAGGAATGAAAATTGCATAATACATACGAACCTTACAAATCAAATCTGGAATTTTCAAGAAGCAACAGGACTGCGTCCTACAGACGCGAGATATCAATAGTAGATATTTCTCTTAGGATATAAAATGGAAAATTATGGTGGTTGACTAATCCATTCCCAAAAATCAGTCACGACGATGTAGCGAACACCGAACTTCAGCATTTTAGTCTTGCGACAAGGTGGTTGACACCCACAAAAGAACTACTAAGAGATACCAATGAAGTTCGCTAAAGAGAGAAATTCTCAAAGGAATATTCAATGATCCTTGGTTGGTACGGAATACCAACGAGCTAGAAATCGATAACTAGTATTGTTAATGGAATGCCAATGAACTATTCGGGGAAATCGATTTCTAACCAGGTACTAAATCTCATTTAGTAACCATAAGGACGAATCATTAGGAATTATACAAAATTCCCAATATTCAGAAACTCGAGTATCAATCTTAGGAAATCGGGAACATCGAGAAGATGATGGATAAGTAGTGCACAATTTACCACTTCGGAATAACAGGATTTAAGATAATTTTCAACCAAAAATCTCAAATCGCAAAAACATCAACAATTAATCAAAGAAGCAATAGACAATTTCTCTAACAAGATGAGATTAAACCAAAGAGGTCATAATCCCCAAAGATTTGATTAACAAGGGTTAACAAACGTGCGAAGACACTTGTCAATCCAAATGATTCGAACAAACAAAGGAGAAATATCAAAAGAGCTCATCCTTTCGATATTAATTTCTAAGAACAACGCAAGGCTAAGTCCATAAGTGAATTGACTATAGCACTTACGGATGATTGACTAGATCATAGATTCAAAGAAAGTAATTATTGAGTTCGCCGCAGAACGCAAAAACTCAAATTTCCCCTCCCCCAAAGGATCCACATTCTCTCGAGTGATCATTCAATAGAGAAAATAAGGAGACCTACAGAATCATGAGAATACGAAATTCTCTTCAGCAAGTAGAAACAAGGATTAGGAATTAGGCGAGATTCCCAATCCTGGAGTTATTTATTTACTCAAAGAAAAGATTCAAGATAATTTCTAATTAAAAATCTTGAACCACTCGAATTCTTGGAATTACTTCAAGGAAGTCTAGAAATAAATTATCTAGAAAAACAACAAAACGATTACAAAAAATCGCGAAATCCAAAATATCATTATTTTGATTAACTTATTAATGGTTAATTTAATTCTAGGGATCATCTCAAATGTCGGATTGTCACATAATGGTGTTTAGGAATTCCGAACTACAACATGGCGTCCCATGTCTCGTTCGAGATCCTCAACGCACCCGATGGACAAGTTAACACAAGAAAGTCCTCATAATTTATAACGTTCATGCAAATCTCGTGAAAATATAAAAATTCAGTAAATCATTCGGGATGGCATAAAGGAATTAATGACACGTACCCTAACTCAATAAGAGGGATCACAAGAAGCGGGATGCTTTCCCTCATTCTTGATCTTGAGTTGGAACGCAACGATACATTTGTTGAATTAATTTAGCACAAATGCTTGGTGACTCACACTGGCACAACGAGGTAACAAATGAGTTGTTTTAGCCCGAAGGCTTGGTGATCTCACACCGAACTAGAACTATATAGCTGACAACAAGGGAGTAGGTTTAGTCATAAAGACATGGTATCTCCATACCGACCGATAAGTGATCAATAGACCATGCTAGGTATGTAACGACATACGAAACAATCTTGACTAGAAATCAAGAAATATCAGGATCAAAGGCTCTTACGACGTGCGTAACGACGCATGGGCAAGATATCCAATGATCAATCAACTATAAGGATCATAAATGATCAATAAGACAAGTGTGATGCACAATAGGCCAAACAGACATCGATTAGCAACTCGAGTCAAAGAATGAAATAGAAGCACCACTAGAGCACACGAGCCCTAGATGGACTATAGAAATCAACCCGAAGAGGACGAGTCGATAACTATTGTAAAAGACTAAAGATAGGCAACTTGAGAAATAATCACCCCTCACGTAGGAGGTACACTGGGTGAACCGGCACTTGCACGGCAACGACCAACTATTTCGCTTCTTTAAGGAAAAAGAAGGAGGAAAAAAGTTAGTCTCAAGTTGAATTCAAATGGCGCGAATTCAAAAAATGGAATCGTATAGGAAGATAAGCTATGACGGGTCTTAAGACTCTAACTAAAACCCTAAAGCACGATTCCCAAGAGAGGCTCAATACATTACCATCGTCATACTATCTTACACTGTTCCGGAAAATGGGTCTGATACCAGCTGTAGCGCCCCGCCTCTATACCCACTATCGTCCAGTTCATTTCGGAGAAATGTCATAGACCATAACGGAGAATGAGGTTTGTGAATAGCAACTGATTGTATGATTACTCCATGTGAGGAATGCACATCGAATTCTGAAATTTCGACATGACCATTCAACACATAGGGCAACTACACAACGGCTATATGCAATCCGGAAAGCAGAATAAAATAGACAACAACAATAATATAAGTATGATATATCTCAAATCCAGAAAAAGAATAGTCATATCACAAAGGCGGAATAGATATGAATAAACCAAGGATGTGTACAACAAGATAGTGGTCTACAAATATTCACTAATGTAAAGACCCGGGTTTCGCCCGTCCTTAATCGACCGCAAGATCGACCAAGACCGTTCAAATCCCGAATACTTTAACTTTGGGAATACAACAATCATCAGAACAAAACAGCAAACTTTTATAAACAGTACAAAATGTTTACATCAGAGTACAAAATATCAGAGTACATCGAATTATATTACAGCGAAAGATAAATTTACATTAAATTTTAAAACATTGCAGCGGAAGGAAATCTAAACTATGGACACAGCTTTATGCTTCAATCCAGTATCCTGCTCGAGAGATAAACCTGTAGATAACTACTCGACTGCCCGTGGAAAAGAGGGCACCCGAGTTTGCAAAGGTGGAAACAAACAACGGGTCAGTCGTGGGACTGGTGTGAGAATTCTTAACTAATATAACTAATAGTAATAAGGCAAATCCAAGGACCACGCCGCTAAAGCGGAACGGGTTTTATTCCAATGGATTGCCGTGCATAATTTAAGTAAATCGTCAAAACAACGCAATGCTTTGTAGAAAAATGAAACCATCATAAGACCCAAGTCCCATCACACAATGCAACGCAAACCGGAGGATAGGGTTTTACCTTATAATGGTCAAATATGCTTGATACGATAAAAACGATATTATTATTAGTGTGTATATGTTTTAAAACATTTCAAAGTAAATGTATCAATCCTAGGAAGCATAGGTACCATATGCTATGCCTCCATACTAGTAATACAATCAAAACCGCAAAGGTCGTATTTGGAATTTGGATTTCCATCTGAGTCAAGGCTAGGGAGGAGCTCCTTACCGATTCGAGACACTCTAGCTGATGCCTCAGGGTTACCCGCAGTTAACCCTTGGATCCTGCAGGGCCGGTCCACACATACAGCTTCGTGGATTGGCAATTCCTGAACACACGTTTCCCGATCCTATAGGACCTATCCGAGGCGCCTCATTCCATCATCCACATAAGTAAAATGTCAGGGCTGGTAGGTCACTGACACCACTCTAGCTAGAAAGAAACGTGCTGCTCTCCCTGCGTTCCCTTCTCCCGTTTTAGACTCCGCCGGTGTGTGAGGCTCGTGAAGTCACGCTATACACAAAGCTATGCCTAAATAGGCTATGCTTTGATCATCCCACAAGGCCTGCTTTTCAACAAAGCCTTGATCATATGCATCTTAGCATGCCACATCGTCAATCCATACTATACCATTGATTTCTACCAACATATAACCTCTGAGCTCATACGTCTCAGAGAAGGGTGTAAAACACCAAACAGATATATGTTTAGCAGAGATCAACGAATACAGTATAAAGGAATACAATGTCAGACATACAATCCATTTATAACTTATGCTCTGGGTCTGAGCGAAAGTCAAATCCGTACAAATCAACACTACGTCCGGACGGCCACCACTGTAGCCCCTTCAAGGTAGCTACTCCAATCATGGGCATCAGCAGTCGTCGTCCATTCGATGTGAAGACCGTCGGTCTTCTATCGTCGTCTTCCAATCTTGGATTTTAAACGCCGCTTAAATTATTTGGAATGAGATAGACTCGGTCTTTCCAAATAATTCTCGTATATATATATATATATATATATATATATATATATATATATATATTGAAAATCATTCTTATTTGTTAATAATATTTAACAACTCACTCCTATTTTAATTATATAAAATACATGTGAACTTTCATTTTTGCCACCTACTTATCATATTTACATTAAATAAAAATGTAAATTTCACCTACGGTGTACATTCATATATATATTACATAAATAAAATGTAAGCTTTTTCCTACGGTGTATATTGCCTCTTTATTTAACATTAAAAATAATGTTAACTTACCTGCGGTGTAAATTCTTTTTATAATTACATTATAAAATAATGCAAATTAACATACAGTGAAATTCCATTATACCACATTATAAAATAATGTAAGTTTAACTTACCGCGTAATTCTCTTAATATTAACATTTAAGATAATGTTAATTTAATCCTACGGTGAAATCCCTTTTATTTTAACATTGAAAATAATGTTAAATTATCCCATGGTGAACTTCTTTTATTTTAACATTAACATAAATGTAAATTATCATACGATACATTTTCTTTTTATTACATAAAAATATATATATATATATATATATATATATAATGTAAATTTACATACGGTTGAATTTCTTTTTTTCCTAATTACATCATAAATGTGACTTTCCTTCTTTAAATCTAAATTACATAAAATGTAATATTTTACTTCATTCTTATTTCATAAAATGAATGGTTTATTTCATTCTTTGTGTTTATCCTTCTTTTTACATTTGATAAAAACGATATATTTTTATCATCCTTTTTCATTTGATAAAAAAAAGTAATTTTATCACTCTTCCATATTTGACAAAATAAATACTTTTGTTTACATAAAATGTAATTCTAATTCTCAGTGCAAATGTAAATTTTTGTTCGCATAACCAATTTCAACTCATAGCTACATTGGTAAATGTGAATTTTGTTCGCTTGCCAAATTTCATATCATAGTTTCAAATAAAAATGAAATTTTTATTTGCGATGCAAGTCCTCATTCTAAGTCATAAATAAAAAGTAATATTTATTATCAATGCACATTCCTACTTTTTTTGTTTGCATATAAAAATGTAAATTCTACTTACAATGCAAGTTCATATTTTTGTTTTACATAATAAAAATGTAAATTCTAACTTTAACCCTTTTACTATGAAAATCCAATTCCTTAACATGTAAATTCTCTTGTTTCTTTATTTACATTTAAACAAAAATGTAACTTTTCTTACTTCAACTACATTCAACAAAATGTGACTTTTCTTACTTTAATTACATTTAACAAAAATGTGACTTTTTCTCTTTTAGACTTACATTAAACCAAAATGTAAATTTGGTTCTTTTCTTCTCTTTGAAACAAAAATATGAATTTTTGTTCTTTTATTTTGTCATCTAAGATACTTCACTTTATATGCAAAAAGGTATGACCTTATCTATGCATTTCATATCATATGCCATATATGACATCAACAGATAAATGAATTTTATTTCATATGCAGCATATGACCTAAACAAATAAATGAATATATGTTTCATGTGCAATAACTGGCATTAACAAATGAATACACTTTCATATGCAATGTATGATGCTAACAAGTGTATATTTTCATATGCAATATAATGACATAAACAATGAATATAATTTTCATATGCAATATAATGACCTAAACAAGTGAATATATCTTCATATGCAATAAAATGACATAAACAATGAATATAATTTTCATTTACATTTGACAAAATAAATATTCTGTCACTCTTTTATTTTTGTCGACTTGAATCTTTCTTTTATACAAAAATAGTTCCTCTTTTCTTAATGACATATAAAAGGTGAGTTTTTATGTTAACAAATTTATTTCATTTCGCATGACATATAAAATATGTATTTTAATACATTAACAAAAATGTGAGTTTTATCTTTATAATTTCATTAACAAAAATGTGAGTTTTGTTGAACATAAAATCTAATTAACACAAAATGTTAATTCTTTACTTTATAATCAAATTAACAAAAGTGAATTTGTCGTTCTCAATTATATTAACAAAAGTAAATTTGTCGTTCTTTTAACATTAAACAAAAGTGTATTTTGTCGCTCTTTTACATTTTTAATGTAAATTTCCTTTTCATTGCCTATTTACCCCAAAAGGTAAGTTTTCCTTTTTCATTGTTTATTTACATAAAGATGTAAATCCTTCTTTTGCATTATTACATGGAAAATGTAATTTTCACTTAACTAATGAAATCAATGTTATTTTCAAATTTAACATATAACAGTGCAATAATTTCATGTTTCTATATATTCAAATATCAAATAAAAGAACATTTTATTTGTTAACATTTTCCTATGGTTTCTAATATTATACAAAAGCATATTTTCCTATTTAACAAAATAAGTACTTTGCTTTACATATTTTGTTTTAACATAAAAAGAGTACTTTTAAATTACATCAATTCTAACATAACAAAGTACATAAGATGATATTTTTATTTTTATCATCAATTCTAACATAACAAAGGATCACAATCAATACAAACAGCAAACGCAATTTCTAACTCAATCATCACGGCACAACATCAAATTAAATAACATACAAACAGTTATTCAACAGCGAGGAAATAATTAATTTAATTAATTAATTAATTAAATAGAAATTCTCACTTTGGTATTTTGATTCTGAATTTGACAAAAGCGACAAATTTATATGTCAATTCTAAATTTGACAAAAGTGACACTTTTATATGAAATGTCTAAATTTGACAAAAGTGATGTTTTATTCTAAATCAACATTTCCTAACAAAACGGTGTTTTCATTCTAATGTTACGTTACTAACAAAAATGAGATTTTGTTCTAAATAAACATTGCTAATAAAATGATATTGTTATTCTAAATAGACATCACTAACATTTCATATGACCAAAAATGATATTTTTCCATGTTAACATTTCATATGACTAAAAATGATATCTTCCTATTCTAATTTAATGAAACAAAGTGACGATAAAAATATGGTCTTTAATTGTGACAAAATAGCGATGAAAATATGTCCCTTTATTTCAACTCTTTTTATTCTATTTAAACATGTTTAACAAAATTTACATGTTTATTCTAAACAAACATTTTTAACAAAATTGACTTTTTATTCCTAATCAAACATGTTTAACAAAATTGACATCTTTATCCTAACATAACTTTTCTAATCAAAAGTGACATTTTAATTCTATATACTTTTTTTATTTAAATCAAAAGTGACATTTTAACAAAAATGATATTTTATTTCTAATGCAACACTTTGACTAAAATGTTATAATTCTCCTAATGAAACATTTTGACTAACATGTTATAATTCTAAGGCGACGCTACTAACAAAATATGTTATTTTTACACGACAATTCTAAATAAACATTTTATGTTAACATCACATTTCAAATAAAATGACAACTTTTAATCTAGTTTAACGAACATGATATTCTATTTTGTAAATTTTCATTCAATGAAATAACAATATTTATTTTTGTTGAATCCAATTCAAAAATAACATTTCTAACTTGTTGTTTTAATTCACAAAAATGACATTTCAAAATTTTACAACAAACATGATACACCCAATTTCAACAAACACAATCAAACATACATCATAATCACAGAACAATCAACAGGGGAAAATAAATATATACATACAATCATGAATCTCATACTGAACGAATATATAAATTAAACATTAAAATAAATAATTTTAAATTTTAAAAGAAAATAGAAATCTCACCAATCGTCTTGTTCAGATTCAAAATTTGACCAAAATTGGATGTGCTCAGAATCAGTCCTAGTTGGTTCCATTGCGAAGCTCTTATTTTTTGTGATCGCAACGCAAGTCGTTTCGTTCGATTTCGTCTCTGTATGAGAGATATATTGAATTTCAAAGATCGGATAATTTAAATAAATAAATTATTTAATTCATTAGGAAAATAAAATATGCTTCTTCTTCCCAATATCGGCTACAAACCTCGACGTCGGCCTAGGGCTCCTCCTTGCACGCGCCAGACCCCACCGGACTTCGATCAGAGGGCCCCACATCGTCGCCCGTCAGCTCGCCTACCCACGCCCCTCTCGCCGTCCAACTCGCAGCCCCCTAGGGCCCACAATCCACGTCCAAACACCGCCACTTTGTGGTGAGATTCCGACCACCATGCGCCCCCAGGAACGATCATTGCCGTATCAATTGAAAGCCCTCTGGAAATACTTCGATTTTGTTTTTGGATTTTCGAATATAAGTAAGTGGATTGGAAATGGTTAAGGAATTAGTTTGGGATGATTTCTGCCATTCATATGATACAGGCGGCGGCCATGTTTTTAAAATTAGGGTTTTGAGTTTAATTTCCATGTGTTTTATAATATTTAAATGTTGTTTTTTACAATTAAATCTAAAACTCTTAAACTAAACATATTTCAGTCCAACAAAAAGTGTCCCTAGGCAAATACCCACGTTCCGGACCCAATGGAACAGGTCTCGAGACCCAATTCCAAAGTCTACTACCTGTTTTATTTAATTTTATATTTAAATCATTTATTTATTAAATTTAACTGTACATTTTAATTTACCGGGGCCACATACGACCTCAGAAAAATCCAGAAAAATTATTTTTGGTTATGCTTTGACGATACGGTTCTAATGAGACTAATTTCGTCGAATTCTGAGACTGTTTGAAAAATGGCTATTTTTAAGCTGATTAAATTTGACCGAAACTGTCAAAACACATTTTCCTTTGCCACGCTCACATATTAACTAGGAAAATTCTAAAAATTGAAACCTAGCAATAATTTGACATTCCGGTTCCAACAAAAGTGGTTTCGTCGAAAACAGAGGTCGTTTGAAAATTGACTATTTTCAGTGGCTTTAATATTATTTAAAATTGAAAATTTTAAATTCTGGCACATTTTCCAACAAAATTCTTTAAAATAAAAATTTTAAATTTGCCCTGATTTTCCGGGTTGTTACAGTCTCCCCCACTTAAAATCTTTTCGTCCTCGAAAAGGAACTAAGGTAAAAGTTGTTTAATTAACTAACTAAATTTTAATTTCTCTTATTAATTTCATTTGTTGGCTAACTTATCAAATACATATATACTTTTATATATTTAAAAACACATTTTCTAAAATAGGATTATATATATAATCAAAATACGTTAATTATAAGCTTATCACTCTGAACTCATTCTAGGGCATTACTAACCCCATCTCTAATGAGTTTTCTCATTCTAGGATACTGCTGATCCTATCTCTAATGAGTATTCTTATTGGACATTACTAATCCAATCTCTGATGAGTCTTTTGTTCAGTTCTAACGAGTTGTATCCCAAAGATTTGAGCTAACCTGGCTCTGATACCAACTGTAAAGACCCGGGTTTCGCCCGTCCTTAATCGACCGCAAGATCGACCAAGACCGTTCAAATCCCGAATACTTTAACTTTGGGAATACAACAATCATCAGAACAAAACAGCAAACTTTTATAAACAGTACAAAATGTTTACATCAGAGTACAAAATATCAGAGTACATCGAATTATATTACAGCGAAAGATAAATTTACATTAAATTTTAAAACATTGCAGCGGAAGGAAATCTAAACTATGGACACAGCTTTATGCTTCAATCCAGTATCCTGCTCGAGAGATAAACCTGTAGATAACTACTCGACTGCCCGTGGAAAAGAGGGCACCCGAGTTTGCAAAGGTGGAAACAAACAACGGGTCAGTCGTGGGACTGGTGTGAGAATTCTTAACTAATATAACTAATAGTAATAAGGCAAATCCAAGGACCACGCCGCTAAAGCGGAACGGGTTTTATTCCAATGGATTGCCGTGCATAATTTAAGTAAATCGTCAAAACAACGCAATGCTTTGTAGAAAAATGAAACCATCATAAGACCCAAGTCCCATCACACAATGCAACGCAAACCGGAGGATAGGGTTTTACCTTATAATGGTCAAATATGCTTGATACGATAAAAACGATATTATTATTAGTGTGTATATGTTTTAAAACATTTCAAAGTAAATGTATCAATCCTAGGAAGCATAGGTACCATATGCTATGCCTCCATACTAGTAATACAATCAAAACCGCAAAGGTCGTATTTGGAATTTGGATTTCCATCTGAGTCAAGGCTAGGGAGGAGCTCCTTACCGATTCGAGACACTCTAGCTGATGCCTCAGGGTTACCCGCAGTTAACCCTTGGTTCCTGCAGGGCCGGTCCACACATACAGCTTCGTGGATTGGCAATTCCTGAACACACGTTTCCCGATCCTATAGGACCTATCCGAGGCGCCTCATTCCATCATCCACATAAGTAAAATGTCAGGGCTGGTAGGTCACTGACACCACTCTAGCTAGAAAGAAACGTGCTGCTCTCCCTGCGTTCCCTTCTCCCGTTTTAGACTCCGCCGGTGTGTGAGGCTCGTGAAGTCACGCTATACACAAAGCTATGCCTAAATAGGCTATGCTTTGATCATCCCACAAGGCCTGCTTTTCAACAAAGCCTTGATCATATGCATCTTAGCATGCCACATCGTCAATCCATACTATACCATTGATTTCTACCAACATATAACCTCTGAGCTCATACGTCTCAGAGAAGGGTGTAAAACACCAAACAGATATATGTTTAGCAGAGATCAACGAATACAGTATAAAGGAATACAATGTCAGACATACAATCCATTTATAACTTATGCTCTGGGTCTGAGCGAAAGTCAAATCCGTACAAATCAACACTACGTCCGGACGGCCACCACTGTAGCCCCTTCAAGGTAGCTACTCCAATCATGGGCATCAGCAGTCGTCGTCCATTCGATGTGAAGACCGTCGGTCTTCTATCGTCGTCTTCCAATCTTGGATTTTAAACGCCGCTTAAATTATTTGGAATGAGATAGACTCGGTCTTTCCAAATAATTCTCGTATATATATATATATATATATATATATATATATATATATATATATTGAAAATCATTCTTATTTGTTAATAATATTTAACAACTCACTCCTATTTTAATTATATAAAATACATGTGAACTTTCATTTTTGCCACCTACTTATCATATTTACATTAAATAAAAATGTAAATTTCACCTACGGTGTACATTCATATATATATTACATAAATAAAATGTAAGCTTTTTCCTACGGTGTATATTGCCTCTTTATTTAACATTAAAAATAATGTTAACTTACCTGCGGTGTAAATTCTTTTTATAATTACATTATAAAATAATGCAAATTAACATACAGTGAAATTCCATTATACCACATTATAAAATAATGTAAGTTTAACTTACCGCGTAATTCTCTTAATATTAACATTTAAGATAATGTTAATTTAATCCTACGGTGAAATCCCTTTTATTTTAACATTGAAAATAATGTTAAATTATCCCATGGTGAACTTCTTTTATTTTAACATTAACATAAATGTAAATTATCATACGATACATTTTCTTTTTATTACATAATATATATATATATATATATATAATGTAAATTTACATACGGTTGAATTTCTTTTTTTCCTAATTACATCATAAATGTGACTTTCCTTCTTTAAATCTAAATTACATAAAATGTAATATTTTACTTCATTCTTATTTCATAAAATGAATGGTTTATTTCATTCTTTGTGTTTATCCTTCTTTTTACATTTGATAAAAACGATATATTTTTATCATCCTTTTTCATTTGATAAAAAAAAGTAATTTTATCACTCTTCCATATTTGACAAAATAAATACTTTTGTTTACATAAAATGTAATTCTAATTCTCAGTGCAAATGTAAATTTTTGTTCGCATAACCAATTTCAACTCATAGCTACATTGGTAAATGTGAATTTTGTTCGCTTGCCAAATTTCATATCATAGTTTCAAATAAAAATGAAATTTTTATTTGCGATGCAAGTCCTCATTCTAAGTCATAAATAAAAAGTAATATTTATTATCAATGCACATTCCTACTTTTTTTGTTTGCATATAAAAATGTAAATTCTACTTACAATGCAAGTTCATATTTTTGTTTTACATAATAAAATTGTAAATTCTAACTTTAACCCTTTTACTATGAAAATCCAATTCCTTAACATGTAAATTTTCTTGTTTCTTTATTTACATTTAAACAAAAATGTAACTTTTCTTACTTCAACTACATTCAACAAAATGTGACTTTTCTTACTTTAATTACATTTAACAAAAATGTGACTTTTTCTCTTTTAGACTTACATTAAACCAAAATGTAAATTTGGTTCTTTTCTTCTCTTTGAAACAAAAATATGAATTTTTGTTCTTTTATTTTGTCACCTAAGATACTTCACTTTATATGCAAAAAGGTATGACCTTATCTATGCATTTCATATCATATGCCATATATGACATCAACAGATAAATGAATTTTATTTCATATGCAGCATATGACCTAAACAAATAAATGAATATATGTTTCATGTGCAATAACTGGCATTAACAAATGAATACACTTTCATATGCAATGTATGATGCTAACAAGTGTATATTTTCATATGCAATATAATGACATAAACAATGAATATAATTTTCATATGCAATATAATGACCTAAACAAGTGAATATATCTTCATATGCAATAAAATGACATAAACAATGAATATAATTTTCATTTACATTTGACAAAATAAATATTCTGTCACTCTTTTATTTTTGTCGACTTGAATCTTTCTTTTATACAAAAATAGTTCCTCTTTTCTTAATGACATATAAAAGGTGAGTTTTTATGTTAACAAATTTATTTCATTTCGCATGACATATAAAATATGTATTTTAATACATTAACAAAAATGTGAGTTTTATCTTTATAATTTCATTAACAAAAATGTGAGTTTTGTTGAACATAAAATCTAATTAACACAAAATGTTAATTCTTTACTTTATAATCAAATTAACAAAAGTGAATTTGTCGTTCTCAATTATATTAACAAAAGTAAATTTGTCGTTCTTTTAACATTAAACAAAAGTGTATTTTGTCGCTCTTTTACATTTTTAATGTAAATTTCCTTTTCATTGCCTATTTACCCCAAAAGGTAAGTTTTCCTTTTTCATTGTTTATTTACATAAAGATGTAAATCCTTCTTTTGCATTATTACATGGAAAATGTAATTTTCACTTAACTAATGAAATCAATGTTATTTTCAAATTTAACATATAACAATGCAATAATTTCATGTTTCTATATATTCAAATATCAAATAAAAGAACATTTTATTTGTTAACATTTTCCTATGGTTTCTAATATTATACAAAAGCATATTTTCCTATTTAACAAAATAAGTACTTTGCTTTACATATTTTGTTTTAACATAAAAAGAGTACTTTTAAATTACATCAATTCTAACATAACAAAGTACATAAGATGATATTTTTATTTTTATCATCAATTCTAACATAACAAAGGATCACAATCAATACAAACAGCAAACGCAATTTCTAACTCAATCATCACGGCACAACATCAAATTAAATAACATACAAACAGTTATTCAACAGCGAGGAAATAATTAATTTAATTAATTAATTAATTAAATAGAAATTCTCACTTTGGTATTTTGATTCTGAATTTGACAAAAGCGACAAATTTATATGTCAATTCTAAATTTGACAAAAGTGACACTTTTATATGAAATGTCTAAATTTGACAAAAGTGATGTTTTATTCTAAATCAACATTTCCTAACAAAACGGTGTTTTCATTCTAATGTTACGTTACTAACAAAAATGAGATTTTGTTCTAAATAAACATTGCTAATAAAATGATATTGTTATTCTAAATAGACATCACTAACATTTCATATGACCAAAAATGATATTTTTCCATGTTAACATTTCATATGACTAAAAATGATATCTTCCTATTCTAATTTAATGAAACAAAGTGACGATAAAAATATGGTCTTTAATTGTGACAAAATAGCGATGAAAATATGTCCCTTTATTTCAACTCTTTTTATTCTATTTAAACATGTTTAACAAAATTTACATGTTTATTCTAAACAAACATTTTTAACAAAATTGACTTTTTATTCCTAATCAAACATGTTTAACAAAATTGACATCTTTATCCTAACATAACTTTTCTAATCAAAAGTGACATTTTAATTCTATATACTTTTTTTATTTAAATCAAAAGTGACATTTTAACAAAAATGATATTTTATTTCTAATGCAACACTTTGACTAAAATGTTATAATTCTCCTAATGAAACATTTTGACTAACATGTTATAATTCTAAGGCGACGCTACTAACAAAATATGTTATTTTTACACGACAATTCTAAATAAACATTTTATGTTAACATCACATTTCAAATAAAATGACAACTTTTAATCTAGTTTAACGAACATGATATTCTATTTTGTAAATTTTCATTCAATGAAATAACAATATTTATTTTTGTTGAATCCAATTCAAAAATAACATTTCTAACTCGTTGTTTTAATTCACAAAAATGACATTTCAAAATTTTACAACAAACATGATACACCCAATTTCAACAAACACAATCAAACATACATCATAATCACAGAACAATCAACAGGGGAAAATAAATATATACATACAATCATGAATCTCATACTGAACGAATATATAAATTAAACATTAAAATAAATAATTTTAAATTTTAAAAGAAAATAGAAATCTCACCAATCGTCTTGTTCAGATTCAAAATTTGACCAAAATTGGATGTGCTCAGAATCAGTCCTAGTTGGTTCCATTGCGAAGCTCTTATTTTTTGTGATCGCAACGCAAGTCGTTTCGTTCGATTTCGTCTCTGTATGAGAGATATATTGAATTTCAAAGATCGGATAATTTAAATAAATAAATTATTTAATTCATTAGGAAAATAAAATATGCTTCTTCTTCCCAGTATCGGCTACAAACCTCGACGTCGGCCTAGGGCTCCTCCTTGCACGCGCCAGACCCCACCGGACTTCGATCAGAGGGCCCCACATCGTCGCCCGTCAGCTCGCCTACCCACGCCCCTCTCGCCGTCCAACTCGCAGCCCCCTAGGGCCCACAATCCACGTCCAAACACCGCCACTTTGTGGTGAGATTCCGACCACCATGCGCCCCCAGGAACGATCATCGCCGTATCAATTGAAAGCCCTCTGGAAATACTTCGATTTTGTTTTTGGATTTTCGAATATAAGTAAGTGGATTGGAAATGGTTAAGGAATTAGTTTGGGATGATTTCTGCCATTCATATGATACAGGCGGCGGCCATGTTTTTAAAATTAGGGTTTTGAGTTTAATTTCCATGTGTTTTATAATATTTAAATGTTGTTTTTTACAATTAAATCTAAAACTCTTAAACTAAACATATTTCAGTCCAACAAAAAGTGTCCCTAGGCAAATACCCACGTTCCGGACCCAATGGAACAGGTCTCGAGACCCAATTCCAAAGTCTACTACCTGTTTTATTTAATTTTATATTTAAATCATTTATTTATTAAATTTAACTGTACATTTTAATTTACCGGGGCCACATACGACCTCAGAAAAATCCAGAAAAATTATTTTTGGTTATGCTTTGACGATACGGTTCTAATGAGACTAATTTCGTCGAATTCTGAGACTGTTTGAAAAATGGCTATTTTTAAGCTGATTAAATTTGACCGAAACTGTCAAAACACATTTTCCTTTGCCACGCTCACATATTAACTAGGAAAATTCTAAAAATTGAAACCTAGCAATAATTTGACATTCCGGTTCCAACAAAAGTGGTTTCGTCGAAAACAGAGGTCGTTTGAAAATTGACTATTTTCAGTGGCTTTAATATTATTTAAAATTGAAAATTTTAAATTCTGGCACATTTTCCAACAAAATTCTTTAAAATAAAAATTTTAAATTTGCCCTGATTTTCCGGGTTGTTACAGCTAATACATTTACCATGATCTAAATAAAAGAATATGTACACAACGATAGATAATGTCATAGGTACAAAAGTACATAAAAATGCGGAGACAGAGTAGCAAGCTGAAAGCGGAAGATCAATCCTGCGAAGAGACCCAAAGGAGCACCTAAAACGACTCGGCCTGACTCGAGTATTATTTATAAGAAAATAAACAATAAATGGATCAATCTAGCTGTACTCATCAAATAAACTGAGAAAAAAAGAGATAGAACACAGGATGACATGATTCTAGTAATAATATCTAGTCATAAACAAATATGAAACATGGCATGTAAACAAAATCAGGAAATGACAATGGAATGTCAGAACACAAATATCTCTAAATAATCTCCTAGCTAATGTAAAATGCAACATTCAAACAATAGAACACAACAGGAAATGAGAGAGGAATGCCAACTATAAATCAAATTGACGTGCATTGCATCAAAGTAAATGTAAATCAAATTGACGCGCATCGCATCAAAGTAAACATAAATCAAATTGATGCGCATCGCATCAAAGTAAACATAAATCAAATTGACGCGCATCGCATCAAAGTAAACATAAATCAAATTGACGCGCATCGCATCAAAGTAATCAAGAATCAGAAATCATTCATCAAATTGGCGCGTAATGCGTCAAAGTGGTCAGATTGACGCGCAATGCATCAAAGTAGTGAGATACGATCTCTAAGTAGCGAACCCATTGTTTGAGCCGAAGCTCCCCACGAAGCCGGGTCGTGACCCTGGAAGAGAGAAAACACATAAATCGTGAAATCTCTAGAAAACATCATAAATCATAGAACATCATAGAAAGTTGGAACGAAGTCCCATAGATGAAGGTCCCAAATTGTAAATTCCTACTAGCGCGATTGCGAACCAAACAACTATGTCGGGAGGCGGATACCAACGATCCGGGTGAGTACGAATTACACCGAGATAGTTAATATAAGAAAATAGCTAAATGTCCCATAACCACTCGCTATTCTCGAATATTTACAAACCTGTTGTTAGTTCATTCTCAAAACATCAAGGATAATCATAAAACGGATCACATCGATCTGGGTGAATAGAAATTACTCGGAGCTAGTTAATATAAGGAAATAGCAACATGTCCCATAACCACATGCTATTCTCGAATATTTACACACTCGTAATTGGTTCTTATTCAAAACAGAGAAAATCATAGAAGGAGCATTTCCATGGTTTTCAATCGGACGAGTCCAAGAATTAACCATCGAACCAAAAGCAAGGGTTCATAGTCCTTGATTTTATTAAGATGTTTAATTAGATTTCTCATACGAAAGAGAAAAAGGTTTATAAAATATATACTAGTAGATTTGAAGAAGGTTCATAAAACGATTTTGTAAATTAGCTTCGTATGATGAAGTAAGATTGGAAACCATTTTAGTACAAGAATTTGATATCTACTAAATAACATAAAACATCTTTATATAATTTCAAAGTGGCAATAAACAATAGTACGATTGCCGAGGAAAATCGATCAAGGGAATTCACGTCACAATGATGTGAATTCAAATCATAAATCATCAAATATAAATTCGATAAATCAAATATACATATAGCTCGTTAGTGAATCCAATGATGTTAAGAAACGATTAGAAATCACCCTGGGGTGACAGGAGACAAAAACACAAAATCATATGCCGCAGATCAAAGAGCTAACACCAAGGTGATCGCTAATGCATAATTCACATTACAACAACATACAGTAAATCAAAGGGATAACGGTTGTAATTTCGATCAACGAATGAATCGAAATCCCGAACTAGCACCCGAAGGTTTAAAACTATATCGGAATAGACTCGAAGGATATCGAGTCGATAATTCATGTTTTAGAGTCGTGAATCATAATCGAACTAGTATCGAGGGTCAAAGCCGAATTAATAAGTAAATAGATTCACATTACTCCAAAATTAGTTTCATTTCGAAGCTCTCGCCGATACGGTTCCAACGCATCTTGTTTCGACAAATTCCAAGTTCGTATGAAAAAGTTATGATCATTTTAAAGTGGATAATTATTTCACCCCTTTGTTTTTCACTGTTCGGTTATTTACATTGGATGTTTTCCTCCACCAAAAATTCCTATTAGCTCCAAATCACTCCAAATTAGTTTCGTTGGGAAGCTCTCGTCGAGACGGTTCCAATGCACCTGATTTCGCTCCGAGTTCGTATGAAAAAGTTATGGCCATTTAAAGATTTAAAAATATATTTTTTTCACTGTTCGGCCATTAATGGCCGAACACGAGCCATACCCACGGCCATTAATGGCCGAACGGACTGTTAAATTCCAGATTTTTACATTTTTGCCTACCAAACATCTCCAAAATGATACCGGCCAATACCCGAAGGCCTATGATGTTAAATACATGCAAATGAGGCGTCTATAACTCACCGAAGCAACTAATAACACCAAATTCACATGCACAAACATTCATACAAGAGATTTGCAATGATTCTTGATTTTTAAACTCAAAAACAATTAAATTATCTAACCAAAGCAAATCAAATGCGACATAAGTGAATTGTGAAGTCTTAGAACTTGCCGGTGCGACAACGGTACTTCACAACACCATATTCACATGCATAAGCATATATACATAAGATTTCAATGATTCGGTTTATAAATTCAAATATGAACAAAATTCCAAACCAAAGCATACCAAAGTGATTCAAGTGACTTGTGAAGACTTAGAACTTTGTCGGGGGACAACGGAGCTTCACAACATCACCAAATCAACTCATAGCATATGCATTAGATCGTATGAACAATCCTTATCAAAATTTTCAACTCAATTAAACATAAAAACATGAAATTGGCTAAGTTACACTAACATAACCAATTCACTAGCACATGCAAACTCATATGAACACTAAATAACACTTGTAAAAGCTAGTGGCTTGTGGCATAAATGTGAGTTCAAAAAGAACTCACCTTTGGCTCTTGAATGACAAGAACAAGCTCCAACAAGAAAGAACAAGCCTCTACACTTGCTAAGAATCCAATATCTCATCAATTCTCCTCTCTAAACAACAAACACACACACAAGAAAACTTATATGTGTTAGGGTTGCGCAAAAACCCGAAAACTGAGAAGGTAGAGAGATAAAGGAGGAGTAGAGAGAGCTTACACAAGTTGTCTCTCCAAATTAGCACTTGATTTGAGCTTGGAAATCAAGAACCCTAGCTTAGGAATTTGGATTTCCTCTTCCTCTCCCCATTTTTACTTAAATCTAAATGTTTAGTAATGTTTTAAGTGAATGAGGAGGAGAGGGGGCTAGGTTAGCTAACTCAAGAGCCAACCAAAGTCCCAAAATTTACAAGCTCGAAATATATCGATGCTTATAGTCAAAAAGGTCGTAAATGATGATCCGGACACAATGGAAGTGGCCCCGAATCCTAATTTTATCGTTTGTGTAAAACGACATTTTGAGCGACACATAAGATACGACGATATATTTAGATAAAATATCTAAATCTAAAATCTTCGAATGAGCGGGTTGTTACAATATGGTTTTTAATAACCATTCCTGGCATATGGCAACTATAACTCTTTTTAACTTTTATTTAAGTAAAACTTGATAAAGCACAAACTGTTCCACCTTTTACCTTATTAACACTTGGATTTGTTTAAAATCCATTTACTTCATTTTTTTCACAAATTCAACTAAGCTTTTTCCCTTTGCAAATATTCTCCCACTTTTATAATCGTTTTTCTTAATTCAATTTCTTCGGTAGAACTTAATTTAAAATCATTGCCTGGTTTTTTAACTTTTTATGACCTTGTTTATGAAACTTGGATTCGTATTCTGAAATCTCTTATAGAATCCTCATTAACCTGCTTCCTTTGAACAATCACACTCGATTTATCTTTATTTAGTTTAACAAAAACACATATTAACTTCACAACATATAATACAATTAAGTTTCATTCCAAAATTCGATTACTTCGTAAAAGTCTTCCATTTAGAAAGTAAACTACTTTCATTTTTCAAAATAATAATAATGAATTTCATTATTAACTGAAATAAAAAAGCTTACCTCATCAGCAATTTAAAAATAGATTACTTAATCACTTCAATAAACAATATTAATGATTATTGATTCGATAATCATTTTTGATGTCGTTAAATAAAAAGATAATTAATATTCAAGAAATATCATTAAATTAAAATAAATATTCGTTAAACAATTTCCATTAGAATAATTGGAAGCCGATTAATCTAATTACCGGTTCTTATTTAACAATTGATTTAGTCAACTTAAACTATTCATACATATCGTCTTATTTTAAAACTTCTATTTTAAATAGAAATAAAATTAAAAAAATCACTTTAATTTTAAAAATAAATTTTATAACTTCAATTACGTCAATTCGCCTTACGGCGAACTGATGTTTTAACAATATTTTATATCATTTGCTCCCAATAACTTAATTAATACCGTCTATTGACTAAAACATCACATCAAAGTTGAATTTCAATTCTATGTTAAATATATAATCAACCATCAATATTCAATCAGAATATTACATTGTTTGGGTTAGACAGTTCATATTTGGCTATTATGGAAATGTAAACAACATACAATATATTTGAGGAATTCGGCCGGATACCTCCAACCTTTCCTTCCCTGCATCATAGATCATCATACTATATAATAATTACATACAAAATGAATATTTTAACATAAATCATCCAATAGGACACAAATATAGATGTCAACAACAATCAATAGCATCCAAGGCATCCAAACATCAAATTTATATTATTAACTACAAATTATGGTTATATGAATTTAACACATCATGGTAGTCTAGAAAAGTGTGAGAATTAACTCACTTTTTATTTTTGATCGATGGTTCCAATCAATTTACATAATTTCAAACATACATTTGAAATTACATAAAATCCCAGTATGATCCAAATCATACTAACCCAGTACAATAGCATAGCCTTCGTTGATGCGAACCCAACAGATCTAGTTTCGCTGAAAATTTTAATGTATGAATAAACTATGCTTGTTAATATTTCGTACATGTTTTAATATAATTAAAAAATTAAATAATAACTACTAATTACCTAAGCCACTTCCCCATATCGAACACATCCAAAAGATAACTCACCCCGCCATTCTTCCCTAACTAATCAAAATTGTACTTCCATTCTCCAGCCCACCCAAGCTTCATACATTTTTTTCACAACTTAGGCTAAAGCCCTTGCATGATTTCCAAAGTCCACATTTCTTTTTTTCTTTTTTCTATCCTTTTTAAACTCAAAGGCCACTATAACTCATGGCCCACCTACGCAATACGTTCCCCCATATTCCTTCTTCCCACTATAGCTAACTCGTCCCATATAAAAGAAAAACTACCCATCTTTCGAACGTGATGGAACCGGCTCCACAAACTGTGTAAAGTCCCAGATTTTTGAACGTTGATTTTGAATATTTAAATCTGTTTAAATATTGATTTGGTGATATTAGCAGATTTTATATCAAAATTATTTTATCGAGTTCAAAATATATATATATATAATTTATAATATAATTAAAATGAGCTCGAAAACGACGCGGCGGTTCGTAAATTTTCGATCTGAACTTTAATTGAATATACGGAATTTGTTTCAAGTCGGAATTCTGTGAAACAAGAAACGTTTGAATCGATTTGATTATGCTTTTCTAATGGAAGAGAAAGATGGAGATTTCATATTTATGGATTGGAAGATATGTCCAGATTAAAATTTCGGATAGTCGCTATAGAATCGTTCATCGACCGTAATGGTTTATTTGATATAACTGCATACTGGATTTGAATCTGGATAAGATTCTTTTGAGATGTAGTTATAATTTAATTTTTAGAATTTTACTGTAATTTTTAATAAATTAAATATGCAACTTTTTATTTGAAGTATTTTGCACCGATTATCAGTATTTTGGGGTTTCACAATGTAAGTTAACCTACCGATATTATTATATTTTTGGGACAGTGACACCACACTGGACATGACTATATTTTTATTTCTGTTCATAGGGGTCTGTATGTAAACGGAGTATTATATGATGAGGAACTCTAAACTTCATATACTAAACAAATAAAACTACCCATTCTCAACCACTATCCTATGTCATATATATTCGCAGCCATCCGAAATGAGAACGCAATAGACAGCAAAAAAACCCTGCTCAAACCCCACTGTCATCTCAGATCAACATCTTTTCGTTGAACAAAATATGGACTGGTAATACAAGGCTGTAGAAAATCTTTGACAATTACAAGACCTTACAAATGTTTGAAAAAAAATCGCAGCAAGTTCTTATTCACTTCTTTTCTTATACCTACCCTGAATAATACCCATGCAGTACAAAACATCACATGTTCACGCACATGTAAACTGAAAAATCACAGCAAATCAAACACAATACAACTAGGATGGAATGAAAGCTAAATGCAGATCTACCCAAATTCTTTCTGCCTCCTACCCAGCTTGGTTTTTTTCAACCGAAAGTAAAGATCACGCAAGCCATCATATTGTTCAACTACGCATAGGAAAAGAAAACTGCATGTGCTTTAAATCACGTACCATCTCGTGTTTTCAAATCAACGTATTTTCTCCAGCTTCCATCGCCGACCTAGGCTATCACGCTAAGACTACACCTACCCGATGACGAATGCCTTTGATCTTATCTCTTTCGTTTCCCCTATATATATAGGTGCTTTCCTGCATACCTCATTGCCTCACTTCACTGTTACCATATAAAAACCGCAAGCCCATGGTTAAAATCAAAGCTGTTATGTCCTTCTGTTGTTAGCTTCACGTAATGGAAGCTCCTCTACCACTGTCATCAACTAATGAAAGGAAGCATTGCACCTGGAAGAGCCAACCTGGACGTTGCATCTATTTTGGCAAGGCGGGAGAGGGAGGTGACGGCCTGAGTGTGGAATGAGGAAGGGGATAGAGTGGTGGCGGTTCCGACGAAGTTGAAGGCGGAGCCTTGCGAGCTGAATTTGGCGACAGCATAGGACTGATGCATAGCGTGGAGGAGCACTGGGAAGAAAATAACATTTCAGAGAAATGGGAAGAAAATATGTAAATGGGATGGTGGAACAGAAGAGGGATGAGTTGTTGAAGTATACATGGTGATGTTTCGGTGGGAAGTAGAAAATGGGTTCATTCATGAAGTATTAAGTGGAGAAGAGAATCATACTGGAAGCGGAGTCTGAGTTGCGAAAAAACATAGGGACAGGTGATGTTTTATGGAGGAAATTATGGAGTGGGGATACTGAACAATAAGTGGAGAAGGTGGCAATTATTTTGGGGACGTTGGTTGTAACAACCCGGAAAATCTGAGCCAGTTTAAAAATTTTAATTTGGCTAATTTAGTGGATTTTAGATATTTAAAATAAATTATTTTAAATAATAATGATAAAAAGTAGTTTGAATTGATGTTTGAAAATAAATATAATTATTTTAAATTATAAACAAACAAGGCCTAAAATGGCGCGGCAGTTTTAAAATTTCAATTCAAACTTTGATTGACTATACTGGGTGCAAAATAAAATGGATTTTAGTGAAACCAAAAATATTTAAATCTGTTAGTGAATATCTTTCTAACGAATCTGAAAAATCGAAGTTACATAGCGGGAGTCAAAGGTTATGGCCAAATGAATTTTCAGAAAGGTCGCTATAGAGAATATATAGCCCGTGGAAATAGACATTTTGCAAACGACCTCGGAATTCGACGAAACCACTTTTGTTGGATTCGGGATGTTAAATTATTGCTAGGTTTCAAATTTCATAATTTTTGAAGCTAATATGTGAGCGTGGCAAAAGAAAACGTGTTTGGTTGATTTCTGTTGAATTGGATCGACCAGAAAATGGCCATTTTTCAAACGCTCTCAGAATTTGACAAAACTAGTCTTGTTGGGACCGTATCGTCAAAACATAGCTAGATTTATTTTTCTGGAATTTTTAGAATCAGTATGTGGCCCCGGCAAACTGAAATGTACGTTCGAATCAAATATTGAATGTTTTATATTTTAATTTGAAGGAAAACTGACTGAAACAGTCGAATGGGCCTACGAAACATATCCCATTGTGTTCGGAATAGGGGTACTTGGCTAGGGACGACAGTCGTTGGGTTTGGATTGGAGTTCGTATGAGATAAGGGGTATTTTAGAATTTTAAAAATAAATAAATAAATATCATTGGCTAGTCATTTCTCTCTCCCCCTATTTTCTCTCTCCCCGACAGCCAATTAAAGGCGGAAACCCCTTCAATCCTTCCCATCCATTTTCCGGCCAAACCACTTCGATTCAGACCTCGACCCAGTTGAGGATTTTGTAGCCCTCAACGAGAGCTTCGAATCCATACCCACCACCCTCCTCTCGTCGCCTGTAGCTCGCGAATCACCTCCCTGAAGTCGTCGACTTCAAGCCGCCGTCGCTCGTGTCTAGGACCACCAAAGTGGACCCCACTTCTGGTGCAAGTGCGCCCCTCCTAGCGCTACAACGTGGTGCTACCCGATCGGCGTATCGTGCTACGGATTGGAAGCAAATCCGTGACCTAGTTTTGAACGAAATTTGAAGGTAACGACCTATTTTATTTTAAACTATTCTATAGCACTTTAAAGCGCTACGGTTTCTGATTTCACTATAAAAATCATATCTTTTTCGTATGTGGTCGAAATTCAGTGAAACAAGAGACAGTGGACTCGTGTGGACGTCTTCTACATTTTGGAAGAGAACGCATATTTTTCTGAGCCCTCTGCTATTTTTGGTGGAGTGGAACCCAATGTGAGATTTCTAATTTATAAACGATATGGAAAACAACGATGTATAAATTATATAGTAGATGTATGAGTTATATAAGCATTGTACACCTCATGTATAAGCATTGTATAAGTTGTATGTTCGATGTATAAGTTATATATGCTTTGTAAAAATTATATATATGCGTTGAAATAAATTGAAATGGTATTGAAATGAAATTGAAATATAGTTATATACGTGTATATATATATATATACTCCCCTCATCCATAGACCATGGACGATATATATTGGTTGTGATATTGTTTGGATTATTGGTGGATGTGAAATTTGGTGAATATCATGAATGGTTGATTGTGATTGAAATCCCAATAGGATTAGTACATGGGAAAATTCGTCTGCGTACGAACTAGATATTGAAAATCCCCATTGTCAAAAACCACGAGGTTTTAAGGTAGAGCGAGGAGCCATACTAGGAACGGTCCCGGTTTTAACTACCCTGTCGTTATGTTGCCGAAATTTTCAATAATATTCATGTGTTAGAATTATTTTCATGTGTTGAAACTATATTCGTGTGTTGAATAGAAATTCATGTGTTGAATAGAAATTCATGTGTTGAATGAGTTCATGTGTTGAGTAAGTTATTTGAAAGATAAAAATCACATTTTTATTATATATATAGCCTATATAAAATATTAATATTTTAAATAAATTGTTTTATCACCAAAAATTACATTTTTACCTTATGTATAGACTATATAAAATAATCATGTTTTGAAATAAATTGTTTTACAATAAAAATCACATTTTTATTATATATATCAACTATAGAAAATATTCATGTGTTGAATAAAGGACTAGAACGATAAAAATCATATTTTATCGTATGTGTGAAGTCGAAAATGTTCATGTGTTGAATATATAGATTGAACAATAAAATCTACATTTTTATTGTGAATATGAAGTGTTAAAAATGGTGATGTGTGGAATAAATATTTTTGATGATAAAAATATCATTTTTAACAAATATATAAAGTGAATATAGTTTTGAAATCGAATGAAGAATTATATTTATATATATTTATATAAATATAATTAAAATAAATCGAATAACGAAGCTGCAGTTCATGTTTTGAAACCGTGATTTCGAACTATTAGTGCGGGAGATCCGACCATCGGATTTTCTCGAAACCGAAACCGTTGTGTTCGCTTTGGAAATATCTTTCCAACGACAACAACTTTGTGAAGATCCAACGGTTGGATTGTCCGGAATGTTTAATTCAAATCTGAAGAAAAACAACGCCAGAATCAATTATATTTATATATATATATATATAAATATAATTAAATTAAATCGAATAACGACGCTATAGTTCGTATTTTGAAATCACAACTTCAAACGATAAGTGCGGGAGATCCGACCATCGGATTTTCCCAAAACTGAAACCGTTGGATTCGTTTTGAAATTCTAATGATATAAAATTTGTGAAGATCCAACGGTTAGATTTTCAGATATGTGTAAATCAAATCTGAAGAAAAACCGCGCCACGGCCGCGTTATGGCCTGAAGCATCGTTTGAATGGCTATTTTTAAATAAATAAAAATAGCGATAAATCGTGATAAAATATTATAAACGATATGGAACGGAAATAAACTGAATTTGCTCAGTTTATGTGATATTTGATGGTTGAATGTGTTTTACGTGAAATTACATTAAAGAATAGAATTAGTGATGTCGAATAATTTAACCATTGAAATGAATTGATTTGAAATTCTAAATATACGTGAATTATTTGAAAAGGCCGAGTTAATTCTCATTTCAAATAATTGATCGATGATTGAAAGTCGAAGATACGAAGACGGTGCAAGACCGATGATCTTCACGTCGAATGGAGGGGTGCTACTGATGCTCATGATAGGAGTAGCTACCTTGAAGGGGTTGAAGTAGTAGCCGTCCGGACGTACATGTTGATTGTACGGATATGTGAGGTATTGAGTGCCTCCGGTTTCGTTCAGACCCAGAACGAACTTGTAAATGGATTGTGTGTCTGACATTGGATTTTGTTCTGTGCTAATTGATCTCTATTTAATATATATCTGTTTGGCGGCAGAGAATTTATTCTCTTGCTTAACGCCCTTCTCTGAGATGTACGAGCTCAGAGGTTATATATCGATAGAAATCAGTCGCGTGGAGTGAATTGCCTGTGTGGCACAGCTAAGTGGTAGATGATCAAGGCTTCTGTTGAAAAGCAAAGTCTTGTGGTTGATGATCAAAGCGCGGCCTGTGTGACATAGCTTTGTGTATAGCGTTGTTTCGCGAGCCTCATACCCCGGTATGAGTCAGAAACGGGAGAGGACATCGGGGAGGACATCCGTTTCCTTCTAGCTAGGAGTGGTGCTTTGGGTTTTGCACGCCTGGGTATTTTACTTATGTGGATGATGGAAAGCGAGGCCTCGGTTGCTTCGGTCTCTTCGGAGCCGATGGTGTGGTCGGATATGACCAATGACGCCCCATAGGGCGGGGAAACGCAGTGTTCAGGAATTTTAATCCACATCGGTGGACCGGCCCTGATGATCCAAGGCTTGCCTGCGTGCTTGCCTGAGGGGCGGGCTAGAGCGTCTCGAATCGGTAAGGACTATCTTTTGCCTTGGTTCATGACAGAAATCCAATTTCCAAATACGATACCGTGCGGTTTTGATTGTATATATATATATATAGCGACATGATATATGGTACCCATGCCGTCTATGATTGATACTTATGATTTGAAATTGTTTTTGAAACATATAAACACTAGTAATAATATCAAATGCTTTTGTTTTATTCGTATCAAGCATATTTTGGCCATTATAAGGTAAAACTCTATCCTCCGGTTTGTGTTGCATTGTGTGATGGGAACTGAGTCTTATAATGGCTTCATTTTTATAAAAAACATTGTGATGTTTAAAAGATTTATTTGTTTAAAAGCACTGGCAATCCAATGGAGTAAACCCGTTCCGCGAAAGTGGCGTGGTCCTATGATTGGCCATATTGTAAATATGTTAAGTAGATTTCTCATACCAGTCCCATGACTGACTCGTAGTTTGTTTCACTTGCAAACTCGGTTGTCCCTTTTTCTACACGGGCAGCCTTGTATTCAGGTTTTAGCAGGCTCTTTCTGGAGAGCTGGAGCTGAAGATGGATTCTATCATTTATCTCTTTTTATGCTGTTCAGGTCCTGTTGTACATATTATGTTTAGATTTCCGCTGTAGACCTTTATGCATAGCTGAACTGTATTTTGTACTAAGTATGACCCTATATACTATGTAACTCTGATGATTATGTTTATCCAGTGTATTCTATTGTACATTATCTGGTGTATTTATTTCTATTCTGCTGTTATCTGTTTATGTGTTATATTCCAAAGATTACCCTTGCCACCGCATTATGGGGTTTGGGGACGTCACATTAGTTGCATGATTGCGTGTGACTCAATGTAAAGAACAGCAGATGGGGGTTGTTTCAAATATGGAAGAACTAAGGAGCCAAATGGAAACAGGAGCAGGTTGAAGAAGACTCAAACAAAATCAGTCATGTTCTAACCGTATCCGCAAGCTCCACATTATGAAGCTGAAAGGGTCAGAGTTGCACGAAATTGGAAGCTTGTGAAACGAACCGTTCTGACGACGAATGGAATTCAGGTGAGTTTAACTCACTCAGTTTACCCGTTTATATTTTATATAAGCTGGGTTCTTATTGTGTGCGCAATGTTTGCTTGTGGTTGATGATTGAATTACTATTTGTTGGTATGTTGAATATTATTTAATATTCATGAATTAAATTAAGCGTTTGTTTAAATTAATCTAATTAAATCATTATTTTTAACGATTAGATTCCAAACGAGGTAACTTACCTTGTTGGTTATGTTTATAATAATATAAACGTATTAAATAAATATTGGATGTTGATTGAATGTTGTTAGTTGATTGTTGATTATTATTGTTTACTTATGATTACGGCAATTAATATACTTTCGTATTGAATTTATGGTAACCCATTGTGATGTAGGGAAGGATAGGCTGGAGGGATCCGACCGGATTCCTCAAATATTTTGTTTATATGAACTGTTAGTCAATTTGATTGATTATGGATTATTGAATCTAAACTCAACATTTATTTGAAATTAACCAATGGGGGTATTGGTTGGGTAATTATCGGCAGATGGCCTGTAAATAAATCGTTTTATAGAAGTTGATTTGCCGTCAGGTAAATCAACAGACGTGAAGTTATAAAATTTGTTGTATAACTAAAGTAAGATTTGAAATCTATTTTATATAGATTAGTTTTAAAAGAAGTTATTAAAGGAAATAAATAATTATTTTTGTCTTGTAATTATAAACTAGTATATAAAGTGAGATTAGTAGATTAATGAATTTTCCTAAGCAACTGAGCAACGATTATCAAAATGGTTAAGAGTGGAATTGATTGTTTCAATAAACAATTAAATGAGATTATTTAGATTATTAACGAAATCAAATCATTTCAATTAATTTTATTTATAAATTTAAAAGAAATAACGAAGTGGCAATGATTGACAATGTAACATAGTTTTGAGATGACCAAGTCGACTATTTGGACGAGAATTGATTATTAAAAATGATTATTAGATTGTTAACTGTTATTGAAGTTAAATATCATTTTAGAATAACCTTTGTAGAAAGATTAATTATTTTATTTATAATTGATAATGTAGTAAACTATTCAATGTAAATGATGTTAGACAAGTAACGAGGAGTTGACCTATAAAAGAGATTTTTAAAGTATATTATGAATATGAATTCTTAAAGTGACTCAATAAGATAAGATTTGAATATATAATAGTATTTTCAAATGAAAGCAAGTTGCTTTGATATATCGAGTCCAGAATCGTATAAAAAGGATAATGTTAACTTTGAAAGTGAATAATGTTTAAAAAGAACCAGATTGAAATGGAAATGGTGATAAAGGGGATTAGTTGAGTAAAGCCTTGTTCATAATTAAAAGGAATTTTTAATAAGTTTTACTCACATTTAGATGAGTTAGGTTTTGGGTTCATATCCGAAAAGGAATTGTATAAAAAGAGAGTTTAAACAAGATTTATGTGAGTTGAAATCGAATAGAAACCTTAGTGGATTGAACTGGGTTATAAAATGAAAACCTGACGATAAAGATTTAGAGATGAATATTTTAATGTGAAAGGAGTGTATTTGAATAAAACTAAGATATATAGTTACTTACAAAGGATTCTAAATAGGTAGGGGTGTTGAGATACTATTTGAATGAGATTTCGTTTATAAACTTATATATACTCCGAAGATAAGAGTGTTATCGACTCAAGGTCTGAGAGGTAAATAAAATACCCCAACTTGTAACGACTTCATGATTATTCAAGGATGATATTAGTTTATAAACGATGGTGAAGGATATTATAAATTAAATTTCTAAATGCTATAAGATTGAATAAATTTGATTTGGAAATAAGAATTTAAAAGCGGAATTCCAAGTATTGGAAGATGTAGAAATTTAATTAACGAATGTTTAACTAGCGAGGCCAAGTGATGCTGTATATTGACCAGTGAATCCACTTTATTTTTCTATGGATGATGATTGTTTATTTTGATAGTTAAATCACCAACTATCAAAATCTGGCCAAATCGATTGTTGGTACGGAAAGACCGGGATCGAATCTATATTCGAAAACCATTCCGACCAGCAAATACTTAAATGTTGAAGATGCCAGAAGATGGTCGAGATGGAGCATTGAAGACCGTAGATCTTCATAAGCGGAAGGATTACTGTTGAATTTCTCTGGCTAGCTACCAGAGATTTTTAAACTGTGATTCAGTCGTGGTTGAGATTTTGCGGGTTGCAAGGACTTCTCGCTACTGATCCTTTGGATGCGGTAGGAGGGTGCCTTCGGTTCATCCTGTTCCTGGGTGACGTGTATGGTGATCGGATGTTCCAAAAGTCGATTACAACCTCAAGCCTCATCAACCGAGGAATGACAAAAATCGGGCAGGCAGCATGGCTATATGGGTCGCTCCCATTAGGATGTATAATCACCTATCTAGAGAAAATTCCATTTGCTTCTTTAATCTACCGATGCTATCCCTTTTTGGGAAACGGTTGTTGATCCCAACCGTTGTTGATATACATTCGATACACTTAAGAGAAATGAGTGTTCGGTCATGTGTGGGCCGGGTTGCAAGACGTTCTTGTTGAACCCAGTGTATTCGCCTCTAGAGATACACTATCGGCAGGTATGGAATCCAATCTCCAATAATTGCCTGCGTTTTTGATTGTATAGTATATATGTGGAGCGTGAGATGCAAGCGTTCCGCTAGATAGTTATTAATTTGTATTTAGACACTATTATAATATCAAAATAATATATGATTTCAAAATGTTTTGGGTTATAGTAAGGTAAAAACTGTCCGTGTTTATGTGTGGGCTGGTCTTACTATTATCCTTTTCTTTCAAAAGGATTTTTGACTTTAAAATCAACATGGATATTATATAAACTTAGTGGGTTTCTCACTCTGGTTCACCAGACTGACCGGTATTTGTATTGCTCGGGTTAGCCCGAGTTACAGGTTCAGGTCATTGGATAATACGAAGTTTAGAAGACGTGCTGGAGGAGTTCAGACGTATGGTTCTTATCTAGTATATTCCGCTGTGTGATGTATATGAGGACAGGATGTTATAACTGTCCAAGTGTATTGATGTACTCTGGTATTGTAAGTATTTTTCAAGCTCTCAATAAAGATTATTTCTATATTATATTGTGTTCCACTGCGATGTGAGATTCTGTTGTGTTGACTCTTCTTCTTCTATTCTAATATTTCTTTCTTTCTTATCTCATCCTCTAAATTCTTTATATTGGCATCTGGGTTTCTAGTATCATTTGGGTTGGATTAATGTCGTTTAGTCAGCTCAAAGGGTACCAGAAATTTGTGTTGTCACATTTGGTATTAGAGCTATTAGTTGAGTAGTAACCTTGGCTCTGTGGCGTAACTCGATGGAGGTGGGGTTAGTAACACCCTAGATTAAGTTTGAATGTATATACAAGAGAATGTATTTGTAGATTTTATATAAAATGTTTTGTATTGTGTGTTGATTAATCGGTTCAAGTGTGGGAAACCATATTGAAATGACAATTGACATAATATTGTTTTTTAAAGAGGGTAAACGAAATAATTTTTCCCAAACTATATTTAAAATAAAAAAGGTTTTTATAGTATAATAATATTGGTTGATTGGTTGTTTCGATGTTTTGCTTGGTTGGAATTCATATTGAATTAGGGAATTGAATTGAATTGGTTAGAAACCAAATGATTAATTAAATATGGAAGGGAAACTTAATACGGTTAAGTGAAATTTAATGGAATAAATTTGAAAATTTGGAAATCAAAAAGATATTAATATAAATCGATCGAATATTGATTGGTTATGTTCAACAAAAATGAATATAGATAAGTAAATATCAATATTGGATATTAATTGAATTAAACCAAACCAAACCATTTGAAGTCAATAGAGAAGTTCAATGAATTGAAAATCTAAATTTCAGTTGGGAATAACATCATTTATGAAATGAAATAGGAATATTTAGCCCTGTATTTGTTACTTGCATTGTAACTTGAATTTAGTACAGATTCCAGAAAGCTATGGAATGGATTTGGTTACATAGGTTGGAAGTACAGACGAAGAGCAGATAAATGATTTGCTTGGAAATGGGAAATTGAGTTGCCCGACAAAAGGGTAAACCTTATAGTACTGATTGGAGTTATTTATTTACGCCCCTGAGTTGGGTAGCCATTTGGCTTTTGGTTTTCTTTTGGGGAAGTTGAGCCCGGAGTGGCATTTGTAGTTGTTGTGATCGAGCCGTGCAGTGGAGGTGCTGGCGAATTTTTTTTAGGAACGTTTAAAGAGTTTGAATTTGTTTTGGTAATAATTATTTTAAAATAATCATGTTCGGAACATTCTTCTTACCTTGTAATTTCGGGGACGAAATTCTTTTAAGGGGGGAAGAATGTAACGTCCCAGATTTTTGAACGTTGATTTTGAATATTTAAATATTGATATAGCGATATTAGCAGATTTTATATCGAATTTATTTTATCGAGTTCAGAAAAAAATATAATTTATAATATAATTGAAATGAGCACGAAAACGACGCGACAGTTCATAAATTTTCGATCTGAACTTTAATTGAATATACAGAATTCGTTTTAAGTCGGAATTCTGTGAAACAAGAAACGTTTGAATCGATTTGATTATGCTTTTCTAACGGAAGAGAAAGATGGAGATTTCATATTTATGGATTGTAAGATATGTCCAGATTAAAATTTCCGATAGTCACTATAGAATCGTTCATCGACCGTAACAGTTTATTTGATATAACTGCATACTGGATTCGAATCTGGATAAGATTCTTTTGAGACGTAGTTATGATTTAATTTTTAGAATTTTACTATAATTTTTAATAAATTAAATATGCATTTTTTATTTGAAGTATTTTGCCCGTATATCAGTATTTCAGGGTTTCACAATATAAGTTAACCTACCGATATTATTATATTTTTGGGACAGTGACACCACACAGGACATGACTATATTTTTATTTCTGTCCATAGGGGTCTGTATGTAAACGGAGTATTATATGATGTGGTACGCTAAACTTCATATACTAAACAAATAGAACTACCCATTCCCAACCACTATCCTATGTCATATATATTCGCAGCCATCCGAAATGAGAACGCAATAGATAGCAAAATACCCCTGCTCAAACCCCACTGTCATCTCAAATCAACATCTTTTCTCTGAACAAAATCTGGACTGGTAATACAAGGCTATAGAAAATCTTTGATAATTACAAGACCTTACAAATGTTTGGAAAAAAAATCGCAGCAAGGTCTTATTCACCTCTTTTCTTATACCTACCCTGAATAATACCCACGCAGTACAAAACATCACATGTTCACGCACATGTAAACTGAAAAATCACAACAAATTGGACGCAATACAGCTAGGATGAAATGAAAGCTAAATGCAGATCTACCCAAATTCTTTCTGCCTGCTACCCAGCTTGTTGTTTTCAATCGAAAGGAAAGATCACGCAAGCCTTGATATTGTTCAGCTACACATAGGAAAAGAAAACTGCATGTGCTCTAAATCACGTACCATCCCGTGTTTTCAAATCAACGTATTTTCTCCAGCTTCCATCGCTGACCTAGGCTATCACGCTAAGACTGCACCTACCCGATGACAAATGACTTTGATCTTATCTCTTTCGTTTCCCCTACAAATATATAGATGCTTTCCTGCGTGCCTCATTGCCTCACTTCACTGTTACCATATAAAAACCGCAAGTCCATGGTTAAAATCAAAGCTGAAATGTCCTTCTGCTGTTAGCTTCTCTACCACTGTCATCAACTAATGAAAGGAAGCGTTGCACCTGGAAGAGCCAGCCTGGACGTTACATCTATTTTTGCAAGGCGGGAGAGGGAGGTAACGGCCTGAGTGTGGAATAAGGAAGGGGATGGAGTGGTGGCGGTTCCGGCGAAGTTGAAGGTGGAGCCTTGCGAGCTGAAGTTGGTGACAGCATGGGACTGATGCATGGCGTGGAGAAGCACTGGGAAGAAAATAACATTTTAGAGAAATAGGAAGAAAATATGTAAATGGGATGGTGGAACAGAAAAGGGGTGAATTGTTGAAGTATACATGGTGATGTTTCGGTGGGAAGTAGAAAATGGGTTCATGCATGAAGTATTAAGTGGAGAAGAGAATCCTACTGGAAGGGGAGTCTGAGTTGCGAAAAAACATAGGGACAGGTGATGTTTTGTGGAGGAAATTATGGAGTGGGGATACTGAACAGTAAGTGGAGAAGGTGGCAATTAGTTTGGGGACGTTGGTTGCATGGTTGCGTGAAACTCAATGTAAAGAACAGCAGATGGGGGTTGTTTCAAATATGGAAGAACTAAGGAGCCAAATGGAAAATGGAGACAGGAGCAGGTTAAAGAAGACTCAAACAAAATCAGTCATGTTCTAACCGTATCCGCAAGCTCGACACTATGAAGCTGAAAGGGTCGGAGTTGCACGAAATTGGAATCTTGTGAAACGAACCGTTCTGACGACGAATGGAATTCAGATGAGTTTAACTCGCTCAGTTTACCCATTTATATTTTATATAAGCTGGGTTCTTATTGTGTGTGCAATGTTTGCTAGTGGTTGACGATTGAATTACTGTTTGTTGGTATGTTGAATATTATTTAATATTCATGAATTAAATTAAGCATTTGTTTAAAATAAGCGAATTAAATCGTTATTTTTAACGATTAGATTCCAAACGAGTTGACTTACCTTGTTGGTTACGTTTAAAATAATATAAACGTATTAAATAAATATTGGATGTTGATTGAATGTTGTTAGTTGATTGTTGATTATTATTGTTTACTTATGATTACTGCAATTAATATACTGTCGTATTGAATTTAAGGTAACCCATTGTGATGTAGGGAAGGACAGGTTGGAGGGATCCGACCGAATTCCTCAAATATGTTGTTTATATGGACTGTTAATCAATTTGATTGATTGTGGATTGTTGAATCTAAACTCAACATTTATTTGAAATTAACCAATGGGGGTATTGGTTGGGTAATTATCGGCAGATGGCGTGTAAATAAATCGTTTTATAGAAGTTGATTTACAGTAAGGTAAATCAATAGACATGAAGTTATAAAATTTGTTGTATAACTAAAGTAAGATTTGAAATATATTTTATATAGATTAGTTTTAAACGAAGTAATTAAAGGACATAAATAATTATTTTTATCTTGTAATTATAAACGAGTATATAAAGTGAGATTAGTAGATTAATGAATTTTCCTAAGCAATTGAGCAACGATTATCAAAATGGTTAAGAGTGGAATTGATTGTTTCAATAAACAATTAAATGAGATTATTTAGATTATTAATGAAATCAAATCATTTCAATTAATTTTATTTATAAATTTAAAAGAAATAACGAAGTGGCAATGATTGACAAAGTAACATAGTTTTGAGATGACCAAGTCGACTACTTGGACGAGAATTGATTATTAAAAACGATTATTAGATTGTTAATTGTTATTGAAGTTAAATATCATTTTAGAATAAACTTTGTAGAAAGATTAATTATTTTATTTATAATTGATAATGTAGTAAACTATTCAATGTAAATGATGTTAGACAAGTAACGAGGAGTTGACCTATAAAAGAGATTTTTAAAGTATATTATGAATATGAATTCTTAAAGTGACTCGATAAGATAAGATTTGAATATATAATAGTATTTTCAAATGAAAGCAAGTTGCTTTGATATATCGAGTCCAGAATCGTATAAAAAGGATAATGTTAACTTTGAAAGTGAATAATGTTTAAAAAGAACCAGACTGAAATGGAAATGGTGATAAAGGGGATTAGTTGAGTAAAGCCTTGTTTATAATTAAAAGGAATTTTTAATAAGTTTTACTCACATTTAGATGAGTTAGGTTTTGGGTTCATATCCGAAAAGGAATTGTATAAAAAGAGAGTTTGAACAAGATTTATGTGAGTTGAGATCGAATAGAAACCTTAGTGGATTGAACTGGGTTATAAAATGAAAACCCGACGATAAAGATTTAGAGATGAATATTTTAATGTGAAAGGAGTGTATTTGAATAAAACTAAGATATATAGTTACTTATAAAGGATTCTAAATAGGTAAGGGTGTTTAGATACTATTTGAATGAGATTTCGTTTATAAACTTATATATACTCCGAAGATAAGAGTGTTGTCGACTCAAGGTCTGAGAGGTAAATAAAATACCCCAACTTGTAACGACTTCATGATTATTCAAGGTCTTACTATTATCCTTTTCTTTCAGAAGGATTTTTGACTTTAAAATCAATATGGATGTTCTATAAACTTAGTGGGTTTCTCACTCTGGTTCACCAGACTGACCCGGTAGTTGTAATGCTCAGGTTAGCCCCGTTACAGGTTCAGGTCATTGGATAATATGATGTTTAGAAGACGTGCTGGAGGAGTTCAGACGTATGGTTCTTGTCTAGTATATTCCGCTGTGTGATGTATATGAGGACAGGTTGTTATATCTGTCCAAGTGTATTGATGTACTCTGATATTGTAAGTATTTTTCAAGCTCTCAATAAAGATTATTTCTATATTATATCGTGTTCCGCTGCGATGTGAGATTCTGTTGTGTTGACTCTTCTTCTTCTTCTATTCTAATATTTCTTTCTTTCTTATCTCATCCTCTAAATTCTTTCTATTGGCATCTGGGTTTCTAGTATCATTTGGGTTAGATTAATGTCGTTTAGTCAGCTTAAAGGGTACCGGAAATTTGGGTCGTCACAAACTACTTCATGTTGCCACACCCCTTAGGCTCACCAGAAACTTTGCTTGACACCACCATGAATGCTTTGGCCATCACCTGACGTTGCGCCACCATCCCGCGTCTCCCCATCCACTTTTCCGTTCGTATTTATGTTCCCTATAGCAGCTTCTACTATGATCAACAGGCTGACCCAATACTCGACTTTGCTTCAGAAACCGCCACGTATTATCCGCCAACGTCCAACTCCAACAGCCGGCCACCTCCACGACTGTCAAGCCGCCTGCAACCGCACTCGACCATAATACCTACAGGCCTCCACTGTAACGAAGAACCCATTACCAAGCTTACCCCTTTTCCAAGTGATCTCCAGCACAAGGCACACTAGTAGGAAACAATGCAAAAAAGCAACAGCTCGGACTCAACTCCACCTTTATATGCACACAATCAACCTCCCAACTCCCCCTTTCTCCACGAAGACGCTGCGACTTCTCTTTTTTTAAGGATTTTATTTAGGTTCCTGAAGATCTCGTTTCCTATATTTTACTATGTCTTGGTTTTGGAAGAAAGCTTTTGTTAAATTTCAGAAGAGCTAGGCGCTATTTATAAAGGAAAGAATGAATTATATTTTATTATGTTGGCACATGGGACGCTTCAAATGAATAAAGGAACAGCAGAATGTGGTAGAAATGGCATGTGACAAATGTAAGAAAGCACATCGTACGTACCACTGCATAGAGATCTTTTTTTATTATATATAAATATTTCAGCAGATGGGCACATGCCTTTCGGTGCTTTCGAAAAGAGAGGGCGAGCGAAATTCACATTGTTCCTACATAAGAAATTAAATTTGAATGAATTTTCTAATATATGAAAGCGACGCATGATATTTCCTTGAAGGCGACTAACGATATGTTAGGATGTATAACGGTCAGTGATCACCGTTTGTACGAAAGCACACGACCATCGATTAAACGAAATTTGAAACACATAATAATTTAATATTACAGTTTTAATAAAATTAGCTTCGTTTAATACCAACGTTGTTTAAAATTAACAATTTTTAAATCACATATTGAATCAATAAGATATATGTACCGATTTTAATATAACAAATCTATATATAATCGACTATTATTAATCTATATATGCGAATAGAATTGTATATAACTTCAAAATAATATAGCACTGATTTTAAATTCAATATATTGACATTCAAGTTAAAATGATGTTCAATATATTAAGAATCCCTTTTATTCATATAATAAATCGTTATATTTTAATAACGAATTCCATAGTGACTATTTAAAAATTTGTTTGGGAATAGAACAAAATCTACAATATGAAAACTCGATTTTTCTGCTTCATTAGAAAATTATAATCCAATAGATTCAGACATTTCTTATTTCAAAGAAATCCGACTTATATTGGATCCTGTACAATAATTTAAAGTTCAAAACGTTATATTACGAACTACCGCACCGCTGCAGTTCGTTTTATAATAAATTATAAATTAAACGTTCAAACATCGTTTAATAAACGAAATCGTTAATATAATTCAACATAAACTCAAATAAACCCTTTTATGTTGTCAAATCGTATAATATTACAAATCCAGCTAATTTCGGCTATTCCAAAGTTAAATTATTATTTTATTATTTAAACTAATAAAATATTCAAAATTAACAAATTCAAACCATTTAAAATCCAAATCAACATTTAAAACAAAATTTAAATATTGAATTAAATGGTAAAATTTCTGGACTGTTACAACACCAGTCCTATGACCGACCCAAAGTTTATTTTGTTTTGTTTTACCCTAAACTCTTGGGTGTCCAAATTTGTACAGACATCCAAGTAGTTCAGGTATTTACAGATGCCCTTGGAGGAGCTTGGAGCAGGAGGCTTCAACGTTAGTTATCTAGTGTTATTCTTTGATGTGTTGTAAATGTGGTATACTCCGATGATGTATACAAGTACAGATACAATTTTTTTGTTCCAAAAGCTGTTATATAAATTATAATTTATTCCGCTGTGGTGTGAGATTTGGTGTTGTTATTTTTGTTCTTCTTCTATCTTTTTCTTTTTTACTCAAAATGATTCGTATTTCTATTCAATTTGGTTTGGACGTGTGTTATGTTTAGTCAACTCAGATGGTATGAAAATTCGGGCCATTACAATCTACATGGGATAAGGGTGTTTACTGTGTCCAAACACGACATTGCTTTTGTATGGGTTGCCTTAGCGATGCACGTATGAATACCAACAGTAGGTACATTAGCTTTGCCTTTTTAATTCTTGTTTTGTTTTCTTATTCCGTCTATGTTTTTGGAACTGTAGATAAGGTTACTTGCCATTTTAGCTGATGGAACATAATGATTATACTAGTAATAATTGAATAGATCATTAAACTTTATGGTACAAAAGAACTGAAAATTGTTAATATTTGTTATAAAGAGGAGAGATATTTAACGCTAAACAAAAGAAGACTACATTGTTGATAACTTTATTTTTTCAAATCAAAAATACAAGAAATACAATCACTTAAATACAATTAACAACTTATTTCTTGACCTACAAATAGGAAACATGCTAGTTTATAGCCATCACTTCCTAGACTTATTCTTAAACATGTTAAACACGTGCTAATTGTAACACCCTCCCTTAAACTAGATGTCCAGTTTACAGAGCGATGAACTATGGTTCTCAATTTCTTAATCATCTTCGCATATACGAACTCAGTCACAACTTTTTCCTCTACTTGATTGGATATGCTCAATTGTTTCACGTTGATTGATTCTTTAACCATTTACAGTTACTCTTAGTTTCCTTTGAGGGACCTTCTTGGTCTCTTTACATGGACCATCCGTTGATATCGTAGTGTATGTCATCCTCCAGTAAGCTAGAGCTGTGATTCTTCCTCATTTTCTTGTCACTTGTAGGCATATGCCTATTCTCTAATAGGCATGGCATCAAACATTTCTCACGAAATTCACAAATACCCAATCGCATAAGCGAAGTTCTATCCTTCATCGCCTTTATCTTCATAAATACACCACTTTCGCAGAAGCACCTTAGTGAAAGCTCTTACTTCCACAATTGCACAACCCTGTCTACTTCACAATATATTACCTCAGACGCCACCGAACAAGTTGTCATAAATAAGCTCACTATACTTAGTTACCCCATCACTCTGCACTAAATTACATAACTACTCTTTACAAACTGCAACCAACCAACTCTGCCTCAAAACCAAATGCACTACAACACTCTTCTTTACCCCATAGTATATCATTACATCACCAAACAAAAAACCTTCTACAGCTATTGTCGTGACCAAACTTGACATCAACACAAACATGCATATCCCCATCAATTTTAACTCCCTTACACGCTTTTGGGATCAAAAATTTTTGGCACCTCACAAAGAATTCACATGTGACGACCGCCTATAACCCCTGCACAAAACAAGAGGAATAATGCACTAAAAGGTGTGCCATGCTACTATGGACGATCATCAAAGTAGGTAAACTCAAGCGGAACCTATCATAAAACTCACAGCGTAAGGATAAAATATAATAGAACATAGAGGTAATAGTAGTGAAGCACCATATAGCAAACTTTTCAAACTTTCATAACATCCTGAAAGATTATCCCAACATCATAGGAAATATCAAGTATGTACATAAGGCCTCACTACAACTGTAACACCCTGTTATTTTGAAACATGTCATGAGAGATAATTAAAGAATAATTAATTTTTAAGAGAAGAATTAGGTGAAACGGGTTACGTCATTGCGTTCGTGGCTATTTTCTAGTCAATTTAGACCTATGATTTGCAGAAAACCGATTTAGGATGAAAAAGATATCTTTTAATTAAATATTGCAACAAAACATGAAAAAAAAAAGGAATGAGAAAAAAATAATGGATACCATTGTCCTAATTCTTGTTAACAAAAGACTAAGAAGCCCAGTTCGTTAGAGCATGTGACTTGCATACAAGAGGTATAGAGTTCGATCCCCGCCAGCACCATATTTTTGTTTTAGGGGAATGGCTAAAAGTGGCTTAGTATGAACACAGTTCAATTAAAAACTATCCAGTGTGAAAAGGGTTAATTGGAAAAACGGTTAATATATATATATATATATATATATATATGACGTGTGGGTGTCAACACCCTGCTGCTGCGCATCATGTTGCACACATGGCGCATTTTTATTGGTTAATGATCGTTTTTTTGCAACATGGCTATTTTCTATTGGTTGGATAACATGGACGATTCCTATGGCTCCTGATCTAATCTAATGGCCCTAATTAACTCAGTACACCTATATAAACACACCTAGACCTAAACCTAATTTCACTACACAAATTCATGGCGCCTACATGCTACCTCAACCTAAACTAGTCCTTCTTCTTCAACAAATCAAAGTAAAGGAATTTTGTAAAGGGGATCGAATCTACAAGAACTACAATGCCTAATTCTCTTCCTTAATCCAATCTTTGTGAGTTCATTGATTATTTTTAGATTAAAATAATGCTAAAGCAATTCTGATAGGTTGTAAATTGGATTTGGGAATTATACATGATAATAAGATTGAATCTCATCAATTCTATCTTAGCCTATAACATCAGATTCATGATTCTTATATGCCCATGTTGATATTATCATCAGTTTTATCATATCATTATGGCCAGTTCATACTTATGCATATTGTTATTATTATGCATGTTCTTTATCTTATCTCTTCCTCCTTCCCTTTTTGGTTTTTATAGCCGGGCTACTTCGAGCCTAGGCCAAGTCTCATAGAGATGAACGTACGAACGGTAATTTAGGGAACGATGGAAAATTTGGCATAATATACGTTGGGTTGGTCTGGACATGACAAATGTTAAATTTGGCATAATATATGTTAATTGTTGGGCATGATATGAAATTGGGAATTTTGGGTAATTGACATAATTAGCCTAAAATTGACATAAACTGCAAATGAATAAATTGGCAAAGATAAGCATGCTGAGACACGAGGTTAGACTCCGTTTGTGGTAGAAGCCTGCCCGGAACCAACCGGCCTAACCAGAAACCGTAAACGGCCAGTCTAATGTGAGAGGTCGTAGGCATAACTAAAAGATGCTTAGACACGAGGTTAAGTCTGGCTTGTGGTAGAAGTCTGCCCGGAACCGCCCGACACATCTGGCGGCCACAATCCATCGACTTAATGTGAGCGGTCTGTGCATTAATAACTAATTAATGATGATCAAAGATGAATATGATACCTAAAACATGTTAGGTGGGTAGGGTTAAGTTAACCTGTGTAAGATGACAACTTAACCAATAATACATGAACAAAGTGGATAGGGTTAAGCCAAGCTTAACCAATAATGCATATTGATTAGATAAGTGGATGCGGTTAAGTCAACTAGGTTGGTAGACAACACTTAACCAATACAAGTTTGGGTTAGGATAAACCCTGGGGGAAAACCTAGTAGCGGTAGGGACCCATTTCAGACAGTAACCCACTTAGTTGTATCAGGAACCCTGAGCTAGGCAGGGTTGGGGCACGCTTACTGAGCTGATTATAAGCGGTCAAATAAGAGCGAGGGTGTAGCAGTGCAGGTTCTGACGGGTTCGTTAAGCGTGCACAAGGTGTTCCCGGTATTGGAAGATTTAGCAATTGTACATTAGTAGGTATAAAGCTGTGCACCTACGGGTTTCCACTTAGGGAGTGATACACCCTAAGCTAGGACCCGCACAGATATCTACAAGTTAGGGAGCCGATCGATTAGGAGTAGTGTGGGGCCATCTAGTATCTATTATGGGCAAGTGGACTTTCAAGGATTGTATGGGGTGGATGCCTCTTACTAGATGTTACGCCTGAGTGCTACCAATTGCGGGGTTAGGATCATTTCGTTAAGAATTACTAGTAGGTGGTGCAGAGAATTAAATTAAGTAAGAAATCTGGGAAGCGCACTAGACATTCCTTTATATTCATCTTGTTATCCAGCTTTACCTTTGTCATGGTTATACTTTCCATCCTGTTTATTCCTGTCATATTGCTTTACTTATTTTCATGCTAAAAGTAGCTGGACTCGCCAGGCTTTATGTCTGACGTTTTTTCACCTCTTTTTCTCCCGTTCCCCCCTCCCCCCAAGGTTCTCAGGGAGGAAACACTGAATCTTGACTTGGATTTTTTTCTTTTTGAAGCACTTGGAAGTGTTGAGAGTAATGCTCAGCTTTATCTATTTTCAATATGTCTATTTGGAGTGGGATTATGATTTTACTTTTATGTACTTTGATAATAATTTTGTTCAAGATGGATATTTATGTACTTGATTCTAGTATGTGGTTTTGATGTTGTAACCAAACATGTTTTGCTTTTCCGCTGCAATGAATAAAGTTCGAATTTTCTCAAGTACCATCTATATATCTGTCTTGTGATATTCTTTTTTATACTCTTATAATACTCCATGGAAGTTAATGCATTCCCTTAGTGAGTGACATTAATGGACGTGGGGTGTTACACGTGGTATCAGAGCTGAAGGTTACCCCACGTGTAACACCCCACGTCCATTAATGTCACTCACTAAGAGAATGAATTAACTTCCATGGAGTTTTATAAGAGTATAGAACAGAATATCATAAGACAGGTATATAGATGGTACTTAAGAAAATTCAAACTTTATTCATTGCAGCGGAAAAGCAAAACATGTTTGGTTACAACATCAAAACCACATACTAGAATCAAGTACATAAATATCCATCTTGAACAAAATTATTATCAGAGTACATAAAAGTAAAATCATAATCCCACTCCAAATAGCTTTAATGAAAAGAGGTAAAGATGAGCATTACTCTCAACGCTTCCAAGCGCTTAAAGAAGAAAGAAATCCAAGTCAAGCTTCAGTGTTTCCTGCCTGAGAACCTGGGGGAAAATGGAAGAAAAAGAGGCGAAAACAAAAAGGTCAGACATAAAGCCTAGCGAGTCCAGCTATTTTTAGCATGATAATAAGTAAAGCAATATGACAGGAATAAACAGGATAGAAAGTATAACCATGACATAAGGTAAAACTAGATAACAGGATGAATATAAAGGAATGTCTAGTGCGCTTCATAGAAGATCACAATGTGGAGTCATAGGCTGAATACGTGGGATGTGTTAGATTTGCAGTTGGGAGAAGCTTGGCTGAGTACATGGCTATGATCATGGAACACAAGGAAGCAAGCTGGAGGCAAAGGAGAATTTTGGTTTATTTGAGATTATTCTATTTTTCTCTCTCTTTATAATATTTATTAGGCGTTGATATCACCTTAGAATTTGATATATAGAGGAGAGAGATTTTACAGTAAACAATGAAAACACTGCATTTTTGTTTAAAAGGACATCAAGAAAAGTTTAAATTTCTCTTTCAATATTTGCATAGAATAGTTGTACAAAACAATACAAAGTGTTGTACAATCTACTACAATATATACATGCCGCGATGGACTGAAATGAAAATAATAAAATAACTGGGCTATGACTAGATACTATTGTAAAGAAATATAAAAAGAACATGTACAACGAAGTTGTTGCTTCATTATGCTCCCTCACTTCGATCTAGGGTTTCCAAACCCCTCTTTTCTTGCCTGCCATCACCAATGGATAGATTTGATCTTAGTCTCAAAAAAATTTATGAAGAGAGAGCTTTAGTGAGAAGATCTGCCTTATCGTAAAATGCCGAAACATGGTTCACAAATGATTTTCCAGCCATGTTTTGCTCTCGAGTGAAGTAGAGATCATTCTCTATGTGTTTGGTGTGCCCGTGTTGAACTAGGTTAGCAGATAGCGATACAACACTCAAATTATCAGACTAAATTGTTTGCGTCATAGTGAATTAAAACCTTAACTCGTGAACTAGAGAGCTAATCTGCATGATTTCAGCTGTTGCGCTTGCCATCGAATGATACTCAGCTTCGATGCTAGAATATGAGACAGTAGGCTGCTTCTTCGAGCACGAGAAATTGGATTAGAACCCATGTAAACACAATATCTAGTTGTAAATCTACGGTCATCTGGATCTGGCGCTCAATTGGCATCATGTAAGCTTGAGTTTGTAATCCTCTACTTGCTTTTAAGTTTAAACCATAGTTTATCGTTCCTTTTAGATATCGAAGAATGCATTTTACTGCACACCAGTGTTCACTTAGAGGTTTTTGGACGAACTGACAAACCTCGTTAGCACTAAAACACAATTTTGGTCTCGTGAGTTTCACATACTGAAATGCACGTACTATACTCCTATAAAGTTTGACATCTTAAATTGATTCACCTCGGTATTTAGATAGTCACAAAACCACTAGTCATTGGGGTTTGTAATGATTTATCCTTGTCCAGTTTATCAAGCACGAGTATCTATGAATTGTAATTCGTCATTTAAGCAATATTTCTGACTTGGACCTGTGTATGACTTGGATGCCTAGAAAGTAATTCAATTTTCCTATGTCCTTTATAGAGAAATCCTGATTGAGTTAGCTAACTATATCATTCACTTGGACACTGTCACTTCCAGTTATTAGAACGTCATCAACATACACAAGTTGGTACGTAACACTACCATTTTTCTTTTTGATGTGAAGTGAATTGCCATATTTTGAGTTAGTAAATCCAAGTTTTCCAAAAGTGGCTTTGAGTTTGTTATACCACACTATTGATGCTTGCTTTAATCCATATATAGCCTTATGTAGTTTAACAACAAGTTTTCTTTCATTACCATTATTGTGCCTCCCTAGGTTGTTGCATATATGCTTTTACTTGAAGCTCCCCATTTAAAAGGAAATTATAGACATCTAATTACTTTATATCCACTGCTTGTATAAGGCAATATTGATAATGATTCGGATGGTTATGGCTTACAAAATAGGAGAATATGTCTCTTTTACCACTAAAAATAACCAAGGAAAATCAAGAAGTTAAGTTAAAGTAAAGGAGTGAAAAAGCCAACAGCGTCCCAAAGGGAGCAGTGCTAGATCTCTAGAAATGTCAAATTCAAGATAAGAAAAGGAAAGAAAAGGGAATCTCCCTCCAACAAGAAAGCCCATTTTGGCCTTAACCGAAAGGGAACCAATCTCAAATCAAAAAGCTCCCTTCGATCGTAACTGAAAGGGCATTAATTTCGGACCTGGCAACCTTGCAAGAATGGGCAAAAGGAGCAAGCCAAGGGCGAAGCATCAAAAGAAGAGGAGAAGGAGATAAGAGCCAGAAGCAGGAAGTTTATAGCTGATGAAGACATTTAGTGGTATTCCGAAAGGTCCATTTTTCGTAAGCAAAAGGGTACGGACAAACAAGTTCATCTCTCAAATGTACTAGAAGGAAATGTATTCTGAAGCACAAGATTGAAAGGAAAGATAAAAGATCCAATGAGAAGCCCATCAGACAAATTAGATATTGATAAAAGAACTCTTTGACCTAACACATTAAGAAATATGTTGATTTGAAGATGACTACCACTATAAGCCGAAAGTCTACATACATTTGTGCCTCTTGCAAATTTTCAGACCGAAACATAAAGGGTTTTACCCTGAGAACACTAATGAAGAAGAATAGCTGAAGTCAAGAAAACCTTTGTGTAACCATCAAAAGGGCTTCCGAAGCAATAACAGATGAAGCCTGAAGATAATTTGAGTAATAAAAGAGGACATAATAGAAGGAAAGTATATCCAAAAGCTGCCAGAGACGAGAGTAGGAAGGATAACTCATAGTTATAAACAGAGCATAAGACAAAAGTTAGCAGGAATCCGAGAGCCTCTGCAAGACCATTCCTCTCACATTCAACTGAGAGCTCCCTTTTTCATGACCCTTAGAAGCAGCTGCTTAGACCTGCTTCCGAAGGAAGGCCACCAATATGCTTGCAAAGCTTTCGTAATTGAACCCTATCGGGTGACTAAAACGAAGAATTTAATTCGAAGGAAGGATCCATCCGCACCTATAAATAGGACCCCAAAAACTAAAGACTAGCGGTTCTTTTTTTTTGAAAAATAACTTTGTTTTCGACCATTTGTAATCCCTTATGGCGGGGTCAAACCCTAATTACCAAATCAGTTTGGAGAAAGATTTATAACATTTGATATGATTAACGAAAACGGGAATATACATCAATTAAGATAATCATTAGAAATCCTGTTTCAATCTTGTATTATAGTCACTTATTCACTAACATCTTAGGTACAAAATGTGATTTATGCATAAATAGATTTATTTCATACCTTGACCCACAATCTCCTTTGAAACCCTTAGATCATAATATAGAGACCGTCCATAGTTTAACGGCTATAATTATGACCTAAGATTTTTGTTAGAATCTCCCTACCAAACGACTTTGTTGGAGAATGGAGTTTTGATGACAACAACCTTATTTAAATTATCATTAATTATAAAATATATATGCTAACATCTCTATCTAGAATATATATACACACATATATGCAGGATTTGTATACAGGACTTAAATACTGACGACTGTACAGTTTTAGAGTTTCAAGAGATTCTAGATTCAGAGGAGATTCAAGACTCATGAGTAATCAAGTTATCAAGATATCGAGAGTTCATGAAAAAGATAGTAATAGAGACTAGTTTATATGTAAGACTCTGAATAACACTCCAGGTTCAAATTCAAATTTTGTTTTTCAAATTTTGATTCTTATATTTCAAATTCTAATTTCGAAATTCAAACTCTGTTTTCAAATTATTTCCAAACTATTAAATCTTATATATATATATATATATATAAGTTTTTATATATACATAGTTTTATAATCTTATGGTTTTATTGTTTTAAACCTTATAATTTTATAAATATGTTTATATAATATATATTTATGTTTTCATATGATTTTACACTTTAAAATACTTATTTATATCATTAAGTTTTAATTCAAGAATTTCCAGAATAATATTTATGATCAAACATTTGAAAAATAGGTTTTAAAAATTATATGTATATGCCGACATACATATATGGGTATGTCAACATACAACTGTCAGAAATTCAATTTTCAAAGAAAGTGTCTTTTCACTATTTGTAACATTCCAGAAACGTTGCAACCTTTCAAATCATATAAATAAGGGCTGATTTTGAATTTTTTTTCATATATCTTCTTCTCTGTCTTCAACCCACTTCATTCCACCATTATTCTTTATCATTTTATTGATTTCTACACTTCTGATTTGTTGATTTCTACACTAATTATATAAAACTTCATCTTTTCTCACTCTCTATCGATTACTCTCTGAATTGAAGTGCTATTGAAGAGTTTATAGCACTGTTGTAATCTTTTGGGATGTGTTTGGGAAAGTGTGTGTTCCTTGTAGCCCTGAAATCAAGGAAAGGGAGCAATAGTAACCTTGTTGTCATGAAATCAAGGGTATTTAAAGCGGTGTTAACCTTGTAGCCATGAAATCAAGGGGATTGTACTTGGAATTGATAAAAAATAAAACTCTGCGCAATCCATCGTTGCGTGGGACTGGATGTTGGAGTAATCCGAATCAGTATAAAATCTGTTATGTCCTTTCTTTTTCTGCATTTTATATTTATCTATTTTTGTGTTTGTGTTTGATTTTGTGTCTGTGATCATCTCTATTGTGTGTGATTCATATAGTAGATCATATAAGTTTAAGATTTTCATAAATTCTTTGAAACACTAATCACCCCCCTTTAGTGTTTGTTTTGCCTTAAGATCTGCATTCCTTAACAATTGGTATAAGAGCATAGGTTTTCAAAAAATTCATAATCTGGTTTTTTTTAATATTAAATGGCAACCAACACTGGTAGTAATAGTTCTTTTGCAGCGGGTCGGTCCACTGTTAGACCACCACCACTGTTTAGTGGTAGTAATTATTCATATGGGCATGTAGAATGAAAATATATTTACACTAGGTAGGTTTAGACACATGGAATAATACATAGTCTGAGTATGTTAAACCCACTACTAATTTTGCACAATGGACTTATGAACAAAAGGCTACTGCAAAAAGCAATTCTAAAGCCATGAGTATGTTATTCTGTTCATTGGATCGAAATGAATTTAATAGAGTGTCAGTTTTTAAATCTGCTTATGAAATATGGAGGACTTTATAGTTTACTCATGAAGGAACCAATAAAGTTAAACAGACAAAGATATCATTCAAAATGAATGAGAATGAATTTATCTCCGATATGTATTGCGGATTCTAAGAGATAGTGCATTCATTAATAGCATTGGGAAAGACTTATTCAGAAGAAGATCAAGCCATAAAAATATTGAGTTCAATGACTGTAGAATGGGATCGAAAAACATTGGCGATTGAAGAAGCCAATAATGTCAGTGAAATGAAGATTGAGTAGTTAATTGAGAATTTGATGTCTTTTGAAGTACGTTTGTAGAAAAGAAAGAAAATAAGCCAACTGAAAAGAAATCCATAGCATTTAAAGCGACAACCAATGGTTCTGTTTCAAGCAGCAAAGATGATGAAGAAATTTCTTTAATTACTAGGAATTTCAGAAAATTCCTGAGATATAAAAAAAGAAATAATTTTCAGAGAAATAATCAAGGGAGTTCGGGAAGAAATGACGATCGATGTTATAACTGCAACAAACCATGCCATATAAAGAGAATGAGTCCATTTCCAAATAAAACAAATCAACAGAAGGATAATAGTAATCCGTCGAAGAATAAAAAAAGGGCTTATGCAACAACTTTCGACAATTCATATTCATTATCAAGTGATGAAGAGACAGAAACCGGAAATTCAAATATGTGTTTCAGAATGATTTATAATTCAGAAAATATCGAAGAAATAGATCTAAAAATCAGGTATACCTTAATTAATTTTTATTTTCTTGGTTGATTTGGATGAATGGATGTTTTGCTTGTTTTGTTTGCTTTGTTTGAGTTTGAAATTTAAAACTAAAATTCAAACTTGAACTTTAAAATTCAAATTTGAAATTCAAAATAATAATATAATAAATATAAAATATAAATATAAGAAAATTTAGATGTTTGTTAGGATAAGTATTATTTCAGGGAATAGTTAAACCTGAAATTTAAATCGATAAATCAAAAGTCAAAAACCATATGTCCTTTGAATTTCAACATTTATGTTGACATACATATATTCCTATGTCGACATATAACTGCCAGGTTTTCAAATTTGTTCAAAATTTATAATTTAAATAACTAACTAATGTCTATACGATTCTAACGAATTATAGACCCTATAAATACCTATTTCTTCTAGAAAATTTATTTTATCATTTCTCCTACTTCTCTAATCACTTCTTATCTAAAAAATCAAATTATGGCAAATTCAATACATATTTTGAGTGAAAATATTGAAGAAACTTTGAAATCTTTCAAGAATATCCTTTCTATAGTACTACGTAATTAGTGTCATCTCGAATTAAGTCAAATAAAGATGGCAGAACAACAAGAGACGCATTTTGATGTCATCTGTTGGCTAATATCTTCTCTTTTCAGAAATGAAGACAACAATCTCATTATGGCACCACTCACAAAAGAAGATGAAGATTAGGAGGTCATCAAGAAGAATCTAATATTTGGAGGAGACGGATGGGTAGAAGTTCCAGGAGACGTTTGATTTTAAATTGTTCGGTATGATTTGTTTGAATTTGTGTGTAAATATTGTTTGGCTTGGATTGTTTGGATCGAAAACTTGTATATGGTTTTAAACATAAATAACTATTAACTATAATACATGAATTGATTTGTTTATACATTTAGTATAATATAAGCATAAATTTAGAGGGAGTTATGTATATTAGTACTTTAGTATAGAATCAAATATTATAATAATAGGACATGTATAAATAGATATATGATTTAGGGGGAGTATATTTAGAATTTCCTTTTGTTGATGACAAAAGGGGTGAAATTATAAAATAAGAGTTAGTTAGGATTAGTTTAAGGAGAATATGAAGAATTCATGATGACAGGGGGAGTATTAGAAGGATCAGAATAACCAGGTATGAACAAGTACGAATATTTTATTAATCAAGGTTGTCATCATCAAAAAGGGGGAGATTGTTATAGAATGGAGTTTTGATGACGACAACCTTATTTCAAATATCATTGATTATAAAATATATGCTAGCATCTCTCTAGAATATATATACACACATATATGCAGGATTTGTATATAGGACTTAAATACCAAAGACAGTACAGTTTTAGAGTTTCTAGAGATTCAAAATTCAGAGGAGAATCAAGACTCATGATTAATCAAGTTATCAAGATATCAAGAGTTAAAGAGGTCAAGTAAAATAAAGTAATAGAGTCTAGTTTATATGTAAGACACTGAATAGCACTCCAGGTTCAAATTCAAATTTTGTTTTTCAAATTTTGGTTTTTAAATGTCAAATTCAGTTTTCAAAATTCAAACTCTGTTTTCAAATAACTGTCAAACTATTTGTTAACTGGCCTTTTGGTCCGGTTCCTAAAAGTACATAGGACAGGCTCAGCTCAGCCTATCGCATGGAGGCAGGATCAGGAAGATAGTTAGAAGGGAAACAGGTTGAAGAGGGATCGCGCCATCGGAAGACCTCGCAATTCGAACCGCGAACCACCAAAGCATTGGTGCCCGAGGCCTTCGCACCCCGATAAAGCGACCTTCGCACCCCCCATGGTACGAATTTCGCACCCCTAAGGGGTGCGAAATTCGCACCCAGCAGGGTGTGAAATCCACACCTAGCCAGGTGCGAATTTTTGAGCGTGGGGGTCCATTTTTACCTACTCCCACTAACTTCTACCTACTCCTACCTACTCCCACCTACTCCTAGCTAATCCTTTTCCTATAAATACCCCATGGCCTCACACTTCAGAAAGGAGGATTTTTGAGACCTTGAGACTTCATGAGAGCCCCATTAATGGCATCTCCTCTTTAAGGAAGAAGAAGGGCAAAAGTGTCTTTTTCCAATATTCCTTAATATATGCCAATTATGACATCATATATGATAATGATGACATCACCTAGCCTACATGCAAATGTAATGAGGTGTCGTGTGGTGGGTTCAACCTTGTAATCTTTTGTGATCAATAAAATTCCAACAACGCTTCAAAGTGGACGTAGGCCCCTCACGAGGCCGCACCACTATAAATCTCTTGTGTCATTCACCTTTTTCATGCTCTTGTCTATACGAACTAATCAACTATTCCTAGTAATTGGAATCTTTGGTGTTTACGATATTTTTTGCCGTTAACATTTGGTGCTTTCACTGAGAACTGAACTCGAGATTTGCGCCTTTCTCCCACATTATCATCTTGACTTCGATGAGCTTAAGGTTCCTTGCTCAACCTGCTGTCAAGTCCTCTTACGATGGTAAAGAAGTCAAAGAACGCAATGGTCGGCTCTTCAGCCATAGCCGAGGCCGATACATCCCAACAACCTCAACCGGCAGATATCCCTGCCACTAATGAAACCATCCATCCTATTGTGGACCCCGAAGCACCTATCACGCAAGCTCAAATTCGCGCGCTTAATGAAAGATATGAGAACACCGCAGTCGAGATCAACCAAGCATTAAGGAATAACATCGACCTTATGCGGCAACTACAAGAAAGTCAACGCGTCGTCGCTCGGCTTCAACTAACTCGGAATAACGCTCGACCCCGACTAACTATATCAGAAACTTCCTCTTCCGAGTCGAGGGGCTCGCATCAAAAGCGGAAGTTTAGCCTCATCAACGTCTTTGCTTGCACCCATGCTCTCGGCAACGGCCATGGCAATGTTAACGGAAATGGGAACAGCAACGGCGACCGAACGACAGTCACATATAGCGAGGGGCACAGTACCGGGACCACTCTCGCTTGATCATCAACAACGGACCAGATCCTACAAACCAACCTCTTCCTCGACATAACCCAATGGTCACTAATTAGGGTGATGGGCCCGTTATTCCAATGGCCCGCGCTCTTCCAGAACAGGATCTGCATCACCCCGCTTCACCTCACCGTCCACACCAAGACCCGATCATATATGTTGAGGACATGGAGGAAGACGATCCGGACATCCATCATAGAAGACGCCCTCACAACAGAACTTCGGAACCTCTCCAAAACCCGCGGGTCCCAATGGAGGACCCCTATCCAACTTACCTTCTCGACATGGTCCAAAGAATCATGAGGGAAATGCGAGGAAATTTGCACGATTCATGGGAAGCGCACATTAGGCGTAGTCCCTTCACAAGAAGGGTAAACGAAGATGGCCGCGACGGTTTAGCATGCTGCAAATGCCGCTCTACGATGGCACCACTGACCCCTATGTCTTCCTCAATCGGTATGAATGGCAAATGAACTCGAGTCGGGGCAACGAACCGGTCAAATGCAGGTGTTTCCCTGTCTTCTTATCAGGAATTGCCCTGTTATGGTTCTCTCGCCTCCCACTTGATTCCATTAACAACTTCGGCCAGTTAGCGACGCAATTGGTGAAGCAATTCAGGATGCACATACCAACTCCGAAGAATGTCCTCACCCTTTCCAACTTGTACCAAGGGCCCGTTGAGTCACTCAAAAGATACCTCTTTAGGTTCAACATTGCCCTCGCCGAGGTCGAGGATCCGGGCCCTCGCACCATACTCTTCTAGTTGGCCAAAGGTGCCCTTGCTACTACCGAATCCGGGGTGTGGATCGATCGGAAGCAGCCAAAAAGCCTCGACGCATTCTATGAGAAGGCGGATCAGTACTTGTGCCAAGAAGAGGCAAGACGCAACTGGCTCTCAGCCTCCAGTCGCCCCAACAACTCTCAAGCAGACGCTGCAAATAACAGCCTTAGAAGAAAATAAGTAGGAGATCCCTTTGATCAAAACAAGGAGGAAAGTCCCAAAAGGCAAAGACCAAATAATGGTAGGCAAGGTGGTCGGACCAACGATCAGGCCCCGATCGAGCCAAGAAAGCCTGACTCTTATCGAGCCTTCGAGACATACACCCCGCTAAACGAGGACCTAGAAGCAATTTACTTGGAGACATGCAACACTTTGCTATATAAGAAGCCGCACACCTGGGAATCAACCGACCTCAAGAAGAATACTGGGAGGTACTGCCACTACCATGACGTGTACGGCCACAATACCAATGAGTACCGCCAGATCAGGGATGCAATTGAGAAGCTCATCCACGAGAAGCGACTTGAGCAATACATCCAAGAACCTTTCCCTCCCGAAGCAAATTCAAAGCCTCAGGCGACAGCGCCTCAAGCAGCCGCCAAGGAAGCTCCAGGTCCTTCTAACCCAAGGCGCAGGATCGTAATCAACACCATATGCGGCGGACCTTATCCCACACATAACAGCTTTCAAAAAATGCAAGAGTACGTTAGTTCAATAAAGAATGCTACTTATGAAACTTGTTCCACGCTCAATGAATCCGTCCCAGCTAAGCTCCAAAAGACCATGCCAGATGACATTGTTTTTCGAGAAAGAGATTCTGCTGGGGTGGAAATCCCAACCACCGATCCGCCAGTTATCACAGCTCAGATCGGTGTCGCTTCCGTCCGGAAGGTGTCAATTGATTCCGAAAGCTCAGTGTAGTAACCCAGATTTTCGGCGACTTTGGTTATCGACATAAGCTCGATGTCGATAACCAAAACATCGAAAAATCCCGGTAATTAATGAAAGAAATTAGAAGGTGAGAATAGATAAGATAGAACTTATAGAATAGAAGAAGAAGAAGAACATCATCATCAGAGTAAACACGAATCTCACAGCGGAACGAATAAAATATAACATAACATATCTTTGAAATAACATCAGTATATGTATACAATAACACTTATCAGAGTACAACACTTACAACAACAGCGGAAATAATAATAGCTATAGAATCCTGAAGCCTCCTGCTCCAAGCTCTCCAAGTGTATCTGTAAAATCCCGACTACTTGACTGCCCATACAAATTTAGGCACCCAAGAGTTTAGGGAAAACAACAAAATAAACTCCGGGTCAATCATGGGACTGGTGTGAATAAACTCAAATCATTTAAACAGGTATATGATATCTCATAAGACCACGCCGTGAATACGGAACGGGTTTTTCCCTTATGAGAATCCAAATAACTTTTCAAAGCAATATCATTCTGATATTATAATAATGTCTAAGTACAAATAAATATCAATTTAGCAGAAACGCTTGCATCTCACATTACTACATATATAGTATACAATCAAAATCGCAAGCTCGTATTGGATGATTGGATTCCCAACTATGACAAGGTATGGAACCACCTTCCGATCAGTGTACTCTAGGAACGATACACTGGAGTTCAACAAGAACATCTTGCAACTCAGCCACACATGACCGACCACTCATTTCGCTTGAGTGTATCGAATGTACATCACCAACGGTTGGGATCAGCAACCGTTCCCGTATATATATATATGGGACAGCATTGATAGATTTAAGAAACAAATGAATATTCACTAGATAGGTGATTATACACCCTACTTCGGTGCGACCGACTTAGCCATGCTGCCTGCCCGATTTCTGTCATTTACCGGTTGATGAGGCTAGAAGCTACGCTTTATCATCACATCAGATTCACTTCGAATGCTACATTGTCAAATCCATCGAAATCACTAATTGACGTTTTACAACAGTACATTACGTGTCAGCTAAAAGAAGTTTCCTTCTTCGCTTCCACTCTTGGTACGGTTGAAGAAATCAATGTACGTGACCGTCTGGAAATACTATGTCAGACATCCATCTTCATTTACTTAGAATGTCATATCGTCATACCCGCCAAATCACAAATTTACTTATCCAAAAATAACACGGGTATACAGCTAAGAGAAACGAATTCCTCCGCCACCAAACGTGAATACGTTTGAACAGATCAACTTACGCGATCCATTGGATATACTCTGTCAGACCTTCGTCCATACAAGTTGTCCTGGGACTGGACAAACCGAAGGCACTATTCTGTAAACAGGATAGCCCTTGCATTTTACTCCGTCTTCAATTGTCTTTGGCATATATGATTCGCGACGCTTATGCCAATACAGAGTGGTTCTATGGATAATAATCCAACCGGTATCTCCATATTAACAACGTTAAAATGGTCAAAACTTCGATAGTCTGTGATTTAACCATCAAAGAAAAACAAGTGTGCAAACAACGATATTATTCCCAGATGGAAATTATATCGAATAAACATCATTTAACATTAATCTCTTTAGTTCATTTATTTACTTATCTCCTGTTTCCCTATGTTCTAAATTCTTATTTTTCTTTCATCAGAAAACATTTCTGATTCTCGTTTGGAAAACATTTCCAAAACTCTTTTACGATCAAACCTTACCATTTCTTAGTTAAGAAGGAAGTCACTCAAGTTGGGGTATAATTACCTCTCAGACCTTAACTGAACAACGTTATAACTTCGAAATGGTCAAAGTTTATCTTTTAATCTTTAACAACTTCTTTACGCCTTTCTCGGATCCAAATTTTACTGATCCTCTTCTATATTCAGAACATTGGTTATAACGATAACGTTATAATCCCTACTTTCGAATTATCTAACTTTAATTATAACTTCTATTCTTATTAGTGAATAATTAACCTAACACTTATTTATTTATAAATAAATAAATCTCTATTTTAGACACTGGAAAGTATAAGTACTTTCCCGAATTCGATATAATCGAATTTGTCGATTAACTCTCTTCGAGAAATCTCTATCTGATTAACTCTTCTTCGAATAACCTATATTCGATTAACTTCTTCTCGAATAAACGATATTTGATAATCTCTCTTCGAATAACTAATATTCGATAACTCTTCCTTTTCAAATATTTTATATTTGAAAATCTCACTTCGATTAAACTATAATCGATAACTCCTTTCGATGAAACTAACATCGATAACTCCTTTCGATGAAACTAACATCGATAACTCCTTTCGAGGAAACTAACATTGATTTATTTAACTCGACGAACTTAACTTGACTAACTTAACTTGACTCGACTAACTCGACTTACTTGGTTCGACCAATTTGATTAGATTAACTCGGCTCGACTAACTTGACTCGACTTACTTGGTTCGACCAATTCGATTCGATTAACTAGGCTCGACTAACTTGACTAACTTAACTCGACTTACTTGGTTCGACCGACCAGGTTTGACTAACCTGACCCATTTGGTTTGACTGACCAGGTTTGACTGACCATGTTTGGCTAACCTGACCCATTTGGTTTGACCACTGGGCTTGACTACTTGGTTCGACCACTTGGTTTAACCATTTGGTTCGAATACCATATTCGACTAACTCCTCTCGATTCATTAAAACCGATTAACTCATCTCGATTGATTAAATCAATTAACTCCTATCGATTAACTAAATCGATAAACTCCTTTCGATTAACTAAGTTTGATTTACTCGACTCGACTGACCAGGTTCGACTAACTTGACCAGCTTGGTTGTACTGACCAGGTTCGACTAACTTGACCAGCTTGACTCGATTGGTTCGACTCGACCAGCTCGACTCGGTTGGTTTGACTCGACCATCTTGACTCGATTGGTTCGACTCGACCATTTGAGCTCGATTGGTTCGACTCGACCATTTCGACTCGGTTGGGTTCGACTAGCTTGACTAGTTTGGTTCGACTAGCTTGGTTTGACCACTTAACTAACTTGATTCGAATATTTATATCCGACTAACTAACTTTTCTTTTATTTCTATTTATTTTAACTTCTATTTATTTCCTAAATAGATTTCCTTTTGTATAATCTATTTATTTTCCTAAATAGATTTTCCTTTATAACTCTAATTATTTAATCCCTAATTAAAAATCCTTTATTCTATTTATTTAATCTAAATAAACATTCCTTTATTTTATTTATTTATTTCTAAATAAATATCCTTTTATAAAATCCTTCGGTTTTATAAATAGATTCATTTTCAATATAAATATTGAAAATCCCCTTTTCTACATTTTCAGTGTTTTCTATTGTTTTTAAACAACCAACTGTCAATGATCAATATCATCCAAACATATACAATCAACAACAGATTATATATCACAGTATATATCACAATATACAAATAACAGTAAAATAAATGTTGAGGAATCCAGTCGGATTCCACCAACCTGTTTCCCTGCATCCACCGATGTTAAACAACGTATATAACATCACTTGCATTTCTAATGAAATACACTGATAACAAAATCACCATTTAATAACGATACATATATATATATATATATGTAGATATATATATATATATATCCATACTGTTTTAAATCAATTATTTAACAGTCCAATCTACAGTCCAATTTAACAATACAACTTAACAGTCCAAATTAACAGTACATAACTAGCAGTCAAATACAGAAAAAAATACAATTTATATTAAAATATAAATTTAGGAGAGTTAGTGAGTTTTTACTCACATTTGCGCGTTCGCCGTTAAATAACGGTTTGCGTTATTTGACTCAATTGGACAATTTATTTCGCCATAAATTGTAATGAGCTCGGATTTACTCCCAGTCAGTCTCATGGTGTAGCCACCGTCCATACGATCCAAACGCAACTTGTTTCGCTGAATTCCGATTACGAATGGACAAGTTAAAAAAAATTCAAAGTTAACACTATTTAATAAAGTAAAACTTGAATTAAAATATACTTGGGCCTTAACTCATGAAACCGGCCCACTCCATCAATTTAAAAGCCCGTCCGCACTTGGCTTTCCTCTCCCAAACTGATTCGATCTCCAGGAACCCAACCACGAACGAAAATGGCTACCGTTGACCGCCGATTGCTCCTCCATCCCTCAACCGAACAACTCGCTGTTGCCGCCATCGTTCACCTCTTCTATTTCTCTTCACACTGATGCCATAAATGATCAGCTCGGTGGTCATCCCTGAATCCCGTCGTTCATGGTCCTCCACGGTGCCTCACACAGTATCGACATCAATGGTGTCGGAATCCCACCCAACCAAGCCGACATGTGCGCCTCAACTTCCAGAACACGAATCTGATGTTCGATTTACACCTCGTTGCCTCAATGATGCCACAGATCGAACCCTAATTCTCGCTGTCAATTTCCAGCGAACCGAAAATGACGTCGAGCCATCTAATATTGGTACTAGGTCGAAGCCGAACATAGCAGGAATCAACTGATATGTATTTCATGATTTTATAGATTTTGTTTCGAATTTCTATGGATTTTCAAAGATCCATTTTTACTGTTGGAATTGTTTTTGGTGGCGGCGGATACATTTTGACTGAGGGAGAATGATGTTAGGGTTTAAGGGAAGTTGTAGTGTATTTATAGGGTGTTTAGATATTTTTATATCGATTATTATATTGGATTATATCTTCACCGCTATTTGTATTGTCATTTAAAAATTCCTGAGGTCACATACAAATATCGAAAAATCATGAAAATTGGCATGCAGCTAGAGTTTGACATTACGGTCCCAACGAAATTGGTTTCGTCGAATTCCGACTCCGTTTGCTCACACAGCGTATTTTTAACTGTCGAAATACTGACTGTTTTTCACTCTAAAAATCCGTACGACCACACAGTGATTCTAAAAATCACCAAACTAGAAATCTAACAACTATTTGACATTGCGGATCCAACAAAACTAGTTTCGTCGAATTCCGACTTCGTTTGCAAAAGTGGCTATTTTTAACACTCTAAATAGCCTATTTAAATATATACATATATTTAAATATAATTTAATTTAATACTTAAAAATAAATATTATCGTCTATATTCACTGAGGAATACCATACAGCTCCAGGGTAATTATATACTTGCTATTCCGAGTCCAGATTGATTCGATATTCAACTTACATTGAAAAATCCTTTTATAACGTATATAAAGCGTTACGAATTATAAAGGAATTTCACAGCGACTTTTCTGAAATTTGATTTGGACGTACATCAAAATCTACACGACGAAATCCCGATTTTTCTCTTCCACTAGAAAGATATACTCCACCAGCTCCACACGTTTCTCGTTTCATAGAAATCCGGTTTAAAACGAACCCTGTATACTCAGTTGAAGTTCAAATCGCCAAATAGCGAACTGCAGCGCCATTTCGAGCTCGTTTAATTATATTATAATTCTACATTTCAAACTGACGTCGATTGAATATATTCGTCAGTATAATTCAACTTTAAGCTGAATTAAATCCATGGGGCGACCCCGTTCACAGAATATTGTGATTTCCAATATTTTGATTATGTCGACATTATAATATATTTTATTATATTATAATTATTAATTAAATATTCAATATTATTTAATTCACGTTCTCGATATCGATAAATCGATATTTAATAATTAAATAAATAAACTATTCAACAGCTAAAAATGCGGGTTACTACAATCTTCCCCCCTTAATAAAATTTCGTCCTCGAAATTGCTAAGCTAGGGGACGACCCTATCTACTGGGTAAAAAATTATCTGTTTACCTCTTATCTTCGGTTTCAACTAAACCAATTAATATCGACTAAAATATTAATTTATTCTGACTAACTAAATTTTCAAAAATTTTGAAAATTTTCTAACGCCTTAACTTTTCAAAAAAATTCGCCAGCACCTCCTTCGTACTGGTCAATATCTCAAATTCCGACTCGCCTCTCTGGGCCTTCTTTAACCCAAAAGATAATCAAACAGCCAAGCGGCTTGCCAAATCGACTCATAAGAAATCATAAACTCAAATTAAATATCAACTGGTACCTTTTTTCGGGCATATCAACTCTATCACTTCCATATGCTATCAACTCAGCATATACCAGTGTTATCTCAATCAAATTCCAATCAGTTCATATCCTCAAATCCAAACCGAATTTTATTCGAACTCCAATATCAGATTTCAAATTTCTTAACTCATCAACCCAATTCCATAACAGATTATTCTCTAATCCAATTCAATTCCATTTAACTCAGTTCAAGTTAAATTTCAATTTATTTTTCTCAATTTTACCATCTCAATCTCTTTAACTTCATTAGCTAAATTTTAATTCCAGAACTTAAATTCCTGGGTCTATTTCAAATCAATTTGAAATCATAATTCCAATTCAAAACATTTGAATTTCTAAACCACTTGTTTTCTCAAAACAATTCAAATCAAAATCTTTTGTAGTAATCCACCACTTAGAACTCGAAAATCACACCGATGATACTGCGCAGTCATCATCGGAATTATCTTCCAGCGACCCAAGTGATTTCAATACTATATCATTTCCAAAACCATTACTAAATACTTCCATTTTGAAAACATTTCAAAATCTCCCAAGAACTTAAAATTTCCTTATTTTAATTCCAATTCTGATTTAATTCAGATTTAATTCATCTTATTTCATATACTTTACTTATATGAATTCTGCTTGGTTATATATAACCATTTCACATGTTATAATCTTGCTCGATTATAATAGCAACAAATATATCCTATATATGATAATATATCACATATCCATACTGTGTCGGTCCATCGTATTCAAGTGTTTATTTACTCCTACCGATACAATGGATCAAACTGATCGACCAGAACTCATAAACAACTCAGCCAATGAATCTCCACAATATAAAACCATTTTTATATCAAATACAAATACGCACTCGTATATATACACTCAAACTCAATCTAGGGTATTTCTAACCCTATCTCTGCCGAGTCACGCCACAGAGCCAAGGTAATTCTTAACTTAAGCTCTGATACCAACTGTAGTAACCCGGATTTTCGGCGACTTTGGTTATCGACATAAGCTCGATGTCGATAACCAAAACATCGAAAAATCCCAGTAATTAATGAAAGAAATTAGAAGGTGAGAATAGATAAGATAGAACTTATAGAATAGAAGAAGAAGAAAAACATCATCATCAGAGTAAACACGAATCTCACAGCGGAACGAATAAAATATAACATAACATATCTTTGAAATAACATCAGTATATGTATACAATAACACTTATCAGAGTACAACACTTACAACAACAGCGGAAATAATAATAGCTATAGAATCCTGAAGCCTCCTGCTCCAAGCTCTCCAAGTGTATCTGTAAAATCCCGACTACTTGACTGCCCGTACAAATTTAGGCACCCAAGAGTTTAGGGAAAACAACAAAATAAACTCTGGGTCAGTCATGGGACTGGTGTGAATAAACTCAAATCATTTAAACAGATATATGATATCTCATAGGACCACGCCGTGAATACGGAACGGGTTTTTCCCTTATGAGAATCCAAATAACTTTTCAAAGCAATATCATTCTGATATTATAATAATGTCTAAGTACAAATAAATATCAATTTAGCAGAAACGCTTGCATCTCACGTTACTACATATATAGTATACAATCAAAATCGCAAGCTCGTATTGGATGATTGGATTCCCAACTATGACAAGGTATGGAACCACCTTCCGATCAGTGTACTCTAGGAACGATACACTGGAGTTCAACAAGAACATCTTGCAACTCAGCCACACATGACCGACCACTCATTTCGCTTGAGTGTATCGAATGTACATCATTAACGGTTGGGATCAGCAACCGTTCCCGTATATATATATGGGACAACATTGATAGATTTAAGAAACAAATGAATATTCACTAGATAGGTGATTATACACCCTACTTCGGTGCGACCGACTTAGCCATGCTGCCTGCCCGATTTCAGTCATTTACCGGTTGATGAGGCTAGAAGCTACGCTTTATCATCACATCAGATTCACTTCGAATGCTACATTGTCAAATCCATCGAAATCACTAATTGACGTTTTACAACAGTACATTACGTGTCAGCTAAAAGAAGTTTCCTTCTTCGCTTCCACTCTTGGTACGGTTGAAGAAATCAATGTACGTGACCGTCTGGAAATACTATGTCAGACATCCATCTTCATTTACTTAGAATGTCACATCGTCATACCCGCCAAATCACAAATTTACTTTTCCAAAAATAACACGGGTATACAGCTAAGAGAAACGAATTCCTCCGCCACCAAACGTGAATACGTTTGAACAGATCAACTTACGCGATCCATTGGATATACTCTGTCAGACCTTCGTCCATACAAGTTGTCCTGGGACTGGACAAACCGAAGGCACTATTCTGTAAACAGGATAGCCCTTGCATTTTACTCCGTCTTCAATTGTCTTTGGCATATATGATTCGCGACGCTTATGCCAATACAGAGTGGTTCTATGGATAATAATCCAACTGGTCTCTCCATATTAACAACGTTAAAATGGTCAAAACTTCGATAGTCTGTGATTTAACCATCAAAGAAAAACAAGTGTGCAAACAACGATATTATTCCCAGATGGAAATTATTTCGAATAAACATCATTTAACATTAATCCCTTTAGTTCATTTATTTACTTATCTCCTGTTTCCCTATGTTCTAAATTCTTATTTTTCTTTCATCAGAAAACATTTCTGATTCTCGTTTGGAAAACATTTCCAAAACTCTTTTACGATCAAACCTTACCATTTCTTAGTTAAGAAGGAAGTCACTCAAGTTGGGGTATAATTACCTCTCAGACCTTAACTGAACAACGTTATAACTTCGAAATGGTCAAAGTTTATCTTTTAATCTTTAACAACTTCTTTACGCCTTTCTCGGATCCAAATTTTACTGATCCTCTTCTATATTCAGAACATTGGTTATAACGATAACGTTATAATCCCTACTTTCGAATTATCTAACTTTAATTATAACTTCTATTCTTATTAGTGAATAATTAACCTAACACTTATTTATTTATAAATAAATAAATCTCTATTTTAGACACTGGAAAGTATAAGTACTTTCCCGAATTCGATATAATCGAATTTGTCGATTAACTCTCTTCGAGAAATCTCTATCTGATTAACTCTTCTTCGAATAACCTATATTCGATTAACTTCTTCTCGAATAAACGATATTTGATAATCTCTCTTCGAATAACTAATATTCGACAACTCTTCCTTTTCAAATATCTTATATTTGAAAATCTCACTTCGATTAAACTATAATCGATAACTCCTTTCGATGAAACTAACATCGATAACTCCTTTCGATGAAACTAACATCGATAACTCCTTTCGAGGAAACTAACATTGATTTATTTAACTCGACGAACTTAACTTGACTAACTTAACTTGACTCGACTAACTCGACTTACTTGGTTCGACCAATTCGATTTGATTAACTAGGCTCGACTAACTTGACTCGACTTACTTGGTTCGACCAATTCGATTCGATTAACTAGGCTCGACTAACTTGACTAACTTAACTCGACTTACTTGGTTCGACCGACCAGGTTTGACTAACCTGACCCATTTGGTTTGACTGACCAGATTTGGCTAACCTGACCCATTTGGTTTGACTGACCATGTTTGGCTAACCTGACCCATTTGGTTTGACCACTGGGCTTGACTACTTGGTTCGACCACTTGGTTTGACCATTTGGTTCGAATACCATATTCGACTAACTCCTCTCGATTCATTAAAACCGATTAACTCATCTCGATTGACTAAATCAATTAACTCCTATCGATTAACTAAATCGATAAACTCCTTTCGATTAACTAAGTTTGATTTACTCGAATCGACTGACCAGGTTCGACTAACTTGACCAGCTTGGTTGTACTGACCAGGTTCGACTAACTTGACCAGCTTGACTCGATTGGTTCGACTCGACCAGCTCGACTCGGTTGGTTTGACTCGACCATCTTGACTCGATTGGTTCGACTCGACCATTTGAGCTCGATTGGTTCGACTCGACCATTTCGACTCGGTTGGGTTCGACTAGCTTGACTAGTTTGGTTCGACTAGCTTGGTTTGACCACTTAACTAACTTGATTCGAATATTTATATCCGACTAACTAACTTTTCTTTTATTTCTATTTATTTTAACTTCTATTTATTTCCTAAATAGATTTCCTTTTGTATAATCTATTTATTTTCCTAAATAGATTTTCCTTTATAACTCTAATTATTTAATCCCTAATTAAAAATCCTTTATTCTTTTTATTTAATCTAAATAAACATTCCTTTATTTTATTTATTTATTTCTAAATAAATATCCTTTTATAAAATCCTTCGGTTTTATAAATAGATTCATTTTCAATATAAATATTGAAAATCCCCTTTTCTACATTTTCAGTGTTTTCTATTGTTTTTAAACAACCAACTGTCAATGATCAATATCATCCAAACATATACAATCAACAACAGATTATATATCACAGTATATATCACAATATACAAATAACAGTAAAATAAATGTTGAGGAATCCAGTCGGATTCCTCCAACCTGTTTCCCTGCATCCACCGATGTTAAACAACGTATATAACATCACTTGCATTTCTAATGAAATACACTGATAACAAAATCACCATTTAATAACGATATATATATGTAGATATATATATATATATCCATACTGTTTTAAATCAATTATTTAACAGTCCAATCTACAGTCCAATTTAACAATACAACTTAACAGTCCAAATTAACAGTACATAACTAGCAGTCAAATACAGAAAAAAAATACAATTTATATTAAAATATAAATTTAGGAGAGTTAGTGAGTTTTTACTCACATTTGCGCGTTAGCCGTTAAATAACGGTTTGCGTTATTTGACTCAATTGGACAATTTATTTCGCCATAAATTGTAATGAGCTCGGATTTACTCCCGGTCAGTCTCATGGTGTAGCCACCGTCCATACGATCCCAATGCAACTTGTTTCGCTGAATTCCGATTACGAATGGACAAGTTAAAAAAAAATTCAAAGTTAACACTATTTAATAAAGTAAAACTTGAATTAAAATATACTTGGGCCTTAACTCATGAAACCGGCCCACTCCATCAATTTAAAAGCCCGTCCGCACTTGGCTTTCCTCTCCCAAACTGATTCGATCTCCAGGAACCCAACCACGAACGAAAATGGCTACCGTTGACCGCCGATTGCTCCTCCATCCCTCAACCGAACAACTCGCTGTTGCCGCCATCGTTCACCTCTTCTATTTCTCTTCACACTGATGCCATAAATGATCAGCTCGGTGGTCATCCCTGAATCCCGTCGTTCATGGTCCTCCACGGTGCCTCACACAGTATCGACATCAATGGTGTCGGAATCCCACCCAACCAAGCCGACATGTGCGCCTCAACTTCCAGAACCCGAATCTGATGTTCAATTTACACCTCGTTGCCTCAATGATGCCACAGATCGAACCCTAATTCTCGCTGTCAATTTCCAGCGAACCAAAAATGACGTCGAGCCATCTAATATTGGTACTAGGTCGAAGCCGAACATAGCAGGAATCAACCGATATGTATTTCATGATTTTATAGATTTTGTTTCGAATTTCTATGGATTTTCAAAGATCCATTTTTACTGTTGGAATTGTTTTTGGTGGCGGCGGATACATTTTGACTGAGGGAGAATGATGTTAGGGTTTAAGGGAAGTTGTAGTGTATTTATAGGGTGTTTAGATATTTTTATATCGATTATTATATTGGATTATATCTTCACCGCTATTTGTATTGTCATTTAAAAATTCCTGAGGTCACATACAAATATCGAAAAATCATGAAAATTGGCATGCAGCTAGAGTTTGACATTACGGTCCCAACGAAATTGGTTTCGTCGAATTCCGACTCCGTTTGCTCACACAGCGTATTTTTAACCATCGAAATACTGACTGTTTTTCACTCTAAAAATCCGTACGACCACACAGTGATTCTAAAAATCACCAAACTAGAAATCTAACAACTATTTGACATTGCGGATCCAACAAAACTGGTTTCGTCGAATTCCGACTTCGTTTGCAAAAGTGGCTATTTTTAACGCTCTAAATAGCCTATTTAAATATATACATATATTTAAATATAATTTAATTTAATACTTAAAAATAAATATTTTCGTCTATATTCACTGAGGAATACCATACAGCTCCAGGGTAATTATATACTTGCTATTCCGAGTCCAGATTGATTCGATATTCAACTTACATTGAAAAATCCTTTTATAACGTATATAAAGCGTTACGAATTATAAAGGAATTTCACAGCGACTTTTCTGAAATTTGATTTGGATGTACATCAAAATCTACACGACGAAATCCCGATTTTTCTCTTCCACTAGAAAGATATATTCCACCAGCTCCACACGTTTCTCGTTTCACAGAAATCCGGTTTAAAACGAACCCTGTATACTCAGTTGAAGTTCAAATCGCCAAATAGCGAACTGCAACGCCATTTCGAGCTCGTTTAATTATATTATAATTCTACGTTTCAAACTGACGTCGATTGAATATATTCGTCAGTATAATTCAACTTTAAGCTGAATTAAATCCAAGGGGCGACCCCGTTCACAGAATATTGTGATTTCCAATATTTTGATTATGTCGACATTATAATATATTTTATTATATTATAATTATTAATTAAATATTCAATATTATTTAATTCACGTTCTCGATATCGATAAATCGATATTTAATAATTAAATAAATAAATTATTCAACAGCTAAAAATGCGGGTTACTACACTCAGTCAACATCATTTTCGAAGCTGCTTACGACCAGATGAAGTTGGAAACGAATGACTTGAAGCCGTGTCGTGCCTCCATCCATGGCTTCAATGGAGCTTCTAGTTCCCCAGTAGGAATGGTCGATCTACCTGTGGATCTAGGCGAGGGGGACCGAAGCCGGGTCTGAATCCTCACTTTCGTGGTTATAGACATCGAAACCCCCTACAACGCCTTCCTTGGACGCCCTTTTCTCACAAAGTTCTAGGTCTGCATATCGCCATGGTCCCTCCTAATGAAATTACCAACGGAAAACGGGATCAGAACAGTCAAAGTTGACCAAGTGAGTGCTAGAGAGTGTTATGCAATAGAATGGAAGAACGCACGCAGTAAGGACAAGGGAAAATCAGTAACCACGCCTTCTTGCGCCAAAACAATTTCAACATAGCAATCAGCGGCGTCTAGGCCTTGGCTCAGGCGCCACTGCCGTCTTTCCAAGGACCTCGACCCTCGGAAGGACGAAGAGCCCGAGTACGAGAGGGCTACCCCGGTCGAGTTTACAATAGATATTCCCTTTAACCCTGATGATCCGTCTAGAGTGCTAAAGATAGGATCGCAACTTCATCCAGCAATCATAGAGGATCTTGTGGATTTCTTGAAGGCAAACCTAGACGTGTTCGCATGGGCTCATTCCGATATGAAAGGCATTGACCCTATGATCGCTTGCCATTGTCTAAGTATCGATCCTACAACAATTCCAATCAAGCAGAAGCGTCGGACCAGAGAGGTCCAGGGCACTTGAGGAAGAGGTAGACTAGCTACTCAACAACAATTTCATTCGCGAAGCCGATTACCTTGAGTGGGTCTCCAACTCGGTTCTAGTCAAGAAAGACAATGCGGACGTGTGTCGACTTCTCCGACTTGAACAAGGCATGTCCCAAGGATAGTTTCCCACTCCCAAAGATCGACCGACTTTTCGATTCAACCGCCGGATGTCAGCTACTATCTTTCATGGATGCCTACTCAGGCTACAACCAAATTCCGATGACTCTTCACGACCAGGATCACACCTCCTTTATAACAGACCTCGGACTTTACTGCTATCGTGTCATGCCCTTTGGCCTTAAGAATGCCAGCGCTACTTATCAGTGAATGGCAATCAGCTCTACATTTATACGCCTCAAGGACCGCATCCAACGGCCTGTCTACTAAGCAAACGATTGACAGAGGTAGAGAAGAACTACCCGAAGTTGGAGAAACTGGCGTTCTGTTTGCTAATCTCCTCTAGGAAGCTTCAACCATACTTCCAGTCTCACCCTATAAAGGTTTTCATCGATCAGCCACTACGACCGATCCTGCAGCGACCCAAAGCGCCTGGACGGCTATTGAAATGGGGTATGGAGCTAAGCCAGTTCGAGATAACATTCATCCCCCACCGAGCCATCCTCATCCAAGCTCTCGCTGACTTCATAGTAGAATTCACTGCCCCCGAGGAGACGCTTGCAGAAAACACAGAGTCTCTCAGGACCCAATGAAAACTATTCGTGGACGGGTCCTCCAACAGCAAATGCTCTGGGGCCGGAGTCGTATTCATCACCCTGGGAGAATGCCCAATATGCTACGCGCTAAAACTAAACTTCCCGCTACCAACAACGACGCAGAATATGAGGCCTTGATTGCCGGACTTAGTAACACGATCGAGTTTAAGCTTAAAACGATCCAAATCTTCTCCGATTCACAACTCATCGTGCGTCAAGTAAAAGGGAATATCAGGCTAAGGGGGAACGACTCTCCTTATACTTAACCAGGGTTCAGGAATTACTCACGTACCTCAACCACTTCGTCATCACTCACATACCCCGAGAGCAGAATGAAAGAGCAAATTCACTAGCCAGGCTAGCGAGCTCTGAGGATCCGCAATTCTTGGGATTCGCCCCCGTCGAAGTGCTCAACTCTCCTAGCATCAAGCCGATTCAAGCTGAGGTGATCATGAACACTGAACCTGAGTCTGAGCCTTCAATGACACTAATCAAAAATTACCTACTACACGGGACCCTTCCGGGAAGCTACAAGGAAAGACGTGCGCTCACCCGCCAATCGGCCTGCTACCTTCTTATGGATGGCGTGCTCTACCGTAGAGGTTTCTCCGTCCCATTGCTCAGATGTGTAGCCCATCATGACGCCATCAAAGTCTTAATCGATGTACATGAAGGGGAGTGCGACGACCATACTGGAGGGCAAACCCTGTCCAGGAAAATACTTAAACATGGTTATTACTAGCCCACACTCAATCAAGATGCCAAAGACTATGCTCGCAAATGCGACAAGTGCCAGCGCTTCTCGAAGTTCCCAAGAGCCTCACCTACAGAACTGACGCAACTGGTTAGCCCATGGCCTTTCGCCATGTGGGGAATCGACATCATTGGAACTCTTCCAATGGCCAGAGGCAGGGCACGATATGCCGTCATCACAGTTGATTATTTCACCAAATGGGTAGAGGCCGAAGCTCTCACCACAATCACCACCAAGAAGATGATCAACTTCGTTGTACGCAACATCGTTACTCGATATGGGGTCCCGCAAGCCATCATCTCTGACAATGGTACTCAATTCAAGAGCACCGAATTCAAAGCCTTCAGCCAGCGGCACAGCATCGAAAAGAGATTCTCGGCAGCAGCTTGTAACATCCCGTAATTTTTAACGATTTAGATTCCGATTTAAATCCAAATTTTATGTTGAAATTATTCTATGGTTTTTCATAACGGGAATTCAAAATTTGTAATACGTACAGTGAGATGTAGCAACTGTAAAAATTTCATCGGAAAATTTGACTGTTGTCGGTCGTGCAATTTTCAGTGCAAAGATGCGCATATCAGTTCAAATTTTAACGATTATAAAATCTCTCCGAAATCAGTTCGTACAAACATGGAAAATATTTTATTCGTTGTCAGCAATCCAATGGTGAAATTCGTTTCGTGAAAATTGGACGTTTTGACCTCCGTTTTCCGTCTGCATTTTTACGGTAAAAGGGGTCCGTAACGCATTTTTGAACGGAGCATCCCGCCACTGCAAATTATATACCGTTGTGTCCGTCTTGTCGCGCTGATTAACGCAATATATTCATTTGTCAGTTTCGGTGCTCGGTTCGCGCTGAAATTGCGAAAAGGCTTGTACAGTTCATTTTGAAATAAAGCCATTTGAGTTCGAAGTGTCCATATTCGGATCTTTCGTATTTTTCTAGTCAATTTGGGTCTGCAAAATCTGTCCTTTTGTTTGTCTAAACCATCCATTTATTTTTATTTTGTTTATTTCGAAAGTTTAGTGCATGTTATGAAACATGCATATTGTCCCTTTCACGTCCTTTGCGTCCTTTTGCTTGATTTTGATGAAATCATTTCGCGCCTTTTTAAACATTGTAACGTTGGCTTAAAAAAAAGTATGAAGGAGCAAAGTTCCATATTAAAGCATGGCATAAATTTGCCACAAACTCAATTTGCATGAATACTTCCTGTAGCATACTTTTACTTAAGCACGTTCCATTATTTAGTTTGTCTTTATACCTTACTTCGTGAAAGGAAAACCCATGCATTTTTACATGCTTCGACACGTCCATTTATTTTTCGAAAAGCCAAATGACCCGTTCAAATGATCACACGTGTTATCCTTTTTGTTCAAATTTAAACTAAACTGCTTTTAATTATTATTATTATTATTTTTGACCGCTTCTCTCTCCGCTTTTCATTTTAAAACGGCCATTCTTTCCACCCATCATTTTTTCACTGCATCGTATATCCTCCCACTCTGATCCTTCTCGCTTCAAAAAGAAAAAAAAGGAAAAAAAACCGAACGCAGGAAACGCAAGTGGGGAAAAGCCGAAACAAGGAGGGAAGCAAAATCCAATGTTGCGTGAGCTGTTGCCATAATTCCATTTCCACTGCCCATATTTGCTTTCCACTGTCCATTGTTCCAATTTCCACCTTGCAGGCATGTTCTCTTCTTCTTTTATTTTGTATGTGTGTTGTATCCTCCTATAACCATATCTTTCCCTTTCTTCCCTGTTGCATGTCTGACTGCGTGAGTTCCCTCTTCCATTTTATTTGTATTGTATATCGCGTGAGTTCCCTGTTTTGTACATAGGTACTGTTTTGTTTTAAATTTTTATTTACTATTTGGATTTGGGAAGAAAATATACACTATATGTACGTTGTTGGTTAGAAAACAAAATATATGTTATATATGCTATTTTGTTTAGGTTTGAAACAATATATCATATGTACTGTTTTGTTAGAATTTAGAAAACGAAAATATATATATCATATGTAACCCTTTGGTTTGAGTTTGGAAACAAATGCATACTATATTTATACTGTTCTGTTTTGAAATGATGTATATGTTGGTTTAGAAAACAAATATATATAAATTTTCAAGCTTGGATTTCGATTTGTCAGAAGTGGTGTATACGGGTTTAAAAAAAAAAGGAGTACAAAATTGGTGAATATATATATAAGTGAATACGGTTTTGATGAGTGTGTATGTGTTGTGTGTATTTTTGAATAATTTATAATATATATGTGATTTTGGTGTGCGTTAAATTTTAGAATATATACATATTTTACTGTTTGTATCTGTATATATAAATATATATAATATTTTGAAAAGAGAATTTGTCGTATTTATTTTAAGTCGGGTTTGATGCTTGAGTTCCAACCATTCCGAAACCCAATAGCCGTAACGTTCCAAAACCCAATAGCCGAACCGATCCAACGGGAAATTCTCCAACCTCATCTTATAAAATTAATATATATCGAGTGGTCACTGTGATTGAAGCCATTCTGTATCGTGCCCGAAGTTGTCGTTTCATTCTACATCAATCCGTTGGTCGTCTCCAATCTGTGCCACGAAAGGTGAGTTTATCTCACACCTGACTCACATTTGTTTCATGGATGTTAGATCAATAATGAAATATTATATGAAATGTATAGGATTGCTGATAGAAATTGTTTGATTTGATATATGCACATTCCATATGTGACACGATATATGACACGTAGTTGCACTGATGATATATATGCTGTGATTGTTACTATATGATTGTTGTTTATGATTTTGATACCCTTAGTTTAGAAAAAAATCACTAAGGGTTGAAATGATACATACCCGAACGAACATTAGAATAGGAAGAAATCGTTATGGATTGAAATGATAGACCTGGACGATTTTTACTGAATTTGGGATCGCGGGTTGAAATGATAGACCCGTAGAAATCTTATAAATTGCGGGTTGAAATGATAAATATCTGTATCACTTGACCATAAGGTAGAAAACTATATACGGACACCGTTGGTCGTATTTTCGAAGTAGAATGATTTGGGAATTGATTTTAACTTATAATTTTATATTTATATTTAAAGATTTTAAAACTTAAATTTTATAAATTTTAAATTATCTGCTTTAAAATGATTTTTTATAAGCAATATAGATTTAAACACTTATTTAAGATTTTACTTATAATTTTATAATTTAATTATATAAATATTTTAAAACCTTTATATATTATATTATAGTAAATATTTCTTTTAAATCTATTTTTACATTATTTTAAACTTATGTATGTTTATAATTTATTTTTAATTTAAATTTAGAATTTTATAAACTTATATATATACCTATATATCTATTTTCAAAAGTTAATTTTCTTTTATTTATAAACCAAGAATTGGATAAGTTAGATTTCGCGATTTAAACTCGAAGTTAAGATGTAAATTTATATAACGATATTTGAATAATGAATGAACTCATATTAGGTTATGAATTCGAATTGGTACGAACTTTTAGTAGAGATGAACTTGAATTGGGTAAAAATAAGAAAATAAATTTGAATTGGTTTTTAATTATGAACTTTGATAAGAAATGAATTGTGAATTGGGTAAATTGATTTATTTTGAATTTATAATCGATATGAATTGAATTCAATTTTAAGTAATTAATTATGAATTGGAATATATATAGATGTTATATGCGGAATTGATTTTTATAATCATATATTTTGAATTGGAATATTTGTGAAATCGAACTTACAAGAATTGTTTAAAATTGTATGAACTGTGTGAATTGAAATATAAGGTTTTGACTTTGTAGTAATGAATTTGAATTTTTTCGACTTTGTTATAAATTTTGATATGATTTGTTGAAGTTGAAATATAGGATTTGATCCGAATTATATTAACCGAATTTGAACTTAAGCATTGGATTTTGGAATCGCCTTAAATGAGTTCTTATAAGGGTAAACTGAATTATATAAATTATTTTAATTTATAAATAACGACAAAATTTCATGACTTGAATTGCATAACTCGATATGTTTTGTTTAAGATTTGAAACGTAAGTTTTTGACTTGAATTATACATTTTGGATTTGAACCAAAATGTTGAATTTATGTGAATCGATTTGAACGATTTCTTATAAAGGAAAATTTTGAATTATTTGAATTGTTTCGAACTTGAATTCTTGTGAATATAAACCGAACCAAAAACATTATCAAAGTTAAAGGTTTGGTATCGATTTAAATGGAAATTGAGATATTTAAGGTATAACTTAAATATAAGTTGATTTTTGAATTTGGGATTCGTGCTGCGAATACTTTCGGAAATTATAATCGAAGTTATATGTTATAGTATTATTTTATACTATATTTGAGATCTTTACGATATTGTTTTCCAAATCGATTTGACTTAAGCGATTTAAGTTAGTTATTTTCAAATTTTTAATATAATCGAAGTTAGATATTTAATTTTGATTTCAAATTCGAATATGAGATTTCATATCAACTATTTTATAAAGAGATTTATAAAATAATGACCACGGTGTGAAAAATGTAAACGATTGGTTGTTAAAGAGACCGGGATCGGCTATTGTCATACTCTCTGCCAATACCGAAAACCACTTTAACAACTGTGTACGCAGTAGAGTTCCAGAATGAAGGGGATGATTTGGTGAACAACTCCATTTTTATTTCATATTAATTACGAGACCCTGACTACCTTGAGTCAGCTTGATGTGGCTAAAACAGGAGCTATGCACGGACCAAGTGAGGTCATACCTCTTATCGAGCACACTTCTTCGATATTATTCTATTACTATTGAGATTCGATTTGGGCCCTTTTGATTATGGGAGTGTGTATCGAGGTGGGCGGTAGTTGCTACTATGCGTTACCACCAGTCCGGCTCTGCAAACGGTGAATCCACCCGGGCATTCCTTGCGTGCCTTGTCACATGCCTTATACGAGCCCACTACGATTTCGTTTTGTACTGTTTTATATGGAGTGCCCTCTGATCAACCTCCAGTTTACGGAGGAATTACGGTACTGCATATACTATGGGAATATATGAACGGTGTAAGGGTAATCATGGTAATCCCGCTTACGCTATTTTGATATTTTACTTTACTGATAGACATTATTGTATATAGCGTATTATATTATATAGTATTAGTTTGACGGATCCTTAGAGGATGGTGATCCCAAACATCCTCTAAGTTGCTGATTGCATTTCATCGAACATTTCATTTGAGTTGATTTACTTCCATGAGAATGTTAGTCCTGATCCGAGTTGTTTTGTTTTGCATTATTGCTCGGGTCAGATCAAGAATTCCAGTTTTCGAGATTCATCCTTGGAGTTGAAGTTTATGTCGGGATTCACTCAATTGTATCTACTCATTATGTTGTTCCAGTCATCCAACTATTTCTGTCGTTTCTGTTTCAAATTATTATCATTATTTATGTATCTGAAATTCATTGTTTAGGTCTTCTGCTGTATTATTTATGTAAACTCTGATGTAAATTTTTATTTAGTAGCTTCATGAACTACTATTGTATTTTGTAATTTCCGCTACGAGGTATTATATTGCTATGTATCTGTGTCTGTAATCTGTGATTCTGTGATTTACTCTGTTTACCTTAGAAGCTAATAACAATCTGTTGTTTTGGACGTTTCGAGTTGACATGTTTTGTCGATTCGGAACAGTCAGAATGGCGGGTCGTTACACAGCTCATCCTCAAGCCAATGGGAATGTCGAAGCAATCAACAAAGTCATTAAGTTCGTTATCAAGAAGCGCCAGGAAAAGGCTGGGGGCGTGTGGACTGATGAACTTCCTCTAGCCCTATGGGTATACCAAACCAGCCACAAGACTACAACCGGACAGACTCCCTTCGTCCCTGGCCAACGGACCAGAAGTCGTCATTCCTATCGAAATCAAGCTTCCATCCCATCGAGTCACCTGTTTCGATCCAAAGACAAACCAAAATTTACTTTTGGGATCACTTGACTTGCTGGAAGAGAAAAGGAACGAAGCTGATCTCCGAGCTGCTGCCCAACGGTAACGAGTCGCCCGATACTTTAATTATAGGGTTCGTCATAAGGACCACAACGTCGACGACCTCGTCTTGAAATGGGTCTTCCTTCCACCGACGGGCCTCGCCCTCGTTGGGAAGGTCCGTACTCCATACAGCGAAGGCTCAGCAATGGATCTTTCAAACTCGCAACCGTGGACGGAGCTGAACTCCCAAGGGAATGGAACAGTGAACATCTCTGCTGCTACTTTACATGACTTAGTACACGGCTATTTATGCTTTCCAACAATGTTTTATTTTCTGAGAATTCAAGGCATTGTAAGGGATGTTACTGCCAAAGTTATTAGTGGAAATAATGTTCAACTTCCCATCTCTTCCTGACTGTGTTTACTCCGCACATGACGCACTTGACTAATCTTGACAGCTAGCTTACGTTCAAACAGTCGGTTGTCGTATCGGCCTCCGGACATAGAGTCAGTACCGCCGTATGAATCTCAAGCTAGCCTCGGGACCCAAAGTACCATGGATATGCCCGACACCGCAAGCACGGGAGTCAGCAATGCCACTCGAGTCGCCAGCCGGCGACCGAGTATAAATAACCACGAACTCGAATCTTGGCTCTGTGCTGAGACCGAGGACAAATCATTCCGTGCCCAAGTCCCCAGCGACTTGGGGCTACCCAACAGCCAGATTGGAGCGATGTACATCCCTCCCTCAGCTACAGGCACCAGTCGAATCTTGGCGCAGCACCGAGACCACTCCTTAAACCGTTTCTTCCCCGAAGCTATCAAGGCTGAGGGTTAGCCCATGGCCACGATCGGACCGTACGAGCTGATGATCCGGGCTTCAATTCTCAGGCGAATAAACGGCGCCAGCGGCTCGCCTCAACCCGATGAACGACGGGAGAGCCATACACCGGACGGACCGCATAACGCGATGTCATACGCCTTCGCTACACTTGCGATTAACTCCGGGCAACCCAAACACAACAGGCGCTCAGTCTGGCTTCACAAACTACGGGTTTCCTGAGTTGAGAGAAACTTATTAGAAGCCTGCGCTCTATCACACCCCTCTGGAAAAATGACCCAGAGTGTAGTACACAATCACGCGCCTCTGGAATAAGCAACCCAGAGCACGATACCTGTGCAGTTAATGCGCTTAGCGGATCCAATGCGGCGGAGGTCCAAAAAGTCATAGCGGGGATAAAGCGAGGAAATAGCGGGATATAGCGGATGACTCTAAAATAACATATATAACTCCTTCAAAATGTTTTTATGAATATATAAATGATAAGTAAGTGAAAAACTAACACTTTATTTAACTTTAGTTAGTACATTTTTAATTTTAAATACAAATATATGCAAATATCGACAAATAAACAAAAACTTCCATTTAAGTTACTTAAATTCAATAGCATGAGAGTATTTTTGTTTCTAAAAGTAGACATTAAAATATTCAATCAAAAAACCTAATTTAATAATTCTTTTAATGCATAAATTTAATTTTTGAGTTCATTTCATTCATCATAGATATAGCGGGAATAACGAAATATAGCGGAAATAATGGAATATATCGGGAATAGCGGAATATAGCGGGGCTTAAAGCGGAGTGGCTATATCGAAGGCTATTTTAGGAAAAGCGTAGTGCTGATAGTGTGCTACAGGATATAGCGGGGTTATAGCGGGGTAATAGCGGGGCATTAACTGCATAGCGCGATACATAATCGCTTTTGTGTTAGGTGCAACGGTAAGTATGCTTATGCAAGTACGGGATGCCCGAAAACATAAGAGGAACATCCAAACACTTAACACAAATTGCGATCCTTACTGATTCATATTTCAATTACAACACACACACACATTAGAACATACTACATGTCTAAACAACTTTCTTTCTAATGACAGAGTGTACATGAGAACCACACCGTGTCTTGAAAAAACAAAAGCGAGGGTCGTACTCGCGTAAACTACCGGCCCACACTACCAAAATAAACGGTAACTCCTACTAAGGTTGCTAACACCAATCATGTTTCTTCCTCTTGTGCTTGTTATTTTTTGCAGATTCAGCGCTCGACTATTCATCCTTGGCACCAGGCCTCTTCTTACCAGACCCGCTCTTTCCATTTCGGCCCCTCCGAGAAATGGTCGATTCATGAGAAGCCGAGAGACGTCTCTCACCCATCCCATCGCCACTAGAGATCTCGGTAATATCAGTGAGGGTGGCATGCAGCGTGGGCTTGGGGGAACCCCCGGTAGCGAGGCCGACCACAACGTCGCTCGTCTCCGGGACCGCCTTGCCTTCCCGCTCCGCTTTCCTTAGCCTCTTTGGCAGCCCTCCGCGCAGTGAGCTTTTGGGACCTATGCGACATTACATCACTAGCTTTGGCTTTCTCAAGGGACTCAGTAGTCCTCTGTTGTGATTCCTCGTCTTCCCTCTTCTTCTGGGCCTAATCATTAGCCCTCTTCTTCTCTGCCTCCTCATCGGCTCTCTTCTTTGCGACAGTGTCGGCGGCCCGCGTCGCAGCATACTGCCTGGTCTTCATTAGGACCTCCTTCCTGACAGCCTTGTCGTGCTCTCGCTTCTCCTCCACTTCTTCGCTCTTAGCCACCATCTTGGCTTTCTGAGCTTCCACCATAGCCGCCATCGAAGTTACGTCGGCCACACCAGACCTTTGGCATGAAAGCTCTGTCCATCAACCGTATCCCCTTCATCCATCAGACCCTCATAAAGACTGGCGGTTATCCGTATATCCGAGAAGGGTCAAGATGATCCCCTCCTACTCCAGACTGCGCTTCCGTAGGCTCTTGCCTAGACTCAATCACTTGTAGGACCACGGAAGCAGGGCCCGATGTCATGGTCGATTCAGGAAGGGCTGCATGGTAAAAACACAACCTTGTAGTCTATGAATTCAGTAATCACATCATCATCTAGGATGCATTGTAAAGGGAATTTACCTCCGGTCAGGGAAGGCATGGAAAGAATAGAAGGGGCACTCGGTGCCGTAGGCAAGTGAATCCGGTCTCTCCCAGCTCGGGGTGATCCGGGTCATAATCAGTCGAAGTCTGAATCAAGGCTGCGGGACCACTCACCACCACCGATTCAGAGACTATTGGCCGATAGGAGCTTGCCTCTGCAAATGTCTCCGTAACCCTAATGCTCTCAGTCATGGTTGTTTTCCCTTTCTCGGCAATGAGCCTCTCCAGTCTCTCTCGCTCGGCATCCTCAAGTAACAACCTCTCACACTCCTCCAACTTCTCGTGCTCCTCAATGGTTAGAAGATCAATTCTTAGTTGTTGTTCGTCCAAGGACCCACGAGAGTCCGAGCTCTTCCAAGTCCGAGCTAGTTCCCGAGGATAATCATCGAACCACGAGAGTCCGTGGAACGTTAGAACTTTGATGAACATGTTTTAGATATCTTCCTCCATAGACAATTGCATTCGGACCTCCGTATCTGCAAGCTCCTCATTCAGTTCCTCCAGCTCTCTTAGATGAGCCGCTCTCAGTCCATCCATCGTTTCCAATACATCCCGGTAACTGGACTCCGCAGCCTTCTTCACCTCCTCATGCTGACCCTTCAGGCTGTCATTCTCCGCCCTCAAGGCGTTGTTGTCATCTTGGAACTGGGCGACCCTTGCGTTCTCCTTTTCCAACTCGACGCAGACCTTATCCGTCTCAGCCTTATCCTTCTTTAGGGTCGTTTTTTAGGTAGTTAGGTCATCTATAGTTTCTATGTAAATACCACAGGAGTGATTAGCCTCCCTTTTGAGTGTCTCATACCCTTGTCTCATCTCAGCTGAAAACAATAAGATCCGAGAATTAGCATTCAAAGATACAGGAATGAGTAATGGAAATTTCCCAAATACTAGCAGGTAGACTTACCTATCTCCTTTTCTAAAGTGGCAACGGTGGTCTTCTCACAATCAATAGTCAGTTGTTAGTTAAGCAGCTCTATGTTCTTCTTCTTGATCAACTCTGAGAGATGAAGAGAATACTTGGTGAGTTCATTAGCCTGGTGATGTGCAGCCTTCACGTGCATCCATATTTCCCCAGACTCCCTAGATTGGGCGGGGCGGAGATCGAGAATAAACTTCATCTCATCAAATCATTGGCGCGGGAAGTAACATTTCAAGAATGCTTTTCGTTCCTCAATCGAAAGTGCCAAAACCTGAGCCTCTGTCATATCTACCATCTCTATTATAGCCGCCTCATCCGACCTTAGCCGAGCAAGCGATGGCTCCTTCCCCTTAGTAGGTTGAACAGGAGCCTCGGGAACGGTACGAGAAGGGGTTCTTGAGGGCACATGCCTTGATCCCCCTCAGTCAAGACGGGAATCTCCCACAGACACTCGGATTGGAGCAACTGAAGAATGAGGTGCAGTATTAATAAAAGACAGAAAGAGAAGTACTCTACTCGCTTCTTCCTTACTTTGTTAAATGTACTTATCTTCAAGTATAAAATGAGTTATATGTTATTCTAGGAGACAAGTGTTGCAACCAAGTGACACTTGTGGTGTACGGAGTTATAGCTGTTAAAATTTTAAATTAGTTGCTACTTTTGCCAGCTTACATTTGGCCTTAGCCTTCTACGTGTCTCGAATGCACTTATTTTACCGACACGAATCCCAGACACCGCTGTCGAAATATTATGGCGGTAACTGAATCGTTTTAACATTGTTCATTTTTATTTGTTTGGATTCAGTACCAGATTTATGTGAATAATTCAGCTAGATTTGTGTTCGGCAGTGATTAAATTTAAGTGGACACTTCCACAATCTTTTGAAATAATGACCAATTTTTTTGCAATATCGAGCGGAGGAACATCTGAAAATTTAAGCATACTAGGACTGGAACTAATTGATATTTCCTTATGTTATGCACATGTAACTGTGCCTGCAGTTCTGGATTCCCACACCTGAACCTTACCTTTGCCATCATGAGTAGAATCACATGGAAATTTTAGAACCAACTTTTCTCAAGTATGAAGTCATACATTATTATGAAATGATCATTGTTTCATAAGAAAATAAATTTTAGTGCATTAAGGAAAATTAATTATTCAATGAGGTTTTCTCCTTTTTTTTCCTCCATTGGCTGGATTAAAAAACAGTACCGAAGGTGATAATAAAAGACAATACTAAAGGTAGTTAAAAGTCAATACCGAAGATGGTTAGTAGTTAACAGCAGCAACACTACTGCTAACAACAACAATAATACATACGTACCTAGCTGCATACAGTGTCTTCATCATTGTTCCAAACACGGCATTCAAAGGATTCATAAATGTCAAACAAACTTTTTAGAAGATTAAGTGCTTGCATCGTTTATTTATGACAATAATAATTTTTAGCAAGCAAAATGATACACAAAGTCACATATTTTCTAAAAAGTAAGAGAACCGGATGTAGAGAGAAGATCAAATGGTAAACCTAAATGTTAAATCATTCATCGCTCTCTACTTTAATAGCCATTAACATTGTGCAGATACTTCATAGTTTCTTAACTAAGAATTTGGTGCCAACTAAAAGAGGGAGTAGAAGTTTATTTTGTACTAAGGATGATTCAACGAAGGCTCATGTAACATAACTATTTACCTTATTTTCACCAATGTTGATTTCTTCCTCCACTAAGTCAGCAACAGTGGGGTTCTAACAGGGAAATATAACTAATCCTAGTGAAGAAATTACAATCTGAATGGAAAAATTAATTAGCTAAAAAATTACCAACAAAATTTACCTAAAAAGAGTTAGAAGTTTGATTATCAAATCATCATCAAAATTTAATTAGCTAAGAAAATCAATTCTAATCAAGGATATACAATTACTACCTTAGGTTTGTTCCAATCAATGAATAGCCACCGAGTGGAGAAGTCTCGTTCTGATTGACAATTAATAGCATAACAACTAATTCGAGGGGAGATCTGATAAAATCGAGGTTGCCTTCGGACGAAAAGGAAAGCGACGAGTGGAGATCTGAGAAAATCGCAGGAACGAGATTTGCAGAAAAGAAAAGCAACGTAGCCTAACTTTTTTCCTTTTTGGAATCACGGGCCGAGAAGGGAACGAAAGTTGGGATTTTGATCTGGATGGTAATATGATAGATGAGTTAGCAAAGACGCACTCATTTTCCCCTAAAATTATATATTTAAAATTATCAAAAATATTGGAAACGCTTCAGTAGATATTGAAACACTAGAAAACTATTTTAAGCCTAGAAACTAAAAAGAGAGTTTCAAATGAAAAATATCATATGTTTCAAATTTACTTATTTGGTGTAGTGTAGTGAAAAGGCACTTCCTTTCAATTTTGAAAAAATGACAGTTATATGTTGACATGTATATACATGTATGTCAACATATATATGTATAAAATTGAAATTTGAGTATTTTTCAAGTGTTTTGATATATTCATAATTCTGGAAATTCTCGAATCAAAATATAATGTTATAAATAAATATTATAAAGTAGAAAATCATATGAAAACATAAATATAAACTATGTAAACATATTTATAAAATTATAGAGTTTAAAACTATATAAATTTAAAGTATACAAAATATAAATATATGATACTTAAGTATAAACCTATAAAGTATAAACTTATAAAACTCAAGTTTAAAATCAAATTAAAATAGAAAAGAAAGAGATTGAAGGTAGAATTTGAAAATTAGAATTTGAAATTATTTTGAATTTGAACTGGAGTGCTATTCAGAGTCTTACATAATCTAGTCTCTATAACTATATTTATCTTGAACTCTTGAATACTCATGAGTCTTGAAACATCTCTGAATTCTAAATCTCTAACATCTTTAAACTGCACAGTCTTCAATAATATTTCTAGTATATAAATCTTGCAATGTGTGCGTGTGTATATATATATTTTGGACAAAAGTGTTAGTATATATTTTATAATCAATTAATATTGAAATAAGGTTATTGTCATCAAAACTCTATTCTCCAACAGGCCCTAGAAACACAAGGTGGGGAGTTCTTTTTTTTAAAACATTCATTTCATTTTTGACATTTTGTAATCTCTTATGGTGGGGTCAAACCCAAACTACCAAATTAGCTTGGGGAAAGATTTGTAATATTGGATATGATCAATAAAAAGGGAATACATAGCGATTAAGGTAATCGTGAGAGATCTTGTTTTAGTCTTGTATTACAGTCACTTTTTTACTAATGTCACAGGTACAAAATGTGATTTATGCATAAACAAGTTTATTTCATACCTTGATCCGCAATTTCATTTGAGACCCTTAGATCATGAAATAAAGACCATCCAAAGTTCATAAGATATAATTATGACCTAAGATCTGTGTTAGGATCTCCCTACCAAATGACTTATAGGACTTAAATGCTTAATGGGAATTGGGAGCATATTTCTGCCATCTCGTCAAACCTTTGAGGAACTAAGGAAGACTCATGAAAACCCATCATGTGATGACTGATTGAGAAGAATTAGCTTCCTCGAACTTAATTTCATGATGATAGAGAATTATCTAAAAAATATCAATACATTCCTAAGGAAAATGAATCGCAGGAGGATAGGCCTCCCATTGAGTGAATTGAAGTAAAGTTCGCCATATTTTTTTCAATAGGAAATATACCTACGGTATTCTGCAGTGGTATCTTTACAAGACTTCTAGATTGTAGGCAGTTTCCAAGGTTGAATTATATTCTGTCCTAAAATAGGAGTTTTGCATCCAGATCTTGTTTCGGGGTCTTTACCATAAATTTGGCTAACAGTCTCATTAAAGTCATACCTAAATTCTTGCAAGTATCCTTTAGCCATATGTCTTGCCTTATATTTTAGAAAACTTCCATCTGGATTTTTTTTAACTTGTAGGTCCACCTACATCCTATTATGTTTTTGTGACTAGATGGTGTTATAAGACTCTATGTTTTGTTCTTTATTAAGGCGATATATTCCTCATCCATGGCATTCTTCCAATTTTGATTCTTATTTGCCTCTTCATAATTAACTGGCTCTCTGTCACTTAGGTTAGTACCATGTAGTTTTAGCTTGAATATACCCCTTTTTGCCATATTTACCATATGACATGTGTCTTTATTATGGATTGATTTTGATCTTGTGTGCATGAGCTTGATGTTCCGTCATTTTTATGATCAGTGGCTGTGCACCCATGTTTTCTTATGTTGAACTGTTGTTGTCAAATTGATTTCCATCATTTAAAGATCAGCTTAGCAGTAATTTGACCTTGTACTAGGTACACTGTGTTTTTCATCTACATCTTCACTATGTTCATGTTTTTTGTTGTTCATGGCTACTTCAAACAAACTTGGTGGTGATAGAATTATTGTTCCAGAACTAACAACTATGTCGATAATTTTAATCTCCTTCTCTACAAAAGGGAATACATGCTTATTAAACACAACATGTCTAGAAATAAATGCCTACCACTACCACATAAACAATTGTAATCTTTTTGATTAATTGTGTAACCCAAAAAGGTACATGTTGCGTGTATCTTTGACTTAATTTATGTTTGTTGTAGGGTCTAAGGCAAGGAAGACATAGGCAGTCAATGGTTTTAGATTCATGGTACTTTGGTTTAATATTAAATATCATCTCATGTGGGCTGCTATTTTTTAAAACCTTATTAGGAACTCTTCTTTTTAAATATACTGATGTTGCAAATGCGTATATCAAAATTTTCAATGGCAGAGATGCTCGTGTCATCAATGCCAGACCACTCTGTACTATATATATATATGTGTGTGTGTGTGTGTGTGTGTGTGTGTGTGTGTGTGTGTGTGTGTTTTCTTCCACTTGGCCACTTTCTTTTGAAGTATGAGGGCATGTCATTCTATGAATGATTTTCTTACTATCAAAGAATTTTTTAAGTGGTTTAAAATCTGCACCACCATCAGTTTGCATAGTTTTGATAGTGTTGTTTGTCTAATTTTCTACAAACATAACAAACTACATTGTTATAATACATGCCTATGATTTGGTTTTGAGGAAGTAAATCCAAGTAAATCTAGTAAAGTCATCAAAAAAAGAAAGATAATACCTCTAACCATGATTTGATTTTATTGGAGATGCCCCCCACAATTCTGCTGCAATTAGTTCAAGAGGTGTACTATACATAGTGTCAGAGTCATTGAATGGAAGTTTGTGACTCTTGCCAATTTGGCAATGCGTGCAAATGTAAGGCTTAGGTATACTTTCAAAAACAATTTTATTTTCATTCATAATATTTTTTTACAGCTTTGATACTAGGGTACCCTAATTTGCAATTCCAACCATCAAATACAATCATGTAGCTATTACCATCTATTTTTACTTTATAACATGCATTGCCAGTAGCAACAACATTTCTTGATTTGACCTTAATTTTGCTAATTCCATCAGTTTCTACATTATAACATGAATTACCAATAAATGTAGAATTTCTTGATTTGACATTGTTGAACTTGTAAAGCCCTTTTTCCATTTTACCGTGTAATAATATGTTTATATTCAGTAAGTCTCTAACTAGACAGAATTTTGGGTAAAACTCAAAGTACACATGATTATCATTAGCAAACTGTGATATACTTACCAAATTCTTTCTTATTTTAGGAACTCTTAGCAAATTATTGAGATAAAATTCCCTTTTTCTTTTGGCGTAACCACTGGCTACATGTGAAATGCTTATTATTTCACCATTACCCATACTAATAAATTGTGTACCTAAATAGCTTTTATTACCGAGATTTAAATCCTGAAGGTTGCTTGTGACATGATTCGTTGAACCAAAATCAAGGTACCATTCATCCATGTTTATGTTTTTAGATTTGTTAGAATCATCAATGCTCACATTTTGTATTGTCTGTACTGCTTCTTGATTGCCCTAGTTGTGCCACATTTACATTAGGTCCCTCTGGTTTGACTGGCTTAGCCAATTTATATTGTACTCACTATTAAACTTGAAGTAACATTTGCTGGCTACATGACCAAATTTTTCATAAATTTGACATTTGACTCTATTGTTATAATTCCATCTACTACCTCTTTCCCTGCTACATTGAATGTTACAGCCTCTCTAAAACTGGTTTACTTACTTGCCTATTTTATTGGGATTACCTCTTTGTTGAATCTTTTTTCTTGAACTGGAAGAATCGTCGATTGAGTAAACTGGATTTGTCAGTTTCTTTTTTCAACCCTTCCATCATTAGCAAGAATGTAATAGCCCAGATTTTACATATCGGAAGATCGTAAAATACTTTTATTTTATTCCGTGAGGGTTGCATCATTCTCGTATTTTAATATGTTGTTTATGGGGATGTGAGACATATCAATAATTTTTACCAATTTTGTTTGTGACCATTATGTCGCTGTCATTCTTGTACAAGGCATTACTTTTGACTCGGATCGATTCAGGTGCTAAGATCGGTCTCACTGGAAAGGAAATGATGTTTCCCGTTCCGTAGAGTAGTCACATTAAAGATTTGGTTCAGCGGTATAGGATAATCGTTCTTTTGTGTTTGTTGGTTGTTCGGGTTTTTAAAGCCATAATGGGATGATTTGGAGAGGCCCATTAATGGGCTGGTGGGAGGCTATAAATAGGGGCAGAAGGCATAGGGAATGGTGTAGATCTAGCTTCAAGCGATGTAGAAGGCATGATTTCCATTACTCTATGTTCTACACCTTTCCACCATTAGAGCCTAGAGAATCGAAGATCTACATCGCTTGAAGCTAGATCTACACTATTCCAAGAGAGAAGCTCATCGAATCGAGGAGTTTAGAGCAAATTCTTTGCTGTCCGGAATCGAGATTTCATCATTTTGTGTTGTTTTGGAGAATTGATGAGTGATATACATCTCTCACGCGGATTCAATCAAGTATATGAGTTGTTTGATCATAATTTCAAGTGTTTTCTCATAGATTTATCGCATGATAAGTGTATTTTTACATGAACCGCTATAGGATCTAATCTAGCAAATTAAAACCAGTAATTTCTTATGTTAATTCATGATTATGCAAGTTTAGATCCATTATTTTGTCTACTTATTGATATATCGTGATTTTTGCAAAATTTTCATGTTTGGATGATGGTTACTTGTTGAATTAATCGATTTGGATGACTTAGATTATTTGTTTGAATCGTTGTTGTTATCTGGAAAAAATTTGGTCAAGTTTGGAGCTAATTTGATAAGATTTGGAAGTCATGTCGTTTTTTTGGAAGTCATGTCATTTTTCAGGAAGTCATGTCGTTTTTTGGAAGCCATGTCGTTTTTTGCAAGTCATGCCATTTTTCTGGAAGTCATGTCATTTTTCTAGAAGTCATGTCATTTTCTGGAAGTCATGTCATTTTTTTGAAGTCATGTCGTTTTTCTGGAAGTCATGTCATTTTCTGGAAGTCATGTCGTTTTATGGAAATCATGTCGCTTTTCTGGAAGTCATGCCATTTTCTGGAATTCATGTCTTTTTTGGAAGTCATGTCGTTTTCTGGAAGTCACTTCATTTTTTTGGAAGTCACGTCGTTTTTTTGGAAGTCATGTCATTTTTCTGGAAGTCAAGTCGTTTTCTGGAAGTAAAGCAATGAATGTGAAGACAACTCAAAGGTTGTGAGTTGATAGATAATGATTGCTCGAGAAGATTGTTTGAGCTAAGAATAGCCATCGAGAAGGATCACTGGAGATATTGGAAGCAGAGAGATTGTTATTATTGTAGGTTCTAGCGGGCACAAAGCAAGGGTATAATAGAGATGTCTAAAAGACTGGAAGATTGTGGGTCGAGTACCCTGGGTATCATTGAAAGGCCTAGAGATACGTATCGTTGGAAGGCATATGGAGTTTTTGCTATAACCGGGGTTACCATTAGCCCTTGACGGATGGCATGATGATATGGCCAGTTATACGATTACTGATGGTTTCGAAACAGGATAGGTAGTGATAGCCAGAGTCATGTATGTTTGGTTGCTTTGCTTGTATCGTCTAGTATGGATTGTTCGACGTCGAAGTAGACATCTCTTGGGTGCTTGCATGATGTTGGTTTAGTCCTTTGAGGCTTGTGTTTGGGGGATGTTAATATCGATTAGTGTGATCTACACGGGATAACTAATTGCTATGCTATGTCTGATATGTTTTTCTCTCGCTGTTGTAAAGGTTATCACTGTCAGATGTGGGGAAGACGAGGTTGGGTTTCTTCTCTGTGGTTGAATTGGTAGATTGGTTTGTTTATCTACCTATTCTCATATACTTTATTTTTGATGTTAAATAGATGCATTATCTCTCATTAAGATTGTTGTCTGACTCAAGGTTTTATGTTTCCTCTTATTACCTTGGGCAGTTCATCTATTGTGGGTGGGCAGACTGAGTAACATGTGACAGGTGATATCTAAGTGGACAAAGATTTTATGAGAAGGCGAGCAGGAGGCTGGAGTATTATTTTTCTATTATATATTAACTTTGTTTCCGCTGTTTGATATGTGTTGTAGTGAGGCTTCATGTACAAGCTTTGATGTTGTATCCAGTGATGTATGGATGATATGAAAGTTTAAAAGTTTGCCATATGATGCTCCACTATTGTTACCTGTTGTATATGTTTTGTTATATATTCTTATCCTTGCGTTGTGAGTTATGACAAGTTCTGTACTGTGTTACCTACTTTGATGATCGTCCATAGCAGCCTGGCACATCTTTTAGTGCATTATTCCTCTTGTTCAGTGCAAGGGTTATGGGCGGTTGTCACATTTGGTATCAGAGATGTGGTTATTGATTTTAAACAATGTTCAAAAACGTAATAACGTATGAGAGACGTATTTGTAGATTTTGATGGATGAATACTATATAATACTATAAAGTATTGTAGCGTTTGAACTCCATTAGCAATTTTTCTTGCAAGTGGCTAATCATTCTAATTTGCAGATTTTGAATGAGTCAATGAACTTCAAGACGTACTACTAGGAAGGGAACTATGCCTGGAGGTGGAAATGGCGGTACACCAGATTACCCAGCCATGTTTAAGGCCATGATGGAAGCATTCATGAGGAGGGTACCCGCTCCATTGGCAGCCACGATAGATGTAGGTATGCAAGTGCCTGGGGTTATGGATTTTGCGAAGCTATGTAAAGACTTCACATCTCTAGGGAGGAAACCATTCAGAGGAACGGAGCCGACCGAAGAAGTTCGAAGGTGGTTAGATGCTTGTATTCACATTTTTGGAGATTTAGGTATAAAGGATGCAACTAAGAGAAAGCTTGCATCAAGGCAGCTGCAAGACAAGGCCATGGAGTGGTTGAATTCTGTTACGCTTGAGACTCCAGAAGAAGAGATAACTTGGGAGCAGTTACCTAGTTAAATTCAAGACGAAATTTATATGTACTGTTAAGAAGTCTGTTCTATTCAAGAAATTTGTGGAGCTGGAACATAACGGTAGATCGGTGCTTGATTATATTTCTAACTATGAGGTACTGTCCAAATATGCTCGTTCATACATTGATTCTCCTTGTCAGAAGAACGAGAAGTTTGTTATGGGTTTGGACACCTACATCGAAAAACCTTTAACGGATCATCTTGACGATCCATATGAGAAGATAGTGGAGAAAGTTGTTTGTCATGAAATCTTGTTTTCGAAGGAAGGGGAAGCTGTTGTTGCTGCAACCAAGGAAGCTCCAAAACCACAGCAGAGTGGTAATAACAATAAGAAAAGGAAGAAGCAACAACAGAATGGAAAGGATGGCAAGAAGAAGCCAAAGATTGTGGTGGTTTGCTTTAACTACCAACAGAAAGGCAATTTTGCTAATGAGTGTAAGAATCCCAAAGCTGAAAAGAAGTGTTTCAAGTGTGGAAAGCTTGGTCATGAAAAGAAGGATTGTACGTAATCAGATAAGGGTACGTAGGTTGTGAAAGCTTATGCTTTGGAAACCGTGCCATCTTCTTTAAGAGCTCCTACTGCAGAGGAGAAAGGGAAGGGTGTCGTTGCTCAAGGTACTCTTTCTATTAGAGATGTTTTGGTTTGCGTATTGTTTGATACTAGAGCATCACAATCGTTCATTTGTAATGAGCTTATATGCCGCTTGGGTTTGAAACCCGAGATATGTGATAGAGCTCTGGTTGTGACTAATCCAGTTGGCGGTTCGTCCAGCCTTTGTATGCTTTGTTGTGGTCTAGTCTTATCGAGTCATCGTTGTTCTTTTGTGTGTGATTGCTTTGTTTTGAACTTCGCTGGGTTTGGGATCATCTTGGGCATGAATTGGCTCAAGAGGTATGCCGCGAGAGTGAATTGCGAGAAGCTTGAGGTGAGAGTCAAGGATGTGGAATGGTGAAAGATTTTGATTAGGTATAAGCTCGAAGATAGCGTCTACGTAAGCTTTTGGTCTTCGCTTGTGATTCCACAGGAAGACTTGTCATCTGTGCTAATCGCTAATGAGTTTAAGGATGTCTTTGAGGAAGTCAAAGGGTTGCCGCCGCATCGTGAGATCGAATTTAGAATCGGTTCGGTCAAGATTGCTAGACCTGTCGTTATGCCTCTTAGGAGGATGGCACCTAAGGAATAGCGAGAGTTGGAGGTGCAAGTTCATGACATTTTGGGAAAGAGATTCATTCGGAGAAGTGTATCCGGATGGGGAGAAACAGTTGTGTTTGCAACCAAGGACGATGGATCGTTGAGATTGTGTGTGGACTATCGTGAGCTGAACAAGGTGATCAAGAAGAACAAGTATCTGTTGCTGAGGATCGATGACTTGTTCGATCAACTTCATGAAGCTAAAGTGTTTTCTCAATTGGATTTGGCAATGGGATTTCACCAATTGAGGGTGGCGAAGGATAGTGTATCAAAGACTACTTTTAGGACACCATCCGGTTTCTTCGAATGGTTGGTAATGCCATTTGGATGACTAACACGCCAACGTACTTCATGAATCTTATGAATATATTTTTTAGAGATTAGTTGAACAAGTTTGTGCATGTATTCTTGGTTGATATTCTTGTTTACTCCCGGAAAGAGGAAGAACATAAGGCGCACTTGCGAGTTGTTTTGGATATTTTGCGAAAGCATCAACGGAAGGCTAAGTTTTCGAAGTGTCCCTTCTGGAAGAGTGAATTGAGATTCTTAGGCCATGTAGTTTCTCGAAATGGAATAGCAGTTGACCCCGCTAAGGTGGCAGCAATTCAGGACTGGGATAGACCTAAGAATGCAACAGAAGTAAAAAGTTTCCATGGATTGGCAGGTTCTTACCAACGGTTTATCAAGGATTTCTCTAAGATAGTTACACCATTAACAGGATTGACGAAGAAGAACAAGGTGTTCACATGGGATGCAAAGTATGAGCAAGCTTTCAGAATCATGAAAGAGAGACTGACGAGTTCTCCTGTTTTGACGATTCCAAGTAGGAATGAAGAAATGGTGGTATACACCGATGCAAGTGGTACTGGGCTAGGAGTAGTACCAATGCAGAAGAATAAGGTTGTGGCCTACGCAAGTCGGCAGCTGAGGCCGCATGAAAGGAATTATCCAACTCATGATTTGGAGTTGGCAGCGATCGTGTTTGCCTTGAAGATGTGGAGGCATTTCCTGATGGGGGTTCGAATCGAGTTATTTACGGATCACAAGTCATTGAAGTATCTTTTCTCCCAAAAGGATTTGAATCTTCGGCAGTAATGGTGGTTAGAGTTTCTGGCATTATATGATTTTGGTATAGCCTATACCCCAAGAAAAGGTAACGTCGTTGCAAATGCGTTGAGTCGAAGACATGCAGGATTGGGAGCAATGTTTTCGGAATGAAAGAACCTTGAGTTTTTGGCAGGGTTTGATTTTAGGCCTAGGTGTGAGTTGGAACCTGGAATATTGGAAAACTTTTCGATAAGACCTACTCTTATCGAAAGGATTGGAGAAAGACAAAAGCGAGATGCAAAGCTTGTTGAGTTTATCCAAAAGTTGGAACCCGAGAATAAATAGTTCAAGGTTGATCAACAGAGTTAGCTTTGAAAGCAAGGACGACTGGTTGTTCCTGATATTGACGGATTGAGAGATGAGGTTATAAGGGAATGTCATCACTCGAAGTTGACAATTCATCCTGGTGGTAACAAGACGTACCAGGACATGAAGCGAGTCTACTACTGGGAAGGGATGAAAAGAGATATTCGAAAGTTCATTTCCAAGTGCATGAACTGTCAGTTAACGAAAGCTAAACAGAAAAAGATGAGTGGATTGCTTCAGCCATTGGAAGTTCCAACATGGAAATGGGAGCAGATATCAATGGATTTTATCGATGGACTACCTAGAACCAGGGCAGGGAACGAAGGGATTTGGGTCATCGTGGATTGCTTGACCAAAAGTACAAGGTTCATTCCTGTCAAATCGACTAGGAAAACATCAAAGTTGGCTGAGCTTTATATAAAATGGATTGTTCGATTCCATGGAATCCCAAAGAGCATAGTCAGTGATGGAGATCCATTGTTCACAAGTGGATTTTGGAAGGGTTTGCAAGAGACTTTGGAAACCAAGACATGTTTGAGTACGACTTATCATCCCCAAACTGATGGTCAAACTGAGAGGGTTAACTGAGTTTTGGAAGATCTTCTAAGAGATTGTTTATTGGAATTCGAGGGATCATGGGAAGACCATGTACATCTAGTTGAGTTTTCTTATAATAATAGCTACATTCGACCATTGGGATGGCACCATATGAGGGGTTATATGGTAGATCGCGTAATTCTCCGGCATGTTGGTTAGAAACTGGAGATAAGTTGATACTTAGGCCAGAGATGATCAGAGAGACATCGGATTGTATCAAGATCGTTTGACAACGAATGAAGGCGGCCCAAGATCATTAGAAGAGTTATGCCGATAAGCGTCAAAAAGATTTGAAGTTCGACGTTAGCAATATGGTATTCATGAAGATTTCGTCGTTGGAACATGTTCTTTGGTTGGCTCCTAGGTTCGTTGGACCGTTTCCGATAGTTGAGCGGATTGGAAAAACTCGCATATAAATTGGGGTTACACGAGAAGATGCTGGGAGTGCATAATGTTTTCCATGTGTTATTTCTACGGAAGTGCGTGCATGATTCGAATGCGGTGGTATATCCAGAACAGTACGAAGACCTAGAAGTAGAGACCGTAGTTACGAGACCTCGTAAGTTGCTTCGTGTTGTGGGGAATGATATGAAACAATTTAGGAGGAAGACGGTTAAGCAAGTCAAGTTACAATGGGGTGAGGATGGCGACAATTGTACATGGAAGATAGAAGAGAGTATGAAGGCGACCCATCCAGAACTCTTCGCCAGTATGACTCATCGATATCGTGTTATCATTACATCATTGTAACTTAAGATATGATAGTTGTTTTTAGAATTTTGCGTGCTAGGATAAGGCTATGGATGGATGGCTGCTAGTTTGAGGTGATAGAATTGGCTGCTTATGGATGATAGGCATGAGGAATTGTTTTGGTTGCTTGTGTACGTTGGTATTTCGGGGGCTAAATTTCTAAAGGATGGGGACAGAGGAGAATGTAACAACCCACATTTTACGTATCAAAGATAGTAAAATATTTTTATTTTATTTCCTGAGGGTTGGATCATTCTCATATTTTAATATGTTGTTTATGGAGATGTGAGACATGTCTATAATTTTTACCAATTTTGTTTGTGACCATTATGCCTCTGTTAGCCCTGTACATGGAATAACTTTTGACTCAGATCAATTTAGGTGATGAGATCGCTCTCATTGGAAAGGAAATGATGTTTCCCATTCCGTAGAGTGGTCACATTAAAGATTCGGTTCAGCGGTTTGGGAGGTATCGTTGTTTTTGTGTTTTACAGTTGGTTGTTCAGGTTTTTAAAGTCATAATGTGCTGATTTGGAGAGGCCCATTAGTGGGCTGGTATGAGGCTATAAATAGGGGATAGGAGGCATGGAGAATAGTTTACTTTCTCCATTCTCTTATTTGGAAGAGCTAGAGGTCCTCCATTACTCCATCTTCTACACCTTTCCACCATTAGAGCCTAGGGAATCGAAGATCTATATCGCTTTAAGCTTGATCTACACTATTCCAAGCGGGAGTTCATCGAATCGAAGAGGTTAGAGCAAATTCTTCGCTGTCCGGAGTCGAGATTTCATTATTTTGTGTTGTTTTGGAGAAATGGTGAGTGATATGCATCTCTCACGTGGATTCAATCAAGTATATGAGTTATTTGATCATAATTTCATCATTTTCAAGTGTTTTCTCATAGATCAACTTCATGGTAAGTCTATTTTTACATGAACCACCATAGGATCTAATCTAGCAACTTAAAATCGGTAATTTCTTATATTAATTCATGATTATGCAAGTTTAGATCCATTATTTTGTCTACTTATTGATCTATCATGATTTTAGTAAAATTCTCATGTTTGGATGATGATTACTTATTGAATTAATCGATTTGTATGACTTAGATCAGTTGTTTGAATCGTTATTGTCGTTCGGCAAAGATTTGGTCAAGTTTGGAGCTAATTTGGTTAGATTTGGAAGTCATGTCGTTTTTCTGGAAGTCATAACGTTTTTGGAAGTCATGTCGTTTTTCTGGAAGTCTTGTCGTTTTACTGAAAGTCATGTCGTTTTCTGAAAGCCATGTCGTTTTTCTGGAAGTCATGTCGTTTTTCAGAAGTCATGTCTTTTTTCTGGAAGTCATGTCGTATTTCTGGAAGTCATGTCGTTTTCTGGAAGTCATATCGTTTTTTTGGAAGTCATGTCGTTTTCTGGATGTCTTGTCGATTTTTTGAAGCCATGTCGTTTTCTGGACGTCATGTTGTTTTCTGGAAGTCATGTCATGTCCTTTTTTTTTTGAAGTCATGTCATTTTCTGGACGTCATGTCATTTTCTGGAAGTCATGTCGCTTTTCTGGAAGTCATGTCATTTTCTGGAAGTCAAGTCATTTTATGGAAGTTATGTCGTTTCTAGAAGTCATGTCGTTTTTTTGGAAGTAATGTCGTTTTTTGGAAGTCATGTAATTTTTCTGGAATGTCGTTTTCTGGAAGTCAAGTCGTTTTTCTGGAAGTCAGGTCGTTTTTTAGAAGTAAAGCAACGAATGTGAATATAACTCAAAGGTTGTGAGTTGATAGATAATGATTGCTCGAGAAGATTGCTTGAGCTAAGAATAGCCGCCAAGAAGGATGATTGGAGATATTAAAGGCCGAGAGATTGTCGTTATTGTAGGTTCTAGCAGGCTCAAAGCAAGGGTATAATAGAGACGTCTAAAAGACCAGAAGGTTGCTGGTCGAGTACCCTACGTTTCATTGAAAGGCCTAAACATACGTATCGTTGGAAGGCGTATGGAGTTTTTGCTATAACCGGGGTTACCATTAGCCCTTGACGGATGGTAGGATGATATGGCCAGTCACACGATTAACGATGGTTTCGAAGTAGGATAGGCATTGATAGTCAGAGTCTTGTATGCTTGGTTGCTTTGCTTGTATCGTCTTGTGTGGATTGTTCGACATCGAAGTAGACATCTCTTAGGTGCTTGTCTGATGTTGATTTAGGCCTTCGGGGATTGTGCTTGGGGGTATGTTAATATCGGTTAGGGTGATCTACACGGGATAACTAAATGTTATGCTATGTCTGATATGTTTTTCTATAACTGTTGTAAAGGCTATCACTATCACATATGGGGAAGACGATATTGGGTTTTTTTTCTCTGTAGTTGAGTTGGTAGATTGGTTTGTTTATCTACCTATTCTCATATACTTTATTGTTGATGTTAGATAGTTGTATTATCGCTCATTAAGACTGTTGTCTAACTGAAGGTTTTATGTTTCCTCTTACTACCTTGGGCTATTTATCCATCGTGTTTAGATGGGCAGACTGAGTAGCAGGTGACAGGTGATATCTTAGTAGATGAAGCTGTTGTGCGAAGGCGAGCAGGAGATTGGCATATTCTTTTGCTATTATCTAGTATCTTTGTTTCCGCTGTTTGATGAGTGTTGTAGTGAGGCTTCATGTACAGAGTTTGATGTTGTATCCAGTGATGTATGAATGATCTTTCAGGATGATATGAAAGTTTAAAAGTTTGTCATATGATGCTCCACTATTATTACCTATTGTGTATGTTTTATTATATTTTATCCTTGAGCTGTGAGTTATGATAGGTTCTGTATTGTGTTACCTACTCTAATGATCGTCCATAGCTGTCTGGCACATCTTTCAGTGCATTATTCCTCTTAATTAGTGCAGGGGTTATGGGCGGTCGTCACAAAGAAGGATTAAATGAACGCAATGAAGGTCAGGAACAGTTCTTTGTGATACAATGATGTTACCACTGATTCGTACTCGCCATCTAAACCACCAGTTATGTATAGAACTTGCTCGCTTTCAGAGATCCTATGTCCAGTAGTAGCTAATCTGTCACATATGGTTTTGATCTTTGTGAGATATTCACTTGTTGGCATATTGTTTTCCTTAAACTTTGTAACTGTTGCCTGTAGTGCATGACTGTTGCCGTAGATTACGAGTTGAAAATTTGCTCTATGGTATTCCATATGTCATAGGATGTGTTACTTCGAATGATCTGTGATAGCAAGTTTGCACTTATAGATGATATTGGCCAAGATGCCAACAAACTGTCTTACTTTTGGTGTCTAAAGTAATCTGGATTGCTGATTAAACTACCATCTTTGTCTTCTATCATTGTAGGTGGTGCTGCCACAGTGCCTTTGATGAAGTCTTCAAGCCCGAAAACTCTTAATGTTGTCTCTACCTGATACTTCCACAGCATGTAATTTCTTCAGCAAGTGGTATTGTAATTACACGACTTTTGGATTTGATTAGTGTGATAGTAGGTGATGAGGTACCGATGGCATTGACTCTTGAAGTGGCAGAGCTGATGGTCTCATTGTTGGTTGTCACTGAGAGGATATGATGAAATACTGAGAAATAAAGGAGTGAAAGCACTTCTTGAAGCAAACTATGAGGATAAGAAGTGTTCTTGGACGGCAAAAATGGCACGATGAATGCAGTTCTTGAAACTCGAACCACTGTCATATGATTATACAAATATCGAACGGCCAAACACTAAAGCCAGGTGCGGAAGATGATGAAGAACAACTGCTTAGGCGAGGCAGAGATCAATAAAAGATTGATATGAATGGTGCTACACTGAGAGAAGGGGATATTCTCCGATGATGATAACAAAACCGAGGAGACAAATATAACCATAACTCCTTCGATCAATAGAGACGCCTTCAACTGATAGAAGATGATTACGAGTTTGTAAAATCAGAATGAAAACGCGGTTAGGCAATGAATATATTCGATACCATAAAAGGATATTCAAAATAGTGTAAATTTCTCTTTTATTATTTGTATAGAATAGTTATACAAAACAATGCAAAGTGTTGTACAATCTGCTATATACATGCTGCGATGGGCTGAAATACAAACAATAAACTAAATGGGCCAGGCCTAGATATTACTGTAAAGAAATATAAATAAAACATTTATAATGAACCTGTTGCTTTATTATTGAGATAACTTTATTTCTCAAACAAAAAATACAGGAAATACAATCACTTAAATACACTAAAAACAACTTATTTCTTGACCTAAAAAATAGGAAACATGCTAGTTTATAACCATCATTACCTAGATTTATCCTTAAACACGCGCTAATTATAACGAAAATGATGGTTAAGTTGACAACTATAGGTTTACAATGAATATAATGTTTTTGTTAACACCATGTTATCTTTCAAAAATTGCATCTGTATCATTTATACATGTAATATGACGTTTCAAATTATTTAATAAGGATATTTAATTTTTGGCTATAGGTAAAAGGCTTTTATTTGTGTTGATCTGCATCTATCAGTATATTTGCATGTCCATTTTTATTTTCCTTTTAATATCCCCCAGTATTATTTTTCATTACTAGTCATGGAGATTTGAATTTCATCAGCCACTGTTGTTTCGCTCCACCTTTTACACCTAGGTACTACTTTGGATTTTAAATCCACCTCTTATCTGGATAAAGTAATGATATTATTGATAACATTGATCTTATCTTACACCTTATAACACAACCTATGTTTTAATAGTTGTGTGTACACAATTATATTCAAAACTGAATCATTTAATGAAAGAGCACCCTGGTTGGTATTACAACTTATTTTTCCCTAATAAAACAGCAATTAGTTTTCGTTAGCTTTATGATGCATGTTAGTAGCAGCTTTAGCTTTATGATGCATGTTAGTAGCAGCTCATAAGCGTATAAATATTGCATTATAAATTGTGAGACGTACATTTTAACTGTTTCTTTCAGTCCATACCTAGTTTTACTTTCGCAAATTTAATTACTTGGTGATGTTTCTTGGCCGTACTCAATCCTTTTTCCAAAAAAATAAAATAAAAGGACCAACAACTACAACAAAAACCTAAAATTATTTACCAAGACTCAAGCGGTTAAAAGCTGAATTTATTTACCAAGATGCAAAAAGTTTATAAGATTGCTAAATTGCTTTTTAGTATGTAGATGAGAAATTAATGGACATTAAGGCATGTAATAACTGTAAGAAGAGATAGGATGTGTCAAACAATCTACTAGCTTGTATGAATTGGAACAGAATTCAGACTACTTGGTTTAAATATGATGAAACAATTTCTGTTCTTCACACTGATTAAAAACAATTGCACCCAAAAGCACAGAGCCACAAGTAAGATGACAAGACATCTAAGAAGTGTATTTAGACATCTAAGAATAGAAGTGTTAATGTCTCTTTTTGTCTGATATTGGATATTTACTCAAACTCCTTCACTTCGATAGGTGTTTAACAAAATTACACACTATTTGAAGCACTGCTGATCAACAAGTAGAATGCTTCAATACGACATTAGGGCAGCTACTATGTCTTATTGTATTTAAACATAACAGTGACAAGATTTCAGTTGGTTATCCAAAGCTTCATGCTTTGATTGACAGGAATTAATTATAACTGACTTTATGTGATTATTATCTGACTTAGTTGATAGTTTGTCTAACATTTTCCTCTGTAAATTGCATATTTTGAAATTTAAATTGTGCATGTAGTATGCTAAAGGGATGGTATTCATATGTAGTTAAGATTATCGGCTACTATGTAATAAAAATGTTATATCAACTATGTAAAAACATACATGTTTTAAATATGATTTTTGTTTTTGCTGTGTGTTTTGCTACTAAATTTTATTTGTGTATTATAAAATCTGCTGTAGTTTTAATATGCAAAAATTCAAAATTCAGTCTATAGAAAAGACAACATTTATAAAGCATTATAGAAAAATAGCATTAAGTGCTATATTTTTGAAGAGTTAATACTGGAAGACTATCGCTATGACACCTCACGTTCGTTAATGTCACTCTTTATCAGAATGCATTAAGTTCCGTAAAGCGTTATAGGTAAGCAGAAATAGAATTTCACAAGACAGATATATAAAAATAGCAGCGGAAATTTAAAACTTCGTTGTTCAACAAATATCGTAGTCTTAAATCCAGTTACAACATCAAACTAAAATACTGGAACCAAGTACATCAAACAAAAACATCTGTCTTGCATTAAAAACTATTAGAGTACAGAAATGTAAAGTCATAATCCCCATAAGTAGTCATAACAAAGTAGACAAGTAATCGAAGCGATATATCAAAGCTGATCCAAATCCAACCAGAAACAGAAGAGAGAATGCCCTAATCACGACTAAGCATTCCCACCCTGAGAAACTAGGCGGGGAAGAAAGAGAGAAAGAGAAACAAAAAGGGTCAAACATAAAGTTGGTAAGTCCAGCGACTTTTAGCATATAAAGAAGTAAAAGTATCGAGATGGGTAAATAAACTGGATAAGAGATAACAGTAACATACAACAGGTATAAACAGGAGGAATAGAATAAGCAGAGTAGACAGGGTAATATGGACCTAGCTATGTTTCTCACTTATTTTTCTCTGCACAAATACTAGTATACATGTTTTATGACAAGATTAGATGTTCCCTATATAACAGAAACATAATGATCCTAACAGAAATATAATGGTAGGTTTAGGTATACTCAATTACATAACAGACTTTACCCCCAAACAAAAATAAAAGGTAACTCAACGGAAATAACGGGTGTTACCCCAAACAGAAATAACGGGTGCCCTAATAGAAACAGGCAGGACTAGATGTACCCTAATTACTGCCCCAAAAAATACTACAAAAGTGGGCATATTCGATACTAATTTGTGTGCGTTGAATGAAAAGTGTGGCGAAAGTTATGCTTTCTTTGATCTTCTGCAACAATATTCATATGTTGTTGCATTATACATGAATTCACTGTTGCGATGGGAATTCTAGTGTTTTGACGTGCAACATCAGTTAAAAGCGTAGCATTACGCATATACAATCCAGCTCAGTGATCCGCATTATCAACATAAAACCCAACCATAGATGCAAGATTAATCTAACGGTTCAAACCATCTATGGTTCTGATGATTCTAAATGTGAGCCATCATCCAATCAATGACAGCCACGTCATTGCATTCTTTTGACGAAATTTTGGTGCGAACTTCCCCCTTTACGAAATAATGTAAAAATAATCTGGTCACAAATCATTCTTCTTCTCTATCATCTAATCGTTCTTTCCCCCTTTTTTACTTTTGATAAAAATTTAAACCTAAGTTCACGTCAGTATCGCTCCTCTCCTCGACAACAAATTTTATTCCGAAAAGGTTGAAGCTTTGAAATGCTTTCTAGCTTTGATTACTCAGGACGTTGGCATCGCCAATTATTTCCCTCAGGTTCAGTTTGGATAGCACTGGGAACTAGTTACACTTTATATAGATTACATTATGAGTAATCAGTAATTAGTTCATTTGTTACACTTTGGAAAACCCATTCGCTTATGAGTAATTAGTTGCGTGGACATCCCAAACTTAGGAAGACCCATTCGTTTATGAATGATTAGTCGGTGAAAGATTAGATTACGAGTAATTAGTTGCGCTTTGACCATTGATTTGAGATTTGGGATTAACATTGAGCTGGATATTGTTCTTAAAGTTGATTTCATAAATGTGAACCATGTTCTCGGTAGTTTGGGTGAGTGTGTGGTCATCAACAACATGTTTTCGGTTTTTTATACGCTGATTATGAAATAAGCAGAGTCTTGAGAAGTACACTAACATACCCTGCAAAACCCTTTGAAGTAAGGGTATTTTTACTGTCAAAATTGATTTGCAAGTTGGGTTCATTTACATTAACATATAATTGTATGCTTGAGGTTTTGTGATACAGATACATGTGTAGCAAACAGTTCTATTTATGAACAAAGGTTTCATAGTTTACTATTCAAACATAAACATTTGTATACGAGTAAACTTATATGTTATATATGCTATATGAGTAAACTTATGTGTTATACATGGGTCAGCAAATACTGATGTTTATGACTTAGTACAATGTGTTTGCATTGCAATGTGTTTGTGTAGAGGCTTTGGAAACTACTAATTTCCCGATTAGGACGAGTCGTTCACTCGTATCTAATCTGCTACACGCACAGGTATTTTCCATTTGATTTTGTAAACTACCAATTTCAATGTTTCGATTTTGTATACTACACGCATACGTATCATAAAGCAATAATACATATTTTGCTACCAATTTCAGGTACGCATCCAGATCAGTTCATACATAAAGCAATCATACATAATACTACGTATCAGCTCATACCAATTCAGGGCAGCAAAAATATCACAAAGCAGTCATACATAATACTACGTATTAGTTCATACCAGATCAAACCAGCAAAAGTTAACTTAATACATACATATATAGACACCCAAAAAAATGACAATATACTAGCATCAGTTCATACCAGATCAGGGCTTTACGGGGCTGTGGAACTTTCAACAGATTCGTTAAGGCTTTGCGACTGTGGAAGAGCCAGTCTGAAGTGAGCAGCCGCATGTGATGGACCCGCAGCATCAGGACAAGGGATGAGGTAGTTTGGCTAGTCATATTCCTAATCAACTTCCAAATCTACCCACTGATCATTCCTCTGTTCATTGGGGCTTGGTTATCAACATGTATGTCAAGGGTGGCTTCAGAAAATAAGCTTGGCAAGGGGGTAGCAAGGCAGCTTCATCTATCATTGCGTCAAATCTTTCATCTTCATCCATTTCCACTTTGTCATCGCACAAGCATGGAACCACCTGTTTCTCCATATTGCTCACAAAAAGAAGTTCAGGCCTTGTTCCAGGATGAGCATGGGTACATCGTCAAACCTTAATAAGGTGAATCTTATTATTGAATTGAGCACCAAAAGTATACATAATTCCAATACCTTCATCAAACTGCATTTTCAGGTAGGAAAATCTATGGTCATAATGAGACCAGTTACAATCGTCATTGCAAGCACACGTCCTATTGGCTTCATTATTTCTTCAACAGCAGGAATATTCTTCTTTAGGAACTCGGGAAAGCCATCAACTTTAGCCCATGATTCCACTTCAACTGCTGGTTCAGGCTCAAATTCTTCATCAGACCATGCTTGCAGGTAAACCGCACCTCTAGATTTTGTTAAAACTTTCAATATTAGCGCATGATCACTCTTACTGTAAGATGGACATGATACTAGAAAAGAGTTATTGGGTAGTACCTGCATATGCCACGAATTCTTGAATGAGCATACTTGAATAAGGCCTCAAAATCTGAAACATACTCCAACACCAGTCAACCATTCTACTTCAACTCCACAAACTTCTTGAAAAGAACAAACTTTTGAGCAGTAGAGATAAATTTCATCTCAAACTTGACTCGGAACTGATCCCATGTGATCTCATCTTCCGGAGTCTCCAAAGTGATAGAGTTCCACCAATCCATGGCTTTGCCTTGCAACTGTCTCGACGCAAGCTTCCTTTTCATTACATCATCTATACCCAAGTCTCCAAATATCCTAATACAAACATCTAACCACCTCTGAACCTCTTTAGTAGGCTTTGTCCCCTGAACAGTTTTCCTCCCAGAGAGATGAAGTCCTTGCATAGCTTTGCGAAGTCCACAGCTCTTGGTATCTGCACATGAACTCCTACATCTACCGCGGCTGTCTCCTGAGCGAGTACCCTCTTCATGATTGCTGTCATCATGGCCTCCGCTCACTACTACAAAACAGATCAGTTGCTTCGGTTATTTACCCCCTGTTGCTTAAGTTTTGCAACAGAAGCAACTGCAGCAGACACAACAGACCAAAAAGTTGTTGCTTCGGACAAGCAACCGAAGCAAATATTCTTTTGTTGCTTCGGTTATTTTATGTTGTTGCTTCGGTTTAACATCAGAAGCAACTGAAGAAGGCGCAACAAAGGAAAGGTTGTAGCTTCGGATGGATAACCAAAGCAAAAAATAATTTATTGCTTCGGTTGTTAACAACCGAAGTATAAAAGAGTTGGGAACATATAATGGACTTCCTTGTTGCTTCGGTTGTAACCACAACCGAAGCAAAAAATCCTCTTTGATAAACCAGCTCCCCCATATAAATTACCATTATTATCAATATATCAAAACAAATAATTAATTATATCCAGACTATATAACAATACAGATTGAACAATACAGGAATAGATGTAATAATTTCATTGATAATGTTAATAATCCACACATTTAATAGCAACAACATATTAATAAGAAAACAATAATTCATAGATAGTGTCAATAATCCGGTCTTACTACAAGGAAGAACCAAATACAACATATATAATTCGGTCATACTCCAAGAAAGAACCAAATACAATATAATCTAGTCTTACAAACTAAATCCCGACTTCAAAAACAAACCAATCACCTCGTTAAATATCTGCTACGCAATATATATCCACCTGCAAAATTTTAAAAATAAACTTCCAATAAACCACAGTATTACAAAGAAACAAAAATTTCAATAAACAAAGAAATAACGGACTATGCAATTCTGCTTTTATATCGACATTTAAAAAACTACAGTATCACAACAATCTACTCATATCGACAGTCTGCACTTTTTCAGGTTACAACTAAAGCTGCAACAGATGAGAATATATTTTACAAATTAAATGTGAAAATAAATTTGCTATCCCTAAACCAAGTAGGCAAGTACAAAACTATAAAGGGCCAAATTGAATAGATTAGATGTCAACTGGACTGAAATATAATATGAATGAATTGTTTGTGTTATTGCTACAGCATAGTTAGTAATGTAGACGAAAACATTTGATTGAAGAAACCAAGGAGATGGACTGGGCTCGAACTGCGTACCTAATGCAAACAAAGTGAATTGAGCATTCCTCTTGCAAACAAAGTGAACTGAGCTGGAGATTAAACCAAGACTGAACCAGGTGTAGATGCAACCTGCTGCAAACCGGAAGATATGAGCGAGAATAAGCTAAAACATAGGAAGATGCAACATGTGTCATGTATGAACCAGAAGAAAATTAGGAGTGAACAATGCCACGAGAATAAGCTAAAACATTTAATGTAGCAACCACTCAAATACTGCAGTACCGCTCAATCTCCTCAAAACTAATAACAATACTGATTTCTATAATACAAATGCAGACATAATTGGTAACTTATGAGAAAGAAATGGTAGACGTTGACTAGAGGGTGTGCTCGCATGTAAATATGTAAGTTTGAACCACGCTTACTATAAATTTAAGATGAAAATAAAACCATACCTACTTATTCCAAAATTGCATCTACATACCATTAGTGGAGACTGAGCATATGTATGTTTAGATTGGTTTGTTAAATAATTTGGTGAAACATAAACAATATTTATCCAAGTTTGCAATGGAAGTGGAAGTGATTCTCTTTACAATTTAATCACATATCAAAAAACATACATGAGATTGATGAACCTCTTACTTTTAGAAACCACTACATCACATCAATAACAACTGCAGTAACTATAGATTCCTGCTTATTCACTGGGATAAAATAAATGTGAAAGTAAACAGTAAATAACTAGTGTACATATTTATCAGTAATTAACTGCATAAAAGGTTCTATGTTCATATAATTTTGATACTAGTTTCAAGCCCATTCATACGTTTATGAAAAGGATTTCCTTTTCTATAATAAACTTCAACATTTTATTACCAATTATGTCCGCATTTGTATTATTAGCAGAATAGTTTTTTTAATTAGTTACATTAGTTATGGTTCTAGAAAATTACAATGAGTAATTATAGAAATCAGTTATTGTTGTAATATATATGAGTGAATATGCTTTTGTCTTATTCTATTTAGTCCCACATTGTGGGATAAATTTTATTCCAAGCTTCCAAGCCTTTATATAAGGAGCTCATGTATTGTAAATAGTGTACTAACTGGTGAATGGATAAAAAGTATCTTCTTTCTCCTGTTCTAATGGCTTTCTTATTGTATATTATTTATAACATGATTTCTTATTGTATATTATTTATAACACGTTATCAGCACGAAGCTCTATTAGAGCTATTGTTTGAAATATTCTAGATCTATATCCATGGATCTATCATGTAAGTATTTTTTATTTGAAGATATCAATTCATGAATTTATATATTTGTTATACGGTTATTTTCTGTTTGAGAATATTACATCAACGGATCTATGAATTTGTCATATCTTCAGTTCTTTTAGATCCGACTCAAACTTCTAGATCTGTTTTCCTATATTTTTTTTGTAGATCTGGATTATATTCTAATTGATCTAACTTTTTAGATCTTTTTTTGTTGATCCTAAATATATGTAGATGTATTCCTTCATTTCTTTGCGGATCTAATTTTGAATTTTTCAAATCCAATTTGTTGGAGATGCACATGTATTATTTACATTATTGATGATGTAGAGGTAGATCTAGTTTTATCCTTTCTGATTTACTATTACTTTTCGTATGTGGTTCTTTTGGATAGACTGAAGATAAAATATGTATGATTTTTTTATGTACACCCAACGGAATTATGGGTATAAAATATGATGATGTAGCATTTAAACTCAATAGCAATATTGATTTATCACTAGAAGTGAAATTGAAACTAATGATGTAAACAAAATATGCAAATTAGGAACCTGAAGTTCATATGCAAATAAGGAACCTAAAGTTCATATGCAAATGAGGAACATGAAGTTCATATGCAAATGAAGAACCTGAAATTCATATGCCAATGAAGAACCTGAAGTTCATATGCAAATGAGAAAGATGAAACAAAAGCCCGAAGCTTTCTTAAAAGTTGTGACATAAAAATATTGTACTTCTAGAAGAAGTTAAAAGAGACAAACACATTATAATATGTACCAAAAACATTGGATTCAATAGAAAATGTCTAAACATGTTTCATCTAACTGACATCTTTCATGTACAGTTTATATTAACTGAATATACTAAAGATATAGTATGCATATTAATCTCTTAAAGAGATGTTTTAGTGATTTAATTTTATGTAGCAAATCCAACATCCTAGAAGAGATGTTAGAGATTTTGTTGTTGCATTGCAAATACATAAATAAAAGATATGTTCCCTGAAGGAATATCATACACTCCAAAAGTAGTGATTTTTCTCTCTCTTGATTCTTTTTTTTTTATTTAATGCACCTAATTTTGTTAATGCATTTAAGGTTTGAATGTATTTTTGTATATTGATATGACATATCAATAGTTTGTATATATTTATCTCTGGAGGAGATAAGTTCATCCCAGAAGCGGCGATAAATAATATCTTTAGAAAATATTTGTATAGTTAAAAATGGTAAATTATCTCCTAGAAGAGATTTCTACAATTAAAGGTGATAAAATATTTGTAGAAAAAGTTCATAAATTTTTCCTTAGAAAAAAAAAGGAAAATATGTATTGAAACTTCATAAATGGTGTTTATGGAATATCCCAGAAGCGATATTATATTCTGATATGTCTATAAAAGAATTTTCATTGAAAAATTTTCAAATATCAAAGATGATGATACAAATTTAATGACTAAAGATAATATGCATCTCAAAGATCATATTAAGTTAAGATCTAAATATTGGTCTTAATTTTGCACATCGGAAGTGAATGTAAAAGTAGTTTTTGTTATAAAAATGGAAAACTTAGAGCCTGCAGTTTCCATGATGGTAAGAAGTAATTTTGATATATAAAGAAAGATCTATATATGAATAGTATAATTTGAAACATGTAATTTTTATATTGTGAATTTTATGTATAGATCTCCAAGTTTTTCGAATCATTCATATTGAAGAATTTAAAATCTCGGACCTATAATTATGCATTTCTACTCAATTCTTGATTAGATATTATGCATATATATGATATTTTAGAAAATTTGATTATTGAGAACTGCAGTACAACTGTAAGTTGTTTATTTCAGTTTTGTCGTTGACCAATTCTGTAGCTATATCAAAAATTTATTCTGTTGATTTAAGTAAAATTTATTTATTTGATTCATATATTTAGACCATAAAATGGTTATTTCCGTTATTTTTATAATAAATGCATTATATGCATCGTTATGGTAATGTATATTGTATTACCATATTATTATAAATGTATTAAAAGCATTGGCTATTGTAAGTTAAATGATGTGTGCTTGTGTTTGGAATAAGAATAGATATATGTATTATTAGTCAATGTATTTGGCAACTAATATCTAATGTAATGGAAAAAGTTGTATAACTCAGATATGAGACTTTAAGTCTTGGATTATGAAAAATGAATTTTTTGATGAAATTTACAGTCTGAAATCTTGACAATTAGCAAGAATGTAAAAGCCTCTAAATTAAAAGTATGTCAAAAGATTGAGAACCAGAAGTTCATCATAAATTTATAAAATTGATATACATATGTATATGTATATATATGCATAGGAACTCGAAGTTCCTCAATCAATGAATTTGAAATACTTCGTAATTTAAAAGCTTGAAGCTTTATTCAAACCGTATGAAATAATAACATTACACTTCTTAAAGAAGTTAAATCATATGCGACAATAATAATGCACCCAAAGATTGCAGAATCTTCAAAAAAGAGCTGTATCTTGATATATATTTATATTTACATATTGTATTAAAGAATAAATTTTAACAACTCGAAGTCGTTATATATTCTATTTGAACTAGAAGTTCAACATAGTGGAACTAGAAGTTCAATACAGTGGAACCAGAAGTTCTATACAGTGGAATCATAAGTTCAACACAGCGGAACCAGAAGTTCAATATAGTTGAACCAGAAGTTCAATACAGTTTAACAAACTTGAAATTGTTTATATATTATTTGAACCAGAAGTTCAATATGGATTAACAACTCGAAGTTGTTCATATATTTCATTTGAACCAGAAGTTCAATACAGTTCCAAATCAGATATTTTGGATATTATGAAACGATCTTTAAGATTCACATTGAAATTGCTTGATAAGAAAATATTAATGATTGGAACATTATAAAAAATTTGTTCTAAAATCAACAACTTGAATGAGAGAATATGCAAATCAATTACATATATATTACGTGGACGCACGTATATACACATATATGCGAATATTTAATTAACAACCTGAAGTTATCATGAGCTCATATTATAAATTATGCATATATTATTTTATATTTCAGAAAGTCGATTGACATCAATATTAAATGACCTGAAGTCATGTTCATATTCAAATGATAGAAATTTCCTCCAAGTCATTAGATCATTGAATGGGAATAAGCAATACAATATGAATGCATCTTATCAACTAATAAGAGCATTATCCTCCTACAATTGAAATACATCTAATGTATTTGCTAGCTATGATGCTATAATGGATCAAAAGTGAATCCAAAGTATGTTTATTATTTAAAGTGACAATGTTTGTTAACATTGAGGGGGAGGATAAAGGAATCATCAATGTTAAATATTTGCTAACATATAGAATTATGCAAAGTATTAAGTAACTTGCATAAATTATCAATTATGTCCCTAATAGACTTTCTCCAATATACATTTGAATCCTCGAAGGATCAAAAGGTGTAAATCACAGCTGAAAATGTGGTATAAAAGTCAGTTCAAAATATCTTTGGAGTAAGTCATAAAGATGCAAAATAAAGAAGGTGAGTGTTCCTGAAGAAACACTTAAGGGTACTTTAAAAGAAACCCATGACATGATTGTCAAAATAACCCCAGAAGTGGTTTAGGTACCTAAAGCATGATAGGTTTTGAGATCTCAATAAATTATGTATAGAACTGACAAGAAATAATCATCGATGATAAATTAATAAATAATAAAGTGCTTATTTTTATAAATGGATTAAAAATCCCATATTAGAGAGAAACATGATTAGCCATCATGAAATTCTCCTAAATAAGATATATGAACCTGTAGTCCATAAGATATGAACCTGTAGTTCATAAGATAAAAATAGAAATATATATAATGGCTGAAGCATCATAGAGTGTCAACAACATGTTAAGTTCCATGAGCATTGTATTTTCAGAGATAACTGAATTGATTAAAGTGGTGAAAGTGTTAAAAACACTTAAAATTCCCTGAAGGTATAAACGATGAAAGTATACAAATTCCAGAAGAATTTAAATAACTTTGATAGTGATAAAGAGCAAGAAATGTAGATTACAGCGTTCTTTTAAGTATTGTTGTCATGAAAATCTTGAAATAATTCATGATGAGTAGATCACTTCCTTCTTTCAAAAATTATTGTAATGAAACTCTTAATATCCATTGAAATGGTAGTTGCGATATGCAAAACTTATTATAATATATAAGTTCCTGAAGAACATAAATAACATTTGTTATTATAAATAATACCAAGAACATGGATGATAGATTACAACATTCTTCTAAGTATTGTTGTAATGAAAATCTTGATATACTTCAAGGTGACTAGATTACTTCCAGCTTAGTAATGAAAGTTGTCTTATTCATCAAATATGTATTGCAATATGCAAGTCCGATTGAAACAGAAAATTATAAGCACCTGAAGTGTATTCATAAATGAATATTAATATCATACAAATCACAAAAGGAAGGCATTTTAAATAAGAAAACATGCCTAATAAAGCATGAAAATGCACATTAAGTTTAAAAAAAGAAAACTTCATTAAGAAGTATTTATAAGAAATTTGAGTTATTGAAAGAAGAATACGAATTCAGAGAAAATTATTAAATCAGGGGGAGCATCCATAAGTATGATATAATGCCTTCTTTTTTCTTAACTAAGTTTTTCCCACTAGGTTTCTTAGTAAGGTTTTAATGAGGCATTGGTCATGATCCAGAAGTATCGTACTACTTTTGACGTAGTAAATATGACATTTTATATTGTACTTTTTTTCTTCACTAAGATTTTTCCCATCGGGTTTTTCTTAGTAAGGTTTTGACGAGGCACATTTTGATCCAGAAGTATCAAACATCTTTTGATGAAGTAAACTATTATTTATGAAGAAGACAAGGCAGTTTGCATGACTCAGATTCAAGTGAATTATATGAAGGCTGATAGGATGGAGCAAATTTCTTCTAAATTTCTCTTCACACATAAATGAAAGGATAACAAGAATGAGGAGAAACAAATTCAGTTCAATAAAAGCGGGTAGATCTGTTCTCAAAGGCAATTTCCAAATCAACATTCCAGAATATGATGTACAAAATTAGCATGCGTCAACTACATCAATAGACTAATTGAATAATGAGTTATAAATAAGGAGGAGCATATAAAAATATGCTATAATGTACTCTTTTTCTTCACTAATATTTTTCCCATTGGGTTTTTGTTAGTAAGGTTTTTAATGAGGCATTATCTCGATCCTGAAGTATCAACCCTTACTGTAACATTGTAAAACACTAGTACAAAACTTGTCTTTTGCGTCTCTTCATTTGCATATGTTGTATGATCAATAGATGCAAATAATATAATTTGCATCTATCCCTAACCTACAACAGACGCAAATAAGTGAAAGTAAATCTTATTCCCTCTTTTTGCATCCGTTGTTGTCTATGAACAGATGCGACGGGGAGAGGAAAATTAAGGTATAGTTGTTTGCGTCTGTTCGTTGAACAATTAGACACAAATAGGTAGTAGATTTGCATCAGCTCTATTATAACCAGACGCAAAAATAAGTAAGGCGGGTATCGTATAGTGAAAAGGTCAACGACTCACGCAAGTTAAATAAAATTTGGTAAATAAAAAAAATCTTCGTTCAAAATTCAATCTCCCCAACCAACCGACCTATTGCTGCCCTAAATTCAATCAAATTTTCGTTATTCCAGTCCGTATTACAATTCTGATTCTATATCCAAACCTTTGCTCCCCTTCACGCCACCTCGTCTTCCTCGTCCTCTCTCGCTTTTTAAGGTGAGATTTTATAACTGTTTAATTTGGGTGTTTTGATTGATCTTCTGCCCTATTAGTTCGTAAGTTTTAATTTGGGTAATTCAACTATTTTAGTTATTTAATTTGGGTGCTTTGCACGATTTGGATTTGGGTCCTTTATGATTTTAATTTGTTCTTTTTTTGCTTTGATTATGCGTAATTGTCCATTTCAGTAGCTACTTTCCATCTGATTAAAAAAATTACCAAGTTGGGCTTTGTCAAATTTGAATAATTTGCTAGTCTTACTAGCCAATTCAGCAATAACCTATCAGTTTATACTGATTTTAGAAGCTTTCAAAATAAATAAATTAGTATGAAGTATGATTCAGTAAGTAATATATTTGCATCTGATATTCATATACTTTATAATCGATTCTTTAAAATAAAATAGTAAGTGAAAATTACTACAAGTTTTAAGAAAGGACTATATTTGACCGTATCTTAAGTACCTCAAACAGCTGGGATCTTAATGGTTGAGCTGGTCTGACAATAATATAGTAAGGTATAAATTTTATGACAACACAACGTATTCTCTCCTGGTTATTCTTGTTGAATCTACATGTATTCTTGCTAGTTAAGTTGTGTTTATAGCTTTATACTATTTGCAAGATTTCTTATCAGACATATCAAAGAAATCAGGGAAACAAAATTCTTCAAACATGAAATCGGTAGATTGGAAGATAAGAACTAATAGTTATAGTTTTTACTTGATGTTTCGCCCTATCAGACAGTTTATTAATGATTTCTCCGTTTTTTTGCGATTAAATTAGTATCATGGGATGCAGAACCATCTGATCATACATTTCCATGCTGTCATCTTCCAATTTAGCATAAACATCTGAGAATCAGGGACTAGACTTGCATCAACTGCTTATAGCCTTTTTAGTGAGTTTGATTTTCTGTGAAATATTAGAAAAGGGAATTCCATGGAATTGTGTGCACTAAGAATGTTCCACAATTTGATTATAACCATGCATAGATAGCTGACATTACCAGGTTGAACGACCAAATTTCTTTTCACCCACATTAGAAATGAGTTTGAACAGAACAGAGGAGTGATCATTTAGAGCATGATTTCCAAAATGCACTTGAATTGAGCAAAGAATTTGCTAGGATATAACCTGTCAATCTTACAATTAATTGAGTAATTATATATGTCCGCCTCCCCAGCAGACCAACCCACACTCGCACACACAGAAAACCTCCCCTTTTCAGGTTAAAAAATTACCAGAATATCAAACCTACTTGAAACATTATCATAATCAAATTCCTACCGTAGATTAATTCTCTTTGCTAGTTTTTGTATATTATTAAGTGATTATTTTCTAAGAGGCAAATAAATGAAAATTTATAAGAATTTGATAAATGATGAAGATCTTATTGTTTGCTAGAGGAACTAATGCCTCGGATGTTCCATACGATAGAGTACATGAATTAAGTGTCAGATGAAATCTCCTTTGATTCTGGAAGTAGAAGCATAGCCATCAACTTTAGTTATCTTGGACATTGTTGTCAAAAATCTTAAAATCATACGATTTGAATCTCGTTTTAAATCAAATCATTCCGTTTACGATTCGATCTATATTTCGGTTCCAACCAAGAAATACCACACTTTAGAAACATCACTCAATTCAAATTAGTGTATCCAATATAATTATTGGGGTTTACAATTCCAATTTTAATCATTTAAAAACAAACTAAAATTGGAGCAAGCGAGAAAATGATGTTTTAGCTATAAAATGTAGAAGTTTAAATATCAAAATTAATTTCAAAGTGTGTACAAACTTTAAAATGTATGTTTTTTGAATCTATGATTTACGATTTAAATCCCGTTTTGATTCGTAGTTTGAATTATATGATTTACAATTTGAATCTCATTTTGAAAACCTTGATCTTGGACTTTCTTCCACTATTTTTGATTTGGATGACCATTTTACTCCATGCAGGATTGACCATAATTGCATGAGATGATTTCTTCATTCAAATTTAAGTTATTATTTGATCAACATCCTTCTTTCAATGGTTAGACACTTCTACTTTGACGCAATATGTAGCAAGTTCGAAGAAGAAGGTAAATCATCGTGCATCTTTTGTCATATTTTGCCTTGTTAGTATGCTTATGTTTAGAGCCTAGACGTAATAGGGTTGCAAAATTCTTGGTGGATCAGTGGAGGAATCAAAATATAGAGAGCCGCTGGTGATCTCTATCGCAGGAAGTTGTATATTATGATCCAAGCACTGAGGGAGAGAGAGTTGGATCAATTCGAGCATTATCAGATTACGAGTCAGTTGGAATCAACTTATGTTACATACAACCTAATTGTGCTGCAGTGAAACACCCCACCTCCGTTAAGGTCACTCACAAAGGGAATGCCTTAACTTCGGTGGAGCGCTTTAGGTAAAAGATGCAGATAAATTACAAGACAGACAAATAAAACAGCGGAAAATAAAGTCATTTTATTAACAATGTGGCTCAGTCAACCTTTTACAACAGTAGTCTCAATCATACTTAAAAGTAATACATAGAACTTATGTCTTGATCTAAAATCTTCGAAATATAAAGGAAGCATAAAAACAACAATGATATTCCCCTATAAAGCATGAACCAGCCATAGCAGTGGAAGAGAGAGTCCAAAGCAATACATCGACTATCTTCGAGCTTGGAAAGAAAAATGAGCTAAGAGGTATTTCCTCCCTGTGAACCTGGGTGGGGGGGGACGGAAGAAAAGAGGCGAAACAAAACTAGGTCAGACATAAGTCTGGTAAGTCCAGTGACTTTCAGCATATAAACAGGCAAAAGTATCATGACATGAATAAACTGAACATAAGACAATACCGTGAGAACAAGGATAACATAGGATAAGTACAAGGTATGATAAGGCAAAATAAACTGAATGTGCTTCTAGTCTTTCTCTGCTTCGCTACTACTTTGTTATTTTGATTTCTATATCTATCTCTGAACCACCTAACTAGTGTCCCAACTAGTAATCTATATAAAATGATAACCTGATCCCAATCCCTGTAATTATGGTAGCCTTCAGGTGTACATCTATCGTGAGGATTCCACCTCAATCTGCCTAATTTCCATGAACATGTTAGATGTACCCTTGCTACCCTATCGATCGGCTACCTACTTGTATTAATGTTCCATATGTCTATGTCTATCGGCCCTCTCTTGCGTGTAGATACCCAGTGTTGGTCCCACCATAAGGTGTATCAATCCTTATGATGGCGATCCGACATGATTCAAGATGCACAGTGTATAACTACTGGTACCGAGTGCCTACTTTTTCCCACTCTGGAGTACGTGCACAGCCATAAACCATCGGAACCTACACTGACGTACCCCCTGCCGCTGTTTTGACCGCTTATAATCAGCCCAGTAATCGTGCCCCACCCTACCTAGTTTCTGGGTACCATGATACATCTATGTGGGTTACTGCTGAAATGGGTCCCCATTACTAGGGTTTCCTGCTGGTTAAGTTTGTGGGCCTATATATACAAATATTACCCACCTATACGAGATGTACTTAACCCTCCCACTGATTCTAGCATGTTTTCTTAACGGTTAAGTTTGTGGGCCTATATGTACTAATATTACCCACCTACACGAGATGTACTTAACCCTCCCATCGATTCAAGCATGTTTATTTAACGGTTAAGTTTGTGGGCCTATATTTTCTAATATTACCCACCAACCCGATATGTACTTAACCCTCCCGCACATTATGTCATATTGGTTAAGTGTTGTCCATTCATGTTAACTTAACATACCCAGTCATCGTGTCATGTTGGTTAAGTGTTTCTTATTAACTTAACCTCGTTCGTTCATCAAGTTATATTGGTTAAGTGTTTTCTTGTTAACTTAACCCCACGTGTTCATCGTGTTGTATTGGTTAAGTGTCATCAATCAATTCAAGTTAACTTAACCCACTTACTTGTCGTGTTAGTTTGGTTAAGTTTCTTGTGTTAACTTAACCCTACCACAAATCAAGTTATATTGGTTAAGTGTTGCCCTCTTGTTTTAACTTAACCTTACCACAAATCAAGTTATATTGGTTAAGTGTTTCTTATTACTTAACCCTACCCATTCATCATGCTATACTGGTTAAGTGTTTCCTAATAACTTAACCCTAGTCATTCATCTTGTTCATTAGCATTAATTGATTTATTAATGCACCAACCTCTCACATTAGATATGTGTTGTTGCGGTTACTGGATGTGCCAGGCGGTTCCAGGCAGTTTTACACCGCAACTCAATCTAATCTCGGGTTGTTCTTGGGCATGATGCACTAACCTCTCACATTAGATAGGTGTTGTTGTGGTTACTGGATGTGCCGGGCGGTTCCGGGCAGTTTTACACCACAACTCAATCTAGCCTCGGGTTAGGCATGTTCATCTTTTCACATATTTACAGATTATATATAAATTACTCACAATTGTTGTCAATTTCAGATTATGACATATTTACCATGAATGTCCAAGTCCAGATTTACATGCTAATTATTCCAACCAGTCATATTCCAATTCTCAAGTTATGCCTAACAAAACTTGTTGCAAGTTATGGCCCCCAAAATTCAATTTCGAGTTATTACTCAAAATAGGCTACACCTAATCTTCCCAAGTTTATACTAATAGTCATGCCCCAATATACATTATTCTTTGGCATCTCAACCAATGGTTATGCCCAATCTTGATTAATATCCTAATTTACAGCTTTGCGCCCAATCTAGATTAATATTCCAATTTACAGTTTGTGCCAAATCAAGATTTAATATTTCAATTTACCCCAAGTTCGCAACAAAGACAAATTATTCCCCAAACCATAAGTTACAAAATTATGTTCCACCATTACCAAATAGGTTATTCCCCATTACCCCCGCATTCCAATCGCACGTATAATAAGTTTCAGTCTAGATTCGAGGTTAATCCAGATTCATAAAATAAAGGGGACGAAAGAGGAACATAAACGGGAGTAGGCATAAAACAGGCATTAAAATGATAGACCTGTCAAATATTTTGGACCTAAGAGGATTACAGATCTGTTAGAGTTGGGGTATAACAAAGATAGATCTGAAACAAACTGACAGAAATAACCTCATAGACATATAGATCTGAACATCATAAACCTAAAAGGATTATATATCAGATGTCTAACAAAGACAGACATGATTGAATAATAACTTCCTAGGTATGTAAATCATTGATTCAATAGAAAGATAGGAAATAAATCTAAAATATTTGTCTTATCATCAAGCATGGACTTAGATCCATTTCATTATATGCCAAAATCACTATTAGTTGTTTAAATCTGAAAATAACTTGAACTTACATGTTTCCAGTTCAATTTACGCCCCATAATCCCAAGTTATATGTCCAATATACTTTATGCCTCAAATCTCAAGTCATATGTCCAACACTTTATGCCTCAAATCTCAAGTCATATGTCCAATACTTTATACCTCAAATCTCAAGTCATATGTTCGATACACTTTATGTTTTGAATACAACATGCGTTATGTCCTCAAATCAGTTACAACTCAATTATGCCCAATTATACAAAATTGAATACTTTTCCCAAATTTTAGCGCTGGTCATGTCCAAATCATATTTTATCCCCAATTTTTATTTCCAACGTACGTTCATCTCTTATGAGATCTGGCTCAGGCACGCAGTAGCCTGACTATAAAACAAAAAGGGAAGAAGGAAAGAAGAGACAAAGAACGGACATAATATTATCAATGAGATAGATCCAAATGATATAGAAAGACAGACATAATCTCAGATCCATATTTATTACAATGTCATAATCACAATTAACTTTTATTTCCGAAAGTAATGTGAACTAACAAATTACAGAACGGTCTTGAATTCTGGGATCTGTATTCTAAAATTGAATAGCTCTCCCTTGAAATAGACTATTAGTTCTTCTAATTTAGATTTGATTTGATTCTTAGAACATAGTTGTTGAAGTCGTTGAATTAGCCTTTGAATCTCTACTTGAATTCTAAACTTAATTTCTACGAAGGACTTGAGCAGCATAACCCCATCTTAGATTTATTTTGATATGAATTAGGGTAGTGTATAGGCGTAATGAAGTTGTGTGGAGAGAAAGTGAGGTTTGGGGGTGTTTAAATAGCTTAGGAGCAACGAATCTGGTCAGAACAGGCGTCTAAATGCAGAAAAACGAATCTGGAAAAGGGGCGAGGTCGACCCCCATGTCGACCCCATGGTCGACCTGTTCTATCCAAGTCGACCCGGGGGTCGACCTGGGTCCTGGTGGGCTGGTTTTTATTTTAAATTCCTTGAAACTTCTAAGTGTCATAACATCTTCGTACGAAGTCCGATTTACACAAACTCAGACTCTATCTCAAGAAGAATTCCGAGACAAACGCAATGGCGTAACCCGTTTCCCTTAATTCTTCTTTTAAAAATTAAGTATACTTTGATTTTTTACTTTGACGTTTACAGAAAATACGGGGTGTTACATGCAGGTCCGGCCATGGTGGACTGGGGCAGATGAAGATGGTATGGTCAAATGGAAGCTGGCAGGTGAAGGAAAAAAGTTGTCTTCGAAGAAGTTGGTGAAGCCCGATAGTATTAAAAAGAATGAGGTGAATAGCATAAAGAAAGAGGTGAAAATAGAGAACATTAGATAAAGATCACAGATATGTTACTTTTTTATAGAAAATTTCAATCACAAAACGTTTCCATCCCGATTGTTTCCAAAAAGCAATTATGGTAGTTCATATTAATACTATAAACATACTACATGTCAATATGTGTTTATCTGTGTTACTCTTTAACTAGTTTAACATACTACATTAGTGTTGGTGGATATCGGTCATTAGTTTAACTATGTAACTCTTAAAACTTGAACAATATCATCAAGCTCTTCATATTTAACAGTTTCAGTCGGATCCAATCGATGGATAACAATAATTATGGAAGGTCGACCACAGTTACGTTTCTTCTGATTCAACTTAGCACAAAATACTCATCCAATATATTTAGATTTTTTTGCTTTTTTCTATCATAACACTTATAGCTGCCAATGAGTACCTAGCAGTGATGTTACATGCAGGTCCGGCCATGGTGGACTGGGGCAGATGAAGATGGTATGGTCAAATGGAAGCTGGCAGGTGAAGGAAAAAAGTTTTCTTCGAAGAAGTTGGTGAAGCCCGATAGTATTAAAAAGAATGAGGTGAATAGCATAAAGAAAGAGGTGAAAATAGAGAACATTAGATAAAGATCACAGATATGTTACTTTTTTATAGAAAATTTCAATCACAAAACGTTTCCATCCCGATTGTTTCCAAAAAGCAATTATGGTAGTTCATATTAATACTATAAACATACTACATGTCAATATGTGTTTATCTGTGTTACTCTTTAACTAGTTTAACATACTACATTAGTGTTGGTGGATATCGGTCATTAGTTTAACTATGTAACTCTTAAAACTTGAACAATATCATCAAGCTCTTCATATTTAACAGTTTCAGTCGGATCCAATCGATGGATAACAATAATTATGGAAGGTCGACCACAGTTACGTTTCTTCTGATTCAACTTAGCACAAAATACTCATCCAATATATTTAGATTTTTTTGCTTTTTTCTATCATAACACTTATAGCTGCCAGTGAGTACCTAGCAGTGATGTTACATGCAGGTCCGGCCATGGTGGACTGGGGCAGATGAAGATGGTATGGTCAAATGGAAGCTGGCAGGTGAAGGAAAAAAGTTGTCTTCGAAGAAGTTGGTGAAGCCCGATAGTATTAAAAAGAATGAGGTGAATAGCATAAAGAAAGAGGTGAAAATAGAGAACATTAGATAAAGATCACAGATATGTTACTTTTTTATAGAAAATTTCAATCACAAAACGTTTCCATCCCGATTGTTTCCAAATAGCAATTATGGTAGTTCATATTAATACTATAAACATACTACATGTCAATATGTGTTTATCTGTGTTACTCTTTAACTAGTTTAACATACTACATTAGTGTTGGTGGATATCGGTCATTAGTTTAACTATGTAACTCTTAAAACTTGAACAATATCATCAAGCTCTTCATATTTAAAAGTTTCAGTCGGATCCAATCGATGGATAACAATAATCATGGAAGGTCGACTGCAGTTACGTTTCTTCTGATTCAACTTAGCACAAAATACTCATCCAATATATGCAGATTTTTTTGCTTTTTTCTATCATAACACTTATAGCTGCCAATGAGTGCCCAGCAGTGATGTTACTGCAGCAGGCTTCGAGATACAAAGGAACGGTTTTGTTGCATGAACAGTGGAGGTCGGAAATTGTCCTCTCCAATCCAAGTCACAAAATAACAAGCCGAACATCTAACTGTTGGAGATCATGAGGGTACATTAGCTATGTCCAGCATTTAGTGCACTTTCCAGTACCAACCTGATGCTCTTCAATTACAAAGTTAACTATCTGGAAACATGGGCATTTCACACGTGCGGTACCTTCAGGGTATGAAAGTAATCGACGACAACTTCCACAGACTACCTGATTCATTCCTGGAACTGGAGCAGGGATATATTGTGAGCCAAAATTTTCCCATCCAGGAGGTTATGATATTTCTGGAGAGCTACACATGTCTTTTTCTATTCCTGATGAGCCTGTGGTGAAAGATTAAGTAAACTAGTGAAGACAAAATTTATCATGACCAAGTCTTTTAGTATCACAGGCTTCTCAGATTCAAGATGTATTCCCTTGCAATCTTTTCTGATATAGCGGGTGTAGGAGGAGCAGATCCAGGTACAATATCATCCCAGCCAGGAGGGTGAGAGTTGTTTGGTGTATCCGCGATCTCTAAATTTCCTAGTATAGCAGGTGTAGGAGGAGCAGATCCAGGCCCAGTATCATCACATCCAGGAGGAGGGTGAGAATTATTTGGTGAGATATCCACTTTCTCTATATTTTCTTCAAGAGGGTCGGGGCAAGGACTGGTTTGTTTCCAACCTGGCGGCGCTGAGGTCTGTGGCAAGCGACATGTGTTGTTCCTTGGAACATGAGAGGCAGATGAAGGAATGGTTTCAGGTATAAATTCTTCCAAGCGCAAGCCAGGAAGGTAAGAGTTTTCTGAGGAATACTTTGTCACTTTCTCTGAAACTGCTGAGTCTGGAAGAGGAACGAGGACATGTTGAGGGCCAAAACTTTCCAATACAGATCGAGGTTGCGACATTGTTGGAGAGCTGGTCATATCTTTTTCTATCCTTGAAGAACCTGAAATCAGGGTCGGCTTGATGTGTTGGGTTGCCCTAGGCAACCAAGCATGAAAGCGAGAAAAAAATTACATTATATTGCCCCAGGCGTACAGGAAGTATTGAACCGCACACCTAGAAGATGAGGTCTGAAAGCACAACCAACCAGCCTAAAAAGACATTCAACAAACAATAGTGGTAATAAATTAAAAACGTATAATCTGTTGATACCACCTCCTTCACCTCCTCCCCGGCCGATGCCCCTTGGAGGTGGGTTGCCCTATTCCGCCGCCTAGCATGACTACCCTCTAAACCGGCCCTGCCTGAAATGGTAGCGAAAGATAAACGAGGTTCTAGGTTGAGCTCTTGCATGGATGGAGTCAGAATGTTCTCTGTGGAATACTCGTATTCATGTAGGTGTTCTTTAAGTCTGCAACTGAAATGGTAGTTGGAAATGGAACAGGTAAATGGCCAATCTTTTGGATAATAGGAGGTGGGACGATTTCTGCAGTACTCATTCTGGTGTTCTCTAAATCTGAAATGGTAGTTGGAGATGGATCAGGTAGAAGGTTAGATTTTTGAATGATAGGAGTTGGAATGTTTTCTAAAGAACTGCTCATATTCATGTTGATGTTCTCTAACTCTAAGTGGAGAAGTGAAGCCTGAAGCCGTGCTTTCAGTTTTGTTGAAGGAGGATTGAGATGGTGAAGGGGAGGGCATTGCGGGTTGTGCTTGCTGTCGCCTGTCGTTGCAAGGGGAGACGTCGACGTTGGATGGGTCGAAGGTGGCATGCTGGCTGCTGTGGGCCTACCTATCGCCTGCTGCCTGCTTGAGCCTGGAGCTGGATACCGCGATTTCAGAATGTTAGAAGTATTACTTTATTTCATTATTCATGCATATCATTTCATATTACCTTCACAACTCAACACCCTATATATAAACAACATTACCTAGCCTAAACACAAGTACAAAGCATAGCTTAATTCAACAAACCTTAACCCAAACACATTTTTATTTCAGCCCATTTAGCAACACTCTTGAAGCCTACATTCCATTGTGAATGTTTTTGCAACTAGTAGATGTTGGGCATAACAACTTAGGTATGCTACTTTTTGACTTTAAAATCAAAAAATCAATACGATTGGTTTATTAGAAGACAAAAAATAGCATATTTAAGACGATACAAAAGAGCCAATTGAGGGTTTTTTATTGATTTTTTCGTCTCTTTTTGAATGTAATTATTTGCATGTAAATCTGAGGATCTTGTCCCTTTTTCCAACTCGCGATCCTGCAATTGAATATTATTTGATGTATTTGATGTAAGTTCCGCATGTGCAGCGGTGATAGAAACTGTAGCATTAATGTGTGATGCACTCATATGTTGACTGTTTTAATTTGATCCTTCCTTACTTTATAATCTTCTAAAATTATTTGATTGACAAATTTGGATTTAAAAATTATTATTTATTTCAATTTTACTGTAGTGAATGCATTATCATTGTTGCATATCTACTCTATATGACCGAGTGTTTAACAACTTTATTCAAATATTTTGCAGATGGATGTCATTGCAGAACAAAATGCCCAGATATTCGATGAAGTGAAAATGGAGAATCGGAATGAGGACAAACTGGTAAATATTCCTGTTTCTTTGTTTACAAGATAACTTTAGTTGGATAAAAGTAATTACTCATTTTGAGTTGTAACAACCCGAATTTTTATAACATGTTAAAACCATAAATCAAGGAAGAATTAAATTTTAAAATAAGAATCAAGGGAAACAGGTTACGCCATTGCGTTCGTCTCGAAATTTTACATGAAATAGAGTCTGAGTTTTCGAAAATCGGAGTCCGGATGAAGAAGTTATAGCCTGTAGAAGATTCAGCATATTTTAGGCAGCACAGGACCCGGCAGGTCGACCTGGGGGTCGACCTGGGGACCAGGTCAACCATGTGGTCGACCCTAGGGTCGACCTACCCCCTAGGTCGACCATGTGGTCGACCTCCCCCCCTACAGGTCGGCCTGTTTTGACCCAGAACTCATTTTTGAAGCTTGAGACGTGTTTTGATGGTCTGGATTGATTCTAGGGTTAATCTAAGGGCCTAAACTAGTTGCTACACCTATAAAAACACCCTTATACCTAACCTAATTCATATCAAATCATTCTTACACCATTTTGCTGCTAAAATACCTCTTGAACCATGGCTGCCGTCTCCAAATCAAAGTACAAACATTCAAACTCAAATCAATCCAAAGAACAAGGCTTCTACAATGATTCAAGACAATAAATTAACAACGCCGCGACATTTTTACAACAAATTCAGTTCTTAATTCATTAGCCATGCTCTGTAAGTTCTAGTTGTTTTTAGATTTAAACATTTAATTATAATATGGCCATGGAATAAAGTGGAATTGGATTTAAGTATGTTTATTGATCCGGATCTATTTCTGTTGCTTCTTGAATCTTGAGTTTTGGGACTTTTCTATGTTCGTTCTCATGTCAAGCTTATGATCTATTCAACCTATTGTAAACCAGTTTTTCTTGATTCATATTGATATTATTGTCAAGATCTATCTTTTATGCCAGAGATGATGTTTTTATGCCAGTTTTTCCTCTCTATACTGATTGTTATACAAATTCTACCTTCCCCTATTTATTTTCTTTCAATGAACCAAGGTCAATTTCAGACCTAGGCCTGAACCGTGATTTGCGTACGATTGAATACGGGAAAATATGGGAATGTTGTCTATACTGGATATATATATATATATATATTTGGTGGAATTGACGGCATAACATGAAATGGGGATATGAGTATTATCGCTATAATTAAAGATTGTAAGTTTGGATAAAATGGTGTAAACATGGAATACATGTAGTTTGGTATGAAACTCGACCTATGTAAAATGGCAAGAATATTGATATATGTAAACGGCATGAAACTTGATACTTGTGTAAATTGGTATAAAATTTGCATACATGTGAAATGGCGTGAATTAAACATATGTAAATTTGGTATGAATTGGGCATATGTAAAAACTAACATGTAATCTAGAACTTGGGCGTATGTTAATTATGTAAAATTTTGGAGTTGGAACATATGTGAAAATTTATGACTTGATAGAGGTTTAATATGAACGCGCCTAAGTTGGGTTTTGGGTAGTTGGCATGTATTGTAAATAAAAGACTATAACTTGGCATAACCTTATAGTGAATTATGATAATAATTTGGGAATACGTTTTGGGGCAAAAACGTGAATTATGAACTTGATAATTGATATATAACTGGAAATATGAACGTGGTTGGAACATGAACATTTCTATATGTTAAACACATGAACTGATATTGGGGTTTTGGGTGGAATACAACCATTAATGAACCTTTGACACAAGGTTAGACTCAGTTTGTGGTGTAAATCTGCCCGGAACCGCCCGGCAAATCCGGTAGCCACAAAGTTTCAGTCTAATGTGAGAGGTCAAAGGCCAAATTGTAGGCGTAACGGTTTATGACATGAGGTTAGACCCAGTTTGTGGTGTAAATCTGCCCGGAACCGCCTAGCAAATCCAGTGGCCACAAAATGCATGGTCTAATGTGAGAGGTCATGATTCATTCGTCATAATGAATGAATTAAGGAATACTAACCATAATAAGACGTGGGTATGGTTAGAGGGTTAGGTGGGATGACATGGAAATTTGACATGTAAATGTGGACCTAACCGGTATGAGTTAAGAACATGTAAAACTTACAAATATAGGCTTAACCAACATAATAGTTAATCAGACCAATGGGTGGGTTAAGTAATATGACTAGATTAATGACACTTAACCAATATAACATGACACGTGGCAGGGTTAAGTCAACTTGAACATATAGATAATACTTAACCAACTTAGCATGATACGTGGGCGGGTTAAGCCATGATTTATTTGAATATACTTGACCAATTGGACACGATGATTTGATAGGGTTAAGTCATGAATCGCTTGAATAAACTTAACCAATTGGACACGATGATTTGATAAGGTTAAGTCATGAACCGCTTGAATATACTTAACCAATTGGACACGATGATTTGATAGGGTTAAGTCATGAACCGCTTGAATATACTTAACCAATTAGACATGATGATTTGATAGGGTTAAGTCATGAACCGCTTGAATATACTTAACCAATTGGACACGATGATTTGATAGGGTTAAGTCATGAACCGCTTGAATATACTTAACCAATTTGACACGATGATTTGATAGGGTTAAGTCATGAGCCGCTTGAATATACTTAACCAACTTGACAAATGATTCGTAGGGCTAAGTCATGAACTTGAACGACAACACTTAGCCAACTTGACATGACACGTAGGCGGGTAAAGTCACGAACTTGAATGCCAACACTTAACCAACTTGGCATGCTAGACTGATGGGGTTAAGTCTTGAATTTAAATGACAACACTTAACCTACTAAACGGAAACCCTAGTTGCGCGGTCCTTTTCAGCAGTAACCCACTAGATGTATCACGGTACCCTGGAACTAGGCAGGGTGGGCATGATTACTGGGTTGATTGTTGGCGACCAGAACGACGGCTGAGTTGGTGCGCCATTGTAGGTTCAGGCGGACTATGGTCATGCACGTAGTCCGGAGTTGAAAAAGCAGGCATTGGGCACCGGTAGGTTTACACTGTGCGTGCTTGATTCGTGTCGGTGGTTGGCACCCTAGGGCTTGATACACCATATGGTGGACCTAGCACAGGTGACTACATTTCATGATTGGGCCGTATGACACAGACACATGAATGAGCTAGGACTTGTAGGGAGCCGATCGATTAATAGATCGTTACGTGGAAAAAAGGTGTTGTTCGTTAGGTAGCATAATCCCTAGTGTTCCTAGGTTGCATAAACCCTAATCGAATCTAGGAAACATTCAATAGGTAGCATAATCCCTAGTGGTCCTAGGTGGCATAAATCCTAGTTGAACACGCGATAGTTCATGATAAGGAAACCTAGCCAGAACAAGGGTGGCAGTCCAAACGATTTCAAGAATGGTGGCTCTACGTTGAAGTAGTATAGAAATATGTGATGAAACCCGTACGATATACGGCAAGGGACTGTACATATACATGGAAAGGATGATACGGGTTGGGGTACTAGTACAGTTGGTGCAGAGAATTTAGGAAATCAAAGAAAATAATGGAATGGTGAAGCTTAGAAATCTTGCGATGTCATACTTAATAGAAACCTTGCAATGTGATACTTGGTAGGAACCTTGTGATGATACTCTTGATAGGAAGCATGGAATGTTATACTTGATTCATCGTGCATGTAGCTTACCTTGTCATCACACTTATGTTTACTTTCAGTTTATTTATGCCATATCTGTTTTTATGCTGAAAGCCACTAGAACTTACTCAGTCTTTATGACTGACCCAGTTTGTTTCGCCTCTTTTTCTTTCGTTCCCCCCCCCCCCCGGTTCGCAGGGTTGGAATACAGCTTAGTTCGGATCTTACCAAGCTCCAAGGCTCTTTCATGTACTGCTTGGATTTCTCTTGGCTATGGCTTGCTTTGCTTTATTGGGGAATACTACAATTTATTTTCATGCTTCTTCGTTTTTGAGCAAGACAGATATTTTAGCTATGTAATTGGGTATTGGAAGATGATGGGCTTTTATCGTAAACAATTATATTTAATAATTGATTTGAAGTACTTCCACTCTACTTTCCGTTGTTTTTATATATGTCTATCTTGTAATATTTCTATTCCAGTACCCATAATTCTCCATTGAAGTTAAGGCATTCCCTTTGTGAGTGACCTTAACGGATGTGGGGTGTTACATTTGGTATCAGAGCAGAAGGTTACCAGACTGGGCAAAAGTTTTTAAAACCTTTTGAAATTATTTTCAAAACCATTTACAAAGAAGCATTTTTCAAGAAAAGTTTTATTTTTAAAGGCTATTCCCCAAAGGCCATTAGCATTATCCTTTGTTTCCTTGTTTGAATCCCTTTTCCTTTCTTTCCTCCATCTGTAGTCACATTAGTTCCATCTGCGACTAATCTTATTTCAAGCTTTGTAGGGTTGTCGTGCGACGGAGGTAGTTCTCGAGAGACCTGTTAACACGTTATATAAGTGGAGATAAGAGTGGTTAAGGCGAATGAGGCTTAGAACAAGAAGGGAGAAATGTTTCTGTAGGAAAGTCTAGTTTATCTTTCTATATTGTTCGTACCCTTTTTGATTATGGTACATCGCATCCTTTTTATTTCTGCTTCGATAGTTGAGTCTCTGCACCTTAGTACTAGCGTAGTAGAGGATCCCAATTTATTCTCAAATCCTATTAGGGAATCGGCTCATTTATTCATGACTCGTTTGGATTTGGGAATGTCTATGCTAAGTGTTGAGTTTAGAAGTAATGCTTATGTTTTTTTTTTGGCTATAAGTTGATTCTAGGGATGGAGTGGTTATCCAGTAATGGTGCCATTCTTGAGTATGAAAAGAGGGTAGTTAGATTCTTGACTTGCCTTAGTAACGCCCTCGAAGTCTAGTGTAACCCTTAGGGTTCTGCCATGCTTAGTTACCTAGAATCTCTTGATACATCTATTGATCCCGAGTAGTGTTCGCCACTAAGGTGGATGGTTTATTTCGCTTATGCATGAGTTATAGGAAATCACTTTAGTAAGTACATTTGGCAACATGGTTGACATCTGTTTATTTTCAAGGGATAATCCTTCTGCGTGGAATACCCTATAAACGAGATCCAGGATTCACTAGTGAATTTTGGAGAGCTTGCATGAAACCATGAGTACGCAGTTATGTTTGAGCCGAGTATACTAGAAGGAGGATAAGGGAAAATGGGCAAGAGACAACAGTGAAATGAGTTCCAACTCATATTTTGGAAACAAGAATTAAGAAATTATGAAGTTAAAGACGGGCAAAACACAATGGAGTTAAGCTCAAGGAAATGCGACTTAGAAGATTGAAGACTAGATACGTGCATCATATCTCTTTTTAAGAGTATATCCTTGATCCCTCTTTTCCTGTAGAGCTTACTTGCATGCTATCTTTTATGTATATCCTCTCGGTCCTATTCTCAATCTTATTTCTGTTGCAAACCCCATAAGGAGTATGACTCATCTGGTTGTGATATATGTTGAGGTTTGAGGATGTCCATTGGGTTGACTAAACTTTTTGGGATTTATAGGATATGGATTGGTTTTAGGAAGGGATTTCTTGCGACCTAAAAGGAGTTTATCATGCTTGGTTTCCTTGAATCATATATATTGGTTTTGGGCTGGTGTTTAGGGTACAAAGTTTTTCTTTACTTGCTTCTATCATTCGGTTATACCTTTAGGTAGGAACTAATGGATGTAAACATGTGTTTGAGACATGTTATGGTTGATGGTTGCAAGTGGTTGCTAGTTGTTGCTCGTGGATGCATGAACACACATTAGGCACTAGATCGGCTTAATCACATCTCATATTACTTATGCATGAATGTTTATACTTGTTTATGGATGGAATTGAATGTGTTATCATGTGGATGTTGCATATGGATGGATGTTTGTGCACATATATAGTGTTTATATGACTAGGACTATTTGCATACATGTTGGATTCATGGCACTAAACATATTTTGCATTTAAAAAGATCAATCAGGCCTGATCATTTGCATTAGACAAGGAACATATACACACACTGCATGCATATATTCATACAGCATTAGAAATCTTTTAAGGACAATGGTTGCTTGTGAATGATGGTTGAGTAGATGGTTGATTGGATGATAGGATGCATTCTTCTTAACTTGAAGATTTCGGGGACGAAATCCTTTAAGGAGGGAAGAATGTAACAAACCGAATTTTTATAACATGTTAAAACCATAAATCAAGGCAGAATTAAATTTTAAAATAAGAATCAAGGGAAACAGGTTATGCGATTGCATTCGTCTCGAAATTTTACATGAAATAGAGTCCGAGTTTTCGAAAATCAGAGTCCGGATGAAGAAGTTATGGCCTGTAGAAGATCCAGCAGATTTTAGGCAGCACAGGACCAGGCAGGTCGACCATGTGGTCGACCCTAGGGTCGACCTACCCCCTAGGTCGACCATGTTGTCGACCTCCCCCCCCTACAGGTCGACCTGGTCGGCTTGTTTTGACCCAGAACTCATTTTTGAAGCCTGAGACGTGTTTTGATGGTCTGGATTGATTCTAGGGTTAATCTAAGGGCCTAAACTAGTTGCTACACCTATAAAAACACCCTTAGACCTAAGCTAATTCATATCAAATCATTTTTACACCATTATGCTGCTAAAATACCTCTTGAACCATGGTCGCCGTCTCCAAATCAAAGTACAAACATTCAAACTCAAATCAATCCAAAGAACAAGGCTTCTACAATGATTCAAGACAATAAATTAACAACGTCGCGACATTTTTACACCAAATTCAGTTCTTAAATCATTAGCCATGTTCTGTAAGTTCTAGTTGTTTTTTAGATTTAAACATTTAATTATAATATGGCCATGGAATAAAGTGGAATTGGATTTAAGTATGTTTATTGATCCAGATCCATTTCTGTTGCTTCTTGAATCTTGAGTTTTGGGACTTTTCTATGTTCGTTCTCATGTCAAGCTTATGATCTATTCAGCCTGTTGTAAATCAATTTTTCTTGATTCATATTGATATTATTGTCAAGATCTATCTTTTATGCCAGAGATGATGTTTTTATACCAGTTTTTCCTCTCTATACTGATTATTATACAAATTTTACCTTCCCCTATTTATTTTCTTTCAATGAACCTAAGTCAATTTCGGACCTAGGCCTGAACCGTGATTTGCGTACGATTGAATATGGGGAAATATGGGAATGTTGTCTATATTGGAAATAAATATATGTTTGGTGGAATTGAAGACATAACATGAAATGGGGATATGAGTATTATCGCTATAATTAAAGATTGTAAGTTTGGATAAAATGGTGTAAACATGGAATACATGTAGTTTGGTATGAAACTCGACCTATGTAAAATAGCAAGAATATTGATATATGTAAACAGCATGAAACTTGGTACTTGTGTAAATTGGTATAAAATTTGCATACATGTGAAACGACGTGAATTAAACATATGTAAATTTGGTATGAATTAGGCATATGTAAAAACTAACATGTAATCTAGAACATGGGCGTATGTTAATTATGTAAAATTTTGGAGTTGGAACATATTTCAAAATTTATGACTTGGTAGAGGTTTAATATGAACGCGCCTAAGTAGGGTTTTGGGTAGTTGGCATGTATTGTAAATAAAAGGCTATAACTTGGCATAACCTTATAGTGAATTATAATAATAATTTGGGAATACGTTTTGGGGGCAAAAACGTGAATTATGAACTTGATAATTGATATATAACTGGAAATATGAACGTGGTTGGAACATGAACATTTCTATATGTTAAACACATGAACTGATTTGGGGTTTTCGGTGGAATACGACCATTAATGAACCTTTGACACGAGGTTAGACTCAGTTTGTGGTGTAAATCTACCTGGAACCGCCGGCAAATCCAGTAGCCACAAAGTGTCAGTCTAATGTGAGAGGTCGAAGGCCAAATTGTAGGCGTAACGGTTTATAACACGAGGTTAGACCCAGTTTGTGGTGTAAATCTGTCCGGAACTGCCCGACAAATCCAGTGGCCACAAAATGCACGGTCTAATATGAGATGTCATGATTCGTTCGTCATAATGAATGAATTAAGGAATACTAACCATAATAAGACGTGGGTATGGTTAGAGGGTTAGGTGGGATGACATGGAAATTTGACATGTAAATGTGGACCTAACCGGTATGAGTTAAGAACATGTAAAACTTACAAATGTAGGCTTAACCAACATAATAGTTAATCAGACCAATGGGTGGGTTAAGTAATATGACTAGATTAATGACACTTAACCAATATAACATGACACGTGGCAGGGTTAAGTCAACTTGAACATATAGATAATACTTAACCAACTTAGCATGATACGTGGGCGGGTTAAGCCATGAATTATTTGAATATACTTAACCAATTGGACACGATGATTTGATAGGGTTAAGTCATGAACCGCTTGAATATACTTAACCAATTGGACACGATGATTTGATAGGGTTAAGTCATGAACCGCTTGAATATACTTAACCAATTGGACACGATGATTTGATAGGGTTAAGTCATGAACTGCTTGAATATACTTAACCAATCGGACATGATGATTTGATAGGGTTAAGTCATGAACCGCTTGAATATACTTAACCAATTGGACATGATGATTTGATAGGGTTAAGTCATGAACCGCTTGAATATACTTAACCAATTGGACACGATGATTTGATAGGGTTAAGTCACGAACCGCTTGAATATACTTAACCAATTTGACACGATGATTTGATAGGGTTAAGTCATGAACCACTTGAATATACTTAACCAACTTGACAGATGATTCGTAGGGCTAAGTCATGAACTTGAACGAAAAGACTTAGCCAACTTCACATGACACGTAGGCGGGTTAAGTCACGAACTTGAATGCCAACACTTAACCAACTTGGCATGCTAGACTGATGGGGTTAAGTCTCGAATTTAAATGACAACACTTAACCTACTGAACGGAAACCTTAGTTGTGTGGCCCTTTTCAGCAGTAACCCACTAGATGTATCACGGTACCCTGGAACTAGGCAGGGTGGGCACGATTACTGGGTTGATTGTAAGCGACCAGAACGACGGCTGAGTTGGTGCGCCATTGTAGGTTCAGGCGGACTATGGTCATGCACGTATTCCGGAGTTGAAAAAGCAGGCATTGGGCACCGGTAGGTTTACACTGTGCATGCTTGATTTGTGTCGGTGGTTTGCACCCTAGGGCTTGATACACCCTATGGTGGACCTAGCACAGGTGACTGCATTTCGTGATTGGGCCGTATGACACAGACACATGAACGAGCTTGGACTTGTAGGGAGCCGATCGATTAATAGATCGTTATGTGGAAAAAGGGTGTTGTTCGTTAGGTAGCATAATCCCTAGTGGTCCTAGGTGGCATAAACCCTAATCGAATCTAGGAAACGTTCAATAGGTAGCATAATCCCTAGTGGTCCTAGGTGGCATAAATCCTAGTTGAACACGCGATAGTTCATGATAAGGAAACCTAGCCAGAACAAGGGTGACAGTCCAAACGATTTCAAGAATGGTGGCACTACGTTGAAGTAGTATAGAAATACGTGATGAAACCCATACGATATACTGCAAGGGACTGTACATATACATGGAAAGGATGATACGAGTTGGGGTACTAGTACAGTTGGTGCAGAGAATTTAGGAAATCAAAGAAAATAGTGGAATGGTGAAGCTTAGAAATCTTGCGATGTTTTACTTAATAAAAACCTTGCAATGTGATACTTGGTAGGAACCTTGTGATGATACTCTTGATAGGAAGCATGGAATGTTATACTTGATTCATCTTGCCTGTAGCTTACCTTGTCATCATGCTTATGTTTACTTTCAGTTTATTTATGCCATATTATCTTCACCTGTTTTTATGCTGAAAGCCACTAGAGCTTACTCCGTCTTTATGACTGACCCAGTTTGTTTCGCCTCTTTTTCCTTCATCCCTCCCCCCCCCCTCAGTTTCGCAGGGTGGGAATACAGCTTAGTTCGGATCTTACCAAGCTCCAAGGCTCTTTCGTGTACTGCTTGGATTTCTCTTGGCTATGGCTTGCTTTGCTTTATTGGGGAATACTACAATTTATTTTCATGCTTCTTTGTTTTTGAGCAAGACATATATTTTAGCTATGTAATTGGGTATTGGAAGTTGATGGGCTTTTATCGTAAACAATTATATTTAATAATTGATTTGAAGTACTTCCACTTTACTTTCCATTGTTTTTATATATGTCTGTCTTGTAATATTTCTGTTCCAGTACCCATAATGCTCCACTGAAGTTAAGGCATTCCCTTTGTGAGTGACCTTAACGGATGTGGGGTGTTACATGAGTCCATGGGTTGTCATAGATACTAATGACATGGATGTCCCTAATTAGTCTTAGGCTATACTTCCAACTTTACCTCGCTTTACCAATGCATGCCAAATTTAATTTTAAACTAAATTTGACCAACTAATACTGCATAATACTTGCCTTTGGCCGGAAATTTCAATAAAAATACTCCAAAGTGTAGGATATAAATAAAATCCATTGCAGCATAGTTGCAAACATGTTGATCATTATCGCTATCTACTGCAAATTTTTATAAATTAAGCTTGTATCTACAATCTGGATTTTTGAATTGTTTTGACATTATAAGAAACTCCTCCTCAATCAAAGCTGGTGCAAGATTCAAGTTCAGTTGGCTTTAGAAGGTTGCATCCTAATCTTAAAAATCTGATCGAGGACGAACCAAGTAAAAATTTTGAATCCTTGTTCACTATTATATTCTTATGTTAATTGCCAGAAGATATAATCACTATGGAATTAATGTGGTGCAGGTGGAATTAGAATTTGCCAATCTTATGACCCCATCAAATAATGAAAAGGTTTTGCTTCAAACTCTAATATTGCGGGTAGACTTGATGGAGTAAAACCTACTGAGGCTTCAAATGAGATGAGTGTGAGTAGTTCTTTGATGAAAAAACTCTAATGATGCAAACTTGTCCAAGAAAGTACGATCTAGTGTTATTTTCCATCAAAATTGGTTATTATCAAGTCCTATAAAAAATAATAATTATAATCAAATGCCTATGAGTTACTTGATTTGTGTTGGGCTATAGATCGGTATCCATTACCTTTCTCCTGTAATTAGGTGTTGTTTCAGTTGGAAATTGAGATAATTGTTCTAGGCCAATGTATTTGGTTGTGCTACTTTTATGTAATTTGTTATTTCATAACTTACCATTTTAGTTGTATGTTTAAAGACTTAAGATTGATTTTTTTATCACTGTACTTCCATTAACTTGGCTTCCATATGTCATAGAATTTTAGTGTATCACATGATTCTTAGTAGGATCTTGATATGGTTTTTATTGCCACCGACACTACTACTGGAAAATTAATTTCTTCTTTATCAGCTTAATCAAAAAAAAAAATATTGATTGTATCAGGAGATCTCTTCAAGCTTGCTGTCAAGATTGAACGATAATCAAAATTCACCAAGCTATAAAAGGTTGCTTCCTTATCTAAATGATCTTGCCAAAGAAGATTCAAGTAAAAACCTGTGCTTTGCATCCTTTCTATACTTTACAGTTTAAGAGTTATAAATGTCCAGAATAATTAACTCTTATGATTCAGGTAAGATAAACACTGCTGATTGCAACTTGGTAAATGCTGAGAACAACACAAACAGAATCCAATTTCAATCTTCTGACAAGGTGATTCATTCTGGTATGTTAGAAGATACTGCTGCGAATGATATTGATCCAATTTTAAAGAAAAATAGTTCAAGTTCACTTGAGGTTCTTCATAAGCCAATAAATAAAGAACTTGATGATGAGCAACTAGATGATATTATCATAAATTCAAGGAAGGGACCATGGTTAATGGTTCAGATAGCTACACTATTCTTCGGGCTGATCAGGTAATTTGATATATCTACATTAATCCTCGTTTTATTTAGCTCATTGTAACTAAAAGCAGTAACTGCTATATATTGATTCTGCTATTAACCATTACTATATTAGTATACATTCCTCAATCTTCTGACCGTGTTTTTTTTTTCTTATTTTGACTAGAATCAATAGAAGTTTACATTCATTTTCAGAAAATTCTTATTATATATTAGTTCTACAATATTATTATTTTTACCTTTTTTAGTCCATAATCAAAATGAGATAGTTATGAGGTAGCATGATCTTGCTTGCAGAATATTGTTGAATGAAAAATCATCTCCAAAGTTAAAACTCTCAATTACTTATCTCTGTTTATTAGTTTGAACAGGGACTGTATTAGGTGCTTTAGTTTAATTGTATAATAGTATAAAGCATATATTTTGTCATTTCTGCAGAATCACACTACGAGTTATTGAAATGGAGACCGTTTCTGAAAATGTACATGTACTGTCCTTAATTCTAAATTCTGAAAATCCTTAATTCTGAGAACTTTAACTAATTTTATTTTTTTCTTTATTAGTGGCCAAATTTAAATGTCTAAAAGGTTAATTCTTTTTCCTTTCAGATGAATCAAATGGAATGGGTTGTTCTACTATAACAGATGAGACTGTATTTACCTCCTCTAGTTCTACTGATTTGAAGTTGCATTATTCTGATATTTGATTGTGTTCTCTTGAAAGTTGAAATGGCATTATGTTTCAAAGGTTGTATCTTTAGTACTAACTTTTATTGCACAGAGTGTTTATGTTGTTTTTTGGGTGGTATCAGGTTCTGAAATTTCCCAAATATTTTTAAGCATATTCTTTTTGGTTATGTTTTATGATTATCTGCTTGATCATTGTTGTTGAAACCAACAATCAAGTGCTAATATGTTGTCATTGGTATGTAATCAGGAGCATCCTTTCAGCAATCGACAATATTAGAGAGTAAATATTGGGAAGAGTAGTAATAAAACGGTAAGCATTTTACTTAACAGGTAAACTACATATATTTGTATGTAAATGTTGATCTGTTTAGTCTTAAGCGATGAAAATGGAGAAGTGAGTATATTATATATTGACATCTCAATTGACTAGATAGCTATAATTTTTGATGCATATAGTCATGACACGCATGTTAACATTGTTTTTTGAAAATGAACTTAACTTGGGACATTTTATGATGCAAGTGATGTTAATATTATTGATTGACATGCTAGGTGATTATGCAGACATCGCATTGCCATTTTATTGTGGTGCAAAATTTTATTCATAGCAAGATTTCTAGTACACCAAGTGCTCATACAGATATCACACAATTATTTTATTATTGTGCATAAATTTATTGATGCTAGATTTCTAGTATGTATATATTAACAATAAACACTCCACCTGTTTGCATCAAAAATGACACAAACACCAAATGGTGCAAATGTGCACTTCACCAATTATGGTTAGAGATAAAAATGCGAGGGCGCAATCACAAAAGTAAAAAATATAAAATAAAGACAAGAGAATTTTTATAGCGGTTTGATTCAAGATGAATCTACGTCCACTTTTCAATCATTTTTCATTAAAAGTTCCGTTTACAACTTGCATGAAAATCTCTCATACATTCCATTAACGCTCATTCTCCCTTGTTTTAATGGTTTGATTCTCTCATCGCCGTTGTGGAAATGGCAAGATCTCTAGAAATGCAATGATCGTAAGAGCTTGTCTTCTATGATTTGAGCACTTAGAGAATTGTTGGTGAATCCATGGCGGTTAAGATGTGAATCGATGCTTGTAGGAGGCTTGATTGCGATTGTAAAGAGATGGAAGGATGGATCTCGGCTTGGAGATGACGGATCTTGGCTTAGAGATGACGAATCTCTCTTTTTAGCAATAGATCACACTTGAATTCGGGAAGAAATGGATTAGATCTCGTGATAAGATTATTTTTCTTAAATTTTCCGTGAAATTAGTGGTAGATCTGAGTTTTTGAGAAGATTAATGGCGGTTGGAGTGCTCTAGAATCGAGTTAGAGCCACTTTGAATGGATGATGGACTTGATTTGATCTTCTTGTTGTTGGGTGATGTAGTTTGATTCATGGAAGCCATTAATGAAGTTAGAATGGAGCTTGGAGGTTGAAGAAATGATTTGACGGCCCTTCGGGGTGAAGAAAATTGGTCCTCATTAAAGTGGGGTTGGACCTCTATTTATAGGTGTGGAGCAAGTGAGGAGAAAGCCAAAAATATGTAGTGCAGGGGACTTGTCGGTCGGTCATTTATTTACAGAAATGCCACTGGGAACAGCTGGCAACAACTATAAAGGAGTACCGATCGGTCTTGTACCGGTCGGTCTATATATTTAGACCACTGATCGGTCCATTTTCTTACATACCAGTCGGTCATCTAATCCACTACTGATCGCTTCCGCTTTATTTTGGATGTTTATAACTTCAGCTTCCTTCCGAATATACGCCAATGCCACTTTGGCGTGTAGTGCTTGCTTTTACAATGGTCTTGGCACGTGTCTTCTAGTTAGTAACTTTTGGAAGGAAATGGGAATAATTATCACGTAAAATGCCATTGAGTTATATATGTTGAATTCTGCAGATGCTTGGACCGACCGCCTAGAAGAACTGAGCTACCGACCGACCACCTGGAGGAGCTACCGACTGACCACCTAGAGGAGCTAAACTGCCACGTGTGCATATCTTCATTTGATATAAATATGGCATTTCATGCTTGCTTGAAACTACGTGCGTTGACCCATATTATATGCATGCACATATTTCACAGTGTGAGCACCGACCAGATGAGGAGATGCTGACCGATCGGTGTATTGAGGAGATGCTGATGGTAGCGACCGATCGGTTATGGAGTACCAACCGTCCGATCACATTTTGTCTGAAGTCGATTGAGTATATTATTTTCATATCCGCGCATTAACGTCAGTCCATACTTCTCAGTTTTGAACCGCGTTTTAATAATGGTGTTAACATCACTTATATGCTTATACTGTCTACAGAGTAATATGAATTCATTATATTTAAAATTAATGTAATGTTGTATCACAAATTACTTCACCTATATCCCTGAAGAGTCATTGTCAAAACAACTATCAAGTGAATGCGCATGCTAACCATTTTCAAAACACAGTGCTTCACAACTCTTCGCCTAATTTTATTTTTGGTCAAAACAGCTATCAAGTGCCCTTTCGATAGAAAATAAAGTGAATGAGAGAAAATAACACAAAAAGTATATGAATTTGTTTTTGCGTCTCTTTTCTACTTTTTTATATTATGAATTTGTATGTTCAATACTTTTAAAAGAGTATAAGTTTCATTTAGCAAAGCAACGGTATCCAAAAATTCCATTTAGTTTGAACATTACAACATACAAGGTATAACCAACTTGGAAGTGTTAGTAACACCCAAAGTTTCAAATCTCTTGTTATAAGAAAAAGAGACATGAACCAACAACTTCTTTTGAAGTGGATATGTTATGTAAGAGAGAAGAGAACTTCAGTGATGAATGGAGGAAGGTTTTGTGTGTTTCTGATGAAAAAGGAAAACATATATGGGAAAGTACTGTTATTTCAAAATAATTGTATTTACTTGTGCCAGGTAAGTAGATTCTTTTCACGTTCTGTTTTCAAGGCATTAAATAAACCATAACTCAGCTTCAAAAAACAATAAATTTGATCATAAACTTTTGTTATTAGGTAAGTATAATGGCATTTTCTAAATTCATTTGTTTATTATCTTATTTGATATGCTGTCTTTTTTCATGTTATTCCAGCTTATTTTGGAAGAGTTGTGTTATTTCAATAACTGCCTTTAGACGGAGTTGGGAAGATTCTTGTATTTGTAGCTAGCAGTTCTATGGATATGATTTCTGTCTATGGTATGTATATCTCTTATTACCATAACTGATCTGCTGACATGAATAGGACTCCAAAAATGTATGGACTATGTTAATATGGGAATATCAATCAGGATAAGGGAAGTAAACTTATTTGAGTCTGTGTTCCCATTTTAGTATTATATTTCCAGTTGAGTTCCTCTTTTGTGAAGAGAGTTAGTCTTCGTGTTACTATCTGATAATGCATGGATATTTAGTTTGGAAGATGGTAGTAGTTCAGATTCTTTGTTTGTGTTCCCATTTTAGTCTTTGTATGTGTATTACTACAACAGATGCTCAACTTAGTCTGTGTTCCTATTTTAGGTTGTTTTACTATCTGATAATGCATTTGTTGTGGAAAGCCTAAAAGGCTCATTTTAAAAAAAATTGAATTTGCATCTGTTGTAGTAGTAAAACAGACGCAAATGCACTGAGGAGTAAAACTGCCATATACAGTAATTTGCATCTGCTGTATAGTAAGGCAGACGCAAATGCAACGGTATCTGCGTCCAATACACACTATAACAGACACAAATATATCAAATTTGCGTCTGATGCAATAGTAAGACAAACGCAAATGCATTGGTATTTGCATCTAATGTAAGCTATAATAGATGCAAATATGTCAAATTTGTGTCTGTCCAACAACAGAAGCAAAAAAAATTAACATTTGCGTCCATTGCATTTGCATCCACATTGGAGAAAATGCAAATAATGTGAAATATTGGATGCAAATACCCTGTTTTGTACTAGTGAAACATGTTACCTAAAGATGAAATGAACTTGCACTTTTTTCCTTGTTTATGATTTTTCCCACAGGGTTTTTCATAAAAAGGCTTTTAATGAGGCATCGTTTTGATCCTGAAGAATCAAACTCTTTTAAGGAATATCATTTTAACATGATATTCATAATGTCAGATGTTGTGCTCTTTTTCTCGTCCAAGGTTTTTCCCATTGGGTTTTCCTGATAGAATTTTGAAGGCAACAGATAATAGTTGCATCGACTGAACGGATAATTATAAGGGGGAGCAATCATCATATATGTTTCAAAAGGGATAACTTCAAATTAGCAGAGCATTCAAGATTTTGAAGAGACATATTCAAGGGGGAGTGTTGTAATATATATGAGTGAATATGCTTTTGTCATATTCTGTTTAGTCCCGCATTGCGGGATAAATTTTACTTCAAGCTTCCAAGCCTTTACATAAGGAGCTCATGTATTGTAAATAGTGTATTAATTGATGAATGAATAAAAAGTATCCTCTTTCTCCTCTTCTAATGGCTTTCTTATTGTATATTATTTATAACATGCTTTCTTATTGTATATTATTTATAATAGTTATGATTGATTTCGATTTTTTTTACGCAATCACTGCAGTACTGCAATGCCAACATATACGTTACGAGCAGAGCTATTAGAGAAACTAGAAGCAGAGGACAATAGTAGAGAGACATTACATTAGTAGACAATTTCGGTGCCTTGGCTACAGCAACCAACTAAAACACTGGAATTGTATTAAAAGGTTCAACCAAAAATCTTAGATTAAAAAATAACAACTATAAGATGATTAACAAGTAAATCTACCAAATACAACCACTCAACATGGCCTCAGACTAAAAAAACGATTAGTTGCTACAGATCCGAACAAGTAATCCTACGAAAGAAAAGGAAAAAGGAAGAAAGAAAATATCTGAATCGTCCTTTCACCAATACATTCCACTACGAAGATGGATCTGGTCACATTCATTTGAATCATTGTCCTCAGCACCGAGCGAAGTCGATAGGAACTACAACGCGATGAGGGCTAGAAGCGAGGGAATTTTCGCGAGAGTAAGGAACTAGAAGTGAGCGAGTTCGACAAGTTACGCCACCATTATTTTCGTTGTTAGGATTTTAGAAGATAGATTAGGAGGCGGCTAGAACTGCAACAGGGTGAGGGCTTTGAACGTATATATCGGGTCGGGTCCCTATTTGCGTAACGTGTATATTGAGGCGGATAGAACTGCATCACGGTGAGGGTTTTTAATTGGATATGTGTAACGTGTATCTCTTGATTAAGTATTATTTATTAATAATTGAATCCTAAACATTAACTATTTAACATTAATTATATTTTACTATAATTTTGTTAATTATTAATAAATATTAATTGTATTTTGATATTTAATTATTAATAAATAGTAACTACAATTTACTGATTATTAATAACTAACAATAATAATATTATATGTAAATAAAAATTGCTGGTTATAGAGAACAATTTGACTTATTAATAATCTTTAGTTATAAAAATTATAAATAAGTGCATATAAAATTTTTCATTGATAATTGTTAATTAAAAATTATCATGTACAAATTATTAGCTAAATATTAATTATTAGTTTTATATTACTAATATTGATTAGTATAATGTATAAAGCAATAGGAAATTTATATAAAAAAATAAAATTAATTTTTTTATTTTATAATTTTTAATTATTAATAATATTGTTAGTTGCTAAGTATTAGTTAACAAGCAATAAATACTAGTTATTTGATTATAATTATTAATTAAAAAATGTACATTGTTAATTATTAAATTTTAATCAACAAACATTATATACTAAATATTATATATTAATTGTAATTGAATGTAATTAGTAAACATTAGTAATTAACTACAATAAGTTATAAAATATAAAATATAATTATTGATTATTGAGAATAATTTGTAGTTAACTACAACAAGTTATTAAAGTGAAATTTATAAAAATTAAGTAAAAATTATTAAGTGAAATTTATAAAAATTAAGTATAATTTATTGAGAATAATTATTAAGTAAAATTTATAAAAATTAAGTATAATTTATTAAATATTAGTAGTTAACTACAATAAGTTATTAAATATAATTATTGATTATTGAGAATAATTTGTAGTTATAAATTATTTAATAATAATAATTGATTATAATAAAATATGAATAATGACATGTGTGAGGTTGCTTATGATAATAAATTATGAATAATGACTTATGTAGGTGATTATTAATATGTGCAATTTGCTTTGATTTAAATAATTTGATAGTAACTATTAATATGTCATTACTAGTTAATAATTATTGAAGGTTGTTTATGATTACTGACATGTCGTTACCAAAAATTAACTATATAAAATTAACTATGAAATACTAAATATCATTTCATAAGTATTAAATTATAACATTGATTGATAAATATTAATTAGTCTTAATTATATATAATTATTAATAATTAATTATTTAATAGTAATTATTAAACAATAATTATCAAAAATTAATTACTAGATTTTACTTCTTAATTATTAAATAATACTAATTAATTTAATGATAAATGTTAGACATCCAATATTAAACATTATTTGTTAATTATCTAGTATTAATTATTAATTCATTTGTTAATTATTAAATGAAATTAATAAATGTTAACTACAATCCACTAAATATTAGTAATTAACTACAATAAATTATTAAATATAAAATATAATTATTGATTATTTATAGTAATCTGTAACTATAAATTATTTATTAACAACCATTCGTTATAATAAATTATAATGACATATGTAAGGTTGTTTATGATTATTGATATTTGCATTTTCTTTGGTAAAATGATTCCTTGTTGCTTTAGTGTAGTTGCTTATGTTCTTATGGAACTGATGCAAATACATTATTTGCTTCGCTGCAGTTGCTTTTGTTTCTAAGCAACCGATGCAATAACACAATTTGCTTCGGTTTTTGGTACAACAGCCGAATTAAACTATTTGCTACTGTTATTGGCATAACGAAGCAAGTAATATCATTTACTTCACTGCATTTGCTTCTGTTGGTAACAGAATAGAAGCAAATGGTACTATTTGCTTTTGTTATAAGAACAACCGAAGCAAACAGGCGAAGCAACATACCTGTTTTGTAGTAGTGCTAGTATAGAACTCGTCTTTTGCATCCCCTTATTTGCATCTGTTGTATAAACAACATATGCAAACAGTACAATTTGCATCAGTTTCTAAACCACAATAGATGTAAACAAGGGAAAACAAACATTACCTTTCCCTTTGCATCCATCGTTGTCAATGAACTGATGCGATAGGGTAGAGAAGGAAAATAATTAAAGTTATTTGTGTCTGTTCATCGAATAGTTAGACACAAATAGACGGAAGAATAGATAAATTTTCGTATGCTCTATAAAAAAAGGGACGTAATGAAGTAGGGCTGTTAAACTTTAGAGGGAAGAAAATAGAAAAACCTGCACGATCATTGGTATAATACTTGAAAGTATTTATGGTATAATACCTGAAATAGAGAGAAATAGGTGTGATCCTACATCCTAATTTTAAGGCTGAATTCAAGCAATTCATGAGTGGTCCATGCATTTTTATCTCATATTCGGTTGTTCCAGCCGATTTTCATTCGGGAAAAATTAGGAATGAGCATTTGGTTGGTTTGGTTTATCTGATGATAAATTTTTCAATCCAAACTAAAAACAATAAAAATGAAAACCAAACCAACCAAATTAAAATTGGTTGGTTCGGTTGGTTATCCGATTAAACCGAACTAAAAATGTTTTACATTTTATTTTTGAAATATTCACTATAATTTGAAGCAAATTATAAATATATGATTACAATATTATTATTTTTTATTTTTATGCTTTCAGATATTAATTTTAACACATAAGTGATGACTAATATTTACTTAAATAACTAAACTAACCTAAAATATTTATTATAATACCGATAATTTCGAAAATAAAGTAAAAATTCGGTTAATTTGGTTAAACCGATAACCGAACTTAATATTTTTTCGGACCGATTACAAACCAATTTAATTTCAAAATCGAACCAAATCGACCAAAATAAATTGGTTTGGTTGGTTTATTTGGTTTAACCGAATAATGCGCAATAGCATTTTCAAACCTGCACATATGGAGAGAAAACTAACACTCTCCGTTCTCTTCTAAAATTTTTGGAGAAAATTTTAGCCCTCACTTCAATCAAATTCTGTTTTCCAAAGTCAGATCATAATCAAACCAAAGTGTGCCTACTTCCCACCCAAAAGCAAAGCACTCGCACGTCTTCTCAGTTCTCATACGTTCTCTTCTCTCTCTTTCCACTCTCTCTTTCCTTTTTTTGTTGAAACGCGAAATAATAAAATGAAAAAAACTAAAGGTTAGTGGAGGATTTGGTGGAATTGGGTGAAGGTCACAACTTTAGGTGTTCGATTGCGATTACGAGCGGGTTCAAACGATGAAATTAGGTTGATTGAATTTGGGTAATCGAGTTTGTGTGGTGCTGATTTGAGAGGGAGGTTTAGGCGATTGGTTGATTTAATTATAATGTCAAAGTTATTGGTTGTTTATGTGTTGTGGTGTTTCCGGAGTGGTAGTGGAGATATGTTGGGGTTGGGGTATTGCAAGGGTTGGTGAGTGATAGCAGTAGTAGGATGGTTAAGGTGGTGCACTATGTGACTGATATGTTGAAGATGAATGAGTGCAGTGGTAAAGAAAGCCGACTGAAGTTGTTTGAGAAGGAGTTATTGGCGAAGGAAATGATCGGTTTTGTGTTGTGGGATGTGAGTAGTGTTTTTAGCAGATATGTGCGTGCAGATGGCAATGATGGTTGAGAATTTAGTGGCTTAGGGAGGAAGTGTAGCTGGGTTTAATTACAGTGGGACTTGTAAAATTTGTAGTAAGGATACCACCATGATATTATTGCAGTGCTTATTGGTTTGCTAAAGGAATTCGGATGAAGTGTTTCAATGTTGTGGGTGGATGAGTTATGTAGACATTGAGACATATTGAGTGTAGATGGATTGTTGTACTGTGTGATTGTGGGTTGTGTTTTCTAGTTGGCCTGACGAGGAGAAGGGGACATTGTTGAAGGTGAGTTTGGCAGTTTCATTGGTATGGGAAGGAGATGAAGCTTGTGCCTATCTTACACACACAAGCCACTTGCCCTATAAATTATTTTTAAGTTCCGCATCAGGCAATAATGTCTACTTTTGGCATCTGTTTTAGTATGTATTTCATTTCATTTTTCTTCTCATAGTAAGCTAGATTTGTTAATTATTTTACTGATGAGTTTCCTATTTCTCCAGATCTCTACATGCTTGTGTGCAATGGCTAAATGTCGAAAACTGAAAGGTTGTTTACAAATGGCTGCAAAACAAGTAAGCCTTTTTGCCCCTACCTTCTTATTTTGGATGATGGAAAAACCATACTTTTACCATTTACCTTAACTCTTTATTATTTAGTGCTTATGAAGCAAGGTTATGGGGGTTTATGCTACAGAAAAATGCTTCCTAAACTGTACAATATTTTGTTCGAACTTCAAAGTATGCTTCCTGCAATTGACGTTGGTACCCTACCCCTCATTCAAAGGTACACAATTTATGCTCGTAATTTGCATGTTTATTCTATCTAGTGGCTCTTAGGATGCATATCTTATGACATCATTGAAATTTTAAGTACCGCATGCTTAAAATAAAACACAGGGGAGAATAGATGATATATTAGGTAATATCTCTTTATGCTTTTTATTTATTGTTTTCATGGTACACATCTCCTTCCACTGGTATATTTTACCAGTTCTGCATGGCCACTTGTAATTTTGGGTAGCTTTGAGCAGGTTTCTAAGGTCTAAACTTTATGGATCAGAGTAGTATCGATCCTTAGTCTTTTCTCTGTTTTTGTTGTTTAGATCCATACCCTTTGCAGAACGACCAACAGCTCGCTACTATGTCAACTATTTACAATGCTGCATCAAATCCAATTTATCCTCTAATATCATCTTCCAGTGTTTAATCCATATTCAATGTGCTGTGACTTTTTTGGTAGTTTGTAAATTATTTTAGAGCATTCCCAGCAGTGCGAATGCTTGGGAAAATGGGGTTAATCCCCACTAAAATCGTGCTCATCGCGCTGCAGCAGTGTAAGTTGCAGCGTGATGAGCAGATTCAAGTGGGGATTCTCCCCACTTTTTTTTGAATGTCGGTCGCTAAACGGCAAACTGATTGCCGCTTAAGGGTTAAACAACGATCAGTTTGTTGTTTAACGCAAAAATAAATAAAAATAAAGCATTAAACGGAAAACTGATTGCTGTTTAATCCTTAAACGGCAATCAGTTTGTCGTTTAGTACATTTTGATTAAATAATAAAAAAACATCGTAAATACCCACTATACTGCTGGAAGAGCTGGGTGTCTCGACGCTTTTTTTCTTCTTCCTCATACCCAAAATCGACACACTGCTGGGTATGCTCTTATGCAGCTAAGTAGTTTGAAATCATTAGCCGTATGTATTTGTAGCAGTAGATCAGTTTGTACTAGTTGATTAATAGTCAACTTCCTTGGAGGAGAGGTTCATTTGTTCTAACATTTCAATATAAATAGCCTATTTTGAATTGTAAACTTATGTTGCCAGTAATCCATGTTACCATATATACATTTAGTTGAAACTCCCTTTAGTTGATCAACTGTCTGATTTCTGAATCAGTTTAATCCGGTAGGTTCATATTATTTCCTTACTGGTGGATGATTCAAATAGTTAATGTAATAGCATCAACTTTAAGGACACCTGAATGTTTTAGTATAGATGACGACATCATTTTTTTGTTGGGGTCATATGTGTGTGCTTAGCCACCTAATGTATTAAACTGTATATGACAAAGCTAATTGGTCACAAACGGGTCTACAACATGTGACATTTTTTTTTGATTTACGTGTGGAACCTAAGACTTCACTCAAGCCATTGCTTGTCGATCTTAGTAAACCCCACGGGTAGTGATATACCCCGATTTTTCAATGCCTTCACACTACCTAGGTAGTCACCCCTAGAATTTGGCAGAGGTGGCCCTCGAACCTGAGACCTATGTCTCATCCCAATTCGCCCACCTCTGACCAACTGAGCTAGGAATGTCGGGTCTACAACATGTGACATTAAACTATACATGTGGCAATATACCCTTCAAATATAGGTTAATATCATTTGACATAATTCTTTTTTCTTTGTCTTTTCACTTGCAAATATGCCTAAACGGTGGAGTAGACACTGTAGCAAGGTCAACTTTTAAGCCATTTTAAAAAAAAAAAAATATATATATATATATATACCAAAAAGGAGAAGCTAGCCTTTCTCCAACGGCTCACAAAAACGGATTTCGGCAAGCGAAACCGTGCACACACAGGCTGATAAAATAAAAAAGACAATGCTAACACAGACAAAGAGAAAAAAAGGAAACACTGCAAGCCATCGGTAGGACGGAGCGACTGCCATAACCCACTGAACTGCAAAGCAAACCAAATCCCTCCATGCAGGACTTAGACTATCACAAAGGACTAGGTCTCGAAATGAGACATGGAGGGACGGACTAGAATTACCCAAGCTGACTGCCTAGCAGTAATCCTCTAGCTCTACCAAGATCCAGAGCCAGTCCAGCATCACTGTGATCCTCAATAACCATCTGAATCTCCCGTCCAAGCAACTCCAGAACCTAAAAATGCGACCTGCAACTAGGAAACAATATAAATCCTGGGGGGTGGAAAGGGAAAAGGAGGAAAAGCAGCAAAACGAGCAAAAAGCAACACAAGGCAAGAAAGCCAGAAAAACCAAAGTACACGGAAACAAGCATTCAACCAATTCCTACCCTTGGAGTGGCCCCCATCGACAGAACATCGAATGCAATGGCCTACCATGGAAGACAAGGAATACATTGTTCTTTACTTTCCGAATAATGGTAGGAGGATCCATCGGCACATCGTCAAAAACCACCTTATTCTTGGCACACCATATGTGCTAGCAAATAAGGCAAGGAACGAGGCGCAGAAGGATAGAACGAAGAGTCTTGCTTGAGACACCGGCCCACCATAATTGAAGTAATTCTCCCGTTGAGTTGGCATTATGTCGGCATCCCGTTAGGTTCCCGAAGTAATTCCAAACAGCCCGGGCACAAGAGCCTGCTAATATAAGATGAGAAGTGGATTCGGTACTTCCAGCGCTGCAACACCTGCATCTGGACACAAGAGGGATACTAATACGCTGGAGATTCTCGTCTATCGGCAAACCTTCATGAAAGGTTTTCTACATAAACAGAGATACCTTCGGAGGGATACGGAAATTCCAGACAGAGCTGAAAACTGGTAGACGTGGATTAAGAGTCCTAATCGAATTTCACGCCGCCTGCAGCGAGAAGGGGCTGCCGTCCCAAATGGTTCCACCCCCATGAGCATCCGTAATGCCTTTTACGGATTGCATCCGTTTCCATGTCTCACTAGCGAAAGAAGGGATTCCAGAGTAATTCGCAGTAGCAAGCCTACGGTACTTGGCCTGGAGAAACATCGCCCAAAGGGGGTTGTTCGCTCCAAACCTTGCCCATAGCTTGCAAGCAAAGGCCAAACAAATGTCTTTAGGGTTACGGAGAGCAAGACCTCCCTCACATTTGGGACGACAAATGGTGTTCCAGGACACCCATTGGTGATGTGAAGAGCCTTTCGTGCTTCCCCAGAAGAAAGCTGAAACCAGGGACCGGTAGGAGCGAAAGAAAGCGGCCGTGGGAGTCATAGCAGCAAAGATATGGGATCCAATAGAGTCAAGACAGACTGAATGAGGACAAGTTTTCCAGCCTGGGAAATGAGGGAAGCGTTCCACCGAATAATCTTGCCCCTAACTCTATCAGTGAGGGGATCGAATATGGCGTTAAGCTTCCTACCACGGTAATGAACAATTCCCAGATATGGAAGAGGAAGGTTGGCAGCAAAAAAGCTTGTGGTGGACTCAATCCAAGCGGACTTAACCGAAGAGAGATCTTTTGCGGCTATGAAGCAGCTTTTAGAAGAGTTTACGAGTTGCCCCGAGCTACTCCCATACTGACGAATAAAAGCAAGAAGGGCCCGGATTGAATGACGAGAGCCCTTCGTGAAAATGATAACGTCGTCCGCGAAGGACAAGGAAGAGATAAGCGGGCAACCCCTAGGAATGCCGAACCTAAGAATCTGACCCGCAATCGTTAGGGAGTGAAGCCCTCGAACGAATGCTTCGGCAGCGATGACGAAGAGGGAGGGGGACATGGGGTCTCCCGCCTCAGACCTCTTCCGGATCTGAAATAACCATAAGCAGAACCATTGATGAGGATGGAAAACCAGCAGTTGGAGATGAGCCTCCAAACCACATCAATAAAGGGTTCAGGAAAACCAAAAGCCCTAAGAACCTTGATGATAAAGAACCAAGACATGCGGTTGTAAGCTTTAGCCATATCAAGCTTAACCACCACATTAGAGCCACGAACCTTCTTATCTAACTGAGAGATCAGCTCCTGGGCAAGCAGAACGTTATCCATGATTAAACGTCCTTTCACAAATCCGGCCTGAGAGGAAGAAATAATGCGCTCAAGAAACGGTGCTAACCTCGAGGTTAAGACCTTAGAGATGACCTTGTTAGAGAAGTTACAAAGACTAATCGGTCTGAAGTCCCCACACAAGATAGGCTGATCGCATTTTGGAATAAGGACCAAGTTGGTCGAAGTCCAACCCGCGGGGAGATCAGCGCCAGCGAAAAAGGACTGAATAGCAAGACAAAGATCAGCCTGAATTATCGGCCACACACTCCTGTAGAAAACTCCGTTGAAACCGTCCGGCCCACTCGCACTGTCCTTACTCAGCGAAAATACGCAAGCGCGTATTTCTTCCGAGGTAGGCGAAGCGGCTCGGTCGGCGTTATCTGACGGAAGAATGAGTCTAGGGATGTAGGCCAACAAGGACGGGTCAGATGCAGAAACAGACGGAGAGCTAAGGAAAGACTGGAAATGGGAAAGAATAGCTTCTTTAACATCAATCGGGGTTGATCCCAACGAGAGGTCAGATCTACGGATCTGGCGAATAGTAAGGAGCCTGTTCTTTTTACGAATAGACGAAAGAAAGAATTTGGAGTTCATATCTCCATCTACCACCCACTTGATCCTAGCCTTCTGGCGAAGACGATCATTTTCGATACGAAGTTCCAAAGAGAAGGCAAGCTGAGCCATCGCCCAAGCCTCCTTGTTGGCTGCAATGGGAGCTTCATAAAAGGAAGCTTCTACAAGAATAAGGGTTTCTTCAGCCTCTCTAACGCAGTCGAAGATATTCTTGAAGACAAGGAGATTCCACGCCTTCAGGCAAGTCTTAAGGCATTTCAGCTTACGAGAGAAAATAACACAAGGGGAACCAAATATGGGAGAACTCCAAGATTCTTCGACCACTGAGTGGAAGGAGTGGTGTGATCTCCACATACTCTGAAATCTAAAGGAAGAAGGCCCAGAAAGGGAGAGGGGGGAACAACTAAGAATAAGGGGAGCATGGTCCGAAAAAGTGCGATGGAGGTGGGAAAGAGAGAAAGAGAAAGGAAGGGAAAACCACCCTTCGGTGGCAAACACGCGATCGAGTCTAAAGAGAATTCGGTTTGGCCCTTCTTGGTTGTTACTCCAAGTGAACGCAGAACCGACGAACGAAATTTCAGAAAGGCCAGAGCTGATGATAAAATAGTTGAAATCTGCAACCGCCAATCGGTTAACAGCATTTCCGCCCCGCTTTTCTGCCTGGCTGGCGATGACATTGAAGTCGCCACCCAGCATAGAAACAGAGAATCCCAGGTCCGACAAAGAGAGGATGCCAGCCCAAAGACCAAGCCTCTCAATCCGATCACACTTAGCGTAGACCACTGAGAATAGAAAGGAAGAAGAGAGCAAGGGAAGCGAACAAGCTACTGAGAAGAGCTGAACGAATCGAAGATGGGACGGACGACAACGTCTTTGGACCACAAAATCCAAATCTTGTCAGATACATTAGAAAGAGCACCACCAAAGCCAAGGGCTAAAACAGTAGAAGAGATTGCGTCCGGGTCCATAAGAGGTTCCAGAAGCGCAATAAGGCAAATAGAGTGCTTCCTAATGATGCGCTTAAGGCGAGCAACCGACGCATCATTCCCAATACCCCGCACGTTCGAGAACAGAAAGTTCGCCATGAAGATCACAAGTAAAGAAACAGAAAAACAGACCGGGGGAAGGACACAGAAGAAACCACACGACACTCAAATACGATAGAGGGTGTGTCGAGTAGATCTGACAATCTGCTCGGACGCCGCCATAGAGCGTGTACGAGTGGTGCGAGGGGCCTCACGTCCGCCACGACGATGAGCGCCGGCAAGCGAGGGCCTGGAAACAGGGCGACGGCATGGGGACCTATAGCCAATGCGAGAAGGATAAGAGTTCTTAGTAAGCCTAGATAGCCGATCATTGATGATCGCTATTTCGGCTTTACTAAGAAGAGGGAGCGAACCAGAGCCAGAAGACATAGACGACGCAGGGTAAGAAGATCCATCAACGTCAGAATACGGAATATGTGTGGAGTTGCTCAACAGAGCCAACCCCGGTTGTTGGGTGAGCTTTACCAAAGCCGATCCATCATCAACTTGATAGACCCGCCAAATAGGTAAAGTTCGAGCGACAGGGCTTTGGAAACCAGTCGAAAGCCTGAACAAGCATGAGAGGCCACTTTCACAGTAACCCGTATAGTGTACCACATCCGTTTCCACTATACGCCTACATGAGAGAAGCCACCCATCCCATGAAGTCAAGGCCTCGACTGGGTGCTAATGGGGGATCCGAAAACAAAAGAAACTGACTCGACACGATAGGGTCACTAACGACACAGAAGAGGCCTCGTAGTGACTCGCAAGGCAGAAGAAGCTCAATAAAAACGCTAAGGCCCACAAAAACCAATCCGGACTAATGATCTCAAACCAGTCCAGCACTCCAACAAAGAAACCACGCACAAGCCCGAGGGCGCACCAACCAATAGCCAAAACAAGGCTACCTGTCCAGACCAACAAGAAACCTGCTGATCCGAATAGGTAGGCACCAAAGAACCCAAACCCAACTGAAGGCAGTAAAGATAAAAGAGCACGCTAGCAAACCAAGAAAAAAGGAGAACTACCCACAAAAACATGCCAGCAAACACACACATGACAAGGCATCTCCACATCAAAGATCGATGTAGTTATGCCAGGGAGAGAACACATGACAGTGTTAAATCTCAAAGCATCACACACAAAGCCCAAAGCAACACAAAAAGAAAATGGACGAGCAACCGATAAGTTGCACAACACAAATTTTTGCAGAGACAGAATCGGATCATCATAAGCCCCGTAATCTGTGTTATGCAAAATGGCTGCCAAGCCTGAAGCTACCCGACCATCGCTACCCAAAGGGAACGAAGAAGAAAGCAACAACTCCGCAAGCCCACAATGAGGGATTGAGAAAAAATAAGGACTAACCTCGCCAGTAATAGGAGCTTCAAGGCTGAAGCGTCTATTACCTAATAAAACCGAAAGCAACCAACAACCACCAAAGCGAGAGAGCACTCGCTGAGCATAGCATTCACGCCAGAAGTCGGAGTCTGAGGCTGCACCCGAAGCACCGACTTCCTCCTGACAAGCCGCTGAGGAGCAGACAACGCATAAGAAACGACCAATGCGCTACAAACAAGCCCATCAAAAAAGGCGACAGAGGCAACCTCCGAAGGGCCAACCGGCAGCTCGCCACCGGCCAGCATGGAGAAAGGATTGGCCAAGACTAAAGCAGAGGCCTGGCTACCCATCAAACAAGGCTCAACCTGACAACCAGCAAGCCCACTAATACCGACATTCTTCACCTTCCTACCCTTCCTTGATCGACGTGCATTACGGCGGCGACAAGGAGCAGCAGGCCGAACAGGAAATTCACTGACTAAAAGATCCACCACAGTTCCCGATTCAAAACCCAAAGAAGGGGTGGTCACATCCCTAACGAAGAGTTGATCCGGGGAAATTAAATTGCCAAAGTCAGGCCCAAACACACCGCCACAAGCAACGGATCCAACAAGAAACCCCATGGTCAGCCAGTATCGGAGCCGCTGCCGACGCTCTGAAGGACAACGAAGGAATGAATGGGGTGATGAAATCCCCCTTCACACAATCGATTTCAGGGCGAAGGCAACGCTCCTCAGCGTCCACAGTCAAGGGAAGAGCACCACGGGGAGGCATAGAGCACACCAGCGATTCACGAAAGATTGGAACCAGCTCTAAAAACAAACCCTCCACACATAGCCATTTATGGCGAAGGAGGTCAGCAAAAGCATCTAGAGAGAACAACCGAATTTCAGTCGAGGAAGAGCCAGTAAACACCACTGACAAGGGGGCGGTCGCCACCTCTTAAATCGATTTGGCTATTAAGTCAAAATTAGGGCTAGGACCAGCAAACGAGCCAGCGATAACATACATCACTCAGATTGGGACGAAACCATAGCAGGAACTCAGCTAATAAGGAACACGATGAAGACAACACCATGAAAAAAGAGGAACACGAACAGCCGAGAAAGATCAATTGAGGAGAGACTGGAGGAAGTTACAGAAAAATCGCCTTTGGAGATCAGAGAGTGGCCGCCATTATTGTTATCGTTGGAAATTTTTTTATGGACTTAAGTTTTATGTATTGTATATTGTTATTGTCAATCGGCAAATCATTTATCAGATGTTGTATTCTTTTAAAACATCGGCTTAGTTCCTGTTGGCTCAAGCAAAAGCCACGACGATAACATGTGCTTGGGATAATGTGTAAGATCCAGGTTTACCTTTCATGATTGTGCTGTGTATTAACACTTAAAGTAAATTTATAATTAAGGTTATAGTTAGACTATTTTTGATCACTGACTTAAATTTGACTAAATCTAAATGCTTAAATTTTATTTCTTCTTCTTGTCTATTACTTATAATAGAAAATAGATACATCACCTTTCACACGTGTATCCATGCTTTGCTCCGATTGCAAAATACTGCATCTTTGTGCCTTTGCACTTTCTTTACCATTCTCTTTCGTTGATGTTTCGTACGCTCGGTAAATAAATGCACTGCATGACATTTATCATTTTCCCCACAACTCGTATGATTTCCTCTGAAATTCTTTTCTACTCCCAAATTAGGTTTTTCCTTTGCTCATATTTTAATTTCTGGAAACCGGATCATTGATAGACTTGCTCTTCTTTGGACCGACTCGGTGTCGCCGAATAGATAGATGTCGTTCCTCCATTACTGGCTTCGCAGGTTGTACTAGACATTAGTTATTTTCCACTACGTCCAAGATGATACAAATTTTAAGATCCATTTGTTAATAAGGTGAATTATTCCAAACTATTTTCGCATTTTGGAGGACTCGTATTTTTTGACTTCCAGTTCTATCCCAAATTGATATTCCAAAATATTCATATCTGGAGTTTCCTCTTTGATGTATGATCTTCATTTTATTTCATTTTTGTTTAATTATTTTAGTTTGTCGTTGTACTTTATTAATTGCTTTGACTGTAAAAGTACTATAAAACTTATTAAAATAAAAAGGATTACAGTGTTGGGTTTTCACTTAAAATGATACTATTTACTAGCTTATAGCATAAACAATAAATAGTTTGAATTACGATACTGATGTAACTTGCCTTTGTTCATTATCGCTCTTCTTGTTATATTCATATTTCCACTCAATTTTCCTACTATTGTCACGGTTATAAGATAATTTTATGCTTTTATGTACAGAACATACACAATATTTGATTCCAGCCATACTTCCAGACCATCGTGTTATTTTATATTGGTAATTAATTTTTAGATCAAATTTTGTTTTTGGGGTTGGGTGGATGTGTTAAACTTAGAACGGAACATGTACACCAGCTTCAACAACTAGAGTACATCAGTAAATATTTATTCACAAATGTATGAAACGTTCTACCAACTCCATCTACACCAGCTTCAGTCAACAAAACATGTACCATAGATACATGTTGTAACTCTCACTCCACCAATTACATTATGTGTTTGGAAAAACTTGCAGTAGGTCTGTGTGATTAGACCTCAAGGCTTATACATGTAAACGCCTATTTTAACAAAAGTGAATAAATCCTTTTGGATGGCACCTTTTTGCAAAAGGTTTAGAAACCAAGGTTTGAAATTTCGGCCGGAACCTCGAGATTCCGGTCATCTCGACTCAGTTCCGGCCGTTGCCGAGACGAAATTCGCGGTAAATTTCGGTTTCGGTTGAAATGGAAAATTCAACCTTGAAATTAACAATTTCAGTTTAGAAAAAGACAAAAGAAAACAAAATTAGGAGAAGCGAAGTCCGATGCAAAAAAAAATCAATTCAAAGTAGTATGAATCGACATAATAAAACATACCGAAACCCTAAATCTGAGAACCCTAATTTCGAATGTTCATCTTTCTCTTTATTCGATAATTTCATTTATCGAACAAGCGTTGTTGTCGATTAGCATTTCTCCTTCTGTTATGTTGCGTCTTTTGGCTGCGGCTGTAAAGAAGATGCGTAACAGGGATCTAGGGTTATATCACTTGAGATAATGGGCTGTAATGAATTAGTTTAAAATTTGAGAGAATGGGCTGTACTGTTATTTTGGTCTTGGTAAATCAGCCCAACAACCCTTATTACTTCATACTTTTAAAGTTACAAGCCTATAAATTATTATGTATAATGGGCTGCAAACAGTTATGGTAATAATACATGTGTAAATCAAACATACTTTCAATTTTCAAATACAAAAGTTATAGTCTGTTGTAGAATTATTTGATTTGCAACATTTATCATTAATTTTTTCATAAAAAATATAAAAATTTGATTTTTGGACCGAAACCGAAACAAAAATCGAAACCGTCGAAACCGCCGAAACTGACCGAAACTATTAAATTTTCAAATGTTCGAAACCGAAACCGAGTTTTCGAACCTTGTTAGAAACCCAATGGATAGCGGGTTATTGCATTGAATCGCCATAATCACTTTATTTTTTTTTAATGCATGTGGACTGAAACAACTTATTATGGCCTTGTATTCTCGTTTCATTTAGAAAACATATTTATTTCGGATTCAAATAGAGATAGCATGGAATTGTTAGTTCCTTCTCAAGATGCATGCTTTAACTCCATTATTTATTTCTTCATAAATTTGTTTTCATACATGTATCCTAAAGTTACTTTTTTCTTTTAATATTTTAGCTTAAGAATGAAATTTTGGACGTGAAATAAAAATGATTGCATTAAGTTTGTTATTAGTTAATTAGTTGGTTACTCGGAAGCAATAAGCATATTATCTTAATTGGAGACTTAGGTGGTTAACACTCTTGGATGTTTAAGTAGCCAAGAATGCATGTATATATGTAGTTATTAACTTTATGTTTTTTAACAATTATTTACTTTAAATGATGCGCGCGCACACGCGCACACACACACACACACACACACACACACACACACACATATATATATATATATATATATTTATATCAGTTTTACACGCTTAGCTCCTTTGGTTATAAACATAGGCAGAGCCGGTTCCGAGGAAAATAACTCCCAGTGCAGAACCCAAGGTGATGCCAAAATTTCAAACTCCAGACTACATCTACTTATTAAAGTAAAATCTACTAATCACATATTCCAAGTTAATTACAGTAACGACAGTGTTTAAAATTGATTTATACGATCAAATTATAGTAACGACAAACGATATAACGTAACTAATGAATTTCCACAGGAACATCATATTTCAAATTTTTAGTGTGCTATATCATTAGTGTCGATAAAAAAAAACATGCTATTCAGTTCCATGTGTTCGGACCCTCGATTTGTATAACTTAATGTTCGATGTGGAGACTGACAGTGTTTAAATTTTTTAACTTTGCTTATAAAAGAACTAAAATATGTTTCAAAGGTTTCCTGCACATCCAAAAACACAAAATGGAAAAAGTGTTGTAATATATATGAGTGAATATGCTCTTGTCATATTCTATTTAGTCCCACATCATGGGAATAAGTCTAACATCAGCTCAAAAGCCTATATATAAAGGAGCCAATGTAATAGAAATTGTACACATTTGAAGTGATAGAAATAAAAGTCTCTTCCCTATCTTTTCTGTTCTCTCTAATGGCTTCTTGTTTAACATATGTTCTGTTTTATTTTATAACACGTTATCAGCACGAAGCTTTATTAGAGCTATTGTTTGAAATATTCTAGATTTATATTTATGGATCTATCATGTAAGTTATTTTTTTTAATGTTTTGAAATCACATAGATCTACATATATGAACTTGTTGTATCTTCTGCTTAGATGTGATCCATACTTCTAGATCACTTTTCTTTTCAGTTTTTGTAGATCTAGATTCCACTTTTCTTTTCAGTTTTTGTAGATCTAGATTCTATTTTAGTGGATCTAACTTTTTAGATCTAATTATCTATTCTGATCCTAAATATGTGTAGATATATTCTTTCAATTCTTTGCGGATCTAATTTTGAGTTTTTCAAATGCAAATGGAGAATTGAATATATATGTATTGTTTACATTATTGATGATGTAGAGATAGATCTAGTTTTATCCTTTCCGATCTACTATTAATTTTCATATGTAAATTTTTTTTTTAGATAGACTAAAGACAGAATATTTCTTGAAAAAAAATTGATTTTTTTTATGTATACCCAATAAAGACAGAATATGTCTTTAAAAAATGATTTTTTTTTTATGTATATCCAACAGAGTTATGGGTATAGAATATAATGATATAGCATTTAAATTCAATAGCAATATTTATTTATCACTGGAAGTGAGATTGAAAATCCATGATGTAAACCAATTAGGAACCTGAAGTTCATACGTAAATGACCTGAAGTTCATATGACATGAAGTTCATATACAATTTTTTTTTTAAATAAGGAACCTGAAGTTCATATGTAAATGAGGAATCTGAAGTTCATATGCAAATAAAGAACCTGAAGTTCATATGCAAATGAGAAAGATGAAACAAAAGCTCGAAGCTTTCTTAAAAGTTGTGACATAAAAAGATTGTACTTCCAGAAGAAGTTAAAAGAGACACATACATTATAATATGTGACAAAAACATTAGATTCAATAGAAAATCTCTAAACATGTTCCATTTAACTGACATTACAGTTTATATTAATTGAATATCCTGAAGATATAGTATACATATTAATCTCTTGAAGAGATGTTTTAGAGATTTAATTTTATATAGCAAATCCAACATCCTAGAAGAGATGTTAGAATTTTTTTTTGTTGCATTGCAATTACATAAGTAAAAGATATGTTCCCTGAAGGAATATCATACACTCCAGAAGTAGTGATTTCTTTTCTCTCTTGAATCTTATTTTTATTTAATGCACCTAATTTTGTTAATGCATTTAAGGTTTGAATGTATTTTTGTATGTTGATATGACATTTCAATAGTTTTATATATTTATCTCTGGAAGAGATAAGTTCATCCCAGAAGTGGTGATAACAAAATATCTTTAGAGGATATTTGTATATTTGGAAATGGTAAAATATCTCCCAAAGAGATCTGTTTATTTGAAAATAATAAAATATCTCCAGAAGAGATTTCTTCAATTAAAGGCGATAAATATTTATAGAAAAAAATATGTACTAAAACTCCATAAATGGTGTTTATGGAATATCCCAGAAGCGAAATTATATTCTGATATGTCTATAAAAGAATTTGCATTGAAATATTTTCAAATACCAAAGATGATGATGCAAATTTAATGACTAAAGAAAATATGCATCTCGAAGATCATATTAAGTTAAGATCTAAATATTGATCTTAATTTTGCACACCAGAAGTGAATACAAAAGTATTTTTTTTTTTTGTTATAAAAATGGAAAACTTAGAACCTGCAGTTTCTATGATGGTAAGAAGTAATTTTGATATAAAAAGAAAGATCTATATATGGATAGTATATTTGAAACATGTAATTTTTTTGTTGTTGTGAATTTTATGTATAGATCTGCAAGTTTTTCGAATCATTCATATTAAAGAATGTAAATCTCATTTTTATAATTATGCATTTCTACTCAATTCTAGATCAGGCATTATGCATGTATATGGTATTTTAGAAAATATGATTATTGGAAATGCAGTACAACTATAAGTTGTTTCTTTCAGTTTTGTCGTTGATCAGTACGATAACTAGATCCAAATTTTATTATGTTGATTTAAGTAAAATTTATTTCTTTGATTCATATATTTAGACTGTATAATGGTTATTTCCGTTATTTTTATAATAAATGCATTATATGTATCGTTATGGTAATATATATTGTATTACCATATTATTATAAATGTATTAAACGCATTGGCTATTGTAAGTTAAATGATGTATGATTGTGTTTGGAATAAGAATAGAAATATGTATTATTAGTCAATGTATTTGGCAACTAATATCTAATGTAATGGAAAAGGCTGTATAACTCAGTTCTGAGACCTGAAGTCTTGAATTATGAAAAAAGATTTTTTTCTTGATGAAGTTTACAGTCTGAAATCTTGACAGTTAGCAAGATGTAAAAGCTTCTAAATTAGAAGTATGTTAAAAGGTTGAGAACCAAAAGTTCGTCATAAATTAATAAACTAGATATAATATGTATGTTTATATATATGCATAGGAACTTAAAGTTCCTTAATCAATGAACTTGAAATACTTCATAATTTAAAAACCTGAAGCTTTATTGAACTGTGTGAAATAATAACATTAATAAAATTGATATCCAAAGATTTCACAATTTTTCAAAATGAGTTGTATCTTGCTTATATATTTGTATTTACATATTGTACTAAAGAATAAATTTTAACATGAAGTTGTTATATATTTTATTTGAACCGGAAGTTCAATACAGTGGAACCAGAAGTTTAATACAGTTGAACCAGAAGTTCAATACAGTTTAACAAACTTGAAATTGTTTATATATTATTTGAACCAGAAGTTTAATATGGATTAACAACTCGAAGTTGTTCATAGATTTCTTTTGAACCAGAAGTTCAATACAGTTCCAAATAAGATATTTTGGATATTATGAAACGATCTTTAAGATTCACATTGACATTGCTTGATAAGAAAAAAAAATTAATGATCGGAACATTATAAACAATTTATTCTAAAATAAATAACTTGAATGAGAAAGAATATGCAAATCAATTACATATGTAATACATGGACGCACGTATATACACACATATGCGATATTTAATTAACAACCTGAAGTTGTTATGAACTCATATTATAATTTATGCAGTCGATTGACATCAATATTGAATGACTTGAAGTCATGTGCATATTCAAATGATAGAAATTCCTCCAAGTCAATAGATCATTGAAAGGGAATAAGCAATACAATATGAATGCATCTTATCAATCAATAAGAGCATTATCCTCCTACAATTGAAATACATCTAATGTATTTGCTAGCTATGATGCTATAATGGATCAAAAATGAATCCAAAGTTGGTTTATTATTTAAAGTGACAATGTTTGTCAACATTGAGGGGTAGGATAAAGGAATCATCAATGTTAAATATTTGCTAATATATAGAATTATGCAAAGTATTAAGTAACTTGCATAAATTATCAATTATGTCTCTAATAGACTTTCTCTAATATACATTTGAATCCCCGAAGGTTCAAAAGGTGTAAATCACGCTGAAAATGTGGTATAAAAGTCAATTCAAAATATCTTTGGAGTAAGTCATAAATATGCAAAATAAAGGAGGTGAGTGTTCCTAAAGAAAGACTTAAGGGTACTTTGAAAGAAACCCATGGCATGATTGTCAAAATAACCCCATTACTGGTTTAGGTACCTAAATCATGATAAGTTTTGAGATCTCAATAAATTATGTATAGAACTGACAAGAAATAATCATCGATGATAAATTAATAAATAATAAAGCGCTTATATTTATAAATAGATTAAAAATCCCATATTAGAGAGAAACATGATTGGCCATCATGAAATTCTCCTAAATAAGATATATGGATCCATAAGATATGAACCTGCAGTTCATAAGATAAAAATAGAAATATATATAATGACTGAAGCACCATAGAGTGTCAACAACATGTTAAGTGCCATGAGCATTGTATTTTCAGGGATAATTGAATTGATTAAAGTGGTTAAAGTGTTTAAAACACTTATAATACCCTGAAGGTATAAACGATGAAAGTATACAAATTCCAGAAGAATTCAAATAACTTTGGTAGTGATAAAGAGAAAGAAATGTAGATTACAACATTCTTTTAAGTATTGTTGTGATGAAAATCTTGAAATAATTCATGATGAGTAGATCACTTCCTGCTTTCAAGAATTTTGTTGTAATGAAACTCTTAATATCCATTGAAGTGGTAGTTGCGATATTAAAAACTTATTATAATATATAATTTCCTGAAGAACATAAATAACATTTGTTATTATAAAGACTACCAAAAACTTGGATGATAGATTAAAACATTCTTCTAAGTATTGTTGTAATGAAAATCTTGATATACTTCAAGGTAAGTAGATTACTTCATGCTTAGTAATGAAAGTTGTCTTATTCATCAAATATGTATTGCAATATACAAGTCCGATTGAAACAGGAGATTATAAGCACCTGAAGTGTATTCATAAATGAATATTAGTATCATACAAATCACAAAAGGAAGGCGTTTTAAATAAGAAAACATGCCTGAAGCATGGAAATGCACATGAAGTTTTTAAAATAAAATAAAAACTTCATTAAGAAGTATTTGTAAGCAACTTGAGTTATTGAAAGAAGAATACGAATTCAGAGAAAATTATTAAATCAGGGGGGAGCATCCAGAAGTATGATATAATGCACTCTTTTTCCTGAAGCGTCAAACTATTTTAAGGAATGTCATTTTTATATGATGTTCATAATGTCAAACGTTGTACTCTTTTTCTCGTTCAAGGTTTTTCCCATTGGGTTTTCCAAATAGAGTCTTGAAGGCAACAGACAATAGTTGTATCGACTGATTGGATATATGCAAGCAAGATAATTATAAGGGGGAGCAATCATCATACATGTTTTAAAAGGGACAACTTCAAGTTAGCAGAGCATTCAAGATTTTGAAGACGCATATTCAAGGGGGAGTGTTGTAATATATATGAGTGAATATGCTCTTGTCATATTCTATTTAGTCCCACATCATGGGAATAAGTCTAACATCAGCTCAAAAGCCTATATATAAAGGAGCCAATGTAATAGAAATTGTACACATTTGAAGTGATAGAAATAAAAGTCTCTTCCCTATCTTTTCTGTTCTCTCTAATGGCTTCTTGTTTAACATATGTTCTGTTTTATTTTATAACAAAAAGTATATAATAAGATGAAAAGGGTATATATAATTGACGTTCAAATTTGTTTGAAAGCGTAAACTTAGATCCATAAATTAAGGATACACACCTGCCACTATTCACGCACGCAACCGTTGCTTACTCTTCCCATTTGCCATTTTGTTTCCACTGATAGCTTTGCCATTTCTCTGATATTTCGAAACCTGAACCTCGAAGAAGGAAAAAAAAAACAAGAGCGTACATTAATTACATGCATTCAACCCCTTTTGCTCCTCTCACTTCTTCCATTTAGATGTTTCGCATGTGACAAACTAAAAAAAGAAAAGAAATATAGACGAAGTATGCTGCACGTCAATCATATGCTGTAAAAGTGTAACATAATACTATATTCTGAAGTATGCTGCCCTATTGGAAATGTTGCCATGTGCTTTGCCCCTGCTTGCACTAGGCCAGGGCCGGGCCTGAACATAGGCTTACTGGCGAGTAGTAAGGCGGATACATATTATAGGACAAAGATTTACCAGTTGGATATTACAAAAAAAAAAACCACAAATAATATTGAAAACCATTGTGCTATTTTGGTGTAAGTTTTATTTTTAAGCATATTGCAGCCAAAATTTAAATTAGAATCAGTACGTTTTCTGCTCTTGAACCTTTGGTTTCTTTGCTTTACATTTCAAATATTCTTTTATTCGTTATTTAGCACTGCACATTCACATTCACATATTATAATTTGCAGAATTATGAAGTCTTAACGCATTTTGGAGTTGAGGTACTAATACATATGTGTTCTAGTTGGTGCTTACTGAGGTTTATCCTGAGGCAAATTGACTTAAGGAAGGAAAGGATCAATTTGTTGCTTCTGTGCGTTAGCCAAATAGATCTTCCAAATAGGAGTTTGCTGGTTGTTAGCGGTTGTTGCTCTATTGCTGAGCTGAATTTTTGTCCACTTCGTATTAAGGCATAAAATCAACATAGTGTAAAGTTTTCTTTCTATAAACCTCTCTTTACTTGATCAGTTGGTCCATTTCATTATATGTTAATAATACTGTTTATTGGATTTGTTCATCTTGTATTTATTTGATATGATATATATCGCTCTCGATATTTAAATCTAACCATTAAATAAGTGTGCTAATGATGATTATTTGCTAATAATTAAGAAAAGTTTGGAATTTGAAAATGGATGATCTTCATAATGCAGATTAATAATAAATAAGTTTTGTCTCATCTTCCCAGCTATTTTTTTCCTACAATGAACTCATTTTTTAGATAATTATTAGGTACTTGTATTATCAAACACTTGAGAAGCTAAAGCATTTGCTCTTCTGTTAGAGGAAGGAATTAGTAAGGCTATTTGAAAAGTAACAGTTGTTACCACAGATTGTGCCATGCAAATGAGTTGGCTGATTCTTTTGATGTAGAGAAAACCAATGGTTCAAAAGTAGGAGGAAATTTACTGGAAAAGGTAAACTGATATAAATTTGTTGAATTTTATTGCAAATTAACAGTATACATGTTTCGTCTTTAATTGCTTATGTGGATATACACGCACGTTCCACGTTTATTATTTATTTATAATACTCCAGCTGGTGAAGTGGGATAACTTTATGAATGAATGTGCATCATCATAAAACATAGTCAATTGTTACCAGCCTATCAGTGGCTAATTGCCATGTGTTATGCCTACTAATTACCATACACCAGTACCATGTTTCCCCCCTCACAAATGTACTTAACATAACAGATGGTGACCTTACTTTTGAACAATAACCATGTGTTTGGCTTTTTTTAAAATGAATTCATGAGCTGGCATTAGTAGTATAGTATTATATGCCATGTAGAATCTGAAGATTGCACTCAACTTTTCTTGATTTTTCTTCTATTTTATTCACTGAGACATTGCTTTTTGTTTACAGTTGAGATTGATTGTGCATTTCGAGGATGACCAATACTACTACTCAAATTTTTTGATAAAATTATGAGATTTATTTATTTAGATTGTGGATAATGGATAAGTTGAGTCATTGTCATGTAAATGTAAAACTTCATTGCAATCTGCTTTGATTATATTCTATTTTTATTTTAGTTTGGGTTTTTGAAAGATAGTTGATTAGTTTTGAGTTTTTGAATACTGATATCTTGTTGTTACTGTTTGCTTTGTGTAACATCCAGGAATTTTAGCGATTTAATAATTAATTAATTTAATATAATGGTTTGATAATTTTAATGGTTTCAATTAAAATATTTTGAATATTTAATTAATATAAACATTGGAATAAAAAAAATTAATTTCGAAATCATCAGGAATAGTTGAATTTGCAATATTATGTGAATTGGATCATTTAAAGGATATAATTTAGTATAGAATTGAATTATAATAACGAATTTATTGTTACCAACCAATCACTAGAAACGTCTGAAAACCGTTTCTATGAACAGTAACGCTTTTAAGCGTTAGTAATATTGAACCAATGATATTGCAGTCGCAACACCAATTATCAATCTCAGTTTAGCAAGGAAAGTTAAAGAAGCAGTACTGATTAAATGAAGACGCAGAGAAGAAGATTAATATTACCAATTAATGACCGAGTCCAGCGTATGTTGTTTCCTTGAAACGAAATTGCTCCCTCTACGGCGCTGTAAGGTTTGGTTGAGCAATCGTTTCCCAAGGATGAAACGGTCTCTATCTGCGATGTTGCGCTACAACCGCAGGCTGACGACGAATGCACGGAAGTGGTTTTTATTTTGAAGAACAGAGCAGTGGGGAAGAAGATAAAGAGGAGCGAAATCAGAATTAAACTGTGTGTTCGTTTTGATTTTCGCAGGCCTTTATATAGGCTGGAAGAGATACCTTTACATGAGCAGGCGTTCCTGTTCGAATTGCAACGGCTACGACTGTTGGAAAGGTTGCGACCCTTTACCAACAGACCTTTCCGTTGGCAATTTCGCGGCCAAATTAAAAAAATAGTGGTTCCACAGCGCAGCGAGCCCATCGGCATCCGGAGGCCCAATTGATCACCAGACCCCAAGAGGCCCAAGGCCCTATCTTTTGACCATTAAATATTAATATGAGTGCTTATCATGCCATTGTTCATGTCATTGCCTCTCTCTTCCATCTCCTCTTTCTTTTGTAATAACATATCAAGCCTTAGTATAAGTAATGGCAAAGGTGGTATTTTTCCCCAATGTGGGACTAAATGAATTTTGCCAAACCTACTCATTCATTTTCAACAATTACTCATTCCTTTCCAAAAATCCCCCACATTAATGAGTATTATCTAATCTGTTCTTAAAATTTTACGAAACATTTATCATATCGGTAAAAGTAGCACAGAGGCCTTGAACTTTTCCTTGTGTTATATCGTTATAACTAACTGGCGAATCAGTAGACTAGACTGTCTTTGAACTGTAAGCCGTTTGTGTAAGTCTATAAAGAAAACACATGATAAATGCTCTTTAACCCCTTGGTTCTCTGTTTGTATTCGTTTTTGCCATGAACACCGCCTTGGTTTCATGAGTGCTTGAAGAATTCGACCTTACAATTCTTCTTGAAGCGGCGCCTTCGCACTCACATAGGTGATTCTATTAAGAGTAACACCACAGTATAGACATCATTAAAAGCCAAGCTTATCCTATTCTCCGACGGGTAGTGCACTGACTTATCATAGGAATTGTTTGAATTTAACAGTGCCATCAAGTTTATCTTAAACTTAGTTGTCCCTTTGAACCTAGATCTTGGGATCTCCAGTCAACTAGGTGGGGTTTCCGTTTTACAAAACTTTTAATTCATAGGTCTTAAACCCATTCCCATAGATAAGGTTTGAACTTTCTCTCTTGGCAAACCTTTGGTTAGTGGATCCGCTATGTTATCCTTTGACCTTACATAGTCTATAGTGATAACTCCATTAGAGAGAAGTTGTCTTATGGTTTTATGTCTACGACGAATATGTCGAGACTTACCATTATACAATGTACTATTCGCCCTTCCTATAGCAGATTGACTATCACAATGTATACATATTGGAGGTACAGGTTTTTCCCAATTCGGAATATCTTCCGAGAAACTCCTAAGCCAATCTGCTTCTTCTGCAGCTTTATCTAGAGCAATGAACTCCGATTCCATTGTCGACCTTGCTATGCAAGTCTGTTTGGATGATTTCCATAAGATTGCTCCATTTTCTAATGTAAACACATATCCACTTGTGGATTTTGTGTCATTTGAGCCAGTTATCCAATTGGCATCACTATATCCTTCTACCACTGAAGGATACTTCTCATATTGTAACACATAGTTTTGTGTGTACTTCAGATATCCTAGGACCCTGATTATTGCTTTCCAGTGATGTTTGCCAGGATTACTGGTGTATCTACTCAGCTTGCTTATAGCGTATGCAATATCAGGCCTAGTGCAATTCATGACATACATGATACTTCCCAGTATGCGAGAATATTCAAGTTGATATATTCCATCATCAGTGTTCTTTACCCAATTTTGGTTCATATCCACTGGTGATTTTGCAATGGTTATATTATACTGCTTGAACCTTTCAAGTAATTTGGCTATGTAATGTGACTGAGATAAGGCATATCCTTGTGGTGTTTTTATAATTTTCACACCCAAGATTACATCAGCCACTCCTAGGTCTTTCATGTCGAATCTAGAGGATAACATATCCTTCGTAGATTTTATTATGGCATTATTATTTCCTAGGATTAGTAAATCATCAACATAAAGACAAACGATGACATATCCAATATCCGTCTATCTTATATATATGCATTTATCTGATTCATTTATTTTGAATCCGTTTGATAACATAGTTTCATCAAATTTCTCGTGCCATTGTTTTGGAGCTTGTTTAAGGCCATAAAGTGATTTTACTAATTTGCACACCTTATTTTCATTTCCCGGGCTTAGAAACCCTTCTGGTTGCTGCATATATATTTCTTCTTCCAGTTCACCATTCAAAAACGCAATTTTCACATCCATTTGGTGTATTTCCAAATTTAATATAGATGTGATTGCAATAAGCATCCTAATTGATGTTATTCTGGTAACTGGAGAGTATGTATCAAAGTAATCCAGATCTTCCTTCTGTCTGAATCCTTTTATTACAAGCCTTGCTTTATACTTGTCTATTGAGCCGTCAGCCTTTAGTTTCTTCTTAAATATCCATTTATATCCTAGTGATTTTGATCCTTTAGGAAGATCCACTAGTTCCCACGTATGGTTTTGTAGAATGGATTCTATTTCACTATTGACGGATTCTTTCCAATAAGGAGCATCGGGAGATGACATTGCTTGTTGGTAAGTTAGAGGTTCATTTTCTATCATATAAGCATAGAAATCAGGTCCAAAGGATTTAGAGGTCCTTTGTCGCTTGCTCCTTCTCGGTTCCTCTATCTCAGTTTCATCATGCATTTCTCTTTGATCAGCATTATCCTCGGGAGTATCTGAATCTCTTGGCCTCTTTTGAACACTAGTTTCAATAGAGGTCTTTAGAGGATAAATGTGTTCAAAGAATCTTGCATTTCGAGACTCGATAATGGTGTTTTCATGAATATCATCAATTTCAGATTTGTACACCAAAAATCGATATGCATTACTATTATGAGCATATCCAATGAATATGCAATCTATAGTCTTTGGTCCAATTTTGACCTTTTTCGGTTTTGGTATTTCTACTTTGGCAAGACACCCCCACACTTTCAAGTATTTGTAGGATGGTGGTCTTTTTTTCCAAAGTTCATATGGAGATTTAGATGTTTTCTTTCGTGGTATTTTATTCAAAATATGATTTGCCGAAAGAATAGCTTCTCCCCAAAAGTTATCTGGTAAGCCAGAACTAATTAGTAAGGCATTCATCATTTCTTTAAGAGTTCCATTTTTTCGTTCGGCTATACCGTTGGATTGAGGTGAATACGGTGCTGTAGTTTGATGAATAATTCCATGCTCAGCACAGAATTCCTCAAATGGGGACTCGTATTCTCCTCCTCTATCACTCCTTAAAGATTTTATTTTCTTGTTGAGTTGATTCTCAACTTCTGCCTTATACTGTTTAAACATGTCGATTGCTTCGTCCTTACTTCTAAGGAGATAGACGTAACAATATCTGGTACAATCATCAATGAATGTGATAAAGTACCTCTTTCCACCTCTAGTTTGACACATTTTCAAATCACATACATCAGTATGTATTAATTCTAGAGGTTCCGTTTCTCGTTCAACATGATGAAACGAGGTTCTAGTCATTTTCGCTTCTGCACAAACTTGACATTTATCGTTGGAATCTATATTGCATTTTGGTATGAATTCTAGATTAATCAATTTTCGCCATGTATCAAAATTTACATTCCCTAATCTAGAATGCCATATGTTAGAAGAGTCAACAATATAAGCAGAAGATTCAATTTTATTCATATCATTATTTGGTACAACAGTGGTTACATTTGCTTTAAACAAGCCATCACACACATATCCTCTTCCAACATACACTCCATTCTTTGATATTACAAACTTATCAGCAACAAATGTTAGTTTGAAACCATGTTTGCTGAGCAACGATCCTGAAATCAGGTTCTTGCGGATTTCTGGAACGTGAAGAACGTCATTCAATTTTAGTTCCTTTCCAGAAGTTAACTTCAATACAATCTTTCCCTTGCCTTCCACCTTTGATGCAGACGAGTTACCCATGAATAGTTGCTCGTTATCAATGGCAGGTCTGTAGGTTGTAAACATCCACTTGTTAGCACATATATGACGAGTGGCTCCCGTGTCTAGAAACCACTCCTTGTTGTTGCCAACAAGGTTGCATTCAGAAATAACTGCACACAAATCCATATCTGCGACATCATCTGAATTTCCTGCCATATTTGCTTCAGGTTTCTTCTTTTTGGGCGCACGACACACGGCTGCTTTGTGGTCTTTCTTCCCACAATTATGGCAAGATCCTTGAAACTTCTTTTGTTTCTTTGCATTAGGATTCTGCTCGCGCTTTCTTTTATTTGTCTTTTCATCCTCAACCACGTTGGCTTTTGCCTGAAATGAACTGATAGCCTTTTTCTCTGATTTTCTGTTGTCTTCTTCGATTCGCAGACGAACAATCAGATCCTCCATGGTCATTTCCTTGCGCTTATGCTTTAAATAATTTTTGAAATCCTTCCATGACGGAGGCAACTTTTCGATAGCGGCAGCGACTTGGAATGACTCACTTAACTCCATTTTTTCGTCGTGAATTTCATGAATGATAACTTGGAGTTCTTGAATCTGGCTGACGACTGTTTTGGAATCGACCATTTTGAAGTCAAGAAACTTTTCGACAATGAATTTCTTCATTCCGGCATCTTCAATCTTGTATTTCTTTTCAAGTGACAACCAGAGAACCTTTGCGGTCTCAACGGTACAATATACATTATACAAACTGTTATCTAAACCGTTGAGAATGTAATTCTTACAGATGAAGTCAGAATTCTTCCATGCATTTAAAGCCTCGACTTTTGTGGCGTCAGGCTCCAGTTCTTCAACGAACGGTGGATCCTCTTGGAGGTATTTGGCCAGCCCCAAGGTTGTCAGGTAGAAAAGCATCTTTTGTTGCCAGCGTTTGAAATCCTGGCCATTAAACTTCTCTGGTCTCTCGCTATGTGAATATGGAATAGTCGGTGGAACCAGAGGCTGAGCCGGTGGCACAGTCCGTGCGGGCACAGATTTGTTGTTGCTACTTTGCGATATCGTCGTCTGCAAACAAAAGCAACAATCAGCAATTTCGTTTCAAGATTGTTACCAACCAATCACTAGAAACGTCTGAAAACCGTTTCTATGAACAGTAACGCATTTAAGCGTTAGTAATATTGAATCAATGATATTGCAGTCGCAACACCAATTATCAATCTCAGTTTAGCAAGGGAAGTTAAAGAAGCAGTACTGATTAAATGAAGACGCAGAGAAGAAGATTAATATTACCAATTAATGACCGAGTCCAGCGTATGCTGTTTCCATGAAACGAAATTGCTCCCTCTACGGCGCTGTAAGGTTTGGTTGAGCAATCGTTTCCCAAGGATGAAACGGTCTCTGTCTGCGATGCTGCGCTACAACCGCAGGCTGACGACGAACACAAGGAAGTGGTTTTTATTTTGAAGAACAGAGTAGTGGGGAAGAAGATAAAGAGGAGCGAAATCAGAATTAAACTGTGTGTTCGTTTTGATTTTCGCAGGCCTTTATATAGGCTGGAAGAGGCACCTTTACATGAGCAGGCGTTCCTGTTCGAATTGCAACGGCTACGACTGTTAGAAAGGTTGCGACCCTTTACCAACAGACCTTTCCGTTGGCAATTCCACGGTCAAATTCAAAAAATAGCGGTTCCGCAGCGCAGCGAGCCCATCGACATCCGGAGACCCAATTGAACACCAGACCCCAAGAGGCCCAAGGCCCAAGGCCCTATCTTTTGACCATTAAATATTAATATGAGTGCTTATCATGCCATAGTTCATGTCATTGCCTCTCTCTTCCATCTCCTCTTTCTTCTGTAATAACATATCAAGCCTTAGTATAAGTAGTGGCAAAGGTGGTATTTTTCCCCAATGTGGGACTAAATGAATTTTGCCAAACCTACTCATTCATTTTCAACAATTACTCATTCATTTCCAACATTTATTTATAAACGATGTTTGAACGTATTAATTATAATATAATTATAATCGAGCTCGTAACGTCGCTGTAGTTCATAATATTATGCTTTGAACTTTAAACGATTATACCGGATTCGTTATAAGTCAGGTTTCTTTAAAACAAGAAATGCTGGAATCTAATTGATTATACTTTTCTAATGAAAGTGAGAAATCGAGATTTCGTCTTATAGATTGTAAGATGTATCCAAATTAAATTTCCAAAAGGTCGCTATGGATTCATTCATAAACCATAACGATTTATTAAATATAATAAATCATTGATTTCAAAATTGGACAAGATTTCGAAGATGTATTTTTAATATAATTTATAGAATTTTTCTGTAATTTTTATTTTAGAAAATAAACAACTTTTTGTTTGAAGTATTTTATGTCATATATCAGCGTTTTTGAAACTTTACAAAATAAGTTAACTAGTCTATTTTATTATATTTTTGGAATCGTAGCACATTGCTCGACATAATGAGATTTTTATTTTTGTCCGTATCAGTCGGTAAATAAATGGAAGTTTGTGTGTGTATATATATATATATATATCAGTTGAAATATAATCTTTGTACAAAGTATCTATAACATCATCGTTTTATATGGAACAAGCAAATTCAGTGATGTGGTTGAGGTTATTAACTTGGCAAACGAAGTCAGCAACTGATTTAATAAACATTTGTAGACCACAACAGTCAAAAATAACATTAAAATCTATTCTATGCCTTCTTACTGTCAGTAAAGCATCTTTGAAGCGTCTTTGAATCAAGGCATTGATAATTGAAACAAGGACCAACTTTCTTGGATAAATACATTCTAAATTTCCGTGCAAAATATCGTTTAAACTTATGATAAATAGCAGGTCTTGCTTAGTAGTGAGAAGCTTGTAAGAAAATACTTCCTCTGTTTCGAGATTTTGAATAGAATGAGAAACTACTGCAAATATTTCCTAATATACAAACCCCAATATATATGCCTACCTAAATAAAAACATTGAAGACCTACCTTAGTACTCGCCCAAAAAAATTAAGCAGACAATGTTTGCCACCCTAACATTTCCTAGCACAGACCTAAGCTAATCCTATACTTCAATGCTTCATGGTGAAGAAAAACTGTAGTTAGTCCTTAAAAGCATGCCTACCCTATAACTCTAATATGTGGGAGCCAAGTTTTCTCCAGTCTATAAATATGCAACAATGGCTTCAATTATTTCTCTGCTTCAGTAAATTATCAATGGCCAAACTAATAGAAAAATAAAAATCAAAACAAATTAAAATCTTCCACTTAAAATCTTATATATATATATATATATATATATATATATATATATATATATATATATATATATATATATATATATATATATATAGTGGGTGTGTGTGTTTGAGAGGTGAGGAGTATACATAAGTGTGTTTTACATAGGTATGTATGTCTATTTGACAATTCTACATGTTGTATATACGTGTGAGTTTGTACTGAAACATGTTTATAAATAAAGAACCCATTTTCAATATATATATATATATATATATATATATATATATATATATATATATATATATATATATATATATACACACACATACATATATATATATATATATATATATATATAAAACCCCTACATGAATCTCTATGTCCTCACATAAGCTTCGAATGGGTTTGGCGATATTTTTGTCGCTAAGTTTTGGCACAACAACTAGAGTTGATGGGTATGGGAAGTTGAAGTTTAGACTCACGTTTTGATTATTGTTTTTGATCTAGAGGGTCGAGTAGCAGCGTTGGGAAAATGTCGAAGAGTTTCGGGGAAAAAGGTGTCGAACTATGCTTTTGCAGTGCGTTAACTATTGAAGAATGCAACCGGGTTCTCATGTTCGAGCGTGATGAAATCGTGGGGAGGAGATGGAGAATTTATCGTGGAGGAGGATGGCTTTGGTTTGATGTGGATCGGTGGAGAAACAAGTTAGAAAATGGAGATCCAAATTTTTGAATGGCCATGTTTTACGTATAGTGTACTGATGTTTTAGGTGGGGAATATGGAGTGCTATTCTTCACATGTAAAGGATTTTGCATGGGCCGACGTGGGTAAGGCTTGGATATTATAAGAAATTGGTGAGACTTTAAAAAAGGGGGAAGCTGGCGGGTTTCTTTTTCTGAAATGGGATGGGAAAAGGAAGCAGGTGGGTGTTTCTTCACTGGGGAAGACGGAGATATGGGCGGGTTTGGGTTTTAACGGGGTGGATGGTATTTAAATCAAAATTGGTCCAAACACCAAAGGTACTTAGACGGTACTTCACCAAATGGTAAGAAATAAAAAAATGAGACTACAATCGTAAAAAGTAAGTAAAAACACATATTTTTTTATAGTGGTTCGATCAAAAATAGATCTATGTCCATTTTGGAGGCGATTTCATTATCACGGAGAAATTTATAAAGTGCATTGTTCCATAAATTTCATTTATATCACTCATTCTCTCTCTCAAAATGATCTTCTATTTTCTACTCTCTTTTAGCTTTAGATCTCACTTGAATTCGGAAAGGAATATATTAGATCTCATGATTAGATGATCTTCCTTAATTCCATTATGAAATTAGTGTTAGATCCGAGCTATAAAGAGGACTAATGGCTGTTTGAGATCACTTGGATTGATCTTGAGTGAGAATCGATGGTGTTTGGAGAAGATGAGATCCACTTAATGTTGGAGGAAGACGGAGTGAGCGTAAGAAGCCATTAATGGAGTTTGGAGAGCTTGAGAATGGTGGAAAACCGAAAATGACAGGCCTTCGGGGTGGCAAAAATCGGTCCCTTGGATCGTGGAGAAGTAGGCTATTTATATGTGAAGTTGGTACCAGGTGGCAATTCTGTAATTATGGTGTACAGGGTAGAGGTCGAGCATACACGTATTTACGAAATTGCCACTATACAGCTGGAACCAGCTGTACACTACTGTACGACCGGCCCCTAAAACATACATTGAACGACCGACCCCTTATTTTCCAATTACATGTGCGACCAATAACAGTGCACGACCAGGAATTAGTAACGAGCGATCCACTTTTTATCTTGCTGACCAACCACTCTAATGAACATGTGACCGATCCAATTCATTTCACGTATGCCACAGCTTCTATCTCGTGACCAACCCCACTAGTAATATTGTGTCCAACCCGTTATAAAATGTTCACCACTTTAGTAATAGCCACGTGTGTACTTTATGTTTGCGGCAGCTCATTTCATGATTCACATTGGCAAATCTTTCCAGTTCGTTATTATGTAGCTGCTTATCATATTATACTCACAACTTTGCCAACGTTGTTTATGTTTGTCAAGTGCCCATGTTTTGTCATTTTGTGGCTTTATTTCATACTAAGTTCCTATATAGGAACAACATTCGCTACTTTGCCACTGTTAAACAATGCCAACTACTTTGTAACTGAATACCGCTTTAACATTTCCACCGCGAGACCAGCAAAAGGTGCTGCTCGACCGTATGTTGTGTGACTCATGGACTGCTCGACCCCGGCAAGGCCAAGAATGCTTGACCCTGTGATGACGTGCTGCTCGACCCTGCATTTTACAGTGTTGGACCCATCATTCTTTAGCTTGTTGCTGATGTTACACCATGACATCTCAAATTGTATGAATATACATGCACTGACCCATGCGTTAACAATGGACCAACCTTTAATATTATTCTTTGGCGATCTACTCCGTTATGCAAACGCGCTAATTTATGGTAAACAAGGGCTAGCTGATTCAAGATGTAAGAACACTTCAGTCGTTTTTATAAGGTGTTGACCCGTGGTGTTTGACCCGCTTGGCTATGCTCGACCCGTGATTCTCGACCATGGTACGCTTCTCTACCAGAAGTGCACGACCCCAAGGTCGCTCGCCCATCAACGTGGTGCTCGACCTGGGGTGCTTGAGCAGTGATGCAGTGTGCGACCTGGTCTATGAGCTTGCGCGACCGATCCTTGTAGTGCGCGATCATATTGCGCTCGATCAGGCTAGTGTTCATGCTCTTTGAGGTGTGTCTAAACCGTTGTTTTCCAAGTTGCGTTTCACAACAGGGTTAACATTTGCCCCTCGAAGCTTGTATTTTTTGTTTGTGGGAAATGCCAGCTTCAAACTGAACATTGTTACTAGTGAACTTCTCTTTGATTGGAATTGATAATCTTTGCAGAGCAGATTACAATCTAGATTTTCTCACGTCTTCACGTTGTTCGATCTGGTATCACGGATTCCAATGTATTTTTGCACTGCTAATGATTTGCCAGAATTTCATCTTAGCTTATTGACATTTGACATTGCATTAGAATGTTAATTGATTCATGCCACCTGTTCTGTAATCAAGACAAGCACTTGCACGATTTTGGACTTATACTTTGTTACTGATCGTCCACATCAACAATAGATTAGTCAATTAAAATTTTAGTTATAGCGGATTTATTTTGAATTCAATAAAGTGTTTGCATGGGAATGTTTAATTCAACAGTTTATAACTCGTCGAATATTGTCTGCATAAACACGATATTCCAATTCGAATTCACGTTAACGCTAAAGATCAACTAATCGACTAAAACCGACCATGGATTTCAAGCATCATTGTTTTAACAACGTATACGACATTTCATATCTGGGAAATATGTATCTATGATTTATTTCTTGCTTCTTCTTAGAGAAGTTCTTGGACATTTGTTTCCCCGCTTAGGAGGTCTTTATCCTTCACTGTGGGGAAGTATTTTGGATTTCATGCCCCTGCTTGGGCTAAAATCTAACACTTGTCGCATCTGTGGTATCCAAACACTAGCAAGTGAATTGGTTAATGTCCGACACTCGTCGCATCTGAGATATTCAAACACTACGTGAGTTAATTGGTTAAGATCCAACACTTGTTGCATCTGATATTTTTAGGCAGTACGCAAGTTACTTGGTTAAGAACCAACACTTGTCACATCTGAGATTTTCAGACACTACGCAAGTTAATTGGTTAAGATCCAACACTTGTCGCATCTGAGGTTTTCAGACACTACGCAAGTTAATCCGTTAAGATCCAACACTTATCGCATCTGAGATTTTCAGAAACTACGTAAGTTAATTGGTTAAGATCCAACACTTGTCACATCTGAGGTTTGCAGACACTATGCAAGTTAATCAGTTAAGATCCAACACTAGTCGCATTTGAGGTTTTCAGAAACCACGCAAGTTAATCGGTTAAGATCCAACACTTGTCGCATCTGAGGTTTTCAGACATTACCCAAGTTAATCTGTTAAGATCCAACACTTGTCGCATCTGAGGTTTTCAGATACTATGCAAGTTAATCAGTTAAGATCCAACACTTTTCGCATCTGAGGTTTTCAGACACTACACAAGTTAATCGGTTAAGATCCAACACTTGTCGCATCTGAGATTTTCAGACACTACGCTTGACTTGGCGAGTTATCTCAGTCTAGGAACTAGATCGTTGAAACTCTCATTTAGGGAAGTGCCCCTTCGACGAAAGTTACAACCCTTTTGTTTTGTTTGTCTTGGTGCTTGTTCGTTGTTGGAATCTTTGCGACTCCTCCCATTCACTTCCCAAGGCGATGCTTTTATATTTTTGCATTTGTGCATGTTGATATTTGCAGCCCTTGGCGCTTGAACTAGTGTTGTTGGGGTCGCTATGTTTCATCAGATTCTGAAGGAATAAGCGCTCGACAAATAGCCTGCAATATGAAATCTTTTAATCAAGTTTTGATTTAACATAAAATTCTGCAGGCAAGGGATTCATTCAAGTAGATATGCTCTTATTCATAGAGCTAATGTCAAAACAATATTTATAAACAATACAGGCTGTTTTACAAGAATTCTGAATATAGCAGTAAGTAAAGCATGAAATTAAGCATGAAAACAAAGCAGTGGCGATGTTGATCGCTTATTCTGAGCTATTGAAATTAGAGCTCCACTGGTTGTCAGTAGATGATTGGTTTGGTTTGAGCAGGTGCTTCGTTACTTGTTTCCCCTTGCCCTTGGGGACTCGGAGCAGTGTTCGAGGATTGTGGATTTTTCACATATTATTGCAGACGATTCTTCCTAATCAGCTCTTCGATTAATCATTTTAGATGCCTACATTCGTTGGTATTATGGCTTGGCTGATTGCGAAACCTGCAGAATTTTCCAGAGTTCGCTTGATCGTCACCTATTTTCTGGTGTTTTGGAATTGGATAATTTTCAGTGTCATTAGTCGCAACAAAGATGTTTTCTGGAGTTTCTGTCAAAGGGGTGAATTCGGAATTTTTGAATAAGCGGGGCTTCTTATTGTTCCAATCATCCCTTCCGTCGTTTCCCTTTTTTGACCACCCCCGGGATTCTTCTGATTATATTGAGTAGCGGCATTTTTAGGAGCTTCAAGAAGTTGGTTAGCATCAATAATCTGAAGAGGCACAGGATTATTATCCACTCTCATATACTCGTTTTTTTATAGAATTTTTCAAGCGTGTTTGGTTCTTTCATTTTAATCCATCTACTGAATTCGCTCTTCTCATCTATAGCGCCGATTAGAGGCATGAGGATTATACGAGGTTCTGGATTCCTTACTTAGTACAAGGCAACATTGAATTGACTAAGAAAAGGTTTAACGGATTCCCCTAGATTCCGCTTCATTGCTGAAAGTGTTATAACATCATTTGCTTTAGTAGCATACATGTGGAACTGCTCCTTGAACTTTTTGGCCAAGTCAGAGGACCGGTCTACGGACTTAGGTGGTAGCTTTATGAACCATAGGCAAAGTTGGAGGATTGAATTTCTTCGGACGCTCTGCTTCTCGGATTCTCTCGGTACCGGGAGAGAAATCCCAGTCTTTTTCGTCGTCATTGCAAGCTTGATTCCTCTTCATGATTTGTTCCATCATATCCGAGATGTATTCTTTAGTGTTATGTTGTTCTGCGAAGCTGAGCTCTTTACCAAAAGCCCGTCTAGGCATGCGATCCTGGTTAAAGAGCTTAGGTCCTTTACCTTCCCAACGAGGAGGTGCCCCCGTGACAGGACTGGTAACCCTTCGAGCTTTCATCTCGGAATGATTCTTAGCTTTTGGCTTCGAGTCTTCGATGTTAGCCTCATCTTTGTCGCTCAACAATTCATTATCATCTTCCATGTTGTCGTTGTGATTACGGTCAGAAGCGGATGAATTGGCATTCTCTTCGAAATCAACATGGACCTTTTAAGGTAGTGGATTTGGTCAAGCGTTAAGGGTGGCATCAAGTTTTTCCATCATAGCTTTGGTAGAGGCATCCATTCGTTGGTTCATATTGGCAACGACGGCATCTAGTTCAGTTTAGTCACTCCGGCTCCACTTACTGAGTTTTCGCCAACTTCAAAACGATTGATAAGTGATGTAGCTTCGTTGTTAGCAATGTTGTCGGTTTCTCCAACGGTCTTACTAGCGGTCTTCTTAGATTTAGCCATGATTTTAGATTTAGAGAACTAGAAGCAGGCTTAGAACTTCAGTGCAAGGCTTTTAAGATTGGGAGAAGTGCGAACGTGGCCCCACGATGGGCGCCAAATGTTTAAACCAAAATTGGTCCAAACACCAAAGGTACTTAAATCGTACTTCACCAAATGGTAAGAAATAGGAAAATGAGGTCACAATTGTAAAAATTAAGTAAAAACACAAGAATTTTTATAGTGGTTCGATCTAAAATAGATCTACGCCCATTTTGGAGGCGATTTCATTAACATAGAGATATTTACAAAGTGCATTGTTCCATACATTTCATTTATATCACTCATTCTCTCTCTCAAAATGAACTTCTACTTTCTACTCTCTTTTAGCTTTAGATCTCACTTGAATTCGGGAAGGAATGTATTAGACCTCGTGATTAGATGACCTTACTTGATTCCATTATGAAATTAGTGTTAGATCCGAGCTTTAAAGAGGAGTAATGGCAGTTTGAGATCACTTGGATTGAACTTGAGTGAGAATCGATGGTGTTTGGAGAAGATGAGATCCATTTGATGTTGGAGGAAGATGGAGTGAGCTTAGGAAGCCATTAATGGAGCTTGGAGAGCTTGATAATGGTGGAAAACCGAAAATGACAGTCCTTTGGGGTGGCAAAAATCGGTCCCTTGAATAGTGGAGAAGTAGGCTATTTATAGGTGAAGTTGGCACCGGGTGCCACCGGACATTGGAGCCAGCTATACACTATTGTACGACCGACCCTTAAAATATACATTGAACGACCGACCCCTTATTTTCCAATTACATGCACGACCAGGAACTAGTAACGAGCGATCCACTTTTTATCTTGTTGACCAACCACTCTAATGAACATGTGACCGATCCATCTCATTTAACGTATGTTACAGCTTCTATCTCGTGACCAACCCCACTAGTAATATTGTGTCCAACCCGTTATAAAATGTTTACCACTTTAGCAGTAGCCACGTGTGTACTTTATGTTTGCGGCAGCTCATTTCATGATTCACATTAGCAAATCTTTCCAGTTTGTTATTATGTATCTACATATCATATTATACTCACAACTTTGCCAACGTTGTTTATGTTTGTCACGTGCCCATGTTTTGTCATTTTGTGGCTTTATCTCATGCTAAGTTCCTATATGGGAACAATATTCACTACTTTTCCACTGTTAAACAATGCCAACTACTTTGTAACCGAATACCGCTTCACCATTTCCACTGCGAGGCCAACCAGAAGTGCTGCTCGACCGTATGTTGTGTGACTCATGGACTTCTCGACCCTGGCAAGGCCAAGAATGCTCGACCCTGTGATGACGTGTTGCTCGACCCTACATTTTATGGTGCTCGACCCATCATTCATTAGCTTGCTGCTGATGCTACACCACACCATCTCAAATTGTATGAATACACATGCACTGACCCATGCGTTAACAACGAACCAACGTTTAATATTATTCTTTGGTGATCCACTCCGTTATGCCGTGAGTGCAAGTAGACATACAGAAGGATCTATTACACGCTTTATGAACAAGTTGCCAACTGTCATTTTGTTAGGTTGCAAACGTGCTAATTTATGGTAAACAAGGGCTGGCTGATTCAAGATGTAAGAACACTTCACTCGTTATTATAAGGTGCTGACCCGTGGTGTTCGACCTGCTTGGATATGCTCGACCGTGGTATGCTTCTCTACTAGAAGTGCACGACCCCAAGGTCGCTCGACCATCAACGTGGTGCTTGACCCAAGGTGCTCGAGCAGTGATGCAGTGTGCAACCAGGTCTATGAGCTTGCGCGACCGATCCCTGTAGTGCACGATCATATTACGCTCGATTAGGTTAGTGTTCATGCGCTTTGAGGTGTGTCTGAATCATTGTTTTCCCAGTTGTGTTTCACAACGGGGTTAACAAATGGGTTGAAGTGAAAAGAAATTAGTGAAGCCCATATAAGAAGAGTAAGAAAGAAAGATTGTGCAACTGAAGTAAAGGGGAGTTCGAATTCTTAGAAATGGTGAATGTTGCATAGAGGAGCAAGTCACGGTTTTAACAATGAAGAGGATGAACAATATTCAATGCGGGTCTATGCTTTTTAGTTTGGGGATGGGCCGAGTTACATAGGTAAGGCCCAATATATATAATAAATTAAGTTCTTATTTAATTTAAACAATGTATACAACTTATAAATGTGATATCATGTCCGTACGTGGTCAAAATTACGAACTGTCTATCACGTTGGAATCGTGTGGACGTAGGCTACGCTATGACACTGGTTTGGGACCATTTGGAGCTCGTTTGAGTTTATGGAAAAATAAAACGTCTGATAAGATCTAGCGATCGTTAATCGTTATTTAACGATTAACGACAAAGGTGAGTAAACTCATTAACTCTGTCTAGTTTTCATAATTTTATAAACATATTTTAGAATTGATAAATAATGATTGAATGTTGTGTGATGGTTGTTTGGATGAATTGCTTAAAAATTGGTTGAAACAATATATATAGTTATATATATAAATTATTGATTACTGATTCTATTTATTTTAATATCTCATACTTACATGAAATTAGTGTTGTTTATGCTGATTTACATCTGTGGATGCAGGGAAACAGGTTGGAGCAATCCATCTAGATTCCTCAACAATTTATATTGTTGTTTTTCTTATGTTGTATAATATGATGTGACAAATAATCTATGGTTGATTATTGTTGTGTTTGGGATGTTTGAATAACATTGACCCTGAGGTAATTGGTATTTAAATACCGTAAACTATATTCGATTGAAATGGAAAAGAATTTATATTTTAAAAAGGAAAAAATCTATATTTAAATAGAAATTGAACTTCGAATGGACTAGAATATAATAACTTGTTTTAATTATATTAAAACAAGAGGTTTGGTTTACAAACGATATTTAGAAACAGGATGAAATAATTATTACAAAATAATTTGGAAACGTAAATCCAAGAATGAATATTAGAAAGGTAAATGGAAATCGTTTTCAAAAGAAACGTTGAAATTTATTTCGATGTTCGAAATGTGAATAGTACTTAATAAAAACCATAAGGATTTGTAATTATAATTCGACAATGACAAATGCTATTAAAATAATTTATTTTCAGAAATTATATATTATATAATTTATAATTTGACCAGATTGTTAATATTTGGTGTGAAACCCAAAAAATTATAATAGAATATGTATTCGAGATTAAGTTATAACTTATAGACAGAGTTTATGAAATGAAATATGAAGTATGAATTTATAAAATAACTAGATAGATGGAATTTTAAACTGTAATGCTATTTTCTATTTAAATCAAGCTTTGATTTAATAAAAAAAATCCAAATTTCTATATAGGAATAATATTCACGTTTAAAGTGAATGATGGTGTAAAAGCCTAATTTTTGCAAATTGGAATGGTGATAAAGGAAATTAGTGATGTTTCGGAAGTGGTAAATTCAAAAATGAATTTAGAAATTGAGTTGACCTGAAACGGTGAATTTATTCCGACGTTCGGAATGTTAATCAAATAAAAATTATTCGAAGGAGAGTTAGACGTTGAATTTAGGAAAGTAATATTTACTTTCCGTTTCTAAATGAAGATTATTTATTTATTTAATTAAATATTATTTATTTATTCAAAGTAACAAATCAAAGTTATATTTTAAAGTAAATATTTTAGAAACAAGGATTATAATGCTAGCTTTGTAACCAATATTTTCAGTAAAAGAAGTGGATTCATAAACCGAATCTGAGAGTTGCATAAGAAATGATTTGATAAGAAATTAAGAAAATGGAATTAAGTGAAATTAGAACTGACTGCAGACTAGTTAAGCTGAACGACTTTCTAAATGTCGATCTGATGTTGGTTTTGGCCTTTGGGTTAATACTTAGGGAATTGTTCTCTTACTAGTTTTCGGTTAGGGATCGAGGAATGTGAAAGGATAGCGATGCGTGAATAAGAACCGAAAATGTTTTCCTAAGATAACGTATATTTTCTAAACATAGAAAATGAGAATTTGAGAATATATGGAAATGTTTTCCAACATTAATAAGAAATATTTTCTGTAATATAGGAAATAAATAGTTTAAAATATATGAAAGTGTTTTCCAAGAATCGAGAGGGGACAAACGAGTTTGGAGAAATATTTGGGTAAATGCACTGAAAGGAAATTGGGGAATGAATAGATTATTGATAAGTTAATTGAAAGGGGCTCAATGTTGATTGATGCTTAATCGATATAATTTCCATTTGGTAATAGGATCGTTGTTTTGTATGGATGTTTTTCCTTTGATAGTTAAATAACCAACTATCAAAGTTTTTGACTATTTTTTCGTTGTCAATACAGAGATATCGGGATCGGGTTTATTATCTGAAAACCACTCCATATAGGCATTTGTGTTGCGAATCAAATATATGGAAGACAATCGAAGACGGAGTTGATGCAAGGGATGTTTTGGCGATCAAAGGTATAAATTGCCTAAGATGGATTTACAAAATAGTGCCTTCGATTTGTCCAGTTCCAGGACAACTTGAATGGACGAATGTCTGAAAGAGTATATCGAATAGATCGCGTAAGTTGATCTCTTCAAACGTATTTACGTCTGATGACAGAGGAATTCATTTCTCTTTGCTTTATACCCGTGGTATTTTTGGGGAAATGAATTTGTGATTTAGCGGGTTTAACGATGTGGCATTCAAAGTGAATGGTGGCCAAATGTTCCAAAAGTACATTATGACCTCAAGCCTCATCAACCGGCGAATGACAAAAATTGAACAGGCAGCATGGCTAAGTGGATCACTCCTAATAGGGTATATTGTCACCATCCAGAGAATACTTATTTTTGTTCTTCTTCCGCTTATGTATCTCCAGGGAACGGTTATATTGATATACCAACTGTAAGGTGAAAATATATTCGGAACATTCAAGCGAAATGAATGGTCGGTCATGTGTGGCTAAGTTGCAAGATGTTCTAATTGAACTCTAGTGTATCCCCTTTGGAGTACACTGATCGGAAGGTGGTTCCATAACTTGTCATAGTTGGAAATCCATTCCCCAGTAAGAGCCCGCAGTTTTGACTGTATACTATATGTAGAGCATGAGTTGCAAGCGTTCTACTAGATTGCTATTTACTTGTATTAGACACTAGTATAATATCAGAATAATATTATTTAAAAAGAATGTTTTGGATTATCGTAAGGTAAAAACCATCTATATTCATGTGTGGATCGGCCTTACGATTATCCTTTCTTTTGAAAATGATTTTGAAAAGTTAAACTGAGTGGTTGGAGTTTACTCACACAAGTCCCATGCCTGACCCGGAGTTTATTTTGTTTTGTTTTACCCTAAACTTTTGGGTGTCCAAATTTGTACGAGCAATCAAGTAGCCAGGATTTTACAAATATACCTGGAAGAGCTTAAAGCAGGAGGCTTCAACATTTTATATATATATATATATACACACACACACATATATATTTTTTTATTTCCACTGTGATGTTATATGTTGTACTCTGAAATGGTATGTATATATGCAGTTTCAATTTGTATTTTAAAAGTTATGTTATATAATATATTTTATTCGTTTCGTTGTGAGATTCGTGTCCACTCTGATTCTGTTATGTTTTGATCTTCTGCTTCTTTTCTAACTTTCTTTGTTTCTATTTCTCACCCTCTAACTTCTTTCTACTAATGATTTGGTATTTCCTTTGCTTGAATAGTCGATATGGTGTTTTATGTCAATTTTCGGGGTCGAAAATCCCCGATTCGTTAAACTTGATATATCTATTGAATAATAGTAAAACAGAAGAATTTCAAGCTCTCTCCTTAATTCTTTCAATTCTCTCTATTCTCCTTAATTCTCTCAAATTTCGCAATTCTCCTTAAATCTCTAAAGATACTTTTATTAAATCAAAATAATACAATAATATAAATCTGCACTCGCCTTGATTCTCTTAGGTGAGTTAAATTTGTTCCTCCCTCTCCCTTTCTTCCTTTTTACGACTAACCCTAATTTTCATTTTGCTTTCTTTTCTAAAATCATGAAAAAGATGTTTGGGGTACTGTCCCTGTAACATTAACTTTCTCGCTTTTTTTTTCCTTATGTTGAATTTCTTCGTCGCTATCCCATTCTCCCTTTTTACGACTAACCCTAAATTTCATTTTGTAAATTTCCTTCAATTTCATATTCAAAGAGGAGAACAATGTTCGCATTCCATCGTCGCCTTTAGGATTTTCCCTCCCATACTTCTCACGTATGCCTCGGTCGTTCTCATGGCTCGATTTAAACGTCAGTTGTGTTGTGCTACTTTCAATTCCTCCTCTCTGGCCGGAAAATCATGCATTTTCATAGATCTAACATTGTTCATCCTCTAGTATGTCTAACTGAAAATTTGATTATTTATTTAAGTATTCTACAACTGTTGAAAAGAAAAAAGAAGTTTTTACAATAATTTTTATTCTGGCCATATTCCAGAACCTGTTCAATGTTATGATTTTGTACTTATAACATTGTTATCAAAGAAAATATTAAATTTATTTTCATATGTCTGTGTTTATATATCTCCTTTCATATATGTCGACATGCTCTTTTATATTTGAATGTATGAATGAGAAGGATATCATGTTTCCTCATATTGTTTCATTATCTTTGAATTTGATATGACCTTTGCTTGACTGGACTATTTTTTGTTTATGAAGTTTCAAGAACTTTTGGTCATATGACCAGTATAATTGACAGGTGTTTTTTTAACAAACTTTATTTCATTCTATGGAGTTTATAGTTCCCATTGTAGATTTTATTTGATATTTGCATAAGTAAATATCTAGGACGTGCACTATATGATATAGTAGCTGAACATAAATACGATGATTTTCAATTGCTATTTAAATCTCACAGTAAAAATTTCCTACTACAGATCATGTAACCATGGTGAAAAAGGGTTTAACCTTGAAATCCATTGTCTTTATTTATTTCATTACGAATATTAATATTTAAATACTCACAAGTTGATTTATGCTTTCTTATTTTGGTATTTTATTCCACATTGTTTACGGGATAACTGAAACTCTTCTTTTATCATTTTTTGCATTTTTAGCTTACAACTAACATTTATCAATTTAAAAGTTTGATCTATTATATATTCCTTTTAATGATATAGATTTCAAACTAAACATTCAATCATGCTAATGAGAATTATATAGAACAGAACAAAAGCAAGAATTTCCAACTTTTATTGCCGGAAGTTTGATTAAATTAGCAACTAACATGGATGCCAAAATGCAAGAAAACTTAGGATTCACTACTCTTTACCAATAATTTCTTGCGTTAAAGGACATGATCAATCTATATGAATTATTTTGGCGTTTGGTAAGAAGGTAAACAATTGTAATCCTTCAATATACGCAAAGCTATTTATGTGAGAATGAACTTTTTTTGGTTAGTTTTAATTTTCTACGTAAAAATCTAATAAGATTTATGATTGTCAACTATGTTGCAATTTACATCCTCTTTTACCCCTTTTTGGATTCATGTTTATCAACTATGTTGTAACTATGCTGGCCGTTGCATACTGGTAGGCAGTTGGCTGCTTTGTCCAATCACGATGTTATCCCTGTCTGAGGTAAACTCCTTCGATTATGATTAATTATGTTCTAGATCACCTCCTTTACACATCAATTTGTTTTTCTATTTGGAAACAATCTATTATTTGGATTGCTTATGCTTATATGCATCATACGAGTTAATTTTTATCGCCTCATATAAGGCTGAATTTTATCTTCTATTTTGCCTTCACTAATTCTACAGTATATAAATAACAAATACTCAATAATTCCACATTGGATTTTCCAAATACTCAAATCTACTAATTATTAGTTTTAAAATGGATGGATTAGACAAGATGTTTTATACTTCTCTAGAGAATTTAAATAAGATCTTTAAGCCCATAAAATTTGTATCAAAATGATGATTCATTTACAAGTCACTTTGGATGGTCTGGATATATATATGTATGTATGTATGTGTATATATATATATATATATATATGTACATATGTATATATATATACATATATATGTGTGTGTTTGTGTATATATATATATATATAGGAGGGTTCCGCTACACCTCTTATATTTCACGTGATCTCTCTCCCTTAATCTCCACCACTCATTTCCTCACTCATTCTCTCTTTTCCCATTTCAATATTATTTCTTAGTGGGAAGAGAGAGAATGAGTGGGAAAATGAGTGGTGGAGATTAAGAGGGAGAGTTCACGTGCAATACAAGAGGTGTAGCGGAACTCTCCTTTTATATATATCTATCACAGAATATTATCATTAGATGTGTTATATAAATATAGGTTTTATGATTTGTTTAGAAAATTGAGAAAGTGTTTTTTGAATGGCTTTTGTAAGCGTCAATTCATGTTCAAAATTAATGTCAAAGATTGGTGTGAATTGCACAAATGGTCAATCCACCACTCTTAAATTCAGACAATCAAGAATTTTCAAATTTCCTAAACATATACATTCAATTGGTGACAAGTGAGTGAACGTTGCTGCAAAACTATAATCATATAAAACTGACTGCTCTGACCCACTGCTATGGTTAAAGTATACAGCACAGTAAATATGAATCAAAATGCTTTTGTTGAATGATTTAAAGTAAAAACGTACAATATACCTGGACTTAGTAAGTTCATAGGTGTCTTCGAAATTTCAAATTTGATCACCTTATATGTAATAATGCAATGATCCAAATGGAATCTCATTTGCTGTCTAGCTCATTATTCACTAATGAAAGCTTAGTTCTCAAAATTTTCAGAAATTATTGTTTTTAATAACACGCAGATTTGGCTTAAATACATTTTCGTGATTTTTTATTTGGCTGACCTCTTACATTCCAGGTAGAATATTGTTTTTTGTTTATCTTTAGTGAGATAACGAAGTATCATTTTATTTTATACTAAAGGTATTTATTATTGTTTTCTTTGTAAACAAAATTAAGAGCGGGGAATGCTAACTACAATAGAAAGGCTAAAACCTATAAACAAGAGAAATATAAGATAATGCTACAAGTACTGATATTGTGTTTGAATGTCACATAACTCAAATGTATCTTTTTAATTGAAGTTAATTTTGTTTTCTTTACAAAAAGTGTCATGAACAAAATTCAAAATTAAATGTACCACTAAATTACTATGGGTGCCCATAAGACAAAAGCAACATAAAATAACGCTCTAGATACTAATATCATATTTGGGTATCGTCTCATAACTAGATGTATGAATGTTGATATTACACTTAAGTTGACAATCAATTTAGTATTTTTCAACGATTTTTTAATTGATTCCGAGTTTATCATTGTGGACAAGATTTTTAAGATTGACCGCCATAGCAAAGTAGTCATAAACATGAGTTAAAATTGTAACAACGATGGAGAATGAGGGAACATAAAATTTACACTTACGATAATTGTAATCTATTAGATGTATTAAGAGACTAATAAAATCATCCACATTTAAAGTTTCACTCACACGCTTTTGGCTTATTAACGTGTAGTTGAAACCTAAAGTGATGGATGGATGAAGGTTTCTAAAATAAATAAATAAATTGCAGAAATTATTATACCTTAAACTATGTAATTTCGTTCTTACATACTTCTGTCTTATTTAATAGTTTGTTCCCTCTCCATTTAGTTTACTGTCCTTTCTTACAGTTCTTATTTCCTACATGTTTCTCTGTGCATGAGGTTGTATATAATCTAGACATATTTCATACCATGATTTCTCTATGTTCTTAATTTATGAAGTACTTTAGTTGTATATTATATTATCATTCAGAAAAGGAATATGAAGTGAAATCCAAGATGAAATGAAGGACAAAACGAAATCTTGAAAAATTATTCCATTTTTGGTTCAAAATGGATTTTTTTTTTGTAACTGCAGTGCATACTTTTTCCACGTTATTACCAAGAGCAATAGAAAGCAAACCGTTCATTTAATGAATGACTCTGAACCACTGAATGTTAATGATATGGTGAATGTTGAACTTAAGGGTATAAGTTCTTATCAACTACAGTTTTACCTACAAATGTATAGTTCTAAATTATGTACAAAATAAATTATTTTCCTTCACCAGTTCGTCTAGATGATGGAATCTCTATATTGATGAATTCTTGCCATCTTTATTTTAAAGATTGGTCACGTGTAAAGATGATAAGAAACAAAAAGAAAAAAAGGAGAAAGAGAAACTTGACGAACCACCAGACTGCCCTGGATTATTTTTGCAAACAAAAAGGGGTGAAGGATCTAAAATATGATCATTGTCCCTTTCTTTGCACGGGCTTTTGGATTACAATGACAAAGACATAGAGGAGTCTATTTTTTAGCTATCAGTATTTGCTGAGGCATTCAACGAATTTCTACAGTATCAAATGGCTTGCCACCTCTTATCGTTTCTTCAGAAATTGCACAAGAGACGTATCACCCAAAAAAAAAAAACAGTGCAAGAGACAGAGAGATGAAAAGTCCAAAAAAGATGATAGGCCAAACAGAGGGAATTGTTTGAAGAAAACTAAAAATCAAGATCAATAATCAAATTCATAAAAACAAGGCATCAAAAGTTCTGAGTGGTGACATACAGATGGGCGAGCCTGAAGTTAGGGAGCAGAAAAAATGAGAATAAATCAGAAAAAGGCAATGCCAACGTAGAGGATAAAGGTAATAACAAATCGAATGGTAATAGCGACAATGAAAATGAAGACGAAGAGAATGAAGAGCCTGAAGATGTTGAAAACGATGAGGAAATGAAAGATGTTGCCGACGGAGCAAAAACGGACAACACTTTAGCTGTTACAAATAATGCTAATGCGGTTTCTGATAAGGCTGCAAGAAGTAGATGCTAAAGTCATGGCAGAAAATTCAGATAAAGAAAAGTGTGTTAAATCTGATTCAGCAATCTAAGTTGTTTATGATAAAGATTTACTTCTGGCATTCAGATTTGTTTTTTTATTAGAACCATGTAGGTTACATCAAGGTTGAAGATTTACGATGCTTGCTTCATAACTTGGGCATGTTTCTTTCTAACAGAGATGTCAAAGAGCTGGTGCAATGTGCTTTTTTAGAAAGCAATACTGCAATGGACAATCCTATTTTCTACAAGAAGCTTGTGAAGTTAACTGAAATATGACCTCTTTTGGTTCAGAAGTACAATCTGCTGTTTATCTGAAAGTAGTTGTTTTTTGTTGTGTTCACTCTGTTCCAGAATTGTTAAATTATTTCCGACCAATACTTTAGATGTTGAATTAGCTCATTTGCATGGAGTATCTTTAAGCTTTGTGATTTGTATCATATTAATATAGAATGTTCTCTTGATTTGAAAGATCCTAGCGTCTGTTATTCAGTTTGGTTTAACGTTACCCCAGTATTATTAGTCTTAGAAAAAAAGATTAAAAGAAAAGAAAAAAAGATTGGTCACGTGTTGTTCCCACAAGCTGAATAATGATGTGTCTAATTATCGCTGTAATGATAACTGTATTTTAAGCAAAAAAAAGATTGGTATCAGGATACATCCTTTTTTTTTATCCCTTCTCTTCTAGGCCAGGATCCTCAGGGTTTTCCTATAGAAAGAAAAGAATCTCAGACGGCATCTCAACCACCTACATGGACTATGAAACGGATTGGGAACCGCCTTGCAAGAAGAGTTCTACAGAGTCCTTCATACCACTCACCAGTTTTTGTGCAGTAATAACACTAGTAATAGAAAGCCACATATCACCTCTGATGTACGGGAAGCACTCTAATCGATTGTATTTCGTCCTTTGTTCCACATAGCAACACTCTCTTGGTAGTGAATCGTGCCTTATTACTATCATTATAGATGCAATAATAAATCATGTCTTCAGCTTTTCCTTGTTACATTCAGTTCTTCTTACTATATTTTAATGGACTTAAAAAGTAGCCATATTGAATAGGGTTAGTACATGTTAATTTAGCTGGGAAAAAACCTGAGTTATTCAGTTCTTACGTAACATAAAACCTCGAGTCAAATTTCTTTTTGTTGTATTGAAATTACAACAGACTGATTCATGATTTTGGCATTGATTAGTACAAATGAAACATTTTGTCAAACAGACTCATTCATACATAATTCATTTATCCATCAGTCATTGAAATGCTATATGAAATGAACAAATTTTATGATCATTTGGAAAGATGATTTTATGCTGCAGAAGGTTATTCTCCACTGACAAGTGCATTAGTCGTTATTGGATTGATTGTGTGTTTCTAATGATTAAATGGTACGTACCGTGACTTATAAGCTATAATTATATTTCTAGTTATTTCCAAGAAAAATTTCTGTCAATTATTTGTTTCATCAAGTCTAAATTTCAGATTAGAATTAAAAGATATGAACTTCAAACGTTAAACCTTATGTCACAAGGTCATTTAGGGTGAAATTTTGTTTTGTTCTAGCATTTAACACGTTATTCGATTCTACTTTCCGATGTTTTATTTTTGCATTTTTTCTTTTCTTTTTAGATTTTCATTATTTACCCATACATCTTACTTTATGTTGTCTACCATATATTTTACTCATAACTAATAAATATGCCATATTCTATTTTTAGATGGAGATGACAAAGTCATCTTTTCAAGATTATTCGAAAAGCAAGTGATGCACACTGATTAGTTTTTTGTTTGAGGTTGCAACTTTTTATTTGTTTTATACCATACATACCAAGGGTTTTGAAATAATAGCTAAAGAAAACTTGCAACAGTTGCTCATACATTTTTTTCTTCTACTTTGATGATATTTGTTGTCTTACAGTAGTCCATAGTCGTTGCTACATTGAATTGAACAATACATTGCAATCATACATGGTTAATTAACTTGATTTGTCATTTAAGTTTTGTAATTAAATATGTTACAAGTTCAATATCTTTCATAAATTTTATTTTTCTACCGATCTTTTTTCATAAATTTTAATTTTAAATATGTTACAAGTTCAATATCTTTTTTTCCATATATTTTGATTTGTCATTCCATGATATTGCATTTGAGTCAACTAAGTAAACCGGTAACATAAGTAAAGATTTAACATATTTTGAAAAAATCACTTGATTAAATAAGTAAAAATAGCGAAGATACTTTCTTTCTCAAGCCCAATGTGTAAGATATATAACACAAAATTATACATTATAATTTTAAAATTTTGTTTCAAAAATCGATTATTTTACTTAAAATGCATGATAAGCTTTAATTTTTTATCATTAATAGTGCAAATGTTACATTTTACAAAATAATGTGTGCAACGCACGGGTTACACACTAGTTTTAGATATTACAGAAGATGGCACTGCACCTGTTTTTTTACAGAGCATTCTTGAAGTGATTGATTCTAGTTAGTTTAGTTTGAGATAATCTGTTCCTATTACATTCCAAAATAAGATAAACATTTGTGTTTTCTGTTGATATCCACCACCATTAATTACTTTCTCAACAATGAACTTTTTTGATAATTTAACAAGCAACTACTTATTTGCATAAGCGTAGACTAGAAAAGTAACCTTAAATTTGGTTGATTCAAAGTGGAAACTAATATTAGGAGTTGAAAATGGTGGGTTTTGCAGGTCTTTTGGGTCAAAAATGGTGAAATTTTGGGGAGTAGAGATGATTCGGCTGAGGAAGAGGAGTTTAGTACAATGGTAAGCATTTCCCAGCTTTATAAACAAAAGAATAAAGAGGCTGCATTTTACTTAACAGATAAACTATAGATATTTGCATGTAAATGTTGATTTGTTTAGTCTTAAGCATACCAGGTGCTCATACAGACATCACACAATTATTTTATTATTATGCATAAATTTATTTTTGCTAGATTTCTATTATGCATATATTAACAATAAACACTTCACCTATATGCCTATACTGTTTACTGAGTAATATGAATTCATTATGTTTGAAATTAACGTAATGCTATATCACAAAATTACTGTTTACTGAGTAATACTATATTACTCAATTATTGGTTTGGTTCCATTAAGTTCCTTTAGACTTGAGGGAACATTCTATGAATTCCATTCAACATCAAGCAATGGTAACTCTAGGTTGAAAGGAGTTCTTGCTTACTGTTCATAAAATGAAGCCATTTATATAACAATTATGTGTTTTCTCTAAATCTAGGTTCTTGCTAAGGAGATTGTGAGATCAAGGCAGCCGTCTGCATGAAAATAAAGCACGTCAAATTTAGTTTCAATGCATCTTAGCGAACTAGTTGGTAAATAATACGTGAGGTTATGTTGTATGATTTTTTAAGAACTGATCTGTTCAAATATTTCTTTTGTAATTCATTAGTGGACCTAAATGTTATTAGGCCACACACTTATGTTCTCTGATTGTTAAATACCATTTCGTGTATCATTCAGAAAGCAATATTCTAGATGAGCATGTTAATATGAGTATCTTTAATGTTCTTTTACTGTTGGGAAGTTTGAAGAGATTGCATTTGTGTAAAGAGGTGACTGCAAGGGTTAAGTATGCATCTATTGTGGCAAGCCTAAAAGGCTCATTTTTTTAAAAAAGAATTGCATTTGTTGTAGTACTAAAACAGACACAAATGCACTGAAAAGTAAAACTACCATACGCAACAATTTGCGTCTGCTGTAATAGTAACACAGACGCAAATGCATTAGTATTTGCGTCCCAAGTACGTTATAATAGATGATAATATATCAAATTTGCATCTACTGTTATAGTAAAACAGACGCAAACGCATTAGTATTTGCATCCCATGTACACTATAACAGACGCATATATATCAAATTTGTGTCTGTCAAACAACAGAAGCAAAAATATTTTAATATTTGCGTCCATTGTATCTGCATCCACATTAGATTAGATGCAAATAATGTTAAATATTGGACGCAAATACCCTATTTTGTACTGGTTCTTGAACATAGCTGGGTAGTCTGGTATACCGCAATTACCCCCTACAAGAACAGTACCCTCCCTGGCGGCATGTCTTGATGGTCGACGACTCATTCTAAATCTGTAAAATAGAATGATTAGTCCATACATGAGAAAACTGCAAATGGAGTTCAAACGTTATTATACTGTACACTCATATATAGTATACATCCACCATAAATCTACAAATACATCTCTCATACGTTATTACGTCTTCGAACTTCTACCACAATCGATAACCAGAGCTCTGATACCAAATGTGATGACTACCCACAACTCCTGCACTAAACAAGGGAATTAATGCGCTGAAAGACGTGCCAAGCAGCTGTGGACGATCATCGAGGTAATATAACATAAGTGGAACATGTTATATAACTCACAGCGTAAGAATAAAATATAATAGAACATATACAACAGGCAATAATAGTGAAGCGTATCTGAGCAGAAACTTGTACTTTCATAAAAACTAGAAAAAATATCCATACATCCTTGAATTACAATATAAGTGTCTGTACAAATTTGCCTCACTGTAACACTCAAAGAAAATACCAATCATAACAGTGGAAACATCCAATATTTATAATAGGAAAACTAGTACGCGAGCCTCCTGCTTGTCATCGCTTTGCACTTCCACCTCACTAAGCTCTGTTACATGTAATCTTCCACTCAGTCTGCCCATCCAAAACCGGATGAATAACCCAAGGTAATAAGAGGAAAACATAAAATCTTGAGTCAGACAATAGTCTTAATGAACAATAAAACAATTATCTAACATCATCAATAAAGTATATGAGAATAGGCAGATTAACCAACCAATCTACTAAAACACCAGAGAAGAACCCAAACCCGTCTACCACACATATGACAGTGATAGCCTTTACAAAGGGCACTTGAAAACAACTGTACATTCATGGCAATCAAAAGTAACCAGACAATAGCAATCATTAATACAAATAGTTATATCTCAGGTAAACTATCCTAATCGAGATCAGCATCCCTCAAGCACAAGCCCCGAAGGCCTAAACCAACATCAGACAAGCACCCAAAGAATATCTCCTTTGACATCAGACAACTTACGTGAGACAGTACAAGCAAAACAACCAACATTCATGACTCTGGCTATCATCGCCTATTTTGCTTCGAAACCGTCGTTAATTGTATGACGACCAACTTTGTCATATGTCAAGGGCAAATGGTAACCCCGGTTCGAGCAAAAACTCCATACGCCCTTCCACGATACGTATCTAGGCCTTTCAACGATACCCATGGTACGCGACCAGCAACCTTCCAGTCTTTTAGGTGCCCCTATTATACCCCTGCTTTGAGCTAGTTAGAACCTACCACAACGATAATCTCTTGGACTTCAACATCTCTAGTCATCCTTCATGATGGTTATTCATAGCTCAAGCAACCTTTTCAAGCAACCATTATCTATTAACTCACCACTTTGAGTTATCTTCACATTCGTTGTATTCCAACGATCAACGAACGCATCACAACACTTCGAACATTCCTACTTGAATGACTTCGAAGTCACAATCATTGTTGACCCAAAATATACACCGTTTGGTCAATATTCCATTTCATAGCATTTTCAGACTTTTCGTTACGAAAAACAAACCACAACGTCCACAGCGTCTCATAACGTTGTCTTTCTCCTTAGCTCGTTAACGGCCTAACAACCGCGACCTGCCCCATGTAACTAACCCAACTCCATCTCAACATATAGGCTGACCCGACCGTGGTACACTCAATAACATGATTAGGTTGTGCTACTTCCAATGACCTGACTAGATCCTTCCTCTTTATCAACCCATCAGCACTAACACATGCCGACTAGGGGTGACCATTTCGTTGGTTTGGTTTATCCGATGATAAAAATTGTTAAACCAAACTAAAACCGATCAAAAGTAAAACCAAACCGACCAAATTAAGTTTGGTTGGTTCGGTTGATTATCTGATTTAACCGAACTAAAAATATTTTAGGCTTTATGTTTGTAATATTAAGTATAATTTGAATTTTTTATAAATATATGATTAAAATATTATTATTTACGATTTGTATGCTTTTCAAAATTAATTTTGACACATATATGATGAGTAAGGTTTACTTGGATAAATAACTAACCTAATATAATTATTATAACATCGATAATTCTGAAAATATAATAAAAGTTCGGTTAATTTGGTTAAACCGATAACCAAACTAAATATTTTCCTATCCTATTACAAACCGATCTAGTTTCAAAACAAAACAAAACCGACCAAAATAAACTAGTTTGGTCATTTTATTTAGTTTAACCAAATAATGCTCACCTCTAAGGCCGACCTAATCCCCGCCGAACGACCTGATCCTTCTAGCTTCCTGCGACCTGACCCATCAGAACTTCAGCGATCCACCACCATGCTTGAAGCCAATTACCTACGACCTAGATCTCACATGACCTGGAACCAACGATCCAGCATCCAGAGACCTTCCATTTGCAACAAACTATACTCCACACGACCCCATCCTTCCACGACCTACAGCCTTCCATAGGTCGTTCCAATGACCTGAAGCTTTTCCCACGCCCTGAAGCTTCTCAACGACTTGATCCCCATTTCTTGAAGAACAAGCCACACGACCCGACCTATGTAAAAATGACCCGACTTCAAATCTAACCAAAATAGCTTCAATCTCGACCAAATCTTCACCAAATGACATTCTCGATGCAATCAACTCATCTAAACCACCCAATTCAACAATCAACACCTTATGAAACCATTAACAACATCACAATGACAATTATTGAAACACCCCACCTCCGTTAAGGTCACTCACAAAGGGAATGCCTTAACTTTGGTGGAGCATTTTAGGTAAAAGATGCAAATAAATTACAAGACAGACAAATAAAGCAGCGGAAATAAAGTCATTTTATAAATAATATGGTTCAGTCAAGCTTTTACAACAATTTTCTCAAATCATGCTTAAAAGTAATACATAGAACTTCTGTCTTGATTTAATAACTTCCAAGTGTAAAAGAAGCACAAAAATAACAATGATATTCCTCAATAAAGCATGAACCAGCAATAACAGTGGAAGAGAGAGTCCAAACCAAAACATCACCATCTTCGAGCTTGAAAAGAAAACTGAGCTAAGTGGTAACATTTCCTCCCTGTGAACCTGGGGAGGGGGGAACGGAAGAAAAGAGGCGAAACAAAACTAGGTCAGACATAAGTCTGGTAAGTCAAGTGATTATTCAGCATATAAACTGGTAAGAGAACCATGACATGAATAAACTGGATGCAGGACAATAACAAAGAAATAAGGTAACGTAGAATAAGCATAAGGTATGATAAGGCAAGATAAACTGAATGCGCTCCTACCCTTTCTCTGCTTCGCTACTACCTTGTTATTCTGATTTTTATATCTATCTCTACACCACCTAACTAGTGTCCCAACTAGAAATCTGTATAAAATGATAACGTGATCCCAATCCCCGTAATTGTGGTAGCCTTCAGGTGCACATCTATCGTGAGCATTCCACCTCGATCAGCCTAATTACCGTGAACGTGTTAGATGTACCCTTACTACCCTATCGATCGGCTCCCTACTTGTATTCCTTTCTCTTGTGTCTGTGTCAATCGGCCCTCTTTGCGTGTAGATACCCTGTGCTGGTCCCACCATAAGGTGTATCAATCCTTATGATAGCGACCTGACACGATTCAAGATGCACAGTGTATAACTACTGGTACCCAGTGCCTGCTTTTTCCCACTCCGGAGTACGTGCACACCCGTAAACCGTCGGAACCTACACTGACGTACCCTCTGCCGTAGTTTTGACCGCTTATAATCAGCCTAGTAATCGTGCCCCACCCTGCCTAGTTCAGGGTACCGTGATACATCTATGTGGGTTACTGCTGAAATGGGTCCCCGTTACTAGGGTTTCCTTATTGGTTAAGTTTGTGGGCCTATATTTAATAATATTACCCACCAACCCGATATGTACTTAACCCTCCCCACTGATTCATGCATGTTTATTTAACGGTTAAGTTTTGTGGGCCTATATTTACTAATATTACCCACGTAAACGAAATGTACTTAACCCTCCCTTCGATTCAAGCATGTTTATTAAACGGTTAAGTTTTGTGGGCCTATATTTACTAATATTGTAACGACCCGCATTCTACGCATCGCAGGATCGTAGGATATTTATTTCACTCACATACGAAGTCGTATGGTCATGTAACTTTGGGAGACGACTATTGGGGTCATTTCCCATGTTCATGATTTTTGCTGATTTTTAAATGACCGTTTTGCCCCTAGCTGATCTTGTTTTGACCATAACTTTTGACTGGAAAGGAATTTTGACCTGAAACCACCTCCATTGGCTCAGGATGATGGTTTACAATTCCGTAGAGTGGTCACATTAGCCAAACGGACTCACCGTTTGGGAGATATGGCCGATACAAGTTTCAGATGGTGAAAAACAGCTTAATTGGGCTTAACCGGGTAATTAGCAGCTAGGCCCAAAGGGGATTTCGGGATTAGAGATGTATAGGGGCTGATTAGGGTTAGAAAACATTTTCTTTCAGCAGCCACTTTCATTCTTGGAACCCTAACAATGGCCTCCAACACCCAAATCAACTTCTAATCACTTTCTAATCAAATTTTGGCTTAAACTACATCAAATTAAGGAGAAATAGCACCAAAGCAAGGCTAGAGCTGTTGTGTTGCATTGGGAACAACGCCAAATAGAGAATCATTTTAGTTTTGGGGTTTTATTTGTGGCTAAGATGAGTGATTTGCATAGTTTTGCACTAATTACGGTTAATTAAGGGTAATTAGTGAAGATTAGTGAATTTAAACATGATAAAATTATGGAAAAATATTTATACAATTCGAAATAATGTTTTAGACCTTTGTTAGAAATTTGGTTTGATTTGGTTAAGTTTTACTAATCATATCATTAGTTTTGCCTAAACATGCTTAAGGGGAAAACATGGGTTTTTGGGTATGTTTGATCCTTATAAACATGTCATATTGTTGTTTTAGTGTTTGTGGATGATTATACATGTTGCTATGACTGTATGGTATGTTTGCATAGAAAAGTTAGAATGGTTGAAAACGCCGTCGTTTGGCGAAAATAGCTTGCTGGAAAAACTTGCAGCAAACCGGATAGGAGCATTCGGATAGGAGCATCCGGATAGGAGCATTCGGATAGGAGCATCCGAATAGGAGCATTTAGATAGGAGAATCCGGATAGGAGCATTCAGATAGGAGCATTCGGATAGGAGCAACCGGATAGGAGCAACCAGATAGGGGCATCCGATCCGAACCGGATAGGGGCATCCGATCCGAACCGGATAGGGGCATCCGAACCGAACCGGATAGGAGCATTTGAGCACCCGAACTGAACTAGAAAGGAGCATTTGAGCCGAACCAAGCAGGAGGGGGCGAACCGAACCGGAGGATTGAACACCAAGTAGACCTAAACCCGAGATGCAAAGGAAGTCCAAATAAGGAGTTGTACCTCAGGATCTAGATGGGAACCAAGGAGGGAACTTCATGAGTTGGGCTTTGCTGCGGGATGTGTGCTAAGGGGTTGTCGATGTCTGTAACTTTAGATCACTATGTGTAGGGGGTATGTGAACGGATTCAAGGCCACAGTGGCCTAGGTACGACTAAAGAGATATAGACCAATGAAGTGGGGTCATTTGTAAAGATTTGGTCATAACTCCATGGGATAAGCTTGGTAGTAGCAGTAGTTGTACAAGTCGAACTCCGTCACTACTTCGATGGGTCTAGTGATTGATAGTGGTGGACATCATATGCTTTACGCACTGAGTGAGAGATGTGAGAGTGGTTGCTATGTTTGATTGTTTGCCTTCATTATGACATACACACCCCCACCCCCGTATTCTTTACACCATATGATAGTGGCACCTTAGAGTATTGTACGGTATGTAGTGCTAACTCTTTGTTTGCAGGTCCAGGTTCAGGTATGGTTTAGTATACTTATTATTGTTCTGTTTAGCTGCTTATCGCTCATACCAGACTTTTTGTCTGACCCAGAGTTTTATGTCTCTTCTTATTACTCTGGGTGCTCTCACGAGCAGACTAGAGACATGTTAGCTGGGTATGCATGAGTAGCTGATCGGAGACGAGCAGGAGGCTTCCACGTATGATACATATAGATATTCTCCCTGTTTGTTGAAGATCACTGCTTGGGCATTAGTAGTGCATCTTCTACTTTAACTTTCTTTTGCTTTAGAGACAGTTTAAAGTTGTAATAATGATGTTGGATCATAAGCTGTATTTGGATCTCCGCTGCTATGTTGGTTTAGTTTTCAGCTTATGCACTGTCTCGCCTGTTTTATGTCAAGATTATGTTATTATTATATTTTGTTCCATGCGCTGTGAGACATTCTACAGGTTCCTTGTTAGTTTATTCTTCTTCTTTTTTTCTTTCTTCTGACGACCGTTCCGTGCCAGTTGGGCATGTGTACAGCGCACTTACGAAGGAAATGCCAGCTAGTGCGGGGCAGGCTGTCACACTTGGTATCAGAGCTCTAGGTTGCGTAGTTAACCTAGGGAAAGACACCAGGGAGAGATAATACGTATATGAGAGCGCGTATTTGTGATTATTTTTGTTTTCAAAAGCTATATATATATATTATTATTAGTATAGCTAAGGATGAAGTCGCACTGCACTGACACCACTATGGAGATGGTTAATCGTTTTCTCTGTGCAGATTGGACGATGAGCTGATACGTAAGGGGTACCGGTAGAGGAGCTAATAATGGGAATGCTGCAGAGATGAGGACGATGTTTACTGGCCTCATGAGAGAGTGCTTAGGGATGTGCAGAGGGCAGCTCCCAATGCTGGAAATGGTGGTGGTCCTGTAGTGCAGGCGCCTAGGGCCGATTTCGCCAAGCTGAATAAGGATTATACTAGTCTTGGTGGGAAACCGTTCCACGAAACGGAGTCGGCTACGGACGTTCAGGATTGGCTGGATAGCTGCGAGCGTATCTTCGAAGACTTGGGTATCGAGGATGCGATGAAGAGAAGGCTAGCATCCCGTCAGTTGCAAGGACAGGCAATGAATTGGTGGAATGCTATAAAGGCAGCTACCCTAGAGGATCAGATTACTTGGGATCAGTTTAAGGTTCGCTTTAGCGATAAGTTCATTCCAGCTGCTCAGAAGTCAGTGTTGTTTAAGAGATTCTTGGAACTCAAGCAGAATGGCAGAGCTGTCTCGGAGTATATTGTCGAATTCGACACTTTGTCGAAATATGGGTTATCCCTAATAGATACTGCCGAGAAGAAGAATGAGAAGTTCATAACTGGCTTGGATGGATACTTGGGGGAAAGGCTTATTAACCACATCGATGAGACGTTTGATTCGATTGTGGGGAAAGCTTTGAGATCAGAGAGTCTTTACCCTAAGCTGAAGACTGAGGCTGCATCTGCAGAAGAACCAAAACCGCAAGCAAGCGGTGGAGGCAAGAATGGTTCTCAGAATAAGAGAAAACAGAATCAGACCTAGGATGGCCAGAAGAAAAAGAATAAGCAAGATGTTGAGTGCTTCAGTTGTGATAAGAAGGGCCATTATGCTAGTAATTGTCGGGCCAAGCCAGCGGATAGAAAGTGCTTCAACTGTGGTCAAGTGGGACATCACAAGGACAAGTGTCCGCAACCCCCTAAAGAAAAGCAGATGGTGAAAGCATATGCCCCTAATGCTATTCCTTCTTTGTCGAATGCCCTAACTGCGGCGGAGAAGGGAAAGAATGTCGTCATCCAAGGTATGCTTTCTGTTTATGATGTTCATGTTAGAGTTTTGTTTGATACCGGAGCTTCCAGTTCTTTCATATCTAGTGACCTGGTAGATAGGTTGGGATTGGAGCCCGAGATTGTTGATAGACCTTTAGTAGTGACGAACCCGATTGGTGGTTCGACTAATCTTAGCATGATTTGTCGTAATGTGGTCTTATCGAGTCATGGATGCATGTTTGTTTGTGATTGCTTTGTTTTGGGCTTTATTGGGTTTGGAATTATTTTGGGAGTCGATTGGCTCCAAAGATACGTGGTGGTGGTAGACTGTGAGGGATTTTTGGTGACACTAGAGCGGATGATGGGCGGAGGGTAGTGTTTGGTGGTCTACCCGGTGATGGGGTAATGGCTAGTTTTCTAAATTACCTCGAGATCCCGCATAGTGAGTTGTCAGGTTTGCCCATGGTTGGCCAGTATCCGGACGTTTTCGAAGAAGTGACCGGGCTTCCACCACACCGAGAGATTGAGTTTCGTATTGATTTAGTGAAAGATGCCAGACCTATAGTGATGCCACTTCATCGTATGGCACCAAGGGAGCAGCGAGAGCTCGAGGTGCAAGTCAGTGATCTTTTGAAGAAGGGATTTATCAGAAGGAGTGTTTCTGAATGGGGAGCACCAGTTGTGTTTGCTACCAAGGCGGATGGTTCCCTTCGTTTGTGTGTAGACTACCGCGAGTTGAATAAAGTGACGAGGAAGAACAAGTATCCTCTACCGCGGATAGATGATTTGTTTGATCAGCTGAGTGGCGCGAGAGTATTCTCTCAGTTGGATCTCGCGACAGGTTTTCATCAGCTTAGAGTGGAAGCTGAGAGTATAGCTAAAACGGCATTTCGGACGCCGTCTGGATTTTATGAGTGGTTGGTCATGCCATTCGGGCTGACCAATGCCCCGGCATATTTTGTGGATCTTATGAATAGGGTATTCAGAGATCAGTTGAATAAGTTTATCCTTGTGTTCGTGGATGATATTTTGGTCTATTCGAGGACAGAGGAAAAACACAAGGAACATTTAAGAATAGTGATGGAGGTGTTGAGAAAACACCAATTGAAAGCAAAGTTTTCTAAGTGTCACTTCTGGAGAAGGGAAGTGAGATTCTTGGGCCATGTTGTTTCAGAGAATGGTATTGCCGTGGATCCTGCGAAGGTGGCTATGGTACAAGATTGGTCTACGCCCAAGAATGCAATGAACATAAGAAGTTTCTTGGGATTAGCTGGATATTATCGTAAGTTTATCCAAGATTTCTCCAAGATAGCAGCACCGTTGACTCGGTTGACCAAGAAGAATCAAGCTTTCGTCTGGGACGAAAAGTGTGAGAATGCATTCAAGAGTCTAAAGAAAAAGTTGACGCATGCACCAGTGTTAGTCATTCCTAAGGGGAATGAAGAGATGACGGTATACACGGATGCCTGTGGTACCGGACTAGGTGTCGTATTAATGCAAGGCGGTAGGGTTGTAGCTTATGCAAGTCAGCAATTGAAACCGCACGAGAGAAGTTACCCTACCCATGATTTGGAATTGCAGCGATCGTGTTCGCGTTGAAGATATGGAGACATTATCTCTTGGGAGAAAGATTCGAGTTGTTTACCGATCATAAATCGTTAAAGTATCGCTTCTCTCAAAAGGATCTAAATCTCCGACAGCAAAGATGGTTAGAATTCTTAGCTTCCTATGATTTCGACATCGCATATACACCAGGAAAGGGCAATGCGGTGGCTGATGCATTGAGTAGAAGACATGCCAGTTTAGGGGCTATGTTTCTAGAATGGAAGCAACTGGAGTACATCGCTGGTTATGATTTCAGACCAAAGTGCGAATTGGATCCAGAAATATTAGCAAGTTTGACGATCAGACCCACTTTGATTGAGCGGATTGGTTCCAGTCATAGGAACGATCCTAATCTATTGTGAATCATCTCAAAGTTAGAGATGGGAATCGACGGAGAGATGAATAAGTATGGGCTTGATCGAGATGGATGGCTTAGAAAGAATGGAAGACTTGTTGTGCCCAATATCAATGGATTGAGAGATGAAGTGCTTAGAGAATGTCATCACTCAAAACTGACTATACATCCCGGTGGTAACAAGATGTACCGAGACATGAAGCAGATCTACTACTGGGAAGGGATGAAAAGAGACATTGGGAAGTTTATATCCAAGTGCATGAATTGCCAACTAGTTAAAGCCGAGCAAAAGAAGCCTAGTGGTTTGTTACAACCATTAGAAATTCCAGAATGGAAATGGGAGAAAGTGTCAATGGATTTCATTGATGGGTTACCAAGAACTAGGTCGGGCCATGATAGCATTTGGGTGATTGTGGACCGATTAACAAAGAGTGCAAGATTTATACCCGTCAAGTCAAATAGAACGACAGCTAAGTTAGCTAAGCTATATGTGAAGTGGGTAGTGAGATTTCATGGAATACCTAAAGGCATTGTGAGTGACCGAGATCCGTTGTTCACTAGTGGATTTTGGAAGAGCTTACAAGAGGCGTTAGGATCAGAATTACATCTCAGTACCGCGTATCATCCTCAAACCGACGGTCAAACAGAAAGGGTGAATCGTATATTAGAAGACCTCTTGAGAGCCTGTGTATTGAATTTTGGTGGATCATGGGATGACCATTTGCATCTAGTAGAGTTTGCATATAATAATAGTTACCAATCCAGTATTGGCATGACTCCATTTGAAGCTTTGTACGGAAGACCGTGCAACTCACCGTCATGTTGGTTAGAAACTGGTGAGAAGTTTGTGCTTGGACCCGATGTGATAAGAGAAACTTCAGACAAGATCAAAATCATTCGACAGCGAATGAAGGCTTCCCAAGATAGGCAGAAAAGTTATGCTGATAAGAGGAGAAGAGAATTAAAGTTCTCCATTGGCGACTTGGTGTTTGTCAAGATTTCTCCGTTGAAAAGCGTGATACGATTTAGCAGGAAAGGCAAGTTAGCACCAAGATTTGTTGGTCCATTCCCATTTCTTGAGCAAATTGGGAATTTGGCATATAGAGTTGAATTACCAGAGAAGATGGCAGGAGTTCACAACGTATTTCATGTTTCCCAGTTAAGGAAATTCGTGCACGACCCAGATGTGACTATTTCACCTGATCAGTTGGATGATGTCGAAGTTGAACCCGAGGCGATTGGGAACCGCAAGCCTATGCGTATTGTTGGGAACGATACGAAACAACTTCGAAGGAAAGCGGTGAATCTAGTCAAAGTTCAGTGGGGCGAGAATGAGAATGACTGTACTTGGGAGATAGAGGAGAGCATTAGGAAGACGTATCCAAAACTCTTTGCCTGGTAAGATTTCAGTTTCGATTTAGTTTTCCGCATGCTAGGATAGACTTGTTTTGCATGTTTGATTGTTGCATATGACTGGTAGGCATGCAGAATCCTTTGTATGTTTTGGGGTTAAGGAATTTCGGGGACGAAATTTCTTAAGGGGGGGAGAGTGTAACGACCCGCATTCTACGCATCGCAGGATCGTAGGATATTCATTTCATTCACATATGAAGTCGTATGGTCATGTAACTTTGGGAAACGACTATTGGGGTCATTTCCCATGTTCATGATTTTTGCCGATTTTTAAATGACCGTTTTGCCCCTAGCTGATCTTGTTTTGACCATAACTTTTGATTGGAAAGGGATTTTGACCTGAAACCACTTCCATTGGCTCCGGATGATGGTTTACAATTCCGTAGAGTGGTCACATTAGCCAAACGGACTCACCGTTTGGGAGATATGGCTGAAACAAGTTTCAGATGGTGAAAAACAACTTAATTGGGCTTAACCGGGTAATTAGCAGCTAGGCCCAAAGGGGATTTCGGGATTAGAGATGTATAGGGGCTGATTAGGGTTAGAAAACATTTTCTTTCAGCCGCCACTTTCATTCTTGGAACCCTAACAATGACCTCCAACACCCAAATCAACTTCTAATCACTTTCTAATCAAATTTTGGCTTAAACTACATCAAATTAAGGAGAAATAGCACCAAAGCAAGGCTAGAGCTGCTGTGTTGCATTGGGAACAGCGCCAAACAGAGAATCATTTTAGTTTTGGGGTTTTATTTGTGGCTAAGGTGAGTGATTTGCATAGTTTTGCACCAATTACGGTTAATTAAGGGTAATTAGTGAAGATTAGCGAATTTAAACATGATAAAATTATGGAAAAATATTTATAAAATTCGAAATAATGTTTTAGACCTTTGTTAGAAATTTGGTTTGATTTGGTTAAGTTTTACTAATCATATCATTAGTTTTGCCTAAACATGCTTAAGGGGAAAACATGGGTTTTTGGGTATGTTTGATCCTTATAAACATGTCATATTGTTGTTTTAGTGTTTGTGGATGATTATACATGTTGTTATGACTGTATGGTATGTTTTGTGATTGCATAGAAAAGTTAGAATGGTTGAAAACGCTGTCGTTTGGCGAAAATAGCTTGCTGGAAAAACTTGCAGCAAACCGGATAGGAGCATTCAGATAGGAGCATCCGGATAGGAGCATTCGGATAGGAGCATTCGGATAGGAGCACCCGGATAGGAGCATTCGGATAGGAGCATCCGGATAGGAGCATTCGGATAGGAGCAACCGGATAGGAGCAACCGGATAGGGGCATCCGATCCGAACCGGATAGGGGCATCCGATTCGAACCGAATAGGGGCATCCGAACTGAACCAAATAAGAGCATCTGAGCACCCGAACTGAACTAGAAAGGAGCATTTGAGCCGAACCAAGCAGGAGGGGGCGAACCGAACCGAACCGGAGGATCGAACACCAAGTAGACCTAAACCCGAGATGTAAAGGAAGTCCAAATGAGGAGTTGTACCTCAGGATCTAGATGGGAACCAAGGAGGGAACTTCATGAGTTGGGCTTTGTTGCGAGACGTGTGCTAAGGGGTTGTTGATGTCTGTAACTTTAGATCACTATGTGTAGGGGGTATGTGAACGGATTCAAGGCCACAGTGGCCTAGGTACGACTAAAGAGCTATAGACCAATGAAGTGGGGTCATTTGTAAAGATTTGGTCATGAATCCATGGGATAAGCTTGGTAGTAGCAGTAGTTGTACAAGTCGAACTCCATCACTACTTCGATGGGTCTAGTGATTGACAGTGGTGGACATCGTAAGCTTTACGCACTGAGTGAGAGATGTGAGAATGGTTGCTATGTTTGATTGTTTTCCTTCATTATGACATACACACCCCCACCCCCGTATTCTTTACACCATATGATAGTGACACCTTAGAGTATTGTACGGTATGTAGTGCTAACTCTTTGGTTGCAGGTCCAGGTTCATGTATGGTTTAGTATACCTATTATTGTTCTGTTTAGCTGCTTATCGCTCATACTAGACTTTTTGTCTGACCCAGAGTTTTATGTCTCTTCTTATTACTCTGGGTGCTCTCACGAGCAGACTAGAGACAAGTTAGCTGGGTATGCATGAGTAGGTGATCGCAGACGAGTAGGAGGCTTCCACGTATGATACATATAGATATTCTCCCTGTGTTGTTGAAGATCACTGCTTGGGCATTAGTAGTGCATCTTCTACTTTAACTTTCTTTTGCTTTAGAGACAGTTTAAAGTTGTAATAATGATGTTGGATCATAAGCTGTATTTGGATCTCCGCTGCTATGTTGGTTTAGTTTTCAGCTTATGCACTGTCTCGCCTGTTTTATGTCAAGATTATGTTATTATTATATTTTGTTCCATGCGCTGTGAGACATTCTATAGGTTCCTTATTAGTTCATTCTTTTTTTTTCCTTTCTTCTGACGACCGTTCCGTGCCAGTTGGGCATGTGTACAGCGCACTTACGGAGAAAATGCCAGCTGGTGCGGGGTAGGCTGTCACAAATATTACCCACTAACCCGATATGTACTTAACCCTCATACTGATTCAAGCATGTTTATTTAATGGTTAAGTTTTGTGGGCCTATATTTACTAATATTACCCACCAACCCGATATGTACTTAACCCTCCCGCACATTATGCCATATTGGTTGAGTGTTGTCCATTCATGTTAACTTAACCCACCCATTCATCATGTCATGTTGGTTAAGTATTGGTTATCAAATTAACCCTCCTCACTTATCATGTTGGATTGTTAAGTGTTTCTTATTAACTTAACCCCGTTCGTCCATCAAGTTGTATTGGTTAAGTGTTTATTGTTAACTTAACCCCACGTGTTCATCATGTTGTATTGGTTAAGTGTCATCAATCAATTTAAGTTAAATTGACCCACCTACTCGTCATGTTGCTTTGGTTAAGAGTTGCCTTCTTGTGTTAACTTAACCCCACCACAAATCAAGTTATATTGGTTAAGTGTTGCCCTCTTGTTTTGACTTAACCTTATCACAAATCAAATTATATTGGTTAAGTGTTGTCCTCTTGTTTTAACTTAACCTTACCACAAATCAAGTTATATTGGTTAAGTATTGCCCTCTTGTTTTGACTTAACCTTACCACAAATCAAGTTATACTGGTTAAGTGTTTCTTATTACTTAACCTTACCACAAATCAAGTTATATTGGTTAAGTATTTCTTATTACTTAACCTTACCCATTTATCATGCTATACTGGTTAAGTGTTTCCTATTAAGTTAACCCTAGCCATTCATGTTATGTTGGTTAATTGTTACCTTAATTAATTTAACCCTACCATTCTTGTCTTAGCTTTAATTCATTCATTAAAGCACCATCCATTCACATTAGACAGGTATTGTTGCAGTTACTGGATGTGTCGGTCGGGTTCGGGCAGTTTTACACCGCAACTTAGTCTAACCTCTGGTTCTTTTGGGCTTGATGCACTAACCTCTCACATTAGATATATATTGTTACAGTTGCTGGATGTGTCGGGCGGTTCTGGGCAGTCTTACACCGTAACTCAATCTAACCTCGGGTTAGACATATTCGTCATTTCTAAATTTACATATTTACCTTCTATATTTATATGTAAATTATTGTCAATCAAGTCATGCCCAATTTCTCTCTAAATCATGTTCATAATTTTAGGTATATAAATTATACCATTTCAATGCCACTAATTATTTAAAATATGCCAATAATATGTAACTTCATGTTTTCCCAACGTTACCCCCGCTAAACGTTCGCATAAATTTCATAATGTTAGGCTTCGCAATTTAGCCTAACTCAAAATCAAGAGGGAAAAAGGAAGAGACATGTAGCATTCAAGACAAGCATAATATGGATCCAACATATGTCACATAAATTTAGCATAGAATAAATATATGCTTAATTATGAACTTGCAATTTTGAACCTAATCAACATGAACCATACGCATATGGATGAGAGTTTACATAAAACTACACAATTCCAATTAGTCATATAAAGGTGAACTTGCATTTTTGGATCTAATTAACATGGGTCTTAAACATACGAAATTATCCAAATCCGACTAGGCATGTAAATTGAAACTTTTATTTTGGGTCCAATGAACATAAACCTTAAGCATATAGAATTGCACAAGTTCAACTAGACATGTGAATGTAAACTTCAATTTGGATCCAACAATCATGAATCTTAAACATATGGAATTACACAGGTTTAGCAAGGCATGTAAATATAAACTTTTATTTTGGATCCAACAGACATGAATCTTAAGCATATGGTTTTACACAAGTTTAACAAGTCATGTAAATATGAGCTTTAATTTTTAAATCCAATTTTCATATATCTAAATGTGAATCTAAACATAATACATGTCTTAGCCTAACAACTTGCATGATTCAATAAACATAGATCTAAATGTAGATCTAAACATAATACATGCCTTAGCCTAACAACTTGCATAAACATAGCAAAATTCCCAAATTAACATACAACATATAGGTGTCATAATGATATGTCATCGCCAAAATTATACAACATGGTATGTCACTGCCAAATTACACAACATGATATCCATCGCCAGATTATACAATATGGTATGTCATCGCCAAATTACACAATATGATATGCCATCGCCAAATTATAATATGTCATCGCCAAAGTAAACAACATAATATGTCATTGACGAGTTATACAACATATGGATTCATTGCAAAGTATTAAATTACATACGACATGATCACAAATATGATAAGAGTCATAGTCTTAATCAATTCAGTTTCAACAAAAAGGATAGGCATAAATTTACATAGGGCGTTGTTCTACATCCAGTTATTTAGTCACAATTCTAATATCGTTTAGGTCTAAATGATAACTGGACTTACAAAAAGGAGACTAGTATTGTGTTCTGGGATCTGTATTCTGAAATTGAATAGCTCTCCTTTGTTGTAGACGTTGAATTCTCTTAGTTGAATTAGATTTGATTTGCAATTCCTAACTTGCTTTCTAGTTGAAGGAGAATGGCGGCTATTCTAGGCTAAGTACTGACAACATGACGGTCTTAGGAATATTTTTGTGTGGCTTTAGGGTTTAGATTTAGGTTGCTTATATAGAAGTTTGATTTAATAGGAGCCGTCAGATTAACCTAGAGCAAATCAAAGCCATTCAAACCTAAGAGAACCAACCAGAACGTGCCACACAAGCCCTAATGACACAGCAATCCGTCACAGGACAAAATACGTCAGATTTCAGATCTGACCCGAGGGGGAGGTCAACCTGTATGTAGGGAGGTCGACCCCTTGGTCGACCTGGCCTGGGATAGGTCAACCCTCTGGTCGACTTGCCTTGGTATTTAATTTTCTGAATTGTTTTATATAAATTTCTGAAAGTTCCAAGGGCCATAACTTCTTCATACGAAGTCCGATTTACGCAAACTCGGATTCTATCTCAAGATGAATTCCGAGACGAACGCAATGGCACAACCCATTTCCCTTAATTCTCACATTTGTAATTAATTATTCTTTAATTCGTTACTTTAATATTTACAGAAAATACGTGGTGTTACATTCTCCCCTCCTTAAAGGATTTCGTCCCCAAAATCTTCAAGTTAAGAAGAACGTATATCCTAACATCCATCTACTCAACCATTCAATCACAGGCATCCATTGTCCTTAAAAGGTTTCTAATGTCGTATGAACATATGTAGAGTGCGTGTATATGTCTTTTATCTAATGCAAAATCAGGCGGTCTATTGATCCAGTTGACCTCCTTAATGCAAATCATGAGAGTGTCATGCGTCCAACATGTATGCAAATATCCCTAATCATGTAAATACTATATGTGTGCATATTCACTCATCCATATGATAACACATCAAGTTTCAATCCATATACAAATAAATTCATATGCATATGCAATTTGAAAGTGACTGAGCCGATCTAGTGCCTAATGTGTGTGTATATGCATCCACGAGCATCCACTAGAAGCCACTTGCAACCACTTGCAACCATCAATCATAACATGTTTCAAATACATGTTTACATCCATTGGTTTCTACCTAAGGATCGAGGATAGGACCGAGACGATATAATTAAAAGATAAAGACTAGCATGCAAATCAACTTTACAGAAGAAGAGGAATCAAGGGTATACCCTTAAAAAAGGTATGATGCGCATATCATATCTTCAGTCTCCCATGTCGCGTATTCTTGAGCTTCACTCCACTGTACCTTAACTAATTTAACTTCACAGTTGCGAAGCTTCTTGACCTCCATTTCCAAAACTCACTAGTAAAGATAGGACCTCGATCACTTATCATGCTAGAGGGTATCTAATGTAGTCGAACTATCTTTCCAAGATAAGCAGGTGTGAGCCAAGATACCAAGTGTATAGACTAAGATGATTAGAGGTCTCTCCTCTACTTAGCTTATCCATAATGTCACAAATATGAGGGTCTAAAGCTAAAGGTTGCTATGTACTTTTTACCTTTCTCAAGGTCAGTCTTACTTAGGGCGCCTGCCACAATCATCTATTTCTCACGCAAACCATCCTAGTCGAACTCGACATTCCTCAAGTATAAGCCCTAAACGCCTAAACCAATATCAGACAAGAACCCAAGGAATACCTCCTCCGAATTTGGACGATTTATGTGAGATGATACTAGCAAAACAACCAAACAATTGAGCACTTAACCGACTCTGGCTATCCTTGCCAATCTTGTTCCAAAACTATCGTTGATCGCATAACGGGCTTTGCATTGTCAACTAGATATATGCGGAAGTCTGTCTCGAGTTTTAGGGGAAAACCCCTACCCTAATCAAAACATCTTGCGTACTCATGGACTACTCCAACGGATCGAAAATCGTCGATAGATACATAAAGCTATTCTAGGTAGCTAAGACAAACTGATCCCTTATGATCACACGCAATCTCGAGGGTATTCCCGAGGCCAGTCGAAAGTCTAACTACCCTCCTTTCACAATTACTAACTAACCCATCCATGCCTAGAACCAACCCATAGCCCATGAAACCAAAGACATAAGTATCTCGAATCCTAACAAACCAAAGATAAATAAGTCGAACCACAATTTGGACTTGAGACAATAATGGGATCCTCTAATATACAAGCTATAGGGTGCAGAGACTCAACTATTGAAGCAGACATAAACGAATGTGAAGCGCTAAAATCAAAAGAGTACCAACAGGATGATCAAAAGAAAAACTAGACTTTTTCAACAGAAACTTTACTACCACTCCCAGGTAGGCTAGCGGTGAGAGCATGCATTTGCCTTTCTGAAAATCCTGTCATTTGTTCTTGCCCTTGCCCTTAATTATACGACCCGTTATACCATAATAAAGATACTTCCTCTTGTTTTAGGTTTTACTATTTTTTCCTCCCCTCCTTTGTGAACCAAGTCTATATCCATGAGCCAAACTCCCTCATTCTTATCTTTTCCATCCTTGTGTAACTTGTTGACAGGTCTCTTGAAAGCTGCCTCCATCGCATGGAAAATCCTACAAAGCTCAAAAGAAAATTAGTCGCAGGTAAAACTACAGCGGCTATAGATGAAAGTTGGGCACTTCTCCACCCTTTGACAGGTGTCGTAGTCTCATCAAGCCTACGGAACCATGCCACAATGAGGTTACCTCCCAGAAAGCTAGGAGGACTGGAGACTCAGGAAAGAAGGAAACAAGGATTCAAACAGAGGATCAAAAGATAGTACATATGGCTTTTGGGGAATATGCCTTTAAAACAAAACTTTTCTTTTGAAAATGCTTCTTTTAAAACCGTTTTGAAAATTATTTTTCAAATCTTTTATCTGATCGGTAACCTTCAGCTCTGATACCAAGTGAAACACCCCACCTCCGTTAAGGTCACTCACAAAGGGAATGCCTTAACTTTGGTTGAGCATTTTAGGTAAAAGATGCAGATAAATTACAAGACAGACAAATAAAGCAGCGAAAAATAAAGTCATTTTATAAATAACATGGTTCAGTCAAAATTTTACAACAATTTTCTCAAATCATGCTTAAAAGTAATACATAGAACCTCTGTCTTGATTTAATAACTTCCAAGTGTAAAAGAAGCACAAAAATAACAATGATATTCCCCAATAAAGCATGAACCAGCCATAGCAGTGGAAGAGAGAGTCCAAAGCAAAACATCGACCATCTTCGAGCTTGAAAAGAAAACTGAGCTAAGTGGTAACATTTCCTCCCTGTGAACCTGGGGGGGGAGGAACGGAAGAAAAGAGGCGAAACAAAACTAGGTCAGACATAAGTCTGGTAAGTCCAGTGATTATTCAGCATATAAACTGGAAAGAGAACCATGACATGAATAAACTGGACGTAGGACAATAACAAAGAAATAAGGTAATATAGGATAAGCATAAGGTATGATAAGGCAAGATAAACTGAATGCGTTCTCCTACTCTTTCTCTGCTTCGCTACTACCTTGTTATTCTGGTTTTTATATTTATCTCTGCACCACCTAACTAGTGTCCCAACTAGAAATCTGTATAAAATGATAACGTGATCCTAATCCCCGTAATTGTGGTAGCCTTCAGGTGTACATCTATCGTGAGAATTCCACCTCAATCAGCCTAATTTCCATGAACATGTTAGATGTACCCTTACTACCCTATCGATCGACTCCCTACTTGTATTCATTTCTCTTGTGTCTATGTCAATCGGCCTTCTCTTGCGTGTAGATACCCTGTGCTGGTCCCACCATAAGGTGTATCAATCCTTATGATAGCGATCTGACACGATTCAAGATGCACAGTGTATAACTACTGGTACCCAGTGCCTGCTTTTTCCCACTCCGGAGTACGTGCACGCCCGTAAACCGTCGGAACCTACACTGACGTACCCTCTGCCGCTGTTTTGACCGCTTATAATCGGCCCAATAATCGTGCCCCACCCTGCCTAGTTCAGGGTACCGTGATACATCTATGTGGGTTACTGCTTAAATGGGTCCCCGTTACTAGGGTTTCCTTATTGGTTAAGTTTGTGGGCCTATATTTACTAATATTACCAACCAACCCGATATGTACTTAACCCTCCCACTGATTCAAGCATGTTTATTTAACGTTTAAGTTTAGTGGGCCTATATTTACTAATATTACCCACCTACACGAGATGTACTTAACTCTCCTATTGATTGAAGCATGTTTATTAAACGGTTAAGTTTTGTGGGCCTATATTTACTAATATTACCCACCAACTCGATATGTACTTAACCCTCCTACCGATTCAAGCATGTTTATTTAATGGTCAAGTTTTATGGGCCTATATTTACTAATATTACCCACCAACCCGATATGTACTTAACCCTCCCGCACATTATGCCATATTGGTTGAGTGTTGTCCATTCATGTTAACTTAACCCACCCATTCATCATGTCATGTTGGTTAAGTGTTTCTTATTAACTTAACCTTCCTCACTTATCATGTTGGATTGGTTAAGTGTTTCCTATTAACTTAACCCCGTTCGTCCATCAAGTTGTATTGGTCAAGTGTTTCTTGTTAACTCAACCCCACGTGTTCATCATGTTGTATTGGTTAAGTGTCATCAATCAATTCAAGTTAACTTAACCCACCTACTTGTCACGTTGCTTTGGTTAAGTGTTGCCTTTTTGTGTTAACTTAACCCCACCACAAATCAAGTTATATTGGTTAAGTGTTGCCCTCTTGTTTTGACTTAACCTTACCACAAATCAAGTTATACTGGTTAAGTGTTGCCCTCTTGTTTTAACTTAACCTTACCACAAATCAAGTTATATTGGTTAAGTGTTTCCCTCTTGTTTTGACTTAACCTTACCACAAATCAAGTTATATTGGTTAAGTGTTTCTTATTACTTAACCTTATCACAAATCAAGTTATATTGGTTAAGTATTTCTTATTATTTAACGTTACGCATTCATCATGCTATACTGGTTAAGTGTTTCCTATTAACTTAACCCTAGTCATTCATGTTATGTTGGTTAAGTGTTACCTTAATTAACTTAACCCTACCATTCTTGTCTTAGCTTTAATTCATTCATTAAAGCACCAACCACTCACATTAGACAGGTATTGTTGCAGTTACTAGATGTACCGGTCGGGTCTGTGCAGTTTTACACCGCAACTCAGTCTAACCTCGGGTTCTTCTGGGCTTGATGCACTAACCTCTCACATTAGGTATATATTGTTACTGTTGCTGGATGTGCCCGGCGGTTCCGGACAGTCTTACACCGTAACTCAATCTAACGTCGGGTTAGGCATATTCGTCTTTTCTAAATTTACATATTTACCTTCTATATTTATATATAAATTATTGTCAATCAAGTCATGCCCAATTTCTCTCTAAATCATGTTCATAATTTTAGGTATATAAATTATACCATTTCAATGCCACTAATCATTTAAAATATGCCAATAACATGTAACTTCATGTTTTCCCTACGTTACCCCCGTTAAACGTTCGCATAAATTTCATAGAATGTTAGGCTTCGCAATTTATCCTAACCCAAAATCAAGAGGGAAAAAGGAAGAGACATGCATCATTCAAGAGAAGCATAATATGGATCCAACATATGTCACATAAATTTGGCATAGAATAAATATACGTTTAATTATGAACTTGCAATTTTGAATCAAATCAACATGAACCATACGCATATGGATGGGAGTTTACATAGAACTACACAAGTCCAATTAGTCATATAAAGGTGAACCTGCATTTTTGGATTTAATTAACATGGGTCTTAAACATACGATATTACCCAAATCCAATTAGGTATGTAAATGCAAACTTTTATTTTGGGTCCAATGAACATAAACCTTAAGCATATAGAATTGCACAAGTCCAACTAGACATGTGAATGTAAACTTTAATTTGGATCCAACAATCATGAATCTTAAACATATGGAATTACACAGGTTTAGCAAGGCATGTAAATATGAACTTTTATTTTGGATCCAACAAACATGAATCTTAAGCATAAGGTTTTACACAAGTTTAACAAGGCATGTAAATATGAGCTTTAATTTTTAAATCCAATTTTCATAAATCTAAATGTGAATCTAAACATAATACATGTCTTAGCCTAACAACTTGCATGATTCAATAAACATAGATCTAAATGTAGATCTAAACATAATACATGCCTTAGCCAAACAACTTGCATAAACATAGCAAAATTCCCAAATTGACATACAACATATAGGTGTCATCATGATATGTCATTGCCAAAATTATACAACATGGTATGTCACCGCCAAATTACACAACATGATATCCATCGCCAAATTATACAATATGGTATGTCATCGCCAAATTACACAATATGATAAGCCATCGCCAAAGTATACAACATAATATGTCATTGACGAGTTATACAACATATGGATTCATTGCAAAGTATTAAATTACATACGACATGATCACAAACATGATAAGAGTCATAGTCTTAATCAATTCAGTTTTAACAAAAAGGATAGGCATAAATTTACATAGGGCGTTGTTCTGCATCCAGTTATTTAGTCACAATTCTAATATCGTTTAGGTCTAAATGATAACTGGACTTACAAAAAGGAGACTAGTCTTGTGTTCTGGGATTTATATTCTGAAATTGAATAGCTCTCCTTTGTTGTAGACGTTGAATTCTCTTAGTTGAATTAGATTTGATTTGCAATTCCTAACTTGCTTTCTAGTTGAAGGAGAATGATAGCTATTCTAGGCTAAGTACTGACATCATGACGGTCTTAGGAATATTTTTGTGTTGCTTTAGGGTTTAGATTTAGGTTGCTTATATAGAAGTTTGATTTAATAGGAGCCGTCAAATTAACCTAGAGCAAATCAAAGCCAATCAAACCTAAGAGAACCAACCAGAACATGCCACACAAGCCCTAATGACACAACAATTCGTCACAGGAGAAAATACGTCAGATTTCAGCTCTGACCCGAAGGGGAGGTCGACCCCTAGGTCGACCTGTATATAGGGAGGTCGACCTCCTGATCGACATGGCCTGGGGTAGGTCGACCCCCAGGTCGACCTGCCTTGGTATTTAATTTTCTGAATTGTTTTATATAGATTTCTGAAAATTCCAAGGGCCATAACTTCTTCATACGAAGTCCGATTTACGCAAACTCGGACTCTATCTCAAGCAGAATTCCGAGACGAACGCAATGGCATAACTCGTTTCCCTTAATTCTCACATTTGTAATTAATTATTCTTTAATTCGTTACTTTAATATTTATAGAAAATACGGGGTATTACAATTATTCATCAATACTCATATAAAATTCACCCAATCATGATAAATGAATGACTAAACTAAAATAATGGATCTAACTTGCATAAACATATAAATTAGCATAAGATTTACCGATTTTAAATTGCTAAATTAGATCGTATGGTGATTCAAATGAAAATACACTTAGCATGATGTTGATCTTGGTGAAAACAACTAAAAATGATGAAAATATGATCAAATAACCCATATACTTGATTGAATCTGACCCATATACTTGATTGAATCTGTGTGAGAGATGCTTATCACTCACCAATTCTTCGATCTAGCTTAAAAACGATGAATCACGAATCCGAACAGTGAAGAACAACTTTCAAACCTCTCGATTTGATGCGATCTCTCTCTATTTGATGTAGTTCTAGCTTTGATTGATGTTAATCTTCAATCTTCACATGTAGATCTAGAATTTTAATGGTGGAAATGTGTATTTGATTGAGCAAGGAGGATCACGAGTTCAAACAAATGAGGGAATGAAGAAAGTAAACTATTCTTCATGCCTCTGATCCCATATTTATAGCTTTCCACCAGCCCACTAATGGACCTCTTCAAATCAGCCCATCAATGACTCTTAAAACATGTACAGAAAATTGTGAAACCAAAATAGGGATTCCTCCCAAACCGCTAAACCAAATCTTTAATGTCACTAATATGCGGAATTGGCAACACCATTTCCTTTCAAATGAAATCGATCTCAACACCTAATTTGATCTCAGTCAAAAGTTATCCCTTGTACAAATTTGATAGTGGCAAAATAGTTAGAAATAAAATTGGTAAAAATTATGGATATATTTACATCCCCATAACCAACGTATCAAAATATGAGAATGATCCAACCCTCAGAGAATTAAATAAAAATATTTTACGATCCCCCGATATGTAAAATGCGGTCTGTTACAATACAACTTGGAATCAGTAGCGATGGATACAACGGTGCTGGTTCCGCTGTTGTTTAAGCAACAGGTGGTTCTACCACTGACTTTATTGTTTTCACAAGGAATGACTCTATGAATTTACAAGCGGTAGAAAACGTTAACTCAACATCATCATCATGTACAATTTTAATTGCTTTAGAACCAGAATCATATAGCCAATTGCAAACTAAACCAATTTCAAATTGCTCTGGCTCAATCTTTGTTGCATTGTAAACAAACGCTTTTAATTGCTCCAAGTTACAATCTTTAAAAACTTTTACCGGTTTGTAAGATCTAGCTTCATATTTCCCACACTTTCGATCATCAATGACCAACTCACCATCGAAATAACATATAATCGCAATAAAATTAAAAGCCATTCTGATTTAATACCTAAAATGTCATTATATTTACCAAATTAAAAATTTGAAAATTATTCGGGGTTTTCAAATTCATACCTTGAAATGGTTCAAACGACGAAGAGATGGATTCCGTTGACATAGATCTAAAGCTGTTGATGATTTGAGCTAAATAAGCATCGATTTAATTTATGAAACTAATGGGGAGGAGTTAGGTTTTCTTCTTTATTTTGAAGAAGAAACTATAGTGATAGTAAAATGGGTTGGCTGCCTCTATATATACCGTCTGGGTGCAATTTGAGATTGCGCCTTCGTGCGCAATCTCGAAATGCGCCCGGACGTATTTTTTTAAACAAAAACGTCCGAGCGTAATCTTTGAGCGAAATTTGAGATTGCGCATGAAAGCGCAACCTCAAATTACATCCAGACGTTTTCTATCAATTGCAAGTATACTTGCGCTATATAAGATTGCTTCTTCGTGGCAATCTCAAATTGCGCCAGTACACCTACATAACTCGACGTCTACATAGCCAAAACCAGGTTATATCCGTAATTAGTTATGAAACCAAACTAAATTTGTAATTAGTTTTCAAAAGTAGGCCTACTCAAAAAATAATAATAATAATAATAATAATAATAATAATAATAATAATAACAAAAAACTTATAAATAGTGTGGTGCTAAGGGCACGCCAATTTCCTCTTCCTATTACCACAACTAAATAATATCACAAAAATTACTCTTTCACTCTTCCTGATACCTCACATTAAAAAATAAGGGCTACCACCATTTTTACATATTTCTCTCTTTCAGCTTCAATTCGTCCGTTATTTCTTTTTTGAAAACCCTAGAATGCCATGATTTTTGTTTTCGATGTGTACATCTATCTTTTTCTTCACTGAATTCCATGCTACTACATGAATGAGTGAATGCAAATATAAAAGTTGTGAATAAAGATCGAATTTAGGAAAATAAAAGAAGAAGTGAAAATGAATTTTGAAGTCATGAAAAACAACGGTGGCAAAAGAACGAACGAATTAAGGTTTTAGATTAGATACATAATTATTTATCAATCAATAATTGAGTGAGAGATTAAAAAGAGATAAATGTGGTATTAGAAAGCATACAAAATTTAATTTGTTTTAAATTTTTTGCTGTGGAAATACGAAGGAAATTGGGGTAGAGTTAGCATCCCTATAAATATTAGGACTCACTTCTCACGTGCCACTCACCGTCAAAACCCGATCTTTCCAAGTCGCAGCCTCAAAAATACAACCCTAGGACATCTAAAAGAAGACGCAGAAAATGTTCCGCCAAGCATCGCGCCTCCTTTTCCGATCTTCCTCTTCCGTGCGGAGATTATCCACCGCTGATGCGGTTGCTTCGACGCCGGAGGACACGGCTTTTGTGGAGGCATGGAGAAAGGTGTCCCCCAACATCGATCCACCTAAAACTCCAATGTCTTTTTTGAAGCCACGACCTCCAGTTGCTGCTTCTATTCCATCTAAACTCACCGTTAATTTCGTATTGCCGTACCAATCTGAGATCTCTAGTAAAGAGGTTTTCTTTTTCTCATCATGTCACTTTTTTTATATACTGTTTCGAATTTAAGAGACTCCATGACTTTGGGGATCTGCTCATTTTTGCAGATGGAGTCGTAGGCTTTGCTTTTTTTTATGTCTCTTACTATCAGCACCCACGTTTTTGCTAGCAGCCACCATGCTAATATATATTTTTACGCTTTGAAACAACCACCAAAGCTAGCAAGGTTTGCTTGGTGGTTTGTTGCAGACCGTGGCGGCTGCAAGCATAAGCTTGGGTGCCCCTTGCGGTACACTTTTTTCATCACTTTATAATTTACATAAGCTGATCTACTATGATTCCTATAACTGTTACTCGATCAGAAATATTACTGTTAGATACTACGGTGCATCATGATAGCATTTTGTTGGTGCAAATGGTTTCAGAATAAATCAAATTCTTTGCTCAAATTTGGAATATTGAATTGAAAATAAAGGAAAGTGATTGGTGTTAGTCAAAAGTTTCTATGCTTTAGCCACCCTGTAGGGAAGGGGAAAAAAAAAATCAGAGGTTACATGACAATGGTTTGTTCTTAATGAATCAATGTCTGACCAACTTGTCGATGATTTATGCTTTTAAACAAGGACATGAATTATTACTGTATAATAATAAAACCTACTTTTGTTGACGATAATGATGAGCTAAGCGGTTTTATGTGTGATTTTCTTACAGTGCATTTTGTCTGATTTAGCTTAACAAAATAATAAAATAGATATGTTACAGGGTGTGCCGTCTTTATCGTCTGTGAGCTTCACATGTGATGCTTTTACATACAAACATTATTTAAGCTATGTTCATGGACATTTTGACAGGGGAAAAAAGAATATGGTCGTGGTTGAATTGAAATAATTTTATTTAAGGCTTACTTCAACTGCTTCCATCGCTGAAGCAGTGGAGTAGCTAGGAAATAAGGTTGGTAATGTCAGAAAGTAGGGAAACGAGTGCTTTCTTTTTTCTGGTTTCATTTTTTTTGGTTTGGGGGGGGGGGGGGGGGTGATAACCTTTTTTTGCTTCCAGTTATCCAAATAGTTATAGAAAAACTCTTGACAAATTAATAAAATAGTTATATAATTATAGTTTATTACAAAAATGATCCATTATAGACTTTTAAACTTAAACAACCGTTCAAAGATACTAGATCTCAAAGCAGTTTACTTGAGTTTTCAGGTTTTGGAAGAGTTCAATGATTGCCATGTTATGCTAATTTGATTAATATTTATTGCTTCTGTTTGCAAAATAACCGTCTTTTATTCATCTCCTCTTCAGTTTTGTGGAGTTTCTCATAATATTCATAGTAAATGCTCTCTTTGCAGTAGTTCTACTTGTCGATTTGTAGCCAAATAAAAAGTAGAGTGAGCAATTTACGACACGATTTGATAAATCAACCTTAATACAACGTTAAGTTTCTAAATCTGGAATGGACTTATTTTTAGTACATCGTTTGCGATATTATTAGAAGGCATGGAAGTTGCACAAGATCCAACTTCATTATAAATAATTTTGAATGTCATTTTAAAATATTTTCATTTGTCTAACATAAAATATACTATTTTCATTGATTGATGTTGAATTATCAAATCACAAAATAATAATATAATCAATCAAGCTAATTTTATTGACAACCAAACAACACGAATTTTATTCTGCAATTAACACAACTATAGGGTAATCAATTTATTCACCTTTAGGGAATTCAAGTTAATTCAATTTCTGATGCAAATTACAATAAATTAGTTCTATGCTTTGTTCATATCAATTACAACAAACTAACTGCGAATACATATCAAGAATTCTGCAACCTGAGAGCATCTCCAGCAGGAGATAATATTTCACAAAATGTGATATTTGCATCCAAATGTGCCTCCAACCGAGTGCAGATTATCTAATAGTGTGGTTTTTTTGTTTGGGTTTTGGAGGGGGGAGTTTGGGTATCTAGATTTAATGAGGCGCTCGTTTAACAAACGCCTGGTAGGCAGACATTTGTTAAACAAGCACATCATTTGCTAATATTATGATGCGTCTGTTGAACAGACTCCCGAGTTTTAGGCGCCTGTTGAACAGCCTTCTGGCGTCAAGCATTTGTTTTACAAGTGCTTGATTAAATAGTTACCGTAGAAATTTTTGGATTACAAAACACAAGTCTATATTTCGAATATCCAAAGTTTTAAAACGCAAGAAGCGTTCTTGGGCCTATGAGGTGAGGTGTAAGTTTTTCAAGTAAAAATAAAACATATAAAGAAATTTTGACATTTTAAATTAACTGGTGCAAAAAATAAAAAAATAAATCATTTAAGATCTGACTTTGAGCAAGTTTATGTTTAATTATAGATTAAAAATAAATAATTGAAACTCATATGATTCAAATTTCGATTTCTCATAACTTTTAAATATTCCACCAAACTTCAATTTTGATTTCTTGTATCAATTCAAATCAATTTGCAAAATTTATTTGGAGATTTAGCCAAATTTATGCAATAACATTTTTTTAATAACAATGAGAAAACCCATTGCATAGGTTTTTATCGTTGTTTCATAAACAATCTTACTTGATCATGTCGATATTGAAATTTATAAGTAAAAATGATAATTTTTTTCAATTTTGTTCTTTCTTATTTTCAAATAATTTAAATTTAATAACTTTATTAGTGTCAATATTTGAATTTTATGCCTTAGGAGTTTGAGGCGTACGCTTTATGATTCGAATATCGATTTCTCAAAACTTTTAAATATTCCATCAAACTTCAATTTTGACTTCTTGTATCAATTCAAATCAATTTGCAAAATTTATTTGGAGATTTAGCGAAATTTATGCAATAACATTTTTTTAATAACAATGAGAAAACCCATTGCATAGTTTTTTATCGTTGTTTCATAAACAATCTTACTTGATCATGTCGATATTGGAATTTATAAGTAAAAATGATAATTTTTCTTTAATTTTGTTCTTTCTTATTTTCATCATTAAATAATTAAAATTTAATAACTTTATTAGTGTCAATATTTGAATTTTATGCCTTAGGAGTTTGAGGCGTACGCTTTATATGGCTCAAGTTGTTGAGGCATAAGCTTTAAAGGTAAAAAACTTTTTGGAATAAGTCTTAAGACGCTTTATCACTTATTTCCTTGAGGCGCTTCCCGAGGCGAGTATTGAGGCGGGTGTTTTAAAACAATGGTAATATCTTAGCTCCTACTGTTGGAGATGCTCTAATTGCAACTACTTTCTTCCCTATTTAGTTTTGTTTGCAACAAAATATCTTTTTTCTTTCTCTTTTTATTTAGGTTGGCTTCGAGCAACCTAATTTAGTTTAGTTTTCACTACTGCAATTTTTTACAGCAATGAGCAAACCAAACCAAATTAATCACAACAAACTAATTAATCATTGCTGCAAATTAATTAGTAATTAAAGCAAACTAGTTCTGCAATACTAGACTAATTGCAAATACTTAAATAGAACACTTTTCTAAATTTTATGTTATCGTAACCTCATTCCCTACGGCTAGTTCATAAATGAATTATTCTTTCAACTTACTTTCATTTATTTGTCTTTGAGAACTTGCCTTCACGTACGTCCCTCAAACACGTCATGGTTAAAGGGGTTTTTACGCTGCTAGGTTTGAAGTCATGAACTTGGCAAGTGCTATTATTTTTTGCTTTAAAGCTACTTGTCATAAAATGTATCGTTATGCAACGTGCAAATCAAGTTTCTCGATTTGACACAATTTTCCCCGTGCTCGCTCTTATTAGTAGGGTTGAGAGTTTGGTTGGTATCCGATGAAGAAAATTGTTACATTGAACTAAAACCAATAAAAATGAAAACCAACCAAATCAACCAGAATAAAGTTTGGTTATTGTGGTTGGTTATCCGATTTAAAATTGTTTACACTTTATGTTTGGAATATTCACTATATTTTGAAATAAGTTATAAATATATGATCACAGTATTATCATTTATGATTCTTATGATTTCTAAAAGTAATTTTGTCACATATGATGATAAAAATTTACTTGGATAATTAAACTAACCTAAAATAATCATATAATGTCAATGATTTTAAAAATCTAATAAAAGTTCGGTTAATCTGGTTTAAATCAATAATCAAACTAAATATTTTTCTGGATCGATTACAAATTGATCGAATTTTAAAAACCAAATCAAATCGATCAAAATAATTTGGTTTGGTTGGTTTATTTGGTTTAACCAGATGATGGTCACCCCAATTTATTAGGCTATATAGATGGTACATGCTTAGGAAAAAGGTGGTTATATAGATATGTATATGTAAGTTTGTATATATAATGATAATTGTCCACTACTATGTTCCCTAATTCGAAGTTCTATTGTTGGAATCTTATTCGATGTGCATTCAGAATCTCAATGCTCTATCAGTTGAGAACAATTGTATGTTTAATTTGGTACGTCAAGTTCAACTTTATAAAATGTTGATTTTGAAGATTGGAGAACTATATAACATTAACATGCATCAAAGTAATAATAGCTATTTATAAAAATACAAATTAATACTGAGGAAATATTTTGAAAATTTCAACGGTATAAAAATTCAAGGGCAATGGGAAAAAAAGGGTTGTCAACTATGGTGAACAAAGGAGTATGCGCCTAATTTTATAGTTTTCAACAATAAGTATAAAAATACTTGCTAGTAAGATGTATTCAAAAATGGACATTAGATTATAATTTTCTATTGTTTTGTAATTTTGTATAGGTTTAGTTGTTATAGGTTATGGATTATAACTAACGGGAGATGAACTTTGTTAATACATTATTTTAGGTGGATTGTTTCTACTTAATGTGCGTTTGCGCTATTTGTATTGGTTATGTATATTTGTATGTAAAAGAAGCACTACTGGAAAACGTTTCAAGTTTTGATTTAGTGAACCTTTATTTTTACTAAGTGATCCACTTAGCCTACCGTCAAAATACTTTATTCAGTAAAATCTAACATTTTACATCGTCTTTTACGTTTTTGATGCCACATCAATCTTCATACTTTGTAACTTAGGTTCACTGTAATTACACTCTTCAAATTTCACCACGATATTCAGGGATGTATAAACTGGTTTTTGTTGTTTATCTTTGTTTTTTTGACTTAACTTGGAAAGCATTGGGAAAGAGGGATGGAGAAAGAAGTGTGTATTAGTTCATTCAGTTGCTATAAATATCATTGGATGATAGTATGTGAATATACAAAGCAATATATGTTAAACGATTAACAAATTAGCGATTAAATTTGGAGACGTTCAGTAATATTGGTCGAAATGATTGATATATTTGAAATTTGGAGTACAAATCCTTATTGAATGTTATGTATATACGAGCATTATGGTACGTGCTTCACATGTGAATTTTCATATTTCTAACAATGTAAGAGTATGATTTGCATTGTTATTTTCTCATCTATTTGTAATCCTATTTTAATTATTAATTAACAAAAATGAATTTGTAGATAATGTTTATTTGTTTAATCATATATTTAAGTGGTCTTATGATCTATTAATATTCATAGAGGGACACTTTGAATTGGTAAAAATTTGATTATTAGATCCTATTTTTTGGTAATATTATGATTTAATAATATCCATAGAGGATGCTTGGATAGTCCACGCTAACACTAAAAAGTGCGACGTTAAACGTATTATTAAAAAAAATGTTTAATTGTAGTATTTGATTACTCATTTCAAATGAGCGCGCTTCGCATGTAAGTTTGTTTTCTGCAAATGTTACATGTTTAATACAGTAGAAGTAAAATGATATATAGCCATATTTTGTGTTAAAATTATGTATTTTTATTTTTTATTTCTAAGTTGCAATATCTATTGTTCTTTTAGTTTGAATTTCTATTTATATTATTAATTAATTAAAGAATAATGAATCTGTAAATAAAGTTTATTTATTAGATCCTATTTTTAAGCAATATTACGATTTGTTAATATTTATAGATGGACGTTTTGAATTTGTAGATATAGGTTATGTGTTAAATCCTATTTAAGCGATATTTTGCTCTGATAATATTTACATAGATGCATTCTGAATTGGTAAAAGAAATTTATTTGTTAGATCCTAAGTTTTGGTAATATTAAGATTTAATAAAATTTATAAGGGAGGGAGGGGTGTTTTTGGTAGTTCATGCTTAACATTAAAAAGTGTGACGTCAAAGGTAACGCAACTATTATGAAATGCATATTATTGACAGTTCGATGGCTTTGGTGTCACACTTTTTGATGTAAACGTAAACGACTAAAAACATCTTTATACATAGAGGATCGTTCAACAACACCCAAAAAATGGAGCACTTCAATAGTCTTTTTTCGACTACTCATTTATAGAAAAATAAATTAGTGGGAGGAGAGAAAAACGAGATGTTGGGGAAATCAAGGGAGCTAAAGGGGTGCTGTGGTACTCTTAATCATATATATATATACATATATATATTATTAATATACCTAAAAGTAGGATATAAAAATTGGATTCATCTACAAATTCAAAACATTCTAAATTTAGTAACTGAAAAATAAGATCTAACAATCAAACCTTATATATATATATATTATAGGTGTTATTATCCATTAAAAATTAGATCTAATAATTGATTTTTGGTATATAGGTGAACTATAAAAAACAACCTTTGTATTACAACCATTACCATCCTTTAAAAATAGGATCTAAAAATTGAATTTCATTTACAAATTCAAAACGTCCTTAAATACTAACAACGTAAAAATAGGATCTAACAACATAACCTTTTATATACATTACAACTATCAATATCTCTTAAAATTAGGATTAAGATTAGGATTTTAGGATTGAAGCTCATTTACAATTTCATTACGTGTCCGGGTACTAATAACTTTAAAATATGATATGGTAACTAAATTAGTTAAAGTTAGACGTTGTAACGTAGAAATAAAAATTCAAACCAACTAAATATGATTTCAAACAAAAACATGGTTATTTTTTTTATCTAGATCATTTTCTCTCGAATCTATTAGACATGTATAATCAGTGAAAAAACATTTTACGCGGGAAGAGTGTGCCATCATTTTATAGCACTGCAATGCTCCATTTCCGTCACAAGTTCTCATTTACATAATATTTCGTTCTCTCTTTCTGTTACCATTGTTATTTAATCAGAACTTGGGTTGTAAGCCAAGCGGCATTGGAGATGATGTACTGTTTGAGGTTATTGAACTCTCCTTATATATAGTGTTCAATGACATCCCTATTTTGTAGCACCTCCTGTAATCTCTTGAATTTACATTTTGATTGAAGTAACAACGTAGTGCGGAAGAGAAAGAAAGTACTCTCATATGTACACACATATATATACATATATATACACATATATATACATATATATACATACATATATACATATATACATATACATATATATATATATATGTATGTGTGAGGAGTGTTCCATGACACTTCTGTTTTTTAGCACCCCTTTTGCACCTCTACCGGTTCGTGAGCTACGACAATCCAAATCCAACAAGAATTTGTAAATGTTCAATTCACGTATATTACCATCTATTCAAAATTTGAGCTCGTTCCGACGTTCGTAGAATAATATATTTATGTTTAAATTTAACGGTTCGAATAAATGTCTGAACGGTGAATAATTGAGTTAAGGTTTTGAAAATGTTACGAATGTCGGAACGAGCTATAAGTTAGTGGGAGGTGAGACAGTGAGTGGAAGGAGAGAGGGGAAATATGTGGTGGAAAAGAGGGAGGCTATTGGGGTGCCATTGAACCTGCCTTAATATATATATATATATATATAGAGAGGGAGAGAGGGAGGGAGGGAGGGAGCCCAAATAGTGCAACACCCTTTTAGACCTTCATGTAACATTGTTTAAATTCCATCGAGCGCCGCTTTTAAGCCCCCCCCCCCCCCCCCAACAAACCCCCCGGGCCAAAAAAAAAAAAACCAAAACAAAGACTTTGATAGCTACAGCTAACGATCCTAATGTGTATTTTTTGTGTTGCAGTTGGATTTGTGCTATTTTCATACTCAGAAAGCATGTTATTTATGGCCTCAAAAAATAAGCAGTATGTGCTTGGTTAAATGAGTTTATAACTAGGAGTGCGTTTAAAGAATAAATTTCGAAGGAGTGCATGGAGATTGTATATAAGGAAGGCTGCACTAGTTCACTATATCAATCAGGGGTGGCAATTAGACCCGACCCGGTGCGTCTTGGTTCTAAGCGGGTTGGGTTTTGTCAGGTCTACGCTATACATTTCAAAAATTAATACCCGATCCGAGCTTCGGTTCGGTTCTGTTGAGTAGTAATACTAAAAATACATATTTCAACATTTTTTTGGTCGGGTCTTTCGGGTCGGATTTGATCGGGTTTTTGTTTTATTTTTCATCTCCTAGACCCGATCCAAGACCCATCAGGTTCGGTTTGGGTTCGGATCTTTTCGGTTTGGTTTGTTGAGGTTTTCCAGTTCTCGGTTCTAATTGTCAGCCCTATATATCATATGACAAACTTTTTTCTATTTAGCTTATGGTGTAGAATGGGAGAAATGCTGTTCGCTGTTTTTTTTCTTCTTGTGCTGACCAGATATGAGTCACTATTGACGATTATTATTGTTATTATTGGGAGAAAAAAAGCAAAAATTAAGATTAAGACACCCTCTTACTACCTAATTCTTATCCGAGAGTGGCTAAAATTTGGAGACAGAAAGTTCAGAAATTAAGCTATAATGAGTGGTCTTTTACTCTTTAGTAATAAAGGTTAATCAGATTAAGCCGTCCTTAGATATGTCAGATATGACTAATGTTGCTGACTATAGTGTATGCAAAAGCTTAACAGCAACCATGCTTTTCTGTTGCTGTGAAGTAGCTGGAAAGTCTAAAATCATGGGTATACTGTTTTACCGTTGAAAATGATCGTTAATTCCTTGCATCATGCATGCACTTGCTTGGACCTTCCGTATGCAAGCATAACCCTCTGATCCATGAATAGTTGATCGTTGGTAGATTGAAGTATATTTCAGTGCTATCTCACGTTCGTTGGCAAAAATATTTGTTAATATAGGATGTAATGACTTTAAAATCTTGTAATATCTACACCACGGTACGAGGTATCGGCCGGTACCCTGGAAGTTTGAGGAGGTACTATATCGGTACCATTGTTGAGTGAGCTGAAACCGAACAACAAAATCGATTTTGGTTAGGGCTAAGCTCTTAAATCATAACAATAAAATCAGCAAATCGCAAAGAACTTATCTAGCTTCAGCAAATCGTGTATCGACTGACCTTGCCCACGTTTCAGCAAATCGACTTGCCCTAGTTTTAGCAAATCGAACCCTTAGCTGCGTCTTCTTTAGAGGCATCGACCTTGCCCTAGCGTTTTTTTCCTTCTGCCCTAGCAGACTTATTTTCTTCTGCCTGTGTTTGAACTAGCATGTATGTTTTTATGGGATGCTACATACAAATGTGTTTCTGGTTAGCACAAGGAGAAATTTTTGCAGGCTGAAAATCAGTTGGGATGAAATATAACTAGTCTTGGGCTTGTATTCACTGATGTTGCCTTAGTATTAATTATTTTTAGTTTCTATTTGGTAACCGAGCCTAAAAATGAGCTCTCAAACCTTGATCTGTACATAGTACCGAACAAGAAATGCAGATAGATTACACTTGACTGTTAATAACAGAACTTTTGCTGTGAACCCATTTCATGTAAAGTGAGTTTCAACTAATATGTTGATCACTATTGCTATAACACAGTACGAATTGGAGTTGCCACTTTATACATGAATCTTAATATTATGCGTTATACAAGGTCGATATGGTAATCATTCCAGCAACAACGGGACAAATGGGTGTTCTACCGGGTCACGTGGCAACAATAGCAGAGCTGAAGCCTGGAGTCATGTCGGTTCACGACGGGTCCGAAACCACCAAGTATTTTATAAGCAGCGGCTTTGCGTTCATCCATGCAAACTCTTATGCAGACATTATAGCTGTGGAGGCCGTTCCTGTTGATCAAATTGATGCAAATCTAGTTCAGAAAGGACTTGCAGACTTCACCCAGAAGGTTAATTCAGCCTCAACCGATTTAGAGAAAGCTGAAGCACAAATTGGAGTCGATGTCCATAGTGCACTCAATGCTGCCCTTACTGGTTAAGCATTTTTTATTTTATTTTTTGGTTTGTTTTTCTTGATTGATGAAGATAAAGCCAGCAAGTGTAATAATAAGTAGGTCTACTAAGGCTGTACCATGTTGCTGCATGCTATTCTTGCTGAGTTTGGATTTGGTAGACCAAAGGTTTATTTTGGTGAAGTCGGAAACAGAACTACAGAGTATATGGAGAAAATTTAGCCTTATGTTCGAAATTTAAAATTTCATTTGATAATGGCAAGCGAGCTTTTGCTTTGAATAAGCATTTCAAATATTAGATCTTTTTTTTTTTTTTTTTTTTTTTTTTTTTTTTTGCGCTTGATGTCATGTTGTTCGATGATCTTGACTGCGTTATTTGTTTTGCTATGCCACAATGTGTGATAGGAGTCCTATCATAGGACAGCTCAGCTTACTGTTTCAGCTTGTGTAAATAATTGAGTGCAGTGTTACTGACTGAGCTGGGTATTTTGATTTTGATGTTTAGGTGTGCACCAATATTACATTACCAGTCGATCAGGTTGTCAAACATGATGCGCATTGTCTATATGAATCTTTAAAGATGTATTCAATTTCCTTTTCACTGGACAATCGGGAAATGGTGTAAAGTTGAGGGAACATTAGGTCTAGTGGCTGTGGCATGCGGAAGAAAGCAAATCAGCACATTGTATTAAATTGTGAAAAAAATGAACCGAAAAGGCACTATAGCAAAATCAAAGTTATCCATGGGAGCTTACGTCGTCTTGTTTTATTTTAGTAAGTTCATTCCCAACCCAGTGTGGGTTGGGAGGTAACCCGCTCACATTAGGGGTCGGTTGCCCTCTTCGGAATTGCTTTGACAACCCTGAAGGTTGCAAACAACCGTGTTAACCGGCTTATTAAAAATCGGCTAATATTTTACCATCAAAATCATGTACCCAGCAAGCTAAAAAGTAGACGGCTGAGACCACTATTTTTTTTTTATTAAAAATAGTATAATTACTTGGCCGGCTAAAAGAAAGTCGATTTAGGATTTTTTTTTTTTATTTTTTTTTTTAAATGTTGCGTTGGGGGTTGATGGGGTCAACATACCCAGATGAGACTCCTGGCCCAACCCGCCGTTGGGAATCCCCTAACAAGTAAAAGGGTTAGCTCTTGACAGACTTTCAATGACAAGTATTTTAGGGTGCTTTTCCACGTAACAAAAATGGAGTATTTAAATGAGGTGTTTAAGTAAAATAGGAAGTTAAACAAAGCATGCGTTTGCGGTTTTGAAGTTTTAAAGGAGCATTTGAGTAAAGTATTTTAATTTAATTTCTTTTTGGCATAGCAAGCCTGTTTTTTACAGTGGACCTTGCCACTTTTATCAGAAGGGATAAAAGAGAAAAAATTGTTCGTGGATGATATTCTTATTTACTCTAGTACGAAGGGGGTTCATAAGACACATGAGAATTGTGCTTGATGTGTTGAGACGACACAAGCTGAAGGCTGAATTGTCTAAGTGTCACTTTTGGAAGGAAGAAGTAAGATTCTTAGATCATGTAGTATTCTGACAAGGGATAGCAGTGGATTATGCGAATATAGCATCAATCCAATATGGAATGTACCTAAGAATGCCATAAATATTCTGAGTTTTCATGGCCTACTTGGATATTATAGACGATTTATCAAGAATTTCTCTAAGATAGCTGCGGCATTGACTAATTGGGCGAAGAAGAATCAAGCTTTTGATTGGGATGCGTGGTGCGAACATGCTTTTGTGGTTCAGATAGAAAGATTGACGAGTGCACTAGTATTGATTATTCCAAGTAAGAATGAGGAAATGACTGTGTACATAGATGCATGTGGTACATGTCTTGGTGCTGTATTGATGCAGAGAAGGAGAGTGGTTGCTTATGCTAGTCGACAACTGAAGTCGCATGAAAATAATTATCTTACTCATAATTTAGGATTGACGGCGATTGTCTTTGCTTTGAAAATATGGGTACATTATTTTTTGGGAGAAAGACTCAATTTTTTTACGAATTATAAATCATTGAAGTACCTCTTCCCTCATAACAACATAGATGATTAGAGTTTTTGGTCTCATATGATTTCAGTATTACCTATACTTCAGGAAAGGATGCCTTCAGTAGGATTCATGATGGACTTGGAGTTATGTTTCTAGAGTGCAAACAACTAGAGTGTTTAGCTAAGTTTGATTTCAAACCTCGTTGTGAGTTGAAGCTTGAAATGTTTTCGAGTTTATTCACCAGCCCTACTCTCATCGAAAGGACTGGAACTAGCTAGAAACGTGACATTGAGCTAGCAGAGATTGTGAGTAAGATTGAGACGAGAGTCGATTCAGGGGAATTGAAACGATATGAGATCGATCGTGATGGTTGGCTTCGCAAGGATGGACGGTTGTATGTTCCAGATGTCGATGGACTTCAAAGGGAGTTTTGAAGGAACGTCATCATTCTAGATTGACTATCCATCATGGTGGTAACAAGATGTATTGGGACATGAAAAAGACTTACTACTGGGAAGGTATGAAGAGTGATGCAGACAAGTTTAGCTTGAAGTGTATGAATTGGCTGTTGGTAAAAGCTGAGCCGAAGAAGCCAAGTGGATTGCTTCAGCCATTAGAGATTCCAAACATATATTTATGGACTTCATTGTTGGATTACCATAAACTAGGGCAAGTTACGATAGTATTTGGGTAATTGCTAATCGCTTGACCAAAAGCACGAGATTTATACCTATCAAGTCTACTAGAACGACGCTGAAGTTGGCAGAACTATATTTGAAATGGATTATTCAATTCCATGGTGTGCCCAAGGGTATAATAAGTGACATAGACTTAATGTTCACCAGTGGATTTTCGAAAGTGGAAATTGGGCATATGTCCCTATTGCTGTTCAAAATTAGAACGACATCCAGTCCAACTTTTATATTTAAAGCGGGTCTATTTTGGGAAGTTACGTGTTTTCCACAAAAAAATATGTGTTGGTATATAATTTTTTTTTTTCAAAAAATCATAAATATTCTCAGAAGCATTCTGAAAAAAAAAATTGTAGAAATTTATGCAACTATCCAAAAGTTGCATACATGTATGCATATATCCATCCAGTGTTTTCTATTGAAAATCTGGGTGAACACATACATATATGTATGCAACTATTACCAATAGTTGCATACATGTATACATATAAAGTTGAACTAAGCTACATGTGTTACGAATAGTTGCATATGTATGCAACTATTCCGTATAAGTGCATACATATATCTAACAAAGATAAAATCGAGGAAGGCTTCAGAATATGTGCATGAATGTATGCGTTTATTCTGTATAAGTGCATGAATGTATGCAACAATGTCTGAAAACTGGCTTGAAAAAATAGGCTAGAATTGAATATATGCATAAAATGATGTGTATATTGTAGTTTAACTGCATACATGTATGCCTTTATACTGCAGTTTTGATGCATCACTGAAATATATGCATGAATGTATGCAACTATGTACAAATAGGTGCATCTTTTTTGATATATAATACTGTTGTTTCGATGTTTTTATGTTTTTTTGTTTTTGATGCTTTTTTGGTGGTTTTAACGCATGATTTTGATGACGATTAGTTGTTTTATTTAATTATTAATTTTCGTGATTTTTTTTTGATGAATTTTCAAAAAATAGGGACCTAATTTACATGAAAAGTTGGACCGGATGTGAGTCTAATTTTGAAACTTATTATGGATGTGAGCCAAAGTTACCCTTTTGGAAAAGTTTGCAATAGATGTTGGGCACTGAGTTACATTTGAGTACAACATCCTCGGACGGATGGAAAAACCGAGAGGGTGAATCGAGTTTTTCAAGATCTCCTTGGAGCTTGGATTTTAGATGATCTTGGGATGATCATCTCCATTTGGTGGGGTTCTCTTATAACAACAGTTATCAAGCGAGTATCGATATGACACCTTATGAAGCACTGTATGTAAGGTCCTATAATGCACTATCTTGTTGGTGTGAAGCAGGTGAAAAGGTGATACTTGGGCTAGAGACGATTCAAGAGACTTCAGATAAGATAGTGGTCATTCATCAACAAATGGAAGCTGCTTATTATCGTTATAAGAGCTATAAAAATATGAGAGGACGAGATTTGGAATTCTCCGCTGGAGACATGGTATCCGTTAAGGTTTCTCCTTTTAGGAATGTAGTCCAGTTTGAAAGGAAAGGTAGGCTGGCTCCGAGGTTTGTTTGAACATTTCCGATCATTGAGAGGAATGGGAGTTTAGCCTATAAAGTCGATCTATCTTCGAAGATGACAAGTGTGCACAATGTGTTTCATGTATCATATCTACGGAAGTTTGTGCATGACTCGGGTATAGTAGTAGCACCGGATCAGCTTGAAGATTTTGAAGTTGAGCCAGAAGTTTCGAGGCCTTGTATGCCGCTTTCGATAACGGGGAACAATACAAAAAAACTTAGGAGGACGGTAGTTAAGATACAATGAAGTGAGGATGATGATGATTGCACATGAGAGACTGAGGAGAGTGTGAAGGAGGCGTATCTAGAATTCTTCCGATGGTATGTCCCATTTTTTGCATCTACTTGCATCATTGCATCTTATACAATTTAGAATTCTGCATGCTAGAATAAAACATTGTTTACATGGATTGTTGGATTCTAGATTGCATGTTAAATTGACTGTTTGTGGATGGTAGGCATGTGCGATACTGTGTTAACTCGTGTTTATTTTGGGATTTAGGGTCCGAAATTCCTAAAGGGAGGGAGAATGTAACGACTTGTATTTTGCGTATCAGAGGATCGTAAATTAATTCAATTTAATTTACACAAGGTCGTACCATCCTCATATTTTGAAATATGGTTAGTTAGGAAGTTTTGCACATCTATGATTTTTTCCAAATCATGTACGACTATTTTACCGTTGAGTATCTTGTTCTAACTGTACATTTTTATTGGTGCATAATTAGATGTTATAACCTGTGCCATTGGGTTGAATCGATGGCTAGCCATTCCGCAGAGTGATTGTGTAAGGGGTTAGGGATGTACAACAATTTTAAGTTTTCAAAATTGTTAGGCAGTGTAACACCCCACCTCCGCCAGGGTGGCTCTTGCAAGCACTATGACTTTGGAGGGGCGTTTGAATCGGGTAAACATGCATAATGATATATCAAGGCAGAACAAGAACATATGTATATATGTAAACAGAGTAGATAACATAGATAAAACAGCGGAAGATTTCAAATCATTTCAAAACAAGTCTGGTACAACATAATGTCAACTTCCCAAATACACAAGTCTAGATAAAACAACATTACTGAAAAACTGAAATACATAAGTACTATCCCCAAAATAAGTGATAACCATAGCTAGCTTCATGTCAAGACCGTACATGAGCTAAAATCCCACAAGCAAGCGATCATAAATCCAAGGCTAAGCTCCAATATTCCCACCCTGAGAACCTGGGGGGGGGGGGGGGGAACGGAAGAAAAGAGGCGAAAGAAAACAGGTCAGTCAAAAAGACTGAGTAAGCCCTATTCAATCAATGTAAACTGATAAAGTTAACTGACATGAGAAGCATGTATGATCATAAGGATAACAACATACTAGCATGATGATTAACCAACAAGGTAGATAAAGGTGTCATCGCATAATCAGGTTTAAGGTTTTGCACCACAGGTGTACTAGCAAACTAACATGACTTGAATAAACAAGTATTGATCCCCTGGCCCAAGCTTTGGCCCAATAACATGAAGTGACCCTAATACGAGGTCCAACCAAACGGTCTAATCGATCGGCTCCCTAAGCCTAACTCGTCACGTGTTGGTGTCAATGCGGCCCAAACATAATTGTAGTCAGACTGTGCCGGGTCTCCCGTCGGGTGTATCAAGCCCTAGGGTGTCAACCCCTGGACACCATAAACATAAGTGCACAGTCTCGATCTACTGGTACCCGTGCATGTTTTCCCCGGCTTCGGACTATGTGCACGACCATAGTCCGCCCGGAACTACACCGGCGTACCACTCTGCCGTCGCTTTTGGTCACTTACCTCAAGTCCAGTAATCGTGCCCCCACCCTAGCCTAGTCCCTAGGGTCATGATGATACAAACTTGGGATTACTGCTGGAGTGGACCCCCGTTGCTAGGATTTTCTAATGGGTTAAGTACGGTTTAACCCTCTGGCTAATCATGGATTAACTTGGTTAAGTGTAACGATGAGTTCACGACTTAACCCTGATTAATCTACCAAGCCCAAATTGGTTAAGTATTAAGTGGACCATGACTTAACCCTAATCATGAGGCATTAATTAATTAATGTGCCTTAACCTCTCACATTAGACTTTGTTGCGGTTACTAGTTAAGCCGGTCGGTTCCGGGTAGCTTTATACCACAACTTGGTCTAACCTCGGGTTCAAGGTACAACATGGCCAACTTCTCACATTGGGTCCTATTGTTTGTAGCAACTAGTTAAGCCGGTCGGTTTCGGGTAGGTTTACGCTACAAACTCAACCCAACCTCGAGTTGGTCACACTTATATTTTCTAAGTGTCATGTCCATCATGTTTACAAAACATATTACAAGTTTTCAAGCAATTGGGTAGACCTAACTTAATAGGTAAATTCCCAATGGGTAGACCTAACTTAATAGGTAAATTCCCAATCTTATGTTTTTATGTCTTTTAAGTTTACCCAACCCCAAATGCAATCCCATCGCTTACATATCGCAATAGCGCATAAAGGATAGAAAGAGGGAACTTGGCATAATCATGACATAAAGGTGTTGAAGCCACAAGTTTAACATGGTGGCATATGAAATGTACATATGTTCATATACTTGCATATTACATTTTTAGGCCTCAAAAGCATGCATAAAACCAAACTTAGCATATTGGTGATACATGGTGATAAGTGACATGTAGAAATGGCCATAAGTTCGCATTTAGCCTCACATGCAAGTTATCATAAGGGATATGATAACTTACATGTTGCCAAAATGCAACCTTTAGCATAAAGCTTGAAGCTTTAAGCTCATAAACCCAAGATAAGCTTGCATAACATGATATCATGAGCAAAATGATCAACCCAAACTTGCATAACATAACTTGCATATCATATGGCAAACTTGCATATCATAACATAGCAAACTTGCATAACATAACATGATAAACTTGCATATCATAACATAGCAAACTTGCATAACATGATAAACTTGCATATCATAACATAGCAAACTCGCATAACATGATAAACTTGCATTTCATAACATAGCAAACTTGCATAACATGATAAACTTGCATATCATATCATAATGATCAAACACAACTTGCATCATTCATTAACTTTAGAGTTTAAATATGAAAGTAGAAAAGGGCTTACAATGCTTATGAAGACACAAAAATATGACAAAGCCCTTATGCAATCAAATAGACCCAAAATGCAAGCTCTAATAGAAAAACCCTTGAGCCAAAATGATCAAAACCCTTGCTTTATGATGTAAATATGGAAACTTGACTTGAATGCAAGCTAATGATGCTCATAAAAGCTTGAAAACACTTGTATGCATTGAAAATCTCTCATAAAAATTTATTTAGGAATTTTATGAAGAGAGTGGAGGCCATGAGAGGAATGATTTTGCCATAGTTTAGTTACTTGAATGAATAATGATGATTTAGGGTTAGGTTAGGGTCTTATTTATAGAGATTAGGATTAGTTTTAGCCTTAGGATTAAACCCTAGTTCCAATCTCAGCCCTCAAAACCGAATCTGGCCCAAAGACCTAACCAAAACCCCAAAATGGTGCACCAGGCAAAACTGCCCGGCTGGACCAAGTCGACAGCCTAGTCGACAGGGCTGTCGACTTGGGTCCAACCAAGTCGACTCCCAAGTTGACAGGGCTGTCGACTTGGGTACTCTGGCGGGAATTTTCCCGCCTGCGCCCCACTGCCCTAATTTCCAAATTCAAACTTGAATTTGAAATCTGTTTTTACTTTGAAATTTTCTGAAAACTTCGTTGGGCCTTAATCGGGTTATACGGACTCCGATTTTCGAAAACTCGGACTCTATTTCGCGTTTTTTTCCGAGACGAACGCAATAGCATAGCCCGTTTCCCTTGATTCAGATTTATAAATTAAATTCTGCCTTGATTTACGTTATAACAGGCTATTGAAAATACGGGTTGTTACATTCTCCCCTCCTTAAAGGATTTCGTCCCCGAAATCTCTAAGTTAGGAAGAACATATCCTACCATCCAACATCCATCTACTCAAAACATCATCCACGGGCAATCATTGTCCTTACAAGATTCTAAATGTTGTATGAACATATGCAAAGGTGTGTGTATATGTACTTATCTAATGCAAATATCATCAATGCAAATTATGTTAGTGAAATGAATCCATATGTATGCAATTCCTAACATAATGTATAACATCTATATGTGCGCACATAACATACATCCATATGCAACATCCATGTGATAACACAAAAATTTTCATCCATGAATAAGCGTAAACACTCATGCATATGCAATATGAGGAGTGTGTGAGCCGATCTAGTGCCTAACGTGTATAATGCATCCACGAGTAACCACTTGCAAACACTTGCAACCACTTGCAACCATCAAGCATAACATGTTTCAAACACATGTTTCATCCAAAGGGTTTCTACCTAAGGTTCTCATGACAAGATTAACACGATAAACTAGATAAACATGGATAGCAAAGAGAAAGATATGCTAAAAAAAGAAAAGAGATTGAGAGTGTACCCTCAAAAAGGAACGGATAAAGCCCACGCATCTTCTCCTCGGTTTCCCAAGTTGCGTCTTCTTCGGCTTCACCCCATTGAACCTTCACCAACTTGACCTCTCGATTCCTTAGCTTCTTGGTCTCCGTCCCCAAGATACGAATCGCAGCTCTCCTCAAGGTAGCCTCTTTCTCTACTTCCACATCTTTCAGAACACTTGGCTCAACAACCTCTGCTGATTCATGTAAACACTTCCGGAGATGCGAGACATGAAAAACATCGTGTACTCCGGCAAGCTTCTCGGGCAACTCCACTCTATAAGCCATCTGCCCGATCCTCTCTATAATAGGGAATGGTCCAACAAACCTCGGTGCTAACTTCCCAACGGCTCCAAATCGGACCACATTCCGCAAAGGAGAAACCTTCACGAAAACCATATCCCCAACATCAAACTCCAAATCAGTTCTTCGCTTATCAGCATAGGATTTCTGTCGGTCATGGGCCGCTTTCATCCGTCTCTGAATCAACTCGACCTTCTCGGATGTATCTCTGATCATATCAGGCCCAAGTATAAGCTCATCTGTAGTCTCCCACCAACATGTAGGCGACTTGCACGGCCTCCCATATAAAGCTTCAAATGGTGCCATCCCTATGCTTGCCTGATAACTGTTATTATATGCAAACTCAACAAGAGGAAGATGGTCTTCCCAAGCACCACCAAAATCCAGAATACAAAGCCTCAACAGATCCTCGAGTACCCTATTCAACCTTTCGGTTTGACCGTCCGTCTGTGGGTGATAAGCCGTACTTAGATTCAACCTCGTGCCCATAGCTTCTTGCAAGCTATTCCAAAACTGACTTGTAAAGATTGGGTCACGGTCACTGACTATACTAGAAGGGACTCCATGTAGTCTCACAATCTCACGAAGATATACATACGCTAGCCAAGATGCGGTCCTCTTGCTCTTCACCGGAATGAAATGAGCACTCTTCGTAAGTCTATCCACAATAATCCAAATGCTCGTATTCCCTTTCCTTGACCTTGGTAGCCCATCGATAAAATCCATGGAAATACTCTCCCACTTCCATAGTGGAACGTCTAGAGGATGCAATAGCCCACCGGGCTTCTTCGACTCGGCCTTAACTTGCTGGCAAATGATACATCTAGAGACAAACTCTGCCACGTCCTTCTTCATCCCAGGCCAAAAGAAAATGAGCTTCATATCTTTATACATCTTATCTCCGCCCGGATGTATAGTCAACTTAGAGCGATGCGCTTCCTCAAGAACTTTTCTTACTAAATCTTCTACCATTGGAACACATAACCTTCCGTCTCTCCTCAGCCAACCCTTGTCATCAATAGAATACCGAGCGAGATGACTAGACGTCTCTCCTCGAATCAGCTTATCCATAATCTCAACTATCTGAGGGTCTTCTCTCTGCGAAGCCCCAACTTGATCAAGAAGGGTAGGTCTGAGTTCCAGAGATGCTAAAGAACCGGTCATCGACTCAATCGCCAAAGAGAAATCAAAGGTTGCCACATACTCTAAATTCTTCATCTCAACGAATAGAGGACTCAGAGTCAACCTTTTTCTACTCAATGCATCAGCTACCACATTCCCCTTGCCAGGGGTATAAGCTATCTCAAAATCGTAGGACGCCAAGAATTCCATCCATCTTTGTTGCCTCTGATTCAGATCCTTCTGAGAAAAGAGATACTTCAATGACTTGTGATCGGTATAAAGCTCAAATCTTTCTCCCAGAAGATAACGACGCCAAGCCTTGAGTGCATATACTATTGCTGCCAACTCTAAGTCATGAGTGGGATAATTCTTCTCATGCACTTTGAGTTGTCTACCGCCAAAGCATATCACTCTTCCTTCTTGCATCAGAACAGCTCCTAACCCCGTGCCACATGCATCGGTGTATACTGTAAATAACTTCCCTCCATCGGGCAAAGCTAGAACGAGTGCTGATGTGAGAGCTCTCTTGAGCTTCTGAAAAGCAAGCTCGCATTCTATGCTCCAAGCAAAAACTAAATTCTTCTTCGTCAATTTAGTGAGAGGAGCGGAAATCTTCGCGAAGTCCTTGATGAACTTCCGGTAAAAGCCTGCAAGACCTAGAAAATTTCTCACTTCGGTTGCATTCCTTGGAGTCTTCCAATCCTGAACTGCAACTACCTTAGCGGGATCCACCGCTAAGCCTTGCTTAGACACTATGCGCCCAAGGAATCTAACTTCCCTTCTCCAAAAGTGACACTTGGAGAACTTGACCTTCAACTGATGCGCTCTAAGCGTATCCATCACCTCCACGAGATGCCTTGCGTGCTCTTCCTCATCCTTAGAGAAGATCAGAATATCATCTACGAAGACCACGACAAACTTGTTCAAGAACTCCCTGAACACCCTACTCATCAAGTCCACGAAATATGCGGGTGCATTAGTCAAGCCGAACGGCATGACAAGCCATTCGAAGAATCCATCTGGAGTTCTGAACGCAGTCTTGTCTATACTATCTTCAGCTACCCTGAGCTGATGGAATCCAGTAGCAAGATCAAGCTGAGAGAAAACAGAAGCACCGACAAGCTGGTCAAAGAGATCATCAATCCTCGGTAACGGGTGTCTGTTCTTCTTAGTCAGCTTATTCAACTCTCGATAGTCAACACAAAGTCGGAGAGAACCATCTGCCTTGGTAGCAAATACCACAGGCGCTCCCCATTCAGATATACTTCGTCTAATGAAGTTCTTCTCAAGCAACTCCTTCACTTGCTTACTTAGCTCCCGCCTTTCACGCGGAGCCATGTGCCGAACGGGCAAAGAAACCGGCTTTGCATTATCCACCAGATAAATGCGGAAATCAATCTCTCGCTTAGGGGGCAACCCCCTAACTTCATCGAAAACATCCGGATACTCTCGAACCACTCTCACAGACTGAAGAGTTTCCATTAACGAGTCGAGTGATTCAAGATAGCACAACATGACGGGACCTCTCGGATTACAAGAAATTTCTAGGGTGTTTCCGAGGCGAGTCACGAGCCTCACAACCCTATGCTCACAATCAAGGATGGCTCCATATCTGGACAACCAATCCATGCCCAATATCAATCCATATCCCCTAAAACCAAGAACATAAGCACTACACAAGAACTCTACACTCAGTATAGAGATCCTCAAATCCCCACATATCATAGACAAATGAGCGGAACCCCCAATAGGATTTGAGACACAGACGGGATCCTCTACCAAGCTAGTACTAAGGTGCAAACTATCAACAAGATCAGATGAGATAAAGCTATGCGATGCACCAGAATCAAACAAGGTATGAACTGGAAAATCAGAAATATATACAAGGCTCTCAACAGAAATACTACCTCGATCGGGAACTGGAGCGGCATTGAGAGCATGAACTTGCCCTCCTGAAGGTCCAGCACGCTGAGCTGACCCTGGCCTTACCCTTGTTTCTTCGGGCAATCCTTACTGAAATGTCCAGTCTCACCGCAGAAAAAGCATTCACCATTCTTCCTTTTCCTCTTCTTACAATCCTTAATAAGATGCCCAACTGAACCGCAATAATGGCACTTCCCCTTGTTGTTCTTGCCCTTGTTGTTGTTCCCCTTGTTGCCTTGACTCTTGTTCTTGTTCTTGTTCTGATTGCCTTGACTGCTCTGACCACTTGGATTACCCTGATTTCCTTTCCACTGGGAATCAGTCTTCTTGGCTTGAGTATCATTCATCTTGATCTCTTTCTTGACATCTCCCTAAAGTAACGCCATATCAACCAAGCTCTCAAACGTGGCCCCATGGGGAATATGTGACATAGCCAATCCCTGCAACGGCTCATTCAATCCTCTAGCAAAACGAAGAGCCTTCTTCTGAGGAGTATTCACCATATCCAAGCCAAAACGAGCTAACTGATTGAACTTGTTCACATATTCTTTGACAGACATATCTCCTTGTTTCAAAGTTATGAACCTCTCCATTTGCAGATTCTCCTCAGCAGAAGATAGAAACTTAAGTACGAACCTTGCCCTGAAATCGGCCCAAGTCTCAACAGGCCTAGTACCATTGGTGACTTCCCACCAATAAGCGGCTTCTCCTTCATAAGCCAAACTGCCAACAAGATCTTCCTCTGATCGTCTAACCCAAAGATAGAAAATAAATCCTCGGTCTCTTTCAACCAATTTCGGGCCTCTACAAAAGTCTCAGTGCCTTGAAAGTTCTTGCCACCCATTGCTTTGAAATCTTTGCAAGTCTTTGCGAAGTCAGCTTGAGGATGCTGAGGGGGAGGAGGAAGAGGAACCTCAGCGACAGGAGGAGGAGGAACATTAGCGACAGGAGGAGGAACATTAACTACCGGAGGAGGAGGAGGAGGAACATCTGCGGGGCCGGCTTCGGTCGCCCTAGCCTCCAAAATTCTCCTATACCAAACAGGTACGTGTACTCCCTCCGGAATAGCAAAGTTATCGGCCATACTGAAAACGAAGAAAAAGACAGATTCAGAATGGAGAAAAACGAAGGAATTTTGCTAATGGCTTTTTGGGGAATAGCCTTTAAAATAAACTAGACTTTTCTTTGGAAAATACTTTATACTTGGTTTTGAAAATAGTTTTCCAAAAGTTTTAAAAACCTTTTTGTTCCTTCTCGTAAACCATATGCTCTGATACCAAATGTAACACCCCACCTCCGCCAGGGTGGCTCTTGCAAGCACTCTGACTTTGGAGGGGCGTTTGAATCGGGTAAACATGCATAATGATATATCAAGGCAGAACAAGAACATATGTATATATGTAAACAGAGTAGATAACATAGATAAAACAACGGAAGATTTCAAATCATTTCAAAACAAGTCTGGTACAACATAATGTCAACTTCCCAAATACACAAGTCTAGATAAAACAACATTACTGAAAAACTGAAATACATAAGTACTATCCCCAAAATAAGTGATAACCATAGCTAGCTTCATGTCAAGACCATACATGAGCTAAAATCCCACAAGCAAGCGATCAGAAATCCAAGCTAAGCTCCAATATTCCCACCCTGAGAACTTGGGGTGGGGGAACGGAAGAAAAGAGGCGAAAGAAAACAGGTCAGTCAAAAAGACTGAGTAAGCCCTACTACAATCAATGTAAACTGATAAAGTTAACTGACATGAGAAGCAGGTATGATCATAAGGATAACAACATACTAGCATGATGATTAACCAACAAGGTAGATAAAGGTGTCATCGCATAATCAGGTTTAAGGTTTTGCACCACAGGTGTACTAGCAAACTAACATGACTTGAATAAACAAGTACTGATCCCCTGGCCCAAGCTTTGGCCCAATAACATGAAGTGACCCTAATACGAGGTCCAACCAAACGGTCTAATCGATCGACTCCCTAAGCCTAACTCGTCACGTGTTGGTGTCAATGCGGCCCAAACATAATGGTAGTCAGACTGTGCCGGGTCTCCCGTCGGGTGTATCAAGCCCTAGGGTGTCAACCCCTGGACACCATAAACATAAGTGCACAGTCTCGATCTACTGGTACCCGTGCATGTTTTCCCCGGCTTCGGACTATGTGCACGACCATAGTCCGCCCGGAACTACACCGGCGTACCACTCTGCCGTCGCTTTTGGTTACTTACCTCAAGTCCAGTAATCGTGCCCCCACCCTAGCCTAGTCCCTAGGGTCATGATGATACAAACTTGGGATTACTGCTGGAGTGGACCCCCGTTGCTAGGATTTTCTAATGGGTTAAGTACGGTTTAACCCTCTTGCTAATAATGGATTAACTTGGTTAAGTGTAACGATGAGTTCACGACTTAACCCTGATTAATCTACCAAGCCCAAATTGGTTAAGTATTAAGTGGACCATGACTTAACCCTAATCATGAGGCATTAATTAATTAATGTGCCTTAACCTCTCACATTAGACTTTGTTGCGGTTACTAGTTAAGCCGGTCGGTTCCGGGTAGCTTTATACCACAACTTGGTCTAACCTCGGGTTCAAGGTACAACATGGCCAACTTCTCACATTGGGTCCTATTGTTTGTAGCAACTAGTTAAGCCGGTTGGTTCCGGGTAGGTTTACGCTACAAACTCAACCCAACCTCGAGTTGGTCACACTTATATTTTCTAAGTGTCATGTCCATCATGTTTACAAAACATATTACAAGTTTTCAAGCAATTGGGTAGACCTAACTTAATAGGTAAATTCCCAATGGGTAGACCTAACTTAATAGGTAAATTCCCAATCTTATGTTTTTATGTCTTTTAAGTTTACCCAACCCCAAATGCAATCCCATCGCTTACATATCGCAATAGCGCATAAAGGATAGAAAGAGGGAACTTGACATAATCATGACATAAAGGTGTTGAAGCCACAAGTTTAACATGGTGGCATATGAAATGTACATATGTTCATATACTTGCATATTACATTTTTAGGCCTCAAAAGCATGCATAAAACCAAACTTAGCATATTGGTGATACATGGTGATAAGTGACATGTAGAAATGGCCATAAGTTCGCATTTAGCCTCACATGCAAGTTATCATAAGGGATATGATAACTTACATGTTGCCAAAATGCAACCTTTAGCATAAAGCTTGAAGCTTTAAGCTCATAAACCCAAGATAAGCTTGCATAACATGATATCATGAGCAAAATGATCAACCCAAACTTGCATAACATAACTTGCATATCATATGGCAAACTTGCATATCATAACATAGCAAACTTGCATAACATAACATGATAAACTTGCATATCATAACATAGCAAACTTGCATAACATGATAAACTTGCATATCATAACATAGCAAACTCGCATAACATGATAAACTTGCATTTAATAACATAGCAAACTTGCATAACATGATAAACTTGCATATCATATCATAATGATCAAACACAACTTGCATCATTCATTAACTTTAGAGTTTAAATATGAAAGTAGAAAAGGGCTTACAATGCTTATGAAGACACAAAAATATGACAAAGCCCTTATGCAATCAAATAGACCCAAAATGCAAGCTCTAATAGAAAAACCCTTGAGCCAAAATGATCAAAACCCTTGCTTTATGATGTAAATATCGAAACTTGACTTGAATGCAAGCTAATGATGCTCATACAAGCTTGAAAACACTTGTATGCATTGAAAAATCTCTCATAAAAATTTATTTTGGAATTTTATGAAGAGAGTGGAGGCCATGAGAGGAATGATTTTGCCATAGTTTAGTTACTTGAATGAATAATGATGATTTAGGGTTAGGTTAGGGTCTTATTTATAGAGATTAGGATTAGTTTTAGCCTTAGGATTAAACCCTAGTTCCAATCTCAGCCCTCAAAACCGAATCTGGCCCAAAGACCTAACAAAAACCCCAAAATGGTGCACCAGGCAAAACTGCCCGGCTGGACCAAGTCGACAGCCAAGTCGACAGGGCTGTCGACTTGGGTCCAACCAAGTCGACTCCCAAGTCGACAGGGCTGTCGACTTGGGTACTCTGGCGGGAATTTTCCCGCCTGCGCCCCACTTCCCTAATTTCCAAATTCAAACTTGAATTTGAAATCTGTTTTTACTTTGAAATTTTCTGAAAACTTCGTTGGGCCTTAATCGGGTCATACGGACTCCGATTTTCGAAAACTCGGACTCTATTTCGCGTATTTTTCCGAGTCGAACACAATGGCATAGCCCGTTTCCCTTGATTCAGATTTATAAATTAAATTCTGCCTCGATTTACGTTATAACAGGCTATTGAAAATACGGGTTGTTACAGGCAGACTTATAAGCAGCTAGGGGTTGATTGGGGTAGCCCATTACGTTAATGACCAATAGTTATAAATAAGGGTTGAAGGAGATTAGGTTAATCTTTCTCCTCATTTTCCTTAGCAACCATAGAACTATGATTTACTCTAGTTCTTCCCTATAAACCCCGAATCACATAAAATCACTTTTAGTCTCCTTCAAACAAACAAAAGTGATTAGATCTTCATTGATCTACACATATTCTTCATTTATAGGGCTGTGTTTTAAGTCATCCCTTGCTATCCCAAATCAATCTCATATTGATCTACATAGGTTTGTTGATGTGGTGGGTGTTTTTTATCCCTCATTAAGCTATATCGCGTTACATGTTTAGGTTTGGTGTTTTCATTACATGTATCTGTTAAATCACCATAAAATATGATCAACTATGTTCCTTTCAGATTTAAAACTCGAGGAATAACCTAACTGGACATGTAATTGATAAAATGATAAGTTTAGATTAATTATTACATAAGTTTACACTAGAACGATGCATATAAATAATTAATTTACGTTTTCTATAAATTTGGTTATTTACTTATGATTGTCATTTATATGCTTGTTTTTTGGATTGTTCAAATACTTGTCTTAGATGCTATACTTGATTTTTGTGTAACAATCATCATAATTAGGACTTGGGATGAAGAATGGAGCGTATCAGGATCAAATCGTAGGAATTGCTTAAACTTGAAAAAAATAGACTCTGGATGGCAATAGAAAATCATCTAGAAATTTTGAGCTTGAAATCAGCTAAGTACATGGATCGGCAATGGTCCATGCCTTACGGACCAACACCTGTCCATAAATAAGTAAGGGTTGGTCTTGCGGTTTTTGGTGGAGGCTGTAAGGAGCATGTGGAAGCTAGCGATAAAGTTTGGAGTCATTTGGATAAGGCACATGACTGAGTGCTGCAAAGGATCTATGGATTGACATGAATTACATTCGGCTTCGAATTGATGGACCGACATTGGAATGAGAAAGTAGGAGCGATGTTTGAGAGGATCCAAAAATGCTTAGATATGATTTAGCTAAATATATGGATTGACACCGATCCATAAGGGATGGAGCGACACCAGTCCATCAAATCTTTTTGAATAGACATAAGGTCCATGGGAGGAGTAGGAGGCTTCATGGTTATGCTAGTGGTTGTGGCTTGTCGATTGATTTTCTAATTAGGAAGTTATGACATGATCAATTGGTTAACTCTTTGATTGAAAGCTAGGATGTTGAGTGGGTTTGAAGGGAGATTATAAACATGGTATAACATAGTTACATGGTTGAGAGGCAGTTCGTGGCACAATGACACTATATAGTAATGTATTTGGTTCGTGGTAAAGAAGCTATGGACATAGCTCGTGGTGTAATAACATTGTAAGATTGAAAGTAGTTCGTGGGGTAACGAAATTGTATGATAATGGACTGGCTGAAGGGAAGTCAAGCTTTAGACATAGCGGAGTTACTCTAATAGTGGGTTGTCATGGAATCATTTATAGCTCGAAGTATTCTAGTTAACTTAAAGCATGGGTATCATGAAGATGCCCATTAGGATCTAGGGGATCATGTACACTGGGTGATGTAACCTTAGCCGGGGAGGTACATGTTAGTGTAAACATGGAGTTCGAATAGAATCAGGATTTCTATTAGTCCCTGGCTAAGCGAGGATTTTTATACGGGGTATCAATGTATTCACGATTTTAGGTGGTGGTAGTTAAGACTTAAGATTTGGATGATGGTTGCTTTGTTTGTTCTCATCTTCACTTCTTGAGTAGATTATCACCTATGAGGCTTGAAGAAGGAGATGTGGAGTAAGGCCCGTGTAGGTTGTATAAATTCTCTTATCTTATGATTAAGCCCACTTCTACAGTTGATTGCTTTAAATATCATATATTATTTAAGGAGCATATAATATCCTGTTATTATGTGTTAACTCATTGCTTATAGGGACATGTTAGGTATGAGACAGGCGCTGTCTGTTTCCACATTTTACGGTATAACTTTTGATAGGTATTATTTCTCACTCCAGACTGTTGTCTGGCCTAAGGTTTTATATCTCTTATTATCTTGTATGTTCCATTGGTTGGTTGACATTGTCAGTGAGTAGACTAGATAGCTGGTTAGCATATACGAGGATGTTGAGCCGAAGATGACCTTGAAGGAGCTGTAATGTATATCATACTTGTATATGTATTGCATTTCGTTGTTATTAGAGTACTCCGAGGGATGTCGTGAGGATGGCATGATATTTGAATTTCATGTACATTACGCTTTGACAGGATGATATTTCTGCTGTTTTGCTCATTCTGCCCTAACTCACTATAGTACATTTATTGTAATTTATCCATGTGTCGTGAGATATGTGGCATGCCTATTTCTGATTATCACTCTTGATGGTTGGCCAATACTAGGTTGGCATGCTTACAATGCAATATTTCCTTATTTATTTGTAAGCGATATGGGGCGGTCATCTCACCATTATTCTAGAGATTGTAAAATGGAGCTGCTAAAAGGAAAATGATTTATATGTGAGGAACTGAGCCATATGAAAAAGAATTTCCCCCTAAGGACAAGAGCTGCACATGGGGTTGTCACTCATCAAAACAGGTTCAACTTTTAAAGACTGCCCCGTCTACTAGCGGCATACATGGTATAAGTAGAAAAGCTGTTATTGAAGGTTTGATCTCTATTTTTGATTTCCTTTTTCGCACTCTATTTGATTCTAGAGCGTTGCACTCCTTTGTCACTAATATTATTTTCACTTAGAAATATCTCTAGTTACGGATCCAGTAGTTGTTCCAAACCTCGTGAAGGAGCAGCACACTTATCCTTAATATGCATAGGTTTGAGAATCACGATTCTAGGAGTAGAATTCGATTGTGATGCATTGCATTATGATATTTGGGTTATGGGATGATTTTGGGGATGGGTTGGTTAGCCACATATGGGGATATCCTAGATTGTGAGAGGAAGGTCGTCCGTTTAGGCACTTGCAGTGGACGTACCCATGAGATTTCATGTAATTTTAGAGGCTTCATCATGTTGAGTTATATGTATTTCTTTGATGTATCTTTAGGCGAGATTTGTTCAGTTCCCATAGGTCAAGATTTCCCTATAATTTTTAAGGAGGTGAGGGGGATACCTCCAAAGAAATAAGTTGAGTTCTTGATTTACCATACTGACAAGGCTGGACCTATGGCATTACCAGTGTAGCACATAGCTCCTAGAAAAAGAAGAGAATTAAGCATGCAAATTGTAGAGATCTTGAAGAAAGGTTTTATAAGGCATAGTATCTTAGAGCGGGGGACACCAATCGTCTTTACTACAAAGGAAAATGATTCTCTTGGGCTATGTCTAGATCATCGAGAATTTAATAAGTTCACTAAGAAAAACCGCTACCCACTCCCTTGTATAGATGATCTTTTTGACTAATTAGTAGGAGCTACAATATTTTCCCAGTTAGTTTTAGCCCCTGGTTTCCATCAGTTGGGGGTAGCAGAGGATAGCATTGATAAGTCGGAATTTTGAACATCAAATGGATTATTTGAGTGTTTGGTTATGCCCTTTGAGCTAACTAATGCCACAACCTATTTTGTAAATCTTATGAGTATAGTTTTCTGAGACGTCCTTAAAAAGTTTGTTGTAGTTTTCACTGATGACATTCTAGTTTATTTAAGAAAGAGGAGCATGCTATGCATTTATATGAGGTTCTCTACATCCTCCGAGCGCATAAGATAAAAGCTAAGTTCTATAAACGTCATTTTTAATAGAAGAGGTGTGTTTCTTGAGGCACATAGTCTTTAAAGATGGATTGGTAGTTGATCCAGCAAAGTTGGTGGCGGTGCAAAACTGGAAAACCCCAATAATGCTATAGAGGTTAGAAGCTTTCTTGGTTTAGAGGTATATTATCATAAATTTATCAAGGATTTTATGAGGATCTCGGTGCCGCTAACTTGTCTTACCAAGAATAATCAAGTGTTTTCTTGGGATAAAGATTGTGAGGATTCTTTTAAGAAGCTAAACATAGCACTTACCAGTGCATAGTTGTTGCTATTTCCATATGTTAGTAAACGCTTCACAGTCTACACTAATGCATGTGGTACTGGTCGTAGTGAAGTTCTGATGCAAGAGGGGAGGCTAGTGAGTTGTGGTATAGGAAGTTGAAAACCCATGAGAGAAACAACCCTAACCATAACTTGGAGTTGCCTCCATCGTGTTTTTGCTTAAGTCTTAGATATACTATTTACTTAGTGAGATGTTCAAGTTGTTCACGGATCACAATTCGTTGAAGTACTCGTTTTCCCAAAAGGATTTAAACTTAAGGAAGCAATGATGGACGTAATTTTTAGCATCCTACGACTTTGAAATTCAATATTAGCTAATGCATTGATTCAAAAGAAAACAACCTTAAGTCACTTATTCATAGAATGAAAGAATTTAGAGCTATAACCACCATTGATTTCAAGCCCTCTGCTTATTTTTCTCCTAGATTACTTAGATATTCATCCCCACCTTTTTAGATCAGATTGATTCAAGATGGAAAGAGGACATTGATTTAGTGGACACCATAGATAGGAAAAGTAAAGGATAGGCCTCACGAATCTTCAACGTTATTCCACAAATTCAAAAGGATGGTTGAGAAATGATAGGAGGTTATGTATCCTCGCACCGATGATTAAGAGAACTGAGGCACACCACTCATGTATTACCATCCATCTCAGTAGTGATAAAATGTATGAGGGTATGAAGCGAGTGTTCTTTTGGATTTGCATGAAAAAAAATGGTAGAGTTCGTAGCTAAGTGTTTGATTTACTAAAGTGTTAAGGATGAGAAGAAGAAGCCCAGATGATTGCCCAGCCCTTGGATGTGCCCCAATGGAAGTGGAAAACTATAAATGAACTTTGTAGATGGTTTACCTCGATATAGGGAGAGTAATACTAGTACACGAGTGATTATTAATAGTCATCACGAAGAGAGTCCACTTCATTCCAGTTTTTAGTAAGATATTAGCAGTTTCGTTTGCATCCCTTTATATTATAGAGGTTGTTCAAATTCATGTTATACCCTCCAAAATAGTGAACGATAGGGATCTGATTCTCACGAGCGAGTTTTGAAAGAGTCTATAAGAGGCATTGGGGATACAATTAAGATTGAGCATATCTTATCATCCTTAGAAAAAAGGCAAATGGAAAGGGTGAATAGCTTATTGGAGGATCTTTTGAAGATGTATATTTTTGATTTTAGAAGGACTTAGGAGGAGCAATTACCCTTGGTAGAATTTTCCTATAATAACAGTTTCAAACAAGCATTGGATGACTCCTTTCGAGGCTCTTTATGGAAGACCATATAAACCAGTTTCCTATTGGTGGGAGGCCACATATAAACTCCTACTTGGACTCAATATGATTATGATTCAAAGGACTTGTAATAACCCGGAAATTCGGGCCAGTTTAAAATTTTTAAATTGGCAGTTTTAGCGAATTTTGATTATTTAAAATGAATTATTTTAAATAATAACGACGAAAAATATATTTTGAATAGAATTCGAACGTATATATTATATAGATCGTCGTTAGAATATAAATATTTATATATATATATAAAAGGAATTGAAAACGGCGCGGTAGTTCGATAATTCGATTTCAAACTTCAAATGAATGTACCGGGTGCAAAATAAACCGGATTTTAGTGAAACCAAAAATAGTGGAATCTAATTGTGATTATCTTTCCCGCGAATCCGAAAAATCAAGATTACACAGCGGGGGTCAAAAGATATGTCCAGTTGAAAATTCAGAATAGTCGCTATGGAGTTCTAGCCCTTAAAAATGGAACTTTTGCAAATGACGTCGGATTTCGACGAAACCACTTTTGTTGGATCCGTGATGTAAAATTATTGCTAGGTTCCAAATTTCATAATTTTTCGAATCAATATGTGAGCGTGGCAAAGGAAAACGCATTTGACCAGTTTTAGTTGATTTTAATCGACTGGAAAATAGCCATTTTTCAAATGGTCTCAGAATTCGACGAAACTAGTTTTTTTAGGACCGTATCGTCAATACGAAGCTAGAAAATATTTTTCTGGAATTTTTAGAGTTCGTATGTGACCCCGGTAAATTGAAATGCGCGTTCAAATTCAATATATAGAGTTATATGTTGATTTTAACGAAAACAGATCGAAACGATCGAATCAGCTTACGATGCATATCCCATTGTGTTCGGAATGGGGGTAATTAGCTATGTACGATAGGCGGTGGGCCTCGTTTTGAGTTCGAAATAAAAAGTTGCTTTTTGAAGATAAAAATTAAATATATAAATTATTATATACTCTCTCACCTCTCCCCTCTTTCTCTCTTCATTCAGATCTAAAACAAATAAAAAAAACCCGCTCAAATCGATCGTGCCCTAACCCTCGTCCACCGTCGCCTCCATCCTCTACTGACACCCCAACCGTCGAGCCACCTCTCCATCGCGCCACAACGTTGCACCCCCCCCACCGTCGAACCTCCCTCCTCTCCCGATTAAAGAACCGCGAGCCCCCACCCCCCTCTTTCTGAAGCCGTCGCCACCACCGAAGTGGTCCCGCCAACCATCACGCCTCCACCCAGTCCCCTAGCCACCGCTCAACGCCTGAAGCCACCACCGCACCCCCCCTGCGACTGTAGCACCGTCTCTCTTCGCCCCTTCGAGGTTGAACTCACCCTCTTTCGTCAGTGCATCGCAGGATGGCCCCCTCCCCTCTGGAAAAGATGTGATTTTTGGAAAAAAGGGTGAGTTTTACTTATTTTTATTTAATGAAATTAGTTATATATAAAAATGTACATATAGAAAAATCAGAAATCATTTTTTATAATAGCATAGGTTTAGAAATCTATGATTTTTATATATTGGATAGCGAAGTAAAAATATGATTTTCATATAATGAATAGCAAAGTAAAAATTCAATTTTTATGTATTGAATAGCGAAGTAAAAATTTGATTTTTATATATTGAATAGCGAAGTAAAAATTTGATTTTTACATCTGTAGAGAATACGGGCAAAGAAAGTGACAAGAGGCAAGAACGGCGAAGATTTCTACATAAGAAGAGTCGTGGGATTGGATTAGCTAATCAGTGAGAACTCCTCACCTTTTATTTAATTTTTCTAGTTGCATATATATACTAGGATGCTGACGGTGTTTAGTAGCACCCGACACCCGTCGTCCACAGACCATGGACGGCTTGTATGCTTGTTTGTTTGATTTTGATGTGTAGTTGATTGTGTGATGTGATGTGAAATAAATTATTTTTATAGTGGAAAATATTTTATAGTTAAAAATAAAAATTTTAATGTGTATATGAAATGAAATAAAAATAAACAAATCGAACGATTTGTTTATCTACACACATTTGACTGATATTGATTGGGACGATAAATTTTACACATCGCCCAACTGCACAAATAAAATCTGTGTTTGATTGTTTGAAACCCCACACGGGTATTGGGATGATATATGACATACACTAATCCCAATAGTTAGTTGTATGTCGATCGATTGATTGACAGACTGTTATAAGCGTTGAATATTTATATTTGATGCTTATACAGTGTGGAATGCACTTTGGATGATGGTTGATTATTCATCATTGTTATTGTATACATGTGTAGTAGAAAATCCATATAATTAACATTATATGGTAATGATTGGGCCTCATTCCAGTTTTGAAAAAGAAATGTTTGAATAGAAATATTTGAATAGAAATATTTGAAATAGAATATTTGAAAATAGAAATATATGAAACCGTGTTGATTAGATTGACGCCATTTTGACGTGAACGATATTTATATCGATTTCATTCATTTTATAATGAATATCGAAAGTGATTTCAAAAATCTGATATTTTGAAAAGAATGGAAATTCGAATTAAATTGAATAGAAAGGAATTCAAATTGAAATTAAATAGAAATGAATTCAAATTGAAAGTGAATAGAAATTAATTCGAATTGAAATTGAATAGAAATGAATTTGAATTGAATTTGAATTGAATTGAAAACGAACTGAAATTGAATTCAAAATCGATTTGAATAGAAATCAATTTGAAATGAATTTAAAACAAATTTATATTGGAATATTCAATTTTGATTTGAAATTGAATATGAAGTTGAAACCGTTTGAAAATGAATTTAAAACGATTTATAAAATTCGTTTCGAAAGGAAATCGACGAAGTATAAATTATATATATTGTATATATAATATAATGGCCTGAATAGAACGCGCCGCGCCGCTGCAGTTCGCGAATTTTGACCATTGACTTCGAATGGATATTGCGGGAGATCCGACCGTCGGATTCTCCTAAAAACCAGAACCGTTGGGTTCGTATCGAAAAGAGCTTTCTAACGTTTATTAGAAATTAGAAATCTAACGGTTGGATTTGGAATTATGTCCAAATCAAATTTGAAAAAGGTCGCTGTAAGTGCAGTTCGATGGCCGTTGATGGAAATCGACTGTACGGGCCTTGATAAAATTATTAAAAATAGTAATAATTTGTGTAAAATCATAAGAAATGATTTGTGAAGAATTGGGATGAAAAACTCCATATTTGAAAAGATAAAAATAGATTTTTATCGAAGTGAACTAGTTTTGAACTAGAATTATAATTCTATTTATTTTTAAATAAATAAATTGAATTTGAAATGGTTTTGAAAATAACCAGAATTTCCAATGATTGCATTGGAATGGATTTGAATCGAAATTGTCTTCGGAATATTTCGATGTTGGATTTCGTGATTATACAGATGTTGTTATGGAAATTTGAAAGATATAGATATGTATATCATTATTTCCAATATGATATCTGTTGGTCGTAGAATTTGATATTGAATATAAGCCGATATATTTTCTATTCAGAGCCTTGTATTTAATATCAAATGTGATTTGGGTTTGTCGTGAATGGTGTCTTGACTAACACTGTTCTTGAACCCAGTTGAGAAAAGATTAAATCTTTTTATTTAGATTTAATGAAGTGTACCAATTAAATAATATTTAATTGGAATTGAATTGATATTGATTTTTGGGTTTATCGTGGACAGTGTTTTTAAATAACACTTGTTCTTTAACCCGATAATTAATGGAATGTGATTTTGGGTTTATCGTGAACCGTGTTTCAAATGACACTGATTCTTTAACCCAGTTAACGATTAAAACTAAGTGGAGTTTTGATGAATCTTTAATTAGATTGAAAAGGTGTTAGAATGGAGTATCACCAGTTTTGCTCCAGGCGATAGTTAAATCTTTAATTAGATTTAAACGTGAAATGGTAATTGAATTTACCGATAAAACCGTGGTGTTAGATATGAAGTATAACTAGTTTTACTTCATGGGATGAATAGGTTGGGATTGGGAAATTAAAATAAATGATTACTTCGGTGTGGTTCGATATCCCGACTAGTTTGAATTGATATTCAAAGAAGATTAAAGAATAAATTTAAAGAATTTATCTTTGATAAAATTAATGGGAACCTTTCCCAAAATATAAGAATATTTGAATAAAATAATATTCTGGATTGGAATGAGGCGTATGTTGTGTAACACGTGTTTGTTATATATATACACGAGTTGTTCAGAAAGACCGGGTTTATCCCATTCTGAATAACTGATTCGACGTGGTGTCGAAGATGAAGACGGTGGTTGAAGACCAGAGGTCTTCACGTCGCTTGGGTGATTACTGATGATCTTGATTGGGCTGTACACCCAAGAAGATGGAAACAGTTGGTGATCGTCCAGACGTACTTGGAGATCGATGGATATGCGGGGTACTAGGTGCCTCCGGTTTCGTTCAGACCCAGAACGAACTTCTAAATGGACTGTGTGTCTGATATTGGATTTTAGTCTGTGTGATTGATTTCTATTAAATATATATCTGTGTGGCGGCGGAGAATTTATTCTCTTGCTTAACGCCCTTCTCTGAGACGTACGAGCTCAGGGGTTATATACTGATGGATATCAAACGTATAGAGTGAATTGCCTGTGTGGCATGCCTAAGTGGCAAATGATCAAGGCTTCTGTTGAAAAGCAAAGTCTTGTGGTTGATGATCAAAGCACCGCCTGTGTGGCATAGCTTTGTGTAACGTGAATTTGCGAGTCTCACACCCCGGTTGTGAACCAGAAACGGGAGAGGACCTCAGGGAGGGCATGCGTTTCCTTCTAGCTAGGGTGGTGTCAATGACCTACCAGCCCTGACATTTATATACTTTTCACCTGTGTGGTTGTTGCTGTTGCGAGCCGCCTCGGTTAGATCGGACGATCCGGGTCCGATGGAGTCATTCGTTGGCTCATTTACGCCCCAAAGGGCGGGGAAACGTAGTTTTCAGGCATAATAATCCACATCGGTGGACCGGCCCTGACGATCCATGGGGCAGTTGCGGCTGTTCCTGAGACATGGGCTAGATTGTCTCGAATCGGTAGAGGACGATCCCTTGCCTCGGTTCATAGGAGGAAATCCAATTTCCAAATACGTGACATTTGCGGTTTTATTTGTAGAGCCTAGTATGGCGACATAGTAGGATGGGGCACTTATGCCGTCTATGATTGATACTTATGATTTGAAGTTGTTTTATACACTATGCACTTATAATAGTATCAAATGATTTGTTTTAAACGTACTAAGCATTCTTGGCTATTATAAGGTAAAAACCCTATCCTCCGGCTTGCGTTGCATTGTGTGATGGGAACTGGGTCTTATAATAGCTTCCTTTTTCTTTATTTAGCATTGCGTTGTTTGTTTTATGCACTGGTATTCTTGGGAGGAAACCCGTTCCGTGTTATACGGCGTGGTCCCTTGATTTACCGAACTTTAAAATAAACATTAATAACTGTTTTAGTTCTCACACCAGTCCCATGACTGACTTGGAGTTTATTGTTTTAACCTAAACTCTGGGTGCCCTTATTTCGACACGGGCAGCTAGTAGTTTTGGTTTTGCAGGTTTATATTCACAGGATCCTAGTTTACAGCTGGAACGATATCCGGAAAGCTTTGTATCCGTATATCTCTTCTAGTTGTGTATTGTATAATTTTCCGCTGCTATGTAATGTATTGTAATCTCTGATATTTTCTGTGTAATATTCATTTATACTCTGTATATTCTTGTATTCTGATGCGTTGTTGTAATATACAATGAAATGTTCTTTTATATGCGTTCTGTTTTGTCTTGTTCTCGAACTATCCGCGCTTTCCTTCACGGGGAAGTTACGGGTCTTTACAGTTGGTATCAGAGCTTTGGTTTTCAAAGCTCAGAGAACAAGACACATTAGAACCATACGAAAGAATTCATCAGATATTGGATTAGTAATATCCAATGGAATGACTCGTTAGAGATGGGATCAGTAGTATCCTAGAACGAGTGTGAAGAGTGTATTTTTGAAAATGAAAACCAATTTTGTTTTGAAAATTTAAATCACTTATTCGTATTTGATTAATTATTATATATTGAATTGGGATAATCCAATATATAAACTTTTTGCGTATATGTCTTGCAAACGTGTATTCAAAGTTTTAATGTACTGGATAGTTATAGAATCATACTCTAGTTGCCCGGGGATAATTCTGGTGATGGGGCACCGTCGCCAGTATTTATTTTCGAGCGACGAAAGTGAGATTTCTGTATATTTCCAATTGACTGGTGTGAGAACCGAAACTAGATAGGGCTTATTGTTGTGATTTGACATCAAAAATCTGATTTTTTGACTATATATCAAAGTTATGCATTTGAAATGATAATTCACTAATTGATTGATGGTTGTGCTGTTTGATTATTGTTTGAATAATTAAATGTTGAACCTTTAACCAAATTTGTCAAATATTGAATTGTTTTGAAATTTGGTCGCATTTGCTTGCATATACATGTACTTATATTGAACAGGTCATAGCAAGGAGGTTAGAGCAGAGAATAAAATTTGTTTGCCCGACAAATAGGTACATGTTTATCATAATTTACTGTTTTGTTTGGGTGATGATGATTTTATGAGCCGATTGGCTAGCCGCTTGGCTTTTTCTTTTTCTTTTTGAGACCGTAAGGCCTGTATGGCAATTTCGGAATTTTCCCGTGGCTCCCGGTGCAGGGGAGGTTATGGCGAATTTTTTTTGAAAATTTAGGGTGTTAGCCAAATTTTTGAAAAATTTGAAAAGTTCTTAGAAACTGAAAAGTTGAAGAACTTAAGCCGTAAAGAAAACAATGAAAGTTGAGTTGATTTGTGAAACAACTTTCGGCTTCGTTCCTTTTCGGGGATGAAAAGTTTTAAGTGGGGGAGATTGTAATAACCCGGAAATCTGGGACAGTTTAAAATTTTAAAATTGGCAATTTTAGCGAATTTTGATTATTTAAAATGAATTATTTTAAATAATAACGGCGAAAATATATTTTGAATAGAATTCGAACGTATATATTATATAGATCGTCGTTAGAATATAAATATTTATATATATAAAAGGAATTGAAAACGGCGCGGTAGTTCGATAATTCGATTTCAAACTTCAAATGAATGTACCGGGTGCAAAATAAACCGGATTTTAGTGAAACCAAAAATAGTGGAATCTAATTGTGATTATCTTTCACGCGAATCCGAAAAATCAAGATTTCATAGCGGGGGTCAAAAGATATGTCCAGTTGAAAATTCAGAATAGTCGCTATGGAATTCTGGCCCTTAAAAATGGAAATTTTGCAAATGACGTCGGATTTCGACGAAACCACTTTTGTTGGATCCGTGATGTAAAATTATTGCTAGGTTCCAAATTTCATAATTTTTCGAATCAATATGTGAGCGTGGCAAAGGAAAACGCATTTGACTAGTTTCAGTTGATTTTAATCGACTGGAAAATAACCATTTTTCAAATGGTCTCAGAATTCGACGAAACTAGTTTTGTTAGGACCGTATCGTCAATACGAAGCTAGAAAATATTTTTCTGGAATTTTTAGAGTTCGTATGTGACCCCGGTAAATTGAAATGCACATTCAAATTCAATATATAGAGTTATATGTTGATTTTAACGAAAACAGATCGAAACATCTTACGATACATATCCCATTGTGTTCGGAATGGGGGTAATTAGCTACGGACGATAGGAGGTGGGCCTCGTTTTGAGTTCGAAATAAAAAGTTGCTTTTTGAAGATAAAATTAAATTAAATACATAAATTATTATATACTCTCTCACCTCTCCCCTCTTTCTCTCTTCATTCAGATCTAAAACAAATAAAAAAAACCCGCTCAAATCTATTGTGCCCTAGCCCTTGTCCACCGTCGCCTCCATCCTCCACCGACACCCCCACCGTCGAGCCACCTCCCCATCGCGCCACCGCGTTGCACCCCCCCACCGTCGAACCTCCCTCCTCTCCCGATTGAAGAACCGCGAGCCCCCACCCCCCTCTTTCTGAAGCCGTCACCACCACCGAAGTGGTCCCACCAACTATCACGCCTCCACCCAGTCCCCTAGCCGCCGCTCAACGCCTGAAGCCGCCACCGCACCCCCCTGCGACTGTAGCACCGTCTCTCTTCGCCCCTTCGAGGTCGAACTCACCCCCTTTCGTCAGTGCATCGCAGGATGGCCCCCTCCCCTCTGGAAAAGATGTGATTTTTGGCAAAAAGGGTGAGTTTTACTTATTTTTATTTAACGAAATTAGTTATATATAAAAATGTACATATAGAAAAATCAGTTTTTATAATAGCATAGGTTTAGAAATCTTTGATTTTTATATATTGGATAGCGAAGTAAAAATATGATTTTTATATAATGAATAGCAAAGTAAAAATTCGATTTTTATATATTGAATAGCGAAGTAAAAATTTGATTTTTATATATTGAATAGCGAAGTAAAAATTTGATTTTTACATCTGTAGAGAATACGGGCAAAGAAAGTGACAAGAGGCAAGAACGGCGAAGATTTCTACATAAGAAGAGTCGTGGGATTGGATTAGCTAATCAGTGAGAACTCCTCACCTTTTATTTAATTTTTCTAGTTACATATATATACTAGGATGCTGACGGTGTTTAGTAGCACCCGACACCCGTCGTCCACAGACCATGGACGGCTTGTATGCTTGTTTGTTTGATTTTGATGTGTAGTTGATTGTGTGATGTGAAATAAAATATTTTTATAGTGGAAAATATTTTATAGTTAAAAATAAAAATTTTAACGTGTATATGAAATGAAATAAAAATAAACAAATCGAACGATTTGTTTATCTACACACATTTGACTGATATTGATTGGGACGATAAATTTTACCCATCGCCCAACTGCACAAATAAAATCCGTGTTTGATTGTTTGAAACCCCACACGGGTATTGGGATGATATATGACATACACTAATCCCAATAGTTAGTTGTATGTCGATCGATTGATTGACAGACTGTTATAAGCGTCGAATATTTATATTTGATGCTTATACAGTGTGGAATGCACTTTGGATGATGGTTGATTATTCATCGTTGTTATTGTATACATGTGTAGTAGAAAATCCATATAATTAACATTATATGGTAATGATTGGGCCTCATTCCAGTTTTGAAAAAGAAATATTTGAATAGAAATATTTGAATAGAAATATTTGAAATAGAATATTTGAAAATAGAAATATATGAAACCGTGTTGATTAGATTGACGCCATTTTGACGTGAACGATATTTATATCGATTTCATTCATTTTATAATGAATATCGAAAGTGATTTCAAAAATCTGATATTTTGAAAAGAATGGAAATTCGAATTAAATTAAATAGAAAGGAATTCAAATTGAAATTAAATAGAAATGAATTCGAATTGAAAGTGAATAGAAATTGATTCGAATTGAAATTGAATAGAAATGAATCTGAATTGAATTGAAAACGAACTGAAATTGAATTCAAAATCGATTTGAATAGAAATCAATTTGAAATGAATTTAAAACGAATTTATATTGGAATATTCAATTTTGATTTGAAATTGAATATGAAGTTGAAACCGTTTGAAAATGAATTTAAAACGATTTATAAAATTCATTTCGAAATGAAATCGACGAAGTATATATATTATATATATATATATAATATAATGGCCTGAATAGAACGCGCCGCGCCGCGGCAGTTCGCGAATTTCGACCATTGACTTCGAAAGGATATTGCGGGAGATCCGACCGTCGGATTCTTCTAAAAACCGGAACCGTTGGGTTCGTATCAAAAAGAGCTTTCTAATAATTATTAGAAATTAGAAATCTAACGGTTGGATTTGGAATTATGTCCAAATCAAATTTGAAAAAGGTCGCTGTAAGTGCAGTTCGATGGCCGTTGATGGAAATCGACTGTACGGGCCTTGATAAAATTATTAAAAATAGTAATAATTTGTGTAAAATCATAAGAAATGATTTGTGAAGAATTGGGATGAAAAACTCCATATTTGAAAAGATAAAAATAGATTTTTATCGAAGTGAACTAGTTTTGAACTAGAATTATAATTCTATTTATTTTTAAATAAATAAATTGAATTTGAAATGGTTTTGAAAATAACTAGAATTTCCAATGATTGCATTGGAATGGATTTGAATCGAAATTGTCTTCGGAATATTTCGATGTTGGATTTCGTGATTATACAGATGTTGTTATGGAAATTTGAAAGATATAGATATGTATATCGTTATTTCCAATACGATATCTGTTGGTCGTAGAATTTGATATTGAATATAAGCCGATATATTTTCTATTTAGAGCCTTGTATTTAATATCAAATGTGATTTGGGTTTGTCGTGAATGGTGTCTTGACTAACACTGTTCTTGAACCCAGTTGAGAAAAGATTAAATCTTTTTATTTAGATTTAATGAAGTGTACCAATTAAATAATATTTAATTGGAATTGAATTGATATTGATTTTTGGGTTTATCGTGGACAGTGTTTTTAAATAACACTCGTTCTTTAACCCGATAATTAGTGGAATGTGATTTTGGGTTTATCGTGAACCGTGTTTCAAATGACACTGATTCTTTAACCCAGTTAACGATTAAAACTAAGTGGAGTTTTAATGAATCTTTAATTAGATTGAAAAGGTGTTAGAATGGAGTATCACCAGTTTTGCTCCAGGCGATAGTTAAATCTTTAATTAGATTTAAACGTGAAATGGTAATTGAATTTACCGATAACACCATGGTGTTAGATATGAAGTATAACCAGTTTTACTTCATGGGATGAATAGGTTGGGATTGGGAAATTAAAATAAATGATTACTTCGGTGTGGTTCGAAATCCCGACTAGTTTGAATTGATATTCAAAGAAGATTAAAGAATAAATTTAAAGAATTTATCTTTGATAAAATTAATGGGAACCTTTCCCAAAATATAAGAATATTTGAATAAAAGAATATTCTGGATTGGAATGAGGCGTATGTTGTGTTTGTGTAACACGTGTTTATTATATATATACGCGAGTTGTTCAGAAAGACCGGGTATATCCCATTCCGAATAACTGATTCGACGTGGTGTCGAAGATGAAGACGGTGGTTGAAGACCGGAGGTCTTCACGTCGCTTGGGTGATTACTGATGATCTTGATTGGGCTGTACACCCAAGAAGATGGAAACAGTTGGTGATCGTCCAGACGTATGTGGAGATCGATGGATATGCGGGGTACTAGGTACCTCCGGTTTCGTTCAGACCCAGAACGAACTTGTAAATGGATTGTGTGTCTGACATTGGATTGTAGTCTGTGTGATTGATTTCTATTAAATATATATCTGTGTGGCGGCAGAGAATTTATTCTCTTGCTTAACGCCCTTCTCTGAGACGTACGAGCTCAGGGGTTATATACTGATGGATATCAAACGCATAGAGTGAACTGCCTGTGTGGCATGCCTAAGTGGAAAATGATCAAGGCTTCTGTTGAAAAGCAAAGTCTTGTGGTTGATGATCAAAGCACCACCTGTGTGGCATAGCTTTGTGTAACGTGAATTCGTGAGTCTCACACCCCGGTTGTGAACCAGAAACGGGAGAGGACCTCAGGGAGGGCATGCGTTTCCTTCTAGCTAGGGTGGTGTCAGTGACCTACCAGCCCTGACATTTATATACTTTTCACCTGTGTGGTTGTTGCTGTTGCGAGGCGCCTCGGTTAGATCGGACGATCCAGGTCCGATGGAGTCATTCGTTGGCTCATTTACGCCCCAAAGGGCGGGGAAACGTAGTGTTCAGGCATAATAATCCACATCGGTGGACCGGCCCTGACGATCCATGGGGCAGTTGCGGCTATTCCTAAGACATGGGCTAGATTGTCTCGAATCGGTAGAGGACGATCCCTTGCCTCAGTTCATAGGAGGAAATCCAATTTTCAAATACGTGACATTTGCGGTTTTATTTGTAGAGCCTAGTATGGTGACATAGTTGGATGGGGCACTTATGCCGTCTATGATTGATACTTATGATTTGAAGTTGTTTTATACACTATGCACTTATAATAGTATCAATTGATTTGTTTTAAACGTACTAAGCATTCTTGGCTATTATAAGGTAAAAACCCTATCATCCGGCTTGCGTTGCATTATGTGATGGGAACTGGGTCTTATTATAGCTTCATTTTTCTTTATTTAGCATTGCGTTGTTTGTTTTATGCACTGGTATTCTTGGGAGGAGACCCGTTCCGTGTTATACGGCGTGGTCCCTTGATTTACCGAACTTTAAAATAAAGATTAATAACTGTTTTAGTTCTCACACCAGTCCCATGACTGACCTGGAGTTTATTGTTTTAACCTAAACTCTGGGTGCCCTAAATTCGACATGGGCAGCTAGTAGTTTTGGTTTTGCAGGTTTATATTCACAGGATCTTGGTTTACAGCTGGAACGATATCCGGAAAGCTTTGTATCTGTATATCTCTTCTAGTTGTGTATTGTATAATTTTCCACTGCTATGTAATGTATTGTAATCTCTGATATTTTCTGTGTAATATTCATTTATACTCTGTATATTCTTGTATTCTGATGAATTGTTGTAATATACAATGAAATGTTCTCCCGACTGCGTTCTGATTTGTCTTGTCCTCACAGTAATTCGTTCTTTCTCTTCTCTTCGGAGACCGGGGAAGTTCGGGTCGCTTCAGGACTTCATTGAGGATAAATCTTATTAGGAAGAGGATGAAAGTGCCCCATTAGAAACGTCATGATATTTGGCTTGGTAAGGAAACTCGCTCCCAGGCCTATACGATCTTTCCCTGTAGTTGAGAGAATAGGGAAGATGGCATACAAGGTAAAGTTGCTAGAGAAGTTGGCATTACATGATCTATCATGTCTCGAACTTGAGAAAGTTCTTGCATGATTCGGTAGTAGTAGTGGAGCACCATGATCTTGAAGAGGTTGAGATAGAGAGGGAATACTTAGTCCATTGTGTTCTTTCTGGGGTCATGTGACATAATGTCAAGAGGCTCTAGAATAATAAAGTCCGCGTTGCCAAGATCCATGGGAAAATGATGCCGAAGAACCAACTTGGGAGGCCGATGAGAAGATGCGTTATTCATATCCTTATCTTTTTGGTTGTACACCTTTATATTTAGGGAACGTTAGGCTAACATTCTTATTAAGTTTCAGAATACAGGAAAACTCCTTCCATTAAATTCACAAAAATCAGGTCCCCCATAAATTCTAGTTTTACCCTTTCTGTTTCCTCGAAACCCTCGACGCACGAAAACAACAGTAATTTCATCATTTCTTCCATCAAATCACTCTTCCTCATCACACAATCAACCAAAATAAACAAAATCGATAGCCGATTTTTGACATTTTCAATCTCGTTGTTAAGAAAACTGGTTGAACGTCGATGATTTCAAATAAATATACTCGAGATGGAACGAAGTAAGTTATAATTTTGAAATATTTATTTCATCTTCTTCCATTGATAATCTATGCATAATACATTTTGTAATAAGAGTAATCGACATATTTTAGGATTCATCGTAAGTGAAAATTAGACCTACATCCCTAAAATTAAACTTAATCCACCTTAACTCCACCCGCTCTGAATTATACTTTTCAGATCCCTATTTCAACTGTAACACCCTACCCCAAGACCTACCATAATAAAGAGTATTACTACATAATGTTGTCTATTAGAGCAGAGAATAGGGCTGGTTAGGGGAGACCATTCGTAATTTTGTATTAGTCAAGTATTGAGTATGTCGACTGGGTGAATAAATTCTCCTTTTGTCAAGTGGATCAACATACTCAATATTTCTAACAGGAAATTACAATGGCTAATAAACACAATTACACTATTTTAAGCATTAAACCACTTGTTTAACACTAAATTTTACACACGTAACACAACAAACTCCCCTCACACACACACAAATACTAATCAAATTGTATTAATTTAACAACTTAATCCACAAATTAATAAACAAAACACTTGCAATATTTTAATTATCAAATTTAATACACTACACTAGAATTTACGGGGACATGTTCAAAATAAGGACCTAATTTTTATGAATTTAACGGAAGGAATTTTTCTATATTTCGAAACTTAATAAAGATGTTAGCCTAACGCATCCTTAAGTGAGAAATAGTCCCATATGTATATGCAACTATTCTAAATATTCACATGTGTATTGAACTATTCATAATATTTGCATACATGTATGTAATTATTCTGAATATTCGCGTACATGCATGCAACTATTATGAATATCTACATACATGTATGCAACTATTCAGAATAGCTGCATACATTTATGCAACTACTCTGAATATTTGGATAAAAATATGCAAATATTCTGAATATTTGCATACATGTATGCAATTAATCTGAATATCTACATGCATGTACGCAAATAATATGAATATCTGCATACATGAATGCATCTATTTAGAATATTTGTTGCCATTTTTTCAATATAATCGTTTGCATGCCTAAAAATTGTTGAAAACAGTAACTATTGCAGTTACTTCAGCACTTTTATCAAATTTCTGCTACGAAATAAACAATTATACCTATTTTTGTGCTTTCTTCCGTACAATTGTTTTCATAGGCTAAATTTTTTAAAAATAAACTACAATGGTTGTATGTTAGGCTAACATCCTTATTAAGTTTCAAAATATTAAAAAAAACTCCTTCCATTAAATTCATAAAAATTAAGTCCCTATTTTTGAACGTAGCTCTTTACCCTTTCCATTTCCTCAAAACCCTCGACACACGAAAACAACAGTAATTTCATCATTTATTCCATTAAATCACTCTTCCTCATTACACGACTAACCAAAATAAACAAAATCGACAGTCGATTTTTGACATTTTCAATCTTGTTGTTAAGAAAACTGGTTGAGCGTCGAAGATTTCAACATACTTATACTCGAAGTGGCACAAACTGAGGTATAATTTCGAAATCTTTGTTTCTTCTTCTTCCGTTGATAATCTATGTGTATTACAGTTTATAATAAGAGAAATCGACATATTTTAGGGTTCATCGCAATTTATTTTTAAAAATTTTAGCATATGCAAACAATTGTACAGAAAAAGCACAAAAATAGATAAATTATTTATTTTATAGCAAATATTTGAAAAATTGCAAATAACTAATGTTTTTAACAATTTTTAGACATGCAAACGATTATATTGAAAATACCACAACAAATATTCTGAATAGATGTGTACGTGTATGAAGATTGCATACATATATGCAAATATTCAGAATAGTTGCATTTATGTATGGAGATAATCATAATAGTTGCATACATATATGCGAATATTCAGAATAGTTGCATACATGTATGTGAATATTATGAATAGTTCCATACACTTGTGAATATTCAGAATAGTTGCATACACATATGCGAATATTTCGAGTAGTTGATGCGAATATTCTGAATAGTTGCATATACGTATGTGAATATTCACGACAGTTGCACACATATATGCTAATATTCAGAATAATTGCACACATGTATGCAAATATTCAGAATAATTACATACATGTTTGCAGATATTCAGAATAGTTGTACACATGCATTCAAATATTTAGGATAGTTGCACACATATATGCAAATATTCAAGATAGTTGCACACTTATATGCAAATTTCAAGATAGTTTCATACATGTATGCAAATATTCATCATAGTTGCCTACATGTACGAAGATATTCATAATAGATGCATACATGTATGCAAATATTCCGAATAGTTGCATACATATATGCGAATATTCAGAATAGTTACATATACATATGCGAATATTCAGAATATTTCCATACACATATGCGAATATTCTGAATAGTTGCATACACATATGCGAATATTCTGAATTTTGCACACATATATATGCGAATATTCTGAAATGTTGCACACACATATATGTGAATATTCTGAACTGTTGCAGACACATATGCAAATATTCTGAATTGTTGCACAGATATCTTCAGATATTCAAAATAGTTGTGTTGCGATCCAAATTTTTGGTCGATTAATTTTAAACATTTAAATTTATTTTAAATGTTGAGTTGATAATATAAATGGATTTTTATATGGAGATTAACAATTTAATAATCAAATACGATTTAATTTTGAATATATCGAATTACATAATCCGAAAACAAGAATAATTGAATTCGAAGTTAAAACTGAGAATCAAAATAGTTCAGATGATCAATATAAAATTCTATTTGAATTAGAACGATAATAATAGTTTATTATCGAGGATTTTTTGTTTTCAATTTAATTTATATTATATCGATTTAATATGATACTTAAGAATAATCAATTTTCAATCTATCTCGGAATTCAACGAAACCAGTTCTATCGAATCCGTAATAATGTGTTATTATGAAATTACAAATTTCGTAGCATTTGGATTTCAAGCTATGAACTGGTTAATTTCGAGATCGATTGAAAATTACAAATTACAAATTAAAATGGCTAGAAATAATGGATAAGCTCAATTGAAAATTGATTATTCTTAATAATGTGTAATTCCAAATTCCAAATTACAAATTAAAACGGCTATAAATATCACATTATTACAGATTCGATAGAAATGGTTTCGTTGAATTACAAATTTCATGATAATTTCGAGATCGATTGAAAATTACAAATTACAAATTTCATAGCATTTGGATTTCAAGCTATGAACTGGTTAATTTTCAATCGATCTCGGAATTCTGTATATATGTTCAAATTAAAATTCGAATTATGTTCCTTTGAGTTCAATATCGCGATATAACTTGGAGGCATCAGTCGATACGTTAAAATAGTGGTTCGTGATTTCAAGCTATGAACCCCGAAATATTTAATTATAAAATAATGGATAAGCTCAAAATCAAATCAAATTTAATTAATGTTAGTTTGAGCCACCCTATACCTTGGAAAAAAATGTTGCATATTTGCGTATCACCCTAAGTTCATACCAACGCAGGCCTATGTTTTAATGAGCACATGCGTTCATTTGAAAAATATGCCACACTATTATATACCTGGTGAAAACGACCCCTCTTCATTCTTACAAAATAACCGTGCCATTTCCCTTTTGTTTCCTCCAAGAAAAATCGATCATGTGTAAATAAAAAGAAACCAAATCAGGATTCGATTCGAAGCCATAAGATTTTCTCTAGCCATTGTCGGATGCGAGGCACACCCATGGAGTTTTTTAAGGATTTCAACGAAAATTTGTTCGCAATGTTTTCTGGCGATTCGAGTTTGGGACGACACGAATTAGGGATCAAGTTCCTTTACGAATATGGGTCTTTCGTGACAGACATTTAGTGGGCGGTGCGCGATGTCAATGAGGTGTGGGATTCGATGGTGGTGGTCGCGTGTTTGCTGGTGGGGGTGATTATGTTCGTGATAGGTGTTGTATTGATGGGTACTGGATAATTGTTCCCCATTTACCCCAGCTTTTAATGTGAGACATTAGTTTCAAAAGTTTTGTGAACTTAAGGTGTGGATGAACGTGGGTTAAGGTTTGTTAGAGTTAGAAAATTGCTGCTGCAAAAACGGGTGTCTCCTTTGTAACTCAAAATCAATTCGAAGAACCGCTAACAACAAATGAACCCTCCATCTTTCTGAATTACCTGAAATTCTATGATAAGTTATCCTTGTTTGCATGTTAGTTTATATGACCATATTGCCATGAGGATTCATCAGTAAGAATTGGAGACGGACAGGAATTGATGAGGAGAGCAGAGCGATGAAATCAAATGTTGTTTTAATGGAAAAATAAGTGAAGTGAGGGATCAGTAAGAAGCGACCTTGGCTACGTGGTGAAGAGGACTTATAGGGAAGATGCATTAGTGAGAATTATTAAGATTCAAATGTCGTCATTTTCATTTAGCTTGTAAGAATATGAGCTACAACTTGAAATTGGTTTAGGATTTTTTGGGATCAACAATGGATTTTAAATTAAATGGAACGACATTTGGTTTAATTTAAAATTTGGAGTGAGCTACAATAAAAATCAATATGAGTAAACTCACTCTCTGTTTCGTTTATAATTTATTATAAATGAACTTTTATTTAGTATATAATTTTTATATGTTAATTGTTGGTTGCTTGGATGCATTGAATAATTGTTGATCAATTATGGTTATTATATGTATGTATTAGTTATACTTAGGCTTGGTGATTGGATACTAGTATTTCCCACAGTACTATTAGAGATGACACCCTATGTGCCCCACAATATATATAGTGGATGACCTTCTATACCGCGATATCCTTTCTTGAAGTTGAATGGGTATTATTTATGTTGTCTAACATCTGTGGATGTAGTGAAAACTGGTTGGAGGGATCCAACTTAATTCAGTTTTATTGTTTGTTTTCAAATATAGTGTTACATGATGTAATAAATAACCTGTGATTGATTGTTGGGTGTTTAAATAGCACTGGCCCTAAATATTGATATTTAAAAATATCATAAGAAGGAATTTTGATATTTTAAAAAGGAAAAATTAATTTTCCAAAATTGAATTTCTATTGGGATAGGAAATATTAACTTGTTTTTAAATATAAAAGCAAGTGGTTGGATTTATAAATGATGTTTATAAATGAAGAAAAATAAATTATCATTGGATAATCTAGGAATGTAAATTCAAGTGTGAATTTAAAAGGGAAATCTAGTTTCCCAAAGTAGAAATTTAATTTCAAATGGATCTGAAACTGAGACTTGTTTTAAATATATAAACAAGTTGTATAAATTATAAACGGAGAAAAATAAATAAATTATCATTAGATAATTTAAATATATAAATTCAAGTATGAATTTAAAAAGAGAATTTGAAATCGTTTCGAAAAGGAAATGATGAAATTTATTCCGATATTCAGAATGTAGAATTCAATTAGATAAATCCGTATGGATTTATGATTGAAATTTGACTATGTCGAATTCATAATAATAAATTATTTCAAGAAAAGGTACTGGAATTATATTAAATTGAAAATAAATTAAATATAAAAGTAGATTCTATGTTTATATATATAAGTTAAATAATAAAATATTCAAAATGGGAATCGAGTTTCAATTATATTATTAAAATGGAAGTTTATTTAAGTATACAAAATAAGGAAATTAATTCATAAACAACGTTTGTATATGTAATGATGTAATTTTCATCAGATAATTTTGGAAATAGATTTTCCAAATGTAAGAAATGGCATTTATAAATCATATTTTAAAATGAGATAGATGAGGAGATTTTTATGATAAGTAATATCAGTTTTTATATTGCAAACTTTTATCTATCTCAAGATAAGAACCTTGTCGATCAAGGTATGAGAGGTAATTAAAATACCCCAAATTGAACGACTTCACTATTATCAAGGGATGATATTCATTTGCAATGGTAAATGATGGTTTATTTCTAAGCGGATTGAAATTTAATATTGAAAATTGGGGTGTGAATAATCTTATTAGTGAGTTATGAAATTTGAATGAAGTAATCAACGATTTTGAATAATGAGAATGCTTAAGTTAGATTTAGGAAACTGGCTTAATTTTATATTAAAATACAAGAGGAGGAGATTGAAATTTATTAATAAACGAAGTTCAAGCGTTATAATTGAATTTAATTAAAATGAACTCAGCGCGACGCGGTAGTTCATATTTTGACATTTCGAACATTAATTGAGTAATAGAACTAAATATAAGTTGAAATTCTTTGAAACAAGAATCTTATGGACTTATTGAGTAATAATTTTCTAATGGAAGAGAAAAATCTGGATTTCGTCTTATAGATTTTGAGTTATATCAAAATCAACTTTCCAGAAAAACAATGCTATAATCAATTATAAAGAAGAACGATTTATTAAATAAATAAAGGGATTTTAAGCGAATAGAACGTAAATTTCCATTAGAAAAATCCAGACTTGCGTTATAAAATAAATAAGAACCTAAGTGTACTAAATGGATTGATTTTTGAAATGAAAATCAGATTTTTAGTTATTACATGAAGTTAACAAATTAGAAATTAACTTGTAACGTCCAGTATTTTTATAGTGTAATAATTAATTTATTTAATTATTTAAATAGTAATTTAGGGAATTAAATGGTTGTTTTAATTTAATAATATTGAATATTGAATTAATATAAATAATAGAGTAATATATTTAATTCTGAAATAATCGAAAATAGTAGAATTGGCAATATTACGTGGATTTGATATTATAAGAGATTTAATTCAATATAGAATTGAATTATAATAATGAATATACTATTTATACGAAGTTTGAATGTATAATTGTAATATAATTTAAATTGAGCTCGAAATGACGCGGTAGTTCGTAATTTGGCGATTTGAACTTTAAATGAATATACAGAATCCGTTTTAAGTCGGATTTCTGTGAAACAAGAAACGTTCGGATCTGTTGAACGATATTTTTCTAATGGAAGAGAAAAATCAAGATTTCGTCGTGTAGATTTTGATTTATGTCCAAATCAAATTTTCGAAAAGTCGTAACGGAAATCCTTTATAATTTATAACGATTTATTTATATTATAAAAATATTTTTAATATAAAATGGATATCGATATAATTGGGAATTTTGAATATCAAGTTACAAATCCAGGTATGTATATTTTGGAGTTGTATTATATTCTATGTGAATATATACGATAATATTAATTTATTTATATGTAATTTATTTATATGTAATTTAATTATTTTTAAATATATTATTATTTAAATGGGTTTATTTAGAGCTTTGAAAATAGTATTTTTGTAAACGAACTCCATTTTCGATGAAACTAATTTTGTTGGATCCGGAATATTAAATTATTGTCACATTTCAATTATCGTGATTTTTGGAGTCAGGCCGTACGGAATTCTAATGTTAAGAATAGTCAATAATTTGACTTTAAAAATATGTTTTGTGAGCAGAAGGACTCGGAATTCGACGAAACAAGTTTCGTTGGGTCCGTATTGTCGAACTATAGCTGCATGTCCATTTTTATCGAATTTGGATACTGTATGTGATCATACGGGATTTTTAATTACAAGCGGAGTTTACGATTGAATAAAAATCAATATTATAATATAATAAAATAATATAAAATCTACCTATCAAAACAGTGCCATCCTAACCTAACCTAATTTCAACTCTTCTTCTGGCCAAAGAAAAATACGCCGACACCAAACCTATTTCCTACAGTAGGAAATTAACTTCAAAAATTCATATCAATTCATATGAAATGCGATAACTCCTAAAATGTTTATATTTGAAATCGTTGAAGTGAGAGATTCAAGCTTGTATAGGTTTTAAAAGACTCGATGGTGTTTTTTTCTAGAAGTTGTACTACAATGGGGAGCTAGGGCTTGGGGTTGTGAGCGGTATAGGTGATTAGAGTTGTTTTGGAGTTTTGATTTGGGATCATAGTGGAAAATAGGATGAGTGTGCAAATCTTTGGAGGTTCTGGGTAATAAAGATGTCGCGCCCTGTACAGGAGCCATCGAGTTGAAGCAGGTATCGCGTTTTCTCAGAGAAGTGCGGAATTTATAGAATGGTGTTGAGAAGAAAGAGGACGCGAAGTGTAACACCCCGTAGTTCTGTAACATTGAGTTTCACAAATTAAAGTATAATTAAATTTTAGAAGAAGAATTAAGGGAAACGGGTTACGCCATTGCATTCGTCTCGAAATTCTGCTTGAGATAGAGTCCGAGTTTGCGTAAATCGGACTCCGTACGAAGGAGATATGACCTCCGGAAGTTAAGAATTTATTTAAAATTCAGACAGCTCGAAAAACGGATTCAAAATTGAAAAATAGGACCATACCCGGGCTGGGCAGGAAAATTCCTGCCCAGGGCCCAGGTCGACCCTAGGGTTGACCATAATGTCGACCTGGGTGACCCAGGTCGACCATAGGGTCGACCATAGTGTCGACCTGGTTGACCCAGTTCGACCATAGGGTCGACCAAAGGGTCGACCATAGTGTCGACCCCCCCTGTCGACCTGGTCAGGTCTGGCTGGCCTGGTCTGTGTTCTCGTCGAATTACTGGGCCTGGTCTTGTCACTAGGGCTGAGTTGTCTTCTTTTGATTGGCTCCTCTTTAGAACGGATGGCTTTGATTAAACCTGGCTTCATCGACGACTCTAATTAACTTGCAACTCTATAAAAACACCCTAGGTCTCCAACTAAATTTCACACAAAAATAAGAACTTGAGCCGCAATGATGTCAGAAGAAAACTAAGGAGAGCCTCCGCTTGAAAAGAGACGAACAACGATTCAAGAAACAAAACTCTAATCTAATTTCTATGCAACATTTTCTACTCCAAGGGAAAGCTTTGCAAATTCAAAATAACAGAAACCAGAAAACAAGTTTCAGCGCCCGTTATAAGTATAGTGGTTTTCTGAATATGAATAGAAATTGCGATGTGATTCGATGTAAATGGAATTGGGGTTTCACTATTGTACAATATTGATGTAAATTCTGTGTATTGCGTAGATTATGTCATATTTTATATTGAGTGTTTGTGGCATAAATTGGTTGATGCGAACCTATTGACATTTGTATATGAAAATAAGTATCACTTGCAAGTTTGTAGTAAAAACTAGAATTGACATCTTTATGTTATGTCGTTAACATGGTTAGCTTATATTCTTTTTAGGCCTAAGTTGAGACTTATGTAAACATGTTCCAAGTTGAAACCTTTTATGCCTACACGACGAAAACCTTTGTATACATTATTATGTTTATTTGCAAGTGATAATTGGGTTTACGCAAGTACCTTTTTGGTTACACGAATTTTACTAGTTTCATGTTGAAATAGGCTACTTGATGTAAATTTAGTTTACATCTTTGGGTTATGTTAAAAAGGGGACATTTTTATGCTAGTTTGGTGTTTGACATTATGCCTAGTCATATGTGTATAAAACCATGTTTAAACAAGTCTAAGAGTACGCCATTTCATGTGACACCTATTATGCTATACCATTTTATACCATGTTATATCTTTATAATAGTCCAGAATTTATGATTTACATGACACCTATCTAACTAGATCCAATATTCATGTGCAAGTTTGTGACATGTCATGCAATGTTTTGATTCATGTTATGCGAGATCACCTTATTTATCTAGTTACACTTTTATGTCACACGCTAATCGATAACTATGTTTAGGCCAAATTTCATAGTATAGGTTCATTGAACCTATGCTCCCTTCTTTACTTTGTTTATGGATTGGGCCTATTAGCCGGCCCAATATCTTCATACGATTAATATGAATAGTCGAGCGAGGGTAACGTTGGGACTAACTATTAAACTAAAGTATGTTAATATGTCGGCGGGCCTAAAAACCATGAGATGGGTTAAGGCCATAAATGATATAAATTATGTACCATTTGTTTGGAATAAAACATGTGACATGAAATATTTACATAAGTAAAAGTGTAAATCTAGAAAATACGAGTATGCTTAACCCGAGGTTGGATTGAGTTGTGATGTAAACCTGCCCAGACCCGCCCGTCTGTCTAGTAGTCACAACAATACCTATCCAATGTGGGTTGTTAAGCATTGAGCCGAATAATGACCCGAGGTTAGATTGAGCTACGGTGTAAACCTGCCCGGAACCGACCGGCACATCCAGTAACCGTAGCAATATCTGTCTAATGTGAGTGGTCAGGTGCTCTAAGAGGCTAAGGACAGATGGTAGGGTTAAGTTAACTAAAACACTTAACCAGCTTAACATGTTAACAAGAAAAGACTTGTAAGGGTTAAGTAACTAAGAAAACACTTAGCCAATTTAACATGTTAACTAAACTAGAAGGTGAGGTTAAGTAAAGTTAATATACTTAACCAATTTAATTAGACTAGAGGGTGAGGTTAAGTAAATTCAGGACACTTAACCGTTATAACCTGATAATTAGATAAGTAGGTGAGGTTAAGTAAATTTAGAATACTTAACACGTTAGCTAGATAAGTGGGTAAGGTTAAGAAAATACACTTAGCCAATTTAATATGTTAGCTGGACTAGAGGGTAGGGTTAAGTGAACTTAGAACACTTAACCATCATAGTGTGATAAATTGAACAGGGTTAAGTTGAAACATGAAGGGACAATACCTAACCATTAGAACATGTTAATTAAACAGATGTTAGGGTTAAGTTAACTAAGGGAACACTTAACCGTTATAACATGTTAGTTAAAATAGATGGGCAAGGTTAGGTCAAAAGGGACACTTAACGAATACAAGATGAATGCGTAGGGTTAAGTAATAAGAAATACTTAACCAATATAACTTGGTTTGTGATAGGGTTAAGTCAACATGAACTACTGATAACACTTAGCCAGTTTAATATGACAAAGGAATGGGTTAAGCTAACCTGAATTGACTAATGACACTTAACCAATCCAACTTGACGAGAAAGAAGGCTAAGTAGTAAATCCTAGTTAAGAAACAACTGAGAACGGGTGCTAAGTTGAAATCCCGAGTTAAAGAAACTAAGTAATAAACCTTAGTTAACAAGATTTATGGGAAAAGAAACTAAGTGGTAAACCTTAGTTGAGAACAACTAAGTAATAATTCTTAGTCAAGAAAACTGAGCCGGTCCATAATTGATGAATAACCCGATATGGTAGATCATCGCCTAACAAGTACATGAGAAGGAGCAAACGTTTATCTAATTTCGAAAAAGGCTCCAGCGGACTGTGTTTAGAAGCACGTAGCTTCGGGGGACGTGAGGGTACTCTTGGTATCCCTCTGTGAGGTTGCAGATGATCCGCCTGGGCTCACAGAGGTTAAGGTCTGCGTCAGAAGAACCAAGGGTATGCCTTGGTTGCAATTTAAGGCAACCTAAAGACTAGGATGGACCAACGTGATTCGACGAGACCAGTAGCCCTGTGATAGCGACTCGTCGTCTACCTACCATCTTCAGTCAATCGTAGTACGCATGCGGAAAGGCAGAGAACTCCCAACTGACCATATTCTTGCTATCTAGTTATGGGTGAGGCTGGCCAATAGGAAAGTGGGGCATAGGTGGCAGGAGTATAGTTCTCGTGCTTTATTTTCTTGGATTGCCTTTCATTAGTTGAGGGAGGGGTCACGTGGGACCATAACCACTGGTAGAAAAACAAACCTTATCATCTGCATCGGCAGATATCTGAAAGCTCCCGACCGAGTTCCGTGTTTTCAAGAATAGCCCTGCCACGGGACTCGGGTCGCACATTTCAGGACATGTGCATCTAGACAGCGATAAACGATTCGCGACACATACGTGGGAAAGTCTAGGAACATATACCACCCTAGGTAGTGTGTCCTAGACTAGGGGCATCTTTCGCAAGGTAGCATAATCCCTAGTGGACCTAGGTGGCATAAATCCTGAATCCGAGAAGTATTAGATAAGTCGCATAAACCCTAGTTGAATCTAGGGAACGCTCGATAAGAAAACCCTAGATTAGATCTAGGTAATAAATAATAGATGTACACCTAAAGGCAACCGCAATTACAGGGATTGGGATCACGTTATCATCTTTATACAGATTACTAGTTGGGATATTAGTTAGGTGGTGCGGAGATATAGAATGGTGTGTGATTGTATATTCGGTGTAAACTGTCTTGCTTTGGTTTATATTAGTCTGTTATTCTGGTACTGTCCCATTTTTCAGTTTATGCCTGTCATGTCCTTTCCATATTCATATACCGAAACACCACTAGACTTACCAGGCTTTATGTATGACTCTATGTTTTCTTTCGTCTTCTTTTCTTCCGTTTCCCCCCTAGGTAGTCAGGGAGGGAATAACTCAGATTTGTATGGACCTGTTACTCATTCCAAGCTTGAAGACTCTTTGATGTGCTGCTCTGGGCTCTCTTTTCCACCGCTATGGCTGGCTAATGTTTTATTGGGGAATATCATTGTATATTTATGCTTCTTTTTTTTGTTAAACAAGATAGATACTTTGTTGTTGGAAAACAATCTTTGTACAAGCTGTTTATAAATGAAATAAAGTTTTATTCACTTTTCCGCTGCTTTATTTATCTGTCTTGTAATTTATCTGCATCTTTTACCTATAATACTTCACAGAACTTAGTGCATTCCTTTTGTGAGTGACACTAATGGATGTGGGGTGTTACACGTGGTATCAGAGCTGAAGGTTACCGGATCAATTAAAGGTTTTGAGAAATTATTTTCAAAACGGGTTTAAAAGAAGCATTTTCAAAAGAAAAGTTTTGTTTTAAAGGCATATTCCCCAAAGCCATATGCACTATCTTTTGATTCTCTGTTTGAGTCCTTGTTTCCTTCTTTCTTGAGTCTGTGGGGCTCCTTGCTTTCTGGGAGGTAACCTCATCGAAGGGCGAAGTAGTGCCCGACTTCCATCTATAGCCGTAATAGTTTCACCTGCGGCTAGTTTTCTTTCAAGCTTTGTAGGGTTTTCTGTACGATGGAGGGAGCTTTCGAGAGAGTTGTCAACATGATTACACAAGGAAGAGGATGAGGAGTTTGGCTAAGGGGCACAACCCAAGGATGAGGAATTCATGGATACGGACTTGGCTCACGAAGGAGGAAGGAATTATAAAATCTAAGACAATAGGAAGTAGCTTTTCTATGGTATAATAGGGCATATAATTAAGAGCAAGGGCAAGGACGAAGGAAAGGATTTTCAGGAGGACGAGTGCGTGCTTTCACCACCAGAATACCTGGGAGAGATAGTAAAAGTCTCCATTGGAAAAGTTTAGCTTTTCATTTGATCAACCTGGTAGTACTCTTTTGATCTTAGCGCTTCGCATTCGTTTGTACCTGCTTCCATAGTTGAGTCGCTGCACCTAGGTACTTGTATAGTGGAAGATCCCAATTAGTCGCAAATCCAAATTAGTGGTTCGGCCCGTTTACCTTTGGTTTGTAGGGATTTGAGAATGGCCACACTAAGTGTTGAGTTTGAGCGTAATGTTTTGGTTCCATGAGCTATGAGTTGATCCTAGGCATGGGTGGGTTGGCTAGTAATTCTAAAAGTTAGACTTTTTGACTTGCCTTGGAAATACCCTCGAGATTATGTGATCCTAAAAGGATCAGTTAGGCTTAGCTATCTAGAATCGCTTAATATATTTATCGACGATTTGCAATCCGTTAGAATAGTCCATGAGTACGCAGATGTTTTGATTAGGTTAGGGGTTTACCCCTAAAATGCTGGATAGACTTCCGCATATATCTAGTTGACAATGAAAAGCCAGCTATCCGATCAATGACAGTTTTGGAAATGGAGGTCAAGAAGCTTCACAATCGTGAAGATTAACTAGATAAGGCATGGTACAGAGAAGCTCAAGAAGATGCGACTTAGAAGACTGAAGACTAGATACGTGCATCGTACCCTTTTTCTTAAGGGTATATCCTTTCTCTAGGAGTTTTAAGCCAACTTATTTCTAGCTTTTAAGGTATATCCTCTAGGACGTATCATCGATACTTAGGTAGAAGCCAATGGATGTAAACATGTATTTAAAACATGTTATGATTGATGGCTGCAAGTGGTTGCTCGTGGATGCATATACACACCATATGCGCTAGAACGACTTAGTCACTTTCATATTGCATTCGTATATATGTATTTGCTTAACGGATTTAACTTGATATGTTATCATATGGATGTTGCACATGGATGAATGGCTATGCATACATGTAGTATTTACAAAACTAGGGATGCTTGCATACATGATTGGACGCATGGCACTGACATAATTCGCATTAAGGAGGTCAACTGAATCAGTAGACCGCCTGATTTTGCATTAGATAAAGACATATACACACACTATGCATATGAACATGAAAGCATTAGAAATATTTTTAAGGACAATAAATGCCTGTGATTGAATTGTTGACTATATGGGTGATTGGGTGGTAGGACACATTCTTCCTAACTTAATGATTTCGGGGACGAAATCCTTTTAAGAGGGGGAGAATGTAACACCCCGTAGTTCTGTAACATTGAGTTTCACAAATTAAAGTACAATTAAATTTTAGAAGAAGAATTAAGGGAAATGGGTTACCCCATTGCGTTCGTCTCGAAATTCTACTTGAGATAGAGTCCGAGTTTGCGTAAATCGGACTTCGTACGAAGGAGATATGACCTCCGGAAGTATAAGAATTTATTTAAAATTCAAACAGCTCGAAAAATGGATTCAAAATTCAAAAATAGGACCAGACCCGGGCTGGGCAGGAAAATTCCTGCCCAGGGCCCAGGTCGACCCTAGGGTCAACCATAGTGTCGACCTGGGTGACCCAGGTCGACCATAGGGTCGACCATAGTGTCGACCTGGTTGACCCAGGTCGACATAGGGTCGACCATAGTGTCGACCCCCTGTCGACCTGGTCAGGTCTGGCTGGCCTGGTCTGTGTTCTGGTCGAATTTCTGGGCCTGGTCTTGTCACTAGGGCTGAGTTGTCTTCTTTTGATTGGCTCCTATTTAGAACGGATGGCTTTGATTAAACCTGGCTTCATCGACGGCTCTAATTAACTTGCAACTCTATAAAAACACCCGAGGTCTCCAACTAAAATTCACACAAAAATAAGAACTTGAGCCGCCATGATGTCAGAAGAAAACTAAGGAGAGCCTCCGCTTGAAAAGAGACGAACAACGATTCAAGAAACAAAACTCTAGTCTAATTTCTATGTAATGTTTTGTACTCCAAGGGAAAGCTTTGCAAATTCAGAATAACAGAAACCAGAAAACAAGTTTCAGCGCCCGTTGTAAGTATAATGGTTTTCTGAATATGAACAGAAATTGCGATGTGATTCGATGTAAATGGAATTAGGGTTTCACTATCGTACAATATTGATGTAAATTCTGTGTATTGTGTTGATTATGTCATATTTTATATTGAGTGTTTGTGGCATAAATTGGTTGATGCGAACCTATTGACATTTGTATATGAAAATAAGTATCACTTGCAAGTTTGTAGTAAAAACTAGAATTGACATCTTTATGTTATGTCATTAACATGGTTAGCATATATTATTTTTAGGCCTAAGTTGAGACTCATGTAAACATGTTCCAAGTTGAAACCTTTTATGCCTACATGACTCAAAACCTTTGTATACATTATTATGTTTATTTGCAAGTGATAATTGGGTTTACGCAAGTACCTTTTTGGTTACACGAATTTTACTAGTTTCATGTTGAAATAGGCTACTTGATGTAAAGTTAGTTTACATCTTTAGTTTATGTCAAAAAGGGGACATTTTTATGCTAGTTTGGTGTTTGAGATTATGCCTAGTCATATGTGTATAAAACCATGTTTAAACAAGTCTAAGAGTACGCCATTTCATGTGACACCTATTATGCTATACCATGTTATATCTTTATAATAGTCCATAATTTATGATTTACATGACACCTATCTAACTAGATCCAATATTCATGTGCAAGTTTGTGACATGTCATGCAATGTTATGATTCATGTTATGCGAGATCACCTTATTTATCTAGTTACACTTTTATGTCACATGCTAATCGATAACTATGTTTAGGCCAAATTTCATAGTATAGGTTCATTGAACCTATGCTCCCTTCTTTACTTTGTTTATGGATTGGGCCTATTAGCGGGCCCAATATCTTCATACGATTAATATGAGTAGTCGAGCGAGGGTAGCGTTGGGACTAACTATAAAATTAAAGTATGTTAATATGTCGGTGGGCCTAAAACCCATGAGATGGGTTAAGGCCATAAATGATATAAATTATGTACCATTAGTTTGGAATAAAACATGTGACATGAAATATTTACATAAGTAAAAGTGTAAATCTATAAAATACAAGTATGCTAAACCCGAGGTTGGATTGAGTTGTGACGTAAACCTGCCCAGACCCGCCCGGCTGTCCAGTAGTCACAACAATACCTATCCAATGTGGGTGGTTAAGCATTGAGCCCAATCATGACCCGAGGTTAGACCGAGCTACGGTATAAACCTGCCCGGAACTGACCGGCACATCCAGTAACCGTAGCAATATCTGTCTAATGTGAGTGGTCAGGTGCTCTAAGAGGCTAAGGACAGATGGTATGGTTAAGTTAACTAAAACACTTAACCAGCTTAACATGTTAACAAGACAAGACTTGTAGGGGTTAAGTAACTAAGAAAACACTTAGCCAATTTAACATGTTAACTAGACTAGAAGGTGAGGTTAAGTAAAGTTAATATACTTAACCAATTTAATTAGAATAGAGGGTGAGGTTAAGTAAATTCAGGACACTTAACCGTTATAACCCGATAATTAGATAAGTGGGTGAGGTTAAGTAAATTTAGACTACTTAACACGTTAGCTAGATAAGTGGGTATGGTTAAGAAAATACACTTAGCCAATTTAATATGTTAGCTGGACTAGAGGGTAGGGTTAAGTGAACTTAGAACACTTAACCATCATAGTGTGATAAATTGAACAGGGTTAAGTTGAAACATGAAGGGACAATACCTAACCATTAGAACATGTTAATTAAACAGATGTTAGGGTTAAGTTAACTAAGGGAACACTTAACCGTTATAACATGTTAGTTAAAACAGATGGGCAAGGTTAGGTTAAAAGGGACACTTAACCAATACAAGATGAATGGGTAGGGTTAAGTAATAAGAAATACTTAACTAATATAACTTGGTTTGTGATAGGGTTAAGTCAACAAGAACTACTGATAACACTTAGCCAGTTTAATATGACAAAGGAATGGGTTGAGCTAACCTGAATTGACTAATGACACTTAACCAATCCAACTTGATGAGAAAGAAGGCTAAGTGGTAAACCCTAGTTAAGAAACAATTGAGAACGAGAGCTAAGTTGAAATCCCCAGTTAAAGAAATTAAGTGATAAACCTTAGTTAACAAGATTTATGGGAAAAGAAACTAAGTGGTAAACCTTAGTTGAGAACAACTAAGTAATAATTCTTAGTCAAGAAAACTAAGCCGGTCCATAATTGATGAATAACCCGATATGGTAGATCATCGCCTAACAAGTACATGAGAAGGAGCAAACGTTTATCCGATTTCGAAAAAGGCTCCAGCGGACTGGGTTTAGAAGCACATAGCTTTGGGGGACGTGAGGGTACTCTTGGTATACCTCTATGAGGTTGCAGATGATCCGCCTGGGCTCACAGAGGTTAAGGTCTGCGTCAGAAGAACCAAGGATATGCCTTGGTTGCAATTTAAGGCAACCTAAAGACTAGGATGGACCAGCGTGATTCGACGAGACCAGTAGCCCTGTGATAGCGACTCGTCGTCTACCTACCATCTTCAGTCAATCGTAGTACGCATGCGGAAAGGCAGAGAACTCCCAACAGACCATATACTTGCTATCTAGTTATGGGTGTGGCTGGCCAATAGGAAAGTGGGGCATAGGTGGCAGGAGTATAGTTCTCGTGCTTAATTTTCTTGGATTGCCTTTCATTAGTTGAGGGAGGGGTCACGTGGGACCATAACCACTGGTAGAAAAATAGACCTTAGCATCTGCATCGGCAGATATCTGAAAGCTCCCGACCGAGTTCCGTGTTTTCAAGAATAGCCCTGCCACGGGACTCGGGTCGCACATTTTAGGACATGTGCATCTAGACAGCGATAAACGATTCGCGACACATACGTGGGAAAGTCTAGGAACATATACCTCCCTAGGTAGTGTGTCCTAGACTAGGGGTATCGTTTTCCAGGTAGCATAATCCCTAGTGGACGTAGATGGCATAAATCTTGAATCCGAGAAGTATTAGATAAGTGGCATAAACCTTAGTTGAATCTAGGGGACACTCGATAAGAAAACCCTAGATTAGATCTAGGTAATAAATAATAGATGTACACCTAAAGGCAACCGCAATTACAGGGATTGGGATCACGTTATCATCTTTATACAGATTACTAGTTGGGATATTAGTTAGGTGGTGCAGAGATATAGAATGGTGTGTGATAGTATATTCGGTGTAAACTGTCTTGCTTTGGTTTATATTAGTCTGTAATTCTGGTACTGTCCCATTTTTCGGTTTATGCCTGTCATGTCCTTTCCTTATTCATATACCGAAACACCACTAGACTTACCAGGCTTTATGTCTGACTCTATGTTTTCTTTCGTCTTCTTTACTTCCGTTTCCCCTCGGTAGTCAGGGAGGGAATAGCTCAGATTTGTATGGACCTGTTACTCTTTCCAAGCTTGAAGACTCTTTGATGTGCTGCTATGGACTCTCTTTTCCACCGCTATGGCTGGCTAATGTTTTATTGGGGAATATCATTGTATATTTATGCTTCTTTATTTTTTTAAACAAGATAGATACTTTGTTGTTGGAAAACAATCTTTGTACAAGCTGTTTATAAATGAAATAAAGTTTTATTCACTTTTCCGCTGCTTTATTTATCTGTCTTGTAATTTATCTGCATCTATTACCTATAATACTTCACAGAACTTAGTGCATTCCCTTTATGAGTGACACTAACGGATGTGGGGTGTTACACGAAGAGGAGTCCAGTGGTGTTATTTGTGTGATGTTTAAATGAGTATGGGAGGAGAGGGATCGGATGGAAATTGGCGTAATGGTGGAGGAGTTTATATTTTCGGCAATGGTGTGTGTTCAGTACAGAAGAACGCGATGACCTGGAAACCGCACTATAAACAGTGCGTTCGAGTTTAGTGAAACCAGCATGGGTATGAAGAGTTTTGGAAGAGGAGCATAGTGATGTTTGTTGTTTGAAATTTTATGGGAGTTTGTGCGAGAATGAGGCTAGCAAGAAAATGGTAATGGCCGGCTTTTAGAATTGGAATTACGTCGGGGAAGAAGGAAGGATGATAGAGCGGGCTATAGGGTGGTTGCGGGCTACAAAGTAGTATGTGGGGATGGCCCAGTTTTTACTGTTAAAGCCTAAGTATTTAGAAAAAAGATAGATGAAAAGAAACCCAAGAGGAAGTACAATGGGAATGGCGATTTCATGAAGCATAGAAGCAATGGGCTGAAAATTGGAAAATGGAAGGGCGGGTCTGCATTTTTAAGAAGCGTAGTTGGCTGTTATAAATTGGTAAAGCCCGAACTTAATTTAATCAAGTAAATTAAATCAAAATAATGTAATTTTAAATTGTCATAACTTATGCATATATTATCAGAATTCAACAAAACAGGATCCATTCGGATCGTATGGACGGCGGCTACATATGAAACTAACTGGGAGTGAATTGGAGCTCGTTACAATTTATAGCGAAATAAATTGTCTGTCTAAATCAACTGACAGTTATTGTTATCTAACGATAACCGTTCAATGTGAGTAAATCTCACTAACTTTGTACAGTTTATATTTTTATAAATATAGTCTAGTGTTGATAAATGATGATTGATTGCTGTGTGTTGATTGTTTGGTTGAATTGCTAATTTATTGGTTGAATTCATAGATAATGATACATATATAAATCGTTAATCAAATATTGATTCTGTTTATCAAAATATTTCATATTGAAATGAAATCGATGTTATTTATATTCTTTAACATCTGTGGATGCAGGGAAACAGGTTGGAGGGATCCAACTAGATTCCTCAATATTATAATACTATTTGTTTTCATATATTTTGATATATGATGTGATATAAATCATGTGATTGATTATGATGACACTGGTCTGATTAATTGGTATTTTAAATACCATAAGAAATACTAGAATGTAAAAAGAGAATTTTCAAAGTGTATTTTGAAAATGAAATATTTATAGGAAGTAAATATGATATTATAAATGAAATACTTATAAGAAATAAATAGGATATTATACATAGAATAATTATTTGGAATATAAATATAATTATAAAAGGAATATTTATTTGAAAATAAATATAATTATAAAAGGAAATATTTGGAAAATAAATAGAATTTTATAAAAAGAGAATTTTTTACATTAGGAAGGTTTAGACCCGTGCTTCGCACACGGGTGTAATGATATTGATTTAAAGTAAATATTTAATAGACATCTGTTTGACAGGTAAATTGAAGGGAATAATTTATAAATGGTGTTTATAAATTAAGGAAATATTTATCATTTGATAAATTGAATATATAAATTTGAATTTATATAGAGAAGTAAAATTGATTTTAATACCGATAATTGAAATGGAATGTGAACGTAGTAGTTATAAAGGAAATTTGCAATGACATTATAAATGTTGGAAATGAAATAAGATTTGTATGAAAATTCTGCAAATAAAAATATAAATAGAATTTGGGTTTGAGGTATTGTTTTTAAATACGAAATCAAACTATTTTGATTATATAAAGAAATATTATTCACATTCTATGTGAAAAATTAGATTAAAGTAAATATCTTGCAAATAAAATATTATAAAGGAATTTGGGGTTTGAATAAAGAATTTAAATGGAATTACTGAAATTAGAAGCTAACTGGAAATTAGTTGAGTTGAATGGCTTTTTTGGTTATCGATCTGATGTTGGTTTCGACCTTTGGGGTTTATACTTGGGAAGTTGTTCTCATACTAGTTTACAGTTAGAGACTGATAAAGGTTTATGCGTGAATCAGAAATGGAAACATTTTTCAAAGTTAATAACGCATATTTTCTAATTTTAGAAAATAAGGAATTTATGAATATATGGAAACGATAAATGGGAAATTGGAAAATGAAATGATGATTGATCGGTAAGATTTCCATTTGGAAATACGACCGTTGTTTGTACACATGTTTTCCTTTGATAGTTAAATCACCGACTATTAAAGATTTTGACCATTTCCGTTGTCAATACGGAGAGACCGGGATCAAATATATTATTCAGAAAACCACTCTGTGTGGCATTAGCGTTGCGAATCAAATATGATGAGGATAATTGAGGATGGAGTTATGCAAGGGCTGTTCAGTAAATCCTAGGTAGAAATTGCCTAAGATGGATTTACATAATAGTGCCTTCAGGTTGTCCAATCCTAGGATAACTTGAATGGACGAATGTCTGACAGAGTATGTTTGGCAGATCGTGTAAGTTGATCATTTCAAACGTAGTCACGTTAGTGGCGGAGGAATCCGTTTCTCTTAGCTTATACTCATGGAATTTTTGGGGAAATCAATTTGTGATTTGATGGGTATGGCGATGTGGCATTCAAAGTAAATGAAGGAGTGATCTGTTAAAAGATACGTTATGATCTCAAGCCTCATCAGCTAGGAAATGACAGAAATCTGGAAGGCAACATTGCTATGTGGGTCACACCCAATTTGGGTATATTGTCACCATCTAGAGAATATTCATATTCGTTACTTCTTTCAATTCCGTATCTCCCGGGAATAATTATGTTGGTATACTAACCATAAGGTGACAATATATTCAGAACATTCAAGCGAAATGAATAGCCGGTCATGTGTGGCCGAGTTACAAGATGTTCTTGTTGAACTCCAGTGTATCGCTTCTAGAGTACACTGATCGAAAGGTGGTTCCATACCTTGTCATAGTTGGAAATCCATTACCCAATAAGAGTCAACTGTTTTTGATTGTATATTATATATGTAGAACGTGAGATGAAAGGATTCTACTAGGTTGTTATTTACTTGATTTAGACATTATTATAATATCAGAAGAGTTGTGATATAAAGAATATTTTGAGTAGTCGTAAGGTAAAAACCATCCGTGTTTATGTATGGATTAGTCTTACAATTTTTCTAACAAATGGTTGGAGTTTGCTCACACTGGTCACATGACTGACCCAAAGTTTATTTTGTTTTGTTTTCCCTAAACTCTTGGGTGTCCAATTTTATATGGACAGTTAAGTAGTCGGGATTTACATATACTTGGAGAGCTGGAGCAGGAGGCTTCAGGATTATATAGCTATTGTTTATTTCAGCTGTGATATTATGTGTTATACTCTGAAATGGTATGTATATACAGTTATAAGTTTTGTATTTCAAATATTATGTTATATAATATACTTTATTCGTTCCGCTGTGAGATTCGTGTTACTCTGATGTTGTTGTAGTTATGTTCTTCTTCTTGTATTCTAATTTTCTATCTTATCTATTCTCACCCTCTAGCTTCTTTCTATTGACGTTCCGATATTTTCGATTCTTGGATAGTGGACATGGCGTTGTATGTCGATTACTAAGATCGCAAATCCCCCGGGTCGTTACAGTGGTATCAGAGCTGAAGGTTAAGTGATTACCTTGACTCTGTGGCATGACTCAGTAGAGATGGGGTTAGTAATGCCCTAGATTGAGTTGAGTGTATATATACGAGAGAGCTTATTTATAGATTTGTATAAAAATAATTTTATATTGTGGAGATTCATTGATTTAGTGGTTTATGAGTTCTGATCGATCAGTTTGATCCACTGTATCAGTAGGGGTTTCTAAACACTTAAATACGATGAACTGACACGGTATGTTTTGAAAAGAGGGTAAACGAAATAATTTTACCCAAATTATATTTTGATATAAATGATTTATATTGGAATGATTATAATATATTGGATATATTGTTTGTTATTATAATCGAGTAAGACTATAAAAAGTGAAACGATTTTGTAAATAACCAATCAGAATTCAGATAAGTGTTATGAAATGAATTAAATCTGAATTTAATTCTGAATTGAAATTACAACTCTGGAAATTTGATAAAGTGTTTGCAAATGGATTTGGATTTAAATATGAGAATTTTAAAATCCTGGGAGATTTTAATTTGTTTTACAAGCATTGTGAATGGTATTTTGAAATTGATTTCAAAATGGGATGTTTAAATACGGTTTTGAAAAGTGATATAGTATTGAACTCACTTCGATCGCTGTGAAATAACTCTGGTGATGCTGGCCACATCATCAGTGTTCATTTTCGAGTTCTAAGTGACGGATTACTACCAAAGATATTCATTTTTAATCGATTTGAGAAAAACACGATGTTTGATTCTGAAAAAGGGATATTTGATTTTTTTTTTGAAAAGCTAAGCTATCTAAAAACTCCTAGAAACAGATTGTTTGAATTAAAACAAATTACAAAGGGATTTGTGAAAACAAATTAAAATTGAGTTAAAGCCAGTAAAGCAGAAACTGTATTGAAATGGAGTAATATCGAGTAAAATTGGAATTTGGCATACAATTGGACTCAGTTGAGTAAATGGATTGACTTTTGGAATAAAAATCACATTTTGGATTTTGAGATAAAGATAACTGATTTGGGAAATTAATTAGTTAATGGAATGTCGTAATGGAACTTAATAAGGTTAAGTAAATTGGATTGGTGAGTTAAGAGTTTGGAATCGAGAATGGAACTTGAGGTTGAAATGAAATTCGACTTAGGTATAAACGAATGATTGGGTTTGAAGATAAAAACTGATTGGAGTTTGATTGTGATGACATTGGTATATGCTGAATTAGCAGCAATTTAAGGTGCAGGAAATTTTTAGAATTTTTGAAATTTTTTGTTAATAGAAATAAATTAATATTTTAATTAAAATCAATTGATTCAGTTGAAACTGAAGTTAAAGAAATAAACGAATAATTTCTAACCTAGTCAATATGGCATGTTTTCTACCTTAGCAATTTCGAGGACGAAATTATTTTAAGGGAGAAAGAATGTAACATACCATATTTTTATAGTATGATAATTAATTTATTTTATTATTTAAATAGTGATTCAGAGAATTAAATGGTTGTTTAATTTAATAATATTGAATATTTAATTAATATAAATAATAGAATAATATATTTAATTTCGAAATAATCTAAAATAGTAGAATTGGCAATATTGGGTGGATTTGATATTATAAGATATTTAATTCAACATAGAATTGAATTATAATAACGAATATATTATTTAAAGGAAATTTGAACATATAATTATAATATAATTTAAATCAAGCTCGAAATGGCACGGCAGTTCGTAATTTGGTGATTTGAACTTTAAATGAATATACAAAATCCATTTTAAGTCGAATTTCTGTGAAACAAAAAACGTTCGGATCCGTTGAACGATATTTTTCTAATGAAAGAGAAAAATCAAGATTTCATCGTGTAGATTTTGGTTTATGTCCAAATCAAATTTTCAAAAAGTCGGTATGGGATTCGTTTATAATTTATAACGATTTATTTATATTATAAAAGGATTTTGAATATAAATTGGATATCGATATAATTCAGAATTTTGAATATCAAGTTATAAATCCAGATATGTATATTTTGGAGTTGTATTATATTCTATGTGAATATATATGATAATATTAATTTATTTATATGTAATTTAATTATTTTTAAATATATTAATATTTAAATGAGCTTATTTAGAGCTTTGAAAATAGTTATTTTTGTAAATGAACTCCGTTTTCGGCAAAACTAATTTTGTTGGATCCGGAATATTAAATTATTGTCACATTTCAATTTTCGTGATTTTTTGAGTCAGTACGCGGCCGTACGGAATTTTAATGTGAAAAATAGTCAATAGTTTGACTTTAAAAATATGTTGTGTGAGCAGAAGGACTCGGAATTCGACGAAACAAGTTTCGTTGGGTCCGTAATATCGAACTGTAGCTGTATGTCCATTTTTATCGAATTTAGATGCTGTATGTGATCATACGGGTTTTTTAATTTCAAGCGGAGTTTATGATCGAATAAAAATCAATATTATAACATAATAAAATAATATAAAATCTACATTTAAAAACAGTACCATCCTAACCTAACCTAATTTCAACTCTTCTTCTTGTCAAAGGAAAATACACGGACACCAAACCTCTTTCTTACAGTAGGAAATTAACTTCAAAAATTCATATCAATTCATATGGAATGCGATAAATCCTAAAACGTTATATTTGAAATCGTTGAAGCAAGAGCTTCAAGCTTGTATGGGTTTTAAAAGACTCCGTGGTATTTTTTTTGCAGAAGTCGAACTACAATGGGGAGCTAGGGCTTGGGGTTATGAGCGGTATAGGCGATTAGAGTTATTTTGGAGTTTTGATTTGGGATCATAGTGGAAAATAGGATGAGTGTGCAAATCTTTGGAGGTTCTGGGTAATAAAGATGTTGCGCTCTGTACTAGAGCCATCGAGTTGAAGCAGGTATCGCGCTTTATCAGAGAAGAGCGGAATTTACAGAATGGTGTTGAGAAGAAAGAGGACGCGAAGAGGAGTTCAGTGGTGATATTTGCGTGATGTTTAAATGAGTATGAGAGGAGAGGGATCGGATGGAAGTTGGCATATTGGTGGAGGAGTTTATATTTTCGGCAATGGTGTGTGTTCAGTACAAATGAACACGATGACTTGGAAACCGCACTCCAAACTGTGCTTTCGAGTTTAGTGAAACCAACATAGGGATGAAGAGTTTTGGAAGAGGAGCATAGTGATTTTTGTCATTTGAAATTTCATGGGAGGTTGAGCGAGAATGAGGCTAGCGAGAAAATGGTAATGGCCGACTTTTGGAATTGGAATTACATCGGGGAAGAAGGAAGGTGATAGAGTGGGCTATAGGGTGGTTGCGGGCTACAAAGTAGTATATGGGGATGGCCCAGTTTTTAATGTTAAGGCCCAAGTATTAAAAAAAAGAGAAAAGAAAAGAAACCCAAGAGGAAGTAAAATGGGAATGGCGATTTCATGAAGCATAGAATCAACGGGCTGAAAATTGAAAAATGGAAGGGAAGGTCTGCATTTTTAAGAAGGGTAGTTAGGCCGTTATAAATTTGTAAAGCCCGAACTTAATTTAATCAAGTAAATTAAATAAAAATAGTGTATCAATTTTAAATTGTCATAACTTATGCATATATTATCGAATTTCAACAAAACTACTGACTGGGAGTGAATTGGAGCTCATTATAATTTATAGCAAAATAAATTGTCTATCTGAATCAACCGACAGTTATCTTTATCTGATGATAACCGTCCAATGTGAGTAAATCTCACTAACTCTGTACAATTTATATATTTATAAATATAATCTAGTATTAATAAATGATGATTGATTGTTGTGCGTTGGTTGTTTGGTTGAATAGCTGATTTATGGGTTGAAATCATAGATAACGATACTTATATAAATTGTTAATCAAATATTGATTCTATTTATCAGAATATTTCATATTGAAATGAAATCGATGTTATTTATATTGTTTAACATCTGTGGATGCTGGGAAACATGTTGGAGGGATCCAACTGGATTCCTCAATATTTATAATACTGTTTGTTTTCATATATTGTGATGTATGATGTGATATAAAACTTGTGATTGATTATGATGACACTGGTCTATTTAATTGGTATTTTAAATACCACAAGAAATACTTGAATGTAAAAAGAGAATTTTCAAAGTGTATTTTGAAAATGAAATATTTATAAGAAATAAATATGATATTATAAATGAAATATTTATAGGGAATAAAAAGGATATTATACATGGAATAATTATTTGGAAAATAAATATAATTATAAAAGGAATATTTATTTGGAAAATAAATATAGTTATAAAAGGAAATATTTGAAAAATGAATAGAATTTTATAAAAAGAGAATTTTACATTAGGAAGGTTTAGACCCGTGCTTAGCAAACGAGTGTAAAATGATACTGATTTAAAGTAAATATTTAATAGAAATCTGTTTGACAGATAAATTAAGGAGAATAATTTATAAATGATGTTTATAAATTAAGGAAATATTTATCATTTGATAAACTTAATATATAAATTTGAATTTATATAGAAAAGTAAAATCGGTTTTAACACCGATAATTGAAATGGAATATGAACGTAGTAGTTATAAAGGAAATTTGCAATGAGATTGTAAATGTTGGAAATGACATAAGATTTGTATGAAAAATTCTACGAATAAAAATATAAATATAATTTGGGTTTGAGATATTGTTTTTAAATATGAAATCAAACTGTTTTGATTATATAACGAAATATTATTCACATTCTATGTGAAAAATTAGATTAAAGTAAGTATGTTGCAAATAAAATATTATAAAGGAATTTGGGGTTTGAATTAGGAATTTAAATGGAATTACTGAAATTAGAAACTGACTAGAAATTAGTTGAGTTGAATGACTTTCTGGGTATCAATCTGATGTTGGTTTCGACCTTCGGGGTTTATACTTGGGAAGTTGTTCTCTTACTAACTTACACTTAGAGACTGATAGAGGTGGGAAGATATTGATGCATGAATCAGAAATGGAAACATTTTCCAAAGTTAATAGCGTATATTTTCTAATTTTAGAAAACAAGGAATTTACGAATATGGAAACGATAAATAGGAAATTGGGAAATGAAATGATGATTGATTGGTAAGATTTCCATTTGGAAATACGACCGTTTGTTTGTACACATGTTTTCCTTTGATAGTTAAATGGGCAGGCAGCATGGCTAAGTGGGTCGCGCCCAATTAGGGTATATTGTCACCATTTAGACAATATTCATATTCGTTACTTCTTTAAATTCTGTATCTCCCGGGAACGGTTATGTTGGTATACCAACCGTAAGGCAACAATATATTCAGAACATTCAAGCCAAATGAATGGTCGGTCATGTGTGGCTGAGATACAAGATGTTTTCATTGAACTCCAGTGTATCGCTTCTAGATTACACTGATTGGAAGGTGGTTCCATACCTTGTCATGTTGGAAATCCATTACCCAATAAGAGTCCGTGGCTTTTGATTGTATATTATATATGTATAACTTGAGATGAAAGCGTTCTACTTGGTTGTTATTTACTTGATTTAGACATTATTATAATATCAGAAGAGTTATGATATAAAGAATATTTTTGAGTAGTCGTAAGGTAAAAACCATCCGTGTTTATGTGTGGATCAGTCTTACGATTTTCCTTTCTTTTAAAAGGATTTTAGAAGTTAAAAAAATGGTAGGAGTTTACTCACACCAGACACATGATTGACCCAGAGTTTATTTTGTTTTGTTTTCCCTAAACTCTTGGGTGCCCAATTTTATACAGGTAGTTAAGTAGTCAGGATTTACATATACTTGGAGAGCTAAAGCAGGAGGCTTCAGGATTATATAGCTATTGTTTATTTCAGCTGTGATATTATATGTTATACTCTGAAATGGTATGTATATACAATTATTAGTTTTGTATTTATAATACTATGTTATATAATATATTTTATTTGTTCCGCTGTAAGATTCATGTTACTCTGATGTTGTTGTAGTTGTGTTTTTCTTCTTCTATTCTAATATTCTATCTTATCTACTCTCACCCTCTAACTTTTTTCTATTGACGTTCCGATATTTTCGATTCTTGGATAGTCGACATGGTGTTGTATGTCAATTATTGAGGTTGCAAATCCCCCGGGTCATCACATAACTGGTTAAAGGAGTTTCTGGATCGAACTTAACCTTAATTAAGAAAATTAGATTTGTTGATTTAAAACTGAAATCAAATATGAAAATTTAAGTTAAAAATGGAATTTGATTGGTTTATAAGCAAATTAAAAATATATTTGAACATGATATGTTCAAATAAAAAGGGGTTTTAGCAAATAAGCTAATTAGAGGGTACATTGTAACACCCCACACTACTTTGCACCCAAATTTCGACAAAAATCAAAACTTCAACACACCTAAGCACAGAGCTTGTATATCTGGTACCTACAATAAATGAGCATGAGCATAATCAGAGTACAATAAAGAAAACTCACAGCGGAAACATAATATGGTAACTAGTATTAACTTAAGTAACTACCTTTTTTGAAGTAAGTCACTTTGCCAATACCGGGCATGAGAGATAACGAGAACCGAAAGCCAAACTTAAACATCTGTAAGAACCTGACCTTCCTTAGGAAACCTGGGAGGTTTTAATGAGGAGGGGGTCTGAACAACAAGTTCTGGTGACTAAGAAATGTACAACATAGAGTATAATACACAGATGTATCCCGTTTGGTTCAACCGAAGATATATGCTTAACAAGGTTAGTGATTCTAACCTAACCTTGTAGATGTTTACGCACGACCCTGCTACTCTCCCAATGTAGTATTCCTAAAGTATAGTACTAAGATAAAACGTTTACACATGTATTTGTGAAGCCTTTATACCAGAACATGACTAGTTATTTAACTGAGAGTGGACCCCTAATTATGTGCTTTCTATGTATGTATCCTCATTCAGTATCCCTTATTATTTAATGCCTCACTATCGATGGTAGATAAGGTGGATTCTCTCTGATCGCTTAAGAACCTGGGCGGACCTATTGGTCACTTATTAACCCTCGATAATATATCCAGTGTTAACATAAACTAGGGGGCAATAGCTACGGGTCCTACTAGTTAAGCCTTCCGTCATTCACGCATATACCCTTGCCCAGTGTAAGGTGAGAGGTGGTAATTTATCATTCTCTATACCATCTACCCAACTTTATTGGATAACCTCCTTAGTCGCTAATTATTTCCTGTAGGATAGGTAGCCATATCTGACATTTTAAGTTTCCAGGTTTGGATAGACTACTAACACATGCCATTTAATACCCCCTAAACTGAAAGACCTACTCCCAGGTGGACTCCTCGACCCAAAGCCACTTAAGACCCTAGGAAGCGGACTATACACGAAGGTTATTTGCTTCGTACCCCATTTGTCTTTAGCGCCTCTCCCTATTGGGATAAAGTAGACTACGTTATTAAGTTACTCCAGTTTAGTTCCTCTACACGGAAATACTATACGTATATAATTCATTATCGTCACGGGTTCATATGGTTAATAATAATAAATTACATTATAAACCTATTAATTCCAACTATATTTTATATTTTAAGTCTATATTCATTAACATAATAAAGGATGGTTGTATCCCCTTTTTCCTTAGGGGATTTATTAGATTTCTTTTCTGATTTGGACTTAGTATTTAATCAATATCTATAAATCCCCTCTTTAACACTCATTTTCTTCTATCTCCATTTTTATTGCCCTTTACGACCATAACAGTCATATTATCCTAAGGAAACTATTTATCAGTCCCAAGTTATCTATTTGTTGTACCCCAACAAACAATTAATATTCTTATTCATTATTCATTTATATGTTGACTGTTATATATATACATACATATATTTATGTACTAAGCCTTTTACGTTAAGTTGGCAACATGTGGAAGCTGGATTTGCCGGTCGGTTCCGGGCAGACTTCTACCATGAGTTAAACTTAACCTCATTCCTTAGTATGTTTATGTTTATGCATTAGACCCCTCGCATTAAGCTGACTATTTGTGGTTGCTGGATTTGCCGGTCGGTTCCGGGCAGGTTTATACCATAAATTGAGCTTAACCTCGTGTCTAAATACGATTATAATTCAAATTTCCTAATTTGTGGTTTACAACATTTATACTAATTAATTTAGGAATTGTAACCATTTTCCTTATCATTTTCATTTTCCCCAATAAATATTGGCCAAAATTAGTATTTATTGATTTGCGGTCTTATTTATAACAATTAATTATATTGATTGCTCAAATGGTCACCACAAATATATAAATTCAATGTAGATTACATTTACATATAATTCCAAATTTGAATCTTATCCAAATATTCAACATTTCACACAATGTATATTTTACCGTTTTACACTAATTTGGACGGATAACATGTGTATATTTATATTTATGTTTTTTTGCGTTCAACGTAGTTTTTTTTATTCTTATCTTTAAATTAAATAATTTGGATTAATCAATTACCAAACATTTCCTTTTTGTACTCAATCTTGCCAAAAGGTTTCAAATCTCACGAAAGACTGTTAGCCGTAATCATTGTAAATAATGCCTAATTAGTGGAATTGACATATTTCCAAATCATAAGAAACATATGCAAACATATAATTTGGAATAGCTGATGCAAATTATGCACAAATATAAATATTATATTTATACGTACATTTGCAGACCACTTTTCCCTTTTTAATTCTTTTAATCATATCTCTTGTGATTGCAAAATAATGCATTTTTATGCAAAAGAAGGAAAACAACACATCTATAACAATTAAGCAAAAACCCAACAATATTGAATACAAACAGGCATATTTCCTTTAACATTACAATCGCACAATATACCAGTTTCACATTTTTACCCAAAATTCATTATTCAACATGGAACTAAAGATCTGAAATGTAACTACATCTACTTGGTTTTTAATGGGACTGATTTCCAGATCCATAGTGCTATGCGACATATACAACATATTTCATGACATAACTGTAGGAACATGTGTGAACAAGTTTTAAAGATCCTACAATTTATATTGTACATAGCCACAACTTATAATTCACAAGTTTTAACCATGTTTACAATCAGATCTGATGGTAGTCAATAGATTCACAATGAACAGATCTGATAGGGAATAGGCATAAAAACATATATCTAATTCAAACGAAATAGATAAGTTATTATAATTGTATTCGTAAATTTCCCACTCACCTTATAGCCTCCAAATTCAAAGTTTGAACACTTTGGGCCTACAATCCCCAAATTTTTATAAATCTACAATTTATCTAGAAAGAGGAAAATTCCAGATTTTTGTAGACGTAAGAAAACAGGAAGAGAGGGGAGAATCTGATTTGAAGCATCACTTTGCATTTTTTCCATTAGATCTTCTTATCCTCTCAATTTCATGTGAATTGGATTTGATATGTTTTGTATAAATATATTTTATTTTAGAAATTAGGTTTGGAGAAGGAGGAAAATGGCAGAGCTCCGCTACCATTGCATATTTTTGTGGAAAAAGAATGAGGCATCGCCCCTTTATTTATAGAGGTGTAAATGGCCAAGGACCGTTGGATTAGTTTTAGGTTATATCCATCCATCCATTACATAAATATTATAAACCGAACCTTAAAAACCTAGCCATTAAGAAAACCGATGCCCAGTAGTTCGACCGTGGCTATCGACCGCCGGACGACCGCTATGATCGAACGCCTGGGCAATCAGATGCCCAGGTTGGATAGTATATAAGGTATAGTATTTATTTAAATCCTGATTTATTTACTTTCCGTCCATTTTCGTATTTCATGCGTAACTTTTTCATACTGGCTCCGTTCCCGAAACTCTAAACATGAAAGTTGACCAGAATTCGGTCGGAACGCATCAGTTAAAGTTTCGTGGTCAAATTCCATTGTTTGTAGAAATTCCTATTTTTGAAATTCTAAAAATTAATTTATATTTCCAAAATTCCGGGTTGTTACATTCTTTCCTCCTTAAAAGGAATTTCGTCCCGAAATTCTTGCGCCTATAGTCCTATGTTGCATAACCAATTTGTGTACATCCACTTGCAACCATGTGTATATGTTCATGGTGTACATAATGCAATTCAACCATAAAATATGCATGCAAGATGATTTTAATATGATCCTCGTATATGTTTGCATTAAATTTTTGAAACACTTTTAAAAACATGATGCAGAACATCCTAAATATACTGATAGTTCTATATGAATGCAAATTTTGAATACTCTTTTTTATCCGTTACCCTCACATAATTACGATTAAAAGTTTGAAGCAACCAATTTTGCGTCCAAACCCTACCATCTAAAACGTCACGCAATCTAATCATTTTCTATTTAATCTCTCCTAAACCAGAATAAGGAAATCGAAGCTAAATATTTTAACATTTTCCTTGCTTACAAATATTCCATTTCCCGCCCTACATTGAAATTTTCGTCTCGACTACCCAAAATACTCTGAAAATTCTCATCCATAAACCGTAAAGGAGGCTTAAAATAAGCTCTAAAACTTAAAACGAGCTAATTAATAGCTTGGCACATCGTTGACAAGGTATGAAAACAACGTTTCTAAGGCTAAAACAGCCTTTTTCTTGTTGTCGTTAACGTTTTTATCGTATCGTCGGTCCTATTGCAACGCTAAAACATGCACACAAAGCATCCAAAATTCTTCCTTACGCTATTCATATCACCAAAAATTGAAAAATTTTCACAAAAAAATTTCCGCTTAAAAACTTTTCATATTTATATTGAAAATTCCATTTCAAAACCATTTCACTTTCCTATCAAAATAACAAAATGATAAAAAGTTTTTTTTTCGAAAACTTAAAAAATGTAATTTTCGAAAAAACTTAGACGATTTTAGTCACATTTTGGCAAAAAAGGGAGTTAGTCATGCCAAAAGTGCGAAAACTAAAATCACACACAAAAAGACCAAAATAAGTTTTAGCTTTAACAAGGAATGGTGATTTATTTATTTATATACCCATGACGGTGAACCAGTCCTTCACTAAAATTTACCTAACACAGAATTCTATTCTTTCGAGCTCTAGGACAACTATTAGTTTAGATAAGAAAAATGAGATTTCGTTCAAATAGGCATGTGTGAATGACGTTAACATCTCCAAACATAGAAATTTCATTAACCTAAGTCGTATGATTTAAACAACGCTAACAGTTACAAGTACGAATTATCACAAAGCCAAGAACCTGATGCTGGAAAGGGAAAACAAAGACGACAATAACATCGAAACTTCCAAAACAATGGCTATCAATAACGATATATTTTGATCCGCAGCTAGAGCTCAAACCAGTTTTTATATCTTTATCTAACCATACCATGATGGCATAATCTCAATCTCGTGTTATAAACACTGTTGGTGCTGTTGGAGGTTCCATATCACCATCTTTACTAAGAGAGAATTTATGATGAGAAGAGAAACCTACTACAAAACTGCTTCTCATGGAAATCCACCAAATATTGTCTAAAGACAAAATGGACACGCGAAATTATAGAAAGTAACTCCATGAGACAATACACAAGAACAACAAGATGAATCAAATATGATGCGACATAAACTGATGGTTACGCCATCGATTAAAGAAAAGATTAATTGTTGCATCATGAGACAAATCTAGTTATAACTTCCCATTTATAGAACGATGTGCTAAATGAGTCATACATCTATATGGGCAATTCGAACATAAATTTTCGACATTAAGAAAAGACACTTGCTGCAAAATCTCCAAAGTCGATCGAAGAAAAGACCATATAAGCCTGCATACGACATGAATTCCCCTAAAATCTCTTCGAGATTCTACTTAGAAAAACCATCCAAAGATAGCTTATTCTTCATCACCGAAACGACGATCGCTTTCGAAAGGGACTATTCAAACAAGGTATAGCAAAGGCGGATGCAGTACAAACAACAAATACTATTATAAGATCTCGAAGCAATTGGCCAGTGCAAGTCCAACTGCCTTGACAAATTTTCTTAGCCCTAAGCAGTGAGACCTTTTTGCTCGTTCTAACCCAACCAAATGATCTCTACCTAAGGATAAGACTTAAATTGTGCAAGTAAGATCAGATGGCGCAATTAGGTATTATAGGCCAAGAAAATAGTCAGAGAGAAGAAACTAGATCTTGGAGTATTAGTGAGGCAAGATTTAATGTGCAAACAAGCGCGAAAAAGATGAGATGGGGGGACACCAAAGAAAGAGAAGAAGGATACAGTTATGGTTCGGCTTAGATGAGGAAGAAAGGACGAAAGAAGGAAGTTAAGGAGGTGATTTAGACGCAACTTTTATGGCTGAGTCCCAGGTCCAAGTTGTACCAAAACTCATCAGCTAATCGACCATCCTAGTATAACACGGTCAACTATCAAATGGGCTTTGGACAGAGGTTGTACCTTGACCTTATTAGGCCAGATTTAAAATATTAATCATCCCGTGTTGTCTTTTAAGATTTGATGCTATCTGGAAAATTTTTTATCCTCATCACTGCGGTATTTAAAGACCGTAGCTAAACTCCGAACCAATTCTAAGGATTCCAAGTAGTCTCAACAAAAGGCTGCGACTACACGAAAAATGAACGAATTCCAAAAACAATTTAGCTAGAGATCCGTAATATAAACTAAAACAGATTTTCCTCTTACCTAGCTGACAAAAAAACAGACAATTTAAAATCAAATCCCCCAAAAATCAAGATGAAGGATTTTCCTTAGCCTTTCCGAAGAAAAATTTAAAACTTTTCCAACAATGGAATTTATTATAATATAACGATTTCATATTTATAAATCCATTTTATTATTATTATCTTATATTCCAGTTTATATTACAAACTGAAAAACCTTTCTTTGTTCAAAATGTTGGAGCATTAAAATCTTAAGGATTAATTGTGATAATTTCAATAAATTATCCAATATATATATAGAAAGAGCGATACTAAAAATTACAAAGAATGGATATTTTTTCTTTTCAAGTTTAGTGGCACATTCCTTTTCATTTCTAATTCCATCTTTCCTACCAATCAGACTATATCTATTCAAATTACACAATGGCCCTGAAATTTTGAAACACGAATAGATTAAAAATTAAAAACAATATCTTTATTGAACTAGGCCTTTATAAAACCATTTTCCAAAACCATATTTCAAAACTCATATTTTTTTCAAATAGTTTTAAGAATAGAATTTCCTCGAACATAGGGCCAAGAACTAAAATGAATATTTCAACAAAGGTAGATTCGGAAATTCAACGAAGTAACAAATGGATATACCTCGAAATTATATCTCTGAAATGGATACGACAACTTAACGTGGACTTTTACCATTTTGGATCGAGTAATGATCTTAACTGAAACTACTAAATAAGTCCAGGACAAAAAAAAAACGACTATCTCGGTTGTAGCTAGATTTTTATATTATACATACTATTTCAGTTCCCAAACTCAAATCAGCGAAGTTCACCATATGTCATCCTCATGCTCTTCACGATAAGATCACCAACGTACTGTAGGGTAAGGCAGAATTGGCTAGAAACCCGACCTTAACACATTTCAAATCTTAGTCGCTTAAAGCCCATTTTTATTATAATTAATCCCACAACTAATTCATCATCGAAATAAATCTAAGTCGAGAAAGAAAGACGAAGAAAAATAGAAAAGAAAATCAAATTACGTTCTCTCAAAAGCCCTAATTTAGCTAATTCGTCTTATTGTTTAACCTAAGTTCTGATACCAGATGTAACACTCCACACTTTTCTACGCCCAAATTTCGACAAAAATCAAAACTTGAACACATCCAAGCATGAAGCATGTATATCTGGTACCTGCTATAAATCATAATGAGCATAATCGGAGTATGATAAAAGAAAATCACAACGAAAGCAGAATAGGATAACTAGTATTAACTTAAGTAACTACCTTTTTCGAAGTAAGTCACTTTGCCAATACCAAGCATGAGAGAGAACGAGAACCGAAAGCCAAACTTAAACATCTGTGAGAACCCGACTTTCTCTAGAAAACCTGGGAGGTTGTAATGAGGAGGGGGTCAGAACAACAAGTTCTGGTGACTAAGAAATGTACAACACAGACTATATTACATAGATGTATCCCGTTTGGTTCAACCCAAGATGTATGCCTAACAAGATTAGTGATTCTAACTAAACCTTGTAGATGTTTACGCACGACCCTATTACTCTCCCCAAAGTAGTATTCCCAAAGTATAGTACCGAGATAGAATATTTACACATGTATTTATGAAGCATTTATAGCAGAACATGACTTGTTATTTAATCGAGAGTGGGCCCTTTATTACGGGATTTCTATGTGTGTATCCTCATTCACTATCCTTTATTATTTAATGCCTCACCATCGATGATAGATAGAGTAAATTCTCTATGATCGCTTAAGACCCTAGGCGGACCTATTGGTCACTTATTAATCCTCGATAATATATATTCAGTGTTAACATAAACTAGAGGGCACTAGCTACGGGGCCTACTAGTTAAGGCTTCCATCATTCACGCATATACCCTTGTATCGTGTAAGGTAAGAGGTGGTATTTTATTGTTCGCTATAACATCTAGCTGATCTTATTGGATAACCTCCTTAGTCACTTATTACTTCCTATAGGATAGGTAGCCATATCTAACAATTTAAGTTTCCAGCTTTGGGCAAACTACTCACATATGCCGTTTAATACCACTAAACTGGAAGACCTACTCCTAGATGGACTCCTCGACCCAAATCCACTTAAGACCCAAGGAAGCAGACTATACACGAAGGCTATTTGCTTCGTACCCCATTTGCCTTTAGCACCTCCCCCTATTGGGATAATGTAGGCTATGTTCTTAAGTTATTCCCGTTTAGTCCCTCTACACGGAAATCCTATATGTATATAATTCATTATCGTCAAGGGTTCATATGGTTAATAATATTTTACATTATTAAACTACTAAGTCAACCTATATTTTATATTTTAAGCTTCAGATTCATTAACATAATTAAGGAAGGTTGTATCCCCTTTTCCCTAGGGTATTTATTTGAATTCTTCTCTGATTTGGACTTAGTATTTAATTAATGTCCATAAATCCCCTCTTTGACAACCATTTTCTTCTATCTCCATTTTTATTGCCCTTTATGACCATAATGGTCATATTTTCCTAAGGCAACTATTTATTAGTTTCAAGGTGTCTATTTGTTGTACTCCAACAGACAATTACTATTCTTATTCATTATTTATTTATTGGTTGACTGTTATATATATATATTTATGTACCAAGCCTCTCACATTAAATTGACAACTTGTGGATGCTGGATTTGCTGGTCAGTTCCGGGCAGACTTCTACCACAAGTTAAACTTAACCTCATGCCTTAGTATGTTTATGTTTATGCATTAGACCCCTCACATTAAGCTGACTACCTGTTGTTGCTGGGTTTGTCAGTCGTTTCTGGGCAGGCTTATACCATAAGTTGAGCTTAGGCTCGTGTCTAAATGCGGTTATATTTCAAATTCCTTAGTTTGGGGTTTACAACATTTATCCTAATTAAACTAGGAATTGTAACCATTTTCCTTATCATTTTCATTTTGCCCAATCAATATTGGCTACAATTGGTATTTATTGATTTGCTTTCTTATTTATAGCAATTAATTATATCGATTGCTACAAATGGTCACCACAAATATATAAATTCAATATGGGTTACATTTACATATAATTCCAAAAATTTAGTCTTATCCAAATATTCAACATTTCACACAATTTTTATTTTACCGTTTTACGCTAATTTGGACGAATAATATGTGTATATTTATGTTTTCGTGCGTTCGACATAATTATTATTTTTATTTTATTCTTATTTTTAAATAAAATGTTTTGGTTTAATCAATTACCAAGTATTCCCTTTTTGCACTCAATCTTGCCAAAGGTTTCAAATCTCACAAAAGACCATTAGCTGTAATCATTGTAAATAATGCCTAATTAGTGGAATTGACATATTTCCAAATCACAAGAAATATATGTAAATATATTATATGGAATAGTTGATGCAAATTATGCACTAATATAAATATTATATTTATATGGACATTTGCACAACTTTTCACTTTTTAATTCTTTTAATCATATCTCTTGTGATTCCAAAATAATGCATTTTATGCTAAAGAAGGAAAACAACACATTTACAACAATTAAGCAAAAATCCAACAATTTTGAATACAAACACGCATATTTCCTTCAACACTACAATCGCACAATTTACCATTTTCACATTTTTACCCAAAATTCATTATTCTGCGCGGAACTAAAGATCTGGATTGTAACTACATCTACTTGGTGTTTAATGGGACTGATTTCTAGATCCATAGTGCTATGCGTCATATACAACATATTTCATGACATAACTATAGGAACATGTGTGAACAAGTTTTAAAGATCCTACAATTTATATTGTACGTAGCCACAACTTATAATTCACAAGTTTTAACAATATTAATAATCAGATCTGATGGTAGTCAATAGATTCACAATGAACATATCTGATAGGGAATAGGCATAAAAACATAGATCTAATTCAAAAGAAATAGATAAGTTATTATAACTGTATTCGTTAATTTCCCACTCACCTTATAGCCTCCGAATTCAAAGTTTGAACCCTTTAGGCCTACAATCTCCAAATTCTTATAAATCTACAACTTATCTGAAAAGGGGAAAATTCCAGATATATAGAGATGCAAGAAAACAGGAAGAGAGGGTAGGATCCGATTTGGAGCTTCACTTTGCATATATATATATATATGAGATGTGAATAAAATATATATATATATATATGCGATGTGAATTATATATATATATATATGAGATGTGAATAAAATATATATGCGATGAATAACATATATATGCGTTGTATAAAATATATGCGTTTTATAAATTATATATATGCATTGTATTTAACATATATATGCAATATATAAAATAGTTATGATATGAAATAAATATTTGTTCGCTAAAAATATTATTTTTAGCTTATATATGCGATATATAAAATGGTCATGTAATGAAATAATTACTTATTCAGTAAAAATATTATTTTTTGCTTATATATGAGATATATAAAATTTTCATGTAAGGGAATAATTATTGGATTGTTAAAATATAATTTTTAACAAATATATGCACTGTATAAAATTGTCATGTATTGAAGTAAATATTGGTTGGCTAAAAATATTATTTTTAGCTTACATATGGAATATATAAAATGGTCATGTAATGGAAAAATTATTTGTTCATTAAAAATATAATTTCCATCCACCTTAGTTCGAATTTCCCCATCATTCCCATATCAAATCGAAGAGTGTGAAGCGGTTAAAGTTTCATGGTTAAATCACATTATTTGCAAAAATTCCTAGTTTTGAAATTCTAAAAATTAATTTATATTGCCAAAATTTCGGGTTGTTACATACATATTTAATTCAATATGAGTTTTTATGAGTCTATTTAGCATGTCGCTTGACTTTTTTATTTTCTATTCGAATGGAAAGGGCCTAGAGAGCCGATTTGTAGTTGTACCGTTTGAGTTGTACAAAGGACACACCGTCGAATTTTTCCGGAATTTTAAGGAGATATAAAAATTTAAGAAAATTTGATAACTAGAAATCGAATTACCGATTATATATAAAATATTGATAAGTGAATAAACTTATAATAAATTACATAAGTAAGAGGGAAGTGATTATGATTGAATATGAGATTTTAAATATAGTTTGTCAAATGCAGTATTTTGGGATGTAGTAACGTTGTTTATACAACATCCGTTTTAACCCGAGTAAGTGGGATATTGGAGATATAATAACGAATATTTCCTAAGTATAGAAATGAATGGTTTCGTGGAAGGGATAAGCAAATTGAAATATTTCTCAATTATAAATAGAAAATATTTTCTAAGTACAGAAATAAAAGAATGTGGAATATGGAAATGTTTTTTTTTCAAAATATCATAAGAGGCCAAACGATTTGAAAAAAAATTTAAGTAATGGATACTCAAAAGAAATTTGGAAAATGATTTAATTAATAAAATATTAATTGAAATGGCTTAGTGACTTGTTTGATAGTATTTCCTTTTTTGGAAATAAGATCTTTGGATGAATGTTTGTTCTTCGATAGTTAAATAACCGACTATCAAAATATTGGACAATCTTATACCATCGTTGTCAATACGGAGACACCGGTGGGATTTATTATCCGAAAACCACTCCGTATAGGCGTAAATGCTGCGAATTAGATTATTTCGAAGATAATCGAAGATGGAGTAAAATGCAAGGGCTTTTCTGTTAATGCTAGGTAGAAATTTCCTAAGATGGATTAATGGAAATTGTGCCTTCAGTTTGTCCAGTACTAGAAGAACTCGTATGGATGAATGTCTGACAGAGTATTTCCAAATGATCATGTACGTTGATTTTTACAAGTATACTAAATTTGGTGCAGGAGAATGAAATTTCTCTTAGCTTAACACCTAGAGTATATTTTTGGACGTTAATTAGTGATTTGACGGATATAACGATGTGACATTCAAAGTTAATGTGATGTTCAAAAAGGTAATCGTGACCTCAGGCCTCATCAACCCGAAAATGACAGAAATCGGGCAAGCATCATGGCTATGTGGGTCATACCCATTAGGACGTATTATCACCTGATCTAGAGAGAATTCAATTGCTTCTTATTCTATCGCTGCTGCATGCTTTCGGTAACGGTTGTTGATCATAACCGTTGGTGATATACATTCGGTACACTAATGCGAAATGAGTGGCTGGTCATGTGTGACCAAATTGCAGGATGTTCTTATTGAACCCAGTGTATTCCTCTCCGCGATACATTATCGGAAGGTTGTCTCATACCTTGTTATAATTGGAAATCCGTTCTCCAATAATCACCCTGCGGTTTTTGATTATATGCTTTGTATATGGAGCGTGAGATGCAAGTATTCCGCTAAATTGCTATTTATTTGATTTAGACACTATTTTAATATTAGAATAGTTTTGATACAAAAAATAATTTGGATTATCGTATGGTAAAAACCATTTGTGTTTATGTGTGGATCTGTCTTACAATTATCGTTTCTGTCAAAAGGGTAATTGAAAGTTAAATCAAATGGTTGGAATTTACTCACACCAGTCTCATGATTAACCTAGAGTTTATTTTGTTTTTTTACCCTAAACTCTTGGGTGCTCAAATTTGTACGGGCAGTCAAGTAGTTTAGGTATTTACAAATACCCTTGGAGGAGCTTGGAGCATAAGGCTTCAATATTAGTTATCTAGTGTTATTTCCGTTGTGTTGTATATATGATGTACTCTGATGATGTATGTAAGTATATATATAGTTCTGTATTCCAAAAGTTATTATATATATATATTATATTTTATTCCGCTGCGATGTGAGAATCTATATTGTTATTTATGTTCTTCTTCTATCTTTTTCTTCTGTACCCCTAATGATCCGTATTTCTGTGCAATTTGGGTTGGACGTGTGGTGTATTTAATCAACTCAAATAGTACGAAAAATCTGGCTGTTATAAGTTGCATACTTGTACGTAGATATTCATAATACTTGCATATATATATATATATGTGTGTGTGTGTGTGTGTGTGTGTTTGTGTGTGTGTGTGTGCGCATATTCAGAATAGTTACATACATGTATGCAGATAATTAGAATAGTTGCATACATGTATCCTACATTCAGAATAGCTGCATACATATATGCAAATATTATTTATAGTTGCATATATACTATATGCAAATATTCTTAATAGCTGCATACATACATACATACATACATACATACATACATACATATATATACACACACACAAATATTCTTAATAGTTGCATACATGCATATATGCAAATATTCAAAATTGCAGCAAAGTCTGTAATATGAAATATTTCTTCTGGTTGAAAAGTGGGATATAACAAAAGCTCAAACCAACAATGCTAATGAATATAAAGTATAAATTTGTAAGTGCAATATAAATTTGAATCATTTTTCAGTACTAGATACAACTTTTAAAAGAAAGTACAGAAATGCCTCCTATTTTTATATATTCATAATATTTGCATACATTTATGCCAATATTCAGAATAGTTGCATATGTGTATGCAAATATTCTGAGATGACCCAAATTTCCCCTTACGGGAAAGTCCGGATTGAGTTGAGAACACGATGCATTAGAACACAAACAATAGAACATTCCACTGCTATTACAACAATTACATTAGAGTACAAGAATATTCCAGAGTATGAATAACTATTACACATTGGAAATACAGTATCAGAGATTTAAAAATTACATAGCAGCGGAAAATAATACATAAGTATAATGCGTTGCGGAAAATAACAACTGACACAACTGAAAGAGATATGCGGATACAAAGCTTTCCGAATATAGCTCGAGCTGTAATCCAGGATCCTGTGAAAAGAAATATCTGCAAAAAAAAAATCTACTAGCTACCCGTGTGGAAAATATGGGCACCCAGAATTTAGGTAGAAACAAAACTCCTAGTCAGTCATGAGACTAGTGTGAGAACTCAAAACAGTTATTTAAACTTTACTTTAAAATAAGGTAAATCAAGGGACCACGCCGTATAACACGCAACAGATTTACCCCCAAGAATACCAGTGCATAGAAATAAACAACGCAATGCTAAATAAAGGAAAATGAAGCTATTATAAGACTCAGGTCCCATCACACAATGCAACACAAGCCGGAGGATAAAGTTTTACCTCATAATAGCCAAATATGCTTGGTACGCGAAATTTATCTTTCATTATTATTATAAGTGTATAGTGTAGAAATCAATTTCGAAAGTAAATATATCAATCCTAGAACACATGAATGTCACATTCCACTATGCCGCCAATATAGGTTTACAATTAAAACCGCAAAGCTCATATTGGAAAGTTGGAATTCCATCATGATGGCTCCTGATCCGGAAGATCTGTCGCGTAGTGTAATACACAACCTCTTACGTCCCAGCTAGAGAAAACACCGTATTGCACATCCGCATTTTTGGGAGATCAAGTATCACTGCGGCTTACGTCCCGGCGAGAGAAAACACCGCTTTCTCTATCCCTCTGGGAATCGGGGGGTGTGCCCTATCGCTCTGATCGTGGGGCGACCACACTTAACTCATCTCGGTCGACCGAATCCATCCTCATATCAAAAGCATACTGACCTGACCATCAATTCACCATCATACCAAGGTGTGAGGCTCGCCAATTAACGCTACACAAAGCTATGTTAATTAAAGCTATGCTTTGATCATCATACGCAAGGCTTTGCTTTTCAACAAAAGCCTTGATCCATGCATCTCAGCAGGTCACATTGTCAATCCATACCATACCATTTATTTCTGCCTATATATAATCTCTAAGCTCATACGTCTCAGAGAAGGGTGTTAAGCAAGAAAATAAGTTCTCCGCCACCAAATATATATATATTTAGCCCAGATCAACGAATACAACAAAAAGGAGTACAACGTCAGACATACCATCCATTTACAAATCCGTTCTGGGTCTAAACGAAACCGGAGTCACCTTATTCCTCCGTCCCGTATGGCCAATACAGGAGAAAGGCCTCGTATATCCGAACAATCAACAAATACATCTGGACGGCTACCACTGTATCCCCTTCAACGTAGCTACTCCAATCATGGGCATCAGTAGCAACCTATCCATTTGATGTGAAGATCGTCGGTCTTGCACCATCTTCAATCTTTTTGACTGTTAGTTGTCATATTCATTATTCAAAATGGGGTAAACTCGGTCTTTTCGAATAACTCGCATATTTTATAATCAAGTTCTATAAAAACACATCATACGCCTCATTCCAATTCAGAATATTCTTTAATAAAATATTCACATTATTAGGGAAAGGTTCCCATTAATTTTATCAAAAATAAATTCTTTTAAAATAAATTCTTTAATCTTCCTTTGGATATCAAGTTCAAAAGATTTTATTAACTAGTCCGGATTATTGAACCTTACCGAAGTAATCCTTTATTTATTAATCCCAATCCAACCTACTCATCCCATGGAGAAAAACTGGTAGTACTCCGTATCTAACACCCACGGTGTTATTGGTAAATTTAATTACCATTTCACGTTCAAATCTAATTAAAGATTTAACTTTCGTCTGGAGTGAAACTGGCGGTACTCCATTCTCGATCATTTCATTAATTCGATAAACTTAATTAACTCATTCCCATTTCAATCTAATTAAAAATTTATTAAAACTCCAATTTGGTTTTAATATCAAAAATCATTACCTTATGATTATTCAAATTTAAGAAATTAATCTTATCTTTAACTGGGTTAAAGAACCAATGTCATTTAAAACACAGTTCACGATAAACCCAAAATCATCTTCCATCAAAATGGAATCTACACGGAAATCATACTAGTGTATAATCGATATAAATTCCCGTATCAGACTAATAATATAAATGAAATAGCAGGAAGGCCTTTTAAATTCCATATATAGTAGCGGTCTTCATCCACAGAAGCTCATCTCAATTATTACCAAATTGAATTCCATTCCATTCCAATTTAATATATTAAACTGGAAAATTTTACTTTGGAAATTTCCCATTAAATCTAAATAAAAAGGTTTATAAATTCCAAATTATATTTTTACTGTTAATTGGGTTAAAGAAAAAATGTTATTTAAAACATTATTCACGATAAAACCAAAAATCCAATTTCAATTCAATTCTAATTAAAAATTAATTAATTGGTAAACTTCTCTAAATCTTAACTAACAAATTTATTCTTTTCTCCGCTGAGTTTAAGAACAGCGTTAATAAAGACACCACTCAAGACAAACCCAAAATCCAGGTTGACATTAAATAAAAGGCTCTGAGTAGAAATTATATCGGCTTATATTCAATATCAAATTCTGAAATCAACAAATATCGTATTGCGAATAACGATATTTATATATCTTCCAAATTCCTCAACAATATCTTTATAATCACGGAATCCAATATCAAAATATTCCGAAGATAAAATCCATTCCAATTTATATATTGGAAAGTCTGGTTATTTCAAAACCATTTACAAATCCAATTTATTTATTTAGAAACATTGGATTATTATACTAGTTAATAACTAGTTCATTTCGATAAAAATATACTTTTATATTTTCAAATATGGAATTTTTCATCACAATTCTTCCCAAATCAATCATTATGATTTTACACAAATTATTAATATTTTTAATAATTTTATTAAGGCCCTTTCAGTCGATTTCCATAAACGGTCATGAACTGCACTTGCAGCGACCTTTTCCAATTTAATTTGGATATACTTCCAAATCCAACCATTAGATTTCAAATCTCTTAGGTTCATTGGAAAGATCTTTCCGATACGAACCCAATGGTTCCGGTTTTTGGAGAATCCGACGGTCAGATCTCCCATAATATCAATTCGAAGTCAACGGTCGAAATACACGAACGGCCGTGGCACGACGTGTTCTATTCAGGGCATTATATTATATATATAATATATATTTCATTGATTTCCATTTAAAGCGTATTTTTATAAAATATTTATAATTTCGTTTTAAAGTGATTCCAACTTCTTTTTCAATTTTAAATCAAATTTGAATATTCTATATCTTTATCATATTAAAATGATAATATTTTCAAAATATTAGATTTGAAATCACTTCTTTTCGATATTCATTTTAAAATGAATAAAATCAATCGTTAAACCCGTTCGGGTTAAAATGGTGTTTGCTACTTAACTCGGCTTCACATTTCAATATTTTTTTGTCCAATAAAAATCCGACATCAAAATCATAATTTTATTCTTTACTAAATATTATTTTAAAATATTTGTTATTTTAAAATATTCTTTATTTTAAAAGATTCTTTTTATTTTAAAATATTCTTTATTTAAAAATATTCTCTATTTCTAAATATTCTTTATTTTTGAATCGGAATGCGACTCAATCAATTAACATATAATTTCAGTTATATGGATTTCATACTTCGCATGTATTCAACAATAATGATAAATAATCATTTAACATTCGAACATCATCCAGAGTGAAATTTACAGCTGTGTGAGCATTAAAATAAATAAATAACGCTCATCACAGTCTGTCGATCAATCGATTGACATTTAATTAAACTCAGGGGAGATGTGAATAAATTATCATCCCCAGACCCATGTGGGGTTTTCAAACAACAACAGTTTATTTAAATAAATTATTGGTAATGAATTTAACCAATTCTAATTCAGTTTGAATTATTTTTCTAATTAGCCAATTTTCACTGTTTAAATTATAAATGGATATTTAAAATTTAATTTCAACTACCACATTAATGTTAACATTATTTTTAGTAGGTTAAACATTTCAACATCACAAACAACACACAATACAGTCCAAACAAATAACCATGGTTTCTACAATAGATAGTGTCGGGTGTTGCACGCTAGTATATATTTAACTGTAAAATAATTAGAGTGAGAAGGAGCTCTCACCTTGGGTTCCACTCCGCCAATCTTTAGTGGATGATTTGGATTCTGTTCGCTTCCAGTTGATTCCACCATGTAGTGTTCTTTACCGTGTTTCCGATGCAATCTGTTTCACGCAGTTTAATTAATAATCACATTTTTATACTGTGTTATTTATTTTAAAAAATCATGCTATTTATATTTTTTTAAATCAATGCTATATATAAATTAAAAATCATATTTTTAATTTAAACTATTTTATAATAAAAATCACCTTTTTATCACAATGTTATTTAGGTAAAAAATCTATTTTTAAAACAATGATATATTATTATAAAAATATTTAAACAATGATATATATATTATAAAAATTATATTTTTAAAACAAAATTATTGCATTTAAAAATTATATTTTTAAATCAAATCTATTTATATATTAAAAATCATATTTTTATAAAGTTATTTCATTTAAAAAAAATCATTTTTACTATGCTATAATATAAAAACCACGTTTAAAAATCATTGCTATATATAAATAAAAAACATATTTTTATTTTGTTGTATATATAAAAACACATTTTTTATTTAAGAAAAATCATTAATAAAAAATCACATTATTAACAACTTAATTAAGGGTTTTAATTTTATTACCCCTCTTTGTTTAAACTTCAAACCCCATTCAAAGCTAGATCGCCACCTAGGGATTTAGTTTTCACGCACGTCGAGGAGTTGGAGGGAGATCGGACCGGTCCACGATGTCGGCCTTAGGGAGGTCCCCCGTCGCCAGCAAGGGCGGCCCACTCGTACCACCGTAGCGTCCTAGAAATGTAAACAAACACAACCACTTTGCGCCTCGATTTCTTATGATTTCCGAAATGAGAATTGATCTCGACCGTTGGATATGTTGCTCTCTCCAAACTGATCGAATTTCCCTTTGGATGCGCCCTGATTTGTTGCGTGGATCGTGGAATCGAAGGGGAAGAAGATTGGAAGATGGGGGCCATCAATTTTCTAAGCGGCGGCTGCTGCGTTTGGGGCATTGGGGTTTAGGAGGATGGGTATTTATAATATTTTATATTATTATTATTTAATTCAATAAATCCCAATTTTACTTGTTTATCCATTCGGACTCCAAATCAAACCCAACGACTATCGCCTCTAGCTAAATACCCCTATTCCGGACACAATGAGATATGTCCCGTAAGCTAATTCTACTGTTTCGATCAATTTTGTCAAAATTAAAATATAATTCAGTATATATTAAATTTAAACACACATTTTAATTTATTGGGGCCACATTCTAACTCCAAAATTTACAGAAAAATATATCTAGCTATGTTTTGACGATACGATCCTAACAAAACTAGTTTCGTCAAATTTGGAGAACGTTTGAAAAATGACCATTTTCTGGTCGATCCAATTCAAATTTAAATTACCAAACACATTTAAATTTACTACGCTCACATATTAATCCCAAAAATTATGAAATTTGAAACCTAACAATAATTTGACATTTTGGATCCAACAAAAGTGGTTTCATCGAAAACCGAGGTCGTTTGTAAAATGGTTATCTTTACGGGCTATATATTATATAAAATATATACAAATTCCATAGCGACTATTCTGAATTTTAAACTAGACATAACTTTTTATTCTCGTTATGAAATCTGGATTTTTCACATTCGTTAGAAAGATAAAATTAAACAAATTCAAATATTATTGGGTTTACTGAAATCCGATTTATTTTGAATCATGTACATTCATTTGAAATTTAAAATCGAATTTTAAACTACCGCGCCATTTCAGGCTCGTTTTATAATAAAAATAAAATTTACGTTCTAACTTCAATTTAAATAAATTTTTAATTGTTATTATTTAAAATAAATTGTTTTAAATATTTAAAAATCCATTAAAATAGCTAACATAAAATTTTTAAATTGGTTCTGAAAATCCGGGTTATTACATATTCTGAATAGTTGCATATATTTCTGCAAATATTACGAATAGTTGCATACATGTATGCAAATATTTAGAATAGTTGCGTACATATATGCAAATATTCAGAATAATTGCGTACACATATGCAAATATTCCGAGCAGAAGCATATGTATATATATGCAATTGTTCAGAATAATTGCACACATATACGCAAGTATAATGAATAGTTGCATACATATACGTAATTACTCAAAACAATTGCATACATATGTGCAAATATTTTAAATAGTTGCATAAATATATGTATTATTTCCAAATAGTTACATACATAACTACAATTATCTTGCAATATTAATTGAATATGTGTTGCTGCATTTGTTTTTAGGAATTACAAGGCAAGGAAATAAACGTGCTGAAATTGGTTGTTGATAAAGACAAAAAATATAAATCTTTTTACTAAAAAAAGAGAAGAAAAATAGACGCAATTAATAGAAAGACTGGGACAAGACAATAGACGACTTCAAAAGGATAATTAAATGCTGCGAAAACGCTACGAGAAAATATTGAGGACTCCTCATCACCATACTCTGCACAAATAGAATTACCACTTTAAGAAATAAGTGTAGATGAAAATGAGGATGACAATAAGAATGAGGGAAACATCGATGTAGTTGAAGATGAAAATGAGAAAATGATGATAAAAATGACGAGATTGACGAAAAGAAAGCAAGTGGTGAAAATAATGATGATAAAGATAATGAGGAAAAGGAAGACATGAAGAAAATATTGACAATAACGATGAAGATAAGGAAGATAGTGATGAGCATGATGAAGAGGAAAAAAAGATGATGACAAAATTGAAGGAAAAAATGACAAACAGCAGGAAGAAAAAAAATGACCAAGAAAATAAAGATGATGATAAGAATGATATGTGACGAAAAGGATGGAAAAAAGGAACAGGAGAAAAAAAAGATGATGACAAGCTGGATGAAAATAAGGAAGATGGAAAGGGCGATGCTGATAAGAATGATGACATGCAAATAAAAGGGGAGATGAACGATGATGATGATAAAGTGATGATGGTCATAACAGGAAAGTAAATGATGATGATAAGGCTGAAGAAACGAAAGGGAAGAGGGAGAAGGAGGAATAAGAGGGTAGGAAAGAAGACAAAGGAAAAAAGGAATTGGAAAAAAGAGGATTGGATACCAATGAGACATATAACAAAAAAGAGGAGGAGAAAAATAGGAAATGGAAAAAGAGAAAGTTGATGGAAGTGATGGGAAAAATGAATAGCTAAGTCTGAAGAAGGAAAAAAAATACTTCTAATAGTAATATTGTACACAATATGTAGTTTTCAAAATACATAATAATTGCAGCATATTCTGCTACTTATCACAAAAATTGCTTATATATCTGCTAGTATTTTGAAAGAACTAAACATATTAATATAGTAAACTACTAGTGTATAATAAACATTGTCGATAATAGTTCATAAAATGAAACAAATAGAACCAGTGAATGTAGAAGATTATGAGTTAGAACCAAGATCATTGGAATTACATGAAAATGCAAAACTGAAGATCAGAAAGTGTAAAATGTTCGTTGTCTGGAAGAGCATCAAATCAAGCAGTTCGAGGAGTTTTTTGAACGTTCAGACCTCAGCTAAATTTTCTACTAGGAGCCCAATTTTTGCTGAAAATGAAGCAAAAATTTTCAAAATAGTTGCATACATATATGCAATATTCAGAATAGTTGCATACATGTATGCAAATACCCAGAATAATTGCATATATCTATGCAAATATTCTGAACATATGCATACATGTATGCAAATATTCTGAACAGTTGCATATATGTATGCAAATATTGGCAATGTGAAGAGTGAACTCTTAATGTTTATACTGGATTTATTTTACAAATTCCTCAGTGTGGGACTTGTCTCAACACACATATATGCCATTATTTAGAATAGTTACATACAACGGCACTACTAAAAATCCATATATTCTCTAATTATCTTCCATGAATTAACAGTAAGAGTGCATATTTTAATGGTGATGATGACATAATAATTTGTGGAACTTCCCCGAGCGAATTGTTAATAGCAAAATTCCTCGATGAACAGGTAGTACCACATTTACTTACTGATATATCAACAATAATTCCATTTATAGTCTGAAATATCAACATATATTAAGCATTTTGTAACAATTACAATCTACTAATTTTTGTAAATAATAAAGTGGAATGCATATGAGCTGCATAAAAATCATCCAAAAATTATGTACTTCAAAATCAATGCAGCTGTAAGTTTTTATTTACTTTACAGAAGAATCTCTTTATAACATAACAAATTCTACTCAGTAAAATGAAAAACTACAGACACTTCTAACAAACGACTCAAAGAAAGCAACAAAAGCATTGATAGATGAACATGTGGCAAAATAATATGAGTATTGCACCAAAATGTTCTTTCCAATTCACCAAAAATCCTATTTCACGTTACTAGAATTATCAAAAGACGGTAGAAGGTGGATACACTATGACTCACTAAAACCACGAGATGAAGGTCTACATCAAAAAGCTGCTAGAAAATTGGTATGTAAATTGCAAGAAAATTGATATGTAAATTGGTATGTGAACTATTGATTGCAATTTTTTATCTTTTTCTTTTGCTTGTATAGAGGAATCATGTCAACGGACTACAGAAAAAAGTAGAGAAGGACAATCACCAACGATCCAGTCTTATTGGATTTGCAAACTGCCCACAACAACGCTCAGACATGTAAGTACATAGCAACAAATAATAAAGAGAAAAATTCATATCGACAACAATAATTTAAACAACTTGATGATATTTTCCAATTACTGTAGGGTAGAATGTGGAATGTTCATCATGAACATCATGCAAAAAAAAAAAAAAGGAAACGTAGAAATTGAGAAAAATGATCTAACGTTCACCGTTGAGGCTACATATATGCGAAGGGTTGTGCTAGGACATCAAATCCTCAACTACAAACCATATATTGCACTTTAGAAGATGAAATCCAAACTCAAAATCACTTGCAATCAGATGCAAGCATAACTAATTAAACTAGGAAAAAGTGTTATTTAAAATTGGCATGTAAATATTTTAACTAACGTACATTGTTCGAATTTATGGGACACTCTTATGTAGTTTGTAGATAACATTAATGTGGAATTCTATGTATTGAATTAAGTTCCTTATATCTGCAATTAATATGTAGAGAGTTCTAAAGTTCTATACAGTTTTTTGTAGTTTTATACAGTTTCATTGCAGACATCACCGCAACTAATACAAATTATTGCTGAAATATTTGCAAGAAAACAACATAATTTCCTAAATGTCCATAGAAGTTTGACTTAATTGCAAATGGACGTGTTGTTCCTTTTTAATTAAATTTGCAAACATCATTGCAAAAAAAAAGAATATAATTGCTGAAATATCTGCAAAAGTTTCATTTAATTGCAGACGGATGTGGTGCTCTTTTTTAATTAAATTTGTATACATCACTACAACATCAAAAAAATGATTGCAGAATTATTAGAAAAAAAGTCATTTGATTGCAGGTGGACTCTTTTTAATAAAATTTGCATACATTCAATAAAAAAACATAATAATTGCAGATAAAAAAACAATATTTACCAATAACAACATAACATATTCAGCTTGCAGCAAAAAGTCATTCCATTACAAATAGTAAATAGTAAATAAAAAAAATATTAAAATGAAAAACAAAAGCACAAAATTAATTGTTTTTTGTAGAACAAGTCTTTTTGTTATGACCCAACTTCTTGCACAAACCACATCTAATTTTCTTTGTAATTTCACCGGCAAATATTATCCTCTTAAAAGATGATAGACGACCAGGCATTCTTCTACCTTTTAGAGGAGCTATAATTGCATTTTCAATAGAAACATCTTCGCCCATGAAGTTTAAAATAGGACTGATTGGATGAGAATAAGCTAATCGAAAATAAAATAATCAACTTTGAAATAATCCTCAGTGTAGTCATAAACATTTAAATTGTCACATATCAAAATACATCTTACAACATGAGTGCAAGGAAAACCATTTATTTGCAGCATCTTACAAGAACAAACTCGATTATATAAATCAACAGATTGGTGGACTGGAGAACTTCAAACATATATTCACTTGATTTGATAATAAACCATGAAGCTCTTCCAAATGAAGACTTCTTAACCGATTTTCATTCACGGAACGTAAAATACTATTCCAACTAGTAGCAACTTCACGACGATCAGACATAAGTTTCGTTAACTTCACTCTAATTTTATCCAAACAAGCAGTAACAGGTAAATGTCTTTCTACCAAAATCTATTTGTTAAAACTCTCTAAACAATTAGATGACATTTCACCATAACGACAAGCAGAGAAAAAACATAAGTAAACTTCTAAAAAGGAATTCCACTCAAAAAATTTGCCATAGTGGATCCACCAACATCTTTAAAAATTTTTGATGCAACATTAAAATCAATCAAATTGAAAGCATATGCGACATGTGCAAACATATCTAACAACCATTTCTTCTTTGATTAGGAAAACTCAGATTTTAGAGCAACCTTTAAATTGTTGCTCAAATGATAAAAATAAGAACCACGAATTGAATTTGGAAATACAGTTGGAATAGAAACAAGAATACTAGGATGATGATCAGAAATGAAAACAAAACCTTTGCTATCATCTTTAAGAAAGTCTTTAAGCATTTCACAATACCAAATCCAATTGTCTTCATCTTCACCAGACACAATAGCAATCGCTATACGGAAAAAACCTAATAAAATAAACAAACATATAATTAACTAAACATGCATTTGTAGAAAAATGTAACGACCCAACTTTCAAACACATCAGAAGTCATGTCATTATATAAGAATAAGAAATAAATAGAGATAAAACTAAAGAAAATATCAGAATCTCACAGTGGAATTTAACAAAAGATGATATTACATAATATTATACATCAGAACACAATACATCATAGCATATTAGTCTAGGGATACCTGTCAATTTATAGTACAACTTTAATTATACATAAAATCATAGATAACCAACCTTGCAGACTTTAATTATACATAGATATGATAGGTATGTCAGCATGCAGAAAGTACATTCAGGTATTCCAGTTAAGTTATAACCTGATCCACTTGTCTACTCATAACAAGTGTTATGAGTACCCAAGAGTTTAAAGAAAACACAGAAAAATAAACTCTGGGCCAGTCAATGAACTGGTATGAGTAAACGAATTTAAAACAAGTTAAAGAAATAAAAATATCTCATAAGTCCACGCCATAAATACGGAACGGGGTTTTACCTTATGAGAATAAAACACTTTGTATACTTTAAATCAAATATTATCATAGTGTCTAGGTTTTTTTTACAAATAATTTAGAATCTAGAAGAATGCTTGCATCTCGCATTCTCCTATATTGTATACAAACAAAACCGCTTGGTGCTTAGGGATGATGGATTTCCAATTATGAAAAGGTATGGAACCACCTTCCGTTAGTTTATCTCTAGAGGCGAATACACTGGGTTCAACAAGAACGTCTTGCAACCTGGCCCACGCATGACCGACCACTCATTTCTCTTGAGTGTATCGAATGTATATCACCAATGGTTGTTGTAACAACCCGAAAATCTGGGCCAGTTTAAAATTTTTATTTTGGCAATTTTAGCGAATTTTGATTATTTAAAATGAATTATTTAAAATAATATCGACGAAAATTTATTTTGAATATAATTCGAACGTATATATTATACGCGTCGTCGTTGGAATATAAATAATTATATATAATTATAAAAGGAATTGAAAATGGCGCGGTAGTTCGATAATTCGATTTCAAACTTCAATTGAATGTACCGGGTGCAAAACAATCCGGATTTTAGTGAAACCAAAAACATTAGGATCTAATTGACGATATCTTTCCAACGAAGTTAACAAACTGAGATTTCACTTTATAAAAGATAAGATATGTCCAGTTTAAAATTAGAAATAGTCGCTGTGGAATTTATATATATTTTTATATATATAAGGCCCTTAAAAATAGCAATTTTGTAAACGACCTCGGATTTCGACGAAACCAGTTTTGTTGGGTCCGTGATGTTAAGTTATTGCTAGATTCCAAATTTCATAATTTTTCGAATCAATATGTGAGCGTGGCGAAGGAAAACGCGTTTGACCAGTTTCAGTTGATTTTAATCGACTGGAAATTGGCCATTTTTCTAACGGTCTCAGAATTCGACGAAACTAGTTTTGTTAGGACCGTATCGTCAATACGAAGCTAGAAAATATTTTTCTGGAATTTTTCTAGTTAATATATGACCCCGGTAATTTGAAATGTACGTTTAAAATGCAATATAAGGATTTAAATGTAATTTCAACGGAAACTGATTGTAACGATCAAATCAGCTTGCGATACATATCCCATTGTGTTCGGAATGGGGGTGAAACGCTATGGGCGACAGGCGGTGGGCCTCGTTTCGAGGTCATGGATGAAAGTCAACCTATTTGCAAAAATAATAATTAAATAATAAAAAAAAATAAATAAATATAATTTTCTCCCCCTTTTCCCTTCTGCTTGGCCCCCCCCCCCCGTTCATAATAATTTCAAACAGAAAAGAGAAAAAAAAAAAACAAAACCCTAAATCTAAAATCGTCGCCGCACCGACGAAGCAGCCCCCCCGGAGCGCCGCCGCCCCCCTCAAGACCAGTCGCCGACGAAGCAGCCCCCCCCCCTCAAGCGAACGACGCAGCCGCTTCCCCCCCCCTCCGACGATCGAAGACGACGAAGTAACCCCCCCCTGAAGTGCCGCCGACGCCTTCTTCGATTTCCCCCCTTTTTCGCAGCTACCTCGGTAAGCATCCCCTATTTTTATTTATTTAATTTATTTTCTTTTTTATTTTATTCTGTAAAACTGTATTTTTTTTAAAGTTAAAAACTGTATTTTTTTTTAAAGTTAAAAACTGTATTTTTTTTTAAAGTTAAAAACTGTATTTTTTTTTAAAGTTAAAAACTGTATTTTTTTTTAAAAGTTAAAAACTGTATTTTTTTTTAAAAGTTAAAACTGTATTTTTTTTTTATTTTTAAAGTTAAAACTGTATTTTTTTTTAAAGTTAAAAACTGTATTTTTTTTTAAAAGTTAAAACTGTATTTTTTTTTTTTAAAAGCTAAAAACTGTATTTTTTTTTAAAAAAGCTAAAAACTGTATTTTTTTTTAAAAGCTAAAAACTGAATTTTTTAAAAGCTAAAAACTGAATTTTTTTAAAAGCTAAAAACTGTTTTTTTTAAAGAGCTAAAAACTGAATTTTTTTAAAAGCTAAAAACTGATTTTATAAAAAAGAAATTAAAACTGTTTTTTTTTAAGATGGAAAAAAAACTGATTTGTTAGAACTTTAAAACTGTTTTTTTTAGGAATTTTAAAAACTGTTTTTTTTATATATAAAGTTTTAAAAACTGATTTGAAAAGGAATAAATAAAACTGATTTCGATTTTAACAAGAAACGGATTAGAAAAAGATTTAATTCTGATTTTTAGAAAAAGGTTTGAATACCAAAGACTTGATTTTTTATAAGGCGAAGACTAGATTTTTATATATAGAACTTCGAGATAAAAATATGATTTTTATATATAGAACTTCGAAAGAAAAATATAGTTTTTATGTTTTGAACTTCGAAAGAAAAATATAGTTTTTATGTTTTGAACTTCGAAAGAAAAATATAGCTTTTATGTTTTGAACTTCGAAAGAAAATAGAATTTTTATATATTGAACTTCGATTGAAAAATTCGATTTTTATATATTGAACTTTGAAATAAAAATTCGATTTTTATATATTGAACTTTGAAATAAAAATTCGATTTTTATATATTGAACTTTGAAATAAAAATTCGATTTTTATATATTGAACTTTGAAATAAAAATTCGATTTTTTTTATATATTGAACTTTGAAATAAAAATTCGATTTTTATATATTGAACATCGAAATAAAGATTCGATTTTTATATATTGAACTTTGAAATAAAAATTCGATTTTTATATATATAGTGGCCTTGGGCAACAAAGGTGACAAAAAGGCGAAACGCCGAAGACTTCTGCAAAAGAAGAGCCGTGGAGCTAGGATAGCTATATGTGAGAATTTCTCACCTTTCAATTTATTTTTCTAGTTATATATATATATACTAGGATGCAGACGGTGCTTAGTAGCACCCGACACAATCGTCCACAGACCATGGACTTGTTTGTTTGATTGATTGGTGATTGATTGCGATATTGGTTTGAATGTGATTTGTGGTATGAAAAATCGAATCGATAAATTGGTTAGGATTAGACGTGCGCCGTTATAAGGCGAAGGAGTAAGGCTAGGTTAGATTCTTACTCCAAATTTTGTGGTTTGCATAACGAATTGATTTGATTGATGTGTGAATGGCGTGGGCCTTCACTAGACCGGGGATAAGGCTAGGCCTCGTCCCGTTTCTAGTATCGTGCCGTTATGCCGCCGAAATTTTCTAAAATATGTTAGAAAAATAAAAATATCATTTTATTGTGGAAATGAATTGAATAGAAATTCATAGGTTGGAATAAAATGTTTTAGCGTTAAAAATATAATTTTTAACGTGAATGTGAATAAATAAATATTCATTTACAAACCAGACGGTTTGTTTATGTACACTTATTTGAATGACATTGATTGGGAAGATAAATTTTACACATCGCCCAACTGCACAAATAAAATGTGTTTGATTGTTTGAAACCCCACACGGGTGTTAGGATGAAAGTTGAAGTTCACTCATCCTGATTGATTAAATATGTCGATCGATTGATTGACAGGCTGTTATAAGCGTTGAATATCTATATTTGATGCTTATACAGTGTAGTGCACTTTGGTTGATGGTTGATTATTTTTCAATGCTATGATATACATGTGTTGTATGAAAATCCATATAATTAACTTTATATGGTAATTGATTGGGCCTCATTCCAGTTTTAAAAATAGAAATATTTGAAATAGAAATATTCGAAATGGAATATTTGAAATTATCAATATATGAAGCCGTGTTGATTAGATTGACGCCATTTTGACGTGAACGATATTTATATCGATTTTAGAAAACGATTTTGAAATGAATTGAAAACGATTTCGAAATGAATTGAATTGAAAACGATTTCGAAATGAATTGAATTGAAAACGATTTCGAAATGAATTGAATTGAAAACGATTTCGAAATGAATTGAATTGAAAACGAATTCAAATGAATTGAAAACGAATTCAAAATGAATTGAAAACGATTTCGAAATGAAATGAATTGAAAACGATTTCGAAATGAATTGAATTGAAAACGATTTCGAAATGAATTGAATTGAAAACGAATTCAAATGAATTGAAAACGAATTCAAAATGAATTGAAAACGATTTCGAAATGAATTGAATTGAAAACGATTTCGAAATGAATTGAATTGAAAACGATTTCGAAATGAATTGAATTGAAAACGATTTCGAAATGAATTGAATTGAAAACGAATTCAAATGAATTGAAAACGAATTCAAAATGAATTGAAAACGATTTCGAAATGAAATGAATTGAAAACGATTTCGAAATGAATTGAATTGAAAACAATTTCGAAATGAATTGAATTGAAAACGAATTCAAATGGAATTGAAAGCGAATTGAAATGAATTCAAATTGAATTGAAATTCGAATTGAAATTCGAATTGAATAGAAATGAATTTTAAAACGAATTTATAAAGAAGAATTCAATTTTGGCTTTGAATTGAAATAGAAGTTGAAATAGATTTTGAAACGAATTCAAAACTATTTATATAATTCGTTTTAAATAGAAATCGACGAAATATATATTATATATATTATATATATAATATAATGGCCTGAATAGAACGCGCCGCGCCGCGGCAGTTCGCGAATTTCGACCATTTATTTCAAACGGACACTACGCGAGATCCGACCGTCGGATTCTCCTAAAACCGGAACCGTTGGGTTCGTATCGAAAAGAGCTTTCTAACGAATGTGATAAATTAGAAATCTAACGGTTGGATTTGGAATTATGTCCAAATCAAATTGGAAAAAGGTCGCTGTAAGTGCAGTTCGATGGCCATTGGTGGAAATCGACTGTACGGGCCTTGATAAAATTATTAAAAATAGCAATAATTTGTGTAAAATCATAAGAAATGATTTAGAAAGAATTGGGATGAAAAACTCCATATTTGAAAAGATAAAAATGGATTTTTATCGAAATGAACTAGTTTTGAACTAGAATTATAATTCTATTTATTTTTAAATAAATAAATTGAATTCGAAAAGGGTTTTAAAAATAACCAAAATTTCCAATGATTGCATTGGAGTGGAGTTGAATCGAAATTGTCTTCGGAATATTTCGATGTTGGAATTCGTGATTATACAGGTGTTGTTATGGAAATTTGAAAGATATATATTGATATCGTTATTTCCAATACGACATTTGTTAGTCGTAGAATTCGATATTGAATATAAGCCGATATATTTTCTATTCAGAGCCTTGTATTGAATATCGAATGTGATTTGGGTTTGTCGTGAATGGTGTCTTCACTAACACTGTTCTTGAACCCAGTTGAGAAAAGATTAAATCTTTTTATTTAGATTTAATGAAGTGTACCAATTAAATAATATTTAATTGGAATTGAATCGATATTGATTTTTGGGTTTATCGTGAACAGTGTTTTAAATAACACTTGTTCTTTAACCCGATAATTAATGAATGTGATTTGGGTTTGTCGTGAATGGTGTCTTCACTAACACTGTTCTTGAACCCAGCTGAGAAAAGATTAAATCTTTTGATTTAGATTTAATGAAGTGTACCAATTAAATAATATTTAATTGGAATTGAATGGATATTGATTTTTGGGTTTATCGTGAACAGTGTTTTAAATATCACTTGTTCTTTAACCCGATAATTAATGGGATGTGACTTTGGGTTTATCGTGAACCGTGTTTTAAATGACACTGATTCTTTAACCCAGTCACAGATTAAAACTAAGTGGAGTTTTAATGAATCTTTAATTAGATTGAAAAGATCGAGAATGGAGTATCACCAGTTTTGCTCCAGGCGATAGTTAAATCTTTAATTAGATTTGAACGTGAAATTTAGAAACTAACTGTCGGTTAGCTAAGTAGAATGGTTTTCTGGATATTGATCTGATGTTGGTTTCGGCCTTCGGGGTTAATATTTGGGGAATTATTCTCTTGATTAATTTACGGTTAATGACTAATGAGTTGGAATGAGGCGTATGTTGTGTTTGTGTAACACTTTTATAATATATACGCGAGTTATTCGGAAAGACCGGGTTTATCCCATTCTGAATAACTGATACGACGATAAGTCGAAGATGAAGACGATGGTCGAAGACCGGAGATCTTCACGTCGTTTGGGTAATTACTGATGATCTTGATTGGGCTGTACACCCAAGAAGATGGAAACAGTTAGTGATCGTCCAGACGTACTTGGAGATCGATGGATATGCGGGGTACTAGGTGCCTCCGGTTTCGTTCAGACCTAGGACGGACTTGTAAATGGACTGTGTGTCTGACATCGGATTTCATTCTGTGTGACTGATATCGGTTGCATAGGATGGTTTGCCTGTGTGGCATGCTAAGATGCAAATGATCAAGGCTTCTGTTGAAAAGCAAAGTCTTGTGGTTGATGATCAAAGCACGGCCTTTGTGGCGTAGCTTTGTGTAACGTTTGATTCGCGAGTTTCACACCCGGTATGAATCAAAAACGGGAGACGGACCTCAGGGAGGGCATGCGTTTCTTTCTAGTTAGAAGTGGCGTCAGTGGTTTTACACGCCCTGACGAGTTTGACTTATGTGGTTGTTGCTGTTGCGAGGCGCCTCGGTTATATCGGTTTCGGCCGATGCATTCTGGTCGGCTGACGGACCAGACTTACACCCCATAGGGTGGGGAAACGTAGTGTTCAGGCATTTTAATCCACATCGGTGGACCGGCCCTGTCGCTCCAAGGTCACTCGAGCTCTGACCTGTGGCTCGGGCTAGAGAGTCACGAATAGGTTGAGGATCTTGCCCCTAGCCTCGGTTCATAGACGGAAATCCAATTTCCAAATACGTGACATTTGCGGTTTTATTTGTAAACCTATATATGGCGACATAGTGGCATGGGACGCTCATGCCGCCTATGATTGATACTTATGATTTGAAGTGTTTTATACACTATGCACTTATAATAGTATCAAATGATTTGTTTTAAACGTATCAAGCATTCTTTGGCTGTTATAAGGGAAAACCCTATCCTCGGCTGCGTTGCATTGTGTGATGGGACCTGGGTCTTATAACAGCTTCATTTTTCTTTATTTAGCATTGCGCTGTTTGTTTTATGCACTGGTGTTCTTGGGAGGAAACCCGTTCCGTGTTATACGGCGTGGTCCCTTGATTTACCTTTGAAAATAAAGATTAATAACTGTTTTAGTTCTCACACCAGTCACATGACTGACCTGGAGTTTATTGTTTTAACCTAAACTCTGGGTGCCCTTATTTTGACACGGGCAGCTAGTAGTTTAGGTTTTGCAGATTTATATTCACAGGATCCTGGTTTACAGCTGGAATGATATCCGGAAAGCTTTGTATCCGTATATCTCTTCTAGTTGTGTATTGTATTATTTTCCGCTGCTATGTATTTAAATGTAATTTAAATCTCTGATAATTCTGTGTATTATTCATTTTTACTCTGTATATCCTTGTAATCTGATGCATTGTTGTTATATACAATGAAATGTTCTTCTGTATGCGTTCTGTTGTGGCTTGTTCTCGAACTATCCGACGCTTTCCTTTACGGGGAAGTTACGGGTCTTTACATTTTGGTATCAGAGCTTTGGTTTACAAAGCTCAGAGAACAAGACACATTAGAACCGTACGAAAGAATTCATCAGATATTGGATTAGTAATATCCAATTAGAATGACTCGCTAGAGATGGGATCAGTAGTATCCTAGAACGAGTGTGAAGAGTATATTTTTGAAAATGAAAACAATTTTTGTTTTGAAAATTTAAATCGATTATTCGTATTTGATTATCTATTTATATTGAGTTGGACAGTCCAGTATATATAGATTTTGCGTATACGTCTGATCCGCGTGTATTCGAAGTTTTAATATACTGGATAGATATAGAATCATACTCTAGTGGCCCGAAGATGATTCTGATGATTGACTAGTCGTCATTAGTATTCATGTTCGAGTAACGAAGGTGTGATATCTATATATTTCCATTAGACTGGTGTGAGAACCAAAAATTAGATAGGGCCTATTGTTGTGATTTGGCATCAAGAACCTGATTTTTGACTATGTATCAAAATTATCAATTTGAAACTCTAATTCACAAATTGATTGATGTTTGAGTTGTTTGTTTATTTGTTTGCTAATTTTTAGCCATTTATCCTAATTGAACCGAATATTGTGTTGTATTGAAATTTGGTTGCATTTGCTTGCATATACTTGTACTTACATTGAACAGGTCATAGCAAGGAGGCTAGAGCCAGAGAATAAAATTTGTTTGCCCGACAAATAGGTACATGTTTACTACATAATTTCCTGTTTTGTTTGGGTGATGATGATTTTGTGAGCCTATTGGCTAGCCGCTTGGCTTTTTCTTTTTCTTTTTGAGATCTGAAGGACCGGGGAAGCTATTTGAAATTCCCCGATGCTCCCATTGCAGGGGAGGTTATGGCGAAATTTTTCGAAAATTTAGGGTGTTAGCCAAATTTTTTGAAATTTTGAAAATTCTCAGAAACTAAAGAGTTGGAGAATGGAAGCCTGATCGAACGTAGAGCTGAATAATCAAACCACTTTCGACTTTGTTCCTTTTCGGGGACGAAAAGTTTTAAGTGGGGGAGATTGTAACAACCCGAAAATCTGGGCCAGTTTAAAATTTTTATTTTGGCAATTTTAGCGAATTTTGATTATTTAAAATGAATTATTTAAAATAATATCGACGAAAATTTATTTTGAATATAATTCGAACGTATATATTATACGCGTCGTCGTTGGAATATAAATAATTATATATAATTATAAAAGGAATTGAAAATGGCGCGGTAGTTCGATAATTCGATTTCAAACTTCAATTGAATGTACCGGGTGCAAAACAATCCGGATTTTAGTGAAACCAAAAACATTAGGATCTAATTGACGATATCTTTCCAACGAAGTTAACAAACTGAGATTTCACTTTATAAAAGATAAGATATGTCCAGTTTAAAATTAGAAATAGTCGCTGTGGAATTTATATATATTTTTATATATATAAGGCCCTTAAAAATAGCAATTTTGTAAACGACCTCGGATTTCGACGAAACCAGTTTTGTTGGGTCCGTGATGTTAAGTTATTGCTAGATTCCAAATTTCATAATTTTTCGAATCAATATGTGAGCGTGGCGAAGGAAAACGCGTTTGACCAGTTTCAGTTGATTTTAATCGACTGGAAATTGGCCATTTTTCTAACGGTCTCAGAATTCGACGAAACTAGTTTTGTTAGGACCGTATCGTCAATACGAAGCTAGAAAATATTTTTCTGGAATTTTTCTAGTTAATATATGACCCCGGTAATTTGAAATGTACGTTTAAAATGCAATATAAGGATTTAAATGTAATTTCAACGGAAACTGATTGTAACGATCAAATCAGCTTGCGATACATATCCCATTGTGTTCGGAATGGGGGTGAAACGCTATGGGCGACAGGCGGTGGGCCTCGTTTCGAGGTCATGGATGAAAGTCAACCTATTTGCAAAAATAATAATTAAATAATAAAAAAAAATAAATAAATATAATTTTCTCCCCCTTTTCCCTTCTGCTTGGCCCCCCCCCCGTTCATAATAATTTCAAACAGAAAAGAGAAAAAAAAAAAACAAAACCCTAAATCTAAAATCGTCGCCGCACCGACGAAGCAGCCCCCCCGGAGCGCCGCCGCCCCCCTCAAGACCAGTCGCCGACGAAGCAGCCCCCCCCCCTCAAGCGAACGACGCAGCCGCTTCCCCCCCCCTCCGACGATCGAAGACGACGAAGTAACCCCCCCCTGAAGTGCCGCCGACGCCTTCTTCGATTTCCCCCCTTTTTCGCAGCTACCTCGGTAAGCATCCCCTATTTTTATTTATTTAATTTATTTTCTTTTTTATTTTATTCTGTAAAACTGTATTTTTTTTAAAGTTAAAAACTGTATTTTTTTTTAAAGTTAAAAACTGTATTTTTTTTTAAAGTTAAAAACTGTATTTTTTTTTAAAGTTAAAAACTGTATTTTTTTTTAAAAGTTAAAAACTGTATTTTTTTTTAAAAGTTAAAACTGTATTTTTTTTTTATTTTTAAAGTTAAAACTGTATTTTTTTTTAAAGTTAAAAACTGTATTTTTTTTTAAAAGTTAAAACTGTATTTTTTTTTTTTAAAAGCTAAAAACTGTATTTTTTTTTAAAAAAGCTAAAAACTGTATTTTTTTTTAAAAGCTAAAAACTGAATTTTTTAAAAGCTAAAAACTGAATTTTTTTAAAAGCTAAAAACTGTTTTTTTTAAAGAGCTAAAAACTGAATTTTTTTAAAAGCTAAAAACTGATTTTATAAAAAAGAAATTAAAACTGTTTTTTTTTAAGATGGAAAAAAAACTGATTTGTTAGAACTTTAAAACTGTTTTTTTTAGGAATTTTAAAAACTGTTTTTTTTATATATAAAGTTTTAAAAACTGATTTGAAAAGGAATAAATAAAACTGATTTCGATTTTAACAAGAAACGGATTAGAAAAAGATTTAATTCTGATTTTTAGAAAAAGGTTTGAATACCAAAGACTTGATTTTTTATAAGGCGAAGACTAGATTTTTATATATAGAACTTCGAGATAAAAATATGATTTTTATATATAGAACTTCGAAAGAAAAATATAGTTTTTATGTTTTGAACTTCGAAAGAAAAATATAGTTTTTATGTTTTGAACTTCGAAAGAAAAATATAGCTTTTATGTTTTGAACTTCGAAAGAAAATAGAATTTTTATATATTGAACTTCGATTGAAAAATTCGATTTTTATATATTGAACTTTGAAATAAAAATTCGATTTTTATATATTGAACTTTGAAATAAAAATTCGATTTTTATATATTGAACTTTGAAATAAAAATTCGATTTTTATATATTGAACTTTGAAATAAAAATTCGATTTTTTTTATATATTGAACTTTGAAATAAAAATTCGATTTTTATATATTGAACATCGAAATAAAGATTCGATTTTTATATATTGAACTTTGAAATAAAAATTCGATTTTTATATATATAGTGGCCTTGGGCAACAAAGGTGACAAAAAGGCGAAACGCCGAAGACTTCTGCAAAAGAAGAGCCGTGGAGCTAGGATAGCTATATGTGAGAATTTCTCACCTTTCAATTTATTTTTCTAGTTATATATATATATACTAGGATGCAGACGGTGCTTAGTAGCACCCGACACAATCGTCCACAGACCATGGACTTGTTTGTTTGATTGATTGGTGATTGATTGCGATATTGGTTTGAATGTGATTTGTGGTATGAAAAATCGAATCGATAAATTGGTTAGGATTAGACGTGCGCCGTTATAAGGCGAAGGAGTAAGGCTAGGTTAGATTCTTACTCCAAATTTTGTGGTTTGCATAACGAATTGATTTGATTGATGTGTGAATGGCGTGGGCCTTCACTAGACCGGGGATAAGGCTAGGCCTCGTCCCGTTTCTAGTATCGTGCCGTTATGCCGCCGAAATTTTCTAAAATATGTTAGAAAAATAAAAATATCATTTTATTGTGGAAATGAATTGAATAGAAATTCATAGGTTGGAATAAAATGTTTTAGCGTTAAAAATATAATTTTTAACGTGAATGTGAATAAATAAATATTCATTTACAAACCAGACGGTTTGTTTATGTACACTTATTTGAATGACATTGATTGGGAAGATAAATTTTACACATCGCCCAACTGCACAAATAAAATGTGTTTGATTGTTTGAAACCCCACACGGGTGTTAGGATGAAAGTTGAAGTTCACTCATCCTGATTGATTAAATATGTCGATCGATTGATTGACAGGCTGTTATAAGCGTTGAATATCTATATTTGATGCTTATACAGTGTAGTGCACTTTGGTTGATGGTTGATTATTTTTCAATGCTATGATATACATGTGTTGTATGAAAATCCATATAATTAACTTTATATGGTAATTGATTGGGCCTCATTCCAGTTTTAAAAATAGAAATATTTGAAATAGAAATATTCGAAATGGAATATTTGAAATTATCAATATATGAAGCCGTGTTGATTAGATTGACGCCATTTTGACGTGAACGATATTTATATCGATTTTAGAAAACGATTTTGAAATGAATTGAAAACGATTTCGAAATGAATTGAATTGAAAACGATTTCGAAATGAATTGAATTGAAAACGATTTCGAAATGAATTGAATTGAAAACGATTTCGAAATGAATTGAATTGAAAACGAATTCAAATGAATTGAAAACGAATTCAAAATGAATTGAAAACGATTTCGAAATGAAATGAATTGAAAACGATTTCGAAATGAATTGAATTGAAAACGATTTCGAAATGAATTGAATTGAAAACGAATTCAAATGAATTGAAAACGAATTCAAAATGAATTGAAAACGATTTCGAAATGAATTGAATTGAAAACGATTTCGAAATGAATTGAATTGAAAACGATTTCGAAATGAATTGAATTGAAAACGATTTCGAAATGAATTGAATTGAAAACGAATTCAAATGAATTGAAAACGAATTCAAAATGAATTGAAAACGATTTCGAAATGAAATGAATTGAAAACGATTTCGAAATGAATTGAATTGAAAACGATTTCGAAATGAATTGAATTGAAAACGAATTCAAATGGAATTGAAAGCGAATTGAAATGAATTCAAATTGAATTGAAATTCGAATTGAAATTCGAATTGAATAGAAATGAATTTTAAAACGAATTTATAAAGAAGAATTCAATTTTGGCTTTGAATTGAAATAGAAGTTGAAATAGATTTTGAAACGAATTCAAAACTATTTATATAATTCGTTTTAAATAGAAATCGACGAAATATATATTATATATATTATATATATAATATAATGGCCTGAATAGAACGCGCCGCGCCGCGGCAGTTCGCGAATTTCGACCATTTATTTCAAACGGACACTACGCGAGATCCGACCGTCGGATTCTCCTAAAACCGGAACCGTTGGGTTCGTATCGAAAAGAGCTTTCTAACGAATGTGATAAATTAGAAATCTAACGGTTGGATTTGGAATTATGTCCAAATCAAATTGGAAAAAGGTCGCTGTAAGTGCAGTTCGATGGCCATTGGTGGAAATCGACTGTACGGGCCTTGATAAAATTATTAAAAATAGCAATAATTTGTGTAAAATCATAAGAAATGATTTAGAAAGAATTGGGATGAAAAACTCCATATTTGAAAAGATAAAAATGGATTTTTATCGAAATGAACTAGTTTTGAACTAGAATTATAATTCTATTTATTTTTAAATAAATAAATTGAATTCGAAAAGGGTTTTAAAAATAACCAAAATTTCCAATGATTGCATTGGAGTGGAGTTGAATCGAAATTGTCTTCGGAATATTTCGATGTTGGAATTCGTGATTATACAGGTGTTGTTATGGAAATTTGAAAGATATATATTGATATCGTTATTTCCAATACGACATTTGTTAGTCGTAGAATTCGATATTGAATATAAGCCGATATATTTTCTATTCAGAGCCTTGTATTGAATATCGAATGTGATTTGGGTTTGTCGTGAATGGTGTCTTCACTAACACTGTTCTTGAACCCAGTTGAGAAAAGATTAAATCTTTTTATTTAGATTTAATGAAGTGTACCAATTAAATAATATTTAATTGGAATTGAATCGATATTGATTTTTGGGTTTATCGTGAACAGTGTTTTAAATAACACTTGTTCTTTAACCCGATAATTAATGAATGTGATTTGGGTTTGTCGTGAATGGTGTCTTCACTAACACTGTTCTTGAACCCAGCTGAGAAAAGATTAAATCTTTTGATTTAGATTTAATGAAGTGTACCAATTAAATAATATTTAATTGGAATTGAATGGATATTGATTTTTGGGTTTATCGTGAACAGTGTTTTAAATATCACTTGTTCTTTAACCCGATAATTAATGGGATGTGACTTTGGGTTTATCGTGAACCGTGTTTTAAATGACACTGATTCTTTAACCCAGTCACAGATTAAAACTAAGTGGAGTTTTAATGAATCTTTAATTAGATTGAAAAGATCGAGAATGGAGTATCACCAGTTTTGCTCCAGGCGATAGTTAAATCTTTAATTAGATTTGAACGTGAAATTTAGAAACTAACTGTCGGTTAGCTAAGTAGAATGGTTTTCTGGATATTGATCTGATGTTGGTTTCGGCCTTCGGGGTTAATATTTGGGGAATTATTCTCTTGATTAATTTACGGTTAATGACTAATGAGTTGGAATGAGGCGTATGTTGTGTTTGTGTAACACTTTTATAATATATACGCGAGTTATTCGGAAAGACCGGGTTTATCCCATTCTGAATAACTGATACGACGATAAGTCGAAGATGAAGACGATGGTCGAAGACCGGAGATCTTCACGTCGTTTGGGTAATTACTGATGATCTTGATTGGGCTGTACACCCAAGAAGATGGAAACAGTTAGTGATCGTCCAGACGTACTTGGAGATCGATGGATATGCGGGGTACTAGGTGCCTCCGGTTTCGTTCAGACCCAGGACGGACTTGTAAATGGACTGTGTGTCTGACATCGGATTTCATTCTGTGTGACTGATATCGGTTGCATAGGATGGTTTGCCTGTGTGGCATGCTAAGATGCAAATGATCAAGGCTTCTGTTGAAAAGCAAAGTCTTGTGGTTGATGATCAAAGCACGGCCTTTGTGGCGTAGCTTTGTGTAACGTTTGATTCGCGAGTTTCACACCCGGTATGAATCAAAAACGGGAGACGGACCTCAGGGAGGGCATGCGTTTCTTTCTAGTTAGAAGTGGCGTCAGTGGTTTTACACGCCCTGACGAGTTTGACTTATGTGGTTGTTGCTGTTGCGAGGCGCCTCGGTTATATCGGTTTCGGCCGATGCATTCTGGTCGGCTGACGGACCAGACTTACACCCCATAGGGTGGGGAAACGTAGTGTTCAGGCATTTTAATCCACATCGGTGGACCGGCCCTGTCGCTCCAAGGTCACTCGAGCTCTGACCTGTGGCTCGGGCTAGAGAGTCACGAATAGGTTGAGGATCTTGCCCCTAGCCTCGGTTCATAGACGGAAATCCAATTTCCAAATACGTGACATTTGCGGTTTTATTTGTAAACCTATATATGGCGACATAGTGGCATGGGACGCTCATGCCGCCTATGATTGATACTTATGATTTGAAGTGTTTTATACACTATGCACTTATAATAGTATCAAATGATTTGTTTTAAACGTATCAAGCATTCTTTGGCTGTTATAAGGGAAAACCCTATCCTCGGCTGCGTTGCATTGTGTGATGGGACCTGGGTCTTATAACAGCTTCATTTTTCTTTATTTAGCATTGCGCTGTTTGTTTTATGCACTGGTGTTCTTGGGAGGAAACCCGTTCCGTGTTATACGGCGTGGTCCCTTGATTTACCTTTGAAAATAAAGATTAATAACTGTTTTAGTTCTCACACCAGTCACATGACTGACCTGGAGTTTATTGTTTTAACCTAAACTCTGGGTGCCCTTATTTTGACACGGGCAGCTAGTAGTTTAGGTTTTGCAGATTTATATTCACAGGATCCTGGTTTACAGCTGGAATGATATCCGGAAAGCTTTGTATCCGTATATCTCTTCTAGTTGTGTATTGTATTATTTTCCGCTGCTATGTATTTAAATGTAATTTAAATCTCTGATAATTCTGTGTATTATTCATTTTTACTCTGTATATCCTTGTAATCTGATGCATTGTTGTTATATACAATGAAATGTTCTTCTGTATGCGTTCTGTTGTGGCTTGTTCTCGAACTATCCGACGCTTTCCTTTACGGGGAAGTTACGGGTCTTTACATTTGTGTACGGCAACCATTTCCCGAACGGGACAGAATCGATAGAATAAGAAACAAAAGGAATTTCTCTAGATAGGTGATGCTACATCTTAATGGGAGCGACCCACATAGCCATGCTGCCTGCCCGATTTTTTTCATTTCCTGGTTGTGAGGCCTGAGGCTAGACTTACCTTTTATCATCACTGGTTTATTTGCTTTGAATGCCACATCGTCAAAACTCGCCAATCACTAATTGATTCCCCAAAAATATATTATAGGTATAAAGAAAGAGAAACGAATTCATTTGCCACCAAATAAATACATTTGGAGAGATCAACGTACGTGATCAGTTAGAATTACTCTGTCAGACATTCGTCCATACAAGTTGCCCTGGGACTGGCCAAACAGAAGGCACTATTCAAGAATAACCCTTGCATATCTCCGTCTTCAACTATCTTCAATACTTCTGACACGCGACGTATAAATCGAAGTGAAATATTAATTCCGAACTCTTCGAAATGATTCACGTAATGTCTTTTCTATCAATTTATACTTAAGAACTATTTAATATTCACTTGATCTAAAACATTAGCTATCAGTTTAGACTAAACTGGATAAAATATAATTTATTTTCTATTCTATGATCTTTAACCAACAGGAAGGTGTATGACTGCATTATTTGAACCCAAGTGTTTTGGTTATCTTTTATAAACGAATAACTGTAGTTTGTGCGTCGCACACGGTATTTTACTCTGTTTGTCAGTTTTGTTCTACACGACAATTATTTTCAATTTACATTATCGTCTTATTTGTAAACTGTCTTTTTGTTCTTAACCAATCATTTATAATTTAAACCTCTATTTTATATTTATTATTTCCTTTTTGTTTTTATTTTATTTTTAAACTCGTTGAACTTCGAAAGCCAAGCTACTATGCTGATTTTCTTGCCACTGTTTTTCCTTCCACCTGTCCGCTATATTCTGCTTCTCTTGGTCATAAAATAAAAATCTCTTTTTATTCATTTATTACTTTTCTTCTTTATTTTTATTTGATTTTCTATTTTATTTAAAACTGGTTTTAATTTAAAAACCTGTCCAAAATCATTTTCCTTCACTTGCCCAAAGTACCACTTCAAAACACCACGCTGCGCACATCCGATCACCTCAAATCCCCATTCTCCAGCCACTACCAAGTATTTATTAAAAGTAATTATACTATTAACTAACAGTTAACCACCTCCCGATAGTTATGGATAAATACATCAATTTCAATAACTTCATGATTTCAAAATGATGGGAGAATTCCTTATTTAATTTATTGTTTATTTAAAGAAATAATTAAATTTTAAATATTATTCGAATTATTTAAAGGGAGAAAATTAAAATTTTAAACAACATTTATTTTCTTAAATGTATAAGTGTCTAATTTATTTAGACAAGGGTTGTTTTGTTAAGTGGTTTATACTTTTTAATTAAAACACCTTGATAGCATGAAACTAACCTTATCTAATTAAATCATAACTAAACTCACTATAGCTAGGTTCCCTATCGGCCTGTGTCCAAAAGGCTTCGGTCCCCCTTTTGATTTAATTAAACAATTTATACAATGGCCCAACCTACGTTTTAAGGCCCGCACCCCATCAAGGGTCCCTTGCGTCGCCACGTATCCTAAACAAGGAAAGAAACATGCCTAGATTTCGTTAATTACAAACAAACCTGCTGTGTATACTTTCTATCCCATTTATACTTTTTATTGTCCCATTTTCATATTTAAAGCTTCCACTCTTTTTCTTGCCATGAACACTTGCTACACCGCCCAAGCCTCCGGCGATCAGTCCACCCGAGTTTCGTCACTTCTATGAGACTTACCTGCTGTGGTTTTTATTTTCTCATGATTTTATTTCACTTCCTACTTTTCTTTCCTGTTGTTTGCATACCACCTTATTCCTCTTCCCTTTTTCCATATGCACTTCGATGCTATCTTCAGTGATGCCGCCCCTTCCCTTATACGTAGCCACTGCTCCACCGTCCATACTATCGTAAGCCACCATCCCTCATCACAGCTCCGATTGTCCCTGTTCCTCGTCAGTCCATGTTTCTTGACCAATTCACACACTCATGTTTCTTTTAAAATCTACAAGACCTGCTGCTAATTTCTCCTTATCCCTTTATTCTCAATACTTTGTAATACTGTGAACTCACCACTCCTTTAATGTTCCGCAGACCAACCTCCACCAGTTTCATTCTTCCAGCATTTTAGTAACGGTTCTCATCTAGTTCTTCTGGTGTTCAAATGATACCATGCACCAATCAGCATGCACATGCACACATATATCGGTCTGTATTCAGTTGTCGTCAACACTCACACGCCCACATGACATTCGGAAACTGTTCTAACCTATTTTCTCTGTCCTCAATCAACCTGAATCGAAAATAAACTGTTTGACTAGATTTTTCCAAAAACATATGTTCTACTAATTCTTAATACTAATGGCTTAACGCAGTCCTCATCCACCCCTGATTTCCCCCAAACATTTTCGACGCTGTAGCCGACTTCCTCGTCAGGTAATACTGCACTCAACCCCTGTTTTCTGCAAGCCATTAGGACTGTAAAACAGTCCCGCAACACTATAAATTAACGGGAAATGGTTTGAGCATTTCTCTACCGCCTAAACTATCAATGAACTGAAACCGGTTTTGTCCGAAAATGGACTCGATCACCGCTCCCGACCAAAACTCTTATATCTTACTTCATGAATAAGATCCATTTATTTCCTAAAACATAGTCCTATGTTTCTGACTGCAAATCAACTAAGTTGTTTTAAAGGATCAGTTTGGTTTCCTATTTGTTGTACACGAATGGTATAAAGTATGTACCCTTAATCTTGAAATAACTTGTATGTATTTCCTAATGACCAAGAGCTAAAACATCCTCTGTTTGACTTATATTCTGATCAAACGCTAGTCCCCAGTAAGCAAACATGATATGGATTTAAATAGCATGTTCAAAAACTGGATCTCTTAGCTCAACAAATATACCTACATGATCTCAACGCCAGTTTCACCATACTTAGTGAAAAACTTCTCATGTATTCATCATGAGTTAGGCATATGATTCACCAAAAATAAATTATGTGTTTACTTACACATACAGTCAGGGCTTCAAATATTTCATCATGTTCAATCAAGTATGCTATATGTATATCCACCACAGTTCAATCATATGATTCTTCCGAGAAAATAAGTTATGTAAGTTTACTCACCAGTAAAGGTTTGGTGTTCTCGGGCTCTAACTTTCTTCTTCTACTGATTTCTAGTTCAAATGGCTTTGGTTTGTGGTGAGAATGCATGTGTGCATGCCTCTATTTATAGGTGTAGTAAAATTATAAAATATTCTATCATTAAATGCATGTTTGGAAAAAGGCCAACATGAGAAGAATGTGTTCAGATATGTTTGCATGATTGAAAAGAGTTCTATTAGCTGTAAGATATGAAATCCTATTTTCCTACTAGCTGAATTGTGGCAGTATAGCTGCAGTATAGTCTGAAACATGCAAATGACAGAAAAATGCAACTTTTGGCTGCTAAGCAATGTCTCATTTAAGACTTCATGTACTACAAGCTTTTGTCAAAGAAAGATCTATCGCTCTCTGTTTTTGATGGGTGAAAAGAATGAATAAATCTCTTAGCTTATGCTAAGTTGTTCCCTACCCTTACAGCTAACAGTTCAGGCGACACATGGTCTTGAGTTTGCACTATTTGTTTTAAAATTTCATACTATACTTTCAAGTCTTCTCAAAAATCTGAAATGCTCATTACCCTATATATCTCGGCACATGTGTGACTAAAATCAATCCATTACTATCTAGTTTCCTACTTTCTAGTTGCAGCAGCCCTCTTGTCTATTTAATGCATGAAGTGTATCAATATTTTGATGATTTGTCTTAAACAAATAGATTTTGAAGCTTGCTTTTCTACAAGTCTTTTCCAAAAATCTTGAAATGTCTTGTAATATATATTGCGGCACATGTGAGACTAAGAATCAATCCAATCCCTGTCCATTTCCTAGTTCTTAGGTGGTGCAGCTTCCTTTATGTATGCGGCACATGGATTTCCTATTGTGAAAATTAGGCACACGTCCCTAAAAACAAACTTAATTAGGCTCACATCATCCCCTTTAGAAACATCTAAATTTCATCCCTATTTTCAAATAGCCGCTCGTTTTTTTACACAATTGCCCTTTTTCACATAATTCACGCGTCATTTATGTATTTCGAAACAAATATCAGGGTTTTATTTTTTCCGTCATTTATGTATTTCGAAACACAATTTTCTGTAAACCTAAATCCATGGCGGCGGCTCAACCTAAATCTATGGCGGCGGCTCCAGCACCAAAAGCATGGCGGCGGCTCATTGTTAATCTCATCCAGGTTCTCTGTTTTACTCCTCTCTTTCGTTTTTTCCGTGTTTCAGTGCAATAATAGTTATTTGGTTGATTTTGGCATCTCGAAATTCTTCTTTTGAATTGGTTATTTGAAAATTTGAACTAACATCAATTATTTGTTTGGTTGCAGATCCGAGTTTATGCAGATTCTGACACTTTCAATTCAATGGGTATTTTGTTTTGTTAACCGTCCGTGAAGTAATTTCTGTTGAAGTGATTCTGGGAGGTATTGCATCGATTCCAGTCAAGCGATTTGGGTTTCAATTTGCAACGAAGGAGAGATTATCGATCCAGGCAGATGGGCGCGACAACGAAGTGATTTCAGCGAAAGGTATTCTTCTAGTTTTCTTGGGTGGCTAGTAATTCAATCCTATTGTCAAAACATTTGGGTTTGCATGTGCTCAGAAAAGTTGAGTATAAATATGCATATTTTATAGATATATACATACAAATATGCATATATTTTAAAAAATTGGATGTTTTCCGACAAATTCACGCATGAAATTATTGTCAGAACATTTGGGTTTGCATGTGATCAGAAAACTTGAGCATAAGTATGCATATATTCTTGATATATGCATACAAATATGCATATATTTTAAAGATCTATTTGGGTTTGCATGTGATCAGAAAAGTTGAGTATAAGTATGCATATATTCTTGATATATGCATACAAATATGCATATATTTTAAAGATCTATTTTCAACATTTCTGTTAAAAATTTGCCTACGAATATGCATATATTCTAAATATATGCATATCTGTATGCAACTTTTTACCAGACACGAAGAAAAACATATTGTTAGAACATTATTATTATTTTGCTGAATTGTATGCATATAAATATGCATATATTATTGTTATTTTGCTGAATTTTACGCATATATTTATATCAATCTAATTTGTTCGATCATTATAGATATATACATACAAATATGCATATATTTTAAAAAATTGGATGTTTTCCGTCAAATTCACGCATGAAATTATTGTCAGAACATTTGGGTTTGCATGTGATCAGAAAATTTGAGTATAAGTATGCATATATTCTTGATATATGCATACAAATATGCATATATTTTAAAGATCTATTTTCAACATTTCTGTTAAAAATTTGCCTACGAATATGCATATATTCTAAATATATGCATATCTGTATGCAACTTTTTACCAGACACGAAGAAAAACATATTGTTAGAACATTATTGTTATTTTGCTGAATTGTATGCATATAAATATGCAGATATTATTGTTATTTTGCTGAATTTTACGCATATATTTATATCAATCTAATTTGATCGATCATTCATTTAAAAAATTGCATGTTCCTGCGATTATTGGTGTATTAATGTTGTTGAAGCTTGGGAATGGTAGCTGTTATATTCGTCTTTTTTTTTATAGTTATGTTGCTATCGCTATTATAGCTCCTCCGAAAGGTACATGAATGCCTGGTCGACCATTTTCATTAAAAAATTAAATTCTGCAGGTGATTTTACAAGGAGTACTAGAAGTGGTTTGTGGAGTAAGCTGGGCCAGAACAAAAGAACTTGTTCTTCAAAAGACCATTAGTTCTGCTACATTACTTCTATTACAATTGTTGTAAACTTTTACCATTTGTTGTAAACATTTATGTGATGTAATACAATCAATTCAGTATTTTGTTGTAAATTTGTTTTTACTTACCAGTCATTTTTTCAAGCTGAAATGTATGCAAATTTTTGTTATATCTGAATAAATGTATGCAGTTTTTTTGAACGTTCATTTGCCTCAATTGTACAAATTTTTTTGCATGTCTATACTGTAAGAAACAAGTAGTACCTGCAAAATGTTAAACTGTAAATATGCTTATTACGAAACTACTACTGATCATTTTTGCATATAAGTGTGCAATTTTTTTGAATATTTGCATGATCTTCATTAAAATTATGACCAACGGCTTTTGAGTGTTCAACGCGGTTTAAAAAAAAAATTTGAAAAGTTAAGCAGCGATTTTTTTATTGATGGTTTTGCAGAATCATGGAAATAGTGTTTTGAGCGACATTAAAGGTATGTTTTGAATGATTAAATGATGACAAATCAAAGTTGGAAAGTTTTTTAATTGCGCAAGGGTAGAGTTGGAATGTTTTTAGTGGAATTTCAAAAATAGGGATGTATTTTATATTGTTTTTATCACCGGGTTTTTTTTCTATTTTGAAACTTAATAGGGACCTGTAAAAAACGCACCTTTTCCTATTTGCTATAGTTTATGATTTGTTGAACAGAGGATGAGAAATGAAACAATATTCTCCTTACTTTTAGTAACACATACGGGTTAAAGGAGTTCATACTAACTTTTGCATAAACCAAGGAATTCTAATTTGAATTATTTTTAAGTGTGAAATTCAGTTGTACTTATTAATTTGTTATTGATGCGATCGACAAATTGTATTAACAACGTTGGTTAAAACTAGGCCATTACAAAAAAGAGCAATTATTGAAAAATAAGCAAATAATGGTTATGAACTACTGTGCAAAGTTACATAAAAGTTGCATATATATATATATGCAATTATTCCGAATAGTTGCATACATATCAGCAAATATTCAAAATAGTTGCATACATATCTACAAATATTCAGAATAATTGCATGTATATCTACAATTATCTTGCAGCATTAATTGAAAATGTGTTGATATCAGAATTATTGCATTCACATCAGCAATTATTCAAAATAATTGCATTCACATCAGTAATTATATGCATATAGTACAAAAACTATTTGCAAATATTACAATAACTATTTGCAAATATTACAACAATAAAACAAGGTTATTGAAGATATTAAGGCATTAAACCGTGTAACCACCATACTTTCATTTTCATTTTTACCAGTAGCAACCATCAAACAAAACCTTGAACTCTTCCCTTCATAAATGGAGCATCGACAAATATTAACGGCCGACAATATTTAAATCCATGTGCACAAGCTTCAAATCCAATACAAACCCTCTCAAATTAACTTTTAGTGTCATTACACCCAAAACAACTTTACTACCAGGATTAGTTGTGAAAACAACATCACAAAAGGATTGCAAATGGTGATAAGACATCGTATCACTTCCATGTAAATCTTCTAAAGCCAACTCTTCCCACTATAAGAAAAATACTACTTCAAAACAACATTATACTCAGTTTGAAATAGGTTAATAATGTCCTTGTTATTCATTAATGGATTTGCTTGAATATGATCATAAACCATAGTCAATTTACTAGATACAAGAGGATTGTTTACACTGTGAATTAAAGCGCCACAAGCATGTTTAGGTTGAAATCTCTTTACAACAAAATACCCAGGAAGATTAAACTTAAGAGAAGCATAAACCCTGAAACTACATTTTTTCTAAAACAAACAGCCGTAACTCTTTCTTTATCATTGTTAACCAATCCAAGCTTATATCCAGTCTTCCTTCATACTATACATCATGAAATTAAGCCTAAATTGAGTAACATCTCATGAAAACTGCTGACCAACACTAGTAAAAACAGATTGATTTAAATCACTTCTCAATAACTGCTTGAGTTAAATGTTAGAATCACCAGTACTAGCATAGGAAGAATCCCTACTACTAGAAACATTATCTGACTTTACATTGTTAATTTAAGAACTACTATGAACGATCTCAACAAAAATAACCAAGTAATCCTCATGATTATGTGCAGCCAGATTGAAGGTCAGAATTAGTTTTAATATTCCTTCTCAAACCATCCCTAAAGTGATATAATTAAAATAACAATGGACTTAAATAAGTCCATTTACCACAAACATCATTCCTCAACATAGCAATAAAAATATCAAAATGAAGATGTAAAGAAAAACTATCATGCCCAGACTTCAACAGCGTTAGTACACCAACATCAAGATCAGTCTTGTTAAATATAGAAGAAAATTAGCAATAATTAGACAAAACTGCAAACATATCAGCAACATAAACCAACAACAATAAGCTAAAATTGAAAACATGTTAGCAATAATAAAATAAATACCTAAAAGTGCATGTGTAATAACTTCTTGAAATTATTGCTGAGAAACCAACAATAGTAAGGAAAAATTACATACATATCAATAGTAATTGGCTAAAAGTGCAAAAATAATATATTCTACAAATTATTGCTGAAAAATAAGCAATAATCATAAAAAAATTCACATATATCAACAATAGTTGTCTAAAAGTGCAAACATCTTCTATAAATTACTACTGAAAAATCTGCGAAAATAAGTATAAACTGTACAAGTATCACATGATTTACTATTTTTTCCAGAAGTTAACTCAAATGAACAATACACCATATACCTCCAAAAAATATCAACAAGAATGCAAAATAACTACAATAACTAAGCATATTTTCCATTAATGGTGATTCATTGCCATTAACGATTCAAGTTGCAAAATCCTATCAATGATTCAATGCCAACAAAAGCCAATCAACAATTTCGATTATAAGAAATCAACTAAAAAAACGAACTATAAAATTACCTAGAAGAAGAACCTTCCGTTAGCATGTTCAATAAAAGTCGAATTAAATTCAATTAAATCAAAGACTGAACAAAATTCAACTTAATCATGTAATCAAGATGCCATGAGTAATTAAAACCAACGTTAATTTAAACGAGGGTATTTATGGAAAAAGTGCAACCGAAAAAATAGGGATCCAAAAGGTATAATTTAGGGCGGGAGGAGTTGAGTTGGATTAAGTTCAGTTTTAGGGATGTGGGCCTAATTTTCACTTAAATTTGTCTAGCTTAAGTTTTTTCTTCGACTTGGGGCATTTTCTTGTATCATTTAGGAGGGTAGTCTTAGGATTAGGCTTATGGATGACAAAATTTAATATAAACATGTTAATAGAACAAGTTATGTATGATTGATGCAAGTGGTTTCTAATGTTTGCTAGTGAATGAAAATGGGCGCATATATATATATATATATATATATATATATATATATATATATATATATATATATATTATATACACTAGGCACTATTATCAAGAGTTGATCGACCAACTAGGTTACTAAAGCAAATCCATTTGGATGCATATTGTATTTTTTAATTCCACGATTATCATAAATGGATGAATAACATATGGATGTTGCATATATTTGATGGTTATAGCATACATATAAAATTAGCAGTCATGATTAGGATTTGCATACATTTGCATGCACGACACGAGCATACTTGGACCTTAATCTTTTGCATTATTTAGGGACATATACACTACATGATTGCATAACAACATAATTAACATACGAAATATTAAGGATAATGGATGTTGTTTGATTAGATGGTTGTAGATTTTGGTTGTGACACCCCATGTCCGTTAATGTCACTCTATATAGAATGCATTAAGTTTCGTGAAGTGTTATAGGTAAATAAGAACATAATATCATAAGACAGACATGTAAAATAGCAATGGAATTAAAAACTTTATTTGAATCAAGACATTATGGTCCCAAATACCGAGTTTAAATCATAAGTTTGAAATAACCATTTACATTAATAATTTGTCTTGCCAAAAATATCAGAGTACAAAAGCATAAAACCATATTTCCCATGCAAATCCATAAGAGAGTTGACAAGAAGTCAAAGCGGCACATCAATATCCAAAATCCAAGCCAACCTGAAAGAATCCAAATCAACTCTGAGCACTCCCACCGTTAGAACCTGGGGGGGGGGGGGGGGAACGAAAGCGAGAGAAGAGGAAACAAAAGGGTCAGACATAAAGTCTGCCGAGTCCAGTTACTTTTAAATATAAATAAATAGATAAAAGTATCATGGAAGGTATATAAAAACTGGAAGAACAAGATAACCATAACAAGGACAAGTGTGAACTGATCAAGATAGGTTTGAACAGAATATATTGCGCTTCTTAAATATGTTTCTCTGCATCGCACCAATACTAGTATATCAGGAACAAAATGATTCCCACAAATACTGTTCCATTACATTTTCTTGATTGTTAGGTTACTAAGGATAACAACACTCTACGCTTATACACACGTTGTACCCATTTACTTCCCAGTGGATTAACCTAATATGGGGTATATGTAGCTTCCCCTTAAAACTGAGGTACACCCCATGGCACCCCAGTTGCACAGTTTCCCTTGTAATACCACAGAAAAGTATGCAGTCCCTCATCCTACGCCGGAAAGACGTACAGATCTCTATATAACAATGTTGCGTTCCGCATATATCTTTCATTACTATGCTATGTAAGCGTACAGACTGCCTCCATCGATCGAATCAGATTTCATTTTGGAGTAATGCCCTCAAGTCTACAATACATCACCCAGAGCAGTCATGCATGTTTCTAGACTGTCCCATGTATGTACTGTAATTGTAGCTCGATGCCTCAATCGCACGTCTTCTAATGTGCACCGAGTTCCATGGCAGGGCGATATAAGAAACACATAACTCGGTTGGGAGCTTTTCCATTTCTGTACATGCCTGTCTTTAAGAGCCTCTATAGATATTCCTAAGGTCTGTTTTCATATTGGCTATGGCCCCACCTAGGCCCCTCCCTCAACTAGTAAAGACTACAAGAGCTAGACGACTTCCCCTAAAAAACAATCTAAACATCCGTTTGGCGACTTCCCTCAACCACCGTACCCTGATAGTGAAGGATGAACGGTCTATTGGTTTTATCTCTAGTCTTTCCGCATCCCACTGGCTGTCGATGATGGCTATCCGATGATCCACTATCCTTGTTGGTCGTGACATTTCGCCTCCACGTTGAGGCAACAGCCGAATCACCCCGGTGTCACTGTGTCACAGCATTCTGATTGCGTAGCTACTTCTGCAGTCAAGGCCCACCCACTTAGTAGTTACGCACAGACCCAACCTCTGCAAGCACAACCTAAAACATCTGCCACCACACAGAGGACTACTAGGAGCACCTTACATACCTTAGGAAGACGCCTGCTTCCCTTCCAATCCTATGGCGCCGTCAGAACAATCAAATGAATGTGCACTCCCCCTCGTGCCTTATAACACCACGATGATCTACCCCGTTTGGTTATTCACCCTCGAATGTGCAGATTGGTCCAAGCGCCTCACTTTAATATGTTGTTAGACCCTATGTCTAATCATTCTTTTACACGCTTGCCTTTCCTCATCAGGTTTCCGTTTAACCTGGTTGTTGCCATTCATATTGAATTCTTAGTCAAGTTACCAAGTTCCTCTTACTTATTAATTTCAGTTATATAACTTAACCCATTTAAGTTAATTAATAAGCCTACAACATGTTACTCTTTAGACTGTGGTCCAAGGTCTGTGATCCATGATCCTTTAATATTCTTGTTTGGTTACCATAACAAGTTCTACTTAGCAGATTATTATGCATATCTAAATTCTATCATTTCTACAAGTTATGCTTACCCTAAAAGGTGTCTTTAATTACGTAACTTTTTTTTACCACTAAGTGTCTTTAAATTTATGGGCCTATATGTAAATATTACCCACCTCCTCAGATTTACTTAACCCACCCCCTGTTCAACCAATTTTACTTAACCCCAACTTTAGTTTATATTCATACAATCCCTATGGATTCAACCAAGTTAAGTATTCAAGATTTATTACGATATTTTCATTTATGGTTACAATATGCTAGACCACCCACATTACGGCGGGTCCGGGCAAACTTATTCCACAAATTGGGCTTAACCTCGTGTCTGAACACTTGCGGTCGCTGGATATGTCAGTCGGTTCCGGGCAAACTTCCACCACAAGTGCAATCTAACCTCGTGTCATAAGTGTAGTTACAGTTTCTAAATTCTGTAATCCTAGGCATTTCATTATTTTCCAATTTTACCAATGTCCTTATAGGTGTTCATCCCCTTTTTCCCCATATTTAATTATATGCCCAATTCATTATTTAAATTATAGATTTTTATGCCTCTTTTCAATTCATCTTTTAATTATGCACCATATGCTCTTTTTCCTATGTCATAAATCAAGGCATATATATATGTATACTATGCCCAAACCCAAATCCACATGTTTTCCAATTTATACCCCAAGTCCCTATTCACGTATTTCAATACAAGTTATACCCAAATTCATATTCACATATTTTTCCAATGTATGCCTAAAATTCATATTCACATATGTTCCAATTTATGCCCCAAATCAATATTTACACATGTTCCAATTTATGCCCAATTTCATATTTACATATGTTCCATTTTATGCCCCAAACCAGTATTTACACATGTTCCAATTTTTCCTAATTTCATATTTTGCATATGTTCCAATTTATGCCAAATCATATTTTACATATGATCCAATTTACTCTCAAATCATATTTAAATATGTTCCAATTTATGCTAAATCATATTTTACATATGATCCAATTTACTCCCAAATCATATTTTACATATGTTCAAATTTATGCCAAATCATATTTTCCAAAATTTATGCCCAAATTTATATCTTCTCCAATCATTCCCAATTTCGTACGATCACATATTTCAGCGTTAGGCCAAGGATCGAAGGTAGCCTGGCTATATAAAAATAAAAGAGAAAAGAGAAAAGAGGGAGAGAAGAGAATCAAGAATAGGTATGATAGCGAATCAGTAATAAACTGATAGAAATAGGCATAAAAACTGAATAGGCATATTATGACAAGATTTGACATGGTGACGATATGAACATAGAAAGGCATATCTGATAATTATGTCATAACAGAACATCTTTAGGCATAAATTTAATATCCAATTTTTATATACATTTTATGATTACCAACTAAATATTTAGATCTAAAAATAACTTGAACACACAGTGAATAGATCTAAGGAAATGGATCCAAATTACTGCGAAGAACACGTTGGATTTGTTGTAGAAATCGTTGAATTTATATAATCTTCGCTGAATTGGATTTGGAGAAGAAAAGGCCATTCAATATATGTTGCAGTAGAGCTCCGCCATTGCCATCATTTTTTTTAGATGAATAAAAGCCTAAGTTTAGGGTCTTATTTATAGTCGTTTAGCAACGTATTTAGACCAGAAAACAGTCCACGTTATCTGAATGCTTCTTTATTTGCATGCAATCCTTAATTTAAATCATGTTTATTCGCATTCAACTCTTATGCATATATAAAACCTTTCTATTTAATGCATCGCATTTGTTCAACTTTTTATCGTCATGTATATATATACACATCTCTTCTTATTTTCATGCAATAAAATCCATTAATTGATTGCTCATTATACTTTCTCTAATTTATCCTTCTCTTTTTATATATATGTATCATTTTTAATTTGAATTGCATGTTTATGCATGTGCTATCTTTATTATTAATTTATTAGTAATCTTCCTCTTTTTATTCTACATGAACTGATATGTTACTTTATTTAACACATTACATTCAAATTATTGCATGCATTTATTAATTCATTTTTATTAATACATTTTATCTTCTTCTCAATCTATGTATTTTAGTTAATTTATTAACTTTTCTCTTTCTAAACCTTATCTATGCATGCCTTTTTTTAACTGCGATCAATTATATTAATATTATCCATTTGTATGCACGCAATCAATTTTAACATTAATGTATCAAATGTACATTCTCTTTAATATCCTTATGTAACTGTAACACCTCGTAATTACTGTGAACGTATAAGTAACAAATCAGAGAATAATTAATTTTTAAAATAAGAATCAAGGGAAACGGGTTACGCCATTGCGTTCGTCTCGAAATTCTGCTTGGAAACGAGTCTGAGTTTTTGAGAAACGGAGTCCGTATGAGGGAGATATGGCCCTCCGAAGTTTCAGAGATTTTCAGAATAAAAAACAGCTCGAAAATTCGAATTCAAATTCAAAATCCCAGAACAGGCTGGGCGGGAAAATTCCCGCCCATGGACCAGGTCGACCATAGTGTCGACCTGGGGGTCGACCTGCTCCCGAAACCCAGTTTTTGAGCCTGATTCATTCTGATGTATCTGGTCTCGTTTTCTGTCTAGATTCGTCCGCCTAATCCTATATAAACAGCCCCTAGCCTCATTTTCTCTACACAATTTCATTCTGTCTATACTCTGACTCTGTTCTAATTAAAAATAAAAATGGAGTCGGTACTCTGCTAGAATCAAAACTTGGACTGATGCATCTTCTTCCAACCTGAATAGAATTAAGAGCTAAATCAAATCTCAAATCAAAGTTTAGAGCTTCAACAACAATTAAAGAAGAGTAATTCAGCCTTTCTGCATCAACACTAGTTTATTTCCTTTCTTAAACCATGAAAGGCAAGTACAGTTATTTTCCGATATAAACATTAATTATGATTGTGACATGAATTGTAAATCTGAATCTGAGGTTATGTCTGTTCTATTCTGTATAGATCTATCTTATTCTGTATCTCTTTCTTCTTTCTGTTCTATAGCCAGGATACCACGAGCCTGAGCCAAATCTCATAAGAGATTAACGCACGAACACTAAAATGTTTGGGACAAATAATGAATGATCCATAATTGGACAGGACTGATTCGAGGACATGACATAAAATCTGAGGCATATAATTGGACATGTGGCATATTTAACATATGACTTGAGATTGAGGCATAAAATATATTGGACATATGACTTGGGATTCGGGGCGTAGATTTAACCGTAAACATGAAACTAACTTAGATACATAGTACATGTTGTAATCTAGATCTGTAGTTAATTTGAGAAATAAACATATGTTAGATCTTGATCTGTTCATACTAGGTACGATGATCTGTGATTTGGGAGAAGGGGAATTGTAGGACAACTTGAAACTTGGGGACATAATGCATGTTTTAAATCAAGGTCTGATGTTAGAGTTTAAAGATAATTTACAACATGTTATGCATGAATGATAATGCATGTTGAGGACATACTACATGTTATAGTTTAAAAATCTAGTTTTTCGGACATATTCTTTTATGTAAAAATTCATGACTTGAAAAAGGAATATGCGACTTAGGCGTAAAGACCTATACAAAAACAGGATAACTATTAATGTGAATGTGCCTAAATAAGGGTTTTTGGATATCTGGCATCATAGGCTATAATTTGGCATAATTCATATTGTTTATCGTGATTTATGGAGAATATTCTGTACTGTGTAATGTTTAATTAAAAATTAGGAGCATATGTGGTATTATGAATTATGACCATGATTTGGCAAGTGAGTTTATGCTAAATTTATGATTAGGCAAGATATGATATATATAATCTGTTAAATTGCCTAATCCGTTATCTGCTAAATCTGTTGAATTGCCTAAACTGCTAAATCTGTTATCTGCAAAATTTGTTGAATCGCTTAAACTGCTAGATCTGCCACCTATTGAATTGTCCGATCTGTTGAAAACTAGATAATGGTAATCTGGGTATGGAAATCCATAGGCTCGACCTAAGATTTAGTAAACCATGGAAATTTGATTAATCTGTTGTATCCTGTGAAGAAGTTTAATCTGTTAAATAAACAGAATTAGTCTGATATTTGGAAAATCTGTATTGGAATGAATTGGCTATGGCACGAGGTTAGGCTCTATTTGTGGTAGAAGCCTGCCCGGAACCAACCGGCTTAACTAGCGACCGCAAACTGTCAGTCTAATGTGAGAGGTCGTAGGCATAACTAAAATATGCTTAGACATGAGGTTAGGTCTGGCTTGTGGCAGAAGTCTGCCCGGAACCGCCTGGCATATCCAGCGGCCACAAGCTACCGACCTAATGTGAGAGGTCTGTGCATTAATATTTAATTAATGCAAATCAGGGATAAATATAATGTCTAAAATGTTTTGGGTGAATAGGATTAAACCAACCGGATTGATGAATTTAACAAACCCGTTTCGTAAGTCGGTGGGCCCAATACAAAGTTAGACAAATCTGTAAATATGTTAAATCCGTATATCTGATCCGTTAGTCTGAAAACTTGTCTGATCTGTGAACTATTTGATCTGAAATCTATATGTCTGAACTTGTAAACAAGTTAATATGAAATCTGTTAGTCTGGGGACACAAGGTTAGGAGGGAAATTACTTGTGTCATCTGTTGTTTGGGACCTATATTAGTCAATAACCCTTTCTGGTATCAAAACTTTGACCCAATAGTAGGTAGGGTCCGGGCATGCTTACTGAACTAATTATAAGCGGTTCATTCTGATAATGGCGAAGGGTGTTGATGGTGCGTTCCAACCGGGTCATGTGCGTGCATGGATCCCGGTCTGCCTCTGAGGATGTAAGACGCCGTGACATCTGTAAATAGGTCTGTGCCAATTGGTTGTCACTTTAGGGAGTGATACACCCTACTATGGGGCCAACACAGGGTATTTATGTATTAGGGAGCCGATCGCTTGGGGTAGGGTTTTAGGGTACACTTAGTTCTATCTGTTTTTGTTGGTACCGTCTGTTTCTGTTGGGTGGTAACACCTGTCTGTTTCTGCGTGGTACCGTCTGTTCGGGTGGTAAAGGCCCATTTACTAGTGTACACCTAATTCTACATTCTGTTTCCGTAGGGATTAATCTGTTTCTGTTTCTGTACCTTCTGTTTGGGTGGTAAAGGCCCATTATTAGCATTCTGTTTCTGTACCTTCTGTTCGGGTGGTAAAGGCCCATTATTAGCATTCTATTTCGGTACTTTCTGTTGGGGTGGTAAACGCCCATTACTAGCATTCTCTTCTGTGGAAATTATTCTATTTCAGTTTAGACATTGGGGTGACACTTAATCCTGTTATACTAGTATTAGTGCAAAGAAGCGAAAAGTAATAGCTTATATCATTATGTTTCTTCTGTTTAACCTAAGTATATCTACTACTCCTGTTACCGTTATCTCTCATCCATTTTTATTTGCATGCCATGATTATTATTATCTGTTCATATGCTGAAAGTCACTGGACTTGCCAGACTTTATGTCCGACCTTGCTTGTTTTCGCCCCTTTTCTTCCATTTCCCCCCAGGTTTTCCAAGGAGGGAATAATTTAGCTTGATCCGGATTTCTTCTGCTTGAAGTACTTGAAGTGTGTAAAGTATGGATTAACTTCTTATGGCATCTTCTGTGGGGAGTATGATTTTAAAGTTTTGTACTCTGATGACTTTCTGAACAAGATTGATATTTATGTACTTGAGTTTTTGGTAAAGATGTAACCATACCGATTTCTGTTTTCCGCTGTAATAAAGTTATAATTTCTCAATTATTGTTTATCTGTCTTGAAATTTTCTATTCTGTTTACTAAAATGATCCACCAAAGTGAAGGCATTCCCTTTGTGAGTGTCCTTAACGGAGGTGGGGTGTTACACTAACTTTGCATTGCAAATATTTCATGCAACTTTATTCCTATGCATGCATTTTTTTCCTTTTACTTCTCTTTTCAATGTTCTTATGCATGTGACTTTATTATTTTGCATGCATTCATTTCTTCTTTCTTTGTATGCATTACATTGTTCAACTTTTAATTGCATTAATTACAATGCTTCCTCTTTCTTTTCTTATTGCATTTATTTGTGTGTGCCTTGCTTTCCTCCAAATTTTATATATATACATATATATATATATATATATATATTGTTTTAACGCTTGCATGTTAGTTAACCATTTTCTTTAATTTACATTCGCATTAATTCCCACACACAAACTACCTCTTTTTTTTATCAATGCATAATTAGTGCGTGCAACATATTTATGTTGCATGCAACCAATCTTTTTCTTTTAATGTATGAATCTATGTTCATGCACATATTCATACATATACACACATTTTTAATTTCATTAAAAATGCCGGGTGTTACATTGGTTGTGGTTGTTATTTACATTTTTTTACCTTGGATATTTTGGGGACGAAGTCTTTTAAGGAAGATGAATGTAGCACCTCAATATTCTAATAATAATATTTAATAAGAAATTAATTAATTAAAAAGTAAACTTGTGTGATTACTCGATTTTGGATATGAAAGTTGCACCATTGAGTTCGTGGTAATCTTATGCATAATTTTCGTATATAACTTGTTAAAATCCGAACTATTAGGGAGAATGCGATTGACAGAAGATAGGGTCAACACATACGTTTTTAAGGCAAAGTTCAAAATTAAAAAAAAAAGTCGACATAAGTTTACCACCTCCCTTGGTTAGTTGATCATGGGCTACAGAACACTCAAGGAGGCTGGGTCGACTTACGTGAGGTACTTAACCTGGAAAATGTCCAAATAGAAACATAGAAGTGCAATCCAAATTTTATTAAACTAAGAGCGTTTAGTGTTGAGATAGATGGTACATTTTGGCTTGTGACGTGGCAAACCAGATTTAATCAAGCTGATAATACAGCCAGAGATCCCTTAGGACATCTATAAATAGAGCCTCTATTTAGCCATTTCATTCCACACATTCTTCTTCCTCTACCTCTGGGTTCCCTCTCAATTTTAATGGGTTAAACCTAAAATTAAATATATTCATAAGGAAGGAGATCACACAAAAAATTAGGAGGCCAAAAGAAAAGGGATAAAGGAAGTCCATTGTGCATTAACGTAAGACCATAAGTGGGCGGAAAACTACCATTTAAGATCGTAAAAAATGAAGAATTTATGGTCAAAAATAGTTTAATCTAAAAGCTTTAGTTTGCGTTTTATTTTTAGTGTAGTTTCACATTTTATTGCTTTATTTAATGACTTTTATAGTGGCGACTTGAAATTAGGTAGTTTTAACTTTGCAAATGTTAACCTTATTCACAAGAGAGAGGGTGATAATTCTCTTAAAAAATTTAGGCCTATCTTCTTAATCAATGTTTCTATCAAGATTATTTCTAAAGTCCTAGCAAACAAGCTTAGTACTAAGATGAATGATCTTATTGATTGTTCCCAAATTGCCTTTATTAAGGGCAGAAACATTATGGATGGAGTGGCCGCTGCTCAGGAGTATATTAATGTCTGTTGTAAAAATAATTTTTCTTGTGCTATTTTGAAGCTTGATTTTGAGAAGGCGTTTGATTCTATTGATTGGGATTTTATTTGCGAGTTATGTCTTGCTAGGGGTTTTAGTGTTAGATGCATTAACTAGATCATGCTTTTGCTTAGGTCTGGTTGCTCTAATATTGTTGTTGGTGGGGTAGTGGGTAAGAAGATTCAATCTAAAAGAGGTCTTAGACAAGGTGACCCCCTGTCACCTTTTCTATTTAATTTAGCTACCGTTGTTTTCTCTAGAATTATTAAGAGAGCTGGGAGATTAGGTGTCTTAGGTAGTGTTGGTAATGAGGAATTTAATAATGAATTATCTATTCTCCAATTTGCAGATGATACATTATTATTTTTCTCTCATTTGCCTAAGCATATTATTGCTCTAAAGTTTATTCCTTATTGTTTTGAGATGTTATCTGGACTTAGAATCAATTTTGATAAGAGTGCTATTATGGTCCTTAATGATTTTAACAGCGTTGAGTCTTTGGTTGCTAACACCTTGAATTGTTCGGTCATGAAATTCCCTTTTGATTATCTGGGTTTTAAGATTAGACCTTTGAAGCTTAAGAAGGATGATTGGTTGGTTATTATAGATATGATCAATAATAGATTATCGAGTTGGAATAACATATTTCTGTCTAGAGAAGGTAGATTAGTTCTAGTTAATTCGGTGTTATCTACTATTCCTACTTATTGGATGGCCGTCCGTCGTTTTCCTCAATAGTTTATTGAGAAAATTGACAGAATCAGGCATAATTATCTTTGGAGTAGTATTCCTATTTGTAGAGGTTATAAATGTTTAGTTAACTGGGAGTTGTGTTGTAAGTCCAAGAGAGATGGGGGCCTGGGGATCATTAATTTATATAATTTTAATTCTTCCTTGTTAGCCAAATGGTTATGGAGATTTAGGTGGCCTGATGTGTCGGCTACTTGGAAGATTATTGTTTCCAAGTTTTAATATTCTGGGGGTGAGTTTATTGTTGGTTCTAGTTTCAGTTTGACTAATAGTTTATCTTCTTTTTGGAAGTTAGTTTTGTATTGTTTTGATTTTCTTTCAAGTTAGGTTGTCAGGTGACTGTTCATTCCAGAAATCTTACTTACTTTTGGAATGATGCTTGGATTTCTCGTGTGCTGCTTAAAATTGAATTTAGTGAGCTTTTTAATAATTGCGGATTTTAGAATGCCTTGATAGCTGATGTTCATAGAAGGGATTTAGATCCCCCATGGGAGTTTTCCTTTGATAATATTTTAAAGGGGAGATTTTTAAGGCAATTAGCCTTACAAAAAGCTAAGTTAGCCTTGTATCATTTGGATGAGAAGGGAGATTCTTTTAGTTGGGGTCTGGATAGGAGTTTAGTTTACTCTGTTAATTCTATGTATAATTTTATTAATTTTTCTGGTGTTTCTTTGCTCCTTTTTAAGTTTATTTGTAATTCTAATTCTCCTCCTAAATCTAAGTTTCTTATGTGGTTGATTATCCATAAGAAGCTAAATACGGTGGAGCCTTTAAAGAAGAAGAATATTATTTTTGATGTTAAGTGTTGTTTTTGTAGTCTTTTGGATGAGAATGTTGATCATTTATTTTTCTCTTGCAATTTTACCAATTATATTTTAATTATGGTTTTAAGGATTTTTGGTTTTGGTAGTTTCAATTCTTTTAGTAGCTGTGTTGATTATTGGGATCATTGTAGATTTGTTTATAATTCTAGGCAGAGGTATGTGTTGGATTCTTTAGTTACTATCATCTGTTGGTTCATATGGTTGGAGAGGAATCAGAGAGTTTTTCATTCTATTACAATGTCCGCTGATAATTTAATTATTAAGACAGTCAATTACTATCTGGATTGGATGTCCAACTCGCGCTTTAAGTTTTTTGGTGAACCGCGTTTTGTTTGTTTTTTTGCTTAAGGTTAGGTTAAATTTGAGTTTATATGTAACATCCCATAATATTCAGTATATTAAATTTCAATTTAAATTAAATAAAATTGGAATATATTAGGGAAAATCAAATTTTTGTTAATTTGAATGGTGGTAATTGTTGAATTAAGTGTAAATAGATTTTTCTCTAAATATAGTTTTTATTTAGAAATGATGTAATTTGGAATTTGATATATAAATAATTAAATAAATTTGATTGGTTTAATTTAATGGTGAAATTTTAAGTTGTTAAGTTAAAATTTGAAATTTAAGATTCAAGTTCGAAATAATCAAATTCAGGAACTTAAGATGAGTGAGATCGATTTATAAAAGTTTATTTAAGTTATAGTAGGATTTAGATGGAATTTTGAATATATAAATTGAATTAAAACAGTTAAGGAATAATTGGATATTTTATCAATTAATTAACTGTGGAATTTAACGGTTTTGGCGACTGTATCGGAATTCGACGAAACTGGCGCCATAGGATCCGGAACGATGAATTATAGTTGGATTCCAGTTTGCGTTACAATCCGACTTACCGTTTGACCGTACGAGAGAAAGTGTGAAAGGAATCAATGTAGATGGATAATTGAGTGTTTCTTATATTTGGGCCTTATATATGTATAAAACTTAAGTCCATGACCACCTCATCAGCCATTTTCCATCATACGTACACTTTCACCTTCACAATCCTCTTTAATGGCTGGAGAAAAATTTAAAACCCTAGCTCAAAGTCAAAATACAACTTCAAAATAAAATCTCTCCAAAACCTATCGTATTATATGTCGATTCGAAGCTCTCGACGATACGAGGCTGTTGATACCATTCGTTTTGACATGCAGTGAAGGATTGTGCCGGAAATCGCTGGTCAAAGTTGATTATTTCGAAACCCTATGGTGAAAATTGGGGTTTTTCGATCTAAGGGTTAATCGGAGATTCTGGGATATGGGTATTGTAGAGGAGGCTGATAGGAGTTGAACGGAGGTGGTGGCAGGTCGTATCGTGGTCGAAGATGGGTGTATTTCATGAATTAGGGTTCGAAATACCCTTGGTTTATCTCGACGGCGGCGGGAGTACAGCCCACCGGAGTTGCTGACGCGGGCATGGGCGGACGCGCCTCGAGGTGGGGACTCCATTTCGGGTGGTCGGAGCTTCTCCGACGGTCTGAGGTGGGCGTACGAGGTGGTCAAAGTTCGGATGGTTCATGGGTTTTGTGACGGCCCGCCCCGCACCAGCCTGCATTTCCTTCGAAAGTGCGCTGTACACATGCCCGACTAGCACGGGACGGTCGTCAGAAGAAAGGAAAGAAGGGAATTAACTAAACTAGGAACATGTAGAATGTCTCACAGCGCATGGAGTAAAAATAATAATAAAATACTTGACATAAAACAGGTGAGACAGTGTATAAGCTGATAACTAAAACCAACATCAACATCAGAGCAGCGGAAATCCAAATACAGCTTATTACAACTTTTCAAATTTACTGTCTCTAAACAAAAGAAAGCAAAAGTAGAAGATGCACCACCAATGCCCAAGCAGTGATCTTCAACAACACAGGGAGAATACTATATATATTACGTGGAAGCCTCCTGCTCGTCTCCGCATCATCTACCCGTGCTTCTCCAGCTAACATGTCTCTAGTCTGCTCGTGTGAGCATCCAGAGTAATAAGAGGAGACATAAAACTCTGGGTCAGACATAAAGCCTGGTATGAGCGATAAGCATCTAAACAGAACAATAACAGGTATACTAAACCATAACTGAACCTGGACCTGCAACCAAAGCGTTAGTACCACATACCGTACAGTACTCTAAGGTGCCATAAATAGTGTAAAGAATACGGGGGTGGGGCGTGCATGTCATAATGATAGCAAACAAATCAACCATAGCAACCATCCTCACATCTCTCACTCAGTGCGTAAATCATATGATGTCCACTACTGTCAATCACTAGACCTATTGAAGTAGTGACGGAGTTCGACTTGTACAACTACTGCTACTACCAAGCTTACCACATGGAGTCATGACCAAATCTTTACAAATGACCCCACTTCATTGGTTTATAGCCCTTTAGTCGTACCTAGGCCATTTCAGCCCTGAATCCGTTCACATACTTCCCATACATAGTGATCCAAAGTCATAAACATCGACTGCCCCTTGGCACACGCCCCGCAGCAAAGCCCAACTCATGAAGTGAACTCATTGGTTCCCAACTGGATCCTGAGCTCTAACTTCCATTTGGACTACCTTTGCATCTCGGGTTATTGGTCAATACTGGGTCGGGTCGGGTTGTCCTTCTAGCCATCGGTTCGGGTCGGGTCCTCTACTTCGGGTCGGTTCGTAGTCTTCTCCTGTAGCGGTTCGGTTCGGGTCCACAGTGTCGCATCGGTTCGGGTCGGGTATTCCACTTCGGGTCGGGTCGGGTGTCCTCCGGGTCGGGTCGGGTGCCATCTCTCTTCCAGTTCGTGCTTCCGCTCCGATCCGCTCCCTTGTTCTTCACGTACTCCGATCCGATCCCTCCTTCTTCATCTGATCCGATCCTACTCCTTTAACCGATCTGATCCCTTCGCCTTACTCCAGTCCTAGCCTTTCATCCTTAAGTCGATCCAATCCGAGCACTTCGTCTTTAAGTTAGTCCGATCCCCAGCTTAACCAACATGACCTTCTTTTTTGCCAAGCCTCTTATGTGCCAGGCTCTAGTTCGGGTCGGGTTCCTTGCTCAGGTCTCATATCCGATCCGAGCCCATATCCGATCCGATCCGAAACCCTGCACAACTTTCTGCAACTTTTCCAGCAACTTGTTTACGCCATTCGACGACGTTTTCGACAAATCTAACTATACTAATCAATCACAAATCATCCCAAACAGTCATAGCAACATAGCAAACTAACCACAAATACCAAAACAATGAATTTACATGTCAAAATGGATCAAATATTCCAAAAATCCCATTTTTCCCTTAAGCATGATTAAATAAAACTAATCATAGGGTTAACGAAACTTAATCAAATCGAACCAAATTTTTAACAGAGGCATAAAATATTATTTTCGAATTTCTAAACATTTTTCCAGAATTTATTAGTGTATAAATTCGCTAATCTTCACTAATTACCATTAATTAACTGTAATTAGTGTCAAAACGATGCTAATCACTCACCTTAGCCACAGAATAAAACGCCAAATCTGAAATACTCTCTGTTTGGGTCGAATTCCTATGTATAGCAGCAGCTCCAACCTTGCTCTGTTGTTATTTGACCTTGTTTTGATGTAGTTTAAGCTTAATCTTCACTAAAAATGTGTTTTGGAGTGGTTTTAGAGGATGGAAGCCATTACTAAGGTCTCAAGAAGGTTTGTGGCGGCTCAAAACTGAAATGAAAGAGAATTCCTAACCCTAATCAGCCCTCCTAAGCCTCTAAACCCGAAATTCCCCTCTGGGCCTAGCTGTTAGTCACCCGGTTAAGCCCAATTAAGCTGTTTTTCACCATCTGAAACTTGTTTCAGCCATATCTCCCAAACGGTGAGTCCGTTTGGCTAATGTGACCACTCTACGGAAAGAGAAACCATCATCCGGAGCCAAGGTCAAAATTCCTTTCCAGTCAAAAGTTATGGCCAAAACAGTACCAACTAGGGGTAAAATGGTCATTTAAAAATCGGGAAAAATCATGAACATGGGAAATGACCCCAATAGTCGTCTCCCAAAGTTACATGACCATACGACTTCGTATGTGAAAGAAACAAATATTCTACGGTCTTATGGGGCGTAGAATACGGGTCGTTACACTCTCCCCCTTAGGAAATTTCGTCCCCGAAATTCCTTAACCCAAAATATACAAAGGATCCCGCATGCCTAACAACCACATACAACAATCAAACATGCAAAACAAGCAAACAAGCCTATCCTAGCATGCGGAAAACTAAATCGAAGTCAAAATCTTACCAGGCAAAGAGTTCTGGGTGTGTCTTCCTAATGTTTTCCTCTGTCTCCCAAGTACAATCATTCTCGTCCTCGCCCCACTGAACCTTGACTAGCTTCACCGCCTTCCTTCGAAGTTGTTTCATGTCGTGCTCGACAATACGGGCCGGCTTGCGGTTCCCAACCGCCTCGGGTTCTACTTCGAAGTCCTCCAACTGATCAGGTGAAATAGTCATATCTGAGTCGTGAACGAACTTCCTTAGTTGGGAAACATAAAATACGTTGTGAACTCCCGCCATCTTCTCTGGTAAGTCAATTCTATATGCCAAATTTCCGACTAGTTCAAGAACAGGGAATGGGCCAACAAATCTTGGTGCTAACTTACCTCTCCTGCCAAATCGTATTACGCTCTTCAACGGAGAAATCTTGACAAACACCAAGTAACCAACGGAGAATTTTAAGTCTCTTCTCCTCTTATCAGCATAACTCTTCTGCCTATCTTGGGCAGCCTTCATTCGTTGTTGAATGATCTTAATCTTATCTGAAGTTTCCCTCACCACATCTGGTCCAAGCATAAACTTCTCGTCAGTCTCTATCCAACATGATGGTGAGTTGCATGGTCTTCCGTACAAAGCTTCAAACGGAGCCATACCGATACTGGATTGGTAGCTATTATTATATGCAAACTCTACTAGATGCAAATGGTCATCTCATGATCCACCAAAATCCAATATACACGCTCTCAAGAGATCTTCCAAAATACGATTCACCCTCTCCGTCTGACCGTCGGTCTGAGGATGATATGCGGTACTGAGATGTAACTCTGACCCTAGAGCCTCTTGTAAGCTCTTCCAAAACCCACTAGTGAACAACGGGTCTCGGTCGCTCACAATGCTTTTAGGTACTCCATGAAATCTCACTACCCACTTCATATACAATTCTTCTAACTTAGCTGCCGTTCTGGTCGATCTGACTGGTATAAATCTTGCACTTTTAGTCAGTCGATCCACAATTACCCAAATGCTATCATGTCCCGATCTAGTCCTCGGTAAACCATCGATGAAATCCATCGAGACTTGCTCCCATTTCCATTCGGGAATTTCTAATGGTTGCAATAACCCACTAGGCTTCTTTTGCTCGGATTTAACTAGCTGGCAATTCATGCACTTGGATATAAACTTCCCAACGTCTCTTTTCATCCCTTCCCAGTAGTAAGTCTGCTTCATATCTCGATACATCTTATTACCACCGGGGTGTATAGTCAGTTTTGAGTGATGACACTCTCTAAGCACTTCATCCCTCAATCCATCGACATTGGGTACAACAAGCTTTCCATTCTTTCTAAGCCATCCATCTCGATCAAGCCCATACTTGTTCATCTCCTCATCGATACCTATCTCTAACTTGGAGATGATTTCCAATAGGTTAGGATCGTCCCTCTGACTAGAGCCGATCCGCTCCGTTAAAGTGGGTCTGATCGTCAAACTTGCTAACATTTCTGGATCCAATTCGCACTTTGGTCTGAAATCAAACCCCGCGATATACTCCAGTTGCTTCCATTCAAGGAACATAGCCCCTAAACTGACATGTCTTCTACTCAATGCATCAGCCATCACATTGCCCTTTCCCGGTGTATATGCGATGTCAAAATCATAGGAAGCCAAGAATTCTAACCATCTTTGTTGCCGGAGATTTAGATCCTTCTAGGAGAAGAGATACTTCAACGACTTATGATCTGTAAACAACTCAAATCTTTCTGCCAAGAGATAGTGTCTCCACATCTTCAACGCGAACACGATCGCTGCCAACTCCAAATCATGGGTAGGGTATCTTCTCTCGTGCGGTTTCGATTGCCGAGTTGCATAAGCTACAACCTTACCGCCCTGCATCAATACAGCACCCAGTCCGGTACCACAGGCATCCGTGTATACCGTCATCTCTTCATTCCCCTTAGGGATGACTAACACTGGTGCGCTTGTCAACTTGTCCTTTAGACTCTTGAATGCATTCTCGCACCTTTCATCCCAGAAAAAAGCTTGATTCTTCTTAGTCAACTGGGTCAATGGTGCTGCTATCTTGGAGAAACCTTGGACAAACTTACGATAATATCCAGCTAACCCCAAGAAACTTCTTACATCTGTTGCATTCTTGGGCGTAGGCCAATCCTGTACCGTAGCCACCTTCGCCGGGTCTACGACAGTACCATTCTCTGATACAACATGGCCCAAGAACCTCACTTCCCTCTTCCAGAAGTGACACTTAGAAAACTTTGCTTTCAGTTGGTGTTTTCTCAACACCTCCATCACTATTTTTAAATGTTCCTTGTGTTCTTCTTCTGTCCTTGAATAGACCAAAATATCATCAACGAACACAAGGACAAACTTATTCAACTGATCTCTGAATACCCTATTCATAAGATCCACAAAATATGCTGGGGCATTGATCAGTCCGAATGACATGACCAACCACTCATAAAACCCAGACGGCGTCCGAAATGCCGTTTTAGCTATACTCTCAGCTTCCACTCTAAGCTGATGAAAACCTGTCGCGAGATCCAACTGAGAAAATACTCTCGCGCCACACAACTGATCGAACAAATCATCTATCCGCGGTAGAGGATACTTGTTCTTCTTCGTTACTTTATTCAACTCGCGGTAGTCTACACACAAACGAAGGGAACCATCCGCCTTAGTAGCAAACACAACTGGCGCTGCCCATTCAGAAACACTCCTTCTGATAAATCCCTTCTTCAAAAGATCGCTGCCTTGCACCTCGAGCTCTCGTTGCTCCCTTGGTGCCATACGACGAAGTGGCATCACTATAGATCTGGCATCTTTTACCAAATCAATACGGAACTCAATCTCTCGGTGTGGTGGAAGCCCGGTCACTTCCTCGAAAACATCCGGATACTGGCCAACCACGGGCAAATCTGACAACTCACTATGCGGAATGTCGAGGGAGTTTAGAAAACTAGCCAATACCCCCTTACTGGGTAGACCACCAAACACTATCCTCCGTCCATCATCCGCTCTAGCTGTCACCAAAAAGCCCTCAAAGTCTACCACCACTCCGTATCTTTGGAGCCAATCTACTCCCAAAATAATGCCAAACCCAGTAAAGCCCAAAACAAAGCAATCACAAACAAACATGCATCCATGACTCGACAAGACCACATTACGACAAATCATGCTAAGGCTAGTCGAACCACCAATCGGGTTCGTCACTACTAAAGGTCTATCGACGATCTCGGGCTCCAATCCCAACCTATCTACCAGGTCACTAGATATGAAAGAACTGGAAGCTCCGGTATCAAACAAAACTCTAACAGGAACATCATAAACAGAAAGCATACCTTGAATGACGACATTCTTTCCCTTCTCCGCCGCAGTTGGGGCATTCGACGAAGAAGGAATAGCATTAAGAGCATATGCTTTCACCATTTGCTTTTCTTTAGGGGGTTGTGGACACTTGTCCTTGTGATGTCCCATTTGGCCACAGTTGAAGCACTTCCTATCCGCTGGCTTGGCCCGACAATCACTAGCATAATGGCCCTTCTTACCACAGCTGAAGCACTCAACATCTTGCTTATTCCTTTTCTTCTGGCCATCCTTAGTCTGATTTTGCTTTCTCTTATTCTGGGAACCACCCTTGCCTCCACCACTTGCTTGTGGCTTTGGCTCGTCTGTGGATGCAACCTCAGTCTTCGGCTTAGGGTAGAGACTTTCTGATCTTAATGCTTTCCCAACGATCGATTCAAACGTCTCATCGACGTGGTTAATAAACCTTTCCCCCAAGTACTGGTCCAAACCAGTTATGAATTTCTCATTCTTCTTCTCGGCAGTATCAATAAGAGACAACCCATATTTCGACAAAGTGTCGAATTCAGCGATATACTCCGAGACAGCTCTGCCATTCTGCTTGAGCTCCAAGAATTTCTTGAACAGCACTGACTTCTGAGCAGCTGGAATGAACTTCTCGCTAAAGCGAGCCTTAAACTGCTCCCAAGTAATCTGATCTTCGGGAGTAGCTGCCTTTATAGCATTCCACCAATTCATTGCCCGCCCTTGCAGCTGACGGGACGCTAGCTTTCTCTTCATTGCATCCTCGACACTCAAATCCTCGAAGATACGTTCGCAACTATCCAACCAATCTTGAACATCCGTGGCCGACTCCGTTCCGTGGAACGGCTTCCCTCCAAGACTAGTATAATCCTTATTCAGATTGGCGAAGTCGACTCTCGGCGCCTGCACTATTGGACCACCACCATTTCCACCATTGGGAGCTGCTCTCTGCACATCCCTAAGCATCTCTCTCATGAGGTCGGTAAACATCGCCCTCGTGTCAGCAGCATTCCCATTATTGGCCCCTCTACCGGTACCTCTAACATATCGGCTCATCGTCAATCTGAAAAAGGAAACGATTAACGACCCCATAGTGGTGCTAGTGCAACACGACTTCATTCTTATACTACTAATAGTATATATATATAGCTTTTAAAAACCAAAATAATCACAAATACGCTCTCTCGTATACGTATATTATCTCTCCCTGATAACTTCCCTAGGTTAACTACGCAACCTAGAGCTCTGATACCAAGTGTGACGGCCCGCCCCGCACCAGCCTGCATTTCCTCCGAAAGTGCGCTGTACACATGCCCGACTAGCACGGGACGGTCGTCAGAGGAAAGGAAAGAAGGGAATTAACTAAACTAGGAACATGTAGAATGTCTCACAGCGCATGGAGTAAAATATAATAATAAAATACTTGACATAAAACAGGTGAGACAGTGTATAAGCTGATAACTAAAACCAACATCAACATCAGAGCAGCGGAAATCCAAATACAGCTTATTACAACTTTTCAAATTTACTGTCTCTAAACAAAAGAAAGCAAAAGTAGAAGATGCACCACCAATGCCCAAGCAGTGATCTTCAACAACACAGGGAGAATACTATATATATTACGTGGAAGCCTCCTGCTCGTCTCCGCATCATCTACCCGTGCTTCTCCAGCTAACATGTCTCTAGTCTGCTCGTGTGAGCATCCAGAGTAATAAGAGGAGACATAAAACTCTGGGTCAGACATAAAGCCTGGTATGAGCGATAAGCATCTAAACAGAACAATAACAGGTATACTAAACCATAACTGAACCTGGACCTGCAACCAAAGAGTTAGTACCACATACCGTACAGTACTCTAAGGTGCCATAAATAGTGTAAAGAATACGGGGGTGGGGCGTGCATGTCATAATGATAGCAAACAAATCAACCATAGCAACCATCCTCACATCTCTCACTCAATGCGTAAAGCATACGATGTCCACTACTGTCAATCACTAGACCTATTGAAGTAGTGACGGAGTTCGACTTGTACAACTACTGCTACTACCAAGCTTACCACATGGAGTCATGACCAAATCTTTACAAATGACCCCACTTCATTGGTTTATAGCCCTTTAGTCGTACCTAGGCCATTTCAGCCCTGAATCCGTTCACATACTTCCCATACATAGTGATCCAAAGTCATAAACATCGACTGCCCCTTGGCACACGCCCCGCAGCAAAGCCCAACTCATGAAGTGAACTGATTGGTTCCCAACTGGATCCTGAGCTCTAACTTCCATTTGGACTACCTTTGCATCTTGGGTTATTGGTCAATACTGGGTCGGGTCGGGTTCTCCTTCTAGCCATCGGTTCGGGTCGGGTCCTCTACTTCGGGTCGGTTCGTAGTCTTCTCCTGTAGCGGTTCGGTTCGGGTCCACAGTGTCGCATCGGTTCGGGTCGGGTATTCCACTTCGGGTCGGGTCGGGTGTCCTCCTCCGGGTCGGGTCGGGTGCCATCTCTCTTCCAGTTCGTGCTTCCGCTCCGATCCGCTCCCTTGTTCTTCACGTACTCCGATCCGATCCCTCCTTCTTCATCTGATCCGATCCTACTCCTTTAACCGATCTGATCCCTTCGCCTTACTCCAGTCCTAGCCTTTCATCCTTAAGTCGATCCGATCCGAGCACTTCGTCTTTAAGTTAGTCCGATCCCCAGCTTAACCAACATGACCTTCTTTTTTGCCAAGCCTCTTATGTGCCAGGCTCCAGTTCGGGTCGGGTTCCTTGCTCAGGTCTCATATCCGATTCGAGCCCATATCCGATCCGATCCGAAACCCTGCACAACTTTCTGCAACTTTTCCAGCAACTTGTTTACGCCATTCGACGACGTTTTCGACAAATCTAACTATACTAATCAATCACAAATCATCCCAAACAGTCATAGCAACATAGCAAACTAACCACAAATACCAAAACAATGAATTTACATGTCAAAATGGATCAAATATTCCAAAAATCCCATTTTTCCCTTAAGCATGATTAAATAAAACTAATCATAGGGTTAACGAAACTTAATCAAATCAAACCAAATTTTTAACAGAGGCATAAAATATTATTTTCGAATTTCTAAACATTTTTCCAGAATTTATTAGTGTATAAATTCGCTAATCTTCACTAATTACCCTTAATTAACTGTAATTAGTGTCAAAACGATGCTAATCACTCACCTTAGCCACAGAATAAAACGCCAAATCTGAAATACTCTCTGTTTGGGTCGAATTCCTATGTAAAGCAGCAGCTCCAACCTTGCTCTGTTGTTATTTGACCTTGTTTTGATGTAGTTTAAGCTTAATCTTCACTAAAAATGTGTTTTGGAGTGGTTTTAGAGGATGGAAGCCATTACTAAGGTCTCAAGAAGGTTTGTGGCGGCTCAAAACTGAAATGAAAGAGAATTCCTAACCCTAATCAGCCCTCCTAAGCCTCTAAACCCGAAATTCCCCTCTGGGCCTAGCTGTTAGTCACCCGGTTAAGCCCAATTAAGCTGTTTTTCACCATCTGAAACTTGTTTCAGCCATATCTCCCAAACGGTGAGTCCGTTTGGCTAATGTGACCACTCTACGGAAAGAGAAACCATCATCCGGAGCCAAGGTCAAAATTCCTTTCCAGTCAAAAGTTATGGCCAAAACAGTACCAACTAGGGGTAAAATGGTCATTTAAAAATCGGGAAAAATCATGAACATGGGAAATGACCCCAATAGTCGTCTCCCAAAGTTACATGACCATACGACTTCGTATGTGAAAGAAACAAATATTCTACGGTCTTATGGGGCGTAGAATACGGGTCGTTACAGGTTTTCACGTTCGTTGCTGGAAAAGGTGGGAGCGGGAGAAAAATTGAGGGTGCTGACGTGGCATGTCATGAGTGGCTGAGAATAATTATTATTTTTATTTTATAATTTGAATTCAAAGAGAAGAACGCTGATAACTTTTTCATTTTAACTCGGATTTGGACGCGGTTTGTTGCGTTGGGATCGTGGCGGAATTGCGGACAATCTGAGACTAGTTTCGCTGCATTTGGAGATTGTCAAATTTTGGGCTTCTTTTAGACGTTCGATCCACTAAGGACCCGAAGGTGAGTGATTCTTCGCTCACGAAATACTGAATTATTCCCATATTTATTGAATTAAATTAAGAAATAAGTTTGGTTGCATGGTTGTGTTGGATTGTTGATGCGTTGTTTAAATTTGACATGCAAGTGTGTTTACATGCAATTTAGGTAACGATTAGTTATCTAATTTAATTTAAATTTCTAATTTAAAATTTGAACTTTTGCAAAAATCTTGTAACGGTGTAATGCTGATCAGTTGAATGGAATTGTTGTGATGGATGTTGGTTGAAATTTATTACTGAATTTATAGTGACATTTTAATGCTCCTTATTTCAGTATATTGTAATGCATGTTGATTATGACGATAAATCTCATTTACCCTTGATGTTACGGGCATCTAATGAACCCGGGATTTATCGATAAAATAAATTAAGAACACAGAGTGAAATGACAAAACCTCTGTGACCCTGATTTGGATTGAAATGATAAATCCATCCCTGGAATATCGAGAAATTAAAATTTAATCACTTGGCCATTGGATAGGAAATTCTATACAGACATCGGTTGGTTAAATTATTTTCAAATATTTGGGAATTTTATTTGACAGAAATTCCAGTTAAAGAAATGAACCGGCACTCGATAAACCTGTTCCTGTAAAGGACCTGGATCGCAAGTGTTATTTGAGTGGCTAAGAAATTGTTTCCAAAGGAAGTGGAATTCTTAAATTGAGGTTTGGATAAAATCTGAAACTTTAAAATTTAGGTTGGATTTGAATGAAATATTTTATTTGAATTTAAAATTTAAAAAAAGAGAGGATCGAGGAATATGGGTTGAATTTCCCTAAATCGAAGATTTGGGTTGAATGGCGTTTGAAACAAGATATTGAATTTCATAACTCCATTGAGACTGGAGTGTGGGTTCAAGTATTTGAAGTTCGGAAGAAAAGGAAATTTTGATTTAAGAATTTATTATATATATGTATTTAAAATGTTTGGGCTCAAATAAGTTATTCTTTCCTTAAAATCTATCATTTAACTTTTACTTATAGACTATTTATTCTAGCTTATTTTTTTTCTTATATTATATTATTTAAAATTAATTAGAAATTTTTATTATATATATATATTCATAATGATTTAAATTATCTTATTTGGTTTTAACCATTATTTCTATACATATACTTTATATAAAGATTTTTTTAAGAGCATCTATCTTCAAATTTTGTCAATGATCGTAAATTTTCTTCCGAATGGAAAATGCTGGACTTAAACCCCAGTTCGAGATGGAGTCGAAATAAAGTATTCAAATTTGGAATCGACGTTAACCAATTTTATATGAAAATGAAATTGATATTTTTATTTGAATATAATGGATTTCATAAATGATATGAATGAGGGTTATGGAGATTTATACTCTTTTGAATATAAACGGATTTAGAATTCAAATCGATTTGAGATAAGTATAAACTTTGAGGTAAAATATATTCTGTTTGAATATAAGTCGATTATGAAATATTATATGATTATAATATAAGGATACGAAATATATTCTAGTTTAGAATAAAATCGGTTTGGGTATGATTGTGATATGTTGATATGATTTTTTTTTCTTTTTGAATATAAAATGGGTTCGAAACAAAATATGATATTTTGAGATGAAATCGAACCTTTGAAATGTAAAAGAACCAACCGATGTGGAAAATGTAAGCGTTGGTTGTTAAAGAGACCGGAGTCGACATAAGGCATACTCTCTGTCAGTGTCGATACCACTTTAACAACTGTGAACGTTTTGATGTATCCAGAATGAGGTATGATGACTTGGTGGCGATTATTGAATCAAAGAAGATGATCGAGGACGAAATAGCCCTGACCTTCGGGTCAGAATTGAAATGACTAAAACAGGAGCTATACCGTGACTAACTGAGGTAGCATCTTTGATCAGACACACTTCTTCGATACTAATTCTATGACTATGATGATGATGATTTGGGTCCATTTATGAATTATGGGAGTGTGTTCCGAGGTGGGCGGTAGTGGCTGCTATGCGTTACCACCGGTCCGGGAGTGCAATTGGTAGAGTCCTACCCTGGGCATTGCCTCGAGTGCCTTGTCATATTATCCTTATCGAGCCCCATACGATTTTGATTTGTATCGTACCTATGGAGTGCCCTCTGATGCCATCGTTTATGATGGGTTAACGGTACTGTATAGACTACGGTATTATAAACGGTGTAAGGGTAAAAATGTAATCCCACTTACGCTATTTTCAGTATTTATACTTTACTGAGTAGACACTATCATAATAGCGTATTATACTGTCTATGTATTAGTTTAACGGATCCTTGAGAGATGGGAAAATCCCGTAACATCTCTTGAGTTACTGCACCCATGACACTGATATTATTTCGTATTTTGATTTAACTAATATGAGAATGATTTAGTGCTGATCCGAGTGTTTGTTGTGGTTTTTTATGCAATACGCTCAGGTCAGCAGAAGTTGCAGTTAGCGAAGATGGCAATAGCTTGGAGGATGAAGCCGAGGATTTGGTATATATATATCAAGTATAAATATTTCCGCTGCATTTATTTCCGCTGCTTATTATGTACATCCGTATGTATATGTAACTCTGATAATCATTGAATGTTATAACCACAGTATACATTTCAACTGCTTTTTAAGTGCTATTTGTTTATTATATGTTGCCCTTCCGCTGTGAGATTCTGTTATTGTTTTTCTCTTCTTTCCTTCTTTTCCCAATAACTACCTGCATTTGCGATTTGTTGGGTCGACATGTGTGGCTTATTGTCGATTTTAAACGGTCAAACATATGGGTCGTTACAGTTGGTATCAGAGCGATGGTTAGCGATAACCTTGGCTCTGTTGGGAATTTACTCATTAGAGATGGGGGTTAGAAATGCCCTAGAATGAGTTTGAGTGATATGAAAGAGCGTACTTGTAATTTTTGATATAAATTGTGTTGATTTGTTCTGTTGAATATTTATGGATTCTGGTCGATATATGGGACGCCATCGAATCGATGGGGATTTCTAAATAGTCGAACAGAATGATCGACATAATATGGTTTTCGATTATATTTTTAAATATATTAAAGATATATTATTATTAGTTTTAAGTGTATAATCATTGGTCGTTGGTATGTAATAATATTAAGTTAATACCTATTATGGTTGATTAGATAATAAATCTAATAAGGGGAATTTAATGGTTTTAGAAAATATTTGAAATAAGATGAAATACCTGTAGGTATAATTAGGTGAGAAAGGTGTGATTAAAATAGAAATGACCTTAAAACTTGATCCTGGGAGACTTTTGAAATAGTTTGACAAAGTGAAAATAATATCGTATTATAAGAAATAGTTTTGGAAATAGTTTTCAAAGGATTTTTTTAAATGGATAAGAGTGTAATCCCTTCTCAGAACATCAGAAATGATTTCGATAACGAGTGCACGCATTATCAACATTTATCCTGAAGCATCTGAGTGGGGGAGACCACCCGTACTTTCATAACTGGTTTTAAAGGATCTTTGGATTTAAACCCCTATAGTATAAGTTTGGATAAGAGTCCAAGTATATGATATTTAAAAATGAGTTTAAATTTAAACCAGAATTGAAATTTTATGTTCTTTACAAATTAAAGATTGGATTTAAAAATTTTATATGGCATGGTTTTCAAAGAAGTTTATAAACATGTATGTTACTTTGAACTTAGTTTAAACCCGGAATTAAAATACTTAAGTTGTCTTAACTAATAATATTGGTTTAATCACTTAAGAAACTCGATCTGTTAGAATTTAGATGTTGAAACAAGGAAATGGACCTGAGTATTAAGAGAAAAGAAGTGGTCGTTGAATTCTTAAGCAGGGCAATAATACGGGATGAAAATTTTCCGATGATATATATATATATATATATATAAATGGTTTAAATTGAATGCACCGCATAGCGACCGTTCGCAAATTTCGACCATTGACTTTGAATGGACATAGCGGGAGATCCGACCGTCGGATTCTCCCAATACCGAAACCGTTGGATTTGTATCGAAAAAGCCTTCCAATGAATATGAGAGATTTGAAATCTAACGGTTAGATTTGGAAATATGTCCAAATCAAATTTGGAAAATGTCGCTATGGCCGCAGCTCGGTGGCCGTTATTGGAAACCGACTGAAATATCGACAATAAAATTATTAAAAATATTGATAATTGGTGAAAAATCATAATAAGTGATTTAGAAAGAATTGGGATGGAAATTCCATACTTGAATAGATAAAAATATATTTTATCGAAACAAACTTTAATATAATATGAGATGAGAATAAGGGAATGGTTAAGGATGAATCAAAGTGCCAAAATAAGAAATGGGATGCAAATATAAACTAGTTTATTCAGAATAAAATAATAGTTAAGCGAATCCTAATTTGGGAATTGGAAATATTGAAATGAGACATGAGAATAAAACTTAACCTGGTTTGGATGGATTTGATGAAACGAAATCAATTGGAAAAGGATTAAATAAGCCAATATAGAATCTATATATTGGTGGATTAGGCAAGTAAAACGAAATGTCGAAAACGAGAGAAATAGAATAGTTATATAAAACTATAACTGATCTTAACCCTTGGCTTTTGGGTTTGAAGTTATCTAAATGAAACGACGTTCATGTAGTGTAAATGGAGTAATAAGAGTAAGTAATGAAAATGTGATGGGTTGACCCATGTTAATGGGAATGAGGTGCGAGGAAGTAATACAAACCAGGAATTGAGACATGAAATAAGATATAGGAGATATAAAACCGAGGGCTAAATTATTCAATTTGAATATCGAACGAATTTGGTAAGTCGACCAAAGTTAATGAGTTAATGATTGGATATTATCGAGTTAGTTCGGAAATTAAAGTGAATTCAAGTCTTAAGTGTAATTAAATGCTTAAAATGAAAACGAAGAAAAAAAATAGATCAGAAAATAATAATAATAGGCAATCGAATGTGAATCCATTTCTCGAGAAATGAAGCGATAACAAATTGAAGTGTTAAAGATTTACCAAAATTATTGGAATCGAATGGTTGAAACTTCAAATGGAATTAATCGATGTTATGCGGAAATTTAAAAATATTCGATAAGCTGAAGTGAAATGGTCGTAACTTTAGATAGGATAATCGAAATTCAACAATTCTGGACTTTTTGGAAACCTAAGAAACTGAACTAAAACTTTTGTTAATAGTGCCTTGCCTACTTTTCAAGTTAATTATGTTGAAAACCTAGTTTTAGTTGTATTTGTATGCGCAGAAAATAAAATCTGAACTGAATACCCATGTTGTTTTGGTCATAACTTCCTAACAGAACGTCAGATTTCGATGCGCGAGTACAATTTGGAAAGCTCAGGATGTAAACTTAAACTTTTCATTTATATGCTGGGTAGAATTTTGATGTTTAAAGGGTTAAAAACGGGGTTGAATAATTCAAACCTGCATTTTTCATTTTGTGGGCTGGAACGTTCGCTCCCGCTAAAACTGTCATAACTCTCAAACGGATTATCTGAATTCGATGAATCCGGAAAGCCTGAAACGAATACAACAAATTTTTCCTAGTATGTCTTAGTCAAATTCCATCATCTAAGGGTAGATAATACCCCATTTGTGCGCTGACCTGTTGTTAACATGTTGGTTTTTTTTTTTTTTTTTGTAGTTGAAATGTTTGAACTATGTTGTGTAAGTTATATTTTTGCTATGCATTCTATATATGTTGATTCTTATGTATATGTGAGTATGTAACAGGTGTTATGAAGTCGCACTACGCGTTGGAGCTCGCTTGCGCTAAATTCTAAAGTGCTAAGACAAATAAATTGCTTATAAACGCTAAAAGAGGTACGTATTTTGGAATTATATTGGTTTTGGGGTTTTGTTTTGTGTTTTCCCCATTTCTGGGATGCCTCATCTTGTGATGAGATGATATTTGAGTTATATGTATGTAGAGATTTTTCACGGACCTCTCCGTACAAAGGAGATGCTGCCGAAATTTTCCATGATTTCGGAAGTTAGAAAAGTTTATGAGTTTTACAAATATAACTTATTTTATAAAAGCTATTTTAAGTATGAATTTAAAATAGATATGAGCTTAATATCGTTTCGTTCTCTTTTCGAGGACGAAAAGATTTTTAAGTGGGGGAGAATGTAACATCCCATAATATTCAGTATATTAAATTTCAATTTAAATTAAAGAAAATTGGAATATATTAGGGAAAATCAAATTTTTGTTAATTTGAATGGTGGTAATTGTTGAATTAAGTGTAAATAGATTTTTCTCTAAATTTAGTTTTTATTTAGAAATGTTGTAATTTGGAATTTGATATATAAATAATTAAATAAATTTGATTGGTTTAATTTAATGGTGAAATTTTAAGTTGTTAAGTTAAAATTTGAAATTTAAGATTCAAGTTCGAAATAATCAAATTCGGGAACTTAAGATGAGTAAGATCGATTTATAAAAGTTTATTTAAGTTATAGTAGGATTTAGATGGAATTTTGAATATATAAATTGAATTAAAATAGTTAAGGAATAATTGGATATTTTATCAATTAATTAACTATGGAATTTAAAGGTTTTGGCGACTGTCTCGGAATTCGACGAAATGGTGCCATTGGATCCGGAACGATGAATTATAGTTGGATTCCAGTTTGCGTTACAATCTGACTTACCGTTTGACCGTACGAGAGAAAGTGTGAAAGGAATCAATGTAGATGGATAATTGAGTGTTTCTTATATTTGGGCCTTATATATGTATAAAACTTAAGTCCATGACCACCTCATCAGCCATTTTCCATCATACGTACACTTTCACGTTCACAATCCTCTTTAATGGCTAGAGAAAAATTTAAAACCCTAGCTCAAAGTCAAAATACAACTTCAAAATAAAATCTCTCCAAAACCTATCGTATTATATGTCGATTCGAAGCTCTCGACGATACAAGGCTGCTGATACCATTCGTTTTGACATGCAGTGAAGGATTGTGCCGGAAATCGCCGGTCAAAGTTGATTATTTCGAAACCCTATGGTGAAAATTGGGGTTTTTCGATCTAAGGGTTAATCGGAGATTCTGGGATATGGGTATTGTAGAGGAGGCTGATAGGAGTTGAACGGAGGTGGTGGCAGGTCGTATCGTGGTCGAAGATGGGTGTATTTCATGAATTAGGGTTCGAAATACCCTTGGTTTATCTCGACGACGGCGGGAGTACAGCCCACCGGAGTTGCTGACGCGGGCATGGGCGGACGCGCCTCGAGGTGGGGACTCCATTTCGGGTGGTCGGAGCTTCTCCGACGATCTGAGGTGGGCGTACGAGGTGGTCAAAGTTCGTATGGTTCATGGGTTTTCACGTTCGTTGCTGGAAAAGGTGGGAGCGGGAGAAAAATTGAGGGTGCTGACGTGGCATGTCATGAGTGGCTGAGAATAATTATTTTTTTATTTTATAATTTGAATTCAAAGAGAAGAACGCTGATAACTTTTTCATTTTAACTCGGATTTGGACGCGGTTTGTTGCGTTGGGATCGTGGCGGAATTGCGGACAATCTGAGACTAGTTTCGCTGCATTTGGAGACTGTCAAATTTTGCGCTTCTTTTAGACGTTCGATCCACTAAGGACCCAAAGGTGAGTGATTCTTCGCTCACGAAATACTGAATTATTCCCATATTTATTGAATTAAATTATGAAATAAGTTTGGTTGCATGGTTGTGTTGGATTGTTGATGCGTTGTTTAAATTTGACATGCAAGTATGTTTACATGCAATTTAGGTAACAATTAGTTATCTAATTTAATTCAAATTTCTAATTTAAAATTTGAACCCTTGCAAAAATCTTGAAATGGTGTAATGCTGATCAGTTGAAAGGAATTGTTGTGATGGATGTTGGTTGAAATTTATTACTGAATTTATAGTGACATTTTAATGCTCCTTATTTTAGTATATTGTAATGCATGTTGATTATGATGATAAATCTCATTTACCCTTGATGTTACGGGCATCTAATGAACCCGGGATTTATCGATAAAATAAATTAAGAACACAAAGTGAAATGATAAACCTCTGTGACCCAGATTTGGATTGAAATGATAGATCCATCCCTGGAATATCGAGAAATTAAAATTTAATCACTTGGCCATTGGATAGGAAATTCTATACAGACATCGGTTGGTTAAATGATTTTCAAATATTTGGGAATTTTATTTGATAGAAATTCCAGTTAAAGAAATGAACCGATACTCGATAAACCTGTTCCTGTAAAGGACCTGGATCGCAAGTGTTATTTGAGTGGCTAAGAAATTGTTTCCAAAGGAAGTGGAATTCTTAAATTGTGGTTTGGATAAAATCTGAAACTTTCAAATTTTGGTTGGATTTGAATGAAATATTTTATTTGAATTTAAAATTTAAAAGAAGAGAGGATCGAGGAATATGGGTTGAATTTCCCTAAATCGAAGATTTGGGTTGAATGGCGTTTGAAACAAGATATTTAATTTTATAACTCCATTGAGACTGGAGTGTAGGTTCAAGTATTTGAAGTTCGGAAGAAAAAAAAAATTTGATTTAAGAATTTATTATATATATGTATTTAAAATGTTTGGGCTCAAATAAGTTATTCTTTCCTTAAAATCTATCATTTAACTTTTACTTATAGACTATTTATTCTAGCTTAATTTTTTTCTTATATTATATTATTTAAAACTAATTAGAATTTTTTATTATATATATATATATATTCATAATGATTTAAATTATCTTATTTGGTTTTAACCATTATTTCTATACATATACTTTATATAAAGATTTTTTTAAGAGCATCTGTCTTCAAATTTTGTCACTGATCTTAAATTTTCTTCCGAATGGAAAATGCTGGACTTAAACCCCAGTTCGAGATGGAGTCGAAATAAAGTATTCAAATTTGGAATCGACGTTAATCAATTTTATATGAAAATGAAATTGATATTTTTATTTGAATATAATGGATTTCATAAATGATATGAATGAGGGTTATGGAGATTTATACTCTTTTGAATATAAACGGATTTAGAATTCAAATCGATTTGAGATAAGTATAAACTTTGAGGTAAAATATATTCTGTTTGAATATAAGTCGATTATGAAATATTATATGATTATAATATAAGGATATGAAATATATTCTAGTTTAGAATAAAATCGGTTTGGGTATGATTGTGATATGTTGATATGAATTTTTCTTTTCTTTTTGAATATAAAATGGGTTCGAAACAAAATATGATATTTTGAGATGAAAGCGAACCTTTGAAATGTAAAAGAACCAACCGATGTGGAAAATGTAAGCGTTGGTTGTTAAAGAGACCGGAGTCGACATAAGGCATACTCTCTGTCATTGTCGATACCACTTTAACAACTGTGAACGTTTTGACGTATCCAGAATGAGGTATGATGACTTGGTGGCGATTATTGAATCGAAGAAGATGATTGAGGACGAAATAGCCCTGACCTTCGGGTCAGAATTGAAATGACTAAAACAGGAGCTATACTGTGACTAGCTGAGGTAGCACCTTTGATCGGACACACTTCTTCGATACTATTTCTATGACTATGATGATGATGATTTGGGTCCATTTATGAATTATGGGAGTGTGTTCCGAGGTGGGCGGTAGTGGCTGCTATGCGTTACCACCGCTCCGGGAGTGCAATTGATAGAATCCTATCCTGGGCATTGCCTCGAGTGCCTTGTCATATTATCCTTATCGAGCCCCATACGATTTTGATTTGTATCGTACCTATGGAGTGCCCTCTGATGCCATCGTTTACGGTGGGTTTACCGTACTGTATAGACTACGATATTATAAACGGAGGGTAAAAATGTAATCCCGCTTACGCTATTTTCAGTATTTATACTTTACTGAGTAGACGCTATCATAATAGTGTATTATACTATCTATGTATTAGTTTAACGGATCCTTGAGAGATGGGAAAATCCCGTAACATCTCTTGTGTTACTGCACCCATGACACTGATATTATTTCGTATTTTGATTTAACTAATATGAGAATGATTTAGTGCTGATCCGAGTGTTTGTTGTGTTTTTTTTATGCAATACGCTCGGGTCAGCAGAAGTTGCAGTTAGCGAAGATGGCAATAGCTTGGAGGATGAAGACGAGGATTTGGTATATATATATATATATCAAGTATAAATATTTCCGCTGCTTATTATGTACATCCGTATGTATATGTAACTCTGATAATCATTGAATGTTATAACCACAATATACATTTCAACTGCTTTTTAACTGCTATTTGTTTATTATATGTTGCCCTTCCGCTGTGAGATTCTGTTATTGCTTTTCTCTTCTTTCCTTCTTTTCCCAATAACTACCTGCATTTGCGATTTGTTGGGTCGACATGTGTGGCTTATTGTCGATTTTAAACGGTCAAAAATATGGGTCATTACATTATATATTAGGATCAATAGTTATTTTAGAGGTAATAGATCTCACATTTGTTGTTAATTTCTATTTCTGGGTATTGTTTGATTGTCCCATTTTCTTTTTTATTTCTTCTTCACATATATGTATAGATATATATATATCTATATATATATATATATATTTAGATATATATACACACACATATACTCATATATATATGCACTGGTTACTAATGGTTTGCGTAGTTTCTTTCAGGTTTCAAGTTATTGATTATTGCTGAGGATCTTTGTGGAATGTTGTCTGGATTGGGTGATTAACTATAGCTTTGGAGTTTCACTGTGTGTGGTTTCAGAGAGTTTTTGGAGTTGTAATGTTTTATTCTTGTCATATTCTGCTTGGAGGGTCTGGTTTTTGTATTGGAGTAGATATACCGGGTAGTGGCTTTGCCGGAATTTGATATTGGAGTATGATGGGCAGTGGTTTTTCCGAAGCTCATTTATCTACTTTCCTTTACATTCCTACGGTCTTGTTTTGTTTTGCTTTGTCTCCTTTTTTATTCTGTAATCGGATATTGTAGTCGTTTTATTTTATATTATATATGTGTGCTCTCTTCTTTTTAGAAGATCACACATTTTTGTTTTCAAAAAAAGTTTAGTTTCACATTTTTGATTTCAAATTTGCAGTTTACTTATAATTCTTGTACACATGTTACAACAGCTTGTAATTCTGTAAATTTTAAATTTAAAGAGTGATTTAAATCCCTTTATTTATGTGAAACATAATAAGAAAGAGAAAAGTTTTCACGTAACATGGTAGAAGAATGCAGAATTTACTGAATATATCAAAACACACATATTATATGAAAATCTGTTACAAAAGACAGTGGATTATTTTGCAATGAAGTAAAGAAACATGTTTTAAACTTGTATAAATGACCTGTTATTATTTAAGAAAGATCAAGAGTAAATTATTATGATATTAGCTCACGATAGATAGTGACAACTTTTAAAATAGAGACTACCATGTAACAATAAAAGGAAGTAAAAGTATCACAATAGTAGAATATATTTTAAGACTCAGCTATAAGGGGATAAGGCAGGAGCTTAATTTGATTATCATTTGAGCCGGGCTCATAACAACGGCGAATCACGCATGTCGTAGAAGGTAAGTGGACCATATAAGAGAGGACCAAAGGCAATGTATACAAATGGTGACCGAGCGTGTGACATCGGAGGAGGTAAATAAGATGTTGTAGGTTCATGTGCTTGATAGATACATATATGAACAGATACATGGTCATTTTCAATGTGAGTAAAAATGTAACCACAACAGACTTAAAGTGGGCAGTACAACAATCCATTAGGATGAGATTCCGATTTGGTGTTAGGGCCATCGACTGCCATGATAGTTTCAGGATAAAGAGTAGGAGAACCATCCTGCTAGAATTAGGAATTATACAATATAGTACTTTACTTCTATATAGAAATTATAATGTAAAAAATCAACCTAAGTTGTTACCTTAAGTAAAACATGGACACTGAAACTTGTGACACTTAAATCGGTTCTTAAGTCTATTATTCCTTGATTATTCTCTTCCTAATGGTTATTTTCTGTTCATCAAACTTTTAAGTCTTATCCATTCTCCATACTTTTTCTACTCATTAGGCTCACAGGGCATGCATGACTAAGGACAGCTAGGTGAGTTTGGAGTTTTATATTTTCTTTCATTGATGTATTCATTTTATCTTTGTTGTTTCATTAGGTCTTTGAATTTGAGTTGGGATATTATGTTTTATGGTTGTTCTCTGATATGATTTAAGAGATTGTGTTTGTAATACATTTTGAGTTATGATGGTTTTCAAACAAAGTTATATTGAGTAATAAAATGTTTTGTTGAGATATGTTTTCTCTATAATTTATTTTATTCCTGTGAATTTTATCTCTATAACTTTTTTTAATTATACACAGACACTCCATATTCCTTAGTATGACTCGAAATAGGGATATGCAGAGGGGTGTGGGGTGTCATATGTCTTGCTATATTAGGATGAATCATGGAGGCGTATGCATTGATTATCATTCTTGTTTCGTCCGGTGCTCCCTTAAGGAAAGAGATGGGAAATGACATCACCACTTGGGATATGCTTTCTACCAATGGTGTCTTCATAGTGTTTTATATTGATGTTAAGGTATCATCATTTCATACGATCTTGTGATTTCATGGAAATAATAAGGATCAAGACCCGAAATAATTAATTTACCTTACTTGATTGTGACTTACAATGTTGAGGGCTCAACTTGACTATACGCTACATGTAACATCATGTATGTGGTCACCTTAGATTATTACTATGGATGACTGTAGCATCCTTAATTTTTATTTTTGGGCCTCGAGGCGGGAGAGTGTTACATCATGGTTTGTCTACACTTGGCATTATACATGATTCATCAAAAATTCATCTTATCTAGCCATGTTTTCTTGTTTGTTAGTTTCCTCTTAGCCAAATTTAATTTAATATTAGAGTCTAGGAATTAACTTGAAGGAACAATATGGAACACTAGTGGTCATGAGAGGCTATTGGTGATGATGGTGGACTTGGTTATTTTTCTCTTTAGTTTCTAGTCATCCTCGATTTAATAGAAGTAGGCCGAGACAACTTGATCTTCAATAGCGAGTCACTTATGATTCGATGATAGCGGTCAGGGACATTGAGTTCTCAAGTAGCAAGTCATCATCTAAGCTGGTTTCTTGAGAATGTCTGACACATTTGATAAGGTGATTAGATTACTACCATACTTCGATTGAGTTTTATATCGATCTTTTTATAGATATTAGACTAGTAGTTATGCGTTTACGGCATGTGGTACCCAAAGAGCGGGAAAAGGGCAAGTACCCATTCCCATTTCTAAATGGCTCCTCTGATTAGCACAAAGGTGCAAGGTTATTCTCCAGTTGGACTTTCCAAGAGAATTTTCCAGCAGAGAGTAGTAGATGGTGTGTGTCGAGTACAACATTGCACATAGTACTTTGATTTTGATTGGTTGGTTGTGTCGTTCGGGCTAACCAATGAGCCAACATATTTTTGTTGATTCCTTATACTGTGTTACAAAATATTATTTATGTGAGTTGTGTTTATGCTATATGATTTTATTTTATTTTCTCATGAAAAAAGAGAGAGCACAAGGCATGGTTGATGTTTAGGATGTAGGTGTTGAGAAAAGACCAATTGAAGTAACACATTGTTATAAAAGAAATTGAGAAGTTTGGATTTCATCACTTTGAATAAGACGTCATTATCGATCCTATGAAGGTTACAATAGTTTGAAGTTTGAGTTCTCCTATAGGTGCTACATATAAAAGTACTTCTTGGATTGACGTGATGCTATTTACATTCTGCCAAGGACTACGCTAAGGTTATTGACCCAATGACCAATAAGTTGACGGTAAGATCAAACACGCATTAGTCGATTTGATTGAGAACTTGGTGAGTGAGTCAACATCGCTTTTCCAATGTGGCAATGCATAGCAGTTGGTATCCACTTATTAGAGGTGCTAAACTAGGTGCGATGCTAACTCTAAAAGTGAATGTTGTTACATTCTAATCGACGATTGAAACCATGCGAGAGGGAGTATCCAACTCTTGATTCAGAGTCGATGGAGTTAAAGTTTTCTTTAGATATTTGGAGGCATTGCCTACTAAGAAAGAAATTAGAGTTTTCTAGCAATGTCACACCACTAGAGCACTTCTTGTTCGAGAGGAGTGTCGACTTTTTCCAATAGCAACGGTAAGAGTTTCTAGCCTTCAAGTGCAACTATTGTGTTTGAGTTAGAGATTTGCCAGTGTGGGAGCGAAATTCCTCTAGTGAATGTTACTTACATGTATCATTGGTTATAACTCCAAAATTTAAAGAGAAGGTTCGTGGCCCGACTAAAATGATTAGTTCTGTATGAAAGAAGTGTTGTTTGTTTCCGGTATCATTGGGTATGGATGATGGGCATTCATTTCAAGATAAATGAATTTTTAACTACCTAATGCTGAATGGGATGAGTCAAATAATTTCCTATAACTACATGAGATTCCTAAGTGGATGTAGGGAGCGACTATCAATGGTTTTCATCAATAGATTGCTAAAGGGTTGAGGATAGGTTGATGACACTCAAGTCATGTCTGATTCGTTGATGAGAGATGGTTGATATATGTCTCTTAAATAAGTTGGAAACCAAACGTTTAGTTATATACGGATTGGATATCATATTTTATGCCTCATATTTGACTAGTTAGTATCTTGCACGTTTGGTTAGGCATGGATGTTATTTGCAGTAACCCTGAATTTTGGAACCAACTTAAAGTTTATTTTTAATTGATTTTAAAGGATTTTAAGTATTTAAAATGATTTATTTTGAGAATAAACGACTTAAAATTTATTTAAAACAAATTTTGAATGTATAAATTTAAAAATTAATTAAAATAAGCTCATAACGTCGAGGTAGTTTGAAAATTTAGTTTTGAACTTCAATTGAATATATAGAATGCAATATAAATCGGATTTCAGTAAAACAAGAAACGTTAGAATATTTTGAATAATATCTTTCCAACAAATATAAGAAATTGAGATTTTATGTTATAAATTGTAAGTTATGCCCAAATTAAAATTTTGAATAGTCGCTATGGAATTTATTAATATTTTTAATATTATTTAAGCTCTTATAAATATCCATTTTGCAAATGACCACCATATTCGATGAAACTAATTTTTTGGGATTTGGAATATCGAATTATTATTAGGTTTAAAATTTCAAGTCAATTGGAATTTATATGTAAGCATGGTAAATTTAAACACGTGTTCAATTTTAGTTGTAAATTCAGTAAGCTAGAAATAAGGCCATTTTCAAATAGTCTCCAAACTCGATGAAACTAGGTTCATTAGAACCGTATTTATGAAACATTGCTAGATTTTAAATTTCATAATTTTTAGAGTAAGTATGCGGTCGTGGAAAATTAAAAAGTACGTTCAAATTCTATATTTAACGTTATATTTTAATTTCAATAAAAACTGATCAAAACAATCGAATCAACTTATGAAACGTAGTCCATTGAGTCCGGAATATGGGTATTTAGTTGGAGGCAACAATCGTTGGGATTCATTTGGAGTTCGGAGCATTAAATAAGCAACAATTGAATTTAATATTAATATAACATGTATATAAATACCCCCATACATAGTCAAACCCTAGGATTTACGTTCCCTGGTCAACCAAAATTTTGGCTGTCATCTTCAAATGAACGATCCATACCATTCGAAACTTGCTCTACGTCTATCTCCAATTCCATTCGTGTTCATCGAAAATAACCAACTATGAAAATGTCGAGCTAGGTGAGCCCTCCAGATTGACCGGTGGTGATCGATTTTCAAACGACGTGGCAGTTGAATTTGCACCTCAATGGTGTCGCTTATCATGGTGTTTTTTGGACAGGGGCAGGCACCGAGCGCGACGCTGTGTTAGACGTTAGGGGGCGACGTCAAGAGCTATTGTGCGGTGGGTGTTGATCGGCCTTAGGTAGCCTCGAATAGCTTGCGCAGGTACATGTCGAGGGGTACATGGGTTCGATGAGTTCCAGAAAGAAGAAGACGTGGGGTGGGGGTGAGCAACGATGGAAGAAAAAGATTAGTCAAGTTAAACATGTTTTGTTATGTTAATAATGTAATTAATGGATAAAATGTCATAACTTGTTCAAACCAACACAAAATCAAGCGAAACAAGTTCCTATGAGATCGTGGGATCGAGAGCTTTGCGATGAAACCAATTTGGATAGAAATGGAGCTAGCGCCAGATTTTGATAAAATTAAACGTGCATTTAATTAAATTAAAATAATTGTTTTATTAACGATTTCAGAACCAATCAATATGAGAACTCTATCACTCAACTAATTTGTACAGTTATTCTATTTCATAACTGAATATATATTGATTACTATGATGATTTTTATTAGGTTAATTATTATAAATTATTGTACGATATATGGTAGCTCACATCACTAGTTGTTTGAAAACCATACGGATGAATGAATGATTTATTGTGATATGTTGTGAATGTAACTCTGAGTTAATTAACATGTTAAAACATCGTTAAAATATTTGTGATAGTTGATATTGGATTAAACATTCATTTACAAGTCGAACGGCTTGTATATGTTCACCAATTTAAGTAATACCAATTGGAATGAATAAATAATTTATTAATTGATTATTTATTGGATGAAAACCCCACATGGGTCTTGAGATGATAATTAATTTATACATCTCCCTTATGTATAGTTGTATATCAACCGATTGATTGACATGCCATTATAAGCATTATTTAATTATTTAATGCTTATACAGTTGTAGATGCACTCCGCATTTGAATTGGGTATTTAATAGTTATTTATAGCTATTGTTGAATATATGTGATGTATGAAATCCATCTAGCTTAAATTATATGGTAATTAGTTTAGTCTCAATTCAATCCGGAATAATAACGAATATTTTAATATAATATTAAGTAAAAATCAAAGTTTGGTTTCGATGTCTGATTTTGGATGGACACAAAGATTATAAAATTATAATGAATATCGAGAAAATTGGATTTCAATATCTGACAATTTGAAAAATATTATTATTTTAGTATTATAATAATATAAGATGTTCAATTTTGATTTAAAATTGAAGTGGAAGTTGAACTCGTTTTTAAACGAAATTATAAATGCTTTATAAACATTTTATAAAATATATTTTAAATAGAAATCGAATAGATCTATTATATATAATGGCTTAATATGAAGATATTTGATTTAAAAGGAAAAGATTGAAAGGGAATTTCAAATGGTAGTTGTGAGTAAATTATAATTTTTATAAATTATTTTGGAACATTTTTGATTTTATTTTAGTTATAAATCGAATTCGGGCTTGAATAGAACGCGTCGCGCAGCGATAATTCGCGAACGTCAACCCGTAACTTCGAATTGACGTAACGGGAGATCTGACCGTCGGATTCTCCTGAACCCAGACCCGTTGGGTTCGTATCGAAAAGATCTTTCAAATGATAACAAAAGATTTGAAATCTAACAGTTAGATTTTGAGAAATGTCAAATTTGAATTTGAACAAAAACAGCGCTGTTGTAGCTAGATGACCTGAAACGTCATTTAACTGAAAGGGCCTATTTTTAAATGATTAAAAATAAGGAAAATTTGTATTAAATCATAATAAATGATTTGAAATGATTTTGGATGAAATAATCCAAGTTTGAAAAGATAAAATATATTTTTATCTGAATAAGTTATTTACCGACTTGAGTAAAGAACCGAAAGGAATTGAAATGGTTTTAATATAACCAGAGTTTACCAATACAAAATTGGATTCGATTTGAATGGAAATTTATCTTCAGATATTTAGGTATTAGATTCCGTGATTATAAGAACAATGTTGAGGAATTTGAAAGATATAGATATTGTTATTACCTATACGGTATCATTTGGTTTCAGAATTTGATGTTGAATACAAATCGATATGATTTCTATTCAGAGCCTTGTATTTAGTATCAAATTGGATTTTGGGTTTGTCGTGAGTAGTTTCTTCAATAACACTGTTCTTAAACCCGGTTGAGAATAGAATAAACCTTTTAATTAAGATTAAGGATGTTTTCCAACTAAATTTTTTAATTTCAATTGAAGTTGATTTTGGGTTTATTGTGAATGATGTTTTAAATAACTTTGATTCTTTAACCCAACTGATAGTGAAGTTATGATTTAGAATTTATAAATCTTTTAATTAAGATTTAATGAAATTTTTCAAAGTAAAGTTTTCCAATTTAATATATTAAATTGGAATTGAATGGAATTCGATATAGTGATAATCGCGATGAACCTCCATGGAGGAAGACTGTACTATTTATGGAATTTAAAAGGCTTTGCCGTTATTCCACTTATAATACTAGTCTGATACAGAAACTTATATCGATTATATACTGTTATGATTTTCGTGAAAGTTCCATATTAATGGAAATTGATTTCGAGTTTATCGTGAACTGTGTTTTAAACGACATTCATTCTTTAACCCAGTTAAAGACATGGTTAATTTCCTAAGTTGAATAATCATTAAGTAATAATTTTTGAGTTTAAAACTAAATGGAGTTTTAATAAATCTTTAATAAGATATGAAATGTAAAGTGGTAATTTAATTTACCGAATTCGAGAAGTGTTCGAGAATAGAGTACCACCAGTTTTACTCCATGCGACAGCTAAATCTTTAATAAGATTTGGAGCATTAAATGGCAATTAACTTTACCGATAACCCAAAGGGTGTTAGATATGGAGTACTGCCACTTTTGCTCCATGTGATGAATATGTTGGGATAATAAAATTAATGATTACTTCGGTAAGGCTCGATACTCCCAACTAGTTTTATAAACCTTAATCTGGTTTATATTGTGAAAATATATTATAAAATCTTTTGGAATGATTTCTAAGGAACGGATTAAACAATAAGTTTAAATGAGATAATCTTTGATAAAATTAATGGGAATCTTTCCCAAAAATAAGAATATTTGAATAAAATAACATTCTGGATTGAAATGAGGCGTATGATGTCCTTTTATATCACTTGATTATAATATATGCGAGTTATTCGGAAAGACCGGGTTTAACACATTCTGAGTAACTGATACGATGATTAAAATTCGAAGATTTGAAGATGATGGTTGAAGGTCAGAGATCTTCACAACGTTAGAATGAGTATTGATGTCTCGATTGGGATGTACACACAAGACGAGAAGTGGTGGTCGTCTAGACGTACTTGGGGATCGACCGGATATGCGAGGGCCTCTCTCCTGTATTGGACATATATGACGAGGAATAAGGTGCCTCTGATTTTGTTCAGACACAGAATGGACTTGAAAACGAATTGTATGTTTAACATTGTACTTCGTGCTATATTCGTCGATCTCTGCTAAATGTATATCTGTTTGGTGGCAGATAATTTATTCTTTTAGCTTAACACCCATCTCTGAGATGTACGAGCTTGGAGGATATATATTGGAAGAAATTAATGGTATGGTATGGATTGACAATGTGGCATGCTAAGATGCAATGATCAAGGCTCTTGTTGAAGCGTAGACCCTTGCGGTTGATGATCAAAGCACCGCTTTAGTATAGCTCCGCTTTGTATAACGTTAATTCACGAGCTTCACACCCTGGTATGAACCAAAAAATGGGATGAAGGAACATAGATAAATGGACATACGTTGCCTTCTAGCTAGAAGGGATGTCATGGTATGGAGCCTATACATTTTACTTATGTGGATGTTAGATAGCGAGGTACTTCGGAGTTGGCCACACAAGGCCCTTGATGGTCGATTTACTGACCAAGATGGTCGACGTACTAACCAAGATTTAGGTCTGATAGGACCAGGGAATGTATTGTTCATGGGGAAATCCGAACCAGCGAGGGCTGCCCGGCTCTGCCGCTCCTAAGGGATCACTTGATTCTGACTCCTGAGGCATGGGCTAGAGTGTCTCGAATAGGAAATAAAGATCCCTTGCCTTGGTTCATAGATAGAAATCCAAATTCCAATATGAGATTTTACGACTTTAGTTGTAAACCTATATGGAGACATAGTAGGATGGGGTATTATGCCATCTAAGATTTATACATTTATACTTGAAATTGATTTTCTATACTTATAATAATAAAAGAAAATTTTCGCGTATCAAGCATGTATGGCTATTATAAGGTAAAACTCTATCCTCCAACTTGAGTCTTATAGTAGCCTCATTTTTCCTTTTAGCATTAAGTTATTTGTTTTATGCACTGGTATTCATGGAAGTAAACCCGTTCCATGTTATATGGTGTGGTTCAGTGATTTATCTAACATTAAAATAAATTTAATAACTTTTTTAGTTCTCACACCAATCCCATGACTGACTCGGAGTTTATTGTTTCCCACCTAAACTTTGGGTGCCCATAATTTTCATACCAGCAGCTAGTAGTTTTGGATTTCTAGATATTTCTTTTCATAGGATCCTGGATTACGGCTGGAGCTATACTATGGAATGCTTTGTATCCATGTATTTCTTTCAGGCGTGTTGGTTTGTGTTTTTTCTGCTGCACATTTATTTATGTATTATATTTCCGTTGCTTTGTAATTCAATCTCTTATACTTTCCGTTGTGTATTACTATTCGTACTCTGATATCTTGTACTCTAATGTAGATTGTTGTAATAGCAATGAAATGTTCCCTTGTTCTGTGCTCTGATGTGTCGTGTTCTCAAGGCAATCTGTCTTCTTGTTCGATTTAGGTCGTCCGGGAAGTTCGGGCCATTTCATTATTCTTGATACTTACTCTTATTTTTCTCACTGGTGTTTGAACAATGATACATGACCTGACTATTTAAGTTCATGTGGTTGTTTGGGATGTAGGAAAGTTGTACTTTAGTATAACAAACTTATTCAAAGTTAATTTCATATATGACTTGACATACTTATGTTATATAAATTTCATTTATTTAACATGCTCATTCTATTACGATTACTGCTATTATGTTTGACTCTCTTTGTTAAGTACATGTTCAGGCTCAAAAAAGCAAGGCTTGATTATTTGGATGCGTACCCTCTTTTATTTGCAACTAAATGCTAAGCTAGCACAAAAAGAGGTATGTAGAAGATACAGAGCTGTGGTTTGTGCCCTTGGTGCATTTTTTTTATGATTTATGCCCCAGATATGGAAGATACTTTTGGGTTTGTTTTCTTTTGTTATACTGAATCAGTTTTGATGAAATGTTTCTTTTTTGGATCGAGCCGTGTAAAGGAAATATTGCTAAAACGTTTTGTGAATTTCGCCAGAAGTGAAAGAAAAATCAGTATAAGATGTTCAGCTGAGTTGTCTTCCAACTTGTGAGTTGTACTTTCATTTTCCTTTACGTGTTTGTTTGGAAAGGAGTGTATAACTTAGACATTTGGCTTAGCTACAACGACTTAATATTTTAATTGTGATTGTACTTAGGAATGAGGATGATAGCTCCTTCCAAATTCTGAGTCTATTTTTCTTTCTCTTAATTACGTTCAATATTTTTGTTGAGAGTGATAAATGGTGATATTCCTTATGTAATTGCTTATTGAGGGTGTAGACTTTTGTTTTTCCATATTTTTAATGGTTGTATATTTAAGTATTAATCATAGATTAATTAACGGTTCCAAAAAGTGATTTTACACATACTATTGAATCCAGATTCGAAACTATTTCCTTTGAGTTCAGATAGTATGCTACTTAAAGAAAAAGCATAAGGATTGCTATATTTTGAGATCATACATTTGATGGTTATAACGGTCTTGGACTACATGTGAGTAAATTATCATTCTAGGGTGCACTCTCAGATTATGACGTAACTTAAATGATCGAAATAGTAATGGTAATGTGATACACACTATTAGGTTACATGGCAATCAGACACACCATTTGATCGCAAAGGATTAAAACGCGCATCGATTTCCATTTATAAATTCAAATTGAATAATAAAATAATATTATATAAAATGCTAAGGTTTATTCCTATGTCTAAAAATATACACTTCTTTCGAAATTTAAAAATAACGGTCACCATGTCGACATGGGACATAGGAGATGTCAACATGTTTTAGAAAATTTTGAAATTTAAAATCTTTAAAAACAATGTAAATGATGTTGAAACAAATTAAAGCAATTATGGAGTTTAAACAAACTATTTTCCTATATATTAAAGTAGTATAACAATCTAAAAATATACCTTCAGAAGGTATATTTATAATCTATAAAAGTGATATAAAAACTTAATAAAATTATAAATTTGTACAATTTAAAACTTAGGATACAAAACTATAAATGCGAATGCAAGGAAGTCAAAGCTTAAGTTAACATAATTTTTTATATATATATATATATTAAAACTTAACATCAAACATATATTATAAATAATAAAATCTAAAATATTTAAATGCGGAGTTTGATTCAAATTCAAGAAATGAAATTAAAGATTAAGAAATATATTTTGAATAGTAAGTAATTTTGAAATTAATTTGAAAATAAAAAATAAGAAATTTATAAGATAAAAATAGTGAGAGAATTGAAATAAAGACTTTGTGTTATTACAGAGTTTTAACAAAAATTCTAGACTCTTTATATTATCTAGATTTCTTGAACTCTTATTACTCATGAGTCTTCAATCCTGAATTCTTCTTCTTTGTAATCTAGAATCTCTAAATTGTACAGTTTCATAATTAGTACTTGCATAAGATACCTACATATAGATCCTGCATATATATATATATACACACACACAATTGTGTTGGCATATATTTAATAATAATAGTTAAACAAGATTTATGACATCAAAATCATTATTATAATCTTCTCATTCGCTAACAGTCTCCCCTTTTTTGATGATGACAACATTTTTTTATAAAATATACTTACCTGATACCTTGATTCTTCAGTTACTCCCCTTAACCCCAGCAACTCCTTCTGGAATGGCTAACTTCCCCTTAATCTAAGTCCTATTTTATAATTCTTCCCATTTATCATTAACAAAAATTATATACCTATGTTTAATCTATAATACCCCCTATAACTTAATCTAGACTAAAAATTGCCCTAATACTCCCCTTTAAAATATGATATTTTTCCTAAATGAGATTAAAGCATCAAATACTGTAAAATCAAATATTATTAGGATTAAAATTAGAGTAATTTTAATAATTAATCAAGTCATTATTCGAACTTGTCAATTATACAAACGAATCCAAACTAATCGTATTGTTACACATTATAAATTCAAATTCAGATCAGATCAAACATACGAAGCACACTAAATTCGAACAATAATTTAATGTTTCTTGGGACTTCTACTCTCCTTCTTCTTCGAAGATCGGATCATCCTTTATGCTTTCGATTCTTTATTTTATTTGATAAAAGTTCCTTTTGGATCATTAGTTTCTTCTTCTTTGTTGAGTGCAGCGATCGTCTAATGAATGTTATTGAAATGGCTCTCTTGGTTTTTAATCATCTGTATTTGACTCAATTCTAAGTGACGTTGATTATGAAGAATGATAGTGAGGATACTTTTGAAGGAATTAAGTGTTTCTTCAAGGTTTTCACTTATATTATGAATCGGAGAAGCCATGGAATTGATAAAATTAAAAGATAATGAATGAATATTGAGGATAAATGAAAAGATAAGTTTTTCTGGAAGAAATATGTATTTATATACTCTGGAATTCGTTTTTAAAATGAAATAGAAGAAGGTAGTTAAGATAATTTTTGAATTCAAATAATTTTAAAAATTTGATATTTATATATCGATATGGCGAGTAGTACATGTCCCCATTTAAATCTTTTGAATTTTGCAATTTTTATTTTGTGTTGAGTTTTAGTTTATATATACTTCGTTTTATCACAATAACGATCATTCTAGAGATGTTTCAAATAAAAAAATAAAAACTGTAAAGTTTCGTTAATAATCCTCGATTATAGTACATAGAAGTGATTCATAACATGGAATTAAAATACGATGAAAATGGAAACTACTAAAATATGAAAATAAAACAGATTTCGACAAAGGATGATGAAGATGAAGATAGTCCAAGTGCAGGACTCATTTTTCTGAAGAACTTGTTTATCTTCATAGAAATCTTTTCCATTTTCTTACTAAATAATCACTTTAAAATATTTTAATTTTCCACTATAACCTTTCGATTCTTGAGGAGGAGTTTAGTGGACGAATTGGAAATACTAGCAAGATATTCTATGCTTTATAAGGAAGTATTTTCATCTACATCCTCTTATTCGATTTCCGTTCCCTCATCTTCTTCCATTTCACAATCCAATCTTTCCTTTTTTTTCCTGGAAGTGTTTCATATGGTAGAAATACTAATGGAATCTTCTTCAGAGATATATTCCGAAATTAAACCCCTTTTTAGAAACAAGCTCTTCTCCTTTGAAATCAACTCCAAAAAAATTGAAAATATGTGTATGGTAAATTCTATGATATAACATATTTTCACCCATTGAAAAATCTTTGGCTCAGAATTCATCCAAAATAACATAAGCCCAATTAATGTTGTAATTTTCATAAATAACAAAGAGAGATTTTCGCATTTTCATTGTTGGATTATTGAAATTTTCTGAATGAGGTATGATGATGTGTTGAAGAAGTAGATTTACGACCCTTGCACTTCGTCAAAAATAACGGTTTTTGAATTCCAAATGTTCATCATTCTCAAAAATATGGTGCACGGTCTCTTAGTCATTTTCATTAATTTTGAAATCCAAGCGGTCCATTCCCGTTCTCTTATAACCAAAAAAGTTTCCTAATGCTTCACAATCCTAAACAATTTTTTTGGCTCTTACACTACTCCAAATTTCATTCTCATTTCCTTCGGCCTCGATTCAAATTAGCATAATATATTTTTATAAAATTTGGATAACAAGCATAATCATTTTCCCAAGAGTCAATTAAAATAAGAACACCATTATGATCAACAAGAGTTTCAAATTCATTATATGGAAAATCATTAAAAATAGCAAAATTTTCCGTATCGACTTTACCAAAGTTTACATTGTTGACATAATCTTTGATAGCTTCGGGTTGTTAAAGAGAAAGCCTTTGGTGGCCTTAGACAACCTCATAGTGCTTGGAGTGCTTGAGGAAGCCATTATAGAGTTTTAGAAGGAGCAAATAATAATGAAGATAAGTATGAATTTTGAAATAAAGGCAGAAAGAGATGATAAGAATTAGAGAAATAAATAGAGAATTTGTAGACGTGTTTTATGGTCCAGAGACAACTTTTTAGTACATTGGAGTTGGTGAAAATATGGAGGAAAATTCGAAAGCTTGAATTCGAATTTTGGGTTTGAAAATTTTAGGAGGCATGTCGACATATAGGGTAGGGCAAGCTGACATGTATCCAACTTTTAAAGGATATGTGTATTTTCATTTTTCATTGATTATATATGTATTTATACTCTTATTTATAAAATTAAAGAGATAATATAATAATACTTTTATATTATTATTTTATGAAAATAAAATCATATTTCAGTTTCAAATTTCAAATTTTGAAATTGAATTTAAAACTTAAGAAATTTCAAACAAGGCAAGCAAACAAACAACCATTCAAGAAAGCAATTTCAACCAAACTAATATAAACAGGTACCTATTTTCGGATCTAATCCAACATCTTTAGAATCGAGAATAGCCATGAAATACATATTTGAATTGTTCATTTCCTGTTCTTCGTTACTAGAGGATGAATCAGGATCGTCTAATGTGGTAGTACATGCTCTTTTCCTTTTCTTTGATGAATTATTATTTGAAGGATGATTTTGTTTCTTTGGATATGGACAATCTCTTTTCAAGCGGCCTGGTTCATCACAGTTGAAGCATTTGACATTGTTTGGAATATCATTATCCTTCATAGAATTTTTATACTCATTCCTTCTTTAATTATTCATCTTTCTATATTATAGAAATTTTCTAAAATTCCTTGTCATCAATGTTGTCTCTTCATCATCAACGCTATTTGAATTTGAATCTTCGGTGATTGCACTAAATGCTATCATTTTCTTTTCTAACGACTTATTTTCTCTTTTTCCTTAAATATGAACCTCAAATGACATTAGATTTCCAATTGAATCTTTGAATTTCATGTTACTTATGTCATTGGCATCTTCTATTGCCAGTTCTTTTGATCCCATTTTGGAGTTAATGAATTCAGTTCCTTTCCCAAGGCAGTTATTGAATGCACAATATCCTGAAATCTACAATACATATTAGAGATAGACTCATTCAAATTCATTTGGAACCATTGAAACTGATTAGTTAACATAGATGTCTTGATTTATTTAACTTTTCTTGTTTCTTCATAAGTCACTAGCAAAATTCTCCAGATTTCATATGTAGACTTACAAATAGTTATCTGATTAAATTCATTTCTATCAAGTGAACAAAATAAATTATTCATGGATTTTAATTAATTTATGTAGTAGCCTTTTGCTTAATAACCCACCGTGGAAACTTAGTTGTGGGTTCAACATACCCTGTTTGAGTGATGTTCCAAATGTCTAATCCTATTGATTGTAAATATATGTTCATCCTGCAAGACTAATATGCATAATTATAACCATTAAACAGTGGTGGTCTGAAATTGGACTAACATTCTATAAATGAACTAGAATTAATAATATGGACATTACCAGTGTTGATTGCCATTTAAACTTTTCAAAAAATCAGGTAATGAAACTTCGAGAACCAATACTTTGATACCAGTTGTTGGGAAATGAAGATCAGGATCTTAAGGCCAACTTAACACTAGAGGGGGGCTAATAATGTTTAATGGAATCTGTGAACTTTATGAAATCTTTTTGAATATATCAGAAAAAAGAAAAATACAAATATGTTAAAATCGAAGAATCAGAAAAAGATGCGCAATAAAAATAAAAAGCAGTAATGGAATGGACACGTCGACATTTTCTGGTTCGGAGTTACCCTACATCCAGTCTGTAACACCCTACTTCCGTTAAGGTCACTCACAAAGGGAATGCCTTAGCTTCAGTGGAACGTTATAAGTAAACAGAACAGAAATTTACAAGACAGATATGTAAAGTAGTACTTGAAAATTTTATAACTTTATTACAGCAGAAGCAGAAATAAGTTTGGTTACATCACAATACCAAAACCGAAGTACACAAATATCAGTCTTATACAAAATTCTTCAGAATGCATAATTTCAAATCCATAATCCTCAACAGAGAATGCCATAAATAGGTAGAATCAAAGCCAAGCAATATTTCAAGAACTTCTAGCACTTCAAGCAGATGGAACCTGAATCGAGCTCCTGTATTTCCACCCTGTGAACCTGGGGGAGGGGGAAACGGAAGAAAAGAGGCGAAACAAACTAGGTCAGACATAAGTCTGGTGAGTCCAGTGACTTTCAGCATATAAACAGGTAATAGTATCATGACATGTAAATAAAACTGGATGAGAGATAACCATAACAGGAGTAGCAGGTTAACAGAAGAGACAGAATGATATAGGCTAAACTAAGCTTCTTACTTGGTTTTCACTTCTCTGCACTAATACTAGTATAACAGAATTAGGTGTTGTCCTAATATCTAAACAGAAAATAGAACGATCTCTTTAGAAACACGATGCTAGTAATAGGCCTCTACCACCCGAAAAGAGACAAACAGTTTCAGAAATACAATGCTAGTAATGGGCCTTTACCCCCCGAACAGAGACATACGGTATAGAAACAGAAGCAGAAACGGAATCAGAGACGGAAACAGAATATTCCCTATGGAAACAGAATGTTAGAATTAGGTGTACACTAGTAATGGGCCTTTACCACCCCAACAGACGGTACCACACAGAATCAGACAGGTGTTACCACCCCAACAGAAACAGGCGGTACCCCAATAGAGACAGACAGAACTAAGTGTACCCTAAATTCTACCCTAAGCGATTGGCTCCCTAATATATAAATACCCTGTGCCGGACCACAGAAGGGTGTATCACTCCCTAAAGTGGAAACCTATATACATAGACCTATTTACAGATGTCACGGTGTCTTACATCCTCAGAGTAGACCGGATCCATGCACGCGCATGACCCAGTTGGAATGCGCCATCAACACCCCTCGCCATTATCAGAGTGAACCTCTTACAATTAGTTCAGTAAGCATGCCCTGACCCCTCTTAGTGTTGGGTCATAGTTTTGATACCAGAAAGGGTTACAGACTAATATAGGTCCCAAACAACAGATGACACAAGTAATTACCCCTCCTAACCTTGTGTCCCCCGACTAACAGATTTCAGATTTGCTTACAGATTTCAAATGTACAAAGTTCAGATTAACTTGTCCTCGGATCAGACATACAAGTTAGCACGTTTTCAGACTAACGGATCAGATATACAGATTAACAAGTTTTCAGACTAACGGATTAGATATACAGATTAACAAGTTTTCAGACTAATGGATCAGATATACGGATTAATAGACTTATAGATTGTTTCACCTAACCTTGTATTGGGCCTACAGATTTTCAAACGGGTTTATTAGATTCATCAGTCCAGTTGATTTAACCCTACCCACCCAACACGTTTTAGGCATCACCGTTATCTTAGATTTGCATTAATTAAATATTAATGCACATACCTCTCACATTAGGTCGGTAGCTTGTGGCCGCTGGATGTGCCAAGCAGTTCCGGCCAGACTTCTACCACAAGCCAGACCTAACCTCGTGTCTAAGCATCTTTATGCCTACGACCTCTCACATTAGACTGACAGTTTGCGGTTGCTAGTTAAGCTGGTTGGGTCTGGGCAGGCTTCTACCGCAAACAGAGTCTAACCTCGTGTCTGAGCATTCTTATTTTTAGCTAAAGTATTCATTCACAGATTATGCCAATATCAGACTAATTATGCCAATTCAACAAATTAGCTTCTTCACAAGTTACAGCAGATTATCCAAAGTTCTATTAACATGTTTTGCTCAATTTTAGATCGAGCCTACATATTTCATACCCCAAATTACCATATTCAATTTCAACAGATTTAGCAGATTAGGCAATTTAACCGATTTAATCATTCCTTAAAATTCCATTGACATACCTCGCCTAATCATAAAATTAAGCCTGATTTTACATGCCCAAATTATGGTCATAATTCACCATATAACATATGTCCCAAATTTTTGTTAAATTTGCACCGTACAGAATATTCTCTAAAAACCCCAAATCATGATGCACAATATAAATTATGCCAAATTATAGCCGTTGATTACCGCGTATGTCAAATACCCAAAAATTCGAATTAGGCATATTCACATTAATAGTTATCCCTATTTTGATATAGAACTTTTGCACCTAAATCATATGTCCTTTTATTCTTCCAAGTCATAGATCGTCATATAAAATATACCACCAAATCTAGATCATAAATTACAACATGCATTATGTCCTCAAAATCAGGTCTTGAATTATAACATGTATTATGTCCCCCAAATTACAAGTCATATGTTGTCATACAATAATTCTCCTTCTTCCAAATCAAAAACCATCATATATAGTATGCCTAGTTCTAGATCTTAAATTACCACTTATTTTGTGTTCTCAATTTAGTCACAAATCAGTTATGTCCAATTATGCATCATGCAATATTTTCCCCAAATTTAGCGTTCGCGTGTCAATCTCTCATGAGATTTGGCTCAGCCTCGTGGTACCCTGGCTACAGAACAGACGAAAGGAAGACATACATAATAGTTACAATAAGATAGATCTACACAGAAAAACAGATCTGATAAACAAGAATAAGATGGATCTACACAGAAAAACAGATCTGATAAACAAGAATAAGATAGATCTCCAATTCAAACTTATACCCATGTCAAGATCATAATTAAATTTCATATTTGAAAATAACTGTACTCACAAATCGTGATTTAAGAAAGAGAAGAACGATTCTAGGATCTGATTTCTGGAGTTGATTAACTTTCCGTTGATGTAGGTGTTGATTTGTTATGTTTATCTTCTCGCTTGAATTGATTGATTAGGGTGGAGGCTAGGTCACTTTAGGTTTTGGGAGCATGGAGGCGCCATTCCTCTTTGTTAATGAATTAGGGTTGGGTCTTGTTATGTATTTATAGGTGTAGAGAGTGTTTTAGAGCCCTTAGATGAACTAGGAGACCATCAGAACCATCCAGCTCAAATACACATCATCCGGCCACTCAGAAGAAGACATATCATCACAGAACACTTCATAATTCTGTGCTAGATCGGTACGGGCCCACTTGGCAGGTGCTCCAGTGCATTTTTGTACTGGCGCACTTGTGAAGTGCGCCAGTGCATTCTGGTCAACTTCCGCTTTTTCTACCTAACTTCGTTCGTCTATATCTTCTTCGTACGGTATTTTACGCAAACTCGGACTCTATCTCATGTAGAATTCCGAGAGAAACGCAATGGCGTAACCCTTTTCACCTAATTCTTCTTTTAATAATTAATTATTCTTTAATTATCTTTTATGTGCCGTTTTAAAATTACGTGGTGTTACATTCCCCCTACTTAAAGGATTTCATCCCCAAAATCTTCAAGTTAAGAAGAATGTGTCCTACCATCCAATCACCCATCTACTCAACCATCATCCACAAGCATCTATTGTCCTTAGAAAACTTCTAATGTTGTATGTACATATGCAAAAGTGTGTGTATATGTCTCTTATCTAATGCAAAGATCAGGCGGTCTACTGATTCAGTTGACCTCCTTAGTGCGAATTATGTTAGTGCCATGAGTCCAATTATGTATACAAGAAATTCTATTTGATACGCTTCATTTCTATATGAGTGCATAACCATTCATCCAAATGCAACATCCATATGATGAGTCAATCATTTTGCATCCACAAAAATTGAAAAATGCACACACATCCATATGCAGCATGAAAGTGTTATTGAGACGATCTAGTGCCTAGTGTGTATATATGCATCCATGAGAAACCACTTGCATCCACTTGCAACCATCAAACATAACATGTCTCAAACACATGTTTACACCCATTAGTTTCTACCTAAAGGTCGAAGACTCGATCAATAGGATACAGCCGAGTAATAGAAGCAAGTACAATTAAAATAAAAGTTCTGTTCCCATTAGACATCGATTAAGAAAATAAATCCCTAAGTATCAACCCCGAAGACCTAAATCAGCACTAGATTGACACTCAGAGAATTACTCCCATTAAACAATGTCAAAACTGGAAATCTACTTCACGCTTCGAGTAAAAACTCCTATCCTTTTCAGAAATATTCAGATACTTACAGACTACTGGTACAGATCAGATTATCAAATGATTCTTAAGAAACTAAGCATGATAAAACCCTACCATATCCCACAAAACCAGAATGTATGCATCATAGTCAACTTAACGCCTAACACAGATACCCTCAAACCCCAACCTGTCACAAACAGATGAGTTGTAACCCTCATGGGGTTTGAGACTATAGCTGGATCAGAAACAAGACTAGTATTAAAGTGCAGAGTCTCAATTATAGAATCAAAACGCCAAAATCAAAGAGAGTTTTAACTCAATAATTAGATAAGGAAATTAAACCTTCTACAGAAATTTTTCCTATCTCTATCCTATCCACCAGCCACGAGAGCATTCGCCTGCCCTCTAGAAGCAGGTTCTGCCCTCTGCCCTTGCCTTCTGGGGCAATCCTTGATTAGATGTCCTGTCTCACTGCACTGAAAACAACTAGTCTTCTTACATGTTAACAAGTCTTTCTCTAAAGTTGCCCTCATCGCGCGGAAAACCCTACGAAGCTCGAAAAAGGATTAGCCGTAGGTGAAATTACTGCGGCTACAGATGGTAGTTAGGCACTTCTTTGCCCTTCGACAGACGCCGTAGTCTCATCATGCCTACGGAACCATGTCGCGATGAGGTTACCTCCCAGAAAGCCAGGAGCCCCGGAGACTCAGAAAAGAAGGAAATTGAAACACCCCACCTCCATTAAGGTCACTCACAAAGGGAATGCCTTAACTTTGGTGGAGATTTATAAGTAAAAGCCATAGATAAACTCAAGACAGATATAAATACACATATTTTAAACAGCGGAAACCAAACAGACTTTTATTTCATCAATATGTGTTCAAAACAAAACATTCCATAATTGTCTCAAAATACTTCCATCATTACAACCTCATAACGTCTTGATTATTAAAGAAGCATAAAACATAAATAAAGTGACAAAAATCCCCATAGTGATATCCAAAGCCATAATCCGAGCAAAAGAGATCCAAATCATACATCTACGGTCTTGGAGCTTGTAAAGAGCCTGACTGAGCTGAGATGTTTCCTCCTTGTGGACCTGGGGGGGACGAAAGAAAAGAAGACGAAAATAAAATAGAGTCAGACATAAAGCCTGAGTAAATCTAGTAACTCTTCAGTATATGAATAAGAAAAGGGGCATGATAGATATATTCTGAAAATAGGAAAGTGTCACAAGCTAAGGAAATGTCGAATGTACTATCACACCCAAACTATATCTCTGCACCTACTTGAGTTTATTCTAACTGGCACCCCATGTTGAGGGTGAAGTGATCCCCATTCTTATTAAAAGAACGGCTCCTACTCGCGTTAACATGTGTCATACGGCCCCCAAAAATTGTAGATACCTATGCTGGTCCCACCATGGGGTGTATCAAGACCCATGGTGGCGACCCCGACACAAATTCTAGAAGGCATAGGTTATACTACTGGTGTCCCCAGTGCCCTGGTTGTCTGCTCCGGAGTGTGTGCACGCCCGCACCCCGTTAGACCTGCACTGTGCACCCACCGCCGTCGTTTGACTGCTTACAATCAGCCCAGTAATCGGGCCCCACCCTGCCTAGTTTCAGGGTACTGTTGATACCTAACTTGGGTTACTGCTGAAACGGGTCCCTCGTTACCAGGATTTTCTAGTCAAACATGTTAAGTGGTTAAGTGTCTGTATTACCAAACCCCACCCATCAATTCTTGTTAACATGTTGAATTTGGTTAAGTGTTATAGTTGACTTAACCCTACCATCTGTCCTTAGCCTCTTAGGAGCACCTGACCACTCACATTAGACAGGTATTGCTACGGTTACTGGATATGCCGGTCGGTTCCGGGCAGGTTTACACCATAGCTCAGTCTAACCTCGGGTCATTATTGGGCTCAATGCTTAACCACCTAGATTGGATAGGTATTGTTGTGACTACTGGACAGCCGGGCGGTTCCGGGCAGGTTTACATCACAACTCAATCCAACCTTGGGTTAAGAATATCGTGTTTTCTAAATTTACATATTTTATTACTTCTCAATTGTATATGTAAATTTCATGTCATTTATCCTCGGGTATAATAATACATACCGCTTAAATGTCATTGTCGTTAGCATGTGCCAAACATGCCAACATATATTTTCATGTTTTACACCCAACGTTTTTACCCCCGTTTGTTCGCAACATTACAACATGAGTTGGGCTTGTCACACTTCAGCCCAACTTTATAAACGTGAGAAAAAGGGGAAATCAAAAACATGTAATACATAAAGGTGTGTGGCGCATGAACTTGCAAATTAGCGATTCAACTAACATAGAATATGGGTCATGTGAACTTGCATTCAAATCAATGTCTAACTAAGTAGGTGACATATGAAATGGCATAGTTTAGGCTTATACAAACTTGTGTTTAACCATGTTTAACTTGGCATAATGTCAAACACAAAACTAGCATGATGTATATTCACCAAAAGGTCCAATTATAACATCTAATCACATAGCCTATTTCAACATGAGATTGCATAGTTTTGAAACCCAAACGATACTTAACATAGATCCAATTACACTTGTAAATAAACATGAACTTTCATATTTTATGAAACCCAAACGATACTTAACATAGATCCAATTATACTTGCAAATAAACATGAACTTGCATAGTTTATGAAACCCAAACGATACTTAACATAGATCCAATTATACTTGCAAATAAACATGGAAATGATATCATAGGTTTTGGGTCACGTAGGCATAAAAGGTTTCAAGTCTAAAACATGTTTACATAAGCCTTAATTTAGACTTAGTGAATGTATAAGGTCCATGTCATAGGCATAAACATAAAGGGATCGAATTCTAGTTTTTGCCACAAACTTACAAGTGACGTTGTTTTCATATACAATTGTTCAATAGGCTTGCATCGATCAATTTATGCCACAAACATCAATACACAAGTCATGATAGAACCATTACAATGCACAGAATTTATACAATACAATAACATAGTTCTATTTTCATTTACATCGAATCACATCACAATTTTTATTCATATTCTGAAAGGTCACTATACTTACAACGAATGCAGAATCTTGAATTGTGGATTCTGAATTCTGAAATTGAGATGCGCTCCTTTGGGTAGACTAACGTTGCGTTGATTAATTTGATTAAACTTTAATCTTATTCTTAATTTGATTCGTCTCTAGGCTTTTCTCTCTTGATGGCTATGTTCAATTCCTCCCTAGCAGCATGACGACTCCTTTCTTATTTTTTTTGTGTGAATTTTCAGTTGAGACTTAGGGTGTATTTATAGATTTTTAATTTGTTTTGAGCCGGCAGATGAAGACAGGAGGAATCTAGGCCATATAAAGTTCAAAGAGCCAATCAAGAGGTGACACGTCATCCCTAGTGACACACATGGCCACAGAAATTTGAGCCAGAGCCAGACCTAGCCAGCCAGGTCGACCAGGCAGGTCGACACCCAGGTCGACACTATGGTCGACCTGGGGGGGGGGGGGGGCAGGTCGACACCATGGTCGACCCTATGGTCGACCTGGTCTTTGGGCGGGAATTTTCCCGCCCAGCCTAGTTTGAACCTGAAATTCGAATTTTGAAATTTAAACTGAGCTGTTTGAATTTAAATTTTATTCTGAAACTTCCGAAGGCCATAACTCCTTCATACGGAGTCCGATTCATGCAAACTCGGACTCTATCTCAAGCAGAATTACGAGACGAACGCAATGGCGTAACCCATTTCCCTTAATTCTTTCATTAAGAATTAATTATACTTTAATTTGTGAAGATTAACGTTATAGAATTCACGGGGTGTTACATTCTCCCCCCTTAAAAGGATTTCGTCCCCGAAATCTTCAAGTTAGGAAGAATGTATATCCTACCATCCAACAGTCCATCTACACAACCAACAAACACAGGCATCCACTATCCTTAAAAGACTTCTAATGCTTCATGATCATATGCATAGTGTGTGTATATGTCCTTATCTAATGCAGAAATCAGGCGGTCTACTGATTCAGTTGACCTCCTTAATGCGAATCATGTAAGTGTCATGAATCCATTATGTATGCAAATTTTTCCTACTCATAATTCTACATGAGTGCACAACTTATTCATACAAATGCGACAACCATATGACAGCATATCAAGTTTCAACCATATACAAATGAGAATACATATATGCATATGCAATATGAAGTGACTGAGCCGATCTATAACCTAGGGTGTGTGTGTATATGCATCCATGAGCAACCACTAGCAACCATTTGCAGCCATCATCCATAACATGTTTTCAAATACATGTTTGAATCCATTTGTTTTCTACCTAAGGAGTTAGGAAAAGGATCGAGGAGATATACCTAAAAAGATAGATAAAGCATAACTTAAGGAAAAAGAGAGATCAAAGATGTACCCTCAAAAAGAAGAGGGTAGGCAGCGCGTATTCTGTCCTCAGTTTCTCAGGTCGCGTCTTCCTCGGCATCGCTCCACTGAACTTTAAAGAGTTTGACTTCGCGGTTGCGTAGCTTTTTCACTTCATTTCCTAAGATGCGGGTTGGAACTCTCCTCACAGTTGCTTCACATTCCACTTCGGCTTCTTCTAGAATGCTTGGTTCCACCACTTCCGCAGACTCATGCAAACACTTCCGGAGGTGAGAAATATGAAAGACGTTGTGAACTCTGGCCAGTCTCTCGGGTAGCTCTAATCTATAGGCCTTCTTCCCAACCTTCTCGATGATAGGAAACGGTCCTACAAATCTTGGTGCTAGCTTTCCTGCGGATCCAAAACGAATGACGTTCCTTAAAGGTGATACCTTAAGGAAAACCCTGTCCCCAACCTCGAACTCAAGGTCGGTCCTTCTTTTGTCGGCGTAGGATTTTTGTCAGTCTTGGGTTGTCTTCATCCTTCTACATATCAAGTCCACTTTCTCTAAAGTCTCTCGAATCATATCTGGCCCAAGTATAAGCTTATTTGTAGACTCCCACCAACAAGTTGGTGATTTGCACGGTCTTCCATACAAGGCTTCAAAGGGCGCGATACCGATGGTAGCTTGGTAGTTGTTGTTGTAGGCAAATTCCACTAAAGGAAGGTGATCCTCCCAAGTCCCTCTAAATTCAAGAACGCAAAGTCTCAAAAGATCTTCTAAAACTCTATTCACCCTTTCCATCTGGCCATCGGTTTGGGTGTGATAGGCCGTGCTCAAACATAACTGTGTGCCTACAACTTCTTGCAGACTCCGCCAAAACTCGCTTGTGAAGATAAGGTCTCGGTCGCTAACAGTGTTGGAGGGTATCCCATGGAGTCGAACTATTTCCTTGAGATAAAGAGATGCTAGAGATGAGGCAGTCCTTCTACTCTTGATAGGTATAAAGTGGGCGCTTTTAGTAAGCCTATCCACTATTACCCAAATGCTAGTATTGCCTCTTCTCGACCTAGGTAGTCCATCAATGAAGTCCATTGAAATGCTACCCCACTACCACTGTGGGACCTCTAAAGGGTGAAGTAGTCCTCCAGATTTCTTCTGTTCTGCCTTGACCCGTTGACAGGTCATGCACTTAGAGACGAAATCTGCCACGTCTTGCGTCATGTCGTTCCAAAAGAAAGTCCTTTTTATATCCTTGTACATCTTATCACCGCCAGGGTGTATAGTCATCTTGGAATGATGCGCTTCCTCGAGAACCTTCTTTGTCAACTCCCTTGCTTGTGGGACGCATAATCTTCCATCTCGCCTCAGCCAACCCTTATCATCGATGGCGTATCTACTGAGGTGACTAGAAGTTTCACCCCTAATAAGTTTATCAATCACATCCACAAGCTGAGGGTCTTCACGTTGTGCTTCCCCTATTGAGTCTAAAAGAGTAGGGCGTACTTCGAGAGATGCTAACAAACCCGGTACAAAATCCGAGGAGGGCCTAAAGTTAAAACTGACTATATACTCCAAGCTTTGCCTCTCTACAAAGAGTGGGCTTAAGGTCAGTTTCTTTCGGCTCAACGCGTCTGCTACTACGTTGCCTTTGCCGAGAGTATAGGAAATTTCAAAGTCATACGAGGAAAGAAACTCCATCCATCTTTGCTGCCTCAAGTTAAGATCCTTTTGCGAGAAGAGATATTTCAAAGATTTATGGTCAGTGTATAATTCAAACTTCTCACCTAGGAGATAATGGCGCCAAGACTTAAGCGCAAAGACGATGGCGGCTAACTCAAGATCGTGGGTTGGGTAGTTCTTTTCATGAATTTTCAATTTTCTTCCACCATAAGCTATTACCCTTCCTTCTTGCTTTAGAACAGCGCCTAGTCCCATTCCACATGCATCCGTGTATACTGTGACCAATTTGCTTCCATCTGGCAAAGTCAGAACTGGGGCTGTTGTGAGAGCCCCTTTTTAATCGTTGGAAAGCAAACTCGCAATCCAAATCCCAAGTGAATGCCAGATTCTTCTTTGTTAGCCTTGTGAGTGGGGCTGAGATTTTCGCGAAATCCCTAATAAACTTCCGGTAAAAACCGGCTAGCCCAAGAAAGCTTCGAACTTCGGTTGCATTTCTTGGTGTCTTCCAATCTTGCACTGCCACCACTTTCGCGGGGTCCACGGCCAACCCCTCTTTGGACACTATATGCCCCAGAAATCTTACTTCTTTTCTCTAAAAGTGACACTTGGAAAATTTGGCTTTAAGTTGATGATCTCGAAGAGTTTCCATGGTTTCTTTCAGATGCTGAGCATGCTCTTCCTCATTCTTTGAGAAGATTAAGATATCATCTACGAAGACAACCACAAATTTGTTGAGGAATTCTCTGAATACCCTGCTCATTATGACGACTCCTTTCTTATTTTTTTTGTGTGAATTTTCAGTTGAGACTTAGGGTGTATTTATAGATTTTTAATCTGTTTTGAGCCGTCAGATGAAGACAGGAGGAATCTAGGCCATACAAAGTTCAAAGAGCCAATCAACAAGTGACACGTCAGCCCTAGTGACACACACGGCCACAGAAATTCGAGCCAGAGCCAGACCTAGCCAGGCAGGTCGACCAGGCAGGTCGACTGGCAGTTCGACACCCAGGTCGACACTATGGTCGACCTGGGGGGGAGGGGGGGCAAGTCGACACCATGGTCGACCCTATGGTCGACCTGGTCTTTGGGCGGGAATTTTCCCACCCAACCCAGTTTGAACCTGAAATTCGAATTTTGAAATTTAAACTGAGCTGTTTGAATTTAAATTTTATTCTGAAACTTCCGAAGGCCATAACTTCTTCATACGGAGTCCGGTTCACGCAAACTCGGACTCTATCTCAAGCAGAATTCCGAGACGAACGCAATGGCGTAACCCATTTCCCTTAATTCTTTCATTAGAATTAATTATACTTTAATTTGTGAAGCTTAACGTTATAGAATTCACGGGGTGTTATAGAAATAAGGATTAAACAGAAAATCAAAAGATAGATATATGGCTTTGGGGACTATGTTTTTCAAAATAAACTCTACTTTTGAAAATACTTCCTTTTTATAACCTTTTTGAAAATAGTTTTCAAAAACATTTTATCAAATCTGGTAACCTTTAGCTCTGATACCAAGTGTAACACCCCACTTCCGTTAAGGTCACTCACAAAGGGAATGCCTTAGCTTCAGTGGAACGTTATAAGTAAACAGAATGGAAATTTACAAGACAGATATGTAAAATAGTACTTGAAAAATTTATAACTTTATTACAGCAGAAACAGAAATAAGTTTGGTTACATCACAATACCAAAACCCAAGTACACAAATATCAGTCTTATACAAAATTCTTCAGAATGCATAATTTCAAAGCCATAATCCCCAACAGAAAAAGCCATAAATAGGTAAAATCAAGGCCAAACAATATTTCAAGCACTTCAAGCAGATGGAACCTGCATCAAGCTCCTATGTTTCCACCTTGAGAACCTGGTGGAGGGGGGAAACGGAAGAAAAGAGGCGAAACAAACTAGGTCAGACATAAGTCTGGTGAGTCCAGTGACTTTCAGCATATAAACAGGTAACAGTATCATGACATGTAAATAAAACTGGATGAGAGATAACCATAACAGGAGTGGCAGGTTAACAGAAGAGACAGAATGATATAGGCTAAACTAAGCTTCTTACTTGGTTTTCACTTCTCTACACTAATACTAGTATAACAGAATAGGTGTTGTCCTAATATCTAAACAGAAAACATAACGATCTCTCCAGAAACACGATGTTAGTAGTGGGCCTTTACCACCCGAGCAGAGACAGACGGTTTTAGAAACAGAATTCTAGTAACGGGCCTTTACCACCCGAACAGAGACAGACGGTATAGAAACAGAAACGGAATCAAAGATGGAAACAAAATATTCCCTACTGAAAAAGAATGTTAGAATTAGGTGTACACTAGTAATTGTCCTTTACCACCCCCTAATAGACGGTACCACACAGAAACAAACAGGTGTTACCACCTCAACAGAAACAGACGGTACTCTAACAGAAACAGACAGAACTAAGTGTACCCTAAATTCTACCCCAAGCGATCGGCTCCCTAATACATAAATACACCGTGCTGGACCACAAAAGGGTGTATCACTCCCTAAAGTGGCAACCTATAGACACGGACCTATCTACAGATGTCACGGTGTCTTACATCCTTAGAGCAGACCTGATCCATGCACGCACATGACCCGGTTGGAATGCGCCATCAACACCCCTCGCCATTATCAGAGTGAACCTCTTACAATTAGTTCAGTAAGCATGCCCTGACCCCTCTTCGTGTTGGGTCATAGTTTTGATACCAGAAAGGGTTACTGACTAATATGGGTCCTAAACAACAGATGACACAAGTAATTACCCCTCCTAACCTTGTGTCCCCAGACTAACAGATTTCAGATTTGCTTACAGATTACAGATGTACAAAGTTCAGATTAACTAGTCCTCAGATCAGGCATACAAGTTAGCAAGTTTTCAGACTACTGGATCAGATATACAGATTAACAAGTTTTCGAACTAACAGATTAGATATACAGATTAACAAGTTTTCAGACTAACGGATCAGATATAAAGATTAATAGACTTACAGATTGTTTCACCTAACCTTGTATTGGACCTACATATTTTCAAATGGGTTTATTAGATTCATCAGTCCAGTTGATTTAACCCTACCCACCCAACACGTTTTAGGCATCACCTTTATCTTAGATTTGCATTAATTAAATATTAATGCACAGACCTCTCACAATAGGTCGGTAGCTTGTGGCCGCTGGATGTGCCGGGCGGTTCCGGGTAGACTTCTGCCGCCAGCCAGACCTAACATCGTGTCTAAGCATCTTTATGCCTACGACCTCTCACATTAGACTGACAGTTTGCGGTCGCTGGTTAAGCTGGTTGGTTCTGGGCAGGCTTCTACCGCAAACAGAGTCTAACCTCATGACTCAGCATTCTTATTTTTAGCTAAAGTATTCATTCACAGATTATGCCAATATCAGACTAATTATGCCAATTCAACAAATTAACTTCTTCACAAGTTACAACAGATTATCCAGAGTTCTATTAACATGTTTTGCTCAATTTTAGATCGAGCCTACAGAATTCATACCCCAAATTACCATATTCAGTTTCAACAGATTTAGCAAATTGGGCAATTTAACAGATTTAATCATTCCTTAAAATTCCACTGACATACCTCACCTAATCATAAAATTAAGCCTAATTTTACATGCCCAAATTATGGTCATAATTCACCATATAACATATGTCCCAAATTTTTTTAAATTTGCACCGTATAGAATATTCTCTAAAAACCCCAAATCATGATGCACAATATAAATTATGCCAAATTATAGCCGTAGATTACTGCGTATGTCAAATATCCAAAAATACGAATTAGGCGTATTCACATTAATAGTTATTCCTATTTTAATATAGATCTTTTATGCCTAAATCATATATCCTTTTTTTTTCTTCCAAGTCATAGATCGTCATATAAAATATGCCCCCAAATCTTGATCTTAAATTACAACATGCATTATGTCCTCAAAATCAGATCTTGAATTATAACATGCATTATGTCCCCCAAATTACAAGTCATATATTGTCATACAATAATTCTCCTTCTTCCAAATCATAAACTGTCATATATAGTATGCCTAGATCTAGATCTTAAATTACCACTTAATTTGTGTTCTCAATTTAGTCACAAATCAGTTATGTCCAACTATGCACCATTCAATATTTTCCCTAAATTTAGCGTTCGCGTGTCAATCTCTTATGAGATTGGCTCAGGCTCATGGTAGCCTGGCTATAGAACAGAAGGAAGAGATACAGAATAGTTACAATAAGATAGACCTACACAGAAAAACAGATCTGATTAACAAGAATAAGATGGATCTACATAGAAAAACAGATCTGATAAACAAGAAATAGATAGATCTCCAATTCAGATTTATACTCATGTCATGATCATAATTAAATTTCATATCTGAAAATAACTGTACTCACAAATCGTGATTTAAGAAAGAGAAGAACGATTCTGGGATCTGATTTCTGGAGTTGATTAGCTTTCCGTTGATGTAAGTGTTGATTTGTTATCTTTATCTTCTCGCTTGAATTGATTGATTAGGGTGGAGGCTAAGTCACTTTAGGTTTTGGGAGCATGGAGGCGCCATTCCTCTTTGTTAATGAATTAGGGTTGGGTCTTGCTATGTATTTATAGGTGTAGAGAGTGTTCTAGAGCCCTTAGATGAACTAGGAGACCATCAGAACCACCGAGCTCAAATACACATCATCCGGCCACTCAGAAGAAGACACATCATCACAGAACACTCCAGAGTTCTATGCTCGATCGGTATGGGCGCACTTGGCAGATGCGCCAGTGTATTTTTGTACTGGCGCACTTGTGAAGCGTGCCAGTGCATTCTGGTCAACTTCCGTTTTTTTTGGCCTAACTTCGTTCGTCCATATCTTCTTCATACGGTATCCGTTTTACGCAAACTCAGACTCTATCTCAAGAAGAATTCCGAGAGGAACGCAATGGCGTAACCCATTTCACCTAATTCTTCTTTTAATAATTAATTATTCTTTAATTATCTCTTAAGTCCTGTTTTAAAATTACGGGGTGTTACACAGTCCCACCCTAGTTTGGGTTGATGCAGATTTCTTTTCAAATAATATTCAAATTACAATCCTCGACTTCATAGGTCATGAGGTACATCCCCACCTATTTCCAGAGTACAGTTAGACTCAAGTGATTTTTCAAGCTACAATCATTCAAAATATTTATGGGCTATAATCAAAACTAGTTGATTTGAATGAGCTACAACCACACCTTTTAAGTATTAGTTTGGAAGAATGACTCGATACAACTCTTATCATGCGATTTTTCATTACAAATACCCCTAAAAAGTTAAATAGCACTTGATTCTTTGAGAGAGAATGGTCAAGAATCAAACTAGAAATGAAATGGTTTAGTTCCCTTTGAATTTCGGTAGAGTTTGATTATAAAATATTGATATTTAAGAGTATTAATGAAGTGGAGAAAAGAGAAGAAGATAATAAAAGTGTTTAATAATTTGAATTTAGATGGGTAATTATTGGTGTTTAACAGCCATGCCTCTTCAGGAAAAGTTTTAAATAAATAAACACTTCTTTTCGAAATTTGGAATTTTGAAAATAATGATCTCCATGTCGACATGGGAGGTAGGGGATGTTGACATGTCTTAGAAAATTTTGAAATTTAAAATCTTTGAAAACAATGTAATGATGTTGAAATAAATTAAGGTAATTGTGTAATTTAAACAAAATATTTTCCTATATATTAAGGTACCTTTAAATACATATGTTTATAATATATAAAAGTGATATTAAAACTTAACAAAATTATAGATATTAACAATTAAAAACTTAAGATATAAAACTATAAATGCGAAAACAAGGAAGTTAAAACTTAAGTAATCATACATACATACATATATATATATATATATATATATATATATATTTATGCATGTATGTATGTTAAAAGGAAAGTCTATCTAGACACAAATTCTCAACCATTAGATTGCACCTTGAATTTCACACCTCATGCAAGGAAAAACTAATCTAGTTGTCGAGATTTTGTCTCATAATTTGTGTCAAATTTTTGTATTCAGATAACCATCCCATATTAAAACTTAATATTGAACATATATTATAAATAATAAATCTAAAATATTCAAATCAGAATGTAACAACCCCGATGTTATACCCAGTTTAGCAAAGAACATTATAAGTAATGTTGTATGCTAATCTGAAGAATACAACTCAACAAGGGAGATCGAATGTGAATATATCTTTATACTAACACTGACACGTCACTTATACCTTTTTTCACTTAATGTCTGATCTGAGTTTGACGTGTTTAGTATTAACATAAAGTAATAGACACATCGATTCCACATAATCAGAACAATATATCATACACCTAACAATCATAGATCACAGTAGAAAAGTATACAACATGTCGTACATAGAGTTTGTCCACAAATATACTTCTAACCTTACATTTTACACATTACAAAATAAGTCACTATCTTAACAGATACATCACATCTTACTTCAGGAGGATATCGTATAGAAGATAAACTAAGGATCTCAAAAATGTCTATCCCTGGCCAGCTCACCTGTCCAAAAGTCAAAAAGTCCTTTTAACCTGAAAATCCCGGTCTGCCCCGGCAACACAAAAATCCGGATCAGTCTATCTCTAAATATATCAGAAAAGTGAGATCCCTATATATATAAACGTATAAATAGGCTTTAGCTCAACATGAAGTGATAGTAACTATAATTCATTGTTTCATAATGATGTATGTTCGGTTTCCAAGTATGGTTTTATTCTCTATCACAAGTTCACATTATATACATGACAAGCCCATAACTCATTCATGACCGACCTGATTAAGGAACTACTTCTTAGTTAAATAACTAAGGAAGGACAAGGAATCAATGTATCAAACAAACATACATACATTAAAATCCAAGATGGTCTCAAGGCTTGGTGGTATCACTCATACCGATCTGATACCAATGATTGGGAACCCATGCACGATCACTAGGATCGAGGAACTCATACACGATCACTAGGATCGAGGAACTCATACTCAATCAACTTGATTGAGGAACACAAGAAAACAAGCAATAACAATCCATTTCTATGATTACTGAGACTGAAGAATCCCATTCTCAATGTAAGGGATTGAGGAACCATAAACATACTATCATGTAAATTGAAGTTCCACGTGCTCAGTCTAAGGGATCGAGGAACTATCTGATCTCAATAATCCAAGAAACAAAACCTCGACAATCATAAAGATAATGCCAACCATGACTTCACTATTCCATATTAATCATTATTTTATTTAAATCTTTACTAATAAAAGTGGTATAAAAGCCCAGTCTTTTAAAATAATGAATTTTTCAATCTTTTTACATTTACATGTTTGAAAGAAATCTAGAAGTAACCTTCTTAAGGATCTAGAAGCCTCTGCTGCACACCAAAAGAAAGTGAACTCTAAAGTGCAAAATACTATCACCTATAGTAACCACTAAAGTTTAACATAGATGTCCCATACCATCTAGTGAAACACAAGTATTTACCGAAAATTAGTAAATTTCACTTATTATGGATATACCCGGAAAACCTGATTTATAATCTCGCATGGATCTAAAGACCACTTGTCGCACACCATAAAAGAATACAACTCTAATGTGTTAATTACTATTTCAAAATCGATTACAAGAATCTAACTTGAGCAACCCATACTACTCAGTTGGGTTCTAGTATTTGGTCAAGAATTAGTAAATTCCACTTCAACATTCTATTCATTGGAATATGTCATTTTCGACAAAATGTTTCACAAGAGCATATAAGACAATCGGTAACATTAAGTCAAAATTTTGCTCATTCCAGACTGTAGAGTTAAGATTCTCAAAACTATCTTCTCTTTTGAATTCCATTGTTTAAAACACTTACTTAGTTGTTCAAAAAAATATTTTTTTGTTTCCAATAGTTCATACTAAAACTCTCAGTTTTAAATTGCAATTTAAATTTTCTTAGTCATATAATTTAACAAAACTTAATCCATATCGTTATAGCAAAATCTCTTAGCTTTTCAAAACATCAAAAATTATTCAATTCCGATTAGTGACTCAAAAGTTATGACCAATACAATTTTCTATGTTTAAGTATTGACAAAATTTCTCAGCAACAGCACATCGACAAATAAAAGAGTTTTTCGCCATTTGAACTCCAAAATCACAAGAGGCACCATAAATTAAATTGTAGCAAATGGAAATATCCTTCAACTTCAAAAAGATTGAGTTAATTTGGATAATTTAACTATAAGTTATCACTGTTTTACAACAGTGATATTATCACCAAAATTTCTAGCATACAAAATCAAACAACCACTTGCATCCAAAACCATATTGCAACCCAATCAATTATAAAACCAACCATATCTAAGTTAAAATTTATAGCATGCAACACACTATTTAGAGATAGAAGGTGTGAGTCGAATAACTTACATTATAATCCAAAGAGCTTCATAGCTAGAAACTTTAACCTCAAGTGAAGTAACCAAAAACAGCCCAGATTTTTATCCTTGGAACATAGTACACTTAACATAACAAACATTAATATTTTTCAGAATTTTTTTTAATGTAGATGCTCAGATGTGTTGGGAACAACATATCCAAATTTCACGTTTTTACGAATTTTCTACAATTAGTTATGATTTTTAAATCAACCTACATTTTATAGAAAAGTTACTCGAAAACCACCATTTTTAACATATCAAATCTTAATAAAAATCCATGAAAATTGGTAGAGAGTTTCTGCAATATGTCATAAAGAACACAGTAAAATTTGGGAAATTTTTAACTCCATATGAATAAAATTCGAATTTTCTACTAAAGAGGGTATAAACTTTAAGATCTATCAAAACACAAGTATAATAAGAAATATCATTACCTATCATGTTTGAAATCATATAATCAAAGATAAAATCTGAAATTACAAGCCCTAATTGGTTCATTAGAGATATAGGAGCTTACCTTCTTTTGATTCCTGAAAGATCTAACCAAAAGCCTTTCATTCAAGACATGAAATTGAGTATTTGTGAAGCTATGGTTTTTCTTAGTTTTTGAGAAACTTCCGGTCTTCTGCTGGTTGGAACAAAATGAACGTATGGTTTATTCAGAAATAAGTTAAGTTGAGTAACTTTCCCTTATTTACACTAATGGGTTGAGTTTTAATTAGGCCCAAGCCCAAGTTTTAATTAAATGAATTGACGTCCTTCCTATTTATTTTCTTACACTTTAAAACTCTACTCTCCAATTGGATTTCACATAGAAATTTTTATAAACAAACCCAAGATGTACTCTAATCCTTTTTAGTTAAATAATAATTTTTTTCACAAATCACAATTAAAATTATCTATCCCTAATTAAACTCAATTAACTAGGTAATTAACAATAGTGTTGTTACAAACTCCTCCCCTTAAAAAAAAATTGCGCCCTCGCAATTTGTTAAGTGAAATAACCTATAAAAATTTCCGTTTAACCACGATTTAATACAATAAAAATCTCATTTACTTACTTGACAACAACATTTAATTCTGATTAAAACTTCTTCAAATTACTAACTTAAAACAACTTTATTCCCTTACTATCAAGATTTTATTCTTTGTAACTCTTAGGATTAAATTTCAACCTATTTAGAAATTCATTTCATCTTTATTTATATTGTTCCATTCAAACTCTTAATAGTTTAAAAAATAGGTATTTTTTTCACTTTTGGTTTTCAAAACTTAATATTTTGAATCTGATCTCAATTTATTTTTTATTCTCAAATTTATAAATTTAAAGTTCTTCTAATACCAGAAACAGTATTAAACTATGAATCATTATGATTCACTTCATAACTACAATGTTGATTGCATAAGCCACCAATAATGTCTTCCCAAGCTCATCCATTTCACATAAATGTTTCATGAAAAAATATTATTCCAATTTATTTTAACTCAAAACATTTCATTTTTTTTCCTTATGTCAAAATATCATGTTTGAAGTTTAGGAACCTCTATCGATAACACGGCGTCCCATGTATTGACTGAAATCCTTAAACAACGACCAGATAATTCAACATAATGGGTTAAACAAAAATTTTTTGAGGTATTATTCTATTATATCTAGCATCCATGCATCTAATTTTTAACAAGTATAGACAGGAAAAACAATTTCTAGCATTCAACACCGGGAAGCAGTCAAGCGAAAGCCGCCAATTTACCCTCAACTAAACATTTGGCAACCAAACAAAAGAAGAAAAGTATTATCTCATCTTATGATTTTTACCTTACTGGGTCGGTTCTCCAGAAGTGCTAGCAGCCTTTCCTTTTTCCTTTAATTTCCTAGATGGACAATTAGCTATTAAATTCCCTTCCTTCTTGTAAAAGAAACAAACTCCTGTCGGAGAAGAAACTCGGGGTTTACGAAATTCATTTGAATAGTGGCCCTTAATCCCACAGTTAAAGCATGTGACTTGATTCTTAGGTATAGCTACAAAACTAGACTCCTCTTGCTTCTTCTTTTTACCTTTTGACTCAGAATTCTTTTGCTCATTTTGTCTCTTTCCCTTTTGATTAAAACTTTGCATCTTCTTCTCATTAGTTTCCATTTGTTCATTAATTTCCTCCTCTTCTTCCAACCGAAATGCGAAATCCACCAAAGATTCAAAAGGTATATCAAGTTGGAGCAACAAGGCTTTTCTCAAGGGTTTGCATAATCCCTGAATAAATTTTCGATTTTTCTTTCTTGGGGTATCAATAAATTCAAGACCATATTTGGATAATCACTCAAAAGCAGTTGCATGCTCTGCAACAGACATTTGACCCTGGTTAAGATCTATAAAGCGTCTAGTCATGGATTCTTTTCTTGCTTCTGGGATAACTTCAATTCAAATCTTTGTTTGAATTGGCCTAAGAAAGTGGTGTCTCTGCAACTTCTGCTTCCATTAAATCATACCAGTCTAATGCTCTACCATGCAACTGACTACAAACAACTCTAATTTTTTGCTCATCTATAAGTCCTAGGCTTGTAAATATCCTCTCACTACTCTTTATCCATGCTTGTACCTCATTAATTGGTTCAATCCCCGTAAAAGGTTTTCCTCCTAAGCGCACAAAATTCTGATAGAACCGAGCAAACTCGGAATGAGCGGGTTGGGCACCGATAGCCTGAGTCTATACTGTTCTAATCATTTCAGCCATTTGTTCTGGAGTTAAAAATACTCCCCAACATTAGGACCACTAGTTGCTCCCACATATGTCCTAGGTCCTCCTTTAGCCATAATACTAATCCTGTGCATCCAATTTTAATACTACATTATATGTGTCAACCTTAGTAAAATAAATAATAAATGCCCTACATTTATTCCAAAAACTATAATATACTTCTATCCCTATATGGATATTCCATGTAAACTACCTACATACCCTCCAAAGGATATGACTTTAAGTCTCACTAGGTCTCAGATCCATGATTGTATACGTAATATTGTTCTGACCACTGCTCTGATACCAAACTATAACAACCCCACTGTTATACCCAGTTTAGCAATGAAAACATTATAAGTAATGTTGTCTACTAATCCAGAGAATACAACTCAGCAGTGGCGATCAAATGTGAATATATCTTTATACTATCACTGACATGTCACTTATACCTTCTTTCACTTAATGTCTGATCTAAGTTTGACGTATTCAGTATTAACATAAAGTAATAGACATATCGATTCCACATAATCAGAACAATATATCATACACCTAACAATCATAGATCACAGTAGAAAAGTATACAACATGCCGTACATAGAGTTTGTCCACAAATATACTTCTAACCTTACATTTTACATATTACAAAATAAGTCACTATCATGACAGATACATCACATATTACTTCAGGTGGATATCTTATAGAAGATAAACTAAGGATCTCAAAAATGTATATCCATGGCTAGCTCACCCGTCCAAAAGTCAGAAAGTCCTTTTAACCTGAAAATCCCGGTTTGACCTGGCAATACAAAAATCTGGATCAGCCTATCTCTAAATATATCAAAAAAGTGAGATCCTTATATATATAAACATATAAATAGGCTTTAGCTCAACATGAAGTGATAGTAACTATAATTCATTGTTTCACAATGATGTATGTTTGGTTTCCAAGTATGGTTTTAATCTCTATCACAAGTTCACATTATATACATGACAAGCCCACAACTCATTCATGACCAACCAGATCAAGGAACTACTTCTTAGTTAAATAACTAAGGAAGGACAAGGAATCAACGTATCAAACAAACATACATACATTGTAATACAAGATGGTCTCAAGGCCTGGTGGTATCCCTCATACCGATCTGATACCAATGACCGGGAACCCATGCACGATCACTAGGATCGAGGAACTCATACACGATCACTAGGATCGAGGAACTCATACTCAATCGACTTGATTGAGGAACACAAGAAAACAAGCAATTACAATCCATTTCTATGATTATTGAGACTGAAGAATCCCATTCTCAATCTTAGGGATTGAGGAACCATAAACATACTATCATGTAAATTGTAGTTCCATGTGCTCGATCAAAGGGATCGAGGAACCATCTGATCTCAATAATCCAAGAAACAAAACCTCGACAATCATAAAGATAATGAGAACCATGACTTCATTATTCCATATTAATCATTATTTTATTTAAATCTTTACTAATAAAAGTGGTATAAAAGCCCAGTCTTTTAAAATAATGAATTTTTCAATCTTTTTTACATTTACAGGTTTGAAAGAAATCCAGAAGCAACCTTCTTAAGGATCTAGCAGCCACTGCTGCACACCAAAAGAAAGTGAACTCTAAAGTGCTAAATACTATCACCCACAGTAACCACTAAAGTTTAACATAGACGTCCCATACCATCTAGTGAAACACAAATTTTTACTAAGAATTAGTAAATTTCACTTACTATGGATATACGCGGAAAACCTGATTTATATTCTCGTATGGATCTAGAGACCACTTGTCGCACACCATAAAAGAATACAACTCTAAAGTGTTAATTACTATCTCAAAATCGATTACAAGAATCTAACTCGAGCATCCCATACTACTCAGTTGGGTTCTAGTATTCGGTCAAGAATTAGTAAATTCCACTTCAACATTCTATTCATTGGAATATACCATTTTCGACAAAATGTTTCACAAGAGCATATAAAACAATCGGTAACATTAAGTCGAAAATTTGCTCATTCCAGACTATAGAATTAAGATTCTCAAAACTATTATCTCTTTTGAATTCCATTGTTTAAAACACTTAATTAGTTGTTCACAAAAATATTTTATTGTTTCCAAAAGTTCATACTAAAGCTCTCAGTTTTGAATTGCAATTTCAGTTTGCTTAGTCATATAATTTAACAAAACTTAATCCATATCATTATATAAAAAACTCTTAGCTTTCCAAAACATTAAAAATAATTCAATTCTGATAAGTGACTTAAAAGTTATGACCAATACAATTTTCTATGTTTAGGTATTGACAAAATTTCTCAATGATAGGACAATGACAAACAAAAGAGTTTTCGCCATTTAAACTCCAAAATCACAAGAGGCACCATAAATGAAAGTTGTAGAAAATTTAAATATCTTTCAATTGCAAAAAGATTGAGTTAATTTGGATATTTTAACCACAAGTTATCACTGTTTTGCAATAGTGATATTATCACCAAAATTTCCAGCACACAAAATCAAACAACCACCTGCATTCAAAACCATATTGCAACCAAATCAATTATAAAACCAGCCATATCTAAGCTAAAATTTGTAGCATGCAACACACTATTCAGAGATAGAAGGTATGAGTCGAACAACTCACCTTATAATCCAAAGAGCTTCGTAGCTAGAAACATTAACCTCAAGTGAAGTAACCAAAAACGGTTTTTGATCCAATGGTTACTAACTCAAAAATTCTTGAATTGATGAATGAACTTCTAAAGAAAATGGTTTTGTTGCTTACAAGAATGGAGAATCTATTGGCACTCAGGTAAGCCTACATCACTCACATGTTTCATATATGATGTTGCTGTTCCATTCTTTGTTTTTGAAGCATTACTTTGTTCAGTATATCACAAAAGCTTGGGAGGCACAATAATATTGTATATAGTTATATATTGATGTTTTGCCGCACTCCATATTATCAATATTTTTATCTTCTGCATTTCTAATCACTATTGTAAATGACCAAAACTAGAAGAGATCAAGTAATAAAAACATAAAGTGGGTCTAAGGCATATACTTGAATGGCTATAAATTTACTTGTTTTTTATTCCCATTTTTCCTTAACCATTTTTGATCTATTTCTGTATTATTGCCTTCCTTGTCTTAATTTGTGGCCATAAACACCACATGCAACCATTATCTTAAAGTTGTAGATTTATAATATGCATTGCATGTTGTGCCCTTTTTTACAACTTTTGGATTTTTGTTACTGCTTCTTGAAGCACGCTATAACAAAACAAAGCCGGTTTACTAAATCATTCTGGGAGCCCCAACTATTCATTTTGTACCCATTTTCTTTTAGATATATTTATTATTATTTTAATTTTATACCAGCAAGGGCATGAGTAAATATGTGCAAATAAATGGTAATTGTATAGTTGTTTCTGCGAAGCATGTAATACCAAGCCATTTGAGATGAATATCTTTCAAATGACGTAGCATTATAATGGATATAATTGTTTTACCTCTTATATACTAGAATGCATTTAATTTTGAGCTCCTTGGTTCTTGTAAACTGAAGATGCAATTTTATTTACTTCCAAAAAGGAAGAAAGTGATTTATAGATCAACACCTTTATGCAAATTTGCAGTATTAACCTAAAATGAATATACTTTGTCTTTTTTTTGAAATGAACTTTTTTTTAACTTGCATTATTTCTGTAGTTCCATAGTAAAATCGCTCCACATTAATACCTATTTAACATTTTTCAAATCTGAACTTTTGGAGCGTAATATACATAAAGCATTAAGATTAAGTAGAATGATAAAATATACTCAAAAATGGAATTGGTCTTGGTTTTAAACCAAGAATTCTATTTGTAACAACCCGGAATTTTGGGGGTAAATTTAAAATTTATTTTGAGTAATTTTAATGAGTTTTTGATATTTAAAATGATTTATTTAAAATAATAATGATTAAGAATTGAAGTTAGAATGAATAATTTAATTTTAATTATAAAAGGAGTTAGAAATAGCGCTGTAGTTTGAAAAGTCAAACTTGAACTTTGACTGACCGTACATGATGCAAAATTTAACGGATTTTAGTGAAACCAAAAATATTAGAATCTATTTAAAAATATCTTTCTAACGAATCCGAAAAATCAAAATTTCATAGCGGGAATCAAAAGTTATGCCCAGTTTAAAATTTAGAAAGGTCGCTATGAAATATATAAAGGTCAAAAATGCTACTTTTCACATACGAAGGAATTTGGACTCGAAACCACTTCCATTGAGTTCAGAATGATGTTTCTGCATTGAAAAACAGTAAACACTTATATATTTCGAGTTTCGGAAATTATTTGTTTAAAAACGTATTTTTAATATTAAATATATACGCCTTGAAAAAGGCCATTTTTCAAAAGTCCCAGAATTCGACAAAAACAATTTTGTTGGATTTGTATCGTCATAAGAAAGCAAAAAATATTTTTTTTAGAATTTTCTGAGGTCGTATGTGGCCCCGGCATATTTAAATGTATGGTAGAAATTAAATTATTTATTTAATATTGCATTTTTAAATTAAAACCGAAAAAAAACATTACAGACATCAGAATTGGAGCCCGGGACATAGCCCATCACGTTCAGAAGGCCTCAAAATGTTAAGATCGACAGTAAGCAGGCCCAAATCGGAGAAAGTCCGAAAATCCACCTTTTTAGCACAAATTTCGAGATTTATTAATAAAATAATATTTAATTTTGGGCTGAAACCCTAATGGAGCAGCCGCCGCCCAGATTTTAATGGCTAAAATCATCCGATTTTCAAATGCTTAGATTTCTCAATCCGTTCAACGAAATTTAACGTATGATATACAAAATCGAAGAGAATTCAGAGAGCTACAAATCTATACGGTCAAGATCGGGTTTTGATTCACGGATTTTGCGAATTCTGACCGAAAAGGGGTTGTGGTTTTTGGTGAATTGCGGGTCCTAGGTGGGGCCGAGCTTCAGGCGGTTGGTGGCGTGAGTGGCTCGTGGCAAGGCGGTTCGAATGGAGGTGGTTGATCAGTGCCAGGGTGCTCGGATTGGGGTGCGTTTTGGAGGGTTGAAGGCGGCATATGGGTTTCGGCCGACGGGTATAGGTGAGGAAGAAGAACACGTTACTTTTTATTTAATATTGTTTTATTATTTTAATATTTTAATTTTCCAATCTTTAAAAATACATAACTCTCTCATACGAGGTCCGTTTTACGAACCGTTTATTGCGTTGGACTCGTCTTTACGAGATCTTCGCGATGGCGCAAACCAGAGCTGAATCTGAGACAGTCAAATTTTCAGCAAAAATCAATGTGAGAATTTCTAATTTTAATTAATTAAATTAATTATTTTATCGCGGTTAGATAATTGTTTGTATCTTATTTAATTAGATTTGCGCTGTGATGAATTGTGATTGTGGTTCTGATGAATTGGATTGTATTGTGTTGTTTAGATCTGTTGTTGTGTTATTTTGATCTGATGAATACAATAAAAATAATCATGTTTTGCAAAGTGGATTAAACTAGAATTTTTAATCCAATTAAATATACTATCTTTTTTGGGAATTAGATCAGATTAGAATCTTTAATCCAAATAAAATGTCATATTTTGTCATGTTTACCTTATGGGCATTAAACTGATAAATATAACACCTTATATTTTGTTGTGTTGGAATTGACGACGAAATCAAATTATATTTTGTTGTGTTGGAATTGACGACGAAATCAAACTATATTTTGTTGTGTTAGAATTGACGACAAGCCAAAATTAACAATTTTTGTTAATTAGGTATGTAAGACAGAATTTACATTTTCTATGTAAATAGAATTAAAAAGAGAAAATTTACATTTTATGTAAATTGAATAATTAGAAAAGAAATTTGCATTTATGTAAATAAGATAATTGAAGAGGAAAATTTACATTTTATGTAAATAAACTATGGATTTACATTTTATGTAAGTAGAACAAATAGAAGGAGGAAAATTTACATTTTATGTAAAAGAACAAATAAGAATGTTAAGAAGGATTTAGCATAAATTATTTATGTTAAAAGAAATTGGTAAGAGAGATTTAACATAAAATATATTTTTTATGTTAGGAAGAAATGTTTGGGAAGATTTAACATAGAATATTTCTTATGTTAACAAGAAAAGAAAATAGAAAGACAATAGAAGATACACTTTATGTAATATGTTATATGAGAAATAGAATTTACATCTTATGTAAATTATAGCATTAGATAGAAAAGTACATTTTATGTAAATGTGATAATAGACAATTAAAATTATATTTTTATTGTAATGTGAATTATTAAAAAAAAATAAAAAAAAACGTGAACCAAAATTATACTTCTCTATCAAATGTAGAAGAAACATAAAAATATACATTTTTATCAACTGTAAAAGAAGAACAAAACATTTTTTTATATTTTTATTTCTTTGTGTCGATGAAAAGGAAACATTATTTATTTCTTTTTGTCGATAAAAAGAAACCCTTTTTGTCAATATTTCTTTTGTCGATAAAAAGAAACATTTTGTCGCTATTTCTTCTTAATGGTAAAAAGGAACATTTTTGTCGCTGATTCTTTTTAACATTAAAAAGAATCATTTTTATTGTTATTTCTTTTCAATGTAAAATAAAAAAATCCTTTTGTGTCATGATAGTTTAGATAAAAGTAGACACCTTTTTAGTGTCAAAATTGATGAATTAAAGAGTTGCATTGTTTACTTACATTTTTGATAAAAAAAAATTAATTTAGCAGTAGCATTTTTACTTACCTTTTAGATGTAAGTAAAAGCATGTTTTGAAGAGTCATATTTTTATTTACATGTCAGATGTAAATAAAAGTATAAATCGGAATGTTTATATTTCTGTCAATAATTTGATGCGGTAAAAGAGAAATGTTAATATCACATTTTTATCGATATTTCTGGTGCGATAAAAATAGCGATGTTAACATTTCATTCTTATCATTTGAGTTACGATAAAATGAATACATTTCAAAACTGCATTTTTGCTGCATTTCTTTTTGTTAATAAAAAGTTCATTGTTATGCTGCATATAAAGAAGATATATTTATTTGGTAATGTCATGTATTGCATTTGAAGGAAATATATTTATTTGTTATATACTGCATATGAAATGAAATGCGTGGTTAAGATCATATTTTTGTCAATGAAAAATGGTAGCGATGAAATTTACAATTTTATTATGTAAAACAAAAGTATGAACTCGCATCGTAAATAAAATTTGCATTTTTATATGTAAACAAAAGTAGGAATGTGCATTGATAATAAAGATTACCTTTTTTATTATGTAACTTAGAATGAGAACTTGAATTGGAAATTAAAATTACATTTTTATTTGAAACTATGATATGAAATTTGGCAAGCGAACAAGATTTACATTTTTATATGTAACTATAAATGGGAATTTGCACTGTAAATTAGAATTACATTTTTATTATGTAATTAAGGTATGATATTACTCTTTTAAATTAAAATTATATTTTTATGACGTCACCTAGGAATAGAATTTACATTGCCATTATAAAAAAAAAAGTCAAGATCATTTTGGTTTTGCAATGAAAGAGATAAGAATTACTATTTTTGTTTGGCATTAAAAGAATAGCAAAATTATTTTTCTGTTACATTGAAATTAAACAAACAAAAATATATTCGTTTGTATAGAAATGAAGTTGACACCAAAATATATTGTTTTTTTGAATAGGGGTTGAAATGACACAAAAATACTCATTTTTGTTAAATATTCATTTTTGTTGTAATGGGGATGAAACACAAAAATACCTATTTTTGTTTTAATTTGAAGTGATACACAAGATATACATTGTGTGTATAGTATATTTATGGAAATTGAAAAAAAAAGAAAACATTGTTGCGTGTGATGATATATATATATATATATATATATATATATATATATATATATATCAATATTGGATATAAATAAGAAGATTTGTTGTTAGCAAAATATAGCAAAATGAAATGGACGAGGAATTACATTTATATAAATTATATATATATATATATAAATTAAAAGTACTTGAATCGAGCGTGGTAGTTCACATTTTAGAATCGTACTTTTAATTGATCATACCAAAATATCCGACCGTCGGATTTTCCCAAAACTGAAACCGTTAGGTTCGCCTTGGGAAGATCTTTCCAATGATATGTATTGTGTCAAAATCCCACGGTTAGATTTAGAGAAATGCGTAAAACAAATTTGGGTAAAAACAGCGCCATTGTCTCCTGTTTGTATGAAGTGTTGCTAAATGGAATTTAATTATATATATATATATATATATATATATATATAAATAAAGGCTGATCGTTATAAATTAAAATTAATGATATGAAATTGTTTTCAAATTTATATATGCGAGAATTATTTGGAAAGTCCGAGTTTACTCTCATTCCATATAATGATACGACGTTCGAAGAGTTGAAGACGCTGATTGAAGACCGACGATCTTCACATCGAATGGGTGTGTTGCTATTGAGACCCATGATGGGAGTAGCTACCTTGAAGGGGCGACAGTAGTAACCGTCCGGACGTAGTGTTGATTGCACGGTTTTGGCTTTCGCTCAAACCCAGAGCATAAGCGCGTAAATGGATTGTATGTCTGACATTGTATTCCTTTATACTGTATTCGTTGATCTCTGCTAAACATATATCTGTTTGGTGTTTTACACCCTTCTCTGAGACGTATGAGCTCAGAGGTTATATGTTGGTAGAAATCAATGGTATGGTATGGATTGACGATGTGGCATGCTAAGATGCATATGATCAAGGCTTTGTTGAAAAGCAGGCCTTGTGGGATGACCAAAGCATAGCCTGTTTAGGCATAGCTTTGTGTATAGCGTGACTTCACGAGCCTCACACACCGGCGGAGTCTAAAACGGGAGAAGGGAACGCAGGGAGAGCAGCACGTTTCTTTCTAGCTAGAGTGGTGTCAGTGACCTACCAGCCCTGACATTTTACTTATGTGGATGATGGAATGAGGCGCCTCGGATAGGCCCTAAAGGATCGGGAAACGTGTGTTCAGGAATTGCCAATCCACGAAGCTGTATGTGTGGACCGGCCTTGCAGCTTTCCAAGGGTTAACTGCGGGGAACCCTGAGACATTAGCTAGAGTTTCTCGAATCGGTAGGAGCTCCTCCCTAGCCTTGACTCAGATGGAAATCCAAATTCCAAATATGACCTTACAGATTTGATTGTATTACTAGTACGGAGGCATAGCATATGGTACCTATGCTTCCTAGGATTGATACATTTACTTTGAAATGTTTAAAACATATACACACTAATAATAATATCGTTTTTATCGTATCAAGCATGTTTGACCATTATAAGGTAAAACCCTATCCTCCGGTTTGCGTTGCATTGTGTGATGGGACTTGGGTCTTATGATGGTTTCATTTTTCTACAAAGCATTGCACTGTTTTGACGATTTACTTAAATTATGCACGACAATCCATTGGAATAAAACCCGTTCCGCTTTAGTGGCGTGGTCCTTGGATTTGCCTTATTAATATTAGTTATATTAGTTAAGAATTCTCACACCAGTCCCACGACTGACCCGTTGTTTGTTTCCACTTTTGCAAACTCGGGTGCCCTCTTTTCCACACGGGCAGTCGAGTAGCTTTTTGCAGATATTTATTTCTTTAGCTGGATCCTAGATTGAAGCTCAAAGCTGTGTCCAGAGCATAGAAAAATCTTCCGTTGTCTTAGTTATTTTATTTCCGCTGCACTGTATTAAAGTAATGTAAAATTATCTTCCGCTGTAAATTTATTTAATGTACTCTGATATATATTATGTACTCTGATGTAACATTTACTATGATGTTATAAAAGTCTGTTGTATTTGTTCTGATGTGTTGTAGCCCAAAGTAAGCGTATCCGGCGATTTCCCGCAAGGGCGATTATCGGGTCGTTTCATTTTGGTATCAGAGCTCTGGTTAGCTCAAATCTTTGGGGTACAACTCGTTAGAACTGAACAAAAGACTCATCAGAGATTGGATTAGAAATATCCAATAAGAATACTCATTAGACATAGGATCAGCAGTATCCTAGAATGAGAAAACTCATTATAGATGGGGTTAGTAATGCCCTAGAATGAGTTGAGAGTAACAAGACTATAATATACGTATTTGTAATTATAATCTATTTTAGAAAATATGATTATGAATAAAAGATTATATATTTGAAAGTGAATCAACTATAAAATTATTTAAACCAATATGAGTGGAAAATGGGGTAGGATAATTAAACTATTTTAGCTTTGTTCCTTTTCGAGGACGAAAAGTTTTTAAGTGGGGGAGACTGTAACAACCCAGAATTTGGGGGGTAAATTTAAAATTTATTTTGAGTAATTGTAATGAGTTTTTGATATTTAAAATGATTTATTTAAAATAATAATGATTAAGAATTGAAGTTAGAATGAATAGTTTAATTTTAATTATAAAAGGAGTTAGAAATAGCGCTGTAGTTTGAAAAGTCAAACTTGAACTTTGACTGACCGTACAGGATGCAAAATTTAACGGATTTTAGTGAAACCAAAAATATTAGAATCTATTTAAAAATATCTTTCTAACGAATCCGAAAAATCGAAATTTCATAGCGGGAATCAAAAGTTATGCCCAGTTTAAAATTTAGAAAGGTCGCTATGAAATATATAAAGGTCAAAAATGCTACTTTTCACATACGAAGGAATTTGGACTCGAAACCACTTCCATTGAGTTCAGAATGACGTTTCTGCATTGAAAAACAGTAAACACTTATATATTTCGAGTTTCGGAAATTATTTGTTTAAAAACGTATTTTTAATATTAAATATATACGCCTTGAAAAAGGCCATTTTTCAAAAAGTTTTAGAATTCAACGAAAATAATTTTGTTGGATTCGTATCGTCATAAGAAAGCTAAAAATATTTTTTTAGAATTTTCTGAGGTCGTATGTGGCCCCGGCATATTTAAATGTACGGTAGAAATTAAATTATTTATTTAATATTGCATTTTTAAATTAAAACCGAAAAAAACGTTACAGACATCAGAATTGGAGCCCGGGACATAGCCCATCGCGTTCAGAAGGCCTCAAAACGTTAAGATCGACAGTAAGCAGGCCCAAATCGGAGAAAGTCCCCTTTTTAGCACAAAATTCGAGATTTATTAATAAAATAATATTTAATTTCGGGCTGAAACCCTAATGGAGCAGCCACCGCCCAGATTTTAATGGCTGAAATCATCCGATTTTCAAATGCTTAGATCTCTCAATCCGTTCAACGAAATTTAACGTATGATATGCCAAATCGAAGAGAATTCAGAGAGCTACAAATCTATACGGTCAAGATCGGGTTTTGATTCACGGATTTTGCGAATTCTGACCGAGAAGGGGCTGCGGTTTTTGGTGAATTGCGGGTCCTAGGTGGGGCCGAGCTACAGGCGGTTGGTGGCATGAGTGGCTCGTGGCAAGGCGGTTCGTATGGAGGTGGTTGATCGGTGCCAGGGTGCTCGGATTGGGGTGCGTTTTGGAGGGTTGAAGGCGGCATATGGGTTTCGGCCGACGGGTATAGGTGAGGAAGAACACGTTACTTTTTAATTTAATAATATTTTAATATTTTAATTTTCCAATCTTTAAAAACACATAACTCTCTCATACGAGGTCCGTTTTACGAACCGTTTGTTGCGTTGGACTCGTCTTTCCGAGAGCTTCGTGATGGCGCAGACCAGAGCTGAATCTGAGACATTCAAATTTTTAGCAAAAATCAATGTGAGAATTTCTAATTTTAATTAATTAAATTAATTATTTTATCGCTGTTAGATAATTGTTTGTATCTTATTTAATTAGATTTGCGCTGTGATGAATTGTGATTCTGATGAATTGGATTGTATTGTGTTATTTAGATCTGTTGTTGTGTTATTTTGATCTGATGAATACAATAAAAATCATCATGTTTTGCAAAGTGGATTAAACTAGAATTTTTAATCCAATTAAATATACTATCTTGTTTGGGAATTAGATCAGATTAGAATCTTTAATCCAAATAAAATGTCATATTTTGTCATGTTTACCTTATGGGCATTAAACTGATAAATATAACACCTTATATTTTGTTGTGTTGGAATTGACGACGAAATCAAATTATATTTTGTTGTGTTGGAATTGACGACGAAATCAAACTATATTTTGTTGTGTTAGAATTGACGAAAAGACAAAATTAACAATTTTTGTTAATTAGGTATGTAAGACAGAATTTACATTTTCTATGTAAATAGAATTAAAAAGAGAAAATTTACATTTTATGTAAATTGAATAATTAGAAAAGAAATTTACATTTATGTAAATAAGATCATTGAAAAGGAAAATTTACATTTTATGTAAATAAACTATGGATTTACATTTTATGTAAATAGAACAAATAGAAGGAGGAAAATTTACATTTTATGTAAAAGAACAAATAAGAATGTTAAGAAGGATTTAGCATAAATTATTTATGTTAAAAGAAATTGGTAAGAGAGATTTAACATAAAATATATTTTTTATGTTAGGAAGAAATGTTTGGGAAGATTTAACATAGAATTTTTCTTATGTTAACAAGAAAAGAAAATAGAAAGACAATAGAAGTTACACTTTATGTAATATGTTATATGAGAAATAGAATTTACATCTTATGTAAATTATATCATTAGATAGAAAAGTACATTTTATGTAAATGTGATAATAGACAATTAAAATTATATTTTTATTGTAATGTGAATTATTAAAAAAAAAAACGTGAACCAAAATTATACTTCTCTATCAAATGTAGAAGAAACATAAAAATATACATTTTTATCAACTGTAAAAGAAGAACAAAACATTTTTTTTATATTTTTATTTCTTTGTGTCGATGAAAAGGAAACATTATTTATTTCTTTTTGTCGATAAAAAGAAACCCTTTTTGTCAATATTTCTTTTGTTGATAAAAAGAAACATTTTGTCGCTATTTCTTCTTAATGGTAAAAAGGAACATTTTTGTCGCTGATTCTTTTTAACATTAAAAAGAATCATTTTTATTGTTATTTCTTTTCAATGTAAAATAAAAAAAATACTTTTGTGTCATGATAGTTTAGATAAAAGTAGACACCTTTTTAGTGTCAAAATTGATGAATTAAAGAGTTGCATTGTTTACTTACATTTTTGATAAAAAAAAAAAATGAATTTAGCAGTAGCATTTTTACTTACCTTTTAGATGTAAGTAAAAGCATGTTTTGAAGAGTCATATTTTTATTTACATGTCAGATGTAAATAAAAGTATAAATCAGAATGTTTATATTTTTGTCAATATTTTGATGTGGTAAAAGAGAAATGTTAATATCACATTTTTATCGATATTTCTGGTGCGATAAAAATAGCGATGTTAACATTTCATTCTTATCATTTGAGTTACGATAAAATGAATACATTTCAAAACTGCATTTTTGCTGCATTTCTTTTTGTTAATAAAAAGTTCATTGTTATGCTGCATATAAAGAAGATATATTTATTTTGTAATGTCATGTATTGCATTTGAAGGAAATATATTTATTTGTTATATACTGCATATGAAATGAAATGCATGGTTAAGATCATATTTTTATCAATGAAAAATGGTAGCGATGAAATTTACACTTTTATTATGTAAAACAAAAGTATGAACTCGCATTGTAAATAAAATTTGCATTTTTATATGTAAACAAAAGTAGGAATGTGCATTGATAATAAAGATTACATTTTTTATTATGTAACTTAGAATGAGAACTTGCATTGCAAATAAAAATTACATTTTTATTTGAAACTGTGATATGAAATTTGGCAAGCGAACAAGATTTACATTTTTATATGTAACTATAAATGGGAATTTGCACTGTAAATTAGAGTTACATTTTTATTATGTAATTAAGGTATGATATTACTCTTTTAAATTAAAATTATATTTTTATGACGTCACCTAGGAATAGAATTTACATTGCCATTATAAAAAAAAAGTCAAGATCATTTTGGTTTTGCATTGAAAGAGATAAGAATTACTATTTTTGTTTGGCATTAAAAGAATAGCAAAATTATTTTTCTGTTACATTGAAATTTAACAAACAAAAATATATTCGTTTGTATAGAAATGAAGTTGACACCAAAATATATTGCTTTTTTGATTAGGGGTTGAAATGACACAAAAATACTCATTTTTGTTAAATATTCATTTTTGTTGTAATGGGGATGAAACACAAAAATACCTATTTTTGTTTTAATTTGAAGTGATACACAAGATATACATTGTGTGTATAGTATATTTATGGAAATTGAAAAATAAAATAGAACATTGTTGCGTGTGATCATATATATATCAATATTGGATATAAATAAGAAGATTTGTTGTTAGCAAAATATAGCAAAATGAAATGGACGAGGAATTATATTTATATAAATTATATATATATATATATATATATATATATAAATTAAAAGTACTTGAATCAAGCGTGGTAGTTCACATTTTAGAATCGTACTTTTAATTGATCATACCAAAATATCCGATCGTCGGATTTTCCCAAAACTGAAACCGTTAGGTTCGCCTTGGGAAGATCTTTCCAATGATATGTATTGTGTCAAAATCCCACGGTTAGATTTAGAGAAATGCATAAAACAAATTTGGGTAAAAACAGCGCCATTGTCTCCTGTTTGTATGAAGTGTTGCTAAATAGAATTTAATTATTTTTATATATATATAAAAATAAAGGCTGATCGTTATAAATTAATATTAACGATATGAAATTGTTTATATATGCGAGAATTATTTGGAAAGTCCGAGTTTACTCTCATTCCAAATAATGATATAACGTTCGAAGAGTTGAAGACGGTGATTGAAGACCGACGATCTTCACATCGAATGGGTGTGTTGCTATTGAGACCCATGATGGGAGTAGCTACCTTGAAGGGGCGACAGTAGTAGCCGTCCGGACGTAGTGTTGATTGCACGGTTTTGGCTTTCGCTCAAACCTAGAGCATAAGCGCGTAAATGGATTGTATGTCTGACATTGTATTCCTTTATACTGTATTCGTTGATCTCTGCTAAACATATATCTGTTTGGTGTTTTACACCCTTCTCTGAGACGTATGAGCTTAGAGGTTATATGTTGGTAGAAATCAATGGTATGGTATGGATTGACGATGTGGCATGCTAAGATGCATATGATCAAGGCTTTGTTGAAAAGCAGGCGTTGTGGGATGACCAAAACATAGCCTGTTTAGGCATAGCTTTGTGTATAGCGTGACTTCACGAGCCTCACACACCGGCGGAGTCTAAAACGGGAGAAGAGAACGCAGGGAGAGTAGCACGTTTCTTTCTAGCTAGAGTGGTGTCAGTGACCTCCAGCCCTGACATTTTACTTATGTGGATGATGGAATGAGGTGCCTCGGATAGGTCCTAAAGGATCGGGAAACATGTGTTCAGGAATTGTCAATCCACGAAGCTGTATGTGTGGACCGGCCCTGCAGCTTTCCAAGGGTTAACTGCGGGGAACCCTGAGACATTAGCTAGAGTGTCTCGAATCGGTAGGAGCTCCTCCCTAGCCTTGACTCAGATGGAAATCCAAATTCCAAATATGACCTTACGGATTTGATTGTATTACTAGTACAGAGGCATAGCATATGGTACCTATGCTTCCTAGGATTGATACATTTACTTTGAAATGTTTTAAAACATATACACACTAATAATAATATCGTTTTTATCGTATCAAGCATGTTTGACCATTATAAGGTAAAACCCTATCCTCCGGTTTGCGTTGCATTGTGTGATGGGACTTGGGTCTTATGATGGTTTCATTTTTCGACAAAGCATTGCGTTGTTTTGACGATTTACTTAAATTATGCACGGCAATCCATTGGAATAAAACCCGTTCCGCTTTAGTGGCGTGGTCCTTGGATTTGCCTTATTACTATTAGTTATATTAGTTAAGAATTCTCACACCAGTCCCACGACTGACCCGTTGTTTGTTTCTACTTTTGCAAACTCGGGTGCCCTCTTTTCCACACGGGCAGTCGAGTAGCTTTTTGCAGATATTTATCTCTTCAGCAGGATCCTGGATTGAAGCTCAAAGCTATGTCCAGAGCATAGAAAAGTCTTCCGTTGTCTTAGTTATTTTGTTTCTACTGCACTGTATTAAAGTAATGTAAAATTATCTTCCATTGTAAATTTATTTAATGTACTCTGATATATATTCTGTACTCTGATGTAACATTTACTATGATGTTATAAAAGTTTGTTGTATTTGTTCTGATGTGTTGTAGCCCAAAGTAAGCGTATCCGGCGATTTCCCGCAAGGGCGATTATCGGGTCGTTTCACTATTTTACATGCAATATCGGAAATTCTACTTGTATATTGTGATAAAATATAGTGGTGTTAGTATAGATTGCTTTATGCGCTTCATCTTTGTACTTTGGGTTTCACATACATACTTTTTATATTTTCCTAAACGAAACAGATTAACAAATCCAGGTTTAGACTTGCCAACATGGTTTGATAAAAGAAATTGTGCTGAAAATGTACTGCTTCAAATGTAGCAATCTTTTGTCCGCACTATTTTTATGCTTTATACTTGCGTATGGTTATTAGATGCCAAACTAAGCCAGATGGACTAATGCAATCATAAAATCTGCTAAAGTGGAACTATCGTACAATCGACCGTTGGAGCAAGAAGTAGGAGATGTTGTATGGGATGTTGTAGGTTCGGGTAGGTTGGACGATCAAGTATGTAAACTTTAATTTTTAAAAGATTTATGTGTATATTTTATTTGCTTTTGCTGTACAAGTCTTTTGTAAAACTTTGATTTTTTTAATAAAATATCCGCTGTGAGATATTGATGCTTTTCCCTATTTGCGACTCTATGTTTAATTCTGTTTAAACCCTGTAAGCCAATTACAATCCTTCGTTTTGAATGCTTCGAGTTGGTTTAACCACTGATTTGGAGCGGTCAAAATGACGGGTTGTTACAAACTGCCGATTATACATAAGGGATAACCTGACAAAAACATGTGTAAGGCATGAAAGTAGATGACAAGAAAAGGCATGCTTTAAAGACCGAGCTAAAACAACAAGACGTTTGATTTCCAAATGTTACTTTTTTTAAATCCATTTGTAACAACAAAACGGACATGCGCACATTGTAAAAGTTAAATAATGTAGCATTATCTTTTGCAATTTTAGTTTGCTTAGTCGTATAGTTTAACAAAACTTAATCCATATCATTATAGCAAAAACTCTTAGCTTTCCAAAACATCAAAAATTATTCAATTCCGATAAGTGACTCAAAAGTATAGCCAATACAATTTTCTATGTTTAAGTATTGACATAATTTCTCAGCGACAGGACAACGACAAACAAAAGAGTTTTTGGCCATTTAAAATCCAAAATCACAAGAAGCACCATAAATGAAAGTTGTAGCAAATTGAAATATCTTCCAATTGCAAAAAGATTGAGTTAATTTGGATATTTTAACTAAAAGTTGTCACTGTTTTACAATAGTGATATTATCACCAAAATTTCCAGCACACAAAATCAAACAACCACTTGCATCCAAAACCATATTGCAACCCAGTCAATTATAAAACCAGCCATATCTAAGTTAAAATTTGTAGAATGCAACACACTATTTAGAGATAGAAGGTGTGAGTCGAACAACTCACCTTATAATCCAAAGAGCTTCATAGCTAGAAACATTAACCTCAAGTGAAGTAACAAAAAACAACCTAGATTTTTATCCCTGGAACATAGTACATTTAACGTAAAAAACATCAATATTTTTTCAGCGAATTTTTTACTGAAGATGCTCAGATGTGTTGGGAACAACATATCCAAATTTAACGATTTTATGAATTTTCTACAATTAGTTATGATTTTTAAATCAACCTACGTTTTTCTGTCCATATTTTATGGAAAAGTTACTCGAAAACCACCATGTTTAACATATCAAATCTTAATAAAAATCCATGAAAATTGGTAGAGAGTTGCTGCAATATGTCAGAAAGAACTAGTAAAATTTAGGAAATTTTCAACTCCATATGAATAAAATTCGAATTTTGTACTAAAGAGGGTTTAAATTTTCAGATCTATCAAAACACAAGTATAACAAGAAATATCATTACCTATCATGTTTGAAATCATATAATCAAAGATAAAATCTGAAATTTCAAGCTCTAATTGGTTCACTAGAGGTATAGGAGCTTACCTTCTTTTGATTCCTGAAAGATCTAACCAAAAGCCATTTCATTCAAGACATGAAATTGAGGATTTGTGAAGCTAGGGTTTTTCTTAGTTTTTAAGAAACTTCCTATCGTTTGCTGGTCGGAAAAAAATGAACGTATGGTTCATTCAGAAATAAGTTAAGTAGAGTAACTTTCCCTTTTTTACACTAGTGGATTGAGTTTTAATTAGGCCTAAGCCCAAGTTTTAATTAAATGAATTGATGTTCTTTCTGCTTATTTTCTTACACTTTAAAACTCTACTCTCCAATTGGATTTCATATAGAAAATTTTATAAACAAACATAAGATATACTCTAATCCTTTTTAGTTAAATAATAATTTTTTTCCACAAATCATAAAAAAAATTATCTATCCCTAACTAAACTCAATTACTAGGTAATTAACAACAGGTTTGTTACACAGAAGTTAGATGAAAGTTCAAGAAATAAATTTAAAGATTAAGAAATATATTTTAAATAGAAATTAATTTTGAAATCAATTTGAAAATAAATGATAATTAAATTATAAGATAAAAATGGTGAGAGATTTGGAATAAGATTTAGTGCTTTTACAGAATTTTAACAAAAATTCTAGACTTTATAACTTATCATGATTTCTCGAACTCTTATTACTCATAAGTCTTCAATCTTGAATTCTTCTTCTTTGTAACCTTGAATCTCTAAACTGTTAAGTCTTCAAAATCAATACTTGCATAAGATACCTACATATATATATTTCTATACAATAACATTAGCAGAATATTTTATACTAATAGTTAAACAAGATTGTTGTCATCAAAACCATTATCATCATCTTCTCAGTCCCTAACAAAGAATGGGATGACTTTCAGGTTAGAATTTCAATAATGGCAGCGCTACAAGAGACGAGATCAATGGCATTAGGTAGGGATCAACAATGGCTTCCAGACGAAGGTGATACGTCTACCAAAAGGAGATTATAGTGGTGGTGATGGCGTTCTTGAACAGATCAACGATATGGGTTCTGTGTCGATTTCTAATCAGAGAGGGAGGGCAATTATACAAGGTAATTAGTTTAATTGATTATTATTTAAGCTAATTAATTGCTTAGATAATCCCGAACTTATATATATATATATATATATATATATGATATCTTTTACATACGGTGTACGTATTTGATGCCTTTTCTGGCGCTGGACTCATAGTGATGAGCTCTACGTTTGAAAGAATGTTTGAGCAAATTTGGTTAAGGTGAGTGATATTGTTTCTCATTCAAACTATAATTGTTAATGTAGTGTAAAATTGATGTTTCTAAGTGACTTTTGACTTTAAAAATAAGATTTCTAAGACAGTTAAACCTAATTATTAATAGATAAAAGTACAAATAGTAATTTGAATAGTTTTACCTAAATATCACATTTTATCCATTTGCGTGCTATTACGCGCAATTTGATGGTATTGCTTGATTTAGGTTATATTGACACTTATCCCGCTTTGAGTTTTGACAGCTCTAGATAGGTTCTATTTATTTAGTTGATGCTATCACGATTGTTTATATGCTATTATAGGTATTTTATAATTATTGGATGCATGATTGATTATTTTCTTAATTTGGTTAAAAACATCGTTTGTAGGCCATATAGTATAAGGAAAATCTCGTTTGCTTGAGTTTTGGCGCTTATCGATCAAATGCATAAGAGGTGATACCGATCGAGCACACAAGCACGATGGACTCAAATGAATGACATAAATTCATGAGGAAGCATCAAAGCGTGCATGCTGATTTGAAGACCAAGGAGCACTGAAGCTTTGCGACTAACTGGGAGATGGAGCAACATTCGAGTTTGATGACTGATTCCAAGACGGTGGATGGACTTGACAACCACCATGGACGCGATGAATGCCGGACTTTTCACTTCATGTGTGTTTAACAAATCATGGTTAAATACATGATCAGAGTGGTCGTTATTAACTACGATGGGGTAATCTATATTGACTACTATCAATGATAATTGTTTTGACCAGCTTGACGTGGATGATGATAAGGCTTCAAGGAGAAGGATGTGATGGTCCGTTCGATAGTGGTTTCAACGTGATAGCTCCTCAATCATTAGTTTTGGACAAAGGCAATGTAATCCTTTGATGTAATGATTTATCATTCGTCGATGGGGATTCCATGATAAATAGTGATTGACTTGACTACGGATGGCTTTTCTTCAAGATGTAGAAAGTATAAAATTGGTTCGTGTTGATGTGACTATTGGAGGAGGATGGAAGATACATGATGGTATCTGCAACAACCCACCCGAAATGGGCCTAGCTTCTGACCTAGAAAAGACCCATCAGAACTTAGAGCAACTCTATATAGATCGTTGGCTCCTATGAGGATTAACTTAAACAGATACACATCGCAGTCTGAAAAGAGAATCAGAATCTCACACGGTGGAAGGGAAAAATATAATAGCATAAATATAAGATGTACCAATAATTAAAACCACAAATTCAGAAATACAACATGTCTCAAACTACAAGGCACATCATCGTTCGTCCTAATTATATAGAATAATAGTAAATAAGCAATAGAATAACAACTAGATCTTCAAGAGTATCCTCCTCTATGAGATCATTCTCCGTCCTTAATCAGTTGTCTTACCTATTGTCATGTTAATGTTAAGAGGAGGGAGGTCAGAACATAAAGTTCTAGTAAATGAAACACATGTAAGTTAAGAAGTCTATTTTCTAGTTGTAAACTTTTCAAGTCATGTCTACATAACAAATACACAACAAAAACATATGAGGCTGACATCCTAGAAGTCACTTAATACCCCAAAGCTAATTTAATGGTGGCACTCTTATGGTCACTTAATATCATATTTTAGTTTATTAGGACATACATCCCTCTAGTCACTTAATACCCAATGGCGGACCTCAGGCCACTTAAGACCCCGTTGTAATGTTATTCATTATAAATGATAACTCTCCTTGTAGGGCGAGAAATAGTAGCGGATACTTAATAGAAGGATTTGGGTCAGGAACACGTCTTCTTTTTGATGAGTCTCTTATGGATCCTCCTACTATCATCCGGAGGGTGAGGAATGATGTTTTCCTAGCCTTTCATGGTAGGCATTTTAAGGGAGCTATAGGCTCTCGCTTTAGGAGGCTGGCTCGTACCTTTGATGTTACATCATGTAATAACCCGGAAATGCGAGCCAGATTAAAATTTTTATTTTGGCAATTTTAGCAAATTTTGAACATTTAAAATAGATTATTTTAAATAATAACGACGAAATTTTTTATTTGAAATAGAATTAGAATGTATATACTATATACGTCGTCGCTAGAATATAAATAATTATATATAATTATAAAAGGAATTGAAAATGGCGCGGTAGTTCGATAATTCGATTTCAAAATTCAAATGAATGTACCGGGTGCAAAATAAACCGGATTTTAGTGAAACCAAAAATATTTGAATCTAATTGAGAATATCTTTCCAACGAATCCGAGGAATCAAAATTTCATAGCGGGAATCAAAAGATATGTCCAGTTGAAAATTCTGAATAGTCGCTATGGAATTCAGGCCCTTAAAAATGGAAATTTTGCAAACGACCTCGGATTTCGACGAAACCACTTTCGTTGGGTCCGTGATGTAAAGTTATTGCTAGATTCCAAATTCCATAATTTTTCGAATCAATATGTGAGCGTGGCGAAGGAAAACGCGTTTGACCAGTTTCAGTTGATTTTAATCGACCAGAAATTGGCCATTTTTCAAACGGTCTCAGAATTCGACGAAACTAGTTTTGTTAGGACCGTATCGTCAATACGAAGCTCGAAAATATTTTTCGGGAATTTTTAGAGTTAGTATGTGACCCCAGTAAATTGAAATGCGCGTTCAAATTCAATATATAGAGTTATATTTGGATTTTAAAGAAAACTGATCGAAAAATCCGAATCAGCCTACGATACATATCCCATTATGTTCAGGATAGGGGTAATTAGCTAGGGACGACAGTCGTTGGGTCTCGATTAGTGGTCGAATAAAAAGTCAACCTTCATGGAAATAATGTTAAATTATTAAATTATATATATACTTACACTCACCCCCCTTTTTCTTCTATCCTCCACCGTCGATTTCATTGTTCAGAAACCCCCCCACCAAATCGAAGTCGCGCGCCGCCCTAGGCGAGCCACCGTTGCGCCACCGAGTCCCCCACCACCGCGCCCTCCTCCAGTCCCCACCTCCGACGCCTTTCCCTCCTCCCTCGCTCCACCTCGTTTTCCCAAGCCCCAAAGCACCCAACGCCTCCTGAAAACCCCCACCGTCAGCCACCCCCCTGCCCGCCGCCGTGCCCTCCGCCCACCTCTGACAGACCCCGGCGCCCCCCTGCACCACTACACCCGCCCTCTCCTCCTCTAATCAGAGAAAAAACCACCCAAAGCCCATGTAGACGCTGCTCCGACCAATTAAACCCCACTACCGCAACCCCCAGACCTCGGCCGCTCCTCCAGCACCGCCCAAGTCCGACAGTGGGACCCTCCTCGACCAAAGGTGCGATATTTACACTAAGAATGTGAGTTTTTAAATACGATTTTCTATTTATATAGCGGTAGTGTAAAGATACGATGTGTGTATATATATATATGTATATAGATTTGAAATTTAAAAATATAATTTTTATATAATGTAGATAAAAACATGATTTTTAAGAAGATTAGATTAGGATTTTTATGGTTTTTAAACGAAGAGAAGTTTGATCTTTATTCATATGAAAAGTTTTGATTTTTCAAACAAGAAAAGCTTTCATTTTTAATAAAACAAAAATGAGATTTTTAATAATGAAAGGTCGTATTTTTATAAGGAAAGGCGATATTTTTATAATATAGGAATGTTAAAAATATAATTTTTATATTATAGAAAGTATAAAAATATAATCTTTTATATAGGTAAGATAGTAAAAATATAATCTTTATTATATGAACACCGTTATAAAAATAAAATTTTTATCTATATAGCAGCGGTGTAAAAATATAATTTTTATCTATATAGTTGCGGTGTAAAAATAGAATTTTTATTCATATGGAGTAATTATAAAAATATGGTTTTTATATACATAGCAACAATATAAAAATGTGATTTTTATATATGTAGTGGCTACGGGCAACGAAAGTGACAAAAGGTGAGAACGGCGATGATTCCCTACATAAGAAGAGTCGTGGAGTTGGGATAGCTTTGGTGAGAACTTCTCACCTTTTATTTTTAATCTTCTAGTTATATAAATATATACTTGGATGCAGACGGTGTTTAGTAGCACCCGACATCGTCCACAGACCATGGACTTGTTTGTTTGGTTGTGTAGTTGGTTAGATTATTTGATTTGAATTTGATTGTTTGGTGAAATGGAATGGATTTGATTGATATGTAGATGGCGTGGACCATTATTAGACCGGGGATAAGGCTAGGCCTTGTCCCGTTTCTAGTATCGTGCCGTTATGCCGCCGAAATTTTCTAAAATAAGTTAGAAAAATAAAGATATCATTTTATTTAATAAATGAACCGAATAGAATATTCATAGGTTGAATAAAATAATTTGGTCGTTAAAAATATAAATTTTAACGTGAACGTGAATAAACAAATATTCATTTACAAACCGGACGGTTTGTTTATGTACATCTATTTGAAGGACATTGATTGGGACGATAAAATTTACACATCGCCCAACTGCACAAATAAAATTTGTGTTTGATTGTTTGAAACCCCACACGGGTATTGGGATAAAATACGGCATACACTAATCTCAATAATTAGTTGTATGTCGATCGATGGATCGACAGGCTGTTATAAGCGTTAGATATCTATATTTGATGCTTATACAGTGTAGTGCACTTTGGATGATGGTTGATTATGTATCGTTGCTATTATATACATGTGTTGTATGGAATCCATATAATTAACTTTATATGGTAATTGATTGGGTCTCATTCCAATTTAGAAAATAAAGAATATTATAAAATAAAGGTTCATGTGTTGACATTACTCATCCGTTGAGATTAGTCATGTGTTGAACGAAATATTTTAACAATATAATTTACATCTTTATCATTATAAAATAAAGGTTCATGTGTTGACAGTACTCATCCGTTGAGATTAGTCATGTGTTGAACTAAATATTTTAACAATAAAATTTACATCTTTATCATTATAAAATAAAGGTTCATGTGTTGACAGTACTCATCCGTTGAGATTAGTCATGTATTGAACGAAATATTTTAACAATAAAATTTACATCTTTATCATATGTAAAATTAGAAACTAATTGGAAAATAGATAAGATGAGTGGTCTCCTGGATATTGATCTGATGTTGGTTTCGGCCTTCGGGGTTAATATTCAGGGAATCGTTCTCTTACTAATTTACGGTTGGAGTCTGATTTTAAATCAAACGCTAGATACCATAATTTTTATAAAATATATTAAATAACAAAAATAGTCACACGTGGACAATACTCATTCGTTGAGATTAGTCATGTATTGGCAAAAATATAGATTCATGTATTGAATAGGATAAATATTCATTTGTTGAATAGATTAACGGAATTATTGAAATATATAAAGCCGTGTTGATTAGAGATGCGCTATTTTGACGCGAACGATATTTGTATCGATTATATTCGTTTTTAGAATTGAATTGAATATATAACGATTTCGAATTGAATTGAATATAAAATGAATTCGAATTGAATTGAATTGAATATAAAACGAATTCGAATTGAATTGAATATAAAACGAATTCGAATTGAATTGAATATATAACGAATTCGAATTGAATTGAATATAAAACGAATTCGAATTGAATATAAAACGAATTCGAATTGAATTGAATATATAACAATTTCAAATTGAATTGAATATAAAACGAATTCGAATTGAATATAAAACGAATTCGAATTGAATTGAATATAAAACAAATTCGAATTGAATTGAATATATAAGGATTTCGAATTGAATATAAAACAAATTCGAATTGAATTGAATATAAAACGAATTCGAATTGAATTGAATATATAACGAATTCGAATTGAATTGAATATAAAACGAATTCGAATTGAATTGAATATATAACGATTTCGAATTGAATTGAATATAAAACGATTTCGAATTGAATTGAATATAAAACGAATTCGAATTGAATTGAATATATAACGATTTCGAATTGAATTGAATATAAAACGAATTCGAATTGAATTGAATATAAAACGAAGTCGAATTGAATTGAATATATAACGATTTCGAATTGAAATGAATATAAAACGAATTCGAATTGAATTGAATATAAAACGAATTCGAATTGAATTGAATATAAAACGAATTTGAATTGAATTGAATATATAACGATTTCGAATTGAATCGAATATAAAACGAATTCGAATTGAATATAAAACGAATTCGAATTGAATTGAATATATAACGATTTCGAATTGAATTGAATATATAACGAATTCGAATTGAATTGAATATAAAACGAATTCGAATTGAATTGAATATATAACGATTTCGAATTGAATTGAATATAAAACGAATTCGAATTGAATTGAATATAAAATGAATTTGAATTGAATTAAAAATGAATTGAAATAGAATAAAAATCGATTTGAAATGAATTCAAATTGAATCAAAATTTGAATTAAATTGAAATGAATTTAAAACGAATTTATAAGGAAAAATTCAATTTTGATTTGAATTGGAAATGGAAGTTGAAATGTTTTTGAAACGAATTTAAAACTAATTATAAAATTCATTTTAAATAGTAATCGATGAATTATATATTATATATATAATATAATGGCCTGAATAGAACGCGCCACGCCGCGGCAGTTCGCGAATTTCAACCATTGACTTCGAACGGATATTACGGGAGATCCGACCGTCGGATTCTCCTAAAACCGGAACCGTTGGGTTCGTATCGAAAAGAGCTTTCTAACGAATATTAGAAATTTGAAATCTAACGGTTGGATTTGGAGATACGTCCAAATCAAATTTGGAAAAGGTCGCTGTAAGTGCAGTTCGATGGCCATTGTTGGAAATCGACTGTACGGGTCTTGATAAAATTATCAAAAATTGTAATAATTTGTGTAAAATCATAAGAAATGATTTGTGAAGAACTGGGGTGAAAAATTCCACATTTGTAAAGGTAAAAATAGATTTTTATCGAAATGAACTAGTTTTGAACTAAAATTAAACCCGTATATTTTTAAATAAATAAATTGGATTTGAAATGGGTTTTAAATAGAATTGATTTTTGGGTTTATCGTGAACGGTGTTTTAAATAACACTTGTTCTTTAACCCGATAATAAATAGAATGTGATTCGGGTTTGTCGTGAACTGTGTTTTAAATGACATTAGTTCTTTAACCCAGTAAAAGGAGTTTTAATGAATCTGCAATTAGATTAAAATGTGAATTGCTAAATTAAATTATCAAATTTAGAAAGTGAGCGAGGATGGAGTATCACCAGTTTTGCTCCAAAACGATAGTCAAAACTTTAATTAGATTTGAACGTGAAACGGTAATTAATTTTACCGATAACACCATGGTATTAGATATGGAGTATTACCAGTTTTGCTTAATGGGATGAATAGGTTGTGATTGGGAAATAAAATAAATAATTACTTCGGTGTGGTTCGCTAATCTCGACTAGTTTGGAAAGCCATAATTTGGTTTGAAATGACATCCAAAGGAAGATTAAAGAATAAATTTAAAGAATTTATCTTTGATAAAATTAATGGGAACCTTTCCTTAAGAATTGAATTTTAGAAACTAGCTGTAGGTTAGTTAAGAAGAATGGTTTCCTAGGTATTGATCAGATGTTAGTTTCGGCCTTCGGGGTTGATATTTGGGGAATTGCTCTCTTACTGATTTACAGTTAGTGACTAATGAATTGGAATGAGGCGTATGTTGTGTTTGTGTAACAATTGTGTAACAACCCGTATTTTCAATAACCGGTAATAATGTAAATCGAGGCAGAATTTAATTTATAATTCTGAATCAAGGGAAACGGGCTATGCCATTGCGTTCGTCTCGGAAAAATACGCGAAATAGAGTCCGAGTTTTCGAAAATCGGAGTCCGTATGACCCGATTAAGGCCCAACGAAGTTTTCAGAAAAATTCAAAGTAAAAACAGATTTCAAATTAAAGTTTGAATTTGAAAATTAGGACAGATTGGGCCAGGCGGGAAAAATCCCGCCAGAACACCCAAGTCGACAGCCCTGTCGACTTGGGAGTCGACTTGGTTGGACCCAAGTCGACAGCCCTGTCGACTTGGCTGTCGACTTGGTCCAGCCGGGCTGTTTAGCCTGGTGCACCATTTTGAGATTGTGTTGAGCTTGGGGGCCAGATTCGGTTTTGAGGGCTGAGATTGGAACTAGGGTTTAATCCTATGGCCTAAAACACTTGCCTAATCTATAAATAAGACCCTAACCTAACCCTAAATCATCATTATTCATACATACAACTAAACTATGGCAAAATCAATCCTCTCATGGCCTCCACTCTCTTCATAAAATTCCTAAATAAATTTCTAAGTGATTTTCCATGCATACAAGTGTTTTCAAACTTGTATGAGCATCATTAGCTAGCATTCAAGTCAAGTTTCTATATTTGCATCATAAAGAAAGAGTTTTGATCATTTTGGCTCAAGGGTTTTAATGTTAGAGCTTGCATTTTGGGTCTATTTGAATGCATAAGGGCTTTGTCATATCTTTTGTGCCTTCATAAGTATTGTAAGCCCTATTCTACTTTCATACTTAAACTCTAAAGTTAAATGTATGATATGCAAGTTTGCCGTGATATGCAAGTTTACTATGATGTGTTATGCAAGTTCATCAAGTTATGTTATGCAAGTTTGATATGCAAGTTTGTCATATGATATGCAAGTTATGTTATGCAAGTTTGGGTTGAACATTTTGTTCATGCTATCATGTTATGCAAGCTTATCTTGGGTTTATGAACATAAAGCTTCAAGCTTTATGCTAAGGGTTGCATTTTGGCAACATGTAAGTTATCATATCTCTTATGATAACTTGCATGTGAGGCTAGATGCGAACTTATGGCCATTTCTACATGTCATTTATCACCATGTATCACCAATATGCCAAGTTTGGTTTTATGCATGCTTTTGAGGCCTAAAAATGTAATACGCAAGTGTATGAACATATGAACATTTCATATGCCACCATGTTGAACTTGTGGCTTCAACACCTTTATGTCATGATTATGCCAAGTTCCCTCTTTCTATCCTTTATGCGCTATTGCGATATGTAAGCGATGGGATTGCGTTTGGGGTTGGGTAAACTTAAAAGACATAAAAACATAAGCTTGGGAATTTACCTATTAAGTTAGGTCTACCCATTGGGAATTTACCTATTAAGTTAGGTCTACCCAATTGCTTGAAAATTTGTAACATGTTTTGGAAACATGATGGACATGACACTTAGAAAAGATAAGTGTGACCAACTCGAGGTTGGGTTGAGTTTGTAGCGTAAACCTACCCGGAACCGACCGGCTTAACTAGTTGCTACAAACAATAGGACCCAATGTGAGAAGTTGGTCATGTTGTACCTTGAACCCGAGGTTAGACCAAGTTGTGGTGTAAAGCTACCCGGAACCGACCGGCTTAACTAGTAACCGCAACAAAGTCTAATGTGAGAGGTTAAGGCGCATTAAATTAATTAATGCCTCATGATTAGGGTTAAGTCATGGACCGCTTGAGTACTTAACCAATTAAACACGATGGGTTGGTAGGGTTAAGTCATGAACCTTGGGTACACTTAACCAACTTGGTACTTGAATGGGTTGGGTTGACCACGTTTAACCCATTAAGGAAACCCTAGTTACGTGGTCCTTTGCACCAGTAACCCTCTTAGTTGTATCATGATACCCTAGGGACTAGGCTAGGGAGGGGCACGATTACTGGGATGCCATGTAAGCGACCAAAACGACGGCTGAGTAGGTGCGCCGGTGTAGGTTCAGACGGGCCATGGTCGTGCACATGGTCCGGAGTTGAAAAAGCAGGCACGGGCACCAGTAGGTTTAGACTGTGCGTGCGTTGATTTGTGTCAGTGGTTGACACCCTAGGACTTGATACACCCTAGGGTGGACCTAGCACAGTTTAGCTACACTTCGTAGTTGGGCCGTATGACACCGACACTTGACGAGTTAGGCTTATAGGGAGCCGATCGACTAGACCGTGCTAGTTGGACCTTGGTTTAGGTCATTCATGATATTGGGCCAAAGCTTGGGCCAAGGGATCAATACTTGTTTATTCAAGTCATGTTAGTTTGCTAGTACACCTGTGGTGCAAAAACCTTAAACCTGATTATGCGATGACACCTTTATCTACCTTGTTAGTTAATCATCATGCTAGTATGTTGTTATCCTTATGTTCATCCCTGCTGCTCATGCCAGTTAACTTTACCAGTTTACATTGATTGTAGTAGGGCTTACTCAGTCTTTTTGACTGACCTGTTTTCTTTCGCCTCTTTTCTTCCGTCCCCCCCCCCAGGTTCTCAGGGTGGGAACGTTGGAGCTTAGCTTGGATTCCTGATCGCTTGCTTGTGGGATTTAGCTCATGTACGGTCTTGACATGAAGCTAGCTATGGTTATCACTTATTTTGGGGATAGTACTTATGTATTTCAGTTTTTCAGTAATGTTGTTTTTATCTAGACTTGTGTATTTGGAAGGTTGACATTAAGTTGTACCAGACTTGTTTTGAAATGGTTTGAAATCTTCCGCTGTTTTACTTATCTTATTTACTCTGTTTACATATATACATATGTTCTTGTTCTGCCTTGATATATCATTATGCATGTTTACCTGATTCAAACGCCCCTCCAAAGTCAGAGTGCTTGCAAGAGCCACCCAGGCGGAGGTGGGGTGTTACATTTGGTATCAGAGCCTATGGTTTACGAGAAGGAACAAAAAGGTTTTTAAGAAAACTTTTGGAAAACTATTTTCAAAACCAAGTATAAAGTATTTTCCAAAGAAAAGTCTAGTTTATTTTAAAGGCTATTCCCCAAAAAGCCATTAGCAAAATCCCTTCGTTTTTCTCTATTCTGAATCTGTCTTTTTCCTTCGTTTTCAGTATGGCCGATAACTTTGCTATTCCGGAGGGAGTACACGTACCTGTTTGGTATAGGAGACTTTTGGAGGCTAGGGCGACCGAAGCCGGCCCCGCAGATGTTCCTCCTCCTCCGGTAGTTAATGTTCCTCCTCCTCCTGTCGCTGAGGTTCCTCTTCCTCCTCCCCCTCAGCATCCTCAAGCTGACTTCGCAAAGACTTGCAAAGATTTCAAAGCAATGGGTGGCAAGAATTTTCAAGGCACTGAGACTTTTGTAGAGGCCAGAAATTGGTTGAAAGAGACCGAGGATTTATTTGCTATCTTTGGGTTAGACGATCAGAGGAAGATCTTGTTGGCGGTTTGGCTTATGAAGGATGAAGCCGCTTATTGGTGGGAAGTCACCAATGGTACTAGGCCTGTTGAGACTTGGGCCGATTTCAGGGCAAGGTTCGTGCTTAAGTTTCTATCTTCTGCTGAGGAGAATCTGCAAATGGAGAGGTTCATAACTTTGAAACAAGGAGATATGTCTGTCAAAGAATATGTGAACAAATTCAATCAGTTAGCTCGTTTTGGCTTGGATATGGTGAATACTCCTCAGAAGAAGGCTCTTCGTTTTGCTAGAGGATTGAATGAGCCGTTGCAGGGATTGGCTATGTCACATATTCCCCATGGGGCCACGTTTGAGAGCTTGGTTGATATGGCGTTACTTCAGGGAGATGTCAAGAAAGAGATCAAGGTGAATGATACTCAAGCCAAGAAGGCTGATTCCCAGGGGAAAGGAAATCAGAGTAATCAGAACAACAAGAACGACAAGGGTAACAAGAATAAGGCAAAGGAAACAAGAAAGTGCAATTTCTGTGGGATTGTTGGGCACATAGCCAAGGACTGTAGGAAGAAGAGAAGGAAATTGGGTGGGTGCTTTCACTGTGGAGAGACGGGACATTTTAACAAGGATTGCCCTAGGAAGCAAGGGCAAGGACAGGGTCAGACTCAGCGTGCTGGACCTTTAGGAGGGCAAGTTCATGCTCTCAATACCGCTCCAGTTCCCGATCGAGGTAGTATTTTTGTTGAGAGCCTTGTATATATTTTTGATTTTCCAGTTCGTACCTTGTTTGATTCTGGTGCATCGCATAGCTTTATCTCATCTGATCTTGTTGATAGTTTGCACCTTAGTACTAGCTTGGTAGATGATCCCGTCTGTGTCTCAAATCCTATTGGGGGTTCCGCCCATTTGTCTATGATATGTGGGGATTTGAGGATCTCTATACTGAGTGTAGAGTTCTTGTGCAGTGCTTATGTTCTTGGTTTTAGGGGATACGGATTGATATTGGGCATGGATTGGCTGTCCAGATATGGAGCCATTCTTGATTGTGAGCATAGGGTTGTGAGGCTCGTGACTCGCCTTGGAAACACCCTAGAGATTTCTTGTGATCCGAGAGGTCCCGTCATGTTGTGCTATCTTGAATCACTCGACTCGTCAATAGAAACTCTTCAGTCTGTGAGAGTGGTTCGAGAGTATCCGGATGTTTTCGATGAAGTTAGGGGGTTGCCCCCTAAGCGAGAGATTGATTTCCGCATTTATCTGGTGGATAATGCAAAGCCGGTTTCTTTGCCCGTTCGGCACATGGCTCCGCGTGAAAGGCGGGAGCTAAGTAAGCAAGTAAAGGAGTTGCTTGAGAAGAACTTCATTAGACGAAGTATATCTGAATGGGGAGCACCTGTGGTATTTGCTACCAAGGAAGATGGTTCTCTCAGACTTTGTGTTGACTATCGAGAGTTGAATAAGCTGACTAAGAAGAACAGACACCCGTTACCGAGGATTGATGATCTCTTTGACCAGCTTGTCGGTGCTTCTGTTTTCTCTCAGCTTGATCTTGCTACTGGATTCCATCAGCTCAGGGTAGCTGAGGATAGTATAGACAAGACTGCGTTCAGGACTCCAGATGGATTCTTTGAATGGCTTGCCATGCCGTTCGGCTTGACTAACGCACCCGCCTACTTCGTGGACTTGATAAGTAGGGTGTCTAGGGAGTTGCTGAACGAGTTTGTGGTAGTCTTCGTAGATGATATTCTGATCTTCTCAAAGGATGAGGAAGAGCACGCAAGACATCTCAAGGAGGTGATGGATACGCTTAGAGCGCATCAGTTGAAAGCCAAGTCCTCCAAATGTCATTTTGGAGAAAAAGGAGTTAGATTTCTTGGGCATATAGTTTCTAAGCAAGGCTTAGTGGTGGATCCTGCTAAAGTGGTCGCGGTTCAAGACCGGAAAGCTCCGACGAGGACAATTGAAATAAGAAGTTCTCTCAGTTTAATTAGTTAGTTAGTGTAATGACCCGAAAATCCGGTAGAATTTGAGCTGACCAAAAACACAAGTCCAACCCCAAATATCACGGAAATTCGAACCATTAATAGAAAGAAGTTAGAGGGTGAGGATAGATAAGATAGAAACTTAGAATAGAAGAAGAAGAAGAACACAATATCAGAGTAACACGAATCTCACAGCGGAACGAATAACATATAATATATATAACATAACTTGAAATATACATCTGTATTTGAATATACATCAATATCAAAGTACATCACTTACAACACAGCAGAAATAACTATAGCTATATGATCCTGAAGCCTCCTGCTCCAAGCTCTTCCAGTATATCTGTAAATTCCCGACTACTTGACTGCCCGTACAAATTTAGGCACCCAAGAGTTTAGGGAAAACAACAAAGTAAACTCCGGGTCAGTCATGGGACTGGTATGAGTAAACAGTTTAAAACAGTTTCAGAAAACTAAATGATATCTCATAAGACCACGCCGTATAACACGGAACGGGTTTTTCCCTTATGAGAATCCAAACACTTGATTTATCTTTATATCAAAACTCTTTGATATTATAATAATGTCTAAATCAAGTAGATAACAATCTAGTGGAACGTTTGCATCTCACGTTCCACATATATATATACAATCAAAACCGCAAACACGTATTGGGTAATGGATTTTCCAACTATGACAAGGTATGGAATCACCTTCCGCTGGTATATCTCTAGAGGAGAATACACCGAGTTCAACAAGAACATCTTGTAACTCAGCCACACATGACCGACCACTCATTTCGCTTGAGTGTATCGAATGTATATCACCAACGATTGGGATCAGCAACCGTTTCCCGAATGGGACAGCATCGACAATAGATTTTTAGAAGTAAATGAAACTCTAGATCAGGTGATTATACACCCTAATAGGTGCGACCTACATAGCCATGTTGCCTGCCCGATTTCTGTCATTTACCGGTTGATGAGGCTAGAAGCTACGCTTTATCATCACACCAGATTCACTTCGAATGCCACATCGTCAAATCCATCAAATCACCGATTGACGTCTACAACAATACATTACGTGTTAGCTAAAAGAAGTTTCCTTCTCCGCTTCCACTCTTGGTACGGTTGAAGAAATCAATGTACGTGACCTTTCTGGAAATACTCTGTCAGACATTCATCCATACAAGTCACCCAGGAACAGGATGAACTGAAGGCACTATTTCTATTAATAGAAAAAGTCCTTGCACTCTACTCCGTCTTAGATTATCTTTATATAATCTGATTCGCACGCTACTGCCAATACGGAGTGGTTCTTCGGATAATAATCCAACCGGTCTCTCCATATCGACAACGATGGTCAAAACTTCGATAGTCTGTGATTTAACTATCGAATAAAAACAAGTGTTTCGATAGTCGATGATTTAACTATCGAATAAAACAAGTGTTCATCCAAACATCCAACAATCACTGAACCTTTAATTAATATTCCATTAATTAAATCTCTTCTCTATTTCTTATCAATATTTGTTAACCAAATATTTTCAATAACCATATTGGCCTTATCCGTTATTTGGAAAACATTTCCATATATCGCCTTCTATTATTTTCTATACTAGGAAATATTCATTATTCTATTTCCAAGCTTTGCACATATTTGGGTTAAAACAGATGTTGTGTAAAACATCGTTACGACAACCCAAATACAGTATTTAACTAATTCTTATTCCACATTGATCTTCGAGCCTGAATCTTGCTACTTATCGGTATATCATCAAATCAACCAAGTTGGGGTATAATTACCTCTCAGACCTTGACTGAATAACATTTAACGTCAAAACAGACAAGACTACTTACTCGAATAATCAATACCATACAACTGATTATTCACCTTCAAACACATATACATTTTCTCTTTCTATTCTTACTAGATTTTATTCTTATACTTCCTTTTTTTATTATACTACTCTATTTCTAAGTTCGTTTTCTTATCGACTTCTATATATTTTGATATGTTAATTTCTAACTATCAAATTATCTTAAAAATATTCTATCTCCTTAAATTCCCGGAAAAATTCGCCATAACCTCCTTTGTACCGGGAGCATCGGGAAATTTCAAATAGCTTTCCCGGTCCTTCTTATCTCAAAAAGAAAAAGAAAAAGCCAAGCGGCTTGCCGATACGGCGCATAAAATCTCATATGGAAATTAAATACGTACCTTTTTGTCGGGCATTCTATTTATTTCACTTCTATACTTTATTCCATACATGTCTCCTGTATATTTATGCCTGTCCAATCTATTTTAACTATACCAATCGTTTTAACTCAATTTGTTAATTAAATCTGTTACTTAACTTTTCAGTCTATTTCACCTTCATATTTGAACATGACATGTTCAAATATATTTTAACTGCATATTAACAAATTCTAATTATACTCATACTCTCGTTTCCTTATCGACTTCTCTATTCAAATTCCAATTCAATTCTATTTGAATTCTCTTTATTTAAAACTTCATTTGAATTCTATTTTCAAATTCTATAGTTTAAAGTCCATTTGAATTCTATATTCAAATTCTATAGTTAAAGTCCATTTGAATTCTATATTCAAATTCTATTGTTAAAGTCCATTTGAATTCTATATTCAAATTCTATTGTTAAAGTCCATTTGAATTCTATATTCAAATTCTATTTGAATTCTCTGCATTATTTATAAACAACGTTTATAACTTCAATTCAAATCCCACCTTTCCATTTATAAACAACGTTTATAAATTCAATTCAAATCCCACCTTTCCATTTATAAACAACTTTATAAATTCGATTCAAATTCCATCTTTTCATTTAATAACAACTTTATAAATTCGATTCAAATTCCATCTTTTCATTTATAAACAAAGTTTATAAATTCAATTACTTGTTTTATATACCTTCGAACAAGTTAAATATTTTCTATAGTCTTATTTAAAATTCAAATTCTATTTATAAAAATAGAATTCACTTTTTAAATCTCAAATACTCTTTTCGATATTTTTATAAATCAATATTCAAGCCCCATTGATATTTTAAATAATCAAATCAACCAATTTTCAATCATTTGATTTTCTACACATCATATATGAATATATATGAAATCAAACAAACAACAAACAGATAATATATTTTTGAGGAATCCAGTTGGATTCCTCCAACCTGTTTTCCTGCATCCACAGATGTTAGTCAACATAGTAATACCCATCCTGCTTCGAGGCAGGATATCGCGGTATAGAAGGTCATCCACTAATCATAGCGTGGGGGCGCATAGGGTAATCATCCGCTAATGGTACCGCGGGCATCCGCTAATGAAACTGCGGGAATCCAACCAATCATCAACCCAATATATATATAATAGTCAACCAGTCCTAAATAACTAATATATTTAAAACAATCAGATAGCATTCAAACAAGCACAGACAATTATTTTTAACGAAATAAAAATAATTCTAATTAAACAGGTGAGTGAGAATTTACTCACCGTGATTTTCCTTTGTCGAATATCCAATACCATTCGATTTATTAAATTCTTGGTTAATTCTGATTAACTCCAAATGTGTTCTTCATGCTTTTCCAACCTTGTGTACATTAAATATATCGTACATAAGAATTTTAACTATATAAAATTAAGCGACTTAACTAAATAAATTATTAAATTTATACCTTAATCCATCTAATTTAACTTATAAATTTATTTATTTAAGAACAAATTATAAAATTAACGACTTCATTAATTTTGATTTAAATCCCCTGGTTAGCTCCTTACCCCTTTTGTCCAAAGTTAACCAACTACTTTGCTAACCATTCAATGTTATTCTCTAAGCATATAACATAATTCTTTAATGGCTAAAAATAATAAAATTACCTTAATTATTATCGTTAAAAAAAATTAATTACCTTGTATTAACTCTAGCTCTTCTTCCCCCTTTTGAAAAACTACCTGGAGCAAATTAGCAAGGTCGAACTCAGTTCCTTTCCCGGATTTTGAAACTGAAAAACGAAACCAGCTCCTTTCAACATTCCATCGAACACCTACGCCTCGTTCATCCATTCCCTACTTTTCCACTACTGAACCACCATACCTCATCGCACCATCAACAGTTTTACATCGAACCCTCAAGGTTGAACTCGTGGCCAAACTTCCTATCGCGACCTGGAATCCCTCCCCCACTTGCTGCTAGTGAGTTACGGCATCAACCCCAAGTCCAAGACCATTGAGCTTCGTACAATCGCTTGCCTCCTCCTAACACCGCGACTCTGAACCCGTCTGCCTCTCTGCAAATCTCGAACTAACCCTCGACAGTTCCTGGTCTCGCGAGCGTCTAGCTTGGTCGAGCTCGTCATCGCGATATCCCATCTCGTCTGACAACGCGAGTGCTTCAGCCACAAGGTCGAGCTCCAGGATTTTAGGGCTCGGACTGTTTTGTTTCGATTTAATTAGAGAAAAAAGGGGGGGTCGGCTTTCTCTGATGAACGCTAAGCGAGAAAATGGGATTTGGTGGGTGCGATTTATAGAGTGAACGGTGGAGAAGGAAAGGCCACGAATTGATTCTGTTTGTGGAAGAAATGGAAGCCACGGTTGTTCTCAATTTTGTGGACATCAGAGGAGCCACCAGTTGTTCTCATGTGTGGTAAAGAGGAAGGCACGCTCGTTTGGGTTTGTGGGTATAGGAGAAGCACGACTTGTTTTTGAACCAGTTTTATTTATTTTATTTTAGTTTAAAATTTAACCGATACAATTTTAGTTAGTTAAATGATCCATTGATTCCGATCTCCTATTGATTACCTGAATCAATTAAAAATACAGTTTTGAATCTTCCAGTTCAATTATTTCTTTAAGTTGCGATAATTCGATATATCTACATTCTTTTATATTTAATTATTAAATTGATAACTAAATATAAAAATTCCATTTATATTTATCCACCCAATATTTAAATCCATATTAAATATTTAAAATTAACCCATAAGAATCCGGGTCATTACATTCTTCCCCACTTAAAATAATTTCGTCCTCGAAATTGCTAAGGTAGAAAAAGTGCTACAAACTCATTTATCTTTTCAAAACTTATTTATGTTGATACTCAACATTTCAAACTTCCTTACGTACCTCTCTTTCGAATAAATCCTTATTCGATAACTCCTCCCTTCGAATAACTATATTCGATATTCTCTCTTTCGAATAACTAGATTTGAAAACCTTTCTTCGAATAAACTATATTCGATTTACTCTTATCAATTAACTCTATTGGATTTAACTCTTATCAATTAACTCTATTGAATAACTAAATTCGATAACTCCTTCGAATAACCAATATTCTACAACTCACTTCGATTAAACTAATCGATAACTCTTTTCAATTAAACTATAATCGATAACTCCTTTAATTCTATTCGAATAACTAATATTCAATTTAACTCCATTCGCTTGACTCTAGATCACAGCGATCACAATGGTTACGCCTGATTCCCCCCAGGAAACATCCGACCGCCCTAGGCTATCTGCAGCCCTGCGAATTATGCTAGCAGTCGTATGAAATGGCAACTTATCCTGAGTAACTATGTCTGACTAACTCTATCTCAGTAACTACATTCGATCAACTTTAATTGAATAACTAACATTCAATTAAATCCTAATTTGATTAACTATGTTCAATTTTCTCTATCTGGTTAACTCTTATTCTAATCGATTTATTCTAACTCTAATCGATTATTTCTAACTCTAATCGACTTCTCCTATTCGAATAACTCCTATTGGATAACGTTTATTCATTTATAAAGTTTTACTTTTAGTAACGGTTCTTCACTTTATAAATGTTCTCTTTAATAACGTTACTTCACTTATACAAGTGTTGTGTACCCCTTCTATTTAAAACTATCGGTGTTAAAAACCAATATCTCTTCCCTATATAAGTTCAGACTTATATATTCCATCCATCGAATGATAATTTTTTTTATTTATAAACTGTTATTTATAAATTAGTCCTTTCTATTTATCTATTAAAAACAGAATTCCATTTTCTATTCATCTTTTAAATATTCCTTTGATTACATTCTATTTATTTAACAAATAAATATATCATTTATAACATTCTATTTATTTTCTATAAATAAATATTTCCATTTAATCTATTTGTAATGTTTTACAAATATTCCCTTTTTAAATTTTATTTGTAAATATTTTTACAAATATTTCTCCTTCTATTTGTTTGCACATAACTTCCTTTGTATTTGCTTTTACAAATATATTTCCTTTTTAACTCTTTTGGTTTTTCTTTATTCACACCAAATTCGTATTTCATTTCTATTGATTTTACTCAATTTATTCATTTCGATCCATTTAACTTACCTAAGTTAAATTTAATTTCAATCATTCGAATTCCCATTAACTAGTTGCTAATTAACCGTTTTGCCTATTTCACCATTTTTATTCGAATATCACTTGTTCAAATATATGTCAACTTAATTATAAACTAATCTAATTATATTTTCAACTCGAGTTATATATTCAATTTCGAATATAAATTCTCAATCTTTTTTTTTTTACTTATCCAAAAACCCAATTTCGACTCAAATTTCCTTTGACTAATTATTTTCCAATTTAGTTAATTCTATTTAACCATTTAAAATATGAATTTTGTCTTAAAAATCATTTCACTTACTTCACTGGAGTTCATATTTATTTTATAACTCAAGTCTATATTTTCCTCATGGCCATTCGGATTTTATTTACTTTAAAAATCCTTTTACTTATATATATAAACCATTGTGGTTTTTAATGGTTTCTGGCGCTGCTTTTCTAAAAATTTGATTTTGACATATCTCAAAAACTATACGACGAAATCCAGATTTTCCTCTTTCATTAGAAAACTATTGTTCAACCGGTCCCGACGATTCTTGTTTCATAGAATTCCGACTTCAATTGAGTTCTGTATACTAAATTGAAGTTCGAATCGCCAATTTACGAACTGCCGCGCTATGGCGAGCTCGTTTAATTATATTTATAAATAATAACGTTTTAACTTTGTTTATAATAAATTCAACTCCATTCTGATATATTTTAAAAATATATCAAATCCATTTTTCCATTTCAACATAATATTCCCGATCTATTTCACTACTATTTGAAATTCTATATATTTACAATATTCAAATTCCATTTGAATTTCTTTATTCCAACTCATTTGAATTTCCTTCTATTCAATTTCTATTTGAATTTCTTCTATTCAAATTCTAATTCAACTTCTTATCTTCAAATGCTATTTGAATTTCTTATTTTCAATTTCTATTTGAAATCCTTCATTCAAAACCCATTTCAAATCCCTTATTCAAATTCTATTTGAAATCCTTTATTCAATTTCTATTTAAATTCCTTTGTTCAATTTCTATTTGAAATCCTTTGAATTTAAATTCTATTTTAACTCCTTTGAATTCAAATTCTATTTCAAACTCTATATTTTCTTTGAATTCTAACATTCAACCTCCACTTTATATTCTCTTTGAAATTCTATTTAGCCAAATTCCATTTGAATTCTAATACTCAAATCTCTATTTGACTTTTCTTTATTCAAATTCATTTGAATTCCTTTGAATTCAAATTCTATTTCACTTCTATTTGAATTACATATATATTCAAATTCCTTTATTTTACTTCTATTTGAAATCTATATTCCAATTCCAATTTCAAAATTCCTTTGAAGTAATATAAATATATACATATATTTATATCTATCTCAAATTCAAAACATCTGAATTTTCAAACAACTAGTTTCTTTCAAACAAATTTCCATCAAAACTTTTCTAAGGCAGCAATTCGTCACTTAGAAACTCGAAAATGAACACTGGTGATGTTGCGACCATCATCAGAATTATTTTCCAGCCACTGAATGAGTTCAATGCTTTATCACTTGACATTCATTTTGAAACAAATATTTTCCCAAACTCTCAGGATTTTAAATTCTGAATTCTGGTTGGAAATCAAATTTCAATTTATCACATCTGTATATTTGATTTCATATACAAATTCTATTGGTTATATTTATAACTATTTCTGTTTTAATATCTCATTTGATTATAATCCTAACAATCAACTTAACTATTTGAAAACAATATCGTGTTCAATCTTCTGTTCAAATGTTTATAAACTCCTATCGACAACGTGGCGTCCCACGATTCGACCAAAATTTATAATCCACTCAACAGACTAGTCAACACAATATAAAACAGTTTTTATATCAAATAACAAATACGCTCTCTCGTATATATATACACTCAACTCATTCTAGGATACTACTGATCCTATCTCTAATGAGCACATTCCAACAAGCCTAGGTATTCTCTCAACCTAAGCTCTGATACCAACTGTAATGACCCGAAAATCCGGTAGAATTTGAGCTGACCAAAAACACAAGTCCAACCCCAAATATCACGGAAATTCGAACCATTAATAGAAAGAAGTTAGAGGGTGAGGATAGATAAGATAGAAACTTAGAATAGAAGAAGAAGAAGAACACAATATCAGAGTAACACGAATCTCACAGCGGAACGAATAACATATAATATATATAACATAACTTGAAATATACATCTGTATTTGAATATACATCAATATCAAAGTACATCACTTACAACACAGCAGAAATAACTATAGCTATATGATCCTGAAGCCTCCTGCTCCAAGCTCTTCCAGTATATCTGTAAATTCCCGACTACTTGACTGCCCGTACAAATTTAGGCACCCAAGAGTTTAGGGAAAACAACAAAGTAAACTCCGGGTCAGTCATGGGACTGGTATGAGTAAACAGTTTAAAACAGTTTCAGAAAACTAAATGATATCTCATAAGACCACGCCGTATAACACGGAACGGGTTTTTCCCTTATGAGAATCCAAACACTTGATTTATCTTTATATCAAAACTCTTTGATATTATAATAATGTCTAAATCAAGTAGATAACAATCTAGTGGAACGTTTGCATCTCACGTTCCACATATATATATACAATCAAAACCGCAAACACGTATTGGGTAATGGATTTTCCAACTATGACAAGGTATGGAATCACCTTCCGCTGGTATATCTCTAGAGGAGAATACACCGAGTTCAACAAGAACATCTTGTAACTCAGCCACACATGACCGACCACTCATTTCGCTTGAGTGTATCGAATGTATATCACCAACGATTGGGATCAGCAACCGTTTCCCGAATGGGACAGCATCGACAATAGATTTTTAGAAGTAAATGAAACTCTAGATCAGGTGATTATACACCCTAATAGGTGCGACCTACATAGCCATGTTGCCTGCCCGATTTCTGTCATTTACCGGTTGATGAGGCTAGAAGCTACGCTTTATCATCACACCAGATTCACTTCGAATGCCACATCGTCAAATCCATCAAATCACCGATTGACGTCTACAACAATACATTACGTGTTAGCTAAAAGAAGTTTCCTTCTCCGCTTCCACTCTTGGTACGGTTGAAGAAATCAATGTACGTGACCTTTCTGGAAATACTCTGTCAGACATTCATCCATACAAGTCACCCAGGAACAGGATGAACTGAAGGCACTATTTCTATTAATAGAAAAAGTCCTTGCACTCTACTCCGTCTTAGATTATCTTTATATAATCTGATTCGCACGCTACTGCCAATACGGAGTGGTTCTTCGGATAATAATCCAACCGGTCTCTCCATATCGACAACGATGGTCAAAACTTCGATAGTCTGTGATTTAACTATCGAATAAAAACAAGTGTTTCGATAGTCGATGATTTAACTATCGAATAAAACAAGTGTTCATCCAAACATCCAACAATCACTGAACCTTTAATTAATATTCCATTAATTAAATCTCTTCTCTATTTCTTATCAATATTTGTTAACCAAATATTTTCAATAACCATATTGGCCTTATCCGTTATTTGGAAAACATTTCCATATATCGCCTTCTATTATTTTCTATACTAGGAAATATTCATTATTCTATTTCCAAGCTTTGCACATATTTGGGTTAAAACAGATGTTGTGTAAAACATCGTTACGACAACCCAAATACAGTATTTAACTAATTCTTATTCCACATTGATCTTCGAGCCTGAATCTTGCTACTTATCGGTATATCATCAAATCAACCAAGTTGGGGTATAATTACCTCTCAGACCTTGACTGAATAACATTTAACGTCAAAACAGACAAGACTACTTACTCGAATAATCAATACCATACAACTGATTATTCACCTTCAAACACATATACATTTTCTCTTTCTATTCTTACTAGATTTTATTCTTATACTTCCTTTTTTTATTATACTACTCTATTTCTAAGTTCGTTTTCTTATCGACTTCTATATATTTTGATATGTTAATTTCTAACTATCAAATTATCTTAAAAATATTCTATCTCCTTAAATTCCCGGAAAAATTCGCCATAACCTCCTTTGTACCGGGAGCATCGGGAAATTTCAAATATCTTTCCCGGTCCTTCTTATCTCAAAAAGAAAAAGAAAAAGCCAAGCGGCTTGCCGATACGGCGCATAAAATCTCATATGGAAATTAAATACGTACCTTTTTGTCGGGCATTCTATTTATTTCACTTCTATACTTTATTCCATACATGTCTCCTGTATATTTATGCCTGTCCAATCTATTTTAACTATACCAATCGTTTTAACTCAATTTGTTAATTAAATCTGTTACTTAACTTTTCAGTCTATTTCACCTTCATATTTGAACATGACATGTTCAAATATATTTTAACTGCATATTAACAAATTCTAATTATACTCATACTCTCGTTTCCTTATCGACTTCTCTATTCAAATTCCAATTCAATTCTATTTGAATTCTCTTTATTTAAAACTTCATTTGAATTCTATTTTCAAATTCTATAGTTTAAAGTCCATTTGAATTCTATATTCAAATTCTATAGTTAAAGTCCATTTGAATTCTATATTCAAATTCTATTGTTAAAGTCCATTTGAATTCTATATTCAAATTCTATTGTTAAAGTCCATTTGAATTCTATATTCAAATTCTATTTGAATTCTCTGCATTATTTATAAACAACGTTTATAACTTCAATTCAAATCCCACCTTTCCATTTATAAACAACGTTTATAAATTCAATTCAAATCCCACCTTTCCATTTATAAACAACTTTATAAATTCGATTCAAATTCCATCTTTTCATTTAATAACAACTTTATAAATTCGATTCAAATTCCATCTTTTCATTTATAAACAAAGTTTATAAATTCAATTACTTGTTTTATATACCTTCGAACAAGTTAAATATTTTCTATAGTCTTATTTAAAATTCAAATTCTATTTATAAAAATAGAATTCACTTTTTAAATCTCAAATACTCTTTTCGATATTTTTATAAATCAATATTCAAGCCCCATTGATATTTTAAATAATCAAATCAACCAATTTTCAATCATTTGATTTTCTACACATCATATATGAATATATATGAAATCAAACAAACAACAAACAGATAATATATTTTTGAGGAATCCAGTTGGATTCCTCCAACCTGTTTTCCTGCATCCACAGATGTTAGTCAACATAGTAATACCCATCCTGCTTCGAGGCAGGATATCGCGGTATAGAAGGTCATCCACTAATCATAGCGTGGGGCGCATAGGGTAATCATCCGCTAATGGTACCGCGGGCATCCGCTAATGAAACTGCGGGAATCCAACCAATCATCAACCCAATATATATATAATAGTCAACCAGTCCTAAATAACTAATATATTTAAAACAATCAGATAGCATTCAAACAAGCACAGACAATTATTTTTAACGAAATAAAAATAATTCTAATTAAACAGGTGAGTGAGAATTTACTCACCGTGATTTTCCTTTGTCGAATATCCAATACCATTCGATTTATTAAATTCTTGGTTAATTCTGATTAACTCCAAATGTGTTCTTCATGCTTTTCCAACCTTGTGTACATTAAATATATCATACATAAGAATTTTAACTATATAAAATTAAGCGACTTAACTAAATAAATTATTAAATTTATACCTTAATCCATCTAATTTAACTTATAAATTTATTTATTTAAGAACAAATTATAAAATTAACGACTTCATTAATTTTGATTTAAATCCCCTGGTTAGCTCCTTACCCCTTTTGTCCAAAGTTAACCAACTACTTTGCTAACCATTCAATGTTATTCTCTAAGCATATAACATAATTCTTTAATGGCTAAAAATAATAAAATTACCTTAATTATTATCGTTAAAAAAAATTAATTACCTTGTATTAACTCTAGCTCTTCTTCCCCCTTTTGAAAAACTACCTGGAGCAAATTAGCAAGGTCGAACTCAGTTCCTTTCCCGGATTTTGAAACTGAAAAACGAAACTAGCTCCTTTCAACATTCCATCGAACACCTACGCCTCGTTCATCCATTCCCTACTTTTCCACTACTGAACCACCATACCTCATCGCACCATCAACAGTTTTACATCGAACCCTCAAGGTTGAACTCGTGGCCAAACTTCCTATCGCGACCTGGAATCCCTCCCCCACTTGCTGCTAGTGAGTTACGGCATCAACCCCAAGTCCAAGACCATTGAGCTTCGTACAATCGCTTGCCTCCTCCTAACACCGCGACTCTGAACCCGTCTGCCTCTCTGCAAATCTCGAACTAACCCTCGACAGTTCCTGGTCTCGCGAGCGTCTAGCTTGGTCGAGCTCGTCATCGCGATATCCCATCTCGTCTGACAACGCGAGTGCTTCAGCCACAAGGTCGAGCTCCAGGATTTTAGGGCTCGGACTGTTTTGTTTCGATTTAATTAGAGAAAAAAGGGGGGGTCGGCTTTCTCTGATGAACGCTAAGCGAGAAAATGGGATTTGGGGGGTGCGATTTATAGAGTGAACGGTGGAGAAGGAAAGGCCACGAATTGATTCTGTTTGTGGAAGAAATGGAAGCCACGGTTGTTCTAAATTTTGTGGACATCAGAGGAGCCACCAGTTGTTCTCATGTGTGGTAAAGAGGAAGGCACGCTCGTTTGGGTTTGTGGGTATAGGAGAAGCACGACTTGTTTTTGAACCAGTTTTATTTATTTTATTTTAGTTTAAAATTTAACCGATACAATTTTAGTTAGTTAAATGATCCATTGATTCCGATCTCCTATTGATTACCTGAATCAATTAAAAATACAGTTTTGAATCTTCCAGTTCAATTATTTCTTTAAGTTGCGATAATTCGATATATCTACATTCTTTTATATTTAATTATTAAATTGATAACTAAATATAAAAATTCCATTTATATTTATCCACCCAATATTTAAATCCATATTAAATATTTAAAATTAACCCATAAGAATCCGGGTCATTACAGTTAGTGTCCCTTGAGCTTAGACCTATCCTTCTGGATCAAGCAGGGACTTCGCAGAAAGAAGACCCGCAGTTAGTCGAGATCATGGACAAGTTGATTCGAGGCAAGATGTTAAGACACCTCGCTATAAATGACAAGGGATGGCTAAGACGCAATGAGAGAAAGAAGGTTCTTGAAGATGCACATCACTCGAGGAGGTGGCCGAGTTTGTCCCAAGGTGCATGTTGTACCAACAGGTTAAAGGCCGAGTCATAGAAGCCCGGTGGGCTATTATATCCATTGGAGGTCCCCGCAATGGGAGAAGGAAAAGCGTCACGAAGGATTTCGTGGATGGACTGCCTAGATCAAGGAAAGGGAATACGAGCATGTGGGTCATAGTAGGTAGACTCACGAAGAGTGCTCATTTCACTCCAGTAAAGAGAAAAAGGACTGCATCATAGCTAGCGACAGTTTACTTTCAAGAAATAAAGCAGTTGCACGAGGTTCCCTAAAGTATAGTTAGTAACCATGACTTAATCTTCACTAGCCAGTTTTGAGATAGTCTACGAGAAGTCATGGGCAAGCAACTGAATCTAAGCACGGCCTATCATTCGCAGGCGGATGGTTCATTGGCAACGTGGATTGGTATTTTCGAGAAAAGTTCTGCTGCGTGGAATACTTTATGGTAAGTAAATGAGATCCAGGATTCACTAGTGAATTTTGGAGAGCTTGCATGAAATCATGAGGTCATGGTTATGTCTAAGCCAAGAATGATAGTAGAGTAAGTGAAAGAGGAAGACGAGAGGCGACAATGAAATGGGTTCCAACTCATATTTGGAAATAAGAGCTAAGAAGCTAAGAAATCATGAGGTAAAAGATGGTCAAAGCACAGTGGGGTTAAGCTCAAGGAAACGTGACTTAGAAGACTGAATGCTAGATACGCGCATCATATCTCTTTCTAAGAGCATATCCTTGATCCTTGTTTCCCTGTGGAACTTACTCGCATGTTATCTTTTTACGTATATCCTCTCGGTCCCATTCTTGGTCCTATTTCTGTCAGGAGGTATGACTTATTGGCTAGTAATACATGTCAGGGTTTGAAGGGGGTCTGTTAGGTTGACTAAACCTTTTGGGCTTTTATAGAGTATGGGTTGGTTTAGGAAGGGATTTCTTGTAATCCAAAAGGAGTATATCTTGCTTATCTTCCCGATCTCTTTGTAGCATATCTTCTGCTATCCATGTTTGTCTTGATTATCTAGTTTATCGTGTTAATTTTGTCATGAGAACCTTAGGTAGAAACCCTTTGGATGAAACATGTGTTTGAAACATGTTATGCTTGATGGTTGCAAGTGGTTGCAAGTGTTTGCAAATGGTTACTCGTGGATGCATTATACACGTTAGGCACTAGATCGGCTCACACACTCCTCATATTGCATATGCATGAGTGTTTATGCTTATTCATGGATGAAAATTTTTGTGTTATCACATGGATGTTGCATATGGATGTATGTTATGTGCACGCATATAGATGTTATACATTATGTTAGGAATTGCATACATATGGATTCATTTCACTAACATAATTTGCATTGATGATATTTGCATTAGATAAGTACATATACACACACCTTTGCATATGTTCATACAACATTTAGAATCTTGTAAGGACAATGATTGCTCGTGGATGATGTTTTGAGTAGATGGATGATTGGATGGTAGGATACGTTCTTCCTAACCTGAAGATTTCGGGGACGAAATCCTTTAAGGAGGGGAGAATGTAACAACCCGTATTTTCAATAACCGGTAATAATGTAAATCGAGGCAGAATTTAATTTGTAAATCTGAATCAAGGGAAACGGGCTATGCCATTGCGTTCGTCTCGGAAAAATACGCGAAATAGAGTCCGAGTTTTCGAAAATCGGAGTCCGTATGACCAGATTAAGGCCCAACGAAGTTTTCAGAAAAATTCAAAGTAAAAACAGATTTCAAATTAAAGTTTGAATTTGAAAATTAGGACAGATTGGGCCAAGCGGGAAAAATCCCGCCAGAACACCCAAGTCGACAGCCCTGTCGACTTGGGAGTCGACTTGGTTGGACCCAAGTCGACAGCCCTGTCGACTTGGCTGTCGACTTGGTCCAGCCGGGCTGTTTAGCCTGGTGCACCATTTTGAGATTGTGTTGAGCTTGGGGGCCAGATTCGGTTTTGAGGGCTGAGATTGGAACTAGGGTTTAATCCTATGGCCTAAAACACTTGCCTAATCTATAAATAAGACCCTAACCTAACCCTAAATCATCATTATTCATACATACAACTAAACTATGGCAAAATCAATCCTCTTATGGCCTCCACTCTCTTCATAAAATTCCTAAATAAATTTCTAAGTGATTTTCCATGCATACAAGTGTTTTCAAACTTGTATGAGCATCATTAGCTTGCATTCAAGTCAAGTTTCTATATTTGCATCATAAAGAAAGAGTTTTGATCATTTTGGCTTAAGGGTTTTTATGTTAGAGCTTGCATTTTGTGTCTATTTGAATGCATAAGGGCTTTGTCATATCTTTTGTGCCTTCATAAGTATTGTAAGCCCTATTCTACTTTCATACTTAAACTCTAAAGTTAAATGTATGATATGCAAGTTTGCCGTGATATGCAAGTTTACTATGATGTGTTATGCAAGTTCATCAAGTTATGTTATGCAAGTTTGATATGCAAGTTTGTCATATGATATGCAAGTTATGATATGCAAGTTTGATATGCAAGTTTGTCATATGATATGCAAGTTATGTTATGCAAGTTTGGGTTGAACATTTTGTTCATGCTATCATGTTATGCAAGCTTATCTTGGGTTTATGAACATAAAGCTTCAAGCTTTATGCTAAAGGTTGCATTTTGGCAACATGTAAGTTATCATATCTCTTATGATAACTTGCATGTGAGGCTAGATGCGAACTTATGGCCATTTCTACATGTCATTTATCACCATGTATCACCAATATGCCAAGTTTGGTTTTATGCATGCTTTTGAGGCCTAAAAATGTAATATGCAAGTGTATGAACATATGAACATTTCATATGCCACCATGTTGAACTTGTGGCTTCAACACCTTTATGTCATGATTATGCCAAGTTCCCTCTTTCTATCCTTTATGCGCTATTGCGATATGTAAGCGATGGGATTGCGTTTGGGGTTGGGTAAACTTAAAAGACATAAAAACATAAGCTTGGGAATTTACCTATTAAGTTAGGTCTACCCATTGGGAATTTACCTATTAAGTTAGGTCTACCCAATTGCTTGAAAATTTGTAACATGTTTTGGAAACATGATGGACATGACACTTAGAAAAGATAAGTGTGACCAACTCGAGGTTGGGTTGAGTTTGTAGCGTAAACCTACCCGGAACCGACCGGTTTAACTAGTTGCTACAAACAATAGGACCCAATGTGAGAAGTTGGTCATGTTGTACCTTGAACCCGAGGTTAGACCAAGTTGTGGTGTAAAGCTACCCGGAACCGACCGGCTTAACTAGTAACCGCAACAAAGTCTAATGTGAGAGGTTAAGGCGCATTAAATTAATTAATGCCTCATGATTAGGGTTAAGTCATGGACCGCTTGAATACTTTACCAATTAAACACGATGGGTTGGTAGGGTTAAGTCATGAACCTTGGGTACACTTAACCAACTTGGTACTTGAATGGGTTGGGTTAACCACGTTTAACCCATTAAGGAAACCCTAGTTACGTGGTCCTTTGCACCAGTAACCCTCTTAGTTGTATCATGATACCCTAGGGACTAGGCTAGGGAGGGGCACGATTACTGGGATGCCATGTAAGCGACCAAAACGACGGCTTAGTAGGTGCGCCGGTGTAGGTTCAGACGGGCCATGGTCGTGCACATGGTCCGGAGTTGAAAAAGCAGGCACGGGCACCAGTAGGTTTAGACTGTGCGTGCATTGATTTGTGTCAGTGGTTGACACCCTAGGACTTGATACACCCTAGGGTGGACCTAGCACAGTTTAGCTACACTTCGTAGTTGGGCCGTATGACACCGACACTTGACGAGTTAGGCTTATAGGGAGCCGATCGACTAGACCGTGCTAGTTGGACCTTGGTTTAGGTCATTCATGATATTGGGCCAAACCTTGGGCCAAGGGATCAATACTTGTTTATTCAAGTCATGTTAGTTTGCTAGTACACCTGTGGTGCAAAAACCTTAAACCTGATTATGCGATGACACCTTTATCTACCTTGTTAGTTAATCATCATGCTAGTATGTTGTTATCCTTATGTTCATCCCTGCTGCTCATGCCAGTTAACTTTACCAGTTTACATTGATTGTAGTAGGGCTTACTCAGTATTTTTGACTGACCTGTTTTCTTTCGCCTCTTTTCTTCCGTTTCCCCCCCGGTTCTCAGGGTGGGAACGTTGGAGCTTAGCTTGGATTCCTGATCGCTTGCTTGTGGGATTTAGCTCATGTACGGTCTTGACATGAAGCTAGCTATGGTTATCACTTATTTTGGGGATAGTACTTATGTATTTCAGTTTTTCAGTAATGTTGTTTTTATCTAGACTTGTGTATTTGGAAGGTTGACATTAAGTTGTACCAGACTTGTTTTGAAATGGTTTGAAATCTTCCGCTGTTTTACTTATCTTATTTACTCTGTTTACATATATACATATGTTCTTGTTCTGCCTTGATATATCATTATGCATGTTTACCTGATTCAAACGCCCCTCCAAAGTCAGAGTGCTTGCAAGAGCCACCCTGGCGGAGGTGGGGTGTTACAAATTGTTTACTATATACGCGGGTTATTCAGAAAGGCCGGGTTTATTCCCATTCTGAATAACCGATTCAACGATATGTCGAAGATGAAGACGGTGGTCGAAGACCGGAAGTCTTCACATCGTTTGGATAATTACCGATGATCCTGATTGGGCTGTACACTCAAGAAGATGGAAATAGTTGGTGGTCGTCCAGACGTACGTGGAGATCGATGGATATGCGAGGAAAGTGCCTCCGGTTTCGTTCAGACCCAGAACGAACTTGTAAATGGATTATGTGTCTGACATTGGATTTTATTCTGTGTTGATTGATTTCTGTTAAATATATATCTGTTTGGCGGCGGAGAATTTATTCTCTTGCTTAACGCCCTTCTCTGAGACGTACGAGCTTAGAGGTTATATATCGATAGATATCAATCGCATGGCATGAATTGCCTGTGTGGCACGCTGAGTTGCATGGATCAAGGCATCTGTTGAAAAGCAAAGTCTTGTGTTTGATGATCGAAGCACGGCCTTTGGGGCGTAGCTTTGTGTATAACGTGAATTCGCGAGCCTCACACCTCGGTATGAGTTAAAAACGGGATATGGACTGCAGGGAGAGCACGACGTTTCTTTCTAGCTTTGGTGGTGTCAGTGACTTACCAGCCTTGACATTTATATACTTTTCACTTATGTGGTTGTTGGATGAGGCGCCTCGATTTTAGGTCTGTAAGGACCGGGAAACGTGTGTTCAGGAATAACTAATCCTCAAACATAAGAGAGGACCGGCCCTGAAGCATCCAGGGGTTACCCAGAGTGTGTAGTCCCGAGGCATTTGCTAGAGTGTCTCGAAGCAGAGAGGAGCTTGCCCCTTGCCTCGACTCATGACGGAAATCCAATTTCCAATACGTGTATTTCGGTTTTAATTGTAGAACAAGTATGGCGACATGATATATGGTACCCATGCCATCTATGATTGATATTTATGATTGAAATTGTTTTGACACTAAACACCTATAATAGTATCAAATGATTTGTTTTAAATGTACCAAACATGTTTGGCTATTATAAGGGAAAACCCTATCCTCCGGCTTGCGTTGCATTGTGTGATGGGACCTGGGTCTTATAATAGCTTCATTTTTCGAAAAAGCATTGCGCTGTTTATTCTATGCACTGGTATTCTTGGGAGGAAACCCGTTCCGTGTTATACGGCGTGGTCCCTTGAATTACTCTCTTTTAAAGTAAAGTTTTAAATAACTGTTTTAGTTCTCACACCAGTTACATGACTGACCTGGAGTTTATTGTTTTAACCTAAACTCTGGGTGCCCTTATTTTCGACACGGGCAGCTAGTAGTTTTGGTTTTGCAGATTTATATTCACAGGATCCTGATTTACAGCTGGAACGATGCTCGGAAAGCTCTGTATCCGTGTATTACTTTCAGTTGTGTTGTGTATTATTTTCCGCTGCTATGTAATTTATTGTAATCTTTGATATTTATCGAATGTATAGTATTCATTTATACTCTGTATATTCTTGTATCTGATGGAATTGTTGTAATAGCAATGAAATGTTCTTCCGTCTGCGTTCATTTGTGTGTTGTTCTCAAAGTAACCGCTCTTTCCTTCATGGGGAAGTAACGGGTTCTTACAGTGGTATCAGAGCTTTGGTTTACAGAGCTCGAGAACAAGACACATTAGAACCATACAAAAGAATTCATCAGATATTGGATTAGTAATATCCAATTAGAATGACTCATTGGAGATAGGATCAGTAGAATCCTAGAACGAGTGTGAAGAGTATATTTTTTTCAAATGGGAACAATTTTGTTTTGAAATTTAAATCGTTTTATACGTATTTGAATATTTATTTATTTTGAATTTGGACAATCCAATATATAAAGATTTTGCATATACGCGTCATGAACGTATATTCAAAGTTTTAATATACTGGATAGATATAGAATCACGTTCTAGCCGCCCGGAGATGGTACTGATAATTATCATGACATCATCAGTATTTATATTCGAGTGACGAAGGTGTGATTTCTATATTTTTCCATTAGACTGGTGTGAGAACCAAAACTTATATAGATAAGATTATTTGTTGTGAATTGTCATCAAAAACATGATTTTCTGTATATATGTATCAAAATTATGAATTTGAAACGTTAATTCACTAATTGATTGATGTTTGTGTTGTTTGTTCATTTGTTTAATATTTTTGAACCATTTAGCCTAATTAAATCAAATATTGAACTGTATTGAAAATTGGTCGCATTTGCTTGCATATACATGTGCTTACATTGAACAGGTCATAGCAAGGAGGCTAGAGCAGAGAATAAAATTTGTTTGCCCGACAAATAGGTACATGTTTACTATAATTTACTGTTTTGTTTGGGTGATGATGATTTTATGAGCCGATTGGCTAGTCGCTTGGCTTTTTCTTTTTCATTTTGAGATCAGAAGGCCTATATGGAAATTTCGGGATTTTCCCGGGCTCCCGGTGCAGGGGAGGTTATGGCGAAATTTTTCGAAAATTTAGGGTGTTAGCCAAATTCTTGAAAATTTTGAAAAGTTCTTAGAAACTGAAAAGTTGAAGAACTTAAGCCGCAATCAAAATAAAGGGAGTTGAGTTGATTAGTTAAACAACTTTCGGCTTCATTCCTTTTCGGGGACGAAAATTTTTAAGTGGGGGAGATTGTAATAACCCGAAAATGCGAGCCAGTTTAAATTTTTTTATTTTGGCAATTTTAGCGAATTTTGAACATTTATAATAGATTATTTTAAATAATAACGACGAAAAATTTATTTGAAATAGAATTAGAACGTATATATTATATACGTCGTCATTAGAATATAAATAATTATATATAATTATAAAAGGAATTGAAAATGGCGCGGTAGTTCGATAATTCAATTTCAAAATTCAAATGAATGTACCGGGTGCAAAATAAACCGGATTTTAGTGAAACCAAAAATATTTGAATCTAATTGAGAATATCGTTCCAACGAATCCAGGGAATCAAAATTTCATAGCGGGAATCAAAAGATATGTCCAGTAGAAAATTCTGAATAGTCGCTATGGAATTCAGGCCCTTAAAAATGGAAATTTTGCAAACGACCTCGGATTTCGACGAAACCACTTTTGTTGGGTCGGTGATGTAAAGTTATTGCTAGATTCCAAATTTCATAATTTTCCGAATCAATATGTGAGCGTGGCGAAGGAAAATGCGTTTGACCAGTTTAAGTTGATTTTAATCGACTAGAAATTGGCCATTTTTCAAACGGTCTCAGAATTCGACGAAACTAGTTTTTTAGGACCGTATCGTCAATACGAAGCTAGAAAATATTTTTCAGGAATTTTTAGAGTTAGTATGTGACCCCAGTAAATTGAAATGCGCATTCAAATTCAATATATAGAGTTATATTTGGATTTTAAAGAAAACTGATCGAAACGATCGAATCAGCTTACGATACATATCCCATTGTATTCATGATAGGGGTAATTAGCTAGGGGCGACAGTCGTTGGGTCTCGATTGGTGGCCGAATAAAAAGTCAACATTCATGGAAATAATGTTAAATTATTAAATTATATATATACCTACACTCACCCCCCCCGTTTTTCTTCTATCCTTCACCGTCGATTTCATTGTTCAGAAAACCCACCCACCAAATCGAAGTCGCGCGCCGCCCTAGGCGAGCCACCGCCGCGCCGCCGAGTCCCCCACCACCGCGCCCTCCTCCAGTCCCCACCTCCGACGCCTTTCCCTCCTCCCTCCCTCCACCTCGTTTTCCCAAACCCCAAAGCACCCAACGTGTAACACCCCACGTCCATTAATGTCACTCACAAAGGGAATGCATTAACTTCCATGGAGGTTTTAAGTGAATATAGAACAAAAAAATTACAACAAGACAGATAATAAGTAGTACTTGGAAATCTAAAACTTCATTTTATTGCAGCGGAAATTAAACATGTTTGTTACATCATAAAACCATAAATCGGAGTCAAGTACAATATCCATCTTCATAAGAACAAAATACATAATCCGATTACACCAATAGCCATTAAAGAAGACAAAAAGCTGGACTTTACTTCAACCGTCCGAGCTTTCCAAGAGAGATAAAGCAATCCAATCAAACTCCACTAGAGCTGGGCCCAACCTGAGGACCTAGAGGGGGAAAAAGGATAGAAATGGAGGGGGTCAGACATAAAGTCTGGCGAGTATGATAATTCTAACAATACTATTATCAAAATAACCAGACTAAGGCATAAGCTAGAAGACAAGTAAATGTCTATGAACTATTAGATATGGAAGAGCAGATAAAGATAACATTTAAGATAACGTTAAAGGTAACGTTAAAGGCATACCTAATTACTAACGAATAATTACTACACTGCACTGCACATTACTACACTGCACCGCACCAGTCACCCTAAAGGTTGATCCCGCTTGCTTCACACAGAAACTATATAAATAGCCTTACGTACCCCTAGCTGACTACATAGGTGTCGTCTGCCCCTATCTCCACTAGGTGTACTCCACTACTCACTATCGATCGGCTCCCTACTCGTAGATACCCGTGCTGGCCCCACAGTGGGGTGTATCACTCCCTTAAAGTGGCAACCCGATACAACTTGAGAATGCACGACTTATACCTACACGATGCAATAACGTCTTACCTACCAGCCCGGGTCCACACACGCATATGAAACCCGTTGGACTTGCGTTGCCACCGCTCCCCGTTTTGGCCTCTTATAGTCAAACCCAGTATGCGTGTCCCATCCTCGACTTGGGTCGAGCTCACAAAGATACGTTTGGGATACTGGTTGAAATGGGCCCCCACAATCTACCCACCTAAGCTTGTCCACTAGTACATCCCACTTAACCCTCTTAGTCATGTTCATTTACATGTGTGTTTGGTTAAGTCTTACTAATCATATTTTCCATGCCACTAAGGGCACCCACAAGATTCCTCATGCCACCCAAGGCACCTACTTAACCCCCATGTCCCACCTTACATGTTTATCTGGTTAAGTATTTCTTAATTCATCCAGGCCATAACCTCATAAAGACCTCTCACATTAGACCGACATTTATGGCAGCTGGATATGCCGGGCGGGTCCGGGCAGTCTTACACCATAAAAGAGTCTAACCTCGTGTATTTACAACTGTTATGCTTTAGTTTAGGCCTAGGACCTCTCACATTGGGCTGACATTTGTGACCACTGGATTTGCCGGGCGGGTCCGGGCAGGTTTACGTCACAAAAGAGTCCAACCTCGTGTCCTAAGCATTGATTATCACTTATAATCTTTTACCCCAGTTTTAATAATTCCCTAATCAAATTATTAATTAAGTCCACTTTTATTGATGTCCATAATTGACTCAATTATTGTCATCCACTCATGGCATGCAAAATCATATCAATTGCACGCCAACTTCTTATTATTAAATCCTTAATATTACCCCTACCCCACGTTTATACGTTCGCTTATTCAACGCAGAATATACGTTAGACTCGAATAGTCTAACTCATAGCATAAAAATAAATTATCACAACATATAGACAATTAAAATGAATCTAATCATAATAGGGGTGAAACTTGCATAAACTACACATGTTAAGGATCTAAAGGTGTCAACTTGTTAAATGTCACAATTTACATGATATGATCATAACCCAAATTTATGTATAATCTTGCATATGGGGTTTTAGGCAACATAATGATGGTGTGAACCAGCATAGAATTTCACATATGTCATAGCATAATTCTAGATGTCATAATAGATGTCATGGCATATTTTCATAACTTTTACTAATCAACCTAAACTTGCATATGTGACTTGTCATATAGATCAACATAGCCCAAACATGATGATTTGATTAACATGAACTAACTAGCATAGACAATAACATCATGACTTTATAACATGTATGATTCATCTCAATTTAGCATAGAAATTCTCAACATACATAACATAATCATAGCATGATTTACAACATATAGGATATCATCACCACATAGCATAGGATTTGTAACATACATGATAGTATAAGGTTTACAACAACATATATGACAATTCACATCATCTACTCATAATCCATTCATGACTTAACCTAATTAAAATAATAATAATCTTGTTAAGATCATCATACTCACAATTTAGAGAAGAAAAGAGAGTCTTGCTTTGCTTTAGAGTTGAGTAGAATTAGAATTTAATTAGCTTTTCTTCCTTCTTAGTTGGCGGCGGCTCCACTGAGTTCCATGGCGGCGGTATGACGGTAGCTATTCTATTTTTCATATGAATTAGGGTGAGAGACTACCTAGGTATTTATAGAGTTTAGGGTTTATTTAGACCGTCAGATCAACTCAGAACTAAACTGAACCGTTTAATTTGCCAACTTAGCCCTAAAGACACATCAGCAGCTCAGAATTGGGCTCAGTCAAAACCCTAGCCGACTGACCAGGTCGACACTATAGTCGACTTGGGGGAGGGGGTGGGAGGTCGACACTAGTGTCGACTCCCCAGTCGACCTGCCTAGGCGGGAATTTTTCCCGCCCAGCCCGCTTCTGCACTTTCAGTTTGAATTTTAAATTTCCTGCGAGCCGTATTGAATTTTCTGAAACTTCCGATGGCCATAACTTCTTCATACGAAGTCCAATTCACGCAAACTCGGACTCTATTTCAACCAGAATTCCGAGACGAACACAAAGGCGCAACCCGTTTCCCACAATTCTCACGTCTGAGATTAGTTATTCTTTAATTTGTGAATATTAATATTAATAGAATTACGGGGTGTTACATTCTCCCCTCCTTAGAGGATTTCGTCCCCGAAATCTTCAAGTTAAGAAGAATGTATATCCTAACATCCAATCGTCCATCTACTCAACCATCAAACATAGGCATCCACTGTCCTAATAGACTTCTAATGCTGTATGAACATATGCACGAAGTGTGTGTATATGTTCCTTATCTAATGCAAAATCAGGCGGTCCACTGATTCAGTTGACCTCCTTAATGCAAATCATGATAGTGCCATGCGTCCATTATGTATGCGAAAGAACCCTATTGATACATATTATTTCTACATGCGTGCACAACCATTCACCAAAATGCGGTATCCATATGATAGCACAATTATTATACATCCATTTTACTAAATACATCCATTTATATGTAATATGCAATATGAAGTGACTGAGCCGATCTAGTGCCTAATATTGTGTGTATATGCGTCCACGAGCAACCACTAGCAAACACTTGCATCCACTTTGCATCCATCATACATAACATGTCTCAAACACATGTTTCAACCATAGGATTATCCTAACTAAAGGTCAAGAATACTAGCGAGAGGATATACTAAAGATAAGATAAGTACAAGCTAAGCGGTAAAGGAGAAATTAAAGGACATACCCTCGAAAAGGAAAGGGTATCGTGAATGCATCTTCTCTTCTGTCTCCCAAGTAGCGTTGCTCTCATCATCTCCCCATTGTACTTTGACTAGTCTGACCTCTCGATTTCTCAACTTCTTAATCTCTGACCCAAGAATGCGCGTAGGAGCTCGTCGAATCGTCGCGTCACGCTCGATCTCCACCTCTCTAAGCAAGCTCGGCTCTACCACTTCCGCGGTCTCGTGCAAGCACTTCCTCAAATGTGACACATGGAATACGTCGTGTACACCACTAAGTCTCTCAGGCAACTCCACTCTATACGCCATCCGTCCAATCCTTTCCTTAATAGGAAACGGCCCTACAAACCTTGGTGCTAACTTCCCAACGGACCCAAAGCGAACAACGTTCCGTAATGGAGACACTTTGACAAAGACCATGCCCCCAACCTTAAACTCAAGATCTGTCCTCCTCTTATCCGCATAAGATTTCTGTCTATCTTGCGCTGCTTTCATCCTCCTTCGAATCAAGTCGATCTTCTCCGAAGTCTCCCTAATCATATCGGGCCCAAGTATGATCTTGTCCGTAGATTCCCGCCAGCATGTAGGTGAACGACAAGGTCGTCCATAAAGAGCTTCGAGTGGTGCCATACCAATGCTGGACTGAAAGCTATTATTATACGCGAACTCTACCAATGGAAGATGCTCTTCCCATGTACCCTCAAAGTCTAGGATACATAGCCTCAAAAGATCTTCTAGAATGCAATTCACCCTCTCGGTCTGGCCGTCCGTTTGGGGATGATATGCGGTGCTCAAACATAACCGAGTCCCTACCGCCTCTTGCAAGCTTCTCTAAAATTCGCTAGTGAAAATAGGATCGCGGTCGCTCACTATGCTAGAAGGAACACCGTGCAAACGAACTATCTCTCGGACGTATACAGAAGCTAACCACGGAGTAGTCCTCTTACTCTTCACGGGAATGAAATGGGCGCTCTTAGTAAGTCTATCTACTATAACCCAAATCCCCGTATTACCCTTCCTTGATCTTGGTAATCCATCCACAAAATCCATCGAGACGCTTTCCCATTTCCATAGTGGAACCTCCAATGGGTGAAGCAATCCACCCAGTTTCTTTTGCTCCGCCTTTACTTGTTGGCACACCAAGCATCTAACGACATACTCGGCCACATCCCTCTTCATACCGGCCCAAAAGTAAACTCGCTTCATGTCTTTGTACATCTTGTCCCCGCCGGGATGAATGGTCATCTTTGAACGATGTGCATCATCAAGAATGGTCTTCCTTAGGTCATCGTCTTTTGGTATACAAAGTCTACCGTCCCTACGTAACCAACCCTTATCATATAGGGTATACCTACGGAGATGGCTTGATGACTCCCCTTCTTTGAGCTTTTCTACTAACTCAACCAACTGTGGGTCGTCTCGCTGTGCCTCGCCAATCCGTCCCAAAAGCATAGGTCTGACCTCCAAGGATGCTAGCAAACTGGGTACAAAGTCAACGGAAGGCTTAAAGTCAAACATAGAGATGAACTCTAAACTTCGCCACTCAACAAACAAAGGACTTAAGGATAATCTTTTTCTACTTAAGGCATCTTCCACCACGTTACCCTTGCTAGGGGTATATGCTATTTCGAAGTCGTAGGATGCTAAGAACTCCATCCACCTTTGCTGCCTTAAGTTCAAGTCCTTTTGAGAGAATAAGTATTTTAGCGATTTGTGGTCAGTGAATAATTCGAATCTCTCGCCAAGAAGATAATGATGCCAAGACTTAAGTGCGAAAATAATAGCGGCCAACTCTAGGTCATGCATAGGGTAATTTTTCTCATGCGCTCTCAACTGCCTTCCACCATAGGCTATTACCCTTCCCTCTTGCATTAAGACTGCGCCTAGTCCTGTCCCACAAGCTTCAGTATAAACGGTAAATGTCTTACTCCCGTCTGGCAGTACTAAGACTGGGGCTGAGGTCAAAGCTCTCTTCAAACGTTGGAACGCATCATCACAATCTACGTCCCATGCGAAGACTAGGTTCTTCTTCGTCAAGCGTGTCAATGGAGCTGATATCTTTGCGAAGTCTTTGATAAACTTCCTATAGTAGCCAGCCAACCCCAAGAAACTTCTCACTTCGGTAGCATTTTTAGGGACCTTCCAATCTTGGATGGCCACCACCTTCGCGGGATCCACAGCTATCCCTTCCTTGGAAACCACGTGCCCTAGGAATCGCACTTCCTTCCTCCAGAAGTGACACTTAGAAAATTTTGCCTTAAGATTATGCGCTCGTAGGGTCTCCAACACTTCCCTAAGATGTAGTGCATGCTCTTCTTCATCCTTAGAAAAGATTAGCATGTCGTCTACAAAGACTACCACGAATTTGTTAAGGTACTCCCTAAACACCCTACTCATCAAATCAACAAAGTATGCGGGGGCGTTTGTCAAACCAAAGGTCATCACTAGCCATTCATAGAAACCGTCCGGAGTCCTAAAGGCAGTCTTGTCAATGCTATCCTCAGCCACTCTCAACTGATGGAAACCAGTGGCTAAGTCCAACTGCGAAAACATTGAGGCGCCAACTAACTGATCGAAGAGATCGTCAATCCTTGGCAGTGGGTGTCTGTTCTTCTTAGTAAGTTTATTAAGTTCTCTATAGTCCACACAAAGTCTAAGGGACCCATCCACCTTCGTGGCAAATACTACTGGAGCACCCCACTCCGATATACTTCGTCTTATGAACCCCTTCTCAAGCAACTCCTTCACTTGCTTATCGAGTTCCCTCCTTCCACGTGGAGCCATGTGGCGTACTGGCAAAGATACTGGTTTTGCATTATCCACAAGATATATATGAAAATCTATCCCGCTTCGGAGGCAAGCCCTTCACCTCCTCAAACACATCCGAGTATTCTCGGACCACTCTAACAGATTGTAGATTTTCCTCAGACGCGTCAAGCGATTCTAAATAACTTAGCATAACGGAATTTATGGGATTACAAAAGATTTCGAAAGTGTTGCCAAGGCGAGTCATGAGCCTAACTACTCTCCTTTCACAATCAAGAACGGCCCCATTTCTGGATAACCAATCCACTCCTAAAATTAGCCCATAGCCCGTGAAGCCCAACACATAAGCATCACATCTAAACTCAACGCTAAGTATAGAAATTTTCAAATCCAAACACATCATGGATAAATAAGCAGAGCCCCCAATTGGATTCAAAATAACTAAGGGATCCTCTACTAAACTGGTGTTTAAGTGCAGTGATTCAACTAATGATGTAGAGATAAACGAATGCGATGCGCCCGAATCGAATAAGGTACGGACAGGATGATCAAACAGAAAAACTAAGCTTTCAACAGAAATGGTTCTACCTCGTTCTTGCAGCGGTGGGACCGCGAGAGCCTGAACTTGTCCCCTTGCCTGCCCTGGTGCCATAAGAGCCTGCACCTGTCCACCCGAGGTAGCTCCTGCCCTCTGCCTCTTCTTTGGGCAGTCCTTCACTAGATGTCCCGCTTTGCCACAGTGGAAACAGCCAGTCTTCTTTTTCTTTCGGCAATCCTTGCTGAGATGGCCTGGTGTCCCACAGTTAAAGCATTTCTTCTTTCCCTTTCCGTTATTATCTTTACCACCCTTCTTGTTTTGCTGTTGTGGTTTCTTCTGATCCCCTTTCTTCTCGGGTGCCTTATCAGCTTTAGCGCCTTTCTCCTCGTGCATAAGTGCCATGTCTACAAGCTTCTCAAAGGTGGCCCCCATAGGGATGTGGGTCATAGCCAACCCTTGCAATGGTTCATTCAATCCATTAACGAACCTCAGTGCCTTCTTCTCCGGCGTGTTCACTAAGTGAGACGACCCAAAATCCCGTTCTGACGGAAACAAGGGTTATCTTTGGAATATAACACAGAAACAGATAATAGCAGAACAGAATTAAATAAATACACCAGATAATGAACAATAGAATATACTGGATAAAAGTAATCATCAGAGTTACACAGTATACAGGATCTTACTTAGTACAAATACAGTTCAGCTATACATAAATGTCTACAGCGGAAATAAACAAAATATGTACAATAGGAGCTGAACAGCATAAAAAGAGATAAATGATAGAATCCATCTTCGGCTCCAGCTATCCAGAAAGAACCAGCTAAACCTGAATACAAGGCTGCCCATGTAGGAAAAGGGGCACCCGAGTTTGAAAGTGAAACAAACTACGAGTCAGTCATGGGACTGGTATGAGAAATCTACTCAACACATATATTGTTTGGCTAATCACAGGACCACGCCACTTTCGTGGAACGGGTTTACTCCATTGGATTGCCAGTGCTTTAAAACAAATCTTTCTTTTAAACATCGCTATGCTTTTTATAAAAATGAAGCCGTTATAAGACTCAGTTCCCATCACACAATGCAACGCAAACCGGAGGATAGAGTTTTTACCTTATAACGGCCAAAATATGCTTGATACGAATAAAACAAAGGCATTTGATATTATTGCTAGTGTTTATATGTTTTGAAAACAATTTCAAATCATAACTATCAATCATAGACGGCATTAATGCCCCATACCACTATGTCGCCATATATAGGTATACAATCAAACCCGCACAGTCTCGTATTTGGAAATTGGATTTCCATCATGAACCAAGGCAAAAGATAGTCCTTACCGAATTCGAGACGCTCTAGCCCGCCCCTCAGGACCCAGACTCAGGTGGGCCCTTGGATCGTCAGGGCCGGTCCACCGATGTGGATTAAAATTCCTGAACCTGCGTTTCCCCACCCTTTAGGGTGTAGACGAGCCAACGAATGACTCCATCGGACCCGGATCGTCCGATCAAACCGAGGCGCCTCGCAACAGTAACAACCACATAGGTGAAAAATAAATAAATGTCAGGGCTGGTAGGTCACTGACACCACCCTAGCTAGAAATAAACGCAGGCCCTCCCTGATGTCCTCTCCCGTTTCTGGTTCATACCGAGGTGTGAGGCTCGCGAATTTACGTTATACACAAAGCTACGCCACACTGGCGGTGCTTTGATCATCACCACAAGACTTTGCTTTTCAACAGAAGCCCTGATCATTGCATCTTAGCATGCCACACAGGCAATTCATGCCATGCGACTGATGTCCATCGATATACAACCTCTGAGCTCGTGCGTTTCAGAGAAGGGCGTTAAGCAAAAGAATAAATTCTCCACCGCCAAACAGATGTATATTTAACAGAGATCAATCGACACAGAATAAAATCCAATGTCAGACACACCGTCCATTTACTAGTCCGTTCTGGGTCTGAACGAAACCGGAGGCACTAAATACCTCGCAAACCCTTCGATCACCACGTACGTCTGGACGATCACCACTCATTATCCATATTTCGGGATGCCTCCCAATCAGGACCTCGGTTACCATCCAAACGAGGTGAAGATCTCCGGTCTTCGACCGTCGTCTTCATCTTCGAATTTCAATCGTCGGTCAATCATTTGAAATGAGAATTAACTCGGCCTTTTCAAATAATTCACGTATATATAGAATTTCAAATCAATTTATTTCAATGGTTAAATTATTTGACAACACCAATCTTGTTCTTTAATGTAATTTTCACACCAAACACATTCAACCATCAAAAGCCACATAAATCGAGCTAATTCAGTTTATTTCAATTCCATATCGCTTATGATATTTTATAACTATTTATCGCTATTTTTATTTATTTTAAAATAGATAATATATTCAAAACGACGCTTCGGGCCATAAAGCGGCCGTGGCGCTGTTTTTCTTCAGATTTGATTTACACATATCTGAAAATCTAACCGTTGGATCTTCACAAAATTTACATCATTAGAAAGGTCTTTTCAAAACGAATCCAACGGTTCCAGTTTCGGGAAAATCCGACGGTCGGATCTCCCGGTACAATCGTTTGAAGTTTCGATTTCAAAATACGAACTGCAGCGTCGTTATTCGATTAAATATAATTATATATATATATATAAATAAATATAATCGTTTCTGGCGCTGTTTTTCTTCAGATTTGAATTAACCATTCCAGACAATCCAACCGTTGGATTTTTACAAAGTTGGTGCCGTTGGGAAGATATTTCCAAGGCGAACCCGACGGTTGCGGTTTCGGGAAAATCCAAGGGTCGGATTTCCCGCACTAGTCGTTTGAAATCACGGTTTCAAAATACGAACTGCACGGCCTCGTTTCGTTTTAATTTTATTTATATTTATATATTTATATAAATATAGTTCATTCAATGATTTCAATATCGTTTTTACTTCAAATATTTCACTAACGCCTTAAAATTTTGGAAAATTTCGCCATAACCTCCCCTGCACCGGGAGCATCGGGAAATCGCAAATAGCTTTCCCGGTCCTTCTAATCTCAAAAAGAAAAATAAAAAGCCAACAGGCTCATAAAATCATCACCCAAACAAAACAGTAAATGTGTACCTATTTGTTGGGCACAAAATTTTATTCCTCTTCTCTAGCCCCTTTGCTATAACCTGTTCAATGAATATGCATGTACATATATATACAGTTCTTATCATTTATCATTTTCTATTCAACTTCATATTTGATTTCTATTTGGTTTAAAAACACCATTCATTCTAATGTTACATACATAGGTGCAAATCATTTCATTAGCTAATTAATGAATATTTCAACTCATATATGTTTATTTTGAACAAGTGGCTATTTTTAACACTTCACATTTCAACGATTCCTGTATATAATAAAATGTGATTTTTATTGTAAAACAATTCATTTCAAAACACTATTATTTTATATAGTTTATATCGGTGATAAAAATAGGATTTTTATCATAAAACAATTTCTTTTATTACGAGATTATTTTACACAGTTCATATAGTCGATAAAAGGTGATTTTTATTATCAAACAATTTATTTCAAAATATGAATACCATTCAACACATGAATTTCAAATCAACGAATGAATATCGATTCAACACATGAAGGTTTTCTATAGTTTCTATATATAGATAACAATGTGGTTTTTATATTTAAAACGCGAATACCTTTTAACACATGAATTTCTAATCAACGAATGAATATCAATTCAACACATGAAGGTTTTCTATAGTTTCTATATATAGATAAAAATGTGATTTTTATGTTTAAAACGCGAATACCATTCAACACATGAATTTCTAATCAAAGAATGAATATCAGTTCAACACATGAAGGTTTTCTATACAATGAATAAATATAGTTTAAGCAAATGAAAATAATTCAAACACACGAATATTATTCAAAATTTCGGCAGCATAACGGCAGGGTAGTTAAAACCGGGACCGTCCCTAGTACGACTCCTCGCTCTACCTTAAGACCTCGCGGTTTTTGACAATGGGGGTCATGCATCTAGTTCGCACGCAGGCGGCATGTATATATTTATTTCATTTCCACAAACTAATCCTATGTGGTTTCAACCAAATATTTCTCAACCACAAACGGGTATTTTTCAACCTCAATCAATCAATATCAACCACAAACAATCCCAAACAATCATTCGCTATCAATCAATTTTCACAATAATTTCAATCAATAAATATCGTCCATGGTTTGTGGACGAGGGGGCGTATATATATATATAGTATTATATATAGCAATTCACTTTTATTTCCACACATTTATATATGGCTAGAAAAAGAAATTGAAGAGTGAGAAATTCTCACCGAATAGCTAATTCAATCCCACGACTCTTCTTTGCATAAATCTTCACCGTTCTCGCCTTTTTGTCGCTTTCGCCCGTAGCCACTACATATATAAAAAAAATCGAATTTTTACTTTGATATTCAATATATAAAAATCGAATTTTTATTATGCTATTCAATATATAAAAATCAAATTTTGACTTCGACTTTCAATATAGAAAAATCTGATTTTTACTTCGACTTTCAATATAGAAAAATCATACTTATATTTTTACGAAGCTATTTTATATTTTTAAAAATCATCCTTATATTTTTACGAAGCTATTTTATATTTTTAAAAATCATCTTTTCCTAATTTCAAAAATCATCTCTTTACATTTTCAAAAGCGATGTATATTTTTAAAGACCAACTTAAATTTATGTTTCAAAACAATTCGAATTTATATTTTCAAAACCATTTCTATTTTACTTTATAAAACATTTGCTGATTATAATTTAATTAAAAACATTTACTGATTATAAGTTAATTAAAATTTGTAACAGAAATTAGTGTTAAAAAGAGATTAAAATAAATTACCCTCATCTCGTTTTACACAGGCCGACGTCGACTTTGCTCCCTACCCTTTCACCGTTGCTGGCGATGCCACAGGGGGTCGGACCCCGATCAGAACCTCCCACCCCCTTTGCCAATGAAAATCGCACCTCCCTGGCCCCACCCCGGCGATCTCGCCCTTCGAACGGCGTCAGAAAACTCGGCCAACCACCCCGACTTTGAGCGCAAAATCCAAGAAATCCAGGCGATTAAATACGATCATGACCGTTGATTGTATCGACCTCGCGAAGACGAGGAGATTTGCTTTGGAATTTTTGAAATCCACTGAATGGGTTGAGAGAAATCGATGCGCGATCTTCTGAGAATTTTCGCCTTCGATTGGAGCTGACGGCGGCTCAAATGGAAACTAGGTTTTAAGGTTTTGAAAAATCCTTTATATAATATTTATTTTAATATTTAATTATATTTTCTTAACATTTGAAATTTTAACGCTTCGAACTCCAACGACTGTCACCCCCAGCCAAATACCCCCATTCCGGACACACTGGAATATGTTTCGTAAGCCAATTCGATCGTTTTGATCAGTTTTTCTTTAAATTAAAATGTATATCAGTATATATTCAATTTGAACGCACATTTTAAATTACCGGGGCCACATACGGACTCTAAAAATTCTAGAAAAATATTTTCTAGCTTCGTATTGACGATACGGTCCTAACAAAACTAATTTCGTAAAATTCTGAGACCGTTTGAAAAATGCCCAATTTCCAGTCGATTAAAATCAACTGAAACCGGTCAAACGCGTTTTCCTTTGCCACGCTCACATATTGATTCGAAACATTATGAAATTTGAAACCTAGCAATATTTTGACATCACGGATCCAACAAAAGTGGTTTCGTCGAAATCCGAGGTCGTATGCAAAATGTCCATTTTTAAGGGCCTGAATTCCATAGCGACTATTCAGAATTTTCAACTGGACATATCTTTTGATTCCCGCTATCAAATTTCGATTTGTCAGATTCGTTGGAAAGGTATTCACTACAGATTTAAATATTTTTGGTTTCACTAAAATTCGTTTTGTTTTGCACCCGGTATAGTCCGACAAAGTTTGAATTCGATTTTTGAAACTACAGCGCCATTTCAGGCCTTGTTTAAAATTATAATTAATTATATTCGTTTTCAATTGTCGATTCAAACTCAGTTTTCATCGCCATTATTTAAAATATTTATTTTAAATATTTAAAATCCATTATTTTAGCCAATTTAAAAATTTTAAATTGGTTCAGATTTTCTGGGTCGTTACACTAAGTCTAAGCCAAACCTTGCTAACTGATTAAATTTGTTAACATATTCTTTCACTGATGAGCTTCCTTGCTTTAATGTCAAGAACCTTTCCATATATAGATTCTCTTCTGCCCTTGAGAGAAACTTCGCCTCAAACCTACGCCTAAAATCCGCCCAAGAATCAACAGGACGCTCCCCATTAGTGACCTCCCACCAAAACGAGGCCTCTCCCTTGATTAACCAAGCTGCTAATTTAACTTTCCTCCCTTCTTCTACTTCAAAGATCTCTAGCAATTCTTCTACCTCCCTAAGCCAATCTCTAGCTTCCACAAACGTTTCTGACCCTTGAAAAGGTTTTCCACCCATGGCCTTAAATTCCTTGCACGTCTTTGCAAAAGTATCTACGCGAGGAGGAGGAGGAACGGGTGCAACTGGTGGTGGAGGAACATTGGCCGGACCTGCGGCGGCCCTAGCCTCTAATAACTTCCTATACCATCCTGGTATCGTTACACCGTCAGGTAGGTTAAGATCTTCAGCTATGCTGAAACGAAAAAGGAAAGATTCAAAATGGAAAATTCGAAGGATAAAGATATATGGCTATTGGGGATTATGTTTTTCTTAAAAACTTTCCTCTTTAAATTACTCATTAAAACATGTTTTTGAAAGCACTTCTTCAAAAAATACTTTAGAAAAATAGTTTTTCTAAAAAAATTATCTGTTCTGGTAACCTTAAGCTCTAATACCATGTGTAACACCCCACGTCCATTAATGTCACTCACAAAAGGAATGCATTAACTTCCATGGAGGTTTTAAGTGAATATAGAACAAAAAAATTACAACAAGACAGATAATAAGTAGTACTTGGAAATCTGAAACTTCATTTTATTGCAGCGGAAATTAAACATGTTTGTTACATCATAAAACCATAAATCGGAGTCAAGTACAATATCCATCTTCATAAGAACAAAATACATAATCCCATTACACCAATAGCCATTAAAGAAGATAAAAAGCTGGACTTTACTTCAATCGTCTGAGCTTTCTAAGAGAGATAAAGCAATCCAATCAAACTCCACTAGAGCTGGGCCCAACCTGAGGACCTAGAGGGGGAAAAAGGATAGAAATGGAGGGGGTCAGACATAAAGTCTGGCGAGTATGATAATTTTAACAATACTATTTTCAAAATAACTAGACTAAGGCATAAGCTAGAAGACAAGTAAATGTCTATGAACTATTAGATATGGAAGATCAGATAAAGAGAACGTTAAAGGTAACGTTGAAGGCATACCTAATTACTAACGAATAATTACTACACTGCACCGCACATTACTACACTGCACCGCACCAGTCACCCTAAAGGTTGATCCCACTTGCTTCACACAGAAACTATATAAATAGCCTTACGTACCCCTAGCTGACTACATAGGTGTCGTCTGCCATTATCTCCACTAGGTGTACCCCACTACCCACTATCGATCGGCTCCCTACTCGTAGATACCCGTGCTGGCCTCACAGTGGGGTGTATCACTCCCCTAAAGTGGCAACCAGATACAACTTGAGAATGCACGGCTTATACCTACACGATGCAACAACGTCTTACCTACCAGCCCGGGTCCACACACACATATGAAACCCGTTGGACTTGCGTTGCCACCGCTCCCCGTTTTGGCCTCTTATAGTCAAACCCAGTATGCGTGTCCCGTCCTCGACTTGGGTCGAGCCCACAAAGATACGTTTGGGATACTGGTTGAAATGGGCCCCCACAAGCTACCCACCTAAGCTTGTCCACTAGTACATCCCACTTAACCCTCTTAGTCATGTTCATTTACATGTGTGTTTGGTTAAGTCTTACTAATCGTATTTCCCATGCCACTAAGGGCACCCACAAGATTCCTCATGCCACCCAAGGCACCTACTTAACTCCATGTCCCACCTTACATGTTTATTTGGTTAAGTATTTCTTAATTCATTCAGGCCATAACCTCATAAAGACCTCTCACATTAGACTGGCATTTATGGCAGCTGGATATGCCGGGCGGGTCCGGGCAGTCTTACACCATAAAAGAGTCTAACCTCGTGTCTTTACAACTGTTATGCTTTAGTTTAGGCATAGGACCTCTCACATTGGGCAGACATTTGTGACCATTGGATTTGTCGGGCGGGTCCGGACAGGTTTACGTCACAAATGAGTCCAATCTCGTGTCCTAAGCATTGATTATCACTTACAATCTTTTACCCCAGTTTTAATAATTCCCTAATCAAATTATTAATTAAGTCCACTTTTATTGATGTCCATAATTGACTCAATTATGGTCATCCACTCATGGCATGCAAAATAATATCAATTGCACCCCAACTTCTTATTATTAAATCCTTAATATTACCCCTACCCCACGTTTATACGTTCGCTTATTCAACGCAGAATATACGTTAGACTCGAATAGTCTAACTCATAGCACAAAAGTAAATTATCACAACATATAGACAATTAAAATGAATCTAATCATAATAAGGGTGAAACTTGCATAAACTACACATGTTAAGGATCTAAAGATGTCAACTTGTTAAATGTCACAATTTACATGATATGATCATAACCCAAATTTATGTATAATCTTGCATATGGGGTTTTAGGCAACATAATGATGGTGTGAACAAGCATAGAATTTCACATATGTCATAGCATAATTCTAGATGTCATAATAGATGTCATGGCATATGTTCATAACTTTTACTAATTAACCTAAACTTGCATATGTGACTTGTCATATAGATCAACATAGCCCAAACATGATGATTTGATTAACATGAACTAAATAGCATAGACAATAACATCATGACTTTATAACATGTATGATTCATCTCAATTTAGCATAGAAATTCTCAACATACATAACATAATCATAGCATGATTTACAACATATAGGATATCATCACCACATAGCACAGGATTTATAACATACATGATAGTATAAGGTTTACAACAACATATATGACAATTCACATCATCTACTCATAATCCATTCATGACTTAACCTAATTAAAATAATGGTAATCTTGTTAAGATCATCATACTCACAATTTAGAGAAGAAAAGAGAGTCTTGCTTTGCTTTAAAGTTGAGTAGAATTAGAATTTAATTTGCTTTTCTTCCTTCTTAGTTGGCGGCGGCTCCACTGAGTTCCATGGCGGCGGTATGACGGTAGCTATTCTATTTTTCATATGAATTAGGGTGAGAGACTACCTAGGTATTTATAGAGTTTAGGGTTTATTTAGACCGTCAGATCAACTCAGAACTAAACTGAACCGTTTAATTTGCCAACTCAACCCTAAAGACACATCAGCAGCTCAGAATTGGGCTCAGTCAAAACCCTAGTCGACTGACCAGGTCGACACCCAGGTCGACACTATAGTCGACCTGGGGAGGAGGTCGACACTAGTGTCGACTCCCCAGTCGACCTGCCTGGGCGGGAATTTTTCCCGCCCAGCCCGCTTCTGCACTTTCAGTTTGAATTTTAAATTTCCTGCGAGCTGTTTTGAATTTTCTGAAATTTCCGATGGCCATAACTTCTTCATACGAAGTCCAATTCACGCAAACTCGGACTCTATTTCAACCAGAATTCCGAGATGAACACAATGGCGCAACCCGTTTCCCACAATTCTCACGTCTGAGATTAGTTATTCTTTAATTTGTGAATATTAATATATATAGAATTACGGGGTGTTACACAACGCCTCCTGAAAAACCCCACCGTCAGCCACCCCCTGCCCGCCGCCGTGCCCTAGCATCCACCCACCTCTGACAGACCCCGGCGCCCCCCTGCACCACTACACCCACCCTCTCCTCCTCTAATCAGAGAAAAAACCGCCCAAAGCCCCATGTAGACGCTGCTCCGGCCAATTAAACCCCACTACCGCCACCCCCAGACCTCGGCCGCTCCTCCAGCACTGCCCAAGTCCGACAGTGGGACCCTCCTCGACCAAAGGTGCGATTTTTACACTAAGAATGTGAGTTTTTAAATATGATTTTTTATTTATATAGCGGTAGTGTAAAGATACGATGTGTGTATATATATATGTATACAGATTTGAAATTTAAAAATATAATTTTTATATAATGTAGATAAAAACATGATTTTTAAGCAGATTAGATTAGGATTTTTATGGTTTTTAAACGAAGAGAAGTTTGATCTTTATTCGTATGAAAAGTTTTGATTTTTCAAACAAGAAAAGCTTTCATTTTTAATAAAACAAAGATGAGATTTTTAATAATGAAAGGTCGTATTTTTATATGGAAAAGCGATATTTTTATAATATAGGAATGTTAAAAATATAATTTTTATATTATAGAAAGTATAAAAATATAATCTTTTATATAGGTAAGATAGTAAAAATATAATCTTTATTATATGAACACCGTTATAAAAATAGAATTTTTATCTATATAGTAGCGGTGTAAAAATAGGATTTTTATCTATATTGTAGCGGTGTAAAAATAGAATTTTTATTCATATGGAGTAATTATAAAAATATGGTTTTTATATACATAGCAATAATATAAAAATGTGATTTTTATATATGTAGTGGCTACGGGCAACGAAAGTGACAAAAGGCGAGAACAGCGATGATTCCCTACATAAGAAGAGTCGTGGAGTTGGGATAGCTTTGGTGAGAACTTCTCACCTTTTATTTTTAATCTTCTAGTTATATAAATATATACTAGGATGCAGACGGTGTTTAGTAGCACCCGACACCATCATCCACAGACCATGGACTTGTTTGTTTAGTTGTGTAGTTGGTTAGATTATTTGATTTGAATTTGATTGTTTGGTGAATGGATTTGATTGATATGTAGATGGCGTGGGCCATTATTAGACCGGAGATAAGGCTAGGCCTTGTCCCGTTTCTAGTATCGTGCCGTTATGCCGCCGAAATTTTCTAAAATAAGTTAGAAAAATAAAGATATCATTTTATTTAATAAATGAACTGAATAGATTCATAGGTTGAATAAAATAATTTGGTCGTTAAAAATATAATTTTTAACGTGAACGTAAATAAATAAATATTCATTTACAAACCGGACGGTTTGTTTATGTACACCTATTTGAAGGACATTGATTGGGACGATAAAATTTACACATCGCCCAACTGCACAAATAAAATCTGTGTTTGATTGTTTGAAACCCCACACGGGTATTGGGATAAAATACGGCATACACTAATCCCAATAATTAGTTGTATGTCGATCAATGGATCGACAGGCTGTTATAAGCGTTAGATATCTATATTTGATGCTTATACAGTGTAGTGCACTTTGGATGATGGTTGATTATGTATCGTTGCTATTATATACATGTGTTGTATGGAATCCATATAATTAACTTTATATGGTAATTGATTGGGCCTCATTCCAATTTAGAAAATAAAGAATATTATAAAATAAAGGTTCATGTGTTGACAGTAAACATCCGTTGAGATTAGTCATGTGTTGAACGAAATATTTTAACAATAAAATTTACATCTTTATCATTATAAAATAAAGGTTCATGTGTTGACAGTACTCATCCGTTGAGATTAGTCATGTGTTGAACGAAATATTTTAACAATAAAATTTACATCTTTATATTATAAAATAAAGGTTCATGTGTTGACAGTACTCATCCATTGAGATTAGTCATGTGTTGGGCGAAATGTTTTAACAATAAAATTTACATCTTTATATTATAAAATAAAGGTTCATGTGTTGACAGTACTCATCCGTTGAGATTAGTCATGTGTTGAACGAAATATTTTAACAATAAAATTTACATCTTTATCATTTTAAAATAAAGGTTCATGTGTTGACAGTACTCATCCGTTGAGATTAGTCATGTGTTGAACGAAATATTTTAACAATAAAATTTACATCTTTATCATTATAAAATAAAGGTTCATGTGTTGACAGTACTCATCCGTTGAGATTAGTCATGTGTTGAACGAAATATTTTAACAATAAAATTTACATCTTTATCATATGTAAAATTAGAAACTAATTGGAAAATAGATAAGATGAGTGGTCTCCTGGATATTGATCTGATGTTGGTTTCGGCCTTCGGGGTTAATATTCAGGGAATCGTTCTCTTACTAATTTACGGTCGGAGTCTGATTTTAAATCAAACGCTAATACCATAATTTTTATAAAATATATTAAATAACAAAAATAGTCACACGTGGACAGTACTCATTCATTGAGATTAGTCATTTGTTGACAAAAATATAGATTCATGTATTGAATAGGATAAATATTCATTTGTTGAATAGAATAACGGAATTATTGAAATACATAAAGCCGTGTTGATTAGAGATGCGCTATTTTGACGCGAACGATATTTATATCGATTATATTCGTTTTTAGAATTGAATTGAATATATAACGATTTCGAATTGAATTGAATATAAAACGAATTCGAATTGAATTGAATATAAAACGAATTCGAATTGAATTGAATATAAAACGAATTCGAATTGAATTGAATATATAACGAATTCGAAATGAATTGAATATAAAACGAATTCGAATTGAATTGAATTTAAAATGAATTCGAATTGAATTGAATATATAACGATTTCGAATTGAATTGAATATAAAACGAATTTGAATTGAATTGAATATAAAACGAATTCGAATTGAATTGAATATAAAACGAATTCGAATTGAATTGAATATATAACGATTTCGAATTGAATTGAATATAAAACGAATTCGAATTGAATTGAATATAAAATGAATTCGAATTGAATTGAATATATAACGAATTCGAATTGAATTGAATATAAAACGAATTCGAATTGAATATATAACGATTTCGAATTGAATTGAATATAAAACGATTTCGAATTGAATTGAATATAAAACGAATTCAAATTGAATTGAATATATAACGATTTCGAATTGAATTGAATATAAAACGAATTCGAATTGAATTGAATATAAAACGAATTCGAATTGAATATATAACAATTTCGAATTGAATTGAATATAAAACGAATTCGAATTGAATTGAATATAAAACGAATTCGAATTGAATTGAACATAAAACGAATTCGAATTGAATTGAATATATAACGATTTCGAATTGAATTGAATATATAACGATTTCGAATTGAATTGAATATAAAACGAATTCGAATTGAATTTAATATATAACGATTTCGAATTGAGTTGAATATATAACGAATTCGAATTGAATTGAATATAAAACGAATTCGAACTGAATTGAATATATAACGATTTCGAATTGAATTGAATATAAAACGAATTTGAATTGAATTGAAAACGAATTGAAATAGAATAAAAATCGATTTGAAATGAATTCAAATTGAATCAAAATTTGAATTAAATTGAAATGAATTTAAAACGAATTTATAAGGAAAAATTCAATTTTGATTTGAATTGGAAATGGTAGTTGAAATGGTTTTGAAACGAATTTAAAACTATTTATAAAATCTGTTTTAAATAGTAATCGATGAAATATATATTATATAAAAAATATAATGGCCTGAATAGAACGCGCCGCGCCGCGGCAGTTCGCGAATTTCGACCATTGACTTCGGACGGATATTACGGGAGATCCGACCGTCGGATTCTCCTAAAACCGGAACCATTGGGTTCGTATCGAAAAGAGCTTTCTAACGAATATTAGAAATTTGAAATCTAATGGTTGGATTTGGAGATACGTCCAAATCAAATTTGGAAAAGGTCGCTGAAAGTGCAGTTCGATGGCCATTGTTGGAAATTGACTGTACGGGTCTTGATAAAATTATCAAAAATTGTAATAATTTGTGTAAAATCTTAAGAAATGATTTGTGAAGAACTGGGACGAAAAATTCCACATTTGTAAAGGTAAAAATAGATTTTTATCGAAATGAACTAGTTTTGAACTAAAATTAAACCCGTATATTTTTAAATAAATAAATTGGATTTGAAATGGGTTTTAAATAGAATTGATTTGTGGGTTTATCGTGAACGGTGTTTTAAATAACACTTGTTCTTTAACCCGATAATAAATAGAATGTGATTCGGGTTTGTCGTGAACTGTGTTTTAAATGACATTAGTTCTTTAACCCAGTAAAAGGAGTTTTAATGAATCTGCAATTAGATTAAAATGTGAATTGATAAATTAAATTATCAAATTTAGAAAGTGAGCGAGGATGGAGTATCACCAGTTTTGCTCCAAAACGATAGTCAAATCTTTAATTATATTTGAACGTGAAATGGTAATTAATTTTACCGATAACACCGTGGTATTAGATATGGAGTATTACCAGTTTTGCTTCATGGGATGAATAGGTTGGGATTGGGAAATAAAATAAATAATTACTACGGTGTGGTTCGCTAATCTCGACTAGTTTGGAAAACCATAATTTGGTTTGAAATGACATCCAAAGGAAGATTAAAGAATAAATTTAAAGAATTTATCTTTGATAAAATTAATGGGAACCTTTCCCTAAGAATTGAAATTTAGAAACTAGCTGTAGGTTAGTTAAGAAGAATGGTTTCCTGGGTATTGATCTGAAGTTGGTTTCGGCCTTCGGGGTTGATATTTGGGGAATTGCTCTCTTACTGATTTACAGTTAGTGACTCATGAATTGGAATGAGGCATATGTTGTGTTTGTGTAACATTTGTTTACTATATACGCGGGTTATTCAGAAAGGCCGGGTTTATTCCCATTCTGAATAACCGATTCGACGATATGTCGAAGATGAAGACGGCGGTCGAAGATCGGAAGTCTTCACATCGTTTGGATAATTACTGATGATCCTGATTGGGCTGTACACCCAAGAAGATGGAAATAGTTGGTGGTCGTCCAGACGTACTTGGAGATCGATGGATATGCGAGGAAAGTGCCTCCGGTTTCGTTCAGACCCAGAACGAACTTGTAAATGGATTGTGTGTCTGACATTGGATTTTATTCTGTGTTGATTGATTTCTGTTAAATATATATCTGTTTGGCGACGGAGAATTTATTCTTTTGCTTAACGCCCTTCTCTGAGACGTACGAACTTAGAGGTTATATATCGATAGATATCAATCGCATGGCATGAATTGCCTGTGTGGCACACTGAGTTGCATGGATCAAGGCTTCTGTTGAAAAGCAAAGTCTTGTGGTTGATGATCGAAGCACGGCCTTTGGGGCGTAGCTTTGTGTATAACGTGAATTTGCGAGCCTTACACCTCGGTATGAGTTAAAAACGGGATATGGACTGCAGGGAGAGCACGACGTTTCTTTCTAGCTTTGGTGGTGTCAGTGACTTACCAGCCCTGACATTTATATACTTTTCACCTATGTGGTTGTTGGATGAGGTGCCTCGATTTTAGGTCTGTAAGGACCGGGAAATGTGTGTTCAGGAATAACTAATCCTCAAACGTAAGAGAGGACCGGCCCTGAAGCATCCAGGGGTTACCCAGAGTGTGTAGTCCCGAGGCATTTGCTAGAGTGTCTCGAAGCGGAGAGGAGCTTGCTCCTTGCCTCGACTCATGATGGAAATCCAATTTCCAATACGTGTATTTTGGTTTTAATTGTAGAACTAGTATGGCGACATGATATATGGTACCCATGCCGTCTATGATTGATATTTATGATTGAAATTGTTTTGACACTATACACCTATAATAGTATCAAATGATTTGTTTTAAATGTACCAAGCAAGCATGTTTGGCTATTATAAGGGAAAACCCTATCCTCCGGCTTGCGTTGCATTGTGTGATGGGACCTGGGTCTTATAATAGCTTCATTTTTCGAAAAAGCATTGCGCTGTTTATTCTATGCACTGGTATTCTTGGGAGGAAACCCGTTCTGTGTTATACGGCATGGTCCCTTGAATTACTCTCTTTTAAAGTAAAGTTTTAAATAATTGTTTTAGTTCTCACACCAGTCACATGACTAACCTGGAGTTTATTGTTTTAACCTTAACTCTGGGTGCCCTTATTTTCGACACGGGCAGCTAGTAGTTTTGGTTTTGCAGATTTATATTCACAGGATCCTGATTTACAGCTGAAACGATGCTCGGAAAGCTCTGTATCCGTGTATTACTTTCAGTTGTGTTGTGTATTATTTTTCGCTGCTATGTAATTTATTGTAATCTCTGATATTTATCGAATGTATAGTATTCATTTATACTCTGTATATTCTTGTATCTGATGGAATTGTTGTAATAGCAATGAAATGTTCTTCTGTCTGCGTTCATTTGTGTGTTGTTCTCAAAGTATCCGCACTTTCCTTCACGGGGAAGTAACGGGTTCTTACACATCAGGTTCACCTACTCTAAGAGCGTGGATTGTTTGATTCTTTTGTTAGTATGTGTGGGGGCTCCTCACTGCTTCCTTTGCCTTCTCCTTTTTTTCTCTTATGTTGTTTGTAGTGTTGTAGGTCCTGGTACAGGTACTTTATGGATCGTTTCTCCAAAGGCTACTTTGCTTCTAGGTATGATTGGTGTTGTTCCGTAGACGAATCTGGAGCTTAAGGATGGAGAAGAATGGCTTTTGCAGTTGTCTCTACAGGATTGGCTCGAGCTTTGTCCAGGACTTTCACACCATGCTCTCTGGAGCGGTGGAGGCTTTAGCGGCATGCATGGGATTACTGTAAGGCCAGAGCAAGGCAAAGTGGCTAGGCCTTGCTCTTGATTAGGGAAGCGCGAGTTTGTGGTTTAGGTCCTTTGTTTTTGTTTTGTTCCCAGATTCTATAGCCTACTCCTATAGATTTGTTTTTGTAAATCGTTAGAGAATGGCTAGATTCCCCTTTTTTGGCAAAGCCGACGGGGGTTGAATGGCCCCTTTGAAAAACCGATGTGTACGACATAAAATGATCTTATATGGATATAGGGGAAATATATGTGATATGCTAATTAATTGATATGCAATAGTTACGCATGTGAAACCTAAGTAACGGAGATATATCACAATCAAAGTAAATGCGGTAAATAAAAGTAAAGTGACCACAGGAGTTTTTATACTGGTTCAGACTTCCCGCCCTACGTCCAGTCCTGAAGCTCCTCTTCGGAATTCACTAACAACGCCCTCTCTTAACCCGGAGGAATAGGTCAGTACACCCGAGCCCCAACAAGGATGCCTCTCGTCTAAGCAACTACACAGGTCTTCAACAATTACAAGTACTTGACTCTTGATTTGTGTTCTTGAATCAACATGGATAGCCAACTGTTTAAGTACAACCTTCCTATAATCTGATCCTTGAGTATATAATTTGAATGCAAAGATTGTAAGGAAGAAGATTGCTAGTTGAATCAAATAATACTAAATTGATTCAAGGATTCAACAAGCATTTAAATTAGAGGGCTTTTATATGTAAAGAATGTAAATGGAGAGAATAGAATGATGATAAGTAAAATTGGTAAAATTCAATGATTGTAAAACATGATTGAAGTTGTTTATATAATAGTATAAGAGTAGCAATCCTTCATGAAGAGTTTCTATAAAAAGTTATGTCCATTTCCTTTGATTAAAGAAGAGGATTCTCTTCATGAAAGATGGCGACTCTTCATAAAATAGATTCTGGGTCGAATCAGTTGACTGGTTAAATACCATCAGTTGACTGGTAGAATTGAATCGTATAAATAAAATTTTCAAAACTAGTCGTTATATGCAAAAATAGGCTGACCAGTCGACTGGTAGGCCAGTTTCTACATATATCTGGCTTTTAAAGGTTTATAAATATATATATATATATTACTTTGTTTTGCACATTTGTGTATACTTGAGGATAGATTTTAACAAAACTCTAACACGACTCAATGTGTGTGTGTGTGTATATATATAACCTTATCTCTATGATGTGATTCCCATTTCAACTTCATTCGTTGACATCGATCAAGATCTTGTTATCAACATTCTCCCCCTTTTTGATTGATGACAACACTTTGGATTTTTTCCCCCTGAATGTTTAGCTCCCCCTGAATTTCTGCACAAATTCATTACTTCATAATTTTATAACCTTACTATTTGATTCCTGCATTAACAAAAGTTAGCACAAATTTTCCAATAGTATGGAAAACATAGAAGTATATTAGCATGGAAACATAAGAATGGTATAAGCATGAGAGATATTTCTCTCCCTTTGTCATCGATTAAAAAGAGTAAATACTTTGATAAACAATAGTAATCGATTTTATAAATAATTAAGGATTATCGAACCCAAGAATAAGTATCATGAAAAATCAATAATCGAGAATAGTAGAGAATATAAATAATTATAGCACCTTTAGGAGATATTGAATCATGTGCTTTGTCGATAAGCCGAGTTTTCACAGATATTTAGAGGTATCGTAATAGTCTTCTCTTTGTTGCGGTGTACCTGCAAAAAAAAAATATGATGTGTATACTTTGGTACCCACTTGTTTTGTTTGGGTACATGGGTTAGATAGAAGTTAACTACACCCAAGAGGGTATAATGGAACCTTTAAAGATAAAATTTTCATTATTAACTATAGAGTTAAAATAATTATCAATTTATTTTTCTCTGTTTTTCCAATTTACAGGAACCCAAATACTTAAAATAACTTCTGTTGTTATTTCTTTGCATACTTCTAGATCTATTATACAGATCTCTAGCCATAGAAGTATTTGAAGTTCTAGAATAATTGTATCTTGGATATGCATTAGTACTAGCAGTGATTTTATTGTACATACAAGCATATCTAGTACTATTTCTATGATTATATCCTAAACCACTTTGTCATGTAAAGGTCGAGTTCAAGATAAAATCATATTTAAATCATTTTGACTTTTATTAAATTTTGCGAACTTACTTGTATATTTATCAAATTTGATCCCAAAGTCGCGATTGACATTTTCAAAAGAAATTTTGTTATTTTTTAAATCATCAATTTCCTTATATAATTCAGAATTCTTCCTTTTTGAAGTACCTTTTCAGTTTTGAGACCAAAAATATGAGATTCTGAGTTATCTAAAGAAGATTGTAATTTTTTCAAATTTTCTTTTGAGTTAGAAATTTCATTTTGTAAATTATTATTATTTACCTTTAAAAACTCACATTCTTTAGATAATTCTTTTCTATTAAACCTCCATTCTCTTTTTCAAGAGACGAAATTAAAGAACTAGAATTATTTAAAGAATCTTCTAATGATTTATTTCTATTTTGCAAAAGACCGATTTCCTTTAAAAGAACATTGTTTTTATATTCTAGTCACTCATTTTCTTTTTGAAGGAAATCTTTTTGAGAAACAAGCCCTTCTAAGGTATTTTCAAAACATTTGGCTTGTTTTACTAAAAAAATGTTTTCTTCCTTTAATATAAAGTTTTCTTGCTCATAATTTTTTAACTTAGCTAAAATGGTTGTATTGAGCTTACCCAAAGTTTTAAAATCTTTCAATAATTTTTCATGGTCTAATACAAACCGATTGTGATCTGACTTTAGCCATGAGACATATGCTTCCTTGCTTTCTTGATTCCACTTTGTTGCTCTTCCACTTTCTAATTCCTTGACTAGATTTCTTTATGGCCATTTGTTATAGGATGTTATTACAATCTCTAGAACACTAGGCTCCGATACCATATGAAAAACCGATGTGTACGACTTAAAAGGATCTTATACGGATATAGCGGAAATATATGTGATATGCTAACTAATTGAAATGCAATAGTTGCATAGGTAAAATCTAAGTTATAGAGATATATCACAATCAAAGTAAATGCGGTAAATAAAGTAAAGTGACACAAAAATTTTTTATACTGGTTCGGACTTCCCGCCCTCCATCCAATCCCAAAGCTCCTCTTCGGAATTCACTAACAACGCCCTCTCTTAACCCGGAGTAATGGGTCAGTACAACCAATCCCCAACAAGGATGCCTCTCGCCTGAGGAACTACACACGTCTTCAACAATTACAAGTATTTGACTCTTGATTTGTGTTCTTGAATCAACACGGATAGCCAACTATTTAAGTACAACATTCCTATAATCTGATCCTCGAGTATATAATTTGAACGCGAAGATTTTAAGGAAGAAGATGGCTTGTTGAATAAAAAAATATTAAATTGATTTAAGGATTAAACAAGTATTCGAATTGGAGAGCTTTTATTTGCAAGGAATGTAAATGGAGAGAATAGAATGATGATCAGTAAAATTGGTAAAATTTGGTAATTGTAAAACATGATTGAAGTTGTTTATATAATAGTATAAGAGTAGCAATCCTTCATGAAGAGTTTCTATAAAAAGTTATGTCCATTTCCTTTGATTAATGAAGAGGAATCTCTTCATGAAAGATGGTGACTCTTCATAAAATATATTCTGGGTCGAATCAGTCGACTGGTTAAAAATCATCAGTTGACTGGTAAAATTAAATCGTATAAATAAAATTTTCAAAACTAGTCGTTATATGCAAAAACAGGCTGACCAGTCGACTGGTCCTTTTTCTACCAGTCGATTAGCATTACAGTTTCTGCATATATCTAGCTTTTGAAGGTTTACATATATATATATATATATATATATATATATATATATATTACTTTGTTTTGCACATTCGTGTACACTTGAGGATAGATTTTAACAAAATTCTAACACGACTCAATGTATTTATATAAAAAAAACCTTATCTCTATGATGTGATTCCCATTGCAACTTCATTCGTTGACATCAATCAAAATCTTGTTATCAACACCCTTACCGTTTTATTAATACACCAAAGATGAATACAAAGTTGTACAAGGAGAGAAAGACAACAAAAAAGAGTAATGAGGCAACAAGGCATACCAATGTCTAAAGAACTAAAACACAACACATAATTACAATAGCAAGTAGAGCGCTTAGCCGAAAATGTCTAGGTCAAAAGTAAATTTCAAGAATTTCAGGCCATCCCTTATGTTGTGCCATACAAACTGCTTCCATTGTCCATAATTCATGCTTCTGTTTGCATTAAAAACCATCACACTTCGTTGTTTCCAGATATTATTAGCAATCTTCTTAAGGGCGTGAAGGAAAATCCTTGCTCTTGGGCTCTTACCACATATTCTCTTGTGGATTCCTTCCCATTTGGCCATGCTAGAGATATTGTTGCTTGTTTCATTAATTTTCAATAGTGCTTCCTTCCATATGTTGTTAGTGACAGTGCACTCAAAAAAAGGTGTTAGATGCTTTCATCATCAGAGTTGTAGTAGAGACAGCTTTTATTCACATCCATGTCGTAGCTTGCAAGCTTATCCTTGGTTAGAAGTGCTCCAGAAATGATCTTCCACAAAGTGAGGTTGTCTTTGGCATAGTTATCTCTGCGCCAAAACACCTTATTCCATCTGCATTCTATCATATTTTAAGTATCAAGCAAAATTTTGTACATATTTTTAATTTGAAACTGCTCACCATTGGAGTTCCAATTTGCAATTCCACTACTGAAACCATGTAGATCAATAGCTTGAATTCTCTACCATAGCATTGTAATGTTCTGGTTAGAGCTAGAAGGCAACCTCAGGACATTATTTCTTATTACATCAACAACTGTACTATTTTATGGTATTCCATTGTGTTGTTTTTCCATAAAGGAAATCGCAACTTCATTGATAAACCTATAATCTACCCACGATTCACTCCAGAAATGTATATATACAAATGCAGCTTGCCCATATTTGAAATAAGGTGGGACTTTAGATTGGAGTTTAAGCAAACTCTTCCATGTCCAACTATAGTTTTGCATCATATTCAAACTCCATAAAAGTCTTGTCTTTCAGCACATGACCATGGGACCATTGCACCCAGGGACTATGTTTATGCACACAATATCGTTAATGTGCTATGTAAAGGTAGCTTGGTTCCAGAGAATCATATTATTTATACCAAGGCCACCTTTACTTATGGGTTTCTCAAGCACAGTAAAGGAAATAAGAGCCAAGAATTTTGTATGGATATTACCTTTCCAAATAAACTTCATGAATGCAATCTTGATCTTGCAAAGGAGCTTATGAGGAAGAGCATATGTTCTTGCCTAATAGACTTGCATTGCAATGATCACTAACTTCACAAGTGTGATTCTACCAGTTTGATTGAGTAAATTAGAGGACCAACACTCAAGCTTGCAAATAATTTTATCATACAGAGGAAAGCATTGAGCAGTGGTAATTCTGGAGGTTGCAAGAGGCAACCCCAAGTAGGTAGAGTTTGTACGATTCATATTGAGGCCAGTTAACATATGAATTTGTTGTTTTCTCGTTTCACTCACACCAATTACCATAATAACAGATTTATCATAATTGATTTTCAAACCAGTCATCATGTAAAATTGTTATAGTGTTTCCATAATGTTGATAAGAGTGTTATCTTCCAGTTTGCAAAAGATGATAAAGTCATCGACAAACATCAATGCAGTAATTCTCGGATTCTTGCACTTAGGGTAAAGTGCAAAATGTTTTTCATCGATAAGGTTATTCAACGTACCTGTGAGAATCTCCATGACTGTAATGAACAGGTAAGAGGAGATATGTAACGACCCAGAAAATCTGTACCAATTTAAATTTTTTAAATTGGCTAAAATAATGGATTTTAAATATTTAAAATAAACATTTTAAATAATGGCAATGGAAAGTGAGTTTGAATCGACAATTGAAAACGAATATAATTAACTATAATTATAAACAAGGCCTGAAATGGCGCTGTAGTTTCAAAAATTGAATTCAAACTTTGTCGGACTGTACCGGGTGCAAAACAAAACGGATTTTAGCGAAACCAAAAATATTTAAATCTGTTAGTGAATACCTTTCTAACGAATCTGAAAAATCGAATTTTCATAGCGGAAAGCAAAAGTTATGGCCGAATGAATTTTCAGAAAGGTCGCTATGGAATTTATATAGCCCGTGAAATTGGCCATTTTGCAAACGACCTCGGAATTCAACGAAACCACTTTTGTTGGATCCGGGATGTGAAGTTATTGCTAGGTTTCAAATTTCATAATTTTGGAAGCTAGTATGTGAGCGTGGCAAAGGAAAACGTGTTTTGGCTAATTACAGTTAAATTGGATCGACCAGAAATGGGCCTTTTTGCAAATGGTCTCAGAATTCAACGAAACTAGTTTTGTTGGGACCATATCGTTAAAACATAGCCAGATTTATTTTTATGGAATTTTTCGAATCAGTTTGTGGCCCTGGCAAATTGAAATGTACGTTCAAATCGAATATTGAATGTTTTATATTTTAATTTGAAGGAAAACTGACTGAAACAGTCGAATGGGCCTTCGAAACATATCCCATTGTGTTCGGAATGGGGGTAAAACGCTAGGGACGACAGTCGTTGGGTTTCGATTGGTGGTCGTGTCAGAAAACCCCTTTAAAACCTCCCCGACCAATCAAAAATTTTATTAAAAAGAAAGAAAAATCACTTTCTCTCTCCCGATTTGAACGGCGGCTAGCCTCCAAAGCTTCCCTCCCCATTTCCGATCGCCATAGCTACTTTCAGCACCTCCGCCAGTTGAACTTTTTGAAGCCCTCCTCACCACCTTCAAATCCATACGGGTTAGAGATCCTATCATCGCGTGTGTGCCTCGAATCGCGCGCCCGAAGTCGAGACGTTCATCGCCGCCTCGCTCCTCCGATCTGCCATCGTAGGGGGCCCACCAGGCGTCGATCGCTGCGCCTCTCCAAGGCCTAGAAGGTGGTGCTGGCCGATCGTTTCAAAGCGCAACGGATTGGGTAGGAAATCAAAACCTAGTTTCGAAGGTTTTCTGAAGTATACGGCTGAATATATATAAAAGGTTTGCGACACTTTTAATCCGTTACAAACCCATTATTGTTTGAAAAAAAATCATATCTTTTTCGTTCGTTAACGAAATTCGATGAAACAGGAAACATCGTGACCGTGTTGACGTCTTCTACATTTTAGAAGAGACCGCATATTTTTCTGAGCCTTCTGCTATTTTTGGTAGAGTGGAACCCAAGGTGAGATTTCTAATTTATAAACGATATGGAAAACGATGATGTATAAATTATATAGTCGATGTATGTGTTATATAAGCGTTGTACACCTCTTGTATAAGCATTGTATAAGTTGTATGTTCGATGTATAAGTTATATATGCGTTGTAAAAATTATATATGTGTTGAAATAGAAGTGAATTGCTATATATATATACATATACATACATACATATATATATATATATGCCTCTCGTCCACAAACCATGGACGATATTTATTGATTGTGATTGGTGTGAAAATTGATTGATAGCGAATGGAGGTTTGGGATTGTTTGTGGTTGATATTGATTGATTGTGGTTGAAAAATACCCGTTTGTGGTTGAGAAATATTTGGTTGAAACCACATAGGATTAGTTTGTGGAAATGAAATAAATATATACATGCTGCCTACGTGCGAACTAGATGCATGATCCCCATTGTCAAAAACTGCGAGGTTTTAAGGTAGAGCGAGGAGCCGTACTACGGACGGTCCCGGTTTTAACTACCCTGCCGTTATGCTGCCGAAATTTTGAATAATATTCATGTGTTTGAATTATTTTCATTAGCTGAAACTATATTTATTCATTGTATAGAAAACCTTCATGTGTTGAATCAATATTCATTCGTTGATTAGAAATTCATGTGTTGAATGGTATTCAGTTTTAAATATAAAAATCACATTTTTATCTATATATAGAAGCTATAGAAAACCTTCATGTGTTGAATCAATATTCATTCGTTGATTAGAAATTCATGTGTTGAATGGTATTCGTGTTTTAAATATAAAAATCACATTTTTATCTATATATAGAAGCTATAGAAAACCTTCATGTGTTGAATCGATGTTCATTCTTTGAATTGAAATTCATGTGTTGAATGGTATTCATATTTTGAAATAAATTGTTTTATAATAAAAATCACCTTTTATCAACTATATGGACTATGTAAAATAATCTCGTTTTAAAATAAACTGTTTTATAAGAAAAATCCTATTTTTATTACCTATATAAACTATATAAAATAATAGTGTTTTGAAATGAATTGTTTTACAATAAAAATCACATTTTTATTATATACATGAATTGTTGAAATGCGAAGTGTTAAAAATAGCCACTCGTTCAAATAAATATGCATGAGTTGAAATATTCATTAATTAGCTAATGATATGATTTTTACCTATGCATGCAACATTAGAATGAATGGTGTTTTTAAACCAAATGGAATCAAATATGAAGTTGAATGGAAAATGATAAATGATAAGAACTGTATATATGTACATGCATATTTATTGAACAGGTTATAGCAAAGGGGCTAGAGAAGAGGAATAAAATTTTGTGCCCGACAAATAGGTACACATTTATTGTTTTGTTTGGGTGATGATTTTATGAGCCTGTTGGCTAGCCGCTTGGCTTTTTCTTTTTCTTTTCGACATGAGACGCCCGTGTGGCTATTTGGGAATTTTCCCAGCCCTCCCGTACAAAGGAGGTTATGGTGAAATTTTCCAAAATTTAAAGGCGTTAGTGAAATATTTGAAGTGAAAACGATATTGAAATAGTTGAATGAACCATATTTATATAAATATATAAATATAAATAAAATTAAAACGAAATGTGGCCGTGCAGTTCGTGTTTCGAAACCGTGATTTCAAACGATTAGTACGGGAGATCCGACCATCGGATTTTCCTGAAATCGCAACCGTTGGGTTCTCTTTGGAAAAATCTTTCCAACGGCACCAACTTTGTAAAAATCCAACGGTTGGATTGTCTGGAATGTTTAATTCAAATCTGAAGAAAAACAGCGCCTAAAACGATTATATTTATATTTATAAATATAATTATATTTAATCGAATAACGACGCTGCAGTTCGTATTTTGAAATCGAAACTTCAAACGATTGTACCGGGAGATCCGACCGTCGGATTTTCCCGAAACTGGAACCGTTGGATTCGTTTTGAAAAGACCTTTCTAATGATGTAAATTTTGTGAAGATCCAACGGTTAGATTTTCAGATATGTGTAAATCAAATCTAAAGAAAAACAGCGCCACGGCCGCGTTATGGCCCGAAGCGTCGTTTTGACAATTGGCTATTTTAAAATAAATAAAAATAGCAATAAATTGTTATATAATATCATAAACGATATGGAATGGAAATAAACTGAATTTGCTCGATTTATGTGGTATTTGATGGTTGAATGTATTTAGTGTGGAAATTACATTAAAGAACAAAATTGGTGTTGTCGAATGATTTAACCATTGAAATAAATTGATTTGAAATTCTAAATATACGTGAATTATTTGAAAAGGCCGAGTTAATTCTCATTTCAAATAATTGACCGATAATTGAAAGTCGAAGATGAAGACGGTGGTCAAAGACCGGAGATCTTCACCTCGTTTGGATGGTAACCGTGGCCTGATTGGGAGGCATCCTGAAATATGGATAATGAGTGGTGATCGTCCAGACGTACGTGGTGATCGATGGGTTTGCGAGGTATTTAGTGCCTTCGGTTTCGTTCAGACCCAGAACGGACTTGCAAATGGACTGTGTGTTTGACATTGGATTTTATTCTGTGTTGATTGATCTCTATTAAATATACATCTGTTTGGCGGCGGAGAATTTATTCTTTTGCTTAACGCCCTTCTCTGAAACGCACGAGCTCAGAGGTTGTATATCGATGGACATCAGTTGCATGGCATGAATTGCCTGTGTGGCATGCTAAGATGCAGTGATCAGGGCTTCTGTTGAAAAGCAAAGCCTTGTGGTGATGATCAAAGCACCGCCTGTGTGGCGTAGCTTTGTGTATAATGTGAATTCGCGAGCCTCACACCCCGGTATGAACCAGAAACGGGAGAAGGACCTCAGGGAGGGCATGCGTTTCTTTCTAGCTAGGGTGGTGTCAGTGACCTACCAGCCCTGACATTTATACACTTTTCATCTATGTGGTTGTTGCTGTTGCGAGGCGCCTCGGTTAGATCGGACGATCCGGGTCCGATGGAGTCATTCGTTGGCTCACTTACGCCCCAAAGGGCGGGGAGACGTATTGTTCAGGCATAATAATCCACATCGGTGGACCGCCCCTGACGATCCAAGGCTTGCCTGTGCGCCTGCCTGAGACATGGGCTAGATTGTCTCGAATTCAGTAAGGACTATCTTTTGCCTTGGTTCATGACGGAAATCCAATTTCCAAATACGTGACTGTGCGGTTTCGATTGTATATATATATATTTGGCGACATAGTGGCATGGGACGCTCATGTCGTCTATGATTGATAGTTATGATTTGAAATTGTTTTTGAAACATATAAACACTAGCAATAATATCAAATGCCTTTGTTTTATTCGTATCAAGCATGTTTTGGCCGTTATAAGGTAAAAACTCTATCCTCCGGTTTGCGTTGCATTGTGTGATGGGAACTGAGTCTTATAACCGCTTCATTTGTATAAAAAGCATAGCGACGTTTAAAAGAAAGATTTGTTTTAAAGCACTGGCATTCCAATGGAGTAAACCCGTTCCACGAAAGTGGCGTGGTCCTGTGATTAGCCATATTATATATGTGTTGAGTAGATTTCTCATACCCGTCCCATGACTGACTCGTAGTTTGTTTCACTTTCAAACTCGGGTGCCCCTTTTTCTACACGGGCAGTCTTGTATTCAGGTTTAGCTGATTCTTTCTGGTTAGCTGGAGATGAAGATGGATTCTATCATTTATCTCTTTTTATGCTGTTCAGCTCCTATTGTACATATTTTGTTTGTTTTTCCGCTGTAGACATTTATGTATAGCTGAACTATATTTGTACTAAGTAAGATCCTGTATACTGTGTAACTCTGATGATTACTTTTATCCAGTATATTCTATTGTTCATTATCTGGTGTATTTATTTAATTTTGTTCTGCTAGTATCTGTTTCTGTGTTATATTCCACGGATTACCCTTGTCACCTTCAGCACGGGGTTTGGGTCGTCTCATTTGGTATCAGAGCTTTGGTTAAGCTTAGTTCTGGAATATAACATTTGAACGAACTCGTCAGAAATAGAACCAGTAGTGTTCTAGGACGGGTAATTCTATATAGATAGGATCAGCAATATCCTAGTATGAGTAAAGCAGAATGAAATTACACCTCAATAAACACATTTACATTGAAGTATGTGTTTCTATATTTTAAATTATCTTTTATGTGACCTGACACTTGATCTGCCATTTGCAGAAGTACTAGAAAAATGAGTGCCAGAAACAGAAGGAAGACAGAACCCGATCTAGAGGCTCTATTAAAGAGATATCGAAATCTGAACGGAGCACAGTTCTCGGGCAATGAATCTATAATTCAGGCTCAAGCTTGGATGAGTTTTGTCGAAAGAATATTTGAGCGTATCCAACTGAGGGATGACCAGAAACGGTTAGTAGCATCTTGGGCGCTCAAAGAAGAAGCTTTAATCTGGTGGGAAACAATCATCAAAGATAATCCAGAAGGTGATATCACCTGGGACAGATTCAAAGTGGTTTTCTTAGAAAGATTTACTCCTCCTGAAGCGACGGAGCGATTGGGTGATGAATTTTCTTATCTAATACAAGGTGATATGACCATCCCGGAATATCATAAGAAATTCAACGAACTTGCTCACTTTGCTCCTCATCTGATTCAAGATCCAAAGAGGAAAAATCTGAGATTTATTCATGGCCTGCAAAGGAGATATTATAATAGTTTAATGAGGAATGTGAAGCTTCCTTTTTCTGAAATGATATACATGGCTTATCGGTATGAAGATCTCCATAAGAAAGGAATGTTGCGCGATGAAGAAGAAGTTTGTTGTAGTGACAAAGAAGAGTCGGAAACTGATATTCCTGAAGCTAGTACGAGGTTTGAGGCCAATAAGAAGCCCAGTGCCAATCGGAAAAGGGCCAGTTCTGGAAAAGAACCAGCAACGACTGCCATATGCAACAACTGCCATAAGCCAGGGCATTTCCAGGGGAATTGCAAACCCTCGAAAAAGAAAAGGAGGAATGAATCTAAATCCAAGAACAAGTCTCCTGTGACTCGAGAGTGCAATCTTTGTCATCAGTCCGGTCATATAAAGCGAGATTGCTAGTTGTTAAAAAGGGCCAAAGAGGCTCAGGTAAATGAAATAGCAGAAACTTCTGGGCCTGCAGATGTTCTGGAAAGGCCCGATGTCTTAGAGGGCACGCTTACTGTCAAAAACATTCCAGTCAAAGTACTGTTTGACACAGCCGCGTTGCGAAGTTTCATTGCCAAAGATGCGGCTAAGAAATTGGATTTGAATTTGAAAAAGCTCAAAGAACCAATGACTGTCCAAAATCCGGTTGGGGGTTCCATTGATCTTAGTTGGGTTTGTGGAGTGCCGGTTTCTTTCTCTCGTTATCGGTTTCCTACCATCGCCGTCGTCATGAATTTTAAAGAGTTTGATCTTATCTTGGGGTTAGACTGGTTGACCAAATATGAAGCTGAAGTTAAATGCGCCGACAGAGTCGTAAGGGCAAAGATTAAATCAGGTGATTATATAACCATTCCCTGTGAAGGTCAGAATGCTAATAGAAAAGACTTCTGGGCAGCTTTGAATGTTTCTCCAGCCCAAATAGAAAATATCCCTGAAGTTGCAGAGAATATTACTGACCTCATCAAAGACATTCCTGTCGTCAAAAACTATGCGGATGTGTTCGAGGAAGTAGTTCGCTTACCTCCGCAAAGAGAAATAGATTTCAAAATTGCTTTGGTTCCGAATGCAAGGCCGGTAGTTCACGCTATTCGAAGAATGTCCTTGAAAGAGAAAGAAGAACTGGACAATCAAACACGACAGTTAGTACGGAAGGGTCTGATCAGGCCTAGTTTCTCTGATTGGGGTGCAGCAGTGGTGTTTGTCCCAAAATCTGACGGCACTCTACGGTTATGTGTGGATTATCGTGATCTGAACAAGCAGACAATAAAGAACAAATATCCATTGCCGCGGGTTGATGATTTGTTGGATCGATTAAATGGCGCACAAGTATTTTCACGAATGGACCTAGCTACAGGTTTCCATCAACTTCGAATTGCCGAAGAGTGTGTTCCGATGACAGCATTCAGAGGTCCCGACTTATTCTACGAGTGGTTAGTAATGCCGTTCGGCTTATGTAACGCTCCCGCTTACTTCGTCGATCTGATGTATAGGGTATTTAGAGGGGTTTTGAATAAATTTGTTCTGGTTTTCATTGACGATATTCTAATCTTCTCTAAATCAAAGGCCGAACATGAAAAACATTTGGAACAAGTGTTAGAAATCCTCAGAAGGAATGTATTGAAAGTAAAGTTTTCCAAATGTATATTCTGGCAAGATGAAGTGAAATTTCTAGGCCACGTAGTATCGAAAGAAGGAATTGCTGTGGATCTAAGCAAAATCACAGCTATTCAGAACTGGAAACAGCCCAGTACCCCCACCGAAGTCCGCAGTTTTCTCGGATTGGATAGTTATTACCGGAAGTTCGTTAAAAACTTTTCGAAGATATCTGGTCATTTAACGAAGCTTACGAAGAAGCACTCTAAGTTCAAATTGACTCCAGAAAGTGAGGAGGCTTTCGAAGAGCTAAAGTTAAGATTAACTATTGCTCCAGTGTTAACCATTATCGATGGTAATCAGGATTTGAAAGTCTGGACTGATGCTTCTAGAGAAGGCCTTGGCGCAGTGTTAATGCAAAGGGGTCAAGTGATTGCTTATGCTAGCCGTCAACTGAAGCCGCATGAGAAAAACTACGTCACTCATGATCTTGAGTTATTGGAGATAGTATTCGCTTTGAAAATCTGGAGACACTATCTTCTGGGTGAGAGATTTGAACTGTTTACAGATCATCAGTCGTTAAAGTATCTGTTCACTCAGAAAGACCTGAATCTGAGGCAGCAACGTTGGCTAGAGTTCCTTGTAGCGTATGATTTTGAGATTCTGTACACTCAAGGGAAAGCCAATGTCGTGGCCAATGCGTTGAGCCGAAAGAATGAAATGATCACCAGTTTTATCAATGCGACTTCGTTGATTGACAAGATATCGTCTCTCCAAAAAGATGACCAATTTATTAAAGGAACGAGTCAACGAATTCGTGAAGGCAATGCTTTGGATTTCCAGCTCGACAGCGAAGGGATTCTGAGATTAGAAGGACGAATATATGTTCCAGAAATTCCTGAACTCAGGAGAGATGTGCTTGATGAATGCCACAAATCTAAGCTCAGTATCCATCTGGGTGTGAGTAAAATGTATAACGATATCAAGCGCACATTCTGGTGGAAGTCGTTAAAAAGAGACATCTCGATATATGTTAGTCGATGCCCTACTTGCCAGCTAGTCAAAAGCGACCAACAGAAATTGGCTGGATTGTTACAACCACTAGAAGTTCCAGGTTGGAAGTGGGAACATATTTCCAAGGATTTCATTGATGGTTTGCCCAGAACCAAAAAAGGAAATGACAGTATTTGGGTGATCGTAGATCGCTTCACGAAGACTGCCCATTTCATACCTGTCAGATCAAACAGAACTGCTCAGAGTCTGGCGCAGATATACTTCAGGGAAATAGTTAGACTGCATGGAGTGCCGCTCAGTATAGTCAGTGATAGAGATACAATATTCACTAGCAAATTCTGGGAAGCATTTCAAGTCGAACTGGGAACGAAGTTGAACTTGAGCACCGCTTATCATCCTCAGACAGACGGTCAGACTGAGAGGGTGAATCGTATTTTAGAAGATCTACTGCGGGCTTATGTTATAGATTTCGGTGGATCATGGGAAGACCATCTGCATTTGGCTGAATTCTCATATAACAACAGCTACCAGGCGAGTCTGACAATGTCGCCATTCGATGCATTGTATGGTAGACCGTGCCGATCTCCTGCTTGTTGGGTCGAGCCCGGAAATAGAATTGTGTTGGGTCCTGATATAATTCGAGAAGCTGCCGACAAAGTCGATTTTATTAAGAAGCGATTACTCACCGCTCAAAGCCGACAAAAGAGCTATGCCGATAAAAGAAGAAGAGATATATCCTTTACTGTTGGCGACTATGTATATTTGAAAGTATCGCCGATGAGAGGAGTTATCCGGTTCGGTAAAACTGGAAAGTTGGCACCCAAATTCATTGGTCCGTTTCCTATTCTGGAACGGATCGGGACTCTCGCTTACAGGGTCAAATTGCCTGATTGGTTGCCTGGAGTTCATGATGTATTTCACATATCTCAACTTTGAAAGCACGTTCACGATCCAGACTTGATCGTGGAAGAAGCAGCTCAACAGGACATTGAAATTACCCCCGAATTAGCTGTGAGAAGAGAGCCGCTAAAGATTATCGGCAAAGAAACCAAAGAGCTGAGGAACAAGAAGGTTCACTTGGTCAAAGTGCAATGGAGTGGAGATCCGCGAGATTGTACTTGGAAAACTGAAGAGAGCATTCAGAAAGCTTATCCTAGATGCCGAGTGGATATCTCTAATTGACTCTGGTGCAAGGTACATTTACCCTACTTTGCATTACCATTTAATTCTCTACTCTGTTGTTATTTTCTTTCCATGGATGTGCACTTTTAAATTCTATAGTCTGAATGATTTTAAAAAAAGAGTATAGAAATTGATTTGTATGATTTTGAAAAGAAAAATAATGATTTGATTGTTGTTTGTGTTGTGTGATAGTAAACTAGATTAATTAGATTATTGAAACGACAGTTAATTTAATTAATAGGAAATTGAATGGTAGAATTTATTCGATTAAATCACACATTGAACTGATTTAAAAATAGATAGAAATATATATACTTGTGCATTATATATGTTTGAACAAGTAAATGGATTAGCTGTTGAGTAAAGATTTTATTTGCGTGCCCGACAAATAGGTAAACCTTAATGAGTTGGATGCGAAATATTATTATATCAACTCCTGTGAATGCCATTGGATGCAGAGTGCTGGTTTTTCTGTGTGAAATAATAAATGTCGCCATAGGATAGTAACCATTAAATTTGAACTACATTACATGGCATACTTCGGAAGATAGGCATACTTCATCATATACCACATAAGCTTTTGGAGCTTGTGTGACGAGGTGGAAGAGTTACCATACGAGCGAGAGGCATGTATGGCGATGACTATATTTCGCAGGTTGAACTGATGACTGATATGGACTATTTAAATTGTAACGATTAAATTGCCAGATTAATAAAAAACCCACATGGGTCTGGAGTTGACAATAATCACGTCTCTCTAGTTATTAGATACGGCACATGGACTATTTATTTCCCACACGGGGCAGGGTGACGAGAATTTATTCTCTGGAGTTATTATCAATACATGCTCCCCTGTAAACACCAAAATATATCACTATAAATATGTGTATGCTTATTAGGATTTATTGGGTACCTAATACGGCCCAATAAATTTCCAAACCCCTCCCCGTACAAGGGAGGTTATGGCGAAATTTTTCGAAAATTTCGGGTGTTAGCCAAATTTTTGAAGAATTTGAAATTTCTCAGAAACTGAAAAGTTGGAGAGTTAAAGCCAGATCAAACATAGAGTTGATTAATCAAACCACTTTCGACTTTGTTCCTTTTCGGGGATGAAAAGTTTTAAGTGGGGGAGATTGTAATGACCCAGAAAATCTGAACCAATTTAAAAATTTTAAATTGGCTAAAATAATGGATTTTAAATATTTAAAATGAATATTTTAAATAATGGCAATGGAAAGTGAGTTTGAATCGACAATTGAAAACGAATATAATTAACTATAATTATAAACAAGGCCTGAAATGGCGCTGTAGTTTCAAAAATTGAATTCAAACTTTGTCGGACTGTACCGGGTGCAAAACAAAACGGATTTTAGCGAAACCAAAAATATTTAAATCTGTTAGTGAATACCTTTCTAACAAAACTGAAAAATCGAATTTTCATAGCGGAAAGCAAAAGTTATGGCCGAATGAATTTTCAGAAAGGTCGCTATGGAATTTATATAGCCCGTGAAATTGGCCATTTTGCAAATGACCTCGGAATTCGACGAAACCACTTTTGTTGGATTCGGGATGTGAAGTTATTGCTAGATTTCAAATTTCATAATTTTTGAAGCTAGTATGTGAGCGTGGCAAAGGAAAACGTGTTTTGGCTAATTACAGTTAAAATGGATCGACCAGAAATGGGCCTTTTTGCAAACGGTCTCAGAATTCGACGAAACTAGTTTTGTTGGGACCGTATTGTAACGACCCAGAAAATCTAAACCAATTTAAAATTTTTAAATTGGCTAAAATAATGGATTTTAAATATTTAAAATAAATATTTTAAATAATGGCGATGAAAACTGAGTTGAAATCGACATTTGAAAACCAATATAATTAATTTTAATTATATATAAAATTGAAAAGGGCGCGGTAGTTCGATAATTCGATTTCAAACTTCAATTGAATATACCGGGTGCAAAACAATCCGGATTTTAGTGAAACCAAAAACATTAGTATCTAATTTATGATATCTTTCTAACGGATCCGACCAATCGAAATTTGATAGCGGGAATCGAAAGATATGTCCAGTCGAAAATTCTGAATAGTCGCTATGGAATTCAGGCCCTTAAAAAATGGACATTTTGCAAACGACCTCGGATTTCGACGAAACCACTTTTGTTGGATCCGCAGTGTCAAGTTATTGCTAGGTTTCAAATTTCATAATTTTTCGAATCAATATGTGAGCGTGGCGAAGGAAAACGCGTTTGACCAGTTTTAGTTGATTTTAATCGACTGGAAATTGGCCATTTTGCAAACGGTCTCAGAATTCGACGAAACTAGTTTTGTTAGGACCGTATCGTCAATACGAAGCTAGAAAATATTTTTCTGGAATTTTTCTAGTTAGTATGTGACCCCGGTAATTTGAAACGTGCGTTTAAAATTCAATATAGTGATTTAAATGAAAATTCAAAAGGAAACTGATTGTAACGATCAAATCAGCTTGCGATACATATCCCATTGTGTTCGGAATGGGGGTAAAACGCTATGGACGACAGGCGGTGGGCCTCGTTTCGAGGTCGTATGTAAAAGTCAACCTTTTTGCAAAAATTTAATAATTAAATAATAATAATAAAAAAAAAAATTCCCTCCCCCCTTTTATCTTCGTTCTGCCCCCCCCCCCCCCCGATTCATTTACCAGAAGAGAAAAAAAAAAGAAAACCTAAATTAGATCGAGCGCCTCCCTCCAGACATCGCCGCCCCCCCCCTCCTCGAGACATCGCCGACGAAGACATCATCGCCGACGCCCCCCCTCGAAACCGACGAAGACCCCGAAGCAACCCCGCCCTCACCTCGAAGTCGCGACGCAATCGAAGCAGCACCCCGCCTCGTCTCGAAGTCGCCGACGAAGACCATCGAGCAGCCCTCGAACCCAGCCGCCGACGCTCCTTCTTCTTCCCTCCCTTTTCGAAATCTGCGGTGAGTGATTAGATTTCATTTTTATTTTTATTTTTGTTTTGCTGATTTCTGAATGTTAAAGAAATTATAAACTGATTTAAAAGAAATTACAAACTGATTTTTAGGATTTTAAAAACTGAATTTTTAAGAATTTTAAAACTGATTTTTTTAGGATTTTAAAAACTGAAACTGTTTTAAAAATAAAAACTGAAACTGTTTTAAAAATAAAGAAATAAAACTGATTTTGTTTTTAAAGTATTAAAAACTGGTTTTGTTTTAGAAATATAAACTGATTTTTAAAGGAAATATAAAAACTGAATTTTTTATAAAATTAAAACTGTTTATTTTAAAAAAGAATAAAACTGGATTTTAAAAAGAATAAAACTGATTTTTTATATAAGTATTAAAAACTGATTTATAAAAATATAAAAACTGATATTTCTGAGATTTTAAAAACTGATTTATAAAGGAATATAAAAACTGATTTTAAAATGATTTATAAACTAGAAGAAGATTAGAAATTTAAAAGTAAAAATCAGATTTTTATATATGGAAAGCCGAAGTAAAAATCATATTTTTATATATTGAATAGCATCGTAAAGATTCGATTTTTACATATGTAGAGAATACGGGCGACGAAGCAACAGAAAGAGAGATTGGCGAAGAAGAGTCGTGGTACTGGATAGCTATTTGTGAGATTTCTGATTTAAAAATTATATATATATGTGTGAAAATAAAAGTGAATTGCTATATATAAATATCTATATATATATATATACGCCCCCTCGTCCACAAACCATGGACGATATTTATTGGTTGAAATTGTTGTGAAAATTGAATGATTGTTTGGGATTGATATTGGTTGATTGCGGTTGAAAAATACCCATTTGTGGTTGTGAAATATTTGGTTGAAACCACATAGGATTAGTTTGTGGAAATGAAATAAATATATACATGCCGCCTGATCGACGCTAATCTATGAATTAGAAAAGCGCGACATTTGTAATAAATTCTGCAAGCATACAGGTGTGTAGCATACAGGTCGAACACAGGGAGGAAAGTTAAATTTTATTATTTATATGTTTCGTGGGCGTGTTAGACGAACTTTGGAGGTTGATTTTGAAAATAAAACAAAGCAAAATTAAAACTGTAATTTGATTCAGAACAGATCTAACTGAACCGACGATCAGATCACAATTTCAATGGAAAAGAAATAAAACTATGAATTAGATTTGAATCTAATCAAATCCAATTTGACCTAAGAAAATAATAAAAGCAGAAATTGAAATTGCAGAAATTGAAATAACAAACAAGAATTAAAATTAGGATTTCCGCTGAATCTAATCAGACGGTAAATCACTAATGCAAATAAGTGCAAAATACAAATAGTGTTCTACCGAATCTAATCGTATAGACAACACTAGTTGCTAAGAAAACAAAAAAATGCAGAAAATAAAAGAGAAAGAAGAACTTTTATTAGAACAATGGAATAAGAGATGAGATAGGATGGTGGCTACAATGCCATTACAAGGGTATATATAGAGTAGATAGCCAAACCCTAACCCTAACCCTAATGATAAATGGGCCTGGTCATTACATCACTAATTAGTTTACAATGAGAAACATAAATGGGCCTTTGATAAATAAAGCAAATTTGGGCCTTTTCTCTTTTTCCTCTTGCTTCCTTGACATTTCTTCATTGATTTGTGATGTTCAAAGCCTTTTTATCAATCCTTTTCTTGCCCAACAGCAACTAGATGTGAGATCTTCATCTACAATTCTTCAAACTGCAAATACACAGCAATTCCATCTCTATTTCTCTACATTTCTGGTTGCATGCGGGCTGGGTTGGAATATCTGTAAAAGTAACAAAACAATACCCAAGTAATATTTATTTATATACAAAAGATAAGAAATAAGAGCATAAAATAAACATATTTCTATGTCAATCAAATACCCCCACACTTATCTTTTACTCGTCCTCGAGTAAAACAAGAAATGAAAAATTAATTAGATAGGTCACACTTTCTTAGGAAACACGATTGCATTGAGCGTATGCAACAAGCCGTTAAACCTCTAGGTGTCCCTAGTAGGACGAGTGGTGTCTCGTGAGGGTTTTCAGCGGATACTACCCACAAAATCCAAATGCAGTATGATATGGTTCTGATGAAACTTACATGAATGCAATGGACATATGCAAAAATAAAAATGAAAACACGACTTGTTTCAGGAAGTGGTACAACAATTTAAGTTAACAATTTCTAATCAGTTGATTTTATTTTAGATACCTCAACTTGTCACAGATTTTCAATATAAATCAAGTTTTCAAATGTTAAATTCCAGTTTGGCCAGTTAGTTCGGTCGATAACATAGTGCAGCCATGAAATAAATTCTTAGTTCGCTTGGCACAGTTTGCAAAGTGGTATTCTAATTTTCTCATGTATGTCTAGTCAAATCAATAAGGTCAAGAAGTGTTTGTGTATCCTCGCTTATTCTTTATTCTATAAAATTTTAATATTTATGATTAAGTACATACACCTAACTAAAAAGACCAAGGTTTACCACCCATGCACTGCCTCGCGGACTAACGGAGAGTAGGTAAAGAGCTTGGCGGATTGTGCAGGCCGACTTTGACTTTGTCAACAACGTGTCGGTAATCCTTAGGTGTCCAATCTCATAAAATGAGACCAAGATATTCCAACTTTGACTTTGTCAAAAACGTGTCGGATAGAGCTTGGCGGGTTTGCACACCAACGCTCGATATACAAGCAATGTTGGATACCCTTGGAATACTATTATTATTATTATCGAAAATATAAGCACAAAAGAGAGTTACGCGAATTCAACTTAACACAACTTAGTTTTAAAGATTTGAAAAGCCAATATAAGTGCTTTAAGTCCTCCACTTATTTAAACAAAGTCTACAATATAGAATAGATTTCATGGCCATCACCTAAGAATCTCCCTATGTACCGGTTACACTATTATCCCTCAAAATTAAACTTTTCATTATATTTCAAATTCGAACTTGGCTGAGAGAGAAAAATACTATCAACTGGCTAAAAATTGTAAACTTATTTTGTTGTATCAATTGAAAATGAGTCGTATTTTTTTTTTTTTAAAAAAAAAATGGTATGTTACTACAATCTAAAATGCATGATGGTCCTATATGAAAAGAAAGAAAAAATTTAAATAAAAAATAAAAGGATGTAATGCAGACTCCCCCCACACTAGAACTAAACAGTGTCCACACTGTAATTTTTTTCTGAATGTGAAAGATAGAAACCAACGATGGATTAATTGCAATATGATTTGTAAAATAAAATGCAATTTAGCAACTATCTGCGTATGAAAATCATATGCAAGACGAAATCTGTGAAGATGATGAATGGTTTGTGAAGAATGAAATTTTCTTTTCCCTCCACACTTGCCTTTGTCGAAAATGATGATTGATGATTTCATGTTTGATTTGTGAGGTACCCTAGGCATATCAATGGATTCTGAGATCAAAATCCTTCCAACAAATTTTTTATCGTGCCAATGATTTGTATCATTCAACTGAAGATTATCATAATCCCATAAATTTGAGTTTTCAATCATAATTTCTTTTGATGATATGGAATTATGGTTATCTTTGAGACTTCCCAAATATTCATTTTCTCCATTTAAAAGCTTAAGTTCATCTTCAAATAATTCTTCAAAAGACATAGTGGTCACGTCTATCGAAGAAAGTGAAGTTTTCTGAGGAGATAAATTAGACGTGTCATCCAAAACTGTTTCTATTATGTCGACTTCTCCTATTTTGATTTCTTTGGGTTGATGAAAAATATTCAGTTCGATGGTTAAATGCCCAAATGATAGTCGAAGTAGGCCGGACCTACAATTGATGATGGCATTCGAGGTAGCTAAGAATGGTCGACCCAATATCAATGGAATCTGATTATTTGAATTCGAAACAGGCTCGGTTTCAAGAACTATGAAGTCAACCGGGAAATAAAATTGTTCAATTTGAATCAAGACATCTTCAACAATGCCTAAGGGTTTTTTAAAAGATCGATCAGCTAGTTGAAGTGTGATATTCGTAGGTTTCAATTCTCCTAGTCCAAGTTGACGATAAATAGTGTAGGGAAGAAGGTTAACACTTGCACCCAGATCAAGTAAGGCGTGACTGATGTGAGTATTTCCTATTTTACAACCGATTGTAGGGCAACCGGGATCCTTGTACTTGATTAGTGAAGGATTTGAGAAAACAGAGCTAGTATTTGCCGTCAAGAAGGCAGTTTTGGGAATGTTGGTGGCTCGTTTTTGGGTGCATAGCTCTTTGAGACACTTGGCGTATTGTGGAATTTGTTGGATAGTGTCTAAGAGTGGAATATTGACACGAACTTGTTTGAAGATTTCCAGAATTTTTTTGAAATTCGCATCCTTCTTCTTATTGTTAAGTCTATGAGGGTATGGAGCTACTGATTTATAGACTCTTTCAGACTTTTGATCGTTTGAAGAAGAAGGTTTCGATATAGGAAGTGAAAGAGTCACGGGTGTAGAAGATGGTTTGTTGGGATTGCCAACATTAGGGGAAGACACGTTGTCGTTGCCGACATTAGAGGAGTAGATGTTGGGATTGCCAACATTCGGTGGAAGTTTAGAAAGTTCAGAATGGTGGGCATTAGTAGTCATTGGATGAGTGTCAATGATTTCGATTGGGGTTGAAACCGAATGATTATCGGGATTGCCGACACTGTTGTCAACCGTTTTTCCTGATCTGAGGGTGATAACTGAGTTGTTCGAATTAATGTTTTTGTCCTTGCAAGAGTTCACAGTACGAGAATTATATTTTGGATTCACCTCGGGTTGACTAAGCAAATTTTCATTCTCACCATTATTTTTTCTTAGTTCCTCTATCATATCCATCATTTGTTCCATTCGTTTCTCTAAACGCACAATTTCTGGTGACGATTGAGAAGATGAAGTAGATTGAAAGTTAGAATGTCTATATGGTTCACTCGAAGGCTCGAATTGAGGTGAAACTTGAAAAGTTTGAGGACCAAAAGAAAAAGGAGCTTGAGTCTCTAAGGGAATTACGACATTATTTGGATTAGACCATGAGAAATTTGAATGATGTCTCCAACTAGGGTCAGATGTGGATGAGTAAAGACCATTTTGAGGTATGGCATTGACTTGGTCTTGAAGGTAATATTGGGGTAGTCCATTGAATTGAGGAGTTTGAGTCTCTAAGGGAATATGAATTGTATCCACGACATGCACTCCTCTAGTGGAAGCACGGATGGGAACACGAATGGACTCCCATTGCATGTCCTTTTCAGAATAATCCTCTAAGAATTTCCAAGCTTCATCGGCCATTTTAGACATAAAATCTCCCCCACACATTGATTCTAGTTGAGTTCTAGTCTGATAGTTTAGACCCTCATATACAATTTGACATAAGTAATCTTTTATGATTCCATGATGAGGACAACTATACAGTAATTGGTTGAACCTATCAAAATATTTTGAAAAAGTTTCCCCTTTATTTTGAGAAAATTGATGTATCTCAGTTCGGATTTGCAGAGTTTTGTGAAAAGGGAAAAACTTTTTCAGGAATACACTGATGAATTCATCCCAACTTCTTATTGACTGTTTGGGAAGAGAATTTAGCCATCGTTTAGCGCTTTCAAGTAGTGCAAATGGAATTAGCCTTAGCTTGATTGATTCATTGGATAATTGTTGCATTTGAGTTGTGGATGAATACAATTCAAATTCACTTAAAAATTCATAAGCATTTTTAGAACCAGTGAATTTTGGTACCCCTCGAATGAAAGAATGTTTAAGCTCAAAATTTCCTTCAGCGGGTGGAAACATGATGACAGAGGGTTGAACGGTTCTATTTGGATAACATCGATCACGAAGAGACAAGGGTCTATCCATTTCCAAATTGAGATTTTGAAAGTTTTGATTTACTCGGTTTTGATCCAACTCGTTTGGAAAGTTCTGATTTACTCGAGAACCCCTAGGAGAGTTATGTTGGCTAACACTGTTTTCACTCATCGTTATCAAATGTAAACAAAGAAAATCTTAGATTCGAGGTTGACAAAATGAGCTTCACTTCAAAATAAATAACGTACACTAGTATATCTTATTAATTGATAATCTCGATTTGAAGGGGGAAGAGGGTCTTATGGCCGTTCACGTATAGTATAAATACTAAGGGATACGACCAATGTTTTACGGGTAGTATGCAACCTCTTTTGCTAGAAGTTCAATAAATTGAACTAATATATATCCGCGATCAAACCGTAGAGAAAATCAATTTCATGAAATACACTTTTGTAGTTAAATAATTTGAAATATCTAATCTGTTGAAAAACGATGGAAGTGATGATTTTAATTATCGAAATTCGCTCCTCACCAAATAGATTCAGAAACAACAACACAGAACAGTCACAGAAATATAAATTGCAGAATTAAAATTTACATTCAAGCCGCTGCCCCTGCAGAAAATTTTTACAACAATTGTCTATATATTTTTTCTTTTTCCTTTTGCAGTAGAGCACCTGTAGAGTTTTAAAAGTTTTCACCTTGATCGGCAGTCCTCCAGTGAATTTGGGAAGCGCTAGCGCGATCACACCCCACTTGGTGTGCAACCGCTCCAACCCATCTGAATCGTCCGCTGTTTTCTGTTGTTGTCCCCTTCAATTAATTGTTTGACTGCGCTGCGGCACGGGTTCGGGCTAGGAGCCCGATTTTTTTTTTTTTACGACCTTTTTTCAGCTGTACCTGTTATTGAATTTTTTTTTTTTTGAAAGACCACAAATAGGCAACAAGGAAAATAAAATAAATTAACCAAGGAAAACTAGCAACAAAAACAGCCTAGTGCATCAAAAATGATTAGGTACTCAAAATTCGGAACCCACTCACTACAATTGCATTCCAAACAAATAGAAACAAATAAAATTACCCAAAGATACAGTCAAATGTAAGACTCACGTCCCTTCTTTATATAGAACAAATCACCTATTCTTTACAAATCCGAAAACAATCGCCCCAACAAAAAAAAATACGAGTTATAAGGATGAGATAAATATTAATTTCTTTCTATGCAATCGAGAGTTTAAATCGATCACTTCTCTTCCTATTTTTTTTTATCCGATCCAACTAAAAAAATCGGAGAGTTTAAATCGAGTTCGAATCGGTGCTTCTTCGAGTTGGTGAAGTACTCAAACTGGGGATGTCGATTCTTCATGTGATGATCTGCGAATTGCGCAGATGAAGGCTTCAATTCCTCGCGGTTTCTAGGCTTTTTGAAAATCGCAATTGAGATTTGGGATTTTTGGGTGTTCAGGTGATGAAGTATGGGAGGTTGTTGATGGAATTTATGGGTTCGGTTTGAGTGTGAATCTCAGGTGGATGGGCGAGTTTTGGACAGATGCCAATTTTGCGTAGGTTGTTCTTGGCGATACGGGTGGAGTATGGAGGGGTTAAGGCAGTTGGAAGTTTAGAGTTGGGTGATTCCTTGAGGTAGCGTTATGGTGATGAGAAGGTTCGTAGAGGGTTATCGGAGCTGTTTGATGAAGATGAGGGTAGATTTCGGGTCTGGAGACTTGGTTTGCTGTGGGTTGGCAAATGCGTGTGGTTGCGGATAAACTGTGTATATGCGGATCTAGGGTGACGAATGTGGTACAGTGACTGTGCAGATCAGAAAGTGAAGAAGAGTTGTGGATTTGTGGTGATGGTTTTGGGGTGGCGGGGGCTGATTGTTGCGTTAAGCAGTAGGGATTTGGGGAGGTGAAAGGGATGAGCGTTGTAGAAGTGAGGGAAGGTAGACAGAAGGGAAATTTGCAAAGGGAAGAAATATACAGAAAATTTGGGAACAAAGAAAGGAATTAGAAAAGGATTTTGTTTATTGTTTTTTTTATTGCAGAAGAAGAAAGGGAAAAAAAATGTAAAAGGAAAAGAATAGAAAAGGGGAAAGGAATAAAAGAGAAAATGGCAAGATCTTTTTTTTTTTTTTTGAAACGAAATCAAACAGAAATTAAAAAAGAAAAAAATAACAAAAACTAACACGAATCAGAAATTAAATAAACAATAAAATTCAATATTGCCTCCCCGGCAACGGCGCCAAAAACTTGATCGACGCTAATCTATGAATTAGAAAAGCGCGACATTTGTAATAAATTCTGCAAGCATACAGGTGTGTAGCATACAGGTCGAACACAGGGAGGAAAGTTAAATTTTATTATTTATATGTTTCGTGGGCGTGTTAGACGAACTTTGGAGGTTGATTTTGAAAATAAAACAAAGCAAAATTAAAACTGTAATTTGATTCAGAACAGATCTAACTGAACCGACGATCAGATCACAATTTCAATGGAAAAGAAATAAAACTATGAATTAGATTTGAATCTAATCAAATCCAATTTGACCTAAGAAAATAATAAAAGCAGAAATTGAAATTGCAGAAATTGAAATAACAAACAAGAATTAAAATTAGGATTTCCGCTGAATCTAATCAGACGGTAAATCACTAATGTAAATAAGTGCAAAATACAAATAGTGTTCTACCGAATCTAATCGTATAGACAACACTAGTTGCTAAGAAAACAAAAAAATGCAGAAAATAAAAGAGAAAGAAGAACTTTTATTAAAACAATGGAATAAGAGATGAGATAGGATGGTGGCTACAATGCCATTACAAGGGTATATATAGAGTAGATAGCCAAACCCTAACCCTAACCCTAATGATAAATGGGCCTGGTCATTACATCACTAATTAGTTTACAATGAGAAACATAAATGGGCCTTTGATAAATAAAGCAAATTTGGGCCTTTTCTCTTTTTCCTCTTGCTTCCTTGACATTTCTTTATTGATTTGTGATGTTCAAAGCCTTTTTATCAATCCTTTTCTTGCCCAACAGCAACTAGATGTGAGATCTTCATCTACAATTCTTCAAACTGCAAATACACAGCAATTCCATCTCTATTTCTCTACATTTCTGGTTGCATGCGGGCTGGGTTGGAATATCTGTAAAAGTAACAAAACAATACCCAAGTAATATTTATTTATATACAAAAGATAAGAAATAAGAGCATAAAATAAACATATTTCTATGTCAATCACCGCCTGCGTGCGAACTAGATGCATGATCCCCATTGTCAAAAACCGCGAGGTTTTAAGGTAGAGCGAGGAGCCGTACTAGGGACGGTGCCGGTTTAACTACCCTGCCGTTATGCTGCCGAAATTTTGAATAATATTCGTGTGTTTGAATTATTTTCATTTGCTTAAACTATTGAAAACATTCATGTGTTGAATTGATATTCATTCGTTGTTTAGAAATTCATGTGTTGAATGGTATTCATATTTTGAAATAAATTGTTCGATAATAAAAATCACATTTTTATCTATATATAAAAACTATTGAAAACATTCATGTGTTGAATTGATATTCATTCGTTGTTTAGAAATTCATGTGTTGAATGGTATTCATATTTTGAAATAAATTGTTCGATAATAAAAATCACATTTTTATCTATATATAGAAACCATTGAAAACATTCATGTGTTGAATTGATATTCATTCGTTGTTTAGAAATTCATGTGTTGAATGGTATTCATATTTTGAAATAAATTGTTCGATAATAAAAATTACATTTTTAACTATATATAAAAACTATTGAAGACATTCATGTGTTGAATTGATATTCATTCGTTGTTTAGAAATTCATGTGTTGAATGGTATTCATATTTTGAAATAAATTGTTCGATAATAAAAATCACATTTTTATCTATATATAGAAACCATAGAAAACATTCATGTGTTGAATTGATATTCATTCGTTGTTTAGAAATTCATGTGTTGAATGGTATTCATATTTTGAAATAAATTGTTTTATGATAAAAATCCCATTTTTATCACCAACTGGAACTATATAGAAGAATAGTGTTTTGAAATGAATTGTCTTACAATAAAAATCACATTTTTATTGTATGCATAAATCGTTGAAATGTGAAGTGTTAAAAATAGCCACTTGTTCAAAATAAACATATATGAGTTGAAATATTCATTAATTAGCTAATGAAATGATTTGCACCTATTTATGTAACATTAGAATGAATGGTGTTTTTAAACCAAATAGAAATCAAATATGAAGTCGAATAGAAATTGATAAATGATAAGAACTGTATATATATGTACATGCAATATTCATTGAACAGGTTATAGCAAAGGGGCTAGAGAAGAGGAATAAAATTTTGTGGCCGACAAATAGGTACACATTTACTGATTTGTTTGGGTGATGATTTTGAGCCTGTTGGCTAGCCGCTTGGCTTTTTCTTTTTCTTTTTGAGATTAGAAGGACCGGGAACGCTATTTGCGATTTCCCGATGCTCCCGGTGCAGGGGAGGTTATGGCGAAATTTTTCCAAAATTTAAGGTGTTAGAAAATTTTTTGAAGTGAAAACGATATTGAAATCATTGAATGAACTATATTTATATAAATATATAAATATAAATAAAATTAAAACGAAACGAAGCCGTGCAGTTCGTATTTTGAGACCGTGATTTCAAACGACTAGTGCGGGGAATCCGACCATTGGATTTTCCCGAAACCTCAACCGTCGGGTTCGCCTTGGAAATATCTTTCCAACGGCACCAACCTTGTAAAAATCCAACGGTTGGATTGTCTGGAATGTTTAATTTAAATCTGAAGAAAAACAGCGCCAGAAGCGATTATATTTATTTATATATATATAAATATAATTATATTTAATCGAATAACGACGCTGCAGTTCGTATTTTGAAATCGAAATTTCAAACGATTGTACCGGGAGATCCGACCGTCGGATTTTCCCGAAACTGGAACCGTTGGATTCGTTTTGAAAAGACCTTTCTAATGATGTAAATTTTGTGAAGATCCAACGGTTAGATTTTCAGATATGTGTAAATCAAATCTGAAGAAAAACAGCGCCACGGCCGCCTTTTGGCCCGAAGCGTCGTTTTGAATAAAATGGCTATTTTAAAATAAATAAAAATAGCGATAAATAGTTATAAAATATCATAAGCGATATGGAATGGAAATAAACTGAATTTGCTTGATTTATGTGGCTTTTGATGGTTGAATGTGCTTGGTGTGAAAATTACATTAAAGAACAATATTGGTGTTGTCGAATAATTTAACCATTGAAATAAATTGAATTGAAATTCTAAATATACGTGAATTATTTGAAAAGACCGAGTTAATTCTCATTTCAAATAATTGATCGACGATTGAAAGTCGAAGATGAAGACGATGGTCGAAGACCGGAGGTCTTCACCTCGTTTGGATGGTAACCGAGGTCCTGATTGGGAGGCATCCCGAAATATGGATAATGAGTGGTGATCGTTCAAACGTACGTGTTGATCGATGGGTTTGCGAGGTATTTAGTGCCTCCGGTTTCGTTCAGACCCAGAACGGACTTGTAAATGGACTGTGTGTCCGACATTGGATTTTATTCTGTGTTGATTGATCTCTGTTAAATATACATCTGTTTGGCGGCGGAGAATTTATTCTTTTGCTTAACGCCCTTCTCTGAGATGTACGAGCTCAGAGGTTGTATATCGATGGACATCAATCGCATGGCGTGAATTGCCTGTGTGGCATGCTAAGATGCAGTGATCAGGGCTTCTGTTGAAAAGCAAAGTCTTGTGGTGATGATCAAAGCACCGCCTGTGTGGCGTAGCTTTGTGTATAACGTGAATTCGCGAGCCTCACACCCCGGTATGAACCTAAAACGGGATAAGGACCTCAGGGAGGGCATGCGTTTCTTTCTAGCTAGGGTGGTGTCAGTGACCTACCAGCCCTGACATTTATATACTTTTCACCTATGTGGTTGTTGCTGTTGCGAGGCGCCTCGGTTTGATCGGACGATCCGGGTCCGATGGAGTCATTCGTTGGCTCGTTTACGCCCCAAAGGGCGGGGAAACGTATTGTTCAGGCATAATAATCCACATCGGTGGACCGGCCCTGACGATCCAAGGGGCAGTTGCGGCTGTTCCTGAGGGGCGGGCTAGAGCGTCTCGAATTCGGTAAGGACTATCTTTTGCCTTGGTTCATGACGGAAATCTAATTTCCAAATACGACATCGTGCGGTTTTTATTGTATATATATATGGCGACATGATATATGGTACCCATGCCGTCTATGATTGATAGTTATGATTTGAAATTGTTTTCAAAACATATAAACACTAGCAATAATATCAATTGCCTTTGTTTTATTCGTATCAATCATATTTTGGCCATTATAAGGTAAAACTCTATCCTCCGGTTTGCGTTGCATTGTGTGATGGGAACTGAGTCTTATAATGGCTTCATTTTTATAAAAAGCATAGCGATGTTTAAAAGAAAGATTTGTTTTAAAGCACTGGTAATCCAATGGAGTAAACCCGTTCCACGAAAGTGGCGTGGTCCTGTGATTTGCCATATTATATATATGTGTTGAGTAGATTTCTCATACCAGTCCCATGACTGACTCGTAGTTTGTTTCACTCTCAAACTCGGGTGCCCCTTTTTCTACACGGGCAGCCTTGTATTCAGGTTTAGCTGGTTCTTTCTGGATAGCTGGAGCTGAAGATGGATTCTATCATTTATTTCTTTTTATGCTGTTCAGCTCCTATTGTACATATTTTGTTTATTTCCGCTGTAGACATTTATGTATAGCTGAACTGTATTTGTACTAAGTAAGATCCTGTATACTGTGTAACTCTGATGATTACTTTTATCCAGTATATTTTGTTGTTCATTCTGGTGTATTTATTTAATTCTGTTCTGCTATTATATGTTTCTGTGTTATATTCCAAAGATAACCTTGTTTCCGTAAGAACGGGAAATCGGGTCGTCACAACGTGGTATCAGAGCTTTGGTTAAGCTTAGTTCTGGAATATAACATTTGAACGAACTCGTCAGAAATAGAACCAGTAGTGTTCTAGGACGGGTAACTCTATACAGATAGGATTAGCGATATCCTAGTATGAGTAAAGCAGAATGAAATTACACCTCGATAGACACATTTACATTGAAGTATGTGTTTCTATATTTTAAACTATCTTTTCTGTGACCTGACACTTGATCTGCTAATTGCAGAAGTACTAGAAAAATGAGTGCCAGAAACAGAAGGAATACAGAACCCGATCTAGAGGCTCTATTCAAGAGATATCGAAATCTGGGTGGAGAAAAATTCTCGGGCAATGAATCTATTATTCAAACTCAAGCTTGGATGAGTTCTGTCGAAAAAATCTTTGAGCATATCCAGCTGAGAGATGACCAGAAACGGTTAGTAGCATCTTGGGCGCTCAAAGAGGAAGCTTTAATCTGGTGGGAAACAATCATCAAAAATAATCCAGAAGGTGATATCACCTGGGACAGATTCAAAGTGATTTTCCTAGAAAGATTTACTCCTCCCGAAGCAACCAAGAGATTATGTGATGAATTTTCTTATTTGATTCAAGGCGATATGACCATCCCAGAATATCATAAGAAATTCAACGAACTGGCTCACTTTGCTCCTCATCTAATTCAAAATCCGAAGAGGAAAAATATGAGATTTATTCACGGGCTTCAAAGGAAATACCAGAATAAGGTATTGGGGCATGTGAAGCTTCCTTTTTATGAAATGATTTACATGGCTTATCAGTATGAAGATCTCTATAAGAAAGGAATGTTGCGCGACGAAGAAGAAGTCTGTTCTAGTGACAAAACAGAGTCAGAAACTGATATTTCTGAAACCAGTACAATGTCTGAGATCAGTAAGAAGCCCAGTGCTAAGAGAAAAAGGGCTAAGTCAGGGAGTACGATCGCCACATGCTCAAGCTGCAATAAAAAAGGACATTTGGCGATAAGTTGTAAATCTTGGAACGAACAAAGAAAGAGTGGATCTAAAACAAAGAAGGATTTTCAAGGAAAGCAAAGGTGTAATCAATGCGATCAGTTTGGTCATGTAAAGCAAGATTGCTGGAAGAGGAAGAAGCTTGAAGTAGTTCAAGTAAATGAAGTAGCAGAAACTTCTGATCCCTCAGCTAGTCAAGAAAGGGCCGATGTTTTAGAAGGCACGCTAACTGTCAAAAACATTCCAGTCAAAGTACTGTTTGACACAGGCGCGTCGCGAAGCTTCATTTCGAAAGATGCAGCTAAGAAACTGGATTTGAATTTGAAAAAGCTTAAGGAACCAATGACTGTCCAGAATCCAGTTGGGGGTTCCATTGATCTCAGTTGGATTTGTGGAGTGCCGGTTTCCTTTTCTCGTTATCGATTTCCTACTATCGCAGCCGTTATGAATTTTAAAGAGTTTGATCTTATCTTGGGGTTGGACTGGTTGACCAAATATGAAGCTGAAGTTAAATGCGCCGACAGAGTCGTAAAGGCGAAGATTAAATCAGGTGATTATATAACCATTCCCTGTGAAGGTCAGAATGCTAATAGAAAAGACTTCTGGGCAGCTTTGAATGTTTCTCCAGCCCAAATAGAAAATGTCCCTGAAGTCATAGAGAATATTCCCGACCTCATCAAAGATATTCCTGTCGTCAAGAACTATGCGGATGTGTTCGAAGAAGTTGTTCGCTTACCTCCGCAAAGAGAAATAGATTTCAAGATTGCTTTAATTCCCAATGCAAGGCCGGTAGTTCACGCTATTCGAAGAATGTCCTTGAAAGAGAAGGAGGAATTAGACAATCAAACAAGACAGCTAGTATGGAAGGGTCTGATTAGGCCTAGTTTCTCTGATTGGGGTGCAGCAGTGGTATTTGTCCCAAAATCTGACGGTACTCTACGGCTATGTGTAGATTATCGTGATTTAAACAAGCAGACTATAAAGAACAAATATCCATTGCCACAAATTGATGATTTGTTGGATCGATTAAATGGAGCACAAGTATTCTCACGAATGGACCTAGCTACAGGTTTCCATCAACTTCGAATTGCCGAAGAGTGTGTTCCAATGACAGCGTTCAGAGGCCCCGACTTATTCTACGAGTGGTTAGTAATGCCGTTCGGCTTATGTAACGCTCCCGCTTACTTCGTTGATCTGATGAATAGAGTATTCAGAGGAGTATTGAATAAATTTGTCCTGGTTTTTATTGATGATATTCTAATCTTCTCTAAATCAAAGGCCGAACATGAAAAGCATCTTGAACAGGTTCTAGAAATTCTGAGGTGGAATGTATTAAAAGCCAAATTTTCCAAATGTATCTTCTGGCAAGATGAAGTAAAATTTCTGGGCCATGTTGTATCGAAAGAAGGAATCGCTGTTGATCCAAGTAAAATCACAGCTATTCAAAATTGGAAACAGCCCAGTACTCCCACTGAAGTCCGCAGTTTTCTCGGATTGGCTAGCTATTATCGGAAGTTCGTTAAAGACTTTTCGAAGATATCTGGTCACTTAACGAAGCTTACAAAGAAGCATTCTAAATTCAAGTGGACTCAAGAAAGTGAGGAGGCTTTCGAAGAGCTAAAGTTGAGATTAACAACAGCTCCAGTGTTAACCATCATCGATGGCAACCAAGATTTAAAAGTCTGGACTGATGCGTCTAGAGAGGGCCTTGGCGCAGTTTTAATGCAAAGAGGCCAAGTAATTGCTTATGCTAGCCGTCAACTGAAGCCGCACGAGAAAAATTATGTAACTCATGATCTTGAGTTATTGGCTATAATATTCTCTTTGAAAATCTGGAGACACTATCTTCTGGGCGAGAGATTTGAACTGTTTACAGATCACCAGTCGTTAAAGTATCTGTTCACTCAGAAAGACCTGAATTTGAGGCAGCAACGTTGGCTGGAGTTTCTTGCAGCATATGACTTTGAAATTATATATACTCCAGGGAAAGCCAATGTCGTGGCCGATGCGTTAAGCCGAAAGAATGAAATGATCGCCAGTTTTATTATCACGACTTCATTGCTAGATAAAATATCTGCTCTTCAGGAGGATGATCACTTCATTCAGAAGATCAGAGGGATAATTCAACAAGGCGAACCCTCGAGTTTTCAAATAGACAATGATGGGATTTTAAGGCTCAAAGGTCGAATCTGTGTCCCTAACATTCCTGAACTTCGAAAGGAAGTACTGGATGAATGCCACAAGTCAAAACTCAGTATCCATCCGGGAGTAAGCAAAATGTATAATGACATCAAACGCACTTTCTGGTGGAAGTCGATGAAAAGGGACATTTCTTTATACGTTAGCCGATGCCCTACTTGCCAGCTAGTTAAAAGTGATCAACAGAAATTGGCTGGATTATTACAACCACTAGAAGTTCCTGGCTGGAAGTGGGAACATATTTCTATGGATTTCATTGATGGTTTGCCCAGAACCAGAAAAGGAAATGACAGTATTTGGGTGATCGTAGATCGCTTCACGAAGACCGCCCATTTCATACGTGTCAGATCAAACAGAACTGCTCAGAGTCTGGCGCAGATTTACTTCAGGGAAATAGTTAGACTACATGGAGTGCCGCTCAGTATAGTCAGTGATAGAGATACAATATTCACTAGTAAATTCTGGGAAGCATTTCAAGTCGAGCTAGGAACGAAGTTGAACTTGAGCACCGCTTATCATCCTCAGACAGACGGTCAGACTGAGAGGGTGAATCGCATTTTAGAAGATCTATTGCGAGCTTGTGTAATAGATTTCGGTGGATCATGGGAAGACCATCTGCATTTGGCTGAATTCTCTTATAACAACAGCTATCAGGCAAGCCTGACAATGTCGCCATTCGAAGCATTATATGGTAGACCGTGCCGATCTCCTGCTTGTTGGGTCGAGCCTGGAAATAGACTTGTGTTGGGTCCTGATATGATTCGAGAAGCAGCCGACAAAGTTGATTTTATTAAGAAGCGATTACTCGCCGCTCAAAGCCGACAAAAGAGCTATGCCGATAGAAGAAGAAGAGATATATCCTTTGAAGTTGGCGACTATGTATATTTGAAAGTATCGCCGATGAGAGGAGTTATCCGGTTCGGTAAAACTGGAAAGTTGGCACCCAAATTTATTGGTCCGTTTCCTATTCTGGAACGGATTGGAACTCTCGCATATAAAGTTAAACTGCCTGACTGGTTGCCTGGAGTGCATGATGTATTTCATATATCTCAACTTCGAAAGCACGTTCATGATCCAGACTTGATCGTGGAAGAAGCAGCTCAACAGGACATTGAAATTACTCCAGAATTAGCTGTGAGGCGAGAGCCGCTAAAGATTATCGGCAAAGAAACCAAAGAGCTGAGGAACAAGAAGGTTCACTTAGTCAAAGTGCAATGGAGTGGAGATCCGAGAGATTGTATTGGGAAACCGAGGAGAGCATTCAGAAAGCTTATCCCAGATGCCGAGTAGATATCTCTGATTGACTCCGGTGCAAGGTATATTTACCATACTTTACCTCACCATTTAATTCTCTATTCTATTATAATTGTTTGAATGATTTTAGAAGAAAAATAGGAATTAATTTGTATGGCTTTGAAAGGTTAGAAACAAATTGGTTGTGGTATTGGGTGATTGTAGATTTATCAAACCACTTTCGACTTTATTCCTTTTCGGGGACGAAAAGTTTTAAGTGGGGGAGATTGTAACGACCCAGAAAATCTGAACCAATTTAAAATTTTTAAATTGGCTAAAATAATGGATTTTAAATATTTAAAATAAATATTTTAAATAATGGCGATGAAAACTGAGTTGAAATCGACATTTGAAAACCAATATAATTAATTTTAATTATATATAGAATTGAAAAGGGCGCGGTAGTTCGATAATTCGATTTCAAACTTCAATTGAATATACCGGGTGCGAAACAATCCGGATTTTAGTGAAACCAAAAACATTAGTATCTAATTTATGATATCTTTCTAACGGATCCGACCAATCGAAATTTGATAGCGGGAATCGAAAGATATGTCCAGTCGAAAATTCTGAATAGTCGCTATGGAATTCAGGCCCTTAAAAAATGGACATTTTGCAAACGACCTCGGATTTCGATGAAACCACTTTTGTTGGATCCGCAGTGTCAAGTTATTGCTAGGTTTCAAATTTCATAATTTTTCGAATCAATATGTGAGCGTGGCGAAGGAAAACGCGTTTGACCAGTTTTAGTTGATTTTAATCGACTGGAAATTGGCCATTTTGCAAACGGTCTCAGAATTCGACGAAACTAGTTTTGTTAGGACCGTATCGTCAATACGAAGCTAGAAAATATTTTTCTGGAATTTTTCTAGTTAGTATGTGACCCCGGTAATTTGAAACGTGCGTTTAAAATTCAATATGGTGATTTAAATGAAAATTCAAAAGGAAACTGATTGTAACGATCAAATCAGCTTGCGATACATATCCCATTGTGTTCGGAATGGGGGTAAAACGCTATGGACGACAGGCGGTGGGCCTCGTTTCGAGGTCGTATGTAAAAGTCAACCTTTTTGCAAAAATTTAATAATTAAATAATAATAATAAAAAAAAAATTCCCTCCCCCCTTTTATCTTCGTTCTGCCCCCCCCCCCCCGATTCATTTACCAGAAGAGAAAAAAAAAAGAAAACCTAAATTAGATCGAGCGCCTCCCTCCAGACATCGCCGCCCCCCCTCCTCGAGACATCGCCGACGAAGACATCATCGCCGACGCCCCCCCCCCCCTCGAAACCGACGAAGACCCCGAAGCAACCCCGCCCTCACCTCGAAGTCGCGACGCAATCGAAGCAGCACCCCGCCTCGTCTCGAAGTCGCCGACGAAGACCATCGAGCAGCCCTCGAACCCAGCCGCCGACGCTCCTTCTTCTTCCCTCCCTTTTCGAAATCTGCGGTGAGTGATTAGATTTCATTTTTATTTTTATTTTTGTTTTGCTGATTTCTGAATGTTAAAGAAATTATAAACTGATTTAAAAGAAATTACAAACTGATTTTTAGGATTTTAAAAACTGAATTTTTAAGAATTTTAAAACTGATTTTTTTAGGATTTTAAAAACTGAAACTGTTTTAAAAATAAAAACTGAAACTGTTTTAAAAATAAAGAAATAAAACTGATTTTGTTTTTAAAGTATTAAAAACTGGTTTTGTTTTAGAAATATAAACTGATTTTTAAAGGAAATATAAAAACTGAATTTTTTATAAAATTAAAACTGTTTATTTTAAAAAAGAATAAAACTGGATTTTAAAAAGAATAAAACTGATTTTTTATATAAGTATTAAAAACTGATTTATAAAAATATAAAAACTGATTTTTCTGAGATTTTAAAAACTGATTTATAAAGGAATATAAAAACTGATTTTAAAATGATTTATAAACTAGAAGAAGATTAGAAATTTAAAAGTAAAAATCAGATTTTTATATATGGAAAGCCGAAGTAAAAATCATATTTTTATATATTGAATAGCATCGTAAAGATTCGATTTTTACATATGTAGAGAATACGGGCGACGAAGCAACAGAAAGAGAGATTGGCGAAGAAGAGTCGTGGTACTGGATAGCTATTTGTGAGATTTCTGATTTAAAAATTATATATATGTGTGTGAAAATAAAAGTGAATTGCTATATATAAATATCTATATATATATATATATATATATACGCCCCCTCGTCCACAAACCATGGACGATATTTATTGGTTGAAATTGTTGTGAAAATTGAATGATTGTTTGGGATTGATATTGGTTGATTGCGGTTGAAAAATACCCATTTGTGGTTGTGAAATATTTGGTTGAAACTACATAGGATTAGTTTGTGGAAATGAAATAAATATATACATGCCGCCTGCGTGCGAACTAGATGCATGATCCCCATTGTCAAAAACCGCGAGGTTTTAAGGTAGAGCGAGGAGCCGTACTAGGGACGGTGCCGGTGTAACTACCCTGCCGTTATGCTGCCGAAATTTTGAATAATATTCGTGTGTTTGAATTATTTTCATTTGCTTAAACTATTGAAAACATTCATGTGTTGAATTGATATTCATTCGTTGTTTAGAAATTCATGTGTTGAATGGTATTCATATTTTGAAATAAATTGTTCGATAATAAAAATCACATTTTTATCTATATATAAAAACTATTGAAAACATTCATGTGTTGAATTGATATTCATTCGTTGTTTAGAAATTCATGTGTTGAATGGTATTCATATTTTGAAATAAATTGTTCGATAATAAAAATCACATTTTTATCTATATATAGAAACCATTGAAAACATTCATGTGTTGAATTGATATTCATTCGTTGTTTAGAAATTCATGTATTGAATGGTATTCATATTTTGAAATAAATTGTTCGATAATAAAAATCACATTTTTATCTATATATAAAAACTATTGAAAACATTCATGTGTTGAATTGATATTCATTCGTTGTTTAGAAATTCATGTGTTGAATGGTATTCATATTTTGAAATAAATTGTTCGATAATAAAAATCACATTTTTATCTATATATAGAAACCATAGAAAACATTCATGTGTTGAATTGATATTCATTCGTTGTTTAGAAATTCATGTGTTGAATGGTATTCATATTTTGAAATAAATTGTTTTATGATAAAAATCCCATTTTTATCACCAACTGGATCTATATAGAAGAATAGTGTTTTGAAATGAATTGTCTTACAATAAAAATCACATTTTTATTGTATGCATAAATCGTTGAAATGTGAAGTGTTAAAAATAGCCACTTGTTCAAAATAAACATATATGAGTTGAAATATTCATTAATTAGCTAATGAAATGATTTGCACCTATTTATGTAACATTAGAATGAATGGTGTTTTTAAACCAAATAGAAATCAAATATGAAGTCGAATAGAAATTGATAAATGATAAGAACTGTATATATATGTACATGCAATATTCATTGAACAGGTTATAGCAAAGGGGCTAGAGAAGAGGAATAAAATTTTGTGCTCGACAAATAGGTACACATTTACTGATTTGTTTGGGTGATGATTTTGAGCCTGTTGGCTAGCCGCTTGGCTTTTTCTTTTTCTTTTTGAGATTAGAAGGACCGGGAACGCTATTTGCGATTTCCCGATGCTCCCGGTGCAGGGGAGGTTATGGCGAAATTTTTCCAAAATTTAAGGTGTTAGAAAATTTTTTGAAGTGAAAACGATATTGAAATCATTGAATGAACTATATTTATATAAATATATAAATATAAATAAAATTAAAACGAAACGAAGCCGTGCAGTTCGTATTTTGAGACCGTGATTTCAAACGACTAGTGCGGGGAATCCGACCATTGGATTTTCCCGAAACCTCTACCGTCGGGTTCGCCTTGGAAATATCTTTCCAACGGCACCAACCTTGTAAAAATCCAACGGTTGGATTGTCTGGAATGTTTAATTTAAATATGAAGAAAAACAGCGCCAGAAGCGATTATATTTATTTATATATATAAATATAATTATATTTAATCGAATAACGACGCTGCAGTTCGTATTTTGAAATCGAAATTTCAAACGATTGTACCGGGAGATCCGACCGTCGGATTTTCCCGAAACTGGAACCGTTGGATTCGTTTTGAAAAGACCTTTCTAATGATGTAAATTTTGTGAAGATCCAACGGTTAGATTTTCAGATATGTGTAAATCAAATCTGAAGAAAAACAGCGCCACGGCCGCCTTATGGCCCGAAGCGTCGTTTTGAATAAAATGGCTATTTTAAAATAAATAAAAATAGCGATAAATAGTTATAAAATATCATAAGCGATATGGAATGGAAATAAACTGAATTTGCTTGATTTATGTGGCTTTTGATGGTTGAATGTGCTTGGTGTGAAAATTACATTAAAGAACAATATTGGTGTTGTCGAATAATTTAACCATTGAAATAAATTGAATTGAAATTCTAAATATACGTGAATTATTTGAAAAGACCGAGTTAATTCTCATTTCAAATAATTGATCGACGATTGAAAGTCGAAGATGAAGACGATGGTCGAAGACCGGAGATCTTCACCTCGTTTGGATGGTAACCGAGGTCCTGATTGGGAGGCATCCCGAAATATGGATAATGAGTGGTGATCGTTCAGACGTATGTGTTGATCGATGGGTTTGCGAGGTATTTAGTGCCTCCGGTTTCGTTCAGACCCAGAACGGACTTGTAAATGGACTGTGTGTCCGACATTGGATTTTATTCTGTGTTGATTGATCTCTGTTAAATATACATCTGTTTGGCGGCGGAGAATTTATTCTTTTGCTTAACGCCCTTCTCTGAGACGTACGAGCTCAGAGGTTGTATATCGATGGACATCAATCGCATGGCGTGAATTGCCTGTGTGGCATGCTAAGATGCAGTGATCAGGGCTTCTGTTGAAAAGCAAAGTCTTGTGGTGATGATCAAAGCACCGCCTGTGTGGCGTAGCTTTGTGTATAACGTGAATTCGCGAGCCTCACACCCCGGTATGAACCTAAAACGGGAGAAGGACCTCAGGGAGGGCATGCGTTTCTTTCTAGCTAGGGTGGTGTCAGTGACCTACCAGCCCTGACATTTATATACTTTTCACCTATGTGGTTGTTGCTGTTGCGAGGCGCCTCGGTTTGATCGGACGATCCGGGTCCGATGGAGTCATTCGTTGGCTCGTTTACGCCCCAAAGGGCGGGGAAACGTATTGTTCAGGCATAATAATCCACATCGGTGGACCGGCCCTGACGATCCAAGGGGCAGTTGCGGCTGTTCCTGAGGGGCGGGCTAGAGCGTCTCGAATTCGGTAAGGACTATCTTTTGCCTTGGTTCATGACGGAAATCCAATTTCCAAATACGACATCGTGCGGTTTTGATTGTATATATATATGGCGACATGATATATGGTACCCATGCCGTCTATGATTGATAGTTATGATTTGAAATTGTTTTCAAAACATATAAACACTAGCAATAATATCAATTGCCTTTGTTTTATTCGTATCAATCATATTTTGGCCATTATAAGGTAAAACTCTATCCTCCGGTTTGCGTTGCATTGTGTGATGGGAACTGAGTCTTATAATGGCTTCATTTTTATAAAAAGCATAGCGATGTTTAAAAGAAAGATTTGTTTTAAAGCACTGGCAATCCAATGGAGTAAACCCGTTCCACGAAAGTGGCGTGGTCCTGTGATTTGCCATATTATATATATGTGTTGAGTAGATTTCTCATACCGGTCCCATGACTGACTCGTAGTTTGTTTCACTCTCAAACTCGGGTGCCCCTTTTTCTACACGGACAGCCTTGTATTCAGGTTTAGCTGGTTCTTTCTGGATAGCTGGAGCTGAAGATGGATTCTATCATTTATTTCTTTTTATGCTGTTCAACTCCTATTGTACATATTTTGTTTATTTCCGCTGTAGACATTTATGTATAGCTGAACTGTATTTGTACTAAGTAAGATCCTGTATACTGTGTAACTCTGATGATTACTTTTATCCAGTATATTTTGTTGTTCATTCTGGTGTATTTATTTAATTATGTTCTTCTATTATATGTTTCTGTGTTATATTCCAAAGATAACCTTGTTTCCGTGAGAACGGGAAATTGGGTCGTCACACGTATCGTCAAAACATAGCCAGATTTATTTTTCTGGAATTTTTCAAATCAGTTTGTGGCCCTGGCAAATTGAAATGTATGTTCAAATCGAATATTGAATGTTTTATATTTTAATTTGAAGGAAAACCGACTGAAACAGTCGAATGGGCCTTCGAAACATATCCCATTGTGTTCGGAATGGGGGTAAAACGCTAGGGACGACAGCCGTTGGGTTTCAATTGGTGGTCGTGTCAGAAAACCCCTTTAAAACCTCCCCGACCAATCAAAATTTTTATAAAAAGAAAAATCACTTTCTCTCTCCCAATTTGAACGGCGGCTAGCCTCCAAAGGTTCCCTCCCCGTTTCCGATCGCCACAGCCACTTTCAGGACCTCCGCCAGTTGAACTTTTTGAAGCCCTCCTCACCACCTTCATATCCATACGGGTTAGAGATCCTATCATCGCGTGTGTGCCTCGAATCGCGCGGCCGAAGTCGAGACGTTCACCGCCACCTCGCTCCTCCGATCTGCCATCGCAGGGGGCCCACCAGGCGTCGATCACTGCGCCTCTCCAAGGCCTATAAGGTGGTGCTGGCCGATCGTTTCAAAGTGCAATGGATTGGGTAGGAAATCGAAACCTAGTTTTGAAGGTTTTCTGAAGTATACGGCTGAATATTTATAAAAGGTTTGCGACACTTTTAATCCGTTACAAACCCATTATTGTTTGAAAAAAAATCATATCTTTTTCGGTCGTTAACGAAATTCGATGAAACAGGAAACATCGTGACCGTATGGACGTCTTCTACATTTTAGAAGAGACCGCATATTTTTCTGAGCCTTCTGCTATTTTTGGTGGAGTGGAACCCAAGGTGAGATTTCTAATTTATAAACGATATGGAAAACGACGATGTATAAATTATATAGTCGATGTATGAGTTATATAAGCATTGTACACCTCTTGTACAAACGTTGTATAAGTTGTATGTTCGATGTATAAGTTATATATGCGTTGTAAAAATTATATATGTGTTGAAATAGAAGTGAATTGCTTTATATATATATATATATATATATATACACGCCCCTCGTCCACAAACCATGGACGATATTTATTGATTGTGATTGGTGTGAAAATTGATTGATAGCGAATGGTGGTTTGGGATTGTTTGTGGTTGATATTGATTGATTGTGGTTGAAAAATACCCGTTTGTGGTTGAGAAATATTTGGTTGAAACCACATAGGATTAGTTTGTGGAAATGAAATAAATGTATACATGCTGCCTACGTGCGAACTAGATGCATGATCCCCATTGTCAAAAACCGCGAGGTTCTAAGGTAGAGCGAGGAGCCGTACTAGGGACGGTCCCAGTTTTAACTACCCTGCCGTTATGCTGCCGAAATTTTGAATAATATTCATGTGTTTGAATTATTTTCATTAGCTGAAACTATATATATTCATTGTATAGAAAACCTTCATGTGTTGAATCAATATTCATTCGTTGATTAGAAATTCATGTGTTGAATGGTATTCGTGTTTTAAATATAAAAATCACATTTTTATCTATATATAGAAGCTATAGAAAACCTTCATGTGTTGAATCAATATTCATTCGTTGATTAGAAATTCATGTGTTGAATGGTATTCGTGTTTTAAATATAAAAATCACATTTTTATCTATATATAGAAGCTATAGAAAACCTTCATGTGTTGAATCGATGTTCATTCGTTGAATTGAAATTCATGTGTTGAATGTATTCATATTTTGAAATAAATTGTTTTATAATAAAAATCACCTTTTATCAACTATATGGACTATGTAAAATAATCTCGTTTTAAAATAAATTTTTTATAAGAAAAATCCTATTTTTATTACCTATATAAACTATATAAAATAATAGTGTTTTGAAATGAATTGTTTTACATAAAAATCACATTTTTATTATATACATGAATTGTTGAAATGCGAAGTGTTAAAAATAGCCACTCGTTCAAATAAATATGCATGAGTTGAAATATTCATTAATTAGCTAATGATATGATTTTTACCTATGCATGCAACATTAGAATGAATGGTGTTATTAAACCAAATGGAATCAAATATGAAGTTGAATGGAAAATGATAAATGATAAGAACTGTATATATGTACATGCATATTTATTGAACAGGTTATAACAAAGGGGCTAGAGAAGAGGAATAAAATTTTGTGCCCGACAAATAGGTACACATTTACTGTTTTGTTTGGGTGATGATTTTATGAGCCTGTTGGCTAGCCGCTTGGCTTTTTCTTTTTCTTTTCGACATGAGACGCCCGTGTGGCTATTTGGGAATTTTCCTAGCCCTCCCGTACAAAGGAGGTTATGGCGAAATTTTCCAAAATTTAAAGGCGTTAGTGAAATATTTGAAGTGAAAACGATATTGAAATAGTTGAGTGAACTATATTTATATAAATATATAAATATAAATAAAATTAAAACGAAACATGGCCATGCAGTTCATGTTTCGAAACCGTGATTTCAAACGATTAGCACGGGAGATCCGACCATCGGATTTTCCTGAAATCGCAACTGTTGGGTTCGCTTTGGAAAAGTCTTTCCAACGGCACGAATTTTGTAAAAATCCAACGGTTGGATTGTCTGGAATGTTTAATTCAAATCTGAAGAAAAACAGCGCCAGAAACGATTATATTTATATATATATATATAAATATAATTATATTTAATCGAATAAAGACGCTGCAGTTCGTATTTTGAAATCGAAACTTCAAACGATTGTACCGGGAGATCCGACCGTCGGATTTTCCCGAAACTGGAACCGTTGGATTCGTTTTGAAAAGACCTTTCTAATGATGTAAATTTTGTGAAGATCCAACGGTTAGATTTTCAGATATGTGTAATTCAAATCTAAACAAAAACAGCGCCACGGCCGCGTTATGGCCTGAAGCGTCGTTTTGACTAAATTGGCTATTTTAAAATAAATAAAAATAGCGATAAATTGTTATAAAATATCATAAACGATATGGAATGGAAATAAACTGAATTTGCTCGATTTATGTGGTATTTGATGGTTGAATGTGTTTGGTGTGGAAATTACATTAAAGAACAAAATTGGTGTTGTCGAATGATTTAACCATTGAAATAAATTGATTTGAAATTCTAAATATAAGTGAATTATTTGAAAAGGCCGAGTTAATTCTCATTTCAAATAATTGACCGATGATTGAAAGTCGAAGATGAAGACGGTGGTCGAAGACCGGAGATCTTCACCTCGTTTGGATGGTAACCGAGGTCCTGATTGGGAGGCATCCCGAAATATGGTTAATGAGTGGTGATCGTCCAGACGTACGTGGTGATCGATGGGTTTGCGAGGTATTTAGTGCCTCCGGTTTCGTTCAGACCCAGAACGGACTTGCAAATGGACTGTGTGTCTGACATTGGATTTTATTCTGTGTTGATTGATCTCTATTAAATATACATCTGTTTGGCGGCGGAGAATTTATTCTTTTGCTTAACGCCCTTCTCTGAAACGCACGAGCTCAGAGGTTGTATATCGATGGACATCAGTCGCATGGCATGAATTGCCTATGTGGCATGCTAAGATGCAGTGATCAGGGCTTCTATTGAAAAGCAAAGCCTTGTGGTGATGATCAAAGCACCGCCTGTGCGGTGTAACTTTGTGTATAACGTGAATTCGCGAGCCTCACACCCCGGTATGAACCAGAAACGGGAGAAGGACCTCAGGGAGGGCATGCGTTTCTTTCTAGCTAGGGTGGTGTCAGTGACCTACCAGCCTGGACATTTATATACTTTTCACCTATGTGGTTGTTGCAGTTGCGAGGCGCCTCAGTTAGATCGGACGATTCGGGTCCGATGGAGTCATTCGTTGGCTCACTTACGCCCCAAAGGGCGGGGAGACGTATTGTTCAGGCATAATAATCCACATCGGTGGACCGGCCCTGATGATCCAAGGCTTGCCTGCGCGCTTGCCTGAGACATGGGCTAGATTGTCTCGAATTCAGTAAGGACTATCTTTTGCCTTGGTTCATGACGGAAATCCAATTTCCAAATACGTGACTGTGCTGTTTCGATTGTATATATATATTTGGCGATATAGTGTCATGGGACGTTCATGTCGTCTATGATTGATAGTTATGATTTGAAATTGTTTTTGAAACATATAAACACTAGCAATAATATCAAATGCCTTTGTTTTATTCGTATCAAGCATGTTTTGGCCGTTATAAGGTAAAAACTCTATCCTCCGGTTTGCGTTGCATTGTGTGATGGGAACTGAGTCTTATAACAGCTTCATTTGTATAAAAAGCATAGCGATGTTTAAAAGAAAGATTTGTTTTAAAGCACTGGCAATCCAATGGAGTAAACCCGTTCCACGAAAGTGGCGTGGTCCTGTGATTAGCCATATTATATATGTGTTGAGTAGATTTCTCATACCCGTCCCATGACTGACTCGTAGTTTGTTTCACTTTCAAACTCGGGTGCCCCTTTTTCTACATGGGCAGCCTTGTATTCAGGTTTAGCTGATTCTTTCTGGTTAGCTGGAGCTGAAGATGGATTCTATCATTTATCTCTTTTTATGCTGTTCAGCTCCTATTGTACATATTTTGTTTGTTTTTCCGCTGTAGACATTTATGTATAGCTGAACTGTATTTGTACTAAGTAAGATCCTGTATACTGTGTAACTCTGATGATTACTTTTATCCAGTATATTCTATTGTTCATTATCTGGTGTATTTATTTAATTTTGTTCTGCTAGTATCTGTTTCTGTGTTATATTCCACGGATTACCCTTGTCACCGTCAGCACGGGGTTTGGGGTCGTCTCAAGATAGGATCTCCTTAACGTATTCCTTGCTTACTACCGAAGTAACCCACCATATTACCATTTATATTAACAGAGTAATGCACAGAGCTTATGCATTCATATATCCAAGTAGTAAACATAGAGGAAAAATTCATATAACTAAGTATTTGAATTATAGATTGCTACTGTAGGGAGTCGAAGGATTTCTTAATATATAACTTTAGCATAGCCCATGGTGAGATATGTTTAGTGTTATATCCTTTTATAAGTTCATGTGCTAAAAGTACATTGTCAAGTATGTTACGCTTCGGAAGAAAAGCAGACTGGTTGTGCGATATAATATACGGTAAAATAGTTTTCAATCTGCTAGCAAGAATTTTAGCTATACACTTGTACACGTGTTACAAAAAGAAATAGCCCTATAATTATTAATGCTGTTAGCATTCTAGGATTTGGGTATTAGGGCGTTTGTAGTGTTATTGAACGATCCCATCAAATTAAATCTATGGAAAACTTGTTTTATAGTCTAACAAACATCCTCATTGATTATATTCCAGCTATGTTGATAGAATTTAGCATCGAAACCATCCGGACCCTCACATGAACTAGTGTTAAGTGAAAATACAGCATCCTTGACTTCGGTTCATTAATAGTGGTCATGAGCATTTCATTTTGAATAGCATTAATTATGGGAAGCATATATGGATTGATTTCATCAAGCAGTGGGCAAAAATCATATTCATTTCCAAAAAGTTTAGCAAAATAAAGCACAAATGCATTCTAAATTTAATTTATATTAGATTGTACCTGACCATTATGATCAATCATAATGTGGATATCTTTCTCCTAGTGTTTACTTTTAACACAGCATGGAAGTAGGCCGTATTCCTATCTCCATCATCAAACCAGCGAACTCTGGACTTCTGATTCTTCGTAAGTGCCTCAGTTTGCAGAGCATTCCAATGCTTTGCGGAGAGTTCAGTTTCTAGTTATGCAAGAGAATTGTTAGAGGGGTCGTTGAGCATTTAATGTTGAACATAAGAGAATTGGTTCAACCATATGGTAGATAACAAGCTACCATTGCCAAATCGGTTCTTAGCCCAAGGCTTTAGGGTATCTTTAAGAGATTTTAGTTTTTTATGTAAAGTGTACATAGGGTTGCCGTAGCATGGAGAATTTCAAACAGAGTTAACAATATCCTTGTAGTCAGGTTCAGAAATCCAGATGTTAAAAAATTTGAAGCAAGGTCTCCTAATATTAATCTTCTCACTAAGATGTAGTAACTGTTGAGAGTGATCAGATAATATTGGCAACAAGAGTTCATCATATAAGGTAGGCCACTTGCCAAGTACACTGCCATTGCAGAAGGCATGATCAATTTTGGAAAACGTTCTAGTGCCTTCACATTTACTGTTATTTCAGGGAAATCTGCACTAAAAGATTTATTTTCGATTAAATTAGATAACCTAATCGCAGTGTTCATAGGCCTTGTTTCATTAAGGCTGACAGGGGAACCTCAAAACTGATCATCAAGTTTGAAAAGAGAATTGAAATTCCACAAACCAGCCATGGTTCAGAGGGATGACGTAAAGTGGGTAACACGCTGAAAAAAGGTTCCCTAGCTACTACAGTATTACAAGCATACACAAAGGTGCAGTAGAAGGTGGAATTGGTAGATATGTGTGTAGTGTAACAGTGTAAATGTTGACTGGATTAATTAACTACAGTAAAACTGTAGATAGTAGGAACAAAAAGTAAAAGCGTCCTACCATAACTAGCATCAGATAGGTTATTTAACATGGGCTAGTTTGAATTAATATACCTGGTTGCTCTCATAGAGAGTGTATCATTCAATTTAGTTTCTAGAATTACAAGGGCACTCAGGTTGTATTTTCTTAATAGAAGCTTACATTGATCTTGTTTGAGGTATGAATGAGCACTTCTAATGTTCCAGGAACAGATGTTTTGCATCATTATTAGAAACTGTATTTTTTTTTGCACCAGGCAAAGGAATATGGTTACTTGTGGTATTATTTACAATTTATAGATCTTTAATCTTGATATCATAGGGTGTTGCTGCAGTTTCATCATTGGTGGTGGAGTTATTTGATGTAGAAACATTTAGTTGTGGTAGCTTTTGTTGTTCTTTATCTACTTTTTGCACATCCTCCATGCCATGATTAGTGGTAGTATTCGAAGTAGTTGGATTTTTGGTTAGTTTTTGTTTGAGAGGTTGTTCCTGCACATTTGTGTCCTGTAATTTTTCTGTCATAATGTCTTCAACACGCTGGTAATTTGAGTTTATGCCACTAGTTAGTGGAAATAAGTTATGCAGCATTAGGTGAAGCTTATTATCATCATCAAAGTCAACAGATTTATGAAGTTGTTGTACATTGATTTCATTCTCATTTCGGCTGATACATTGTTTGCATGCATGGTCACTCATAATTTTAGGTGAAACAGATCCTTGCTTTTCATTATCCTCGACCTTTGCCACATTCTGCCCATTAGAAATATCCTTACTATTTGTAGCTATTTTGCATATAGCTTGTTCACTAGAATTGCCTTGAATGTCTTCATCTAAACTTTATAAGCTAGCAAACTTATTGCTAGTGGTTGCATTGACAATCTTGGTAACATCAAATCTTTCACTCGTATTTGCTTCCATAACCTATATTGTCCCACTTTTTTAACCGACCTTGTTTAATAATAAATATTGATTTATTAACGAGTTAATTAAAATAAAATGGAATTAAACTAATAAACAAAATAAGTAACTTTTTATCTAAGAACCTATATATATGTATATATTTGTAAAGATGTACACACATAATAGGATATATATATATATATGCTTTTGTTATATCTTTGAATTTGAATTAAGAAAATGTAATCAATATTTTATTTCAAAATTAGACATATGTTCAAAGACAATGCAACTTGTATATATAAGTGTTGAGTCAAGAATTTCATAGAGTTTTGATTTCTGACGAAGAGATAAGCCGTGATCGACAAAAAGAAGTTATTCATTGGTTTAAAGAGACACAAAGAGCTACATACATTAGTGGTTGATTGTTTGGTATGTTAGTTGTGTTATTTATGTTAAAATCTACCCACAAATAATCTCATACCTTTAATCTTTGAATATATATATATATATATATATGTGTGTGTGTGTGTGTGTGTGTGCACATTAACTGTGCAATCTGGGCCAAACCGGTCGATCGGTTGAATCCAGGCAGTCGACCATTTCTGCCTAGAATGCACAGATAACATGCACAAGTGTACGTAACGTATATATATCCAAATTCCTGTCTATCGATTCTTTTTAACCTGTCGACCGTTTTTAAACAAAAGCAACCTTTCGTATATACACTTCCGTTTCTTCAAGAATTGCTTCTCTTTCTCTTCACAATTGATCATCACCATTGTTTGTAACTTTTCACAAATGGTTACAACTGTTTATTCCTTATATAAACGTCATGATTTCATCATTCCAATTCACCGATTCTATTAATCTAATTTCTGTTCTATTGATCTCATTCTTGAACTCTAAACGTGCTCAAATTGCTCATATTCTATCCTATATCGTTTTGAATCCTAGAATATATTTAACATTCTTTTGATTCAATACGATATCCACTTCCAAATCTTCATTTATGGAAATATTCTATTTGAGGATAAGATTATAGGAAGTTTGTACTACAAGTGACAAAATCGTGTTATTGAGAATACATATTGTCAACAACAATTACATTCATCTTTGTTGAAGTCCTCGGTGTTGTAAGAGGCAAGTGTTGAAGTCCTCAGTGTTATTAGAGGCGTGAAATCCCGTTCGTCTGCTCGGGTGTTGTATACCTGTTCCTCCGGGTGAAGTGAGGTGATTATTATTGAAAATCCAGATAGAAGTCTGGGACTGGACTTAGGACGGTGCTTCGAACCCGTATAAAAATCCCTGATGTGATTTTTCTATTTTACCGCATTTTCCGTTTTTATATCTGTGATTCGTTATTATTTCATACTCGTCTGTTATACACCATATTACACGATCTGTGTGTACTACTAGCACGTACACGAATTTTCAATTGGTATCAGAGAACGGTCATTATATAACCGTAACACAGTTATTTGATATATTCTAGTAATACGGAAAATAACACAAGCACCAGCACTACCATTTACACGGAAGGTCAATCAACACAGAGACCTCCATTCTTTAACGTTCTCAATTATAGCTATTGGGCAACACGTATGGCCATCTTTATGTAATCAAATTGCTATGATGCCTGGAATGCTACCCAAAAGGAAATAGTGAATCCAATAACTAATTATTCAGAATGGACACCGAATGAGAAAACGACAACAACCATAAATGCAAAGGCAATAAACATGTTGTTTTGTGCATTAGACTAAAATGAATATAACCATGTTAGTATCTGTACCACCGCATATCAAATTTGGCAAACACTAAAAACCACTAATAAGGTACTAACAAGGTTAAATAAGCCAAAATAGCCATGCTGAAAAGTCAGTTTCAAAATTTCAAAATGAAGTCGAATGAGACAATCAATGATATGTATTCACGGTTGCAAACTATTCACCATGCACTAATTATTTTAGGACAAAAATATTCAGATTTTGATGTTGTTTTGACAGTCCTACATTCTCTGACTAGTGAATGGGAAGGAAAAGTATTAGCAATTAAAGAAGCTAATGACCTTTCCATCATGAAGCCAAATGAATTGATAGGAAATCTAATGTCCTATGAAGCTAATTTGCATGCTAGAAAGGAACAGAAAGAAGAAAAGAAAGATGTAGCATTCCATGCTGAAAAAGATGAAGATGAATTAGAGTCTGAAGATGAAGATCTGGCATTCATTGCTAAAGGTTTCAAAAATTCCTAAAGCAATGAAAAGCTAGCCGTTATAGCAAAAAGAAGACTGGATCAAATAAACCATCATCGTCCGCTATATAATGTTTTAACTGCCACAAAAAGGGGCACATACACAAAAATTGTCCAGAAAAGAAGAAGTCAGAAAATGACAAGCTCAAATACAAGAAGGACAAATCAAAGAAACGATCATTCTTTGTAACATGGGATGATTCAGACTTGTCTTCATCAGAAAGTGAAAGTGATACGGAGGACGAACAAGCAAATGTTTGTTTCATGGCAGCAGAAGATGAGGTACAAATTCCTAGATTTGATGAAGTACTCGATACTAATGCTGAATTGATAGTCAAATATAAAGACATGAAAAGTCAACTCAAAGAAGCCAGAGCTGATTTGAGTAAAGCAGAGTTTGAACGAGATATGTTAAAAGACGAGAAGAAAATATTAGAATAAGAACTTGAAAAACTTCAAGAATCATCATCTAATATTGACTCTCAATTATCTCTTTCGAGTCAAGAAATTGAAACTCAAAAAGAGAAAAACGATGTTCTTACAACTGAAATCATGAGCTAAAGGCAAAAGTCAAAACTCTTGATCTAGAAAAAGCTAGTTTACAAAATAATTTAGATAATATTACTCAAAATATTTCTAACTTCAACAAAGGTCGAGAAAATTTGACAAAGATCATTGAAAGATCACAATCAGCTTCAAACAAATAAAACAAGAAACCAAGAAACATCTCAAGAAAAAGATGTAGTAAAAAATAAAGTTAAGAAAAATCTTAGTTTACTATATTCCAAACCAAAATTGGTTGTGGATTTTCAAAAGAAAAATGTCAAAACTATCAAGATATGGGTTCCTAAAACAAATAACAATTTGATTAGGAACAAATATATTCAGCATTTCATGAATTCTGTGCATTTCAATTCTAATTATATATATAAAGGGGATACCGGACCTGTATGGGATTAGACTCCTAAGACCTAACTCTTAGGACGTTATAAAAAGTGAGTACCATGGACTTAATTTTATTTTTTGCAGGTCCCACTTAAGAAAAGAGGAAAGTGGATATTGGACAGTGGTTGCTCGAAGCACATGACTGGAGATAAGATCTTATTTACAAATATTACATACTCGGACGGTGGCTCCGTCACTTTTGGAGATAATTCAAAAGGCTATATCATCGGCAAAGGTGATGTGAGCAATTGCGGTACATCTAACTTAACTCTTATTACAAATGTCATGCTAGTTAGAAATTTGAAACACAATTTACTTAGTATTAGTCAGTTATGCAATAAGGGTTTTACAATCTCCTTTTCAGATAATAAGTGTCGTATCTTAGATAAAGACCACAACTTAGTTTTCGAAGGATATAGAGACAGAAATATATATATATATATATATATATATATATATATATTCTGAAAATGTATATTAAACATAATTCAGATATGTGTCTTGTAGCTAATGATAATGATCCATGGCTATGGCACAAACGATTCTGTCATATTAACTTCAGAACTATCGACAAGCTAGCCACAAACGATCTAGTTAAGGGACTACCCAAAATGAGCTTCAAGGTTGACAACATTTGTGATGCATGTCAATTAGGAAAATTGACTAAATCTTCTTTTAAATCAAAGAAAGTCATATCAACATTACAACCACTTGAGCTATTGCATATGGATTTATTCGGACCAACTCAGGTTCAGTTAATAAATCACTATCGTTACACTTGGACAATTTTCTTGAAAAACAAAAGTGACACTTTCGATCATTTCAAATCTTTCGTCAAAAAATTCAAAAATCAAAAGGGCTTAAAGTTAAAAATATAAGAAGTGATTATGGCGGAGAATTCGAAAATAATGAATTTGAACATTTTTATATAAAGAAAGGTATATATCATAATTTTTCGTTTCCTAGAACTCCACAACAAAACGGAGTTGTAGAACGGAAAAATCGAACCTTACAAGAATATAACGATTTGGAATTTCGCTCGATGCGAATCGATCGCTAAACCGACCAAGACCGTTCGAAACCCTTGATTGTTTTGAGAACACGACAAACCAGAACGCAAACAGAAGAAATTTCATTGTATATTACAACAATTCATCAGAATACAAGAATATACAGAGTATGAATAAATATTACACATCATAAAATATCATAGATTTAAATACATTACTGCAGCGGAAAAATAATCCAAAACATAACTGAAGGAGATATACGGATGCAGAGCTTTCCGAATATCATTCCAGCTGTAAACCAGGATCCTGTGAATATAAATCTGCAAAACCAAAACTACTAGCTGCCCGTGTCAAAATAAGGGCACCCAGAGTTTTGGTTAAAAAAATAAAATCCAGGTCAGTCATGTGACTGGTGTGAGAACTAAAACAGTTATTAATCTTTATTTTAAAGTTAGGTGAATCAAGGGACCCCGCCGTATAACACGGAACGGGTTTCCTCCCAAGAATACCAGTGCATAAAGCAACAGCGCAATGCTAAATAAAGAACAATGAAGCTAGTATAAGACCCAGGTCCCATCACACAATGCAACGCTAGTCGGAGGATAGGGTTTTTACCTTATAATAGCCAAGAATGCTTGATACGCTAAATTTCATGTTTTATTATTACTATAAGTGTATAGTGTCAAAACAATTTCAATCATAAGTATCAATCATAGACGGCATAAGTGTCCCATACCACTATGTCGCCATATATAGGTTTACAATCAAAACCGCAAAGTCACGTATTGGAAATTGGATTTCCGTCCGTGAACCGAGGTAAGGGATCGTCCTCCACCGAATTCGAGAGCCTCTAGCCCGACCCTCAGGCAAATACTCAGTCAAGCCTTTGGATCATCAGGGCCAGTCCACTAATGTGGATTAAAATGCCTGAACACTGCGTTTCCCCGCCCTTTGGGGGCGTAATGAGTCCAATGACTCCATCGGCTCCACACAGTCACCGATATATCCGAGGCGCCTCGCAATCCAACAACCATATAAGTCAAACTCGTCAGGACGTGTAAAACCATTGATGCCACTTCTAGCTAGAAAAAAACGCATGTCCTCCCTGGGGTCCTTCTCCCATTTCTAGTTCATAACTGGGGTGTGAGGCTCGCAAATCAACGCTACACAAAGCTATGCCACACAGGCCGTACTTTGATCATCAACCAAAAGACTTTGCTTTTCAACAGAAGCCTTGATCATTTTCCACTTAGGCATACCACACAGGAAATTCACTCCATGCGATTGATATCCATCAATATATAACCCCTGAGCTCATGCATCTTAGAGAAGGGCATTAAGCAAGAGAATAAATTCTCCGCTGCCAAATAGATATATATTTAATAGAAATCAATCACACAGAATAAAATCCAATGTCAGACACATAGTCCATTTACAAGTTCGTTCGGGTCTGAACGAAACCGGAGGCACCTTGTACCTTGCATATCCATCGATCTCCAAGTACGTCTGGACGATCACCAACTGATTCCCTCCTCTTGGGTGTACAGCCCAATCAAGATCATCAGTAATCACCCAAACGATGTGTAGACCTCCGGTCTTCGACCACCGTCTTCATCCTCGACACATCGTCGAATCAGTTATTCCGAATGGGATAAACCCGGTCTTTCTGAATAACTCGCGTATATAATAAACAAGTGTTGCACAAACACAACATACGCCTCATTCCAATTCAGAATATTCTTTTATTCAAATAATCTTATACTTTGGGAAAGGTTCCCATTAATTTTATCAAAGATAAATTCTTTAAATTTATTCTTTAATCTTCCTTTGGATATCAAATCAAACCGTATTAAGGTTTTCTAAACTAGTCGGGATTAGCAAACCACACCGAAGTAATCATTTATTTTATTTCCCAATCCCAACCTATTCATCCCATGGAGCAAAACTGATAATACTCCATATCTAACACCACGGTGTTATCGGTAAATATTAATTACCATTTCACGTTCAAATCTAATTAAAGATTTAACTATCGTTTGGAGAAAAACTGGTGATACTCCATTCACGATCACTTTAATCTAATTAGAGATTCATTAAAACTCCACTTAGTTTTAATCTTCCCAAAAATCAATATCCTACCTTTAACTGGGTTAAAGAACCAACGTCATCTAAAACACGGTTCAAGATAAACCCAAAATCACATTCCATTCATCATCGGGTTAAAGAACAAATGTCGTTAAAACACAGTTCACGATAAACCCAATTCCCATTTGATATTAAATATAAGGGTCTGAATAGAAAATATATCGGCTTATATTCAATACCAAATTCTACAACCAACAAATATTGTATTGGAAATAACGATATAAATATATCTTTCAAATTTCTATAACAATATCTGCATAATCACGAAATCCAACATCGAAATATTCCAAAGACAATTTCGGTTCAAATCCATTCCAATTCAATTATTGGAAATTCTGGTTACTTTTAAAAACCCTTTCAAATCCAATTTATTTATTTAAAAATAAATAAATTATTAGTCTAGTTCAAAACTAGTTCATTTAGATAAAAAACTATTTTTTCTTTTCCAATTTGGAATTTCTCAGTTTTTCACAAATCATTTCTTATAATTTTACACAAATTATTAGTATTTTTAATAATTTTATCAAGGCCCTTACAGTCGATTTCCATCAATGGCCATCGAACTACACTTACAGCGACCTTTTCCAAATTTGATTTGGACATAATTCCAAATCTAGTCATTAGATTTCAAATCCCTAATATTCGTTAGAAAGCTCTTTTCGATACGAACCCAACGGTTCGGGTTTTAGGGGAATCCGACGGTCGGGTCTCCCGCAACGTCAATTCGAAGTCACTGGTCAAAATTCGCGAACTACCGCAGCGCGACGCGTTCTATTTAGGCCATTATATTATATATATATATAATATATATTTCATCGATTTCAACTCAAAACGTATTTTATAAATCGTTTTAACTTCGTTTTAAAAAAGATTTCAGCTTCATATTCAATTTCAAATCAAAATTGAATATTCCATATCATCGATATATAATTGATAATATTTTCAAAACGTTATATTTTGAAATCACTTCCTTTTCTATATTCATTATCAAAATGAATATAATCGATATAGATATTGTTCGCGTCAAAATGGCGCATATCTAATCAACATGGCTTTATATCTTTCTAATTACTTCATTATTCTATTCAACACATGAATATTTTCTTCAACACATGAATTTTCTTTTATTCAACACATAAATGTATATTTTATTCAACACATGAATTTTCTTTTAATCAACACATGAATTTTCTTTTATTCAACACATGAATGGTTTCAACACATGAATATTCTCAACACATGACTATTTTTTTATTCAACACATGTGTAGCGACCCGAAAATCCGGTCTAATTTGAGCTGACTAAATAACACAAGTCCAACCCCAAATTGCACTTGAAATTCAAGAAACTAATAGAAAGAAGATAGAGGGTGAGGATAGATAAGGTAGAACTTGTAGAATAGAAGAAGAAAAAGAACATCATCATCAGAGTAAACACGAATCTCACAGCGGAACGAATAAAATATAACATAACTTTTGAATTACAAACAGTTATATATACAATAGCTTTTATCAGAGTACAACACTTACAACAACAGCGGAAATAATACTAGCTATAGAATCCTGAAGCCTCCTGCTCCAAGCTCTCCAAGTGTATCTGAAAAATCCCGACTACTTGACTGCCCATACAAATTTAGGCACCCAAGAGTTTAGGGAAAACAAACAAATAAACTCCGGGTCAGTCATGGGACTAGTGTGAATAAAACTCCTAACACTTGGTTTAATAACGGATATATCATAAGACCACGCCGTGAAAACGGAACGGGTTTTCTCTTATGAAAATCCAAACAACTTTGTAAAGCAATATCATTTTGATATTATAATAATGTCTAAGTACAAATAGGTATCAATCTAGCAGAAACGCTTTCATCTCACGTTCTACTATATAATATACAATCAAAACCGCAAGCACGTATTGGGTAATGGATTTCCAACTATGACAAGGTATGGAACCACCTTCCGATCAGTGTACTCTAGGAACGATACACTGGAGTTCAACAAGAACATCTTGCAACTCAGCCACACATGACCGGCCACTCATTTCGCTTGAGTGTATCGAATGTACATCACCAACGATTGGGATCAGCAACCGTTTCCCGGATATATATTGGACAGCATTGATAGATTAAAAGAAGCAAATGAATATTCTCTAGATAGGTGATTATACACCCTACTTCGGTGCGACCGACTTAGCCATGCTGCCTGCACGATTTCTGTCATTTACCGGATGATGAGGCTAGAAGCTACGCTTATCATCACATCAGATTCACTTTGAATGCCACATCATCAAATCCATCCAATCATCGATTGACGTCCTCAACAATACATTATGTGTTAGCTAAAAGAAGTTTCCTTCTTCGCTTCCACTCTTGGTACGGTTGGAGAAATCAATATACGTGATCGTCTAGAAATACTCTGTCAGACATCCATCCATACAAGTCATCCAGGAACAGGATGAACCGAAGGCACTATTCAGTACATCCATCTTAGGCACTGTTATCTAAGACTTATACAATAGCCCTTGCACTTTACTCCGTCTTCAATTATCTTTGGCATATATGATTCGCAACGCTTATGCCAATACAGAGTGGTTCTTTGGATAATAATCCAACCGGTCTCTCCATATTAACAACGTTAAAATGGTCAAAACTTCAATGGTCTGTCATTTAACCATCAAAGAAAAACAGGTGTGCAAACAACGATATTATTTCCAGATGGAAATTCTATCAATCAATCATCAATCATATATATATATACATATTTATATTTCCTTATTTTCTATGTTTAGAAAATATACGTTAACACTGGAAAACATTTCCATTTCTAATCCATATTTCCACTTTCAATATTTGATTACGTTTCTGATTCTATTTGGAAAACATTTCCAAATCTTCTTTACTTGGATTTAAACAGATGTTTAAATCAACATCGCGACGACAACTCAAACCACTATACTTATTTACTAAATACACTTAACCGCTTTCACTCTCGAACCTTAACCATTTCTTAATTAAAAACGAAGCCAATCAAGTTGGGGTAGAACTACCTCTCAGACCTTAACTGAACAACATTTCTAACCTTGAAATAGGCAAAGTTCACTTTAATTTCTTTAACTAACTTCCTTACTTAACCTTTCTTTCGAATAACTATATTCGATTAACTCTTTCAATTAACTCTATTGGGTTGACCCTATTGGATTAACTCTATTTGATTGAACTCTAATCGACTTACTCTTTTCCGCTTAACTCCTGTCGAATAAACTATATTCGATAACTCCTTTAACTATATTCGAATAAACTATATTCGATTAACTCTTTTAATCTTTACTAGATTTGATAACTCCCCTTTCGAATAACCAATATTCGATTAACTCCTTTGGATTAACTAACTTCAACTTACTCCTTTGGATTAACTCTTCGTCTAACTCTTTTGGATTAACTCTTCGACTAACTCCTTTGGATTAACTCTTCGTCTAACTCCTTTGGATTAACTAACTTCGAATAACCCCTTTGGATTAACTAACTTCGAATAACCAATATTCGATAACTCCTCTTCGAATAAATAATATTCGTTAACTCTTCTCAAATGAATAACATTATATTTCTCCACTTGAATAAACTATATTCGATTACTCTTCTCTCGAATACACTATATTCGATAACTCTACTTCGAATAAGTGATATTCGATAACTCTACTCGATTAACTCCACTTGGATAACTCTAACTGGTAAATTCTAACTCTAACTAGTTAACTCAACTTATTATACTTAACTTAACTTGATTAACTCCTATCAAATAACTGATATTCGATTTAACACCATTCGCTTGACTCTAGGTCGCAGCGGTCATAATGGTTACGCCTGATTCCCTCAGGAAACATCCGACCGCCGTAGGCTATCTGCAGCCCTGCGAATTACGCTAGCAGTCGTGCTAAATGGTACTTATCCTGAGTAACTATGTTTGACTAACTCTATCTCAATTAACTGTACTTGATTAACTCTAGTTCGTTTTAACTCTAATCGATTAACTCTACCTGATTAACTCTACCTGGTTAACTCTAACTGATTAACTTTAACTGATTAACTCTAACTGGTTAACTCTAACTGGTTAACTCTATCTGGTTAACTCTAAATGGTTAATTCTAACCGATTAACTCTAACTGGTTAACTCTATTTGACTGACTCGACTAACCCCTTTTGAATAACATATTCGATTAACTAACTTTCGAATACCACATTCGATAAACTAACTTTCGAATACCATATTCGATTAACTCCTTTCGAATACCATATTCGATTAACTAACTTCGAATACCATATTCAATTAACTAACTTCAAATACCACATTCGATTTACTAACTTCGAATACCATATTCGATTTCTCCTTTTTGATAACGTTTATCCATTTGAAAAGATCCCCTTTTTACAACGTTTATTCATTTATAAAGATTCACTTTTTAGTAACGGTACTTCACTTTATAAATGTTCATTTAATAACGGTTTCCTTTTTACAACATCTTATTCCGTTATAAACCAATTTCCTTTTTATTAACTCTATTTTTTTTCTAAATATTCCCTTTTCAATTCTATTTGTAAATGGTTTACAAATATTACCTTTTTCTATTTTATTCTATTTGCAAATGGTTTGCAAATATTCCCTTTTCAAATTTATTTTTAAAAATATTCTAACTCCTTAAATTCTCGGGAAAATTCGCCATAACCTCCTTTGTATCGGGAGCATCGGGAAAATCCCCAAACTCGCCACACAGGCCTTTCCATTCAAAAAGAAAATTGTTGAAATTATTTCCTTTCTAAATATCTCCTATTTATAAATATTCCAATTTATAAATATTTCTTATTTATAAATATTTCTATTTATAAATATATCTTATTTATAAATATTCCATTTATAAATATTTTATTTTCACTATCACTTTGAAAATTCCCTTATCAACATCCCGTATGTTATGGTATTCAATCATATCAAATCACGATGACCAATCTCATTCAAACCCATATAATCAACCACAGGTTTTAACTACATCATATATCATAATATATGAAAAACAATAAAATAACTGTTGAGGAATCCAGTCAGATTCATCCAACCTGTTTCCCTGCATCCACAGATGTTACACAATATGATTATCATCACTTTCAGTTCAATATAAATTATTCTGATAGCAGAATCAATATATAAATATTTAACGATTTATATATATATATATATATTCACTAACTGACTAGTAGTTCAATCAAGCAACCAACACACAGCAATCAACAGATGATTAACAGTTCTAAAAATACATTATAAAAATATAACTGTTCAGAGTTGGTGAGTTTTACTCACATTGACGCGTTAACCGTTGAATAACGGTTTGCGTTATTCGACTCAGTCGGACAATTTATTTCGCCATAAATTGTAATGAGCTCCGATGGACTTCCAGTCAGTTTCGTTGTGTTGCTCCTGTCCATACGATCCCAACGCAACTTACGGTTCTCGATTCTGACCTCGAATGGATAAGATATACATTATACAAGTTACATTAGAATTTAATTTAAATTAAATCTAAACCGGGCCTCACCACATTTCTTATCGGCCCAACCCAAAGTGAATAGTGTCTTCTCTCTTCCAAACATAATACCGCAACCTGCTATGATTTCCTCCTACTTTGATTTTATTTTAACAGCTTGATTCTCCTCAAACACTTCTCAAGTGAACCAACCAAAATGCTTCTCAACATTCTCTCTTCGATCCGAACCTTACTTCGGCCCGAACTCCACATCACCCAGCGTCCCTGTACTCCTTCTTTCTATCTCAATACTGCGCCCTCCTACTCCAGTGGAGAAACCCATCACCTATCGACCATTTACATCGCCAGCGCCCCCTCGTTTCTCCACCATTCACCTCCAAACCAAAACCATTCTCTTCTTCATCGAACCCTCCTCCTCCTCCACTCAATAGTCTTCACTCCGCACCTCCCTAACGAAACGCGGCCTCAACCTTTTCCCTGTCGATACAGTACAGGCGCAACACCTAAAATCACCGAAGTACCCCACAATTTGCAAGCAGACACCCTTCCTAACCCCGAGTCCAAAAATAGCATCGAAACTACGCCTCGACGCTCCAAGAACCCACAATTGTTAACCCTAGTTTCACTGTTATTTTTGAGCATCCTCAAATGTGAATCGCACTCAACGATGAGGGTATAGAGATGAAGCCCTTGCCTTACTCAACCCAAATATATACCTCATACTATTTATAGGATTTTACTGGATTTGATTGGGATTTTTGAAAGAGGATTTTTCACGTTATAATGTTTCTGGGTGGCGGCGTATAGTGTTGACCATGAGAATAAGAAAGATTAGGGTTTAGGGATAGTGAGGGGTATTTATAGAGAGGTTTAGATATTTTTAGATATTTTAGGATATTTTATCTAATCGTCATTTATCCGTTTTCGCACTCTAAAAATTCTTGTGACCACATACGATACTCAAAAATCACGAAACTGGGCATGTAGCTAGAGCTCGACATTACGGTCCCAACAAAACTGGTTTCGTCAAATTCCGACTCCGTATGATCACACAGCGTATTTTTAACCATCGAAATACTGTCTGTTTCTCACTCTAAAAATCCGTACGACCACACAGTGACTCTAAAAATCACGAAACTGGAAATCTAACAACTATTTGACATTACGGATCCAACAAAATTGGTTTCGTTGAATTCCGACTTCGTTTGCAAAACTGGCTATTTTTAAAGCTTTGGATGACCCATTTAAATATATAAATATATTTAAATATAATTAAATTAAATATAATTAAATTTATATTATCGTATATATTCACCGAGGAGTATCATACAGCCCCAGTATAAATGTATACTCGCTATTCCGAGTCCAGATTGAATCGATATTCAATTTACATTGAAAAATCCTTTTATAACGTATATAAAGCGTTACGAATTATAAAGGAATTTTACAGCGACTTTTCTGAAATTTGATTTGGACGTGAATCAAAATCTACACGACGAAATCCCTATTTTTCTCTTCCACTAGAAAGATATACTCCACCAGCTCCACGCATTTCTTGTTTCATAGAAATCCGGCTTAAAATGAATCATGTACATTCAGTTGAAGTTCAAATCGCCAAATCGCGAACTGCAGCGCCATTTCAAGCTCGATTTTAATTATAATATAATTATACGTTTCCAACTGACGTCGATTGAATATATTCGTCAACATGATTCAACTCTAAGCTGAATTAAATCTTGGGGATGACCCTGTTCACCTTATATTGCGATTTCCAATATTTTTGATTAATTCTGAATTAAATATATATTATTTAATTTAATTAAATATTCCATATTATTTAATAAACGACAATTAAATTCCCTATATCACTATTTTAAACAATTAAATAAATTAATTATACCCCTGGAAAATGCGGGTCATTACATTCTTCCTCACTTAAAATAATTTCGTCCTCGAAATTGCTAAGCTAGGGGACGACCCTATCGACTGGTTAGAACATATTTGTTCACTTCTTAATTCCAGCTTTAACTGAACCAATTTAATTTCTATTAAATTATTAATTAATTCTTATCAACGAAAATTTTCAAAAATCCTGAAAATTTTCTAACGCCTTAACTTTTCGAAAAATTTCGTCAGCACCACCTTTGTACTGGTCAATATACGGATACAGAGCTTTCCGAATATCATTCCAACTGTAAACCAGGATCCTGTGAATATAAATCTGCAAAACCAAAACTACTAGCTGTCCGTGTCAAAATAAGGGCACCCAGAGTTTAGGTTAAAAAAATAAAATCCTGGTCAGTCATGTGACTGGTGTGAGAACTAAAACAGTTATTAATCTTTATTTTAAAGTTAGGTGAATCAAGGGACCCCGCCGTATAACACGGAACGGGTTTCCTCCCAAGAATACCAGTGCATAAAGCAATGAAGCTAGTATAAGACCCAGGTCCCATCACACAATGCAACGCTAGTCGGAGGATAGCGATTTTACCTTATAATAGCCAAGAATGCTTGATACGCTAAATTTGATGTTTTATTATTACTATAAGTGTATAGTGTCAAAACAATTTCAATCATAAGTATCAATCATAGACGGCATAAGTGCCCCATACCAATATATCGCCATATATAGGTTTACAATCAAAACCGCAAAGTCACGTATTGGAAATTGGATTTCCGTCCGTGAACCGAGGTAAGGGATCGTCCTCCACCGAATTTGAGAGCCTCTAGCCCGCCCCTCAGGCAAATACTCAGTCAAGCCTTTGGATCGTCAGGGCCGGTCCACTAATGTGGATTAAAATGCCTGAACACTGCGTTTCCCCGCCCTTTGGGGGCGTAATGAGTCCAATGACTCCATCGGCTCCACACAGTCACCGATATATCCGAGGCGCCTCGTAATCCAACAACCATATAAGTCAAACTCGTCAGGGCGTGTAAAACCACTTCTAGCTAGAAAGAAACGCATGTCTTCCCTGGGGTCCTTCTCCCATTTCTAGTTCATAACTGGGGTGTGAGGCTCGCGAATCAACGCTACACAAAGATATGCCACACAGGCCGTACTTTGATCATCAACCACAAGACTTTGCTTTTCAACAGAAGCCTTGATCATTTGCCACTTAGGCATGCCACATAGGAAATTCACTCCATGCGATTGATATCCATCAATATATAACCCCTGAGCTCATACATCTCAGAGAAGGGCATTAAGCAAGAGAATAAATTCTCCGCCGCCAAATAGATATATATTTAATAGAAATCAATCACACAGAATAAAATCCAATGTCAGACACATAGTCCATTTACAAGTTTGTTCGGGTCTGAACGAAACCGGAGGCACCTTGTACCTTGCATATCCATCGATCTCCAAGTACGTCTGGACGATCACCAACTGATTCCCTCCTCTTGGGTGTACAGCCCAATCAAGATCATCAGTAATCACCCAAACGATGTGTAGACCTCCGGTCTTCGACCACCGTCTTCATCCTCGACACATCGTCGAATCAGTTATTCCGAATGGGATAAACCCGGTCTTTCTGAATAACTCGCGTATATAATAAACAAGTGTTGCACAAACACAACATACGCCTCATTCCAATTCAGAATATTCTTTTATTCAAATATTCTTATACTTTGGGAAAGGTTCCCATTAATTTTATCAAAGATAAATTCTTTAAATTTATTCTTTAATCTTCCTTTGGATATCAAATCAAACCGTATTAAGGTTTTCTAAACTAGTCGGGATTAGCAAACCACACCGAAGTAATCATTTATTTTATTTCCCAATCCCAACCTATTCATCCCATGGAGAAAAACTGATAATACTCCATATCTAACACCACGGTGTTATCGGTAAATATTAATTACCATTTCACGTTCAAATCTAATTAAAGATTTAACTATCGTTTGGAGAAAAACTGGTGATACTCCATTCTCGATGACTTTAATCTAATTAAATATTCATTAAAACTCCACTTAGTTTTAATCTTCCCAAAAATCAATATCCTATCTTTAATTGGGTTAAAGAACCAATGTCATCTAAAACACGGTTCAAGATAAACCCAAAATCACATTCCATTCATCATCTGGTTAAAGAACAAATGTCATTAAAACACAGTTCACGATAAACCCAATTCCCATTTGATATTAAATATAAGGGTCTGAATAGAAAATATATCGGCTTATATTCAATACCAAATTCTACAACCAACAAATATCGTATTGGAAATAACCATATAAATATATCTTTCAAATTTCCATAACAATATCTGCATAATCACGACATCCAACATCGAAATATTCCAAAGACAATTTCGGTTCAAATCCATTCCAATTCAATTATTGGAAATTCTGGTTACTTTTAAAACCCTTTCAAATCCAAATTATTTATTTAAAAATAAATAAATTATTAGTCTAGTTCAAAACTAGTTCATTTCGATAAAAAACTATTTTTATCTTTTCCAATTTGGAATTTCTCATCTCAGTTTTTCACAAATCATTTCTTATAATTCTACACAAATTATTAGTATTTTTAATAATTTTATCAAGGCCCTTACAGTCGATTTCCATCAACGGCCATCGAACTGCACTTACAGTGACCTTTTCCAAATTTGATTTGGACATAATTCCAAATCTAGTCATTAGATTTCAAATCTCTAATATTCGTTAGATAGCTCTTTTCGATACGAACCCAACGGTTTGGGTTTTAGGGGAATCCGACGGTCGGGTCTCCCGCAACGTCAATTCGAAGTCAATGGTCGAAATTCGCGAACTGCCGCAGCGCGGCGCGTTCTATTCAGGCCATTATATTATATATATAATATATATTTCATCGATTTCAACTCAAAACGTATTTTATAAATCATTTTAACTTCGTTTTAAAAAAGATTTCAGCTTCATATTCAATTTCAAATCAAAATTAAATATTCCATATCATCGATATATAATTGATAATATTTTCAAAACATTATATTTTGAAATCACTTCCTTTTCTATATTCATTATCAAAATGAATATAATCGATATAGATATTGTTCGCGTCAAAATGGCGTATATCTAATCAACACGGCTTTATATCTTTCTAATTACTTCATTATTCTATTCAACACATGAATATTTTCTTCAACACATGAATTTTCTTTTATTCAACACATAAATGTATATTTTATTCAACACATGAATTTTCTTTTAATCAACACATGAATTTTCTTTTATTCAACACATGAATGGTTTCAACACATGAATATTCTCAACACATGAGTATTGTCAACACATGACTATTTTGTTTATTCAACACATGAATATAATTTATTTTCTAAATTGGAACGAGACCCACTCAATTAACATATAATATTATTTATATGGATTCCATACAACACATGTATATAATAGCAACGATAAATAATCAACCATCATCCAGAGTGCATTCTACACTGTATAAGCATCAAATATAAATATTCAATGCTTATAACAGCCTGTCAATCAATCGATCGACATACAGCTAATTATTGGGATTAATGTATGTCCAATTTCATCCCAACACCCGTGTGGGGTTTCAAACAATCAAACAAAGATTTTATTTGTGCAGTTAGGCGATGTGTAAAGTTTATCGTCCCAATCAATATCAGTCAAATCGGTGTACATAAACAAATCGTTCGATTTGTAAATGAATATTTATTTTATTTCAACACATGAATATATATTTGATTTCAATACATGAATATATATTTTATTTCAACACAAAAATATATATTTGATTTCAACACATGAATATATATTTTATTTCAACACATGAATATATATTTTATTTCAACACATGAATATATATTTGATTTCAACACATGAATTTATATTTTATTTCAACACATGAATTTTCTTTTATTCAACACATGAATATATATTTTATTTCAACACATGAATATATATTTTATTTCAACACATGAATATATATTTTACATCATGACCAACAGTCAATTTTCACAACACAAACAATCACACAAGTCGTCCATGGTCTGTGGACGACGAGGAGCAATTTAGGTATGCAGTTATAAAATAAATAACTGAACAGAAAATTTTAGTGAGGAGTTCTCACCTTTGGGATCCACTCCGTCATTCTTTAATTCTGAACGGTTCGAATTTGCTCAAAATTCCAATGCGATCTTTTCCCGCTGTTCATAGTAAAAATCGCATTTTCTATTATCACTACATGTACATAAAAATCATATTTTTATTTCCATTTCATATATGAAAATCGAATTTTTATCGCTACTTCATATATATAAAAATCGTATTTTTATCGCTACTTCATATATATATAAGTCGAATTTTAATCGCTACTTCATATATATAAAAATTGAATTTTTATCGCTACTTCATATATATATAAATCGAATTTTTTATAAATCTAACTTCATAATAAAAATTCTATTTTTATTTCGAAGCCATTCAAATAAAAATCACAACTTTGCTTATATAAAAAATCACAACTTTGTTTATATAGAAAATCACAACTTTGTTTATATAAAAAATCACAACTTTGTTTATATAAAAACTCACAACTTTGTTTATCATACATTTTAAAATAATGTCCCTTTAGATTAAAATCTGATTTTAAAATTAATGCTAAGTATATACAAAAAAACTGAAATTTAAAAACGCTGTTATTATAGATAAAAACAAGAAATGCTCACTGTTTCGATCCCCAGGAAGATGAACCCGTCGTTCAAAACAATCCATCGCACCACCTATAGCTGAACCCGACGTTGACCCACATTTGATCGACCACCAACACCTCTCTGACCACCCGTTCTAAGCTCCGCCACCCCCATATCATCCCTCTTCGCAAACCCTACCCAACACCACCTTTAAACCAAAGTCCCAACCCCACACCATTTACCCGACCTGCTGCGTCGAGGTCCATGAAGACGAACCGCACCGGATTTCGAGGGCGCCCGGGTAAAGTTCTTCTACTCTCGAGCTAAATGAACCCATCCCTGCTGAATTTCGTTGAATTGATTTAATTGGAAGAAAAAAGGTTTAAAAAGAAAATAGAGGGCGGCTTGATTTCTAAGTTAGGGAGATGAAGAGAAAGTGATTTAGGTCATAAGGAGAAGTGGGGTGTATGCATAGTTTTATTTTATTATATTTAACCTTTTTATTTTCCAAATATATGTTTATCGATACTGATTCTCAATCAAACCCAACGACTGCCGCTCTTAGATAAATACCCTCATTTCGAACACAATGGGATATGTATCGTAACAAAATTCGGCTGTTACAATAGGTTTTCATCAAATTTAAAATATAAATCATTATATTTTAAATTCAAACGCACATTTTAATTTACCGAGGCCACATACAGACTTTAAAAATTCCAGAAAATTATTTCTAGCTTCTTATTGACGATACGGTCCTAACAAAACTAATTTTGTCAAATTTGAAGACTGTTTGAAAAATAGCCATTTTCTGGTCGATTGAAATTGACTGAAACTGTCAAAACACATTTTCTTTTGCCACACTCACATATTGATTTCAAAAATTATGAATTTTGAAACCTAGCAATAATTTGACATCCCGGATCCAACAAAAGTGGCTTCGTCGAAAACAGAGATCGTTTGCAAAATTTCCATTTTAAAGGGCCAGAATTCCACAGTGACTATTTTGACTTTTCAACTGGGCATAACTTTTTATCCCCACTATGAAATTTCAATTTTTCGGATTCGTTGGAAAGATATTCTCAGTTAGATTCTAATATTTTTTGTTTTGCTAAAATCTGATTTATTTTGAATCCTGTACATTCATTTGAACTTTGAAATCGAATTTTCGAACTACCGAGCCATTTTCAATTCCTTTTATATTAAAAAAATATTTATATTCTAATGACGATCTATAAAAATATATACGTTCTAATTCTATTCAAAATAAATTTCTCGTCGTTATTATTTAAAATAATTCATTTTAAATATTCAAAATTCAACAAAATTGCCAAAATAAAATTTTTAAATTGGATCAGATTTCTGGGTTATTACAAAGAATGTGCAAGAACATTATTAAATGGAACCACTTTACCAAAATATTTCTGGGCAGAAGCCCTTGCAGTTTCCTGTTATGTTTTGAATCGTGTATCCATTCGACCTCTCATCAAGAATACGTCTTATGAATTATTTAACCAAAGAAAGCCAAACATCTCATACTTCAAAGTATTTGGGTCTAAGTGCTTTATCTTAAATATGAAAGACCATCTCGGTAAATTCGATCCAAAAGCCGATGAAGGTATATTTGTCGGTTATTCGGAATGATGCAAGGCCTATCATATATTTAATAAACGAACCAAAACTATTGAAGAATCACATCATGTCTCTTTTAATGAATTCTATCAACATCCTCAAAATATATCAGATGATGACGAAACTATAGTCACTGAGAATCCTATCATCACAAATGATTCTGACTCTGAAATAGTTTTTGAATATATTCCTTAACCATATGAGTTGTGATCTCCACCAAGGATACAATCTCCACCAAGGATGCAATCTCCATCGAGAATATTAAGAGATCATCCTACTCAAAATATAATTAGAGAAGTAACATCACAAGTTAGGATAAGGAGTCAACTCCATCAAATGGGTCATGTCGCATTTCTTTCAAACATCGAACCTAAGAATCCAAAAGAGGCTACGAGTGATGATTACTGGATCATTGCCATACAGGAATAACTAAATCAGTTCGAGCGCAATGAAGTCTGGGAACTTGTTCCAAGACCAACTGAACAATCAGTTATTGGGACTAAGTGGGTCTTTAAAAATAAGGGTGATGAACAAGGTAATATCACCAGAAATAAAGCAAGGTTAGTAACACAAGGGTATAATCAGGAAGAAGGTATCAATTATGAAGAAACATTTGCAACAGTTGCTCGACTAGAAGCTATTAAAATCCTATTATCTTTTGCTTGTCACCATAATTTCAAACTTTATTAGATGGATGTCAAGAGTGCTTTTCTAAATGGATTTATCAAAGAGAATGTATATGTCGAACAACCTCCTTTGTTCGTACATGAAAAATATCCTGACTATGTGTACAAACTTAAGAAGGCTCTGTATGGTTTAAAACAAGCACCTCTTGCTTGGTATGAACAACTATGTAGCTATCTTATTAACTCAAGATTTCAAATAGGCAAAGTTGATCAAACTTTTTTTATCGAACATTCTCGAGAAAAATATTCACGTTATCCAGATATATGTAGACGACATCATCTTTGGTTCAACAAACGATAAACTCTACAAAGAGTTTGCCAATATTATGACCAAAGAATTTGAAATGTCTCATATGGGAGAACTATCATATTTTCTTGGACTTCAAATCAAACAACTTCCGAACGGTATTTTTCTTAATTAAGAAAAATACTGTGGAAATCTTATCAAATGCTTCGGATTAGAAAATACATCTGGTAAACCTACTCCTATGAGTGCAACTACACATCTTGAAAAAGATGAAAATGGTAAGAATGTTGACCAGAAATTATATTGAAGCATGATTGGTTCTCTTCTGTATCTTACAGCTAGTCGTCCGGATATAATGATGAGTGTTTGTTTATGTGCACGGTTTCAAGCAAATCCAAAAGAATCACACCTACGAGCAGTGAAACGTATAATTCGTTATCTTAATAATACCAAAGATTTCGGTTTTTTCTACCCTAAAGAATGTCCGTTCGAATTAGTATCATATAGCGATGTTGATTTCAGACGCTCTCGAACGGATAGAAAGAGTACAAGTGGTACATGCCATTTTACTGGAAAATCACTTGTCTCTTGGTTTAGTAAGAAACAAATTTGTGTTTCACTATCAACTTGTGAAGCTGAATATATATCAGCAGCTCTCGCTTATACTCAGGTAATATACATGCAACAAACACTTCAAGATTTTGACATACATTTATCAAATTCTATTATATACCATGATAACACAAGTGCTATAAATTTTTCTAAGAATCCAGTAAATCACTCTTGAACCAAACACATTGATATCCTTCATCATTTCCTTAGAGACAATATCGAAAAACGAAATATATGTCTTGAATATGTCCAAACTGATAATTAACTAGCAGATATCTTCACTAAGACTCTACTTGAGTCCAGTTTCATTAAATTACGTAGAGAGCTTGGTCTCATTTCTCGAAAAGAACTTGATAAGTAATGTTATCACTAATGTTATATTTTGTTAGTTCTTTTCACATTCGGTTTATGTTTAATCAAAATCTCAGCTATTTATAGCTACTACTGTCTTTACAAATTGAATATGAGCTTCTCATTTTTTCCTCCGGCCAAGTTTTACTCAACATTTATCCTCCACAAGTTTATATATAGGAACTTCTATATAAGCTTGTCAAAATTTCTCCTTTTCATCTCTCCCTACCTAAACCTAAACTTTATATAATTCATTATGGCACATATTTGTGATGAGTGTGCTAAAAAATCCCATATTTCTGTCACAAGTTTTGAGCCGGAAGAGTATTACTCTCCCGGAACACCAAAACCCAAATCAAAGTGTCATCACAAATGCAGTCATACTCCTAGTAATAAGCCAACTTTGAAATGGGCAAAGAAAGTGTTGTTTTGTTCACCCCGCACCAGAGAGAAGATCAACGAGATTCATCATTATCAAAACAACAAATCGATCTTCAAAGATAGCTACATTATGAGCAACAACTAACTTCGGAACGTCTATCTCTTTTAGAACGAATGGCATCATTCTATTGCGGTTCAAACAAACATGGCGTATATGAGCCAATGCCACACGTACCTTCATCCTCTAGAAGCCCACACTCTTGGGAGCGAAACTACAATCGTAACGAAGGGGCAAAAGAAAAGTGGTCGCCATGGGAACCACGCATTAACGATGTCAAAGAAGAGTCTACCGATCACAACTCCTCTACCTCTCATTAGATTTTATTAATATTATGATTGTACTCTCGTATTTATTTCATGTACTAATATATATGTATATCTTTTTGGTTAAATTCATTTTTGTCTAGACCATTCAAAAACAGAAATAGAGCAAAAGAGAATCATAAAAGCTGCACCCAGACAAACCAGTCGACCCGCCAAAATCCACCGGTGGACCGTTTTGTCTTCTAGTTGAAAACGGTCGATCAGTTATTTTCAGGCAGTCGACCAGTAACGGGGAATTCTGTTTTTAAAAAGGCATATACGGCCAGATTTTTACACCATCCACTCACTTTTTCTTCATACGTTTTCTACTCCAAAACCCTTCATAACCCTAGAACTCAATTTTTCTTCCAATCTCACCCTAATGGATCCTCCACAAAAGAAATTAAAGCAAGCTTCATCATCCGAAACACAACCAATCGATCTCTCTATCAAGAAATGACTTGTAGATCCAGTTGCAGTCAATAGGTGGAATGAGATGAAAGATTTTAATATCCATCCATGTTCGTACATTAAATTCGCTGATTTCTCTAATTATCATGTTCTTGGCTTAGCAAAGAATGCTGATATTGAAACCCTACTTGACTTTGATAAAAATAATGTGGCAAATAACCATGTTATGATAAAGTTATTCTACGCTAACCTAAATTTGGAGAAATACAAGCCCGAAAATTCCTCTTAATGCCTTTGGTCCGTGGTTTGTGGCAAACAAGTCTTTATCTCATGTGAAAGAATGGCAAATGTCCTTGGTTCTTCCTTCTTAGGTCAAAAATTCTCTAGTAACTTTTGTAATATCCATGTACGTGATCATATTAGTCATCAGTTCATTGAAGATGATAAGGATAGTACCAAATCTATAGGATTACGACCAACTGCAAGAATTATTCATCACACCCTTATGCACTCCCCTTTTCTGTAACGACCTGGATTTTTCGGCCATTTGATTCGAATATTTAAATTTATTTTAAATATTTTATTTGAACTATTTATGAAATTCAATATCGAAATCGTTAATTAAACGATGACTGAGTGTTTATATTTATAAAACGAACTCGAAACGACGCGGTAGTTCGTAAAATTGAATTTCAACTTCAACTGACTATACTGAATCCGTGTTAGGTCGGATTTCGGTGAAACAAGAAGCGTCTGAATCTAGCTGATAATATTTTTCTAATGGAGAAGAAAATTCGAGTTTTCGTATTGTAGATTTTATTTTACGTCCAAATCAAATTTTCAAATAATCGCTATGGAATCGTTAATATGCCATAACAGTTTATTTAAATATAATTAAATATTGGCTTCAAATTTGGACAAGTCCTTTGAGGCGTAGTTATAAATTAATTTATAGAATTTTACTGTAATTTTTAATTTGCAAAATAAGCAACTTTCTATTTGGAGTATTTGGCACTCTATATCAACATTTTGGGGTTTCACATAATAGGTTAACCTACCGATATTATTATATTTTTGTGATCGTAGCACACTGCTGAGCGCGATGGTATATTTATTTCTATTGACAAAGAGTCGTATGAGGACGGAGTTTTATCTAACGAGGTACGTTAACTCTAAAACTAAAAATCTTTAGTCTCTTTCACCATTATCAATTCTTATAAAATCAAATCTTATAAATTCTTATGACAACAAAACCGTGCAAACTAAAATCTTTACGGCATCTTCCTAAATATTTTCCAAATCGTGCAAAATCTTCGCACATGAAGAGAACCAGCAAAATCTCAGTACTGGTTTCCATGTGAAAATTTGTTCGAAGCATCCTCTCACGTATTAAATGCCATATGCCTACGCCGCCTTACTTCTCCCCTGTAACTGATCTCTTACTTTGAAAAGAAAGCACACAGACTATTCCCCAGCTACCTATCCCTGTGATGTCGTTGTAGCCAAGTCTCAATACCGTGCCCTCCAAATTTCAATTCCGTGATGGCCAAGTAAACCCTTTCCGTGCCATCTAAGTCGTCTCCTGCAATATATACATGGTTTCATCTCCTTGAGTTCTTTTTACAAGGAACAAATAAATGGGTTTCGTGGCTTAAAAACAATAATATACATATAGAAAATGGGTTTTCTCCTGGCGCTAGCAGGCTTTAATGCTGGCGAGCTTGGGATCGGATATTGGAGGGGTGGAGGACGGTTTGAACGAAAACAAGCAGGAAGGGGCATGAGCACTCAGCGGGTTTGGAAGTGTAAGGCGGAGCTAAGGTGTTAGTTTCGAATAGTGGAGGATGCTATTACATATGGTGATGGAGCGGACTGAGTTGCGGGTGATGATGGCTATCGGGTGGAGGTCGAAACGATGAGTGAGGCGGTGTATTTCGAAACTGGGAAGAATGGTCTGCCCGTGTTATTTTCATACATGAGTTATTTTGGTTCAGCAATAGTAGATGAGGGGAGGAATAACAGATGGGGAAGAAGAGCTTCAAAAGAACGCGTAGTGTTGATCTGGGAAGAAAAGGGGAGAACGACGATGGAAGAACGTGACAGGGGACAGGTGGAGCCTTGTGTGGTGATGTGAAAACGTGGAGGGAGCACGTGCAAATGAAGAAAGAAGGGATAATGCATATGACGTGGGCATGAAGGAGAATGGTGTTTATGCATTAAAAATGGGAAGGGTGGTTTCTTTTTGCAATACTGGAAACCAGCACAGGTGATCGGAGCATTAACAAAGGAGTGCTGCTATTGGAATATGGAGCGGTAGATAGATATGGGAAGGGTACACAATACACGCGTTAAAGAAAAAAATAGAAGGAGCTATATGGTCACAAAATGGGGGAGACATGCTGTAGTGGTTGAGGAAGAAATAGAGGCGGGTGGGGAACAAAATAGAAAACGTGGACTGTTGTTGATACTAGTGGGATGTTGGGCCACGTAGAAAGCCCAAATAAATTATTTAAAAATTAGTGAAAGGAAGAACATCAGAATGGGAATGGAAGGCACGGTGATATTCACGAATAGGGGAGGATGTGGTTGCCTGTTTGTTCGAAGGGAGAAGAAAGAATTGAGGTGGGCTAATGCATGATTATACGGCCTAATCTAAGTTTATATAAGGTAATTCGTATTTTGTATATATTATTACTATTACTATAAATTGGTCTAGTGAATAGATGGCCTGTGGCTGTGACAAATGAATACATAATGCCCTAACCATATCAAACGTGATACAAGACTAGGATGAGCCTAACATGGTTATTAAATCGTAATTAGTTACGGGGAATAATAATTATTATTTAGGTTTGAATTTAAATATTAAATATTGTAAAATATATAATGTTCTCATATGTGTACAGAATCAGACAAAACCAAAATTCGTTGGAACCGTATCAAAATGCTCAACATCATGGAGCGGATTTTGTCAACACAAAAAGGAATGGGAATTTTTAATTAAATTAAACGCTAGTTTAATTTAATTAAAAACAAGGGTTCAATCGACGAATGATTCAAGGTGAGTTAAATTCACTCAGTTATCCCACTTATAATTTTTATAAGTCGGGTTTATTATTTATGCCATGGTTGCTAATTGTTGGTTAATTTGATAACTGTTTGGTTGTTTATATTATTTAAATTAAATGGTTTTTTAATTTAAATAAAATGACATCATTATTTTAACGATGATTTCCAAACAAGGTAACTTACCATGTTGGTTACGTTTATAGTAATATAAACGTATTGGATGTTTGAATGGTTGTTATTAGTTGACCGTTATCAGTCAAAGTTATTGTTTATTTTCATATGATCATTATATATTTAAATTAAAAAAAGGTAATAATAATATATTTAAAAAGGAGATTCCAAAGGTAAGGAGTTTTTATAAAACCATGATTTTAAATAGAATAGTTACGTGGGAATTGTTGGATTAAAACGGATATGAGTTTTTTTGTTGAATTACAATTCATATCTATCTTAAGATAAGAATGTTGTTGATCAAGGTCTGAGAGATAATTAGAATACCCCAACTTGAACGACTTCAGGATTTTCAAAGGACGATATTAGTTGTAATAGTGGAGATGTTAGAAGTAACTCATTTTGAGAAATAATAGTGTAACGTTATTTGATGGGTTTGTAAATATATATGACGGGATTCAAAATAAAAGAAATATAAAAAGGGACTTGAGAATATGGAAGGATATTTCCAAAATAAAACTGAAATAAAAAGGGAGATTATTGAAAATATATTGGTATTTTCAAAGTATTGAAATGAGATTTAAATGGAATTTATTCTAAAAAGGATGAGTGGCGATTTTGGGTGTTCAAGTAATGAAGCCAAAGAAGTTATCGAAATGACTAAATGATAATTTGAATCAATAAGAAATTTTATGGGAATGGTTTGAAATGTTAGTTGAAAGTTAAACTAGATATGATTTAAAGATATTTTCTAGGTATATAAGTAAAAGAATTTGAGTATAATTATATATTAAACCAATATATTATTCTTGGGTATTTTCAACTGATACACTATTTTTAAATGGCCAAATGATGTTGTGTATAAACCAATGGATCTGTTTATTTTTATGGTTGTTTATTTTGATAGTTAAATAACTGACTATCAAAATCTGACCCAACGTTATTGGTACGGAAAGACCGGGATCGAATTTATATTCGAAAACCATTTCGACCAATAAATACGAATACGCTGAAGACGCTGATCGATATGGAGCAATTGAAGACCATGGATCTTCATGAAACGAAAGAATTACTTACAATCTATGGCTGATACCTAGGGATATACTGTGATTTTGTCGTGATTGGAATCTATGGGTTGAAAGGACGTCTCGCTACTGATCCATGGGTCATTCCTATATTGGATGTAGTAGGAGAGTACCTTCGGTTCATCCTGTTCCTGGATGACGTATATGGACGATGTGAACGGTGGCAAGATGTTTCAAAAGTCGATTATAGCCTCAAGCCTCATCAACCGGGAAATGAAAAAAAATCACGCAGGCAGCATGGCTATGTGGGTCGCACCCATTAGGGTGTACTGTCACCATCTAGAGAATATTCATATTTGTTACTTCTTTCATTTCTGTATCTCCCGGGGATTACGGTGGTCGCACGACAAAAAACCGTAAGGTGACAATACATTCGATACACTCAAGAGAAATGAGTGGTCGGTCATGTGTGGGCCGGGTTGCAAGACGTTCTTGTTGAATCCAGTGTATTCGCCTCTAGAGATACACTATTGGCAGGTGGTCCCATACCTTGTCATAGTGGAACCCAATTCCCAATAAGCGCCCGCGGTTTGTTTATATACTATATATGTGGAGCGTGAGATGCAAGAGTTCTGCAAGATTCTATTTATTTGTATTTAGGCACTATCTTAATATCAGAATAATATATTGATTTCAAAAACATTTTGCGTTATCGTAAGGTAAAAGTCGTCCGTATTTACGTGTGGATTTTGTCTTACGATTATCCTTTTCTTTCAAAAATAATTTGAACTTTAAATGATCCCCTTAAAATTTGCGAGTTTTTCTCACTCTGGTTCACCAGACTGACCCGATGTTTGTAATGCTCGGGTTAGACCGGGTTGTACAGGATTTGGTTATCAGATGCTGTGAAGTCCAAAGACAAGCAGGAGGAGTTCAGACGTATGATGTTTACCATGATTATTCCGCTGTGTGTTATATATATGAGGATAGACTATTATAACTGTCCAGATGAATTGATGTACTCTGATGTTGTAAATATTATTTCAAGCTCTCAATAAAGTTTATTTCTATATTACATTTTGTTTCCGTTGCGATGTGAGACTCTGATGGTGTTGTGTTGTTATTCTTCTTCTTCTATTCTAATATTTCTTCCTTTCTAATCTCACCCTCTAATTTCTTTCTAATAACGTGCCGGTGTTTTCGATGCTTGAATTTTCGACATGGTGTTTTGTGTTGATTTTCGGGATCGAAAATCCCTGTTCGCTACAGTTGGTATCAGAGCAATGGTTTAGGAATAACCTTGGCTCTGTGGTGTAACTCGATAGAGATTGGGCTAGTAATACCCTAGATCGAGTTGAGTGTGTGTATATATATGAGAGTGTGTATTTGTAATTTGAATATAAAATTATTTTTATATCGTTTCGACCCAAATTATTTTATAAGAAGGTAAAAATTATGATTTTCTCAAATTATTATTTAATTCAAATCCTGTATGAAGTTGGAAACATTTCAAATATGAAATGAGAATTAATTCTAACTTGTATGAGTTAAAATGAATCCTTTGAATTGGAATTGAGACAAGGCAATAAGAATTTGACTTGTGTTGGGTAAAAATTAAAAAGAAAAATGAAATGATTTGATTAAAGTGGTTGGGTATTGTGAGTTGTTTGCTTATTCATTGATAGATTAATCGAAAATAGAATTCAACAACGGTTGGATGAACTAAAACTAGAAAATAAATTTCAGTAAAAAATCAATATGAAATAGAACTAGATGGTTTAACCCTGTATTTCCAATGGATATATATATATATATCAAGTTGAGTGCAGGTTGAAAACGAAGAGCTGTTAGGTACCGAACATCGTGATTCGAGTATTGGTTGCCTGACAAAAAGGTAAACCTTAATATTATTGATTGGGCGTTTGAATTTATACCCGAGATGAGTAAGCCGCTTGGTTTTATTTTCTTTAGATCAATATGAGACACCCAGAGTGGCGTTCGCAGTTGTTTGGATCGAACAGTACAGAGGAGGTGCTGGCGAATTTTTCGAAATTTTTTGAAAGTTAGAAACATTTTTTGATAATATTTTAAATTAATTATTTTGAAATTAATTGAGCTCGGAACATTCTTCTTACCTAGCAATTTCGAGGACGAAATTTATTTAAGGGGGGAAGAATGTAACGACCTGGATTTTTCGGCCATTTGGTTCGAATATTTAAATTTATTTTAAATATTTTATTTGAACTATTTATGAGATTCAATATCGAAATCGTTAATCAAACGATGACCGAGTGTTTATATTTATAAAACGAACTCAAAATGGCGCGGTAGTTCATAAAATTGAATTTCAACTTCAACTGACTATACTGAATCCGTGTTAAGTCGGATTTCGGTGAAACAAGAAGCGTTTGAATCTAGCTGATAATATTTTTCTAATGGAGGAGAAAAATCGAGTTTTCGTATTGTAGATTTTATTTTATGTCCAAGTCAAATTTTCAAATAGTCACTGTGGAATCGTTTATATGCCATAACGGTTTATTTAAATATAATTAAATATTGGCTTCAATTTTGGACAAGTCCTTTGAGGCATAGTTATAAATTAATTTTTAGAATTTTACTGTAATTTTTAATTCGCAAAATAAGCAACTCTTTATTTGGAGTATTTGGCACCCTATATCAACATTTTGGGGTTTCACAGAATAGGTTAACCTACCGATATTATTATATTTTTGTGATTGTAGCACACTGCTGAGCGCGATGGTATATTTATTTCTATCGACAACGAGTTATATGCGGACGGAGTTTTATCTAACGAGGTATGTTAACTCTAAAACTAAAAATCTTTAGTCTCTTTCACCAATATCAATTCTTATAAAATCAAATCTTATAAATTCTTATGAAAACAAAACCGTGCATATCAAAATCTTTATGGAATCTTCCTAAATATTTTCCAAATCGTGCAAAATCTTCGCACATGAGGAGAACCTGCAAAATCTCAATACTGGTTTCCATGTGAAAATTTGTTCGAAGTATCCTCTCACGTATTAAATGCCACATGCCTACGCCGCCCTACTTCTCCCCTGTAACTGATCTCTTACTTTGAAAAGAAAGCACAAAGACTATTCCCCAGCTACCTATCCCTATGATGCCGTTGTGGCCAAGTCTCAATACCGTACCCTCCAAATTTCAATTCTGTGATGGCCAAGAAAACCATTTCCGTGCCATTCAAGTCGTCTCCTGCTATATATACACGGTTTCATCGCCTTCAGTTCTTTTTACAGGGAACAAATAAATGGGTTTCGTGGCTTAAAACAATAATATACATATAGAAAATGGGTTTTCTCCTGGCGCTGGCAGGCTTTAATGCTGGCGAGCTTAGGATCGGATACTGGAGGGGCAGAGGACGGTTTGAATGAAAAGAAGCAGGAAAGGCCATGAGCAATCAACAGGTTTGGAAGTGCAAGGCAGAGCTAAGTTGTTAGTTTCGAATAGTGGAGGATGCTGTTACATACGGTGATGGAGTGGACTGAGTTGCGGGTGATGATGGCTATCGGGTGGAGGTCGAAACGATGAGTGAGGCGGTGTATTTTGAAACTGGGAAGAATTGTCTGCCTGTGTTATTTTTATACATGGGTTATTTTGGTTCAGCAATTGTAGATGAGGGGAGGAATAACAGATGGGGAAGAAGAGCTTCAGAAGAACGTGTAGTGTTGATCTGGGAAGAAAAGGGGAGAACGATGGTGGAAGAACGTGACAGGGGATAGGTGGAGCCTTGTTTGGTGATGTGATAACGTGGAGGGAGCACGTGCAAATGAAGTAAGAAGGGATAATGCATCTGATGTGGGTATGAAGGAGAATGGTGTTCATGCATTAAAAATGGGAAGGGTGCTTTCTTTTTGCAATAATGGAAACTAGCACAGGTGATCGGAGCATTAACAAAGGAGTGTTGCGATTGGAATATGGAGCGGTAGATAGATATGGGAAGGGTACACAATACACGCGTTAAAGAAAAAATAGAAGGAGATTTATGGTCACGAAATGGAGGAGACATGCCGTAGTGGTTGAGGAAGAAATAGAGGCGGGTGGGGAACATAATAGAAAACGTGGACTGTTGTTGATACTAGTAGGATGTTGGGCCACGTAGAAAGCTCAAATAAATAAATAGTGAAAGGAAGAACATCAGAATGGGAATGGAAGGCACGGTGATGTTCACGAACAGGGGAGGATGTGTTGCCTGTTTGTTCGAAGGGAGAAGAAAGAATTGAGGTGGGCTAATGCATGATTATACGGCCTAATCTAAGTTTATATAAGGTAATTCGTATTTTGTATATATTATTACTATTACTATAAATTGGTCTGGTGAATAGGTGGCCTGTGGCTGTGACAAATGAATACATAATGCCTAACCATATCAAACGTGATACAAGACTTGGATGAGCCTAACATGGGTATTAAACCGTAATTAGTTACGGGGAATAATAATTATTATTTAGGTTTGAATTTAAATATTGTAAAATATATAACATTCTCGTATGTGTACAGAATCAGACAAAACCAAAAGACGTAGGAACCGTATCAAAATACTCAACATCATGGAGCGGATTTTGTCAACACAAAAAGGAACGGGAATTTTTAATTAAATCAAACGCTAGTTTAACTTAATTAAAAACAAGGGTTCAATCGACGAACGATTCAAGGTGAGTTAAATTCACTAAGTTATCCCACATATAATTTTTATAAGTCGGGTTTATTATTTATGCCATGGTTGCTAATTGTTGGTTGATTTGATAACAGTTTAGTTGTTTATATTATTTAAATTAAACGGTTGTTTAATTTAAATAAAATGACATCATTATTTTAACGATGATTTCCAAACAAGGTAACTTACCATGTTGGTTACGTTTATAATAATATAAACGTATTGGATGTTTAAATGGTTCTTATTAGTTGACCGTTATCAGTCAAAGCTATTGTTTATTTTCATATGATCATTATATGAACTGTTGGAACCATATGATTGGATTAGTTATAGATTGTTAAACCCAAATTCAACATTTGTTTGGTTATAACCAATGAGTGATATTGGTTGGGAAGTTTATAGAAGATGGCCAAAATACAAAGTGGTTTATAAACATTGATTTACCATCGGGTAAATCGATAGAGATGAAGCGATGAAATTTACTTTATAACTAAAAATAGATTTTTATATATATTATTTTAAAATGTAGTTTATATAAAAAAATAAACCAACCACATATATATCGATTGTTTTAAATCACCATTTTGGTACCCAAAATCCGCCGTGTGCGAAGCACGTGCTTCATGTTAACTAGTAAATGATTTATAAAACTAAGTCTTATATTACTAAGATGGATAAGCAAGTGGCCAAGGATTAGAGTAACGATTAATAACTGAGAATAATGGTTTATTCAAATTAATAATAATATTCATTAAATGAATAGACGAGTAGGGTTGATTGACAAGTTAAATCATGTTTTAAAATTGACCAGGCCAAATGTTTTAACGAAAATTGATTAATAAATTAAATTGATTTGTGCCGATTCACCTAATGAAGTAATTTAGCAAATAGTGTTTAACTTAATAAGAAATTAAAGAGGAGATTTGGATATTTATCCCAATACATGATAAAAGGGATTACGTATTAAATGAAGTCCATTTAAGTAAGTGATCGAAGTTAGCAACGAATATAATTGAATTTTTAAGTGAGCTTATAAAAGGGTTTACATTTAAACCAAGATGGTAAATTAAGTTACAGAAGTGATTTTAAGCAAATATGATAAGCTTAAATAAATGTTAGTTAATAATTGAATTAAGTAAAGGAAATAGAAATGAAAAAGGGTTTAGAAAAAGGATTCTGGTAATTGAATCTGTTAAAGATCGAGCAATAAGATTTGTCATAAAATTCTGGATGATGAATTAAATAGTCTAAAGAATTATAAGTTAGAAAAGTTAAAAGTTTAAAAGTTACGTGGGAATTGTTACGTGGGAATTATAATTTAGTAATAATAATATATTTAAAAAGGAGATTCCAAAGGTAAGGAGTTTTTATTAAACCATGATTTTAAATAGAATAGTTACGTGGGAATTGTTGGATTAAAATGGATATGAGTTTTTTTTTTGAATTACAATTCATATCTAGCTTAAGATAAAAATGTTGTTGATCAGGGTCTAAGAGGTAATTGGAATACCCCAACTTGAATGATTTCAGAATTATCAAAGGATGATATTAGTTGTAATAGTGGAGATGTTAGAAGTAATTCATTTTGAGAAATAATAGTGTAACATTATTTGATGGTTTTGGAAATATAAATGATGGGATTCAAAATAAAAGAAATATAAAAAGGGACTTGAGAATATGGAAGGATATTTCCAAAATAAAACAGAAACAAAAAGGGAGATTGTTGAAAATATATTGGTATTTTCAAAGTATTGAAATGAGATTTAAATGGGATTTATTCTAAAAAGGATGAGTGACGATTTTGGGTGTTCAAGTAATGAAGCCAAAGAAGTTATCGAAATGACTAAATGATAATTTGAATCAATAAGAAATGTTATGGGAATGGTTTGAAATGTTAGTTGAAAGTTAAACTAGATATGATTTAAAGATATTTTCTAGGTATATAAGTAAAAGGATTTGAGTATAATTATATATTAAACCAATATATTATTCTTGGGTATTTTCAACTGATACATTATTTTTAAATGGCCAAATGATGTTGTGTATAAACCAATGGATCTGTTTATTTTTATGGTTGTTTATTTTGATAGTTAAATAACCGACTATCAAAATCTGACCCAACGTTATTGGTACGGAAAGACCGGGATCGAATTTATATTCGAAAACCATTTCGACCAATAAATACAAATACACTGAAGACGCTGATCGAGATGGAGCAATTGAAGACTGTAGATCTTCATGAAACGGAAGAATTACTTACAATCTCTGGCTGATCCCTAGGGATATACTGTGATTCTGTCGTGATTGGAATTTATGGGTTGTAAGGACTTCTCGCTACTGATCCATGGGTGATTCCTATATTGGATGCAGTAGGAGAGTACCTTCGGTTCATCCTGTTCCTGGATGACGTATATGGATGATGTGAATGGTGGCAAGATGTTTCAAAAGTCGATTATAGCCTCAAGCCTCATCAACCGGGAAATGACACAAATCGGGCAGGCAGCATGGCTATGTGGGTCGCACCCATTAGGGTGTATTGTCACCATCTAGAGAATATTCATATTTGTTAATTCTTTCATTTATGTATCTCCCGGGGATTACGGTGGTCGCGCGACAAAAAGCCGTAAGGTGATAATACATTCGATACACTCAAGAGAAATGAGTGGTCGGTCATGTGTGGGCCTGGTTGCAAGACGTTCTTGTTGAACCCAGTGTATTCGCCTCTAGAGATACACTATCGGCAGGTGGTCCCATACCTTGTCATAGTCGGAACCCAATTCCCAATAAGCGCCCACGGTTTGTTTGCATACTATATTTGTGGAGCGTGAGATGCAAGCGTTCTGCTAGATTCTATTTATTTGTATTTAGACATTATCTTAATATCAGAATAATATATTGATTTCAAAAACGTTATGGGTTATCGTAAGGTAAAAGTCATCCATATTTATGTGTGGATTTGGTCTTACGATTATCCTGTTCTTTCAAAAAGAATTTGAACTTTAAATGATCCCCTTAAAATTTGCAAGTTTTTCTCACTCTGGTTCACCAGACTGACCCGGTGTTTGTAATGCTCGGGTTAGACCGGGTTGTACAGGATCAGGTTATCGGATGCTGTGAAGTCCAAAGACAAGCAGGAGGAGTTCAGACGTATGATGGATACCATGATTATTCCGCTGTGTGTTATATATATGAGGACAGACTATTATAACTGTCCAGATGAATTGATGTACTCTGATGTTGTAAGTATTATTTCAAGCTCTCAATAAAGTTTATTTCTGTATTATATTTTGTTTCCATTGCGATGTGAGACTCTGATGGTGTTGTGTTGTTATTCTTCTTCTTCTATTCTAATATTTCTTCCTTTCTTATCTCACCCTCTAATTTCTTTCTAATAACGTGTCGGTGTTTTCGATGCTTGACTATTCGACATGGTGTTTTGTGTTGATTTTCGGGATCGAAATCCCTGTTCGCTATAGTTGGTATCAGAGCAATGGTTTTGGAATAACCTTGGCTCTGTGGTGTAACTCGATAGAGATTGGGCTAGTAATACCCTAGATCGAGTTGAGTGTATATATATACGAAAGTGCGTATTTGTAATTTGAATATAAAATTATTTTTTTATCGTTTCGACCCAAATTATTTTATAAGAAGGTAAAAATTATGATTTTCTCAAATTATTTTTTAATTCAAATCCTGTATGAAGTTTGAAACATTTCAAATATGAAATGAGAATTAATTCTAACTTGCATGAGTTAAAATGAATCCTTTGAATTGGAATTGAGACAAGGCAATAAGAATCTGACTTGTGTTGGGTAAAAATTAAAAAGAAAAATGAAATAATTTGATTAAAGTGGTCGTGTATTGTGAGTTGTTTGTTTATTGGTTGCTAGATTGATCGAAAATAGAATTCATCAACGGTTGGATGAACTGAAACTAGAAAATAAATTTCAATATAAAATCAATATGAAATAGAACTAGATGGTTTAACCCTGTATTTCCAATATATATATATATATCAAGTTGAGTGCAGATTGAAAACGAAGAGATGTTAGGTACCGAACATCGTGATTCGAGTATTGGTTGCCCGACAAAAAGGTAAACCTTAATATTATTGATTGGTTGTTTGAATTTATACTCGAGATGAGTAAGCCGCTTGATTTTATTTTCTTTGGATCAATATGAGAGGCCAAGAGTGGCGTTTGCAGTTGGTTGGATCGAACGGTACAGAGGAGGTGCTGGGGAATTTTTCGAATTTTTTTGAAAGTTAGAAACATTTTTTGATAATATTTTAAATTAATTAATTTGAAATTAATTGAGCTCAGAACATTCTTCTTACCTAGCAATTTCGAGGACGAAATTTATTTAAGGGGGGAAGAATGTGACGACCTGGATTTTTCGGCCATTTGATTCGAATATTTAAATTTATTTTAAATATTTTATTTACGATGACTGAGTGTTTATATTTATCAAACGAACTCGTAATGGTGCGGTAGTTCGTAAAATTGAATTTCAACTTCAACTGACTATACTGAATCCGTGTTAAGTCGGATTTCGATGAAACAAGAAGCGTCTGAATCTAGCCGATAATATTTTTCTAATGAAGGAGAAAAATTGAGATTTCGTATTGTAGATTTTATTTTACGTCCAAATCAAATTTTCAAATAGTCGTTGTGGAATCGTTTATATGCCATAACGGTTTATTTAAATATAATTAAATATTGGCTTCAAATTTGGACAAGTCCTTCGAGGCGTAGTTATAAATTAATTTTTAGAATTTTACTGTAATTTTTAATTTGCAAAATAAGCAACTTTTTATTTGGAGTATTTGGCACCCTGCGTCAACATTTTCGGGTTTCACAGAATAGGTTAACCTACCGATATTATTATATTTTTGTGATCGTAGCACATTGTTGAGCGCGATCGTATATTTATTTCTATCGGCAACGAGTCGTATGCGGATGGAGTTTTATCTAACGAGGTACGTTAACTCTAAAACTAAAAATCTTTAGTCTCTTTCACCATTATCAATTCTTATAAAATCAAATCTTATAAATTCTTATGAAAACAAAACCGTGCAAACCAAATCTTTATGGCATCTTCCTAAATATTTTCCAAATCGTGCAAAATCTTTGCACATGAAGAGAACCTGCAAAATCTCAATACTGGTTTCCATGTGAAAATTTGTTCGAAGCATCCTCTCACGTATTAAATGCCACATGCCTACGCCGCCCTACTTCTCCCCTGTAACTGATCTCTTACTTTGAAAAGAAAGCACACAGACTATTCCCCAGCTACCTATCCCTATGATGCCGTTGTGGCCAAGTCTCAATACCGTGCCCTCCAAATTTCAATTCCGTGATGGCCAAGTAAACCCTTTCCATGCCATCCAAGTCGTCTCCTGCTATATATGCACGGTTTCATCGCCTTTAGTTCTTTATACAAGGAACAAATAAATGGGTTTCATGGCTTAAAAACAGTAATATACAAATAGAAAATGGGTTTTCTCCTGGCGCTGGCAGGCTTTAATGCTGGCGAGCTTGGGATAGGATACTGGAGGGGCGGAGGACGGTTTGAACGAAAAGGAGCAGGAAGGGGCATGAGCACTCAGCGGGTTAGGAAGTGCAATGCAGAGCTAAGGTGTTAGTTTCGAATAGTGGAGGATGCTGTTACATACGGTGCTGTTACATATGGCTATCGGGTGGAGGTCGAAACGATGAGTGAGGCGGTGTATTTCGAAACTGGGAAGAATGTTCTGCCCATGTTATTTTTATACATGGGTTCTTTTGGTTTAGCAATAGTAGATGAGGGGAGGAATAACAGATAGGGAAGAAGAGCTTCAGAAGAACGCGTAGTGTTGATCTGGGAAGAAAAGGGGAGAATGGCGGTGGAAGAACGTGACAGGGGACAGGTGGAGCCTTGTGTGGTGATGTGAAAACGTGGAGGGAGCACGTTCAAATGAAGAAAGAAGGGATAATGCATCTGACATGGGTATGAAGGAGAATGGTGTTCATGCATTAAAAATGAGAAGGGTGGTTTCTTTTCGCAATACTGGAAACCAGCATAGATGATCAGAGCATTAACAAAGGAGTGCTGCTATTGGAATATGGAGCGGTAGATATATATGGGAAGGGTACACAATACATGCGTTAAAGAAAAAAATAGAAGGAGTTGTATGGTCATGAAATGGAGGAGACAAGCTGTAGTGGTTGAGGAAGAAATAGAGGCGGGTGGGGAACAAAATAGAAAATGTGGAATGTTGTTGATACTAGTGGGATGTTGGGCCACGTAGAAAGCCCAAATAAATAAATAAAAAAATAGTGAAAGGAAGAACATCAGAATGGGAATGGAAGGCATGGTGATATTCACGAACAGGGGAGGATGTGGTTGCCTGTTTGTTCGAAGGGAGAAGAAAGAATTGAGGTGGGCTAATGCATGATTATACGGCCAAATCTAAGTTTATATAAGGTAATTCGTATTTTGTATATATTACTACTGTTACTATAAATTGGTCTAGTGAATAGGTGGCCTGTGGCTGTGACAAATGAATACATAATGCCCTAACCATATCAAACATGATACAGGACTAGGATGAGCCTAACATGGGTATTAAACCGTAATTAGTTACGGGGAATAATAATTATTATTTAGGTTTGAATTTAAATATTAAATATTGTAAAATATATAACGTTCTCGTATGTGTACAGAATCAGACAAAACCAAAAGACGTTGGAACCGTATCAAAATACTCAACATCTTGGAGCGGATTTTGTCAACACAAAAAGGAACGGGAATTTTTAATTAAATTAAACGCTAGTTTAATTTGATTAAAAACAAGGGTTCAATCGACGAAAGATTCAAGCTGAGTTAAATTCACTCAGTTATCCTACTTATAATTTTTATAAGTCTGGTTTATTATTTATGCCATGGTTGCTAATTGTTGGTTGATTTGATAACTGTTTGGTTGTTTATATTATTTAAACGGTTGTTTAATTTAAATAAAATGACATCATTATTTTAACGATGATTTCCAAACAAGGTAACTTACCATGTTGGTTACATTTATAATAATATAAACGTATTGGATGTTTGAATGGTTGTTATTAGTTGACCGTTATCAGTCAAAGTTATTATTTATTTTCATATTATCATTATATGAACTATTGGACCCATATGATTGGATTAGTTATTGATTGTTGAACCCAAATTCAACATTTGTTTGGTTATAACTAATGAGTGATATTGGTTGGGAAATTTATAGCAGATGGCCAAAATACAAAGTGGTTTATAAACATTGATTAACCATCGGGTAAATCGATAGAGATGAAGTGATGAAATTTACTTTATAACTAAAAATAGATTTTTATATATAATATTTTAAAATATAGTTTATATAAAGAAAATAAACCAACCACATATATATCGATTGTTTTAAATCACCATTTTGGTACCCAAAATCCGTCGTGTGCGAAGCACGTGCTTCATGTTAAATAGTAAATGATTTATAAAACTAAGTCTTATATTACTAAGATGGATAAGAAAGTGGCCAAGGATTAGCGTAACGATTAATAACTGTGAATAATGGTTTATTCAAATTAATAATATTATTCATTAAATAAAAAGACGAGTAGGGTTGATCGACAAGTTAAATCATGTTTTAAAATTGACCAGGCCAAATGTTATAACGAAAATTGATTAATAAATTAAATTTATTTGTGCCGATTCACCTAATGAAGTAATTTAGCAAATAGTGTTTAACTTAATAAGAAATTAAAGAGGAGATTTGGATATTTATCCTAGTAAATGATAAAAGGGATTACTTCTTAAATGAAGTTCATTTAAGTAAGTAATCGAAGTTAGCATTGAATATAACTGAATTTTTAAGTGAGCTTATAAAAGGGTTTACATTTAAACCAAGATGGTAAATTAAGTTACAGAAGTGATTTTAAGCAAATATGATAAGCTTAAATAAATGTTACTTAATAATTGAATTAAGTAAAGGAATCGAGATGAAAAAGGGTTTAGAAAAAGGATTCTGGTAATTGAATCTGTTAAAGATCGAGCAATAAGATTTGTCATAAAAATATGGATGATGAATTAAATAGTCTAAAGAAGTTAAAAGTTAGAAAAGTTAAAAGTTTAAAAGTTAATGTTTTATTTAACATTTACTAAATCAATAAATTTAGTAATAATAATATATTTAAAAAGGAGATTCCAAAGGTAAGGAGTTTTTATAAAACCATGATTTTAAATAGAATAGTTACGTGGGAATTGTTGGATTAAAATGGATATAAGTGTTTTTTTTGAATTATATATCTTAAGATAAGAATGTTGTTGATCAAGGTCTGAGAGGTAATTAGAATACCCCAACTTGAACGACTTCAGGATTATCAAAGGATGATATTAGTTGTAATAGTGGAGATGTTAGAAGTAATTCATTTTGAGAAATAATAGTGTAACGTTATTTGATGGGTTTGGAAATATATATGATGGGATTCAAAATAAAAGATATATAAAAAGGAACTTGAGAATTTGGAAGGATATTTCCAAAATAAAACAGAAATAAAAAGGGAGATTGTTGAAAATATAATGGTATTTTCAAAGTATTGAAATGAGATTTAAATGGGATTTATTCTAAAAAGGATGAGTGGCAATTTTGGGTGTTCAAGTAATGAAGCCAAAGAAGTTATCGAAATGACTAAATGATAATTTGAATCAATAAGAAATGTTATGGGAATGGTTTGAAATGTTAGTTGAAAGTTAAACTAGATATGATTTAAAGATATTTTCTAGGTATATAAGTAAAAGGATTTGAGTATAATTATATATCAAACCAATATATTATTCTTGGGTATTTTCAACTGATACATTATTTTTAAATGGCCAAATGATGTAGTGTATAAACCAATGGATCTGTTTATTTTTATGGTTGTTTATTTTGATAGTTAAATAACCGACTATCAAAATCTGACCCAACGTTATTGGTACGGAAAGACCGGGATCGAATTTATATTCGAAAACCATTTCGACCAATAAATACAAATACGCTGAAGACGTTGATCGAGATGGAGCAATTGAAGACTGTAGATCTTCATGAAACGGAAGAATTACTTACAATCTCTGGCTAATCCCTAGGGAAATACTGTGATTCTGTCGTGATTGGAATCTATGGGTTGCAAGGACTTCTCGCTACTGATCCATGGGTGATTCCTATATTGGATGCAGTAGGAGAGTACCTTCGGTTCATCCTGTTCCTGGATGACGTATATGGATGACGTGAATGGTGGCCAGATGTTTCAAAAGTCGATTATAGCCTTAAGCCTCATCAACCGGGAAATGACAAAAATCGGGCAGGCAACATGGCTATGTGGGTCGCACCCATTAGGGTGTATTGTCACCATCTAGAGAATATCATATTCGTTACTTCTTTCGTTTCTGTATCTCTCGGTGATTACGGTGGTCGCGCGACAAAAAGACGTAAGGTGACAATACATTCGATACACTCAAGAGAAATGAGTGGTCGGTCATGTGTGGGTCGGGTTGCAAGACGTTCTTGTTGAACCCAGTGTATTCACCTCTAGGGATACACTATCGGCACATGGTCCCATACCTTGTCATAGTCGGAACCCAATTCCCAATAAGCGCTCGCGGTTTGTTTGTATACTATATATGTGGAGCGTGAGATGCAAGCGTTCTGCTAGATTCTATTTATTTGTATTTAGACACTATCTTAATATCAGAATAATATATTGATTTCAAAAACGTTTTGGGTTATCGTAAGGTAAAAGTTGTCCGTATTTATGTGTGGATTTGGTCTTATGATTATCCTTTTCTTTCAAAAAGAATTTGAACTTTAAATGATCCCCTTAAAATTTGCGAGTTTTTCTCACTCTGGTTCACCAGATTGACCCGGTGTTTATAATGCTCGGGTTAGACCTGGTTGTACAGGATCAGGTTATTGGATGCTGTGAAGTCCAAAGACAAGCAGGAGGAGTTCAGACGTATGATGCATACCATGATTATTCCGCTGTGTGTTATATATATGAGGACAGACTATTATAACTGTCCAGATGAATTAATGTACTCTGATGTTGTAAGTATTATTTCAAGCTCTCAACAAAGTTTATTTCTATATTATATTTTGTTTCCATTGCGATGTGAGACTCTGATGGTGTTTTGTTGTTATTCTTCTTCTTCTATTCTAATATTTCTTCCTTTCTTATCTCACCCTCTAATTTCTTTCTAATAACGTGCTGGTGTTCTCGATGCTTGAATACTCGACATGGTGTTTTGTGTTGATTTTCGGGATCGAAAATCCCTGTTCGCTACATTTTCCGGGAATAGGACATTTTGATGCCGCCTACAAAGAGAATTTCAAAGCATTATATGCAATCTACGGGGATATTCGTATCAACTGGATTGGTATGATTTTTGATGAAATATTGCAAGTTAATGAGAGTTCTAGGCCACATTTATTTTGTAATGAATATATCATGCGTCTACTACTTGATTGTGGCATCAAAACTCCTGATTCGACTGTTTCAAAACCCAAATGCATTAACAAAGCCTCGATTTCACGGATGAAGATTCCCGCTCCATACTTCAACATTATGCCCTTGGAACAATGGAAAGAAAAGGGACATCAAGGAGCTTCTTCACAATCGTCTCGCCCAAAACCTGAGGAAGTTAAACTACTACCATCTTCCTCTACTACAAAGGATTCGCTTGAAACTATTGCTCGCAATCAATTCCTCCTTGAAGCATTACTTAAGCGTATGGATGCAAAAATGGATAAACGCTTTAACAAACTTAAGTCTTTCTTTGGGTCTTTGTGGGAAGCAATATCATGTGGTGCATCATCCTCATATACACAAGCTCAAGACCCCAGCACACATCCAACACCTCCTTCTTTTAATTGGACATCTTCGGAAGAGGGTGCAAGATCGGGAACTAGTCATGGGCGTGGATGGGGAAAAGTCAGCTTGTTGAAGAAGAAGAAGAGGGAGTTGAGACGGAGTCCGAACAAGATTTCTTAGTTTATCTCTTTAAATCTTTTTATGTACTTATGCCTTTATTTTGCTTTAAGACATGATCCGGCACTTGTATCTAGATAGTTTCATAGTTTATTTCGTATTATACTTATGTGTATGATCATATTTTGTGACTCTTGATAACTCTTGTTCTATGGTAGTGGTTAATGTTGCTTATAATCTAGCTCATATCATTTATGCTCTTATTTATTCATCAACTCCTTTTTATCGATGACAAAGAGGGAGAAAATTATGCTAACAATGTATATGCGGGAAAATATAGATTTACAGGCACATATACAGGGATCATATACAGGGGGAGATTCAGAAGTATGTTGTCATCAATCAAAAAGGGGGAGAATGTTGAGTCAAGAATTTCATAGAGTTTTTAGTTCTGATGAAGAGATAAGCCATGATCAACAAAAAGAAGTTATTCATTGTTTTAAGAGACACAAAGAGCTACATACATTAGAGGTTGATTATTTGGTATGTTAGTAGTGTTATTTATGTTAAAATCTATCCTCAAATAATCTCACACCTTTAATCTTTGAATATATATATACATGTATATATGTGTGCACATTAACTGTGCAATCTGAGCCAAACCGGTCGACCAGTTGAATCCAGGCGGTCGACCGTTTCTGCCCAGAATGCACAGATAACATGCACAAGTGTACATAACGTATATATATTCAAATTCCTGTCTACCAGTTCTTTTTAACCTATCGACCATTTTTAAACAGAAGCAACCTTTCGTATAGACACTTCCATTTCTTCAAGAGTTGCTTCTCTTTCTCTTCGTAAATGATCATGACCATTGTTTGTAACTTTTCACAAATGGTTACAACTGTTTATTCCTTATATAAGCATCATGATTTCATCATTCCAATTCACCGATTCTATCAATATAATTTCTATTCTATTGATCTCATTCTTGAACTCTAAAAGCGCTCAAATTTCTCATACTCTAACCTATATTGTTTTGAATCCTAGAATATATTTAACATTCTTTTGATTCAATACGATATCCACTTCCAAATCTCCATTTACACAAATATTCTATTTGAGGATAAGATTATAGGAAGTTTGTACTACAAGTGACAAAATCGTGTTATTGATAACACATATCGTCAACAACAATTACATCCATCTTTGTTGAAGTCCTCGGTGTTGAAAGAGGCAAGTGTTGAAGTCCTCAGTTTTATTAGAGGCATGAAATCCCGTTCGTTTGCTTGGGTGTTATATACCTATTCCTCCAGGTAAAGTGAGGTGATTGTTAGTGAAAATCCATATAGAAGTCTGGGACTGGACATATGATGGTGCTCCGAACCAGTATAAAAATCCCTGGTGTGATTTTTCTATTTTACCGCATTTTCCGTTTTTATATCTGTGATTCATTATTATTTCATACTCATCTGTTATACACCATATTACACGATCCATGTGTACTACTAGCATGTACACGAATTTTCAATAAGAGGATAATAAGGAAATATTGCTTTTTGTTATAACTTGATTACTTAGGAAAAATTAAATAACCTTTTAAATTAAATTCTATGCATACTGTAAACATATAGACATAAGCTTTAAATTAGTACATGTATGAATCTATACTTTATTTTAAACATGTTTTTATTTCATTGGACAGCTTTGCTACAAAAACAACATAACCTGTATATACATAAGGTCTTAAGCTAAGCCTTATCTAATATAGAAAAACAATGTATTTTCTAATCCAACTTGTCACCATAAATCAAATCATTGTTGCATATTAAAAACAACAAAGAGAATTGAACCATTAATATGATTAAACATTTGAAAAGGGAGTAAATCAAAGAGAGATATGGTTGTACATATTGTAAGCTATTTTCTAAACACAAGAGTACTATTATTTATGTGAGATGTTAGCAAATCTCATTTACAGATCATGTTGAAAATACCAATGAATCCTACCTAGCCTAACCTAAATAAGTTTAAACATACTACAGCTAGAATTTAAACAAACAGTAGTGTAACACCCCGTATTTTGGGTTAATACTAAAATTCACTAATTACAGAATAAATAATCTCAGATGTGAGAATTGGGGGAAACGGGCTGCGTCGTTGCGTTCGTCTCGGAAAAATACGCAAAATAGAGTCCGAGTTTTCGAAAATCGGAGTCCGTATGGCCCAGTTATGGCCCAATGAAGTTTGCAGAAAATTCAAAACTAAAACAGATTTAATAAATTCAAATATTCAGATGTGGGATGGGCCAGGCGGGGTCAGGCGGGAAGGTTCCCGCCTAACCCATGTCGACAGGGCTGTCGACAGGCCTGTCGACAGGGGTGTCGACATGCCTGTCGACTTGCCTGTCGACAGGGTGGCACGTCCAGTGAACCTGGATGCACCAGGTTGCACCAGGTTGAGTCTTGGGCTGGCTTGGAGGGCTGGTTCTGGAAGCTTCTTGGATCTGATGGTCCTAAATTAATCTAGGGTTAATCTAAGGGTCTAAAATGCAACCTAATCCTATAAATAACACCCTAACCCTACCCTAATTCATTCATAATTAAACCTAGTAACTAAACTATGGCAAAATGAAACTTGGTCATGGCCTCCACAAATCAATGAAGAGGAAAGCAAGCTCTAATCAATCTCTAATCCATTCTAAGTATCTTAATCTTCTTCATTAGCTTGCTAATTGTGTTTTGGTGAGTTTCTATGGCTTTAATAATCAATTGTTAAATTGATTATGGTAGGATGTGATAAGAAATGGTTATGTTTGTGGATAAGTGAGTTATATGCAAGTTGTATGATATGTGAATTGCAAGTTTTATGCCATATGCAAGTTTATTTCCATGTTTTATGATGCAAAATATTATGTTGAACATTTATGCATATGTAACATGTTATGCAAACTATATGTGAGGATATATGCAAGTATATGTAACATGATATGCAAGTTATGCATGTGATTTTATGCATGCTAAGTGTTTGGGTTTATGCAAGTTAAGTGGTATGTTTGTGCATAATAAGAAATTGGTTCTATGCATGCTAAGTATATGATATTATGCAAGTTTAGGATGTGATTCTATGCATGCTAAGTATATGATATTATGCAAGTTTAGGATGTGATTCTATGCATGCTAAGTATATGATATTATGCAAGTTTAGTATGCGATTCTATGCATGCTAAGTATGTGATAATATGCATGATTAATAAGTTGTTTTATGCATATTTAACAAGTGGGTTTATGCATGTTTAACAAGTTCATATGCAAGTTACATGTATGATAATATAGGCTATGCAAGTTACATGTATGTTAATATGCAAGATATGCTATGCAAGTTACATGTTTGTGAATATGCAAGTTACATGTATGTTAATATGCAAGATATGCTATGCAAGTTACATGTTTGTGAATATGCAAGTTACATGTATGTTAATATGCAAGATATGTTATGCAAGTTGTGAGAATGCTTATATGCAAGTTCAACATGTCATGCAAGTTAGGCGTGCTTATGAATGCTTATATGCAAGTTCAACATGTTATGCAAGATATGTGTATGATAATATACAAGTTCATATGCAATATGTTATGCAAGTCATGTGCGATAATATGCAAGTTTGGGTTGAATGTAGTTGGGTTAATATATGCTCATATATGCAAGTTGACATCCTCTTAACCCATGACAAAGTTATATGCTAAGATGTGGTTAAAACCCATGATATTTGTGATGGATCTTCCCTTTTTAGTATGTCGTGAAATGAGAACGATTTGCGTGGGGAACGATGGGGTTAATAAATATGTTAATTAAAGTATGGTTGGGTATGATTAAGCATACCATAAAAATAAATTAACATAAGTGGGAATTTACCTATTGAGTTAGGTCTACCCCATGGGAATTTACCTATTGAGTTAGGTCTACCCATGTTATGAAAAACTTGGTATTAATTAGGGATAATTAATATAAATTATGAGGATGATTAATTAGGTGTAATTAATCGACTAAGACACGAGGTTGGACTCAGTTGTAGCGTAAAACTGCCCGGACCCAACCGGCTTAACCAGTTGCTACAAATGTTAGCCCAATGTGAGAGGTCTTAGGCACAAACTAAATACGTGATTAATGTAAAGACACGAGGTTAGACTCGGTTATGACATAAGGCTGCCCGGACCCAACCGGCTTAACCAGCGGTCATAAAAGATAGTCTAATGTGAGAGGTCTTTATGAGGATCACGGTCTTAATTAATTAAGAAACACTTAACCAAATTAGCATGTAGTGGGACATGAGGGTTAAGTGGGTACCTTGGGTGGCACGTAGTAACTAGTGTGGGTGCCTTGGGTGGCATGAGGAAACTAGTGGATTGCCTTGGGTAGCAATAGAAAATACGATTAGAATACTTAACCAAAGTGGAACATGGAATTAAACATGATTAAAGGGTTAAGTAAGTGCCTCGGGTGGCATGTGGGAATTAAGTAAAGGACTTGGGTGTCATGTGGAAATCTAGTGGGTGCCTTGAAAGGTAATTAAAATATGATTAATGACTTAACCAAAGTATTTATAACATGTAAGTAGACATGGTTAAAGGGGTTAAGTGGGATACACTAGATAAAATTAACAAGCTTAAGTGGTAGCTTGTGGGGGCCCATCTCAACCAATATCCCAAACGTATCTTTGTGGGCTCGACCCAAGTCGAGTGACGGGACACGCATATTGGGCTTGACTATAAGAGGCCAAAAACGGGTTAGCGGTGGCAACGTAGGACCAACGGGTTTCATATGCGTGTGTGGACCCGGGCTGGTTAGTAAATCGTTGTTACATCGTGTAGATATAAAGCCGTGCACCGTTGATATTATCAGGTTGCCACTTTGGGGAAATGATACATCCCATTGTGGGACCAGCACGGGTATCTACGTTAGGGAGCCGATCGCTTGGGAGTAGTGGGTACACCTAGTAATGATAGGGGCAGACGGCACCTATGTAGGGGTACCAGAAACTACTGGGTAAAAATTACTAAGTACATTTAGTAGGATCAACCTTTAAGTAGGAATTAATCTTAGGTAGGTGAAACTGGTGTGGTGCAGTGTAGGAATTACCCTTGGGTGAATAAGTCTAGGGTGGGGTAAGAATTATCTTTGGGTGGATAAATGCGTCTTTTCGGTTATCGTAGTACATCCGGTGTTTAGTTGGCTACTTAGTGTAGTCATTATCCCCAGAGGTACCGTACCTTGTTTATGTCATACCCTAATTACTTTAATGGTTGTATTGTTAGGGTTATAGGACTCACTCAGACTTATGTCTGACCCCGTTGTTTTTATCTTTTTTCCCAACCCTCAGGTTATCAGAGTGGGCCTAGCACTAGTTAGCTTGGATCAGACCGCTATATCTATCTCTTGGGCTCGGATCGTAGAAGTAAAGCTCGGTTTATCTTTTCTGTTATGGCTATTGTCTATGTAGTGGGATTATGTACTTCTATTTTAGCAGGATGGATATTATGTACTTGACTCTGGTTTATGGTTTTGTGATGTAACCAAACATGTATTACTTTCCGTTGCAATTAAATGATGATTTTAATTTTCAAGTATTACTTATATCTGTCTTGCTGTAATTTTACTGTTCTATATTCACTTAAAATACTTCACCGAAACTAAGGCATTCCCCTGGTATGAGTGACCTTAGCGGACGTGGGGTGTTACACGTGGTATCAGAGCTTAAGGTTACCAGAACAGATAAAATTTTTAGAAAAACTATTTTTCTAAGAAAATTTTTGAAGGAGTATTTCCAAAAACATGTCTTTTAAGAGAAAAGTTTTTGAAAGAAAAGCGTAATCCCCGATAGCCATATCTTTATCTTTCGAATTCTCCATTTTGAATCTCTTCCTTTCTCTCGTTTTGAGTTTCCCCTCCGCGTATAGATGATCTTTCTAAGATAGATAAGAATGGAAAACCGCTTCAAGGGAATTAGACGTAAATCAGGTTAGAAGTTGGTTCAAGAAGGAGGAGGACTTGTAAGTACTAATTGGATGGACGATGGGAGGAAGGCTCTAATAGTTGTTTGGTTAATGAAGGATGAAACCTCATTGGTGGGAGGTTACGAGTGGAGAATGGGAAGAAGAAGAAGGCTAGTCGTTATCCTTTTGGGAGGAATAGGACATTTTATTAGGATTATCCAATGGGGCTAAGGCAAGGTTCGGAATCTCCTGGAGGGTGGTTGTATTCCCTCACGACTAGGGTACCAGATGGGGGTATGACCGTCTAGGTTGGAATTTAGATTTCTTTATCATCCGATTCAAGCTTTATTTGATTCTGATTTATCGAGTTCGTTTATCCCACCATTGTTAGTTGAGTCACTGCACTTAGACACCAGTTTGGTAGATGATCCCTTAGTTGTTTCAAACCCAGTTGGGGCTCCATGCTATGTTTGGGTTTGAAAGTTTCTATACTTAGCGTTGAGTTTGGATGTGATGCTTGTTGGGCTTCACGGACTATGGGTTAGTTTTGGGGCATGGACTGGTTATCCAGTAGGGGTGCCGTTCTTGATTTTGAAGGGAGAGTTGTTAGGCTTATGACCCGCTTGGGTAACACTCTCGAGATCTCTTGTAATCCCATAGAATCTGTTATGCTAAGTTATCTAGAATCGCTTGACACGTCGGTCGAGGGTTTGCGATCTGTTAGAAGTGGTCCGGAAATACTCGGATATGTTTGAGAAGGTGAAGGGCTTACCTCCGGAGCGGGAGATTGACTTCCGAATATATCTGGTAAACAATGCCAAACCAGTGACTTGGCCAGTGTGCCACAAGGCTCCTCGTGAGAGGAGGGAACTCCATAAGTAAGTAGGCGATTGCTTGAGAAGGGGTTCATAAGAAGAAGTATATCGGAGTGGGGCGCTCCAGTAGTTTTTGCCATGAAGGCGGATGGGTCCCTCAGACTTTGTGTAGGCTAAAGAGAACTAAAGAAACTCACAAAGAAGAATAGACACCCATTGCCAAAGATTGATGATCTCTTTGATCAGTTGGTTGGCGCCTCAGTATTTTCGCAGTTGGGCTAAGCCACATGGTTTCGTCAGTTGAGAGTGGCTGACGATAGTATAGAGAAGATTGTCTTTAGGACTCCGGATGGTTTTATGAGTGGCTGGTGATGCTATTTGGTTTGACGAACGCCCCTGCATACTTTGTTGATTGGAAGAGAAGGGTGTTCAGGGAGTACCTAAATAAGTTTGTGATGGCCTTTGTAAATGACATCTTGGTCTTTTCAAGGAGCGTAATAAGTTTTCATATGTGCTCAATAGGGTGAGCAAAGCCAGTTATAGGATAAACGGTGGTTTTGGAGCGAGACTGGCGAGGACATCCAAAGTTGGTCAAAGGCTTAATTGTTTAGCCATTATTATTATTATTTTTAGTATCATCTCACATAGGTTGCCTGAACTCGAAGGAGATGTCCCTTGGGTGTTTGTCTGATATTGGTTTCGGCCTTTGGGGCTTGCATTTGGGGGATGTCGAATTCGCCTAGGGTGGTCTGCGTGAGAGATGGACAGTTGTGACGATTTTGGATAGGATTCTTAGCATCTTATGAGTTGAGATAGCGTATACCCCTAACAAGGGAAACATGGTAGCAGACGCCTTAAGAAGAAAAAGGTTGTCCTTGAGTTCATTGATTCGTTAAGCGACGGAGCTTAGGGCTTATTTCTATATTTGACTTTAGACCTTCCGTTGACTTTATATCCGGTTTGCTAGCCTCCTTGGAGGTTAGGCCTACTCTTTTGGGGCGTATTGGCAGAGCACAGCGGGACGACCCACAATTGGTTGAGTTAGTAGAGAAGCTCATAAGGAGGGGAGTCGTCCAGCCATTTGAGTAGGTACACCCTAGATGGTAAGGGGTGGTTGTGTAGAGACGGTAGACTTTGTGTACCGCAAGATGAGAGTTTGAGGAAGGCTATACTTGATGATACACATCGGTCGAAGATAACCATTCATCCCGGTAGGGACAAGATGTACCAAGACATAGAGCAAATTTTCTTTTTGGCCAATCTGAAGAAAGATGCGGCCAAGTATGTCGCTAGATGCTTGGTGTGCCAGCAAGTAAAGGCGGAGCAGAAGAAACCCGGAGGGTTGCTTCATCCGTTAGAAGTTCCGTAATAGGAAGTGGGATAGTGTCTCATTGGATTACCGAAATCAAGGAAGGGTAATACGGGGATTGGGCTTATGGTAGATGGACTTACTAAGTGTGCCCATTTCATACCCGTGAAGAGCAGGAGGACTATTACATGTCTAGCTTCAGTTTACCTTTGAGAGATTATTAGATTGCATGGTGTACCTTCCAGTATAGTGAGCGATCGAGATCCTATCTTCACTAGCGAGTTTTGGAAGAGTTTGCAAGAGGCGGTAGGGACTCAGTTGGGTTTGAGCACCACGTAGCATCCTCAGACGGACGGTTAGACCGAGAGGGTGAACCGTATCTTAGAATATCTTTTGAGGTTATGAATTTTGGATTTTGGAGGTACATGGGAAGAGCATCTTCCATTGGTGGAGTTCGCATATAATAGCAGCTTTCAGTCCAGTATTGGTATGGCTCCTTTCGAAGCTCTTTAGGGAAGGCCTTGTTGATCACCTACACGTTGGTGGGAATCTACGGATGAGATCTTGCTTGGGCCGAGAAGGTTAGAAAGACTTCGGGAAAATATTGATTTGATTCAAAGAAGGATGAAAGCGACGCAAGATAAACAAGAATCTTATGCGGACAAGAGGAGAACAGAGCTTGAGTTTGATATTAGGACATGCTTTTTATCAAGATATCTCCGTTACAGAATGTGGCTCACTTTGGATCTGTTAGGAAGCGAGTATCAAGGTTTGTAGGGCCATTTCCCATTAAGGAAAGAATTGGACGGATGGCATATAGAGTGGAGTTGCCTGACAGACTTAGTGGTGTACCGGATGTATTTCATGTGTCCCATTTGAGGAAGTGCTTACATGAGACCGCTGAGGTGGTAGAGCCGAGTTTGCTTAAAGAAGTAGAGTTAGAGCACGATGAGACGATTCGACGAGCTCCTACTCGCATCATTGGGTCAGAGACTAGGAAGTTGAGGAACAAAGAAGTTCAGCTAGCTAGAGTGCAATGGGGAGATGACGAAAGAAATGCTACTTGGGAGACGGAAGCGAAGATGCGTTCTTTGTATCCATTTCTTTTTGGAGAGTATGTCTTTTAACTTCTCCTTTATCGCTTGCCTAGTACTTATCTTATCTTTAGGATGTCCTCTCGATTAGTGTTGTTTGACCTTTAGATAGGGAAAACCTATGGTTGAAACATGTGTTTGAGACATGTTATGGTTGATGGATGCAAGTGGATGCAAGTGTTTGCTAGTGGTTGCTCGTGGATGCATATATACACACTCTAGGCACTAGATCGGCTCAATCACTTCATATTGCATATTGCATAAAATTGTGTGTAGTTAGCTATATTTATGGATGTATAATGATTGTGTTATCATATGGATGATGCATTTTGGTGAATGATTGTGCACTCATATAGATACTGTATGTGTCGATAGGGTTGTCTCGCATACATATTGGATGCATGGCACTATCATGGTTTGCATATGTTCGTACATTAGATAGGGAACATATACACACACTTTTCGCATATGCTCATACATCATTAGAAATTGCTTAAGGACAATGGATGCTCGTGTTTGATGGTTTGAGTAGATGGTTGTTTGGATGGTAGGATATGCATTCTCCTTAGCTTAGAGATTTCGGGGACGAAATCCTTTAAGGAGGGGAGAATGTAACACCCCGTATTTTGGGTTAATACTAAAATTCACTAATTACAGAATAAATAATCTCAGATGTGAGAATTGGGGGAAACGGGCTGCGTCGTTGCGTTCGTCTCGGAAAAATACGCAAAATAGAGTCCGAGTTTTCGAAAATCGGAGTCCGTATGGCCCAGTTATGGCCCAATGAAGTTTGCAGAAAATTCAAAACTAAAACAGATTTAATAAATTCAAATATTCAGATGTGGGATGGGCCAGGCGGGGTCAGGCGGGAAGGTTCCCGCCTAACCCATGTCGACAGGGCTGTCGACAGGCCTGTCGACAGGGGTGTCGACATGCCTGTCGACAGGGTGGCACGTCCAGTGAACCTGGATGCACCAGGTTGCACCAGGTTGAGTCTTGGGCTGGCTTGGAGGGCTGGTTCTGGAAGCTTCTTGGATCTGATGGTCCTAAATTAATCTAGGGTTAATCTAAGGGTCTAAAATGCAACCTAATCCTATAAATAACACCCTAACCCTACCCTAATTCATTCATAATTAAACCTAGTAACTAAACTATGGCAAAATGAAACTTGGTCATGGCCTCCACAAATCAATGAAGAGGAAAGCAAGCTCTAATCAATCTCTAATCCATTCTAAGTATCTTAATCTTCTTCATTAGCTTGCTAATTGTGTTTTGGTGAGTTTCTATGGCTTTAATAATCAATTGTTAAATTGATTATGGTAGGATGTGATAAGAAATGGTTATGTTTGTGGATAAGTGAGTTATATGCAAGTTGTATGATATGTGAATTGCAAGTTTTATGCCATATGCAAGTTTATTTCCATGTTTTATGATGCAAAATATTATGTTGAACATTTATGCATATGTAACATGTTATGCAAACTATATGTGATGATATATGCAAGTATATGTAACATGATATGCAAGTTATGCATGTGATTTTATGCATGCTAAGTGTTTGGGTTTATGCAAGTTAAGTGGTATGTTTGTGCATAATAAGAAATTGGTTCTATGCATGCTAAGTATATGATATTATGCAAGTTTAGGATGTGATTCTATGCATGCTAAGTATATGATATTATGCAAGTTTAGGATGTGATTCTATGCATGCTAAGTATATGATATTATGCAAGTTTAGTATGCGATTCTATGCATGCTAAGTATGTGATAATATGCATGATTAATAAGTTGTTTTATGCATATTTAACAAGTGGGTTTATGCATGTTTAACAAGTTCATATGCAAGTTACATGTATGATAATATAGGCTATGCAAGTTACATGTATGTTAATATGCAAGATATGCTATGCAAGTTACATGTTTGTGAATATGCAAGTTACATGTATGTTAATATGCAAGATATGCTATGCAAGTTACATGTTTGTGAATATGCAAGTTACATGTATGTTAATATGCAAGATATGTTATGCAAGTTGTGAGAATGCTTATATGCAAGTTCAACATGTCATGCAAGTTAGGCGTGCTTATGAATGCTTATATGCAAGTTCAACATGTTATGCAAGATATGTGTATGATAATATACAAGTTCATATGCAATATGTTATGCAAGTCATGTGCGATAATATGCAAGTTTGGGTTGAATGTAGTTGGGTTAATATATGCTCATATATGCAAGTTGACATCCTCTTAACCCATGACAAAGTTATATGCTAAGATGTGGTTAAAACCCATGATATTTGTGATGGATCTTCCCTTTTTAGTATGTCGTGAAATGAGAACGATTTGCGTGGGGAACGATGGGGTTAATAAATATGTTAATTAAAGTATGGTTGGGTATGATTAAGCATACCATAAAAATAAATTAACATAAGTGGGAATTTACCTATTGAGTTAGGTCTACCCCATGGTAATTTACCTATTGAGTTAGGTCTACCCATGTTATGAAAAACTTGGTATTAATTAGGGATAATTAATATAAATTATGAGGATGATTAATTAGGTGTAATTAATCGACTAAGACACGAGGTTGGACTCAGTTGTAGCGTAAAACTGCCCGGACCCAACCGGCTTAACCAGTTGCTACAAATGTTAGCCCAATGTGAGAGGTCTTAGGCACAAACTAAATACGTGATTAATGTAAAGACACGAGGTTAGACTCGGTTATGACATAAGGCTGCCCGGACCCAACCGGCTTAACCAGCGGTCATAAAAGATAGTCTAATGTGAGAGGTCTTTATGAGGATCACGGTCTTAATTAATTAAGAAACACTTAACCAAATTAGCATGTAGTGGGACATGAGGGTTAAGTGGGTACCTTGGGTGGCACGTAGTAACTAGTGTGGGTGCCTTGGGTGGCATGAGGAAACTAGTGGATTGCCTTGGGTAGCAATAGAAAATACGATTAGAATACTTAACCAAAGTGGAACATGGAATTAAACATGATTAAAGGGTTAAGTAAGTGCCTCGGGTGGCATGTGGGAATTAAGTAAAGGACTTGGGTGTCATGTGGAAATCTAGTGGGTGCCTTGAAAGGTAATTAAAATATGATTAATGACTTAACCAAAGTATTTATAACATGTAAGTAGACATGGTTAAAGGGGTTAAGTGGGATACACTAGATAAAATTAACAAGCTTAAGTGGTAGCTTGTGGGGGCCCATCTCAACCAATATCCCAAACGTATCTTTGTGGGCTCGACCCAAGTCGAGTGACGGGACACGCATATTGGGCTTGACTATAAGAGGCCAAAAACGGGTTAGCGGTGGCAACGTAGGACCAACGGGTTTCATATGCGTGTGTGGACCCGGGCTGGTTAGTAAATCGTTGTTACATCGTGTAGATATAAAGCCGTGCACCGTTGATATTATCAGGTTGCCACTTTGGGGAAATGATACATCCCATTGTGGGACCAGCACGGGTATCTACGTTAGGGAGCCGATCGCTTGGGAGTAGTGGGTACACCTAGTAATGATAGGGGCAGACGGCACCTATGTAGGGGTACCAGAAACTACTGGGTAAAAATTACTAAGTACATTTAGTAGGATCAACCTTTAAGTAGGAATTAATCTTAGGTAGGTGAAACTGGTGTGGTGCAGTGTAGGAATTACCCTTGGGTGAATAAGTCTAGGGTGGGGTAAGAATTATCTTTGGGTGGATAAATGCGTCTTTTCGGTTATCGTAGTACATCCGGTGTTTAGTTGGCTACTTAGTGTAGTCATTATCCCCAGAGGTACCGTACCTTGTTTATGTCATACCCTAATTACTTTAATGGTTGTATTGTTAGGGTTATAGGACTCACTCAGACTTATGTCTGACCCCGTTGTTTTTATCTTTTTTCCCAACCCTCAGGTTATCAGAGTGGGCCTAGCACTAGTTAGCTTGGATCAGACCGCTATATCTATCTCTTGGGCTCGGATCGTAGAAGTAAAGCTCGGTTTATCTTTTCTGTTATGGCTATTGTCTATGTAGTGGGATTATGTACTTCTATTTTAGCAGGATGGATATTATGTACTTGACTCTGGTTTATGGTTTTGTGATGTAACCAAACATGTATTACTTTCCGTTGCAATTAAATGATGATTTTAATTTTCAAGTATTACTTATATCTGTCTTGCTGTAATTTTACTGTTCTATATTCACTTAAAATACTTCACCGAAACTAAGGCATTCCCCTGGTATGAGTGACCTTAGCGGACGTGGGGTGTTACAAGTAGCTTACTATATATTTTCAACAAAGCTAAAACATTTCCATATTTAAAACATTTCGGTACCATTCATTCAATTGATTTGGCCATTCTTCTAGAAGCTGAGCAACAGTACAAAATTGTACAAAGCAGGGTATATTTGTAGGCAAAACCATGCATGTGCTCTCTGGAAAACAGATCAAAATAGGAATTGGAAACATGAGGCTTAAATGTGTTATAATATCAATTGTTTCATCTGTAGGGTAAAGAGCCTACATACATTTAATGTAATGAATTGTTTAATGTTAAATCTGGCCTATAAATACAACTATGAATCCTACCCTTCTCACGCAAAAACAATTGAGCTACGGTGATCAAAACACAACAATAAAGAGGATAAAAGTTTCGAGAACCGCGAGTAAACTCATTTTTATTTCTTTTGTTTAAATCTATGATCTTATTTATAAGTGTGTTGAATAAATATTTGGATGGGTATATTATCATTTTTATTCAATCATGATGGTCCGTCGCATGATTAAACTCGCTATATACATACCGGAGAAAGCTCTGTAAACACAACACAAACAATACCCTTATACCTTGTTATATAAGGACATGCAGTTTGAACTCTAGTAGGTTAAAGAATTTGTTTTTCCTACGGAAGGTTGTTATATACCTGTGTAGTGCACGCAAAAATAGTTTTAGATACATATATTTAAGTGAGCAGTCCTATTTCTATCACTTTGTCCATAACCAAACTTTAAACATGAAATATTATGAAGAGTCACGAGATAATACCTGTTTTACATTACATAAATAAGTGGGCCTAGCCCAAATGTTCAGTTATTCTTTTATTACTTTTAGCCCATTGGTCTTCTATAAATATGTACATATAACTCTGTACAAATGACTTAATCTTTCTGTAATAAAAAAATATTTTTCTGCTTAATTGTTTTCATGGTATCAGAGCCGTTAAAGTGCTAACAGCATCCTTAGTTGATCCTATATCTTGTGCTCTACGAATCTATCAAAAGATAGATCATCCATCAGAAAAATTTCATCATTTGGATGCCCTTCATCCAAGATTTCATCTTGTCATTTGAAGGTTGAGGCTGTGACCTTAAAACTGTGCCTTGCCTATTCTCAGTGGCTGCATCAGTTTTAAAATCACAGCTTAGCGGTAAAAACTTCTCAAGAACTCAATTTCGATCAAGAAATTCCGAAGATATCAATTCATCTAAATCCAATAGCCATCCTAGATTGCTAATCAGAAACTCAGTGTATAAAAAACTCTTACAAAATCTTCATCTTAGCAATTCTGGTTGCTATTAAATTCAATTCAAAGAAATCTTGCAGAAGATCTCAATTCAAGAAAGCGAGTTCAAAAGAATCTTACCTGTTTTTATAGTAGTACTCCTGATTTCACTACTGCTTTCTGTACTTTGAGAATCATGGTTGAAACAAATCCACCAAATTCTCCTAGATCATCAGCCAGATCAAATCAGACCAGTGCAGCAAGTACTGAAGATCTTATTAAATCCATCATCAAGCCGCAGAGCAATATAATCTCGATTCAATTGGACGAATCAAATTATCTTCTATGGAAACTGCAAGTAGAAACAGCAGCAAAGGGTTATGGTTTTGAAGACTATCTCTATGGATCTCAAACTGTTCCAGCAAAATATATCAGAGGGGTTGATAACAGCTTAATTCCCAATCAAGAACATGCATCATATCAAAGACAGGATAATCTAGTGAGCGCATGGCTAATGTCAACGGTAAGTTCATCAATAATGCCACAACTAATTGGTGTTAAGACATCCCATGATATATGGACTGCCTTAGAGAGATCTTTTACTAGTCAGTCATCAGCAAGGGTGTTAAACTACAAGAAGCAACTACAAAGCATAAAAAAGGAGAATTCCAATATGAATGAATACCTGATGAAGATAAAAAATCTATGTGATCAACTTGCTTGCACTGGCAACAAAATTGAAGATAAAGAACAAGTTCTTTACATAGTTGGAGGGTTAGAGGATGAATATGAAGCAGTAGTTGCATTTATAACATCAATTGAACCCACACCCTCACTACAAAGCGTACACTCTATGTTACTAGCTCATGAAGGCAGGTTGTTGCAAAGAAAAGAACAGATTTCAGACCCCTCAATTAACTACATCACTGCAGGAAAAAACAAGAACCTACAGAATAATTCAAGAAATCAAAGCACTTACCAAAGAGGAGGTCAGTCAAACCGAGGAAGAGGCAGAGCTGGAAGATGGAATTCTAACAACAGACCCAAGTGCCAGATTTGTGACAGGATTGGACACACGGCTAACAAGTGTTATTTCAGATTTGATAATAGCTTTAACATCAATCAACAAGGAAATAACAGCAATAAGAATAGCAACCCTACGGCTAATTTGGTAAACAGTCAAGCAGATGCTAAAAACAATCAAGAAACTGCTTCAAATTCTGCTACTGTAGATGACATTCAAGATGAATCATGGTATCCAGATTCAGGTGCTACACATCATGTTACCAACAACCTAAGTAATCTGAATCTTGGCAATCGAGAATACAAAGGTAAACAATCTTTAGTTATGGGTAATGGCAATTCAATAATCATATCACACACTGGGCATGCTAGAATTAAGGGTGCCAAGCAGATTTATTTAAACAATTTACTATGTGCACCACACATTAGGAAAAATTTAATCAGTGTGTCACAGTGTGCCAAAGACAATAGAGTGTCATTTGAATTCTACCCAAATCACTGTGTTGTTAGGGACATGCTAACTAAGAACATTTTATTGCAGGGTAGAGAACAAAATGGTCTATACAAGTTTGATTCCGGAAACATCAGAAATTCTGAGCCTAAAGGCAATTGTTGTAATGTGACTGAATTAGGCAGTAGCAATGAACACATGTTATTTGATTCGTGGCATTACAAACTTGGACACCCAAGTTCAAAAATTATGAAAGAAATTCTAGTTAATAATAATATCTCTGTTAGTATGCCAAATGATTATGTGTGTGCTTATTGTCAAATGGGGAAAAGTCACAAACTATCATTCCCAAATTCTGAAACTAAATATTTAAATCCACTAGAATTAATTGCTACTGATCTTTGGGGTCCAGCACCGATTAATACTGATTATGGGTACAATTACTATATTTCATTCATTGATGCTTATTCAAGACATGTTTGGATTTATTTTATGAAATCAAAATCAGACACCTGTAACATAGTAGTGCAGTTTATATCTAGTGTTGAGAATCAGCTAGGTCACAAGGTCAAGATTGTGCAAAGTGATGGTGGTAAGGAATTTTTACCATTGAAGGATTACTTTTGCAAAAAAGGTATATCTCATAGACTAACATGTCCTCATACTTCTGAACAAAATGGGTTAATTGAGAGGAAACACAGACATATTGTTGAGACCGGACTTACACTACTAGCACATGCATCAATGCCTTTAAAATTCTGGCCTGATGCATTTGCAACAGCTGTACACCTTATCAATAGATTACCTACAAAGGTGCTTGATTTAAAATGTCCTGCTGAAGTATTGAACAAAATCAAGCCCAATTATAAGGAGTTAAAAGTATTTGGATGTTTGTGTTTCCCTCATATCAGACCATTTAACAAGCATAAACTTGATTATAGATCAATTCCATGTACTTTTCTTGGCTATTCTACAAATCATAAAGGTTACAGGTGTCTGAGTGACAATGGAAGAATTTATATATCCAGACATGTCATATTTAATGAGAAAGTGTTTCCATTTAAAAATAACACATGCAAGACTACAAGAAAAATTTATAACCCAAGAGTTTCTGTCCCAGTTTTTCCTGAGCAAATTAATGAAACTGTGCACGTACAACATTTTAAAAATGGCACAACACATACACAAAACACATGCACTACTAGTACACCTCAACATTCAAACTCAAGAGCAGAGGTCATGAATGAAGATGAAGAAAGTGCAAATGACATCAGTGATAACTCTCCACACAATAGTGTGATGCAAGATGAAAACAATGACAATGAAAGCACTCAGCCAGAAGAAATCAGAGAAGAAGCTCAAACTAAAAATCAACATCATATGGTGACGAGGGCAAAAAGTGGTATATTCAAACCAAAAATTTTCTGTACTGAATTTAATGAAATTGAGCCATCCACTTATCAACAAGCTAAATTGAATGATAAGTGGATATCAGCCATGAATGAAGAACTAGAGGCTCTAAATAAAAAACAAACTTGGTCAATTGTTCAACCACCCAAAAACAAAAATATTATTGGGTGTAGATGGACATACAGAATCAAAAGACATGCTGATGGTACAATTTCAAAATACAAGGCTAGGCTAGTGGCAAAAGGATATTCACAACAGTGGGGAGTTGACTTCAGTGAAACATTCTCACCTGTTGTGAAACCTACTACAATCAGAATTATATTAACTATAGCCTTGCATAGAAATTGGACCATCAAGCAGCTTGATGTTAATAATGCTTTCTTGAATGGTGAATTGCAGGAGGAAGTTTATATGGAGTTACCACCAGGACTCAAGGAGAAAACAAATGAAAGAATGGTGTGTAAACTAAACAAGGCAATCTATGGACTAAAGCAGGCACCACGCGTATGGTTTAACAAACTGAAAACAACTCTGTCAAAGTTTGGATACAGCCCTACAAGATCAGACAATTCTCTATTTACCAAATTTACTAATGAAACAGTGACCTATGTGCTGATCTATGTGGATGATTTCATAATCACAGGAAATTGTGAATCTGAAATCAAAACCATTACAAATCAATTGAACAATGAATTTTCTATTAAGGATCTGGGGGAACTGTCCTACTTTTTAGGAATTGAAGTCATCAGGAAAAACAATGAACTTCAGTTGAGTCAGAAGAAATACATCGAAGAAATTCTTGCAAGATCAAGCATGGACAAGGCTAATCCTTTACCTACTCCAATGATAACTAACTCTCACTTAAGCAAGGAAAAAGGTGAACCAATATGCAATGAAAAACTATACAGAAGTATCATTGGTGCTCTACAATATGTAACGATAACCAGACCAGATATATCCTATAGTGTAAATAAGGCAAGTCAGTTCATGCAAAAACCTCTCAGTGATCATTGGAAGGCTGTAAAAAGGATTTTGAGATATTTGAAAGGCACCATTAATCAGGGCTTAATCCTAAAGTCTTGCAACAATCTAAATATCCATGCCTATGCAGACGCTGACTGGGCAAATGACTACGATGACAGAAAATCTACAAGTGGTTACTATGTATACATAGGCAAAAATCCTATATCATGGTGCGCAAAGAAACAAAATACTGTTTCAAGGTCAAGTACCGAAGCAGAATATCGTAGTATTGCAAGTGCTACAGCAGAAATCATGTGGATTCAATCACTTCTAAGTGAACTAAAGATTAATTCAAATGCAAAGGCAACTATATGGTGTGATAACATGAGTGCTATAGCATTAACAGCTAATCCTGTTTTACACTCTAGAACCAAGCATCTAGAACTGGATATTTACTTCGTACGAGAATTGGTTCAAAAAGAGAAACTTCAGGTTAGTCACGTACCTTCTACTTACCAAACCGCAGATATCCTAACCAAACCTCTGTCAAGACCTAGATTTGAGATGCTCAGAGACAAACTTTGTGTAGCAGAAATCACAAACCTCAAATCGCAAAGCAGCGAAAGCAAAGAGCAAACCCTAGCTGACGAAAGCAGTAGATCTAAAAGCATTAACTTCAAATCTGTCACGAAGGTAGCAGCTTCAACCAAATTACATGAAAATTTCAGCGGATCTGTCAATAGAAACAGTCATAAAGCTGAAGAAATCAAATTAGCTGCTAATAACAGAGATTGGGAAATTCAAAGTCAAGCTAAAGCAAGAACCTGGAAAAGAAAATCCAAAGATGGAGAGAACAGCATCGCAATTGAAGAAGACCACTGTAAAAGATGATTCGGGAGCTCTCTATGCTAGCCGCCATTTTTAATCAAACCCTAATCCGTAAGATATGGTTTGCGGGGGGTATGAAGAGTCACGAGATAATACCTGTTTTACATTACATAAATAAGTGGGCCTAGCCCAAATGTTCAGTTATTCTTTTATTACTTTTAGCCCATTGGTCTTCTATAAATATGTACATATAACTCTGTACAAATGACTTAATCTTTCTGTAATAAAAAAATATTTTTCTGCTTAATTGTTTTCAAATATCGACTAGTATAAAACTGCATTTCAGGTGTACGAATGAAATATTAGAGGAAAATAGAGAATTTTATACCAGTTTCACGATTTTTAACTGTGGGAATGATGAGATATGACAAGGTAGTCGGAAATGGTGAACGGGGTAAACCCCGACGATCCAAGCGATCGGGATCCGCGGCAGTGAGCCTAGAGAGCCGCACGAGGTCGATAAATACAGGAAAAATATCATATAATTTTTCTATTGGGGGTTTGTGGAAACAAGGAGGAAAGAGTGTTTTGGGTTACGTTTTATAACCATCGATTCATGGCAAAACCGCGACATCACAGTGGGGAAAGAAGGCTGCACACTGCGGGGGATCGGTGCTGGAGATCGCCACCGTGGCAGGGCTCAAGTCCAACGTGTTCTAGTGGTCGGAGGTGATAGGAGTTGGTGGTTTCTTGGACCGGATTCATTTGGGTAATCTGAGTTTGAACGGTGAAAATAACGTTGAGGGATAGTGACCGAATCTGGGTTTGGTGATGAGCGAAGCAAGTGATTTGTGGTGTGTGGGAATGTTCGGCACAATGTGACATGGAGCGGAACATTTGTGCACGTGCACAAGTGCACTGCCGTGGCACTATGGTTTCCTAGTAAGTGGTGCAAGAAGAAATAACACTGATAAATATAGATACTCTAGTGTAGTCGTATATTATAGTGTATTAAACAAAGAAGTAAATGTATGAAAATGGGAAGAAGTGATATAACAAGGTAAAAGAAATAATGGCTAATGAGAGTAACATCTGGTAACGAAAGGGAAAAGAAAGTGGACAATAGGAAATGAGAAGAAGAAGAAGAAAGAGGTGCGTGAGCTTGGAATTTGGTAGCTACAGTATTGGGCCGAGTTTTGATATATATATATATATATATATTAAAAAATGTAATAAAAAAGGAAACGGGAATAGTAGGATAAGACAAATGAAAGAAGAGAGAGTAGCTGCAGGGGATTAGAAGAGAGGAGGACAGCTAGAAAGAAATGGGAAGGGGAATCAGAAAACATGTGTGGGCTAAGGGTTTGGGCTGAGAGTTATTTGGGCCAAGTTTTTTTTTTTTTTTTTTTTTTAATTTGTGGCACAGCAGGTTCAACAATAAAAGGGGTCACGGCTAGAAAGAAAACAATGGGAAGGGAATTAAAGGTATTCGTGAGCTGAAGTGTTATTGGGCCAGAGAAATGAAGTAGGAAAAAAAGGGAAAGGATAATTGGGATTGAGCTGGTCATTTTAAATAGGTAAGGGAAGTAAGTATACAAATGAAAGGGAATTTGAAACAAAGGGAGGAGATAAATCAAAAATAAGATGGTTTTAAAATAATTTAAATAAACAAACTTACATATATATACATATATATATATATATATGGTTTGTTTAAATATAAATATATATTGAATGAAACCATAATTCAAAGACATTGAATTATAAATATGCGATCAATCATTATGTTATGTATTTTGAGCCAAGCAGTTTGAAATATTGAATATATTTTCAACTTAATCGACATAACTAGGTTACTGTTTCTATAAAGTAGAAGTGTTTCAAAAATAAAATAAAGATTTCTATTTAAACCAGTTTACTTAAGTTTGACTAACTTTAAAATACATACGCTAATCATCTCGAAGAGTCCGAAATTTATATTCCACTTCGATTCAATTTATATGTTGTGTGTCAGAAATTATTGAAGATTTATTGGAGATGGAGTTATACAAGGGATATTTTGTTTATCCTAGGTAGGAATTGACTAAGACGGATTTACAGAATAGTGCCTTCGGTTTGTCCAAACCCAGGACAACTTGTATGGTCGGGTGTCTGGCATGGTATATTTATCAGATCTTACCCATTGATTTTTCTTAAATGTATTACATTAGTGGCGGAGGAATTTGTTTCTCTGTAACAACCCGGAAAATCTGGGCCAGTTTAAAATTTTTATTTTGGCAATTTTAGCGAATTTTGATTATTTAAAATGAATTATTTTAAATAATATCGACGAGAAAATTTATTTTGAATATAGTTCGAACGTATATATTATATACGTCGTCGTTAGAATATATAATAATTATATATAATTATAAAAGGAATTGAAAATGGCGCGGTAGTTCGAAAATTCGATTTCTAATTTCAAATGAATATACAGAATTCAATATAAGTCAGAATTGAACGAAACAAGGAATATTTGAATCTGTATAACTATATCTTTGTAACGAAGTTAACAAACTGAGATTTCATCTTAGAAATGATAAGATATGTCCAGTTGAAAATTAGAAATAGTCGCTGTGGAATTTATATATATTTTTATATATATAAGGCCCTTAAAAATGGACATTTTGCAAATGACCTCGGATTTCGACGAAATCAGTTTTGTTGGGTCCGCAGTGTCAAGTTATTGCTAGGTTTCAAATTTCATAATTTTTCGAATCAATATGTGAGCGTGGCAAAGGAAAACGTGTTTGACCAGTTTCAGTTGATTTTAATCGACTGAAAATTGGCCATTTTTCAAACGGTCTCAGAATTTGACGAAACTAGTTTTGTTAGGACCGTATCGTCAATACGAAGCTAGAAAATATTTTTCTGGAATTTTTCTAGTTAGTATGTGACCCCGGTAATTTGAAATGTGCGTTTAAAATTCAATATAGTAATTTAAATGTAAATATTAACGGAGACTGATTCAAACAGTCGAATCAACATACGATACATATCCCATTGTGTTCGGAATGGGGGTGAAACGCTATGGACGACAGGCGGTGGACCTCGTTTAGAGGTCGTTTGAAAAAGTTGACTTTTTGAATTAAAATAAAATAATTAAATTAATAAAAAAAAATATATAATCCCTCTTCCCTCCCTATACCTCCAGGCCCCCCCCCCCCGATAATTCAGAATCGAAAAAGAAAAAAAAAAAAGAAAAAAAAAGGGAGATCGAAATCGCGTCGAAGCCCCCCCCCCACGCCGCCGCCGGTGGCAGAGCCACCACCACCTCGCGCGCCCCCCCCAGAGCCGTCGCGCAGCGCCCCTCCTCTTCCCTCTCCACTCTCCTCCTCCAACGTGAAGAACCCTAATTCCGCACCCCCTTGCTCACCTGAACCCTAGCCGCCGCAACCAGACCCCCTCCACCTCGCCTCGCAGCTCCGCTGCTCCCTCCTACTCGCGAACCCCCAAAGCGACGGAAGCCACAGCCCCCCCTGGACCCAAAACCGATGATGAACCCCCCCCCCCTGTAAGTATTTTCTGATTTTATTTATTTTATTTACTGATTTTATTTGTTTTATTAACTGAATTTTATTTGCTTATTAATCTGAATTTTTAAATTTTAAAAACTGATTTTATTTATTTTAAAACTGATTTTATTTATTTTAAAACAGATTTTATTTATTTATTTTAAGACGTGACTTTTAAAACAGAAAAGATTTGATTTTTAAAAGTAATATAATACGATCTTTATATTTTTAAAGTGATAAAAATATAGTTTTTATATTTTTAAAGAATTAAAAATATAATCTTTATAGGATAGAGAATATTAAAATATCATCTTTGTATATGTAGCAAAATAAAAATCTGATTTTTATTTTATATACGTTGAAATCAAGTGATGTCTTTAAATTTAAAAAGGTGAAATCTTTAAATTTAAAAAGGTGAAATCTTTAAATTTAAAAAGGTGAGATCTTTAAATTTAAAAAGGTGAAATCTTTAAATTCAAAAAGGCGAAATCTTTATATGGAAAATAGCGGGATAAAAATATAATTTTTTATCTATATAACATAGAAGTAAAAATTCGATTTTTATATTGAATAGCAAAGTAAAAACTCGATTTTTATATTGAATAGCAAAGTAAAAATTCGATTTTTATAATGAATAGCAAAGTAAAATTTCGATTTTTATATATTGAATAGCATAGTAAAAATTCGATTTTTAAATATATGAAGTGATTATAAAAGTATGATTTTTAAATTGAAAGTGAATAAATAAAAATGTGATTTTTATTTTAAAGACATCGAAATATAAAAATGTGATTTTTATATATATAGTGACTACGGGCAACGAAGACGATGAAGATGAAGATTTCTATCAAATGAAGTGCCGTGGAGCTTGGATAGCTTTCGGTGAGAATTTCTCACCTTTCAATTTATTTTTCTAGTTATATATATATATACTAGGATGCAGACGGTGCTTAGTAGCACCCGACACAATCGTCCACAGACCATGGACTTGTTTGTTTGATTGATTGGTGATTGATTGCGATATTGGTTTGAATGTGATTTGTGGTATGAAAAATCGAATCGATAAATTGGTTAGGATTAGACGTGCGCCGTTATAAGGCGAAGGAGTAAGGCTAGGTTAGACCCTTACTCCAAATTTTGTGGTTTGCATAACGAAAGTGAATTTGATTGATATGTGAATGGCGTGGGCCTTCACTAGACCGGGGACAAGGCTAGGCCTTATCCCGTTTTTAGTATCGTGCCGTTATGCCGCCGAAATTTTCTAAAATATGTTAGAAAAATAAAAATATCATTTTATTGAATAAATGAATTGAATAGAAATTCATAAGTTGAAATAAAATGTTTTATCGTTAAAAATATAATTTTTAACGTGAAGTGAATAAAATAGAATATTCATTTACAAACCAGATGGTTTGTTTATGTACACCTATTTGAATGACATTGATTGGGACGATAAATTTTACACATCGCCCAACAACACAAATAAAATATGTGTTTGATTGTTTGAAACCCCACACGGGTGTTGGGATGAAATTTGAAGTTCACTCATCCTGATTGATTGAATATGTCGATCGATTGATTGACAGGCTGTTATAAGCGTTGAATATCTATATTTGATGCTTTTACAGTGTAGTGCACTTTGGTTGATGGTTGATTATTTTCAATGTTAGTATATACATGTGTTGTATGAAAATCCATATAATTAACTTTATATGGTGATTGATTGGGCCTCATTCCAATTTGAAAAATAAAGAATATTATAAAATAAAAGTTCATGTGTTGACAGTACTCATTCATTGAGATTGGTCATGTGTTGAACGAAATATTTTGATAATAACAACTATTTTGAAAAAGAAATATTTGAAATAGAATATTTGAAAATAGAAATTTATGAAGCCGTGTTGATTAGATTGACGCCATTTTGACGTGAATCGATATTTATATCGATTTTATTCATCTTAAAAATGAATATTGAAAAGTGATTTCGAAATCGAATATTTTGAATTGAATTGAAAACGATTTCGAAATGAATTGAATTGAAAACGATTTCGAAATGAATTGAATTGAAAACGATTTCGAAATGAATTGAATTGAAAACGACTTCGAATTGAATTGAAAACGATTTCGAAATGAATTGAATTGAAAACGATTTCGAAATGAATTGAATTGAAAACGATTTCGAAATGAATTGAATTGAAAACGAATTGAAATGAATTCAAAATTGAATTGAAATTTGAATTGAATAGAAATGAATTTTAAAACGAATTTATAAAGAAGAATTCAATTTTGCTTTGAATTGAAATAGAAGTTGAAATAGAATTTGAAACGAATTTAAAACTATTTATATAATTCGTTATAAATAGAAATCGACGAAATATATATTATATATATTATATATATAATATAATGGCCTGAATAGAACGCGCCGCGCCGCGGCAGTTCGCGAATTTCGACCATTTGTTTCAAACGGACATTACGGGAGATCCGACCGTCGGATTCTCCTAAAACCGGAACCATTGGGTTCGTATCGAAAAGAGCTTTCTAAAGAATATTAGAAATTAGAAATCTAACGGTTGGATTTGGAATTATGTCCAAATCAAATTCGAAAAAGGTCGCTGTAAGTGCAGTTCGATGGCCATTGTTGGAAATCGACTGAACGGGCCTTGATAAAATTATTAAAAATAGTAATAATTTGTGTAAAATCATAAGAAATGATTTAGAAAGAATTGGGATGAAAAACTCCATATTTGAAAAGATAAAAATAGATTTTTATCGAAATAAACTAGTTTTGAACTAGAATTATAATTCTATTTATTTTATTTTTTTTAATAAATAAATTGAATTCGAAATGGGTTTGAAAATAACCAAAATTTCCAATGAATGCATTGGAGTGGATTTGAATCGAAATTGTCTTCGGAATATTTCGATGTTGGAATTCGTGATTATACAGGTGTTGTTATGGAAATTTGAAAGATATATATTTATATCGCTATTTCCAATACGACATTTGTTAGTCGTAGAATTCGATATTGAATATAAGCCGATATATTTTCTATTCAGAGCCTTGTATTGAATATCGAATGTGATTTGGGTTTGTCGTGAATGGTGTCTTCACTAACACTGTTCTTGAGCCCTGTTGAGAAAAGATTAAATCTTTTTATTTAGATTTAATGAAGTGTACCAATTAAATGATATTTAATTGGAATTGATATTGATTTTTGGGTTTATCGTGAACAGTGTTTTAAATAACACTTGTTCTTTAACCCGATAATTAATGAATGTGATTTGGGTTTGTCGTGAATGGTGTCTTCACTAACACTGTTCTTGAACCCAGTTGAGAAAAGATTAAATCTTTTTATTTAGATTTAATGAAGTGTACCAATTAAATAATATTTAATTGGAATTGAATTGATATTGATTTTTGGGTTTATCGTGAACAGTGTTTTAAATAACACTTGTTCTTTAACCCGATAATTAATGAATGTGATTTGGGTTTGTCGTGAATGGTGTCTTCACTAACACTGTTCTTGAACCCAGTTGAGAAAAGATTAAATCTTTTTATTTAGATTTAATGAAGTGTACCAATTAAATAATATTTAATTGGAATTGAATTGATATTGATTTTTGGGTTTATCGTGAGCAGTGTTTTAAATAACACTTGTTCTTTAACCCGATAATTAATGGGATATGACTTTGGGTTTATCGTGGACCGTGTTTTAAATGACACTGATTCTTTAACCCAGTCACAGATTAAAACTAAGTGGAGTTTTAATGAATCTTTAATTAGATTGAAAAGATCGAGAATGGAGTATCACCAGTTTTGCTCCAGGCGATAGTTAAATCTTTAATTAGATTTGAACGTGAAATTTAGAAACTAACTGTCGGTTAGCTAAGTAGAATGGTTTTCTGGATATTGATCTGATGTTGGTTTCGGCCTTCGGGGTTAATATTTGGGGAATTATTCTCTTGATTAATTTACGGTTAATGACTAATGAGTTGGAATGAGGCGTATGTTGTGTTTGTGTAACACTTTTATAATATATACGCGAGTTATTCGGAAAGGCCGGGTTTATCCCATTCTGAGTAACTGATACGACGATAAGTCGAAGAAGAAGACGATGGTCGAAGACCGGAGGTCTTCACGTCGTTTGGGTGATAACTGATGATCTTGATTGGGCTGTACACCCAAGAAGATGGAAACAGTTAGTGATCGTCCAGACGTACTTGGAGATCGATGGATATGCGGGGTACTAGGTGCCTCCGGTTTCGTTCAGACCCAGAACGGACTTGTAAATGGACTGTGTGTCTGACATCGGATTTCATTCTGTGTGACTGATATCGGTTGCATAGGATGGTTTGCCTGTGTGGCATGCTAAGATGCAAATGATCAAGGCTTCTGTTGAAAAGCAAAGTCTTGTGGTTGATGATCAAAGCACGGCCTTTGTGGCGTAGCTTTGTGTAACGTTTACCTCGCGTGTTTCACACCAGGTATGAACCAAAAACGGGAGACGGACCTCAGGGAGGACTTGCGTTTCTTTCTAGTTAGAAGTGGCGTCAGTGGTTTTACACGCCCTGACGAGTTTGACTTATGTGGTTGTTGCGGTTGCGAGGCGCCTCGGTTATATCGGTTTCGGCCGAATGCATTCTGGTCGGCTGACGGACCAGACTTACACCCCATAGGGTGGGGAGACGTATTGTTCAGGCACTATAATCCACTCCGTGTGGACCGGCCCTGTCGCTCCATGGGGCAGTTGCGGCTGTTCCTGTGGCTCGGGCTAGAGAGTCACGAATCGGTTGAGGACTATCTTTTGCCTCGGTTCATAGACGGAAATCCAATTTCCAAATACGTGACATTTGCGGTTTTATTTGTAAACCTATATATGGCGACATGATATATGGTACCCATGCCGCCTATGATTGATACTTATGATTTGAAGTGTTTTATACACTATACACTTATAATAGTATCAAATGATTTGTTTTAAAACGTATCAAGCATTCTTTGGCTGTTATAAGGGAAAACCCTATCCTCGACTGCGTTGCATTGTGTGATGGGACCTGGGTCTTATAACAGCTTCATCTTTCTTTATTTAGCATTGCGCTGTTTGTTTTATGCACTGGTATTCTTGGGAGGAAACCCGTTCCGTGTTATACGGCGTGGTCCCTTGATTTACCTAATGATTTAAAATAAAGATTAACTGTTTTAGTTCTCACACCAGTCCCATGACTGACCTGGAGTTTATTGTTTTAACCTAAACTCTGGGTGCCCTTATTTTGACACGGGCAGCTAGTAGTTTTGGTTTTGCAGATTTATATTCACAGGATCCTGGTTTACAGCTGGAACGATATCCGGAAAGCTTTGTATCCGTATATCTCTTCTAGTTGTGTATTCTATTATTTTCCGCTGCTATGTATTTAAATGTAATTTAAATCTCTGATATTTCTGTGTAATATTCGTTTATACTCTGTATATTCTTGTAATCTGATGCATTGTTGTAATATACAGTGAAACGTTCTTTTATATGTGTTCTGCTGTGGTTTGTTCTCGAACTATCCGACGCTTTCCTTTACGGGGAGGTTGCGGGTCTTCACACGTGGTATCAGAGCTTTGGTTTACAAAGCTAGAGAACAAGACACATTAGAACCATACGAAAGAATTCATCAGATATTGGATTAGTAATATCCAATTAGAATGACTCGTTAGAGATAGGATCAGTAGTATCCTAGAACGAGTGTGAAGAGTATGTTTTTGAAAATGAAAACAAATTTCGTTTTGAAAATTTAAATCAATTATTCGTATTTGATTATTTATTTTATATTGATTAGGACAATCCGATATATAAAGATTTTGTATATATGTCTTGCAAACGTGTATTCGAAGTTTTAATATATTGGGTAGATATAGAATCCCTCTAGTGCCCGGGAATGATTCTGGTGATGGGGCACTGTCGCCAGTATTTATTTTCGAGCGACGAAAGTGAGATTTCTATATATTTCCTATTGACTGGTGTGAGAACCAAAATTAGATAGGGCCTATTGTTGTGATTTGGCATTAAAAATCTGATTCTTGTATATGTATCAAAATTATGAATTTGAAACTCTAATTCACTAATTGATTGATGTTTGTGTTGTTTGTTTATTTGTTTGCTAATTTTGAACCATTTAGCCTAACTGAATCAAATATTGAATTGTATTGAAATTTGGTCGCATTTGCTTGCATATACATATATATCATTGAACAGGTCATAGCAAGGAGGCTAGAGCCAGAGAATAAAATTTGTTTGCCCGACAAATAGGTACATGTTTACTACATAATTTCCTGTTTTGTTTGGGTGATGATGATTTTGTGAGCCTATTGGCTAGCCGCTTGGCTTTTTCTTTTTCTTTTTGAGATCTGAAGGACCGGGGAAGCTATTTGAAATTCCCCGATGCTCCCGGTGCAGGGGAGGTTATGGCGAAATTTTTCGAAAATTTAGGGTGTTAGCCAAATTTTTGAATTTTTGAAAATTCTCAAAAACTAAAGAGTTGGAGAATGGAAGCCAGGTCGAGCGTAGAGTTGAATAGTCAAACCACTTTCGACTTTGTTCCTTTTCGGGGACGAAAAGTTTTAAGTGGGGGAGATTGTAACAACCCGGAAAATCTGGGCCAGTTTAAAATTTTTATTTTGGCAATTTTAGCGAATTTTGATTATTTAAAATGAATTATTTTAAATAATATCGACGAGAAAATTTATTTTGAATATAGTTCGAACGTATATATTATATACGTCGTCGTTAGAATATATAATAATTATATATAATTATAAAAGGAATTGAAAATGGCGCGGTAGTTCGAAAATTCGATTTCTAATTTCAAATGAATATACAGAATTCAATATAAGTCAGAATTGAACGAAACAAGGAATATTTGAATCTGTATAACTATATCTTTGTAACGAAGTTAACAAACTGAGATTTCATCTTAGAAATGATAAGATATGTCCAGTTGAAAATTAGAAATAGTCGCTGTGGAATTTATATATATTTTTATATATATAAGGCCCTTAAAAATGGACATTTTGCAAATGACCTCGGATTTCGACGAAATCAGTTTTGTTGGGTCCGCAGTGTCAAGTTATTGCTAGGTTTCAAATTTCATAATTTTTCGAATCAATATGTGAGCGTGGCAAAGGAAAACGTGTTTGACCAGTTTCAGTTGATTTTAATCGACTGAAAATTGGCCATTTTTCAAACGGTCTCAGAATTTGACGAAACTAGTTTTGTTAGGACCGTATCGTCAATACGAAGCTAGAAAATATTTTTCTGGAATTTTTCTAGTTAGTATGTGACCCCGGTAATTTGAAATGTGCGTTTAAAATTCAATATAGTAATTTAAATGTAAATATTAACGGAGACTGATTCAAACAGTCGAATCAACATACGATACATATCCCATTGTGTTCGGAATGGGGGTGAAACGCTATGGACGACAGGCGGTGGACCTCGTTTAGAGGTCGTTTGAAAAAGTTGACTTTTTGAATTAAAATAAAATAATTAAATTAATAAAAAAAAATATATAATCCCTCTTCCCTCCCTATACCTCCAGGCCCCCCCCCCCCGATAATTCAGAATCGAAAAAGAAAAAAAAAAAAGAAAAAAAAAGGGAGATCGAAATCGCGTCGAAGCCCCCCCCCACGCCGCCGCCGGTGGCAGAGCCACCACCACCTCGCGCGCCCCCCCCAGAGCCGTCGCGCAGCGCCCCTCCTCTTCCCTCTCCACTCTCCTCCTCCAACGTGAAGAACCCTAATTCCGCACCCCCTTGCTCACCTGAACCCTAGCCGCCGCAACCAGACCCCCTCCACCTCGCCTCGCAGCTCCGCTGCTCCCTCCTACTCGCGAACCCCCAAAGCGACGGAAGCCACAGCCCCCCCTGGACCCAAAACCGATGATGAACCCCCCCCCTGTAAGTATTTTCTGATTTTATTTATTTTATTTACTGATTTTATTTGTTTTATTAACTGAATTTTATTTGCTTATTAATCTGAATTTTTAAATTTTAAAAACTGATTTTATTTATTTTAAAACTGATTTTATTTATTTTAAAACAGATTTTATTTATTTATTTTAAGACGTGACTTTTAAAACAGAAAAGATTTGATTTTTAAAAGTAATATAATACGATCTTTATATTTTTAAAGTGATAAAAATATAGTTTTTATATTTTTAAAGAATTAAAAATATAATCTTTATAGGATAGAGAATATTAAAATATCATCTTTGTATATGTAGCAAAATAAAAATCTGATTTTTATTTTATATACGTTGAAATCAAGTGATGTCTTTAAATTTAAAAAGGTGAAATCTTTAAATTTAAAAAGGTGAAATCTTTAAATTTAAAAAGGTGAGATCTTTAAATTTAAAAAGGTGAAATCTTTAAATTCAAAAAGGCGAAATCTTTATATGGAAAATAGCGGGATAAAAATATAATTTTTTATCTATATAACATAGAAGTAAAAATTCGATTTTTATATTGAATAGCAAAGTAAAAACTCGATTTTTATATTGAATAGCAAAGTAAAAATTCGATTTTTATAATGAATAGCAAAGTAAAATTTCGATTTTTATATATTGAATAGCATAGTAAAAATTCGATTTTTAAATATATGAAGTGATTATAAAAGTATGATTTTTAAATTGAAAGTGAATAAATAAAAATGTGATTTTTATTTTAAAGACATCGAAATATAAAAATGTGATTTTTATATATATAGTGACTACGGGCAACGAAGACGATGAAGATGAAGATTTCTATCAAATGAAGTGCCGTGGAGCTTGGATAGCTTTCGGTGAGAATTTCTCACCTTTCAATTTATTTTTCTAGTTATATATATATATACTAGGATGCAGACGGTGCTTAGTAGCACCCGACACAATCGTCCACAGACCATGGACTTGTTTGTTTGATTGATTGGTGATTGATTGCGATATTGGTTTGAATGTGATTTGTGGTATGAAAAATCGAATCGATAAATTGGTTAGGATTAGACGTGCGCCGTTATAAGGCGAAGGAGTAAGGCTAGGTTAGACCCTTACTCCAAATTTTGTGGTTTGCATAACGAAAGTGAATTTGATTGATATGTGAATGGCGTGGGCCTTCACTAGACCGGGGACAAGGCTAGGCCTTATCCCGTTTTTAGTATCGTGCCGTTATGCCGCCGAAATTTTCTAAAATATGTTAGAAAAATAAAAATATCATTTTATTGAATAAATGAATTGAATAGAAATTCATAAGTTGAAATAAAATGTTTTATCGTTAAAAATATAATTTTTAACGTGAAGTGAATAAAATAGAATATTCATTTACAAACCAGATGGTTTGTTTATGTACACCTATTTGAATGACATTGATTGGGACGATAAATTTTACACATCGCCCAACAACACAAATAAAATATGTGTTTGATTGTTTGAAACCCCACACGGGTGTTGGGATGAAATTTGAAGTTCACTCATCCTGATTGATTGAATATGTCGATCGATTGATTGACAGGCTGTTATAAGCGTTGAATATCTATATTTGATGCTTTTACAGTGTAGTGCACTTTGGTTGATGGTTGATTATTTTCAATGTTAGTATATACATGTGTTGTATGAAAATCCATATAATTAACTTTATATGGTGATTGATTGGGCCTCATTCCAATTTGAAAAATAAAGAATATTATAAAATAAAAGTTCATGTGTTGACAGTACTCATTCATTGAGATTGGTCATGTGTTGAACGAAATATTTTGATAATAACAACTATTTTGAAAAAGAAATATTTGAAATAGAATATTTGAAAATAGAAATTTATGAAGCCGTGTTGATTAGATTGACGCCATTTTGACGTGAATCGATATTTATATCGATTTTATTCATCTTAAAAATGAATATTGAAAAGTGATTTCGAAATCGAATATTTTGAATTGAATTGAAAACGATTTCGAAATGAATTGAATTGAAAACGATTTCGAAATGAATTGAATTGAAAACGATTTCGAAATGAATTGAATTGAAAACGACTTCGAATTGAATTGAAAACGATTTCGAAATGAATTGAATTGAAAACGATTTCGAAATGAATTGAATTGAAAACGATTTCGAAATGAATTGAATTGAAAACGAATTGAAATGAATTCAAAATTGAATTGAAATTTGAATTGAATAGAAATGAATTTTAAAACGAATTTATAAAGAAGAATTCAATTTTGCTTTGAATTGAAATAGAAGTTGAAATAGAATTTGAAACGAATTTAAAACTATTTATATAATTCGTTATAAATAGAAATCGACGAAATATATATTATATATATTATATATATAATATAATGGCCTGAATAGAACGCGCCGCGCCGCGGCAGTTCGCGAATTTCGACCATTTGTTTCAAACGGACATTACGGGAGATCCGACCGTCGGATTCTCCTAAAACCGGAACCATTGGGTTCGTATCGAAAAGAGCTTTCTAAAGAATATTAGAAATTAGAAATCTAACGGTTGGATTTGGAATTATGTCCAAATCAAATTCGAAAAAGGTCGCTGTAAGTGCAGTTCGATGGCCATTGTTGGAAATCGACTGAACGGGCCTTGATAAAATTATTAAAAATAGTAATAATTTGTGTAAAATCATAAGAAATGATTTAGAAAGAATTGGGATGAAAAACTCCATATTTGAAAAGATAAAAATAGATTTTTATCGAAATAAACTAGTTTTGAACTAGAATTATAATTCTATTTATTTTATTTTTTTTAATAAATAAATTGAATTCGAAATGGGTTTGAAAATAACCAAAATTTCCAATGAATGCATTGGAGTGGATTTGAATCGAAATTGTCTTCGGAATATTTCGATGTTGGAATTCGTGATTATACAGGTGTTGTTATGGAAATTTGAAAGATATATATTTATATCGCTATTTCCAATACGACATTTGTTAGTCGTAGAATTCGATATTGAATATAAGCCGATATATTTTCTATTCAGAGCCTTGTATTGAATATCGAATGTGATTTGGGTTTGTCGTGAATGGTGTCTTCACTAACACTGTTCTTGAGCCCTGTTGAGAAAAGATTAAATCTTTTTATTTAGATTTAATGAAGTGTACCAATTAAATGATATTTAATTGGAATTGATATTGATTTTTGGGTTTATCGTGAACAGTGTTTTAAATAACACTTGTTCTTTAACCCGATAATTAATGAATGTGATTTGGGTTTGTCGTGAATGGTGTCTTCACTAACACTGTTCTTGAACCCAGTTGAGAAAAGATTAAATCTTTTTATTTAGATTTAATGAAGTGTACCAATTAAATAATATTTAATTGGAATTGAATTGATATTGATTTTTGGGTTTATCGTGAACAGTGTTTTAAATAACACTTGTTCTTTAACCCGATAATTAATGAATGTGATTTGGGTTTGTCGTGAATGGTGTCTTCACTAACACTGTTCTTGAACCCAGTTGAGAAAAGATTAAATCTTTTTATTTAGATTTAATGAAGTGTACCAATTAAATAATATTTAATTGGAATTGAATTGATATTGATTTTTGGGTTTATCGTGAGCAGTGTTTTAAATAACACTTGTTCTTTAACCCGATAATTAATGGGATATGACTTTGGGTTTATCGTGGACCGTGTTTTAAATGACACTGATTCTTTAACCCAGTCACAGATTAAAACTAAGTGGAGTTTTAATGAATCTTTAATTAGATTGAAAAGATCGAGAATGGAGTATCACCAGTTTTGCTCCAGGCGATAGTTAAATCTTTAATTAGATTTGAACGTGAAATTTAGAAACTAACTGTCGGTTAGCTAAGTAGAATGGTTTTCTGGATATTGATCTGATGTTGGTTTCGGCCTTCGGGGTTAATATTTGGGGAATTATTCTCTTGATTAATTTACGGTTAATGACTAATGAGTTGGAATGAGGCGTATGTTGTGTTTGTGTAACACTTTTATAATATATACGCGAGTTATTCGGAAAGGCCGGGTTTATCCCATTCTGAGTAACTGATACGACGATAAGTCGAAGAAGAAGACGATGGTCGAAGACCGGAGGTCTTCACGTCGTTTGGGTGATAACTGATGATCTTGATTGGGCTGTACACCCAAGAAGATGGAAACAGTTAGTGATCGTCCAGACGTACTTGGAGATCGATGGATATGCGGGGTACTAGGTGCCTCCGGTTTCGTTCAGACCCAGAACGGACTTGTAAATGGACTGTGTGTCTGACATCGGATTTCATTCTGTGTGACTGATATCGGTTGCATAGGATGGTTTGCCTGTGTGGCATGCTAAGATGCAAATGATCAAGGCTTCTGTTGAAAAGCAAAGTCTTGTGGTTGATGATCAAAGCACGGCCTTTGTGGCGTAGCTTTGTGTAACGTTTACCTCGCGTGTTTCACACCAGGTATGAACCAAAAACGGGAGACGGACCTCAGGGAGGACTTGCGTTTCTTTCTAGTTAGAAGTGGCGTCAGTGGTTTTACACGCCCTGACGAGTTTGACTTATGTGGTTGTTGCGGTTGCGAGGCGCCTCGGTTATATCGGTTTCGGCCGAATGCATTCTGGTCGGCTGACGGACCAGACTTACACCCCATAGGGTGGGGAGACGTATTGTTCAGGCACTATAATCCACTCCGTGTGGACCGGCCCTGTCGCTCCATGGGGCAGTTGCGGCTGTTCCTGTGGCTCGGGCTAGAGAGTCACGAATCGGTTGAGGACTATCTTTTGCCTCGGTTCATAGACGGAAATCCAATTTCCAAATACGTGACATTTGCGGTTTTATTTGTAAACCTATATATGGCGACATGATATATGGTACCCATGCCGCCTATGATTGATACTTATGATTTGAAGTGTTTTATACACTATACACTTATAATAGTATCAAATGATTTGTTTTAAAACGTATCAAGCATTCTTTGGCTGTTATAAGGGAAAACCCTATCCTCGACTGCGTTGCATTGTGTGATGGGACCTGGGTCTTATAACAGCTTCATCTTTCTTTATTTAGCATTGCGCTGTTTGTTTTATGCACTGGTATTCTTGGGAGGAAACCCGTTCCGTGTTATACGGCGTGGTCCCTTGATTTACCTAATGATTTAAAATAAAGATTAACTGTTTTAGTTCTCACACCAGTCCCATGACTGACCTGGAGTTTATTGTTTTAACCTAAACTCTGGGTGCCCTTATTTTGACACGGGCAGCTAGTAGTTTTGGTTTTGCAGATTTATATTCACAGGATCCTGGTTTACAGCTGGAACGATATCCGGAAAGCTTTGTATCCGTATATCTCTTCTAGTTGTGTATTCTATTATTTTCCGCTGCTATGTATTTAAATGTAATTTAAATCTCTGATATTTCTGTGTAATATTCGTTTATACTCTGTATATTCTTGTAATCTGATGCATTGTTGTAATATACAGTGAAACGTTCTTTTATATGTGTTCTGCTGTGGTTTGTTCTCGAACTATCCGACGCTTTCCTTTACGGGGAGGTTGCGGGTCTTCACATTCTCTTAGCTTTATGCCCGTGATATATTTTGGGAAAATAAATGAGTGTTCTGACAGATATAACGATGTGGCACCCAAAGTGATTGAAGAAGTGATTTGTCAAGAAGGTAAACGTGACCTCAAACCTAACAATCGAGAAATAACAAAAATAGGGGAGGCTACATGGCTAGTTGGGTCGCACCCAAGCAGGATGTATTATCACCATCTAGAGAAATTACATTTTGTCTTCTTAATCCTTTTCCACTGCTGTAGCTTTCGGAAATGGTGGTTTGAGCCCAACCGTTGGTGATATACATTTGGTCCACTCAAGTTAAATGAGTGACTGGTCATGTATGGCCGGGTTGCAAGATGATCTTTGTGAACCCCAGTGTATCCCCTCTAGAGTACGCTAATCAGTAGGTGGTTCCATACCTTGTCATAGTCGGAATCCAATCTCCAATAAGAACACACGGTTTTTGATTTTATATTATGTACGTGGAGCATGAGATGCAAGCGTTCCGCTAGATGGTTATTTATTTGATAAAAACTATTATAATATCAATTGATTTTGATATCAAAAATGTTTTTAGGTTATAGTAAGATAAAAACCGACCATGTTTATGTGTGGGCTGGTCTTACTATTATCATTTCTTTCGAAAGATTTTCTAAAGTTAAATCAATCTGTTCTCATAAAAGGATAACCCGTTCTATTTTTAAGACTTGATCATTTTAAATATTTTTCTTGTTTCCAAACTTGTTTAAAATTTGTTTACTCACACCAGTCCCCCGACTGACCCAGAGTTTATTTTTCTGTTTTTTTCTTCATAAACTCTTAGGTACTCATAACAATTGTTATGAGTAGACAAGCGATCAAGGTAGTATATGGAACCCTTTTGGAGTATTTTGGACTTGGGATTCAGGAATCAGCTTAGTAACTATATCTATATCTAAATATCCAGTTTGTATGATGTATTGGGCCAGTATCATGTATGTTGTTGTATTCTGATGATGTACTATGATGTAATAGACTCTGATATGTAACATACTATGTGATATGATATTTTGTTAAATTTCGCTGTGAGATTATGGTGTTTTTTGTTAGTTCTATCCTATATATATTTCAATTTCTTTCATAACATCACGACTTCCGAGGTCATCGAAAGTCAGGTCGTTACATAACCGTTTTCCCTTTATTTATTACATTGCCTTTACTTTGGACTTCATTCATTAGTATCTCCCCTTCTTCCTGTGTACTCTCTTCAAAGCATGCTGCAACTTCTTTCCTTTTTTGCCATTGTGATTTTTTAGCAGTGCTCGTAAATTCTCTCAATGTGTTTTTATTCCTTGAATACTTAAAGTTGACTTTATTCTTGTTCCGCTCGACTTGTTTCCATGGATGTACTCTAATTGTAGGCACTATCCTCTGATTTGTGAATACTTTGCTTTCTTGTGGTTCCTTATGCCGAACATACTTGTTGTTTTTGCTTGTGTTTGTCAGTGGATGTTCATCTATCAGCCTTTTGCCTGTGTTTTGTTTCCTCACAACTTTTTCCCCTTTTGGCATACTTGTATTCACTTCACAACTTTCCGTACTATGGCCAAAGACATTGCAACTAGTACATAGTAATGGTCTCCACAAGTATGTCACTTTAATTCTTTGTGTTCCTCCGTCAAGTGTAATCACTAAGTAGTCATCAACTAAATCTTTATTGAGTTTAATTTTTATTAAGCATTTGGCATATTGTAGCCTTTCTAACTTCTCCATCATTTCATCTAAACAAATGAGCCTTCTTAGTCTACACACAATCCAATTAATCCCTGGATAAGACCAAGCAAAAATAGGGATATTCAAGAATTGCACCCAAAAAGGTACCATCTTAACAGATCCACCAACATTGCTGAAGTTTAATAATGAACAATTTGTTCCGCATTATAATAGGATCCGTCATTAAGTTTTTTTGTTTATCCACATTGTTTGAAAACTGAAAAAGAAAAATAGTATAATCAGATTTAACTCTATGAGACCCTTTCAGTTTCCAGGTCGAATTGACTTTTTGAACAACTACAGAGAACGAAAGCGGTTGATCTAAGAAGAAACCCACTAGTGATTCCTTTCAAACTTGAGTTCCAGCCTCGACAATCGCCTCTGTGTCCATCATTGCTTTACCATAGAAAGTAGGTACCATATCAATGGGTTTGTATGTGCCAGCATTGTGCAGCAAGTGTTGAAAGAGGTAGGTCCATTTCCATTGAGATTTGTGCATTAGAGGTGTTTGAGACAGTGATGGAAAGGAAGAGGTGTACGTGAGTGGGTCTGCAGCAACTGGAGGGGGTAATGGAAGCAGATCGGTAGTGGGCAAAGTTTTTGGAGTTATATCGGAGGAGGGAGGAACATCAGTGGAAACACTGGCAATCGGTCTAGAGGAAGAGGGCAAGGGAGATGAATTCACTACAACAGGCGACATGGTTTCTCCCTTTTGCTATGTATGTATATGTATATAAAAAAACTTGTTACTATCTAGTTGTCCCTACGGGTGAAATCCTAGTCACTTAATACTTGCGATAGACGGTGGTTACTTCAGCCATGCATACATAAAACTACCCTAGGTCAGCCCTCACTAGCCACTAGGTAAGAAGCGAATATTACTTGGAGAACAACCATACATATGTTATTGTCTAATAGGACCATTTAATACCCTATAGAAGAAAGGCGGACCAAATAAATATTTAATTCTCGAAGGGCGGGCCCAATCACATAGGTTCTGAACAAAGGAGTTAACCTTTGGAACGAACCTAGTCCTCACTACTTAATACCCAACAAGAGATCAGTCAGCTACTTAATACCATTTTCCTAAGGCTGACCTATTCTACATGCAATATATATATATATATATATATATATATATATATATATATGCATACTAGACATCTCATATTAGGCCTACCACTTGTAGATGTTTGATTTGCTAGGCTATTCCGGGCAGGCTTCTACTACAAGTTAGGCCTAACCTCACATCATAACGTACTAATTATAATGGCCCATGGCACCTAGACCTCTTACATTAACCAAATTTACTTGTAGATGCTGGATATGTTGGTCGGTTCCAGGAAGACTTCCACTACAAGTAACGATTAACCTCATATCCATGTGTCATTAACATTAACTAAGCCATGAACTCACACACATAAAAAAATACTATTTCCTGTAGAGGCACTCAAATTCTGTTCCTAATTTAGTCGTATTTATTGCACACTTACTATGTGTTAATATACGTTGATTACATTATATTTATACATACGTAAATTAAACATACGAGATCATCGTCCTTACCACGTTTTTGAAATGTCAACCCTATCTAATTTTTAAGGTGTACAATTCATTTCCCACATTTCCTGAACAATAGTATAAATGTGCATATAAACATATGACAATAAAATGGGAAAAACAATCATAACATCATATAAATTTGCAACCCAGGTTTTGATTTGATTATTGCAACAATAATACATAACATCAAGTATACAATGTTTTTTGAATAGATTCCTTTTCTTATGTTTGTTTATACACAAAATCTTAATATTTAAAAATATTATAAATAATATGTTCAAATTCTCTATTTTGAAAAATAGAGATTCAAACTTATTAGATTTACGAATTTATCCAAACCTTAACCATTTACCCAAAAATCAAACATATGAATTTACGTGAAAATAGAATAAAAAGGGAATCCAAACAATACAAAAACATACAACCAGAATTATGTCTTTCATTTATTATTACATCAACCCAAAAGAACAAATATAGCTAGATTGATCATTTCTATGAACAATAAAATAAACAGAGGATTTAAGGGATTTAATCATGTTTTCTTTTCGTATATCTCAAATCCAAGGCACAACAACCCAAATCTATAACTATCAAACTAAAGTAAATAGTAACTCAGATGGATTCCACTTACAAATCTATTAGGAAGAGTAATAACAAGATTGAATTGAACAAAATTTGGATTTGGCCTTCAAGAACGAACGTATGTTCCAATCCTTTCAAATCTAAATATATATAAGAATCACCATTGTAATCGTGTGTGTGTATATATATATATATATATATATATAAATCTATGTTCCAGATAAATCTTAAATATATGTTAGAATAAGATAGAGAAGACAGAATAAATTTTGGGAAATAGAAAAAACCTAAATCCTTTAAGCTTTCCGGAATTAGAGACGGAAGAAAGGCATCAAGGAGGCATTGAGAGGAATGGCTATTGGGTTTAGAATGAGGGTTTAGTGGTATATATATAGTTGATATTGTGTGTATGGACCTTTAGATTAGTTTGATTAAATCTAAGTAGTCCATTTGATATAAATTATATATAAGTCCCTCCGTAAAACAACCCTCACTGGGCTTCCCTACAGTAGGGCGGTCGACACCTCCCTAGGAGGCCGTTCCACATCCTTTTAGAGGGGCGGTTGACTTCCCTTCTGGGGTCATGCCCAAGAGGAATTTCCTTCGGAATGTTATTTTTTGATCATTTGTTAATTAATTCACTTTATTTCTTGCCTTAATTAATTTGTTCTTGTCCCCGACTGTGTGTGAATATATACACATAAATTTGAAATAAAAAAGAATATACTTTTCATGCTTATCCTATTTAATATATTCCCAGCTTATACATATTTATTTGAAATTCAGATTTTTGTACGTTAATATGTATGTACAACTTAACTAATTAATAAATTTTGCATACAGACTCCGTTTTTAGAAAATAAAATATGAAAATGGATCATAATCATGCCACGAACGCAACTTCATTACTTTCATGGCCAAAGTCCCAATTATACAAAATTCCATTTTCCGCCTATTAATATATTATTAATTATTACTGTATTAGATTAACTTATGTCTAAATTAAGTATATTTTACACGGTGTTACATTATCCTATAGTAAATGAAGGTTATCACAGATAATCCCTAAAGAGTGACTACGACAAACAAAAGTCTTAATGAATAATTTAGAGATGGATTCTACCGCGAAGAATGTGTGAAAATGGATTACTAATATTCATAGTATTGATATACCTCTAAAGGACACAAGAATAGTTAGAGATTGTCGATTTCTTAGAGCTAATTTTCCCAAACCCTAAAGTCTATCAATTTTTTTACCTGGGTAGGGTTATCGTTCATAATCAGTGACGTTATGACATTACAATAGTCATGCATAATGTATTGATGTTTTAACCTACTGGCGCTAAGGTGGATTGGGTGACCAAAGTACTGAGTACCACATGCTTGACACACCAAATGAGCGAATGTGAGGTTGCATGCTATGTTTGATATATTACTCTCCCTTTAGGGATGTCACTTGACACTAATATTACTGATGGATATCTAAGCACCCTCGTACTTCATTATTGAGTATGCCTTGTGATGTTATAGAGTTGTATATATTTGTATATGTGCTAACTCTGTGGATGTAGGGATAAATTAGATATGATTCTATGTGCCATATATTTCATGTACTTTTAGGCCTTCTTTAGTTCTTCGATAATTGTTAATTACTCACACCAGACTATTGCTTAATCCAAGGGTTTTTTTGTTTCCTTTACTACCTTAGGTACTTTTCGATGATGCTACTAAGTAAGCAAGGTAACATGTGTAAGCATTATCTAGAGCTGCATAAATGGATCAGCAGGAGGTTGCGCCTTTTCATATTAAACTTGTGTTATTGTTGTTTATTCTACTATTTGACACAGTGAAACCTTGACACTATTGACTATTTATTTTAAAGACAGGTCACCAGTTTATTGTATTAATCTCTTGTATAATCTCTATTACTATTCTACATAATTGCATAAGCCTATACACTGTGATTGTATGGTTTTATCGTTACTATTGTCTTGCCTGTTTTATATCTATGATTATTATTATATATTTCCTGATGCGTTGTGAGATATACGAGAGCTTCTATGAGTGTGTTTTATCCTTCTTCCTTTTTTCTCTCTTTTATTTTCTTTTGTTCCTTTCCATCTCTCTTCGTTTCTTCTATTTCTTTCCCTCGATAATAGTTTCACATTGATCGAGTGCTTGTAAAACGTATTAGCACTGATGGTGTAGGGCAGTCTTCACTTGGCATGTATATGTTATTATGTTTCTAACATCACCACATGCATAAATGACACATAGATATATGTAGAGTCCTTTTGTTATGATCAAGCATTACAATGGTTATTGGATATGAATGGTTCTATTTCTTTATATGTTACAATATCACTCATATATGGAGAATTCACAAGACGTTGGTTGCTACTTATCATTTGTGAAGTGTTCATGCACATACATCAATAAAACTTTGGGTAGTCTCGTAATACAACAAACAATTTGGAACATATGTGTAAGGTCAAGAAAGTCATCTTGATTAAAAGCATATCTCATCTCAAATCACAGACTAAAAGATCCGATTATCATAAAATTGATCCATCATTTAACTAATTTGGATCCTACCCTGAAGAGCAACTGCTATGTCATTTAAATGCAACGGATTATTTTATTCAATGATACAAAATTTTTAGTCCAAATATCACTCAATTTCAACTTAAATTGAAGTGGTTATGGAATAATGAAATTCAACAAAGAAAGGAACAGTGGAAGTAGTCAGGTAGGGAGCAAGATCCAAAAAGAAAAAACAATCTAGTAGAATTCAACCACCACAAATCCCTACAAAAATGAATTTCCACAAGACCTACTTGGGTATACATGGAAAGTGTAAGTTTCATGAACTTGATACTTATAAATACCCAATAGATGAACAATATTGATGAACAAGTTTAGAGGACTAGATACACTAAGCTGAAGTACCCGATTTCAATTGTTAAAGCCTTGTTGCATAGCAAGGAATATTCCTAGTCATGCATGTTTTGTATATCGATATGATTTTTGTTTGATGATAATAAACATGTATATATATTTGATAAATGTGTTTGTTATAATAAACATGTATATATATTCGATAAATGTGTTTGTTATTGTACTATTCTATTTTTCATAAATAATAGATAAATATTTGTCATATTCAAACATGGGATAATAATTTTAAACATATATTACATTCAAACAAATATGTTATTACATAGTTGAATAATTCACATTTTAGTTCTCACTATTTTACGATTCACAGTCATAATATATACTCTCATTTTGTACGTTCACATCCTCACTACACACTCATACACTCATGTATAATATAACTCTCACTAACATTTAATTTAGATATTCTTTCGCTTGCTTTGGACTTGCTTCAGTAATTGTCTAGTCGTCTATTATACTTATCAAATAAAACAATATAGTAAACCAGAAAATTAAACGAACATAAATCGCAAATATAAATTTAAATTGGAATTTTTATTTACCTTAGTTTCGGGTATGTTTCTCTTCATGGTTTTAGACATGGACATATATGCGCGCACGCACACACACACACACACATATATATATATATATATATATATATATGTGTGTGTGTGTGTGTGTGTGTGTGTGAGAGAGAGAGAGAGAGAGAGAGAGAGATCTTGAATAACTTATAGTATTTACAGTGATATACAACTGTAAATACCACAAGATCAAACATGTTATCACCATCACATACAACTTCAATGGTCAAGCCAAATGGCTCAACTCAGTGCAAGTGAACACGAGATCAAATACATGCAAAGATAAATTCAACACAAGTGATCAAGCATACTGGTTCAAGGAATATAAAATAAGATAAAGAAGTCAATGCAAATGCATGTACTTGATCAGCCAAGGCCAATTGTGGCAATCAGATTCAAACTATAGCACAAACAAACAAGATCAAGGCAAATGAACCAAAAACACATGTGCACAAGACAGCATAACAAAACTACAAGCACAAATGGTCTAAAGAAAGGATGCTCAAAATTGCAACAAATTAAAGTGATACAACATATGATCATATATAAGGTCTAGTCTAAGGAGCATGGAAAACAAAGCAGTATGAGCCTCGATAAACAATCTAAAGGAGTACACAAACATAATCTGGCATGTACAAAATATAGATGCAAGCACAAACTGCAACAACATGATCATATTGAAATTTTACAACATAAGGAAACACATAAGTAAAAAATAGCCTGAAAACACCAAAACATAAGTTATATAACAAGCACACAAATTGTAGAACTCATAGGACTACACAACCAAAATCGCACAACAGGTTTAAAGTCGACCAACATGTATAAAGACAACAAGGAGCCTGTGCAAAGACAACAAATAGCTTGTACAAAGGAAACAATCATTCAATTGGTAGCCAACATGAATGTACACAAAAAATATCAATGGTTACCATCAGTGAAAACTTTATGATGTTTATGCTTATTGTACAAGGATACATGACACGAGCGAGAAAAACAAAGGCATCAAGTGTAGACAAAATTTTAACCGAATATGTAGAAAAACAAAATTTCCAAAGCTAAATAATTCTTGAATTTTTTTGATTCATTTATTCACAACTAGTGGATTCAAATACACCATCAAAGAAATATAGGAGTATAGAACGCTTATCAAGTTCGAATACATCATCAAAGAAATATAGGAATATAAAACGTTTTTCAACTCGATAACAGAAAATATATGAAAGCAATCGGAGTCAAAAAATTAGATAAATACTAGGAATGTTAATTCCTATATTAACCCATCCATCGTTGGCATTTATTTGAATTCGAATCAAGCAAAATATATAATAGAAATGAGCCATAAATCATATCAGTTATGCAATCATTCGAACTCGACAACATCGAAGTAATTACGAGCAACTCAAAATGGAGAATTGGTCAACAAATCGAAAAAAGCATACAAATACTATTCGATTGAAAAATCAGAAGAGGTGGCTTTGAATTTAAAAGGTAAAGCTCTAGTTTTATTTTGGAAAAAGAATGAGCAATGAATAAAGAGAGGGAGCGAAAGGGCTACTTAAAATAAAAAAGGACACATTTTCTCTAGTTTATTTATTTGAGCCTATTTACTTTTAAATACGGTTTTCATCCTTTTGTATTTAAATCACAATTGTAATTGTTCCTTTAAAAACTCTAAATTTGTCTAGGCTCTAAACTACGAAGCATAGTTTGAGAATTCGCAACTCAATGGATGAGTTGTGGAAGAGTTTTAAGCGTAGGGTTAGAACAATCAAATAAATAAGGATTGTGAGTTTACAATGTCTGTACGCATCGTATTTTTTAACTCCTAGTATAAACTTTGGAGTAGTTTTAAGCATAGAGTTAGATTAATCATCTTAGAGAGTATCACGAATTTATAGTGTTAGTAAGCATTGTATTGTTCGATTTTTAGTAGGAACCTTAGGGGCAGCAACAGGCACTATTTTATTTAAATAGGGTAATTTCTGTGTGGTTTATTTTCAGCAATTACTCTATTGATATTCGTGTCTGCAATTATATTATTATTATTCTATAAAAACTATCATAAGCACTATTCATCCTCCCCCCTCAAGGGTTAATTTCAATCCAAAAAGTGGTAATAGGGCAACTTAATAGCATAGATGTCTAACCCTGCTTGTAGATCCAATGAGAGTCAGTCGATTATTATACCAACTACTTTTGGTGTGAATGAAATTTTACTTAAAATATGTTAGTTTTAAATATTGGGATATTATTGAAAATGTATGTGATATGGAAGATAAGAAAAAACATTATAGTTAATGCTCTACTATGCGTATTCTATACTCTCAAATTACTATAAATGAATGAGATCATATCTCTCATTATTTAACATCATTGGAAATCTAAAACACTTTTAATGCAATGTAAAGGTACAAAAATCAACAACAATGCAAGACCCCCGAAAATCGACTCAGTTAAAGAATTGTGCCTATTGGGATTTGCAAAGGAATTTTGAACAATAAAGTAGGTATTGATGAAGACCCGGTCGATAATGAGATAAGTAAATTTTCTTTTGATGATCTAGTTCATTTTATCAAAGGCTGACTTGAAATAATAACGATCTTGAGATGAAAAACAAATGGTAGAAAATGAACAATTTAAATTCTTTCCAAAAAATACTAATTTAGAAAAAGTACCTAAAATAGTAAGATGGCTGGAAGTTCATAGTGCATAAAGTACTTGAAGTACAAAAAGGAAATAGCTTGTTTTTATGAAAATTTTCAAAATTATAGAAAAAGAAACTCAAATTTTGAAGAAAATCAAATCTTTTATGATTTCCAAGAGTGATAATTTACAAAAACAGTTGGAAAATTTAGAAAATTCCAGTAGTGTTATTTTTGAGAAAGAATTAAATGAGTTCAAAGAAATTTTTTAAACATTTGGAAATGAAAATCTAATTTTGAAAATAGCAAGATTGAGATTATTCAAATAAATTATGAATTTGAAAAAATGATTAATGAAATCAAGGATTTTAGAATCTTAAAAATGCAAACTTGTTGAAACTAGAATGCTTGAAACTGAAATAGAAACGGAAGGCATAAAATGAAAATTTTAGCTATGAAAATAAATAATTTTGAAAAGAGTGAAAATGCCATTAGTCTTTCTTCTAAGCTAACGAATGAGGATAAACTTTGAAATCCAAGGTTAATAAACTCAATTTGATTATTCAAATAACCTGTTTAAAAGGAAGATATTTTTATAAGCGATTGGGAAATCAACTCTTTGCAATAAACGGAAAAAGATTGGAATTTGAAAAAGTGTCCACAAATAAACAAACTACTATAAACATAGCTAAGTGAGAAAGTGTGATACCCAAATATGTAAATCATGATAGTATAAAACACAATTTTAATATTAAAAAACTGTTAAAAGAATTATATTCCAAAATATACGAAAATGGATCCCTTAAAACAAAAAAATTAGGTCTCTAGAAATTCAATTTTTAAATCAACAATTTGCCATATAAATAAAATTTAGGGGGCAAAGATTTCAATCAAAAATGTAAGTGATCCAACATCCTTTGTTACACCACTCACTTCTTTCAAAATTTAGATGGTAAGACCGGGCAACAGAATAAATTCGAGGGAAATATAATTCAAGTTGTCATATAATATTACTAACGAAAATTATCATTGTTATTTAGCCTAGAACGATAAGTTAGAGATTTACAAATTCACAATATTGATGATAAGTCGGACATGATTTCTAAACTCTTTTTATATTTTTCCAACTGATGTTGTTTCCTGTTGACATTGTTATTTTTTTAATCATATCTTAGCTTCCTAACTTTGATTTGAAAATTTAAGATGTTCTTAAAAGTAGATTGAAATCTTTATAAATCTTATTTAGAGTTTTTCTAAAATTTGAATTATGACAGGTGAATAATTGCAATATATATGAAATTTTGTTGATAAACAATTTTTATAACTTTTGGCATAACTATCGTATTTTAATTGTGTCTTAAACTCTGTGTAAAAGCCCGCATTTTACATATCGAAAGATCGTAAAATGTTTTTATTTTATTCCATATGGATTGGATCATTCTCTTCTTTTAATATGTTGCTCATGGGGATGTGAGACATGTCCATAATTTTTACCGATCTTGTTTATGACCATTTTCCCCTGTCAGCCTTGCACAAGGCATAAACTTTGACTCAGGTCAAATCAGAGGGTGAGACATATGCCATTGGAAAGGAATTGATGATTGTCTTTCCGTAGAGTGGTTACATAAAAGAGTTGGATCAGTGGTTTAGGAGAAATCGCTATTTTAAGATTTTTTAGTTGGTTGTTATTTGGTAGCCTAATGGGCTGATTTGGGGGAGGCCCTTCAGTGGGCTAGTGGAAACTATAAATAGGAGGTAAGGGATAAGGGAAATGGTTTTAGCTTTGCATTCTCTCATTTGGAGGCCTTGAGCTCCTTCTTCCTCTAGCACCTTTCCACCATTAAAAATCATAATCCAGGGAGGGAAATCGTAGATCTACACCAGTAGAGGCTAGATTTACATCAATTGAGGCAAGGATTCATCAGATCAAGGTGTTTGGTGCGAAGTGCTTGCTGTCCAGTTTCATATTCCTTTGGTTTTAGCTTGTTTTTGCAAATCGGTGAGTGATTTACATCTCTCACATGGATTCAATGAAGTATATGAATGTTTGGTCATGTTTTTCATCAAAGTCAAGTGTTTTACCATAGATCTATACCATGTTAAGTCTATTTTCATATGAATCACCCTATGATCTAGTTAGCATGTTTAAAACTGATGATTCTTATCCCATTTTACATGTTTATACAAGTTAGATCCACAATTTAGATCATACGTTCATTTATATTGGTTTTTGGTGAAATTTTCATAATTTGATGATAATCGTCATTTTCATGATGTTAGTGGTTTTATAACATGCTTATGATTGTATTGGATGAGTCGGTTTCGTCGAATTTGTCGCTTGGCGAAGTTTTGGTCGAAATTGGAGTTGGATTGGGTGATGTGCAGGGACCAATCGGTGGGTGGTATACAGAGTTGGTCAGGACCGATCGGTAGGTGATGTGTAGGGACCGATCCATGGTCAGAAGCCAAGACCGATCGGTGGCCAGGGTCAGAAGGCAGGACCAATCGATGGTATCAAAAGACCAATCGGTGGGTCTCAGGAAACGATCTGTAGTGCTTAGTGGTGTGCTACAGGAACCGATCGGTGGTGTTCAGTGGTATGCTACAGGAACCGATTGGTAGTGTGCTCCAGGAAGGGGGGAGATCAGTGTGCTCTAGGAAGGAGAGGCCGATCGGTGTTGATTTTCTGAAAATTTTATTTTTTGGGTACGATTCAGATTTGGACAAAAAGGTCTGAAAAAAATATTTTTTTGGGGAAACCCCCCGAACCCTAGCCGTATTACAGTGGTGTAATTGGCTCGATGGTGGTGTGACTTCAAAGTGAATTCAAGTAGGAATATTCAAAGTGTTTAATGTGTTCGTTGATCGGCGTAGACCAACGAGGAAGATGGCAACTCAAAGGTCATGAGTTGGTGGATAATGGTTACTCGAGAAGGTTGCTTGAGTTATGAAGGGTCATCGGGCTGGACAACTAGAGATGTGAAGGCCGAGGGATTATCGTTGTCGTAAGTTCTAGAAGGCTCAAAACAGGGATCCGATAGGGGCACCTAAAGGACCGGTTGTAGGTCGAGTACCCTGGGTCTTGTAGAAAGGCCTAGTTGTCAAGGTTGGACATACAGAGTTTATGCTAGAACTAGGGTTACCATTAGCCCTTGACATATGACAAGGTTGGCCGTCATACGATTAATGATGGTTTCAAAGCAGGTTTGGCGGTGATAGCCAGAGTCAGTCATGGATGATTGGTTGTTCCGTTTGTACCATCTCATGTAGGTTGTCCAACGTCGAAGGAGATGTTCCTTGAGTGCTTGTCTGATATGGTTTAGGCCTTTGGGGCTTGTACTTGAGGGATGTTGAATTCGATTAGGATGGTTTACATGAGATATATATAATATGGATGATATAAGTGCTTACCATGATTGAATGGATGCTCTAGTTTCCATGGATGAATGGTTAACTTGTTTATTGTAAAGGCTATCACTGTCCGATGTGGGGAAGATTGAGTTGAGTTCTTCTCTGGTGTTGTGGGTAGATTAGTATGTTTATCTATCCATTTTCATATATCTTTATTGTTGAAGTTTGTTAGTTGTTTTATCGCTCACTAAAACTGTTGTCTGACTCAAGGTTTTATGTCTTCTCTTATTACCTTGGGATGTTCATCTGATTGTGGATGGGCAGACGAAGTAGAAGGTTACAGTGATTAGTGATCACGATGTTGATGTGCGGAGGCGAGCAAGAGGCTGGCGTACCAATTTTATTACTATCTAGTATTTATATTTCCATTGTTGAGTGCTCTATGAGTGTTGTAGTGATGAGGACTTATGTACAAACTTTGGTATCAGTTGGATAACCTTTTAAGATGTTGAGAAAGTTTTCAAAAGTTGCTATATGATGCCTCATTACTATTAATTGTTGTATATGTTCTATTATATTTTATCCTTGTGCTATGAGTTCTATGACAAGTTTCGATGTTGTTTACCTACTCTGATGATTTTCATAGCTGCTCGCCACGCTTTTTAGTGCATCATTCCTCCTGTTTAGTGCGGGGGCTGTAAGCGGTCATCACATTTGGTATCAGAGCACTGGTTAGCGATTTTAGCCATAGTTCAAAGACGTAATTACGTATGAGAGATGTACTTGTAGATTTCAGTTGGATGCTTACTATATATATTAGCATATATAGTAGTAGCGGTTGTATTCTTTAGCAGTTTTTCTTGGAAGTGACTAATTAATCTAAATTGCAAATTTAGAATGAGTAGACGACCGTCAGGACACACTGCTAGGGGAGCTATTATTAGAGGGGGAAATGGTGGTGAACCAGACAACCCAGCTATGTTTGAGGCGATGACAGCAACGATCATGAATAGGGTCCCCATTCCGGTGGCAGCTACGGTTGGTGTTGGAGTTCCAGTGCCTAGAGTTGTAGAATTTAAAAAGTTATGCAAAGAATTTTCTTCTTTGGGAGGAAAATAATTCAACGCACTGAACCAGTTGAAGAAGTCCAGAGGTGGATGGATTCTTGTGCTAGGATCTTCAAGGACTTGGGTATTGATGATGCAATGAAGAGAAAGCTTACATCAAGGCAGTTAGAGGACAGATCAATGGACTAGTGGAACTTTGTCACACTTGAGACCCCTGAATAAGAGATCTCATGGGAGCAGTTCCAAGCTAAATTTGAAGTGAAATTTATCTCCATCGTGCAAAAGTTTATTCTGTTTAAGAGAATTATGGAGCTTAAGCATAATGGTCAACCAGTTCTTGACTATATTTCTAGCTTCGAGGCCTTGTCGAAATATGCTCATTCATATGCAGATACTCCTTATCAAAAGAACGAGAAGTTTGTCTTAGGGTTGGATGAATATCTTAGGAATCAGCTTGTGGATCACCTTGATGATAGCTTTGAGAAGGTCGTCGAGAAGGCTTTGAGGCATGAAAGTATGTTTCCTAAGAAGATATCTATTGTTGCACCTATGGAAGAACAGAAGCCACATCAGGGTGGTAATAATAAGAAGATGAAGCAGCAATAGCAGAACGGGAGGAATGGCCAAAATAAGCCTAAGCATGAGGTGGTTTGCTTTAATTGCCAACAGAAAGGTCATTTTGCTAGTTTGTGCAAGAATCCCAAAGCTGAGAAGAAGTGCTTCAAGTGTGGGAAGCCTGGGCGTGAGAAGAAAGACTATCCGTAATCAGCTAAGGGCAAGCAGGTTGTAAAGGCATAAGCTTTGGAAGCCATGCCAACTTCTTCAAGAGCTCCTACTGTAGAGGAGAAGGGAAAGGGTGTCGTGGTGCAAGGTACTCTTTCTGTTAATGATGTTTCAGTTCAGGTTCTGTTTGATACTGGAGCATTGCATTCATTTATATGCAAAAGCTTGCTTGTCGCTTGGGTTTTTAACCCGAGATTTGTGATAGACCATTGATCGTGTTAGATCCAAAAATGGCTCTAACACCCAAATTAGCAATAGTTCTAATAAAATGAAATAAAAAAGCAAAGGGAAACACATGATTTATAGTGGTTCGACGCTAAAAAGCCTACGTCCACTTTCTACTCTTTGGATTGATGATTTGAATGCAAACACAACAGTAATTCTCACTCAATTTCACTCATACAATGCATGGATTCACTCAATCTCCTCTAAAGTATATTTTAAAAGATGATTGTAATCTGAATATTGTGATGAAATTCAGTTGACAAGAGGGTCTCAACTCTAAAATTGCTAGAAGATCCCTTCAAATGAGCATTGGAGGTGTATTTTAGGTGGAAAATGCTTCCGAAACGGGTCCGGTTCGGATACACGTGGTGCCTGCTCCTTTAGTGTCGGGTTCGGAGATGCTAAGATGATGAAAGCACATCAAGTTAGTGGGTGACCGTGGGGAAGTAGTTGTCTAACCGCCCCCATCTTCTGGAGTCGTGGTCTATAACTGTTGTCCAGTTGCTTTTGGTTCGAATCGATGGTGTAGAGAGAAAGGGGAACGTATCGGATGGCCTCGATCTTATCCGGGTTTGGCTTCACGCCGTTGAATTGGCTTGGTTAGAAACTTCTGATCCAATCCGGGTCTTGAGCGCATGTTCTTCTAGTCATCATCCTTTACTTATTTGGCCTTTGGTCTTTGTGTAGCCTAGTTCACAAAGTAGGCTAACATTTTGCTCCCTCAAAGGGCACTTCTATTGAAGATGGAGTGTGCTTCGAAATTGTCTGTCCATTGGTTTCTAAAATAAATCAGCAAACAATCGCTTCCATTTGCCCATAGAGTTGCGTCGCTTCGTCGAGTCACATCTCTTGTCATATATATATATATATATCACGCAATTGAATGCACAAATTGCTTCTACTACTCAAAAATAACTTTGAGAATTTCGCTTGGCATCCTGGTAGCTATTCCAGTTAAACTTTTATGATTTACACTCATTAATTTGTGACATCTTATTTCGAGTTGGTCCTGCATATTGTCTCATCTCTCGGCCATCACATTCATCCTGTCTGATCCTGGACCATCCCGTGAATCATCACAAAGCTGAAAGAATGTGGGCTTCTTCTCTAACGGATCGAGTCGATCATTGGGGCCCACAAGGAATACAAATAGCCTTTTACTTTTCATAAATTTGTTGAAATCCCCCTTTCTCTTTATTTTAGTTCGCCCTCTTCTCTATCATCCAGCACAAACCCTAACCCCTAAATCCTTAGAACTCCCTCCGATTTTCCAATCAGATCAACAGGTGGGGTTTCAATCTTTTACTAACTCTGCTTTAACCGACTTTAACTCGATTTGTGGAATAATTTAAAATATTCCGTTTGCCATCGCACAAACTTCGACGCCGTGCCTTCCACCACCTCGCCACTCTCGTCGTCGCTAGCGGTTCCACCGCTACTTCGAGGCAGTCGCGGAGTGAATCTGGGCTGGCGTGGAGAGTATTAATATGAATGGTCCACTAGGGTCATGCATTCAGGGATAGGTCGCGCTTGATGTAGTGGAGAGATTGGAGAAGAAAGGGAAAGGAAGAGGAATGGGATCGGTTTGAAGTGAGAGGCACCAGAGGGAGGAGAAAAGGATTCATCCAACCGGGTCGCGGAATGTATCAGTTGAAAGTGTTGATCTTTAGCATCTCATATGACTTTATCCGATCCGAGTTGAAATGTTTAGAGTGCCACTTCCCGACCCGAACCGATTTGTCCATAGGACATATGTTGTTGTTCCGAACCACATAAGGCCTTGACTTCTGACCTTAATTCTTTGACTAATGGATGTCCGATCCGATCCGAACCACATAAGCATTATTTGCCAACTCATGGACAATTAGGATAGAGCCCCTCTTGCTGGACTTTTTGGACTGTTCATACACACACAATTGCATTGTCCATCTTCGCGCTGCATTTCTTTACTCAGCTATTTCATGTTATTTCGTACACACTTGTACACTTTAGCTTACACACATGCACATGGGGACATGGGCAACTTTACTCTAACTCCTACCATTTCTTATTCAATAGCTTATCAGACATGACTGAGAGACGCTCATCTAGACTAGCAGAAAGAAGAGAAGCTGCAGGAACATCTGAAAATCCTATCGTTGAAGATGTATCTTCTACTTCTGATTCAGTTTGGAATAGCGAGGGCCCAGATTACGAGATGGAAACACACAATAGTGAAGTATCCTCTAGAGGTGATGTCTCTCTTGGTGAGGAAGAAGAAGGAGGAGTAGGAGATAGCCGTGCCCCTGACGAATTTAGGGATGCAGTTATTTTGGAATCGCCTAAAAACTCGGTTGAATCGATGATTGATAATGACAGATTTGCTAAGATATGCTTAAAACACGGGTTTCTCCGAAGAGTTACTGAGGTGCTATCCAAAACAGATCGTCCTCATAATCCATCGGAAGGGTATATGGCCATCACCGGACTAATGTGTCTTGTTGGAGCAGTACCTCCATTCCTACCATTTATCGTCGATTTTTTGAGACAATTAAGGATTGCCCTCATGCAGCTTCTTCCCAAATCTTACGCCTATTTATATACTCCGTATATAGCTTATAAAGAAATTCTTTGGTGAAGAGTTGACTTTCGAAGATGTTCACTTCTTTTATAACTTCAAGCATCGAAACAATGACACCCCGTCCTTTGTATATTTTGAATCAGTGCCAAAAAGAAAAATTATCACTGTCCCGTTTAGTAGTAATGCTGGGGATCCAAAACCCGAATGGTTTTATATCAAGCGACAGCCCGGGTGTGCCAGAAGATGGATCAAATCAAGTAGGGACTTAGATTTTTTTTTTGAGTTTCAGTTTCAGCCTTTATCTTACATTTATTAAGCGTTGCTTGTTTTCTCTTTACAGTTCCTAATCCTCCACAAGAGAAGCTTCCCATACAGTTTGATCATTTGAATCGATTACTTAATGGTGACCAAAAGTTCTTAACCATTAAGGACTGTTTTGTGGATGAATATCTGCATCGGCACCGTCTACTTGCCATAACTCATAGCATAGGACACGGAGAAGGATCTTACGTGTACATACCCCTAGTTGATATTATTCCTGAGATGGAAGATAGCTCGAAAAGTCCAACAGTACCCCTTAGGGACCCTCCTTCTCCATCTTCAACTCAGGACGATGAACTAGCGAACATAGCGGAGAATGACAGAGATAAATATATCACTCCTGAAGACGTAGCTACCCCTGAAAGGCCAATTTCTCCAAAGGAGTTACCATCAGTCATTCCTTTAGGAGATAAGACTATAGTTGATGACCCTATATATCGGGATTTAGGAAATTTTCCCTTGCTCGAGACCTTTTATACTGCAGATGACTTTGCGACCAATCCTCTTGCTTTCACTTCTGAGGAAGAAGTTACTCCCATGAAGTCCAGGAAGACTACACATACTGGCTTCAGTCCGGGCTCTGGTCTGTTTGGGGGAATCTTCACTTTAGGAAACACACTGCACTCTAGTACTGCACGTCACAACACTTGAGTTTTATGTTAATGTTTACTCCAATATTCCTTCATTTCTTCTTATAGGTCGAATGGTGAGGCAGCGATATTATATGTGAGATGTTCGTTCAAGTATGCCCCCAATGGATCTTGACGAGAGGCATGATCGGCACGAGAGTAGGGGCAGAGATGATAGGAGGGATCGACCTCCAAGGCCTTATCGGTCTTCCCGTTCTCAATCCCCACACCACAAAAATTCGGACAAATGCAAGAATTAGCCTTCACATCATTAGAAGGATAAGTATAGCGCTAAGCCTCCTGCTCCATCTAAGGGCAAGACTCCTCAAGACGGTACCTCGTAAAAGCTTCCTGATCCAAAGGAGAAACAACCAGAATTGGGAAAGGATGCAGGAAAGAGCCGACCCACCGTGAAGCTGTCTCGTCATACTGTTGACATAAATACCACAAGACCGATTCCTAATTGCGAAAACCATGCCAGACTAGAAGTTCTGAGGCTGCAATTTCCTGAACATCATTTTGGGCTTATGCACTTTGTCCCAAAACTCATACCGATAAAACCTGATTTGGCCAACGATGTCAGGCTACTATAGACTTTATAGACGAGCAATATAGGGAGATGAAAAAGTATGCAAAGACTCTCTTCAAAATTATTAGCAATCTGATGGAAGATGTAAAGAATATGGCTGATGCCGTCGAGTATGATGCAAGGGCTATTGAAAATTCTGAGAGAGACTTGGAGGATGTCCAAGCTAAACTTGCTCTCGCACAACATGACGCAAATAACTATAAGGGGCAACTAAAGAATTACAAAAGCGCTATCACTCCGAGCTTGAGTCCCAAAGTCAAGAGCGAATTGATTTAAAGAAGCAGGCCGAGGATGATGAATCTGAGAGCAATCATCTTGCCCAAGAGATAGCAGATTTAGCCAAAAAGAATGCAGAGCTTGAAGCTAAGTTACTAGAAGCTGAAACGAGGGCAGCTCTTGCTGAAGGAAATGTAAACACGGCTTTGCAGCAAGTTGAGGATGTCAACGAACAACTTAAAGACGCTCAAAGTGAGCTGGATAAGAGCGGTAAAACCATGGTTGGATTTTTTGCTCAGGTGATTCGTTATCGAAATCTTGCTTGGCTTAAGGACTACCCTATTCCCCTTGTGTATGCATGGGACCAATTGATGAGGACAAGCTGATGGAGAAGTACTTAAGAGGTGAGGAAACAACTCGCTTAGCCGAAGGGTGAAAACTTATTGTCGCTGCTATGGAGGAGGAAAGAGGTCAAGCCAAGGGAAAGGATACCATTGAAATTAGTTCTTCCTCTGCCACAGTCGAAACTGCTATAGTAGAGGGGTATGATCCAGAAAGACCTGAGATCCCCAAGGCTTCTTCCTTACCTTCTACTGCTGGATTGACTCCCGAAGTCCCTGCTGCTCAAGTTGAGAAATCTGCTGAGGATATTTCTACTTTTTACTTCAATTTGCCAAAGCTGTTTCAACCTTTCGTCGTATTATTGGACAAACAATTGAAAGTCCTGCGTTTTCTCTCGAGTTAATAACTATTACTTCTCGTCCTGTAGGTACCAAGTCAACTGATAAAATCGGCGACTCACAGAAGACAACCCCAGGTGAAGGGTCTACTGGAGAAACCTGGGAGAAGCGGGATGAAGTCACTGTCTCCAAATCTAGAAGAGGAGTCGAGGATAAGAAAGAGGAGGTTACCGACAAAGCTCCCGTGCCCCCCATCACCGAGACTTCTGGCCATGGGGAGACGATATATGCTCTAATGAAGATGGTGGTGATGAGGTACATGAAGAGGAGGATGATGTTGTTGTGACTGGAGCTTCGGGGACCGCCGATGACATGACTTTGGCCGGGATAAAGGCCAAACAGACAAGCGCATGCAGGTGAAACTTGAGGAAACAGACCCCGAAAGTTTCAAGCCTCTCGCTGTGGTGTCTCCTGGATCAAGGTTAGTTGTCAAACTTTCAACTAGATCAATTACGGAGGAACTTGCTAAAAAATCTTCTGTTGATCCCAGTGCTCCAATTCCTGGGAAGAAATCTATGGACTCTAGCACCCCAATTTCGGAGAAGAAGAAGCAAAAACGTATCATTAGTGAAGCTGATAAAGAGGAGAAAGAAAAGCTTAAGTCTACCAAGAAGGCAAAGTCTACTCCAAAGCCCAAATGAATAGTGGCTTTGTCCTTTGTTTTGTTTTATCTCCTGGTCCACTGTTGTTGTAGCGAGCGTGGCCCTCGCATTTTTTGTCTAGCTTTCCTATGTAAATCCACGTACTTGTGAATAAAGAAATTTATTTCCTGCAACGTCAAATGTCTGCAAATTCATTATTTAAGTAAGAATGCAGATAAACAACATGTCATATTATAATTGTACAATAAAGCCATCATCACTAAACAGTAGACAATGTACATTGGGGACATATGTGTTATGCCCCCAATCAATCTTGAACAGAATGACTGGCCAGGGCTTGTTCGAGATTGATTAAATGTGGAGTTCAGTTGCCCCCGACTATCTGGCAAGGCAAACTTTCCTTTGCCGTTGATGCTTGTCTTCTTAGCATCTTTATACTCTCATGACCAGGTTAGAGTAACATTGAGGCGGTCTCTTATTTGGGTCCACCTTCACGCCTCAAGGGACGTCGTCTTCCCGTCCTTTATACTCTCTCTTGTTTCATGATAGTTAGAGTTAGGAACGTTGTCTTCCCATTCCTTTCACCTTGTTATGAAAACGGTCGTTTCGTTTGCTCCTGCATGAGAATTGCTCTCAACCCTCCTTTTTTACATTTAATGTTTATCATTTCATAATTAGAACAAAACAATCACAGAACATAAGAATAGTGTAGGGAAATAAATGACATACGGCGTTTTTATAGTGGTTCAGCTAAGTCGTAGCCTACATCCACTTTATAATCCTTTGTTCATATAAACAGACTTTTCAAGGCAAGTCTTGCCTCTTTACATAGTTCATAAAAAAACAAAAGAAATCAATACATATTTAACTCAGATGTCACTGCAAATGCTGAGCACTCCAAGCTCTAGGAATCTCTTCGCCATCCACGGTCGTTATCTTGAAGGTTCCCGTATCAAGCTTCTGTTGGATGACATAAGGCCCTTCCCACTTTAGACCCAAATGGGTTGGAGGCGGGAAGACTCGTTTCAACACTAAGTCCCCCAATTCGAAGGTCCTAGTGCAAACCTTCCTATCATAATAACGTGCTACTTGGCGCCGATGTCTTAAAGCACGCAAGTCTGCTTCGTCCCTTTTTTCTTCGACCATATTGAGAGACTCTCGTAGGAGTGCTCTATTCGTCATTGGATCATAGTATGTTACCCTATGAGAGGGGACTTCAAGCTCCACCGGGATTACTGCTCCGATCCGAAAGAGAGTGTAAAAGGAGTATGGCCAGTTGTTGTCTTAAAGGTTGTTCTGTAGGCCCACAAAGCTAGTGGTAACTCATCTACCCACTTGGCTTTGTCCCGTTCCAACCGATTCTTAAGAATAGATTTAATAACTTTATTTATCGCTTCAACCTGTCCATTTGACTGCGGGTGAGCTACAGCTGTATACCTTTTATCAATCTTTTATTTCTGACAGAAGTTTTTAAATTCAGCACTGTCAAATTGGGTTCCATTATCAGTTATGATGGTTTTCAGCATCCCAAATCGGCAAATGATGTTTCTGACCACAAACTTATCACCTTCCTTGCCGTGATTGTGGTAAAGGGTTTGTCTTCCACCCACTTCGTGAAATAATCCATAGCTACGATTGTGTACTTTGCTCCTCCTTTGGCGAGGGAAAAACTCCAATAATATCAATTCCCCACATGGCAAATGGCCATGGACTTACCATTGACTTAAGCAAAGTCGGAGGTGCTCTGGGAATTTTAGCGAACCTTTAACATTTGTCATAGCATCTGAGTAATCAGCCGCATCTTTATTCACGGTAGGCCAAAAATATCCATACTGCAATACTTTCTTTGCCAAGGTTTGACCCCCGGTGTGGTCCCCACACTCACCTTCATGTACTTCTTGCAGTACACGCATGATGTCGTCGTGTGCTATACACCGTAATAGGGACATAGAAAACCCTTGGCGATAAAGGACGTTGTCCTGTAAAACGTATCTTTCATCTTTATGTGTTACAGCTCGTCTCTCGCTCTTCTTTGATGGGAAAATTCCGCTCTTGAGGAAGTTCTTTATTGGTGTCATCCATGACTCCCTCTCGAGCTCTGTTTCCAAGGCTAGTTCAATTTCCATTAAGTCAAAGCTTGGCGATTCTAGTATCTCTATCGGAACCATCTCGGTATCCTCTGGGTTGTCAGAACTCGCTAGCTTAGCCAGTAGATCTGCCTTCAGATTTTCCGCTCTTGGAATGTTTGTTATATTGTAATGTTCCAAGTTGCCTAGCAGCTCTTCCACTTTTCCAAGATAAGTAACAAGCCGAGGTCCCTTGGTCACAAATTCCTTCCGAACGTGACAGACAACTATCTTGGAGTCACAGAATATGTCCAGTGTTCTTACTCCTAACTCCTTAGCAAGTTTCAGCCCGGCAACCAGGGCCTCATACTCGGAATCATTATTAGTGGCAGAAAATTCCAATCGCAGGGCATAATAAATGGATCATCCTTAGTGATTAAAACAACTCCGACGCCGGATCTTCGATCATTTTTAGCCCTGTCCATACATAGCTTCCACGGACTAAGCTTTAACTCGTGTTCAGATGCGACAACCTTGTCATCCACTGTTTCTTCTCCGAGGATCATGAATTCTGCTATGAAGTCGGTTAAGGCCTGCCCCCTATTGATCTCCGTGGTTGAAAATTCAAATCGAATTGGCTCAACTAGATATTCCAATTAAGTAATCGCCCCGATGCTTCGGGGCTTTGCAACACTTGTTTTAAAGGTTGATTAGTGTATACAACTATCGGATGAGCTTGAAAGTAATTACGGAGCTTTCGGGAAGCAATCAGAAGGCTATAAGTAAGCTTTTCTATTCATGGATAATTACGCTATGCAGCGGCTAGTTTGTTGCTTACGTAATATACAGGCCTCTGGACCTTGTCTTCTTTACGCACCAATGCTGTGGTGACAGCATGAGACGACACCGCCAGATAGACGAACAAATCCTCATGTTCCACAGGTTTTGACAATATCGGAGGCTTCTATAATAAGTCTAATAGATTTTGGAAAGCCTCCACACAATCGGGAGCCCACTCGAAGTTACGTTTCCCCCGTTTTATCAAATCGAAGAAAGGGACACACTTATCCGTGGCTTTGGAGATAAACCTGCTTAATGCAGCAACTTTTCCTGCTAGGCTTTGAACGTCCTTAATCTTCCATGGCTCTTCAATGTTCCTTATTGCTGCTATCTGACTATGATTTATCTCAATCCCTCGAGAACTCACAATGAACCCGAGGAATTTCCCAGATGCGACCCCAAAAGAGCATTTTAGAGGGTTCAACTTCATCCCGTACCTTCGCAGAATGCCAAACATCTTTTCCAAGTCTTTTGTATGATCAGGAGACTGTCTAGACTTCATAAGCATGTCTTCCATGTAGACTTCCATGGTTTGTTCGATTTGATTATAGAACATGCGGTTGACCAAGCATTGATATGTGGCTCCTGCATTCTTTAATCCAAATGGCATTACCACATAACAACATAACCCCAAGTCTGTGATGAAACTTGTGTGCTCCTGATCTGGTATATGCATGGGAATTTGGTTGTATCCCGAATATGCATCTGTAAAGGATAGGAGCTCGTGTCCCATTGTTGAGTCCACCAATTGATCAATCGTGGGAATAGGAAAGCTATCTTTCGGACAAGCCTTGTTCAGGTCAGAGAAGTCAATGCACGTTCACCACTTTCCGTTAGATTTTTTGATCAGGACAAGATTCGATATCTAATGGGGATATTTCGAGTCCTTGATGAATCCATTATCCTTTAATTTGTCCACTTCTTCCTTCAAGGCTATTGACCGCTCCGGGCCTAACACCCGCCTCTTTTGCTTGACCGACGGGTGTTTTGGATTGATACTCAAAGAGTGGCTCATAATAGCAAGCGATATCCCATACATGTCAGTGTGAGTCCAGGCAAACACATCTAGATTTGCCTTCAAAAAGTCAGCCAACTCTTTCGCTCGAATTGGATCTAGCTGCGATCCAATCTTCAATACTTTTTTCGAATCCGCCTCTTCAATGGATATATCCATTGTCGTTTCATTAGGAGTCGCCTTTCGGTCCTCAGGTTCCCTATCCTCTCTGGGATCTATATCCTCAAGTGCATCTCCGGGCGACTCTCTTGAGGCTGGACCCCTTAGTTGCTATGCTGAATTTTCCTTCAAAGAGGGAGAGGTACCCTGAAGTTCTGTATTCAGCCCGTTCATTAGCATCTTTAACTCTATCATGTAGCAAGCTCGTCCCGTAGCTTGATCACCTCTCATTACTCCTACTCCTACGTTAGTTGGGAATTTAAGCAGCAGGCACCAAGGTGCAATACATGCCCTAAACTCTGCGAGGGCCGGTCGACCCAAGAAGGCATTGTAGGGTGACTCAATATCCAATACTACAAATGGTAGGATTCTCACTCTCTAGCGATCTCCTTGTCCTAGCATCACTGGTAATTCTACATATCCCATCGGAGCCGTCGATGCCCCATTGAAGCCCCGTATCCATCCTTCGTAGGGCTTCAAGTCTTTCGCTTCGAGTCTCATTTGTTCAAAGGCTTTCTTAAAGAGGATATTGACCGATCTTCCGTTATCCACCAACACCTTATGGACTAAAGCGGAGCCGATGGCTGTAGTAATTACCAACGGGTCTTCAGTGGGTGATTGAATTCCAGTTTCATCTCTACCACGGAATATGACGTCGTCTGACATCATCTTTTGTTGTTTCACTAGAGTGATGTCTTCGAGGTTACTGCATTCTCCTACTTCAAAGTTCTTAGCAGCATTAACGCACAGATCCATTGCTTTGAAACTATGGCTAGCTAGATGGGGCCCGACTATAATCGTATTGATAACGATCCCTTTACCTTTCCGTTGGGCTATGGGCTTGGAAGTAGGTTGATTTTGGTTCGGGGCTTGCCCTCCTTGCCCCTGTCCTGTGAGGCAACCTTATACTCATCTAACCTCCCTTCTCGTAGCAATTTCTCAACTACATCTCTCAAATGGCGGCATTCGTTTGTGGAATGACCATGAGTTCCATGGAATAAACAAAACTTTCCCTAGCGATCTCTTTTTCAAAGTCTCTAGGTGGTTTTTTATATTGCAATACGTTGTAAGTATCCACATAGATGTTTTCCAATGTGTCACTCGATGACAAATAGTTCTCAAAAGTTTAGAATCGTGGTCTTTTGCTGGCATTGTTCCCTCGATTCCTATTTCTCCTATTGTCGTTGCCATTTCTGTTGCCATTGCCTTCGTTTTTGTTGTCGATATGCACCTCAACCCTTCCTGAGCTATTACCGGACTGCTTTACTACGACATTACTTTGAATATCTTCTTTAGAAGCCCCTTCCAACTTTCTTTTTCTATTTGCATGGGCTTCCTCTCGTCTTAAGCGAATATTGGCTTTTTCGTAGAACAATTCCCTAGTAGGGGGTAGTTTTCCAAACAAGTAATCCCCGAATTCTGTATCAAGGTCGACTCCTTCTATTAAGGCCATCAAAATGGTAGGTTCGTGAGGGTCGCTAACTTTGTTAACAGCAAGTTTGAAACGGTTTAAATATGACTTTAAAGATTCACCTGGAGTCTGTTTAATCCTTGACAATTCAATGACACTTTTAGTTTTTCGAGCATGAAGTCGAAACTAGTTCATAAAGCACTCACTTAGTTCTTTAAAGGTTGATATCAACCGTGGAGGGAGTCGAGTGAACCACATCAGCGCCATGTCTTCTAGATAAATCGGGAAGGCTTTGCATTTTACAACGTCTGGAGCTGCTACGGCATTCATGAACCATGCATATCTCATCAGATGTTGTCCTGGGTCGGTTCTCCCTGAATACTTATCCATTTGCGGCAAGTTAAATCGCCGAGGGAATTGGAAGTCCAATATATCATCCGTAAAGGGGGTGTAACTTCGTTCAATGCCCCATTCCTCAGTGGTGTAATGTCGGCTTTCAGACATGATTTGGCGCACCATCGCCCACACATCAGCGGTCGTTAATGTAGGCTCAGGCTCTCTGGCCCTAATGTTCGTATTACCCCTATGCTCCTGATTAGGGGATGTCCTCCTGTTTCTAGCGGCAACTGCTCTACTCTGTTCCCTACGTTCCCGGTCAATCACTGGAGGTAGAGGTTGGAGTTGTCCTTGTGTGGTATTAATAATATTAGGATCCTTGGGTAGAACATGAGACCCACACATGGGCAACAACATAGGTTCTCTCAAGATCGGGTCATCAGGTCCTAACACATGGGCAACATCTTCACGGGATCCCAAAGATCCAAAGGTCAACTGATCAAGATTTTCAGCCCATTTAAGTGGCCATCTTTCACGAGGGCGCTCTTCATCCGAAGAGGATGACTGGTCTGCTGCAAGGCGGCGAGTTGGAGAGGGTGACTTCTGCCTATGAAGCTCATTGATTTCCCTACTCATAGTGATCATGTTCTCTTGCATACGAAGACTGTCACGCTTGTGAGCTTCCAAAACATCCCTAGTACTTTCAAACATATCAAGGAGGTGCAAAAAGTCTCTGTGTGTAACTGGTGCAGATGGAACGGGTTGTTCACTAGTCATCGAGTAGAGATACCAGCTTCAGCCATTCTCGGATCGAAGTGGGGAAGTGGAATCGGTTCAGATCAGAGGAGGGGTTTGAGCAGGATTAGCATCTCTACTTCGGTTGGAGTCGAGCCATCCATTCTGTTCGGAGCAACCGGATTGGATCGACCTGCATCAGTGTTCTGCCCCCGTGACCTCGTTACGATCATGGCTTGCGGATCTTCGTTAGCTTCATTCCCCCGAGCGCCCTGCACTTCTTTTCCTTTTCCTTTAGCCATAATGTCCAAATCTTCAGTGATTAATCAGCAAATACTTGAAAATGTCGGAAATAGAGGATTAAATTCTTTGAACTTGAGGGTCCAAATAGTAGAACGATAATCCCAAAAAGCAGAGAATTCAAAGAATCCGCAGTGAAAGCACCAAAATGTTAGATCCAAAAATGGCTATAACACCCCAATTAGCAATAGTTCTAATAAAATGAAATAAAAAAGCAAAGGGAAACACACGATTTATAGTGGTTCAGTGCTAAAAATCCTACGTCCACTTTCTACTCTTTGGATTGATGATTTGAATGCAAATACAATAGTAATTCTCACTCAATTTCACTCATACAATGCATGGATTCACTCAATCTCCTCTAAAATAAATTTTAAAAGATGATTGTAATCTGAATATTGTGATGAAATTCGGTTGACAAGAGGGTCTTAACTCTAAAATTGCCAAAAGATCCCTTCCAATGAGCTTGGAGCTGTATTTATAGGTGGAAAATGCTTCCGAAACGGGTTTGGTTCGGATACACATGGTGCCTGCTCCTTGAGTGTCGGGCTGGTAGATGCTTAGATGATGATGGTGCATCAAGTTAGTGGGTGAACGTGGGGAAGTAGTTGTCTAACCGCCCGCATCTTCTGGAGCGGTGGGCTATAACTGTTGTCCAGTTGCTTTTGGTTCGGATCGATGGTGTAGAGAGAAAGGGGAACGGATCGGATGGCCCCGATCCGATCCGGGTCTGGCTTCACGCTGTTGTTTTTTGCTCCACGGTGACTTGGCTTGGCTAGAAACTTCTGATCCAATATGGGTCTTGAGTGCATGCTCTTCTAGTCATCATCCTTTAATTATTTGGCTTTGTATAGCCTAGTTCACAAAGTAGGCTAACAGATCGTGACTAATCCAGTTGAGGGTTCGTCCAATTTGTGCATGATATGCCGTGGTCTAGTGTTGCCAAGTCATGATTGCTTTGTATGTGTGATTGCTTTGTTCTTAACTTCGTTGTGTTTGGGATCATCTAAGGCATGGATTGGCTCAAGAGGTATGCGACAATGGTGAGTTTCAAGAAGCTAGAGGTAAGGGTCGAGGATGTGGAAGGGCGAAGGGCGAAAGGTGTTGATTATATGTAAGCGCGAAGATGGGGTTTTTGTGAGATATCTATATTCGCTTGGGATTCCATAAGAAGACATGTCATCAATGTTGATCGCTAATGAGTATGTAGATGGTCAAAGGGTTACCGCCGCATCATGAGATCGAGTTTAGGATCAATTTGGTCAAAGGTGCTAGACCAATCGTTATGCCTCTTAGGCGGATGGTGCTTAAGGAACAGCGAGAGTTGGAGGTGCAAGGTAGAGACCTTTTGGGAAAAGGATTCATTCATAGGAGCGAATCCTAATGGGGTGCACCGATCGTATTTGCAACCAAGGCGGATGGCTCATTGAGATTGTGTGCGGACTATCGTAAGCTGAACAAGGTGACAAAGAAGAACAAGTATCCATTGCCAAGGATAGATGACTTGTTCGGTCAGCTTCATGAAGCCAAAGTGTTTTCTCAGATGGATTTGGCAATAGGATTTCACCAGTAGAGAGTGGCTGGGGATAGTGTGCCATATACTACTTTTAGGACACCATCCAGTTTCTTCGAGTGGTTGGTAATGCCATTTGTGTTGACTAACGCACCAGCGTATTCCATGCGTCTTATTAATAGGGTATTCAAAGATCAGTTGAACAAGTTCGTGCTTGTGTTCGTGGATGATATTCTGGTTTATTCTTGAAATGAGGAAGAACATAAGACGCACTTGAGAGTTGTGTAAGAGATCTTGCGAAAGCATCAGTTGAGAGCTAAGTTTTCCAAGTGCCATCTCTGGAAGAGTGAAGTGAGGTTCGTAGGCCATGTCGTTTCTGGAAATGTGATAGCGGTTGACCCCGCTGAAGTGGCAGCAATCTAGGACTGGGATAGACCTAAGAATGCAACGGATGTGAGAAGTTTTCTTGGGTTGGTTGGTTATTACCAACGATTTATCAAGGATTTCTCCAAGGTAGTTGCACTGTTAACAGGATCAACGAAAAAGAACCAAGTGTTCACTTGGGATACAAAGTGTGAGCTATAGTTTGGCATCCTGAAAGTGAAATTGACGAGTGCACCTGTGTTAACCATTCCAAGTGGGAATGAAGAGATGATGGTATACAATGATGCAGTGGTACTGGACTTGGGGCAGTGCTAATGCAAAAGGATAAGGTTGTAGCCTACGTAAGTCGACAGCTAAAGCCGCATGAGAGAAATAACCCAACTCATGATTTGGAGTTGGCGGTGATTGTGTTTTCTCTGAGGATGTAGAGACATTACCTATTGGCAGTTCGATTCGAGTTGTTTACAGATCATAAGTTGTTGAAGTATTTTCCTCCCAAAGGGATTTGAGTCTTCGGCAGTAAAGATGTTTAGAGTTTCTGGCATCATATATTTTGGTATAGCCTATACTCCTGGCAAAGGCAGCACAGTTGCAGATGCGTTGAGTCGAAAACATGCGAGTTTGGGAGCGGTATTTTCAGAATGGAAGAGCCTCGAGTATTTGGCAAGGTTTGATTTCAGGCCAAGATGCGAATTAAAATGTGAAATGTTGGCAAGCTTATCGATAAGACCTACACTTATCAAAAGAGTTGGTGAGAGCCAAAAGCGAGATGTGAAGCTTGTCGAGTTTATCTAGAAGCTGGAACCAGAAGATAAAGAGTTCGAACTCGACCAAGAAGGTTGGCTTCGAAAACAAGGACGACTGTTCGTTCCTAACATCAACGAATTAAGGGATGAGGTTCTAAGAGAATGTCATCACTCAAAATTGATGATTCACCCTAGTGGTAATAAGATGTATCAGGACATGAAGCGAGTTTACTACTGGGAGGGGATGAAACGAGACATTGGAAAGTTCATTTCCAAATGTATGAACCGTGGGTTGGTGAAAGCTGAACAAAAGAAGCCGAGTGGTTTGCTTCAGCCATTAGAATTTCCTACATGGAAGTGGGAGCAGATATCGATGGATTTTATCGACTGACGACCTAGAACCAAGGAAGGAAAAGATGGGATATGGGTTATCGTGGATCGCTTGACCAAAAGTACAAGATTCATTCCTGTCAAGTCAACTAGGGCGACATCAAAATTGGTTGAACTTTATGTGAAATGGATAGTTTGATTCCATGGTGTCCCAAAGAGTATAGTGAGTGACCGAGATCCATTATTTACGAGTGGACTTTGGAAGAGTTTGCAAGAAGCTTTGGGAACCGAGTTATGCTTAAGTACGGCTTATTATCCCCAAACTGATGGTCAGACTGAGAGAGTCAACCGAGTTTTGGAAGATCTCCTTAGGGCTTGTGTGTTAGACTTCGAAGGATCATGAGAAGACCATCTGCATCTAGTTGAGGTTGCATATAATAATAGCAAATAGTCTAGGGTTGGGATGGCACCATACGAGGCGTTTTATGGGAGACCGTGCAAATCTCCAACATGTTGGTTACAAACTGGAGATAAGTTTGTAGTTGGTCCAGAGATGATTAGAGAGACCACAGATTGTATCGAAATCGTTCGGCAAGAATGAAGGCTGCCTAAGATTGCCAAAAGAGCTATGCTGGTAGGTGTCGTAAAGATTTGGAATTCGACGTTGGTGACATGGTTTTCATGAAGATTTTGCCATCGAAGCATGTGGTTCGATTTGGAAGTAAAGGAAAGTTGGCTCCTAGGTTCGTTGGACCATTTTCGATAGTCGAGCGAATTGGAAAGCTCGCATATAGATTGGAGTTACCTGAGAAGATGTCAAGTGTGCATAATGTTTTCCATGTGTCGTTTCTACAGAAGTTTGTGCATGACTCGAATGTAGTGATATCTCCAGAGCAGTACAAAGGCTTAGAAGCACAAACTGCAGTTGCGACACCTCATAAGCCACTTCGTGTTGTGGGAAATGACACGAAACAGCTTAGAAGGAAGACGGTTGAGCTAGTCAAGGTACAATGGAGTGAAGATAGAGACGATTGTGTGTGGGAGACGAAAGAGAGCGTGAAGATGACTCATCCAGAACTCTTCATCGGAAGGACCCTATGATATCGTATCATCATTATATCATTGTATCTTGTTGTTGTTTAATAGAATTCCGCGTGCTAGGAAAAGGCTATGGATGCTTGGCTTCATGGTTGCTAGTTTGGGTGATAGAATTGGCTTTTCATGGATGATAGGCATGTAGAATTATTGTAGTGGCTTATGTTTGCTTGGAATTTCAGGGGCGGAATTCTTAAGGGGGAGAATATAACAGCCCACAATTTACGTATCGGAAGATCATAAAATATTTTTATTTTATTCCCTGTGGGTTGGATCATCCTCATCTTTTAATATATTTCTTATGGGAATGTGAGACATGTCCATAATTTTTACCGATTTTATTTATGACCATTTTCCCCTGTCAGTCTTGTACAGGGGGTAAATTTTGACTCAGGTTGAATCAGAGGGTGAGAGACTTTTGCCATTGGAGAGGAATTGATGATTGCCTTTCCGTAGAGTGGTTGCATTAAAGATTTGGCTTAGCGGTTAGGGAGAAATCGTTGTTTTAAAATTTTCCAATTGGCTGTTCAGGTTTGTGAAGCCTGATGGGCTGATTTGGGGGAGGACCATTAGTGGGCTAGTTAAAATATTAATAGGGGTAAGGGATAAGGGAAATAGTTTTAGTTTTCCATTCTCTCATTTGGAGGCTTTGAGATCCTCCTTCCTCTAGCACCTTTCCACCATTAAAAATCATAATCCAAGGAGGGAAATCGTAGATCTACACCATTGGAGGCTAGATCTACATCAATTGAGGCAAGGATTCATCGGATCAAGGTGTTTGGTATGAAGTGCTTGCTGTCCGGTTTCATATTCCTTTGATTTTGGCTTGTTTTGGCAAATCGATGAGTGATTTACATCTCTCACATGGATTCAATGAAGCATATGAATGTTTGGTCGTGTTTTTCATCAAATTCAAGTGTTTTACCATAGATCTATACCATGTTAAGTCTATTTTCATATGAATCACCCTATGATCTAGTTAGCATGTTTAAAACCAATGATTCTTATCCCATTTTACATGTTTATGCAAGTTAGATCCACAATTTAGATCATATGTTCATTTATATTGGTTTTTGGTGAAATTTGCATAATTTGATGATAATTGTCATTTTCATGATGTTAGTGGTTTCATAATATGCATATGATTGTATTGGATGTATTGGATGAGTCACGTCGATTTTGTCATATGGCGAAGTTTTGATCGAAATTGGAGTTGGATTGGGTGATATGCAAGGATCGATCAGTGGGTGGTATACAGAGTTGGTCAGGACCGATAGGTGGGTGATGTTCAAGGATCGATCGGTGGTCAGAAGCCAGGACCGATCGATGGCCAGGGTCAGAAGGCAGGACCAATCGATGGTATCAGAAGACCAGTCGGTGGGTGTCAGGAACCGATCAGTAGTGCTTAGTGGTGAGCTACAGGAACCAGTCGATGGTGTGCTACAGGAAGGGTTCGGTGGTGTGCTCCAGGAAGGGGGAGATCAGTGTGCTCTAGCAAGGGTAGGCCAATCAGTGTTGGTTTTCTGAAAAAATTATTTTTCAGGTATGGTTCAGATTTGGACAAAACGGCCTGAAAAAATATTTTTCAGGGGCAACCCCCGAACCCTAGCCATAGCGCAGTGGTGTAATTGGCTTGGTGATGGTGTGACTTCGAAGTAAATTCAAGTAGGAATATTCGAAGTGTTGAATGTGTTCATTGATCGGCGTAGACCAACGAGGAAGATGGCAACTCAAAGGCTGTGAGTTGGTGGATAATGGTTGCTCGAGAAGCTTGCTTGAGCTATGAAGAGTCATCGGGCTGCATGACTAGAGATGTGAACGCCGAGGGATTATCATGGTCGTAAGTTTTAGTAGGCTCGAAGCAGGGGTACGATAGGGGCACCTAAAAGATCAGTTGTAGGTCGAGTGCCCTGGGTCTTCTAGAAAGGCCTAGTTGTCAAGGTTGGACATTGTCAAAGTTGGACATATGGAGTTTATGCTAGAACCGGGGTTACCATTATCCCTTGACATACGACAAGGTTGGCTATGACGGCCCTCCCCGTACCAGCCGACATTTTCCTAGAAATGCATTGTACCGATGTCCACTAGCACGGTACGATCGTCAAAAGAAAGGGATTCTATGAATCATCAAAGAACCTGTAGTATATCCCACAGTGCATGAAATAAAATAAAATAATAACATAACTTGACATAAAACTGGTGAGACTGTGCATAAGCTAAAAACTAAACCATCATAGTAGCGGAATCCTAATTACAGCTTATGATCCAGACCATCGTTACAACTTTAAAATACTATCTCTAAAGAAAAATAGAAAAGGTACACTACTAATACCCAAAGCAGTGACCTGCAATAACACATAAAGTATGTAAATAGTACGTGAAAGCCTCCTGCTCGTCTTCGGATAGCTACTCGTGCATACCACCTAACCTGTCTCTAGTCTGCTCGTTTAGGATCACCCAGAGTAATAAGAATAGACATAAAACTCTGGGTCAGGCAAAAGTCTGGTATGAGTGATAGCAGCAAAACAAAACAATAACATGTATAAAGAATTATACCTTAACCTGGACCTGCAACAAAAGAGTTAGCACAACAAGATGTATAATACTCTAAGGTTAACACTAACATAAAGTGTAAAAATGGGAGCATGCACGACATGGTGATAGCAATCATCCTCACATCTCTCACTCAGTGCGTAAAGTGTACGATATCCACCATTTTGATCATCAAATCCTTTGCTACGATCACTTTGCCCTTGGGAGTCATAAGACCCCATTGCACTGATCAATAGCCACTAATCATTTGGTTTGTCCACTTCGCCACTTTGGAGTCCTGGCGACTCCACTGCACTGGCTCATAGCCATGCAACGATCACTTACCCTTAGGAGTCTTAACGGCCCCATTGCGCTGATCCATAGCTACTAATGCGTCTCTCCGTGGTGAACCAAAGCTATAGATATCGATAACCTGTAACAACCCATATTTTCTGTGAACATTAAAGTAACGAATTAAAGAATACTAAATTTTAAAAGTGGAAATTAGGGGAAATGGATTTCGCCATTGTGTTCATCTCGGAATTCTGCTTGAGATAGAGTCCGAGTTTGCGTGAATTAGACTCCGTATAAAGAAGTTATGGAGTTCAGAAGAACTCAAGTTTAAACAAAAATTAAATATAAATAATAATTAAATCAAAAAGCAGTTCGAAATTCAAAAATTCCGAGAATTAACTGGGCAGGAAAATTCCCACCCATAAGGGTCGACTCCCCCCCAGCCTGGTAAGACTTCCTGGAACCCCCTAAGAGAGGTGTCGATTGGGGTGTCGGCCCCCCTATAGGGGTCGACCCCCTCGGCCAGATCTGGGCTATTTTGTTCGGTGACGTTTTTCTAAGTCATTAGGGCATATGAGGCGACTTCCGGTTGGCTCTGTTTGGTCTAGATGGCTCTGATTACTCCTAGGTTGATCTAATGGCTCTCATTAATCTAAACTTCTATATAAACAACCCCAACCCTCAACCCTAAAACCACATAACCTTGCCCTCTAAAGCCGTCATGCTGCCCATGACTAAACTAGCAAAGCCTCCATTTTTCTCTAAACAAAAAATCAAGTTAGAAAGCCTCAAATCAAGTCCAAACTAGAGAATCAATAGTCTACATCAAATGATAGCTTTTCTATTTCAGAAATCAGATCCCAGAAAACAAGATTTTTTTTTGTAAGTTCAGTTATTCTTTAGATTTGAACAAATAAAAGTCATGACTTGTAATGAAGCGAAACTAGAACTATGCCTCGTTGTAAGATAATCGTATTCTGATTCATGTTTATCCCTATAGCAATTCTGAAATTACCTATGCCACGAGACTATTGTGATTGATGCAATTTATCATGTTGTATATCAGTTTGGTGATGAACCTATCATGTTGTATATTAATTTGGTGATGAACCTATCATGTTGTATATTAGTTTGATGATGAACCTATCATGTTGTATATCAATTTGGTGATGAACCTATCATGTTGTATATTAATTTGGTGATGAACCAATCATGTTGTATATAAATTTGGTGATTCTTTTATGATATTTTATATGCAAGTTCATAACCTAAGTCATGTTCATATATGCTTATACGACTAGATCTACATGCTTATATGTTTAGATCTATGTTAATTTGATCCAACTCAAATGCAAGTTCACATTTGCATGCTTAATTAAATTTGTGTAGTACTATGCCAAATTTATATCACACATGCTTAGTTGATCTATACTATTTTATGTCGTTGGAATGTTACATATCCCTTTTTCTTTTCCCTTTTGTGTATGAGTTAGGTTAATTTGCGAGCCTAACATTCTATGTAATTTATTCGAATGAATAACGGGGGATACATTGGGAAAAATATTAAATTACATGCTATTGGCATAGGTTGGCTCATAATCATGTAAATTATTAATGACATGAAATGGTATAATTTGTATACCTAAGAATTATGGACATAATTTAAAGGGTAAATGGGACATGACTTGAGTTGACAACATTGGTGGATAATTTACATATAAACATGAATGGTAAATATGTAAATTAATTAAAAGATGAATATGCCTAATCCCAGGTTAGATTGAGTTACGGTGTAAAACTGCCTGGAGCCGCCCGGCACATCCATCAACCGTAACAATACAGATCTAATGTGAAAGGTTAGCACATTAAGCACAAAAACTCGAGGTTAGATTGAGTTGTGGTGTAAGACTGCTCGGAACCCCCCGGCACATCCAGTTACCGCAACAATATAGATCTAATGTGAGAGGTGGGTGCTTCAACGAATGAATTAAAGCTAAGGAACATGCAAGCTAAGAATGGTAGGGTTAAGTTAATTAGGGCAACACTTAACCAATACAACATGTTAACTAAACTAATGGGTGGAGTTAGGTTAATTTGAGAACACTTAACCATTTTAACATGTTAATTAGAAAACCCTAGTAACGGGGACCCATTTCAGCAGTAACCCACATAGATGTATCATGGTATCCTGAACTAAGCAGGGTGGGGCACGATCACTGGGCTGATTATAAACGGTCAAAATAACGGCAGGTGGTGCAGTAGTGTAGGTTCCGATGGAGTATGAGCGTGCACGTACTCCGGTATGGACAAATCATGCATTGGGCATCAGTAGTATACCCTTTGCACCTTGAATTTGTGTCGGGTTGCCACCATAGGAATTGATACACCCCATGGTGGGACAAGCACATGTATCTACAATCAAACGGGGCCGAATGACACAAGTCATAAATGCATGTGAGTAGAAGTCGATCGATAAAGGGATCATTTTATTATGAACACATGGTGCTAGTTGAAACACTTGTTAGTAGGCACAGAGAAATAGAAACGAGTGCGATAGTATATTCAGTTTATCTTGCCTTATTTATGGTTATCTTATTTCTAGGGTATTGTCCTAGGTTCTGTTTATTCATGTCATGATCCTTTTTCCTGTTTACATGCTAAATAATCACTGGACTTACCAGGCTTATGTATGACCCTCTTTCTTTCGCCTTCTTGTCTTCCCCCTCCCCCCCAAGTCCGCAGGGAGGTAATACTTCAACTTAGTCCAGACTCTTTTCCAGCTTGAAGAGAGTAGACGTATTGCTTGGATTCTCTTTTCTTGGGCTGTGGCTGTGGTTACACTCTTAATTGGGGATTTATGCTGCTTTATTATTGTTTTATGCTTCTTTATGTTTTAGTCAAGATAGAGGCTTTATTGTAATGATTTGGAAGTTGGTTTTTGAGACAGTTGTTGTAATGTTTTGACTGGACCACGTGCTTATGAAATAAAATTTAGTTTTTCCGCTGTTTATATGTCTTTCCTGTAAATTACCTATAATACTCCACCAAAGTAAATGCATTCCCTTTGTGAATGACCTTAACGAAGGTGGGGTATTTACACTTGGTATCAGAGCAATGGTTTACCAGATCAGATAAAAGTTTTTGAAAACTATTTTTCAAAAAGAAGTTTAAAGAAGCATATTTAAGAAAAATGTTGTTTTATTTTAAAAAGCACAATCCCCAAAGCCATACGCACTATCTTTCTATCCTTTGTTTTGAACCTTTTCTTTTTATTTCAACATGTCTGGGGATCTTAATCTTCTTGAGGGCGTATCGGTACCTGGTTGGCTCAGATGGTACCTGGAGGCTAGGGCTAATGACGCAGGCCCAACAGACGTTCCTCCTCCCCCAGTTGCAGTTGTTCCTCCTCCTCCTCCTCCTCATGTGAATGCTTTCTCGAAGATATGTAGAGACTTTCGAGCCATGGGTGGAAAGAACTTTAATGGGACTGAGTCATTTGTGGAAGCAAGAAACTGGCTCAAGGAAACAGAAGATTTGTTTGTTATCTTCGAAGTGGACGATAGGAAGAATATATAATTGGCTGTGTGGTTACTTAAGGATGAAGCCTCTTATTGGTGGGAAGTTACTAACGCTGAGAGACCAGTTGAAACTTGGGAGGATTTCAGAATGAGGTTTGAAATGAAGTTCCTCTCGCAAGCTGAACGAAGCCTACAGGTGGAAAAGTTCTTAGCTCTCAATCAGGGAAGCCTATCGGTCAAGGAATACGTCAACCAATTCAACCAGCTGGCTAGATTCGGATTGGAGTTAGTGAACACTCCACATAAGAAGGCTCTCCATTTCGTTAAAGGGTTGATTGAGCCACTGCACAGCCTAGCTATGTCCCATATACCTATGAGTGCGACTTATGAGAGACTAGTGGACATGGCACTGTTACAGGAGGAAGATAAGGATGGCAGGAAAGAGACAAAGGTGGAAGTACCTCAAGACAAGAAAGTGGAGGGATCACAGAACAAGAAGACGGATTCCAAGAAGGGCGGGAAGAATAACAAAGCCCATGACAAGAGGAAGTGTAATTTTTGTGGCACACCTAGACATCTGATTAAGGACTGTAGAAAGAAGAAGAGGAAGATGGGTGTTGTTTTCAGTGCGGCGAGACCGGACACACGGCTAAGGGCTGCACAAGAAAGCAAGGGCAAGGGCAGAGGACTGGATCTACTTCTGGAGGGCAGGTTCACGCTTTCATAGCACCTCCGCAAAAACGAGGTAGATATATTTCTATTGAGAGTTTAGTTTATCTTTTTGATCATCCTGTTCGTACTTTCTTTGATTCTGGCGCATCAAACTCTTTTATATCTACTGCTTTAGTTGAATCTCTGCACCTAGACACCAGTATAGTAGAGGATCCCTTGGTTGTTTCAAATCCAATTGGGGGTTCGGCTTATTTATCAATGATTTGTTTGGATTTGGAAATTTCTATACTAAGCGTTGGGTTTATATGTAATGCCTATGTTTTGGGCTTCACGGGCTGTGGGTTGATTCTAGGCATGGATTGGCTATCCAGTAATGGTGTCGTCCTCGATTGTGAAAAGAGAGTAGTTAGACTTATGACTCGCCTTGGTAACACTCTCGAAATCTCTTGTAATCCCATGAACTCTGTTATGCTTAGCTACCTAGAATCTCTTGATGCGTCTATTGAAAACTTGCTATCTGTTAGAGTAGTCCGTGAATACACGGATGTCTTTGAAGAGGTGAAGGGTTTACCTCTGAAGCGAGAGATAGACTTCCACATATACCTTGTTGATAATGCAAAACCCGTTTCTCTACCCGTTAGACACATGGCTCCAAGGGAAAGGAAAGAGCTCAGCAAGCAAGTTAAGGAGTTGCTTGAAAAGGGGTTTATAAGGTGGAGTATTTCTAAATGGGGTGCTCCAATGGTGTTTGCAACCAAAGCGGATGGTTTACTTCGCCTATGCGTTGACTATAGGGTGCTAAACAAGCTGATCAAGAAGAATAGGCACCCACTTCCAAGAATAGGTGACTTGATCGATTAGCTTGTAGGTGCATCGGTTTTCCCCCAACTAGATCTGGCTACTGGGTTTCATCATCTAAGAGTGGCTGAGGACAGCATTGATAAGACTGCATTCAGGACCCCAGATGGTTTCTTTGAATGGCTTGTCATGCCTTCCGGATTGACAAACGCACTTGCCTATTTCGTTGACTTGATGAGTCGGGTGTTCAGGGAGTTCCTTAATAAATTTGTAGTGGTCTTCATGGACAACCTTTCGATCTTCTCGAAAAGTGGGGAAGAGCATGCTTTGAATTTAAGGGAAGTAATGGATACTCTTCGTGCACATTAACTGAAAGCAAAATTCTCCAAATGCCATTTTTGTAGAGAAGAAGTAAGGTTTCTTGGACATGTGGTGTCCAAAGAGGGGATAGCTGCGGATCCCGCAAAAGTAGTTGCGGTGCAAGATTGGAAGATTCCACGGAATGCAACCAAAGTCCGAAGCTCTCTCGGACTAGCGGGCTTTTATCGAAAGTTCATAAAAGACTTTGTGAAGATCTCAGCACCACTTACAAGATTGACGAAGAAGAACCTAACTTTTTCTTGAGACTTGGATTGTGATGTTGCTTTCCAACAATTGAAAAGTCTCTGACAACAGCCCCAGTTCTAACATTTCCTGATGGATGTAATATGTTTACAGCATACACAGACGCATGCGGTACAGGATTAGGCGCTGTCTTGATGCAAGAAAGCAAGGAAGTTTGTTATGGGGGAAGGCAGTTAAAGGTACATGAGAAGAACTACCCAACTCATGATTTGGAGCTAGCTGCCATTGTTTTCGCTCTTAAGTCATGGCGTCATTACCTACTAGGAGAAAGGTTTGAATTGTTTACTGACCATAAATCTTTAAAGTACCTTTTCTCACAGGAGGATCTTAACTTAAGACAACAAAGGTGGAAGGAGTTTCTTGCCTCATACGATTTTGAGATTGCTTATACCGCTGGCAAGGGCAATGTGTAGCAGATGCCTTGAGTAGAAAAAAGCTGACCCTAAGTCCTCTCTTTGTAGAAAGGTAAAGCTTGGAGTACATAGCAAACTTTGACTTTAGACCTTTCTTTGATTTTGTACCTGGCTTGTTAGCAACACTAGAGGTGCGACCTACGCTTTTGGACTCAATAGGAACCGCGCAACATAAAGACCCTCAGCTAGTTGATGTGATGGATAAGCTAATTAGAGGTGAGACTTTTAGTCACCTCAATAAATACTCCATCGATGACAATGGCTGGTTGAGACGAGATGGAAGACTATATGTCCCACAAGCAAGAGATTTGGTGAAAACCGTTCTCGAAGAAGCACACCATTCTAAATTGAGCATACACCCAGGTGGGGACAAGATGTATAAAGGCATAAAAAGGATTTTCTTTTGGAATGGCATGAATAAGGATGTAGCTGAGTTTGTCTCTAAATGCTTGATATGCCAGCAAGTCAAAGCTGAGTAGAAGAAGCCTGGTGGTCTGCTTCATCCTCTAGAAGTCCCACAGTGGAAATGGGATAGCATTTCGATGGAATTTATTGATGGGTTGCCTAGGTCAAGAAGGGGAAATACCAGTATTTTGGTAATAGTGGACAGGCTCACTAAAAGCACTCACTTTATACCTATTAAGAGTAAGACGACTGCCTCATCGTTGGCATCCATTTATCTTAAAGAGGTGGTTCGACTGCATGGAATACCCTCTAGCACAGTAAGTGATCGAGATCCTATCTTTACGAGCGAGTTTTGGAGGAGTTTGCAAGAGGCTGTAGGCACATAGCTATGCTTAAGCACGGCCTATCACCCTCAAACCGATGGTCAGACGGAAAGGGTGAACAGAGTATTAGAAGATCTTTTGAGATTGTTCATTCTTGAGTTTGGAGGGACATGGGAGGATCAACTTCCTTTGGTGGAATTCTCCTACAACAATAGCTACCAAGCTACCATATGCATGGCACCCTTCGAGGCTTTATATGGAAGACCATGCCGATCACCAACTTGTTGGTGGGAGTCTACAGACAAGCTCGTACTTGTGCCAGACATGATTAGGGAAACTTCAGAGAAGGTGGACTTGATACGAAGACGAATGAAGACTGCATAAGACAGACAGAAGTCCTACGCTAATAAAAGAAGGACCGACCTGGAGTTTGAGGTTGGAGGCCGGGTTTTCCTTAAAGTATCTCCTTTGAGGAATGTCGTTCACTTTGGGCCTACAGGAAAATTGGCACCAATATTTGTAGTGCCATTTCCTATCATTGAGAGGGTTGGGAAGATGGCTTATAGAGTAGAGCTATCCGAAAGATTGGATGGAGTTCATAATGTTTTCCTTGTCTCTCATCTACGAAAGTGCTTACATGAGTCTGCGGAAGTTGTGGAGCCGAGCATACTAGAGGAAGTAGAAGTGGAACGAGAAGCGATGGTGAGGGGAGTTCCAACTCCTATCTTAGAGACAAAAGTCAAAAAGCTACACAACCGTGAAGTCAAGCTTGTTAAAGTTCAATGGAGTGATGCTGAGGAAGATGCAACTTGGGAGACTGAGGACAAGATACACGCAGCTTACCCTTTTCTTTTTTAGGGTACATCCTTGATCTCTTTTCCATAAGTTTATGCATGCTTATATCTATCTTTTATGTATATCTCCTCGGTCCTATTCTTGATCCTTAAGTAGAAACCAATGGATGTAAACATGTATTTGAAACATGTTATGATTGATGGTTGCAAGTGGTTGCAAGTGGTTGCTAGTGGTTGCTCGTGGATGCATATACACACACATTAGGTACTAGATCAGCTCAGTCACTTTCATATTGCATATGCATATATGTATTTGCATATGGATTGAAATTTGATGTGTTGTCATATGGATGTTGCACTTGTATGAAGGATTGTGCACTCATGTAGAAGTTATAAAGTACGATTAGGAATAATTGCATACATAATGGACTCATGACACTATCATGATTTGCATTAAGGAGGTCAACTGAATCAGTAGACTGCCTGATTTTGCATTAGATAAGGACATATACGCACACTATGCATATAGTTATGAAAGCATTATAAATCTGTTTAAGGACAATGGATGCCTGTGTTTGATGATTGAGTAGATGGACGATTGGATGGTAGGATATACATTCTTCTTGACTTGAAGATTTCAGGAACAAAATCCTTTAAGGAGGGGAGAACGTAACCCTCTGTATTTTCTGTGAACATTATAGTAACGAATTAAAGAATACTAAATTTTAAAAGTGGAAATTAGGGGAAACATGTTTCTCGATTGCGTTTGTCTCGGAATTCTGCTTGAGATAAAGTCCGAATTTGTGTGAATCGGACTCCGTATAAAGATGTTATGAAGTTCAGAAGATTTCAAGTTTAAACGGAAATTAAATATAAATAATAATTAAATCAAAAAGCAGTTCGAAATTCAAAAATTTCGAGAATCAGCTGGGCAGGAAAATTCCCGCCCTTATGGGTCGACTCCCCCCATGGGGGTCGACATAGGTGTCGACCCCCAAGAGGGGTGCCGACTGGCGTGTCGACCCCCTCGGCCAGATCTGGGCTGTTTTGTCCAGCGACGTTTTTCTAAGTCGTTAAGGCATATGTGGCGACTTCTAGTTGGCTCTGTTTGGTCTAGATGTCTCTGATTACTACTAGGTTGATCTAACGGCTCTCATTAATCTAAACTTCTATATAAACAACCCCAACCCTCAACCCTAAAACCACATAACCTTGCTCTCTGAAGCTGTCATGCTGTCTATGGCCAAATTAGCATAGCCTCCATTTTTCTCTAAACTAGAAATCAAATTAGAAAGCCTCAAATCAAGTCCAAACTAGAGAATCAACAGTCTACATCAAAGGATAGCTTTTCGATTTCAGAAATCAAATCCCAGAAAACAAGATTTGTTCTTTTTTTGTAGTTTCAATTATTCTTTAGATTTGAACAAATAAAAGTCATGACTTGTAATGAAGCGAAACTAAAACTGTGCCTAGTTGTAAGATAATCGTGTTCTGATTCATGTTTATCCCTATAGCAATTCTGAAATTACCTATGCCTATAAGACTATTGTGATTGATACAATTTATCGTGTTGTATATTAGTTTGGTGATGAACCTATCATGTTGTATATCAATTTGGTGATGAACCTATCAGGTTGTATATTAGTTCGGTGATGAACCTATCATGTTGTATATCAATTTGGTGATGAACCTATCATGTTGTATATTAATTTGGTGATGAATCTATCATGTTGTATATAAATTTGGTGATTTTTTTATGATATGTTATATGCAAGTTCATAAGCTAAGTCATGTTCATATATGCTTATATGACTAAATCTACATGCTTATATGTTTAGATCTATGTTAATTTGTCCAACTCAAATGCAAGTTCACCTTTACATGCTTAATTAAATTTTTGTAGTACTATGCCAAATCTATATCAAACATGCTTAGTAGATCTATACTGTTTTATGTTGTTGGAATGTTACATGTCCCTTTTGCTTTTCCCTTTTGTGTATGAGTTAGGCTAATTTGCGAGCCAAACGTTCTATGTAATTTATGCGAACGAATAACGGGGGATACGTTGGGAAAAATATTAAATTACATGCTATTGGCATAGGTTGGCTCATAATCATGTAAATGATTAATGGCATGAAATGGTATAATTTGTATACATAAGAATCATGGACATAATTTAGAGGGTAAATGGGACATGACTTGAGTTGACAACATTGGTGAATAATTTACATATAAACATAAATAGTAAATATGTAAATTAATTAAAAGATGAATATGCCTAATCCGAGGTTAGATTGAGTTACGGTGTAAGACTGCCCGGAACCGCCCGGCACATCCAGCAACCGTAACAATACAGATCTAATGTGAGAGGTTAGTGCATTAAGCCCAAAAACCCGATGTTAGATTGAGTTGCGGTGTAAGACTGCCCGAAACCGCCCGGCACATCCAGCGACCACAACAATATAGATCTAATGTGTGAGGTGGGTGCTTTAATGAATGAATTAAAGCTAAGGAACAGGCAGGCTAAGAATGGTAGGGTAAAGTTAATTATGGCAACACTTAACCAATACAACATGTTAACTAAACTGATGGGTGGGGTTAGGTTAATTTGAGAACACTTAACCATTTTAACATGATGATTAGAAAACCCTAGTAACGGGGACCCATTTCAGTAGTAACCCACATAGATGTATCATGGTATCCTGAATTGGGAAGGGTGGGGCACGATTACTGGGCTGATTATAAGCAGTCAAAATAACGGCTGGTGGTGCAGCAATGTAGGTTCTGATGGAGTATGGGCGTGCACGTACTCTGGCATGGACAAATCAAGCACTGGGCATCAGTAGTATACACTATGCACCTTGAATTTGTGTCAGGTTGACACCATAGGAATTGATACACCCCATGGTGGGACCAGCACAGGTATCTACAATCAAGCGGGGCCGAATGACACAAGTCATAAATGCATGTGAGTAGAAGCCAATTTATAAAGGGATCATTTTATTATGAACACATGGTGCTAGTTGAAAACTTGTTAGTAGGCGTAGAGAAATAGAAATGTGTGTGATAGTATATTCAGTTTATCTTTCCTTATTTATGGTTATCCTATTTCTAGGGTATTGTCCTAGGTTCAGTTTATTCATGTCATGATCCTTTTTCCTGTTTACATGCTAAATAGTCACTGGACTTACTAGGCTTATGTTTGACCCGTTTTCTTTCGTCTTCTTGTCTTCCGTTTCCCCTCCCCTCCGGTCCGTAGGGAGGGAATACTTCAACTTAGTCTAGACCCTTTTCCAGCTTGAAGAGAGTAGACGTATTGCTTGGATTCTCTTTTCTTGGGCTATGGCTGTGGTTAAACTCTTAGTTGGGGATTTGTGCTGCTTTATTATTGTTTTATGCTTCTTTATGTTTTAGTCAAGACAGAGGCTTTATTGTAATGATTTGGGAGTTGGTTTTTGAGACAGTTGTTGTAATGTTTTGACTGGACCACGTGCTTATGAAATAGAATTTAGTTTTTCCGCTGTTTATATGTCTGTCTTGTAAATTACCTGTACCTTTTACCTATAATACTCCACCAAAGTTAATGCATTCCCTTTGTGAGTGACCTTAATGGAGGTGGGGTGTTTACATAACCCCTTTGCACATGCCCCGCAGCAAGGTCTAATCATGAAGTTAGCTCGTTGGTTCCCATCTGGATCCTGAGTAATAACTTCCCAATTTGGACTTCCTTTGCATCTCGGGTTTTGGTCCTCTTCAGTGTGTGGCTCAGTTTCCATTTAGTTCAACTCATACCCTTAATCATGTCCCGGTTCGATGTTCAAGTTCTTAGCTCGGCTCGCGGTTCGTGGATGCTACAGCTCTCGACTCGTGGTCGGCTCGTGGACCACATTCGGGTCGTGGGACCCACTCATGATCCTTGTCCTGGTCGTGGTCTTCTGGTTTGGCTCGTGGTGCTTATATGGACCTGGTTCGCGGTACTTCCTGTGTGGTGGTTTGTGGAGCATCCTATGGTCTGGTTCGTGATGCATCGGTTCATGGGGGGGGGGGTCGGCTCGTGAGGTGGGTTCACGAACGGGGTCGGGTCGTGGTCGTGATGTGCCTCACGATCGGGGACCTGCTTCAATTTCCTGCAACTTTCCACCAAGCTATTTACGCCACACGACGACATTTTCGACCATTCTATACATTCACAAAACATTCCAAACAGTAATACTAACATATAGAATCAACCATAAATATCAACACGATGAATAATCATGTAAATATGGATAAAACATACCCAAAATCCATGTTTTCCCCTTAATCATGCTTAAGCAAGTCAAACATTAGGATTAGCAAACTTAACCCAAATTAACCCAAATCTCTAACAGAAGCATAAAATAATATTTAAGAATTCCTACATATTTTTCCAAATTTTTATAATACATAATTTTGCTAATTATCACTAATCACCCCTAATTAGCCGTAATCAGTGAATAAAAGTGAAAATCACTCACCTTAGCCACAAATAAATTATAGATCTGAAAACTCCATTGATTTGGGTCGAATTCCTATGTGTTTCAGCAGCTCTATCTCAATTTTGATGCTAATCCGCCGTAATTTGATGTAGTTTTGCTTAATTTGTGATCAGGAAATGATTAGGGATGAATTTAGAAGGTGGAGGCCATTACTAGGCTTAGAGGAAGGTAAGTGGCGGCTACAAGAATGAAAATGAATCATCCTCTAACTCTTTTCAGCCCTCCCATAACCCTAATTACGAAATGGGCTATGGGCCTAACCACTAATCACCTAATTAAGCCCAGTTAAGCTGTTTTTCCTTCTTCAAACCTTATTTCAGCAATATCTCCTAAACGGTAAGTCCGTTTGATTAATGTGACCACTCTACGAAAAGGTAAACCATCATCCAAATCGAATGGAAGTGGTTTCAGGTCAAAACTCCTTACTATAGGAAAAAAAGATTCTCCAAGGGAAAAACGGTCATTTACAATTCGGCAAAAATCGTGAACATGGGAAATACCCTAATAGTCGTTCCCTAAATTTACATGACCGTACGACTTCGTGTGTGAATGAAATAAATATTCTACGATCATTCGGTGTGTAGAATGCGGGTCGTTACACTCTTCCTCCCTTAAGAAATTTTGCCCCCGAAATTCCTTAACCAAGGAAACATACAATGGTGCCCCGCATGCCTGTCAGCCATTTACAACAATCAAACATACATAATAAACACAACAAGCCTATCCTAGTATGCGATTTACTAACAAGGGTGTAACTATATCGCGATTGAAACCTTACCAGGAAAAGAGTTCTGGATATGACTTCCTTATGCTTTCCTCGGTTTCCCAAGTACAATCATTCTCGTTATCGCCCCATTGGACCTTGACTAGTTCCATCGTCTTCCTTCGAAGTTATTTCGTATCATGTCCGACAATACGAATCGGTCTGCGGTTCCCAACCGCCTCAGGTTCTACCTCGATATCGTCCAACTAATCTGGTGAAATATTCATATCAGAATCGTGCATGAACTCTCTTAATTGGGAAACATGAAATACGTTGTGAACTCCCGCCATCTGGTCAGGCAATCGAACTTTATACGCTAAATTCCCAACCTTTTCGAGAATTTGAAATGGACCAACAAACCTTGGTGCTAACTTACCTCTCCTGCCAAAACGGATTACACTCTTTAATGGAGAGACCTTGACGAATACCAAGTCGCCAACGGAGAATTTCAATTCTCTTCGCCTTATATCAGCATAACTCTTCTGCCTATCTTGGGAAGCCTTCATTCGTTGTTGAACCTTGATCTTATCTGAAGTTTCTCTTATTACATTTGGTCCAAGCATAAATTTCTCACCAGTTTCCAACCAACATGACGGTGTGTTGCATGGTCTTCTGTACAAAGCTTCAAATGGAGCCATACCAATATTGTGCTCATAACTATTATTGTACGCGAACTCCACCAGATGCAAATGGTCATCCCATGAACCTCCAAAATCCAATATACAAGCTCTCAAAAGATCCTCTAATACACGATTCACCCTTTCTATTTGACTGTCAGTTTGAGGATGGTATGCGGTACTGAGATGTAATTCTGATCCTAAAGCCTCTTGTAAGCTCTTCCAAAACCCACTAGTGAATAATGGATCTCGGTCACTTACAATGCCTTTAGGTAGTCCATGAAATCTCACTACACACTTCATATATAGTTATAATAACTTAGTTGTCGTTCTATTCGACTTGACTGGTATAAACCTTGCTCTTTTGGTCAATCGATCCACAATCACCCAAATACTATCATGACCTGATCTAGTCCCTGGTAAACCGTCAATGAAATCCATTGAGACTTGTTCCCATTTCCATTAGGGAATTTCCATTAGTTGTAACAAACCACGAGGCTTCTTTTGCTCGACTTTAACTAGCTGGCAATTCACGCACTTGGATATAAACTTCCGAATGTCTCTCTTCATCTCTTCCTAGTAGTAGGTCTTCTTCATGTCTCGATATATTTTGTTACCACCGGGATGTATTGTCGGTTTTGAGTGATGAAACTCTCTAAGCAGTTCATCTCTCAATGCATAAACGTTGGGTACGATTAGTCTCCCATTCTTTCGAAGCCATCCTTCTCTATCAAGTCCATACCTGTTCATCTCCTCACCATCAATACTCATCTCTACCTTGGAGATGATTTCCAATAGGTTAGGATCGTCCCTCTGGCTGGAACCGATCTGCTTAATCAAGGTGGGTCTAATCGTCAAACTTGCGAACATCTCTGGATCCAATTCACACTTAGGCCTAAAATCATATCCTGCGATATACTCTAGTTGCTTCCATTCCAAAACCATAGCCCCCAAACTGGCATGTCTCATACTCAATGCATCAGCTACCGCATTGCCCTTCCCGGGTGTATATGCGATATTGAAATCATATGATGCCAAGAACTATAACCATCTCTGTTGATGAAGATTTAAATCCTTCTGAGAGAAAAGATACTTTAATGACTTATGATCGATAAACAACTCGAATCTTTCTCCCAAGAGATAGTGTCCCCAAATCTTTAACGCGAACACGATCACTGCCAATACTAAATCATGGGTTGGATATCTCTTCTCATGTGATTTCATTTGCCGATTAGCACAAGCTACAACACTACCACCTTGCATCAGTACATCACCTAGTCTGGTACAACGGGCATCCGTGTATACCATCATCTCTTCGTTCCCCTTAGGAATAACTATCATTGGTGCACACGTCGACTTCTCCTTTTGACCCTTAAATGCTGTGAAGGTCCGCAAATCCGTACCCTTCGAGCTGACGAATTACAACCCACATCCAACCCAAATTGCATGAAAATACGAATCTTTAATAGAAAGAAATTAGAGGATGAAAAGTAGAAAGAAAGAAATATTAGAATAGAAGAAAAAGACGAACATAACATCAGAATCTCACAGCGGAACGAATAAATATAATATATCAAATCTCTTTGCAGAAAGAAACCGTATACACATACCAATAATCAGAGTACAACATATATCTGTCACAGCGGAAGATAACCTTAAATAACTAACAGTGAAGCCTCATGCTTCTAGCTCCTGAAACTCCAAGCGAAACCTAACCTAGAAATACACTCGATCTGACCCGAGCACATTTGAAGTAAAGCAAAATTCACCCGGATCAATCTGGAATACTTTCAGCGATAAATCCACAGCACAACCAACTTGTTTAACTTTGAAAATCCTTTTTGAAAGAAAAGGAAATTAGTAAGACCAGCCCACACATAGACACAGATGGTTTTTACCTTACTATAACCCAAAACAGTTTTGAAATCAGTATCTTTTCTGATATTATAGTAGTGTCTGTCAAACCACAAATAGATAACCATCTAGTAGAACACTTGCATCTCACGCTCTGCATATATAGTATACAACCAAAACCACGGGATCTTATTGGAGAATGAATTTCCTGGCAAGGTATGGGACCACCTTTCTGACAATGTACCTCCAGAGATGAATACATTTGGGTTCAACAAGAACATCTTGTAACCCAGCTACGCATGACTGGCCCCTCATTTCGCTTGAGAGTATCAAATATATCATTACCACGATTAGGTGCTAGCCAACCAAACCGATAGCATTCATATAAAATAAAAAGGGACAACCGAAGGCATTTGATTTTCTCCAGATTAGGTAATGATATACCCTTTTAATGGGTACGACCCACATAGCCATGCTGCCTATCCGATTTTGTGCAATTTCCCGGTTGATGAGGCTTGAAGTTACGTTTATCTTTTAGCACATATCCATTCACTTCAAATGCCACATCTTAGGTCTGACAAATCACTAATTGACATCCACAAATACACTCTAGGTGTTAAGCAAGAGAATTTCTCTACCACCAAACTTGGTATATTTGTAAAAATAAATGTACATGACCCTCAGGAAATACTCCGTCAGACATTCGTCCATACAAGTCATCCAGGAACAGGATGAACCGAAGGCACCCTCCTACCACATCTATATAGGAATCACCCCCAAAGGATCAGTAATGAGTAGTCCTTGCAAATCCGCAAATTCCAATCACGATAGAACCACAGTGTATCTCTTTTATGGGAGCTACCTAGAGATTATAAGTAGTTCTTCTGTTTCATGAAGATCTACGGTCTTCAATGCTCCATCTTCATTTGTTGCAAGTTAATTTTTTACGCAACGTTGGATCGAAGCGGTTTTGGGTCTAGTTCCCATCCCAGTCATTTCGAAACAACACGTCAAAAGGTCCAATAAAATATTTCATTGATATTCGGGTTTTTAACTATCAGTCTAAGTAATATGGTTAAATACATTGGCAGCTCAAACCCTTTGATAAAAACCATTCCTTTAAACCATTACATCGATTTAATATCATTATAGTATCATGAAACTTTTTTATTTCCTTTATCTTGGAAAATATTACTTCATATTCTTCAAAATCTCCTTTTAACTTTACTTCGGAAAATATCGATATATTATCCGCTCGATGGTATAACTCCAATTATAATTCTCGTATGACTAAACAATGTCAAGCGATATTTGAGTTATTATATAACCTAACTGGTTTTACTAAACTCAGACTTCAAATATTATTCTTAATTTAAATATATATATAATTCAAATTCAAATTCAAATATTCACTTTTGTTTCCCATTTAACATAACCATTTCCATTTCTTCGGAAAACATTCGTCATTTACTTATTACTTAGAATAAGTGTATCTCAACCCATGATATCTCATTACACTCCAACTCGGGCCAAACAATGTTAAATTATACATTGTTTATTTTTAACCCATCCAGTTTAATTACATTTTAAAGTATTTCAAATGTTGCATTATATTAAACTAATCTCAAATCCTTTACCACTACAAACTAATATTATCCCTCAATAATAGTGAAGACGTTTAAGTTGGGGTATTATAATTACCTCTCAGACCTTGATCGACAACGTTCTTATCTTAAGATAATAAAAGTTTGAAACTCAAAATCCAATATATTATCCCCATTTCCATTTTCTATATAATTTATATATGGTTTTATAAACCATTTTCTTCATTAGGGAACCCTACCTTATATTTTAATTCCTTTTTCTTAAATTCGATAATTAGGTCAACTCTCTCTAGATAAATCTTATTAGTTTTTAAATATCCTTTATATCATTATCCTTAATTTTCTTATACAACTCCATTTATGATTTGGATTATATTACAAAAAATCCATTTACTAGTATTTTACCCAAACCCCTTTAACATATTATAAAACTATATGTGGATTCCATTACTAAATCCCTTACCACATTTTCTTACACCAATCCATTAGTCAATTTCTCATTTCATTCATTTTATTCAACTAGGTAAAATCTTATTCATATTAGCTTACCAATCTTTTATAAACTTCAGTTTATAAACTGGGAATTTTTATACAATTCATTCACCGCATTATTATGCAAATCAATACTTAATAGCTTATCTTAACTTGTTCATTCCCAAAAGACATTTACCATCTTACCTTTTCTGATAACATCTTACTTAATCTACTTATCAATTAAAAGTTCATTTGAAAGCATTCTATTTAATTCCAACACTTTTGATACACATAGTTTACAAAAACTTGGAATTATTATAATTCCCTTTTACTAGATTCAATTTAGAATCTAATTGCTCTTGTTTTACTTCTTAAATGAATAACTAAATAATTAAATGAACAACTTTAAATAACTAAATAACCAATTAATCTAATAATTAAATGAACAACTTTAAAACATAGTTAATTAAACATAAATTAACTACTTAGAATATTCGTTAAATTTAACGATGTTCATAGAGCTATTAGATCAGATTAATTTAATATTCAATCTTCATTAACCCAATGGTTTCGCCAATATTAGTTGATGGATTTATACTAACCCCCCTTTTAAAGTTAATTAACAACTTTATTAACTCAATGATATACTTAACAGTTTTAAATAAACAATTATCCCAGTTCCCTAACCCGTCGGTTAATCTATACTTTTCTATTCATAAAATAAAAATGCGTTATATATAACATTTAATAATTTCCTTGTCAACCATGATTATAAATAAAAAAAATATTTATAAACCTTTTATTTTAAATAACTTTTATAAAATAAATTCGAAAGCTTCAATTCAATTCTAAAAATATATTTTATAACATAAAATTCGTTTGGTCGCCTAACGGCAAAACGTTGTTTTAAAACAATGGATATTAGGCCATCTGCTGCCAATCACTTAATTAATACTGTTTATTGATTAAAACACAACAATCGTTGAATATAAGTCCAACGATTAACATCCATTCAATCATCAATATCCAAACAGGTTATAACATTATTTGGGATAAACAATTCATATGTGAATAATATGAACAACCAATAATATATAATTTATTTGAGGAATCCAGTCGGATTCTTCCAACCTATTCTTCCCTGCATCACAGATCATAATATAATTTTATAACAACATATGGACAATAATTTCAACTAACACATGCAACCATTAACAAACAATAAGCAATCACGACATCCAATCAACCAATTAATCGTGAATTATAGTTATGTGAATTTAGCACATCATAGAATTCCAGAAAAGTGTGAGAGTTAACTCACCTTATTTTCGATTGATGGTTATTGCAATGTTCGTATAATTTTAAACAAGCGTTTAAAATTATATGAAATTCCAATTGCATCTAAATCCAACAAACCAGTTCAACTGCATAGCTTTTGTCTCTGTGATCTCAACAGACTTGATTTCATGCCACTCTGTCGTCGTACGGATAGGCTATGGCCAATATAAATTTTAACTTAATTTAAAATAAACAAATTGCTTATCCAAAGGTTAGTTAAATTAATGATTAATAAATAAACTTCTTATTACCTCATTTAAACCCATCACTAGTCAGCTAACCCTACCCATTTACCATGCAGTTTCAGTCTGCTACCCAGGCCAAAACTAGATGAAACCCTAATCCACCTTTCACGTGACTTCTCTGCAATGTTTTATTTTCTTTCGTTTTCAATTAAACACGCAGGCCCAAGCCCATATTGCAAACACACGGCCCACCATCCTTAAAGGTTCTCCTCCTTTACCCCATATTCTTCTTCCTTAAAACATTTTCTGATACCCTCGCTAGTTTACATTTTCTCTAGTATTTAATGCTGCCAACCCCGTTGATTTACTCACGATAAGTTTCAGTATTCTCTTTTTTCTCCTGATCGTGTTAAACTTCCCTTGTGGAATATATTGCTTCTCCTTTCTCTTACATCTCTTCATCAAACTCCATGCACTCGTACGCCCTCCTTTGCATATCTCTCCTCCCATGTTTAATCGGAGAACCCTGCTCCAGTTTTATACCTTGAGCCCACGCAATCATTTACCCCCTCACCGTTGCTTTTTTTCCAGTCCACATAACAACTTCCCCTGTAGCTCACACAAGAATAACCTACCCTTCGTGTTGCTATGAGATTTTCCTGCTTCAAGCACTATTACCCCATATTTACGTCACCAGACTATCCTGTAATCACTCCATTATCGATATCCCCTGGTGGACCCTACTGCATCACTCAGGCTGACCCCGGCCTCCCCTGGCTAGCCGAGGCTTTACACCTCGTCTTAAGGCAGCTGTTGACCATCGGGTTCCATCGCAGGCGGTCGGAGCTCCTACTGCAACCCCTAAGCCAAGCTCAAAACTTTTGGAAAAAGAGAGCAGCACCAGTTTTATCTTGCGTTGTGTATTTTCATGAATGGTCTCTAAGTGAGGATTGAGAGAGGGACAACACGACATTTATAAAGGGAATGAATGGAAGATAAGAACACGGTCGCCATCAAAAGGGTACGAAGAGATTAGTTTTAAAATGTTTAGGGTGGCAGCGTTAGGAAAAAATAGGGGTTGACCCCTTTCTTTTTCTCCTTCAGTACTGATGAGAGGTGTGGTCTCTCACATCGAGGAAAAAAATAATGTGGGAATGCAGACCGTATATGGATGTTTTACTATAGTTCTATGTAGAAGGAAATAGGTAAAGTAGCAGCGACATTTTTAACTAATATTTTTACCCGATTTGAAAAGGATAGGTAACAGTTTTCATGCTCTGAGCGTTTAGATTTTTTTCATAAGATTTTAAAAATTATCGGTGGAGATTTTGTCCAGCTATTTGCACATGGATTTTCTGAGCGTATAAATAATTGAATATATATATTTCTTAGTATAAATCCTAATATTTTACTATTGAACGGATGTCATAGCATGTGTGAAGATTTTAAAGTCTAATACGCAAAGCAGCCGCAAATCTTTGAATAAATTACGAAAATCTTATTTCGGTTTTTTTATAGTATGGACTGAAAGTGAAATGCTCCAATGTGTTATGCTAAGATTGGTGGAAAGTAATGCACATGGTTGATCTGTAACAAGGATGGTACGTATGTTTTTAGATTTTTATTTATTTGATTGTAATGGATACGCATGTATTTAAAGATCCCATAGGGTTTGTACATGGTTTGTCAAAGATGCAGTTAGATTTGATTTAGAAGGTAGATATTTTAGAGTATCATACTATACAAAATTTTATCATCTGAAGACCGCTATAGACAAAAATACAAATACCATTGTGTCAAGTAGTGCCCCACGATCCCAAAAATATAATAATATAGACAAGTTAACTTATATTGTGAAACCCCAAAATGCTGATATAGGATGTGAAATACTCCAAATAAAAAGTTGCGTACTTTCCAAATTAAAATTACAATAAAATTCTAAAAATTAAATTATAACTACATCTCAAAGATCTTGGCCAAATTCGAAACCAATATTTGATTATATTAAATTCTCGTTATGGTTTATAAATGACACCATAGCGATTTTCTGAAAATTTGATTTGGGATAACTTAATATCTATACGTTGGAATCTCGATTTTTCATTTTCATTAGAAAAACACAATCAAATAGATTCGGACGGTTCTTGTTTCATAGAATTTCGACATATTTCGGATCCCGAATATTCAATTGAAATTCAAAACATTATATTACGAACTACCGCGCCATTGCAGCTCATTTTATAATGAAATTAAATTATATATATATATATATATATATATATTCGAACTCCATTTTAAATAAGTGAACTCGGTATAAAATCCATTTATATCACCCAGTCATTATTTAAAACAGATTTAAATATTCGTAATTAATGTCCAAAAATCTGGGACGTTATATTCTTCCCTCTTAAAAGAATTTCGTCCCCGAAATTACAAGTTAAGAAGAATACTCTGAACCTAATTATTTTAAAATAATTATCAATGAATTACCATCAAAATAAATTCGCACTCTTTGAAATTTTCGAAAATTTCGCCAGCACCGCCTCTGCGTTGTTCGATCAGTACAACTGCCACTCTGGGCCTCAACTCCTCAAAAAGAAAAGAAAACCAAACCAAATGGTTACCCAACTCAGGGGTAAAATCAATCACCAACCAATGATATATTAATGTTTACCTATTTGTTGGGTAACTCAACTCCAATTTCGAAGCAAATCAACTATCTGCTCTTCGTTATCCAATCTGCACTTCAATTTCTGTATCCAAACCGATTCCATAGCCTTTTGGAATCTGTACTTATCTCAATTTACACTACAAATAACAAAGACAAGTTTGAATAATTCAACTTCAGCTCATAACTGAATTTACTCTCGATTCATTATACTGGAATTTATTTCCTTGCTTCCCATTTTATTCAATTTCTTATTAACTATTAATAAATTGTATTCGACCAAACTAACGTCCAATCAACCACGATACATAATTAACTTAATCATTCAAATTTAATTTAATTTGTTTGGTTAAATTCAATTATTTAATTCCATTTAATTGGGTTAAATTCCTTTTCAGATCTAATTAACTAATTGGTTCAATTTTATTTCATAATTCAGTATTTGCTCTAACCATGTCATTTAAATTCAAACATTCACGTCATCCATTTCGAACATTTACATACCATTCAATTAACATGAATTTTGTTTATAATCGTTTCTTAGCAACCCATTTGGATTTATTATAAGTTCAATTCATTCATTCGAGATATCAAGTTTTATTCTTCAACCATGCCATCAATCATTCAATTAAACAAGGCACAATCAACATAACCAAATCGTTCTGATTCATATTTACTTTCATATCCACTTTGATTTAACTTTACAATAAAGTTTTTATTTTCAAATTTCATATTTGAAATTCCCATTTGGTTAAATCATTTCAATTTTATAATCCACTCCGAATTCTAATTCAACTCAACATTAGTTGATTAATATTATGATAATTTGAAGAAATAATTACTTTTACAAAATACAATGGTCAAAATAGTTTAAAAATAATTTATATAAAATTACAAATACGCGCTCTCATATATATACTCTGAACTCAATCTAGGGTATTACTAACCCCATCTCTATTGAGTTACGCCATAGAGCCAAGGTTATCACTAAACCATAGCTCTGATACCAACTGTAAAATCCCGCAAATCCGTACCCTTCGAGCGGACGAATTACAACCCACATCCAACCCAAATTGCGCGAAAATACGAATCTTTAATAGAAAGAAATTAGAGGATGAGAAGTAGAAATAAAAATATTAGAATAGAAGAAAAAGAAGAACATAACATTAGAATCTCACAGCGGAACGAATAAATATAATATATCAAATCTCTTCACAAAAATAAACCGTATATACATACCAATCATCAGAGTACAACATATATCTGTCACATCGGAAGATAACCTTAATTAACTAACAAGAGAAACCTAACCCGAAAATATACTCGGTCTGACCCGAGCACATTTGAAGTAAAGCGAAATTCACCCAGATCAGTCTGGAATACTTTCAGTGATAAATCCACCGCACAACCAACTTGTTTAACTTTGAAAATCCTCTTTGAAAGAAAAGGATAATAGTAAGACCACCCCACACATAAACATGGATGGTTTTTACCTTACTATAACCCAAAACATTTTTGGAATCAAAATCTTTTCTGATATTATAATAGTGTCTATCAAACCACAAGTTGATAACCATCTAGTAGAACGCTTGCATCTCATGCTCTACGTATATAGTATACAACCAAAACCGTGGGCTCTTATTGGAGAATGAATTTCCTGGCAAGGTATAGGACCACCTTTCGACAATGTACCTACGGAGATGAATACATTGGGGTTCAACAAGAACATCTTGTAACCTGGATACACATGACCGACCCCTCATTTCGCTTGAGAGTACCAAATATATCATTACCATGGTTGGGGGCCAGCCAACCAAACCGATAACATTCATACAAAATAAAAAGGGACAGCCGAAGGCATTTGATTTTCTCCTAATCAGGTAATGATATACCCTTTTAATGGGTGCGACCCACATAGTCATTCTGCCTACACGATTTTGTGCAATTTCCCAGTTGATGAGGCTTGAGGTTACATTTATCTTTTATCACATCTCCATTCACTTTGAGTGCCACATCGCCAGATCCGTCAAATCACTAGTTGACGTCCACAAATACACTCTAGGTGTTAAGCAAGACTCCGCCACCAGACTTGGTATATTTGTAAAAATCAATGTACATGACCCTCAGGAAATACTCCGTCGGACATTTGCTCATACAAGTCATCTAGGAATAGGATGAACTGAAACACCCTCCTACTGCATCCTGTATAGGAATCACCCCAAAGGATCAGTAGCGAGTAGTCCTTGCAGATCCGTAAATTCCTATCACGACAGAACCAAAGCGTATCTCTTTTATGGGAGCTACCCAGAGATTATAAGTAGTTCTTCCGTTTCATGAAGATCTATGGTCTTCAATGCTCCATCTTCATTTGCTGCAAGTTAGTTTCATATGCAACGTTGGATCGAAGTGGTTTTAGGTCTAGTTCCCATCCCGATCTCTTCGAAGCAACACGTCAAAAGGTCCAATGGAATATTTCATTGATAGTCAGGTTTTTAACTATCAATCTCAGTAATATGGTTAAGTACATTGGCATCTCAGACCCTTTGATAAAACCATTCCTTTAAACCATTACATCGGTTTAATATCATTATAGTATCATGAAACTTTTTCATTTTCTTTATCTTGGAAAATATTACTTTATGTTCTTCAAAATCCCCTTTTAACTTTACTTCGGAAAATATCGATATATTATCCGCTCGATGGTATAACTCCAATTATTAATTCTCGTATGGCCAAACAATGTCAAGCGACATTTGAGTTATTATATAACCAAATTGGTTTTACTAAACTCAGACTTCAAATATTTTCTTAATTCAAGTCTATATATAATTCAAATATTCACTTTTGTTTCCCATTTAATATAACCATTTCCATTTCTTCGAAAAACATTCATCATTTACTTATTACATAGAATAAGTGTATCTTACCCCATGATAGTTCGTTACACTCCAACTCGAGCCAAACAATTTTAAATTATACATTGTTTATTTTTAACCCATCCAGATTAATTACATTTTAAAGTATTTTAAATGTTGCCATATAATAAACTAATCTATAATCCTTTGCCATTACAAACTAATATTATCCCTGGATAATAGTGAAGTCGTTCAAGTTGGGTTATTATATTTACCTCTCAGACCTTGATCGACAACGTTCTTATCCTAAGATAATAAAGTTTGAAACTCAAAATCCAATATGTTATCCCCATTTCCATTTGCTATATAATTTATATATGGTTTTATAAACCATTTTCTTCATTCGGGAGCCCCACCTTATATTTTAATTCCTTTTTCTTAATTCGTTAATTAGGTCAACTCTCTCTAGACAAATATTATTGGTTTTTAAATATCCTTTATATCATTATCCTTAATCTTCTTATACAACTCCATTTATGCCTTGGATTATATTACAAAAATCCATTTACTTGTATTTTACCCAAACCCCTTTAACATATTATAAAACTAAATGTGGATTCCATTAATAAATCCCTTACCATATTTTTTTACACCAATCCATTAATCAATTTCTCATTTCATTCATTTTACTCAAATAGGTAAAATCTTATTCATATTAGCTTACCAATCTTTTATAAACTTTGGTTTACAAACTGAGATTTTTTATACAATTCATTCACCGCATCATTACACAAATCCATATTTAATAGCTTATCTTAACTTGTTCATTCCCAAAAGACATTTACCATCTTACCTGTCTTATAACATCTTACGAAATCTACTTATTAAGTAAAAGTTCATTTTAAAGCATTCTATTTGATTCCAACAATTTTGATCCACATAGTTTACAAAAACTTGGAATTATTATAATTCCATTTTGCCCGATTCAATTTGGAATCTCATTACTCTTGATTTACTTCTTAAATGAAATTATTTAAAAAGTAAATCACTTTAATAAATTTATTATCAAATTTTGAAGTAAAAGTAGTTTACTTCTATATAAATTAATAATTCATTATTAGAAAGATTATTAATTAATAATACTCTATTAAAATAAATAACTAAATGAACAACTTTAAAACATGGCTAATTAAAGATAAATTAACTACTTAGAGTATTTGTTAAATTTTAACGATGTTCATAGAGCTATTAGATCAAATTAATCCAATATTCAATCTTCATTAACAGTTGGTTTCACCAACATTAGTTGATGGATTTATACTAACCCCCCTTTTAAAATTAATTAACAACTTTATTTACTCAATGCTATACCTAATAATTTTTAATAAACAATTATCCCAGTTCCCTAACCCGTCGGTTAATTTATACTTTTCTATTCATAAAATAAAAATGCGTTGTATATAAGTTTAATAATTTCCTTGTTAACCATGATTATAAATTAAAATATATTTATAAACCTTTTATTTTAAATAACTTTTATAAAATAAATTCGACAGCTTCAATTCAGTTATAAAAATATATTTTATAACATAAAACTCCATCAGTTCGCCTAATGACAAAACGACGTTTTAAAATGATGGATATTAGGCTATCTCCTGCCAATCACTTAATCAATACTGTTTATTGATTAAAACACAACAATCGTTGAATATAAGTCCAACAATTAACATCCATTCAATCATCAATATTCAAACAGGTTATAACATTATTTGGGATAAACAATTCGTACGTGAATAATATGAACAATCAATAATATATAATTTATTTTAGGATTCCAATCGGATTCTTCCAACCTGTTCTTTCTTGCATTACATATTGTAATATAATTTTATAACAACATATGGACAATAATTTAAACTAACAACATTCAACCATTAACAAACAACAAGCAATCACGACATCTAATCAATTAATTAATCGTGAACTATAGTTATGTGAATTTAGCACATCATACAGAAAAGTGTGAGAGTTAACTTACCTTATTTTCGATTGATGGTTATTGCGTTGTTTGTATAATTTTAAACAAGCGTTTAAAATTAAAGAAATTCTGATTGCTTCTTTATCCAACAGACCAGTTCAACTGCCTAGCCTTTGTCTCTATGATCTCAACAGACCTAATTTCACGCCACTCTGTCGTCGTATGGATAGGCTATGGCCAATATAAATTTTAACTTAATTTCAAATAAATAAATTGCTTATCCAAAGATTAGTTAAATTAATGATATATAAATAAACTTCTTATTACCTCATTTAAACCCGTCAATAGCCATCTAACCCTACCCACTTACCATGCAGTTTCAATCTGCTACCCAGGCCAAAATGAGATGAACCCCTGATCCACCTTTCACATGACTTCTTTGCAACATTTTCTTTTCTTTCTTTTTTATTTAAACACGCAGGCCCAAGCCCATATTTCAAACACAGGCCTACCTTCCTTAAACGTTCTTCTCCTTTACCCCATATTCTTCTTCCTTAAAACATTTTCTGATACCCTCGTCAGTTTACATTTTCTCCAGTATTTAACGCTGCTAGCCCCTTTGATTTACTCACGATAAGTTTCTTTGTTTTCTTTTTTCTCTTGATCGTGTTAAACCTTCCTTGCAGACTATATTACTTCTTCTTTCTCTCACATCTCTTCACCAAACGCCCTGCACTCATACCCCCTCCTTCGCGCATCTATCCTCCTATGTTTAACTGGAGAACACTGCTCCAGTTTATACCCTGACCCACGTAACCATTTACCCTCTCACCATTGCTTTTTTTCCAGTCCAAAGTAACAACTTCCCCTGTAGCTCACGCAAGAATAACCTTCCCTCCGTATTGCTACGAGACTTGCCTGCTTTAAGCACTGTTACCCCTTGTTTACGTCACCAGACTATCCTGTAACCGTTCCATTATCTACATCTCCTGGTGGACCCTACTGCATCACTCAGGCTGACCCAGCCTCCCCTGGCTAGCCGATCCTTTACACCCCGTCTTAAGGCAGTTGTTGAGCATCGGGTTCCATCGCAGGCGGTCAGAGATCCTACTACAACCCCTAAGCCAAACTCCAAACTTTTGGAAAAAGAGAGCAACACCAATTATACCTTGCGCTGTGTGTTTTTGTGAATGATCTCTAAGTGAGGATTGAGAGAGGGACAACACGGCTTTTATAAGGGGAACAAATGGAAGATAAGAAAACGGTCGCCATCAAAAGGGTACAATGAGATTAGTTTTAAAATGTTTAGGGTGGCAGCATTAGGCAAAAATAGGGGTTGACCCCCTTCTTTTTCTCCTTCAGTACTGATGAGAGGTATGGTCCCTCATATCGAGGAAAAAAAAACATAGGAATGCAGATCGTATATGGATGTTTTGTTATAGTTCTCTGTAGAAAGAACACAGGTAAAGTAGTAGGGCGATTTTTAACTAATATTTTTATCAAGATTTGAAAAGGATAGGTACCAATTTGCATGTGCTGAGCGTTCAGATTTTTTCCATAAGATTTTGAAAACTATCGATGGAGATTTTTTCTAGCTATTTGCACATGGCTTTTCTGAGCATATAAATAATTGAATATATATATATATATATATTTCTTAATATAAAGCCTAATATTTCATTGTTAAACGAAGGTCATAGCATGTGTGGAGATTTTGAAGTCTAATACGCAAAGCAGCCGCAAATCTTTGAATAAATTAGGAAAATATTATTCTAGTTTTTTTATAATACGGACTGAAAGTGAAATGCTCCAATGTGTTGTTCTAAGATTGGTGGAAAGTAATGCACATGGTTGAGATGTAACAAGAATGGTACACATGAGTTTAGATTTTTATTTATTTGATTGTAATGGGTACGCATGTATTTAAAGATCCCACAAGGTTTGTACATAGTTTGTCAAAGATACAGTTAGATTTGATTTAGAAGGCAGACTATTTAGGGTATCGTAATATACAAAATTTTATCATCCAAAGATCGGTATCAACAAAAATACAAATACCGTTGTGTCGAGCAGTGCCCCACGATCCCAAAAATATAATAAAAGACAAGTTAACTTATATTGTGAAACCCCAAAATGCTGATATAGGGAGCAAAATACTCCAAATAAAAAGTTGCGTACTTTCCAAATTAAAAATTACAGTAAAATTCTAAAAATTAATATATAACAACGTCTCAAAGATCTTAGCCAAATTCGAAACCAATATTTAATTATACTAAATTATCATTATGGTTTATAAACGATTCCATAGCGATTTTTTGAAAATTTGATTTGGGCATAACTTAACATCTATACGATAAAATATCGATTTTACTTTTTCATTAGAAAAAACAATCAAATAGATTCAAACGATTCTTGTTTCACAGAATTTCGACCTATTTCGGATCCTGTATATTCAATTGAAGTTCAAAACGTTATATTACGAACTATCGCGTCATTGCATCTCGTTTTATAATTAAATTATATATATATATTCGAACTCCATTTTAAATAAGTAAATTTGATATAAAATCCATTTATATCACCCAATCATTTTTTAAAATAGATTTAAATATTCGTAATTAATGTCCAAAAATCTGGGATGTTACATTCTTCTCCCCTTAAAAGAATTTTGTCCTTCAAATTACAAGGTAAGAAGAATACTCCGAACCTAATTGTTTTAAAATAATAATCATGGAATTACCATCAAAATAAATTCAAACTCTTTGAAATTTTCGAAAATTTATCTAGCACCTCCTCTGCATTGTTCGATCAGTACAACTACCACTCAGGGCCTTAACTCCTAAAAAATAAAAAATAAAAATAAAAAGAACCAAATGGTTACCCAACTCAGGGGTAAAATCAATCACCAACCAATGATATATTAAGGTTTACCTATTTGTTGGGCAACTCTACCATAGTTTCGATGGAAATCAACTAATTGCTCTTCGTTATCCAATCTGCACTTCAATTTCCGTATCCAAACCGATTCCATAGCCTTTTGGAATCTGCACTTATCTCAATTTACACTGCAAATAACAAACAGGTTTGAATAATTCAACTTCAGCTCATAAATGATTTTACTCCTGTTTCATTATACTAGAATTCATTTCCTTGCTTCCCATTTTATTCAATATCTTATTAACTGTTAATAAATTCTATCCAACCAAACTAACATCCGATCAACCACGATACATAATTAACTTAATCATTCAAATTTAATTTAATTTGTTTGGTTAAATAGTATTTAATTCCATTTAACAGGGTTAAATTCCTTTTTAGATCCAATTAACTAATTGATTCAATTTTATTTCATAATTCAGTATCTTCTCTAACCATGTCGTTTTAATTCAAACATTCACGTCATCCATTCCAAACATTTACATACCATTCAATTAACATGAATTTTGTTTATAATCGTTTCTTAGCATCACACTTGGATTTGTTATAAGTTCTATTCATTCATTCAAGATATCAAGTTTTATTCTTCAACTATGCCATCAATCATTCAATCAAACAAGGCACAATCAACATAACCAAATCATTCTGATTCATATTTACTTTCATATCCACTTTGATTCCAAATTAACTTTACATTAAAGTTTTTGTTTTCAAATTTCATATTTGAAATTACCATTTGGTTAAATCATTTCAGTTTTATAATCCACTCTGAATTCTAAACATTAGTTGATTAATATTATGATAATCTAAAGAAATAATTACTTTTGCAAAATATACTTGTCAAAATTGTTTAAAAATAATTTATATAAAATTACAAATATGCGCTTTCATATATATACTCTGAATTCAATCTAGGGTATTACTAACCCCATCTCTATTGAGTTACGCCATAGAGCCAAGGTTATCACTAAACCATAGCTCGGATACCAACTGTAAAGGCCCGCAAATCCGTACCCTTCGAGGTGACGAATTACAACCCACATCCAACCCAAATTGCACGAAAATACGAATCTTTAATAGAAAGAAATTAGAGGATGATGTTGAGTCAAGAATTTCATAGAGATTTGATTTCTGATGAAGAGATAGGCTGTGATCGACAAAAAGAAGTTATTCATTGGTTTAAAGAGACACAAAAAGCTACATACATTAGAGATTGATTATTTGGTATGTTAGTAGTGTTATTTATGTTAAAATCTATCCTCAAATAATCTCACACCTTTAATCTTTGAATATATATATAATTATATATGTGTGCACATTAACTGTGCAATCTTGGCCAAACGGGTCGACCGATTGAATCTAGGTGGTCGACCGTTCATGCCTAGAACGCACAGATAACGTGCACAAGTGTAAATAACGTATATATATTGAAATTCCTGTCTATCAGTTCTTTTTAACCTGTCAACCGTTTTTAAACAGAAGCAACCTCTCGTATAGACACTTCCGTTTCTTCAAGAGTTGCTTTTCTTTCTTTTCACAAATGATCATAACCATTGTTTGTGACTTTTCACAAATGGTTACAACTGTTTATTCCTTATATAAACATCATGATTTCATCATTTCAATCACCGATTCTATCAATCTAATTTCTATTCTATTGATCTCATTCTTGAACTCTAAAAGCGCTCAAATTGCTCGCATTCTATCTTATATTGTTTTGAAATCTAGAATATATTTAACATTCTTTTGATTCAATACAATATCCACTTCCAAATCTTCATTTACATAAATATTCTATTTGAGGATAAGATTATAGGAAGTTTGTACTACAAGTGACAAAATTGTGTTATTGAGAACACATATCGTCAACAACAATTACATTCATCTTTGTTGAAGATCTCTGTATTGTAAGAGGCAAGTGTTGAAGTCATCAGTGTTATTAGAAGCGTAAAATCACGTTCGTCTGCTCGGGTGTTGTATATCTGTTCCTCCGGGTGAAGTGACGTGATTATTAGTGAAAATCCAGATAAAAGTCTGGGACTGGACGTAGGACGGTGCTCTGAACCAGTGTAAAAAACCCTGGTATGATTTTTCTATTTTACCGCATTTTCCATTTTTATATCTGTGATTCGTTATTATTTCATACTCGTCCGTTATATACCATATTACACGATCCGTGTGTACTAATAGCACGTACACGAATTTTCAATTAGCATCAGAGCACGGTCATTATATAACCGTAACACAGTTATTTGATATATTCTACTAATATAGCAAATAACACAAGCACCAGCACTACCACTTACACGGAAGGTCAATCAACACAAAGACCTCCATTCATTAATGGTCTCAACTATAGCTATTGGGCAACACATATGGCATTCTTTATGCAATCAAATAGCTATGATGCTTGGAATGCTACCCAAAAGGAAATAGTGAATCCAACAAATGATTATTCAGAATGGACACCGGCTGAGAAAACGGCAGCAGCCGTAAATGCAAAGGCAATAAACATGTTTTTTTGTGCATTAGACCAAAATGAGTATAACCATGTTGGTATCTATACCATCGCATATCAAATTTGGCAAACGCTAAAAACCAGTCATGAAGGTACTAACAAGGTTAAACAAGCCAAAATAGCCATGCTGAAAAGTCAGTTTCAAAATTACAAAATGAAGCCGAATGAAGCAATCAATAATATGTATTCACGGTATCAAACTATTCACCATGCACTAATTGGTTTAGGACAAAAATATTTAGATTTTGATGTTGTTTTGATAGTCCTACATTCTCTGATTAGTGATTGGGAAGGAGAAGTATTAGCAAGTGAAGATGCTAATGACCTTTCCGTCATGAAGTCAGATGAATTGAAAGGAAATCTAATGTCCTATGAAGCTAATTTGCAGGCTAGAAAGGAACAAAAAGAAGAAAAGAAAAATGTAGCATTCCATGTTGAAAAAAATGAAAATGAATTAGAGTCTAAAGATGAAAATCTAGCATTCATTGCTAAAGGTTTCAAAAAGTTCCTAAAGCAACGAAAAACTAGTCGTTATAGCAAAAAGAAGACTGGATCAAATAAACCATCATTGCCCACTATAGAATGTTTTAACTGCCACAAAAAGGGGCACATGCAGAAAGATTGTCTAGAAAAGAAGGAGTCAGAAAATGACAAGTTCAAATACAAGAAGGACAAATCAAAGAAATGAGATTCTCAGTAACATGGGATGATTCAGACTCGTCTTCATCAGAAAGTGAAAGTGATACGGAGGATGAACAAGCAAATGTTTGTTTCATGGATGTAGAAGATGAGGTACGAAATCCTACATTTGATGAAGTACTTAATATTAATGCTGAATTGATAGTCAAATATAAAGACATGAAACGTCAACTCAAAGAAGCCAGAGATGATTTGAGTAAAGTAGAGTTTGAACGAGATATGTTAAAAGATGAGAAGAAAATATTTGAAGAAGAACTTTAAAAACTTCAAGAATCATCATCTAATATTGACTCTCAATTATCTCTTTTGAGTCAAGAAATTGAATCTTAAAAAGAGAAAAATGATGTTCTTACATCTGAAAATCATGAACTAAAGGCAAAAGTCAAAATTCTTGATCAAGAAAAAGCTAGTTTACAAACTAAGTTAGATAATATTACTCAAAATGTTTCTAACTTCAACAAAGGTCGAGAATATTTGACAAAGATCATTGGAAGTTCACAATCTTCTTCAAACAAACAAGGTTTGGGATATAAAAAACAAGAAACCAAGAAATAACTCAAGAAAAAAGATGTAGTAAAAAATAAAGCTAAGAAAAATCTTAGTTTATTATATTCCAAACCAAAATCAGTTGTGGATTTTCAAAAGAAAAATGTCAAAACTATCAAGATACGGGTTCCTAAAACAAATAACAGTTTGATTAGGAACAAATATCTTTAGCATTTCATGAATTCTGTGCATTTCAATTCTAATTATATATATGAAGAGGATACCGGACCCGTATGGGTTTGGACTCCTAAGACCTAACTCTTAGGACCCCATAAAAAGTGGGTACCAAGGACTTAGTTTTATTTTTTGCAGGTCCCACTTAAGAAAAGAGGAAAGTGGATATTGGAAAGTGGTTGCTCGAAGCACATGACTGGAGATAAGATCTTATTAAAAAATACTACTACTCGGATGGTGGCTCCGTCACTTTTGGAGATAATTCAAAAGGCTATATCATCGGCAAAGGCGATGTGAGCAATTGCGGTACATCTAACTTACCTCTTATTACAAATGTCATGCTAGTTAGAAATTTGAAACACAATTTACTTAGTGTTAGTTAGTTATGCGAGAAGGGTTTTACAATCTCCTTTTCAGATAATAAGTGTAGTATCTTAGATAAAGACCATAATTTAGTTTTCGAAGGATATACAGATAGAAATATATATATTCTGAAAATGAATATTAATCATAATTCAGATATGTGTCTTGTAGCTAATGATAATGATCCGTGGCTATGGCACAAACGCTTCTGTCATATTAACTTTAGAACTATCGACAAGCTAGCCACAAACAATCTAGTTAAAGGACTACCCAAAATGAGCTTCAAGGTTGACACCATTTGTGACGCATGTTAATTAGGAAAATTGACTAAATCTTCTTTTAAATCCAAGAAAGTCATATCAACATTACAACCACTTGAGCTATTGCATATGGATTTATTCGGACTAACTCAGGTTCAGTTAATAAATCACTCTCGTTACACTTGGACAATTTTCTTGAAAAACAAAAGTGACACTTTCGATCATTTCAAATCTTTCATCAAGAAAATTCAAAAATCAAAAAGGCTTGAAGTTAAAAATATAAGAAGTGATCAAGGCAGAGAATTCGAAAATAATGAATTTGAACATTTTTGTACAAAGAAAGGTATATATCATAATTTTTCGTTTCCTAGAACTCCACAACAAAACGGAGTTGTATAACGGAAAAATCGAACCTTACAAGAATGTGCAAGAACATTATTAAATGGAACCACTTTACCAAAACATTTCTGGGCAGAAGCCGTTGCAGCTTCCTGTTATGTTTTGAATTGTGTATCCATTCGACCTCTCACCAAGAATACGTCTTATGAATTATTTAACCAAAGAAAGCCAAACATCTCATACTTCAAAGTATTTGGTTCTAAGTGCTTTATCTTAAATACGAAAGATCATCTCGGTAAATTCGATCCAAAAGACGATGAAGGTATATTTGTCGGTTATTCGGAACGAAGCAAGGCTTATCGTATATTTAATAAACGAACCAAAACTATTGAAGAATCACTTCATGTCTCTTTTGATGAATTCTATCAGCATCCTCAAAATATATTACATGATGACGAAACTATAGTCATTGAGAATCCTATCATCACAAATGATTCAGACTCTAAAATAGTTTTTGAATATATTCCTCAACCATGTGAGTTACGATCTCCACCAAGGATACAATCTCCACCAAGGATGCAATCTCCACCGAGAATATTAACAGATCATCCTAATCAAAATATAATCGGAGAAGTAACATCACAAGTCAGGACAAGGAGTCAACTCCATCAAATGGGTCATGTCGCGTTTCTTTCAGGCATCGAACCTAAGAATCCAAAAGAGGCTGCTACTGATGATTACTGTATCATTGCCATGTAGGAAGAACTAAATCAGTTCGAGCGCAATGATGTCTGGCAACTAAATCAGTTCGAGTGCAATGTTGTCTGGGAACTAAATCAGTTCGAGCGCAATGATGTAGGAAGAACTACATACATTAGAGGTTGATTATTTGGTATGTTAGTAATGTTATTTACATTAAAATCTATCCTCAAATAATCTCACACCTTTAATCTTTGAATATATATATATATATATATAAGTATATATATGTGCACATTAACTGTGCAATCTGGGCCAAAACGGTCGATCGGTTGAATACAAGCGGTCAACCGTTCCTGCTCAGAATGCACAGATAACGTGCACAAGTGTAAATAACGTATATATATATTCTAATTCCTGTCTACTGGTTCTTTTTAACTTGTTAACCGTTTTCAAATAGAAGCAACCTTTTGTATAGACACTTCCATTTCTTCAAGAGTTGCTTCTCTTTCTCTTCACAAATGATCATGACCATTGTTTGCAACTTTTCACAAATGGTTACAACTTTTTATTCCTTGTATAAACATCATGATTTCATCATTCCAATCATCGATTCTATCAATCTAATTTCTATTCTATTGATCTCATTCTTGAACTCTAAAAGCGCTCAAATTGCTCATATTCTATCCTATATCGTTTTGAATCCTAGAATATATTTAAGATTCTTTTGATTTAATACGATATCCACATCCAAATCTTCCTTCACACAAATATTCTATTTGAGGATAAGATTATAGGAAGTTTGTACTACAAGTGACAAAATCGTGTTATTGAGAACACATATCAGTCAACAACAATTACATTCATCTTTGATGAAGTCCTCGGTGTTGTAAATGGAAAGTGTTGAAGTCCTCAGTGTTACTAGAGGCGTGAAATCCCGTTCGTCTGCATGGGCATTGTATACTTGTTCCTCCGGGTAAAGTGAGCTGATTGTTAGTGAAAATCCAGATAGAAGTCTAGGACTGGACGTAGGACGGTGCTCCGAACAAGTATAAAAATCCCTGGTGTGATTTTTCTATTTTACCGCATTTTTCGTTTTTATATATGTGATTCATTATTATTTCATACTCGTCACGTACACGAATTTTCAGATGAAAAGTAGAAAGAAAGAAATATTAGAATAGAAGAAAAAGAAGAACATAACATCAGAATCTCACAGTGGAACGAATAAATATAATATATCAAATCTCTTTACAAAAAGAAACTGTATGTACATAGCAATCATCAGTGTATAACATATATTTGTCACAGCGGAAAATAACCTTAATTAACTAACAGCGAATCCTCCTGCTTCCAGCAGCATAAACTCCAAGCGAAACCTAACCTGGAAATATGCTCGGTTTGACCCGAGCACATTTGAAGTAAAGCAAAATTCACCCGGATCAGTCTGGAATACTTTCAGTGATAAATCCACAGCACAACGAACTTGTTTAACTTTGAAAATCATTTTTGAAAGAAAAGGATAATAGTAAGACCGGCCCACACATAAACACGGACGTTTTTTTACCTTATTATAACCCAAAACATTTTTGAAATTAATATCTTTTCTGCTATTGCAACAGTGTCTATCAAACCACAAATAGATAACCATCTAGTAGAACGCTTGCATCTCATGCACTACATATATAGTATAGAACCAAAACCGCGGGCTCCTATTGGAGAATGAATTTCCTGGCAAGGTATAGAACCACTTTCCGACAATGTACCTCCGGATATGAATACATTTGGGTTCAACAAGAACGTCTAGTAACCCGGCTACACATGACCAGCCCCTTATTTCGCTTGAGAGTACCTAATATATCATTACCACGGTTGGGGGCTAGCTAACCGAAGCATAGCATTCATATAAAATAAAAAGGGACAACTGAAGGCATTTGATTTTTTCCAGATCTGGTAATGATGATATACCCTTTCAATGGGTGTGACCCACAAAACCATGCTGCCTACCCAATTTTGTGCAATTTCCCGGTTGTTGAGGCTCGAGGTTATGTTTATCTTTTTGCACATCTCCATTCACTTTGAATGCTACATCATCAGATCCGTCAAATCACTAATTGACGTCCACAAATACACTTTTGGTGTTAAGCAAAAGAATTTCTCCGCCACCAAACTTGGTTTACTTGTAAAAATCAATGTACATGACCCTCAGGAATTACTCTGTCAGACATTCGTCCATACAAGTCATCCAGGAATAGGATGAACCGAAGGCACCCTCCTACCACATCCTATATAGGAATCACCCCAAAGGATCAGTAGCGAGTAGTCCTTGCAAATCCGTAAATTCTAATCACGATAGAACCACAGTGTATCTCTTTTATGGGAGCTACCCAGAGATTATAGGTAATTTTTCCGTTTCATGAAGATATACGGTCTTCAATGCTCCATCTTCATTTGTTACAATTTAGTTTTGTATGCAACGTTGGATAGAAGCGCTTTTGGGTTTAGTTCCCATCCTGGTCTCTTCAAAACAACACATTAAAAGGTCCAATAGAATATTTCGTTGGTAGTCGGGTTTTTAACTATCAATCTGAGTAATATTGTTAAGTACATTGGTAGCTCAGACCCTTTAATAAAAACCATTCCTTTAAACCATTACATTGATTTAATATCATTATAGTATCATGAAACTTTTTCATTTCATTTGTCTTGGAAAATATTACTTTATATTCTTCAAAATCCCCTTTTAACTTTACTTCGGAAAATATCGATATATTATCCGCTCGATGGTGTAACTCCAATTATTAATTCTCATATGGCCAAACAATTTCAAGCGGCATTTGAGTTATTATATAACCTAATTGGTTTTACTAAATTCAGACTTCAAATATTATTCTTAATTCAAGTCTATATATAATTCAAATTCAAATATTCACTTTTATTTCCCATTTAACATAACCATTTCCATTTCTTCGGAAAACATTCGCCATTTACTTATTACTTAGAATAAGTGTATCTCAACCCATGATATTTCAATATACTCCAACTCGGGCCAAACAATGTTAAATTATACATTGTTTTTTTTAACCCATCCAGTTTAATTACATTTTAAAGTATTTCAAATGTTGCAATATAATAAACTAATCTCAAATCCTTTACCACTACAAACTAATATTATCCCTCAATAATAGTGAAGCCGTTCAAGTTGGGGTATTATAATTACCTCTCAGACCTTGATCAGCAACGTTTTTGTCTTAAGAAAATAAAAGTTTGAAACTCAAAATCCAATATATTATCCCCATTTCCATTTGCTATATAATTGAAATATGGCTTTATAAACCATTTTATTCATTCGGGAACCCCGCCTTATATTTTAATTCCTTTTCCTTAATTCGTGAATTAGGTCAACTCTCTCTAGACAAATCTTATTGGTTTTTAAATATCCTTTATATCATTATCCATAATCTTCTTATACAACTCCATTTATGACTTGGATAATATTACAAAAATCCATTTACTTGTATTTTACTCAAAACCTTTTAACATATTATAAAACTAAATGTGGATTCCATTACTAAAACCTTTACCATATTTTCTTACACCAATCCATTAATCAATTTCTCATTTCATTCATTTTACTCAACTAGATGAAATCTTATTCATATTAGCTTACCAGTCTTTTATAAACTTTGGTTTATAAACTGAGATTTTTATACAATTCATTCACCGCATCATTCCGCAAATCCATATTCAATAGCGTATCTTAACTTGTTCATTCCCAAATGTCATTTACCATCTTATCTTTTCTTATAACATCTTAATTAATCTACTTATTAAGAAAAAGTTCAATTGAAAGAATTCCATTTAATTCCTACACTTTTGATCCACATAGTTTACAAAAACTTGAAATTATTATAATTCCCTTTTACCTGATTCAATTTTGTAAGGACCCAGAACTTCCTCGGTCTCCGAAGAGAAGAGGAAGAACGGATTGCCTTAAGGACAAGACGAAACAGAACACAAACAGAAGAACATTTCATTGCTTATTACAACAATTTCATCAAAATACTAGAATATACAAAGTATGAATAAATATTACATATTTACTAAACATCAGAGATTTATAAGTTACGATGCAACGGAAAATAATACAAAACATAAATGAAAAGAATATGTGGATACAGAGCTTTCCGAATATCATTCCAGCTATAAACCAGGATCCTGTAAATATAAATCTACAAAACCAAAACTACTAGTTGCCCGTGGAAAACAAGGGTACCCAGAGTTTAGGTTAAAATAATAAACTTCAGGTCAGTCATGTGACTGGTGTAAGAACTAAAACAGTTATTAATTTGATTTTAAAGTTAGGTAAATCAAGGGACCACGCCGTATAACACGGAACGAGTTTCCTCCCAAGAATACCAATGCATAAAACAACAGCGCAATGCTAAAAAAAGAACAATGAAGCGATTATAAGACTCAGGTCCCATCACACAATGCAACGCAAGGCGGAGGATAGAGTTTTTACCTTATAATAGCCAAAAATGCTTGGTATGTGAAATTTCATCTGTTATTATTACCATAAGTGTATAGTGTCAAAACAATTTCAATCATAAGTATCAATTATAGACGGCATAAGTGCCCCATACCACTATGTCGCCATATATAGGTTTATATTTAAAACCGCAAAATGTCATATTGGAAGTTGGATTCCATCTGTGAACCAAGGCAAGGGATCGTCCTTACCGCTTCGAGACAATCTAGCCTACCATGTCTTAAGACCCAGACTCAGGTGGGCCCTTGGATCGTCAGGGCCGGTCCACTCGACGTGGATTAAAATGCCTGAAAACTGCGTTTCCCTGCCCTATGGGGCGTAAACTGGTCATATCCCGACCAAACTATCGGCCCCGGAACGACCGATATAACCGAGGCGCCTCGCTATCCATCATCCACATAAGTAAAATGTTAAGGCGTGCAAAACCCTAACACCACTCCTAGATAGAAAGGAACGCATGTCCTCCCCAAAGTCCTCTCCCGTTTCTGGTCCACACCGGGGTGTGAGGCTCGCGAATTTGCGCTACACAAAGCTATGCTATATTAAAGCCGTGCTTTGATCATCAACCATAAGACTCTGCTTTTCAACAGAAGCTTTGATCATTTGCATCTCAGCATGCCACACAGGCAATCCACGCTATGCAACCGATGTCTATCCATCACACAGAGTGAAATCCGAGGTCAGACACACATCCATTTACAAGTTCGTTCTGGGTCTGAACGAAACCGGAGGCACCTTATTCCTCCTCCATATGTCCAATACAGGGGAGAGGCCCTCACATATCCGGTTGATCTCCAAGTACGTCGGGACGGTCACCACTTATTACTTTGCCTTGGTTGTACAGACCAATCAAGACATCAGTAATCATCCAAACGATGTGAAGACTTCCGGTCTTCAACCACCGTCTTCATCCTCGACATTTAGTCGAATCAGTTATTCAGAATGAGATAAACCCGGTCTTTCTGAATAACTCGTGTATATAATAAACAAGTGCTATAAAAACACAACATACGCCTCATTCCAATCCAGAATATTCCTTTATTCAAATATTCATATACTTTGGGAAAGGTTCCCATTAATTTTATCAAAGATAAATTCTTTATATTTATTCTTTAATCTACCTTTGGATATCATTTCAATCTAATTAAAGATGCATTAAAACTCCACTTGGTTTTAATCTTCCCAAAATTCAATATTAACGATTGTTTAACTTGGGAAATCATATCCTGTCTTTAACTGGGTTAAAGAACCAATGTCAGTTAAAACACGGTTCACGATAAACCCAAAATCACATTCCATTCCATCAGCCTTTAACCGTAAATTAGCAAGTGAACAAATTCCCTAAGTATTAACCCCGAAGGCCGAAACTAACATTAGATCAATACCTAGGAAACCATTCAACTTAACTAATCTCCAGTTGGTTTCTGATTTTCTTAAATCCATTGGATCTAAGAACGGTATTATTAAAGATACCATTCACGACAACCCAAAATCTTATTCCTTTTTCTTTAACAAGGTTAAAGAACCAATGTCCTTTAAAACACGGTTCACGATATACCCAAAATCACATTTCAATCCATCAGCCTTTAACCGTAAATTAGCAAGTGAACAATTCCCTAAGTATTAACCCCGAAGGCCGAAACCAACATCAGATCAATACCCAGGAAACCATTCAACTTAACTAATCTCCAGTTAGTTTCTGATTTTCTTAACTCCATTGGGTCTAAGAACAATATTATTAAAGATACCATTCACGACAACTCAAAATCTTATTCCATTGTTAATCGGGTTAAAGAACAAGTGTTATTTAAAACACCGTTCACGATAAACCCAAAGATCAATTTCAATTCAATTCCAATTAACTATTAATTAATTGGTATACTTCATTAAATCGAAATAAAAAGATTTAATCTTTTCTCAACTGGGTTCAAGAACAATGTTAATGAAGACACCATTCACGACAAACCCTAAATCCCATTTAATATTAAATACAAGGCTCTGAATAGAAAATATATTGTCTTATATTCAATATCAAATACCACCACCAAAAAATATCATATTGGAAATAACGATATAAATATATCTTTCAAATTTCCATAACAATATCTGTATAATCCCGAAATCCAAAATCGAAATATTCCAAAAACAATTTCGATTCAGATCCATTCCAATTTATATATTGGAAATCCTGGTTATTTTCAAAACCATTTCAAATCCAATTTATTTATTTAAGCAAAATAATTGGATTATAATTCTAGTTCAAAACTAGTTCATTTCGATAAAAATCTAGTTTTTATCTTTTCAAATACGGAATTTTTCATCCCAATTCTTTCCAAATCATTTCTTATGATTTTACACAAATTATTGATATTTTTAATAATTTTATCAAGGCACGTACAATCGATTTCCTTAAATGGCCATCGAACTGCACTTATAGCGACCTTTTCCAAATTTGATTTGGGCATAATTCAAAATCCGACCATTAGATTTCAAATTTCTCATATTCGTTAGAAAGCTCTTTTCGATACGAACCCAACGGTTCCGGTTTTAGGAGAATCCGACGGTCGGATATCCCGTAACGTCCATTCGAAGTAAATGGTTGAAATTCGCAAACTGCCGCAGCGCGGCGCGTTCTATTCGGGCCATTATATTATATATATATAATATATATTTCGTCGATTGCCATTCAAAACATATTTTATAAATTGTTTTCAAAATGATTTCAACTTCATATTCAATTTCAAATCAAAATTGAATATTCCATATCATCGATATATAAATGATAGTATTTTTAAAACATTAGATTTTGAAATCAATTCCTTTTCGATATTCATTATAAAAATGAATAAAATCGATATAAATTCGTTTACGTCAAAATGGCGTCAATCTAATCAACACGGCTTTATAAATTTATGTATATTCGTGTCCATCCCAAATCGGACATCAAAATCAGATTTTTGATCTTTTATTGAATATTGTTTTAAAATATTCATTATTTTAAAATATTCATTCTTTCTGAACTGGAATCAGACACAGTCAATTATCATATAATGTGATCATATGGATTTCATACAACTCATGTACACAACAACAACGATAAACAACCAACCATCATCCAAAGTGCATTCTACACTGTATAAGCATTAAATATAAATATTCAATGCTCATACGACATGTAAATCAATCGATCGACATACAACTAATTATTGGGACTAGTGTATGTCATATATCATCCCAATACTTGTGTGGGGTTTCAATCAACAAATAATGAATTTTATTTGTGCAGTTGGGTGATGTGTAAAATTTATCGTCCCAATCAATATCAATCAAATGTGTGTACATAAACAAATCGTTCGATTTGTTTATAAATATTTATTTAATTCTTATACACGTTAAAAGTTATATTTTTAAGTACAAAATATTTTTAACCATAAAATATTTTATTCCATTCCGCATCACACAATTAATTTTCACAACACAGTCAAACAAACAAACAAGCCATCCATGGTCTGTGGACGACGGGTGTCGGGTGCTACTAAGCACCGTCTACATCCTAATATTTTTTTTAAACTAGAAATTAAAACAAAAGTGAGAAGTTCTCACCTTTGGGATCCACTCCGTTATTCTTTATTTCTGAATGGTTTGAATTTTTGATTCATTTCCAATCGGTCCCATCGCAATCCTTTTCACGCTGTTCATGGTAAAAATTACATTTTTATTTCAACGCTATAGAGATAAAAATCACATCTTTATCGTTCTACTATGTATATATATAAAAATTAGATTTTTATTATGAAGTTATACATATAAAAATTAGATTTTTATCTTGAAGTTATGTGTATAATAATAATAGCTTTACCATGCTATAAAAACAAAATAAAATAAAAATCAGATTTTCTATAGTTAAAAATTAAAACTCATAGATTTTGAGTAGTGGAGGAGGGGAAGGCGGCGCAGTGGGTCAGGGAGGTGGCAGCGGCCTTCTGTTGGTCGACTAGGGGGTAGCAGCCGGATTTGGGGGGGCGTGGGCCCTAGGTGTTTCCGGCGGTTTAGGTTAAGAGGGAGGGGGCGCGGTGGCCTAGGCAGGTGGTGGAGGCGGCTTAGTGCCCTGCGGCGGCGGCGGAGGCAGCACGGTGGTCGGTGGGTGGCTGTACGGGGAAGCGACGAGGGGGTTTGAAGCGACCCGAACTTCCCCATCTCCGAAGAGAAGAGAAAGAATGAATTACCGTGAGGACAAGACGAATCAGAACGCAAACAGAAGAACATTTCATTCTTAATTACAACAATTCCATCAGAATACAAGAATATACAGAGTATGAATAAATAATATACAACAGAAAAATATCAGAGATTACAATACATTACATAGCAGTGGAAAATATTACAATACACAACTAAAAGAGATATACGGATACAGAGCTTTCCGGATATCATTCCAGCGGTAAACCAGGTTCCTGCGAATATAAATCTGCAAAACCAAAACTACTAACTGCCCGTGTCAAAATAGGGGCACCCAAAGTTTAGGTTAAAACAATAAACTCCAGGTCAGTCATGTGACTAGTGTGAGAACTAAAACAGTCATTAATCTTTATTTTAAAGTTAGGTAAATAAAGGGACCACGCCGTATAACATGGAACGGGTTTTCTCCCAAGAATACCAGTGCATAAAACAACAGCGCAATGCTAAATAAAGAACAATGAAGCTATTATAAGACCCAGGTCCCATCACACAATGCAACACAAGCCGGAGGATAGAATTTTACCTTATAATAGCCAAAGAATGCTTGATACGCTAAATTTCATCTTTTATTATTACTATAAGTGTATAGTGTCAAAACAATTTCAATCATAAGTATCAATCATAGACGGCATAAGTGCCCCATCCCACTATGTTGCCATACTAGGATCTACAATCAAAAACGCAAAGTCACGTATTAGAAGCTGGATTTCCACCTGTGAACCGAGGCAAGGGATTGTCTTCTACCGAATTCGAGACGCTCTAGCCCGTGTCTTAGGCAAGTACTCAGTCAAGCCTTTGGATCGTTAGGGCCAGTCCACCGATGTGGATTAAAATGCCTGAACACTGTGTTTCCCCACCCTATGGGGTGTCAATGAGTCCAATGACTCCATCGGTTCCACACAGTCACCGATATATCCGAGACGCCTCGCAACAGCAACAACCACATAAGTCAAACTCGTCAGGGCGTGTAAAACCAGTAACATCACTTCTAGCTAGAAGGAAACACATGCTCTCCTTGATGTCCTCTCCCGTTTCTGGTTCACAACCGGAGTGTGAGGCTCGCGAATCAACGTTACACAAAGCTATGCCACACAGGCGGTGCTTTGATCATCAACCACAAGACTTTGCTTTTCAACAGAAGCCTTGATCAATTGCCACTTAGGCATGCCACAAAGGCAATTCACTCCATGCGTTTGATATCCATCAATATTTAACCCCTGGGCTCGTACGTCTCGGAGAAGGGCGTTAAGCAGGAGAATAAATTCTCCGCCGCCAAACAGATATATATTTAATAGAAATCAATCGCACAGAATAAAATCCAATGTCAGACACACAATCCATTTACAAGTTCGTTCTGGGTCTAAACGAAACCGGAGGCACCTAGTACCCCGCATATCCATCGATCTCCAAGTACGTCTGGGCGATCACTAACTGATTCCCTCCTCTTGGGTGTATGACCCAATCAAGATCATCAGTTATCACCCAAACGACGTGAAGACCTCCGGTCTTCGACCACTGTCTTCATCCTCGACACCACGTCGAATCAGTTATTCAGAATGGAATAAACCCGGTCTTTCTGAATAACTCGCGTATATAATAAACAAGTGTTACACAAACACAACATACGCCTCATTCCAATTCAGAATATTCTTTTATTCAAATATTCTTATACTTTGGGAAAGGTTCCCATTAATTTTATCAAAGATAAATTCTTTAAATTTATTCTTTAATCTTCTTTTGAATATCAATTCAAACTAGTCGGGATTAGCGAACCACACCGAAGTAATCATTTATTTTATTTCCCAATCCCAAACTATTCATCCCATGAAGTAAAACTGGTCATACTTCATATCTAACACCACGGTGTTATCGGTAAATTCAATTACCATTTCATGTTCAAATCTAATAAAATATTTAACTATCGCCTGGAGCAAAACTGGTGATACTCCATTCTCGACCATTTCAATCTAATTAAAGATTCATTAAAACCCCACTTAGTTTTAATCTTCACAGAAATCAATATCCTGTCTTTAACTGGGTTAAAGAACTAATGTCATCTAAAACACGGTTCACGAAAAACCCAAAATCACATTCATTAATTATCGAGTTAAAGAACAAGTGTTATTTAAAACAATGTTCACGATAAACCCAAAAATCAATTCAAATTCAATTCCAATTAAATACCATTTAATTGGTATACTTCATTAAATCTAAATAAAAAGATTTAATCTTTTTCTCAACAATGTTTAAGAAAAGTGTTAATAAAGACACCATTCACAACAAACCCAAATCACATTTGATATTATATACAAGGCTCTGAATAGAAAATATATCGGCTTATATTCAATATCAAAGTCTACGACCAACAAATATCGCATTGGAAATAACGATATAAATATATCTTTCAAATTTCCATAACAATATCTGTATAATCACGAAATCCAACATCGAAATATTCCAAAGATAATTTCAATTCAAATCCATTCCAATTCAATTATTGGAAATTCTGGTTACTTTTAAAACCATTTCAAATCCAATTTATTTATTTAAAATTAAATAAATTATTATTCTAGTTCAAAAATCTACTTTTATCTTTTCAAATTTGGAGTTTTTCATTCCAATTCTTCACAAATCATTTCTTATGATTTTACACAAATTATTACTATTGTTAATAATTTTATCAAGGCCCGTACAGTGGAATTCCATCAACGGCCATCGAACTGCACTTACACCGACCTTTTCCAAATTTGATTTGGACATAATTCGAAATCCAACCGTTAGATTCCAAATCTCTAATATTCATTAGAAAGCTCTTTTCGATACGAACCCAGGGTTCCCGTTTTAGGAGAATCCGACGGTCGGATATCCCGTAATATCCATTCGAAGTCAAGGGTCGAAATTCGCGAACTACCGCGGTGCGGCGCGTTCTATTCAGGCCATTCTATATATATAATATATATATTATATATTTCGTCGATTTCCTTTTAAAACGTATTTTATAAATCTTTTTAAATTCGTTTTCAAAACGATTTCAACTTCATATTCAATTTCTAATCAAAATTGAATATTCTATATCATTAATCTATAAATGATAACATTTTCAAAACGTTATATTTTGAATCACTTCCTTTTCTATATTCATTATAAAAACGAATATAATCGATATAAATATCGTTCACGTCAAAATGGCGTCAGTCTAATTAACACGGCTTTTATTCAACACATGAACGTTTATCAACACAAGAATTTATATTCTTCTATTCAACACATGAATATTTATTTTACTATTCAACACAAGAATATTTCTATTCAACACATGAATTTATTTGCTATTCAACACATGAATATATTTCTATAATATTCCTTATTTTCCAACATGGAATGAGGCCCAATCAATTACCATATAATGTTAATTATATGGATTTTCATACAACACATAATAGCAACGATAAATAATCAACCATCATCCAAGTGCACCACACAACCGCATAAGCATTAAATATAAATAATTAACGCTTACACAGTCTGTCGACCTATCGATCGACATACAACTAAATAATTGGGATTAGTGTATGCCAAATATCATTCCAACACCCGTGTGGGGTTTCAATCCACAAACACCGAATATTATTTGTGTAGTTGGGCGATGCGTAAAATTTATCGTCCCAATCAATATCCTTCAAATAGGTGTACATAAACAACCCATCCGGTTTGTAAATGAATATTTATTTATTCACATTCACGTTAAAAATTATATTTTTAACGAGAATTAATTTCAACACATGAATGTTTTCAACACATGAATATTTTATTATCTATTTCACATCAACATCACAAACGAATTTCACAACACATCAAATAAGCATACAAGTCGTCCATGGTCTGTGGACGACGGGTGTCAGGTGCTGCTAAGCACCATCTGCATCCTAGTATATATTTTAACTAGAAAACAAGATTTAAAGTGAGGAGTTCTCACCGATTAGCTAAACCAAACGCCGTGACTCTTCGTATGTAGGAAATCTTCGCCACTAGCCGTTTGTCACTTTCGTCGCCCGTAGCCACTACATATATAAAAATCATATTTTTATATTGTTGCTATGTATATAAAAATCACATTTTTATAATTACTGTATATGGATAAAAATCACATTTTTGTACCGCTACTATATATATAAAAATTCTATTTTTTTATACCGGTGTTCATATAATAAAGATTATATTTTTTTCCTCGCCATTCTCTATATAAAAATCACATTTTTATATATAGAGATCGTATTTTTATATCTCTACTACCTATGTAAAAAATTACTCCTTTACAACGCTACTTTCATGATAAAAATTATATTTTTATCTTGCTAGTAATATAATAAAAATTATATTTTTATTACTCTACATGAATAAAAATCATATTTTTATTCTTCCTATGATATAAAGATCGAATTTTATTATCTATATAATATAAAAATCATATCTTTTATAAAGTAAAAATCATGTCTTCATCACGACTTTACCTAGATAAAAATCATATTTTTATCGTCCTATTGTCTACATAAAAATCACATTTTTATGTGCTAAAGATTATATTTTAACATAACTAAAAACCATTTCTTCTTTAAATTCAAAATTGAAACTTTCATATGAATAAAAATCAGAACTTTTTCTTTATAAAAAAAATTAATTCTTTTCCTTTTCGAAAAATCAAAATTTTAATCCTATATTTCTTACATAAAAGTCTATATTCAAATCCTTGCTTATATATAAATAAAACTGAAATTAAAAACCAATGTTATAAATACTCACGGCTGGAATCGAAGGGGGTTGAGCTGTGGTAGTCGCCGGAGGTGGGTTCTTGGTGCTGGCATCGGTCGCAAGGGCGCGCATCAGGTGGTGGGAGGCGGGTTTAGGGCGTGGGTTGGTATGGGGATCCGCGAGATGGAGTGATGTGGGAGGGAGAAGGCGGAGGGGAAGAAGGATGGGAGGGACTGCGCCACGGCGACGATCGAAGGTCAGGGGGAGGAGGTGCGACGCGATTACGATGGGCAGAGGAATAGCTGAGCGGGATCGGGGTCCTTTAATTTGGGGGCTGAGTGTTTTTAGGGTTCGAAGAAAAGAAAAGAAAAAAGGGGGGTTACTTATAATTATTTATTTTATTATATATTTTTCTCTTTAGAAAGTATGGTTTTTATTCGAACTCCAAACGCACTCCACCGACTGTCGTCCCCAACCAAATACCCCCTTCCGAACACAATGGGATATGTATCGTAAGCTGATTCGATCGTTTCGATTAGTATCCGTCAAAATCAAAATATAAATCGATATATTGAATTTGAACGCGCATTTCAATTTACCAGGGTCACACATGACCTCTAAAAATTGTCGAAAAATAGTTTCTAGCTTCGTATTAATGATACGGTTCTAACAAAACTAGTTTCATCAAATTCTGAGACCGTTTGAAAAATGGCCATTTTCCAGTCGATTAAATTCAACTAAAACTGGTCAAATGCATTTTCCTTTACCAGGCTCACATATTGATTCGAAAAATTATGAATTTTGGAATCTAGCAATAATTTGTCATCCCGAATCCAACAAAAGTGGTTTCGTCGAAAACCGAGGTCGTTTGCAAAATTTCCATTTTTAAGGGCCGAAAATTCCACAGCGACTATTCTGAATTTTCAACTGGGCATAACATTTTATCCCCGCTATGAAATTTCAATTTTTCGGATTCGTTGGAAAGATATTCTCAATTAGATTCTAATATTTTTGGTTTCGCCAAAATCCGGTTTATTTTGCACCCGGTACATTCATTTGAAATTCCAAATTTCAAACTACCGCGCCATTTTCAATTCCTTTTATATTTAAAATATATATATATATATATATTCTAACGACGATCTATATAAATATATACGTTCTAATTCTATTCAAAATAAATTTCTCATCGTCATTATTTAAAATAATTCATTTTAAATATTCAAAATTGCCAAAATAAAGATTTTAAATTGGCTCAGAATTTCCGAGTTGTTACAATCTCCCCCACTTAAAACTTTTCGTCCCCGAAAAGGAACGAAGCTGAAAGTTGTTTAACTAATCAACTCAACTTCCATTATTTTCATTACGGCTTAAGTTCTTCAACTTTTCAGTTTTTAAGAACTTTTCAAATTTTTCAAAAATTTGGCTCACACCCTAAATTTCCGAAAAATTTCGCCATAACCTCCCCTGCACCGGGGACTTCGGGATATTTCAAATAGCCTCCCATGGCCCTCAATAATCCAAAAAGAAAAAGAAACAACCAAGCGGCTAGTCAATCGGCTCATAAAATCATCCAAACCCAATAAATACAATAAACATGTACTATTTGTCGGGCAAACAATTTTATTCTTCTGCTCTAGCCTCCTTGCTATGACCTGTTCAATGTAAGTACATGTATATGCATGCATTTGCAACCACTTTTCAATATAATTCAATATTCGGTTCCATTTGGCATAATGGTTCAAAATTATCAAACAAATAAACAAAAACGCAACCATCAATCAATTAGTGAATTAATGTTTCAAATTCATAATTTTGACAGATACACAGAAAATCATGTTTTTGATGCCAAATCACAACAATAAACCTATCTAGTTTTGGTTCTCACACCAGTCTAATGGAAATATATAGAAATTCCACTTTTGAAACTCGAAAATAAATACTGGTGATGGCGCGCCATCATCAGAATCATGTCCGAGCGACTAGAGTGTGATCCTATATCTACCCAGTATATTAAAACTTCGAATATACGTTCATGACGCGTATATGCAAAATCTTTATATACTCGATTGTCCAAATTCAATACAAATAAAATATTCAAATACGTATAAACTGGTTTAAATTTTCAAAACAATATTGTTTTCATTTGAAAAATATACTCTTCACACTTGTTCTAGGATACTACTGATCCTATCTCTAATGAGTCATTCTAATTGGATATTATTAATCCAATATCTGATGAATTCTTTCATTTGGTTCTAATGTGCCTTGTGCTCGAGCTCTGTAAACCAAAGCTCTGATACCAACTGAAGCGACCCGAACTTCCCTATCTCCGAAGAGAAGAGAAAGACCGAATTACCGTGAGGACAAGACGAATCAGAACGCAAACAGAAGAACATTTCATTGTTAATTACAACAATTCCATCAGAATACAAGAATATACAGAGTATGAATAAATAATATATAACAGAAAAATATCAGAGATTACAATACACAACATAGCAGCGGAAAATAATACAATACACAACTGAAAGAGATATACGGGTACAGAGCTTTCCGGATATCATTCCAGCTGTAAACCAGGTTCCTGTGAATATAAATCTGCAAACCAAAACTACTAGCTGCCCGTGTCAAAATAGGGGCACCCAGAGTTTAGGTTAAAACAATAAACTCCAGATCAGTCATGTGACTGGTGTGAGAACTAAAACAGTTATTAATCTTTATTTTAAAGTTAGGTAAATCAAGGGACTACGCCGTATAACACGGAACGGGTTTCCTCCCAAGAATACCAGTGCATAAAATAACAGCGCAATGCTAAATAAAGAACAATGAAGCTATTATAAGACCCAGGTCCCATCACACAATGCAACACAAGCCGGAGGACAGGGTTTTACCTTATAATAGCCAAAGAATGCTTGATACGCTAAATTTCATCTTTCATTATTACTATAACTGTATAGTGTCACAACAATTTCAATCATAAGTATCAATCATAGATGGCATAAGTGCCCCATCCCACTATGTTGCCATACTAGGATATACAATCAAAAACGCAAAGTCACGTATTGAAAGCTGGATTTCCACCTATGAACCGAGGCAAGGGATCATCCTCTACCTAATTCGAGACGCTCTAGCCCGTGTCTCAGGCAAGTACTCAGTCAAGCCTTTGGATCGTCAGGGCCGGTCCACCGATGTGGATTAAAATGCCTGAACATTGCGTTTCCCCACCCTATGGGGTGTCAATGAGTCCAATGGCTCCATCGGCTCCACACAGTCACCGATATATCCGAGGCGCCTCGCAACAGCAACGACCACATAAGTCAAACTCGTCAGGGTGTGTAAAACCACTGACGCCACTTCTAGCTAGAAGGAAACACATGCCCTCCTTGATGTCCTCTCCCGTTTCTGGTTCACAACCGGGGTGTGAGGCTCGCGAATCAACGTTACACAAAGCTATGCCACACAGGCGGTGCTTTGAACATCAATCACAAGACTTTGCTTTTCAACAGAAGCCTCGATCAATTTCCACTTAGACGTGCCACACAGGCAATTCACTCCATGCGTTTGATATCCATCATTATATAACCCCTGAGCTCGTACGTCTCGGAGAAGGGCGTTAAGCAAGAGAATAAATTCTCCGCCGCCAAACAGATATATATTTAATAGAAATCAATCACACAGAATAAAATCCAATGTCAGACACACAATCCATTTACAAGTTCGTTCCGGGTCTGAACGAAACCGGAGGCACCTAGTACCCCGCATATCCATCGATCTCCAAGTACGTCTGGACAATCACTTACTGATTCCCTCCTCTTTGGTGTACGGCCCAATCAAGATCATCAGTAATCACCCAAACGACGTGAAGACCTCCGGTCTTCGACCACCGTCTTCATCCTCGACACCACGTCGAATCAGTTATTCAGAATGGGACAAACCCGGTCTTTCTGAATAACTCGCGTATATAATAAACAAGTGTTACACAAACACAACATACGCCTCATTCCAATTCAGATTATTCTTTTATTCAAATATTCTTATACTTTGGGAAAGGTTCCCATTAATTTTATCAAAGATAAATTCTTTAAATTTATTCTTTAATCCTCTTTTGAACATCAATTCAAACTAGTCGGGATTTGCGAACCACACCGAAGTAGTCATTTATTTTATTTCCCAATCCCAACCTATTCATCCCATGAAGTAAAACTGGTCATACTTCATATCTAACACCACGGTGTTATCGGTAAATTCAATTACCATTTCACGTTCAAATCTAATTAAAGATTTAACTATCGCCCGGAGCAAAACTGGTGATACTCCATTCTCGACCATTTCAACCTAATTAAAGACTCATTAAAACCCCACTTAGTTTTAAATTTCACAGAAATCAATATCCTGTCTTTAACTAGGTTAAAGAACCAATGTCATCTAAAACAAGGTTCACGAAAAACCCAAAATCAGATTCATTAATTATCGGGTTAAAGAACAAGTGTTATTTAAAACAATGTTCACAATAAACCCAAAAATCAATTCAAATTCAATTCCAATTAAATACCATTTAATTGGTATACTTCATTAAATCTAAATAAAAAGATTTAATCTTTTTCTCAATTGGGTTTAAGAACAGTGTTAATGAAGACACCATTCACGAAAAACCCAAATCACATTTGATATTATATACAAGGCTCTGAATAGAAAATATATCGGCTTATATTCAATATCAAATTCTATTACCAACAAATATCGTATTGGAAATAACGATATAAATATATCTTTCAAATTTCCATAACAGTATCCGTATAATCACGAAACCCAACATCGAAATATTCCAAAGATAATTTCGACTGAAATCCATTCCAATTCAATTATTGGAAATTCTGGTTACTTTTAAAACCATTTCAAACCCAATTTATTTATTTAAAAATAAATAAATTATTATTCTAGTTCAAAACTAGTTCATTTCGATAAAAATCTACTTTTATCTTTTCAAATTTGGAGTTTTTCATCCCAATTCTTCACAAATCATTTCTTATGATTTTACACAAATTATTACTATTTTTAATAATTTTATCAAGGCCCATACAGTCGAATTCCATCAACGGCCGTCGAACTGTACTTACAACGACCTTTTCCAAATTTGATTTGGACATAATTCCAAATCCAACCGTTAGATTTCAAATCTCTAATATTCGTTAGAAAGATCTTTTCGATACGAACCCAGCGGTTCCGAATTTAGGAGAATCCGACGGTCGGATATCCTGTAATATCCATTCGAAGTCAAGGGTCGAAATTTGCGACCTACCGCGGCGCGGCGCGTTCTATTCAGGCCATTCTATATATATAATATATATATTATATATATTTCATCGATTTCCTTTTAAAACATATTTTATAAATCATTTTAAATTCGTTTTAAAAATGATTTCAACTTCATATTCATTTTCTAATCAAAATTGAATATTCTATATCATTAATCTATAAATGACAATATTTTTAAAATGTTATATTTTGAAATCACTTCCTTTTCTATATTCATTATAAAAAGGAATATAATCGATATAAATATCGTTCACGTCAAAATGGCGTCAATCTAATCAACACGGCTTTTATTCAACACATGAATGTTTATTCAACACATGAATTTATATTCTTCTATTCAACACATGAATATTTATTTTACTATTCAACACATGAATATTTCTATTCAACACATGAATTCATTTGCTATTCAACACATGAATATATTTCTATAATATTCCTTATTTTCCAAATTGGAATGAGGCCCAATCAATTACCATATAATGTTAATTATATGGATTTCCATGCAACACATGTATATAATAGCAACGATAAATAATCAACCATTATCCAAAGTGCACCACACAACTGCATAAGCATTAAATATAAATAATTAACGCTTACACAGTCTGTCAACCTATCGATCGACATACAACTAAAAAATTGGGATTAGTGTACGCCAAATATCATCCCAACACCCGTGTGGGGTTTCAATCCATAAACACCGAATATTATTTGTGCAGTTGGGCGACGTGTAAAATTTATTGTCCCAATCAATATCCTTCAAATAGGTGTACATAAGTAAACCGTCTGGTTTGTAAATGAATATTTATTTATTCACATTCACGTTAAAAATTATATTTTTAACGAGAATTAATTTATTTCAACACATGAATGTTTTCAACACATGAATATTTTATTATCTATTTCACATCAACATCACAAACAAATTTCATAACACATCAAACAAGCATACAAGTCGTCCATGGTCTTTGGACGACGGGTGTCGAGTGCTGCTAAGCACCGTCTGCATCCTAGTATATATTTTAACTAGAAAATAAGATTTAAAGTGAGGAGTTCTCACCGATTAGCTAAACCAAACGCAGCGACTCTTCGTATGTAGGAAATCTTCGCCACTAGCCGTTTGTCACTTTCGTCGCCCGTAGCCACTACATATAAAAATCACATTTTTATATTGTTGCTATGTATATAAAAATCATATTTTTATAATTACTCTATATGGATAAAAATCATATTTTTATACCGCTACTATATAGATAAAAAATCTATTTTTTTATACCGGTGTTCATATAATAAAGATTATATTTTTTTTCCTCGCCATTCTCTATATAAAAATCACATTTTTATATATAGAGATCGTATTTTTATATCTGTACTGCCTATGTAAAAAATTACTCCTATACAACGCTACTTCCATGATAAAAATTATATTTTTATCTTGCTAGTAATATAATAAAAATTATATTTTTATTACTCTACATGAATAAAAATCATATTTTTATTCTTCCTATGATATAAAGATCGAATTTTTATTATCTATATAATATAAAAACCATATTTTTATATTCAGGAAAATCAAATCTTTTATAAAGTAAAAATCATGTCTTCATCGCGAATTTACCCAGATAAAAATCATATTTTTATCGTCCTATTGTCTACATAAAAATCACATTTTTATGTGCTAAAGACTATATTTTAACATAACTAAAAAGCATTTCTTCTTTAAATTCAAAATCAAAACTTTCATATGAATAAAAATAAGAACTTTTTCTTTATAAAAAGAAAAAAAAATTCTTTTCCTTTTCGGAAAATCAAAATTTTAATCCTATATTTCTTACATAAAAGTCTGTATTCAAATCCTTGCTTATATATAAATAAAACTGAAATTAAAAACCAATGTTATAAATACTCACGGTTGGAATCGAAGGAGGTGGAGCTGTGGTAGTCTCCGGAGGTAGGGTCTTGGTGCTGGCGTCGGTCGCAAGGGCGCGCGTCAGGTGGTGGAAGGCGGGTTTAGGGCGTGGGTTGGTATGGGGATCCGCGAGATGGAGAGATGTGGGAGGGTGAAGGCGGAGGGGAAGAAGGAGGGGAGGGAGCTGCGCCACGGCGACGATCGAAGGTCAGGGGGAGGAGGTGCGACGCGATTGCGGTGGGCGGAGGAATAGCTGAGCGAGATCGGGGTCCTTAATTTGGGGGCTGAGTGTTTTTAGGGTTAGGAGAAAAAAAGGGGGTTTACTTATAATTATTTATTTTATTATATATTTTTCTCTTTAAAAAGTATGGTTTTTATTCGAACTCCACCGACTGTCGTCCCTAACCAATTACCCCCTTCCGAACACAATGGGATATGTATCGTAAGCTGATTCGATCGTTTCGATCAGTTTCCGTCAAAATCAAAATATAAATCTATATATTGAATTTGAACGCGCATTTCAATTTACCGGAGTCACATATGACCTCTAAAAATTTCTGAAAAATATTTTCTAGCTTCGTATTGACAATACGGTTCTAACAAAACTAATTTCGTCAAATTCTGAGACCGTTTGAAAAATGGCCAATTTCCAGTCGATTAAATTCAACTGAAACTGGTCAAACGCGTTTTACTTTGCCACGCTCACATATTGATTCGAAAAATTACGAATTTTGGAATCTAGCAACAATTTGACATCCCGGATCCAACAAAATAGGTTTCGTCGAAAACCGAGGTCATTTGCAAAATTTCCATTTTTAAGGGCTGAAAATTCCACAACGACTATTCTGAAATTGCAACTGGGAATAGCTTTTTATCCCCGCTATGAAATTTCAATTTTTTGGATTCGTTGGAAAGATATTCTCAATTAGATTCTAATATTTTTGGTTTCTCCAAAATCCGGTTTATTTTGCACCCGGTACATTCATTCAAAATTCGAAATCGAAATTTTAAACTATTGCGCCATTTTCAGTTCCTTTTATATTTAAAATAAAAATATTTATATTCTAACGACGATCTATATAAATATATACGTTCTAATTCTATTCAAAATAAATTTCTCGTCGTCATCATTTAAAATAATTCATTTTAAATACTCAAAATTCATCAAAATTGCCAAAATAAAATTTTTAAATTGGCTCAGAATTTCTGGGTTGTTACAGGGTTTCGGGATTTTTTTTTGGGGGCTCGATTTTTTCTGGAAGGTGTTAGCTAGGGTTAGGTTAGTTTATATAGTTTTTATATTTAATTATATCATTAATTACAATAGGTCACTTTTTCATTTGAACCCCAAATCAAACCTAACGACTGTCACCCCTAGCTAAATACCCTCATTCCGAACGCAATGGGATATGTTTCGCAGGCCAATTCCACCGTTTCTATTCGTTTTTATCAAAAATAAAATATAAATCACCATATATTGAATTTGGACATATATTTTATTTTACCGGGACCACATACAGACTATAAAAATTCTAGAAAAATTATTTCGAGGTTTGTATTGACGACACGGTCCTAACAAAACTAATTCCTTCAAATTTGAAGACCGTATGAAAAATGGCCATTTTCCAGTCGATTAAATTCAACTGAAATTGGTCAAACGCGTTTTCTTTCACCGCGCTCTCATATTGATTCAAAAAATTATCAAAATTGGAATCTAGCAATAATTCGACATCTTGGATCCAACAAAAGTGGTTTCGTCGGAAACGGAGGTCGTTTGCAAAATTTCCATTTTTGAGGGCTATATTTTCCATAGCGACTATTCTGAATCTTCAATTGGACATAACTTTTTATTCCCGCTATGAAATTCAATTTTTCAGATTTGTTGGAAAGATAATTTCAAAGAGATTCTAATATTTCCAGTTTCGCTAAAATCTGGTTTATTTTGAGTCCTGCGCATTCATTTGAAATTTGAAATCGAATTTTCAAACTACCGCGCCATTTCTAGTTCCTTTTATAAATAAAAATAAATATTTATTTTCTAACGTCGATTCAAATAAATATATACGTTCCAATTTTGTTCAAAGTAAATTTCTCGTCATTATTATTTAAAATAAATCATTTTAAATAGTCAAAATTCATTAAAATTGCCAAAATAAATTTTTTAAATTAGTTATGATTTTCCGGGTTGTTACAATCTCTCCCACTTAAAATCTTTTCGTCCACGAAAAGGAACGGAGCTAAAAGTTGTTTAACTAACCAAGTCAATTTTCATTATTTTAATTATGGCTTTCATTCTTTAACTTTTTAGTTTCTATGAATTTTCAAATTCTTCAAAATTTTGGCTAACACCCTAAATTTTCAAAAAAATTCGCCATAACCTCCTTTGTATGGGGGCACCGGGAAAATCACTAAACCGCCACATAGGCCTCTCCAATCAAAAAGAAAAGGAAACAGCAAAGCGGCTCATAAAATCATCAAAACCCCTAGATATACAATAAACATGTACCTATTTGTTGGGCAAACAATTTTATTCCTCTGCTCTAGCCTCCTTGCTATGACCTATTCACACACACACACACACACACACACACATATATATATATATATATACATATATATATGCGTACATGCATGCAATTTCTATCAATTTTCACTTCAGTTCAACATTGTAACGACCCAACTTTCGAACACATCGGAAGTCGTGCCATTAATAAGAATAAGAATAGGTAGAAGATAAAATCACAGAAACATCAGAATCTCACAGCGGAATTTTTACAAAAAGATGATACTTTATAATATTACACAGCGGAACATATTACATCAGAGCATCATATCTCTAGTGATACTAGCTACTCATAGTACATCTTTAATTATACATATCATTGATGACTAATTGACAGACCTATAATTTTACAGTAGATATGATAAACAGACCAGCACACAGAAAGTTCCATTCCAGCTTTCCAAGTTTCATCCAATCCTGATTCACTTGTCTATTCATAACAAGTGTTATGAATACCCAAGAGTTTAAGGGAAAACACAGAAAAATAAACTCCGGGTCAGTCAGGAGACTGGTATGAGTAAACAGTTTTAAAACAGATTAAAGAAAGAAAAATATCTCATAAGACCACGCCGTAAATACGGAACTGGTTTTTACCTTATGAGATCAAAACACTTTGTATACTTTAAATCAGATATTATCATAGTATTTGTTAGTTTCCACAAATAAATTAGAATTTAGAAGAATGCTTGCATCTCACATTCTCCTATATAGTATACAAATAAAAACCGCTTGGCGCTTAGGGATAATTGGATTTCCAACTATGACAAGGTATGGGACCACCTTCCGATGATGTATCTCTAGAGGCAAATACGCCTAGGTTCAACAAGAACGTCTTGCAACCTAGCCCTCACATGACCAACCATTCATTTCCCTTGAGTGTATCGAATGTATATCACCAACGGTTGGGCTCAAACCACCGTTTCCCGAAAGGGGACAGCATCGAAATATATTAAAGAAGTAAAAGGAATTTCTCTAGATAGGTGATTATACACCCTAATGGGAGCGACCCACATAGCCATGGTGCCTGCCCGATTTTTGTCATTTTCTGGGTGTGAGGCTTGAGGCGAGACTTACCTTTTTCATCATCATTGTTTATTTCTTTGAATGCCACATCGTCAAAACTTTCCAACCACTAATTGACTTCGCCAAAAATATATTATAGGTATATGGCGAGAGAAACGAATTCCTTTGCCACCGTATAAATACGTTTGAAGAGATCAAAGTACGTGATCAGTTAGAATTAATTTGTCAGACATTCGTCCATACAAGTTGTCCTGGGATTGGACAAACTGAAGGCACTATTCAAGAATAGCCCTTGTATATCGTCGTCTTCAATTAAAAAATCTATGACGCACGGCGTATAATCAAATCAAAGTGAAATATTTATTTCGGTCTCTTTGAAATGATTAACGAATATTTTCTTTAAAATATTAATCTAACATGGTTATGAACTAATTTTCATTCATAATCACAGAAAACTACACAGTATATAATCATCTGGTTTATATCTGGGTATTTTTTGATCATTTCTTAAAAATGAACAATTTCAGTGTGTGCGTCGCAAATGGTTTTTCTTTTCACTTTGTTGATCAACTTTTAAAATGAATACTTACATTATTCTTTAGGAAATTATTCCTTATTTAAAAATAAACTAAAATTAGTAATTTGTAATTTATTTAAATACAGCTTTTACACTTGATTATCAACTTTGTTAAAAACTTCACTCGATCTTCTACACTTGATCATTTAAATAAAATTCTATTTTTATATTTGAAAATGCGTTTCAGTGTTAATATTTATTTAATGTTTGAAATCATTTCTAGATATTCAAAAATGATCGTTATCTTAGGTTGATGAAATTTCAATGCCTATTTCAAAAATGATTTCATTCAAATCGACCACCTTCCGATAGCTGCGGTACAATTCAACACGTTAATTTTTATCGCTCTTTGGTTTCAAAATGATTGAACAATTCCTCGTTAGATTATTATTTTAAATTATTTAATAAATAAATTTTAATTACCATAATATTGGTTATAAATCACATGAGTGTATACTTTGATTTGCGTTGGATTGTTTATTATATATATAAGGTTTACTTACATGTTTAAACAATCTGATAGTTCAAAAACTTATTTAATTACCATAGAATTCATTACCCTCTCCGCTTGCTATTTCACGGCCCATTCACTACAACATCCTCCGCCCAGAACCCATGTTGTTTAATTTAGTGATTTTAAATGCTACCCAAAATGTCAAAGACCAAAATTTCTTATGGCTACACTAACCTTCTTTCCACGTGGACACTTGGACTAAAAGAAAATCCACACAAACAGCATGCCAGTTCAGCCGAGACCTGTTGTATAATTTACCTCTTATTTCCATTCTTTTGATGTCTTCCACTTCCCTTAATTCCTGATGGTTCCTTCTCCCTATGCCATGGTTTTTCCGTTGATGCTTCCACACCTTGACTACCGTGAACCCTGCCCCTCCGCCCAACTCTAGTTCTGGCGCCCCTCATGTTTTCCCTGAGTTGCCACGTGGCCCCAAAAGAAAACACTCCTGTTGATAAATTTAAAACTTCCAAGACCTGATATGTATTTTACCATTTAAGTTTCCATTCCCTTTACTGATACTTCACCCACTCTCACTTTAATCTTCCTACCCCATCTCGTATACACTTTAATGCTCCATTTCCTTCCCACCGTAGCCCATTACCCCTCCGCCCTGTCTCCAGTTCCGGTGATCATGTTCCCCCGTCCGTCCATGTTCTCCAAGGCTAGTTCATGCACCCATATCACTTTATAGTTTGCAAACCTCCTGTTAAACATTCAATGCATATTCATTTTTAATGTTTACTTACCACTCTTCATGTTTGTCACGTCAATATACTAAAAATTCAAAACGTTAGTCCACTTAAAAGGGAAGACGCTATCCGTTATCGGGTTATAGTGCATATGGATCTGAAGTAGTACTGAGAGGTATGTTAAAGAACATGTTAACAGCTCGGCCTACGTCCTATCTACTTATGTGATCACATTTTTGGGCTTCCTCGAAAATACATTACACATGCCTTGATTCTTCAAGTGCTGGATGGCATTTGCTACTTTAGTTCCTTAATATAAACTTGCATGCAGTGCTGGAAATTGTGCAAGGATATCATGATATGTTAGATTTGCTACTGTGCTTTTGGTTATATCAGTAATTTCCTTCCCTATATTTACTTTTCCCTTTCCCATTTTCATGTTTACACTATATTTCTCTCATCCTTGTTGCCGTGAATTTCACTTCCTCCACCATACTTTGATGTTTTGCAGTGTTGTACTTTCACCATACTCCAACGGTTTGCAGACCTCAAACTCCACAGCGTTCATTCCTTCAACAATTTTATTTAGGTTCACTTCATTCCCAGTTTCTACACAGTGCCGTGCACGACTCAGCGTGTACGTGCACACACCTATTCGTCCGTACTCGGTGTTGGTACCACTCACACATGTATACACAACATAGGGGATTCACTCTAAACCTTCCGTCCCATCTCCGTTTAACTTGATTGGAAAATCCGCATACCCTGGACTGTGAACAAACATGTATGACTTCTTATTGAGACCTGACTTGCAGCCATTCTATCATCGACTAAACAAACTCTAGATCTCTGGTTATGCGGCGTTGGCACCATGGCCATCCCAAACTTATAATAGTTCATTCTGATCACACAGTAAAATAACACAAATGCTTAAGTCGACACAAATAGATCTATTTGTTTCAAACATATGTAGCACTACTGAGATGTTTTATATTCCTAAATCACATAACTAAACTGGTTGAATTCATTTCTACTTTTCTATGGAATCACATTTCAACAAAGGTGATTTGGATTACCTACACATTTATGTGTTCTTTCTTAATGAGCACTAAAACTCTTTGAAATACATCCCCAGGTTTAACCAACTTAGAACTAAAGTAGGCCTTCATAAATAACAGAGCATGTTACTTTCCAAGATTAAAGGGTAACAGGCAAACATGGTATGCTAACAATACAACTTAGTTAGGCAGAGTCCTAGTGTTCATTCAAAAATACAAGGTTCTAAAAACACGCTTAACCTCACTCAGCTAGGTTATAAAAACCTAAAATCATTACTAACTCAGTAAACCGACAGCCATGTGATCAACAAGAAAAATAGAGGGTATATGATAACGGTATACAGCATGGTAGTAAAATCAGGTATGATTCTAGAAATGTTCAGGGTCTCCTAGTTCCACATAGATGGATTTCAAAACCAGTTTTTATTTCATCCAATCAAGAATCATGCATCATAAGTTCAGCCTATGATTTTTCAGAGAATCGAAATCAATTATATGTGTTTTACTCATACAAACAGTCATGATTCTCCATGTTCAATCAAGTATGTTGTCTACCACAGTTCAATCATATGATTTATCCGAGAAAATAAGTATGTAAGTTTACTCACCTCTAAAGGCTCGGCTTTTTCAAGTTTCACTTCTCCTCTTTTACTGATCTTTGTTCGAATTGTTCTGTGTTTGTGGAGAGAATGCATGGGTGTGCTTTTCTATTTATAGTGTAGGAAATTATTAAAATATGGTGCATTTATTATGGCCTGAAAATAGTTTTCAGTTTTGAAAATTTATTGACACATGAGAAAATCCTCTCTTCTCCTAGCATTACACTTTTTCCTATGGCTAACATGGCTTTCATCATCAAAATACTGCTCTGAAATATCCCTGCGCAGTACACACATTTCCCCTGTTGGTTGCCTAGATGAAATCACATTAAATGCTCATGTTCCTAACCATGTTCTTCTAAATATTTCCTTGGTTTTAAACAAATATGGTGATCATCCTTGTACCATAAATGCTCAGAATTTTATCTTGAAATCCTCACCCATATTTCCCTCATGACACTTGATTTAACAAAAATATTTAAGAACATTTACTTGGCTTTCAAGGTTTGCTAAAATCTGAAAACCTTTGTACTAAAATGATCTCGGCCATGTGACGGTTAAGCATGGAAAATCTTAGAAAATCTAAGTGTTTAGAAATTATCTAGTGTAGATGAGATTCTTGCTACATATGCAAGATCTTGCAAATCTATATGCACATTTTTTATGACAAGTGAACATGCTTTGAAAATGCAAAAGGAAAATGACAAATTTTCAGAAATTTCATGTGAAAAGAAAATAATTTAAAAACTGAAAATACAAGATACAAAAAGATCTTTCCATATGAATATATCTCTCTAGATCTCCTTTTTCTAGCTAATTTCTAGTGCAGTTTTTTTTCTCGAGCATTTTGTTCATGAAACATGCTAGCACAAGAAATTGGTACTTTCATGCTTTGTGTTATCTTCAAGCATATATACATGAAAACATGCTTTGCAAAAGAAATGGTATTTTCATGGTTTGATAATGTATATATAAACCTGGACTTGTTTTTGAACAACAAAAATGCTTTTGGCTTTTTTTTAATACAAGTGTTAAAAGTTTTTAAATCAAGAATTTACACAAAAAACCAAATTCTTAAATTCTTTGAAAAAGTGAACAAAACATGTATTATAAAATGGCATTTAAAAATCTTTCTATATATAAGTGTTATTCTATATACATATTTAAACAAACGCTACCAAATACATGCTATTATACATGAATGTGTAAAAACGATTTTTGGGAAATGCTGTGATGTAAATGATATTATTCACAAGTGAACATGTTCTGCAAATTTTAAAGTCTGGATTCTAAATCGTATTCGTAAATACGTATTTGCGATCAATTCATATTCATGTTAGTGATATAAAAAACCCAGGACATTACAATCTACCCCCTTATAAAAATTTCGTCCTCGAAATTTGTAAGCAGTAGATTAGAGTTATCGACACACATCGATAAATATTTAACACACATCAGCAATTTTCCTATTCATAACCAAAAATTTCTGTAAAAAATCCCTTTTTAACTCAAGAGTCAATTTACTTAACTCCAAGTATTACCCACAATCTTCATTCACTTAGTTAATTATCTCCATTTCGGGACTCACAAATCTGATTTAATCAACCAACACACATTCCCTGAGTTCATATCCAATTAATACTTAAGTCCATACTTAATTTCAGGAAATCCAAATTTTATAATTCTAACTCGATTTCCAGTATCAATATGATTGGATATTATTCTAATTTATTTCAACCATATTTAATTTATCTTAAGGCTGGCCCTAGTGAATTAACTCCTTACAGATAGTTGCAAAGCTTTTATCCTGCTGGACTGGCTAACTTCCTCCAATGTTTCTCCTTGATCTTGGGATCCAGTATTATGACCAGTAGTAGTGGAAGTTCCACTAGCTCGACCTCTTCGTCTTCGGTTACTCATCTTAATCACCTGAATATAACAGGTCGTCAATCCCGACTTGATTTGATATAACTAACTTAGGTATATCATCCAAGTTGATTTATTTTAAATTTATTTTAAAATTTTAAAAATACACTCTCTCACACTCACCCAAAGCCTAGGTAATCAGTAACCTAAGCTCTGATACCAACTGTAACGACCCAACTTTCGAACACATCGGAAGTCGTGCCATTAATAAGAATAGGAATAGGTAGAAGATAAAATCACAAAAACATCAGAATCTCACATCGGAATTTTTACAAAAAGATGATACTTTATAATATTACACAGCGGAACATATTACATCAGAGCATCATATCTCTAGTGATACTAGCTACTCATAGTACATCTTTAATTATACATATGCAACAACCCGAGTTTTTATAACATGTTAAAACAAGAAATCAAGGCAGAATTAAATTTTAAAGTCAGAATCAAGGGAAACGGGTTACACTATTGCGTTCGTCTCGAAATTCTACATGAAATAGAGTCCGAGTTTTCAAAAATCGGAGTTCGTATGACCAAGTTATGACCTCTAGAAGTTTCAGAAATTTTCAAAATCAAAGACAGCTCGAATTTCGAATTCGAAATTCGAATTCAAACCCCGCAGTAGGCAGGGCAGGAAAACTCCCGCCCATAGACCAGGTCGACCTGGGGGTCGACCATAGTGTCGACCTCCCAGGGACCAGGTCGACCATAGTGTCGACCTGGGGGTCGACCTGCCTCCGGAGCCCACTTCCTGAACCTGATGCATTCTGATGTATTTGACCTCGTTTTCTGTCCAGATTCGTCTACCCAATCCTATATAAACTCACCCCTAGCCTCATTCTCTCCACACCATTTCATTCTGTCCTTATGCTGCTACTGAAAATAATTAAATTAAAGAGAGAATGGCTACTTCTTCTTCGTCAAGACAACATCTAGGAATTGTAAATTTGGGGGTTTTCAACTAGAACAAGACTAAACAAATAGAGATTCAACAACAGCAACAACCGTTTCTAGAATCAAATCTCTGGACTCTAATTTTCGATCCGCGCTCTGTGAGTTCTAGTTACTTTGAGATTGAAACTTGTTAAATTTGATATGGACATGGAATAAAATGAAATTGGACCTAAGCTTGATTATCTATTTGGATTTGTTCTTGTCTCTTCTTGAATCTATGATTTTGGGGATTATTTCTTATCGACTAAATCATGCCCATTCATGTTGTTGGACCTAGTTTATTATTCAAACGCTAGATTGTAACATAAATTCTTGGATCTTGACTTGTGGAATATTTCTATTTGGGGCCTATTCATGTTGTAAATCAAATTCTTTCAGGACTATAACCTTAATATGCCTATGATTATGATGATGAACATAAGACTATACCTATGCCTATGACTATGACGATGAACATATGACTATACCTATGCCTATGACAGAACATAAGACTATGCCTATGACTGTGAACATAAGACTATGCATGTGCCTATGATGGTGAACGTAAGACTGTTGCCTATGACTATGACAAGGACAATTGTGGCTAATCAAATATGACTCTTGACTATGAGAATTATTCGCTATGATTATGAACATAAGGCCATTATCTATGACCATGACTTTGAAACTATTACTATTAGTTGCCTATGACTATTGCCTAGAACTATTTTGGATAATTAATCATGACTATTGTAATTAATCGCTTAGGGTTCTTAATTATGAGATTTTTACCTATGACCATGACTATGACTATTGGGGTTAATTACCTGGGACTATTATAGTTTATTGAAATCCTTTATGCCAGTGATGTTGTAACCAATTATCTCAAGTTAAGTCATGCTAGTCTTGTAACCCCTTTTGTCGCTTTATGCTCATCTCTTTTGCCTATCATAGTTTTGATGTTATTCCCTTTATTCTGAGGTTTGGGTTTATTTGTAGTATGGATCGATTCACGTTTACGTGCGATGGGAGTACGATTTGGGTAGAATAGGCAAAACATGAATTGGTTATGAACATGAATAATGAACCTGATAAAATGCAAAATTTGAAACATGAACGCTGTTATAACTTGAACCTGGATATGGACACGAACTTGACATCGACTTGATATGAAACTTTCCTTGAAAACTTAACACGAACTTGACATGAAACCTGAACATGGACATGACATTAGAATAAACATGAAAATGGCCAACTCGAGGTTGGGTTGAGTTTGCAGTGTAAATCTTCCCGGAACCGCCCGGCAAATCGAGTTACTGCAAACAATAGGATCCAATGTGGGCAGTTGGTCATATCGCGCTTGAAACCCGAGGTCAGACTGAGTTGTGGTGTAAATCTGCCTGGAACCGCCCGGCATATCCAGTGACCACAACAACAGGTCTGATGTGAGAGGTTGGGGTGCATTAGTGAATTAATGCCACATGATAGGGTTAAGTCATGTACCGCTTGAATATACTTAACCAATTTGACATGATGGTTTGATAGGGTTAAGTCATGAACCGCTTGAATATACTTAACCAATTTGACACGATGGTTTGATAGGGTTAAGTCATGAACCGCTTGAATATACTTAACCAATTTGACACGATGATTTGATATGATTAAGTCATGAACCACTTGAATATACTTAACCAATTTGACACGATGATTGATAGGGTTTAGTCATGAACCGCTTGAATATACTTAACCAACTTGACACATGATTCGTAGGGCTAAGTCATAAACTAGAACGACAACACTTAGCCAATTTGACATGACACGTAGACGGGTTAAGTCTCGAATTTAAATGACAACACTTAACCTACTAGACGGAAACCCTAGTTATACGGTCCGTTTCAGCAGTAACCCACTAGATGTATCATGGTACCCTAGAACTAGGCAGGGTGGGGCACGATTACTGGGCTGATTGTAAGCGACCAGAACGACGGCTATGTGGGTGCGCCAGTGTAGTTTCTAACGGAGTGCGGGCGTGCACACACTCTGGAGAAGAAAAAGCAGGCATTTGGCACCAGTAGGTTTACACTGTGCGTGCTTGATTCATGTCGGTGGTTGGCACCCTAATGCTTGATACACCCTATGGTAGACCTAGCACAGGTGATTACATTTCGTGATTGGGCCATATGACACAGACACATGAACGAGCTAGGACTTGTAGGGAGTCGATCGATTAATAGATCGTTACGTGGAATTTGTTAGGTAGCATAATCCCTAGTGGTCCTAAGTGGCATAAATCCTAATCGAATCTAGAAAACGTTCATCAGGTAGCATAATCCCTAGTGGCCCTAGGTGGCATAAATCTTAGTTGAACACGCGATAGTTCATGATAAGAAAACCTAGCCAGAACAAGGGTGGCGGTCCAAACGATTTCAAGAATGTGGCACTACGTTGAAGTAGTATAGAAATACGTGATGAAACCCGTACAATATACGACAAGGGACTGTACATATACATGGAAAGGATGATACGGGTTGGGGTACTAGTACAGTTGGTGCAGAGAATGTTAAACATGCGATGATATACGTAGTTTACCTGGTTTACATAGTTTATCTTGTTACCGTAGTTTATCTTGTTATCTTAGTTTAACTTACCTATCTCGTCATCATCCTTATGTTTACTTTCAGTTTACACATGTCATGTTGCCTTTACTTGTTTCTATGCTGAAAGTCACTAGGACTTACCAGTCTGTATGACTAACCCGTTTTGTTTCTCCTCTTTTTCTTCTGTCCCCCCCCCCACAGGTTCTCAGGGAGGAAGCACTACTATTTAGTTTGGACTTCTTTCTGCTTCAAGATCATCATATATGGCTTGGACCTTTCTTGGCTATGCCTGCTTTGCTGTTTTACTTGGGGAATGATTTATGACTGTGGTTTTATGCTTCTTTACTATTGCAGGACAGATTTCGATGTAATGGAATTTAATGGCATTTTGATGTAAAAGGCTTTAGACCATACTAGATTTTAAAGAAATGAAATTTGGTTTTTCTTCCGCTGTTTTATATATGTTCTGTCTTGTAATATTTCTGTGTATGTTTACCTAGATAATGCTCCACCAAAGCTAGTGCGTTCCCCTTGTGAGTGACCCTAGCGTAGGTGGGGTGTTACATTTGGTATCAGAGCAGAAGGTTACCAGACTAGGCAAAAGCTTTTAAAAAACCTTCTGAAATTATTTTCAAAACGTTTACAAAGAAGCATTTCTCTAAAGAAAAGTTCTGTTTTATGAAAGGCACATTCCCCAAAGCCATATGCACTATCTTTTGATTCTCTCCTTGAGTCTCTTCTCTCTTTCTCTTTCAACATAGTTTGTAGGCATGCGGCACATGTCGGAGGGCAAAGTAGTGTCCAACTTCCATCTGTAGCCGCAGTAGTTTTACTTGCAAGCTTTGTAGGGTTTCTGTGCGATGGAAGTAACTTTCGAGAAAACTTGTCAACAAGCTATACAAGGATAGTAAGAACGGGGATAAAGAACACAAGTCTAAGGATGAGAAACTTGTTGATATGGCTTAATCCACGAAGATGAAAAAGATGAAAGGAAAGAGGCCAAGTGAAAGAATAATAAAAACCCATGACAAGAGAGAATATCTTTAGTATGGTAAAAAGGGACATGTAATAAGTATTATAGGACAAGGACAAGAGCAAAGAACAAGATCGTCGAGAGGGCAATTGTATGCTCTCACTACTAGCGTACCTAAGAGAGGTGGTAACGTTTCTGTTAAAGGTTTAGCTTTTCTTTTCTATCATCCCATTAGAACTTTGTTTTTGTACATCGCATCCTTTTAATTCTGCTTCGATAGTTGAAGTCTCTATACCTTAGTACTAGCGTAGTAGAGGATCCCATTTTATTCTCAAATCCTGTTAGGGAATCGGCTCATTTATTCATGACTTGTTTGGATTTGGGAATGTCTATGCTAAGTGTTGAGTTTAGAAGTAATGCTTATGTTTTTTTGGGCTATGGGTCGATTCTAGGGATGGAATGGTTATCCAATAATGGTGTCATTCTTTAGTATGAAAAGAGGGTAATTAGACTCTTGACTTGCCGTGGTAATACCCTCGAAGTCTAGTGTAACCCTTAGGGTTCTGCCATGGTTAGTTACCTAGAAACTCTTGATACATTTATCGATCCGCTCGAGTAGTGTTCGCCACTAAGGCGAATGGTTCATCTCGCTTATGCATGAGTTATAGGAAATCACCTTAGTAATTACATTTGGCAACATGGTTGACATCTGTTTATTTTCAAGACATAATCCTTCTGTGTGGAATACCTTCTAGTAAGTGAACGAGATCCAGGATTCACTAGTGAATTTTGGAGAGCTTGCATGAAACCATGAGTGCGCAGTTATGTTTAAGCCGAGTATACTAGAAAAAGAATAAGGAGAATAAGAGAGACAAGAGGCAACAGTGGAATGAGTTCAACTCATATTTTGGAAACAAGAATTAAGAAGCTACGAAATTGTGAAGTTAAAGACAGTGAAAGCACAAGGGAGTTAAGCTCAAGGAAATGCGACTTAGAAGATTGAAGACTAGATACGCGCATCATATCTCTTTTAAAGAGTATATCCTTGATCCCTCTTTTCCTGTAGGGCTTACTTGCATACTATCTTTCAAGTATACTCTCTCGGTCCTATTCTCAATCCTATTTCTGTTGCAAACCCCATAGGGAGTACAACTCATCTGTTTTTAATACATGTTGGGGCTTGAGGGTGTCCGTTGGGTTGACCAAAACTTTTTGGGTTTTATAGGATATGAGTTGATCTTAGGAAGGGATTTCTTGTGACCAAAAAAGGAGTCCATCATGCTTAGTTTCCTAGAAACATATATATTGGTTGGTTAATTCTTTGGGTGTCAGCCTGATGTTGATTTCGGTCTTTGGAGCTGGTGCTTAGGGAGTCTTCTCCTATTCAGTATATATGTGACGTAGATTTCCAGCTTTGACATTGCCTAATGGGCACAAATTTTTACTTGCTTCTATCGTTCGACTATACCTTTAGGTAGGAACAATTGGGTGTAAACATGTGTTTGAGACATGTTATGATTGATGGTTGCAAGTGGTTGCAAGTGGCTGCTAATGGTTGCTCGTGATTGCATAACACACATTAGGCACTAGATCGGCTCAGACACATTTCCATATTGCATATGCATGAGTGTTTATACTTGTTTACGGATGAAATTGAATGCGTTATCATGTGAATGTTGCATATGGATGGATGTTTGAGCACACATATAGTGTTTATGTGACTAGGACTATTTGCATACATGTTGGACTCATGGCACTAAACATATTTTGCATTAAGAAGATCAATCAGGCCTGATCGTTTGCATTAGATAAGGAGCACATACACACACTTTCTGCATATGTTCATACAGCATTAGAAATCTCTTAAGGACAATGGATTCCTGTGATTTATGATTGAGTAGATGGATGATTGGATGGTAGGACACATTCTTCTTAACTTGAAGATTTCGAGGACGAAATCCTTTAAGGAGGGTAGAATGTAACAACCCGAGTTTTTATAACATGTTAAAACAAGAAATCAAGGCAGAATTAAATTTTAAAGTCAGAATCAAGGGAAACGGGTTACGCCATTGCATTCGTCTCGAAATTCTACATGAAATAGAGTCCGAGTTTTCGAAAATCGGAGTTTGTATGACCAAGTTATGACCTCTAGTAGTTTTAGAAATTTTCAGAATCAAAGACAGCTCGAATTTTGAATTCGAAATTCGAATTCAAACCCCGCAGCAGGCAGGGCAGGAAAACTCCCGCCCATAGACCAGGTCGACCTGGGGGTCGACCATAGTGTCGACCTCCCAGGGACCAGGTCGACCATAGTGTCGACATGGGGGTCGACCTGCCTCCCGAGCCCACTTCCTGAACCTGATGCATTCTGATGTATTTGACCTCGTTTTCTGTCCAGATTCGTCTGCCCAATCCTATATAAACTCACCCCTAGCCTCATTCTCTCCACACCATTTCATTCTGTCCTTATGCTGCTTCTGAAAATAATTAAATTAAAGAGCGAAATGCTACTTCTTCTTCGTCAAGACAACATCTAGGAATTGCAAATTTGGGGGTTTTCAACTAGAACAAGACTAAACAAATAGAGATTCAACAACTGCAACAACCGTTTCTAGAATCAAATCTCTGCACTCTAATTCTCGATCCGTGCTCTGTAAGTTCCAGTTACTTTGAGATTGAAACTTGTTAAATTTGATATGGATATGGAATAAAATGAAACTGGACCTAAGCTTGATTATCTATTTGGATCTGTTCTTGTCTGTTCTTGAATCTATGATCTTGGGGATTATTTCTTATCTACTGAATCATGCCCATTCATGTTGTTGGACCTAGTTTATTATTAAAATGCTAGATTGTAACATAAATTCTTGGATCTTGACTTGTGGAATATTTCTATTTGGGGCCTATTCATGTTGTAAATCAAATTCTTTCAGGACTATAACCTTAATATGCCTATGATTATGACGATGAACGTAAGACTATACCTATGACTATGACGATGAACATAAGACTATACCTATGCCTATGACAGAACATAAGACTGTGCCTATGACTATGAACATAAGACTATGCCCGTGCCTATGACGGTGAACGTAAGACTGTTACCTATGACTATGACAAGGACAATTGTGGCTAATCAACTATGACTCTTGACTATGAGAATTATTCCCAATGATTATGAACATAAGGCCATTATCTATGACCATGACTTTGAAACTATTAATGTTAGTTGCCTATGACTATTGCCTAGAACTATTTTGGATAATTAACCATGACTATTGTAATTAATCGCTTAGGGTTCTTAATTATGAGATTTTTACCTATGACCATGACTATGACTATTGGGGTTAATTACCTGGGACTATTATAGTTTATTGAAATCCTTTATGCCAGTGATGTTGTAACCAATTATCTCAAGTTATGTCATGCTAGTCTTGTAACCCCTTTTGTCGCTTTATGCTCGTCTCTTTTGCCTATCATAGTTTTGATGTTATTCCCTTTATTCTGAGGTTTGGATTTTTTGTAGTATGGATCGATTCACGTTTACGTGCGATGGGAATACGATTTGGGTAGAATAGGCAAAACATGAATTGGTTATGAACATGAATTATGAACCTGATAAAAGGCAAAACTTGAAACATGAACGCTATTATAACTTGAACCTGGATATGGAAACGAACTTGACATCGACTTGATATGAAACTTGCCTTGAAAACTTGACACGAACTTGACATGAAACCTGAACATGGACATGACATTAGAATAAACATGAAAATGGCCAACTCGAGGTTGGGTTGAGTTTGCAGTGTAAATCTGCCCGGAACCGCCCGGCAAATCCAGTTACTGCAAACAATAGGATCCAATGTCGGCAGTTGGTCATATCGCGCTTGAAACCCGAGGTCAGACTGAGTTGTGGTGTAAATCTGCCCGGAACCGCCCGGCATATCCAGTGACCACAACAACAGGTCTGATGTGAGAGGTTGGGGTGCATTAATGAATTAATGCCACATGATAGGGTTAAGTCATGTACCGCTTGAATATACTTAACCAATTTGACACGATGGTTTGATAGGGTTAAGTCATGAACCGCTTGAATATACTTAACCAATTTGACACGATGGTTTGATAGGGTTATGTCATGAACCGCTTGAATATACTTAACCAATTTGACACGATGATTTGATAGGGTTAAGTCATGAACCGCTTGAATATACTTAACCAATTTGACATGATGATTGATAGGGTAAAGTCATGACCGCTTGAATATACTTAACCAACTTGACACATGATCCATTGGGCTAAGTCATGAACTTGAACGGCAACACTTAGCCAATTTAACATGACACGTAGACGGGTTAAGTCTCGAATTTAAATGACAACACTTAACCTACTAGACGGAAACCCTAGTTACGCGGTCCGTTTCAGCAGTAACCCACTAGATGTATCATGGTACCCTGGAATTAGGCAGGGTGGGGCACGATTACTGGGCTGATTGTAAGCGACCAGAACGACGACTGTGGGTGCGCCAGTGTAGGTTCTAATGGAGTGCGGGCGTGCACACACTCCGGAGCCGAAAAAGCAGGCATTGGGCGCCCGTAGGTTTACACTGTGCGTGCTTGATTCGTGTCGGTGGTTGGCACCCTAAGGCTTGATACACCCTATGGTGGAACAAGCACAGGTGACTACATTTCGTGATTGGGTCGTATGACACAGACACATGAACGAGCTAGGACTTGTAGGGAGCCGATCGATTAATAGATCGTTACGTGGAATTTGTTAGGTAGCATAATCCCTAGTGGTCCTAGGTGGCATAAATCCTAATTGAATCTAGAAAACGTTCAACAGGTAGCATAATCCCTAGTGGTCCTAGGTGGCATAAATTCTAGTTGAACATGCGATAGTTCATGATAAGAAAACCTAGCCAGAAGAAGGGTGGCGGTCCAAACGATTTCAAGAATAGTGGCACTACGTTGAAGTAGTATAGAAATACGTGATGAAACCCGTAAGATATACGACAAGGGACTGTACATATACATGGAAAGGATGATACGGGTTGGGGTACTAGTACAGTTGGTGCAGAGAATGTTAAACATGCGATGATATACATAGTTTACCTGGTTTACATAGTTTATCTTGGTACCGTAGTTTATCTTGTTATCTTAGTTTAACTTACCTATCTCGTCATCATCCTTATGTTTACTTTCAGTTTATACATTTCATGTTACTTTTACTTGTTTCTATGCTGAAAGTCACTAGGACCTACCAGTCTGTATGAATGACCCATTTTGTTTCGCCTCTTTTTCTTCCGTTTCCCCCCACCTAGGTTCTCAGGGAGGAAGCACTACTATTTAGTTTGGACTTCTTTCTGCTTCAAGATCATCATATATGGCTTGGACCTTTCTTGGCTATAGTTGCTTTACTGTTTTACTTGGGGAATGATTTTTGACTGTGGTTTTATGCTTCTTTACTATTGCAAGACAGATTTCATTGTAATGGAATTTAATGGCATTTTGATGTAAAAGGCTTTAGACCTTACTAGATTTTAAAGAAGTGAAATTTGGTTTTTCTTCCGCTGTTTTATATATGTTCTGTCTTGTAATATTTCTGTGTATGTTTACCAAGATAATGCTCCACCAAAGCTAGTGCATTCCCCTTGTGAGTGAACCTAGCGGAGGTGGGGTGTTACAACATATCATTGATGACTAACTGACAGACTTATAATTTTACAGTAGATATGATAAGTGGACCAGCACACAGAAAGTTCCATTCTAGCTTTCCAAGTTTCATCCAACCCTGATTCACTTGTCTATTCATAACAAGTGCTATGAATACCCAAGAGTTTAAGGGAAAACACAGAAAAATAAACTCCGGGTCAGTCAGGAGACTGGTATGAGTAAACAGTTTTAAAACAGATTAAAGAAAGAAAAATATCTCATAAGACCACGCTGTAAATACGGAACTGGTTTTTACTTTAGAAGATCAAAACACTTTGTATACTTTAAATCAGATATTATCATAGTATCTGTTAGTTTCCACAAATAAATTAGAATCTAGAAGAATGCTTGCATATCACATTCTCCTATATAGTATACAAATAAAAACCGCTTGGCGCTTAGGGATAATTGGATTTCCAACTATGACAAGGTATGGGACCACCTTCCGATGATGTATCTCTAGAGGCAAATACACCTGGGTTCAACAAGAACGTCTTGCAACCTGGCCCTCACATGACCGACCACTCATTTCTCTTGAGTGTATCGAATGTATATCACCAACGGTTGGGCTCAAACCACCGTTTCTCGAAAAGGGACAGCATCGAAATAGATTAAAGAAGTAAAAGGAATTTCTCTAGATAGGTGATTATAAACCCTAATGGGAGCGACCCACATAGCCATGCTGCCTGCCCGATTTTTTTCATTTTCTAGGTGTGAGGCTTGAGGCTAGACTTACCTTTTTCATCTTCACTGTTTATTTCTTTTGAATGCCACACCGTCAAAACTTTCCAACCACTAATTGACTTCCCCAAAAATATATTATAGGTATACAGCGAGAGAAATGAATTCCTCTACCACCGTATAAATACGTTTGAAGAGATCAACGTACATGATCAGTTAGAATTACTTTGTCAGACATTCGTCCATACAAGTTGTCCTGGGATTGGACAAACTGAAGGCACTATTCAAGAATAGCCCTTGTATATCATCGTCTTCAATTAAAAAATCTCTGACGCGCGGCGTATAATCAAATCAAAGTGAAATATTTATTTCAGTCTCTTTGAAATGATTAACGAATATTTTCTTTAAAATATTAATCTAACATGGTTATGAACTAATTTTCATTCATAATCACAGTCAAACTACACAGTATATAATCATCTAGTTTATATCTGGGTATTTTTTGATCATTTCTTAAAAATGAACAATTTCAGTGTGTGCGTCACACACGGTTTTTCTTTTCACTTTGTTGATCAACTTTTAAAATGAATACTTACATTATTCTTTAGGAAATTATTCCTTATTTAAAAATAAACTAAAATTAGTAATTTATAATTTATTTAAATACAGCTTTTACACTTGATTATCAACTTTGTTAAAAACTTCACTCGATCTTCTACACTTGATCGTTTAAATAAAATTCTATTTTTATATTTGAAAATGCGTTTCAGTGTTCATATTTATTTAATGTTTAAAATCATTTCTAGATATTCAAAAATGATCGTTATCTTAGGTTGATGAAATTTCAATGCCTATTTCAAAAATAATTTCATTCAAATCGACCACCTTCCGATAGCTGTGGTACAATTCAACACGTTAATTTTTATCGCTCTTTGGTTTCAAAATGATTGTACAATTCCTCGTTAGATTATTATTTTAAATTATTTAAGAAATAAATTTTAATTACCATAATATTGGTTATAAACCACATGAGTGTATACTTTGATTTGCGTTGGATTGTTTATTATATATATAAGGTTTACTTACATGCTTAAACAATCTGATGGTTCAAAAACTTATTTAACTACCATAGAATTCATTAGCCTTGTCGCCTTGCTATTTCACGGCCCATTCACTACAACATCCTCCGCCCAGAACCCATGTTGTTTAATTTAGTGATTTTAAATGCTACCCAAAACGTCAAAGCCCAAAATTTCTTATGGCTGCACTAACCTTCTTTCCATGTGGACTAAAAGAAAATCCACACAAACAGCGTGCCAGTTCAGCCGAGACCTGCTATATAATTTACCTCCTATTTCCATTCTTTTGATGTCTTCCACTTCCCTTAATTCCTGATGGTTCCTTCTCCCTTTGCCATGGTTTTTCCGTTGATGCTCCCACACCCCGACTACGGTGAACCCTTCCCCTCCGCCCAACTCTAGTTCCAGCGCCCCTCATGTTTTCCCTGAGTTGTCACGTGGCCCCGAAAGAAAATACTCATGTTGATAAATTTAAAACTTCCGAGACCTGCTATGTATTTTACCATTTAAGTTTCCATTCCCTTTACTGATACTTCACCCACTCTCACTTTAATCTTCCTACCCCATCTCGTATACACTTTAATGCTCCATTTCCTTCCCACCGTAGCCCATTACCCCTCCGCCCTGTCTCTAGTTCCGATGATCATGTTCCCCCGTCCGTCCATGTTCTCCTAGGCTAGTTCATGCACCCATATCACTTAATAGTTTGCAAACCTCCCATTAAACATTCACTGCATATTAATTTCTAATGTTTACTAACCACTCTTCATGTTTGTCACGTCAATTTACTAAAAATTCAAAACGTTAGTCCACTTAAAAGGGAAGACGCTATCCGTTATCGGGTTGTAGTGCATATCGATCCGAAGTAGTACTGAGAGGTATGTTAAGGAACATGTTAACAGCTCGGCCTACGTCCTATCTACTTATGTGAACACATTTTTGGGCTTCCTCGAAAATACATTACACATGCCTTGATTCTTCAAGTGCTGGATGGCATTTGATACTTTAGTTCCTTAATATAAACTTGCATGCAGTGCTGGAAATTGTGCAAGGATATCATGATATGTTAGATTTGCTACTGTGCTTTTGGTTATATCAGTAATTTCCTTCCCCATATTTACTTTTCCCTTTCCCATTTTCATGTTTACACTATATTTCTCTCATCCTTGTTGCCGTGAATTTCACTTCCTCCGCCATACTTTGATGTTTTGCAGTGTTGTACTTTCACCATACTCCAACGGTTTGCAGACCTCAAACTCCACAGCGTTCATTCCTTCAACAATTTTGTTTAAGTTCACTTCATTCCTAGTTTCTACACAGTGCCGTGCATAACTCAGCGTGTACGTGCACACACCTATTCGTCCGTACTCGGTGTTGGTACCACTCACACGTGTACACAACATAGGGGATTCACTCTAACCCTTCCGTCCCGTCTCCGTTTAAATTGATTGGAAAATCCGCATACCCCGGACTGTGAACAAACATGTAAGACTTCTTATTGAGACCTGACTTGCAACCATTCTATCATCAACTAAACAAACTCTAGATCTCTGGTTATGCGGCGTTGGCGCCATGGCCATCCCAAACTTACAATAGTTCATTCTGATCACACAGTAAAATAACACAAACGGTTATGTCGACACAAATAGGTCTATTTGTTTCAAACATATGTAGCACTACTGAGATGTTTTATATTTCTAAATCACATAACTAAACTGGTTGAATTCATTTCTACTTTTCTATGGAATCACGTTTCAACAAAAGTGATTTGGATTACCGACACATTTATGTGTTCTTTCTTAATGAGCACTAAAACTCTTTGAAATACATCCCCAGGTTTAACCAACTTAGAACTAAAGCAGGCCTTCATAAATAACAGAGCATGTTACTTTCCAAGGTTAAAGGGTAACAGACAAACATGGTATGCTAACAATACAACTTAGTTAGGCAGAGTCCTAGTGTTCATTCAAAAATACAAGGTTCTAAAAACACATTTAACCTCACTCAGGTAGGTTATAAAAACCTGAAATCATTACTAACTCAGTATGCATTTAACCGACAGCCATGTGATCAACAAGCAAAACAGAGGGTATATGATAACGGCATACAACATGGTAGTAAAATCAGGTATGATTCTAGAAATGTTCAGGGTCTCTTAGTTCCACATACATGGATTTAAAAACCAGTTTTTATTTCATCCAATCAAGAATCATGCATCATAAGTTCAGCCTATGATTTTTCAGAGAATCAAAATCAATTATATGTGCTTTACTCATACAAACAGTCAGGATTCATCATGTTCAATCAAGTATGCTGTCTACCATAGTTCAATCATATGATTTATCTGAGAAAATAAGTATGTAAGTTTACTCACCTCTAAAGGCTCGGCTTTTTCAAGTTTCACTTCTCCTCTTTTACTGATCTTTGTTCGAATTGTTCTGTGTTTGTGGAGAGAATACATGGGTGTGCTTTTCTATTTATAGGTGTAGGAAATTATTAAAATATGGTGCATTTATTATGGCCTGAAAACGGTTTTCAGTTTTGACAATTTATTGACACATGAGAAAATCCTCTCTTCTCCTAGCATTACACTTTTTCCTATGGCCAACATGACTTTCATCATCAAAATACTGCTCTGAAATATCCCTGCGCAGTAAACACATTTCCCCTGTTGGTTGCCTAGGTGAAATCACATTAAATGCTCAGAATTTTATCTTGAAATCCTCACCCATATTTCCCTCATGACACTTGATTTAACAAAAATATTTAAGAACATTTACTTGGCTTTCAAGGTTTGCTAAAATCTGAAAACCTTTATACTAAAATGATCTCGGCCATGTGATGGTTAAGCATGGAAAATCTTAGAAAATCTAAGTGTTTAGAAATTATCTAGTGTAGGTGAGATTCTTGCTACATATGCAAGATCTTGCAAATCTATATGCACATGTTTTATGACAAATGAACATGCTTTGAAAATGCAAACGGAAAATGACAAATTTTCAGAAATTTCATGTGAAAAGAAAATGATTTAAAAACTGAAAATACAAGATACAAAAAGATCTTGCCATATGAATATATCTCTCTAGATCTCCTTTTTCTAGCTATTTCTAGTGTAGGTGTTTTTCTCGAGCATTTTTTCATGAAACATGCTAGGACAAGAAATTGGTACTTTCATGCTTTGTGTTATCTTCAAGCATATATACATGAAAACATGCTTTGCAAAAGAAATGGTATTTTCATGGTTTGATAATGTATATATAAACTTGAACTTGCTTTTGAACAACAAAAATGGTTTTGGCATTTATTTTTAATACAAGTGTTAAAAAAATTTAAATCAAGAATTTACACAAAAAACCAAATTCTTAAATTCTTTGAAAAAGTGAACAAAACATGTATTATAAAATGGCATTTAAAAATCTTGCTATATATACATATTTAAACAAACGCTACCAAATACATGCTATTATACATAAATGTGTAAAAATGATTTTTGGTAAATGCTGTGACGTAAATGCTATTATTCATAAGTGAACATGTTCTGCAAATTTTAAAGTCTGGATTTTAAATCGTATTTGTAAATACGTATTTGCGATCAATTCATATTCATGTTAGCGATATAAAAAACCCGGGACATTACAAACATTTGATACAATTTGGTTATATGTACCGTTCTTTCACATAATGGTTTTATTAAATAACAAATAATCATACAACACAACCATCAATCAATTAGTGAATTAACATTTCAAATTCATAATTTTGACATATATACAGAAAATCATGTTTTTGATGCCAAGTCACAACAATATATTCTAACTGTGTTTTGGTTCTCACACCAGTCAATTGGAAATATATAGATATCACACTTTCGAAACACGAACATAAATTCTGATGATGTTTCGAACCACCATCCGAACATCTACGGGCGACTAGAGTGTGATTCTATATCCATCCAGTATGTTAAAACTTCAAATACACGCAGATCAGACGTATAAGCAAAATCTTTATATACTTGATTGTCCAAATCAATATAAAAATAATATTCAAATATGAATAATTGATTTAAATTTTCAAAACAAAAAATATGGTTTTCATTTTAAAAATATACTCCTTCGACTCATTCTAGGATACTAGTGATCCTATCTCCAATGAGTCATTCCCATTGGATATTACTAATCCAATCTCTGATGAATTCTTTTGTTTGGTTCTAACGTGTCTTGTTCTCCGAGCTCTGTAAACCAAAGCTTTGATACCAATGTAAGGACCCAGATCTTTCCCGGTCTCCGAAGAGAAGAGGAAGAACAGATTGCCTTAAGGACAAGATGAATCAGAACACAAACAGAAGAACATTTCATTGCTTATTACAACAATTTCATCAGAATACTAGAATATACAAAGTATGAATAAATATTACACATTTACTAAACATCAGAGATTTACAAGTTACAATGCAGCGGAAAATAAAACAAAATACAACTGAAAAGATTATGCGGATACAGAGCTTTCTGAATATCATTCCAGCTGTAAACCAGGATCCTGTAAATATAAATTTGCAAAACAAAAAACTACTAGCTGCCCGTGGAAAATAAGGCACACAGAGTTTAGGTTAAAATAATAAACTCCAGGTAAGTCATGTGACTGGTGTAAGAACTAAAACAGTTATTAATTGGATTTTAAAGTTAGGTAAATCAAGGGACCACACCGTATAACATGGAACGGGTTTCCTCCCAAGAATACCAGTGCATAAAACAACAGCACAATGCTATATAAAGAACAATGAAGCTATTATAAGACTCAGGTCTTATCACACAATGCAACGCAAGCCGAAGGATAGAGTTTTTACTTTATAATAGCCAAAAATGTTTGGTACGTGAAATTTCATCTTTTATTATCACTATAAGTGTATAGTGTCAAAACAATTTCAATTATAAGTATCAATCATAAACGACATAAGTGCCCCATTCTACTATGTCGCCATATATAGGTTTACAATTAAAACCGCAAAATGTCGTATTGGAAGTTGGATTCTATCTGTGAACCAAGGAAAGGGATCGTCCTTACCGCTTCGAGACAATCTAGCCTACCATTTCTTAGGACACAGACTCAGATGGGCCCTTGGATCGTCAGGGCCGGTCCATTCGATGTGGATTAAAATGCCTGAACACTGCGTTTCCCTGCCCTATAGGGCGTAAACTGGTCATATCCCGACCAAACTATCAGCCCCGGAACGACCGATATAACCGAGGCGCCTCGTTATCCATCATCCACATAAGTAAAATGTCAGGGCGTGTAAAACGCTGACACCACTCCTAGCTAGAAAGAAACGCATGTCCTCCCTGAAGTCCTCTCCCGTTTCTAGTCCACACCAAGTTGTGAGGCTCGCGAATTAACGCTACACAAAGCTACGCTATATTAAAGCCATGCTTTGATCATCAACCACAAGACTTTGCTTTTCAACAGAAGCCTTGATCATTTGCATCTCTGCATGCCACACAGGCAATCCACGCTATGCAACCGATGTCTATCCATCACAAAGAGTGAAATCCGATGTTAGGCACAAATCCATTTACAAGTTCGTTCTCGGTCTGAACGAAATCGGAGGCACCTTATTCCTCCCCCATATGTCCAATACAGGGGAGAGGCCCTCGCATATCTGGTTGATCTCCAAGTACGTCTGGACGATCACCACTTATTACCTTGTCTTGGATGTACAGACCAATCAAGACATCAGTAATCATTCAAACGATGTGAAGACCTCCGGTCTTCAACCACCGTCTTCATCCTTGAAATATCCTCGAATCAGTTATTCAGAATGGGATAAAATCGGTCTTTCTGAATGACTCGCGTATATAATAAACAAGTGCTATAAAAAGACAACATACACCTCATTCCAATCCAGAATATTCCTTTATTCAAATATTCATATACTTTGGGAAAGGTTCCCATTAATTTTATCAAAGATAAATTCTTTAAATTTATTCTTTAATCTTCCTTTGGATATCATTTCAATCTAATTAAAGATGCATTAAAATTCCACTTGGTTTCAAAATTCAATATTAACGATTGTTTAACTTGGGAAATCATATCCTATCTTTAACTAGGTTAAAGAACCAATGTCATTTAAAAAATGGTTCGCGATAAACCCAAAATCACATTCCATTCCATCAGCCTTTAACCGTAAATTAGCAAGTGAACAAATTCCCTAAGTATTAACCCCGAAGGCCGAAACCAACATCAGATCAATACCCAGGAAACCATTCAACTTAACTAATCTCCAGTTAGTTTCTGATTTTCTTAACTCCATTGGATCTAAGAACAGTATTATTAAAGATACCATTCACGACAATCCAAAATCTTATTCCTATCTTTAACTGGGTTAAAGAACCGATGTCCTTTAAAGCACGGTTCACGATATACCCAAAATCATATTTCATTCCATCAACCTTTAACCGTAAATTAGCAAGTGAACAATTCCCTAAGTATTAACCCCGAAGGCTGAAACGAACATCAGATCAATACCCGGAAAACCATTCAACTTAACTAATCTCCAGTTAGTTTCTGATTTTCTTAACTCCATTGGGTCTAAGAAAAGTATTATTAAAGATACCATTCACGACAACCCAAAATTTTATTCCATTGTTAATCGGGTTAAAGAACAAGTGTTATTTAAAACACCGTTCATGATAAACCCAAAGATAAATCTCAATTCAATTCCAATTAAATATTAATTAATTGGTATACTTCATTAAATCTAAATAAAAAGATTTAATCTTTTCTCAACTGGGTTCAAGAACTGTGTTAATGAAGGCACCATTCACGACAAACCCCAAATCCCATTTGATATTAAATACAAGACTCTGAATAGAAAATATATCGGCTTATATTCAATATCAAATACCACCACCAACAAATACCGTATTGGAAATAACGATATAAATATATCTTTCAAATTTCCATAACAATATCTGTATAATCCCGAAATCCAACATCGAAATATTCCGAAAACAATTTCGATTCAGATCCATTCCAATTTATATATTGGAAATCCTGGTTATTTTCAAAACCGTTTCAAATCCAATTTATTTATTTAAACAAAATAATTGGATTATAATTCTAGTTAAAACTAGTTCATTTCGATAAAAATCTATTTTTATCTTTTCAAATATGAAATTTTTCATCCCAATTCTTTCCAAATCATTTCTTGTGATTTTACACAAATTATTATTTTTAATAATTTTATCAAGGCCCGTACAGTCGATTTCCATAAACGGCCATTGAAATGCACTTATAGCGACCTTTTCCAAATTTGATTTGGACATAATTCCAAATCCAACCATTAGATTTCAAATCTCTCGTATTCATAAGAAATCTCTTTTCGATACAAACCCATGGTTCCGGTTTTAGGGGAATCCGACGGTCGGATCTCCCGTAACGTCCATTCGAACTCAATAGTCGAAATTCATGAACCGCCGCAGCGCAGCACGTTCTATTCAGGCCATTATATAATATATATATATATATATATATCGTCAATTTCCATTCAAAACGTATTTTATAAATCGTTTTCAAAATGATTTCAACTTTATATTCAATTTCAAATCAAAATTGAATATTCCATATCATCGATGTATAAATGATAGTATTTTCAAAACATTATATTTTGGAATCAATTCCTTTTCGATATTCATTATAAAAATGAATAAAATCGATATAAATATCGTTCACGTCAAAATGGCATCAATCTAATCAACACGGCTTTATATATTTATATATATTCGTGTCCATCCCAAATCTGACATAAAAATCAGATTTTGATCTTTTATTGAATATTATTTTAAAATATTCGTTATTTTAAAATAATAGTTATTTTAAAATATTCATTCTTTCTAAACTGGAATCAGACACAGTCAATTACCATATAATGTGATCATATGGATTTCATACAACTCATGTACACAACAACAACGATAAACAACCAACCATCATCTAAAGTGCATTCTACACTGTATAAGCATTAAATATAAATGTTCAATGCTCATACAGCCTGTCAATCAATCGATCGACATACAGCTAATTATTGGGACTAGTGTATGTCATATATCATCGCAATACCCGCGTGGGGTTTCAATCAACAAATAATGAATTTTATTTGTGTAGTTGGGCGATGTGTAAAATTTATTGTCCCAGTCAATATCAATCAAATGTGTGTACATAAATAAATCGTTCGATTTGTTTATAAATATTTATTTAATTCTTATACACGTTAAGAATTATATTTTTAACTACAAAATATTTTTAACCATAAAATATTTTATTCCGTACCACATCACACAATCAATTTTCACAACACAGCCAAACAAACAAACAAGCCGTCCATGGTCAGTAGACGACGGGTGTCGGGTGCTTCTAAGCACCGTCTGCATCCTAATATTTTTTTTAAACTAGAAATTAAAATAAAAGTGAAAAGTTCTCACCTTTGGGGTCCACTCCATCATTCTTTATTTCTGAATGGTTTGAACTTTTGATTCATTTCCAATCGGTCCCATCGCAATCCTTTTCACGCTGTTCATGGTAAAAATCACATTTTTATTTCAATGCTATAGAGATAAAAATCACATCTTTATTGCGCTACTATGTATATATATAAAAATTAGATTTTTATTATGAAGTTATACATATAAAAACTAGACTTTTATCTTGAAGTTATGTGTATAATAATAATAATAGATTTACCATGCTATAAAAACAAAATAAAATAAAATCAGATTTTCTATAGTTAAAAATTTAAAACTCACTGATTTTGAGTAGTGGAGAAGGGGAAGGCAGCGCAGTGGGTCAGGGAGGTGGCAGCGGCCTTCTTGTGGTCGACTATGGGGGTAGCAACGCGGATTTGAGGGGGCTTGGGGCCCTAGAGTGTTTCTGGCGGTTCTGGTTAAGAGGGAGGGGGCGCGGTGGTGAAGGCGGCTTAGTGCCCTTCGGTGGCGGCGGAGGCAGCACGGTGGCCAGTGGGTGGCAGTACGAGGAAGTGAGGAGGGGGTTACGGGATTTTTATTTGGGGGCTCGATTTTTTTTTGGAAGGAGTTAGCGAGGGTTAGGTTAGTTTATATAGTTTTTATCTTTAATTATATCATTAATTCCATAAGGTCACTTTTTCATTTGAACCCCAAATCAAACCCAACGACTGTCGCCCCTAGCTAAATACTCACATTCCGAATGCAATGGGATATGTTTCGCAGGACCATTCAATCGTTTCTATTCGTTTTTATCAAAAATAAAATATAAATTAACATATATTGAATTTGAACATACGTTTTATTTTATCGGGGCCACATACGGACTCTAAAAATTCTAGAAAAATTATTTCTAGCTTCGGATTGACGACACGGTCCTAACAAAACTTATTCCGCCAAATTTGAAGACCGTACGTAAAATGGCCATTTTCCAGTCGATTAAATTCAACTGAAATTGGTCAAACGCGTTTTCTTTCACCACGCTCTCATATTGATTCGAAAAATTATTAAAATTTGGAATCTAGCAATAGTTCGACATCCCAGATCCAACAAAATTGGTTTCGTCGGAAACGGAGGTCGTCTGCAAAATTTCCATTTTTAAGGGCTATATTTTCCATAGCGACTATTCTGAATCTTCAATTGGACATAACTTTTTATTCCCATTATGAAATTTCAAATTTTCGGATTCTTTGGAAAGATAATTTCAAATAGATTCTAATATTTCCAGTTTCGCTAAAATCCGGTTTATTTTGAATCCTGTACATTCATTTGAAATTTAAATCGAATTTTCAAACTACCGCGCCATTGCTAATTCCTTTTATAATTAAAAATAAATATTTATTTTCTAACGCCGATTCAAATAAATATATACATTCCAATTCTATTCAAAATAAATTTCTCGTCGTTATTATTTAAAATAATCATTTTAAATATTCAAAATTCACTTAAATTGCCGAAACAAAAAATTTAAATTGGTTTTGATTTTCCGGGTTATTACAAATTTATAATCTCATTGCTCTTGTCTTACTTCTTAAATGAAATTATTTAAAAAGTAAATAACTTTAATAAACTTTATCATCAAATTGTAAAGTAAAAGTAGTTTACTTCTATATAAACTAATAATTCATTATTAGAAAGATTATTAATTAATAATACTCTATTAAAATAAATAATTAAATAAACAACTTTGAAACGTAGTTAATTAAAGATAAATTAACTACTTAGAATATTCGTTAAATTTTAACGATGTTCATAGAGCTATTAGATCAAATTAATCTAATATTCAATCTTCATTAACCAGTTGGTTTCGCCAACATTAGTTGATGGATTTTACTAACCCCCCTTTTAAAATTAATTAACAACTTTATTAACTCAATGATATACTTAATAATTTTAAATAAACAATTATCCCAGTTCCCTAACCCGTCTGTTAATCTATACTTTTCTATTCATAAAACAGAAATGCGTTATATATAACATTTAATAATTTCCTTGTTAACCATGATTATAAATAAAAATATATTTATAAACCTTTTATTTTAAATAACTTTTATAAAATAAATTCAAAATCTTTAATTCATGTAATGGCCCGCAAATCCACACTTTCTGAGTTGACTACATACATCACACGTCTAACCCAAATATCATAGAAATACGAATCTTTTTATTTTTTAGAAAAATGTAGAAGAAGAACAGAAATAACAATACAGAATCTCACATTACAGCGAAACAAAATATAATATATCATCTCTTTTGAAATACAAAATTTTAACTGTATAACATACACATATTAGAGTACAACATTTACAACACAGCGAAAATAAAAATACTATACATCTAACACTGAAGCCTCTTTCTCCAAGCTCCTTTAGATAGATCTGTAAAATCCTGAACTACTTGACTGCCCATACAAATTTGGGCACCCAAGAGTTTAGGTAAAACAACCCTGGGTCAGTCATTGGACTGGTATGAGTAAACAATTTAAAACAGTTCGAGTAAATTAACGATATCTCATAAGACCACGCCGTATAACACAGAACGGGGTTTTCCCTTATGAGAATCCAAAACAGTTGATTTAACTCTCAAATCCTTTTGAAAGAAAACAATAATCTTTGTATCAAAACTCTTTTGATATTATAATAATGTGTAAATCAAATAATTAGAAATTTAGTGGAACGCTTTCATCTCATGCTCCACATACATAATATACAATCAAAACTGCGAGCACTTATTGGGTAATGAATTTCCAACTAAGACAAGGCATGGAACCACCTTCCGATAGTGTATCTCTAGAGGATAATACACTGGGTTCAACAAGAACATCTTGTAACCCGACCACACATGATCGACCACTCATTTCGATTTAAAATTCCATTAATTAATTTTCCTTTAACTTAGTTAATCCTATTCAACAATTAAAAATCTGGTTTTTGTTTCAAAAATCATTTCATTTACACAACTTGAGTTCGTATTTATTTTACAACTCAAGTCTGGATTTTTCTAATGGAAATTTGGACTTTATTTACTTAAAATCCTCTTATTTATTTAAATAAACCGTTATGGTTTTATAATGGTTATGGCGCTGTTTTTCTGAAAATTTGATTTTGACATAACTCAAAATATATACGACGAAATCCGGGTTTTTCTTTTCCATTAGAAAAATATTATCAAACCAGTCCTGACAATTCCTGTTTCAAATAATTTCGGCTTAAATTGTGTTTGTATACTCAATTGTAGTTCGAAATGCCAATTTATGAACTACCGCGCTGTGGTGGGTTCGTTTTAATTATATCATATATATAAACGTTTAAACTTTGTTTATAAATAAATTTCACTTCCATTGTTCCATATTTTAAATATAGATTAATCCAGTTTTCAAAATTCAACTTAATATTTATGATTTTCCCTAACCGTTGATTATTTTATAATTTAGTTATAATATAATCTTATATACTAAATTCCAATCCTTTGTAAATATATTATTTATAAAATTTTATATAATCGAATTTTCAAATTATAAATCTTTCCAATTTATCTCATCTCAGTTTATATTTCGAATTCCAGAATTAAACCTGACATTCCTTTTTCGAAACGATTTCCAATTCACTGTTAAATTGAATTTAAATTCCTAAATTATCAAATGATAACTTATTTCACTAAATTTATAACACCATTTGTAAATTCAACTTCCTTGTTTCATGTATTAAAACAAGTTCTATTTCAAATCTATCTGAAACCCAATTCATTTTATATTCTGAATCGTGGAATAAAACTGTCGTCCTCTTTTCGAAATGATTTCAAATTATGTTTTTAATTCATATTTGAATTTAAAATTATAGAATACCCACAGATAATTAATTCGCTATATTTATAAACATTGTTTATAAATTTACTTGTTTTATAAATTCAAACAAGTTCCATTTCAAATCTATTTAAAACTAAAATCTTATTTTGGAATATTCTGTTTATTGTAACTTATCAACATAGATATAGAATCTATTTTCATATTTTATTTTTAAACTTATATTTAATATAATCCTAATATATTTCAAACAATATTTTATATAAATAAACTCGATCAAATCGAATTCAAATCATAAATCCATACGGATTTATTTTCAGTTCAATTTACATTCTGAACATCAGAATAAATTTCATCGTTCTGTTCTTTAAAACGATTGCCATTTCTATTTTTAAATTCACATTTGAATTTAAATATTTGAATTTAAATATTTGAATTATCAAATGATAATTTTTCCACTTTATTTATAAACACTGTTAATAAATTCATTTCAATTCTCTGAATTATTTAATTTATAAACAACGTTTATAATTTCTGAAACGACCCAAACTTCTCCGCAAAGGAAAGCCCGGATTGAATTGAGGACAAGACAAATCAGAACGTAAACAGAAGAACATTACATTTCTTATTACAACAGTTTACATCAGAGTACAAGAATATACAGAGTATGAACAAATAATATACATTTGATAAATATCAGAGATTTACAAATTACGTTTAAATACATAGCAGCGGAAAAATAAAACAAATCATAACTGAAAGGATACGGATACAGAGCTTTCCGAATATTATTCCAACTGTAAACCAGGATCCTGTGAATATAAATATGCAAAACCAAAACTACTAGCTGCCTATGTGAAAACAGGGGCACCCAAAGTTTAGGTTAAAACAATAAACTCCTGGTCAGTCATGTAACTGGTGTGAGAACTAAAACAGTTATCAATCTTTATTTTAAAGTTCGGTAAATCAAGGGACCATGCTGTAAAACACGGAACGGGTTTTAGCCCCAAGAATACCATTGCATATAACAAACAACGCAATGCTAAATAAAGAAAATGAAGCTACTATAAGACTCAGGTCCATCACACAATGCAACGCAAGCCGAAGGATAGAGTTTTACCTTATAACAGCCAAACATGCTTGGTACGTTTAAAACAAATCATTTTGATACTATTATAGTGTAAAGTGTATGAAAACAACTTCAAATATAAATGTATCAATCATAGACGGCATAGTGCCCCATCCCACTATGTGGCCATACTAGGCTCTACAAATAAAACCGAAATGTCATGTATTGGAAGTTGGATTTCCGTCTGTGAACCAAGGCAACGGATCTTCCTTATCGCTTCGAGACAATCTAGCCCATGTCTCAGGCAAGCGCGCAGGCAAGCCTTGGATCGTCAGGGCCGGTCCACTCGATGTGGATTAAAATTCCTGACCACTACGCTTCCCCACCCTATGAGGCGTAAAATATGGTCTGTATAAAGACCATACCATCCATCGGCCCCGCAGTGCCGATTATATCTGAGGCGCCTCGCTATCCATCATCCACACAAGTAAAACGTCTGGGCGTGCAAAACCCAGACACCACTCTTAGCTAGATGGAAACGCATGTCCTCCCTGATGTCCTCTCCCGTTTTCGGTTCACACCGGGGTGTGAGGCTCGCGAATTAATGCTACACAAAGCTATGCTATATTAAAGCCATTCTTTGATCATCAACCACAAGACTCTGCTTTTCAACAGAAGCCTTGATCATTTGAATCTCAGCATGCCACACAGGCAATTCACGCTATGCAACCGATGTATATCAATTACACAGAATGAAATCCAATGTCAGACACACATCCATTTACAAGTTTGTTCTGGGTCTGAATGAAACCGGATGCACCTTATTCCTCGTCCCATATGTCCAATATAGGAGAGAGGTCCTCACATATCCGGTCGATCTCCAAGTACGGCCTGGACGATCACCACTTATTACCTCGTCTTCGGTGTACAACCCAATCAAGACATCAGTAATCATCCCAACGATGTGAAGACCTCCGGTCTTCAACCACCGTCTTCATCTTCGACTTATCATCGTATCAGTTATTCAGAATGGGATAAACCTGGTCTTTCTGAATAACTCGCATATATTATAAACAAGTGCTACACAAACACAACATACGCTTTATTCCAATTCAGAATATTCTTTTATTCAAATATTCTTTTCACAATTTAAACCATATTAAGTTTTTCCAAACTAGTCGGGATTAGCGCACCTTACCGAAGTAATCATTTGTTTAATTTCCCAATCCCAACCTATTCATCCCATGAAGTAAAGCTAGCAGTACTTCATTTCTAATACCACGGTGTTATTGGTAAAATTAATTATTATTTCACGTTCAAATTTAATTAAAGATTTAACTATCGCCTGGAGCAAAACTGGTGATACTCCATTCTCGATCATTTCTTGAATTTGATAATTTTAGTTATCAAATTCACCTTTCAATCTATTTAAAGATTCATTAAAACTCTAATTCAGTTTTAATTTCCAAAAGTCATTACTTAATGATTATTCAAAATTAAGAAATTAATCTTATCTTTAACTAGGTTAAAGAACTAATGTCATTTAAAACACAGCACATGATAAACCCAAAATCACATTCCATTAACAATGGAAACTTCACGGAATACAGATCAATATATATAATTGATATGAACTACCATATCCAACCGATAATATAAATGGAATAACGACCAAGCCTTTTAAATTCCATATATATTAACAGTCTTCCTCTACAGAAGCTCACTTCGATTATTACCAAATCGAATTCCATTCAATTCCAATTTAATATGTTAAATTGGAAAACTTTACTTTGGAAAATCTCCTTTAAATCTTAACAAAAGATTTATAAATTCCAAATCACATTTCACTGTAAATCGGGTTAAAGAACGAATGTCGTTAAAAACACAGTTAACGATAAACCCAATTCAAATTCTATTTTATTCCGATTATTAGATATAACTGGAAATTCTAATAATCTTAATTAAAAGATTTATTCTCTTCACATGGGGTTCAAGAACAGTGTTACTGAAGACACAGTTCACGACAAACCCAAAATCCAATTTGATATTAAATACAAGGCTCTGAATAGAAAATATATCGGCTTATATTCAATATCAAATACTACGACCAACAAATATCGTATTGGAAATAACGATATAAATATGTCTTTCAAATTTCCATAACAATATTTGTATAATCACGAAATCCAACATCGAAATATTCCAAAGACAATTTCGATTCAAATCCATTCCAATTTATATATTGGATATTCTGGTTATTTTTAAAACCATTTCAAATCCAATTTATTTATTTAAAAATATTAGATTATAACTCTAGTTCATTTTAATAAAAATATATTTTTATTTTTTCAAATATGGAGTTTTTCATCCCAATTCTTTCCAAATCATTTCTTATAACTTTACATTAATTATTGATATTTTTAATAATTTTATCTAGGCCCGTAAAGTCCATTTCCATAAACGGCCATCGAATTGCACTTACAACGACCTTTTCCAAATTTGATTTGAACATAATTCCAAATCCAACCTTTAGATTTCAAATCTCTAATATTCTTAGAAAGCTCTTTTCGATACGAACCCAACAGTTCTGGTTTTAGGAGAATCCGATGGTCGAATCTCCCGTAATGTCCATTCGAAGTCAATGGTCGAAACTCGCGAACTACCGCAGCGCGACGCGTTCTATTCAGGCCATTATATATATATATATATATATAACGTATATTTCGTCGATTTCTATTTAAAATGTATTTTATAAAACGTTTTAAATTCGTTTTCAAAACGATTTCAATTTCATATTCAGTTTCAAATCAAAATTGAATATTCCATATCATTAATATATAAATGATAATATTTTCAAAACATTAGATTTTGAAATCACTTCCTTTTCAATATTCATTATAAAAATGTATAAAATTTATATAAATATCGTTCATGTCAAAATGGTGTCAATTTAATCGACACAGCTTTATATATTTAAATATTTTCGTGTCCATCCCAAATCGGACATCAAAATCAGATTTTGATTATTTTCTGAATATTATTTTAAAATATTCATGATTTTAAGATATTTCTGTTTCAAAATATTCTTTATTTTCAATTATTTCTATTTTAAATATGCTTTATTTTCAAATATTTCTATTTCAAATATTCTTTATTAGAATCAGACACAGTCAATTACCATATAAATGATTTATATGGACTTCACACAACACATGTATACAACAACAGTGATAAACAATCATCCATCATCCAAAGTGCAATTTACAACTGTATAAGCATTAAAAATAACTAATTAACGCTCATCACAGCCTGTCAATCCATCGATTGACATACCACTAATTATTGGGATCAGTGTATGTCAAATATCATCCCAATACCCGTGTGGGGTTTTCAAACAACAAATACTGACTATTATTTGTGCAGTTGGGTGATGTGTAACATTGATCATCCCAATCAATATCAGATAAATGGGTGTACATAATAAAATAGTCCGATTTGTTTATAAATATTTATTCCAACACATGGATATTTTATACAGTTCATATATACAATAAAAATGTGATTTTTATTGTTCAAATATTTTATTCAACACATGAGTATTTTATACAGTTCATTTCACATCACAATCAATTTTCACACAATACAATGCAATCGAACAAGTTGTTCATGGTCTGTGGACAACGGGGAGCAGTTCATATATGCAGTTATAATATAATTAACTGCACAAAAAGAATTATAGTGAGAGAATTCTCACTTTCGGTTTTCACTCCACCGGTTTTATTTCTGAATTTCTATTTGGATTCAAATTTTCTTCAAATTCAAATTTGCACCGTTTCCATTCTGGTCAGTTCTGAAATGTTGTGCTCGATCCAACGGTTCCAATGGACTCAGTTTTGTTGAAATTTGTTGTCGTACGAAGATGTTACGCTCATTACAATATTTTAAACAAGTTAAAATAATTTTAAGTCACTAATCTCATTATTAATTTCATCAATCACCATTAAGCCGCTTAACCCCATCATCTTCATCATTTTGCCTGGACCGATGCTCGAACAAACCTCGTCACCCAAATCCTTTTGCACGCTGCCCTAGGTTCGTCGTGATAACCATCAAACACCGTCCCGTCGAAGCACTTCACCGGAGCCACCTTCGCCAGAAGCGGCGCACCAACCGACGCCCTCCATCACCCAGAATTCCGGTTCGATCGTGAGCCCTTTGAGGCATAAAATACAACACAACACTCCACGAAACCCAATCAAACCCATACGGATTTAAAGCAAATTCGAATCCCTCTAATTTTTGTTTAATAATCATGTATTAATTCGCCGAGTTTTAGGACATTTTGAGGGAAAAGGGATCGAGCGATTTCGTTTGTTGATGATGAGAGGGAGGCGGCTGCGTTTAATTGGGCCTAGGGTTATGTTTTATAAGATTTTTATATTATATTTAATTATTTATTTAATTCCAAAATAGAGGTTTTGCTTTCTAACCCCAAACTGAACCCAACGACTATCGCCATTAGCCAAATACCCCCATTCCGAATATAATAGAATATGTTTCGGAACCCAATTCGGTTGTTATGATCAGTTTTCCTTAAATTAAAATATAAATCATTCAATTTTATATTTGAACGTACATTTTAATTTGTCGAGGTCACATACTGATTCTAAAAATTCCAGAAAAAATATTTCTCGCTTCCTATTGATGATACGGTCCTAACAAAACTAATTTCATCAAATATGAAGATCATTTGAAAAATGGCCATTTTTTGGTCAATCCAAATTGACTGAAACTGTCAAAAAAAGTTTTCTTTTGCTACGCTCACATATTAATTTCAAAAATCATGAAAATTGGAATATAGCAATAATTTGACATCCCAGATCCAACAAAAATGGTGTCGTCGAAAATGGAGGTCATTTGCAAAATGGCTATTTTTAAGGGCCATATATATATATATATTTAAAATATATATAAATTCCACAACGACTTTTCTGAATTTTAAACTGGACATATCTTTCAGCTTATAGAACGAAATCACGTTTTCTTACATCGGTTAGAAAGATATCGTCAAACAGATTCAAATATTTCTTGTTTCATCTAATTCTGACTTACATTGAATTCTGTATATTCATTTGAAATTAGAAATAGAATTTTCAAACTGTCGCGCCATTTCAGGCTTGATATATAATTAAAATAAATTTATTCGTTTTAACTTCATCGAAAATAAATTTTCTGTCGTTATTGTTTAAAATAATCCATTTTAAATATTCAAAATCGATTAAAATCGCCAAAATAAAAATTTTAAATTGGTTCTGATTTTCCGGGTTGTTACAATCTTCCCCACTTAAAATGTGATGACCCAAACTTCCTCGGAAAGGAAAGCCCAGATTGCTTTGAGAACAACACACATCAGATCACAAACTGAAGAACATTTTATTGTTGATTACAACAATTACATCAGAGTACAAGAATATAGCAGAGTATGAATACTTATTAAACAATAGAAATACAAGAATATCAGAGTTTTAAATTACACTTAAATAGCAGTGGAAGAATAACACAAATATACAACCGAAAGGAATACACGGATACAGAGCTTTCCGAATATCGCTTCAGCTGTAAACCAGGATCTTGTAAATATATCTGCAAAAAGCTACTCGACTACCCGTATGGAAAATATGGGCACCCGAGTTTGCCAGTGAAACAAACTACAGGTCAGTCATGGGACTGGTATGAGAAATCTTGCTTAAACTTATCTAATAATAAGGCTAATCACAGGACCATGCCGATAACGCGGAACAGGTTTACTCCATTGGATTGCCAGTGCAGGAAATAAAGTAAATCGTTAAACAACGCAATGCCTTTTTAAAAAAATGAAACCATTATAAGACTCAAGTCCCATCACATAATGCAACGCATACCGGAGGATAGAGTTTTACCTTATAATGGTTAAAAGATGCTTGATACGATAAAACGGATTTGATATTTTTATTAGTGTATATATGTGTTTTAAAAAAAAAACTTCAATCATAATGTATCAATCATAGACGGCATAGCTACCATATGCTATGTCGCCATACTAGTTCTACAATCAAAACCGCATGATGTCGTATTGGAAGTTGGATTTCCATCCTGAGTCGAGGCTGGGAACGATCTCCTGACCGATTCGAGACACTCTAGCAATGTCCTAAGATTCGGATGCTGGCGAACCCTTGGATACAGCAGGGCCGGTCCAAAAATACTTTAGTGGATTAGTTATGCCTGAACACACGTTTCCCGATCCTATTAGACCTATAAATTGGCCATTGGCGACCAATAAAAATTATCCGAGGAGCCTCAATAATCCATCAACCACATAAGTAAAATGTCTGGGCTGGTAAGTCGCTGACACCACTTTTTAGCTAGAAAGAAACGTGTGCACTCCGTGTGTTCCCTTGCTCCGTTTTTGACCCTACCGGGGTGTGAGGCTCGCGTAGTAACGCTATACACAAAGCTATGCCGAAATAGGTTATGCTTTGATCATCTCACAAGGTTCTGCTTTACAACAAAAGCCTTGATCATTTGCATCTTGGCGTACCACATTGACAATTCACGCCATGCGATTGATAACTATCAACACACAAACTCTAAGGGTGTTAAGAAAGAGAATAAATCCTCTACCACCAACGATTGTACATTAATAGAAATCAGTTTACATTGAAAGAAATTCAACGTCAGACACACATCCATTTACTAGTCCGTTCTGGGTCTGAACGGAACTGGAGACACCTGAGAGGTTCTCGCACATCCGGGCAATCAATACGTACGTCCGGACGACTATCACTGAAGCCCTTTCAAGGTAGCTACTCCAATCATGGGCATCAGTAGCAACACATCCATTCGATGTGAAGATCGCCGGTCTTCAACCACCGTCTTCACCTTCGACTCTTCATCGTCGTAGTAATTATTCGGAATGGGTTAAAGCCAGTCTTTCCGAATAACTTGCGTATTTTTATAATTAAAAATCAAGTGCTATAAAAACACATCCAACGCCTCATTCCAATTCAGAATATTCCTTTAATAGAATATTCATATTATAGGGAAAGATTCCCATAATTTATATCAAAGATAAATTCTTATAAATTTATTCTTTTAAACATTCATTAAAACTCCAACTTTATTTTAATATCAAAAATCATTATTTTATAATTATTCAACTTTTAAGGAATTAACCTTGTCTTTAATTGGATTAAAGAATTAATTTCATTAAAAACATTGTTCACGATAAACCCAAAATCATCTTCCATTAAATATGGAATTTTCACAAAAATCAAGTCAATACGTAATCGATATAAATTCCTGTATCAGACCGATAATATAAATGGAATAACGGCAAAGCTTTTTAAATTCCATATATAGTAACAGTCCTCTTTTACAAAAGCCTGTCTCGATTATTATCAAATCGAATTCCCACTCAATTCCAATTTAACATATTAAATTGGAAAAATTGAATTTAGAAAAGAAATAAATCTTAACAAAAGATTTATAAATTCTAAATCATATTTCACTGTTGATTGGGTTAAAGAACAAATGTCGTTTAAAACACAGTCCACGATAAACCCAATTCACATATCAATTCATTCCAATTACTAAATATAATTGAAACTCTAAAAATCTTAATTAAAAGATTTATTCTTTAATACAGGGTTTAAGAACAGTGTTATTTATGACACCGTCCACGACAACCCAAAATTTAATTCCAATTAAATATCAGTAAATTAGAAGTCTTCCTTAAATCTTGATTTAAAAGATTTATTCTAATTAATAATTAGTTCATTTCAATAGAAATATATTTTTATCTTTTGTCCATACAAGAATGGACATAGAAATCATCATTTTATTCTCCGTTGAATATTATTTTAAAATATTCGTTGTTTAAAAATATCCTTTATAAAAAGGTTCTTTATATTACAATATTCTATATATTACAATATTCTTTATTTTAAAATAATCCTTATAGTATGATGTTCTTACTTTAAAAGATATTCTCTATTTAAAATTATTCTTTATTTTAAAGGATTCTTTATATAAAAGAAGTCATGAATTGGAATGTGACTCAACCAGTTACCATATAATTTCAATTATATGGATTTCATACATTGCATGTATTCAACAATAATGATAAATAATCATTAAACATTCAAATAACAACCAGAGTGCATTTTACAACTAAATATTTGGATTAGTGTATGCCAATTTTCATCCCAATCCCCGTGTGGGGTTTTCAAACAACAAACAAATAAATTATTTGTGCACTTGGGCGATGTACGAAAATTATTGTCCAAATCACATAAACAAGTCGGATAACTTGTAAATGGAAGTGTAATATACAATATATAGCACTACGATAAAATGTCTCTTTTATATTGTATATAATTCTATTACAATGAACGAATGAAAATAATAACTTTATCTATGTTGACAATTTCTATTTTGTCAATTCTAATTCAACAAAGTGGTTATTTTGTTTTGGCAATTCAAAGGCGACAAAATGCCAAATTTTGTTTTGACAATTCTAACGCGACCAAAATGATACTTTTTATTTAATTCTATTCAAATGTCAAAAATGACTATTTTGGTTTCATTCTATTCAAATGACAAAAATGAAGAGATAATTTATTTTCATGACATGTTCTACACTTCTAGTGTCGAATAAAAAGATCATTTTGTTCGCATACAAATTTCCTATATTTAACATAACAAATAAAAATGAAAATTTATTTGTACACATATTCTAAACCAATCTTAACAAATAAAGATGATAATTTATTGGTTAACTCTTCCTATTTAACAAAGTGACAAATTTATATGTCAATTCTGAATTTGACATAAGTGACAAATTTATATGTCAATTCTAAATTTGGCATAAGTGACAAATTTATATGTCAATTCATATTTTAACAAAGTGACAACTTTATTTGCTAATCTTTTCATTGTAACAAAATGAAAATAAAAATATAATCTTTTTATTCTAATCTTTTCATTGAAATCTAAACTGCATTAAAAATGCAATTTTTCATGTACAATCTTTTTACTGAAGACAATAAACAATAAAAATATAATCTTTTATGTTACTTCTTTTTACAAAAACAATGCTACATTGAAAATGAAATTTTTAATGTTACTCCTTTTTATTAAAAATCAATGTGACAATAAAAATATAATCTTTTATTCCAATCTTTTTATTTTAAACAATTAACAGTAAAAATCTAATTCTGTATATCTAATCTTTATATTTCAACTAAAATGACACTAAAAATGTAACTTTTATTTCTAAAAATAAATTAGTAAAGTCTCATGTCTCTTTTAGTTGAAAACAATTTGACACTAAAAATGTATTCTTTTTAATTGAGACAATATGGCACCAAAAAAAATATTATATAATCTTTTTAGTTGAAACTAAAAATGGTCTTTCTATTCTATATAAATATGTCTAATAAAAATGTTATTTCAACATAATATGATCTAACAAAAATGATGTGTTAAGTTCACTCTCTTTAATGTGATAAAACGAAAGTGTTTAGTTCATTCTCTTTAATGTGATAAAATTAATGTGTTGAATTCATTCTCTTTTTAAATGTGATAAAATGAATGCGTTGAAATACATTCTTTTTAAAGTGACAAAATGAATGTGTTGAATACATTCTTTTTAAAGTGACATAATGAATGTGTTGAATACATTCTTTTTAAAGTGACAAAATGAATGTGCTGAAAACATTCTTTCTTTTTAAAGTGACAAAATGAATGTGTTGAATACATTCTTTTTAAAGTGACAAAATGAATGTGTTGAATACATTCTTTTTAAAGTGACAAAATGAATGTGTTGAATACCTTCTTTTTAAAGTGACAAAATGAATGATTTGGTCACTTCTAAATTAATGAAAAAAATGAAATCCTTTATCATAAATATTTCTTCTATACTAAATGACAATAAAAATACGTTTTTTCCATTTTGAGCACATTGACACTAAAATATGTTATTTTTAGTTAAAAACCAATTTACCCTAAAATATGTTCTCTTTTTTGGTTGAAACAAATTTAAGCAAAAATCATATTTTATGTAATCAAATATAAAATGATATTTTTATGTAAACAATGAAATGAAATTTCTATTTTACTTTTCCTTTTTGTTGGACAAGGTGACAACAAAAATGTAAGCTCTTTATTATAATCTTTTCATTTTAATCTAAGTGACAAATAAAAATGTAAAACTTTTTATTTTAACCTTATGATTACAATGAAAACAACTTTTGATAAAAACCATGTTAAAACTAAAAATAAATATTTTATTGTAAATCTATATTTGACAAAATCAATTTCATGTTAACAATGAATGTTTTATTGTAAATTTATTTTTAAACAAACCATGTTTCACTAATCTAAATAAATTGTGAAACCCATATCATATGATCAAGTCAATATTGATGGATCTGAAATAGAAATAATTTTTTTATTTCAAATCAAGATCTAACAATGAACTATAGGTTTAAATAAGAAAAGAAAAATTATATTGTCGATCACAATCTATTAACCACAAGCATCACAATCATTATAATCAACAGGCAACAAATACAATATCATACATCGCAGATCTAGATTAATTAACATACATACAATGAATTTAAAGGCGAGAAAATAATTAAAATTTAATTTAATTAATAAATCAGAATTCTCACCAAGCTTTTAATTCTGAATAATTCAGATCTGGAATTTAACCAAAATCTGATCAGCTCCGTTACAGTTTGATCTGTTCTACAATGTGGTGTTCTTCATGACGATTACAACGCAATTCGTTGTGTCAAATTCTGATTAAATATGACGAAGTTATTCAATTTTAAACATGGATGGATTAATTTATAAGTTAAATATAATTAGTTATGTTAATTACATCACTAAGGATGTTAATCCCTCTTCTTCAACTTCGGCATCAGGAAACAAATACGAACCCAACTTCGATCAGCTTCCTCCTCCCATCGCACGCAAAGCCACCCCAAAGTCGGCGCCTTTGTGCTGAGAATTCTCCCCATCCGTACCACTAGGTTCGATCATGGCCTTATAGAATTGAAGCTCGAACTTTTCTCTTCAATTTGGTTTAGAAATCATGAATTAATTTATGAAGATTTGTGAGAGTTTAGAGGATTGATAAGAGATGGTTTTGGCCATTGAAACGGTAGGTGGCGGCTACAACATTTAGGGGATTAGGGTTTTGAAAAAAGAATGTGTTTTTATAATATTTAATGTTAATTTTACAAATAAACCCATAACTTCTTTTAGAATAGTAAAGTAGGCAAGGATGGAAAAAGATGTTGCATAATATGTGATTAGTTTATTATATTAGGAAAAACTTTTGACATGGTGGCAAACTCATAACTCTACATTTACATGTACTTTTAATAGCGGAGTGATTGATTAGTATTAATGTTTTATGGCTAATAAAATTTTTCCTTTTCCTTTCACATTGATAATCTAGAAAAAGATTTTTCTAATTGACATGAGTTCATCCTATAATTATTTCTTTCTGTTTTTAGGTGTCATAATCTTTACTTGGAAAGATGTTTATAACAAAAGTCGGTTCATGCTATTTCAGTGTCATTAATTTTTATTTTATAGTGCAACATAGGTAATGTACTATTTTCAGATTTTTTTATAAAATCATGGATTAAATGGATTTAAGAAAGGGAAGCTGTTTTTTTTTTTTGAAAAAAAATTACATTAAAGGGGGAGAGCAATTTGACTATATATAGGATTCAATTTAATATAGACTAATTATCCTTTCTAATCAATTTGTTTATTTATGTAAAAATGATGCTAGGATCATTACAATAGTCTTTACCATATTACATTGGGTTTTAAGGATTAAATTACCCCACCAAGAATTTATTTTGGCAAAATTAGATGCTTACATTAAGAAATTAAATTTACATTAAGAATTTATGGTAGCCACAATTTCTATGACAAATTTTTTCTTCTAAAGAATTCCAATTGAGATTCCAACATTAAATTTAAGAAATAGATTACAGTTACTAGGAAGATAATCAAAAGTTGTATTCTAATTATACTAATTCAAAATTAAAGTTTTTAAGGTTAACGTCAAGACAGTTTCTATATCGTTTACAGCTATTATTCAGTGACTATAAAATATTGTTTTCATAATAAAGTTATCCTCAACTTTAAAAGGGAACAAGAAAAAAAATTGTAAAAATAACCAATTGTATACTCCATATTCTTCAAAATAGGTTAAATTAAAAATAAGAATTGGTTCTGAAATTTCGGGTTGTTACATAAAATCTTTTCGTCCTCGAAAAGGAACGGAGCAGAAAGTTGTTTTACTAGTCAACTCAACTTTCGTTCTGGCGTTCATACTTCAACTTTTCAGTTTCTAAGAATTTCTAATTTTTCAAAAATTTGGCTAACACCCTAAATTTTTGAAAATTTTCGCCACAACCTCCTTTGTACGGGAAGGGGTTTGGAAATTTATTGGGTCATATTAGGCACCCAATAAATCCTAAAAAGCATACATATATTTTTAGTGATATATTCTTGTGTCCACAGGGGCGTGTGTATAGATCATTACTCCAGAGAATAAATCCTCGTCACCCTATAAATAGTTTTTGTTCCTTAATGACTAGAGAGACGTAATTATTGTCAACTCCAGACCCGTGTGGGGTTTTTATTAATCTGGCAATTTACCGTTACATTTTATATAGTCCATATCAGTCTTCGGTTCAACCTGAAATATAGTCATCGCCATACAGGCCTCTCGCTTGTATGGTAAATCTTCAATCTCGCCACATAAGCTTCAAATGCTTATGTGGTATATGATAGAGTATAATATCTTCTCGCAGTATGCCATGTAGTGTAGTTCAAAATTAACTGTTACTATCCTATGGCGATGTTTATAATCTCACACAGAACAACCAACACTCCGCATCCAATGGCATTCTTTATATAATAATAAAATTGCGCAGGAAACTCATTAAGGTTTACCTATTTGTCGGGCACGCAAATAAATTCTTTACTCAACAACAAATCCATTTACCTGTTCAATGTATATGCATGCATATATAGGAAACTCTAACAAAATTTCAATCAAGCTCAATATTTGATAAAATTTGGCTTAAGGGTTCAAAATTTTAATTAATCAAACCAATAATCAAACAAAACAATCAACAATCAATTAGTTAATTAACATTTCAAATTTATAGCTTTGATATACATAGAGAAAATCATGTTTTTGATGCCAAATCACAACAATATTCCTATCTAGTTTTGGTTCTCACACCAGTCAACTGGAAATATATAGAAATCCCACTTTCGAAACTCGAACATAAACTCTGATGATGAATACTCAATCATCAGAATCATCTTCGGGCTACTAGAGTGTAATTCTATATCTACCCAGTATATTAAAACTTTGAATATACGTTCATGACGCATCATATTGTGACGACCCCATTCCCCGTACTGACGGCGGCAAGGGTAATCTTTGGAATATAACACAGAAACAGATAATAGCCGAACAGAAATAAATAAATACACCAGATAATGTACAAATAATACACTGAATAAACGTAATCATCAGAGTTACACAGTATATAGGATCATACTTAGTACAAATACAGCTCAGCTATACATAAATGTCTACAGCGGAAAACAAACATAATATGTACAATAGGAGCTGAACAGCATAAAAAGAGATAAATGAAGAATCCATCTTCAGCTCCAGCTATCCAGAAAGAGCCAGATAAAACCTGAATACAAGGCTGCCCGTGTAGAAAGAGGGGCACCCGAGTTTGAAGTGTAACAAACTACGAGTCAGTCATGGGACTGGTATGAGAAATCTACTCAACACATTTAAAATATGGCTAATCATAGGACCACGCCACTTTCGTGGAACGGGTTTACTCCATCGGATTGCCAGTGCTTTAAAACAAATAATTCTTTTAAACCTCGCAATGCTTTTTATAAAAATGAAGCCATTATAAGACTCAGTTCCCATCACACAATGCAACGCAAACCGGAGGATAGAGTTTTTACCTTATAACGGCCAAAATATGCTTGATACGAATAAAACAAAAGCATTTGGTATTATTGCTAGTGTTTATAAGTTTTGAAAACAATTTCGAATCATAACTATCAATCATAGACGGCATTAATGCCCCCATACCACTATGTCGCCATATATAGGTATACAATCAAAACCGCACAGTCGCGTATTTGGAAATTGGATTTCCGTCATGAACCAAGGCAAAAGGTAGTCCTTACCGAATTCGAGACGCTCTAGCCCGTGTCTCAGGATCAGAGCTCGAGTGACCCTAGGAGCGACATGGCCGGTCCACTGATGTGGATTAAAATTCCTGAACACTGCGTTTCCCCGCCCTATGGGGCGTCAATGAGCCAACGAATGACTCCATCGGTCCCGGATCGTCCGATATAACCGTGGCGCCTCGCAATCCATCATCCACATAAGTAAAATGTCAGGCCGTGTAAAAACACTGACACAACTCCTAGCTAGAAGGAAACACATGCCCTCCCTGAGGTCCTTCTTCCGTTTCTGGTTCATATCGGGGTGTGAGGCTCGTGAATTCACGTTATACACAAAGCTACGGCACACAGGCGGTGCTTTGATCATCAATCACAAGACTTTTCTTTTCAACAGAAGCCCTGATCACTGCATCTTAGCATGCCACACTGGCAATTCACACCATGCAACTGATGGTTATCAATCGCACAAAATGAATTCCAATGTTAGACACACAGTCCATTTGCAAGTCCGTTATGGGTCTGAACGAAACCGGAGGCACTAAATACCTCGCATATCCATCGATCCCCACGTACGTCTGGACGATCACCACTCATTATCAATATTTCGGGATGCCTCCCAATCAGGACATCAGTTACCATCCAAACGAGGTGAAGATCGGTCTTCAATCACCGTCTTCATCTTTGACTTCTTATTGTCGATTCAGTTATTCAAAATGGGATAAATCCGGTATTTCTGAGCAACTCGCGTATATTATAAACAAGTGCTACACAAACACAACATACGCGTCATTTCAATTCATTAGTCACTAACCGTCAATCAGTAAGAGAACGATTTCCCAAATCTTAACCCCGAAGGCCGAAACCAACATCAGATCAAAATCCAGGAAACCATTCGACTTAGCTAACCTTCAATTAATTTCTAAATTTCACAACCATATCGTTTATAATATTTTATAACGATTTATGGCTATTTTTATTTATTTCAAAATAGCCAATTTATTCAAAACGATGCTTCGGGCCATAACGCGGCCGTGGCGCTGTTTTTCTTCAGATTTGATTTACACATATCTGAAATTCTAACCGTTGGATCTTCACAAAATTCATATCATTAGAAAGATCTTTTCAAAACGAATCCAATGGTTGCGGTTTCGGGAAAATCCGACGGTCGGATTTCCCGGTATAATCGTTTGAAATTTCGATTTCAAAATACGAACTGCAGCGTCGTTATTCGATTAAATATAATTATATTTATATATATATATAAATATAATCGATTCTAGTGCTATTTTTCTTCATATTTGAATTAAACATTCCAGACAATCCAACCGTTGGATTTTTACAAAGTTGGTGCCGTTGGAAAGATATTTCCAAAGCGAACCCAACGGTTGCGATTTCGGGAAGATCCGATGGTCGGATCTCCCACACTAATCGTTTGAAATCACGGTTTCAAAATATGAACTGCAGCTTCGTTATTCGATATATTTCAATTCTATTTATATATATATATATCGATTCTTCGATTTCAAAACTATATGATATTCATACTTTTGATAAAAATGATATTTTTATCTAACTGTCTTCTATTTCAACACTTCACTATTTTTAACAATTCATGTATATAATAAAAATGTGATTTTTAATGTAAAACAATTTATTTCAAAACACGACTATTTTATATAGTTCATATTGATGATAAAAATATGATTTTTATTATAAAACAATTTCTTTCAAAACACGACTATTTTATATAGTTCATATAGATGATAAAAATATGATTTTTATTATAAAACAATTTATTTCAAAATATGAATACCATTCAACACATGAATTTCAATTCAACGAATGAATTTCGATTCAACACATGAAGGTTTTCTATAGTTTATATATATAGGTAAAAAGGTGATTTTTATATTTAAAACACGAATACCATTCAACACATGAATTTCTATTCAACGAATGAATTTCAATTCAACACATGAAGGTTTTCTATAGTTTATATATATAGAAAAAAAGGTGATTTTTATATTTAAAACACGAATACCATTCAACACATGAATTTCTATTCAACGAATGAATTTCAATTCAACACATGAAGGTTTTCTACAGTTTATATATATAGATAAAAAGGTGATTTTTATATTTAAAACACGAATAACATTCAACACATGAATTTCTATTCAATGAATGAATTTCAATTCAACACATGAAGGTTTTCTATAGTTTGTATATATAGAGTAAAAATGTGATTTTTATTGTTAAAACAATTTATTTAAAACACGAATACCATTCAACACATGAATATGATTCAACGAATGAATTTCTATTCAACACATGAAGGTTTTCTATTCAACAGACGAATATAGTTTCAACACAGGAAAATAATTCTAACACATGAATATTATTCAAAATTTCGGCAGCATAACGGCAGGGTAGTTAAAACCGGGACCGTCCCTAGTACGGCTCCTCGCTCTACCTTAAAGCCTCGCAGCTTTTGACAATGGGGAATCATGCATCTAGTTCGCACGCAGGTGGCATGTATATTTTTTTCATTTCCACAAACTAATCCTATGTGGTTTCAACCAAATATTTCTCAACCACAAACGGGTATTTTTCAATCACAATCAATCAATTTCAACCACAAACAATTTCAATCAACCATTCACTATCAATCAATTTTCACACCAATCACAACCAATAAATATCGTCCATGGTTTATGGACGAGGGGCGTATATATATATATATATATATATATAGCATTTCACTTCTATTTCAACACATATATAATTTTTACAACGCATATGCAACTTATACATCGAACGTACAACTTATACAACACTTATACAAGAGGTGTACAACGCTTATATTACTCATACATCGACTATATAATTTATACATCGTCGTTTTCCATATCGTTTATAATTTAGAAATCTCACTTTTCATATATACAATGTTTTCACTTTCATAAATAAAATATTTCATTCACACCGGATATATATATTTCATTCACACCGTATATATATTTCTTATTTCAATATATATACTATTTCCATTTCATATATATTCATTTTTCACATTTCGTATGTATATCAATTTCATTGCAAATAGATATTATTTCCTTTTCATATATATTTTATTTCGATTTCATATATATTTTATCCTCATTTCAAACATATATATTCACATTTCAATTTATTTCATTTCACATCGCGATCAATTTTCACACAGAATACAATCAAACAAGTCGTCCATGGTCTGTGGACGACGGGGAGCAGTTCATATATGCAGTTACAAATTAAATAACTGTACAGAAAATTATAATGAGAGAATTCTCACATTGGTTCTTTTATTTCTGAATTTCTGCTCCGTTCAGATTTGAATTTGCCTTAAATTTTAACGAGCTCAGTTTTGGACGCGGTCAGTTTTGTTATGAAGCTCTCGTCCCCACGATCACAACGGATCCAAGTTTGCATTTTTCCGACCTCGCATAAAGAAGCACGACATTAAATACTTTGAATAATTAACGATATAATTAATAAAATAATTATTTAATTAATTTATTTAAACCTTCTTCTTCGTTCAAAAGCCCAGGCGGATACCCATCTGCTCAAAATTTTGACCACCCGTCGCTCCACCACTATGCCTCTGACCAACGATCCACAATCGGCAAACGGAGCGCCTGACCTTCCCCTACAACCGCCGGCAGCCACCAGCCATTCGACGCCTCCTCCTTCCTCGAAATCCGCTCCAAAGAGGTAGCCTTTCCCCTCAAAATTTGAGCTCGACAGTTCACGAAGCTCGATCAAGTGGGTGTTGATTAGAAGATCACTCGTAGCTCTTTGTTTTTCCCTTCATCATCTAATCTAATTCGCAGCCATCTAGGAGATAATTAGGGATTTTGTTTCGAACGTTTATGGCCATCCATACGTTAGTGGCGGCTGTTAGGGTTTCTGAAAGAGGGGTGGTTTTATAGATTTATAATAATATTTTATTCCTTTATTTGTTTAATTATGGAATTTTAATAGCGAACTCCAAACGAAACCCAACAACTATCGCCCCTAGCTAATTACCCCCATTCCGAACACAACGGGATATGTTTCGTAGGCCCATTCGACTGTTTCAGTCAGTTTTCCTTCAGATTAAAATATAAAACATTCAATATTTGATTTGAACGTACATTTCAATTTACCAGGGCCGCAAACTGATTTGAAAAATTCCAGAAAAATAAATCCAGCTATGTTTTGACGATACGATCCCAAAAAAACTAGTTTCGTCGAATTCTAAGACCGTTTGAAAAATGGCCCATTTCAGGTCGATCCAATTTAACTGTATTTGACCAAAACACATTTTCCTTTGCCACACTCACATACTAGCTTCAAAAATTATGAAATTTGAAACCTAGCAATAGTTTAACATCCCGGATCCAACAAAAGTGGTTTCGTCGAATTCCGAGGTCGTTTGCAAAATGGCAATTTTCACGGGCTATATAAATTCATAGCGACTTTTCTAAAAATTCATTTGGCCATAACTTTTTCTTTCCGCTATGAAACTTCAATTTTTCAGATTCGTTAGAAAGGTATTCACTAACAGATTTAAATATTTTTGGTTTCACTCAAATCCATTTTGCATTTGCACCCGGTACAGTCAGTCGAAGTTTGAATTCAAATTTTGAAACTACCGCGCCATTTCAGACCTTGTTTATAATTCAAAGAAATTATATTTATTTTCAACTTCGATTCAAACTTACTTTTCATCATTATTATTTATAATATTTATTTTAAATATTTAAAATCCACTATTTTAGCCAATTTAAAAAAAAATTAAATTGGTTCAGATTTTCCGGGTCATTACACATATACTCGATTGTCCAAATCAAATAAAATAATATACTCACATACCTATAATTAGATAAAATTTTCTGTAATGACCCGGATTTTCTATCGTTGAATTCTGAATATTTAAATTGGTTTAAATATTTTATTTGAATTATATATAGGAATTTATAACGAATTTATTTGTAAAACGATATTTAAACGTATAATATATAATATAATTTAAATAGAGCTCGGAATAGTCGCTGCAGTTCGTAATTTAACGATTTGAACTTTAAATGAATATACAGAATTCGTTATAAGTCGGATTTCTTTGAAACAAGAAACGTTTGAATCTATTGAACTGTATTTTTCTAATGGAAGTGAAAAATCGAGATTTCGTTTTATAGATTGTAAATTACATCCAGATAAAATTTTCAGAAAGTCGGTGTGAAATCGTATATAAGCCATAACGGTTATTTAAATATATTTAAATATCGGTCTTGAATTTGGACAGGATTCTTTTGAGACGTAGTGATAATTTAATTTTTAGAATTTTACTGTAATTTTTAATTAATTAAATACGCAACTTTTTAATTTGAGTATTTTGCATCCTATATCATTATTTTGGGGTTCATAATATAAGTTAAACTACCGATATTATTATATTTTTGGGATCGTGGTACCTCGTTGGACACGACCGTGCTCTTATTTCTGTCCGTAGTAGTCTGTAGATAAACGAAATTCCGTATAACATGTTTCGCATAAAACTTTAAATACAAATATACATTCTATAGTTTACGATTAATCGGTTTGTATCATTCTTCATATCTTAGAACGGTTGTCGTACCAAGAAGGTTTTGGTTTGAGAACGGAATAAGACAATTGATGCTTACCATTGTTAATATAATCAAGTTAAGGTATGAATTGTTTACTACATGTAAATATGCTCATCTATTGATAGCCCCCAGTTACGGTTGTCAAAATCTAACCAAGTTTTGATTTTATAATTTTGAACTATAATCAAATCTGTTGGCTACTAAGTCTAAATACTGTCAGTTTTCATACCTAAAGCATAGCTCGATAGAAGCTATTTGAAATTGACAGGTCGACGCACATGCCTATGACAAAACTCAAGCAGACCTATCAAAGCTACTTGGTGAAATTTCTTTTCAGCAAACAAGAGCCTTGCCGACAAAGTAAAACACACATTGAAAATAAAACCTACCCTATTACCCTATGTACGTGCTTGCCAAGTAACTAGACTTTATATAAGTAACACCTCAGTCATCGTTCTATTTTCCTGAACCAGCTTTTACCCAACATTGAACGCCCCCCTCTTCCAAACTAAATCCACTTCGTTTCTCCTTTGGCAATGGTGGCCAACGAGTTCTTAACGGAAAATGTAGGGATCGGCGAGATCCGCCTTGGACTGGTGGCGCTGCTTTTCCGGTGGTCAGAGGAGGTCTGGGCTTGAACTAGCCGAAGGAAGGGGAAGAACGGAATTCGAAGTCCATGGTCGTGGTATGGCCTTTTGTGGCGATGAGGTGATGTCCGATGGCATGTGGTGTTAGTGGTGATTGATGGAAGAAAGGGCGTTGGCTTTAGGTTTAGCTGGAAGGAAGGCCAACGCGTTTTGGGAGAAGGAGACTTAAACGATGGTTAATAGTTTAAACATGGTAATTAAATAAATATCAGTGATGGTAGGGTTAGTTTGTTTTGAACGTGATAATGAAATCAATGGGAGTAGTTATGGGGGAAGAAGGATGTGCGTGAGCTGTTACAAGGGGGGACTAGTTTTAAATAAAAGTGAAAAGAGAAGGGATTAGAAGGGTGGCTTACGTGGACTGGTATTAGTGTATAGGGAAGGAAATTTGTGTTAGTGGGTAGTTGTAGTGTCTAAAAGTAATGCATGGGAGGAATAATATTTAAAACATGGATTAAAAATAATAAAAGGTGGCGTGTAATGTCATCGTGTGTTCTGGGAAGGAGGAGTCGCATTGTTGAATGTGAGGAAGAGCATCATTTGTTTAAAATGTGGTATTAAGAATGGCACCTCATTCTTCTTTCATGTGGAAGCAACATAAGTTGGGTAGTGAAGCATGGAGGGAATTTCAAATCGGTGGTTACGGTAGATGAAATGGTGAATGAGAAATTTGAAAACATTGGTTTCTGATGGAAATAATTGAAGATAGTGGTAGGCTTTGTGTCAGGGTTTATTGGTCAAATTGTTGAAATGGGTTGAGCAAAAGGTGCGGCATGGAATTTAGTTTACACAAGAGCAGGGAATTCGGTTTCAAACGGGGAGGAAGTGTAATTACCAGGTGAATTAACGGTTTATTAAGGTAAATTAATTTAATAGTTAACTTATTAATAGTTTTAATTAAAATCAAAGCTGGTAAAATCAATAATGGGTTCATTCGTGATCAGAATCAGAATAAATCGGTCACGTTGGAATCGTAATGACCAGATCTTCGTCGTGGAACCACTGTGGCTGAGGACAAAGCTATTGAGATTTCGTGATGAAATGTTGTTTGATTTGAAAACCAAATAAAGCAGAATCGTCAACTGCGAACCAAGTGAGTAAACTCACTCACTCTGACTCCTTTATATTTTTATATAATCGAGTTTTAAATTATTTATAGAAATTCTATAATGTGTGATGGTTGTTTGGTTGCATGGTTGATAAAATCGGTTAAATTGGTTGATAGGATTTCATCATTGATTACTTATTAGTTCTGATATTTCACATTTTAATGTGAATTAATATTATTGATGTTATCAACATCTGTGATGCAGGGAAACAGGTTGGAGGGATCCATCTGGATTCCTCAACATTTATATTATTGTTTGCATTGATTGTGATATTCGATCATATATATAATTGGTGATTGATTATGTTGTGGTTAATTTACACTGGCCTTGATATTTACATATCGTAAATATTTTTGAATATAGAAATGGGAATTTGAGTTTTAAAAAGCAAATTTATTTCCAAAAATAGAAATCTAATTTCGAATAGAGTTGGAAATAGAAACCTGTTCAAATGAATGAATTAGGAGGTTGTTATAATTGAGAATTTAAATTAATTGAATTATTTATCATTTGTTACATTGAAATAGGAATTCAAATTTGAATTTTTATAGAAATGTGAAAGTCAGTTTTTAAACCAATAGTGGAAAGGAGATTTAAATTTAACAATTTTAAGGAAATCTTTTACGAGATTTTGAATGATTGAAATAAAAAGAAAGGAGATTATAAATGTTTGAAGTTAATAAGGAGATTCTCTATATACCATTGTAAATAGAAGTTATATATGAAATTTGGGTTTGATATGGTAAAATCAAATCGATTTGATTATGTAAAAAGAGATATTAAGGACGATTAAAGTGAATAATTATTTAGAGTAGATGTTTTGTAAATGAAAGCTGCTATAAAAGAGATCTGGGTTGGGAATGTGAATTCAAATAGAAATTTGAATAATTAGGGAAATGGAAATGCGTTTCAGAAGGAAACGTTGAATTATATTCCAAAGTTCGAAATATAAAACAATTGAAATAAATTCAAGGGATTTATAATTATACTTTGACTAGGTCGAAGTTCGTTATAATGCTTTAGTTCAGGAAGGATGTTTGAATTTTATTTAATACAAATCTAAACAGCGATTATAACGCTGTTGTTATAATAAAAGTTTTGTAAATCTAAACAGCGATTATAACGCTGTTGTTATAATAAAGGTTTTGTAAATCTAAACAGCGATTTAAACGCTGTCGTGATAATAACTGTTTTGTAAATCTAAACACCGATCTTAATGATATGGTTACAATAAGTGTTCTATAATTCTACACAGCGACTGTAACGCTGTTGTTAAAAGCAATGTTTTACAAATTAAATATTTGGGAACAACGATTATAACGCTACCATTAAAAGCAATATTTCTCTGTAAAAGGATTGTGTTCTTAGATCGAATCCGAGAGTCGTGTAAGCGACGTATTGTTTAAAGTGTGAGCTTTGACTATTTCAAAGTTGAGAATGTTGTTCAATTAAGGTCTGAGAGGTAATTATACCCCAACTTGATTGACTTCATGATCGATGGAGGAATGATTAAGGTTCGATAGTGAAACTTGGTTAGTAATATGGTTAGCTAATAAATGATTAGTGGTTGGAGTTATTATAATGATGTTTTATAACATCACGTTAATTTAAAGAATTTGAAATGTTTTTCCTCAAATAAAATGTGGAATTAAGAAAAGGGAATTTGAATGATAATATAATAAGGGATTTATTTAAAGGGGCCAATGTTGATTGATGATTGATCGATCGAATTCCTACCTGGAAATAAGATCGTTGGTTGCACACCTATTTTTCTTTGATAGTTAAATTACCAACTATTGGAGTTTTGACCATTTTTCCGTCATCAATATGGAGAGACCGGGATCAGATCCAGTATTTGAAACCACTCTGTATACACGTTAGCGTTGCGATCGAATATGATGAAGAAAATTGAAGACGGAGTTATGCAAGGGCTATCCTGTTTACGGGATAGTGCCTTCAGTTTGTCCAGTCCCAGGACAACGTGAATGGACGAATGTCTGACAGAGTATATCTAACGGATCACGTAAATTGATCTCTTCAAACGTACTTACATTTGGTGGCGGAGGAATTCGTTTCTCTTAGCTTTATACCCGTGGTATTTTTGGGGAAATCAATTTGTGATTTGGCGGGTGTGACGATGTGGCATTCAAAGTGGATGATGGTCAGGTGTTCTAAAGGATACGCAATGACCTCAAGCCTCACAACCCGGAATTGACAAAAATCGGGCAGGCAGCATGGCTAAGTGGGTCGCTCCCATTAGGATGTATAATCACCTATCTAGAGAAATTCCATTTGTTCTTTAATCTATCTATGTTGTCCCTTTCAGGGAACGGTTGTTGATCCCAACCGTTGGTGATATACATTCAATACACTCAAGCGAAATGAGTGGTCGGTCATGTGTGGGCCGGGTTGCAAGAAGTTCTTGTTGAACCCAGTGTATTCACCTCTAGAGATACACTATCGGAAGGTGGTTCCATACCTTGTCATGTTGGAAATCCAATCTCCAATAAGCGCCCTGCGGTTTTTGATTTTATATTATATATGGAGCGTGAGATGCAAACGTTCTGCTAGATTCTATTTATTTGATGTAGACATTATTATAATATCATTGGATTTGATATCAAAAATATTTTTGGTTATCGTAAGGTAAAACCATCCGTGTTTATGTGTGGATCGGTCTTACGATTACCATTTCTTTCGAAAGGATTTTGAAAGTTAAACAAATGGTTGGAGTTTACTCACACCAGTCCCATGACTGACCCAGAGTTTATTTTGTTTTGTTTTTCCCTAAACTCTTGGGTGCCCAAATTTGTATAGGCAGTCAAGTAGTAGGGATTTTACAGATTCACTTGGAGGAGTTAAAGGCTTCACCAGTAGTTATAGACTATCATATTTTCCGCTGTGTACTATGTGGTATCTGGAAATAGGTGTTTATAACTATTCCAGAGATAGCTGTTGTGCTCTGATGATGGTATGTATGTACAAATACTGATTTGTGTTTTTCAAAAGTTATGTTATATAATATATTTTATTCGTTCCGCTGTGAGTTTGTGATCTTCGTTTTTCTTCTATTCTAACTTTTCTTTCTTTCTATTTCTCATCCTCTGATTTTTTTCTAATAATGATTTGTATTTCTGTGCAATTTGGGTTGAACGTGTGGTATGTTTAGTCAACTCAAAGGGTACGGAATTCAGGTCGTTTCAGTTGGTATTAGAGCTAAAGGTTGAGTGATAACCTTGGCTCTGTGGCGTAACTCAATAGAGATAGGGTTAGTAATACCCTAGATTGAGTCTGAGTGTGTGTGTATATATATATATATATATATATATATATACGAGCGCGTATTTGTAAATTTGATACAAAATTGTTTTATATTGTGTTGACTGGCTTGTTGAGTGGTTTATAAATTCTAGTCGATACAGAATGTACAACTGTATAGATAGGTGTTTCTAAACGCTCGAACAGAACAATTTGACACAGTATTGTTTTAAAATGGGTAAATGTTATAATTTTGCCCAAAAGATATTTTTGATACAAAAGGGATAATTTTCTGAAATTATTGAATGTGTTGATTGTTATTACAATCAAATGGAATTGTGAAATATTGTAATGGATATGTAATTTGTAAACGGATAATGCATACAAAAGAGATAAGCCAAGATTAAGTCCAAACTAGAATTGGAATTTAAATCCCGGTTATTTAGAAAATATTTCTTGAAGTATTTCAAAGGTAATATAGCATTGTTTTGAAGGGATTTTTGAATTAGAAATGTTTTAAATAGATTTTAAATGGGATTAAGCACTGAAATCACTTCAGTAGCGGGAAAATAGTACGGATAATGGGTCGCGACATTATCGGTATTCATTTTCAAGTTTCTGAGTGAGGGATTGCTACCATAGTAATTTGGGAATGAAAAATTTGTTTGAAAAGGACAAGATGTTTTAGAAAGTCAAATGTTTTGAATTGAGTTGATTATAAATATGTGTATAAATATGTATGATTTCAAAAATTAATTTGAAATAAAACCCGGGAATTTGAATTCTGAAATAAAAATTTAACTTAAGTTAAATAAATTTGAATTGGAGTAGAGATAGTTTAGAATGAAATTAAACAAAGTGAAATGCTTGAAATTGGAATTAATAAAGTGAACTCGTCTTATATATAAAAAGTTGAATATATAGTGGATGCTGTTGTTTGGAATTAAATTGTGATGGAAATTGAAACTCAAATTGAATAAGTGGGGTTATTCCTGAAGTAAAAATCAAATTGAATTGGTGGAATGGAAGTGAACTAATCAGAAGTTGATTAGAGAGCAAAAACAAGTGGAAGTTGGATTGATTTAGAACCTACTGAAAATCGATATATGTATGCTGAGCAGATATTGAATGGAAGTAAATGCAAGAGATAGAATTATGCCCGACAGAAAGGTACATGTTTACAATATCACTTGGGTTTGATGATTTTGTGAGTCAATGGGCAAGCCGCTTAGTTTTTTGATTTTCTTTTGGATTGGAGAAGGCCTAGAAAGGCGAGTTGTGGTCGTATCGATTGAGCCGTGTAGAGGAGATGCTGCCGAAATTTTCAGAATTTAAAACATTAGGAAATTTTCAGAATTTTTGAAAATTTTCGTTAGTAAGAATAAATTAATATTTTAACTGAAATAAATTGGTTCAGTTAAACTGAAGTTAAGAAGTGAACAGAAAGGATTTTTGAACCTAGTTAATAGGGAATGTAGCATCTTTTCCTACCTTAGCAATTTCGAGGACGAAATTATTTTAAGGGGGAAGGAATGTAACGACCCGGATTTTCAGTCGTTGAATTCTGAATATTTAAATTGGTTTAAATATTTTATTTGAATTATATATAGGAATTTATAACGAATTCATTTATAAAACGATATTTAAACGTATAATATATAATATAATTTGAATAGAGCTCGGAATAGTCGCTGTAGTTTGTAATTTAACGATTTGAACTTTAAATGAATATACAGAATTCGTTATAAGTCGGATTTCTTTGAAACAAGAAACGTTTGAATCTATTGAACTGTATTTTTCTAATGGAAGTGAAAAATCAAGATTTCGTTTTATAGATTGTAAATTACGTCCAAATAAAATTTTCAGAAAGTCGCTGTGAAATCGTATATAAGCCATAACGGTTATTTAAATATATTTAAATATCGGTCTTGAATTTGGACAGGATTCTTTTGAGACGTAGTGATAATTTAATTTTTAGAATTTTACTGTAATTTTTAATTAATTAAATACGCAACTTTTTATTTGGAGTATATTGCACCCTATATCAATATTTTGGGGTTCATAATATAAGTTAAACTACCGATATTATTATATTTTTGGGATCGTGGTACCTCGCTGGACACGACCGTGCTCTTATTTTTGTCCGTAGCAGTCTGTAGATAAACGAAATTCCGTATAACATATTTCGCATAAAACTTTAAATACAAATATACATTCTATAGTTTACGGTTAATCGGTTTGTATCATTCTTCATATCTTAGAACGGTTGTCGTACCAAGAAGGTTTTGGTTTGAGAACGGAATAAGACAATTGATGCTTACCATTGTTAAATATAATCAGGTTAAGGTATGAATTGTTTACTGCATGTAAATATGCTCATCTATTGATAGCCCCCAGTTACGGTTGTCAAAATCTAACCAAGTTTTGATTTTATAATTTTGAACTATAATCAAATCTCTTGGCTACTAAGTCTAAATACTGTCAGTTTTCATACCTAAAGCATAGCTCGATAGAAGCTATATGAACAAGCTATTTGAAATTGACCGCTCGACGCACATGCCTATGACAAAACTCAAGCAGACCTATCAAAGCTACTTGGTGAAATTTCTTTTCAGCAAACAAGAGCCTTGCCAATAAAGTAAAACACACATTGAAAATAAAACCTACCCTATTACCCTATGTACGTGCTTTCCAAGTAACTAAACTTTATATAAGTAACACCTCAGTCATCGTTCTATTTTCCTGAACCAGCTTTTACCCAACATTGAACGCCCCCTCTTCCAAACTAAATCCACTTCGTTTCTCCTTTGGCAATGGTGGCCAACGAGTTCTGAACGGAAAATGTAGGGATCGGCGAGATCCGCCTTGGACTGGTGGCGCTGCTTTTTCGGTGGTCAGAGGAGGTCTGGGCTTGAACTAGCTGGAGGAAGGGGAAGAACGGAACTCGAAGTCCATAGTCGTGGTATGCTCTTTTGTGGCGATGAGTTGATGTCCGATGGCATGTGGTGTTAGTGGCGATTGATGGAAGAAAGGGCGTTGGCTTTGGGTTTAGCTGGAAGGAAGGCCGACGCGTTTTGGGAGGAGGAGAATTAAATAATGGTTAATAGTTTAAACATGGTAATTAAATAAATATCAGTGATGGTAGGGTTAGTTTGTTTTGAACGTGATAATGAAATCAATGGGAGTAGTTATGAGGGAAGAAGGATGTGCATGAGCAGTTACAAGGGGGGACTAGTTTTAAATAAAAGTGAAAAGAGAAGGGATTAGAAGGGTGGCTTGCGTGGACTGGTATTAGTGTATAGGGAAGGGAATTTGTGTTAGTGGGTAGCTGTAGTGTCTAAAAGTAATACATAGGAGGAAGAATATTTGAAACATGGATTAAAAATAATAAAAGGTGGTGTGTAATGTCATCGTGTGTTCTGGGAAGGAGGAGTCGCATTGTTGAATGTGAGGAAGAGCAGCATTTGTTTAAAATATGGTTTTAAGAATGGCACCTCATTCTTCTTTCATGTAGAAGCAACATAAGTTGGGTAGTGAAGCATGGAGGGAATTTCAAAGTGATGGTTACGGTAGATGAAATGGTGAATCAGTAATTTGAAAACATTGGTTTCTGATGGAAATAATTGAAGATAGTGGTAGGCTTTGTGTCAGGGTTTATTGGTCAAATTGTTGAAGTGGGTTGAGCAAAAGGTGCGACATGGAATTTAGTTTACACAAGAGCAGGGAATTCGGTTTCAAACGGGGAAGAAGTGTAATTACCAGGTGAATTTACGGTTTATTAAGGGAAATTAATTTAATAGTTAACTTATTAATAGTTTTAATTAAAATCAAAGCAGGTAAAATCAATAATGGGTTCATTCATGATCAGAATCAAACAAAATCGGTCACGTTGGAATCGTAATGACCAGATCTTCGTCGTGGAACCACTGTGGCTGAGGACAAAGCTATTGAGATTTCATGATGAAATGCTGTTTGATTTTAAAATCAAATAAAGCAGAATCGTCAACTGCGAACTCACTCACTCTGACTCCTTTTTATTTTTATATAATCGAGTTTTAAATTATTTATAGAAATTCTATAATGTGTGATGGTTGTTTGGTTGCATGGTTGATAAAATCGGTTAAATTGGTTGATAGGATTTCATCATTGATTAATTATTAGTTCTGACATTTTGCTTTTTAATGTGAATTAATATTATTGATGTTATTAACATTTGTGATGCAGGGAAACAGGTTGGAGGGATCCATCTGGATTCCTCAACATTTATATTATTGTTTGCATTGATTGTGATATTTGATGATATATATAATTGGTGATTGATTATGTTGTGGTTAATTTACACTGACCTTGATATTTACATATCGTAAATATTTTCGAATATAGAAATGGGAATTTGAGTTTTAAAAAGCAAATTTATTTCCAAAAATAGAAATCTAATTTCGAAAAGAGTTGGAAATAGAAACCTGTTCAAATGAATAAATTAGGAGGTTGTTATAATTGAGAATTTAAATTAATTGAATTGTTTATCATTGGTTACATTGAAATAGAAATTCAAATTTGATTTTTTATAGAAATGTGAAAGTCAGTTTTTAAACCAATAGTGGAAAGGAGATTTAAACTTAACAATTTTAAGGAAATCTTTTACGAGATTTTGAATGATTGAAATAAAAAGAAAGGAGATTATAAATGTTTGAAATTAATAAGGAGATTTTCTATAAACCATTGTAAATAGAAGTTATATATGAAATTTGGGTTTGATATGGTAAAATTAAATGGATTTGATTATGTAAAAGGAGATATTAAGGATGATTAAAGTGAATAATCATTTGGAGTAGATGTTTTGTAAATGATAGCTGCTATAAAAGAGATCTGGGTTGGGAATGTGAATTCGAATAGAAATTTGAATAATTAGGGAAATGGAAATGCGTTTCAAAAGGAAACGTTGAATTATATTCCAAAGTTCGGAATATAAAACAACTGAAATAAATTCAAGGGATTTATAATTATACTTTGACTAGGTCGAAATTCGTTATAATGGTTTAGTTCAGGAAGGGTGTTTGAATTCTATTTAATACAAATCTAAACAGCGATTATAACGCTGTTGTTATAATAAAAGTTTTGTAAATCTAAACAACGAATATAACTCTGTTGTTATAATAAAGGTTTTGTAAATCTAAACAGCGATTTTAACGTTGCCGTGATAATAACTGTTTTGTAAATCTAAACAGCGATCTTAATGCTATGGTTATAATAAGTGTTCTACAATTCTACACAACGATTGTAACGCTGTTGTTAAAACCAATGTTTTACAAATCCAATATTTGGGAACAACGATTATAATGCTACCGTTAAAAGCAATATTTCTCTGCAAAAGGAATGTGTTCTTAGATCGAATCCGAGAGTCGTGTAAGCGACGTTTTGTTTAAAGTGTGAGCTTTGACTATTTCAAAGTTGAGAATGTTGTTCAATTAAGGTCTGAGAGGTAATTATACCCCAACTTGATTGACTTCATGATCGATGGAAGAATGGTTAAGGTTCGATAGTGAAACTTGGTTAGTAATATGGTTAGCTAATAAATGATTAGTGGTTGGAGTTATTATAACGATGTTTTATAACATCGCGTTAATTTAAAGAATTTTAAATGTTTTTCCTCAAATAAAATGTGGAATTAAGAAAAGGGAATTTGAATGATAATATAATAAGGGATTTATTTACGGGGGCCAATGTTGATTGATGATTGATCGATCAAATTCCTACCTGGAAATAAGATCGTTGGTTACACACCTATTTTTCTTTGATAGTTAAATCACCAACTATCGGAGTTTTGATCATTTTTCCGTCGTCAATACGGAGAGACCGGGATCAGATCCAGTATCTGAAACCACTCTGTATAGACGTTAGCGTTGCGATCGAATATGATGAAGAAAATTGAAGACAGAGTTATGCAAGGGCTATCCTGTTTACGGGATAGTGCCTTCGGTTTGTCCAACCCCAGGACAACGTGAATGGACGAATGTCTGACAGAGTATATCTAACGGATCACGTAAATTGATCTCTTCAAACGTACTTACGTTTGGTGGCGGAGTAATTCGTTTCTCTTAGCTTTATACCCATGGTAATTTTGGGGAAATCAATTTGTGATTTGGCGGGTATGACGATGTGGCATTCAAAGTGGATGGTGGTCAGGTGTTCTAAAGGATACGCAATGACCTCAAGCCTCACAACCCGGAATTGACAAAAATCGGGCAGGCAGCATGGCTAAGTGGGTCGCTCCCATTAGGATGTATAGTCACCTATCTAGAGAAATTCCATTTGTTCTTTAATCTATCGATGTTGTCCCTTTCGGGGAACGGTTGCTGATCCCAACCGTTGGTGATATACATTCGATACACTCAAGCGAAATGAGTGGTCGGTCATGTGTGGGCCGGGTTGCAAGAAGTTCTTGTTGAACCCAGTGTATTCACCTCTAGAGATACACTATCGGAAGGTGGTTCCATACCTTGTCATGTTGGAAATCCAATCTCCAATAAGCACCCTGTGGTTTTTGATTTTATATTATATATGGAGCGTGAGATGCAAGCGTTCCGCTAGATTCTATTTATTTGATGTAGACATTATTATAATATCACTGGATTTGATATCAAAAATATTTTTGGTTATCGTAAGGTAAAACCATCCGTGTTTATGTATGGATGTGTCTTACGATTACCATTTCTTTCGAAAGGATTTTGAAAGTTAAACAAATGGTTGGAGTTTACTCACACCAGTCCCATGACTGACCCAGAGTTTATTTTGTTTTGTTTTTCCCTAAACTCTTGGGTGCCCAAATTTGTACGGGCAGTCAAGTAGTCGGGATTTTACAGATTCACTTGGAGGAGTTGAAGGCTTCACCAGTAGCTATAGACTATCATCTTTTCCGCTGTGTACTATGTGGTATCTGGAAACAGGTGTTTATAACTGTTCCAGAGATAGCTGTTGTGCTCTGATGATGGTATGTATGTACAAATATTGATTTGTGTTTTTCAAAAGTTATGTTATATAATATATTTTATTTGTTCCGCTGTGAGTTTGTTATCTTCGTTTTTCTTCTATTCTAACTTTTCTTTCTTTCTATTTCTCATCCTCTAATTTCTTTCTAATAATGATTCGTATTTCTGTGCAATTTGGGTTGGACGTGTGGTATGATTAGTCAACTCAAAAGGTACGGAATTCGGGTCATTTCATTTTCAAAACAAAATTTGTTTTCACTTTTATTTTAAAAATAACAATCTTCCAGCTCATTCTAGGATACTACTGATCCCATCTCTAACGAGCCATTCTTATTGGATATTACTAATCCAATTTCTGATGAATTTTTTCGTTTGGTTCTAAGGTGCCTTGTTCTCAAGCTCTGTAAACCAAAGCTTTGATACCAACTGAAACGACCCAAACTTCCCCATAAAGGAAAACTCGGATTGAATTGAGGACAAGACAAATCATAACGCAAACAGAATAACATTTCATTGCTTATTACAACAGTTTACATCAGAGTATAAGAATATACAGAGTATGAACAAATAATATACATTTGATAAATATCAGGGATTAACAAATTACGTTTAAATACATAGCAGCAGAAAAATAATACAAAGCACAACTGAAAGGAATATACAGATACAGAGCTTTCCGAATATCATTCCAGCTGTAAACCAGGATCTTGTGAATATAAATCTGCAAAACCAAAACTACTAGCTGCCCGTGTGGAAAATAGGGGTATCCAGAGTTTAGGTTAAAACAAAAAACTCCAGGTCAGCCATGTGACTGGTGTAAGAACTAAAACAGTTATCAATCTTTATTTTAAAGTTCAGTAAATCAAGGGACCACGCCGTATAACACGGAACGGGTTTTAACCCCAAGAATACCAGTGCATATAACAAACAGCGCAATGCTAAATAAAGAGAATGAAGCTATTATAAGACTCAGGTCCCATCACATTATGCAACACAAGCCATAGGATAGAGTTTTACCTTATAATAGCCAAAAATGCTTGGTACGTTTAAAACAAATCATTTTGACACTATTATAGTGTAAAGTGTATGAAAACAAATTCAAATATAAATGTATCAATCATAGACAGCATAGTGCCTGATCCCACTATGTCGCCATACTAGGCTCTACAAATAAAACTGAAATGTCATGTATTAGAAGCTGGATTTCCATCAGTGAACCAAGGCAAGGGATCTTCCTTACCGCTTTAAGACAATCTAGCATATGTCTCAGGCAAGCGCGCAGACAAGCCTTGGATCATCAGGGCTGGTCCACTTGATGTGGATTAAAATGGCTGAACACTACGTTTCCCAGCCCTACGGGGATTAAAATATGGTCTGTATAAAGACCATACCATCCATCGACCCCGCAGTGTTGATATATCCGAGGCACCTCGCTATCCATCATCCACATAAGTAAAACGTCTGGGCGTGCAAAACCCAAACACCACTCCTAAGTAGAAGGAAACGCATGTCCTCCCTGATGTCCTCTCCCGTTTCTGGTTCACACCGGGGTGTGAGGCTCACGAATTAACGCTACACAAAGCTATGCTATATTAATGCCATGCTTTGATCATCAACCACAAGACCCTGCTTTTCAACAGAAGCCTTGATCATTTGCATCTCAGCATGCCACACAGGCAATTCACGCTGTGCAACCGATGTATATCAATCACACAGAATGAAATTCAATGTCAAACACACATCCATTTACAAGTTCGTTCTGGGTCTGAACGAAACCGGAGGCGACTTATTCCTTGTCCCATATGTCCAATACAGGAGAGAGGTCCTCACATATTCGGTCGATCTCCAAGTACGTCTGGACGATCACCACTTATTACCTCGTCTTGGGTGTACAGCCCAATCAAGACACCAGTAATCATCCAAACGATGTGAAGACCTCCGGTCTTCAACCACTGTCTTCATCGTTGACTTATCGTTGTATCAGTTATTCATAATGGGATAAACACGGTCTTTCTAAATAACTCGCGTATATTATAAACAAGTGCTACACAAACACAACATACGCCTCATTCCAATTCAGAATATTCTTTTATTAAAATATTCTTTTCATAATTTAAACCATATTAAGGTTTTCCAAACTAGTTGGGATTAGCGCACCTTACCGAAGTAATCATTTGTTTAATTTCCCAATCCCAACTTATTCGTCCCATGAAGTAAAACGGATAGTACTTCATATCTATCACCATGGTGTTATCGGTAAAATTAATTACCATTTCGCGTTCGAGTCTAATAAGAGATTTAACTATCGCCTGGAGCAAAACTGGTGATACTCCATTCTCAATCATTTCTTGAATTTGATAATTTTAGTTATCAAATTCACCTTTCAATCTATTTAAAGATTCATTAAAACTCTAATTCAGTTTTAATTTCTAAAAGTCATTACTTAATGATTATTCAAAGTTAAGAAATTAATATTATCTTTAACTGGGTTAAAGAACTAATGTCATTTAAAACACAGCTCATGATAAACCCAAAATCACATTCCATTAACAATGGAAACTTCACAGAATACAGATGAATATATATAATCAATATGAACTTCCATATCCAATCGATATTATAAATGGAACAACGACCAAGCCTTTTAAATTCCATATATATTAACAGTCTTCCTCTACAGAAGCTCACTTCGATTATTACCAAATCGAATTCCATTCAATTCCAATTTTATATGTTAAATTGGAAAACTTTACTTTGGAAAATCTCCTTTAAATCTTAACAAAATATTTATAAATTCCAAATCACATTTCACTGTAAATCAGGTTAAAGAACGAATGTCATTAAAAACACGGTTCACGATAAACCTAATTCACATTTCATTTTATTCCGATTATTAAATATAACTGGAAATTCTAATAATCTTAATTAAAAGATTTATTCTCTTCGCATGGGGTTCAAGAGCAGTGTTACTGAAGACACCGTTCACGACAAACCCAAAATCCCATTTGAAATTAAATACAAGGCTCTGAATAGAAAATATATCGGCTTATATTCAATATCAAATACTACAACTAGCAAATATCGTATTGGAAATAACGATATAAATATATCTTTCAAATTTCCATAATAATATTTGTATATCACGAAATCCAACATTGAAATATTCCGAAGATAATTTTGATTCAAATCCATTCCAATTTATATATTGGGAATCCTGGTTATTTTTAAAACCATTTCAAATCCAATTTATTTATTTAAAAATATTGGATTATAATTCTAGTTCATAACTAGTTCATTTCAAAAAAAAATTATCTTTTCAAATATGGAGTTTTTTCATCCTAATTCTTTCCAAATCATTTCTTATGATTTTACACTAATTATTGATATTTCTAATAATTTTATCAAGGCCCGTACAGTCGATTTCCATAAACGGCCATCGAACTACACTTACAGCGACCTTTTCCAAATTTGATTTGAACATAATTCCAAATCCAACCATTAGATTTTGAATCTCTAATATTCATTAGAAAGCACTTTTCGATACGAACCCAAACGGTTCCGGTTTTAGGAGAATCCGACGGTCGGATCTCTTGCAATGTCCATTCGAAGTCAATGGTCAAAATTCGCGAACTACCGCAATGCGGCACGTTCTATTCAGGCCATTATATTATATGTATAATATATTTCGTCGATTTCCATTTAAAAAGTATTTTATAAATAATTTTAAATCGTTTTCCAAACGATTTCAACTTCATATTCAATTTCAAATCAAAATTGAATATTCCATATCATTAATACATAAATGATAATATTTTCAAAACATTACATTTTGAAATCACTTTCTTTTCAATATTCATTGTAAAAATGAATAAAATCGATATAAATATCGTTCACATCAAATGGCGTTAATCTAATCGACACAGCTTTGTATATTTAAATATTTTCGTGTCCATCCCAAATCGGACATCAAAATTAGATTTTGATTATTTTCTGAATACTATTTTAAAATATTCATTATTTTAAAATATTTCTATTTCAAAATATTCTTTATTTTTAAATATTTCTATTTCAAATATTCTTTATTTTCAAATATTTCTATTTCAAATATTCTTTATTGGGATCAGACACAGTCAATTACTATATAATGTTATTTATATGGATTTCGCACAACACATGTATACAACAACAGTGATAAACAATCATCCATCATCCAAAGTGCAATTTACAACTTTATAAGCGTTAAAAATAATTAATTAACGCTTATCACAGCCTGTCAACCGATCAATTGACGTACCACTGATTATTGGGATCGGTGTATGTCCAATATCATCCCAATACCCGTGTGGGGTTTTCAAACAACAAATACTGATTATTATTTGTGCAGTTGGGCGATATGTAAAATTTATCGTCCCAATCAATATTAGATAAATGGGTGTACATAAAAAAATAGTCCGATTTGTTTATAAATATTTATTCCAACACATGGATATTTTATACAGTTCATGTATATAATAAAAATGTGATTTTTATTATTCAAATATTTTATTCAACACATGAATATTTTATACAGACCATTTCACATCACATTCAATTTTCACATAATACAATGCAATCAAACAAGTCGTCCATGGTCTGTGGACGACGGGGAGCAGTTCATATATGCAGTTATAATATAATTAACTGTACAAAAAGAATTATAGTGAGAGAATTCTCACTTTCGGTTTCCACTTCGCCGGTTTTATTTCTGAATTTCTGTTCGAATTCAAATTTTCTTCAAATTCAAATTTGCACTGTTTCCGTTCTGGTCAGTTTTGATTTGGGTTTCCGTTCGGATTTGGGTGACGAACAGAAATCTTCGTAACATCTTCATCACCCAAATCCGAACAGAAATCTGTTTTGATTTGGGTTTCCGTTTCCGTTCAAATCAAAATTCAAATTCACTTTCGGTTTCCAACGGACTCAGTTTTGTTGAAATTTGTTGTCGTACGAAGATGTTATGCTCATTACAATATTGTAAACAAGTTAAAATAATTTTAAGTCACTAATATCATTATTAATTTTGTTAATCACCATTATGCTGCTTAACCCCATCGTCTTCATCATTTTTCCTAGACCGATGCTCGAACAAACTTCGTCACCCAAATAATTTTGCACGTCGCCCTATGTTCGTCGTGATGACCATCGAACACCGTCCCATCGAAGCACTTCACCAAAGCCACCTTCGCCAGAAGCGACGTGCCAACTGACACCCTCCATCACCCAGAATTCTTGTTCGATCGTGAGACCTTTGAGGTGGAAAATCCAACACAACAATCCATGAAACCCAATCAAAACCATACGGATTTAAAGCTGATTCGAATCCTTCTAATTTTTGTTTAATAATCATGTATTAATTCGCCGAGTTTTAGGAGATTTTGAGGGAAAAAGGATCGAGCGATTTCGTTCGTTAATGATGAGAGGGAGGCGGCTGCGTTTAATTGGGCCTAGGGTTAGGTTTTATAAGATTTTTATATTATAGTTTACTATTTATTTAATTCCAAAATAGAGATTTTGCTTTCTAACCCCAAACTTAACTCAATGACTATCGCCACTAGCCAAATACCCTCATTCCGAACATAATGGAATATGTTTCGTAACCCAATTCGGCTGTTATGATCAGTTTTCCTTTAAATTAAAATATAAAACATTCAATTTTAGATTTGAACATACATTTTAATTTGTCGGGCCACATACTGATTCTAAAAATTGCAGAAAAATTATTTCTAGCTTCATATTGATGATACGGTCCTAACAAAACTAATTTCATCAAATTTGAAGACCGTTTGAAAAATGGCCATTTTCTGGTCGATCCAAATTGACTAAAACTATCAAAACACGTTTTCTTTTGCCACACTCACATATTAATTTCAAAAATCATGAAAATTGGAATCTAGCAATAATTTGACATCCTGGATCCAACAAAAGTGGTTTCGTCGTAAACGGAGGTTGTTTGCAAAATGGTTATTTTTAAGGGCCATATGTATGTTTAAAATATATATAAATTCCACAGCGACTTTTCTGAATTTTAAACTGGACATATCTTTCAGCATATAAAACGAAATATTGGTTTCTTACATCTGTTAGAAAGATATCATCAAATAGATTCAAATATTTCTTGTTTCGTCTAATTCTGACTTACATTGAATTCTGTATATTCATTTGAAATTAGAAATCGAATTTTCAAACTGCCGCGCCATTTCAGGCTTATTATATAATTAAAATAAATTTATTCGTTTTAGCTTAGTCGAAAATAAATTTTCCGTCATTAGTACTTAAGATAATCCATTTTAAATATTCAAAATCCGTTAAAATCGCCAAAATAAATTTTTTAAATTGGTTGTGATTTTCCGGGTTGTTACAATTTCACTTCGTAACACGCATTATTAATTTATAAATAGCACTTATAAATTCACTACTTATTTTATACATTCAAAACATGTTATTATATTTATATCCCAATTGAAATTCAAATTCTATTTTAGATAAATAGATTTTTCCCTTTAAATTTCAAAATATTGTTTTCCTCGATATTTTTATATATCAAATTTCAGGTCCAGTGATATTTTAACCAATCAAAAATACCAATTATCAACCAGGATTTTCTAACACATCATATATGATAATATATATATGAGAACAAACAAATAATAATATTTTTGAGGAATCCAGTTGGATCCCTCCAACCTGTTTTCCTACATCCATGGACGTTAGCCAACAAAAATAATACCCATCCTACTTCGAGGCAGGATATCACGGTATAAAAGGTCATCCACTATTACAGCGTAGGGCGTATAGGGTCATCCGCTAATGATACTGCGGTGTAACGACCCAGAAAATCTGAACCAATTTAAAATTTTTAAATTGTCTAAAATAATGGATTTTAAATATTTAAAATAAATATTTTAAATTATAGCAATGAAAAGTGAGTTTGAATCGACGTTTGAAAACGAATATAATTAATTATAATTATAAACAAGGCCTGAAAAGGCGCTGCAGTTTCAAAAATTGAATTCAAACTTTGTCGGACTGTACCGGGTGCAAAACAAAACGGATTTGAGTGAAACCAAAAATATTTAAATATGTTAGTGAATACCTTTCTAACGAATCTGAAAAATCGAATTTTCATAGAGGAAAGCAAAAGTTATGGCCAAATGAATTTTCAGAAAGGTCGCTATGGAATTTATATAGCCCGTGAAATTGGCCATTTTACATACGACCTCGGAATTCGACGAAACCACTTTTGTTGGATCCGGGATGTGAAATTATTGCTAGGTTTCAAATTTCATAATTTTTGAAGCTAGTATGTGAGCGTGGCAAAGGAAAACGTGTTTTGGTCAATTACAGTTAAATTGGATCGACCAGAAATGGGCCTTTTTGCAAACGGTCTCAGAATTCGACGAAACTAGTTTTGTTGGGACCGTATCGTCAAAACATAGCCAGATTGATTTTTCTGGAATTTTTCGAATCAGTTTGTGGCCCTGGCAAATTGAAATGTACGTTCAAATCGAATATTGAATGTTTTATATTTTAAATTGAATGGAAACTGACTGAAAAAGTCGAATGGGCCTACAAAACATATCCCATTGTGTCCGGAATGGGGGTAAAACGCTAGGGATGACAGTCGTTGGGTTTAGATTGGTGGTCGTGTCAGAAAACCCCTTTAAAACCCATCGGCCAATCATAATTTTTATAAAAAAAAAATTCCCTTTTTTCTCTCTCCCCGATCGAAGGCGGAAACCGCTCGAGATCTTCCCATTCATTTTCCGATCAATCTACGCAAAATTAGCCCCTCCTCCAGTTGAAGATTTTGAAGTGCTCGAGACGAGCTTCAAATCCATATATAGTTTGGATTTTTTCGTTCAGCGTTTGGAGAGTTTCGACCCTGGGAAGATCCGCCATTTCGAGCCAGATCGCGCCTCCACCGCCGCGCCGAGTTGAGCGCCACCACCCTCGTTCTGAGCGCCTCTCCAAGCTCTTCGCCGCTGCGAAGGCCGATCGTCATATCACGCATCGATTCGCGCGAAATCTGGTGACCTAGTTTCGAACAAACAAAGAGAGGTACGGGTTTTATTTTCTGAAATGATTTTAACACCTTTAAACCGTTGCAAACTTTGAAAAATCATATCTTTTTTGTTTCTTGACGAAATTCGATGAAACAGGAAACATCGTGACCGTGTGGACGCCTTCTACATTTTAGAACAGACCGCATATTTTTCTGAGCCATCTGCTATTTTTGGTGGAGTGGAACCCAATGTGAGATTTCTAATTTATACACGAAATGGAAAACGACGATGTATAAATTATATAGTCGATGTATGAGTTATATAAGCGTTGTACACCTCATGTATAAGCGTTGTATAAGTTGTACGTTCGATGTATAAGTTATATATGCGTTGTAAAGATTATATATGTGTTGAAATAGAAGTGAATTGCTATATATATACGCCCCTCGTCCACAAACCATGGACGATATTTATTGGTTGTGATTGGTGTGAAAATTGATTGATAGCGAATGGTTGATTGGAATTGTTTGTGGTTGATATTGATTGATTGTGGTTGAAAAATACCCATTTGTGGTTGAGAAATATTGGGCTGAAACCACATAGGATTAGTTTGTGGAAATGAAATAAATATATACATGCCGCCTGCGTGCGAACTAAATGCATGATCCCCGTTGTCAAAAACCGCGAGGTTTTAAGGTAAAGCGAGGAGCCGTACTAGGGACGGTCCCGGTTTTAACTACCCTGCCGTTATGCTGCCGAAATTTTGAATAATATTCATGTGTTTGAATTATTTTCATTTGCTGAAACTATATTTATTCGTTGAATAGAAAACCTTCATGTGTTGAATTGAAATTCATTCGTTGATTAGAAATTCATGTGTTGAATGGTGTTCGTGTTTTAAATATAAAAATCACATTTTTATCTATATATATAAACTATAGAAAACCTTCATGTGTTGAATCGATATTCATTTGTTGAATAGAAATTCATGTGTTGAATGGTGTTCGTGTTTTAAATATATAAATCACATTTTTATCTATATATATAAACTATAGAAAACCTTAATGTGTTGAATCGATATTCATTCGTTGAATTGAAATTCATGTGTTTAATGGTATTCGTGTTTTAAATATAAAAATCACATTTTTATCTATATATATAAACTATAGAAAACCTTCATGTGTTGAATCAAAATCCATTCGTTGATTTGAAATTCATGTGTTGAATGGTACTCATATTTTGAAATAAATTGTTTTATAATAAAAATCACATTTTTATCATCTCTATGAACTATATAAAATAATCTCGTTTTGAAAGAAATTATTTTATAATAAAAATCCTATTTTTATTACCTATATGAACTATATAAAATAATAGATTTTTGAAATGAATTGTTTTACAATAAAAATCACATTTTTATTATATACATGAATTGTTAAAAATAGTGAAATGTTGAAATAGAAGACAGTTAGATAAAAATATCATTTTTATCAAATGTATGAAAAGAATATAGTTTTGAAATCGAAGAATCGATATTTATATATAAATAGAATTAAAATATATCGAATAATGACGTTACAGTTCGTATTTTGAAACCGTGATTTCAAACGATTATACCGGGAGATCCGACCATCGGATTTTCCTGAAATCGCAACCGTTGGGTTCGCTTTGGAAATATCTTTCCAATGGCACCCACTTTGTAAAAATTCAACGGTTGGATTGTCTGGAATGTTTAATTCAAATCTGAAGAAAAACAGCGCCAGAATCGATTATATATATATATAAATTATATTTAATCGAATAACGACGCTGTAGTTCGTATTTTGAAATCGAAACTTCAAACGGTTATACCGGGAGATCCGACCGTCGGAATTTCCCGAAACTGGAACCATTGGATTCGTTTTGAAAAGATCTTTCTAATGATGTAAATTTTGTGAAGATCCAACGGTTAGATTTTCATATATGTGTAAATCAAATCTGAAGAAAAACAGCGCCACGGTCGCATTATGGCCCGAAGCGTCGTTTTGAATAAATTAGCTATTTTAAAATAAATAAAAATAGCGATAAATCGTTATAAAATATTATAAACGATATGGATGTGATTTAGAAATTAACTGAAGATTGGCTAAGTCGAATGGTTCCCTGGGTGTTGATCTGATGTTGGTTTCGGCCTTCGGGGTTAATATTTGGGAAATCGTTCTCTTACTGATTGACGGTTAGTGACTAATGAATTAAAATGATGCGTGTATATGTTAGTGTTGCACTTGTTTATTATATACGCGAGTTGCTCAAAAAGACCGGGTTTATCCCATTCTGAATAACTGAATCGATGATAAGAAATCGAAGATGAAGACGATGGTCGAAGACCGGAGATCTTCACCACGTTTAGATGGTAACCGAGGTCCTGATTGGGAGGCATCCCTAATGAGTGGTGATCGTCCAGACGTACGTGGTGATCGATGGGTTTGCGAGGTATTTAGTGCCTCCGGTTTCGTTCAGACCCAGAACGGACTTGTGAATGGACTGTGTGTCTGACATTGGATTTTATTCTGTGTTGATTGATCTCTGTTAAATATACACCTGTTTGGCGGCGGAGAATTTATTCTTTTGCTTAACGCCCTTCTTTGAAACGCACGAGCTCAGAGGTTGTATATCGATGGACATCAGTCGCATGGCATGAATTGCTAGTGTGGCATGCCTAAGTGGCAAATGATCAGGGCTTCTGTTTAAAAGCAAAGTCTTGTGGTGATGATCAAAGCACCGCCTGTGTGGCGTAGCTTTGTGTATAACATGAATTCGCGAGCCTCACACCCCGGTATGAACCAGAAACGGGAGCAAGACCTCAGGGGGGACGTGCGTTTTCTTTCTAGCTAAAAGTGGCGTCAGTGGTTTACACGCCCTGGCGAGTTTGACTTATGAGGTTGTTGCTGTTACGAGGCGCCTCGGTTAGATCGGACGATCCGGGTCCGATGGAGTCATTCGTTGGCTCATTTACGCCCCAAAGGGCGGAGAAACACATTGTTTAGGCATTATAACCCACTTCGTGTGGACCGGCCCTGACGATCCAAGGTACGGTTGCGGCTGTGCCTGAGGGGCGGGCTAGAGCGTCTCGAATTCGGTAAGGACTATCTTTTGCCTTGGTTCATGATGGAAATCCAATTTCCAAATACGTGACTGTGCGGTTTTGATTGTATATATATATGGCGACATGATATATGGTACCCATGCCGTCTATGATTGATAGTTATGATTGAAATTGTTTTTGAAACATATAAACACTAGTAATAATATCAAAAGCTTTTGTTTTATTCGTATCAAGCATATTTTGGCCATTATAAGGTAAAACTCTATCCTCCGGTTTGCGTTGCATTGTGTGATGGGAACTGAGTCTTATAATGGCTTCATTTTTATAAAAAGCATTGCGATGTTTAAAAGAATGATTTGTTTTAAAGCACTGGCAATCCAATGGAGTAAACCCATTCCACGAAAGTGGCGTGGTCCTATGATTAGCCATATTATAAATGTGTTGAGTAGATTTCTCATACCAGTCCCATGACTGACTCGTAGATTGTTTCACTTTCAAACTCGGGAGCCCCTTTTTCTACACGGGCAGCCTTGTATTCAGGTTTAGCTAGTTCTTTCTGGATAGCTGGAGCTGAAGATGGATTCTATCAGTTATCTCTTTTTATGTTGTTCAGCTCCTATTGTTCATTATGTTTGTTTTCCGCTGTAGACATATATGTATAGTGGAACTGTATTTGTACTAAGTATGATCCGGTATACTGTGTAACTCTGATGATTACTTTTATCCAGTATATTTAATTGTTCATTATCTGGTGTATTTATTTAATTCTGTTCTGCTATTATCTGTTTCTGTGTTATATTCCAAAGATTACCCTTGTCTCCGTCTGTATGGGAAATGGGGTCGTCACATGCGGGCATCCGCTAATGATACTACGGGAATCCAACCATCAATATATATATATATATATTTAATAACCACAAACACCAATTCTAAATAACTAATATAAATAATAGCCACAGTAATATTTTAATGCAACCAAACAACCATCAATTATTTTTAATGACTAAAAATAAATCAAAATAAATAAATCGAGTGAGATTTACTCACCAGGGTTTTTATTGCAATCCGTTATGATTTCTTTTTAAATTACATCCCTGTTAACTCCAACAAATTCCAGACCATTACTAACTCGAATAACCCGTGGTCCTGGACCAATTCTTTTCATTTTCAAGATCTACAAACCTTGTATAGATAAATTATGTGACGGCCTGTAACAACCCGGAAATTTGTGGCCAATTTAAAATTTTTATTTTAGAAATTTTAATGGATTTTAATATTTAAAATAATTTATTTTAAATAAGAACGACTAAAAATTTATTTTAAAATGAATAAATTTAATTTAATTATAAAAAGGAGTTTAAAACAGCGCTGCAGTTTGAAAATTTGAATTTGAACTTTGACTGAATGTACAGGATTCATTTTAAATCAGAATTGAGCGAAATAAGAAATATTTAAATCTGTTTAATAACATCTTTCTAACGAATCTGAAAAATTGAAATTTCATAGCGGAAATCAAAAGTTATGGCCAATTCAATTTTTAGAAAGGTTGCTGTAGAATTTATATATATATTATATAGGGCCCGAAAGGCTACTTTTCACATATGAAGGAATTTCGACTCAAAACCACTTCCATTGAGTTCGGAATGACGTTCCTGCATTGATAAACAGTAAACACTTCTATATTTTGAGTTTCAGAATTTATTTGTTTGAAAATGTATTTTTAATATTAAATATATTGGCCTTAAAAATAGTCATTTTTCGAACGACCTCGGTTTTCGACGAAACCACTTTTGTTGGAACCGGAATGTCATATTATTGCTAAGTTTAATTTTCCAGAATTTTTCAAATTAATGTGTGAGCAGGGCAATAGAAAACGTGTTTTGATTGTTTCTGTTAAATTTAATCGATTTGGAAATGGCCATTTTTCAAACTATCTCAGAATTCGAAGAAATTGGTCTCGTTAGAATCGTATCGTCAAAACATAACTAGAAATAATTTTTCTGTAATTTTTAGAGGTCGTATGTGGCCCCGGTGGATTTAATTGTGCGTCAGAATTAAATAATTAATTGATTTATATTTTAAATTTAAGAAAAACCAATCGTAATAGCCGAATTGGGTTTCGAAACATATTCCATTGTGTTCAGGACGGGGGTTATTAGGTGGGGGCGTCACTCGTTGGGTTTGATTTCGGTTTGAGAGTAATATAGAAATTAAATTGAAATTAAAGCAGAATTAAAATAAAGGAAAATACAGTATAAATACCGTATACCTTACTAAACCCTATTCCCTAATACCTAGCAGCCGCCGTCTCTTGATATCAATGGCCGCTATCATTCGATTTTGATTCTTCAATTCCTCCTAATATCCTTCGAATTAGACTAAAGTTCAAAGCAAACATTGAACTACTTTCTGAGAGCTTCAAGATGGTACGGTTATGATAGGGTTCTAGCTTCTCTGGTGATCGGAATTTGGGGACAAACGCGCTGACTTCAGGCGCGGATTTTGAGGAGGGGGCCAAACCGAGTTGGGGGGCGGTCATGGCGCAGGTGTCCTTCGCGATGGGCTTCGGAGTGGTGGTGGGCGATCTGATTCCGGCGGCCTCCAGGTGTGTGCGGCGGCGGTTTCTGGTTTGGAGAGGTTGGGTTCAGTTTTACTGAGGGGTTACGGGAAGAAGGTGAAACGAAGTCAAAGACAGTGGCCACGATATTTTAATGTAACTAATTAAATTAATTATTATTTAATTATATAAACTGTAATTTGAAACGTTCATAACTCGTTCATATCAAATCAGAATTACATGAAATCAGTTGCGTTGGGTTCGCAACAGCAGGATCTACAACATGGAGTGGACTAGAGCGTAAAGCGAGCTTGTTGAAAATCCAGGAAAATTCAGACCTGAAGAGCAAAGTGAGATTTCTATATTTTAAAGTAATTAAAATTTAATTATCTTTTGTTATTTAAATTCCATATACATATGTAAATTGATTCAGATCTGCAATGTATGATATTGTATTGGTTGATTGTTGATGATGATTTTGATGTTCATGATTTGTTAGAATATTTTTGTGTAAACAAAGATCACATTTTTGGTTAGGAATGATGATTCGATTCAGAATAACACTTTTGTTAGAATAAATGTTATTAGAATTCAAAGGAAAAGATTAGTGTATAAAATATACTTTTGTATGTCGTTAGAACACTGGGAAATGTTAATATGTAAAATATACTTTTACATGTCATTAGAATACTTAGAGAAATGTTTATATATATAAAATGTTATTATATATGATGTTAGAATTCACAGAAAATGTTTTACATATAAATGTTATTTTATGTGATCTTAGCATTAAAATTAGAATTACCTTTATAATGAATTGTGAATCATTTAGAAAGAATGAGATAGAAAGGGACATTTTTGTTGATTTAAAGAATGAATTAAAAATTAACATTTTGTTTACATAAAAGAATCAACCAAAATTGTCATATTTGTTTACATTAAAGAATTAAACGAAATTCTCATATTTGTTCACATTGAATAGAATTTGTTAAAAATATACATTTTTATACATTGAATAAAAATCATATTTTTGTTCAAAACTTTATTAGTGAATAAAAATCATATTTTTGTTCAAAACTTTATTAGTGAATAAAAATCATATTTTTGGTCAAAACTTTATTAGTGAAATAAAAATCACATTCTTATTAGAACTTGATTTGTGGAATAAAAATCACACCTTTATCAAAACTTGATTAATGAAATAGGATTAACATTTTTGGCATTTTAAAGGAAATAATGTTAAATATGATAAATAGACATTTAGCTTACATTGAAAAGTTAATAACCAAAATACTCATTTTGTTTACATTAGAAGGTAATAAACAAAATTCCCATTTTTGTTTGCATTAAAAGTTTACAAACAAAATCATCATTTTGTTTGCATTAGTAGTTGAGGAACAAAATCATCATATTTGTTCACATAAAAAGGTATGAATTTGAAATGTGTTATGCAAAAGAAAAATAACATTTTTAGATAGGAGTTTGTTATGTAGATAAAAACAACCTTTTTGTTAGAAATATGTTTAAAAATAAGATAAAAACCATATTTTTGTCAATATGAAGTGAAAGCAATAAAACCATATTTTGTTAATATATAGAATAAGATTAACATTTTTTGTTAATTAGATTATATAGGGCAAATTTACACTTTTTGTTAATTAGATTAAGTTAGACAAATTTAGCATTTTTGTTAATTAAGATTATGTTAGTTCAAACTAACATTTTTGTCACTTAGATTATGTTGAATGAGAATGACATTCAATCAAGATTTGGTTAGCAAATAAAATTAACAATTTTTAATAAGAATGAGATTAACATATTCTGTTATATTTGAAAAGGTTAAACAAAGGCATCATATTTTGTTTCATTGAAAAGATTTAAACAAATCATCATATTTGTTTACATTAAAATGAATGAAATTAAAATGTATCTTTTCTATACATTAAAAAGAAGGAACTGGAAATGTATATTTTTATACAAAAAAAAAAAGAATGAAGACAAAAATAACATTTTTGCTTACTTGAAAGGTTGAACAAAATTAACATATTTTGTTGCCTTGAAAATGAATAAACAAAATTCTCATTTTGTTTACATTGAAAAGTTAATAAACAAAATTCTCATTTTGTTTGCATTGGAAGTAAATAAACAAAATCATTATTTTGTTTGCTTTAAAAACTAATAAACAAATCATCACTTTGCAAATTAAAGAAGTATGAATTTAAAATGAATATTTCTATACATTAAAGAAGAATGAATTAGAAAATGAATATTAGAATAAAAAGTACATTTCTGTTAGAACATGTAAATTAAAATAAAAGGGGACATTCTTGTCATTTAAAAAGAATAAAACAAAAACATTCATTTTGTCATTTAAAAATGAGTTACACCAAAATATACATTTTTGGTTATTTAAAAGGTTAACACCAAAACGTACATTTTTGGTAATTAAAATGATTAAACCAAAATATACAATTCTTGGTCACTAATAAGGATTTCACAAAAGAAATAAAAGACTAGATTTTTTTTATTGTCAATTGTTCACAATAAAAAGGATTGAGATGTTTGTCTGTTGAAATGTTGATGTGTTAAATATAGTGTTGATTATATTCATATTGAATATTACACCTCCATTTACAAGTTACCCGACTTGTTTATGTGATTGAGTCGATAATTTTCACACATAGCCCAAGTGCACAAATAATTTATTATTTGATTGCTGGATGAAACCCCACACGGGTGTTGGGATGATCCTACACTAGTCCCAATATCTAGTGTAGAATCCACTCTGGTTGATTATTTGGTTGTGTAATAATTATCTATCATGCTTGTTGATTGCATGCAGTATATGGATGTTGATTTAGTCACATTCCAATAAAGAATATTATTAGAAAAGGATTATATTTAAGAAAATATATTTTATTGAAATGAACTAGTTATCAACTAGGATAAATCATTAAATTCAGATTTAATGAAGTTTTCCAATTTGCTAATATTGGATTCAAGTTAAACTAAATAAATTGGATTTTGGGTTTGTCGTGAATAGTGTCTTGAATAACACTGTTCTTAAACCCCGAATGAAAAGAATTTTAATTTACAATTATATTTAGTAATTGAAATATGAAATGTGAGTTGGGTTTGTTGTGAACGGTGTTTTTAAGCGACATTTGTTCTTTAACCCAACTGACAGTAAAAATATGATTTGGAATTTATAAATCTTTATTAAGATTTAAATGGGAATTTTCCAAAAGCCAAGTTTTCCAATTTAATATATTAAATTGGAGTTGAATGGAATTCGAATTAATTATAACCGAGATAAGCTTCTGTAAAAGAAGACCGATACTACATATGGAATTTAAGAGGCTTGGCCGTTATTCCATTTATATTATTGGTTGGATACAGAAATTTATAACGATTATATATTGATTTGATTTCCGTGAAGATTCCATATATTATGGAAGATGATTTTGGGTTTACCGTGAACTATGTTTTAAATGACATTAGTTCTTTAACCCAGCTAAGATAAGATTAATTTCTTAAATTTAAATAACCATTGAATAACGATTTATGACATTTAAAACCAAATTGTGTTTTAAATAAATCTTTAAAAGAAAAGATTTAAGAATAAACTTAAAGGATTTAACTTTGATAGAAAAATACGAATATTTTATTAAAAGAATATTCTGTATTGGAATGTGGCGTTGGACGTGTTTTTATAGTACTTGATTTTTAATTATAAAAATACGCGAATTATTTGGAAAGACCAGGATTAACCCATTCCGAATAATTACTTTGACGATGAAGAGTCGAAGATGAAGACGGTGGTTGAAGACCGACGATCTTCACATCGGATGGATGTTGTGACGGCCTAAAATTTCGCTCGATCTGAATCAGTCGTTAAACCGATCTAGACCGTTCGAAACCCCTGATCGTTGAGAACAGGACAAAATAGAACGCAAACGGAAGAACATTTCATTGTATATTACAACAATTCCATCAGATACAAGAATATACAGAGTATAAATGAATAAATTACATTCGATAAATATCAGAGATTACAATAAATTACATAGCAGCGGAAAATAATACAAAGCACAACTGAAGGTGATATACGGATACAGAGCTTTCCGGATATCATTCCAGCTGTAAACCAAGATCCTGTGAATATAAATCTGCAAAACCAAAACTACTAGCTGCCCGTGCGGAAAATAGGGGCACCCAGAGTTTAGGTTAAAACAATAAACTCTAGGTCGGTCATGTGACTGGTGTGAGAACTAAAACAGTTATTTGAAGCTTTACTTTAAAAGAGAGTAATTCAAGGGACCACGCCGTATAACACGGAACGGGTTTCCTCCCAAGAATACCAGTGCATAGAAAAGACAACGCAATGCTTTTTCGAAAAAATGAAGCTATTATAAGACCCAGGTCCCATCACACAATGCAACGCAAGCCGGAGGATAGGGTTTTACCTTATAACAGCCAAACATGCTTGATACGTTTAAAACAAATCATTTGATACTATAATAAGTGTATAGTGTCAAAACAATTTCAATCATAAATATAAATCATAGACGGCATGAGTGCCCCATCCCACTATGTCGCCATACTAGGCTCTACAAATAAAGCCGAAATACACGTATTGGAAATTGGATTTCCGTCATGAGTCGAGGCAAGGGGCAAGCTCCTCTCCGCGTTCGAGACACTCTAGCAAATGTCCCAGGGCTACGCACTCTGGGCAACCCTTGGATGCTTCAGGGTCGGTCCTCACTTACGTTAGAGGATTATTTATTCCTGAACACACGTTTCCCGGTCCTTACAGACCTATAATCGAGGCGCCTCATCTAACAACCACAAAGGTGAAAAGTATATATATGTCAGGGCTGGTAAGTCACTGACACCACCAAAGCTAGAAAGAAACGTCGTGCTCTCCCTGCAGTCCGTATCCCTTTTTAACTCATACCGAGGTGTGAGGCTCGCGAATTCACGCTATACACAAAGCTACGCCACAAAGGCCGTGCTTTGATCATCAACCACAAGACTTTGCTTTTAAACAGAAGCCTTGATCATTGCAACTCAGTATGCCACACAGGCAATTCATGCTATGCGATTGATATCTATCGATATATAACCTCTAAGCTCGTACGTCTCATAGAAGGGCGTTAAGCAAGAGAATAAATTCTCCGCCGCCAAACAGATATATATTTAACAGAAATCAATCAACACAGAATAAAATCCAATGTCAGACACACAATCCATTTACAAGTCCGTTCTGGGTCTGAACGAAACCGGAGGCACTTTCCTCGCATATCCATCCATCTCCAAGTACGTCTGGACGACCACCAACTATTTCCATCCTCTTGGGTGTACAGCCCAATCAGGATCGTCAGTAATTATCCAAACGATGTGAAGACTTCCGGTCTTCAACCACCGTCTTCATCTTCGACATATCGTCGAATCGGTTATTCAGAATGGGTATAAACCCGGCCTTTCCGAACAACCCGCGTATATTAAAAACAAATGTTACACAAACTCAACATACGCCTCATTCCAATTCAGAATATTCTTTTATTCATAAAATCACATTTTTAGGGAAAGGTTCCCATAAATTTTATCCAAGATAAATTCTTTAAAATTTATCCTTTAATCTTCCTTGGATGTCATTTCAAACCCAATTATGGTTTTCTAAACTAGTCGAGATTAGCGAACCACACCGAAGTAATTATTTATTTTATTTCCCAATCCCAACCTATTCATACCATGAAGCAAAACTGGTAATACTCCATATCTAACACCACGGTGTTATCGGTAAAATCAATTACCATTTCACGTTCAAATCTAATTAAAGATTTAACTATCGCTTTGGAGCAAAACTGGCGATGCTCCATTCTCGCTCAATTCTAAATTTGATAATTTAGATTATAGATTCACATTTCAACCTAATTGCAAATTCGTTAAAACTCCTTTTACTGGGTTAAAGAACTAGGTGTTATTTAAAACACAGTTCACGATAAACCCATTTCAAATCCAATCAAATATATTAGGAATTCCGATTATTTAAAACCCCTTTTTTTAAATCTAATTTATTTATTTAAAAATAAAAACCCGGGTTTTAAATTGAGTTCAAACTAGTTCATTTCGATAAAAATCTATTTTTATCTTTTCAAATATGGAGTTTTCCACCCCAATTTTCCCAAATCATTTCTTATGATTTTACACAAATTATTACTATTTTTAATAATTTTATCAAGGTCCGTACAGTCGATTTCCAATAACGGCCATCGAACTGCACTTACAGCGACCTTTTTCGAATTTGATTTGGACGTATCTCCAAATCCAACCGTTAGATTTCAAATTTCTAATATTCGTTAGAAAGCTCTTTTCGATACGAACCCAACGGTTCCGGTTTTAGGAGAATCAGACGGTCGGATCTCCCGTAATGTACGTTTGAAATAAATGGTCGAAATTCACGAACTGCCGCAGCGCGGCGCGTTCTATTCAGGCCATTATATTATATATATAATATATATTTCGTCGATTACTATTTAAAATGAATTATATAAATAGTTTTAAAATTCGTTTCAAAAGCAATTTCAACTTCCATTCTAATTCAAATCAAAATTGAATTCTTCTTTATAAATTCGTTTTAAAATTCATTTCTATTCAATTCAAATTTCAATTCTATTTGAATTCATTTCAATTCGCTTTCAATTCAATTTGAATTCGTTTTCAATTCAATTCCAAAGTCGTTTTCTATTCGATTCAATTCAAATTGGTTTTCTATTCGATTCAATTCAAATTGGTTTTCTATTCGATTCAATTCAAATTGGTTTTCTATTCGAATCAAATTCGTTATATATTCAATTGAAATCAAATTCGTTTTCTATTCAAATCAAATTCGTTATATATTCAATTGAAATCAAATTCGTTATATATTCAATTGAAATCAAATTCGTTTTCTATTCAAATCAAATTCGTTTTATATTCAATTCATTTCGAAATCGTTTTATATTCAATTCATTTCGAAATCGTTTTATATTCAATTCATTTCGAAATCGTTTTATATTCAATTCATTTCGAAATCACTTTATATTCAATTCATTTCGAAATCGATAAAATCGATATAAATATCGTTCACGTCAAAATGGCGTCAATCTAATCAACACGGCTTAATGTATTTCTATTTTAAAATATTCTATTTCAAATATTTCCTATTATCAAAATATTTGTTATTATCAAAATATTTCGTTCAACACATGACTAATCTCAACGGATGAGTACAGTCAACACATGAACCTTTTTATAGTGATAAAGATATAAATTTTATTGTTAAAATATTTCGTTCAACACATGACTAATCTCACGAATGAGTACAGTCAACACATGAACCTTTTTATAGTGATAAAGATATAAATTTTATTGTTAAAATATTTCGTTCAACACATGACTAATCTCACGAATGAGTACAGTCAACACATGAACCTTTATATTATATTGATAAAGATGTATATTTTATTATTAAAATATTTCGTTCAACACATGACTAATCTCACGAATGAGTACAGTCAACACATGAACCTTTATATTATATTGATAAAGATGTATATTTTATTATTAAAATATTTCGTTCAACACATGACTAATCTCACGAATGAGTACAGCCAACACATGAACATTTTACTTTATAATATTCTTTATCTTCTAAATTGGAGTGAGGCCCAATCAATTACCATATAAAGTTAATTATATGGATTTTCATACAACACATGTATATAATAGCATTGAAAAATAATCAACCATCAACCAAAGTGCACTACACTGTATAAGCATCAAATATAGATATCTAACGCTTATAACAACCTGTCAATCAATCGATCGACATATTTAATTAATCAGGATGAGTGAACTTCATATTTCATCCCAACACCCGTGTGGGGTTTCAAGCAATCAAACACAGATTTTAGTTGTGCAGTTGGGCGATGTGTAAAATTTATCGACCCAATCAATGTCCTTCAAATATGTGTACATAAACAAACCGTCCGGTTTGTAAATGAATATATTTTTTTATTCACATTCACTATATTCATCTTCACGTTAAAAATTATATTTTTAACGATAAAACATTTTATTTTAACATATGAATTTCTATTCAGTTCATTCTTTAAATAAAATGATATTCTTATTTTTCTAACATATTTTAGAAAATTTCGGCGGCATAACGGCACGATACTAGAAACGGGACAAGGCCTAGCCTTATCCCCGGTCTAGTGAAGGCCCACGCCATTCACACATCAATCAAATTCACCAAACAACCAAATTCAAATCAAATCATCCAACTAATTTATGCAACCAAACAAACAAGTCCATGGTCTGTGGACGATTGTGTCGGGTGCTACTAAGCACCGTCTGCATCCTAGTATATATATATAACTAGAAAATGAAATTGAAAGGTGAGAAATTCTCACAAATAGCTATCCAACTTCTTGACTCTTCTTTTGCAGAAGTCTTCGTCGTTCTCGCCTTTTTGTCACCTTCGCTGACCGTAGCCACTACATATATAAAAATTGAATTTTTTACTTTGCTATTGAATATATAAAAATCAAATTTTTACCTTGTTATTCAATATATAAAAATCGAATTTTTACTATGCTATTCAATATATAAAAATCATATTTTTAATCTTTCTATATGATAAAAATTATATTTTTATAATCATAAAAATCACGCCTTTCATTCATTAAAAATCCGTTCTTTTTATTTTCAAATTCATGTCTTTCTCTATTTTCTAATCCTTTTCTATGTTAGAAATCAAATCTTCGCCGTGTTCAAAATTCAGCTTTCTTAACCATGTAAGTTTATATAACATTAAATTTAAAAACAAGATAATTTATAAATAATTAAATGAGTAAAATCACCTTGTTAATGCGGTATACTGATGAGGGAAGCTCCACGGTGGAGATGGCGATCGAGGAGGGTCGGATTGAAGAAGAAGAAAGGGGAGGAAAGAAGGGGGCGGAGGAGCATCAGCAGATGGTGGCGTGCTTCGTCGGAGGGGCTGCGGTTTCACAAGATGTCTCGGAGCTCGAGGGGGCTTTGGGGGTTGCGACGGGGTCAGCGGGAGGTGGGGGAGGAGCGGAGGTGGCGTGGGGCCAGGGCGACGGCGAAGTGGGGTTCCCCCTGGGCTGGCGGCGGCTTCAAGAAGGTTGGGGGTTCGTGGTGATTCGAACTGAAAAGGGGAGAGGGTGGAGCAGCGAGGAGCGGTCGGAGGTGAAGGGGAAGGGGCCCGCGAGGGTAGCCACCGGTGGCGACGTCGACAATCGCCTGAGCACGATTTGTGGATCTACGGTTTTTTTTTTTGAAAAATGTTGACTGAGCAATGAGAGAGAAAGGAAAGGAGAATATATAATATATAGATTTATTATAATCTAATTTCAAAAAAAGTAACTTTTTCATTCGAACTCGAAACGAGACCCAACGACTGTCGTCCGTAGATAATTACCCCCATTCCGAACACAATGGGATATGTATCGCAAGCTGATTCGATCGTTTCGATCAGTTTTCGTTAAATTTACAATTAAATCGCTATATTGAATTTTAAACGTACATTTCAAATTACCGGGGTCACATACTAACTCGAAAAATCCCCGAAAAATATTTCCTAGCTTCGTATTGACGATACGGTCCTAACAAAACTAGTTTCGTCGAATTCTGAGACCGTTAGAAAAATGGCCATTTTCCAGTCGATTAAAATCAACTGAAACTGGTCAAACGCGTTTTCCTTTGCCACGCTCACATATTGATTCGAAAAATTATGAAATTTAGAATCTAGCAATAACTCGACATCACGGACCCAACAAAAGTGGTTTCGTCGAAATCCGAGGTCGTTTGCAAAACTTCCATTTTTAAGGGCCTGAATTCCATAGCGACTATTCAGAATTTTCAACTGGACATATCTTTTGATTCCCGCTATGAAATCTCGATTTTTCGGATTCGTTGGAAAGATATTCACGAATAGATTCTAATATTTTTGGTTTCACTAAAATCCGAATTGTTTTGCACCCGGTATATTCAGTTGAAGTTTGAAATCGAATTATCGAACTACCGCGCCATTTTCAATTCTATTTATAATTATATATAAATATTTATATTCTAACGACGACGTATATAATATATACGTTCGAATTATATTCAAATTAAATTTCTCCGTCGATATTATTTAAAATAATTCATTTTAAATATTCAAAATTCGCTAAAATTGCCAAAATAAAAATTTTAAACTAGCCCAGATTTCCGGGTTATTACAATCTCCCCCACTTAAAACTTTTCGTCCCCGAAAAGGAACAAAGTCGAAAGTGGTTTGATTAATCAACTCTACGTTCAATCTGGCTTCCGTTCTCCAGCTTTTCAGTTTCTGAGAATTTTCAATTTTTCAAAAATTTGGCTAACACCCTAAATTTTCGAAAAATTTCGCCATAACCTCCCCTGCACCGGGAGCCACGGGAAAATCCCGAAATTGCCATATAGGCCTTCTGATCTCAAAAAGAAAAAGAAAAAGCCAATAGGCTCATAAAATCATCATCACCCAAACAAAACAGTAAATTATGTAGTAAACATGTACCTATTTGTCGGGTAAACAAATTTTATTCTTCGGCTCTAGCCTCCTTGCTATGACCTGTTCAATGTAAGTGTATGTATATGCAAGCAAATGCGACTAATTTTCAATACAGTTCAATATTTGATGTAATTAGGCATAATGGTTCAAAATTATCAAACAAATAAACAAACAACACAAACATCAATCAATTAGTGGATTAGAGTTTCAAATTCATAATTTTGACATATATACGAAAAATCTTGTTTTTGATGCCAATTCACAACAATGTGTTCTAACTATATAAGTTTTGGTTCTCACACAAGTCTAATGGAAATATATAGATACCATACCTTCGAAACACGAACACAAATTCTGATGATGATATATCAATCATCAGAATCATCTCCGGGTGTCTAGAATATGATTCTATATCTATCCAGTATATTAAAACTTCGAATATACGTTCATGACGCGTATATGCAAAACCTTTATATACTCGATTGTCCATATTCAAAATAAATAAATAATCAAATACGTTTAAAATGGTTTAAATTTTCAAAACAAAATTGTCTTCAATTGGAAAATATACTCTTCACACTCGTTCTAGGATACTACTGATCCTATCTCTGACGAGTCATTCTAATTGGATATTACTAATCCAATATCTGATGAATTCTTTCGTATGGTTCTAAGGTGTCTTGTTCTCGAGCTCTGTAAACCAAAGCTCTGATACCAAATGTGACGGCCTAAAATTTCGCTCGATCTGAATCAGTCGTTAAACCGATCTAGACCGTTCGAAACCCCTGATCGTTGAGAACAGGACAAAATAGAACGCAGACGGAAGAACATTTCATTGTATATTACAACAATTCCATCAGATACAAGAATATACAGAGTATAAATGAATAAATTACATTCGATAAATATCAGAGATTACAATAAATTACATAGTAGCGGAAAATAATACAAAGCACAACTGAAGGTGATATACGGATACAGAGCTTTCCGGATATCATTCCAGCTGTAAACCAGGATCCTGTGAATATAAATCTGCAAAACCAAAACTACTAGCTGCCCGTGCGGAAAATAGGGGCACCCAGAGTTTAGGTTAAAACAATAAACTCCAGGTCAGTCATGTGACTGGTGTGAGAACTAAAACAGTTATTTGAAGCTTTACTTTAAAAGAGAGTAATTCAAGGGACCACGCCGTATAACACGGAACGGGTTTCCTCCCAAGAATACCAGTGCATAGAAAAGACAACGCAATGCTTTTTCGAAAAAATGAAGCTATTATAAGACCCAGGTCCCATCACACAATGCAACGCAAGCCGGAAGATAGGGTTTTACCTTATAACAGCCAAACATGCTTGATACGTTTAAAACAAATCATTTGATACTATAATAAGTGTATAGTGTCAAAACAATTTCAATCATAAATATAAATCATAGACGGCATGAGTGTCCCATCCCACTATGTCGCCATACTAGGCTCTACAAATAAAGCCGAGATACACGTATTGGAAATTGGATTTCCGTCATGAGTCGAGGCAAGGGGCAAGCTCCTCTCCGCGTTCGAGACACTCTAGCAAATGTCCCAGGGCTACGCACTCTGGGCAACCCTTGGATGCTTCAGGGCCGGTCCTCACTTACGTTAGAGGATTATTTATTCCTGAACACACGTTTCCCGGTCCTTACAGACCTATAATCGAGGCGCCTCATCTAACAACCACAAAGGTGAAAAGTATATATATGTCAGGGCTGGTAAGTCACTGACACCACCAAAGCTAGAAAGAAACATCGTGCTCTCCCTGCAGTCCGTATCCCTTTTTAACTCATACCGAGGTGTGAGGCTCGCGAATTCACGCTATACACAAAGCTACGCCACAAAGGCCGTGCTTTGATCATCAACCACAAGACTTTGCTTTTAAACAGAAGCCTTGATCATTGCAACTCAGTATGCCACACAGGCAATTCATGCTATGCGATTGATATCTATCGATATATAACCTCTAAGCTCGTACTTCTCAGAGAAGGGCGTTAAGCAAGAGAATAAATTCTCCGCCGCCAAACAGATATATATTTAACAGAAATCAATCAACACAGAATAAAATCCAATGTCAGACACACAATCCATTTACAAGTCCGTTCTGGGTCTGAACGAAACCGGAGGCACTTTCCTCGCATATCCATCCATCTCCAAGTACGTCTGGACGACCACCAACTATTTCCATCCTCTTGGGTGTACAGCCCAATCAGGATCGTCAGTAATTATCCAAACGATGTGAAGACTTCCGGTCTTCAACCACCGTCTTCATCTTCGACATATCGTCGAATCGGTTATTCAGAATGGGTATAAACCCGGCCTTTCCGAACAACCCGCGTATATTAAAAACAAATGTTACACAAACTCAACATACGCCTCATTCCAATTCAGAATATTCTTTTATTCATAAAATCACATTTTTAGGGAAAGGTTCCCATAAATTTTATCCAAGATAAATTCTTTAAAATTTATCCTTTAATCTTCCTTGGATGTCATTTCAAACCCAATTATGGTTTTCTAAACTAGTCGAGATTAGCGAACCACACCGAAGTAATTATTTATTTTATTTCCCAATCCCAACCTATTCATCCCATGAAGCAAAACTGGTAATACTCCATATCTAACACCACGGTGTTATCGGTAAAATCAATTACCATTTCATGTTCAAATCTAATTAAAGATTTAACTATCGCTTTGGAGCAAAACTGGCGATGCTCCATTCTCGCTCAATTCTAAATTTGATAATTTAGATTATAGATTCACATTTCAACCTAATTGCAGATTCGTTAAAACTCCTTTTACTGGGTTAAAGAACTAGGTGTTATTTAAAACACAGTTCACGATAAACCCATTTCAAATCCAATCAAATATATTAGGAATTCCGATTATTTAAAACCCCTTTTTTTAAATCTAATTTATTTATTTAAAAATAAAAACCCGGGTTTTAAATTGAGTTCAAACTAGTTCATTTCGATAAAAATCAATTTTTATCTTTTCAAATATGGAGTTTTCCACCCCAATTTTCCCAAATCATTTCTTATGATTTTACACAAATTATTACTATTTTTAATAATTTTATCAAGGTCCGTACAGTCGATTTCCAATAACGGCCATCGAACTGCACTTACAGCGACCTTTTTCGAATTTGATTTGGACGTATCTCCAAATCCAACCGTTAGATTTCAAATTTCTAATGTTCGTTAGAAAGCTCTTTTCGATACGAACCCAACGGTTCCGGTTTTAGGAGAATCAGACGGTCGGATCTCCCGTAATGTCCGTTTGAAATAAATGGTCGAAATTCACGAACTGCCGCAGCGCGGCGCGTTCTATTCAGGCCATTATATTATATATATAATATATATTTCGTCGATTACTATTTAAAACGAATTATATAAATAGTTTTAAAATTCGTTTCAAAAGCAATTTCAACTTCCATTCTAATTCAGATCAAAATTGAATTCTTCTTTATAAATTCGTTTTAAAATTCATTTCTATTCAATTCAAATTTCAATTCTATTTGAATTCATTTCAATTCGCTTTCAATTCAATTTGAATTCGTTTTCAATTCAATTCAATTCAATTCAATTCCAAAGTCGTTTTCTATTCGATTCAATTCAAATTGGTTTTCTATTCGATTCAATTCAAATTGGTTTTCTATTCGATTCAATTCAAATTGGTTTTCTATTCGAATCAAATTCGTTATATATTCAATTGAAATCAAATTCGTTTTCGATTCAAATCAAATTCGTTATATATTCAATTGAAATCAAATTCGTTATATATTCAATTGAAATCAAATTCGTTTTCTATTCAAATCAAATTCGTTTTATATTCAATTCATTTCGAAATCGTTTTATATTCAATTCATTTCGAAATCGTTTTATATTCAATTCATTTCGAAATCGTTTTATATTCAATTCATTTCGAAATCACTTTATATTCAATTCATTTCGAAATCGATAAAATCGATATAAATATCGTTCACGTCAAAATGGCGTCAATCTAATCAACACGGCTTAATGTATTTCTATTTTAAAATATTCTATTTCAAATATTTCCTATTATCAAAATATTTGTTATTATCAAAATATTTCGTTCAACACATGACTAATCTCAACGGATGAGTACAGTCAACACATGAACCTTTTTATAGTGATAAAGATATAAATTTTATTGTTAAAATATTTCGTTCAACACATGACTAATCTCACGAATGAGTACAGTCAACACATGAACCTTTTTATAGTGATAAAGATATAAATTTTATTGTTAAAATATTTCGTTCAACACATGACTAATCTCACGAATGAGTACAGTCAACACATGAACCTTTATATTATATTGATAAAGATGTATATTTTATTATTAAAATATTTCGTTCAACACATGACTAATCTCACGAATGAGTACAGTCAACACATGAACCTTTATATTATATTGATAAAGATGTATATTTTATTATTAAAATATTTCGTTCAACACATGACTAATCTCACGAATGAGTACAGTCAACACATGAACATTTTACTTTATAATATTCTTTATCTTCTAAATTGGAGTGAGGCCCAATCAATTACCATATAGAGTTAATTATATGGATTTTCATACAACACATGTATATAATAGCATTGAAAAATAATCAACCATCAACCAAAGTGCACTACACTGTATAAGCATCAAATATAGATATCTAACGCTTATAACAGCCTGTCAATCAATCGATCGACATATTTAATTAATCAGGATGAGTGAACTTCATATTTCATCCCAACACCCGTGTGGGGTTTCAAGCAATCAAACACAGATTTTAGTTGTGCAGTTGGGCGATGTGTAAAATTTATCGACCCAATCAATGTCCTTCAAATAGGTGTACATAAACAAACCGTCCGGTTTGTAAATGAATATATTTTTTTATTCACATTCACTATATTCATCTTCACGTTAAAAATTATATTTTTAACGATAAAACATTTTATTTTAACATATGAATTTCTATTTAGTTCATTCTTTAAATAAAATGATATTCTTATTTTTCTAACATATTTTAGAAAATTTCGGCGGCATAACGGCATGATACTAAAAACGGGACAAGGCCTAGCCTTATCCCCGGTCTAGTGAAGGCCCATGCCATTCACACATCAATCAAATTCACCAAACAACCAAATTCAAATCAAATCATCCAACTAATTTATGCAACCAAACAAACAAGTCCATGGTCTGTGGACGATTGTGTCGGGTGCTACTAAGCACCGTCTGCATCCTAGTATATATATATAACTAGAAAATGAAATTGAAAGGTGAGAAATTCTCACAAATAGCTATCCAACTTCTTGACTCTTCTTTTGCAGAAGTCTTCGTCGTTCTCGCCTTTTTGTCACCTTCGCTGACCGTAGCCACTACATATATAAAAATCGAATTTTTTACTTTTCTATTGAATATATAAAAATCAAATTTTTACCTTGTTATTCAATATATAAAAATCGAATTTTTACTATGCTATTCAATATATAAAAATCATATTTTTAATCTTTCTATATGATAAAAATTATATTTTTATAATCATAAAAATCACGCCTTTCATTCATTAAAAATCCGTTCTTTTTATTTTCAAATTCATGTCTTTCTCTATTTTCTAATCCTTTTCTATGTTAGAAATCAAATCTTCGCCGTGTTCAAAATTCATCTTTCTTAACCATGTAAGTTTATATAACATTAAATTTAAAAACAAGATAATTTATAAATAATTAAATGAGTAAAATCACCTTGTTAATGCGGTATACTGATGAGGGAAGCTCCACGGCGGAGATGGCGATCGAGGAGGGTCGGATTGAAGAAGAAGAAAGGGGAGGAAAGAAGGGGCGGAGGAGCATCAGCAGATGGTGGCGCGCTTCGTCGGAGGGGCTGCGGTTTCACGAGATGTCTCGGAGCTCGAGGGGGCTTTGGGGGTTGCGACGGGGTCAGCGGGAGGTGGGGGAGGAGCGGAGGTGGCGTGGGGCCAGGGCGACGACGAAGTGGGGTTCCCCCTGGGCTGGCGGCGGCTTGAAGAAGGTTGGGGGTTCGTGGTGATTCGAACTGAAAAGGGGAGAGGGTGGAGCAGCGAGGAGCGGTCGGAGGTGAAGGGGAAGGGGCCGGCGAGGGTAGCCACCGGTGGCGACGTCGACAATCGCCTGAGCGCGATTTGTGGATCTACGGTTTTTTTTTTGTGAAAAATGTTGACTGAGCAATGAGAGAGAAAGGAAAGGAGAATATATAATATATATATATATATATATTTTAATCTAATTTCAAAAAAAGTAACTTTTTCATTCGTACTCAAAACGAGACCCAACGACTGTCGTCCCCAGATAATTACCCCCATTCCGAACACAATGGGATATGTATCGCAAGCTGATTCGATCGTTTCGATCAGTTTCCGTTGAATTTACAATTAAATCGCTATATTGAATTTTAAACGTACATTTCAAATTACCGGGGTCACATACTAACTCGAAAAATCCCCGAAAAATATTTCCTAGCTTCGTATTGACGATACGGTCCTAACAAAACCAGTTTCGTCGAATTCTAAGACCGTTAGAAAAATGGTCATTTTCCAGTCGATTAAAATCAACTGAAACTGGTCAAACGCGTTTTCCTTTGCCACGCTCACATATTGATTCGAAAAATTATGAAATTTGGAATCTAGCAATAACTCGACATCACGGACCCAACAAAAGTGGTTTCGTCGAAATCCGAGGTCGTTTGCAAAACTTCCATTTTTAAGGGCCTGAATTCCATAGCGACTATTCAGAATTTTCAACTGGACATATCTTTTGATTCCCGCTATGAAATCTCGATTTTTCGGATTCGTTGGAAAGATATTCACGAATAGATTCTAATATTTTTGGTTTCACTAAAATCCGGATTGTTTTGCGCCCGGTATATTCAATTGAAGTTTGAAATCGAATTATCGAACTACCGCGCCATTTTCAATTCTATTTATAATTATATATAAATATTTATATTCTAACGACGACGTATATAATATATACATTCGAATTATATTCAAAGTAAATTTCTCCGTCGATGTTATTTAAAATAATTCATTTTAAATATTCAAAATTCGCTAAAATTGCCAAAATAAAAATTTTAAACTGGCCCAGATTTCCGGGTTATTACAGATGTGTTGCTACTGAGACCCATGATGGGAGTAGCTACCTTGAAGGGGCTTCAGGGGTGGCCGTCCGGACTATTGTTGATTGTTCGGAATTGGTTTTCGCTCAGAACCAGAGCATAAGCTAGTAAATGGATGCGTGTCTGACATTGAATTTCGTTCCATGTGAATTACATCGATTTCTGTTAATTTATGTCTGTTTGGTGGTGGAGGATTTATTCTCTACTTAACACCCTGGTATATATTAATAGTGATTGATCGCATGGCGTGAATTGTCAATGTGGCACGCCAAGATGCAATTGATCAAGGCTTTTTTTGAAAAGCAGGGCCTTGTGGGATGATCAAAGCATAGCCTATTACGGCATAGCTTTGTGTATATCGTGACTTCGCGAGCCTCACACCCCGGTATGAGTCAAAAACGGGATATGGACCGTAGGGAGTGCACACGTTTCTTTCTAGCTAGAGTGGTGTCAGCGACCTACCAGCCCTGACATTTTACTTATGTGGATGATGGATTTTGAGGCGCCTCGGATTTTTATAGGCCGATAGTGGTCATATTATAGGTTCAAAGGAACCGGGAAACGTGTGTTCAGGCATAACCAATCCACTGCCGATAGGCGGGGACCGGCCCTACCGCATCCAAGGGTTCACTGCGGGGAATCCTGAGGCATTTGCTAGAGTGTCTCGAAATCGGAGAGGATCTTGCCCCTAGCCTCGACTCATGATGGAAATCCAATTCCCAATACGACCTTGCGGTTTTGAATGTAGAACTAGTATGGCGACGTGATATATGGTACCCGTGCCGTCTATGATTGATATTTATGATTGAAATGTTTTATTAAAACATATACACACTAATATTAAATCTGTTTTATCATATCAAGCATCTTTTGACCATTATAAGGTAAAACCCTATCCTCCGGTTTGCGATGCATTGTGTGATGGGACTTGGGTCTTATAATGGTTTAATTTTTCTAAAAAGCATTGCGCTGTTTAACGATTTACTTTATTTTATGCACTGGCAATCCAATGGAATAAACCCGTTCCGCATTAGCGGCGTGGTCCAGTGATTAGCCTTATTATTAGATAAGTTAGATTAAGATTTCTCATACCAGTCCCATGACTGACATGTAGTTTGTTTCACTGGCAAACTCGGGCGCCTATATTTTTCCACACGGGCAGTCGAGTAGCTTTTTGCAGATATATTTACAGGATCCTGGTTTACAGCTGAAGCGGTATTCGGGAAGCTTTGTATCCGTGTACTCCTTTCAGTTGTGTATTTGTATTTTTTTTTCGCTGCTATTTATATGTATTTAAAATCTCTGATATTATTGTATTTCTATTATGTAATAAGTATTCATACTCTGTTATATTCTTGTACTCTGATGTAATTGTTGTAATCAGCAATAAAATGTTCTTCAGTTTATGTCCTGATGTGTGTTGTTCTCAAAGCAATCCAGTCTTTCCTTTACGGGGAAGTTTGGGTCGTCACATGTGGTATCAGAGCTTTGGTTTACAGAGCTCGAGAACAAGGCACATTAGAACCGAACGAAAGAATCCATCAGAGATTGGATTAGTAATATCCAATGAGAATAATTCGTTAGAGATAGGATCAGTAGTATCCTAGAACGAGTGTGAAGAGTATTATTTTCTTAAAAAAAATTGTTTTGAAAATTTAAATCCTATTATACGTATTTGAGTATATTATATTTTAATGTGGACAATCGAGTATATAAAGATTTTGAATATACGAGTAATTAACGGATATTCGAAGTTTTAATACAGTGGATAGATATAGAATCACACTCTAGTCGCCTGGGGATAATTCTGATAATGCTGCAGCATTATCAGTATTTATTTTCGAGTTTCGAAAGTGAGATATCTATATATTTCCATCGACTGGTATGAGAACCAACACTTAGTTAGTACATATTGCTGTGATTTGCACCAAAAATATGATTTTTGACTATATATAAAAGTTATGTATATTTGAAAAATTAACCACCTAATTGATTGCTGGCTGTGATGTTTGATAATTAGATTCACTAATTTAAATTATTAGAATGGTAATTAATTAAACCAATGAATAAGAAATTAATTAAGTGTGTTAATTAAACAACTTTTAGCTACGTTCCTTTTCGAGGACGAAAAGATTTTAAGTGGGGCGACTGTAACAACCCGGAAATTTGTGGCCAATTTAAAATTTTTATTTTAGAAATTTTAATGGATTTTAATATTTAAAATAATTTATTTTAAATAAGAACGACTAAAAATTTATTTTAAAATGAATAAATTTAATTTAATTATAAAAATGAGTTTAAAACAGCGCTGCTGTTTGAAAATTTGAATTTGAACTTTGACTGAATATACAGGATTCATTTTAAATCAGAATTGAGCGAAACAAGAAATATTTAAATCTGTTTAATAACATCTTTCTAACGAATCTGAAAATTTGAAATTTCATAGCGGAAATCAAAAGTTATGGCCAATTCAATTTTTAGAAAGGTCGCTGTAGAATTTATATATATATATTATATAGGGCCCGAAAGGCTACTTTTCACATATGAAGGAATTTCGACTCAAAACCACTTCCATTGAGTTCGGAATGACGTTCCTGCATTGAAAAACAGTAAACACTTCTATATTTTGAGTTTCAGAATTTATTTGTTTGAAAATGTATTTTTAATATTAAATATATTGGCCTTAAAAATAGTCATTTTTCGAACGACCTCGGTTTTCGACGAAACCACTTTTGTTGGAACCGGAATGTCATATTATTGCTAAGTTTAATTTTCCAGAATTTTTCAAATTAATGTGTGAGCAGGGCAACAGAAAACGTGTTTTGATTGTTTCTGTTAAATTTAAGTGAATATTAGGCACACATCCCTAAAACGAAACTTAATTAGGCTCACCCCCGGTCATAAACTTATTGTAAATTTAGTCCCTATTTTTTGAAAATTCATCAAAAAAATACAAAAAAAATATTAAAAAACCATGTAAATTCGTATTTAATTAAAACAATTAATCATGAAAAAAATCAGATCAAAAAACATTAAAAACAACGTCAAAATCATGAAATACAGAAAATCAACGAAATGCAGTAAATTGCATCAAAACATGCATATAAATCGATTAGTTGCATACATGTATGCATTTATTTCAAATCTGCGTCAAAACTGCAGTATAAATGCATACATGTATGCACATATTGTTAAAACATGCATCTGCTGATGCATTTATTTAAAAACTGCATACCTACGTGCAACTTATTCACGTTTGCATATATTTTGACATATATGCACACATGTATGCAGTTATATAGAAAAACTGCATACATGTATGCAATTTTTCAAACAGGCGTGCATAAATATATGCATGTGTATTCGAATAGTTGCATAAATGTATGCAACTATTCGTAAAAGTTGCATACATTTATGCAACTTTTTTTTTTAATTTCTGTGGACTTCCGAGAATATTTATAGATTTTAGATTTTTTTTTTTTAAGTGATAGCGCCTGAAAATTTGGACAGAAAACGAAAGAGGCGGAGGTATGGAAAGTGGCAGGCGGAAGATTCCAGGCGGCAGCTAAAATAGGGGGCGGGTTTACAGAGAAAACATTACAGGGATGTGGTGTGAATTTAAAACTTGCAAATAGTTGCATACATGTATGCAACTTTTGCCAATAGTTGCATACATGTATGCAAGTATTTCTGAAGCTGTTTTAGTTGAAAATGTATGCAGAAACTTGCATACATGTGTGCAACTATTTGAAATACTTGCACACTTGTATGCAAGTATTTACATGTGAAAATAAAATGTGTGCAGAAACTTGCATACATGTATGCAACTGTTTTAAATACTTGCACACATGTATGCAAGTATTGCATGTAAAAATATAACAGAGAAATACTTGCACAGATGAATGCAAGTATTCCAAATATGTGCATGATTTGATGCAAATTACTGCATTTTTCGTTGTTTTCTGTATTTTTTTGATTTTGATGCATGTTTTGATTTTATTATGATCTGAATTTTTGGGCGAGTACATGTTTAATTTAAATACGAATTATCGTGATTTTTTTATATTTTTTTTATGAATTTTCGAAAAATAGGGACTAAATTTACAATAAGTTTATGACCGGATGTGAGCCTAATTTTGAAACTTAATAAGGACCTGTGCCAAAAGTACCCTAAATTTAATCGATTTGGAAATGGCCATTTTTCAAACTGTCTCAGAATTCGACGAAATTAGTCTCGTTAGAACCGTATCGTCAAAACATAACTAGAAATATTTTTTCTGTAATTTTTAGAGGTCGTATGTGGCCCCGGTGGATTTAATTGTGCGTCAGAATTAAATAATTAATTGATTTATATTTTAAATTTAAGAAAAACCAATCATAATAGCCGAATTGGGTTTCGAAACATATTCCATTGTGTTCGGGACGGGGGTTATTAGCTAGGGGCGTCACTCGTTGGGTTTGATTTCGGTTTGAGAGTAATATAGAAATTAAATTGAAATTAAAGCAGAATTAAAATAAAGGAAAATACAGTATAAATACCGTATACCTTACTAAACCCTATTCCCTAATACCTAGCAGCCGCCGTCTCTTGATATCAATGGCCGCTATCATTCGATTTTGATTCTTCAATTCCTCCTAATATCCTTCGAATTAGACTAAAGTTCAAAGCAAACATTGAACTACTTTCTGAGAGCTTCAAGATGGTACGGTTATGATAGGGTTCTAGCTTCTCTGGTGATCGGAATTTAGGGACAAACGCGCCGACTTCAGGTGCGGATTTTGAGGAGGGGGCCCAACCGAGTTGGGGGGCGGTCATGGCGCAGGTGTCCTTCGCGATGGGCTTCGGAGTGGTGGTGGGCGATCTGATTCCGGCGGCCTCCAGGTGTGTGCGGCGGCGGTTTCTGGTTTGGAGAGGTTGGGTTCAGTTTTACTGAGGGGTTACGGGAAGAAGGTGAAACGAAGTCAAAGACAGTGGCCACGATATTTTAATGTAACTAATTAAATTAATTATTATTTAATTATATAAACTGTAATTTGAAATGTTCATAACTCGTTCATATCAAATCAGAATTACATGAAATCAGTTGCGTTGGGTTCGCAACAGCAGGATCTACAACATGGAGTGGACTAGAGCGTAAAGCGAGCTTGTTGAAAATCCAGGAAAATTCAGACCTGAAGAGCAAAGTGAGATTTCTATATTTTAAAGTAATTAAAATTTAATTATCTTTTGTTATTTAAATTCCATATACATATGTAAATTGATTCAGATCTGCAATGTATGATATTGTATTGGTTGATTGTTGATGATGATTTTGATGTTCATGATTTGTTAGAATATTTTTGTGTAAACAAAGATCACATTTTTGGTTAGGAATGATGATTCGATTCAGAATAACACTTTTGTTAGAATAAATGTTATTAGAATTCAAAGGAAAAGATTAGTGTATAAAATATACTTTTGTATGTCGTTAGAACACTGGGAAATGTTAATATGTAAAATATACTTTTACATGTCATTAGAATACTTAGAGAAATGTTTATATATATAAAATGTTATTATATATGATGTTAGAATTCACAGAAAATGTTTTACATATAAATGTTATTTTATGTGATCTTAGCATTAAAATTAGAATTACCTTTTTAATGAATTGTGAATCATTTAGAAAGAATGAGATAGAAAGGGACATTTTTGTCGATTTAAAGAATGAATTAAAAATTAACATTTTGTTTACATAAAAGAATCAACCAAAATTGTCATATTTGTTTACATTAAAGAATTAAACGAAATTCTCATATTTGTTCACATTGAATAGAATTTGTTAAAAATATACATTTTTATACATTGAATAAAAATCATATTTTTGTTCAAAACTTTATTAGTGAATAAAAATCATATTTTTGTTCAGAACTTTATTAGTGAATAAAAATCATATTTTTGGTCAAAACTTTATTAGTGAAATAAAAATCACATTCTTATTAGAACTTGATTTGTGGAATAAAAATCACACCTTTATCAAAACTTGATTAATGAAATAGGATTAACATTTTTGGCATTTTAAAGGAAATAATGTTAAATATGATAAATAGACATTTAGCTTACATTGAAAAGTTAATAACCAAAATACTCATTTTGTTTACATTAGAAGGTAATAAACAAAATTCCCATTTTTGTTTGCATTAAAAGTTTACAAACAAAATCATCATTTTGTTTGCATTAGTAGTTGAGGAACAAAATCATCATATTTGTTCACATAAAAAGGTATGAATTTGAAATGTGTTATGCAAAAGAAAAATAACATTTTTAGATAGGAGTTTGTTATGTAGATAAAAACAACCTTTTTGTTAGAAATATGTTTAAAAATAAGATAAAAACCATATTTTTGTCAATATGAAGTGAAAGCAATAAAACCATATTTTGTTAATATATAGAATAAGATTAACATTTTTTGTTAATTAGATTATATAGGGCAAATTTACACTTTTTGTTAATTAGATTAAGTTAGACAAATTTAGCATTTTTGTTAATTAAGATTATGTTAGTTCAAACTAACATTTTTGTCACTTAGATTATGTTGAATGAGAATGACATTCAATCAAGATTTGGTTAGCAAATAAAATTAACAATTTTTAATAAGAATGAGATTAACATATTCTGTTATATTTGAAAAGGTTAAACAAAGGCATCATATTTTGTTTCATTGAAAAGATTTAAACAAATCATCATATGTGTTTACATTAAAATGAATGAAATTAAAATGTATCTTTTCTATACATTAAAAAGAAGGAACTGGAAATGTATATTTTTATACAAAAAAAAAAGAATGAAGACAAAAATAACATTTTTGCTTACTTGAAAGGTTAAACAAAATTAACATATTTTGTTGCCTTGAAAATGAATAAACAAAATTCTTATTTTGTTTACATTGAAAAGTTAATAAACAAAATTCTCATTTTGTTAGCATTGGAAGTAAATAAACAAAATCATTATTTTGTTTGCTTTAAAAACTAATAAACAAATCATCACTTTGCAAATTAAAGAAGTATGAATTTAAAATGAATATTTCTCTACATTAAAGAAGAATGAATTAGAAAATGAATATTAGAATAAAAAGTACATTTCTGTTAGAACATGTAAATTAAAATAAAAGGGGACATTCTTGTCATTTAAAAAGAATAAAACAAAAACATTCATTTTGTCATTTAAAAATGAGTTACACCAAAATATACATTTTTGGTTATTTAAAAGCTTAACACCAAAACGTACATTTTTGGTAATTAAAATGATTAAACCAAAATATACAATTCTTGGTCACTAATAAGGATTTCACAAAAGAAATAAAAGACTAGATTTTTTTATTGTCAATTGTTCACAATAAAAAGGATTGAGATGTTTGTCTGTTGAAATGTTGATGTGTTAAATATAGTGTTGATTATATTCATATTGAATATTACACTTCCATTTACAAGTTACCCGACTTGTTTATGTGATTGAGTCGATAATTTTCACACATCGCCCAAGTGCACAAATAATTTATTATTTGATTGCTGGATGAAACCCCACACGGGTGTTGGGATGATCCTACACTAGTCCCAATATCTAGTGTAGAATCCACTCTGGTTGATTATTTGGTTGTGTAATAATTATCTATCATGCTTGTTGATTGCATGCTGTATATGGATGTTGATTGAGTCACATTCCAATAAAGAATATTCTTAGAAAAGGATTATATTTAAGAAAATATATTTTATTGAAATGAACTAGTTATCAACTAGGATAAATCATTAAATTCAGATTTAATGAAGTTTTCCAATTTGCTAATATTGGATTCAAGTTAAACTAAATAAATTGGATTTTGGGTTTGTCGTGAATAGTGTCTTGAATAACACTGTTCTTAAACCCCGTATGAAAAGAATAATCTTTTAATTTACAATTATATTTAGTAATTGAAATATGAAATGTGAGTTGGGTTTGTTGTGAACGGTGTTTTTAAGCGACATTTGTTCTTTAACCCAACTGATAGTAAAAATATGATTTGGAATTTATAAATCTTTATTAAGATTTAAATGGGAATTTTCCAAAAGCCAAGTTTTCCAATTTAATATATTAAATTGGAGTTGAATGGAATTCGAATTAATTATAACCGAGATAAGCTTCTGTAAAAGAAGACCGATACTACATATGGAATTTAAGAGGCTTGGTCGTTATTCCATTTATATTATTGGTTGGATACAGAAATTTATAACGATTATATATTGATTTGATTTCCGTGAAGATTCCATATATTATGGAAGATGATTTTGGGTTTACCGTGAACTATGTTTTAAATGACATTAGTTCTTTAACCCAGCTAAGATAAGATTAATTTCTAAAATTTAAATAACCATTGAATAACGATTTGTGACATTTAAAACCAAATTGTGTTTTAAATAAATCTTTAAAAGAAAAGATTTAAGAATAAACTTAAAGGATTTAACTTTGATAGAAAAATACGAATATTTTATTAAAAGAATATTCTGTATTGGAATGTGGCGTTGGACGTGTTTTTATAGTACTTGATTTTTAATTATAAAAATACGCGAATTATTTGGAAAGACCAGGTTTAACCCATTCCGAATAATTACTATGACGATGAAGAGTCGAAGATGAAGACGGTGGTTGAAGACCGACGATCTTCACATCGGATGGATGTGTTGCTACTGAGACCCATGATGGGAGTAGCTACCTTGAAGGGGCTTCAGTGGTGGCCGTCCGGACTATTGTTGATTGTTCGGAATTGGTTTTCGCTCAGACCCAGAGCATAAGCTAGTAAATGGATGCGTGTCTGACATTGAATTTCGTTCCATGTGAATTACATCGATTTCTGTTAATTTATGTCTGTTTGGTGGTGGAGGATTTATTCTCTACTTAACACCCTGGTATATATTAATAATGATTGATCGCATAGCGTGAATTGTCAATGTGGCACGCCAAGATGCAATTGATCAAGGCTTTTGTTGAAAAGCAGGGCCTTGTGGGATGATCAAAGCATAGCCTATTACGGCATAGCTTTGTGTATATCGTGACTTCGCGAGCCTCACACCCCGGTATGAGTCAAAAACGGGATATGGACCGTAGGGAGTGCACACGTTTCTTTCTAGCTAGAGTGGTGTCAGCGACCTACCAGCCCTGACATTTTACTTATGTGGATGATGGATTTTGAGGCGCCTCGGATTTTTATAGGCCGATAGTGGTCATATTATAGGTTCAAAGGAACCGGGAAACGTGTGTTCAGGCATAACCAATCCACTGCCGATAGGCGGGGACCGGCCCTACCGCATCCAAGGGTTCACTGCGGGGAATCCTGAGGCATTTGCTAGAGTGTCTCGAAATCGGAGAGGATCTTGCCCCTAGCCTCGACTCATGATGGAAATCCAATTCCCAATACGACCTTGCGGTTTTGAATGTAGAACTAGTATGGCGACATGATATATGGTACCCATGCCGTCTATGATTGATATTTATGGTTGAAATGTTTTATTAAAACATATACACGCTAATATTAAATCCGTTTTATCGTATCAAGCATCTTTTGACCATTATAAGGTAAAACCCTATCCTCCGGTTTGCGATGCATTGTGTGGTGGGACTTGGGTCTTATAATGGTTTAATTTTTCTAAAAAGCATTGCGCTGTTTAACGATTTACTTTATTTTATGCACTGGCAATCCAATGGAATAAACCCGTTCCGCGTTAGCGGCGTGGTCCTGTGATTAGCCTTATTATTAGATAAGTTAGATTAAGATTTCTCATACCAGTCCCATGACTGACCTGTAGTTTGTTTCACTGGCAAACTCGGGTGCCCATATCTTTCCACACGGGCAGTCGAGTAGCTTTTTGCAGATATATTTAAAGGATCCTGGTTTACAGCTGAAGCGGTATTCGGGAAGCTTTGTATCCGTGTACTCCTTTCAGTTGTGTATTTGTAATTTTTTTCCGCTGCTATTTGTATGTATTTAAAATCTCTGATATTATTGTATTTCTATTATGTAATAAGTATTCATACTCTGTTATATTCTTGTACTCTGATGTAATTGTTGTAATCAGCAATAAAATGTTCTTCAGTTAATGTCCTGATGTGTGTTGTTCTCAAAGCAATCCAGTCTTTCCTTTACGGGGAAGTTTGGGTCGTCACATGTGGTATCAGAGCTTTGGTTTACAGAGCTCGAGAACAAGGCACATTAGAACCGAACGAAAGAATCCATCAGAGATTGGATTAGTAATATCCAATGAGAATAATTCGTTAGAGATAGGATCAGTAGTATCCTAGAACGAGTGTGAAGAGTATTATTTTCTTAAAAAAAAATGTTTTGAAAATTTAAATCCTATTATACGTATTTGAGTATATTATATTTTAATGTGGACAATCGAGTATATAAAGATTTTGAATATACGAGTAATTAACGGATATTCGAAGTTTTAATATACTGGATAGATATAGAATCACACTCTAGTCGCCCGGGGATAATTCTGATAATGCTGCAGCATTATCAGTATTTATTTTCGAGTTTCGAAAGTGAGATATCTATATATTTCCATCGACTGGTATGAGAACCAACACTTAGTTAGTACACATTGCTGTGATTTGCACCAAAAATATGATTTTTGACTATATATAAAAGTTATGTATATTTGAAAAATTAACCATCTAATTGATTGCTGGCTGTGATGTTTGATAATTAGATTCACTAATTTAAATTATTAGAATGGTAATTAATTAAACCAATGAATAAGAAATTAATTAAGTGTGTTAATTAAACAACTTTTAGCTACGTTCCTTTTCGAGGACGAAAAGATTTTAAGTGGGGCGACTGTAACAACCCGGAAATTTGTGGCCAATTTAAAATTTTTATTTTAGAAATTTTAATGGATTTTAATATTTAAAATAATTTATTTTAAATAAGAACGACTAAAAACTTATTTTAAAATGAATAAATTTAATTTGATTATAAAAAGGAGTTTAAAACAGCGCTGCTGTTTGAAAATTTGAATTTGAACTTTGACTGAATGTACAGGATTCATTTTAAATCAGAATTGAGCGAAACAAGAAATATTTAAATCTGTTTAATAACATCTTTCTAACGAATCTGAAAAATTGAAATTTCATAGCGGAAATCAAAAGTTATGGCCAATTCAATTTTTAGAAAGGTCGCTGTAGAATTTATATATATATTATATAGGGCCCGAAAGGCTACTTTTCACATATGAAGGAATTTCGACTCAAAACCACTTCCATTGAGTTCGGAATGACGTTCCTGCATTGAAAAACAGTAAACACTTCTATATTTTGAGTTTCAGAATTTATTTGTTTGAAAATGTATTTTTAATATTAAATATATTGGCCTTAAAAATAGTCATTTTTCGAACGACCTCGGTTTTCGACGAAACCACTTTTGTTGGAACCGGAATGTCATATTATTGCTAAGTTTAATTTTCCAGAATTTTTCAAATTAATGTGTGAGCAGGGCAACAGAAAACGTGTTTTGATTGTTTCTGTTAAATTTAAGTGAATATTAGGCACACATCCCTAAAGCATACGATATCCACTACCTTGGTCACCTATCCATTGGGCCATGACGGAATCCAATCCTGTACCATTGTCACTACAAGCCCATTATCCGTCTCTCAGTGGTGAACCAAAGTTATGGATACTGATAACCCCTTTGCACACGTCCCGCAGCAAAGCCCAATCATGAAGTGAACTCATTGGTTCCCACTGGATCCTGAGCTCTAACTTCCCTTTGGACTACCTTTGCATCTCGGGTTATTGGTCATCACTGGATCGGTTCGGATCCCCAGTCCTTCTTCTCTGTCAGTTCAGATCGGCTTCCTTCCAAGTGCTCCGGGTCGGGTCGTGGCCTTCAAGTTCCTTCGAAGTACTTTGATTCGGTTCGGGTGCTCTCTGGCGGGTCGGGTCGGTGTACCCTTGCTCCATCGGTTCGGATCGGGTTCTTGGTCTCCGATCCGATCCACTTCCCCTTCCTCTTCCGTTACGATCCCCTTCTCTTCCCTTCAGTCGACCCGATTCCCCCTTCTTTAGCTCGATCCGATCCCAGTTCAACCATTGTGGCCTTCTTTTTTGCCATACTTTCCCTTGTTCCAAGCCTCGGTTCGGTTCGGTGATCCCTTGCCCAGTCCACTATCCGATCCGAGCCCATCCCTCCGATCCGATCCGAAAGCCTGCACCATTTTCTGCAACTTTTTTTTTTCCAGCGAGTGTTTTACGCCATTCGACGGCGTTTTCGACCATTCTATCTATTCTAATCAATCACAAAGCATACCACAAAGTCATAGCAACAAATAAAAGTGACCTCAAACACCAAAACGTCAATATGATAGGTTAAAATGGATCAAACATAGCCAAAACCCCATATTTTCCCTTAAACATGTTCAAGCATAAATAATGATAGGATTAGCAAAACTTAACCAAATTAACCCAAGTTCATATCAGAGGTCTAAAACATCATTTAAGAATTTATAAATATTTTTCTAGAATTTTATCATGTTTAAATTCGCTAATTAACACTAATTACCCTTAATTAACCATAATTAGTGAGCAACTATGAAAATCACTCACCTTAGCCACAAATAAACCTTAATTCTGAAATAAATCTCTGATATGGTGCGAATACCAATGCTAAACAGCAGCTCTAATCTTGATTTGGTGAAGATCTCCCTTGATTTGATGTTGCTAAGCTTAATCCTTGATTAGAAAGTGATTTGGAGGTGATTTAGAGGTTGGAGGCCATTTTTAGGGTTTCTAAGAGGTAAGTGGAGGCTAGAAAACTGAAATGGAATGAAACCCTACCTCTTTTCAGCCTCCCCATAACCCTAATCCCGAAATGGGTTATGGGCCCATTCACTAGTTACCCTATTTGGCCCAGTTAAGCAGTTTTTCACCTTCCAAACCTTATTTCAGCCATATCTCCCAAACGGTAAGTCCGTTTTCCACATTTGACCACTCTACGGAAAGGTAAACCATCATCCGAAGCCAATAGAAGTGGTTTTAGTTCAAAACTTCTTTCCAATCAAAAGTTATGGCCAAAACAAGGTCAGCTAGGGGCAAAACGGTCATTTAAAAATCGGCAAAAATCATGAACATGGGAAATGACCCCAATGGTCGTTTCCCAAAGCCACATGACCATACGACTTCATATAAGACAGAAATAAATATCCTACGATCCTCCGATGCGTAGAATGCAGGTTGTTACATTCTCCCCCCCCCCCTCTTAAGAAATTTCGTCCCCGAAATTCCTTAACCAAAACACACAAAGGGTTCTGCATGCCTTTCAGCCATAAAACAACAATCAAACATGCAAAACAAGTCTATCCTAGCATGCGGAATAACTAAATTGCAAAGTAAATCTTACCAGGCAAAGAGTTTGGATACGACTTTCTTATGTCATTCTCTACTTCCCAAGTACAGTCGCTCTCTCGCCATCGATTCCCATCTCTACCCTAGAGGTAATTTCTAATAGGTTGGGATCGTCCCTCTGACTAGAACCGATCCACTTAATCTAGATCGATCTAATCGTCAAGATTATTAGCGTTCCTGAATCCAATTCACATTTAAGCCTGAAGTCATATCCCATGATATACTCTAGTTGCTTCCATTCCAGAAAAATAGCCTCTAAACTTGCATGTCTCCTACCCAATGCATCAGCTATCGCACCTAGTCTGGTACTGTAGCATTTGCCTATACTGTCATCTTCTTAGGTAATCCAACCCTATACGCCAAACTTTCAACTACATTCCAAATGTCCTTTCAAATCCAACTTGAGTCCTTCCTACATTCGTACTGCACGTCCAACGTACGTTCACCTCCTAGAGGCAAACTAGATTCATCCAATGAACCTAGGTACTCCACTTATACTCGTACTGCACGTCCAAAGTACATTCACCTACTAAAGGTGAACTAGACTCATCCAATGAATCTAGGTACCCTACCTTCGAGTCCAAGTCCAACTTGAAGCTCCTATATCTGTTGAATCTCCAAGGTCAACGGACGCTCCACAATGCCCAACGTACTTCAAGTCTAACGCAAAGTATTTTACGCCCGTCATATCACCATGATCAACGAACTTATACTATTTCCATTCAACAGGATCCTACAGGTGATACTCAAGAGAAGAAAGGTAGGAGCAAACACAACAATCATAGCATCCATCAAACAAATCCTATCTATCACCTGCCAAAGCCATGAATACGTCGATACCTATATGTCTGGTCCAACCAACATCAATAACTAATGGAAACTCTGCCTCCAAACGGATTACCGTACGTCCAACGTACGTTTATCCTCCAAGGATAACTAGATCACGTCCAACGGATCCAAGGTAAGTGGGTGTACCCAGATACCCCTGCTTTTAGTCCGCCTGAAACACTCGAGTCCCACCTAAGTCTATCCATTATCTTGCTGCCTTCTCGAGTCCAACTCGAGTCAATGTATTACCCATAAACTCAGACCCAGTCTTGAGTATCCATTATCTACAGACCCAAGTCCAACGTGAGTCGTCTCCCTATTCGTTGCATCTCCAAGATCAACGAACACCCATTCTTTTTTACGAGTTCAAGTCCAACTTGAATCGTTCTAATCTTCGTTGCATCTTCCATGATCAATGAATACATCCTATTTCTTCAAAAAGAACATCAACATAAGGTCCTAAACAATCCATTACTTTGCATCTTTCTCGAGTCTCACTCGAGTCATCTCATAACCCTATCGAGTCTAACTCGGGGCAATCCATACCATCGAATAGTCTTATCCTGTCACAGCCGCCCATTACTCCTCGAGTAAACCAAGATATTATCCAATGAAAATCACAACAACTACTTATCCCTCACACAAACCATCCTAGTCGAACTCGGCATTTCCCAAGCACAAGCACCAAAGGCCTAAACCAATATCAAACAGGCACCCAAGGAACATCTTCTCCGAATTCGGACAATCCACGTGAAGTGATACTAGCAAAACAACTAAGCACTGGAGCACTCATTTGCCTCCCAGAGACAACTAGAACTTAATACAACGATAACCTCTCAGCTTCCTTAACTCCAGTTATTATCACCATCACTAGGTAAGTACCTAATACCACCCTATTCCTTTAGAGTAGATTGACTCCCCAAAGTAATGCTAAACCCAGTAAAGCCCAAAACAAAGTAATTTCAAACATACATCCACAACTCGATAAGACCACATTACAACAAATCATACTGAGGCTAGTCGAACCACCAATCGGGTTCATCACTATTAAAGGTCTATCAACTAACTCAGGTTTGTCAAACAAACTCGATCAATAACATCTTAAATAGAAAGCATACCTCGAATAACGACACCTTTTTCCTTCTGCGCCGTTGTTGGGGCATTCGACGAAGAAGGAACAGCGTTGATAACATATGCTTTAACGATCTGCTTCTCCCTAGGAGGTTGTGGACATTCATTCTTGTGATGTCCCGCTTGGCCACAATTAAAGCACTTCCTTTCCCCAGGCTTTTCCCGACAATCTCTGGCGTAGTGGCCCTTCTTACCACAGCTAAAGCACTCGCGATATTTCCTATTTTTCTTATTCTGACCATCCATGGTTTGGTCTTGTTCCCTCTTATTCTGGGAATTATTCTTGCCTCCACCGCTTGCTTGCGACTTTGGCTCCTCTGCGGATGCACCTCAGTCTTCGACTTAGGGTAAAGACTCTCTGACCTCAATGCTTTCCCCACAATCGATTCAAACGTCTCATCGATGTGGTTAATAAGCCTTTCCCCCAAGTATCCATCCAACCCAGTAATGAACTTCTCATTCTTTTTCTCTGGACTATCGATAAGGGATAATCCATACTTCGACAAAGTGTCGAACTCAGCAATATAGTCCGAGACAGCCCTACCATTCTGTTTAAGCTCCAAGAACTTCCTAAACAATTCTGACTTCTGAGAAGCTGGAATAAATTTGTCGCTAAAGCGAGCCTTAAACTGATCCCAAGTAACCTGATCCTCTGGAGTTGCTGCCTTAATAGCATTCCACCAATTCATTGCCCGTCCTTGCAGCTGACGGGATGCTAACCTTCTCTTCATCGTATCCTCAATACCCAAGTCTTCGAAGATACGCTCGCAGCTGTCCAACCAATCTTGAACATCCGTGGCCGACTCTATTCCGTGGAACGGCTTCCCACCAAGGTTAATGTAATCCTTGCACAGCTTGGCGAAATCGACCTTAGGCGCCTGCACTATGGGACCACCACCATTACCGGCATTGGGAGTTGCCCCCTGCACATCCCTAAGCATCTCTCTCATGAGGTCAGTAAACATCGTCCTCATGTTAGCAGCATTCCCATTATTGGCTCCTCTACCAGCACCTCTTGCATATCGGCTCATCATTGAATCTGTAAAGAGAAAACGATTAACCATCTCCATAGTGGTGCTAGTGTAGTGCGACTTCATCCTTAGCTATACTAATAGTATATATATAGCTTTTGAAAACCAAAGTAATCACAAATAAGCACTCTCATATACGTACTATCTCTCCCTAGTGTCTTTTCCTAGGTTAACTACGCAACCTAGAGCTCTGATACCAAATATGACGGCCCGCCCCGTACCACCGACATTTACTCCAAAAGTGCGTTGTACACATGTCCAGTTAGCATGGGACGGTCGTTAGAAGGAAAGGAAGAAGACGAAGAATCAACAAGGAACCTGTAGAATGTCTCACAGCGCATAGAACAAAATATAATAACAACATACTTGACATAAAACAGGTGAGACAGTGCATAAGCTGAAAACAAACTAGCAGCGGAAAATCCAAATACAGCTTATGTTTCACATCATCATTATTACAACTTTTCAAACTATCTCTAAAGGTAAGAGCAAGATAAAGGAGGTACACTACTAATGCCCAAGTAGTGACCACCAACGACACATGGAGAATATATATATATATATATATATATATCATACGTCGAAGCCTCCTGCTCGCCTCTGAATCAGCTACTCGTGCATCACCAGCTAACCTGTCTCTAGTCTGCTCGTGAGAGTACCCAGAGTAATAAGAAGAGACATAAAACTCTGGGTCAGACAAAAAGTCTGGTATGAGCGATAAGCAGCAAAACAAAACAATAACAGGTATAATCCAATCATACCTGAACCTGGACCTGCAACCAAAGAGTTAGCACTATATACCGTACAACACTCTAAGGTGCCACTGAATAAATGGTGTAAAGATAACGGGAGTGGGGGTGTGCATGTCATAGTGATGGCAAACAATCAAGCATAGCAACCATCCTCACATCTCTCACTCAGTGCGTAAAGCATACGGTATCCACTACCTTGGTCACCTATCCATTGGGCCATGACGGAATCCAATCCCGTACCACTATTACTACAAGCCCACTATCCGTCTCTCAGTGGTGAACCAAAGTTATGAATACTGACAACCCCTTGGCATACGTCCTACAGCAAAGCCAAATCATGAAGTGAACTCATTGGTTCCCAACTGGATCCTGAGCTCTAACTTCCATTTGGACTACCTTTGCATCTCGGGTTATTGGTCATCACTGGATCGGTTCGGATCCCCAGTCCTTCTTCTCTGTCGGTTCGAATCGGCTTCCTTCCAAGTGCTCCGGGTCGGGTCGTGGCCTTTAAGTTCCTTCGTAGTACTTTGATTCGGTTCGCGTGCTCTCTGGTGGGTCGGGTCGGTGTACTCTTGCTCCATCGGTTCGGATCGGGTTCCTGGTCTCCTATCCGATCCACTTCCCCTTCCTCTTCCGTTCCGATCCCCTTCTCTTCCCTTCAGTCGATCTGATTCCCCCTTTTTTAGCCCGATCCGATCCTAGTTCAACCATTGTAGCCTTCCTTTTTGCCATTCTTTCCCTTGTTCCAAACCTCGGTTCGGTTCGGTGATCCCTTGCCCAGTCCACTATCCGATCCGAGCCCATCCCTCCGATCCGATCCGAAAGCCTGCACCATTTTCTGCAACTTTTTTTTCCAGTGAGTGTTTTACGCCATTCGACGGCGTTTTCGACCATTCTATCTATTCTAATCAATCACAAAGAATACCACAAAGTCATAGCAACAAATAGAAGTGACCTCAAACACCAAAACATCAATACGATAGGTTAAAATGGATCAAACATAGCCAAAACCCCATATTTTCCCTTAAACATGTTCAAGCATAATTAATGATAGGATTAGCAAAACTTAACAAAATTAACCCAAGTTCATATCAGAGGTCTAAACATCATTTAAGAATTCATAAATATTTTTCTAGAATTTTATCATGTTTAAATTCGCTAATTAACACTAATTACCCTTAATTAACCATAATTAGTGAGCAACTATACAAATCACTCACCTTAGCCACAAATAAACCTTAATTCTGAAATAAATCTCTGATATGGCATGAATACCAATGCTAAACAGCAGCTCTAACCTTGATTTGGTGAAGATCTCCCTTGATTTGATGTTGCTAAGCTTAATCCTTGATTAGAAAGTGATTTGGAGGTGATTTAGAGGTTGGAGGCCATTTTTAGGGTTTCTAAGAGGTAAGTGGAGGCTAGAAAACTGAAATGGAATGAAACCCTAACTCTTTTCCGTCTCCCCATAACCCTAATCCCGAAATGGGTTATGGGCCCATTCACTAATCACCCTATTTGGCCCGGTTAAGTGTTTTTTCACCTTCCAAACCTTATTTCAGCCATATCTCCCAAACGGTAAGTCCATTTTTCACATGTGACCACTCTACAGAAAGGTAAACCATTATTCGAAGCCAATGGAAGTGGTTTTAGATCAAAACTCCTTTCCAATCAAGAGTTATGGCTGAAACAAGATCAGCTAGGGGCAAAACGGTCATTTAAAAATCAGCAAAAATCATGAATATGGGAAATGACCCCAATGGTCGTTTCCCAAAGCCACATGACCATACGACTTCATATAAGAAAGAAATAAATATCCTATGATCCTTCGATGTGTAGAATGCGGGTTGTTACAAATTACACATTGTTTCAATCAACAGTTTTAAATGATAAATTAAAAATCTATCTTTTCCTTAATCTCGTACTCAACGGACAGCTTACCATTAATTTACTTCACTAGCTAAATATACAGTTTATACAAATTAATTTGATTGGCTATTAATTATATAAACCAATCTTTGTATAAAGTTTAAACTATAAAAAAGAAAATACATTAATTGAGCATAACCACAAGATCTACAGCGCTGAACAATATAGTGTTCTAAACCCTTTCTTCCTAGCGACTTTGTGAATCTCTTTTTTTTTCTGCCTCAAACAAAAATTCGAACCCCCTTCTCATTTTCAATCACCTAACACCACCATTGCAACAGATCCTTGCAACCAAACCTGACTGCCTCCCTTCCTTGTAGATCTACACAATTCACCCTCTCTAAGTAGACAGTCTCTTTCTTTTTTTAAATTTCAAAGCCATCACTACCATTGACGCAACCCTCAAAAGTTCCAGACCCTTGTTAAACTCCCTCATGAACCATACGCGAGCTCCACTCCTCAAAAACCTATTGCAATCCCGCTGCCTCAACCCCAGTAATGTCGAGCGATATTAATTGTTGTCAACTAACCCCAAATCAAGACACAATGCATACCTTAATCATATGAATCCCACGCTGACCCTTTATCCTCCTCTTTCTCTTCGAATTGATGACAACCAGCAACCCTAAGTTGCGCTGCGATGACCTCGAACTTGATCGCACCAATTTTATAGCGTGGACGCTTCACCTGATGTCGAGTTATAGGAGTTGGTGATTTTTGAATTTAGTTTGAGAGATGAGGAGCGGCTAAGGGTGAGAAAAAGGATCAAGGAAGCAGGTTACGGTTATATACCACAAATTCCTCTCTTCTGAACTTTGTTTGTTTTGCAAAAGAAAGGAAGGGAATGTTACGGTTTTTGACAACTTCGATCCATTTTTTTCTTCTGGGTAAATCGATTTGTGTTTGGAAAAAAAGGGAAAGAGGAATGATTGGAATTGATTTCGATTTTCAGAAGGGTATAATATGAAGGCTATGGGTTCTATTTATAAATGCGATCGAGGGAACCATTGTATACACCATTAAATTCCTGTTTTACTTAGTGAAGAAGCTGGAGAGAAGAACGTACATGAATTGAAAGATGGAGTTCGTGAATTGAAAGGGTAGTTGTAGCTAGGTAGGTTTACAGTGTATACTTCGGTAGGAAGGAAAGTATTTGAATATATATAAATTATTTTCATTTTCATTTTATTTAAACTGGTACGATTTAATTTAAATTTAAAATACCCCGTGATTCTGAACTCCTTTCTGAACCCAACAACCGACATTTTTAGGGTTATACCACTATTCTAAACACACTGGGATAGGTTCCGAAGCTCAATTCGATCATATAGAGAAGATATAATTTAAATCGATATAAATTGAATTAAAAACAATTAATTATTTATTATTCTAATTCAAACAAAAGTTTGTATTGGTCTTCTGAACTATTTTCAATTCAGTTATAAAGTTTGAATCCAATTAAATTCCTTTTCGTATTAAGATGATTATATATATTCGAAATAAATCTTATTTCGATAACTCAATAAAAAAAATCGATTTATTTTATCAACTCAATATTCAAATCCATATTAAATATTAAAATTAACTGACCAAAAATTTGGGTTGTTACATTCTTCTCCTCTTAAAAGAATTTCGTCCCTGAAATTACTAAGGTAGGAAAAATGCTACAAACCCATTAATTTTTCAAAAACTCATTTATGTTGAAACTCAACTCTTCATATTTCAACAATTTTAGTTCTACCAGACCTTTTTGGTTTCCATTCATATTGAATATCACATATGCTTATATTCATTTAACCTGAATGATTTACAACACATATATTCACATTTATAATTTATATGCCCTCGAATTTATTCAAATTGATTTTAATCAATCCATTCACTACGATCCATTTAACTTGTTTAAGTTAATTTTAAATTCTAGAATTCTAGTTCCCAGGTTTTCATTTCAAATCCTTCTGTAATCACATAAATATATACATATATATTTACTTCCATTTCAAATTCAAAACATTTGAATTTTCAAATTAACTTGTTTTCTTTCAAACCAGTTTCCAACAAAACTTTTCTAAGGTAGCAATCCATTATATAGAAACTCGAAAATGAACACTAGTAATGTTGCAGTCATCATCAGAATTATTTTCCAGCTACTGAAGTGAATTTAGTGCTTTAGCACTTTCAGAATCCATTCAAAATGATTTTTATTCAAAAATCCTTCCAAATTATTTTAATATACTTCGAAGAAAAAAATATTTTCCAAATCTCCCAGGATTTAAATTCCAAATTCTGGTTTGAATCCAATTTCAGTTCATCTTATTTGTATATTTCATTCTTATAAAAATTATATTCGGTTATAGATAACCATTCCAATTCTTATAACCTCGTTTGATTATAATTATAACAACCAACACTTCCATATAATATAATAATTTTCAGAAAATTGTTCCTTTTCTATACAAAAATAGAATTTTTGAGTAAATTTATTTCATTTACCCACTTAAAAACAATATCATGTCAAAATTTTCTGTTCAAGTGTTTAGAAATTCCTATCGACTTGGTGGCATCCCACGATTCGATCAGAATTCATAAATCACTCAACTGACAAGTCAACACAACTTAAAATATTTATTTTAATCAATTAACAAATACGCGCTCTCGCATATACACTGAACTCATTCTAGGATACTACTGATCCTATCTCTAATGAGCACAACCCCGCAAAAGCCTAGGTGTTCGCTCAACCTAAGCTCTGATACCAACTGTAATGGCCTGCAAATCCGTACTTTCTGAGTTGACTACATACATCACACGTCCAACCCAAATATCATAGAAATACGAGTCTTTTTTTTAGAAAAAGGTAGAAGAAGAACAGAAATAACAACACAGGATCTCACATTGCAGCGGAATAAAATATAATATATCATCTCTTTTGAATACAAAATTTTAACTGTATAACATAAACTTATCAGAGTACAACACTTACAGCACAACGGAAATAAAAATACTATACATCTAACACTGAACCCTCCTGCTCTAAGCTCCTTTAGATAGATCTGTAAAATCCTGAACTACTTGACTGCCCGTACAAATTTGGGCACCCAAGAGTTTAGGTAAAACAACTCTGGGTCAATCATCGTACTGGTATGAGTAAACAATTTAAAATAGTTTGAGAAAATAAATGATATCTCATAAGACCACGTCGTATAACACGGAACGGGTTTTTTCCTTATGAGAATCTAAAATAGTTGATTTAACTCTCAAATCCTTTTGAAAGAAAACGATAATCTTTATATCAAAACTCTTTTGATATTATAATAATGTCAAAATCAAATAATTAGAAATCTAGTGGAACATTTTCATCTCACGTTCCACATACATAATATACAATCAAAACCGCGAGCACTTATTGGGTAATGAATTTCCAACTATGACAAGGTATGGAACCACCTTCCGATAGTGTATCTCTAGAGGAGAATACACTGGGTTCAACAAGAACATCTTGTAACCCGGCCACACATAACCGACCACTCATTTCGCTTGAGTGTATCGAATGTATGTCACCAACGGTTGGGATCAACAACCATTTTGCCGAATGGGACAACATCAAATAGAATAAGGAATTAAATGAATTTCTCTAGATAGGTGATAATACACCCTAATGGGAGATACCCACATAGCCATGCTACCTGCCCGATTTATATCATTTTCCGGTTGTTGAGGCCAGAGGCTACGATTACTTATCATTCATTGATAACACAATCACTTTGAATGCCACATTGTCAGCTCCATTAATCATTAATTTGTTTGGACAAATATATTCTAGATATTATGCTAAGAGAATAATTCTCCGCCACCATATATATCTATACAGACCGACATATGTGATTATTGGAAATACTCTGTCAGACGCTCGTCCATACACTTTGTTCTGGGACTGAACGAAACCGAAGGCACAATTTCTATTAATAGAAAAAGTCCTTGTACTTTACTCCATCTTCGATTATCTTCATATAATCTGATTCGCAACGCTACTGCCAATATGGAGTGGTTCTCGGATAATAATCCAACCGGTCTCTCCATATTGACAACGATATTGGCAAATACTTCGATAGTCGGTTATTTAACTACTGAAGAAAAACAAACAAACGTTCATCCATAACATCAAATAATCACTAGGCCTGTTAATTAATATATCATTAATTAAATCACTTCTCCATTTCTTTATCAATATTTGTTAACCAAATATTTTCAGTAATCATCTTGGCCTCTTACGCTATTTGGAAAACATTTCCATATATCGCCTTCTTTTATTTTCTATACTTAGAAAATACCTTCTATTTATAATTGGAAAAATATTCCAATTACTTATCTCTTTCCCGAACTCAGTTATTTTTATACTTAAGAAATGTTTATGATATATTTCCAAAATTTCACTTACTTGGGTTAAAACGACTGTTGTGTAAAACATCGTTACAAACAACCCGAAATACTGCATTCAACTAACTCTTATTCGAACATTTCTCATTGAAACTGGATCTTGCTATTTATCGGTTAAAAATGAAATCAATCAAGTTGGGTATAACTACCTCTCAGACCTTGATTGAAAACATCCTTAACTTCAAAATGGACAAGACCGCTTACCTCGAATAATCAACATCATAAAAACCAATTATTCATTTTTAAGCCCGTATACGTTTCTCTTTCTAATTTTACTAGGTTTAATTATAGATTTCCTATTTGTTTATAATATTCTAGCTTTAAGTTCGTTTCCTTATCGAATTATATATATATATATATCGATATAGTGATTTTCTAGTTATCCAATTTTCTTAAAAATATTCTAACTCCTTAAATTTCAAGAAAGTTTCGCCATAACCTCCTTTGTACGGGTCACTCGGTACAACTATAAAACGCCTCCCTGGGCCCTTTCCATTCAAAAAGAAAATTAAAAAGCCAAGCGGCTTGCCGATTCGGCGCATAAAATCCTATATGAAATTTAAACGTGTACCTTTTTGTCGAGCACACAAATTATAATCTTCGTATACTTCATTCCATACCTGTCTAACCTGTATCCAAGTATTCCCATTTGGTTCCAACTCAGACCATTCGTCTTAACCCAATTCGCTAATTTATTTTCTAATTAGCTATTTTGCCTGTTTAACTTCTTTGTTTGAACATAACACGTTCAGCTATATATATATATATATATATATATATATACTTGTTTATAAAACAATTGAATGCCATTTCTAATTCAAATTTCATATTCGATTTCAAATATGAATATACAAACCCCTTTTCCGATCCAAAGTCCAATTTCGATTTAAAATTCCATTAGCTAATTTTTCTTCAACTTAGTTAATCCTATTCAATAATTAAAAATCTGATTTTTGTTTCAAAAATCATTTCATTTACACAACTTGAGTTCGTATTTATTTTACAACTCAAGTCTGGATTTTTCTAATGGAAATTCGGACTTTATTTACATAAAATCCTTTTATTTATTTAAATAAATTGTTATGGTTTTATAATGGTTATGGCGCTATTTTCTGAAATTTTGATTTTGACACAACTCAAAATATATACGACGATATCCATATTTTTCTCTTACATTAGAAAACTATTATCAAATCGATCTTGACGATTCCTGTTTCAAATAATTTCGACTTAAATTAAGTTCTTTATACTCAATTGAAGTTCGAAATGCCAATTTACGAATTGCCGCGCGGCGGCGAGTTCGTTTTAATTATATTTATATATATAAATGCTTAAACTTTGTTTATAAATAAATTTCACTTCCATTCTCCTATATTCTTAAATATAGATTAATCCAGTTTTCCAAATTCAATTTAATATTTCTGATTTTCCCTAACCGTTGATTATTTTAGAATTTAGTTGTAATATAATCTTCTACACTAAATTCAATCCTTTATAAATAAATTATTTATAAAATTCGATATAATTGAATTTAAAATTATAAATCCTTCTGATTTATCTCATCTCAGTTTATATTCCGAATTCCAGAAATAAACCTGTCATTCCTTTTTCAAAACGATTTCCAATTCACTGTTAAATTGAATTTAAATTCTTAACTTATCAAATGATAATTTATTTCACTAAATTTATAACACCATTCATAAATTCAACTTCCTTGTTTCATGTATTAAAACAAGTTCTATTTCAAATCTATCTGAAACCCAATTCATTTTTATATTCTTAATCCTAGAATAAAACTGTTGTCCCCTTTTCGAAATGATTTCAAATTTTATTTTTAATTCATATTTTAATTTAAAATTATAGAATTAATTCACTATATTTATAGACACTGTTTATAAATTTACTGGTTTTATAAGTTCAAACAAGTTCCATTCCAAATCTATTTAAATCCAAAATCTTATTTTGGAATATTCTATTTATTATAACTTATCAATATAGATATAGAATCTATTTTCATATTTTATTTTTAAACTTATATTTAATATAATCCTAATATATTTTAAAAAATAATTTATCTAAATAAACTCAATCAAATCGAATTCAAATCATAAATCCATAGGGATTTATTTTCAGTTCAATTTACATTCTAAACATCAAAATAAATTTCATCGTTCACTTCTTTAAAACGATTCCCTATTTCTATTTTTAAATTCACATTTGAATTTAAATATTCGAATTATCAAATGATAATTTTTCCACTTTATTTATAAATAATGTTTATAAATTCATTTCAATTCTCTGCATTATTTAATTTATAAACAACGTTTATAATTTCACTTCAAATCTTGCATTATTAATTTATAAATAACATTTATAAATTCACTACTTGTTTTATACATTCAAAACAAATTAATATGTTTATAGCCCAATTGAAATTCAAATTCTATTTTAGATAAATAGATTTTTCCCTTTAAATTTCAAAATATCCTTTTCCTCATTATTTTATATATCATCATTTTAGGTCCAGTGATATTTTAACCAATAAAAAATACCAATTATCGACCACGGATTTCCTAACACATCATATATGATAATATATATATGTGAGAAAATAAATAATAATATTTTTGAGGAATCCAGTTGGATCCCTCCAACCTGTTTTCTTTCATCCACATACGTTAGCCAACATAAATAATACCCATCCTACTTCGAGGCAGGATATCGCGGTATAGAAGATCATCCACTATCATAGCGTGGGGCGTATAGGGTCATCCACTAATGATACTGCGGGTCTCCGCTAATGATACTGCGGGAATCCAACCATCAATATATATACATATAATAACCACAAACACCAATCCTAAATAACTAATATAAATAATAGCCACAGTAATATTTTATTGCAACCAAACAACCATCAATTATTTTTAATGACTAAAAATAGTTAATGGTTGTAAATTGAGTGAGATTTACTCACCAGGGTTTTTATTGCAATACGTTCTGATTTCTTTTTAAATTACATCCCTGCTAACTCCAATAAATTCCAGACCATTACTAACTCGAATAACCCGTGGTCCTAGACCAATTCGTTTCATTTTCAAGATCTTTGAACCTTGTATAGATAAATTACACAATATTTCAATCAATAGTTTCAAATGATAAATTAAAAGTATGTCATTTCCTAAATCTCGTACTCAACGGATAGTTTACCATTAATTTACTTCACTAGCTAAATATACAGTTTATACAAATTAATGTGATTAGCTATTAATTATATAAACCGATCTTTGTATAAAGTTTAAACTAAAAAATACCTTAATTTAGCATAACCACTAGATATACAACGCCGAACAATATAGTGTTCTAAACCCTTTCTTCCTAGAGACTTTGTGACTCTCTTTCTTTTTATTTATTTTTTCCTTTACGCCTCAAACAAAACTTTGAACCCCCTCCTCCTTTTCAATCACCTAGCACCACCATTGCATCAGATCCTTGCAACCAAACCTGACTACCACCCTTCCTTGTAGATTTACACAATTCACCCCTCTCTAAGTAGACAGTCTCTTTTTTTTCAAAGCCATCACTACCATTGACGCAACCCTAAAAAATTCCAGACCCGTGTCAAAATCCCTCATGAACCATACGTGAGCTCCACTCCTTAAAAGCCTATCGTAATCCCACTGCCTCAACCCCAGTAATGTCGAGCGACATTGTTGTCAATTAACCCCAAATCAAGCCACAATGCATACCTTAATCATATGAATCCCACGCAGACCCTTTATCCTCCTCTTTCCCTTCGAATTGATGGCAACCAGCAACCCTAGGTTGCGCTGCGATGACCTCGAACTTGAACGCACGAATTTTATAGCGTGGACGCTTCACCTGATGTCGAGCTATAGGAGTTGGTGATTTTCGAATTTAGTTTGAGAGATGAGGAGCGGCTAAGGGTGAGAAAAAGGATCGCGGAAGCAGGTTACGGTTATATGCCACGAATTTCTCTCTACTGAACTTTGTTCGTTTTGCAAAAGAATGGAAGGGAATGTTACGGTTTTGGACAACTTCGATCCATTTTTTCTTCTGGGTAAATCGATTTGTGTTTGGAAAAAGGGAAAGAGGAATGACTGGAATTGATTTCAATTTTCATAAGGGTAAAATACGAAGGCTACGGGTTCTATTAATAAATGCGATCGAGGGAGCCATCGCACACACCATTAAATTCCTGTTTTACTTAGTGAAGAACCTGGGGAGAAGAACGTACATGAATTAAAAGATGGAGTTCGTGAATTGAAAGGGTAGCTGTAGCTAGGTTTATAGTGTATACTTCGGTAGGAAGGGAAGTACTTAAATATATATAAATTATTTTTATTTTCATTTTATTTAAACCGGTACGATTTAATTTAAATTTAAAATACCCCTGATTCTAAACTCCTTTCTGAACCCAACAACCGACATTTTTAGGGTTATACCACTGTTCTGAACACACTGGGATAGGTTCCGAAGCTCAATCCGATCATATGGAGAAGTTATAAATTTAAATCGATATAAATTGAATTAAAAACAATTAATTCTTTATTATTCTAATTCAAACAGAAGTTTGTATTGGTCTTCTGAACTATTTTCAATTCAATTATAAAGTTTGAATCCAATTAAATTCCTTTTCATATTACGATGATTATATATATAAGTTTGAAATAAACCGTATTTCGATAAATCAATAAAAAAACCAATTTATTTTATCAACTCAATATTTAAATCCATATTAAATATTAAAATTAACCAACCACAAATCTGGGTCGTTAAAATTCAGTTATAAAAATATATTTTATAACATAAAACTCCATCAGTTCGCCTAACGACAAAACGACGTTTTAAAACGATGGATATTAGGCCATCTGCTGTGAATCACTTAATCAATACTGTTTATTGATTAAAACATAACAATCGTTGAATATATGTCCAAATATTAACATCCATTCAATCATCAATATCCAAACAGGTTATAACATTATTTGGGATAAAAAATTCATATGTGAATAATATGAATAATCAATAATATATAATTTATTTAAGGAATCCGGTCGGATTCTTCCAACCTGTTCCTCCCTGCATCACAGATTGTAACATAATTGTATAACAACATATGGGAAATAATTTAAAACTAACACATTCAACCATTAACAAACAATAAGCAATCATGGCATCCAATCAACCAATTAATCATTAATTATAGTTATGTGAATTTAGCACATTATAGAATTCCAGAAAAGTATGAGAGTTAACTCACCTTATTTTCGATTGATGGTTATTGCGTTGTTCGTATAATTTTAAACAAGCGTTTAAAATTATACGAAATTCCGATTGTTTCCGAATTCAACAAACTAGTTCAACTGCACAGCCTTTGTCTCTATGATCTCAACAGACCTGAATTCATGCCACTCTGTCATCTTACGGATAGGCTATGGCCAATATAAATTTTAACTTAATTTAAAACAAATAAATTACTTATCCAAAGATTATTTAAATTAATGATTAATAAATAAACTTCTTATTACCTCATTTAAACCCATCACTAGCCAGCTAACCCTACCCATTTACCATGCGGTTTCAATCTGCCACCCAGGCTATAACGAGATGAACCCCTTGATCCACCTTTCACGTGACTTCTCTGTAACGTTTTCTTTTCTTTAATTTTTACTTAAACACGCAAGCCCAAGCCCATATAGCAAACATACGTCCCACCTTCCTTAAACATTCTTCTCCTTTACCCCATATTCTTCTTCCTTAAAACTTTTTCTGATACCTTCGCCAGTTTACATTTTCTCCAGTATTCAACGCTGCCAACCCCTTTGATTTACTCACAATAAGTTTCAATATTTTTTTTCTCCTGATCTTGTTAAACCTTCCTTGCAGACTATATTGCTTCTCCTTCTCTCACATCTCTTCACCAAACTACCTGTACTCGTACCCCCTCCTTCCCGCATATCTCCTTCCAAGTTTAACCAGAGAACACTGCTCAAGTTTTATACCCTGACCCCATGCAACCATTTAACCCCTCGTCGTTGCTTTTTTTCCAGTCCAAAATAACAACTTCCCCTGTAGCTCATGCAAGAATAACCTCCCCTCCGTGTTTCTACGAGACTTGCCTGCTTTAAGCACTGTTACCTCATGTTTACTTCAACAGACTGCCCTGTAACCACTCCATTATCCACATCCCTTGGTGGATCCTACTGCATCACTCAGGCTGACCCCGTCCTCCCCTGGCTAGCCGAGCCTTTACACCAAGTCTTAAGGCAGCTGTTGAGCATCGGGTTCCATCGCAGGTGGTCAGAGCTCCTATTGCAACCCCTAACCAAGCTCCAAACTTTTGGAAAAAGAGAGCAGCACTAGTTTTATCTTGCATTGTGTGTTTTCATGAATGATCTCTAAGTGAGGATTGATAGAGGGACATCACAGCTTTTATAAAGGGAATGAATGAATGATAAGAACATGGCCGCCATCAAAAGGGTACAAATAGATTAGTTCTAAAATGTTTAGGGTGGCAGCATTAGCCAAAAATGGGGGTTGACCCCTTTCTTTTTCTCCTTCAGTACTGATGAGAGGTATGGTCTCTCATATCGAGGAAAAAAATAACGTGGGAATGCAGACTGTATATGGATGTTTTACTATACTTCTTTGTAGAAGGAACATAGGTAAAGTAGCAGCAAGATTTTTAACTAATATTTTTACCCAGAATTGAAAAGGATAGGTACCAGTTTGCGTGTGCTGAGCGTTCAGATTTTTTTTCATAAGATTTTGAAAACTATCAGTGAAGATTTTGTCCTTCTATTTGCACATGGCTTTTTTGAGCATATAAATAATTGAATATATATATATTTCTTAGTATAAAGCCTAATATTTCACTGTTGAACGAATTCATAGCATGTGTGGAGATTTTGAAGTCTAATACGCAAATCGACCGCAAATCTTTGAATAAATTAGGAAAATTTATTCCAGTTTTTTTTATAATACGGATTAAAAGTGAAATGCTCCAATGTGTTGTGCTAAGATTGGTGGAAAGTAATGCACATGGTTGAGCTGCAACAAGGATGATACGCATGTGTTTATATTTTTATTTATTAGATTGTAATTGGTATGCATGTAAATATCCCACAAAGTTTGTACATGGTTTGTCAAAGATGCAGTTAGATTTGATTTAGAAGGTAGATATTTTAGGGTATCGTACTATACAAAATTTTATCATCTAAAACTGCTATCGAAAAAAAATACAAATATCGTTGTGTCGAGCAGTGCCCCACGATCCCAAAAATATAATAATACAGACAAGTTAACTTATATTGTGAAACCCTGAAATGTTGATATAAGGTGCAAAATACTTCAAATAAAAAGTTGCGTACTTTCCAAATTAAAAATTACAATAAAATTCTAAAAATTAAATTATAACTACGTCTCACATACCTTGGCCAATTTCGAAACCAATATTTAATTATATTAAATTATCTTTATGTTTATAAATGATTCCATAGCGATTTTCTGAAAATTTGATTTGGGCATAACTTAACATCTATACGATGGAGTCTCGATTTTTCTTTTTCATTAGAAAAACACAATCAAATAAATTCAAACGGTTCTTGTTTCACAGAATTCCGATTTATTTCGGATCTTGTATATTCAATTGAAGTTCAAAACATTGTATTACGAACTACTGTGCCATTGCAGCTCATTTTATAATTAAATTATAAATATATATATATATTCGAACTCCATTTTAAATAAGTAAATTTGGTATAAAATCCATTTATATCACCCAATCATTATTTAAAACAGATTTAAATATTCGTAATTAATGTCCAAAATTCTGGGACGTTACAAATGCCTTATCACACCTTCTGTCCCAGACGAAAGCTTGATTCTTCTTGGTCAACTGAGTTAACAGTGCCATTATTTTGGAGAAGTCTTGAATAAACTTAAGTTTATATCCAGCTAACCCAAAGAAACTTCTTATGTCTGTTGCATTCTTGGGTGTAGACCAATCTTGCACTGTAGCCACCTTCATAGGATCCACGGCAACACCATTCTCTGAGACAACATGGCCCAAGAATCTCACTTCCCTCCTCCAGAAGTGACACTTAGAAAATTTTTCTTTCAGTTTGTGTTTCCTCAACATCTCCATTACTATTCCCAAATGTTCCTTGTGTTCTTCCTCTGCCTCGAGTAAACCAAGATATCGTCCACGAACATAAGATCAAACTTATTTAATTGATCCCTGAATACCATATTCATGAGATCCACAAAATATGTTGGTGCATTGGTCAACCCGAATGGCATGACCAACTACTCATAGAATCCAGACGGCGTCCGAAATATCGTTTTAGGACTACTATCAGCTTCTACTCGGAGCTGATGAACACCTGTCGCGAGATCTAACTGGGAGAACACTCTCGCTCCATTCAACTGATCAAACAAATCGTCTATCCGTGAAAGAGGATACTTATTCTTCCTCATCACCGTATTCAACTCGGGGTAGTGCATATACAGTCGAAGGGATCCATCTGCCTTAGTAGCAAATATAACTGGTGCTTCCCACTCGGAAACACTTCTTCTTATAAATCCCTTCTTCAAAAGATCTCTTACTTGCACCTCGAGCTCTTGATGCTCCCTTGGCGCCATACGACGAAGTGGCATCACTATAGGTCTGGCATCTTTCACTAAACCAATTCGAAACTAGATCTCTCGGTGTAGTGGAAGTCCGGTCACTTCCCGGAAGATGTCCGAATACTCGCCAGCAATAGACACATCTGACAACTCATCATGCGGGATGTCAAGTGAATTTAGAAAACTAGCCACCACCCCATCATTCGGCAAGCAATCAAACAGTACTCTCTTCCCATCGTTCGCTCTAATGGTCACCGAAGACCCCTCACAGTCTACCACCACCCCATATCTTTGGAACCAATCGACTCTCACAATAATGCCAAACCCAGTAAAGCCCAAAACAAAGAAATCACAAGCAAACATGCATCCATGATTCGATAAAATCAAATTACGATAAATCATATTAAGGCTGCTTGAACCACCAGTCGGGTTCGTCATAACTAAAAGTCTACTGACAATCTAGGGTTCCAATCCCAACCTATCTACCAGGTCACTAGATATGAATGAATGGGAAGCCCCGGTATCAAACAATACCATAACAGGAACATCATAAACAAAAAGCATACCTTGAATGACGACACTTTTTCCTTTCTCCACCGCAGTTGGGGCAATCGATGAAGAAGGAATAGAGTTGATAGCATATGCTTTCACAATCTGCTTTTCTTTAGGAGGTTATGGACATTTATCCTTGTGATGTCCCACTTGGCCGCATTTGAAGCACTTCTTGTCCCCTGGCTTTGCTCGACAATCTTTGGCATAGTGGCCCTTCTTGCCACAGCTATAGCACTCAACATCTTTCTTGTTCTTTTTCTGACCATCCTTAGCTTGGTTCTGTTTCCTCTTATTCTGCAAATTATTCTTGCCTCAACCACTTGCCTGCGGCTTTGGCTCTCCTGCAGATGTAATAACAACCTCGGTCTTTGATTAGGGTAAAGGCTCTCTGATCTCAATGCTTTCCCCACAACAGATTCAAAAGTCTCATCGATGTGGTTTATAAGTCTTTTCCCCAAGTACTCATCCAAGCCAGTTATGAACTTTTCATTCTTCTTCTCGGCAGTATCGATAAGGGATAATCCATACTTTGATAAGGTATCGAATTCAGCAATACATTTTGAGACTGCCCTACCATTCTGTTTAAGCTCTAAGAATTTCCTAAACAATTCTGATTTCTGAGCAGTTGGAATAAACTTTTCACTAAAGCGAGTCTTAAACTAATTCCAATGAACTAGATCCTCAGGAGTAGCTGCTTTAATAGGATTCCACCAATTTATAGCCCATCCTAGAAGTTGACGCAATGCTAACTTTCTTTTCATTGCATCATCGATTCCCAAATCCTCGAAGATGTGCTCACAACTATCAAGCCAATCTTGAACATCCATAGCCGGTTTCGTTCCATGGAACAACTTCCCACCAAGGCTAGTATAATCCTTGTTAAGCTTGGCGAAATCGGCTCTAGGTGCCTGCACCGTTGCACCACTACTGTTAGTAGCATTAGGAACTGTTCCCCGAACATCCCTAAGCATCTCTCGCGCAAAGGTAGTAAACATCGTCCTCATATCAGGGACATTGCTATCATTGGACCTTGAACCCGTACTCTTTGTATATCGTCTCATCGTTCAATCTGTAAAGAGAAACAATTAACCTTCTCCTTAGTGGTTCCCGTGGAGTGCGACTTCATCCTCAGATATACTAATAGTATATATATATATATAGTTTTTGAAAACTAAAATATCACAAATACGCGCTCTCATATACGCATAATATCTCTCCTGTAACACCCCGTATTTTCTGTTAACATTATAGTAACGAATCGAAGAATAATTAATTTCAAATGCAAGAATCAAAGGAAACAGGTTACGCCATCGCGTTCATCTTGGAATTCTGCTTGAGACAGAGTCCGAGTTTGCGTAAAATGGACACCGTATGAAGGAGATATGGACGAACAAAGAAAACCAGAAGAAAGAAAAAATATATATATATAAATGCACTGACGCACTTGGGAAGTGAGCCAGTACAAAAATTGCACTGGCGCCTTGCCAAGTGCGCCTAAATCGGGATGAAAGCCTGCATAGCTTTCTGGTGTGTTCTGATCCATACTGTTACTCATTGCCGAGTCCTTTCTGACTCCTTGCTGAGTCATTAGGGCTGAGGTGTCACCCTATCCTGACTGAATGGTTGTGGTTAACTCTAGGATCATCGGACGACTCTAATTAAATTGAAAATCTATATAAACAACCCAATGCTCAACCTAAAATCACACAAAAATAATCCTAGAACTGTCATGCCATCAATAGAGAACTTGGAATAGCCTTCAGCACTTTCAATTCAGAAACGAGTTAAAAGCCTACATCAAAATCAAATTAAAAGTAATCAAATTCAACGATCTACATCAAAGGCGAGCATACCAATTTCAGAATTCAGATTTCAGAAATCAAGAATTCCTTTTATGTTTGTAAGTTGGTTATTACGTAGATTTAAATGTTCTTTTAAATGAATCATGACATGTTGTAATTCGAATATAGAATGATGCTTATGTATAAGATAAATAGAGTTTGATTCTCATTTATCTTACATTACCGTTGCGATTGATCATGTCTATATGCTTGTGGTGATGAACATACCATATTTTATATATTGGGATCTATTATGATTGGGAAATGAGTATTATGCCAACTGAATGGTGAAACATGTCATGTTATAATTTGGTGGTTACTTGCAAGTTTATGATCTAAAGCACATGCTTACATGTTAGATCACATATTTTTATGCTGTTAGAATATTTCATGTTCTTTGCTTTTCCCTTTTGTAGTTATAATTTAGGCTAAAATATCGAGCCTAACATTCCTTGTAATTTTGCAAACGTACAAACGGGGGATATCGTTGGGGTAAACATGAAATTATATGTAATTGACAGGTTTGGCACATGCCAATGATTTGTGGCATTTAAATGGCATAATTTTTATATACAAAAGATTATGAACATGATTTAGGGGGACAGTGGGCCATGACAATAATTGATTTATAATTTACATAAAAATATGAAGGATAAACATGAAAATTACATTGTATAGATTGGTTCATGAAATGGTATATTTAGTATAACATTAATTGTGAGCATAATTAAAAGGATAATTATGGCATAATTAAATTGGGAATAATTTACATATGGAATTTGTTATAAATAAGAAATATGTAAATTGTAGAAAAGATAATTATGCCTAACCCGAGGTTAGATTGAGTTGTGGTGTAAAACTGCCTGGAACCGCCCGGCTGTCCAGTTACCACAACAATACCTATCTAATGTGAGAGGTTAGGGCATTGAGCCCAATAAAAACCCGAGGTTAGAATGAGTTGCGGTGTAAAACTGCCCGGAACTGACCAGCACATCCAGTGATTGCAACAATACCTGTCTAATATGGTTGGTGCTTTAATGAATAAATTAATGCTAAGACAAGAGTTGAATGGTAGGGTTAAGTAAATTTAGAACGCTTAGCCGTAATAACATGTTAACTAGTCAAGTGGGTGAGGTTAAGTAAATTTTGAACCCTTAATCGTAATAACATGTTACTAGGCAAGTGGGTGAGGTTAAGTAAAATTAGAACACTTAACCGTTACAATATGTTAATTAGACAAGTGGGTCAAGTAAATTTAGAACACTTAGCCGTTGTAACATATTAATGACATATTAATTAAGCAGATGATAGGGTTAAGTTAACTAAGGTAACACTTAACCAAAATATATAATGACATGTGGTGGGGTTAAGTAATACAAGAGGAAAACACTTAACCAATTATATAACATGATGTATGGGAAGGGTTAAGTTAACACGAGAGGGCAACACTAAACCAATATAACATGATTTGAGGTAGGGTCAAGTCAACACCAGAAGGAAACACTTAACCAACATGACGTGACGGGTGGATGTGTTAAGTTAACTTGAATTGATTAATGACACTTGACCAATATAACTTGATGAGCGAATGGGGTTAAGTTAAATGGGAAATACTTAACCAATATAACCTGATGAATGAACAGGGTTAAGTTAATAAGTCACACTTGACCAATCCAACATGATAAGTGAGAAAGTTTAAGTTAATAAGAACCACTTAACCAACATGACACGACGAGGTGGAAGGTTAAGTACATGTCGGGTTGGTGGGTAATATTAGTAAATATAGGCCCACAAAACTTAACCATTATATAAACATGCTTGAATCCGTGGGAAGGTTAAGTACATGTCGGGTTGGTGGTTAATATTAGTAAATATAGGCCCACAAAACTTAACCATTATATAAACGTGCTTGAATCGGTGGGAAGGTTAAGTACATATCGGGTTGGTGGGTAATATTAGTAAATATAGGCCCATAAACTTTACCAGTAGGAAACCCTAACAACGGGGACCCATTTCAGCTGTAACCCACATAGATGTATCACGGTACCCTGAGCTAGGCAGGGTGGGGCACGATTATTGGGCTGATTATAAGCGGTCAAAGCAGTGGCAGGGGGTACGTCAGTGTAGGTTCCAACGGTTTACGGGCGTGCACGTACTCCGGAGTGGGAAAAAGAAGGAACTAGGTACGAGTAGTTTTGCACTGTGCATTCTTGAATCGTGTCGGGGTCGCTATCATAAGGATTGATACACCTTATGGTGGGACCGGCATAGGGTAGCTACGCGCAAGAGAGGGCCGATTGACACAGACACACGGCAAGTTAACACAGGTAGGGAGCCGATCGATAGGGTAGTAAGGGTAGATCTAACATATTCATGGCAATTGGGCTGATTAAGAGGGAATCCTCAAATATAGATGTACACCTGAAGGCTACCACCATTGCGGGGATTGGGATCGTATTATATAGATTACTAGTTGAGGCACTAGTTAGCTGGTGCAGAGATTATAGTAATGGATGCGATCACATGTTCAACCTATCTTGTCTTATATTAGGGTATTGTCCTATGTTTTGTTACTCCTGTCATGATCCATTTTCCTTGTTTAAATGCTAGTAATCACTGAACTTACCAGACTTATTGTCTGACTCGTTTTCTCTCGTCTTCTTTTCTTGCGTCCCCCCAGGTAGTCAGGGAGGGAATAGCTCAGGTTTGTTTGGACCGTTACTCTTTCCAAGCTTGAAGACTCTTTGACGTGTTGCCTTGGACTCTCTCTTCTACTGCTATGGCTGGCTCATGCTTTATTTGGGGAAATCATTTTATGCTTCTTTATTTTTGTTAAACAAGAAAGGGTACTTTGGTATTGTAAAACAATCTTTGTACAAGCTGTTTATCAATGAAATAAAGTTTTATTTATTTGTCGCTGCTTTATTTGTCTGTCTTGTAATTTTTCTGCATCTCGTACTAAAAATGCTCCACTGAAGTTAAGGCATTCCCGTTGTGAGTGACCTTAACGGAGGTGGGGTGTTTCACTTGGTATCAGAGCTGAAGGTTACCGGATTAGATAAAAGATTTGAAAAATTATTTTCAAAATGGTTTTAAAAGAAGCATTTTCAAAAGAAAGGTTTTGTTTTAAATGCATATTCCCCAAAGCCATATGCACTATCTTTTGATCCTCTGTTTGAGTCTTTGTTTCCTTCTTTCCGGAGTTTTTGGGGCTCTTGGCTTTCTAGGAGGTAACCTCATCTCGGCATGGTTCTGTAGGCTTGATAAGACTACGACACCTGACAAAGGGCGAAGAAGTGCCCAACTTACATATATAGCTGCAGTAGTTTCACAAGGATGGCAAAGTTGAGAATGAGGGGGTTTGGCTAAGGAGCACAACACAAGGATGAAGAACCCATGGATATGGACTTGGTTCACAAAGGAGGGGAGGAAAGAATAGTAAAACCTCAAACAAGAGAAAGTATCTATATTTTGGTATAACGGGTCGTATAATTAAGGGCAAGGGCAAGAACAAGGGACGGGATTTTCTGGAAGGCAAGTGGATGCTCTCACCGCCAGCATACCTGAGAGAGAGGCAGTAAGATTTCTATTGAAAGAGTTTTTCCTTTTTGATTATCCTGTTAGTACTCCTTCTGATTTTAGCGCTTCACATTCGTATATATCTGCTTCCATAGTTGAGTCTCTGCACCCTAGATATTGTATAGTAGAGGACCCCATTATAGTCTCAAATCAAATGTTTGTTCGGCTCATTTGTCTTTGACTTGTGAGGATTTTAGAATAGCTATATTTATGCTTATGTTTTTGGGCTATGTGTAACACTCCGTAATTCTGTAAAACACTAAGTTTCACAAATTAAAGTATAATTGATTCTAAATATGGGAATTAAGGGAAACGGGTTACGCCATTGCTTTCGTCTCGAAATTCTGCTTGAGATAGAGTCCGAGTTTGCGTAAATCGGACTCCGTACGAGGAGATATGACCTCCAGAAGTCTCAGAATTTATTTGAAATTCAAACAGCTCGAAAATCGGATTCAAAATTCAAAAATAGGACCAGACCCGGGCTGGGCATGAAAATTCCTGCCCAGGGCCCAGGTCGACCTGGGGGTCGACCTGGTGGACCCAGGTCGACCATAGGGTCGACCCCCCTATCGACCTGGCCAGGTTTGGCTGGCCTGGTTTGTGTTCTGGTCGAATTTCTGAGCCTTAGTGTGTCACTAGGGCTGACGTGTTGGCATTTGATTGGGTCCTCTTGACGTGTATGTCCTAGATTCCTTCTGTCTTCATCTGATGGCTCAAATCAACTTGAAACCCTATAAAAAGGACCTAAGACTCAACCTAATTCACATAAAAAAATAAAACTAGAGCTGCTATGCTGCCGAGAGGAATTTGAGAATAGCCGTCAAGAGGAAAAGCTTAAGAGGCGAGCCAATTCAAGAAGAAACAAAAGTCTAATCTAATTTCTACGCATTGTTTTCTGCATCAAGGGAAAGCTTTGCAAATTCAGAATAACAGAAACCAGAAAACAAGTTTCAGCGCCTGTTGTAAGTATAGTGGCTCTATAGATGGGAATGCGATTAAGACATGATTTGTTGTAAATTGTAATATGGAATTATATCAGTATTAACGATGTTGTTTTATATTTGTTATTTGTGATATTTTGAATGATTGTGGTGATTGAATCTTTTATGTATTGTGAATCAAACAATCAACACCTTATGCGAATTGTATGTATACAGTTAGATATAAATATATGATTATGCAAGTTATAGGTTGCAAGTTAGATTTACACAAATATTTATATCATTCATGTAGGCTCTATGTATATATGTTTAAACCAATTGTGCCTACATGACTAGAATAGATCTATATTCACATGTTTTTATGCAAGTGAGAACTTATAATCGGATCCATGTCAAGATCCGTTTAGGATTCATATGATAGTTTATTGTTAGATCTATGTTTATACATATGTGTTGCAAGTTCACAACCTTAAGTGGTTGTCAAAGTTATACATATAGTTTTGTCTTACGCCGGTTTTACGTTTGAGGTTATGCCTAGACCTATGCATTAACATGTTATACCATGTTGAAGTGGATTCATATGACATCTATTAGGTTATACTATGTTATACCTTTATGTTAGGCTATAACTATATGATTCATGTGACACCTATTTAACTAGGCCCAATATTTATATGCAAGTTTGTGGCATGTTATGCAATGTTATGATATTCATGTTGATTATTTTGCAAGTTCACACCCATGATGTTCATATTGACTATGTCGAGAATGCCAAGTTTACACCTATGACATGTTTATGTTAATAAATTATTTTTATGCCAATTTTGTGTATGCTAAATTAGGCTAAGTTTTAAGCCTAATATTATATGTCAAAATCATACGGATGGAGAATTAGGCTAAGATTGTTAGCCTAATATTTAGACGGGGTAACATTGGGTAAAATTGGTAATTGTAGGAAACTTGACGTAAATTGGTTAAAAATCACATAGGTGATTTATGGCATGAAACGGTATAAATTATATACCTAAATTAATGAACTTGATTAGAAATAAATTTGGGCAATGACATGAATTCTGGATAATTTACATAAATTAAAATGTAAATTTAGACAATACGAATATGCTTAACCCGAGGTTGGATTGAGTTGTGATGTAAACCTGCCCGGACCCGCCCGGCTATCCAGTAATCACAACAATACCTATCCAATGTGAGAGGTTAAGGCATTGATCCCAATAAAGACCCGAGGTTAGACTGAGTTGTGGCGTAAGACTGCCCAGAACCGACCGGCATATAGACAGCCACAACAATACCTGTCTAATGTGAGTGGTTGGTGCTTTAATAAGACAATTAAAGCTAAGTTAGGATTGGTAGGACTAAGTTAACTAAAACACTTAACCAACTCAACATGATAACTAGACTAGAAGGTGAGGTTAAGTAAAGTTAATACACTTAACCAATTTAACATATTTACTAGACTAGAGGGTGAGGTTAAGTAAATTCAGGACACTTAACCGTTATAACCTGGTAATTAGATAAGTGGGTGAGGTTAATTAAGTTTAGAATACTTAACCATTATAACACGTTAGTTAGATAAGTGGGTAAGGTTAAGTAAATACACTTAGCCAATTTAATATGTTAGATGGACTAGAGGGGAGGGTTAAGTAAACTTAGAACACTTAACCATCATAGTATGATAAATTTAACAGGGTTAAGTTGAAACATGAAGGGACAATACTTAACCATTAGAACATGTTAATTAAACAGATGTTAGGGTTAAGTTAACTAAGGGAACACTTAACCGTTATAACATGTTAGTTAAAACAGGCGGGCAAGGTTAGGTTAAAAGGGACACTTAACCAATACAAGATGAATGGGTAGGGTTAAGTAATAAGAAATACTCAACCAATATAACTTGGTTTGTGATAGGGTTAAGTCAACATGAACTACTGATAACACTTAGCCAGTTTAATATGACAAAGGAATGGGTTAAGCTAACTTGAATTGACTAATGACACTTAACCAATCCAACTTGACGAGAAAGAGGGCTAAGTAGTAAACCTTAGTTAAGAAAACGACGATTCAGGAAACTAAGTGGTAAACCTTAGTTAGGAAAACTAAGTAGTAATTCTTAGTATAACACGAGGAGGAGCGAACGTCCATCTGATCTTAAAGAAGGCTCCAACGAATTGGGTTACGAAGCCCGAGGCTTTGAGGGGACGTGAGGGTACTCTTGGTATCCCTCTGTGAGGCTGCAGATGATCCTCCTGGGCTCATAGAGGTTAAGGTCTGCGTTAGGAGAACCAAGGGTATGCCTTGGTTGCAATATAAGGCAACCTAAAGACTAGAGTGGACCAGCGTGATTCGGCGAGACCAGTAGCCCTGTGATAACAACTCGTCGTCTACCAACCATCTTGAGTCAATCGAGATACGTGAAGCGGAAAGGCGTAGAACTCCAACAGACCATATACTCGCTATCTATTTATGGTTGCGGATGGCCATAAGTTAGTAGGGCATGGGGGGGCCTGCGTATAGTTCTCATTTTTCAAGGTTTTCCTTTCATTAGTTGAGGGAGGGGTCAGGTGGGACCAGAGCCACTGGAAAAACAGACCTTAGCTTCTGCATCGGCAGATATCTGAAAGCTCCCGACCGAGTTCTGTGTTTCTTAAATTTGCCCTGCCACGAGACTCGGGTCGCACATATAGAGGACATGTGCAACTAGATATATAGCACGTTTACGATACGATTGGGATGTCAAGTCTAGGAACACTTATCACTCTGGGTAGTGTGTCCTAGACTAAGGGGCATCGTTCGACAGGTAGCATAATCCCTAGTTGGACCTAGGTGGCATAAACCCTGAATCCGAGAAGCGTTCAATAGGTAACATAAACCCTAGTTGGATCTAGGTCGTGTAAACCCTGGTTAAGTCTAGAAAGCGCTCGATAAGAAAACCCTAGATTAGATCTAGGTAATAAATAATAGATGTACACCTAAAGGCAACCGCAATTACAGGGATTGGGATCACATTATCATCTTTATACAGATTACTAGTTGGGATACTAGTTAGGTGGTGCAGAGATATAGAATGGGGTGTGATAGTATATTCGGTTTAAACTGTCTTGCTTTGGTTTATATTAGTCTGTTATTCTGGTATTGTCCCATTTTCCAGTTTACTCCTGTCATGAACTTTATCCTGTTCGCATGCTAAAAGCCACTAGACTTACTCAGGCTTTATGTCTGACTCTGTTTTTCTTTCGTCTTCTTTTCTTCCGTCCCCCCTCCCTCCCCAGGTAGTCAGGGAGGGAATAGCTTTGCTTAGTATGGACTGTTACTCTTTCCAAGCTTGAAGACTCTTGGATATATCGCTTCAGACTCTCTTTTCCGCTGCTATGGCTGGCTTATGCTACATTGGGGAATATAAATGTTATTTTATGCTTCTTTATTTTATGTAAGACATATACTTTGGTATTGGAAAACAATTATTGTACAAACTATTTTATCAATAAAGTAAGGTTTTATTTTCCGCTGTTTTAAAATTGTCTGTCTTGTAATTTATCTGCATCTTTTACATACAATGCTCCATAGAACTTAGTGCATTCCCTTTGTGAGTGACACTAACGGATGTGGAGTGTTACACGTGGTATCAGAGCTGAAGGTTACCGGATCAGATAAAAGATTTGAAAAAATATTTTCAAAACGGGTTTAAAAGAAGCATTTTCGAAAGAAAAGTTTTGTTTTAAAGGCATATTCCCCAAAGCCATATGCACTATCTTTTGATTCTCTTTTGAGTCCTTGTTTCCTTCTTTCTTGAGTCTCTGGGGCTCCTGGCTTTCTGGGAGGTAACCTCATCGAGGGGCGAAGTAGTACCCGACTTCCATCTATAGCCGTAATAGTTTCACCTGCAGCTAGTTTTTTTCAAGCTTTGTAGGGTTTTCTGTACGATGGAGGCAGCTTTCGAGAGATTTGTCAACATGATTACACAAGGAAGAGGATGAGGAGTTTGGCTAAGGGGCACAACCCAAGGATGAGGAATTCATGGATATGGACTCGGCTCACGAAGGAGGAAGGAATTATAAAACCTAAGACAAGAAGAAGTAGCTTTTCTATGGTATAATACGACATATAATTAAGGACAAGGGAAAGGACGATAGAAAGGATTTTCAGGAGGACGAGTGCGTGCTTTCACCACCAGAATACCTGGGAGAGAGATAGTAAAAGTCTCCATTGGAAAAGTTTAGCTTTTCATTTGATCAACCTGTTAGTACTCTTTTGATCTTAGCGCTTTGCATTCGTTTATACCTGCTTCCGTAGTTGAGTCTCTGCACCTAGGTACTTGTATAGTAAAAGATCCCAATTAGTCTCAGATCCAAATTGGTGGTTCAGCCCATTTACCTTTGGTTTGTAGGGATTTGAGAACTGCCACATTAAGTGTTGAGTTTAAGCGTAATGTTTTGGTTCCATGGGCTATGAGTTGATCCTAGGCATGGGTTGGTTGGCTGGTAATTCTGAAAGTTAGACTTTTTGACTTGCCTTGGAAATACCCTCGAGATTTCGTGATCCTAAAAGGATCTGTTAGGCCATTTATCTACGATTTGCAATCCGTTAGAATAGTCCATGAGTACGCAGATGTTTTGATTAAGTTAGGGGTTTACCCCTAAAATGCGGGATAGACTTCCGCATATATCCAGTTGACAATGAAAAGCCAGCTATTCGATCAATGACAGTTTTGGAAATGGAGGTCAAGAAGCTTCACAATCGTGATGATTAACTAGATAAGGTACGGTACAGAGAAGCTCAAGAAGATGCGACATAGAAGACCGAAGACTAGATACGTGCATCATACCCTTTTTCTTAAGGGTATATCCTTTCTCTAGGAGTTTTATGCCTACTTGTTTCTAGCTTTTAAGGTATATCCTCTAGGACGTATCATCGATGCTTAGGTAGAAGCCAATGGATGCAAACGTGTATTTGAAACATGTTATGATTGATGGTTGCAAGTGGTTGCTCGTGGATGCATATACACACCATATGCGCTAGAACGACTTAGTCACTTTCATATTGCATTCGCATATATGTATTTGCTTAACGGATTTAACTTGATATGTTATCATATGGATGTTGCATATGAATGAATGGCTATGCACACATGTAGTATTTACATAACTAGGGATGCTTGCATACATGATTGGACGCATGGCACTGACATAATTCGCATTAAGGAGGTCAACTGAATCAGTAAACCGCCTGATTTTGCATTAGATAAAGACATATACACACACTATGCATATGAATATGAAAGCATTTACAAATCTTTAAGGACAATGAATGCCTGTGATTGAATGGTTGAGTAAATGGGTGATTGGATGGTAGGACGCATTCTTCCTAACTTGAAGATTTCGGGGACGTAATCCTTTTAAGAAGGGGAGAATGTAACACCCCGTAATTCTGTAACACTAAGTTTCACAAATTAAAGTATAGTTGATTCTAAATGTGGGAAATAAGGGAAACGGGTTATGCCATTGCGTTCGTCTCGAAATTCTGCTTGAGATAGAGTCCGAGTTTGCGTAAATCGGACTCTGTACGAAGGAGATATGACCTCCAGAAGTTTCAGAATTTATTTGAAATTCAAACAGCTCGAAAATCGGATTCAAAATTCAAAAATAGGACCAGACCCGGGCTGGGCAGGAAAATTCCTGCCTAGGGCCCAGGTCGACCATAGGGTCGACCCCCCATCGACCTGGACAGGTCTGGTTGGCCAGGTCTGTGTTCTGGTCGAATTTCTGAGCCTTAGTGTGTCACTAGGGCTGACGTGTCGGCATTTGATTGGCCCCTCTTGACGTGTATGGCCTAGATTCCTTTTGTCTTCATCTGATGGCTCAAATCAACTTGAAACTCTATAAAAAGGACCTAAGACTCAACCTAATTCACATAAAAAAATAAAACTAAAGCCGCCATGCTGCCGAGAGGAAATTGAGAATAGCGCTCAAGAGGAAAAGCTTAAGAGGCGAGCCAATTCAAGAAGAAACAAAAGTCTAATCTAATTTCTATGCATTGTTTTCTACTTCAAGGGAAAGCATTGCAAATTCAGAATAACAGAAACCAGAAAACAAGTTTCAGCGCCCGTTGTAAGTAAGTGGCTCTTTAGATGGGAATGCGATTAAGACATGATTTGTTGTAAATTGTAATATGGAATTATATCAGTATTAACGATGTTGTTTTATATTTGTTATTTATGATAATTTGAATGATTGTGGTGATTGAATCTTTTATGTATTGTGAATCAAACAATCAACACCTTATGCGAATTGTATGTATACAGTTAGATCTAAATATATGCTTATGCAAGTTATAGGTTGCAAGTTAGATTTACACAAATATTTATATCATTCATGTAGGATCTATGTATATATGTTTAAACCTATTGTGCCTATATGACTAGAATAGATCAATATTCACATGTTTTTATGTAAGTGAGAACTTATAATCGGATCCATGTCAAGATCCGTTTAGGATTCATATGAAAGTTTATTGTTAGATCTATGTTTATACATATGTGTTGCAAGTTCACACCCTTAAGTGGTTGTCAAAGTTATACATATAGTTTTGTCTTACGCCAGTTTTATGTTTGAGGTTATGCCTAGACCTATGCATTAACATGTTATACCATGTTGTAGTGGATTCATATGACATCTATTAGGTTGTACTATTATGTTATACCTTTATGTTAGGCTATAAATATATGATTCATGTGACACCTATTTAACTAGGCCCAATATTTATATGCAAGTTTGTGGCATGTTATGCAATGTTATGATATTCATGTTGATTATTTTGCAAGTTCACACCCATGATGTTCATATTGACTATGCCGAGAATGCCAAGTTTACACCTATGACATGTTTATGTTAATGAATTATTTTTATGCAAATTTTGTGTATGCTAAATTAGGCTAAGTTTTTAGCCTAATATTATATGTCAAAATCATGCGGACGAAGAATTAGGATAAGATAGTTAGCCTAATATTTAGACGGGGTAACATTGTGTAAAATTGGTAATTATAGGAAACTTGACGTAAATTGGTTAAAAATCACATAGGTGATTTATGGCATGAAACGGTATAAATTATATACCTAAATTAATGAACTTGATTAGAAATAAATTTGGGCAATGACATGAATTCTGGAAAATTTACATAAATTAAAATGTAAATTTAGACAATACGAATATGCTTAACCCGAGATTGGATTGAGTTGTGACGTAAACCTGCCCGGACCCGCCCGGCTGTCCAGTAATCACAACAATACCTATCCAATGTGAGAGGTTAAGACATTGAGCCCAATAAAGACCCGAGGTTAGACTGAGTTGTGGTGTAAGACTGCCCGGAACCGACCGGCATACATGCAGCCACAACAATACATGTCTAATGTGAGTGGTTGGTGCTTTAATAAGACAATTAAAGCTAAGTTAGGATTGGTAGGGTTAACTAAAACACTTAACCAACTCAACATGTTAACTAGACTAAGGTGAGGTTAAGTAAAGTTAATACACTTAACCAATTCAACATATTAACTAGACTAGAGGGTGAGGTTAAGTAAATTCAGGACACTTAACCGTTATAACCTGATAATTAGATAAGTGGGTGAGGTTAATTAAGTTTAGAATACTTAACCATTATAACACGTTAGCTAGATAAGTGGGTAAGGTTAAGTAAATACACTTAGCCAATTTAATATGTTATCTGGACTAGAGGGTAGGGTTAAGTAAACTTAGAACACTTAACCATCATAGTATGATAAATTGAACAGGGTTAAGTTGAAACATGAAGGGACAATACTTAACCATTAGAACATGTTAATTAAACAGATGTTAGGGTTAAGTTAACTAAGGGAACACTTAACCGTTATAACATGTTAGTTAAAACAGGTGGGCAAAGTTCGGTTAAAAGGGACACTTAACCAATACAAGATGAATGGGTAGGGTTAAGTAATAAGAAACACTCAACCAATATAACTTGGTTTGTGATAGGGTTAAGTCAACATGAACTACTGATAACACTTAGCCAGTTTAATATGACAAAGGAATGGGTTAAGCTAACTTGAATTGACTAATGACACTTAACCAATCCAACTTGACGAGAAAGAGGGCTAAGTAGTAAACCTTAGTTAAGAAAACGACGACTCGGGAAACTAAGTGGTAAACCTTAGTTAGGAAAACTAAATAGTAATTCTTAGTATAACACAAGGAGGAGCGAACGTCCATCTGATCTTAAAGAAGGCTCCAACGAATTGGGTTACGAAGCCCGAGGCTTTGAGGGGACGTGAGGGTACACTTGGTATCCCTCTGTGAGGCTGCAGATGATCCTCCTGGGCTCACAGAGGTTAAGGTCTGCGTTAGGAGAACCAAGGGTATGCCTTGATTGCAATATAAGGCAACCTAAAGCCTATGTTGGACTAGCGTGATTCGACGAGACCAGTAGCCCTGTGATAGCAACTCGTCGTATACCTACCATCTTGAGTCAATCGAGATACATGAAGCGGAAAGGCGGAGAACTCCAACAGACCATATACTCGCTATCTAGTTATGGTTGCGGATGGCCATAGGTTAGTAGGGCATAGGGGGGCCTGCGTATTATTCTCATTTTTCAAGGTGTGCCTTTCATTAGTTGAGGGAGGGGTCAGGTGGGACCATAGCCACTGGAAAAACAGACCTTAGCATCTGCATCGGCAGATATCTGAAAGCTCCCGACCGAGTTCCGTGTTTCTTAAATTTGCCCTGCCACGAGACTCGGGTCGCACATATAGAGGACATGTGCAACTAGATATATAGCACGTTTACGATACGATTGGGACGTTAAGTCTAGGAACACTTATCACTCTGGGTAGTGTGTCCTAGACTAAGGGGCATTGTTCGACAGGTAGCATAATCCCTAGTTGGACCTAGGTGGCATAAACCCTGAATCCGAGAAGCGTTCAATAGGTAACATAAACCCTAGTTGGATCTAGGTCGTGTAAACCCTGGTTAAGTCTAGAAAGTGCTCGATAAGAAAACCCTAGATTAGATCTAGATAATAAATAATAGATGTACACCTAAAGGCAACCGCAATTACAGGGATTGGGATCACGTTATCATCTTTATACAGATTACTAGTTGGGATACTAGTTAGGTGGTGCAGAGATATAGAATGGGGTGTGATAGTATATTCGGTTTAAACTGTCTTGCTTTGTTTTATATTAGTCTGTTATTCTGGTACTGTCACATTTTCCAGTTTACTCCTGTCATGAACTTTATCCTGTTCGCATGCTAAAAGCCACTAGACTTACTCAGGCTTTATGTCTGACTCTGTTTTTCTTTCGTCTTCTGTTCTTCCATTCCCCCTCCCCCCCGGTAGTCAGGGAGGGAATAGCTCTGCTTAGTATGGACTGTTACTCTTTCCAAGTTTGAAGACTCTTGGATATATCGCTTCAGACTCTCTTTTCCGCTGCTATGGCTGGCTTATGCTACATTGGGGAATATAAATGTTATTTTATGCTTCTTTATTTTATGTAAGACAGATACTCTGGTATTGGAAAATAATTGTTGTACAAACTATTTTATCAATAAAGTAAGGTTTTATTTTCCGCTGCTTTAAATTTGTCTGTCTTGTAATTTATCTGCATCTTTTACCTATAATGCTCCACAGAACTTAGTGCATTCCCTTTGTGAGTGATACTAACGGATGTGGGGTGTTACACTATGGGTTGATTCTAGTCATCGATTGGTTAGCTAGTAATTGTGAAACAAGGGTAGTTAGACTTTCGACTTGCCTCGGGAATACCCTTGAGATTTCGTACGATTCTAAAGGATCAGTTTATCTTAGCTACCTAGAATCACTTAATTTATCTATTGACGATTTTCGATCCGTTGGAGTAGTCCATGAGTACGCAAGATGTTTTGATTAGGGTAGGGGTTTTCCCCCTAAAACTCGAGACAGACTTCCGCATGTATCTAGATGACACTACAAAGCCAGTTATGCGATCAACGATAATTCTGGAGCAAGATTGGCGAGGATAGCCAGAGTCTGTAAAGTGCTCAATGGTTTGGTTGTTTTGTTAGTATCATCTCACATAGATCGTCCCAATTCGGAGTAGGTATCCCTTGGGTGCTTGTCTGATATTGGTTTAGGCCTTTGGGGTTTGTACTTGAGGGACGTCGAGTTCGACTAGGATGGTTTGCATGAGAAATAAATGGTTGGGGCTGGCACCCTAAGTAAGACTGACCTTAAGAGAGGTAAAAAGTACTAGCAACCTTTAGCTTTAGACCCTCAGAATTGTAACATGATGGATAAGCTAAGTAGAAGAGAGACCTCTAATCATATACACTTGGCATCATGGTTAACATCTGTTTATCTTGGAAAGATAGTTTGACAAAATTGGATACCCTCTAGCATAGTAAGTGATCGAGGTCCTGTCTTTACTAGTGGGTTTTGGAAATGGAAGTCAAGAAGCTTTGCAATCGTGAAGTTAAATTAGTTAAGGTACAGTGGAGTGAAGCTCAAGAAGATGCGACTTAGAAGACTGAAGACTAGATACGCGCATCTTACCCTTTTTGAGGGTATATTCTTGATTCCTCTTTTTCTGTAAAATTTATTTGCATGCTAGTCTTTAACTTTTAAGTATATCCTCTCGGTCCTATCTTCGATCCTTAGGTAGAAGCCAATGGATGTAAACATGTGTTTGAGGCATGTTATGCTTGGTGGATGCAAGTGGTTGCAAGTGTTTGCTAGTGGTTGCTCGTGGACGCATATACACACATTAGGCACTAGACTGGTTCAGTCGCTTTCATATTGCATATGCATGAGTGAATTTTTATACATATGAATTGAAACTTGATGTGTTATCATATGGATGTTGCATTTGTATGAATGATTGTGCACTCATGTAGAAGTTATAAAGTACGATTAGGAGTAATTCCATACATGATGAACTCATGGCACCGGCATGATTCGCATTAAGGAGGTCAACTGAATCAGTAGACTGGCTGATTTTGCATTTGGGTAAGGACATATGCACACACTATGCATATATTTATGAAAAACATTAGAAGCCTTTTTAAGGACAATGGATGCCTGTGATTGAATGGTTGATTAGATGGGTGATTGGATGGTAGATATAAGTTCTTCTCCACTTGAAGATTTCGGGGACGAAATCCTAAAAGGAGGGGAGAATGTAACACCCTGTATTAACTCTTAACGTTATAGCAACATATCGAAGAATAATTAATTTCAAATGCGAGAATCAAGGGAAACAGGTTACACCATTGTATTCGTCTCGGAATTCTGCTTGAGATAGAGTCTGAGTTTGCGTAAAACGGAAACCGTATGAAGGAGATATGGACGAACAAAGAAAACCAGAAGAAAGCAAATATATTTATGTATTGGCGCACTTGGGAAGTGCGCCAGTACAAAAATTGCACTGGCGCACCTGCTAAGTGCGCCCAGGTCGGGCTGAAAGCCTGCACAGCTTTCTGGTGTGTTCTGATCCATACTGTGACTCATTGGTGAGTCCTTTCTGACTCCTTGCTGAGTCATTAGGGCTGAGGTGTCACCCTATCCTGACTGAATGGTTGTGGTTAACTCTAGGATCATCCGACGGCTCTAATTAAATTGAAAATCTATATAAACAACCTAATGCTCAACCTAAAATCACACAAAGATAATCCTAGAACTGTCATGCCGTCAATAGAGAACTTGGAATAGCCGTCACCACTTTCAATTCAGAAACGAGTTAAAAGCCTACATCAAAATCAAATTAAAAGTAATCAAATTCAACGATCTACATCAAAGGCGAGCATACCAATTTTAGAATTCAGATTTCAAAAATCAAGAATTCCTTTTAAGTTTGTAAGTTGGTTATTACGTAGATTTAAACGTTCTTTTAAATGAATCATGGCATGTTGTAATTCGAATATAGAATGATTCTTATGTATAACATAAATAGAGTTTGATTCTCATTTATCTTAAATTACCGTTGCGATTGATCATGTCTATATGCTTGTTGTGATGAACATACCATATTTTATATATTGGGATCTATTATGATTGGGAAATGAAAGTATTATGCCAACTGAATGGTGAAACATGTCATGTTATAATTTGGTGGTTACTTGCAAGTTTATGATCTAAAGCACATGCTTACATGTTAGATCAACATTCATGTATATTTAGAACCATGTTAAGTTGAATCTATTTATATTGTGATTTAAATGTGTTTATAATAGCTCTCTTATGTTTAACACACATAAGTTATCATGTTAAGTTGTGATTTAAATATGTTTATAGTAGCTTTCTTATGTTTTGACATGCATAAGTTAATATGCTAAGTTGTGGTTTAAAATTGTGTTTATATGTTAAACCTTATGCTAGACCTATATCAAGTTTACATGATAATTAGATCCAACTTAGTCACAAGTTCCCCTTTTACATGACAAGTTTAATTTGTGTAAGTTCTATGTAAATTCATATGCTATGATTCGTGTTAATCAGATCTAAATTTTGCAAGTTCATTATCCTGTGCCAAATCTATATGTCACATATTTTTATGTTGTTAGAATATTTCATGTTCTTCGCTTTTCCCTTTTGTGGTTATAAGTTAGGCTAAAATATCGAGCCTAACATTCCTTGTAATTTTGCGAACGTACAAACGGGGGATATCGTTGGGGTAAACATGAAATTATATGTAATTGGCAGGTTTGGCACATGCCAATGATTAGTGGCATTTAAATGGCATAATTTTTATATACCAAATATTATGAACATGATTTAGGAGGAAAGTGGGCCATGACAATAATTGGTTTATAGTTTACATATAAATATGAAGGATAAACATGAAAATTACATGGTATAGATTGGTTCATGAAATGGTATATTTAGTATACCATTAATTGTGAGCATAATTAAAAGGATAATTATGGCATAATTGAATTGGGAATAATTTACAATTGGAATTTGTTATAAATAAGAAATATGTAAATTGTAGAAAAGATAATTATGCCTAACCCGAGGTTAGGTTGAGTTGTGGTGTAAAACTGCCCGGAACCGCCCGGCTGTCCAGTTACCATAACAATATTTATCTAATGTGAGAGGTTAGGGCATTGAGCCCAATAAAAACCAGAGGTTAGACTGAGTTGCGGTGTAAAACTGCCCGGAACCGACCGGCACATCCAGTAACCGCAACAATACCTGTCTAATGTGAGTGGTTGGTGCTTTAATGAACAAATTAATGCTAAGACAAGAGTTGAATGGTAGGGTTAAGTAAATTTAGAACGCTTAACCGTAATAACGTGTTAACTAGGCAAGTGGGTGAGGTTAATTAAATTTAGAACGCTTAACCGTATAACATGTTAACTAGGCAAGTGGGTGAGGTTAAGTAAATTTAGAACACTTAACCGTAATAACATGTTAACTAGACAAGTGGGTGAGGTTAAGTAAAATTAGAACATTTAATCGTTATAACATGTTAATTAGACAAGTGGGTGAGGTTAAGTAAATTTAAAACACTTAACCGTTGTAACATGTTAATTAAGCAGATGATAGGGTTAAGTTAACTAAGGTAACACTTAACCAAAATATATAATGACACGTGGTGGGGTTAAGTAATACAAGAGGAAAACACTTAACCAATTATAAAACATGATGTATGGGAAGGGTTAAGTTAACACGAGAGGGCAACACTTAACCAATATAACATGATTTGAGGTAGGGTCAAGTCAACACCAGAAGGAAACACTTAACCAACATGATGTGACAAGTGGATGGGTTAAGTTAACTTGAATTGATTAATGACACTTGACCAATATAACTTGATGAGTGAATGGGGTTAAGTTAAATGGGAAATACTTAACCAATATAACCTGATGAATGAACAGGGTTAAGTTAATAAGTCACACTTAACCAATCCAATAAGTGAGAAAGGTTAAGTTAACAAGAACCACTTAACTAACGTGACATGACGAGTGGGAAGGTTAAGTACATGTCGGGTTGGCGGGCAATATTAGTAAATATAGGCCCACAAAACTTAACCATTATATAAACATGCTTGAATCCGTGGGAAGGTTAAGTACATGTCGGGTTGGTGGTTAATATTAGTAAATATAGGCCCACAAAACTTAACATTATATAAACGTGCTTGAATCGGTGGGAAGGTTAAGTACATATCGGGTTGGTGGGTAATATTAGTAAATATAGGCCCATAAACTTAACCGGTAGGAAACCCTAGAAATAGGGGCCCATTTCAGCAGTAACCCACATAGATGTATCACGGTACCCTGAGCTAGGCAGGGTGGGGCACGATTACTGGGCTGATTATAAGCGGTCAAAGCAGCGGCAGGGGGTACGTCAGTGTAGGTTCCGACGGTTTACGGGATTGCACGTACTCCGAAGTAGGAAAAAGCAGGCATTGGGTACCAGAAGTTTTGCACTGTGCATTCTTGAATCATGTCGGGGTCGCTATCATAAGGATTGATACACCTTATGGTGGGACCAGCACAGGGTAGCTACGCGTAAGAGAGGGCCGATTGACATAGACACATGACAAGTTAACATAGGTAGGGAGCCGATCGATAGGGTAGTAAGGGTACATCTAACATATTCATGGCAATTGGGCTGATTGAGGTGGAATCCTCAAATATAGATGTACACCTGAAGGCTACCACCACTGCGGGGATTGAGATCATATTATACAGATTACTAGTTGAGGCACTAGTTAAGTGGTGCAAAGATTATAGTAATGGGTGCGATCACATGTTCAACCAATCTTGTTTTATATTAGGGTATTGTCCTATGTTCAGTTACACCTGTCATGATCCCTTTTCCTTCTTTAAATGCTAGTAATCACTGAACTTACCAGACTTATTGTCTGACCCGTTTTCTCTCGTATGCTTTTCTTTCGTTTCCCTCCCCCTAGGTAATCAGGGAGGGAATAGCTCAGGTTTGTTTGGACCGTTACTCTTTCCAAGCTTGAAGACTCTTTGATGTGTTGCCTTGGACTCTCACTTCTACTGCTATAGCTGGCTCATGCTTTATTTGGGGAAATCATTTTATGCTTCTTAATTTTTGTTAAACAAGACTGGATACTTTGGTATTGTAAAACAATCTTTGTACAAGCTGTTTATCAATGAAATAAAGTTTTATTTATTTGTCGTTGCTTTATTTGTCTGTCTTGTAATTTTTCTGCATCTTGTACTAAAAATGCTCCACCGAAGTTAAGGCATTCCCTTTGTGAGTGACCTTAACGGAGGTGGGGTGTTTCATCTCCCTGATGTCTTCCCTTAGGTTAACTACGCAACCTAGGCTCTGATGCCAAGTTTGACGGGCCGCCCTGTACTAGCCGACGTTTCCTTAGAAATGCGCTCTACCGATGTCCAACTAGCATGGAACGGTCGTCAAAAGAAAGGGATTTGAAACTATGAATCATCAAAGAACTTGTAGTATACCACACAGCGCATGGAATAAAATATAATAATAAAATAACTTGACATAAAACAGGCGAGACAATGCATAAGCTGAAAACTAAACCATCATAGTAGCAGAATCCAAATTTCAGCTTATGATCCAAACCATCGTTACAACTTTAAAATACTGTCTCTAAAGCAAAAAAGAAAAGGTACACTACTAATGCCCAAAGCAGTGACCAGCAACAACATGGGGTGAATATATGTAAATAGTACATGGAAGCCTCCTGCTCGTCTCCGGACAGCTACTCGTGCATACCACCTAGGAGCACCCAGAGTAATAAGAAAAGACATAAAACTCTAGGTCAGAAAAAGTCTGGTATGAGCAATAGCAGCAAAACAAAACAACAACATGTATAAAGAATCATGCCTGAACCTAGACCTGCAACCAAAGAGTTAGCACAACAAGATGTATAGTACTCTAAGGTAACACTAACATAACGTGTAAAATGGGAGTGTGCATGACATGGTGATAGCAAACATCAAACATAGCAATCATCCTCACATCTCTCACTCAGTGCGTAAAGTATACGATATCCACCACTTTGATCACCAAATCCTTTCCTACGATCACTTTGCACTTAGGATTCATAATGAGCCCATTGCACTGATCCATAAGCACTAATCCTTTGCTATGTCCACTTTGCCCCTTTGGAGTCCTGGCGACTCCACTACACTGGCTCATAGCCATGCTACGATCACTTGCCCTTGGGAGTCTTAACGGCCCCATTGAGCTGATCCATAGCCACTAATGCGTCTCTCCGTGGTGAACCAAAGCTATAGAAATCGATAACCCCTTTGCACATGTCCCGCAGCAAAGTCCAATCATGAAGTTAACTCATTGGTTCCCATCTGGATCTTGAGTAATAACTTCCCATTTTGGACTTTCTTTACATCTCGGGTTTTGGTCCTCTTCAGTATGTTGTGATTCAGTTTCCATTCAGTTCAGCTCATACCCTTCATCATGTCTCGGTTCGATGTTCAAGTTCTCAGCTCGGCTCGTGGTTCGTGGATGCTCCGGTTCACGACTCGTGGTCGGCTCATGGACCACATTCGGGTGGTGGGACCCACTAGTGATCCCTATCCTGGTCGTGGTCTTCTGGTTCGGCTCGTGGTCCTTATATGGACCCGGTTTATGGTACTTCCTGTGTGGCGGTTAGTGGAGCAACCTATGGTTCTGTTCATGATGCATCTGTTCATGAGGAGGTGGTCGGCTCGTGAGGTGGGTTCACGACCGGGGTCGGGTCGTGGTCGTGGTCGTGATGTGTCTCACGATCGTGGACCTGCTCCAATTTCCTACAACTTTCCAGCAAGCTATTTAAGAATTCCTTCATATTTTTCCAGATTTTTATAATACATAATTTGCTAATTATCACTAATCACCCCTAATTAGCCGTAATTAGTGAATAAAAGTGCAAATCACTCATCTTAGCCACAAATAAATTGTAGATCTGAAAACTCCACTGATTTGGGTCGAATTCCTATGTGTTCCAACAGCTCTATCTCAAATTTGATGCCAATCTGCCTTAATTTGATGTAGTTTTGCTTAATTTGTGATTAGGAAGTGATTAGGGATGAATTTAGAAGGTGGAGGCCATTACTAGGCTTAGAGGAAGGTAAGTGGCGGCTGGAAAAATGAAAATGAATCATCCTCTAACTCTTTCCATCCCTCCCATAACCCTCATCCCGAAATGGGTTATGGGCCTAACCACTAATCACCTAATTAAGCCCGGTTAAGCTTTTTTCCTTCTTCAAACCTTATTTCAGCCATATCTCCCAAACGGTAAGTCCATTTGTTTAATGTGACCACTCTACAGAAAGCTAAACCATCATCCGTATCCAATGGAAGTGGTTATAGGTCAAAACTCCTTACTAATCAAAAGTTATAGGCAAAACAATATTCGCCAGGGGCAAAAAGGTCATTTACAATTCGGAAAAAATTGTGAATATGGGAAATGACCCCAATAGTCGTTCCCCTAAGTTACATGTCCATACGACTTCGTATGTGAATGAAATAAATATTCTACGATCATTCGGTGCATAAAATGTGGGTCGTTACATTGGCTGTCATACGATTAACGATGGTTTCAAAGCAGGATTGGCGGTGATAGCCAGACTCAGTCATGAATGATTGGGTGTTCCGTTTGTAATGTCTCATGTAGGTTGTCCAACGTCGAAGGAGATGTTCCTTGAGTGCTTATCTGATATTGGTTTAGGCCTTTGGGGTTTGTACTTGAAGGATGTTGAATTCAATTAGGATGGTTAACATGAGAGATATATAATCTCGATGATATAAGTGCTTACCATGATTAAATGGATGCTCTGGTTTCCATGGATGAATGGTTGACTTGTTTATTGTAAAGGCTATCGCTGTCCGATGTGAGGAAGATTGAGTTGAGTTCTTCTCTAGTGTTGTGGGTAGATTAGTATGTTTATCTATCCATTTTCGTATATCTTTATTATTGAAGTTTGTTAGCTGTTTTATCGCTCACTAAGACTGTTGTCTGACTCAAGTTTTTATGTCTCCTCTTATTACCTTGGGTTGTTCATTCGATTGTGGATGGGCAGACTAAGTAGCCGGTTATAGGTGATAAGTGAGGACGATGCTGCTGTGTGGAGGCGAGCAGGAGGCTGGCATACCAGTTTTATTACTATCTAGTATTTCTATTTCCGCTGTTGAGTGCTCTGTGAGTGTTGTTGTGCGGACTTATGTATGAAATTTGGTATCAATTGGATAACCTTTCAAGATGTTGAGAAAGTTTTCAAAAGTTGCTATATGATGCCTTATTACTATTACCTGTTGTATATATTCTATTATATTTTATCCTTGCGCTGTGAGTTCTACGACATGTTCGGATGTTGTTTACCTACTCTGATGATCGTGCATAGCTGCCCGACATGCTTTCTAGCGCATCATTCCTCTTGTTTGGTGCGGGAGCTGTAAGCGGTCGTCACACTCTGTTATTCCAAAATTTAAAATTATTAGAGTTATGAAAAGCTAATGAATTATTATACTACTTTGTTGATTTTTAGTTTTGTCTATATCATTTTGAAAATCTTGACAACTTATACACGATTTAGTATATTGCTAAAAAACCCATCTTTGTTTTACATAAACGGGTTGTGGTAATCTCATTTAAATTTTGATTGACTTGATAAGTTTGATTTGAAACTACCTTTAATTGCTAACATATTTGAATATCGAGAACTTTCAGATTTTGAATCAATTTGGATTATGAGATCCAAAATTTTCAAATAATGGTTTTAAATGAACCGATTTAGAAAATTATCATGGAATATCAGTCAACACTCTTTTAAATACTTATAATTAATAAATTGTGATTGAGGGTTTTTTGTATGGATGTATTTAACAGTAGTAATGTTTCCTTGTTTGAGATAATTGGATTGGTTAGAAATTTTGAGTGAATATGAGGATTATACAGTAAGTTGAAAGAAAAATCAACACTAGAGGTAATATCGTATAACAATGTAAGCTATCAATGTACAAGTAGTACTAGATATCATAATTCATTCAACTTATTGGTCTTTGAAACTAGTTTTTAACTGGAACATTCATTTTTTTCAAAACCACTCTTACATAAAATTGGTATTCACAAATTTCTAATTTATAAATATTATTAATTGGTTACTTAAAAAATAAATCGACCAAACCGTTTTAAAACTTATCAAAATTATTTCTAAATTTGGAATTGTGATAAGTAGTGACTGCCTTATACTTATTCCATGGTCATTTCTTCCACTATCATCTTTCTTTCATACATCACTATTTTATATTAAGTGAATACTTTGATTTCTATGGAAACAAAGAAATGTTTTTTGAAAAAAATAATTTTGGTCTATGGTACTCACTCTCATTTAAAAGTCCTTATGGTTATGCATGAGTGGGTTACCTCAATCTCTATATATGTGCTTCTGTAACACCCCACACCATTTAGCACAGCCCAAAATGAGTTATGCCAATGTATGTGCATCGTTTAGGTATAATAAAACCATTACAGAGACTAAGATTCACAAGACATAGCATAACGCATTTTCACGGCAGAAACAAAATAAATAAAATTTTCTGAAAGTATCATTTTCTAAATCATGTCATTACACAAAGTCTCAAAATCAATTATAATATCATAGTACATAACCTTTATATTAAAATATCCTTCTCTTAAAGAAAATTACATTTAATGAACTGATTGGAAATAGAAATTGAGAATACATAAGAATGGAGAGTCCATGCCATGCTCCAAGCCTCTCAAGAAATTTGCTACACTCATGTATGCTAACAGGGGAAGGGAAGAATCGAGAGTGGATCAGACACAAAGTATGGTGAATGAAAGTAACTACTATAAATTGAACATTTAAGAGATAATAGGCTTGATAACAATTCAAGTGTCACAAGGGTAAAGTGTCCGTGCATTAATCTGGGTGGCAATTTAGATTGTTTGCCTATTTGTTTGTTCAAGACGACTATCTGCACATCCAGTTGCAACTTTAACAGTACTGTAAGGACAAATCCTCAAGTCTATCCAAATGACCGGCCTTCCTTTTCTACCATCAAAGTAGTATGGCAGTCGATGCCCTTTATACTAAGTTAACCCTGCCCAGAGGTGAACTGGAACCATACTTTATCATCACTTATCCTTGGATTCACCTTCAGATGGACATCTATCTGGCGCCGGAGTTAGTAGCAAGTTATTTACCTTAATCAATGCACCACACGCTCGATCATCATTGGTACGCGCTCATTGTCATCCCCGAAATGACCATTTATCTACTGTAATCAACACGACGTGCCTAATCTCAATAATAATGACCTAATGTTTCAATCTCTCTACCTGAGTGGTATGATGCTGGTATGTGTGCTAATAATAATATTCTAGTTGCGCTCCCCATCTCAATTCCTAAGACTAATCTAATTAGCAACTTATCTACCTTAATCGGTATGCATGTCTACCGCTAGTATGAGCCTCTAATAAACATATTATTTATGTTTTATGATAATTCCTTCTTCTCCATGAAGCGTTATCTTAATGGTTTAGTTCCTACTTCGCTATAAAGTGTCATAATTTTACTAATTTTCCACAAAGTGGCAGATTTACTTCACCATAAAGCAATATAATATGTTTTAATCTTTTTCATTCTTCTATATTTGGTTATGGTGTTCTAACTTCCCAAGATAGTTTTCAATATCATAACAGGTCATTTTCTTTTTTCTTATAACATATGTTGTAATTATCCTACACGTCCCTAAAACTTATTTCTTCACTTCCATTTTATCTTTTTAATAACATTCAATGTTTTGCTTTTAATTTACATTGCATGTACTTTCAGTCTTTTCCAATAATTTTGTACTCACTACTTTACATGAAACATTTCTCTTTTTCTTACTATTTTCATGTAATCCAAGTGGATTTAAATCTAAACTTACAGAATTGTAACTTCTTAATACGCGTGAAAGAAATGTAAATTAGTTGCACCTAACTCATTACTATTACATTTTTGCACTTAAGTGCAAAACTGTTACTTTTCTGTAAGTAATTGCAAAACTGTAACTTTCTGTACTTAATTGCAAAAATGTAAATTTTTATTACTTAAGTACAAAACTTCTCTTTGTTCACAAGTTTCAAAGGATTGCTCTTATCATTCCATTTTCTCTTTTTATTACTAATCTACATGTTTTACAGTTTTTAGATTTTTTCCAGTCAATTCAGTCTGTTACTTTTTATTATAAACCCACATGTTCTACAATGCTTAAGTCTTTTATGTAAATTTAGTATTTTTATATTTAATCAGTATTGCGTGAAAACAACCCTCTTTCCATTATTTTCTCATAAATTAAAGTATTATATCTACTTTTCAAATCCAACATTTATGGAATTAGTAACTACATTAACATGTGTAAAAAAATGTAAATATATGTAAATGAACAGTAAAATTAAGAGGAGTAGTAAATAAATAGGTTAAAAATATACGTGTATAGAAAAATAAATCAAACAAAGAACTATATAATATAACTACTTACAACCCTATTACTTTAATTATTTAAATCCCAAATAATAACTACCACTCATGAATGTCCAGTACTGATGTCCCGTGGCCTCCCTAGATCCCCTTTCTTTAGATTTTCTAATTAGTATTTTCTTCGTTATCTTCTAAAAATATATTTTATACTATTTTTCCTCAAAGAAAATATTTGATTTTAGGCCCCGTCACTAAAAATTAAGAGGGAATATAAAGGAAGAAGGATGGATGAATTGAAATGGTTAGACAATAGTCCTATTAATAGTTGTGTTAAGGGATCTTGGACAGTGGGATTAGCTTGATTAGATCTTGGTCAGACACGATATAGGTACACATCTAAACACTAATCTTAAATTTGAATGATTCAGGTTTATTCAATTCTCAGGTCTATTCCTTTTATTATGTACATGGTCAGAAAACTGGCCAGGTTATTAGTATGATTGGTCGTTTTTGCCTGCCATGTCGACCTAACTAAGTATTAGGTTGACCTGGCCCTTTGTATATTTTCGTTTTAAAGCTGAAAATTTCGCTTATGGTCTTTCCATCATAACTTTTTCGTTTTAACTATGATTTGGATAAGTTATATATGAAATTTTTTCAAAAAATCGTCGCAGACACAATGAAAAAGTTTCTACAGACAAATTCGAAATTATGCAAAAGTTTTCTTTTTCTTTTTTTCTTTATTTATACTTAATCGCTTCTTATTAACTTTAATTTTATTTTATTAACAATATTATTAAAATATCAAGTGTTATAACTTCCATTCTCATTTAAAATTCCTCATATTTGTGCATGGATGGAATTCGTATAACCGAAGGATTAAAGTCTAATTAATTTTCTAATTTCATTTAAAAGTCTCATGTTTATGCATGGTTAAAAAATACTTGATAGTTTTTAAGTTAGTGCTAACCTCATTTAAAAGTTCTAATGGTTATGCACGGTTAAGAAATGCATAAAATATTTAAAAGATGCTTAAATTTGTATATAATATTTAATTAAAAATTTGGAATTCTCATTCCTTTATTTGAAATTTACAAACTCTCTTCATTATATAAAATTTATTGCAAACCTATTATTCAATTAAAATGGAATTTGCTTCTAATTAATGAAACATTATGATTTTTCTTGATTAATTGGGAATCATGATAAATATATTTTTCCTCTTAGTTTGAATTTATAAAAAAAATTAGTTAAAATGTATCGCTATTTCGATTCCTATAATTATTTTAATGATGATAAAAGGGGAGAAAGGTTTAGATTTTGATAGATGAGTTAATATTTAAGAATGTTTTTATTATTCAAAACTCAAATTTGAGAATTTCATGTTCTTATCAATAAATACACGAATCTGTATGGGCAATTCAGTTGTATGGGCATCCGAACAGTGGGGTCTTGATCACATCACGCTAAACATATTTATTTAAACTTCAAAATATTAATATATGTTAGCCATCATTAAAGGGACGATATTGTTAAGTATATTGATATGATTTTTGTTTGATGATACTATATATATATATATTCAATATATGTATTTGTTATACTATTCTATTTTCCATAAATAATGAATACATATTTGCATAATAAAATATTCAAACAAATAATTTATTACATACTTGAATGGTGCACATTTCAGTTCTCATTATTTTACAATTCACAATCACAATACAAACTCACATATTCGTACATTCACATCTTTATTGTACCCTCATACACTCATGTACAATATAAAACTCAAATTTTCACTTGATTTAGATCTTCATTTGATTTCTCCATACAGCTTGCTCCAGTAATTATTAGTTGTCAGTTATACCAATCAAGTAAAAAAACCAATAACCAGGAAAAATAGAAAAAAATTAAAATGAAATTTTGAATATGCATTTTTATTTGCCTAACTTTTTTGGTGTGTTTCTTTTCATGTTTTGAGAGCTTGTATGTGCTCGAACACTTTATAATATTTACATTTATACACTGTAAATACCATAAGATCAAGCACGTTACCACCATAATAGAAAACTGTAAAGATCAAGTCAAACGGCTCAACTAATTGCAACTAACCATGATGTCAAATTCAAGAAAAAATGAATTCAATTCAAGTGCAAAAGTAAACAGGTTCAAGGCAGATCAAATAAGAGCAAGAAGTGAATGCGGATGCACATACATTATTGTCCAAGATCAAGTGTAGAAATCAGATTCAAATCATAGCATACACAAACTAGATCAACGCAGGTAAACCAAACACACATGTGCATAAGCTAGCACAACAAAGCAGCAAGAAGCAATGGTTGAAAGAAAGGATGCTCAAAACTTCAACAACTTAAAGTTATACAACAACATATGGTTATAAGGTGGAGTTCAAGGAGCATGGAGCATAAATATGGACATGCCTCATCAAACAACTCAAAGAAGTACCAAAGCATAAATTGGCATGTGCAAAATAATTAAGGATGCCTGCACACACCGGAACACAATGATCTCAGGATGAAACTATACAACATAAGGAAACACACATGCACAAAAAATGTAGCTCAGTAAACATCAAAATATAAGTGGTATGACAAATACACTAACTTTACAGCTCAAAGGAGTGCACAACCAAAACCGTGCAGCAGTTTTAGAATTGACCAGCATGTACAGAGATAACAAGGAGCACGTACAAAGACAGTAGAGAGAATGTACAAAGGAAACAACCAATGGAACAATTAGCCAATATTATGTACACAAGCAGTACCAAGCGTCAACAAAATCTGAGAAAACTTTATGGTACTGATGCGTATTGCACAAGGAGACACTACACATATACAAGAAAAGCAAAGGCATTCAAATGCAGACACAATTTTAATCAAATATATAACAAACAAAGTTTTTACAGCTAAAAATTTCCGGTATTTAACGAATTCAATTAGCCACAATCAATATATTCGAATGTATCATCAGAGAAATATACGTGTATGTAACACGTTTTAACTTAACAAGCTAGAAATATATGAAAGCAATGAATGTCAAAAAATCAAAGAAATAATACGAATTAAACTCCTGTATAACTCCATTCATTGTTGGCATTAATTTGAATTCAAGTTTAGTAAAATATAAATCAGAAAGGATCTAGAAATCATACCAGTTTCTCATTCATTCAAACTCGACAACATCGAAGTAACCACAACCTATTCAGAGTGGAGAATCAGTCGATAAGTTGAAAAAAGCATATCGCTATTATTCGATTGAAAAACAGAAGGGGAAACTTTGATTTCATAAGGGACAACCTAGTTATATTTTGGAGAAAGCAATTGATTGGGTAATGAATAAATAGAGGAGCAACCAGGATAATTAATGTAAAAAAGGCCACTTTTTTCTATTTTTGTATATGGGTCTAATTATTTTTAATTCGGGTTTTCAGCTTTTTGTATTCACATTACAGTTGTAATTATCCTTTTAAAAACTCTAAAATTTTCTAGGCTGCAAACTTCGAAGCGTAGTTAACTCATTGGCTGAGTAATGGTGAGTGTAGGGTTAGAACAATTAGGTGAACATGGTCGCGAGTTTTCGGTGTTTGTAAGCGTTGTAATGTTTAATCTTAGTGGAAACTTTAAGGGAGAGTTTTGAACATAGATCTGGAACAATCAGATGAGCGAGAGTCACCAGTTTACAGTGTCTGAACGTGTTATATTATTTAATTCATATTAGAAACCAAAGGGGCATCAATATGTAGGGTTTTTCAAAAGTCGGGTAATTTCTCTGTATGATTTATTTTCCATAATGATTGTGTTGATATATGCGTTAACAATTATATTATTATTATGTGAAAATTATAATAAACCATATTCTCCCCTCTCTAGGGTTTATTTCGTTCCTATATTACCCAACCACCCTTAATAATAGGTTCACTACCCTATCAATTTGTGGTTGTAGTTGACTAATATCAACATCTACAAAACCAAAATTTAGTAGTTCACAGTTAATGTGATTAATCTAGAGAGCTCTAGTTAGCATTTTAATAGTTCTTCTAATTTCTCCAAAGAGATATTTCAAAATTTTAACACTTTATGCTAGAGAATCGTAGCAAAAAAATATAAAGCGAAAGTAGGTTAGAGATTTCTAAACCACAATAAAAGTATATATGCCATTTACATTTTAAACATTTTGCTTCTTTCTTCGTAATATATCCTCATATGGATTGTGATCTGAATTAAAGCAACGATTTAACATTTTCGATGATTGCATTTCCCATCCCCTAAACACTAGAGTATGGTCACAGTTCTAATCCTAGAATCTATTAGATCCATGATCTTGGGTGCTTGGTTATTTTCTACATAAACATTTTGGTGTTTACAATATGATCCCATTTCAAAACATGAACCCACAAATAGGAAGCAACGATCCAAAAGGACATTGCTTGACATTATATCTTATGGCGAATTACCACTGGGTGACTATGAAATTGTTTATATAAAGCAAGGATCTTAGTGAGAAATACACCTGTTCTTACGTAACAAAAATATAAGTGACCATTTTATTCTTAAGGTCCTTTAAGAGTATAACTCTCTTTCACATTTTGATGTCTTTTTCAAGAGTTCATACATCATTTTGATCTTTTTCCAATTTTCTCTTCATAATTAGAAGAGATATGTCATTTTCCCTAATAGATGTATTGGTAACGTTCCTCCACTTCATAGTGAATTTATGAAAATCATTGTTCGGTTCAACTTCAACTATTATCCCTTTGGATTGAGATTGGATATTATGTATTACTCAAGTAAAAGGTCATTCTATAGTTATTATTTTTTAAACCTTTGTTGCTGTTATGAGTCAAATCTTTCTTGTTTAATTCATTTATCAAGCCAATAAATTGTTTTACTTCTATGTGAAATGGATTCAACCTCCGTTACTCAAACTATACAGTAGGTTTAACCAATGCGCTTTGCTAAATTTTGGGCTTTTCATCGATAGGATGAGCAGTCTAATTTAGGTTCTAAAGATCTGTATTAAGTAATAGTCGTCGAGGGAAATATTTAAATAAAATGATTTTTATTTCAGGAGTTCAAACGCTCAATGAAAGCATCATGTTAGGCCAAAATTTGATCATAACATATATGCTTAATCAACAAAGAGAATCAATAGTGCACGTAGAAGAAGTAAGTATCACAGGAAAGTATGATTGTCTCAAGTTCACAAGAAGTCATTTATACAAATATGGATTTATTTGATGCTTAAATCATAATTTCAATTAGATCTAACAACCATTAAAGTTATAATTCAGATGGTATGCCCAACATGAAGATAATTACCGCCTGTCTATCCACTACGAAAGGACATATGTGACGGCCCGCCCCACACCAACCGACATTTACTCCAAAAGTGCGCTGTACACATGTCCAGTTAGCACGGGACGGTCGTCAGAAGAAAAGAAAGAAGATGAAGAAACAACAAAGAACCTATAGAATGTCTCACAGCGCATGGAACAAAATATAGTAATAACATAATCTTGACATAAAACAGGCGAGACAGTGCGTAAGCTGAAAACTAAACCAACATAGCAGCGGAAATCCAAATACAGCTTATTACAACTTTCCAAATTTACTGTCTCTAAAACAAAAGAAAGCTAAAGTAGAAGATGCACGACTAATGCCCAAGCAGTGATCTTCAACAACACAGGGTGAATACTATATATATCATACGTGGAAGCCTCCTGCTCGTCTCTAGATCAGCTACCCATGCATACCTAGCTAACCTGTCTCTAGTCTGCTCGTGTGAGCACCCAGAGTAATAAGAGGAGACATAAAACTCTGGGTCAGACAAAAAGTCTGGTATGAGCGATAAGCAACAAAACAAAACAATAACAGGTATAATCCAACCATACCTGAACCTGGACCTGCAACCAAAGAGTTAGCACTACATACTGTACAACACTCTAAGGTGCCATTAACATACAATATAAGAAATACGGGGGTAGGGAAGTGCATGTCATAGTGATATCAAACAATCAAGCATAGCAATCATCCTCACATCCCTCACTCAGTGCGTAAAGCATACGATATCCTTTACTTTGGTCACCTAATCCTTTGGGCCATGACGGAATCCAATCCCGTACAACTATCACTATAAGCCCCTAATCTATCTATCAATAGTGAACCAAGGTTACGGATACCGATAACCCCTTTGCACACATCCCGCAGCAAAGCCCAATCATGAAGTGAACTCATTGGTTCTCATCTGGATCCTGAGCTCTAATTTCCATTTGGACTACCTTTGCATCTCGGGTTATTGGTCATTACTGGATCGGTTCGGTTCTCTGTCCTTCTTCTCTGTCAGTTCAGATCGGTATCCTCCAAGTGCTTCGGTTCGAGTCGGGGGTCTCCAAGTCCCTTAGCAGTACGTCGGTTCAGTTCGGGTCCTCAATGTCACATCGGGTCGGTTCGGGTCCTCCATGTCACATCGGGTCGGTTCGGGTCCTCCATGTCGCATCGGGCCGGTTCGCGAACTCTCTTCCTTCTGTCCCTTGCTTGATCTTCTGGTCTGATCCGATCCCCATTCCTATTCCTATCCGCTCCGATCCGATCCCCCCTTGTCTAGCTCGATCCGATCCCAGTTCAACCATTTTGTCCTTCCTTTTTGCCACACTTTCCCCTTGTGCCAAGCCTCGGTTCAGTTCGGTGATCCCTTGCCCAGTCCTCTATTCGGTCTGAGCCCATTCCTCCGATCCGAAAACCTGCACTGTTTTTCTGCAACTTTTCCAGCGAGCATTTTACGCCATTCGACGGCGTTTTCGACCATTCTAACTTTTCTAATCAGTCATAAAGCATACCATACAGTCATAGCAATATGTATAAACATCCACAAACAGCAAAACAACAATATTGTATGTTAAAACGCATCAAACATAGCCAAAAACCCCATATTTTCCCTTAATCCCTCTTAATCACGTTTAAGCAAATATAATGATAGGATTAACAAAACTTAACAAAATCAGCCAAATTTTCTAACATAGGCCTAAAATAATATCTAGCAATTTATAAATATTTTTCCAGATTTTTAACATGCATAAATTCGCTAATTATCACTAATCACCCCTTAATCCCCTAAATTCCGGGATTAGCAAAATTAGTCGAAATTAACCCAAATTCATATGAGAGGCATAAAATAGTATTCTAGAATTTTAGGATTTTTTCTAGATTTTTCTGAGTCATAATTTCGCTAATTTTCGCTAATTACCATAATTAGCCGTAATTAGTGAAGAACAATGCAAATCACTCACCTTTGCCACAAAGTAAACTATAGATCTGAAATAATCTCTGATTTGGATCCAATCTCTATGTATTCCAGCAGCTCTATCCCAATCCTTATGCTAATCCGCCTTGATTTGATGTAGATTAGGCTAATATGTGATTAGAGATGACAAAAAGGTGTTTTGGAGTGTTTTAGAAGATGGAGGCCATTGCTAGAGCTTAAGGAAGGTTTGTGGCGGTTGAGAAAACTGAAATGAAATGATTTTCCTAACCCTTTCAGCCCTCTCATAACCCTAATCCCGAAATTCCCTTTTGGGCCTAGCTGTTAATCACCCAGTTAAGCCCAATTAAGCTGTTTTTCACTATCTGAAACTTGTTTCAGTCATATCTCCCAAACGGTGAGTCCGTTTGGCTAATGTGACCACTCTACGGAAAGGTAAACCATCAAATGAACCTAATGGAAGTGGTTTCAGGTCAAAATTCCTTTCTAATCAAAAGTTATGGCTAAAACAATATCGGCTAGGGGCAAAATGGTCATTTAAAAATCGGCAAAAATCATGAACATGGGAAATGACCCCAATAGTTGTCTCCTAAAGTTACACGACCATAAGACTTCATACGAAAAAGAAATAAATATTCTACGATCCTAGATACGTAGAATGCGGGTTATTACAACATACTTTAGCACATGGATGCAGTACGAAATTATTTCCCAACTCCGATTCTGCATGCATGATAATCGCGAGTCCTCACTATATGTAGCCCCAACTGTTTGACCAATTATATACCTACTTCAGCATAAACGTGCAAAGCCTCAACCCTCGTGTTTAGACCATCAGTTTTAAACCTAAAAAGGAATGTTGTATGTAAAAGTCCCTAGCAAACAAATATTCTAATTTTCACTCTCTACCCAGTTCCAATATGGACCTTATTTATTGCCAATTTATTTTCCCCCTTCGTCATTTGCTGTAACAACCCAGATTTTCAGAACAATTTTTTTTTTAATTTAACTATTTTAATTGATTTTTAATATTTAAAATGATTTATTTTGAATAATAACGATGAAGCATTTATTTTAATCGAAGTTAAAACGTAATAATTTAATTTAATTGTAAAGGAGTCTGAAATGGCGCGGTAGTTCGAAAATTCGAATTTTAAATTTCAATTTAATATACAAAATTCATTTTAAATCAGAGTTAGACGAAACAAGAAATATTTAAATTTGTTTAACAATATCTTTCTAACGAATGTAAGAAACTAAAATTTCACTTTATAAATTGTAAGTTATGTCCAGATTAAAATTTAGAAAAGTCGTAGAATTTATATATATTTTAATATAAAATATAGCCCTTAAAAATAGCCATTTTGCAAACGACCTCCGTTTTTGATGAAACCACTTTTGTTGGATCTGGAATGTCAAATCATTGCTAGGTTTAAATTTTCATAATTTGTAGAATTAATATGTGAGCATGGCAAAAGAAAACATGTTTTGTCAGTTTTAGTCAATTTGGATCGACCAGAAAATGACCATTTTTCAAACAGTTTTCAAATTCGACGAAATCAGTTTTGTTAGGACCGTATCGTCAAAACATAACTAGAAATAATTTTTCTGTAATTTTTAAAGCTAGTATATGGCCCCAGTAAATTAAAATGTGCGATCAAATTTAATAATTAAATGATTTATATTTTAAATTAAAGAAAAGTGGGCTGAGACGATCAAACGGGCTAACGGGACCCAGTCCATTGTGTCTAGATAAGGGGTATTTGCTTGCGGACAACTCTTGTTCGGATGAAATTGGAGCTACTGAGACTTAATGGGGTTTAATTAAGAAAATAAGGAATTTAAATATTATTTTATTATATAAATAACCCTAGTATTACACTAACCCTAAACCTAATCCCCTAAACGTTACAGCCGCCACAAATTGAAATGGAGGGCCACCAAGCTCCGAATTTCTTCCAATGAATTATCCAAATCCGCTAGATGATTCACTAAATATTCATAACAAACATCTTCGTCTTTTCGAACTCTTCGTATTCAATGGTGATGATCGCGTTTAAGGCTTCCGTTCAACCGGAATTGGAGCAGGAAGTGGGGGGTTTTGGAGCGGGTTTTCGAGCTATGGTGAGGTGCGAGTGGGGCCCACGTCTTTGCGCGAGCAGAGGTCGGCGTTGGCTTTAATGTGGCGTTCTTTGATGTTGGTCCAGCGACTTATAGGGTGGCGGCGAGCGATGAAGTTGGTAACGAAGTTGGGTTTCGTGATTACAGAAGAGACGATGAAAGAGGGAAGATAGCCTAAATGTAATTAGTGTATAAAATTATTAATTAAATATTAAATGTTATAAAGGTTTAAATCTCGATTTTGAATAATTCAAAAACCCAATGTGAGAATTCTATTTTATTTCTTTTAATAAAATAACTAGAATTTATCATGATTGTACTATCACCAATCCGCTATAAATTTCTGTATGTTATGCTACATGATTTGATCTGTGTTTGATATGTTATGTAGATCTGTTATTTTGGTGATATTACGTGATAGCAAAAATGAAATATACACTTTGTCATTTGATTGAATTAGAATTTTCAATCAGAATGAAATATCACTTTTTACCAATTTGATTGAATTAGAATTTTCAATCAAAATAAAATATACATTTTTGCCATCTTGATTGAATTAGAATTTTCAATCAAAATAAAATATACATTTTTACCATCTTGATTGAATTAGAATTTTCAATCAAAATAAAATATACATTTTTGCCATTTTGATTGAATTATAATTTTCAATCAAAATAAAATATACATTTTTGCCATCTTGATTGAATTAGAATTTTCAATCAAAATAAAATAAACATTTTTGTCGTCTTGATTGAATTAGAATTTTCAATCAAAATAAAATATACGTTTTTGCCAATTTGATTGAAACAGAATTTTCAATCAAAATAAAATATACATTTTTGCCATCTTGATTGAATTAGAATTTTCAATCAAAATAAAATATACATTTTTGCCATCTTGATTGAATTAGAATTTTCAATCAAAATAAAATATACATTTTTGCAATCTTGATTGAATTAGAATTTTCAATCAAAATAAAATATACATTTTTGCTATCTTGATTGAATTAGAATTTTCAATCAAAATAAAATATACATTATTCCCATCTTGGTTGAATTAGAATTTTCAATCAAAATAAAATATACATTTTTGCCATCTTGATTGAATTAGAATTTTCAATCAAAATAAAATATACATTTTTGCCATCTTGATTGAATTAGAATTTTAAATCAAAATAAAATATACATTTTTTCCATCTTGATTGAATTAGAATTTTCAATTAAAATAAAATATACATTGCCATCTTGATTGAATTAGAATTTACAATCAAAATAAAATATACACTTTTGCCATCTTGATTGACTTAGAATTTTCAGTCAAAATAAAAAAAATATTTTTGCCATCTTGATTGAATTAGAATTTTCAATCAAAATAAAATATACATTTTTGCCATCTTGATTGAATTAGAATTTTCAATCAAAATAAATTATACATTTTTGCCATCTTGGTTGAATTAGAATTTTCAATCAAAATAAAATATAAATTTTTGCCATCTTGGTTGAATTAGAATTTTCAATCAAAATAAAATATACATTTTTGCCATCTTCATTGAATTAGAATTTTCAATCAAAATAAAATATACATTTTTGCCATCTTGATTGAGTTAGAATTTTTTTGCTATTTGATTGACTTAGAATTTTCAGTCAAAATAAAATATACATTTTTGCCATCTTGATTGAATTAGAATTTTCAGTCAAAATAAAATATACATTTTTGCCATCTTGATTGAATTAGAATTTTCGATCAAAATAAAATATACATTTTTGCCATCTCGTTTGAATTAGAATTTTCAATCAAAACAAAATATACATTTTTGCCATCTTGATTGAAATAGAATTTTCAATCAAAATAAAATATACATTTTTGCCATCTTGATTGAATTAGAATTTTCAATCAAAATAAAATATAAATTTTGCCATCTTGATTGAATTAGAATTTTCAATCAAAATAAAATATACATTTTTGCCATCTTGATTGAATTAGAATTTTCAATCAAAATAAAATATATATTTTTGCCATCTTGATTGAATTATAATTTTCAATCAAAATAAAATATACATTTTTTCCATCTTGATTGAATTAGAATTTTCAATTAAAATAAAATATACATTGCCATCTTGATTGAATTAGAATTTACAATCAAAATAAAATATACACTTTTGCCATCTTGATTGGCTTAGAATTTTCAGTCAAAATAAAATATACATTTTTGCCATCTTGATTGAATTAGAATTTTTAATCAAAATAAAATATACATTTTTGCCATCTTGATTGAATTAGAATTTTCAATCAAAATAAAATATACATTTTGCCATTTTGATTGAATTAGAATTTTCAATCAAAATAAAATAAACACTTTTGCCATCTTGATTGAATTAGAATTTTCAATCAAAATAAAATATACATTTTTGCCATCTTGATTGAATTAGAATTTTCAATCAAAATAAAATATACATTTTGCCATTTTGATTGAATTAGAATTTTCAGCAAAAATGAGATACACATTTTTGGCATTTTGTTGAGTTAGAATTTTCAACAAATATTAAAATATCAATTTCTATCATTTTGTTGAATTAGTATAAATAAAAAGCATGATTACATTAAAAATTTACATTTTTAATGTGAAGAATAGAAATATAGAAAAGTATTCATGTTTTAAAATCAAAACACGATTACATTAAAAATATGCATTTTAATGTAATGTTAGAAATTAGTGAAAAGTGTTCATTTTTTAAAATCAAAACATGATTACATTAAATATATACATTTTAATGTAATGTAAGAAATTAGTGAAAAGTGTTCATGTTTTTAAGAAAAACATGATTTCATTAAAACATTTCAATTTTAATGTCAAGAATGGAAACATAGAAAATGTAATGTTAGAATTTAGTGAAAAGATTCATGTTTTAAAATCAAAACATGATTACATTAAAAATATACATTTTAATGTAATGTTAGAAATTAGTGAAAAGTGTTCATGTTTTAAAATCAAAACATGATTACACTAAAAATATACATTTTAATGTAATGTTAGAAATTAGTGAAATGTGTTCACCTTTTAAAGAAAAACATGATTTCATTGAAACTTTACAATTTTTAATGTTAAGAATGGAAACATAGAAAATGTAATGTTAGAAATTAGTGAAAAGATTCGTGTTTCAAAATCAAAACATGATTGCATTAAAAATATACATTTGAATGTAGTGTTAGAAATTAGTGAAAAGATTCATGTTTTAAAATAAAAACAGGATTACATTAAGAATATACATTTTAATGTAATGTATGAAAAAAAAGGAATGTCCATGTTTTGAAATAAAAACATGTTTACATTAAAAATTCACTTTTTAATGTAAGGTTAGAAAACTAGAAAAGGCTCATTTTAACATAAAAGCATGTTAACACTAAAATTCTCATTTTTATAAAAAGAATGATTCATATGAAAATTGTTTATATTAAAATAAAATTGTTGAAACATTAAAAATCATATTTTTAATGTAAAGTTTGATTTAGTAGAAATATTGACTGTTTTGAATAAAAATGTTGTCACATTAAAAATCCCATTTTTAAGGTAAAAGTGATTCATTTGAAAACATATGTTAAAAAATATGAAAATGTTACAAACCATATTTTTAACATGTTAGATAACATATGTTAGGAAATATAAAAGTGTTAGAACATTATTTTAACATTGCTAGAAAATACATGCTAGAAAGTATTTGTATGTTAAAAACATTATTTTTAACATGCTAGGAAAGTGGAAAATAAAAATATCGCTTTTATACATTTTGTCAACATAGAATGGTTAACAAAATGAAACCATCAAAATATACATTAGAATTTGTATATAAATGAGTTATAATTTATTTGGCATGTTAAACACGTCTGTGGAATTATCGAAAGATTTATATTTATATATAATATTATATATATAAATATAAATTAAAATTAAACGAATCGCGCGCGGTAGTTCGCATTTCGGAATCGTATCTTTAAACGATTATATCGAAAGATCCAACCGTCGGAATTTCCCAAAACTGGAACCGTAAGGACCGCTTTGGGAAGATCTTTCCAACGATATAAACTTAGTTAAAATCCAACAGTCAGATTTTGAGATAAGTGTAAATCAAATTTTGATAAAAACAGCGCCAGGGCCGCCTATTGACCCGAAGCGTCGTTAAATTAATTTAGCTATTTTTATATATAAAAAAATAGCGATAAATCGTTATTAAATACTATTAACGATAAGAAATGTTTTTAAACTATATATACGCGAGAATCATTTGAAAAGACTGAGTTCAATCTCATTTCAAATGATTATACGACGATTTAAATCAAAGATATTGAAGACGGTGACTGAGGACTGGCTATCTTCACATCGAAAGGATAACTACTGATGCCCGACATTGGTTAGCTCCCAGTAAAGGGTTAAAGTTGTAGTTGTCCGGATGTACTTGTCGATTGTCCGGATAAGCGAGCAACTCTCTTCTGTATTGGACATATGGGACGATGAATAAGGTGTCTCCGGTTTCGTTCAGACCCAAAACGGACTTGTAAATAGATGTGTGTTTGACATTGGATTTCATTCCATGTAAATTAAATTTATTTCTATTTAATATATATTTGTGGTGGCGGAGAATTTATTCTCTTACTTAACACCCTTCTCTAAGATGCATGAGCTCAGATGTTATATATTGGTAGTTATCGATCGCACGGCGTGAATTGTCAATGTGACATACCAAGATGCAAATGATCAAGGCTTTTGTTGAAAAGCAGTGCCTTGTGGAAGATGATCAAAGCATAGCCTGTTTAGGCATAGCTTTGTGTATAGCGTGACTTCGCGAACCTCACACCCCGGTATGAGTCAAAAACGGGATCAGGACCGTAGGGAGAGCACATGTTTCTTTCTAGCTAGAAGTAGTGTCAGTGTTTACAATCCCTGACATTTTTACTTATGTGGATGATGGATTATTAGATACCTCGGATTTATTGGTCGATAGTGACCATTTTATAGGTTCAATAGGACCGGGAAGCGTGTGTTCAGGCATAACTAATCCACTAACGTTATTTGTGGACCGGCCCTAGCGCATCCAAGGGTTGCCCGTAAGTGTGATCCTGGGGCATTTGCTAGAGTGTCTCGAATCGGAGAGGACGATCCCTTCCCTCGACTAATGATGGAAACCAAATTTCCAATACGAAATTACGGTTTTGATTGTAAACCTATATATGGCAACATAGTATATGGTAGCTATGCCGTCTAGGATTGATACATTTGATTTGAAGTATTTTAATACTGATTAGACATTAATAATAATATTAAAATATTATTTTCCACATATCAAGCACGTTTGATCATTATAAGGTAAAACTCTATCCTCCGGTTTGCGTTGCATTGTGTGATGGGACTTGAGTCTTATAATGATTTCATTTTCTAAAAAGCATTGCGTTGTTTTTGAAATAAAACTTATTAACTTTATGCACTGGCAATCCAATGGAGTAAACCCGTTCCGCGTTAGCGGCGTGGTCCTGTGATTAGCCATATTGTTAGATAAGTTAGGAAAGATTTCTCATACCAGTCCCATGACTGACCCGTAGTTTGTTTCACTTTGCAAACTTGGGTGCCCTCTTTTTTTCACACGGGCAGTCGAGTAGCTTATTTTGCAGATATATTGAGCAGGATCTAGATCGATGCTTGAAGTTGTGTCCAGAGCATTGATAGACTTCCGCTGTATCAGTTTATTGTTTCCGCTGCTTTGTATTAAGTTTATTGTAATTTAATCTTCCGTTGTAATATTATTTCATCGATATACTCTGATATTCTGTACTCTGATGTAACATTATTATGATGTTTATAAAAGTCTCCTGTATTTGTTCTGATGTGTTGTATGCCCACAGTTAGCGTATTCGGGTTTTTGAACGGTCTTAGTCGATTTTGCGAAAGATTAGGCTCGGGCGAAATCTGAATCGTTACATTTGTTGTCGACCACTACCGTTTTTTAGGCAAAGTCACTCGGTTTTTAAGGTGACCACAAACACCTTTTATAATAACTAACAAAAAAATTAGCATGGTACAGGTGATTGTTAGTAGACAACCAGTTATACAGTTTTTAAGGTGGACCGTCCACCACCTATGGAGTTAATAGTGTTCCATCTACTCTACCTAGTCAGGCTTACAACACAGAAGCTATCTAAGTAACTAGACTACAAACTAACACTCCACGCAAAGAAGATATGACCTGTAACATAACAACTGCATATATTAGTGTATGCCAAACAATTATTTGGGTACAAATGACCTGTGCTAATACATACTGCTACTGAAAAACACAAGACGATTTGAAAGAAGAGCTGTAGCAGTAAGAGTCTTGAGCTCCACACCTTGTTGAAGCACGTTCTGACCCCTGACATTGTGGAGATAAACTAGCGAAAGTCATGCAAGCGAGAGACAAAAAACAGTTCAACAAAGCAACAACAAAGTCGAGAGCCATGACACTTCACCAGAATTACTGCGTCTTCAATGATATCAGTGGAACAACATGCCACCATCACGACAAACCCAGGTAAAATCAGAGGTATGACATGAAAACTCCATCACTTATCAGTTTTAATTTTTCCACAAATTGTAAATGATTGCTTAGACAGGCAATATCTCCATTCAAAAAAAAGCAAAAATCAGTGCTTACGCATCCCGTATTTCGCCATTGTCTAAACAAAAAATACCCAACCAAACATAACTAAAAACAAACATGTATCAAACATTGAACTGAGTTTCGAAGCAGATCCGAGTGCCGTTTACCGAAGAAAGGAAAAACAAACACCACTACAAAACGATAACAACCAAATCTCAAGACTGTAAACAAAAGTCTAACAACAAGACGATAATAAAGTAAACATTGAATACCCAATTGCTAATTGTACCATCAAAAACACTCGGTCAAGATACAAAAACAAAGCTGCAAAGAGGGAGTTGTTGCTCACTAAGTTAACTCCACGTAAGTGCTTATCTCCCCACCAACGCTATGACTACCAGTTGAATAACTTGCAGCGAGGCAAATAGTTGCCTGTGATAACTACAGCGAGAATGATGGGGTGTTAACAATAGCGGATTCGAGGGGTTGTGTGTTGCAGCAACGAGGCAAAGAAAATAGTGGTAAATCAGAGCTGGATGTAACGACCCAGAAAATCTGAACCAATTTAAAAAATTTTAAATTGGCTAAAATAATGGATTTTAAATATTTTAAATAAATATTTTAAATAATGGCAATGAAAACTGAGTTTGAATCGACATTTGAAAACGAATATAATTAATTATAATTATATATAGAATTGAAAATGGCGCGGTAGTTCGATTGTTCGATTTCAAACTTCAATTGAATATACCGGATACAAAACAATCCGGATTTTAGCGAAACCAAAAATAATGGAATCTAATTGATAATATCTTTCCAACGAATCTGACCAATCGAAATTTGATAGCGGGAATCAAAAGATGTCCAGTTGAAAATTCTGAATAGTCGCTATGGAATTCAGGCCCTTAAAAATGGACATTTTGCAAACGACCTCGGATTTCGACGAAACCACTTTTGTTGGGTCCGGGATGTGAAGTTATTGCTAGGTTTCAAATTTCATAATGTTTCGAATCAATATGTGAGCGTGGCAAAGGAAAACGTGTTTGACCGGTTTTAGTTGATTTTAATCGACTGGAAATTGGCCATTTTTCAAACGGTCTCAGAATTCGACGAAACTAGTTTTGTTAGGACCGTATCGTCAATACGAAGCTAGAAAATATTTTTCTGGAATTTTTCTAGTTAGTATGTGGCCCCGGTAATTTGAAATGTACGTTTAAAATTCAATATAGTGATTTAAATGTAAATTCAACGGAAACTGATTGTAACGATCAAATCAGCTTGCGATACATATCCCATTGTGTTCGAAATGGGGGTTAAACGCTATGGACGACAGGCGGTGGGCCTCGTTTCGAGGTCGTATGTAAAAGTCAACTTTTTTTTTAAAAATTAAATAATAAAATAATAAAAATAATTTTAATTCCCCCCCTTTATCTCCCTTTCTGCCCCCCCCCCCCCCCGTTCATTTCAATTTCAAACGAAAATAAAAGAAAAAAAAACCTAAAAAAAAAACTGTCGGCCGCCCCCCTCAAGAGAACGCCTCCGACGAAGACACGACCGCCCCCCCCCCCCCCTCCGTCCGCTTTGCCTGCTCCTCCCTGTTCGAACCCTCCCATCGCGAGGCCGATTCGAGAGCCCCCAGCCGACGACCTCCCACCGCCGACGAACTGAAGGCCGCCCCACCTCCAACGCCTCCAGCGCCGCCACCTGACGCAACCCCCCCCCCCTCGCAGACCAATGTAAGCATTTTTTTTTATTTTTTTTATTTTTATTTTTAATTCTGAAATTACTGATTTTTAAAAAAGTATTAAAACTGATTTTTTTCAGGACTTTAAAATTGATTTTTAAAGGATTTTAAAACTGATATTAGAATAGGTTTAAATCTGATTTTTATAAAGGATAAAACTGATTTTGAAAAGGTTTTAAAAACTGATTTTATTTTAAGATTTTAAAAAGAAAAAGATTTAGATTTTGAAAAAAAAAGATTTGAACTTGGAAAAAATAAAGATCGTATTTTTAAAATAGAAAAGACGGAATTTTTATTAAGTAAAAGAAGTAAGAGATGATTTTTATATTTTTTAAAGTAATAAAAATATAATTTTTACATCATAGGAATATTAAAAATATAATCTTTATTTTTGAAAAGGCGGAATCTATATTTTTGAAATCAGATTTTTATATATTGAAAGTCGAAGTAAAAATCAGATTTTTATATATTGAAAGTCGAAGTAAAAATCATATTTTTATATATTGAATAGCGTAGTAAAAAAATCATATTTTTATATATTGAATAGCATCGTAAAAATTCGATTTTTACATATGTAGAGAATACGGGCGAAAGCGACAAAAGGCGAAGATTTCTATAAAGGAAGAATCGTGGTATTGGATAGCTATTGGTGAGATTTCTGATTTAAAAATATTATATATGTGTGAAATGAAAGTGAATAGCTATATATAAATATATATATATATATATATATATATATACGCCCCTCGTCCACAAACCATGGACGATATTTATTGGTTGAAGTTGTTGTGAAAATTGATTGATAGCGAATGATTGTTTGGGATTGTTTGTGATTGATATTGGTTGATTGTGGTTGAAAAATACCCGTTTGTGGTTGAGAAATATTTGGTTGAAACCACATAGGATTAGTTTGTGGAAATGAAATAAATATATACATGCCGCCTGCGTGCGAACTAGATGCATGATCCCCATTGTCAAAAACCGCGAGGTTTTAAGGTAGAGCGAGGAGCCGTACTAGGGACGGTCCCGGTTTTAACTACCCTGCCGTTATGCTGCCGAAATTTTGAATAATATTCGTGTGTTTGAATTATTTTCATATGCTTAAACTATATTTATTCATTGAATAGAAAACATTCATGTGTTGAATTGATTTTCATTCGTTGATTAGAAATTCATGTGTTGAATGGTATTCATATTTTGAAATAAATTGTTTGATAATAAAAATCACATTTTTATCTATATATAGAAACTATAGAAAACATTCATGTGTTGAATTGATATTCATTCGTTGATTAGAAATTCATGTGTTGAATGATATTCATATTTTGAAATAAATTGTTTGATAATAAAAATCACATTTTTATCTATATATAGAAACAATAGAAAACATTCATGTGTTGAATTGATATTCATTCGTTGATTAGAAATTCATGTGTTGAATGGTATTCATATTTTGAAATAAATTGTTTGATAATAAAAATCACCTTTTATCGACTATATGAACTGTGTAAAATAATCTCGTTTTAAAAGAAATTGTTTTATGATAAAAATCCCATTTTTATCACCAACGTGAACTATATAGAAAAATAGTGTTTTGAAACGAATTGTTTTACAATAAAAATCACATTTTTATTGTATGCATAAATCGTTGAAATGTGAAGTGTTAAAAATAGCCACTTGTTCAAAATAAACATATATGAGTTGAAATATTCATTAATTAACTAATGAAATGATTTGCACCTATTTATGTAACATTAGAATGAATGGTGTTTTTAAACCAAATAAAAATCAAACATGAAGATGAATAGAAAATGATAAATGATAAGAACTGTATATATATGTACATGCATATTCATTGAACAGGTTATAGCAAAGGGGCTAGAGAAGAGGAATAAAATTTTGTGCCCGACAAATAGGTACACATTTACTGCTTTGTTTGGGTGATGATTTTATGAGCCTTTTGGCTAGCCGCTTGGCTTTTTCTTTTTCTTTTTGAGATTAGAAGGACCGGGAAAGCTATTTGCAATTTCCCGATGCTCCCGGTGCAGGGGAGGTTATGGCGAATTTTTCCAAAATTTTAAGGTGTTAGAAAAATATTTGAAGTGAAAACGATATGGAAATCATTGAATGAACTATATTTATATAAATATATATAAATATAAATAAAATTAAAACGAAACGAGGCCGTGCAGTTCATATTTTGAAACCGTGATTTCAAACGACTAGTACGGGAAATCCGACCATTGGATTTTCCCGAAACCTCAACCGTCGGGTTCGCCTTGGAATAATCTTTCCAACGGCACCAACCTCGTAAAAATCCAACGGTTGGATTGTCTGAAATGTTTAATTCAAATCTGAAGAAAAACAGCGCCAGAAGCGATTATATTTTTATATATATAAATATAATTATATATTAAATCGAATAACGACGCTGCAGTTCGTATTTTGAAATCGAAACTTCAAACGATTGTACCGGGAGATCCGACCGTCGGATTTTCCCGAAACTGGAACCGTTGGATTCGTTTTGAAAAGACCTTTCTAATGAAGTAAATTTTGTGAAGATCCAACGGTTGGATTTTCAGATATGTGTAAATCAAATCTGAAGAAAAACAGCGCCACGGCCGCTTTATGGCCCGAAGCGTCGTTTTGAATAAATAGGCTATTTTAAAATAAATAAAAATAGCGATAAATCATTATAAAATATCATAAGCGATATGGAATGGAAATAAACTGAATTTGCTTGATTTATGTGGCTTTTGATGGTTGAATGTGTTTGGTGTGAAAATTACATTAAAGAACACAATTGGTGTTGTCGAATAATTTAACCATTGAAATAAATTGATTTGAAATTCTAAATATACGTGAATTATTTGAAAAGGCCGAGTTAATTCTCATTTCAAATAATCGACCGACGATTGAAAGTCGAAGATGAAGACGATGGTCGAAGACCGGAGATCTTCACCTCGTTTGGATGGTAACCGAGGTCCTGATTGGGAGGCATCCCGAAATATGGATAATGAGTGGTGATCGTCCAGACGTACGTGGTGATCGATGGGTTTGCGAGGTATTTAGTGCCTCCGGTTTCGTTCAGACCCAGAACGGACTTGTAAATGGACTGTGTGTCTGACATAGGATTTATTCTGTGTGGCATGCTAAGATGCAGTGATCAGGACTTCTGTTGAAAAGCAAAGTCTTGTGGTGATGACCAAAGCACCGCCAGTGTGGCGTAGCTTTGTGTATAACGTGAAATCGCGAGCCTCACACCCCGGTATGAACCAGAAACAGGAGAAGGACCTCAGGGGGGACGTGCGTTTTCTTTCTAGCTAGGGTGGTGTCAGTGACCTACCAGCCCTGACATTTATATACTTTTCACCTATGTGGTTGTTGCTGTTGCGAGGCGCCTCGGTTTGATCGGACGATCCGGGTCCGATGGAGTCATTCGTTGGCTCATTTACACCCCAAAGGGTGGAGAAACGCATTGTTCAGGCATTATAATCCACTTCGTGTGGACCGGCCCTGACGATCCAGGGTATGGTTGCGGCTGTACCTGAGACTCGGGCTAGACAGTCTCGAATTCGGTAAGGACTATCTTTTGCCTTGGTTCATGACGGAAATCCAATTTCCAAATACGACATCGTGCGGTTTTGATTGTATATATATATGACGACATGATATATGGTACCCATGCCGTCTATGATTGATAGTTATGATTTGAAATTGTTTTCAGAACATATAAACACTTGCAATAATATCAAATGCCTTTGTTTTATTCGTATCAATCATACTTTGGCCGTTATAAGGTAAAACTCTATCCTCCGGTTTGCGTTGCATTGTGTGATGGGAACTGAGTCTTATAACGGCTTCATTTTTATAAAAAGCATAGCGATGTTTAAAAGAAAGATTTGTTTTAAAGCACTGGCAATCCAATGGAGTAAACCCGTTCCACGAAAGTGGCGTGGTCCTGTGATTAGCCAAATTATATATGTGTTGAGTGGATTTCTCATACCAGTCCCATGACTGACTCGTAGTTTGTTTCACTCTCAAACTCGGGTGCCCCTTTTTCTACACGGGCAGCCTTGTATTCAGGTTTAGCTGGTTCTTTCTGGATAGCTGGAGCTGAAGATGGATTCTATCATTTATCCCTGTTTATGCTGTTCAGCTCCTATTGTACATATTTTGTTTATTTCCGCTGTAGACATTTATGTATAGCTGAACTGTACTTGTACTAAGTAAGATCCTGTATACTGTGTAACTCTGATGATTAATTTTATCCAGTATATTTTATTGTTCATTATCTGGTGTATTTATTTAATTCTGTTCTGCTATTATCTGTTTCTGTGTTATATTCCAAAGATAACCTTGTTTCCGTCTGAATGGGATTTCGGGTCGTCTCAACGTGGTATCAGAGCTTTGGTTAAGCTTAGTTCTGGAATATAACATTTGAACGAACTCGTCAGAAATAGAACCAGTAGTGTTCTAGGACGGGTAACTCAATACAGATAGGATCAGTAATATCCTAGTATGAGTAAAGCAGAATGAAATTACACCCCGATAGACACATTTACATTGAAGTATGTGTTTCTATATTTTAAACTATCTTTTCTGTGACCTGACACTTGATCTGCTAATTGCAGAAGTAAAAAATGAGTGCCAGAAACAGAAGGAATACAGAACCCGATCTAGAGGCTCTATTTAAGAGATATCGAAATCTGGGTGGAGCACAATTCGCGGGCAATGAATCTATTATTCAAATTCAGGCTTGGATGAGTTCGGTCGAAAGAATCTTTGTGCATATCCGGCTGAGAGATGACCAGAAACGGTTAGTAGCATCTTGGGCGCTCAAGGAAGAAGCTTTAATATGGTGGGAAACGATCATAAAAAATAATCCAGAAGGTGATATCACCTGGGACAGATTCAAAGTGATTTTCCTAGAAAGATTTACTCCTCCCGAAGTAACCGAGAGATTATGTGATGAATTTTCTTATCAAATACAAGGTGATATGACCATTCCCGAATATCATAAGAAATTCAACGAACTTGCTCACTATGCTCCTCATCTAATTCAAAATCTGAAGAGGAAGAATTTGAGATTTATCAATGGGCTTCAAAGGAGATATCAGAATAGAGTATTGGGGCATGTGAAGCTTCCTTTTCCAGAAATGATTTACATGGCTTATCAGTATGAAGATCTCCATAAGAAAGGAATGTTACGCGACGAAGAAGAAGTCTGTTCTAGTGACAGAGAAAAGTCGGAAACTGATATTCCTGAAGCCAGTAAGAAGCCCAGTGCCAAGAGAAAAAGGGCTAAATCTAAGAAGGAATCCGTAACAACTGCCACGTGCTCTAACTGCAATAAACAGGGGCATCTGACCAGGAGGTGTAAATCCTCGAAGAAACGTAAGGAGGATCGGTTTAAATCCGGCAAGAAGCTCCGGGAAAGTAAAAGATGTAATCAATGCCATCGGTTTGGTCATGTAAAGCAAGATTGCCGGCTGTTAAAAACGACCAAAGAAGCTCAAGTAAATGAAGTAGCAGAAACTTCTGGGCCCTCAGATATTCAAGAAAGGCCAGATGTTTTAGAAGGCACGCTAACTGTCAAAGACATCCCAGTTAAAGTACTGTTTGACACTGGCGCGTCGCGAAGCTTTGTTGCAAAGAATGCAGCTAAGAAACTGGATTTGAATTTGAAGAAGCTCAAAGAGCCAATGACTGTCCAGAATCCTGTTGGGGGTTCCATTGATCTCAGTTGGATTTGTGGAGTGCCGGTTTCTTTCTCTCGTTATCGGTTCCCTACCATCGCAGCCGTCATGAATTTTAAAGAGTTTGATCTTATCTTGGGGTTAGACTGGTTGACCAAATATGAAGCTGAAGTTAAATGCGCCGACAGAGTCGTAAAGGCGAAGATTAAATCAGGTGATTATATAACCATTCCCTGTGAAGGTCAGAATGCTAATAGAAAAGACTTCTGGGCAGCTTTGGATGTTTCTCCAGCCCAAATAGAAAATATTCCTGAAGTCACAGAGGATATTACCGACCTCATCAAAGATATTCCAGTCGTCAAAAACTATGCGGATGTGTTCGAGGAAGTTGTTCGCTTACCTCCGCAAAGAGAAATAGATTTCAAGATTGCTTTGATTCCCAATGCAAGGCCGGTAGTTCACGCTATTCGAAGAATGTCCTTGAAAGAGAAGGAGGAATTAGACAATCAAACACGACAGCTAGTATGGAAAGGTCTGATAAGGCCTAGTTTCTCTGATTGGGGTGCAGCAGTGGTATTTGTCCCAAAATCTTACGGTACTCTACGGCTATGCGTGGACTATCGTGATCTGAACAAGCAGACAATAAAGAACAAGTATCCATTGCCGCGGATTGATGATTTGTTGGATCGATTAAATGGAGCACAAGTATTTTCACGAATGGACCTAGCTACAGGATTCCATCAACTTCGAATTGCCGAAGAGTGTGTTCCAATGACAGCGTTCACAGGCCCCGACTTATTCTACGAGTGGTTAGTAATGCCGTTCGGCTTATGTAACGCTCCAGCTTACTTCGTCGATCTAATGAACAGAGTATTCAGAGGAGTTTTGAATAAATTTGTTCTGGTTTTTATTGACGATATTCTAATCTTCTCTAAATCAAAGGCCGAACATGAGAAACATTTGGAACAAGTGTTAGAAATTCTCAGAAGGAATGTATTGAAAGCCAAGTTTTCCAAATGTATATTCTGGCAAGATGAAGTGAAATTTCTGGGCCACGTCGTATCGAAAGAAGGAATCGCTGTGGATCCAAGTAAAATCACAGCCATTCAGAATTGGAAACAGCCTAGTACCCCCACTGAGGTCCGCAGTTTTCTCGGATTGGCTAGCTATTATCGGAAGTTCGTTAAAGACTTTTCGAAGATATCTGGTCACTTAACGAAGCTTACAAAGAAGCATTCTAAGTTCAAATGGACTCAAGAGAGTGAGGAGGCTTTTGAGGAGCTAAAGTTAAGGTTGACAACTGCTCCAGTGTTAACCATTATCGATGGCAACCAAGATTTAAAAGTCTGGACTGATGCTTCTAGAGAAGGCCTTGGGGCAGTGTTAATGCAAAGAGGCCAAGTGATTGCTTATGCTAGCCGTCAACTGAAGCCGCACGAGAAAAACTATGTAACTCATGATCTTGAGTTATTGGCTATCATATTCTCTTTGAAAATCTGGAGACATTATCTTCTGGGTGAGAGATTTGAACTATTTACAGATCATCAGTCATTAAAGTATCTGTTCACTCAGAAAGACCTGAATTTGAGGCAACAGCGTTGGCTGGAGTTTCTTGCAGCATATGACTTTGAAATTATATATACTCCAGGAAAAGCCAATGTCGTGGCCGATGCATTAAGCCGAAAGAATGTAATGATCGCCAGTTTTATCATCACGACTTCATTGCTAGATAAGATATCTTCTCTTCAGGAGGATGATCACTTCATTCAGAAGATCAGTGGGATAATTCAACAAGGAGAACCCTCGAGTTTTCAAGTTGATAATGATGGGATTCTAAGGCTCAAAGGTCGAATATGTGTTCCTAACATTCCCGAGCTTCGAAAGGAAGTACTGGATGAATGCCACAAGTCAAAACTCAGTATCCATCCGGGAGTAAGCAAAATGTATAATGACATCAAACGCACTTTCTGGTGGAAGTCAATGAAAAGGGACATTTCCTTATATGTTAGCCGATGCCCTACTTGCCAGCTAGTCAAAAGCGACCAACAGAAATTGGCTGGATTATTACAACCACTGGAAGTTCCTGGTTGGAAGTGGGAGCATATCTCCATGGATTTCATTGATGGTCTGCCCAGAAACAGAAAAGGAAATGACAGTATTTGGGTGATCGTAGATCGCTTCACGAAGACCGCCCATTTTATACCTGTCAGATCAAACAGAACTGCTCAGAGTCTGGCGCAGATATACTTCAGGGAAATAGTTAAACTACATGGAGTGCCGCTCAGTATAGTCAGTGATAGAGATACAATATTCACTAGCAAATTCTGGGAAGCATTTCAAGTCGAGCTAGGAACGAAGTTAAACCTAAGCACTACTTATCATCCTCAGACAGACGGTCAGACTGAGAGGGTGAATCGCATTTTAGAAGATCTATTGCGGGCTTGTGTTATAGATTTCGGTGGATCATGGGAAGACCATCTGCATTTGGCTGAATTCTCTTATAACAACAGCTACCAGGCGAGTCTAACAATGTCGCCATTCGAAGCATTGTATGGTAGACCGTGCCGATCTCCTGCTTGTTGGGTCGAGCCAGGTAATAGACTTGTGTTGGGTCCTGATATGATTCGAGAAGCTGCCGACAAAGTCGATTTTATTAAGAAGCGATTACTCGCCGCTCAAAGCCGACAAAAGAGCTATGCCGATAGAAGAAGAAGAGATGTATCCTTTGAAGTTGGCGACTATGTATATTTGAAAGTATCGCCGATGAGAGGAGTTATCCGGTTCGGTAAAACTGGAAAGTTGGCGCCCAAATTTATTGGTCCGTTTCCTATTCTGGAACGGATTGGAACTCTCGCTTATAGGGTCAAACTGCCTGACTGGTTGCCTGGAGTGCATGATGTATTTCATATATCTCAACTTCGAAAGCACGTTCATGATCCAGACTTGATCGTGGAAGAAGCAGCTCAGCAGGATATTGAAATTACTCCAGAATTAGCTGTGAGACGAGAGCCGCTAAAGATTATCGGCAAAGAAACCAAGGAGCTGAGGAACAAGAAAGTTCACTTAGTCAAAGTGCAATGGAGTGGAGATCCGCGAGATTGTACTTGGGAAACTGAGGAGAGCATTCAGAAAGCTTATCCTAGGTGCCGAGTAGATATCTCTGATTGACTCCGGTGCAAGGTACATTTACCCTACTTTGCATCACCATTCAATTCTCTACTCTATTGTTATTTTCTTTTCATAGATATTGCACTTTTAATTATGTGGTCTGAAGGATTTTAAAAGGGGGTATAAAATTTGATTAGTATATTTTTAAAGGTTAAAAACAATTGGATTGGTTGTTGTGTTGTGTAATTGTAGATTTATCAAACCACTTTCGACTTTGTTCCTTTTCGGGGACGAAAAGTTTTAAGTGGGGGAGATTGTAACGACCCAGAAAATCTGAACCAATTTAAAAATTTTAAATTGGCTAAAATAATGGATTTTAAATATTTAAAATAAATATTTTAAATAATGGCAATGAAAACTGAGTTTGAATCGACATTTGAAAACGAATATAATTAATTATAATTATATATAGAATTGAAAATGGCGCGGTAGTTCGGTAGTTCGATTTCAAACTTCAATTGAATATACCGGATGCAAAACAATCCGGATTTTAGCGAAACCAAAAATAATGGAATCTAATTGATAATATCTTTCCAACGAATCTGACCAATCGAAATTTGATAGCGGGAATCAAAAGATGTCCAGTTGAAAATTCTGAATAGTCGCTATGGAATTCAGGCCCTTAAAAATGGACATTTTGCAAACGACCTCGGATTTCGACGAAACCACTTTTGTTGGGTCCGGGATGTGAAGTTATTGCTAGGTTTCAAATTTCATAATGTTTCGAATCAATATGTGAGCGTGGCAAAGGAAAACGTGTTTGACCGGTTTTAGTTGATTTTAATCGACTGGAAATTGGCCATTTTTCAAACGGTCTCAGAATTCGACGAAACTAGTTTTGTTAGGACCGTATCGTCAATACGAAGCTAGAAAATATTTTTCTGGAATTTTTCTAGTTAGTATGTGGCCCCGGTAATTTGAAATGTACGTTTAAAATTCAATATAGTGATTTAAATGTAAATTCAACGGAAACTGATTGTAACGATCAAATCAGCTTGCGATACATATCCCATTGTGTTCGAAATGGGGGTTAAACGCTATGGACGACAGGCGGTGGGCCTCGTTTCGAGGTCGTATGTAAAAGTCAACTTTTTTTTGAAAAATTAAATAATAAAATAATAAAAATAATTTTAATTCCCCCCCCCCTTTATCTCCCTTTCTGCCCCCCCCCCCCCCCCCCCCGTTCATTTCAATTTCAAACGAAAATAAAAGAAAAAAAAACATTAAAAAAAAACTGTCGGCCGCCCCCCTCAAGAGAACGCCTCCGACGAAGACACGACCGCCCCCCCCCCCCTCCGTCCGCTTCGCCTGCTCCTCCCTGTTCGAACCCTCCCATCGCGAGGCCGATTCGAGAGCCCCCAGCCGACGACCTCCCACCGCCGACGAACTGAAGGCCGCCCCACCTCCAACGCCTCCAGCGCCGCCACCTGACGCAACCCCCCCCCCCTCGCAGACCAATGTAAGCATTTTATTTTATTTTTTTTATTTTTATTTTTAATTCTGAAATTACTGATTTTTAAAAAAGTATTAAAACTGATTTTTTTCAGGACTTTAAAATTGATTTTTAAAGGATTTTAAAACTGATATTAGAATAGGTTTAAATCTGATTTTTATAAAGGATAAAACTGATTTTGAAAAGGTTTTAAAAACTGATTTTATTTTAAGATTTTAAAAAGAAAAAGATTTAGATTTTGAAAAAAAAAGATTTGAACTTGGAAAAAATAAAGATCGTATTTTTAAAATAGAAAAGACGGAATTTTTATTAAGTAAAAGAAGTAAGAGATGATTTTTATATTTTTTAAAGTAATAAAAATATAATTTTTACATCATAGGAATATTAAAAATATAATCTTTATTTTTGAAAAGGCGGAATCTATATTTTTGAAATCAGATTTTTATATATTGAAAGTCGAAGTAAAAATCAGATTTTTATATATTGAAAGTCGAAGTAAAAATCATATTTTTATATATTGAATAGCGTAGTAAAAAAAATCATATTTTTATATATTGAATAGCATCGTAAAAATTCGATTTTTACATATGTAGAGAATACGGGCGAAAGCGACAAAAGGCGAAGATTTCTATAAAGGAAGAATCGTGGTATTGGATAGCTATTGGTGAGATTTCTGATTTAAAAATATTATATATGTGTGAAATGAAAGTGAATAGCTATATATAAATATCTATATATATATATATACGCCCCTCGTCCACAAACCATGGACGATATTTATTGGTTGAAGTTGTTGTGAAAATTGATTGATAGCGAATGATTGTTTGGGATTGTTTGTGATTGATATTGGTTGATTGTGGTTGAAAAATACCCGTTTGTGGTTGAGAAATATTTGGTTGAAACCACATAGGATTAGTTTGTGGAAATGAAATAAATATATACATGCCGCCTGCGTGCGAACTAGATGCATGATCCCCATTGTCAAAAACCGCGAGGTTTTAAGGTAGAGCGAGGAGCCGTACTAGGGACGGTCCCGGTTTTAACTACCCTGCCGTTATGCTGCCGAAATTTTGAATAATATTCGTGTGTTTGAATTATTTTCATATGCTTAAACTATATTTATTCATTGAATAGAAAACATTCATGTGTTGAATTGATTTTCATTCGTTGATTAGAAATTCATGTGTTGAATGGTATTCATATTTTGAAATAAATTGTTTGATAATAAAAATCACATTTTTATCTATATATAGAAACTATAGAAAACATTCATGTGTTGAATTGATATTCATTCGTTGATTAGAAATTCATGTGTTGAATGATATTCATATTTTGAAATAAATTGTTTGATAATAAAAATCACATTTTTATCTATATATAGAAACAATAGAAAACATTCATGTGTTGAATTGATATTCATTCGTTGATTATAAATTCATGTGTTGAATGGTATTCATATTTTGAAATAAATTGTTTGATAATAAAAATCACCTTTTATCGACTATATGAACTGTGTAAAATAATCTCATTTTAAAAGAAATTGTTTTATGATAAAAATCCCATTTTTATCACCAACATGAACTATATAGAAAAATAGTGTTTTGAAACGAATTGTTTTACAATAAAAATCACATTTTTATTGTATGCATAAATCGTTGAAATGTGAAGTGTTAAAAATAGCCACTTGTTCAAAATAAACATATATGAGTTGAAATATTCATTAATTAACTAATGAAATGATTTGCACCTATTTATGTAACATTAGAATGAATGGTGTTTTTAAACCAAATAAAAATCAAACATGAAGATGAATAGAAAATGATAAATGATAAGAACTGTATATATATGTACATGCATATTCATTGAACGGGTTATAGCAAAGGGGCTAGAGAAGAGGAATAAAATTTTGTGCCCGACAAATAGGTACACATTTACTGCTTTGTTTGGGTGATGATTTTATGAGCCTTTTGGCTAGCCGCTTGGCTTTTTCTTTTTCTTTTTGAGATTAGAAGGACCGGGAAAGCTATTTGCAATTTCCCGATGCTCCCGGTGCAGGGGAGGTTATGGCGAATTTTTCCAAAATTTTAAGGTGTTAGAAAAATATTTGAAGTGAAAACAATATGGAAATCATTGAATGAACTATATTTATATAAATATATATATATATATATAAATAAAATTAAAACGAAACGAGGCCGTGCAGTTCGTATTTTGAAACCGTGATTTCAAACGACTAGTACGGGAAATCCGACCATTGGATTTTCCCGAAACCTCAACCGTCGGGTTCGCCTTGGAATAATCTTTCCAACGGCACCAACCTCGTAAAAATCCAACGGTTGGATTGTCTGAAATGTTTAATTCAAATCTGAAGAAAAACAGCGCCAGAAGCGATTATATTTTTATATATATAAATATAATTATATATTAAATCGAATAACGACGCTGCAGTTCGTATTTTGAAATCGAAACTTCAAACGATTGTACCGGGAGATCCGACCGTCGGATTTTCCCGAAACTGGAACCGTTGGATTCGTTTTGAAAAGACCTTTCTAATGAAGTAAATTTTGTGAAGATCCAACGGTTGGATTTTTAGATATGTGTAAATCAAATCTGAAGAAAAACAGCGCCACGGCCGCTTTATGGCCCGAAGCGTCGTTTTGAATAAATAGGCTATTTTAAAATAAATAAAAATAGCGATAAATCATTATAAAATATCATAAGCGATATGGAATGGAAATAAACTGAATTTGCTTGATTTATGTGGCTTTTGATGGTTGAATGTGTTTGGTGTGAAAATTACATTAAAGAACACAATTGGTGTTGTCGAATAATTTAACCATTGAAATAAATTGATTTGAAATTCTAAATATACGTGAATTATTTGAAAAGGCCGAGTTAATTCTCATTTCAAATAATCGACCGACGATTGAAAGTCGAAGATGAAGACGATGGTCGAAGACCGGAGATCTTCACCTCGTTTGGATGGTAACCGAGGTCCTGATTGGGAGGCATCCCGAAGTATGGATAATGAGTGGTGATCGTCCAGACGTACGTGGTGATCGATGGGTTTGCGAGGTATTTAGTGCCTCCGGTTTCGTTCAGACCCAGAACGGACTTGTAAATGGACTGTGTGTCTGACATAGGATTTATTCTGTGTGGCATGCTAAGATGCAGTGATCAGGACTTCTGTTGAAAAGCAAAGTCTTGTGGTGATGACCAAAGCACCGCTAGTGTGGCGTAGCTTTGTGTATAACGTGAAATCGCGAGCCTCACACCCCGGTATGAACCAGAAACGGGAGAAGGACCTCAGGGGGGACGTGCGTTTTCTTTCTAGCTAGGGTGGTGTCAGTGACCTACCAGCCCTGACATTTATATACTTTTCACCTATGTGGTTGTTGCTGTTGCGAGGCGCCTCGGTTTGATCGGACGATCCGGGTCCGATGGAGTCATTCGTTGGCTCATTTACACCCCAAAGGGTGGAGAAACGCATTGTTCAGGCATTATAATCCACTTCGTGTGGACCGGCCCTGACGATCCAGGGTATGGTTGCGGCTGTACCTGAGACTCAGGCTAGACAGTCTCGAATTCGGTAAGGACTATCTTTTGCCTTGGTTCATGACGGAAATCCAATTTCCAAATACGACATCGTGCGGTTTTGATTGTATATATATATGACGACATGATATATGGTACCCATGTCGTCTATGATTGATAGTTATGATTTGAAATTGTTTTCAGAACATATAAACACTAGCAATAATATCAAATAACTTTGTTTTATTCGTATCAATCATACTTTGGCCGTTATAAGGTAAAACTCTATCCTCCGGTTTGCGTTGCATTGTGTGATGGGAACTGAGTCTTATAACGGCTTCATTTTTATAAAAAGCATAGCGATGTTTAAAAGAAAGATTTGTTTTAAAGCACTGGCAATCCAATGGAGTAAACCCGTTCCACGAAAGTGGCGTGGTCCTGTGATTAGCCAAATTATATATGTGTTGAGTGGATTTCTCATACCAGTCCCATGACTGACTCGTAGTTTGTTTCACTCTCAAACTCGGGTGCCCCTTTTTCTACACGGGAAGCCTTGTATTCAGGTTTAGCTGGTTCTTTCTGGATAGCTGGAGCTGAAGATGGATTCTATCATTTATCCCTGTTTATGCTGTTCAGCTCCTATTGTACATATTTTGTTTATTTCCGCTGTAGACATTTATGTATAGCTGAACTGTACTTGTACTAAGTAAGATCCTGTATACTGTGTAACTCTGATGATTACTTTTATCCAGTATATTTTATTGTTCATTATCTGGTGTATTTATTTAATTCTGTTCTGCTATTATCTGTTTCTGTGTTATATTCCAAAGATAACCCTGTTTCCGTCTGAACGGGATTTCGGGTCGTCTCACTGGATCTACTCAAAGTAAAAGCTTTGATCTAGAATTAAAGATGTAGGAAAACGGAGAAAACCACGCATGACAAAAGAAGGACCAGTGCAGTTAAAAGAGGGAGACGGAAGAGAAGGGAGGAAGGATTTTAAGGAGAGCGTAAAGAAAGTGGAGATCGAAAAATGATTTGTCTTGTCGCCATTAACAGTATTCTCCATGCTCAAAGCCTTTTTTAGCAGTGATATGTATATGTTTTTAATTAATGTGTTGTAGAATGTTTCTAATGGACCACTATTATTACCTGCTTATTAATTTAATCTAAGATCTAACTTCTAATATAATAAGCAGTTTTATTTCTTTTTTAAGTATAACCTATATGTTATAATTTTAGTTGCAAATACCAAAAATATTCCAGTTTCAATCTTTCTTCTTTCCATTATGATTTTCTGGCATGTCAATACAGTACTAAGTTATCATAATAATCTGGTCCTTTTTTGTTACATTTTAAATTACAACACTTGTCGTAATTTACTATAAATTTATACAAATTTTCCTAATTCAATCTGATTCCTTTTTAATACAGATCTATAATTTATACACATGTTCCTATAAATTCAGTTTTCTTTTATTTAATCTATGTTTACTAATTTCATACTTTTTGTTCTATTTTTCATGAGAAAAAAGAGGAGTAAATATACGCCTGTTAACTAACATTTATAGAGAAATGTGAATAAAATTGTATGGAAAAACAGAGAAATACTTACAGAAAAACTACTAAAAATTGTAAGAACAACTGTAAAAAAACTACAAGAAAAAATACGACTATCAAGAACCTCTTCAAATTAATGTCCGCCTCTCACCGCCGATAATTGTGATTCTTCGTACCTTTGATTCTTTACTCTCTCTCTCTCTGTTTCTTTTGATGTCCTTTACTACTAGTCAGAAATCCCTATTGGTTTCTGTAGTAGTGTTCTTAGAACTTCGATGGAGCCATAGTATCCAATTTGAGGTTTTTTGCTATTGGATCCTTTGAAGGGACTACACCTATGATTGGTTCGCTTTTTTCGTCTTTGTTTGGGGATTCGTGGGTTTTGGTCTCAATTTGTGAGCTATGCCCTAGGTCTGTGCTTATCAGGGTAACTTCGTTGTTGGATTTCGTGTCGATTATTAGTCATCGCTTTGTGTTTATTAAGTGTATTTTCATGGAATTGAGGCCATGCAAGTTCTTCATGGTGGCGCCTATTTGAAGTGCCTCCTATGTTAAGCAGAGTTTCGTGCACTTCAAGGGAAGCTTGTGTATGTTTCAGGCCTTCGGGTTTTTTCCTACTCTGGTTGTTGGTGGGTTGCCGGAAGCGGTTCTACTTATTCGATTTCTCCCAAAATCTATTTCGTGTTATGCTCATTCTCTAGAAGCTTGGCCCGTTTTAGGTTCTTTGGTGGGTTTTCGAAGTGAGGTCGTAGGTGGTGTGGGCCCAGGAGTTCGCCTCGTGCGACTTTAGTGAGGCCTTCTATTTTTCTCCCTAACACGAGCAAGGTGGCTGAGTTGGTTATCGTGAGTGGTCGTGTACATACCTGTACATTGCCTCCCTTTTCCACCAACAATAATCCTCTCTGCTCAGCTAAGAAAATAGACATTGGTGTTAGCTCGATGGTTTCTGTTGTTGATGATATGTCGTATCTGCCTCGAAAAGGCCAAATGTTGTCAAAAAGGAGTGATTATAGACGATGGTTGGCCACATCTCGTTCATTGTGGTGTGAAATAGGGGTTGTCACTGAACTCCGGTTGCAGCCAAATAGTCAAACAAAGGGCAAGGCAACTGAGGTTTGTCAGAAGGTCGTTTCGTAGTGTTTGGTTGAGGTAGTTTGTCACTCTCATTCTATGCTCTTTGCCCAACATCAGGTATTGTTCTTGCCCCTATATTATTCTACTTTGTTGGTTTTTCGTGTGTGTCTGTGGTGGACTGTGGTAACATAGTTTACAGTGAAGTTAGACCTTTCGATGCCACTCTATTGGGTTGTTTGGGTTTTTCGTTTATGAGTATTTTTGATTTATTTGGGTGGTGGGAGCTATCACCAACGATCGGAACTGATCACCCACCGCTGACAATGGTGCTTACCAATGCCTGTGGTGCTTTGTTTGTGTACTAGCTTGGTTTACATAGGGTGTTGATTTATTCCCCTTGGGGTTTCCTTTGCATGGCCATTTTTTTCTATTGGTTATTTGACTAGTGGATTTGTGGCATGTCAGCTATTCGTTTGGTGGCCGCATTGCTTTTGTTTTTGTCGTGCTCCTTTGAGTTTTTGGGTTTAGGCCTAACATCATTGTGGGTTACTAATTTTCCTCTCATAGGATTTTTCTATGGAGCGGAACTTCGCTTTTTCTCTGTTAATCGACTCCTGTCTGTTTACATTGGGTCAATCCATGGCCTGGGCGTAGCATTGGTTTGTATTGGGTTACCGGGCATGTTGGTTTGGCTTGCTACATGCTGGCTTTGGGTGTGTTGGTGCATGTTCATCACTCGTTGGTGTATTTGTTGCACTGACTACATTTGTTTTTGTCTCTTTCTCGGTTAAGGTAATTCTTATTGATTTCGTAGGCCCTTCGTCGATTCGTGGGGACTTTCACCTCTCTCTTCGCTAGGGCTCGGTCGGTGTTTGGATTTCCACAACCAAGCAGGATCGCCAACTTGATGATGATTCTATTAATGTGGAGTCCACAGAGTTGGTGGTGACGTCAATTTTAGACGTTGCGACATCGCTTCATAGGAGGTCAAGGTCGATCTCTCCTACGAGATTTCAATTAGAGCATTTATTGCTTCGATTCAAGGTTTTAAGCATGTTTTCGATAGGTTACAAAGGACATGGAAAGAGTACAGCAAACTGCTACTAAGAAGAAATGATTGAATAAAAATTTGGCAATGTTTACAATGACAATAAGCTTATCAAAATACAAAAATAACATCATAAATACATTGTTTAAACTAGAAGGTGAGTCTTACTCATAGTTTAAGTTTGATGTGTTGAATTTACGGTAATTTTGCAAAAATGATGAGAGCTTTGGCCACCAAAGGCTTCAATAACGTGTAGAATTCATTTATAGTGACATGCAAATAGTTAGGAAGTTACAATGAGTGAAAATTTCACAATTCTGAGATAAACTTGAAAGCTATCCACAGTTTTGTGAATATTACCTATAAGAATAAGAAAGGTAATTTCAACTTTTCATTCGATTTTTTGGTAGGGTTTTCAAGATTTGAGGAGAATTAGCTTTCTTTGTAAAATTTTGTAAAGAAGAAGAGGATGTTCTGCTGAAAGAAAATGTACGTATCTTTTCTCTTGCTCCTCTTTTAGATTTCTCTTTTGCTATTAACCTCAGGTTCGGGTTTCATTAAGGTTCATTTAGGATAAATGTTATTAATCTTAAGTTGATTAGGCGATGTTACAACATTTAACACCGAATTAGAACTATTTTATTCTATTTTAACAATTTTCCCATCGAATACTTACAAGTTATCATTGTTTCCTTTTTATAGAAGTTGTATACATATGTTTAAAACCTTTTTTAGGCAAAGACGTCCAGTTTTTAAGGTGACCGCAAACACTTTTTATTATAACTAATAATAGAAATACAATATGGTACATGTGATTGTTAGTTAACAATCAACTACTCAGTTTTTAAGGTGGTCCATCCACCGTCTATGGCATTTACTATGGGCCGTCCACAATACATATACAAGATTATAGTTCACGAGCTAGCATACAGACTAGACTACCATTATTACATCCTAGTTTAACCTAACTCTACACACAGGAAGAGTATGAATTACATTCTTCAAAAAGAAGAGTTACATTTTGAATACAATATTCGAACAACACAAGACCGTACAATGATAAACAAAGGTACTCAAATAGTTTCATTACTAGACCACAGAAGGTACGTAACAGTAAGGATTTTTACTAAAAAGACCTAACTGTAGCTCTCAATGTTTCTTGAGCTTCACACCAACAGAAGATGCAACACTACTTTCAATGCACAATCTGACATAGTGCCGAGAGCTCGAGACATGTGAGTGGAAGGAAAGGAAGTTCACCAAAAACCAGCAATGCTGAAAGCAAGGCTGCACCATAATCACTAACTTCAGGAGAACCGTCAGTGTACCTGAACATCACACCACATATCGAACCCAGATATCACCTAGAATTACATGCTATGTCCACAAGCATATACAAGAAACCAGAGGATAGGTGAAGTTGACATATCAAAGCATATAACCAAAACACAATTGGACTTACTCAGACATGCCCACCCGAAAAATTTACGACTATGATCAGTACTAAGCATCTCGTGTATAGCCCCAAACTTCAGAGATGAAATCCAGGCAAAACCAAGCTGCATCTAGCATACAGCCGATAAACTAGTAATAGATCTATGCCCCATAACCAGAGAAAAGAACCAAACACCTCGACAAAGCAAACAACAACCAAAAAAAGAAGCCTGTATCCCAGAACTACCTACAAGATGTAGAAAAGGTAAACATTGAAGACCCAAAATAGCAAAGTGTACCATCACAGTCTGTCGTCGAAACACGAAAACACAACAGCTAGAAAGAGAGTTACTGCTTGCTTAGTCATCTCCATGTTAGTGCCAAATCCCCTCCAATGTCGCGACCACCAGTTGAATAACTTGCAAGAGGGAAAGTTGTTGCCTGCAGTAGCCACTACACCGAAGAAGGGAGAGAGAACATAAGCGATTTAAGGGAGTTGAATTTGAAGAGATGGGGCGAGTAAATTAGGGGAAACAGAGCTCGAATCTATTCTAGGGTAAAGCTTAGATCTGAAAAAGACGATAGGGGTATGCGGTGGAGTACCACGCATGACGAAATCAAGATCTAGGGTAGATGATTTGAGGAGACGGATTTGAAGATGATAAGATTTTGAGGAGATGAGGGGAGTGAAGAAAGAAATCAGATATCTTGTCGCCATTAACAATACCCACCCACATACGAAGCTTTTTTGATATCTTTTTTAAGATCACTCTCATAGTCTCATGTTTAAAACCTTTCTAAACCATTTGACCGTTATTTTTAACAGGTTCACAATAAATTTTATATATTGTAGTAAAATGTTTAATTTACATTTCTTTTGTTCAAAACTTGCAATTTAATGTCTGACCTTGTACAAATTTCATATCTAGTCAAGATAAACACAAACCATATTAAAATATGTTAACACTCTTAAATATTGATTTTCTAATCAATATTTACATTTTACTTCATTTTTATACCTCAAATAAATTTAAGAAAGCACAATTTTACATTAAAATTCATTGTTTAACAACATATTGAATTTAATGTAATATGACACAGGTAAAACATTTAAACACATATTTTATCAAAAGTTTCACATTATAAAGTTTTCCAAATTTTATTTTTCATATTTAAATTTATTTAACAACTTAACATCGAATTTAAATTCAATTTAATTACCCAATTTTCCACAACTTTATACAAAACTCAATAATTAATCAACTAAATGATTAATTAAATTATTTTCTTCTGTTTTTTTTAATTATTTTCCTTGATTAACAGGATCGTATTGAATTGAGTTTCCTTCTTAGATAAATTCAACCCAACACAACCCAACATGTTTGCACATTTTAACTCCAAATCCACATTTATTTTCCAATTGATACTTGCAAACCATTTTAATTAATTTATACAGGCAATCTCGAAATCAAGGTTGTTACGACATCCATTGTCTTTAAGTTTTCTAATGCAATTTATGTTATTATGAAAATAGCACAGTGTATGTGTCCCTAACTAATGCAAAAGATTAGACGATCTATTGATTCGTTGGGCCTCCTTTTTATGCGAATATACTCATGCGATGTATTCAAATGTATGCAAATATCTTAACGGTAGCTAATAGTTCTTACAATAATTGTTTATATGCAACATACATATTATAATCAATCGTTTATAACAATCATCGAAATGAAATAAAAAAGAACACACATCCATATGTATATGCTCGGTTTTCTAGTTTGTCAATCTCTAATAGTGCCAAGTGTGTGTATATGCATCCATCTGCATCTACTAGCAAACACTTGTAAGCATTTTCGCCCATCAAACATAACATGTTTTATAAACATGTTTACAACAAATCCTACCATCCATTGGATTAACCCTAAGAGCTACCACTCCCAAGGATGCTTAAAAGAAGCAAGATCCTAATCTAAGGAGAATCTAATGAAAGAATATCTAAAAACATTTGACAAGAAAATATGAATAAGAAACTTGGATTCTCCTAAGACACCTAAGTTGATATATCTAAGTGTTCTCCCTATGAGATAAAAGATCATACTGCTCAATTAATCAATACCTCATCACATGATGACTAACATGTGACTCGCACTTTTCCTTCAAATTACCTAACTAAATGGTTTCTCTTATCATTGTTGAGTAATTCCAACCAAATCCATTGGAGAGCTTTACCACTTTACTTGCTCAAAATATTCTTGAAATAAATCTTTGAGCAAGTTAATTCATTTATCTCCAAAAGTTTCCATTTGTTTACTATTCATCTTTACATTTTAGAGTCTATTCTTAACTAGCTTAATATGACACAGTTATTGTTACAACTTGGCTTTAAAATTTTAGGGCCTACTCTACCCTCTGAGTAGATTCTTTATGATCTCATCATTTTTACGGTATCCATATTCCAGATTCATGTCTTTAACCTTATTATCTCGATTCCTTTATTCGTTCCACTTATATTGTCAAACCCATAAGAACACATTTATTTTAAATGCTTTATGCTTTTTCCAAAACTCGATTTATCTTTTAAAACCTTACCCAAAAAGTCATAGAAGAAAACTTATTATTTATGGAGTTACTAAAAAATCCTTCTTGGAACGCATACATACATACATACGTGTGTATATATATATATATATATATATGTATGTATATATATTAGGAAATTTCCAAAAAAAAAAAATTCATCTTAAAGCATACTAGCTATAAAATCTTCCATTTTTAAATCCATATAGTTATATGGGGTTAGACTCAAAGTGGACTTACAAATTTCCTTTTTCTTTGATAACATACCCTTCTTCAAATTTCGTTGCAGATATTTACCTTTCCATTTATTTGTTTGAAATCTTTATATCCTTTCTGCCTAAAACATATAAACATTAAATCAGCTTCTCAATAACTAAACTTATTGCTTATTTCAAACCATGAGTTATATAAGGATCTAACTTTCTTAGGCTTTATCAACCCAATCTTGATAATTATGTTCCAACAGATCCCCTAAGTTACTACCTTGCAAATGAAACTTCTAGAATTCTCGTCACATGCCCGAATGACAAATCCTTGATGAATGCCAAACTTTTGATCTCAATCATTGTTCAGGGTAAGATTCTTCCTTATGTCCTCCCCCATAATCCAAGGTACGGTTTCAAGGTATACTCTTTTTTATGGTATAAATAAACCAATGATTTATGGTTATCAATGATTTAAGGCTTTCTCAAAATAGGTAACATCTTCCTGGCCTAATCACTAAAACAAACGATAGCCATTCTAAGGTAAACCCTGCCAATAGGTCCCTACTTTTTTAATGTCTCTTGGTAAAACTGGTACTAACGTATTAAAAAATCTCTTATTAGCTTTAAAGAAAATAGCTTCAAGCCTTGTATAATTGAAAGCTAAAATTTTCTACTCTTACTAGCTTTAAAGAAAATAGCTTCAAACCTTGTATAATTAAAAGCTAATTTTTTTTCTTGGTGAGGAAAGTTAAGAAAACAGACATCTTAGGAAAATTTCCATTAACTTTTCTAGTTTAATTTTCTAATTCAAGAAAACTCCTCACCTATTAAAATGATTCTTGGAAAACATGGTATATATGCTTATAAGAGACTGAATTTCTGTACCAAATACCAAGTTTACTCCTTTCTACCATCGGATTAGACCTACATGTTATCCTTACAGAGAAACCTCACAAAGCATCCTGCTCGTCAAGTCAATAACTAGGCTCAAGCATACCCTAGTCCAGAAGGTATAACAAACTATTCCCAGAACCCAATGGTTGTTTTAGTAGCAATTTTGTCTATAGTTTTCCCGAAGTCTTTATCGTAGTTGAAGTCTAATGAATTCCTCTAATATACCTAGAAAGCTCTTACCAACGGGAAATTGACTCAGTCTATCAAAGGATAGGTCTAAGGAGTAAAATAATCCATCTCAATTGATCCTTTGTTGGAAAAACGTACGGTGCGTCCACTATATATGCATGCTCCAAGTAACTATCCCCCTCCCAAAATCTGAGGCAACTTATAGCTATTATGTGTGAACACAAAATTAACCCCATATCTAATAATGATATAAGCATCACTCTGTATCTAGAAAGCTTCTAATCAAAGGTACAAGACCCAATTCTCTTCTTTCCCTCAATCTATATGACTCACGAGAAATTCCATAGGTTTGGCATTGTCATAAAGATAAATCTGAAAGTCGACATCCCTTTTAGGAGGTAGCTTTCTAACCTTTTCAAACACATCCATAAAATATCGTACCACGAGATTAAAACCAATGTATCCTAGAGATGCACTGAGGGAAATACGAAACTCAACATAACTAACCCCCTTAAGGATGCAAGGAATCTGAAGTATTCATCCGCTGCATGTCCTTATCCTAGCAACCCTTCTTTTGTAGACAAAATAGCCTCATAAACGACTACCTAATCTTTCGTAAAAAAATAATATCCTGAAAATCCCAAAACATAACCATCCTAGTTAAACTTAATTATTAGTGTCAAAATCTTATATAGTCAACCATATGGCTAACCTATATAAACCCAAAACCAACTCATATCTGAAAATGCCCCTAGCATCCCTATATGTCTAGAATCTCTAGTCTCAAACTCTGACTCATCATCAATTACTGTGCCGATCCTCCTATAGAGTTAAGAAACTACTACTGAATCTAGAAAATTGCCTAATGTAAATAATCGACAAGTGAAATAGCCATGAAAGAGCATGCTACTGCATAATGAAAAAGAGTACAGAATAGAATTGGAAATCAACCCTTCCACAGTAACTTTCTTGCCTCTATCTAGTCCATTGCTAGATGAAGACACATCCAAAACCTGAGCTAGTTGTGTACCATCCCTCTGCATCGCACCAATCCTTTGAGGACACTTCCTTTTGATAACTTTCAGGCTTCCCACAGATATAAAACTTTCCTTTTTACCAACCCCTTTTTGCAGTCCATGGCATAATGACCATATATTGCAAAATTCCGACATTTTTTACCTTTCTTAACCCGACCATCTCGGGGTCCCCCAATTTTCTTCATGCTATTCTCCTTATTATTCTTCCAACAATGATTTCTTAGATTTTTCCATTATTTCTGGGACTTCCTTTGTAGCCTTATACATATGTGCCATCTCCACAGGGGATTCAAACATCGCTCCCATAGGTACATGAGTCAATGCCAACCGGTTCAATCCCTTAGAGAACTTAAGTTCCTTCTTATGTCAAGTGTTAACCAACTCCAGTTCGGATATGAACAACCCATTAAATTTGTTTATGTACTCCTTAACAACAAATCTCCTTATGTCAACTGAATGAATTCTCTAACTGCGAAACCTCCTCAACTTGAGCTAAGAACCTCCTCTAGAATCTATCTCTAAACCTATCCCAACACATCGCTCCTGCCTCTGCCTCCACTACCTCCCATCAGTAGGAATCTTCCTTATTCAGCTGCCAAGAAGCCGACTGAGCTCTATCTCTAGCTATAAGTTGCATGAGATGGTTTATACTGCGCAACCAAGCCTGCACTACTATAAATGTTTCTGTGCCCCACAAATAACTTGCCACCAAGAATAGAAAAATCCTTGCAAAGCCTAAAAAAGTCAATTGCCACTGGTGGATTAGCGGGGAATCTACCATCGATTGTTGGATCTTGCATGTTTTTGTGGTTGATCCGCTGGTGTCGTTGACTGAAAATACCAATGGAACTAAGCAGGAATCAAGACTCCCTCATGAAGATTAACGACATACATCATGTTATGCAAGAGAAAAGATAGAGATTATGGTTTGAAGGAATCAAAAGAAGGTTAACAAGGCTTGAAGGGGCAAAACTTTATTTTTAAAATTGGTTATTTTTTAAAATCTACTTTCTTTTGAAAAATACTTAATTTTTACTTTTAAAATAAATTTTTAGGAATCCCGTAACCTTAGGTTGTGACAAATGTAACACCTCGCTCCCCTTAGTATTCTCCGATTTAGGGTTATACCAAGGAATGTATAGTGTTGTAGGTAAAAATAAACTAATAATGGTGACTAAAATTCAAAGACATGAAAATAAATACAGTGAAAACATTTAAATTTAAATATTGGGTCCGTTTTGGCACAGGTCTCTGTTAAGTTTCAAAATTAGGCTCACATCAGGTCATAAACTTATTGTAAATCAGGTCCCTATTTTTTGAAAATTAAATAAAAAAATACGTAAATTCATATGTAATTAAAACACGCATTCGATAAAAATTTCAGATCAAAACACCATCAAAAAACAAATCAAAATAAATAAAACACACAAAAGCAACGAAAATGCATCGAAACATGCATATATTTAAAATAGTTGCATACGCGGATAAACTTATTTTAGTTCTGCGTCAAACTGCAGCATACATGCATGCATACATGCATGCAGATTTTATGAAATGCGTGCATGTTTTCGTGCAACAATTCAATTTTCGCATGTAAAACATTACTCGTATATCTGCATACAAGTATGCTATTATACATAAAAAACACACAAGAATACAAATATTGCCATGCCTTCGGCCTTTAACACATTCTTGCATGCTTATATGCAGTTATTTTGAATAATTTCGTACTTGTATGCAATTATTCAGTAGGCGTGCACAAATTCTTGCATGCGTATTCAAATAGTGTCATACATGTATGCAACTATTGGTAATAGTTGCTTACAACATTATGCAACTATTGGTAATAGTTGCTTACATGTATGCAACTTTTTTTTATTTCCGTGGACTTCTGGGAACGTTTCCATTTTTTTTTACTGAGTGGCGCATTTTTTTAGGCAAATAAACGTAAAACACGGAAGTTGAGAAAATAGGGATGGGCTTTGCATTTTAAAAACATAAGGGGCGTGAGCCTAATTAAGTTTGAAAATAGGGATGTGTGCCTAATATTCACTAAAATATAACTTATTATTTTAAAAGACAACTTCTATCTCAAATAAAATATCAAGTCGCAAAAACTGTATGTCTCATAAAAAATTACTTGGCCAAGCAAAATATCAAAGTAAAATATAAAAATCCATCTCATAAATGCCAGTACAAGCAATCCCAAAAGAAAAGGATGTAAAAGAAAGAAAAATATGTCAAAAACTAGATAGAATCTCCGAGAATGGCCCTCCATGAATCTGAACCAACTAATCTCATTCCTATGAGCCTTATAGGGGAGAAAAAGGAAGAAAGAGGAGCGGACCAGACATAAAGTCTAATGAATGAAGTAATTAATAACATGATAAAGGAATTAGTCTTAGTAATGGTTCTAGTGTCGTAAGAAAATGTGTAAGCGCATAACTAATAATGGTTTTTGAGGTGCTTAGGTTATTTGTATAGTTCAAACAATAATAAATATTTGATTGTTTTCACTAACTCAACCATTATCGGTGATTACTATAGAAATATGATTTGCATGAAAATATATCACTATGAATCTACCCATTGTAAAGTCGATCAGTGCCCATTAATTCCACCAGTAAGACAAAGTTTAGGATGAACACCTAATCCTACCTATCGATCGGCCTTTCATACTCGTCTACCACCTTACATAATAGAATGTCTCTGTGGATTTGCACGTCGTGAAGTAGATCATCGCACGTCCATCCACAATAAAATCTGATGTTGTGTCCATCATGAAGTCGAATATTATCCGTCTATCCCCAGAAAAGACATAGTTTAGCGCATGGACACAATAGTGAATAAATTTCCAACTCTGATTCCGCATGCATGGTAATCGTAAGTTCCCACTACCTGTAGCCTTAACTTTTTGACCACTTATATATCTACTTTAGCATAAGCATGCCCAGCCTCAACCCCCTGTTAAGACCTTCAGTTTTAAACTTGAAAGGGAATGCAGTCGGTATGAGTCCCTAGAAACAAATATTCTAATTTACTCCCCATGCCCAATCCTCCTGATCTGGACCATATTTATTGGTAACTTATTTTCCTCCTTCAACATTTGCTGCCGGAACAGATCACTATTGCTATTTTCATATTCACTTAATCCAAGATCTAAGTTTTAATATAATAAGCTTTTTTATTTCTTATTTAATTATAACCCCCATATTATAATTTTGGTTGCAAATATCTCAAATTTGCTTGTTTCAATCTATCTTCTTTTCTTTATGATTTTCTGGTATGTCAATACGGTTCTCACTTATCATAATAATCTATGCCTTTTCTATTACTTTTTAAATTACAACCCTTGTCATAATTTACTGCAAATTCCTATAAATTTACCAGATTCAGTTTGATTCCTTTTTAATACAAACCTATAATGTATACACATGTTTTTATAAATTAAGTTTTCTTTCATTTAATTCGTGTTTGCGAAATTTACAGTTTTTATTATATTGTTCACGCGCAACAGAGGAGTTAATTTGCGCATATTAACTAACATTTATAGATCTAGGCATGTTTGAAAAATTGTGAACAATTGCAGAGACTATGAATAACCGATAAGAATAAAATATGTGATAAGGGAAAAGACTAAAGAACCGACTTCTACAATTTAACTAAATGGATACTACAAGAAAAAATAAACAAGTACTTACATAAAATAACATATAGAAAACTGTCAAAAAACTATAACAAAAACTGTAAAAGAAACTATAAGAAAAAGGCAACTATTAAGAACCCTATTTCTTTAAATTACTCAAAAATTTGAATAATTACTACACTTACCTGTAGTTCTTAGCTCTTGCATGCACAGGGCCTTCCCAGATCCCATCCCTACATTGATTATAATCATTTTTATTTTTACAAATCTCTCTCTGGAGAAAAAAATTAAGTTTTAAGTCTGTCTCAATTAAGAGAGAACCCGGAGGGGTGAGATTTGTATTGTGAATGAATAGCTAGGCCTAGGTCTTATTTATAGTGGAGCTAGGGTATCTCAAGCCATCAGATTATTTAACTTAATCTAGAATAGACACAACACTGATTCAACTATAGTATTCCAATCATGAAGAGAATGAATCTAACTCACCCGAAATTCTTCGAAACTTCGTTCGGCTCATACCTGGAATATTCCTCATCCAGGTGAAAATGCGGGTCGGGCAGACCCTCCCTCGGGAAGATCTACGGGTCAACCTGTATAAGGTAAGGTTGACTTTTGCATGTAAATTTTTTTTCATTATTAAATACTGATTTCTTTTAATGTTGCATTAATTTGTGGTTCTACCAAGTCCAACACCTAGATGAATAGAAATCACAAAATCTTTCACAATCACATGTCATAGAAACGCATAAATATAAATGAACATAGAGAATTATTGTGGTTAGACAATATGCCTACTTCCACTACTTGTATTCTTTTGTTTATATTGTTTGAATATAGAACATAGTTATGTTTACATTAAGAAAGTAGAAGAGAAAAGACTAAGATCCCGATTTTTATAGAGTATTGGTGTCTGTTGTCCCAAAAGATCCCTTCAAATGGTGCATTGAAGTGGTATTTATATGTAACTGGGAGTTTGATTCAACCAGGTGTAATGGTGAAAATGAAAGAGACTTGGAAGTAGTGAGCGGAGTGGAGCAGGCAAGGGAGCCACGTCAGCAAGTAACAACTCATCCATATCGGTATGGTGCATAACGATCTGGATCAGATCGTCATAAGGGATACCAATCTGGATCAGATTAGTATGCCGATCCGAGATAGGGAAGGTGACTTGGCCAAGCTGAGGCCAAGTCCAGAATGTAGATCCAGGGCACCAACTGATGTTGAACCAGAATTTGTAGGATGCACACTTCAGCTTGCTGAATATCATTGCTTCAAGCATGTGATTTGGGATTGTGTGAGTTTCTAATTGAGTCCTGAGCAATCAAAAGATAATCAATTCATAGTGGGATAGCCTTGCGAAAAGGCGGTTCAAAATCTTGCCATGCAAAACATATCTTATTGTAAAAGATGTGTTTTGAATTTACATTGACTCAACATTTGAGGTCCACGATCTTGCCGGGTTGTTTATGACATCCATGACCATGGTAGCTTTATGTTGGTGATTGAGCTCATACCTTCACTGAGCTCTTTTCAAGCACTAGTTGTATTCAACGATTCATGGTTGAGTTGTGTTAGCATCCAATATCATCCATACATAATGATTTGATATTTCCACATGCCAAGCGTGGTCCACACTCGAAGATTTAAACTGTGCAAATAATAGACTATCCTGAAGGGTCAGTGACCTCTTCAGGTCTTCGCTAGATATAAGTGTTGGATCTAGATTAACCCTAGAGGGGATGAATAGGGTTTATCACGGTTTTCACTGAATTAAACTACTGACGAGATATTAAATAATAAACAGATCACAGAATGCAGCAGAAATAAAAATACAGAAAGTAAATAACACACAGAGATACCCAGCTTCGGCAAAATCCTGCCTACTGCTGCATTCCTAAGGTTTCTACTAGGTAATAGAACAGATCCCGCATACAAGACCATGTACACTCGCAAACCCTGCTCCTATTCTAACCCTACGCTCAAAACCCTAGACTGATTGATATCCCCTCGACCAGAATTTCCCGAATTACAAACCCGTAATCCATAATCCTAGTTTTTACAGACTCTAGTAAACTGCTAGAATTTTATAGACTCTTGGAACTGTTCGATGAACTACAACAGAATAAACAAAACAAAAACTATAAACAAACAAGAAACCCCCTTTTTTAATTAAAGAACACTAAGCCATTTTTTTAAACTGATTGGCCCATTTTCATTTAGATGCTCTTCCATTTCTCTGGCTCAAATCCCTTCATCTCTGAAAAAATGGCGGCTGGAAATAAGCTAGGGTTTTCTCTACTTTCTCAAATCAATCGACAGCTTCTGGAAATTATGAAGAAAAAAAAAATTCTCTGGTGATCGAATTAACTATGGATAGCTTTGGTATTTCAATCTGGGAATTTCTACGATCGAAAAACTCTCGTGAAAAATTGTGAGTATTCTGGACTATTTTTCTCTGAGTTGTTTTGTGATTTTTCGATCACTAATTGCCAGTGATGATTGGTTGGGTTTAAATAGGATTTTCAATCCCTTAAACCGCTCTAATTTCTCTATATGATTTCGATCTGATTTGTATTTGTTTTCCACTTTTGGTTGCCTTGACTTGCTCGACTTTGATTGAAATGATCCTGGCCTCGAATTACGGCAATGAACTTCTGTTCGATTTTCTGGACTTTTTGAATGACATTTGCATTTCTGGAAGCTTTTGAAAGTAGAAAGTTTTGTTTCAAAAATCACATCATCGATTTTGTAGAAAATAAAAACTTGAGTGATTGAGAACACTTAAAAATGTGGCCCTTTGCATTCCTTTTGCGCACCAAAACAAATTGTGAAACTTGAATGTCAGATTGAAAATTTGGAAACAAAAAAAAATAGTTTCCATAGCTCCTTGCGAGATTGTTGAATTGTTGCCATAAAAAAATTGAGCATTTTCGGAAAGTATTTACAATTTTGAAAAAGATTTTTGCAGTGATTAACCACTTGCCAAAAACAGATTGATGACCTGATTTGTGCATGTATGAAATTGAATTTCCATGTGTATTCATTTTTGAAAATACATTTAGCCAAATCTGGAATCAACATTAAAACTTGAATGCCAATTTATTTCATATTAAAATTTCTGGATTGATTGCCGATAATTTATATTTGCCAAACAATATTTTGCCAAAACTGATACTATCTAAAACAGAACGGATTTTATAACCAAAATATGTTTGCAGAATTAATCTCTTTGCCAAAAATAAAGGGTTGAATTCTTGAATGAATTAATTGCTTTGTTTTTTATATCATCATGTTGGCTCCACCATTTGCCCATACATCTCCATGTATGTCTTTACTGCCATGGTAATTTATTCCAAAAATTACTCTGCTTAATTTCTTTATTGTTGCCTTGGTCTCTTTCTAGTTTTGCACACTGCCTTTTACACATAGATAAAACTGCCTCCATATGTGTGTGCACATGTTTGCTGTGAGCATGTATGCATACACACAATTGTGTGTGTGTTATGATGCACTGTTTTGAGTTGTCCACTTGAAAAAAAAAATGTTGTGTTGCTACTTTCACTCGAGTATGAAACTGGCTCGACCACTTTTCACCATTGTCTTGAACAATGCTTGCTATTATGAGATGATTATGTTGTACACATTTGGCACTTGCTCCAACATGTAGCTGTTGTGTACTTATTCATGTTGTGCACATAGTGTAGAACTGAATCACTATGCTTTGTTATGACAATATGCATTAATCATTATTGTGTGAACTTGGTGCTAGCTTCATCACTGTCTCACTTGATCCATACAATATTGGCTCCCATGTTTGACTTGTTTATACTGTTGTGTACTCTAGTATTACTTCATACATGCATGATTGTCCCTTGTACACATTTCAGTCCATCAGAAAGATTCATGTTGCCTTGACTTGTACATGGCTCGACCATGCTTGTATTTTCACTTGTGCTTGTGCTTGATGTACTTTCATTTGTGCTTGTGCTTGATGTACTTTCACTTGCACTGGGTCGAGTTGGTCCACATGGATGCTCCTTAGTTGCACGCTGATTGGCGAGGCAGTGCGCTCGTGTGTATCCATACACGTGTATATATGCAGCCATCAGACATGATTTCGTGTCCCTGTACTATACAAATACAAACTGGCTAGACATAGGTCAGATCAAGTCATGAAAAATGATGAGAAACACACCAGAAATCTAAGGCAAATAATTTTTTTTAAAATAAAATTTATATTCACATGTATTTATTTTTATTTCTATTGCAGTGTATTGTGTGCGTGTTTCATGTGACAGATAAGCAGGTGATGACTGGACTGACAGTGAAGATGCTGTGAAGACAGAAGACGAGTATAGACAGTGAAATGTATGAGTGTCTGTATATGAGTCAATGTGAATGTATATATAGAAATGTATAACTGAGTGACAGTGTTATATTGAGGAGCAGTGTATAATGAGAGAATTGTACTGGTATTTGTAATAAACAAATTCGATTGAAATAAAATATTATTTACAAGTTCAATATTCTGTGAATGTATATGAAATGGGATGTGTTCAAATAGTGGAGTTATAAATAATTGTACTGTTTGAATGTTTGAAATATAATATTCAATTTAAATAAAATACTATATGAATATATGAATGTTTGTACAGTCGTATTCTATTTAAATATAAATATTATATTTCTGTCTGTGATATATATATATAGAACAGTACGGTAACAAACACATTTAAAATAATATTTATTTGTCTGTTATCATCCAACAGAAATCATATAATTTTGTGTACAACTACGTTATATACAACAATCCCCCTTTTGATGATGACAAACGAATAAAAGATTTTGAGCCCATTAAATGTGTTTGATAGTGAATATTGAACTCCCCCTATTTGAATCCTCCCCTACAACAGAAGTTCCCCCTATAACTGTGCATGAGTGAACAATGAATATTGAACAAATTTTCAAAATTGAAGATATTTATAAAATATTCACTCATAAATCAAAATCTTAATTCATTCTCCCCCTTTTGTTATCATCAAAAGAATACAGAATTCAAAATATAGATGAAAATTGACTAAAAATATAATTTCAGCATAAGAGGAAGAACAATTATCATAAACCTCAATCAGTCAAACAAAAATCATAATATTCTAAGAACAGGTGGCATATTTCACATTTTTGAAAACGACGGATTTGCGATGAAATTTATATATAATGGAGAGAGATTTTTAAAAAAATATTTCAATTATTTCCAAAAGAATTTTATAAAATTGAGCACAAAAACAGTGATGGATTTGGACTATACTTATTATTTCAACTTGAGTGACAAAATCAAATAATCTCAAATTCCAATAGCTATCAATCAACAAAGCATAATACTTCATAAAATATTAACACATTTCACAAATTAGAAAGATGGACTGATAGGCTGGTTTTTAAACACCAAGGAGAATTTCATATAAAAGTTTATTTAGCATTTTATTCCTTTTTCTTTTTCTTTTTATTTAAGTGCACATTGACCACACATAACCAGAGCTTGGATTTTTAAATGAGGTCAGTTGCAGCTTAAATCATAAGTTATCTCATAACCATGCATGACTAGAGCTTGGATTTTTAAATGAGGTCAGAGAAACACTTATTGTATTAATTATACTTATATTTATCATTTTCAGTTCAAATAGAAAAACTCCTCAATATATAAAACCAATATGGATGACAGAAATGTGATAGGTACAGAAATGGTTTATGAAATAAATTTATAAATTAATCATATTGTGAAATATGATTAACTGTATCAAGATCATTGAAAACTTTCAATTATCACTAATCCTAAATAATAATATAACCATAATTCCATCACAAATATTTTCATTGTTTATTCAAGATGACTTTTTAAAAAATATTAAACTCTCCACATTAATATAAAAAACATGATGGATGGCAGAATAATGGTAGATAAAGAAGATGGTCATGAAATAATCGCCAATTCAAAGATATTATAATAACTGTTCAACCATCATGAAAATCTGAATAAAAACTCCCCTTGTTGTGAGATATATTGTAGTCATAACCCCACAATTTCAAAATCTGATAATTATTTTGATGAATTGTAAATACAGTTCAGCTTGGATATTGATTTCAATTTCTGAATGAATAATTAATAAATAATTTTAAAATTGAAAATCAATTGCAAGAGGAATATGCTAATCTATACAAGACAAGAGGGATTAATATATATATATATATATATATATATGTACAGCAAAAGCAAATTCAGCACTTCTAAATAGCTGATACCACTTGATGTCTCAATCAATGAGGATTTTAACATGACATGGGAGACGAGCAAGGATATCTCAGACAAAGGAATTTTAATCACAAAGCCCAAACAGACAAGATTAACAAATCTAGCAAATTAATTTCATCTATCAGAGCATGGTATATATTTGATACCAAAACAAGCAGTCACCAAACAATTTCAAAAGTGGTTCCTTCTATCAGAGCAGCAGACCAAAAAGTTTATCAAAGCAAGCAGTCACCAATTTTCAATATTAAGGCAGCACAAATAGTTTCAAAGCAGAACTTGTCAGGATGACAGTCATATAAGATGATTCATGAACTAAGATTAAAAATACCATTTATTTTAAATCATTTGATGGAATATGAAGATATCAGGATTCAATCAATCAATCACACCAGATTATATATTTCAGATTCAAGATATGTATGTGATTCAATAAATCAATAATTTCAAATGATTTTAAACAAACAAATGCTCAAATCAAATAATCATGAAATAGCAGTGAGTTTTAAGGCCTGATTTCTAAAGAGTTTTCCATAAGTATTTTCTGACAAGTACACGAGAAATTTCGGATCATTTACATCAAGTTTGAGAGGTATTCATGATCCAAAAAAAAAGAAATAATTTATTTGAAATCACTTTAATCAATGTCAAGTTTGAGATACAATGAATCAGTCACACAAGATTGATAATTTCAAATTTTAGAGGTGTGTGATATTCAGAATATCAAGAATTCTAGATGATTTCAAACAAATAAATTTCAACAATTATGATCATGAATAAAGATGAGATTCAAGATGTATCACTGTAATTCAAGACAATTCAAACTATCCAAGCCAATTTGAAAATCAATGAAATTATCACAACTGAGAAATAGCAGTGTGAAACTTCAATTGTTTTTCATATCTTCAAAAGTTTAGAATTCAAATTAACAGTGTTCAAGATATGACAAGAATACATCAACACTATTAGGAATTCAGAAAACAGAAAATGAACTTCAGAACAATTGCAGATATATACAAGTTTAGATTCAAGATCTAGATATGATTAAAACATCCGATTTTCATTCAAGTGAAGCAAATTTCCAAAAAAATGAATTCTGCAATTGGAAGTTAAGAAGGCTCAAAGAAGAAAAATAATATGACAGTGATAAATCAAAAACATAATAGACATAAGAGGTAGAAGAAGGAAGAACAGGTAAAAGAATAAAAACAAGGAATATACAAAGAGTGAGTCTAGAGATCATACCTGAAATCAATGTAAACCAGAATCTCTGACTCAACAAAACTTGACTAAGGAACTATGAACAATCCGATGATATGAAGCAGTTTGAATTCAGTTTCTCTTTTGCAAAGTAGTTCCTCAGTCTCCTTTAGTACCTAACAGTTTAAAGGATCGAGTGGTCTAACAAAATTTGTAAAACCACTTTGAAATGTGGTCACAACTTTAGGTACCCAAACCTATTTGTATAACAACCCATTCAAATCTATCTTTGTACCTTTTGGAACCCAAATCTGTTTGAAATTAGTGAAGTTTGTCTTATTTCCTTTTAGGATCCAGGATTGTTTAGATGGATTATTACAAACCAGATTCACATTTTGCTTTTGATTCAAACATCCTTTGGAATTAACAAAGTTCAAATTATCAAGACGATTCTTTTCAAAGAAGGTTGAAGGATTTTTAAAATCATTTGAGTTCTGATTTTCAAAAACATTATTTTCTCAAAGCCGAGACCACTTTTATTTCCAGATGAAAATTGATTTTTCAACAACATATTCAGGGATTTTTCACTGTTAGAAAATTTAGTCAAAGTTGACTCAAGTTGTTGAATTTTAGTTTTAAGATCACGGTTCTCTTTCATCAAAACTGAACAATGATTTTTAGTGATGTTACATCTTTCAAAATTAGATTTTAAAACCAAATTTTCATCTTTAAGAATTTTAATTCTGGCTTGGGATTCCATGATTTCAGATTCAAATCGTTTTTTGTTTTCCAGAATCAAATTTCTTAGATTTTTCAGTCTCATTTTCAAGTTCTTTCAAAATCAAATCCGTTTTCAACAAATTTTGTTTTTCAGCAAATTCATATTCGGAATTTTTGGTAGTCTTAAAATTTTCAAATTGCTTTTGTAAAAAGTTGTTTGTACTTTCAAGATCAATCTTGTTCTCTTTTAAAATCATAATTTCATTTTCAAGCTTTTGAATATTTTTATTTTGATGAACAAGATTGTTTTCCAAAACCAAACAACTTTTCTAACTAGAGTTTGAAGATTTTTTGACCTTCTCAAGTTTTGATTCCAAAATATTATTTTTGCTGATCAACTCAAGCTTTTCAGATATCAGAATTTTATTTTTAGATTTTAATTCTCAACATATTCAGTTAAACCATTTAAACGATGAATTAAATCTTTATAAGAAAGATTTGTTGAGTTTTCATCTGAATTTCCATCTGTACAACCTGTTAAGCACAAATCTAAAGCTGAGTTGACTTTATGGGGTTTTGAGCAGTTGTCAGTTTTTCCATACAACGCGTTGAGAGTCTGCCAGATTTCCTGAGCAGTTAAACAATTGGAAATAAGGATATATTTTACATCATCAATATAAGAATATAAAATATGAGTAGCATGTAAATTAAATTCAATATCAACCCTGTTTATAATATCATACCCATTTATAATACTATTCCAACAATTAATATCAACAGATTTTAAATAGGATTTCATTTCTGATTTCCAATTAAAAAAATCTGTACCATGAAAAATAGATGGTATATGACTGGACTAACTATATATGGACTGACAACTAGCGATCACCATTACTCTAGAGTTAAACAAAAATACCTACGCTGATACCACTTGTTGGAACTAGATTAACCCTAGAGGGGGTGAATAGGGTTTATCATAGTTTTTCACTAAAGTAAACTACTGACGAGATATTAAATAATAAACAAATCACAGAATGCAGCAGAAATAAAAATACAGAAAGTAAATAACACATATAGAAACCCAGCTTTGGCAAAATCCTGCCTACTACTGCATTCCTAAGGTTTCTACTAGGTGATAGAACAGATCCTGCATACAAGACCATGTACACTCGCAAACCCTGCTCCTATTCTAACCCTACGCTCAAAACCCTAGACTGATCAATATCCCCTCGACCAGATTTTCCCAAGTTACAACCCGTAATCCGTAACCCTAGTTTTTACAGACTCTAGTAAACTGCTAGAATTTTACAGACTCTTGGAACTGTTCGATGAACTGCAACGGAAATTAAAACAAAACAAAAACTATAAACAAACAAGGAACCCCCTTTTTTAATTAAAGAACACTAACACCTTTTATTAAACTGGCCGGCCCATTTTCATTTAGATGCTCTTCCATTTCTCTGGCTCGATCCCCTTTATCTCTGAAAAAATGGCGGCTGGAAATAAGCTAGGGTTTTCTCTGCTTTCTCAAATCGATCAACCGCTTCTGGAATTTATGGAAAAAAAAAAAGAATCCTCCAATGATCGAATTAACTATGGATGGCTTTAGTATTTCAATTTCGGAATTTCTACGATCGAAAAACTCTTGTGAAAAATTGTGAGTATTCTGGACTATTTTCCTCTGAGTTGTTTTGTGAGTTTTCGATCATTAATTGCTAGTGATGATCGGTTGGGTTTAAATAGAATTTTCAATCCCTTAAACCGCTCTGATTTCTCTGTATGATTTCGATCTGATTTGTATTTTGTAATGTCCCGTATTTTTAGTAGCTACATATTTAATTTATTTTATATATTTATTTAGAATATGTTTCTCATCATTTATTCATTGCACCTTGCATATGTTTCTCATCATTCATTGCACCTTCAGTATTTTATTTTAACTGAATTGTATTGTCTTTGACTATTTGTGAGTTGTCCTATAGTTAAGCATTGTTGTTTTGTTTGCTTTGCAAATAATTATCTTCTAATTCTTGTGGGTTGTCTTTGTTATGAATCTCATTATCTACCTCAAATTGTTTATCTCTCGCAATGCGTTTGTTAGGTGCAAATTTTGGGTCTTTGACTTCTTTTTGCATGTCAATGTGCTTTCTCTTTTTCACAATTCTGCCCATTTTCTATTAATCATCTTAAGATTCATGAATATCACTACATAATATTTTTGAAACAAAGCCAAGAAAATATGAAACATAGAACTGGTGAATTTAACAAATCTAAAATCATGAACTACCAATTATTTACACGGGTTAAAAAGGATTCGATCATCCTATACTGATACTGATATTAATTGTAATAGAATATTAAATTTATCATGTAAAACAAGGTTTTTTTTAAATATAATGCACTAACATGTATTGATGATGGCTTCCGACTAAGAAATAATTTAATTACATTATTGATCCAATATTCAGAATTTACGTATTAAACAATCAGTACAAGTATGCAAAATCAAATCGGAAATTGTCATGGTTGGTCCTTGAAATCCAACACGGCTTATGGCGCAGCAGCCATTTCCATCAAAGCATCACTGTCATCAGCAAAATTAACCTGAAAGGAAAGAACAACTATAAGTAGCTAGAAAATATATAGATATTTATAGAATTCCAATGACAAAGATACCACATAAAAACTCAGATTTTACAGCAAAGCAAATGCTAATATATGTATTGTACCATCAAAGCAAATATATGTATGGTACCATCGAAACTGCAGAATCGAAACAGATCCACATTTAGAAAACCCAAAATTTCTTAGGCAATGAACTGTAAATCAAATCTTTACATCATCAAGTTGAAACATTTAATCTACAACTGAAATTACAAGATCTTATGTACCAAATCCTGTCTGATGTATGTATAGGTACATCAGTTCAAATCTACAAGAAGGAATAAACCATATCATTCGAACAAGACAACTCGAATTCAAATTCATATGAACAGACAATATCAATGAAACAATTGGAACAAAAAAAACATGTAAATAAACAGAGAACAGTTGTACCAAATCTATATAGACAACAGTGAAATGTATAGTCGAATCCTTATTAAATGCATACAGTGACTGCAAAAGAAGATATGGGTTCAGAAATCTGATTTAAACAAAAATCCCTAGCCTCAAATTAACCTAACTTATGTAGGTTCAATCATTATTTCTCGAACAGACCTATTTCATTAAAAATGAGATACGAATTCATCAAAATCACTGTGAAATCTAGTGTTCGGTTCCATCACCTGTGCGAAAATCCAAATAACCCAATGGCCTAAGAACTAGGCAAAATCCAAAATCTAATCTATGATTTTACAATCAAAATTGACGTCGTTCATCAAACTGCAAGTACACATAGAGGCCACACACCACATTTTAGAACACAACCAAAACCGAAAAGAAAATCAAAACAGAAATTATAATTTTGGAAAAAAATTACTTAGCTTTCGTGACTAGGGTTCGGTGGTCTTCAGCTTCGTTCTTTGAGGGCCTCGTCTTCGTGGGTTGGCAGAGCAACTGGACAAGGCTGACGCGAGGTAGAAGCAGGACGTCGCGGTCTGTGTGGTCAGACTTTGGTAGCAGCGACGGAAGGAGAAAGAAGAGATGGAAGAGGGTAACGGCATGGTAGGGTTTTCGTTCTTTTTCTTTTGGGAAGGCGGCGGATTTGTTGAATAATGAAAGAGGAGCCGATGGTTAGGGTTTTAAGTAAAGGGGGCGGGCTTGTTCAAGATGGGCTGAACGTTTAGGGTAAGGCCCAAATTTATTTTATTTTAAAGTTTCTTAGTTTTAAAGTTTTATAAAATTCAAATATTTATTCCAAGGGCGTACGTAATCAAAATTCGACGAAACGAATAACACTGGAACCGTGAAGATGAGTACTACGCGATGGATGAGGCCTGAGCAGGGCAGACAGCAGCTTAATTCCTCTGATAAATTAAACGTCGTTTAATTTAATGGAAATGAGTTGATCTAACAACAGAATCAAATCAAAGGTGAGTTAAACTCACTCAGATCTCTCCACTTATATTTTATATAAGTTGGTTTTTACCTTGTGTGTTATTGTTGTTCATGGTTGATTGATTGATATTTATACATTATATGTTGATTGAAATTCTGGAATTAAACGTGTTTAATTTCAGTGACAAATCAAATCACTATTTTAGCAATTTAACCCAGTGGATGTGATTCACCTTATTGGTCACATCTATGAAATAAACGTGATTGATTTAATGGACTGTTTTGATTAGATGATTTATCTGGTTGTTGATCATGGTCCTGAAATACATTATTGGGTTTGTTTAAACCAATGGTATATTGGTTGAGTAATTGGCAGTATCGACCTATAAGTCGATCAGTTTATAAATATCGACCTACTGTCAGGAGAATCGACGAAATGAAGTCATAGGATTTATTTTACAACTGAAGGCAGATTTTAAATCTGTATTTTTAAATAAAAGTTGTTAAAAAGGAAATGGATATTTATCAATTTAGTTTATAGTTAATTTATTTTGAAATGATTTTACAAAGAAAAATCCTGGTATTAAATTAGATTTATAGGCGAACGAGCAGAAATTAACCTAAGGATATAGATTTGGATAATTGTTTGAAAAACAATCCAATGGAATTATTTAGAGTAATTATATTATCAGTTTATTTAAATAAAGGACTATGGGGGAAAGGTTAACAAGGTAATCGTGTTTTGAATCGAGGAAGTCATTCGTTTTAAATAGATTGATTATTATATCAGTTTGTTTTGAATAAACCTAATGAAGTAATTTAATGAATTGTTTTAACTTTAATAAGATTTGAAAAGGAGAAAATTTAATTGTTTAGGCAATAAAGAGGGTAACTACTTTTACAATAATTTCAAATAAAGTAAATTAGTATTTTTAAAATATGAATCTGAGTGTAGCTATAGTTGGATTGGAAAAGAAGTCCATGACCAGGGTAGTATAGTACCCGAGTTTTTACAGCATAGTTGTAAGGGAAATTTAAGCAAATGTGATAGCTTAAATAAATGTTTACGTAATGTTGTGAATTAAGTAAAAGGGAAATGGATAGTGAAAAGATTTATAATTAACCACGATTTATAAATGAAGTTTATAAAGTGGAGGATAAGGTATAAAGCCTTAACAAACGTCACTATGTAAACCTGGTGAAATAAGATGCCAAGCGAGAAGGTTAAAGGTGAATTTGGTAATGGGGTAAATATTAAGGTTTTTAACAAAAGTCTAGTTTTTGAAATGGTTATTCTAAGAGAATTGGAATTGGTTATTTTATTCAAGTGATAAAGCCTTCGTAATGTGGTTTTACTAAAGATAAGGGGAATCGTTTTCCCAATATAGATAATGAGAATTGAGGTAGTAAATATTTTGAAAATGATAGCAGAATAACTTGAGCATGGTTATAGAATATTTTCCTATGTATGAAATTAAATAATTTAGAAAATAACCTTTTGTAAAGTCAGATAATAGAATGGGAAGCTATATTCGAAATGTTAAGATATTTTAAAAATTACTATCATAAAGTGCCAAGTAATGCCGAATGCTGAATTAGTGAACTCATTCTATTTACAAAATTATTTATTTGATAGTTAAATCACTGACTATCAAACCTGACCTATATGATCGATGGTACGGAAAGACCGGGATCGAATATATATTCGAAAACCATTCCGACCAGCGAATACGTGAAAGAAGATTATTAAAGATGAAGAAACTGAACACCGTTGATCTTCATGAGCGGAAGAACTACTGACTGAATTTCTCTAGTTTAGCGGCCGGAGATATTTCAACAGTGATTCTGTCGTGATTTGAAATCAACGGATTGCAAGGACTTCTCGCTACTGATATGTAGGGTGATTCCTGGGATGTAATAGGAGGTTGCCTTCGGTTCATCCTGTTCCTGGATGACTTGTATGGACGAGTGTCTGACATAGTATTTCCTAAGAATCACGTACATTGATTTTTACAAACGTACTTTTGTCAGCTGCAGAATATTTTTTGTGGATGTCAATTAGTGATTTGACGGATCTGACGATGTGGCATTCAAAGTGAATGATCGCCAGATGTTCAAAGAGATGAATTCTAGCTTCAAGCCTCATCAACCGGAAGATGAAAAAAATCGGGCAGGCAGCATGGCTATGTGGGTCGCTCCCATTAGGGTGCATAATCACTTATCTAGAGAAATTCCATTTGTTTCTTAAATATACATTCGATGCTGTCCCTTTTCAGGAGGCGGTTGCTGATCCCAACCGTCGGTGATATACATTCGATACACTCAAGCGAAATGAGTGGTCGGTTATGTATGGGCCGGGTTGCAAGATGTTCTTGTTGAACCCAGTGTATTCGTCTCTAGAGATACACGATCGGCAGGTGGTCCCATACCTTGTCATGGTTGGAATCCGATCTCCAATAAGCGCCTGCGGGTTTTGTTTGTATACTATATATGTGGAGCGTTAGATGCAAGCGTTCCACTAGATTATTATTTACTTGTATTTAGACATTATCATAATATCGGAAAAGATATTGGTTTAAAACTGTTTTGGGTTATCGTAAGGTAAAAACCGTCCGTGTTTATTTGTGGATTGGGTCTTACGATTATCCTTTTCTTTTGAAAAGATTTCGAACTTTAAAATCATGATTGGATGATTTACCCTCAATGCTGTGCTAGTTTATCTCACTCTGGTTCACCAAACTGACCCGGTATTTTGTAAATACTCGGGTTAGCTCGGGTTTGCAGGTGCAGGTTATTGAACACTACAAAAAGGCGTGTTGGAGAAGCCCATACATATTTAGTGTTATTCCGCTGTATTGTATAAGGGCAGATTATTATAACTGTCCAGGGGTGTTGATGTACTCTGATGATTGTAAGTTTTATTTAAAGCTCTCAATAAAGATTTACTTCTATATTATATTTTGTTCCGCTGCGATGTGAGACTCTGTGTTGTGTTCTTCTCCTTCTTCTGTTCTTATATTTCTTTCTTTCTTATCTCACCCTCTAATTTCTTTCATTAACAATCCGGTGTTCTCGGTGTTTGAAAGGTTGTCATGAGATACGGTAAAGGTATTTATGTTGATTTTCGGGACTGAAAACCTTGGGTCGTTACAGTGGTATCAGAGCTATTGGTTTAGTAATAACTTTGGCTCTGTGGTGTAACTCGATAGATATGGGGTTAGTAACACCCTAGATTGAGTTTGAGTGTATATATATGAGAGCGTATTTGTAAATTTTATATACAAATGTTTTGTATTGTGTTGTTGATCAGTTCAAGTGTTGAGAAGCTTTGAATTGATAAGGAACACAATATTGTTGTGTAAAGAGGGGAAATGAAATAATTTTACCCAAAATTTATTTTTGTATAGAAAAGAAATAATTTTCTCAAGTTATTTTATGGTGTGTTGACTGATTTGAATGAAATTCAAAATTTGGTTAAAATTTTGAATTGAAACTTAACTGGGTTAAGTGTAATCGAATTAAATCATTAATAAGGATATTGGAATTAAATTAAGAAATAACCTTGTAATTAAATAATGTTGAATTGAATTTGGAAATTTAATGATAATAATTAAATAAGAATCAATCGAATATCTATCGGTTGATATTCAAATATGTTGAATTAAATTAAATAGAAATGGGGATTCAATGGATTTGATTAAGTTGTTGTGCTCTGATTGCTGATTTATTGTCGACTGTTTGTGTGATTGGTTGAATATATTTCATCCATGGATTAATAAAGAATTAAATAAATGAAAACCCAGAAAATGAATTTCAGTATAATATAATTGAAACGAAACACCATATAAGTTGAAACTGAATGATTCAGCTCTGTATTTGCAAAGGAATTGGTAGCACCAGTTTGATTTTGAAAATCCATATAGTTACACTAGTCGATAAATGAAGTGTTATTTAAATATATTTTAAAATTTATGGAATTCGCAACATTTCTCTTACCTTAGCAATTTCGAGGATGAAATTATTCTAAGAGGGGAAGAATGTAATGTCCCGTATTTTCAGTAGCTACATATTTAATTTATTTTATATATTTATTTAGAATATGTTTCTCATCATTCATTCATTGCACCTTGCATATGTTTCTCATCATTCATTGCACCTTCAGTATTTTATTTTAACTCAATTGTATTGTCTTTGACTATTTGTGAGTTGTCCTATAGTTAAGCATTATTGTTTTGTTTGCTTTGCAAATAATTATCTTCTAATTCTTGTGGGTTGTCTTTGTTATGAATCACATTATCTACCTCAAACTGTTTATCTCTCGCAATGCGTTTGTTAGGTGCAGATTTTGGGTCTTTGACTTCTTTTTGCATGTCAATGTGCTTTCTCTTTTTCACAATTCTGCCCATTTTCTATTAATCATCTTAAGATTCATGAATATCACTGCATAGTATTTTTGAAACAAAGCCAAGAAAACATGAAACGTAGAACTGGTGAATTTAACAAATCTGAAAGCATGAACTACCCATTATTTACATGGGTTAAAAAGGATTCGATCATCCTATACTGATACTTATATTAATTGTAATAGAATATTAAATTTATCATGTAATACAAGGTTTTTTTTAAATATAATGCACTAACATGTATTGATGATGGCTTCCGACTAAGAAATAATTTAATTACATAATTAAACCAATACTCAGAATTTACATATAAAACAATCGGTACAAGTATGCAAAATCAAATCGGAAATTGTCATGGATGGTCCTTGAAATCCAACACTGCTTATGGCGCAGCAGCCATTTCCATCAAAGCATCACTGTCATCAGCAAAATTAACCTGAAAGGAAAGAACAGCTATAAGTAGCTAAAAAATATATAGATATTTATAGAATTCAAATGACAAAGATACCACATAAAAACTCGGATTTTACAGCAAACCAAATGCTAATATATGTATTGTACCATCAAAGCAAATATATGTATGGTACCATCGAAACTGCAGAATCAAAACAGATCCACATTTAGAAAACCCAAAATTTCTTAGGCAATGAATAGTAAATCAAATCTTTACATCATCAAATTGAAAAAGCTAATCTAAAACTGAAATTAGAAGATCTTATGTACCAAATCCTGTCTGATGTATGTATAGGTACATCCGTTAAAATCTACAAGAAGGAATAAACCATATCATTCAAACAAGACAACTCGAATTCAAATTCATATGAACAGACAATATCAATGAAACAATTCGAACAAAAAAACCATGTGAATAAACAGTGAACAGCTGTACCAAATCTATATAGACAACAGTGAAATGTATAGTCGAATCCTTATTAAATGCATACAATGACTGCCAAAGAAGATATGGGTTCAGAAATCTGATTTAAACAAAAATCCCTAGCCTTAAATTAACCTAACCTATGTAGGTTCAATCACTATTTCTCGAACAGACCTATTTCATTAAAAATGAGATACGAATTCATCAAAATCACTGTGAAATCTAGTGTTCGGTTCCATCACCTGTGCGAAAATCTAAATAACCTAATGGCCTAAGAACTAGGCAAAATCCAAAATCTAATCTATGATTTTACAATCAAAATTGACGTCATTCATCAAACCGCAAGTATAAATAGAGGCCACACACCACATTTTAGAACACAACCAAAACCGAAAAGAAAATCAAAACAGAAATTATAATTTTGGAAAAAAATTACTTAGCTTTCGTGACTAGGGTTCGGTGGTCTTCAGCTTCGTTCTTCGAGGGCCTCGTCTTCGTGGGTTGGCGGAGCAACTGGACAAGGCTGACGCGAGGTAGAAGCAGGACGTCGCGGTCTGTGTGGTCGGACTTTGGTAGTAGCGACGGAAGGAGAAAGAAGAGATGGAAGAGGGTAACGACATAGTAGGGTTTTCGTTCTTTTTCTTTTGGGAAGGCGACGGATTTATTGAATAACGAAAAAGGAGCCGATGGTTAGGGTTTTAAGTAAAGGGGGCGGGCTTGTTCAAGATGGTCTGAACGTTTAGGGTAAGGCCCAAATTTATTTTATTTTAAAGTTTCTTAGTTTTAAAGTTTTATAAAATTCAAATTTTAATTCCAAGGGCGTACGTAATCAAAATTCGACGAAACGAAAATACTGGAACCGTGAAGACGAGTACTACGCGATGGATGAGGCCTGAGCAGGGCAGACAGCAGCTAGATTCCTCGAATAAATTAAACGTCATTTAAGTTAACGGAAACGAGTTGATCTAACGACAGAATCAAATCAAAGGTGAGTTAAACTCACTCAGATCTCTCCACTTATATTTTATATAAGTTGGTTTTTACTTTGTGTGTTATTGTTGTTCATGGTTGATTGATTGATATTTATACATTATATATTGATTGAAATTCTGGAATTAAACGTGTTTAATTTCACTGACAAATCAAATCACTATTTTAGCAATTTAACCCAGTGGATGTGATTCACCTTATTGGTCACATCTATGAAATAAACGTGATTGATTTAATGGACTGTTTTGATTAGATGATTTATCTGGTTGTTGATCATGGTCCTGAAATACATTATTGGGTTTGTTTAAACCAATGGTATATTGGTTGAGTAATTGGCAGTATCGACCTATAAATCGATCAGTTTATAAATATCGACCTACTGTCAGGAGAATCGACGAAATGAAGTCATAGGATTTATTTTACAACTGAAGGCAGATTTTAAATCTGTATTTTTAAATAAAAGTTGTTAAAAAGGAAATGGATATTTATTATTTTAGTTTATAGTTAATTTATTTTGAAATGATTTTACAAAGAAAAATCCTGGTATTAAATTAGATTTATAGGCGAATGAGCAGAAATTAACCTAAGGATATAGATTTGGATAATTGTTTGAAAAACAATCCAATGGAATTATTTAGAGTAATTATATTATCAGTTTATTTAAATAAAGGACTATGGGGGAAAGGTTACCAAGGTAAATCGTGTTTTGAATCGAGGAATTCATTCGTTTTAAATAGATTGATTATTATATCAGTTTGTTTTGAATAAACCTAACGAAGTAATTTAATGAATTGTTTTAACTTTAATAAGATTTAAAAAGGAGAAATTTTAATTGTTTAGGCAATAAAGAGGGTAACTACTTTTATAGTAACTACAAATAAAGTAAATTAGTATTTTTAAAATATGAATCTGAGTATAGCTATAGTTGGATTGGAAAAGAAGTCCATTAGCAGGGTGGTATAGTACCCGAATTTTTACAGCATAGTTGGAAGGAAAATTTAAGCAAATGTGATAGCTTAAATAAATGTTTACGTAATGTGTGAATTAAGTAAAAGGGAAATGGATAGTGAAAAGATTTATAATTAACCACGATTTATAAATGAAGTTTATAAAGAGGAGGATAAGGTATAAAGCCTTAACAAACGTCACTATGTAAACATGGTGAAATAAGATGCCAAGCGAGAAGGTTAAAGGTGAATTTGGTAATGGGGTGAATATTAAGGTTTTTAACAAAAAGTCTAGTTTTTGAAATGGTTATTCTAAGAGAATAGGAATTGATTATTCTATTCAAGTGATAAAGACGTCGTAATGTTGTTTTACTAAAGATAAGGGGAATCGTTTTCCCAATATAGATAATGAGAATTGACGTAGTAAATGTTTTGAAAATGATAGCAGAATAACTTGAGCATGGTTATAGAATATTTTCCTATGTATGAAATTAAATAGTTTAGAAAATAGCCTTTTGTCAAGTCAGAGAATAGAATGGGAAGCTATATTCGAAATGTTAAGATATTTTAAAAATTACTATCGTAAATCGCCAAGTAATGCTGAATTAGTGAACTCATTCTATTTATACAATTATTTATTTGATAGTTAAATCACCGACTATCAAACCTGACCTATACGATCGATGGTACAGAAAGACTGGTATCGAATATAAATTCGAAAACCATTCTGACCAGCGAATACGTGAAAGAAGATTATTGAAGATGAAGAAACTGAAGACCGTTGATCTTCATGAGCGGAAGAACTACTGATTGGATTTCTCTAGTTTAGCGGCCGGAGATATTTCAACAGTGATTCTGTCGTGATTTGAAATCTACGGATTGCAAGGACTTCTCGCAACTGATCTGTAGGGTGATTCCTGGGATGCAGTAGGAGGGTGCCTTCGGTTCATCCGCTCCTGGATGACTTGTATGGACGAGTGCCTGACAGAGTATTTCCTAAGAATCACGTACATTGATTTTTTACAAACGTACTTTTATCAGCTGCAGAATATTTTTTGTGGACGTCAATTAGTGATTTGACGGATCTGACGATGTGGCATTCAAAGTGAATGATGGTCAGATGTTCAAAGAGATGAATTCTAGCTTCAAGCCTCATCAACCGGAAGATGACAAAAATCGGGCAGGCAGCATGGCTATGTGGGTCGCTCCCATTATGGTGTATAATCACCTATCTAGAGAAATTCCATTTGTTTCTTAAACCTATATTCGATGCTGTCCCTTTTCGGGAGGCAGTTGCTGATCCCAACCGTCGGTGATATACATTCGATACACTCAAGAGAAATGAGTGGTCGGTCATGTGTGGGTCGGGTTGTAAGATGTTCTTGTTGAACCCAATGTATTCGTCTCTAGAGATACACGATCGGCAGGTGGTCCCATACCTTGTCATAGTTGGAATCCGATCTCCAATAAGCGCCTGCGGGTTTTGTTTGTATACTATATATGTGGAGCGTGAGATGCAAGCGTTCCATTAGATTATTATTTACTTGTATTTAGACATTATCATAATATCGGAAAAGATATTGGTTTCAAACTGTTTTGAGTTATCGTAAGGTAAAAACCGTCCGTGTTTATTTGTGGATTGGGTCTTACGATTATCCTTTTCTTTTGAATAGATTTCAAACTTTAAAATCTTGATTGGATGATTTACCCTCATTACTGTGCGAGTTTATCTCACTCTGGTTCACCAGACTGACCCAGTATTTTGTAAATACTCGGGTTAGCCCGGGTTTGCAGGTGCAGGTTATTGAACACTACAAAAAGGCATGCTGGAGAAGTCCAGACATATTTAGTGTTATTCAGCTGTGTTGTATAAGGGCAGATTATTATAACTGTCCAGGGGTGTTGATGTACTCTGATGATTGTAAGTTTTATTTAAAGCTCTCAATAAAGATTTACTTCTATATTATATTTTGTTCCGCTGCGATGTGAGACTCTGTGTTGTGTTCTTCTCCTTCTTCTATTCTTATATTTCTTTCTTTCTTATCTCACCCTCTAATTTCTTTCATTAGCAATCTGGTGTTCTCGGTGTTTGAAAGCTTGGCATGAGATACAGTAAAGGTATTTATGTCGATTTTCGGGACTAAAAACCCTGGGTCGTTACATATTTGTTTTCCACTTTTCGTTGCCTTGACTTGCTCGACTTTGATTGAAATGATCTTGGCCTTGAATTTCGGCAATGAACTTCTATTTGATTTTCTGGTCTTTTTGAATGACATTTGCATTTCTGGAAGCTTTTGAACGTAGAAAGTTTTGTTTACAGAATCACATCATCGAATTTGTAGAAAATAAAAACTTGTGTGATTGAATGATACATGAGTAAATCTGGAAAAGAATACTTGAAAATGTGGCCCCTTGCATTCCTTTTGCGCACCAAAACAAATTGTGAAACCTGAATGTCAGATTGAAAAACTGGAAACAAAAAAAATAGTTTTCAGAGCTCCTGGCAAGATTATTGAATTGTTGCCATAAAAAAATTGAGAATTTTCGGAAAGTATTTACCATTTTGAAAAAGATTTCTGCAGTGATTAACCACTTGCCAAAAATAGATTAATGACCTGATTTGTGCATATCTGAAATTGAATTTCCATGTGTATTCATTTCTGGAAATACATTTAGCCAAATCTGGAATCAACATTAAAACTTGAATGCCAATTTATTTCATACTAGAATTTCTGGATTGATTACCGATAATTCATATTTGCCAAACAATCTTTTGCTAAAATTGATACTGTCTAAAACAGAACAGATTTCATGACCAAAATATGTTTGTAGAATTATTCTCTTTGCCAAAAATAAAGGGTTGAATTCTTGAATGAATTAATTGCTTTGTTTTTGATATCATCATGTTGGCTCCACCATTTGCCCATACATCTCCATGTATTTCTTTATTGCCATGATAATTTATTCCAAAAATTACTCTGCTTAATTTCTTTATTGTTGCCTTGGTCTCTTTCCAGTTTTGCACACTGCCTTTTACACATAGATGAAACTGTCTCCATATGTGTATGCACATGTTTGCTGTGAGCATGTATGCATACACACAATTGTGTGTGTGTTATGCTGCACAGTTTTGAGTTGCCCACTTGAAAAAAAATGTTGTATTGCTACTTTCACTCGAGTATGAAACTGGCTCGACCACTTTTCACCACTGTCTTGAACAATGCTTGCTATTATGAGATGATTATGTTGTACATATTTGGCGCTTGCTCCAACATGTAGCTGCTGTATACTTGTTCATGTTGTGCACATAGTGTAGAACTGAATCAATATGCTTTGTTATGAACATATGCATTAATCATTGCTGTGTGAACTTGGTGCTAGCTTCACCACTGTCTCACTTGATCCATCCAATATTGGCTCCCATGTTTTACTTGTTCATACTGATGTGTACTCTAGTATTACTTCATACATGCATGATTGTCCTTTGTACACATTTCAGTCCATCAGAAAGATTCATGCTGCCTTGACTTGTACATTGCTCAACCATGCTTGTATTTTCACTTGTGCTTATGCTTGATGTACTTTCACTTGCACTGGATCGAGTTGGTCCACGTGGCTGCTCCTCAGTTGCACGCTGATTGGCGAGGCAGTGCACACGTGTATATCTATACACGTGTGTATATGCAACAATCAGACAAGATTTCCTGTCCCTGTACTATACATATACAAACTGGCTAGACAATACAAACTGGCTAGACATAGATCAGATCAAGTCATGAAAAATGATGAGAAGCACATCAAAAATCTGAGGCAAATATTTTTTTTAAAATAAAATTTATATTCCCATGTGTTCAGTTGTATTTCTATTGCAGTGTACTGTGTGTTTGTTTCATGTGATAGGTAAGCAGGTGATGACTGGACTGACAGTGAAGATGCTGTGAAGACAGAGATGAGTACAGACAGTGAAATGTATCAGTGTCTGTATATGAGTCAATTTAAATGTATATATAGAAATGTATAACTGAGTGACAGTGTTATATTGAGGAGCAGTGTATAATGAGAGAATTGTACTAGTATTTGTAATAAACAAATTCAATTGAAATAAAATATTATTTACAAGTACAATATCCTGTGAATGTATATGAAATGGGATGTCTCCAAATAGTGGAGTTATAAATAGTTGTAATGTTTGAATGTTTGAAATATAGTATTCAATTTAAATAAAATACTATGTGAATAAATGAATGTCTGTACAGTCATATTCTATTTAAATATAAATATTATATTCCTGTCTGTGATGTATATGTATAGAATAGTACAGTAACAAACACATTTAAAATAATATTTATTTGTTTGTTATCATCAATCAAAAATCATATAATTGTGTATACAACTACATTATATACAACAATAAGCCGTATTCAGCGGTCTATAGCAGCGTCGGGCTCTTGCCAGTTATAATTCATATCTGTCAGTCCTTAGCCTCTCCGAGCTCTTGCCAAGAATAAACCATACTTGGTGATCCTTGCCAAGAACCAATCGTGCTTAACAATCTTAACCACTCCAGGTTCTTTCCATGCTTACCTCGATCATTTCCTGGTGAAAAGAGATCAACAAAAAGTAAGCTGATCTTGTCACTCTCCGATGAGGCGGTCATACTTCTTACACATTGGTTCCATATCCTGAAACATATAGCAACGTCGTGGCTTTTCTGAACCGATGCGGCCTTTTCAGGCCCTAGCCGAACTGTAACGACCGAGAAATTTCGGCAATTTCAAATAGAAATTTACTAAGGATTTCATGATAAATAATTAATTTTATATTTGGATTCGAGAATAAAAATCAAAGTTTATTGGTTTGAATAATAATTGAATTTGATATTAAATTTCAGAATGACTAATCGAAAATCAAATATTTACTTGTAAATAGTCAAGGATAAATTTGATTGATATTTGAATTGGATTTGAAATACGACTGAAGAATATAAATTTTTGGATTCAAAGAAATGTTATACAATGTTAAATGAATTGGAGATTTATTTGTTAAAAATATATGGAAGGCTTGTATATGTGTGTATTTGTAAAGGAATTAAATTAAACATTTCGAATTTGGAAACAATGGAGCAGTTGTTGAACAAATGGAATAAAATTGTGAAGATTTAAATAATTTAAATTGTACAAAAATGAAGTCAGATTATAATCAAATTAATTTTATTGGATATAGAACAAGAAGATAAAGAGGTACGTATAATTTTTGTCGCGTTTGGATATTTCGTTAGCGGTATGAATTCAGACTTTACACGGTAGATTGCGGTAGAAATTTATTATTAAATTAAAATTAAATATCACCTACATGAGAAAATACTGTGCTGACCTATATTTTGAAAGGTGCAACAACGCTAAAGCTATTGACTCGACATTGTTTTTATCCATACTTTTCCTTCTATAAAAATGTCGCTCCATACCAAATTTCCTCAGAAAGAAAAATCGTTGCTTTCCCTTTTTGTTTTAATGGCAGCTAGTAATCCTTTTTCCCCAAAAAAAATCAATTTGTTCCATTTTCAATTTTTTTTGGCTTCTGCCAATTTGCATGTCCATCCACCTTCAAACCACAAATCACCGAAGCCCTAATCACCATCATCACAGTGCATCATTGTCGCACCCACCTGAACGCCACCGCTTGCTGGCCATCACGACTCTTGAAAAGCACGTCCGAGCCTTGGATTGCTGCTGTCGTCTCTGGCTGAGCTTGCATCAGTCCGGCCTTGACGCGAGCAAGTTCAACAGCTACCTTTCTAAGGTGAGTTTTTTTTAAAAAAAACTAACGATTTAGTTCGTTCAAGAGTTTAGCTTCAGTATTAAACTGAAACGATTGGGTTTGATTGTGCGTGAATCTTGCTTTTGCGTGCTTTGATGCTGTGAGTAAACACCGAAACATTTTACTGTTTTAAACATTTAAATCTTATGATCATTAAATAACCTTGAACTGGAAACATATGACAGTATTTAACATTAGCGAGCATAACTCCTCTATTACCATTTATACTATTTATATTTGCATATAGTTGCATATAAACATACGTATATAGGCATATGTGGTTTTATATGTTCTGGATTCAACTAGTGTAAACCTAGAAACTTAAATGACCAAATTAGTGAGCATATGTGAGTTTCATAGTTCATGATTTACTTCGTTTCAAGTGCCTTAACTTCAATAAAAATGAAATATGATAGTAGAGATGTTATGATTTACATTTGTGAATATTTTCCTATTTCGCTGACCCTTAATATGGTTATGAGACCACCTGAAAGCCGCATGCTTCACCGACTTCACTTGTGTATACATTTACTTGTCATTGACATTACTGTCCATGCTTCACACTTGGATACGTACATATCTCTATAACCTGTTTTCTCCATATTGTGCTACTGTTCGTTGGGTTTACACTCCTTCAGGCAAATTTTCGGTGCACTAAACACATGAGCATCTATACTTTTGCAACTGAACCATTTTATTTACTGGGGTTACTGCATTGATTTGGTCGTACGGAAAAGTTATGGTTTGGCATAATGATTGAGTACTTATAGCACTAAACAATGTTTGTTCATTAGGATGGTTTCAGTTTTATATTTTCGGAGTTTGAATATTCATTCATTTGTTTGAAACCCAAAGGAAACACTATTTTGAGTTTTTCCTGTCTAACTAGAAGCCGGGCAACTATTTTGGATCAGAGTTTCAGTTTCACCTTCTCTCAATACCACTATCCAAGAGACAAAACAGTCAATCTCGTGTTTTCTGTTGAAACCTCAAACTGGGCTTCAATATATGTCTTATTTGTTCAAGTAAATTTTATATTTTTTTTAGAGTTGCATGAGAACCTTGATTGAACACCCTAAGGATATATCTTTTCTTTCTCATTTTGTATCCGAGTGCTTCATTTTCTCTTTGACATAAATGGTGACATCCAAATGAATGACCGTCACTTGATTACCTATCCATGTAGAGATTTTGGGGTTAACATGTCTGTATGCTTCCAAGTATATTCATATTGCATCGACACAGCAAGTGGAAAGTGTTGAAACATTTCAGTGAACTAAAGCCAGCAACAATGTATTGATTGCCATAACTTCACATTCATTTTGTACTGTAATGTATGATACTCAACATCCACATGAATGACTGTCACTTGGATAACCAGTAAACAAGGGACCAAAGCTATGTATATATGGATGCTTTATCATTTGAGTTGCAGCTGAAACAAGTTAGTGATGTATACATGATTTTGTGGATGCATGTGACCTGTATTTTGACATTTTTCACTTTACTATGTTTTACACCTTTTTTCAGAGATTTAATTGAAGGTTATATTTGTTAATTTAATTTGTAAATTTGGTATGGCCCATAAATTCTTAAATGGTAAAATGAATGTTTGGAAACTCATAGTGCTTTAGTTCAAACCTGGAGCTTGTTGCATGCGCATTGAAGTTTATATCTATGTTCTCAAATGGTTGTCCATCATATACTCACATATGTTCTAATATTTTGAATGCGCTCTGTAATGTGTGAGTTGGTGCTTATGGACTGTATAAATTATTTACTAAAACTGGGTTTCATGCTAACTAACTAGTGACTGTGAGTAATAACTAACATGGTAAAGGAAGTTGATGAGTAGGCCATAACTTGAGCTAATTTTATATGTCGCTTTGAGGCTTGGTTCATTGCTAAGGCCAAGAAGGGAGAATGACTTGAGCCCTTTATGCACTTGAAGCAGAGAGGCTTGAAAATTATAGACTATGTTAGATAGTTTACTTTGTTGGCTAAGGGTATAACTAATAGTTATGGCTAGTTCGTAATATTGTTAGGACCTGTTGTGTTATGTATACAATACAAACTGGTTGAGTATGGTTGTGTTTAAATTCTAAACCAACCCTTGAAATATTCTCAAATTGATGTTGCCATTTTTTTATATACTCCCTGTAATTTTAGCTAAACTGAAAGGTTTGTAATTTGGGGTTCACGTCTGCCTATTCTCTACAACATCCACTATGTGGCCTCATTTGTCAAAATGGTAAACTGGATTATATTATGGGGTGTTTAAAACTCAGGTGCTTATGTTATTGATTTCACAGATGTCACTTATAAATCACATATACTGTCATTTGCATATGTTGGTCATTTATAAACTACATATGTTGTCACTTTGCTATATATTATAATTTGCATATGTTATCGCTTGGCTACATGTTATAGACTGCAATATGTTGATCACTTGGCCACCTTTGTTTATACCCCATGTATTGACACTTGTTAGCATTTCTCATTCATTTAGCATTTCACATAAATGGTCTTGTCCTTCGTTGTGAATTTTTTTGTTTATTCGAGGCATGATTTTTGTATACATGTGGGGGCTGATGTACATGTGTATATTCATATATCATATGTGTATATGTATATCATCGGTATACGAGTATACAAATATTTATATGTTGTCCGGATTGTTTATTCCGGGTTGCTATGCCATATATATTTGCAGTTCCTCATGGGTTGGACGTACTCGAAATTTAAATTTTTTGTTAGGATTGACTATTATACTTATATTGAAGTAAATTTACTTGAACTATGATTAATCATGACTCGAGTGTTTTATGTTTTTGCATGGAACGCTAAGATCAGACCCTGAGTGTTACAGATTTAGAGATTACAGCTTGTGATTCAAAGATGGACAAAGTTGGGGATTTCAAAGACAGCGCACAATGAAGTTTTTAAACTAGTAAAGATTTTCCTTATATTCAAAATGTTTTTTACATTTCGCTGTATATGAATACCTTGTATTCAAAACTCTGATTAGTAAACAAAAATTTTATTCTACTGTTTAATACTGTGTTATTTATTTATTCTAATTTCTATGTTGATTCTGTTTTTAAACTCTGTAAGCTAAATAATGATCCGTCGATTTGGATGTTTTAAGTTGGTTTAATTACCGATTTGAAGTTATCAAAATGGCGGGAAGTTACAAGTGGTATCATAGCTTTGGTTTATTATAGTCTATCGAGTTTAAATGAGTAGGATCGACATTAGAAAAAATGATTTTGAAAATAAAAAGATTTCAAAATATAAATTTTGGAAAAAGTAAATGATTTTAAAATAAATTTTGATGGGTAAATTATTTTGAAATCTGTATTTTGAAACAATTGTTTTGAATATAATACAGCGAAAGGAAAAAAACTTATTTTGAGATTTAAAATTCTTTTCAAAATCCCAGTCTTCGAATTCGGATTTGCCAGAGCTATTTTTAGATTAGTTCTCTTAGGATTGAATCTCAAATCCATCGTCGAATGGTATCTAAGGAAGATAAACATAAAGGAATCAACAAATCGATTTCTCTAATTGTGAGTTTTAATAGTCGAAGCAAACTGAAACTGATTGAAATAAGAATTCAGTTGGGGGAAATAAAAAGGGAATTTGAATCCGTTTCAAAGATGAAACGTTGAATTTTATTTCGATATTCGGAATATAAATAAAATCAAAAGGGTTATAAGTGGAATTCGACTGTGCTAAATTTTATTGCTAATTCATTTAGGACGTGGCAAGATAAATTATAATTGGTTTCAAACTAGTAATGGATAATCGAATATATGAATTTGATAGTAAGTTATAAACTTGTTAATTAGTTAACAATAAATGAATTATAGACGAGAGTTGTAAATGAAGCAATATATGAAGATTGTGAAAAGATATGAACCGATATTTAAATGGAATCAAAAATGATTTGATGTGACGAGTTCAGATTCCTACAAAAGGAATGATATTCATTTTTTTGTAGTGAATAATGTTTGGAAGCAAAAATGTTGCAAATGAAATTGGAGATAAAGAAAATGGAATTTACCGGAACAGTGAGATTATTGCGAAGTTCAGAATACAAATCAAATGAGATTTTTTTCGAAGTTCGGATTATATTATTGAATATAAGAGATCATTCAATAGGAAGTTATTTATGGGAGACAATTGTGTAGAATTTCAGGAAAATACTATTTACTTTCCATTTCAATTTAAAATTTAATATATTATTAATAAATTGGTTATTCAAACAAAAGAATAAAGTATAATTTTAAAGTTAAATATTTTGAAGGCGTGAATTATGGTTACAATCATCAATTATTGTAAAAGAAGAAAATTCTTAACTTGAATTCGGAAGTTATGAGAATGAGTGTTTTTATTTGAAGTTATGAACTTGAAGTTAATAATGTTGTTCAATTAAGGTCTGAGAAGTAAATATATCCCAACTTGATTAACTTCATTGTTGACTAAGGAATAGTTAAGATTCAATAGCAAGAGTGGTTAAATAAAGTAAGTAAATGAGTTAAAGTGAAAATAGCAGCGTTTTATCTGTTTTAATTCAAATAATGAATTTAGAAATGTTTCCCTCCTGAGAATAAAGTATATTTTCTATAGAAAATAAAGATTTGTAAATATATGGAAATATTTTCCAGTGATAATAAATGATTTTCTAAGAATAGAGAAAATGAATATAATAATTGAAAAATGTGTTTCAAAAGATCGTGAGAGGCCACGAGTTATGATAAATCACAATAGTAAAAATTGAAGAACAAAAGGCTGCAAGCCGAGAAAGAAAGGCAACAGAACATAAGAGAAATGGAATTGTAATTTGAATTCGAGAATTCCGTAAGCGATGAATTGATAAGAAATTGGAATTGAAGTTAAGGAAATTAGAAACTGACTGGAGATTAGTTGAGTTGAATGACTTTCTGAGTGTTGATCTGATGTTGGTTTCGACCTTCGGGATTGGTACTTGGAGAGTTGTTTGCTTGCTAATTTATGGTCGAAGGATGTGGAATTAGAAGTATAATAGTGTGTGGATGAGAAATTTGTTATAAAAATGAAAAAAAATTCTGAAATTGTGGGAGCATAGAAATTTGAGTTAAATTGAATGATTGGAAGAAAATTGGGTTATAGTAATGGATTCATAAAATCTGAGTTTGAGAAATTATCAACATACTGAGTGATTAAAAGATTAAAACTAGAATTTTGGAATGTGAATGCAATTTTGAGGATATTCGATTTTGGATATTGGATATAGAGGTTTTCATAACTTATATGAAAAAACATATAAGAATATAGTGAATTTGGAAACTATAGATTTGAAAGACAAATCGATTTGAGATAAAATCTTGTATACAGAATTTATATAAAAATGAGATGTTTGAAAATATGATTTGAAAAGAAAATTTTAAATATGATGTATGAGGAGTATGAAGAGAAATACTATATATATTTAGTATTATATGTTTTCAAAGTAAAGTAAGGGAAGTACCATTCTTCTCCTTTGAATTTCGGGTTTAGTTGAGATGTGCTGCTAGTGTTAGTATGTTGTCCGGACATAAAACTTGAGTTGTCATTGTTCCAGGAAGAACACAACCGTGTAGCGTAATTCGCAGAGCTGTAGATGGCCTACGGCGGACGGATATTCCTTGGGGGAACTAAGCGTAACCATTGTGTCTGATGCGATCTACAGTCTTAATAAGGGCGTAATCCGCATAGCTGGAAAGCTTATGGGTATGGATGTTTCCTGAAGGAATCGGGCGTAACCATTATGTACCAGCGGTCCCCATGGCATATCTACAAGTGAAAGAGATGTAACCACTAGAGTTACTAAAGTAGAAGGGAGCCATGCGATGCTGAGATATCATAGTGATTTGGAGCCACATGTCTAATGCAACACTATGACTTCGTAACTTGACTGGTCTTCGTGACCTGTTTGTCTGTATGACTTTATTTGTCCTCGTGACTTGAAGTATCATCATAATTCCATGATTGTTTTGTGAATCTAAGATAGAGCAGTTAATGCTCAGTGACCTCAATTTTCTCTTTTGATTCGTAAATATTTTCCGTTGATTTGTCCATGATGAAATTCGCAGGGAAGTGAATTCCTACGGATACTGATGTTTTCTGGGGGAACCAGACGAAACCATTGTGTATCTGTGATTCATGAACAATCAACATATCAATATCACATTGGTACTTTCCGTATCTGTTTTTAAAAGGAATTTTTGAAATATTTTCCACTAGGAGTTGAAACAAGGATATTTAGCGCTTGAAGATTTTAGTTGTGCGTCTGGCCAGCGTATGCCTAACATCTGTGAGAACGACAATAGACTTGTCAAACTTCGAGTTATAAAGCAATTTCAAATCAAAAAATTTGAAATTTAAATTTAACTAACTTAATAAATCAAGAAAAAGAATCTCAGAGTAATAATACCAATATTTTCTGTATAGAAATTATAAAAGATTTCAGACTTTGAAAATTATCAAGTCGACAATTTGTAATTTGAAGAGGAGTTGTTATTTACACTCTTTAATGAGTGTTGGGGAAGATTAAATTGATTGAGTATAAGGATATGTGGTTGAATTGGTGAAAAGATGGACAAGTAAATGTTGGCGGAGGGGTTATAAAGGAATTTGGAATAATTTGTAGGGTTTGAAACTTAAAAGAAATTAATTTTGAAAGGAAATGCGATTTTCTCGAATTAATTGAATATGATGAATAAGCAAGAAGGATCGATGACTTGAGTATTGATATTTGAAATGGTTATTGAAAAATTACATATGAATATAAAAAAGTGAAGTGTACATTGGAATAACTCTAAAGATCTCTCCTTTTCGGGGAAAAGTTTTAAAGGGGGGAAGATTGTAATGACCTAGAAATTTCGGCAATTTGAAATAGAAATTTACTAAGGATTTCACGATAAACAATTAATTTTATATTTGGATTCGAGAATAAAAACCAAAGTTTATTGGTTTGAATAAGAATTGAATTCGATATTAAATTTCAGAATGGCTAATCGAAAATCAAATATTTACTTGTAACTAGTCAAGAATAAATTTGATTGATATTTGAAGTGGATTTGAAATACGACTGAAGAATATAAATTTTTGGATTCAAATAAATGTTATTCAATGTTAAACGAATTAGAGATTTATTAGTTAAAAATGTATGGAAGGCTTGTATATGTGTGTATTTGTAAAGGAATTAAATTCAACGTTTCGAATTTGGAAACGAACGGAGCAGTTGCTGAACAAACGGAATAAAATTGTGAACAGTTAAATAATTTAAAAATTAAAACAACGTTGTATAAAAACGAAGTTATAGAAAGAGAAGATAAAGAGGTACGTATAATTTTTGTCGCATTTGGATATTTCGTTAGCGGTATGAATTCGGACGTCACACAGTAGATTGCGGTAAAAATTTATTATTAAATTAAAATTAAATATCACCTACACGAGAAAATACTGCACCGACCTATATTTGAAAGGTGCGACAACCCAAAAGCTATTGACTCGACATTGTTTTTATCCCTACTTTTCCTTCTACAAAAATGTCGTTCCTTACCCAATTTCCTCAGAAAGAAAAATCGCTGCTTTCCCTTTTTGTTTTAATGGCAGCTGGTAATCTTTTTTAAAAAAATCAATTTTTTCCCTTTTCTATTTTTTTATAGCTTCTACCAATTCGTATGTCCCTCCACCTTCAAACCACAAATCACCGAAGCCCTAATCACCACCATCACAGTGCATCGTCGTCGCACCCACCTGAACGCCACCGCTTGCTGGCCATCGCGACTCTTGTAAAGCACGTCCGAACCTTGGATTGATGTTGCCGTCTCTGGTTGAGCTTGCACCAGTCCGGCCTTTATGCGAGCAAGTTCGACAGCTACCGTTCTAAGGTGAGTCTTTTTAAAACTCACGATTTACTTCGTTCAAGAGTTTAACTTCAGTACTAAACTGAAACGATTGGGTTTGATTGTGCGTGAATCTTGCTTTTGCGTGCTTTGATGCCGTGAGTAAACACTGAAACATTTTACCGTTCTAAACATTTAAATCCTGTGATCATTAAAAAACCTTGAACTGGAAACATATGATAGTATTTAACATTAGCTAGCATAACTCCCCTATTACCATTTATACTGTTTATATGCAAACATATGTATATAGGCATATGTGGTTTTATATGTACTGGATTCAACTAGTGTAAACCTGGAAACTTAAATGACCATATTAGTGAGCATATGTGAGTTTCATAGTTCACGATTTATTTCGTTTCAAGTGCCTTAACTTCAATAAAAATGAAATATGATAGTAGAAATGTTATGAGTTACATTTGTGAATATTTTCCTATTTCGCTGACCCTTAATATGGTTATGAGACCACCTGAAAGACGCATGCTTCACTGACTTCATTTGTGTTTGCATTTACTTGTTATTGACATTACTATCCATGCTTCACACTTGGATACATATATATCTCTATAACCTGTTTGCTCCATATTGTGCTACTGTTTGTTGGGTTTTAACTCCTTCAGGCAAATTTTCGGTGCACTAAACACATGAGCATGTATACTTTTGCAAATGAACAATTTTATTTACCAGGGTTAGTGCATTGATTTGGTCGTACCGAAAAGTTATGGTTTGGCATAATGATTGAGTACTCATAGCACTAAACAATGTTTGTTCATTAGAATGGTTTCAGTTTTATATATTAGGAGTTTGAATATTCATTCATTTGTTTGAAACCCAAAGGAAACACTTTTTGAGTTTTTCCTGTCTAATTGGAAGCTGGGCAACAATTTTGGATAGGAGTTTCAGTTTCATCTCCTCTCAATACTAGGGGTGTCAAATGGGTTGGGTTGGGTCTAAATGGGTTGGGTCGAGTTTTGACCCAACCAATTTATGACCCATTCTCTTTGACCCATTTATTACCCAATCCGTTTGTAACCCAACCCACTAATAAGTGGGTTACCCATTTAACCCAGGTATCTAAAGTTGATTTAGCAAATAAAAACAAATGCTAAATTTTTAAAGTTAAAAAGGTCAAAATTACGAAAATACCCTTCATTTTGAAAAATAGTGAAAAAAAAAATTCAAAAAATCCAGAAAATTACGAAATGAAAAGTAAAAAAAGAATTATTCAAAAATTACGATTTTTAAAGCTAAATATGTCAAAATTACGAAAATGCCCTTCATGTTGAAAAAAGTGAAAAAAGCTAATAAATTTTAAAAAATCCGGAAAATTACGAAATGAAAAATAAAAAAAGAATTATTCGAAAATTACGATTTTTAAAGCTAAATATGTCAAAATTACGAAAATACCCTTCATGTTGAAAAAAGTGAAAAAAATAAATAAATTTTAAAAAATACAGAAAATTACGAAATGAAAAGTAATAAAAGAATTATTCGAAAACTACGATTTTTAAAGCTAAATATGTCAAAATTACGAAAATGCCCTTCATGTTGAAAAAAGTGAAAAAAACAAATAAATTTTAAAAAATCCAGAAAATTACGAAATGAAAAGTAAAAAAAGTATGACTCGAAAATTATGATTTTTAAAGCTAAATATGTCAAAATTACGAAAATACCCTTCATGCTGAAAAAAGTGAAAAAATAAATAAATTTCAAAAAATCCAACAAATTTATTATTTTGAAAATCATTATTTTAAAATATCTTTTTTTACTTTTCATTTTGTAATTTTCTAGATTTTCTGAAATTTTTTCATTTTTTTTACTTTTTCTAAAATGAAGGGAATTTTCGTAATTTTAGCATTTTTAGCTTTAAAGAACGTTATTTTAAAATAATTCTTTTTTTACTTTTCATTTCGTAATTTTTTGGATTTTCTGAATTTTTTTCATTTTTTCCAATATGAAGGGCATTTTCGTAATTTTGGTTCTTTTAGCTTTAAAAATCGTTATTTTGAATTAATTCTTTTTTAACTTTTCGTTTTGTAATTTTCTGGAATTTCTGAAATTTTTTCATTTTTTTTCACTTTTTCCAAAATGAAGGGTATTTTCGTAATTTTAGCATTTTTAGCTTTAAAAATCGTTATTTTAAAATAATTCTTTTTTTACTTTTCATTTCGTAATTTTTTGGATTTTCTGAAATTTTTTCATTTTTTTCACTTTTTCCAATATGAAGGGCATTTTCGTAATTTTGGTTCTTTTACCTTTAAAAATCGTTATTTTGAATTAATTCTTTTTTAACTTTTCATTTTGTAATTTTCTGGATTTTCCAAAATGAAGGGTATTTTCGTAATTTTAGCATTTTTAGCTTTAAAAATCGTTATTTTAAAATAATTCTTTTTTTACTTTTCATTTCGTAATTTTTTGGATTTTCTGAAATTTTTTCATTTTTTTCACTTTTTCCAATATGAAGGGCATTTTCGTAATTTTGGTTCTTTTAGCTTTAAAAATCGTTATTTTGAATTAATTCTTCTTTAACTTTTCATTTTGTAATTTTCTGAAATTTTTTCATTTTTTTTTCACTTTTTCCAAAATGAAGGGTATTTTCGCAATTTTAGCTTTAAAAATCGTTATTTTAAAATAATTCTTTTTTTACTTTTCATTTCGTAATTTTTTGGATTTTCTGACATTTTTTCATTTTTTTTCACTTTTTCCAATATTAAGGGCATTTTCGTAATTTTGGTCCTTTTAGCTTTAAAAATCGTTATTTTAAATTAATTCTTTTTTAACTTTTCATTTCGTAATTTTCTGGATTTTCTGAATTTTTTTCATTTTTTTCAATATGAAGGGCATTTTCGTAATTTTGGTCCTTCTAGCTTTAAAAATCGTTATTTTAAAATAATTCTTTTTTAACCTTTCATTTTGTAATTTTCTTGAATTTTTAAAAATTTTCCACTTTTTTCACTTTTTCCAAAATAAAGGGTAGTTTTGTAATTTTGACATTTTTAATTTTTAAATTTTAAGTTTTTATAAATGTGTGTTTTTAATTTTAGATTTTAAGTTTTTTATAAATGGGTATAATGGGTTACCCATTTATGACCCTTTTAAAAATGGGTCAACCCAACCCATTACCCATTTAATAAAATTCATAAATGGGTTAACCCAACCCATTTGTGGATAGGGTAAATGGGTTGGGTAAACGGGTTGGGTCATATTTTGACACCCCTACTCAATACCACTATCCACGAGACAAAACAGTCAATCTCGTGTTTTCTATTGAAACCTCAAACTGGGCTTTAAAACGTGTCTTGTTTGCTCAAGTAAATTTTATATTTTTTAGAGTTGCATGAGAACCTTGACTAAATACCCTAAGGATATAGCTTTTCTTTCTCATTTTGTATCCTAGTGCTTCATTTTATCTTTGACATGAAGGTCAACATCCACATGAATGACTGTCATTTGAGTTGCAGTTGAAACAAGTTAGTGATGCATACATGATTTTGTGGATGCATGTGACCTGTATTTTGACATTTTCCACTTTACTTTGTTTTACACCTTTTTGATAGAGATTTAGTTGAAGGTTTATATTTGTTAATTTGATTTGTAAATTTGGTATGGCCCATAAATTCTTAAATGGTAAAATGAATGTTTGGAAACTCATACTGCTTTAGTTCAAACGTGGAGCTTGTTGCATGCGCATTGAAGTTTATATCTATGTTCTCAAATGGTTGTCCATCATATACTCGCATATGTTTTAATATTTTGAATATGCTTTGTAATGTGTGAGTTGGTGCTTATGGACTGAATAAATTATTTACCAAAATGGGGTTACATGCCAACTAAGTAGTGACTGTGAGTATTAACTAACATGGTAAAGGAAGTTGATGAGTAGGCCATAACTTGAGCTAATTTTATATGTCGCTTTGAGGCTTAGTTCATTGCTAAGGCCAAGAAGGGAGAACGACTTAGGCCCTTTATACACTTGAAGTAGAGAGGCTTGAAAATTACAGACTATGTTAGTTAGTTTAATTTGTTGGCTAAGGGTATAACTAACAGTTATGGCTAGCTCTTAATATTGTTAGGACCTGTTGTGTTATGTATACAGTACAAACTGGTTGAGTATGGTCGTATTTAAATTCTGAACCAACCCTTGAAAAAAATTCTCAAACTGATGTTGTCGTTTTTTTATATACTCCCTGTAATTTTAGCTAAACTGAAAGGTTTATAATTTGGGGTTCACGTCTGCATATTCTCTACAACAACCACTGTGTGGCCTCATTTGTCAAAATGGTAAAATGTATTATATTATGGCGTGTTTAAAACTCAGGTGCTTATGTTACTGATTTCACAAGTGTCACTTATAAATCGCATATACTGTCAATTGCATATGTTGGTCATTTATAAACTACGTATGTTGTCACTTTGCTATATATTATAATTTGCGTATGTTATCGATTGGCTACATGTTATAGACTGCAATATGTTGATCACTTGGACACCTTTGTTCATACCCCATGTATTGGTACTTGTTAGCATTTCTCATTCATTTAGCATTTCACATAAATGGTCTTGTACTTTGTTGTGAATTTTTTTGTTTATTCGAGGCATGATTTTTGTATACATGTAGGGGCTGATGTACATGTGTATGTTCATATATCGTATGTGTATATGTATATCATCGGCATACGTGTATACAAATATTTATATGCTGTCCGGATTGTTTATTCTGGGTTGTTATGCCATATATATTTGAAGTTCCTTATGGGTTGGACGTACTCGAAATTTAAAAAAATTGTTAGGATTGACTATTATACTTCAGTTTATATTGAAGTTAATTTACTTGAACTATGATTAATTTTGACTCGAGTGTTTTATGTTTTTGCATGGAATGCTCAGGTCAGACCCTGAGTGTTACAGATTTAGAGATTACAGCTTGGGATTCGAAGATTGACGAAGCTGGGGATTTCAAAGATGGCTCACTATGAAGTTTTTAAACCAGTAAAGATTTTCCTTGTATTCAAAATATTTTTTACGTTTCGCCGCATATGAATACCTTGTATTCAAAACTCTGATTAATAAATAAAAGTTTTATTCCGTTGTTTAATACCGTGTTATTTACTTATTCTAATTTCTATGCTGATTCTATTTTTTAAACCCAGTAAGCTAAATAAGGATCCGTTGATTTGGACGTTTTAAGTTGGTTTAATTACCGATTTGAAGCGGTCAAAAAGGTGGGACGTTACACGAACCCATCAAGTAACTCTCCTGGAGTTCAGCAACAGGTATGTTGATCCCGTCGCATTCCAATGAAGCGGGGTTACTTCATGCACTCTAGTCCCGACTCTCCAATCAGAGAAATGAAAGGATTCATATCCCCTCATACCGGGTGTCATCAGCACCTGACGATTTGTACGCAAAAAAAATCGTTATTATCGCATATGGTTATTTCCTTTATCATTTGATAACTCTAACTTGCTGATCAAAGGTTTTAATTATTAGTTTTTATCTACAGTTTCATCCACTCATTATTTAATGAGAGGAGTCCATAATTCATTCGTATGAATTCATGTAATCACTTTCCAATGAAAGCAATTCGTACCATGCAATTTCTACTTCTACTCTCTTATTGAAGAGAACCACGATCAATATAATTCATCGCTTATTGCGGATTCAAATACATACATAATAACATTATAAAAAAATACACTAGGCCTCTCTGGGATTCATGGATCGTCATGGGCTCAGAGCAAGCCTAGGGATCAAATCTCGATCCCGTACATGTGTAAGCAATCAGGGCGCTTAGTTGAGGGGAAACTACCTTTCGTTGCAACTTCACGATCCCCATCAAGAGATGACGAATTGATCCCTGGAGCGAGATTCACTCGGATTTTGTACCTTGGCGGCGGTTCGCATTTTAAGGCTTTCCTTTGTCATTCAGCATATTTTTGGACTTGTCCATTCCTGACATGCTCCTCAATCTCATCTCGGAGATATCTGCATTCTAAAGTGATATGCTCGTCCAATTTATGGAATTGATACTACTTTCCAGATTTTCTTTCACTATCGGTCGACTCCCTTCGTGTTGGTTTCTTGTAGGGCGTATGCCCCTGATATCAAGATAGATCTTTTCTATTGGTTCATCCATTTTTGAATAAGAGGTTACTTCAGTCCTCGTGCTCGTTGTCAACCTTCCTTTTTCCCTTATGTTGCTTTAAGTACTTCCTTTTCTTTTAAGGTATTGATTCTCATCGCCCTTTCTGCTTATGCATCTTCTTGACACAAATATTAACTAGCCTTGAAGTATAATTCTCTAAGATCCTGTAAGGAATCTCCCTCCAAACTTGCTTTAAAATTAGAACCCTTGGCCACTTCCGACACAACCCATTATTACTATTAATGGCTCTGGCTTATCCACGGGTGCAAATGCCACATTAAATTGTTCTAAAGAACTCCTCAGTGTTTTTTTTTGGTCTTTGCGTTATCGTGGTTAGTATCATCACATTCTTCGATCAAGAAATACGAACACTAAACTCCCTCATGCACCTATCCAGAAGTTCATTTCATGATCTAATTGACCCGTTGTTGATCTACCTAAGCCAAAATCCAACCAAATTCATCAGAAACAACAAAAAACACTTTGCCATAAACTTTGGAGATTCCTCAGCACATCCATGTGCCTAATGTAGCACGCCATATGCATCGTTAGATCCGATCTCCCAGCATATGCCGTTAACACCGGAAGCTTAAAATATGGCGGGGACCTCGCATCCCTGATGTTAAGAGTAAATGAACTCCTAGCAACGTCTTTACAAACTTGGTTGGACAGCCCACCAATTGCCACGTGTCATATCATCTCAGCCAATCTATCATTTTCATAAGAAAATTGAATCACTCTCCTCTCCCGTTTAAAAGGTTATTCTAGTATATATTCTTTATGTCGCGGTTCAACATTCCTGTTTCCTTCATCTCAGCCTTATACCTGCCATGAGTCCAGAAACATTTTACGTTCTCAAATCTTTATTCATATTGATGCGGCTATTTCTTCATCATTGCCGGAGGATGCGTCATCTGACTAATTTGGATTAGTGTTGATCCTGGCAATATGACGGGAATGTTCCCTCAAGCCATGCACCATTGCCACCTCTACACTTGTTCCATCTTCAACATTCTGGTTCTGCTCTCTCAGTCCTCCAAGCCTTAAGAGTATCTCCTGCATCATCTTCTCCTGGTTTTACAACCTGGCTTGTAGTCTGTGAATTGTCTCCTACATCTCCTTTCTAATCAGGTAGACGGAGGGGTCTCCATCGGAGGAGGCCTTCTGGTCTCCCTCTTGTCAAGCGCCTTCGACATGCATAGAAACATCCTTATTTCTCCTCACCATAATTAAACATTAAATCAAACCGAACTCTTACGCAATTCCGAATTCAAAGGTAGCTTGCCCCCTTCCTAGCACGCTAAAATGTAGTCTTGATTTTTTGTTTTATTAAGTCCAACACCCAGATGAATAGAAAACACAAAATCTTTCACAATCACAGGTAATAGAAATGCATAAACGAAAATGAACTTACAGAATTATGGTGGTTCGGTAATGTGCCTACATCCATTGCTTGTAATCTTTTGTTAATACTGCTCAATTATGTATCACAGTTATGTTTACAGTAAGAAAATAGAAGAGGAAAGAGTACAATCTTTATTTCAGCAGAGTATCGGTGTCTAGAGTTCCAAAATATCCCTTCAAATAGTGCATCATTGTGGTATTTATATGTGAGGGGGAGTTTGGTTCAGCCGGGTGTAGTACCAAGAATGCAGGAGAGGTGCAAATATTGGATGGAGTGCAGGAGGCGAGTGGGCCACGTCAGCATGTAACAACCCATTCAATCAGAGATGGGGAAGGTGGCTTGGTCGAGCCGAGGCCGAGCCTCGAATGCTAATTTGGGGTACCAAGTGATGTCAAACAGGACTTCGTAGGATACATACTTGAGTTTGCCTAGTCTCGTTGCTTCAACCATGTGATTCTAGGATTTTGTGAGTTTCTGCCCGACAATAGAGTGATTCAAAGACAATGAAATCAAAGTGTGACGGCCTTACGAAAAGGCACTACAGCATTTAATATTCTAAATTCTAGTTTATTTAATAAATTTTTCGTACTAGCTCTGATTCTGATAAGCTATATATGTAAATTTCTCAGAAAATTGTTACGGACTCAATGGTGCAACTCCCATAGCTAAATTCTAACAATTTATAAACTTGTTTATTTCTTAATTAATAATTGTTACTCAAATTTTAGGTTGCTACATATTATATGGTAAACCGATAACCCAAAAAAATCAAATTGAACTCTAACCGACTTATTTTCATAACCAAACCAAGTCAAACGAAAATAGATCGGTTCGGTCGACTAATTCGGTGTTAAGCAAATATTGCTCGTAGAGATTCAGTTGAAGCCATTTTAATATTGTTGTTTGTATAACTATTTTTTGCACTTTTCAACTATTCTATGATAATTAATGTGGACACCTCTCGGTGTAACTTAAAAAATATGGCATAACTTCCACCAACCATCCGAAGCCTTCCATAAATAGCCCCTAAAATAAAATATTTGATTAAAGTTAGACCTTTAGTACTTGGTTGTTGTTATGAAAACCCACTTGATATTGCTGATCTTTTATACATTTGATGAATATTAGATCTAATGCTAAGCATTTCTTACCTCATTGGAACCTTAAAAAATTTCAAGAAATTAATTGTAATAGCCCGCATTTTACATATTGGAAGATCGTAAAATATTTTTATTTTATTCCCTGAGGGTTGGATCATTCTCATCTATTAATATGTTGCTTATGGGGATGTGAGACATGTCCATAATTTTTACCGATTTTGTTTGTGACCATTTTGCCCCAGTCAGTCTTGTACAGGGCATAACTTGTGACTCATGTTGAATCAAAGGGTGAGACCTGTGCCATTGGAAAGGAATTGATGTTTGCCTTTTTATAGAGTCGTTAAATTAAAGATTTGGCTCAACAGTTTGGGAGAAATCACTCTTTTAAGGTTTTTCAGTTGGCTGTCCAGGTTTTGGGAGCCTAATGGGCACATCTGGGAGAGACCCATTAGTGTGCTGGTGGAAACTATGAATAGAGGGTGATAGGTATGGGAAACAGTTTGCTTCCCCATTCTCTCATTTGGTGGCCTTGTGCTCCTCCTTCCTCTAACATCTTTCCACTATTAAAAATCAAAATTCAAGAAAGGAAATTATAGATCTACACCATTGGAGGCTAGATCTACATCAACCGAGGAAAGAATTCATCGGATCAAGGGGTTTGGTGCGAGGTCCTTGCTGTCTAGATTCTTATTTCATCAATTTTAGCTTGTTTTGGAGAATCGATGAGTGATATGCATCTCTCACATGGATTCAATGAAGTATATGGGTGTTTGTTCATGTTTTTCATCAATTTCAAGTGTTTTTCCATTGATCTATGCATTGGTAAGTCCCTTTCATATAAATCACCCTATGATCTGATTTAGCAAGTTTAATAGGTAATTTCTATGTTGTTTCATATGATCATGCAAGCTAGATCTATGGTTTTGTTCGTATTCGCATTTATGGTGATTTTGGTGAATTTCACATAATTATTGATGAAATGACCAAATTGGTGATGTTAGTGGTTTCATATCATGTTCATGATTGTGTTGAATGGACTGGTTGAGTTAGTTTCGTCGATTGTGTCGATTGGCGAAGTTTTGGTCGGAATTGGGGTTGAATTTGGGAAGTGCGGGTTTGGGGTCATTCCCAGGGGGTCAGTCGTACACCCCTGGTTAGTCCTGGAATTCTATCTTGGGAAACAAGTCAGAAAGTGGCTCGGGTGAGTCCAGGATCCATAAGGGTCGGTCGCGTGTAGGGTCGATGGTCGGTCATGTTGGAAAGAAACAGGGATCGGTCACACGTAGTAAAAGGGCCTGAAAAGAAATGAACAGGGTCGGTCGCACAAGGCTCTGGTCGGTTGTGCAAGAGGAAAAGATATGGGGTCTTGGTTCTGGAAGGCAAGTGGTTCGGTCGAGCGAGCCTGGGAATGATATAACGATTGGGTCGGCCGCTCTTACTTGGTCGGTAATGTTTTCCAGAATAGTTGGGTCTGGAGAGGGTTGGGTGATCCAATGAGGGAGGGTCGGACGTGCTATCCATAAGATCATGGTCGATCGTTCGTCCTGGTCGTTCGCTCTAACCAATATCGGAGGAAAGGTTGTCGGTCCAAGGCGGGTCGGTCAGGGGGTTCGGACGGTCCAAGGAAGTGGGTCGATCGAGTGTGAAGGGTTTTGGCAGCGCTTGTAGATGCCGTTGTTGACGGTCTAACTGCTATGGTTGGTTTCTCAGCAAATGTTGATGAATGCTATGGACTATATTGGGCCTTATATTGATGATGTTTGGTTCGATGATGATAATGGCTTCGACAAGAGCCAGATGAGGATGTTCGAAGTGATGTGATGTGTTCGTTGATCGGTGAAAAGCAATGAATGTGCAGACAACTCAAAAAGTGTTGGGTTATGGATAATGGTCACTCGAGTGGGACTTGAGTTTGTGATTGGTAGCTGGTGATGACGACTAGAGATGTGAAGGCCAAGAGATTATCATTATCGTAAGTTCTACCAGACTCAAAGCAGAGGTACTTTGGGCAGTCGTGAAGGGACTCATACCTTGGGCAGTCGTGAAGGGCCTAGTTATCGAGATGTGAGAAGACAAACATACGAGTCATGATGGTATACGGAGTTGTGCTAGAACTGGGGTTACCATTAGCCCTTGACATATGGCAGTCACGATGGACCGTCATACAATTAACGATGGTTTCAAAGCAGGATTGACGGTGATAGCCAAGGTCTGTCATGGATATTTGAATGTATGGATGTTTTGATTTACTATCTTACGTAGATTATCCAATGTCGAGGGAGATGTTTCTTGAGTGCTTGACTAATATTGGTTTAGGCCTCTGGAGAGAATACTTGAGGGATGTTAAACTCGATTAGGATTGTCTACGTGAGACCTAAGTAATCTGGATGCTATGAATGTTATAGATGGTTGTTCTGATTGCCATGGACAAATTGTTGTTACCTTGGATGTTATGGATTGTAAAGGCTATCACTGTTGGATATGGGGAAGACGAGTGTGAGTTCTTCTCTGGTGTTGGGTAGTGGTTGGTAAATCTACCCATTCTCATATACTTTATTGATGAAGTTTGTTAGCAGTTTTATTGCACACTAAGACAATTGTCTGGCTTAAGGTTTTATGTTTTCCTCTTATTACCTTGGGTTGTTCATCCAGTTGTGGATGGGCAGACTGAGTAATAGGTGACAGGTGATGCTTTAGTGAGGATGATGATGCTGATCGACGGCGAGTAGGAGGCTCACGTACCAGTTTTATTACTATATAGTATTTTCTATTTCCATTGATATTATATACTTTGAGGGATGTAGTGAGGACCTTTGTACAAAAATATTCTCCTAAGTTGTATGGATCTTTCTATAGGTTCTATTAAGAGTTTACAGTTTCCGTGCAATTGGATTTCAATATTATTACCTATTGTATACGGCCTATTATATTTTATCCTTGCGCTATGAGATTTATGACAAGTTTCGATGGTGCTTACCTACTTTGATGATCGTCCATAACTTCCTGGCACACCTTTTAGCGAATCATTCCTCTTGTTTAGTGCGGGGGCTGTGGGCAGTCGTCACATTTGGTATCAGAGCTCTAGTTAACGATTTTAGCCAAAGTTTTAAGACGTAATTACGTATGAGAAACGTATTTGTAGACTTCAGTCGGATGCTTACTATATATTAGCATATATAGTAGTAACGGTTGTATTCTTTAGCAGTTTTCTTTGAATTGGCTAATTATTCTAAATTTCAGATTTAGAATGAGTAGACGACCATCAAGACACGCTGCTAGGGGATCTAATACTGGAGGGGAAAATGGCGACGAACCAGACAACCCAGCCATGTTTGAGGCCATGGCAGCAGTGATCATGAATAGGGTTCCTGCTTCAGTGGCGGCCACGGTTGATGTTGGAGTTCCAATGCTTAGAGCGGTAGAATTTGCAAAGCTATGCAAAGACTTTTCTTCATTGGGAGGAAAACAATTCAAGGGCACTGAACCAGTTGAAGAGGTTCAAAGATGGTTGGATACTTGTGGTAGGATCTTCAAGGACTTGGGCATTGATGATGCAAAAAAGTGGAAGCTTGCATCAAGGCAGTTAGAGGAAGAGCAATGGATTGGTGGAACTCTGTTACACTTGAGATTCCAGAAGAAGAGATCTTATGGGATCAGTTCCAAGCTAAGTTTGAAGAAAAGTTTATCTCCACCGCGCAAAAGTCAATTCTGTTTAAGAGATTCGTGGAGCTTAAGCATAATGGTCACCCAGTTCTTGACTATATATCTGACTTCGAGGCCTTATTGAAGTATGCTCATTCATATATGGATACTCCTTATTAAAAGAATGAGAAGTTTGTCTTGGGGTTGGATGAATATCTTGGGAATCAGCTTGTGGATCACCTCAATGATAGCTTTGAGAAGATCGTTGAGAAAACTTTGAGGCATGGAAGTTTGTTTCCTAAGAAGATGTCTGTTGTTGCACCTAAGGAAGAACAGAAGCCACAGCAGGGTGATGAAGCAGCAACAACTGGATGGGAAGAATGGCCAGAAGAAGCCTAAGAGCGAGTCTGTTTGCTTCAATTGCCAACAGAAAGGACATTTTGCTAATGAGTGCAAGAATCTGAAGGTTGAGAGGAAGTGTCATAATTGTAGCAAGACTGGGCATCTCAAAGAAGGACTGTCTAGAACCAGCTAAAGGGAAGTTGATTGTGAATGCATATGCTTTGGAAGTCGTGCCAACTTCCTCAAGAGCTCCTACTGCAGAGGAAAAGGGAAAGGGTGTCGTGGTGCAAGGTACTCTTTTTATTCAAGGTGTTTCAGTTCGTGTGCTTTTTGATATTAGGGCATCGCATTCATTCATTTGCAATAAGCTTGTTTGTCGCTTATGTTTGGAACCTGGGATTTGTGATAGACCATTGATCATGACTAATCTAGTTGGGTGTTCGTCCAGTTTTTGTATGTTGTGTCGTGGTCTGGTGATGTCGAGTCATGGTTGCTCTTTTGTGTGTGATTGTTTTGTTCTTAAATTCACTGGGTTTGGGATCATCTTGGATATTGATTGGCTCAAGAGGTATGCGGCAAGGGTGAATTGCGAGAAGCTAACGGTGAGGGTCGGGGATGTGGAAGAGCGAAAGGTGTTGATTAGATGTAAGCGCGAAAACGGGGTCTTCGTGAGTTATCTATATTCGCTTGGGATTCCACAAGAAGACCTGTCATCAGTGCCGATCGCTAATCAGTATGTACATGTCTTTGATGAGGTCAAAGGGTTGCCACAACATCGTGAGATCAAGTTCAGGAACGATTTGGTCGAAGTTGCTAGATCAATCGTTATGCCCCTTAGGCGGATGGAGCCTAAGGAACAGCGAGAGTTGGAGGTGCAAGTTTGAGACCTTTTGGGAAAAGGATTCATTCGGAGAAGTGTTTTTGAATGGGGTGCACCAATAGTGTTTGCAACCAAGGCAGATGGCTCATTAAAATTGTGTGTGGACCATCGTGAGCTGAACAAAGTGACTAAGAAGAACAAGTATCTGTTGTCAAGGATTGATGACTTGTTTGATCAGCTTCACGAAGCCAAAGTGTTTTATCGGATGGATTTGGCAATGGGATTGAGGGTGGCTAAGGATAGTGTATCAAAGACGTCTTTTAGGACACCATCCGTTTTCTTTGAATGGTTGGTGATGCCATTAGATTGACTAATGCGCCAGTGTATTTCGTGGATCTTATGAATAGAGTTTTTAGAGATCAATTGAACAAGTTCGTTCTTGTGTTCGTGGATGATATTCTGGTTTATTCACGAAAGATCACAAGATGCACTTGAGAGTTGTGTTGGAAATCTTGCAAAAGCATCTGTTGATAGCTAAGTTTGCGAAGTGTCACTTCTGAAAGAGTGAAGTGAGGTTCCTAGGTCATGTTGTTTTTGGAAATGGGATAGCAGTTGACCCCGCTAAAGTGGCAGCAATCCAGGACTGGGATAGACCTAAGAATGCGACGAATGATCAGAGTTTCCTTGGGTCGACTGGTTATTACAAACGGTTTATCAAGGATTTCTCCAAGGTAGTTGCACTGTTGATAGGATTGATGAAGAAGAACTAAGTATTCACATGGGATGCGAAGTGTGAACAAGCGTTCGGAATCTTGAAGGAGAGATTGACGAGTGCACCTATGTTGACCATTCCAAGTGGGAATGAAGAGATGGTAGTGTATACCGATGCATGTGGTACTAGACCTGGAGCAGTGCTAGTGCAAAAGGATAAGGTTATGGCCTACGCGAGTCGACAACTGAAGCAGCATGAAAGGAATTATCAAACTCATGATCTGGAGTTGGCAGCGATTGTGTTTGCAATGAAGATGTGGAGGCATTACATACTAGGAGTACGATTCGAATTGCTTACGGATCATAAGTCGTTGAAGTATTTTTTTCACACAAAAGGATTTGAATCTTTGGCAGCAGCGATGGTTAGAGTTTCTGGCATCATATGATTTTGGTATAGCCTATACTCCTGGTAAGGCTAACGCTGTTGCAAATGTGTTGATTCGAAGACTTGCAAGTTTGGGAGTGATGTTTTTAGAATGGAAGAGCCTTGAGTATTTGGCAAGGTTTGATTTCAGTCCAAAATGTGAGTTGGAACCTGAAATGTTTACAAGCTTATTGATAAGACCTATTCTCATCGAAAGGATTGGAAAGAGCCAAAAGCGAGATGAAAGCTTGTCGAGTTTATCCAGAGACTAAAACCAGGACATAAAGAGTTCGAAGTCGATCGAGAAGGTTGGCTTAGAAAGCAAGGGCGATTAGTTGTTCCCAATATAGATGGACTCGGAGATGAGGTTCTGAGAGAATGTCATCACTCGAAGTTGAGGATTCGTCCCGGTGGTAATAAGATGTATCTGGACATGAAGCGAGTCTACTACTGGGAAGGGATGAAGCAAGATATTGGAAAGTTCATTTTCAAATGTATGAACTGTTAGTTGGTGAAAGCTAAACAGAAGAAGCCGAGTGGTTTTTTCAGCCATTGGAAGTTCCTACGTGGAAGTGGGAGCCAGTATCAATGAATTTTATCGATGAACTACCTAGAACCAGGGCAGGGAATGAAGGGATTTGGGTCATCGTGGATCGTTTGACCAAAAGTGCAAGATTCATTCCTGTCAAGTCGACTAGGACGGCGTCGAAATTGGCTGAACTTTATGTGAAATGGATAGTTCGATTCCATGGTGTCCCAAAGAGTATAGTGAGTGACCGAGATCCATTGTTTACGAGTGGATTTTGGAAAAGTTCTCAAGAGGCTTTGTTAACCGAGTTATGTTTGAATACGGCTTATCATCCCCAAACTGATGGTCAGAACGAGAGAGTCAATCGAGTTTTTGAAGATCTCCTGAGGGCTTGTGTGTTAGACTTCGGTAGATCATGGGAAGATCATCTCCATCTAGTTGAGTTTGCTTATAACAATAACCATCAGTCTAGCATTGGGATGACACCATACGAGGCATTGTATGGGAGGCCATGTAATTCTCCAGCTTGTTGGTTAGAAACTAGAGATAAGTAGGTACTTGGGCCTGAACTGATTAGAGAAACCTCAGATTGTATCGAGATCGTTCGACAACGAATGAAGGCGGCCCAGGATCGTCAAAAGAGTTATGCTGATAAGTGTCGAAAAGATCGACGTTGGCGACATGGTTTTCGTGAAGGTTTCACCATTGAAGCATATTGTTAGACTCGGAAGTAAAGGTAAATTAGCACCAAGGTTTGTTGGATCATTTCCGATAGTCGACCGATTTGGTAAGCTCGCATATAGATTGGAGTTACCCGAGAAGATGTTGAGTGTGCATAATGTGTTCCATGTGTCGTTTCTACGAAAGTTCGTGCATAATTCGAATTTAGTGGTATCTCCATAGCAGTATGAAGACTTAGAAGTAGAAACTGCAGTTGCAGAACCTTGTAAGCCAATTCGTGTTGTGGGGAATGACACGAAACAGCTTAGGAGGAAAGCGATTAAGCTAATCAAGGTACAATAGAGTGAACATGGTGACGATTGTACATGGGAGACGGAAGAGAGCATGAAGGCGGCTCATCCAGAATTCTTCGTCGGCAGGAACTTTTGATATTGTATCATCATTATATCGTTGTATCTTGCTATTGTTTGACAGAATTCCACGTGCTAGGATAAGGCTATGGATACATGGCTTGATGGTTGCTAATTTGGGTGACATAATTGGCTTCTCATGGATGATAGGCATGCAGAATTGTTGTGATTGCTTGGAATTTCGAGGGCGAAATTCTTATGGAGGGGGAGGATGTAACAGCCCGCATAAAACGTATCAGAAGATCGTAAAATATTTTATTTTATTCCCTGCGGGTTGGATGATTCTCATATGTTAATATGTTGCTTATGGGGATGTGAGACATGTCCATAATTTTTATCGATTTTGTTTGTGACCATTTTTCCCCCTGTCAGTCTTGTACAGGGCATAACTTGTAACTCATGTCGAATCAGAGGGTGAGACCAGTGCCATTGAAAAGAAATTGATGTTTGTCTTTTCGTAGAGTGGTTAAAATAAAGATTTGGTTCAGCGGTTTGGGAGAAATTGTTATTTTAAGTTTTTCAGTTGACTGCCCAGAATTTGGGAGCCAAATGGGCTGATTTGGGAGAGGCCCATTTGTGGGATGGTGGAAACTATAAATAGAGGGTGAGAGGTATAGGAAATAGTTTACTTCTCCATTCTCTCATTTAGTGGCCTTGTGTTCCTCCTTCCTCTAACACCTATCCATCATTAAAAATCAAAATCTAAGGAAGGAAATTATATATATACACCATTGGAGGCTAGATCTACATCAATTGAGGTAAGAATTCATCGAATCAAGGGGTTTAGTGCGAGGTGCTAACTGTCTGAATTCTTATTTCATCAATTTTAGCTTGTTTTGGAGAATCGATGAGTGATATGCATCTCTCACATGGATTCAATGAAGTATATGGGTGTTTGCCCATGTTTTTCAACACCCATATTTTTCATCAATTTCAAGTGTTTTTCCATTGATCTATGCATTGGTAAGTCCCTTTTCATATAAATCACCATATGATCAGATTTAGCAAGTTTAGATAGGTAATTTCTATGTTATTTCATATGATTATGCAAGCCAGATCTACGGTTTTGTTCGTATTTGCATTTATGGTGATTTTGGTGAATTTCACATAATTATTGATGAAATGACCAAATTGGTGATGTTAGTGGTTTCATAACATGTTCATGGTTGTGTTGAATAAATTGGTTGAGTTGGTTTCGTCGATTGGGTAGATTGGTGAAGTTTTGGTCCAAATTGGAATCGAATTTGGGAAGTGCAGGTTTTGGGTCGTTCCCAGGGGGTCGGTCGTATACACCTAGTTGGCCCTGGAATTCTTTCTTGGGAAACAAGTCAGAAAGTGGCTCGGGCGAGTCTAGGATCCAGAAGGGTCGGTCGCGTGTAGGGTGGACGGTCGGTCTTATTGGAAAGGAACAGGGATCAGTCACACGTATAAAGGCGCCTGAACAGAAATGAACAGGGTCGGTCGCACAAGGCTCTTGTTGGTCATGCAAGCGGAAAAGATATGGGGTCTTGGTTCTAGAAGGCAAGTGGTTCGGTCGAGTGAACCTGGGAATGATATAACGATTGGGTCGGTCGCTTTTACTTGGTCGGTTGTGTTGTCCAGAATAGTTGGGTCTGGAGTGGGTTGGGCGATCCAATGAGGGAGGGTCGGACGTGCTCTCCATAAGATCAGGGTAGATCGTTCATCCTGGTCGGTCGCTCCAACCTAGATTGGAGGAAAGGTGCTCGATCCGAGGCGGGTTGGTCAGGGGGTTCAGTCGGTCTAAGGTAGTGGGTCGGTCGAGTGTGAAGGGTTTTGGCGGCACTTGTAAACACCGTGGTTGATGGTCTAAGTGCTATGGTTAGGTTTCTTAGCCAATGTTGATAAATGCTATGGACTATATTGAGCCTTATGTTGATGTTATTTGGTTCGATGATGATAATGGCTTCGACAAGAGTCCAGATGAGGATGTTCGAAGTGATGTGATGTGTTCGTTGATGGTGAAAAGCAATGAATGTGCAGACAACTCAAAAAGTGTTGGGTTGTGGATAATGGTTACTCGAGTGGGACTTGAGTTTTTGATTGGTCGCTGGTGATGACGATTAGAGATGTGAAGGCCGAGAGATTATCGTTATCGTAAGTTCTAGCAGACTCAAAGCAGAGGTACTTCGGGCAGTCGTGAAGGGACTCATACCTTGGGCAGTCGTGAAGGGCCTAATTATCGAGATGTGATACGACAAACATACGAGTCATGATGGCGTATGGAGTTGTGCTAGAACTGGGGTTACCATTAGCCCTTGACATGTGGCAGTCATGATGGGTCGTCATACAATTAACGACGGTTTCAAAGCAGGATTTACGGTGATAGCCAAAGTTTGTCATGGATGTTTGAATGTATGGATGTTTTGATATACCATCTTACGTGGATTACCCAATGTCGAGGGAGATGTTTCTTGAGTGCTCGACTGATATTGATTTAGGCCTCTGGAGAGAGTACTTGAGGGATGTTAAACTCGATTAGGATTGTCTATGTGAGACCTAAGTAATCTGGATGCTATGAATGTTATAGATGGTTGTTCTGATTGCCATGGACGAATTGTTGTTACCTTTGATGTTATGGACTGTAAAGGCTATCACTGTTGGATGTGGGGGAAGACGAGTGTGAGTTCTTCTCTAGTGTTGGGTAGTGGTTGGTAAATCTACCCATTATCATATACTTTATTAATGAAGTTTGTTAGCTGTTTATCGCTCATTAAGTCAATTGTCTGCCTCAAGGTTTTATGTTTTCCTCTTATTACATTGGGTTGTTCATCCGGTTGTGGATAGGCAGACTGAGTAACAGGTGATAGGTGATGCTTTAGTGAGGACGATGATGCTAATCGATGGCGAGCAGGAGGCTCACGTACCAGTTTTATTACTATCTAGTATTTTCTGTTTCCATTGATATTATATACTCAGAGGGATGTAGTGAGGACATTTGTACAGAAATATTATCCTAAGTTATATGGATCTTTCTATGGGTTCTGTTAAGAGTTTACAGTTTCTGCGCAATTGGATTTCAATATTATTACCTATTGTATATGGTCTATTATATTTTATCCTTATGTTGTGAGATTTACGACAGGTTTCGATGGTGCTTACCTACTCTGATGATCGTCCATAATTGCTTGGCACACCTTTTAGCGAATCATTCCTCTTGTTTAGTGCGGGGGCTGTGGGCGGTCGTCATATTTGGTATCAGAGCTCTAGTTAACGATTTTAGCTAAAGTTTGAAGTCATAATTACGTATGAGAGACGTACTTGTAGATTTTAGTTGGATGCTTACTACATATATTAGCATATATAGTAGTAACGGTTGTATTCTTTAGCAGTTTTCTTGGAATTGGCTAATTATTCTAAATTTCATATTTAGAATGAGTAGTCGACCATCAAGACACGCTGCTAGGGGATCTAATACTGGAGGGGAAAATGGTGGCGAACTAGACGATCCAGCCATGTTTGAGGCCATGGAGGCAGTGATCATGAATAGGGTACCTGCTCCACTGGCGGCTACGATTGATGTTGGAGTTCCAGTGCTTAGAGCTGTAGAATTTGCAAAACTATACAAAGACTTTTCTTCATTGGGAGGAAAACAATTCAAGGGCACTGAACCAGTTGAAGAGGTTCAAAGATGGTTGGATACTTATGGTAGGATCTTCAAGGGTTTGGTAATTGATGATGCAAAAAAGAGGAAGCTTGCACCAAGACAGTTAGAGGCAGAGCAATGGATTGGTGGAACTTTGTTACACTTGAGACTCCAGAAGAAGAGATCTTATGGGAGCAGTTCCAAGCTAAGTTTGAAGCAAAGTTTATCTCCACCGTGCAAAAGTCAATTCTGTTTAAGAGATTCATGGAGCTTAAGCACAATGGTCGCCCAGTTCTTGACTATATTTCTGACTTCGAGGCCTTGTTGAAGTACGCTCGTTCATATGTGGATACTCCTTATCAAAAGAACGAGAAGTTTGTCTTGGGGTTGGATGAATATCTTGGGAATCAGCTTGTGGATCACATCAATGATAGCTTTGAGAAGATCGTCGAGAAAACTTTGAGGCATGGAAGTCTGTTTCCTAAGAAGATGTATGTTGTTGCACCTAAGGAGGAACAGAAGCCACATTAGGATGGCGAAGCAGCAACAAATGGATAGGAAGAATGGCCAGAAGAAGCCTAAGAGCGAGTCTGTTTGCTTTAATTGCCAACAGAAAGGACATTTTCCTAATGAGTGCAAGAGTCCGAAGGTTAAGAGGAAGTATCACAATTGTGGCAAGACTGGGCATCTAAAGGACTGTTTGGAACCAGCTAAAGGGAAGTTAGATTGTGAAGGTATATGCTTTGGAAGTCGTGCCAACTTCCTCAAGAGCTCCTACTGCAAAGGAAAAGGGAAAAGGCATCGTGGTGCAAGGTACTCTTTTTATTCAAGGTGTTTCAGTTCGTGTGCTTTTTGATATTAGGGCATCGCATTCATTCATTTGCAATGAGCTTGTTTGTCGCTTGGTTTGGAACCAGAGATTTGTGATAGACCATTGATCGTGACTAATCCAGTTGGGTGTTCGTCCAGTTTTTGCATGTTGTATCGTGGTCTAGTGATGTCGAGTCATGGTTTCTCTTTTGTGTGTGATTGCTTTGTTCTTAACTTCACTGGGTTTGGGATCATCTTGGATATGGATTGGCTCAAGAGGTATGCGGCAAGGGTGAATTGCGAGAAGCTATTGTGAGGGTCGAGGATGTGGAAGAGCCAAAGGTGTTGATTAGATGTAAGTGCGAAGACCGGGTCTTCGTGAGTTATCTATATTCGCTTGGTATTCCACAAGAAGACCTGTCATCAGTGCTGATCGCTAATCAGTATGTAGATGTCTTTGACGAGGTCAAAGGCTTGCCGCCGCGTCGTGAGATCAAGTTCAGGATCGATTTGGTCAAGGGTGCTAGATCAATCGTTATGCCTCTTAGGCGGATGGAGCCTAAGGAACAGCGAGAGTTGGAGGTGCAAGTTCGAGACCTTTTGGGAAAAGGATTCATTCGGAGAAATGTTTTCGAATGGGGTGCACCAGTCGTGTTTGCAACCAAGGCAGATGGCTCGTTAAGTTTCTGTGTGGACTATCGTGAGTTGAACAAAGTGACTAAGAAGAACAAGTATCTGTTGCCAAGGATTGATGACTTGTTCGATCAGCTTCACAAAGCCAAAGTGTTTCCTCAGATGGATTTGGCAATGGGACTGAGAGTGGCTAAGGATAGTGTACCAAAGACTACTTTTAGGACACCATCCGGTTTCTTCGAATGGTTGGTGATGCCATTCGGATTGACTAATGCGCCAGTGTATTTCATGGATCTTATGAATAAAGTTTTTAGAGATCAATTGAACAAGTTCGTTCTTGTGTTCGTGGATGATATTCTGATTTATTCACGGAATGAAGAAGAGCACAAGACGCACTTGAGAGTTGTGTTGGAAACCTTGCAAAAGCATCTGCTGAGAGCTAACTTTTCGAAGTGTCATTTCTGAAAGAGTGAAGTGAGGTTCTTAGGTCATGTTGTTTCTGGAAATGGGATAGCAGTTGACCCTGCTAAAGTGGCAGCAATTCAGGACTGGGATAGACCTAAGAATGCGACGGATGTTTGGAGTTTCCTTGGGTCGGCTGGTTATTACCGACGGTTTATCAAGGATTTCTCCAAGGTAGCTGCACCGTTGATTGGATTGACGAAGAAGAACCAAGTTTTCACATGGGGTGCGAGGTGTGAACAAGCATTTGGAATCCTGAAGGAGAGATTGACGAGTGCACCTGTCAGTGGGAATGAAGAGATGGTAGTGTATACCGATGCATGTGGTACTAGACTTGGAGCAGTGCTCGTGCAAAAGGATAAGATTGTGGCCTACGCGAGTCGATAGCTGAAGCATCATAAAAGGAATTATCAAACTCATGATTTGGAGTTGGCAGTGATTGTGTTTGTGCTGAAGATGTGGAGGCATTACATACTAGGAGTACGATTCGAGTTGCTTACGGATCACAAGTCGTTGAAGTATCTTTTCTCCCAAAAGGATTTGAATCTTCGGCAGCAATGTGGGTTAGAGTTTCTGGCATCATATGATTTTGGTATAGCCTATATTCCTGGTAAGGGTAACGCGGTTGCAAATGTGTTGAGTCGAAAACACGCAAGTTTGGGAGCGATGTTTTCAGAATGGAAGAGCCTCAAGTATTTAGCAAGGTTTCATTTCAGGCTAAAATGCGAGTTGGAACCTGAAATGTTGGCAAGCTTATTGATAAGACCTACTCTCATAGAAAGGATTGGCAAGAGCCAAAAGCGAGATGCAAAGCTTGTCGAGTTTATCCAGAGACTAGAACCAGGACATAAAGAATTCGAAATCGATCGAGAAGGTTGGCTTCGAAAGCAAGGGTGATTAGTTGTTCCCAATACAGATGGACTAAGAGATGAGGTTCCGAGAGAATGTCATCACTCGAAGTTGACGATTCATCCCGGTGGTAATAAGTTATATCTGGACATGAAGCGAGTCTACTACTGGGAAGGGATGAAGCAAGATATTGGAAAGTTCATTTTCAAGTGTATGAACTGTTGTATGAACTGTCAGTTGGTGAAAGCTGAACAGAAGAAGCCGAGTGGTTTGCTTCAGCCATTGGAAGTTTCTACATGGAAGTGGGAGCCAGTATCGATGAATTTTATCGATGGACTACCTAGAACCAGGGCAGGAAATGAAGGGAATTGGGTCATCGTGGATCGTTTGACCAAAAATGCAAGATTCATTCATGTCAAATCGACAAGGACGGCGTCGAAATTGGCTGAAATTTATGTGAAATAGATAGTTCGATTCCATGGTATCCCAAAGAGTATAGTGATCAGTGACCGAGATCCACTGTTTACGAGTGGATTTTGGAAAAGTTTGTAAGAGGCTTTGTGAACCGAGTTATGTTTGAATACGGCTTATCATCCCCAAACTGATGGTCAGAACGAGAAAGTCAATCGAGTTTTGGAAGATCTCCTGAGGGCTTGTGTGTTAGACTTCGGTAGATCATGGGAAGACCATCTCCATCTAGTTGAGTTTGCTTATAACAATAGCTATCAGTCTAGCATTGGGTTGACACCATACGAGGCATTGTATGGGAGACCGTGTAATTCTCCAGCTTGTTGGTTAGAAACTAGAGATAAGCAGGTACTTGAGCCTGAAATGATTAGAGAAACCTTGGATTGTATTGAGATCGTGCGGCAACGAATGAAGGTGGCCCAAGATCGTCAAAAGAGTTATGCTGATAAGTGTCGAAAAGATCGACGTTGGCGACATGGTTTTCGTGAAGGTTTCACCATTGAAGCATATGGTTAAATTCGGAAGTAAAGGTAACTAAGCTCCAAGGTTTGTTGGACCATTTCCGATAGTCAAGCGAACTGGAAAGCTCGCATATAGATTGGAGTTACCCGAGAAGATATTGAGTGTGCATAATGTGTTCCATGTATCGTTTCTACGGAAGTTCGTGCATGATTTGAATTTAGTGGTATCTCCATAGCAGTATTAAGATTTAGAAGTAGAAACTGCAGTTGTGGAACCTTGTAAGCCACTTCGTGTTGTGAGGAATGACACAAAACAGCTTAGGAAGAAAGCGGTTAAGCTAATCAAGGTACAATGGAGTGAACACTACACCAGAAAAGGCCTTTTGTAGCTACGAAAAATCGCTGCTAAATTTTTTAGTCGCGTTTCGGTAAACGCTGCGACACGACATGCAACTAAAAGTCCAAAAGTTTTAGTTGTGTTGTAGTAAATGCTACTAAAAATGAAATTATTGTAGCATTTCTGAAATCCTACAAAAGATTTTTTGGCAACGTCTTAAAAATGCAATCAACGTGGTACTTACACCTTTCTTTTTTATTTTTTGTGGCACTTTAAAACGCTACTAAATCATATTAATTGATGCACAACACATTTTAATTACCGTTATTTATTGGTAATGGCTTATATCATTTCCAATAATCATTTATATATAATAGCCATATTAAAACTAATAATCAATCACATGATTATCATATTCAAACCAACATCGATAATTACCAAATTCAAATAATTTAAAAAACACATTAACCACATAATCAAATAAAAAATCCATGATCATTTCAATAATAGTATTTCGACAAAATAAACGAATCCATCAAGGCTGTAAACAGGTACTTTCGGATTTGGATAGTGCCATATCCGCATCCGAAATTATTTTCGAATATCAAATATCTGCATCCACGGATACGGACGGATATCGAATAATTATCCGCTTCGCCAAAGGTTGATAAATCAATGAACATAAATTAATTATTTTAGCTTAATATTAAAAATTTTCAATCCAATTGACTACTAAAGTGCTAAAAATAACAAAATATTATGATAATATATAATTTTAAGCAATTAGCATGCATTTAGTAGACTTTCAACTTTACAAAATAATAAGTTAGTGTATTTAATTATGTTAAAATACACATAATTTAAGCTATAATTATGAAAAAAGCGTACGGATAATTTTCGGATGTGGATATGCCTATATCTGCATCCACTTTTTCGGATATCGAATATTTATCCGCTTTTCGGATGCGGACGCGGACGGATTTCGGATTTTTTGGGTATCCATTGACAGCCCTAGAATCCATGTACCACAACTGTTTACAAACAAGTCTACACAACTTGTACAAACAAAATATTATACTACATAATAATTAAAATCTTGTTCATGGCTTAATTACCGATGGTTCTTTGATGCAACTTTTCTTCACTTCAATAATGATTAAAGTCTTGTTCATGGCTTAATTACCGGTGGTTCTTTAATGCAGTTGTTCTTCACTTCAAAAATGTTAATTACCTATACATAATTAATACGGACAACAGTTAGAATTACATACAAATCCTTATAATTTACTATATATTAATTTCAAATGGGCTGAGTTTCAAAGTATGTATTAATTTTCATATAAATAGTTCCATATATATGTATATATATATATAGTATCAATCTTTAAATACATATAAACTAATGTCTTTATGACAATAAAATTAAAGGAAGTGTTAAATAGGTTTTTCTGTAATCTAATGAAATTTGCATACATGTCATCTGATCTTTTACAGTCATAAAATATAAACAAGCCAAACAAAAAAAAAATTAAACTTCAAAAAGGCCCAAACCATCTGTTAGCTTTCAGAATTCGCTTAACGGGTATATTATGAGGTTGGGATGTCTAAAAATAATCACTACATCTACAAATTTAAGGATACTTTGCAGGTAAAAGTAAATGTGCTTTGCTAGTAAAAGTTCTAATGATCGTAAACAAATTAAGCATAAACCGGTCTCCAAATATCTGACAAAACATTATATTAACAAAATAAGCATTTATGAACTGAAAAATAACGAAATCAATAATAAATACCATAATTTATATTCACGTAAACACAATAGCATAAACTTCAGATGAAGGTTTCCTTAGAAAAAAATAGGAAACAACACTATATTCGAATAAGCTCTCGTTGCACTACTGCCCAAACAACATGAAACCCATCGTTGACAGATTACAACAAATATTGCACTATTGTCATTTTGTAAAAACACAGTATTCCATAAATAAACATAAAATACAGTCTGCCTAATCACTTATAGGTTAACAAATGGCAACAAAAAACTTATAAAATAAAACTAGTACAGGTAAATAAAATATAATCGACTAGTTAGTTGCAAATGACCAATTCTTTCAAACCATCACATGAACTGTGTTGAGTGGATTGTCAAGGTATTACAACATAATATAAAAGCATCAGATAATTCCAGTGTGGACTTCAATCAATGTTTAAACCCATTATCTTAAGATAATGGGTTTTACATTGACCGAAAATTCAAAATGATTGTTGTAAGTGAAATAAGAATGGTAAATGGGGACCAATGATTATAACTTACTTGTCATCTTCATCATCAACATCATAATCATCCTCATCATCAATAACAACATATAGCATGTTGGCCTGCCTCTGCTTAAATTGGACCATAAACTCTTTATCCCGTTTTAAAAACTTATACACATATATGTATCAGTTAAATCTGCTTTACGTGTAAAATCATGCACATATAACCATTTGCCCAGAGTAGTAAAATCCAATTTAGAGGTTAAAGCTCCAAAAGTTGCAGCTGTAGCAGTTCCCCTGTAAAACATTCGGAGTCAAAGTAGATGACACTAATTTACTATGTCAAATGAATAGATTGAGCTTTCTTATTAACCTCTTATTTAACTATATAGATCAGGCAGTGGAAATACTCCAAGGAACAATAAGTCAAAAAAGAGCATACCACTGAAGGAGTAGGTTGTGTTTCCCGAGGAAGTCTCCTACTCCAAGCACATCCATTGACCTCCATGCATTTGCCCATGTAGTAAAAGCACTAGTTTTTATCACCTGATGATTCTAATACCAAGCTCCTAATTCCCTTTCTGAACAGAAATTACCATTATTGATTTGCCTTTTTGCAATGATAAGTACGCTTATATATATTACGTATGATTTATACAAAAGGATATAATTCCATAATAGTGTTCATCAAAAAAGTTCAAACTTTAATGTTCAATGCAGCATGTAAAGAAAAACACAATTTAAGCACATACCTTGCTTATAAAGCCAACAGTTGCAATTAGCTGCTGAACCCTTTTGTCATGCTAAAAGGACAAAGAAAGCTTTATTTAAAAGATGACCACGACAAAGCAATCTTGTGCCTCATGCAGTTAACTAGTACTAGACCTGACAAAGCTAGACAACTGAAAAAGAATTCATAGTGGAAGTGCAGGTTGGCAAGAAAATTACCTTTATAGCCCTCGCTGTCCAGATAACTTCTAGTACAACGCAGACTGTCGTTACCCTGGCCCTTCTTACTATAACGTAATTACCTATTTCATTCAAAGTAATAATTTATAATAGATTTATATAATTTTAAATATGAATTATTATACAATTTGTGAAACTGGGGGGATCTGCATACACATTTCAAGTCTGATGCAATCATACAATGCTAAATGTTGTACATGTTGAATCAAATAAACTGAGATATAGCTTGATGTTTACGAAAAGATGGGTATATGCATTAATCTACAAAGTTAATTGAAAGATAAAAATAACAATTCAATAACTGGTTCTCAAACTCATGTTAGTAGCGCGCTTGCTAACGAATCATGCATTTGGGTTCAATTCGCGTTATGATCATTTTCAATTGGTTATTACTACAAACAAGCAGCTAAGTGCAACTGACCACCGCATGGTTTTTACCTTTTTCCCCTTAACATTACAGACGACGAGCAACCGTCGAGTCATTAAGAGGCGCATGGTGATTGGTCGCTCTATAGAGGTTGGAAGCACAAAACTAGGTGCTAAGCAGTTGTTCACTTTTCGGCTTTGTAGATCATATTGTAGCATATTATCCTATTTTTTCTTTATATGTTTCAAGTACACAATGCAAAAAAAATTCAAAGAAAAAAGAAAAACCTATTATAATTGCACTTAGATGAGTAACCAAAACGATTATGATTTTCTTATAAGAGGTAATATTTAGGTTAATTAAGATGATTGGGTAGCTAAGTCATTTTGTTTCTTCTGAGACAGTGCATTCGTTCATGCAATATGTGCCCACTTTGTGTGTATACCTTCAATGTCAAGCTTCCATGCGTATAGTGTTTCTACTTCGTACTGCACACACCTATTGTCTTAGCATTCAGCATGTAAGTACTGTCAAATGACACTTTCAGGGTTAAAGCATTGATTTCAAACTACCCAGAATAATTTTGAGTAAAGCATAATTAACAAAAAAACAAAAACACAAATATCATACATATAAGTTTGATTTAGCCTATGTTAATTTGATGTTGCTTTAACATTAACGATCACAAACACTATGTGTTACTGCTAAAGATCCATCAGTAGAAATTCAAGATCATCTGTAGATTTGAATTCATAATATTTAAAAGAAATTGTAAGAAATTTCACATTGAAAATTTGATCACAACTATGTCCTTGGGAGCGGCAACTATATAGATTCAAATTTTGGCAGAAATCTAGTGTAGAAAATATATAGCTACAGCTCGCATGCAATGAAAGGGTCGCTACTATAACTTCTCTGGACCTTATGTTTCTTACCAAATTCTCTTGATGAACTCTCATTAGATTCAACCCATTTAGGACAGGAAATGAGTTGAAGGAGTTGAAGTTAAACTCTGCAATAAAAGGAGGTGGAATGAACTTAACAGTAGGGACTGCCCAATATCAGAGGCGACAGGTTAGCAACATTCGACCATGGTTCAAAATTCATTCCAACTTGATTATTTGAACACTTTACACTACTTTTGAGTATCTATTAACGTACTTAATTTGAATTCTTCTTTAATGAAAGAGCTATGAATGAATGCACATAAATCTTGAAATCCATTCATATCGTTATTTATACAATACCATAATAGCATATATATAGTAAATAGTGTTATACGATGTCCATCTAAAAGCATTTCCATGTTGAAATGGTTTACGTCACCCTTCAACTATAATTACAAAACACAGATTCACAATTCATTATAGGTACATTATTTTGGATTCCAACATTTGAAATAAAAAATAAAAAATAAACACAAACATAACACTACTCCACCATGGTTTCAAATCTTGAAATTCAAAAGAAAAAAATCAAATTGACATGTCAGTTCATATCTCAATTTGATATCCTAACGAAATTTGTATTTTTCAATATATCTTGCCCTTGTATTAGCAGATTTATAGGAAAGCCTAAGTGAAATGAAAGAAATTTGGAACCCTATGCTCCCCACATTTGCACTTGTAAATTAAAATTCATTGAAATGTTTAGTTTGAAAGAAGATCCAAGTCATTTGCACGTGTAAGTTGTAAGTTAAATTTCATTAAAATTTAAGCGTTGAAATAGGCATCATGACACACACCATTTAATTATAATGTATTGACCATTGCAACTTAAAAAATGCACTGAATTTACCCGACAAAAGCCCAGACTCATGAATCCATACAAATTTTTAGTTATCCATGAGTCCATGACTGCATATATATAAATATACACAAATGGATATCCGGTATTGTATCCAACTCAATGCATTTGTTGGTGCAATTTTCACTGTTATATATAGAAGATACATGCCAAGCCATAACATAATTCCACCATCCATCCATGCTAAGCACAGGTGACATCCTAGTATAATCATCAAAAAAACTCAACAGGTTTTTTCAAGTTAACAAAAGAAGCAAATAACAGCTCACTTCCCTATTCAAATAATAAAATATGTACTACCTGTTTGATCCATCCAGTACTGTAGATTTCCAATCCAAAGGATCTTTACCTCATCACCCAACCCCCACTTCCACCCGATGCATGGCACTGCTGCTGCAGCGCCTACTATGGTTCCATCACCCGATGCCTCGTACGGTTCCATCACCGAAAGCAATAATCAACTAAACGCTCTAGATCCAAAATTAATTGCCAAGATCTGCTTTAAAAACATCCAAAAGAAAGAAACTAGAAATTTTAGGGGCTGAAACAAACCTAATCTTCAAATTGCCAAATCTAAATGTCCATGTGCATTTGTAGAAACTAACCAAATATTAGATGAATTCAAAACGATACATACTATAGAAAATCAGGGTTTCGCTGAAGGAGAAGTAAACGAAGAAACGTGATACAGAGGGAAGCAAAAATGGATTTATAGTTTCATGTGAGAGCAGATGTAAAGGAAGAAAGGTATGAACTTGGTCATGGTTATAGGCTGTCAAAAATTGGTAGTATAAAGAAACATGGCATGAAAAAAATGCTACAAAGGGTAACATTAAAACTGACGTACTACTTTAACATGTTAGCTCACACTCTTTCAATGGTAACTTCATTTCCTTACATGAAGACAAAGTGCCTAATGCTCTATTCATACAACTGTTTGCATAGCTTACAACTGAGACACAGAAAAGGAGTTGACAGCACAAAGACTTAAAAGGTAACATAATAAATAGTTATCATCGGCTGGAAAAAGTATATCTTCCACTGAGTGGGAAAAATATCCAACTATAGAAGCTTTATTCTATACGTGTATGTAAGAAACATGTTTATTTTACGAACTTTAAAATATATTCATGTGCAAGGGATAATATCACAATTGCAGGAATTACAGGCAGGTTATTCCAAAACATAAATCCAATACCAAATATGTAACTGATTACACATAGAAACATTTAATGTACAGGAAACCCATTGAATTAGTAGTTTTTATACCTCAAATTATCAATGATGTAACCTTCGGGGTTGCAAAATAATGATATTGTAGTACATGTTCACATTTTTTATCCCCATTCTATTGGACTAAAGTAGTGTGGAAAGTGTATGAGCTTCAGCTATTCAACATGACTTATAAAATCAAATCAAATCAGTATACATATATGAAAATGGTGAAGATAACAAGCTATATGCTAAGTATTACGTATCTGTTGGCGCTAGTCATGGAAGTAGACAGAGTGTGGTATCCGATAGCTTATTGCAAGTCAGAACCATATGTACATCTATGTGATTTATAGTTCTGTAAGAAATATTTTAAATTACTTCTAACTGGATGTAAGAAATTGGGATAAATGGGTAATAATACGATGAGCAGCGTTATAAAAATCAGATTATCAAAGTAAAATAATAGGGTATCATCAAAAAAACATACCTTTATAAAAAATTTGGTTTTTAGGGCTCGACTGCTTCAGAAGTTTTTAAACCCGAAGAATCTGAAATGATGTGTATCTTCGCACATGAATTTGAGAGGAAGAATCATCATTGTTTCGCACTAGGAGAAACTAATTTAAGGTTTGACGACGTTTTCCTAAAGAAGAGTAATGAAACGGATGAAAAGGATAAGCGGGTAAAACAAAAATCAGCCAAAAATGTTGGCGGGACACTGTAGTAGCGTTGATGCTTTTTATTTTTATATTTTTTTAGGGGAACGGATGCGATCATTTGACAAAAGCAACTATATTGTGTAGCCCATTGTTTATTTTCTTGTAGTGGAAGATGGTGACGATTGTACATGGGAGACGGAAGACAGCATGAGGGTGGCTCATCCAGAACTCTTCGTCGGTAGGAACTTTTGATATTGTATCATTGTTACATCGTTGTACCTTGCTGTTGTTTGATAGAATTCCGCGTACTAGGATAAGGCTATGGATGCATGGCTTTATGGTTGCTAGTTTGGGTGATAGAATTGGCTTCTTATGGATGATGGGCATGCAGAATTGTTGTGATTGCTTGTGTTTGCTTGGAATTTCGGGGGAGAAATTCTTAAGAAAAAGAGGGGAGAGGGAATGTAACAGCCCACATTTTACGTATCGGAAGATCGTAAAATATTTTATTTTATTCTCTGAGGGTTGGATAATTCTAATCTATTAATTGTTGCTTATGGGGATGTGAGACATGCCCATAATTTTTACCGATTTTGGTTGTGACCATATTCCCCCTATCAGTCTTGTACAGGGCATAACTTGTGACTCATGTCGAATCAGCGTGTGAGACCGGTGCCAATGAAAAGAAATTGATGTTTGCCTTTCCGTAGAGTGGTTACATTGAAGATTTGGCTCAGCGGTTTGGGACAAATCGTTGTTTTAAGGTTTTTCAGTTGGCTGCCCAGATTTTAGGAGCCTAATGGGCTGCTTTGGGACAGGCCCATTAGTGGGCTGGTGGAAACTATAAATAGAGGGTGAGAGGTATGGGAAATAGTTTACTTCCACGTTCTCTCATTTGGTAGCCTTGTGCTCCTCTTTCCTCTAACACCTTTCCACCATTAGTAATCAAAATCCAAGAAAGGAGAATATAGATCTATACCATTGGAGGCTAGATCTACATCAATTGAAGCAAGGATTCATCAGATCAAGGGGTTTGGTGCGAGATGCTTGCTTTCTGGATTCTTATTTCATCAATTTTAGCTTGTTTTGGAGAATCGGTGAGTGATATGCATCTCTCACCTGGATTAATGAAGTATATGGGTGTTTGTTCATGTTTTTCATCAATTTCAAGTGTTTTTCCATTGATCTATGCATTGGTAAGTCCCTTTTCATATAAATCACCATATGATCTGATTTAGGTAGTTTAGATAGGTAATTTCTTTGTTGTTTCATATGACTATGCAAGCTTGATCTATGGTTTTGTTCGTATTTGCATTTATGGTGATTTTGGTGAATTTCACATAATTATTGATGAAATGGCCAAATTGGTGATGTTAGTGGTTTCATAACATGTTCATGATTGTGTTGAATCGATTGGTTGAGTTGGTTTCGTCGATTGGCAAAGTTTTGGTCGGAATTGGAGTCGTGTTTGGGAAGTGCAGGTCTGGGGTCTTTTGCAAGGGTCGGTCTTGAAATTCTGCCTTGGGAAACAAGTCAGAAAGTGGCTCGGGCGAGTCTAGGATCCAGAAGGGTCGGTCGCGTGTAGGGTGGACGGTCGTTCTTGTTGGAAAGAAACAAGGATCGGTCACACGCAGTAAAAGTGCCTGAACAGAAACGAACAGCGTCAGTCGCACAAGGCTCTGGTCAGTCGTGCAAGCGGAAAAGATCTGGGGTTTTGGTTCTAGAAGGCAAGTGGTTCGGTCGAGCGAGCCTGGGAATTATATAACGATTGGGTCGATCGCTGTAACACCCCGAATTTTCCGTTAACTGTAACTTAACAAATTTAAGTATAATTAATTCTAAATGATGAAATCAAGGGAAATGTGTTACGCCATTGCGTTCGTCTCGAAATTCTGCTTGAGATAGAATCCAAGTTTGCGTAAAACGGATACCGTATGAAGAAGATATGGACGAACGAAGTTGGGCAGAAAAACCAGAAACAGGTCAGAATGCACTGGCGCACTTGGGAAGTGCGCTAGAACAAAATTGAACTGGCGCATTTGGGAAGTGCGCCAGTACAATTTTAGCACTGGCGCACCTGCCAAGTGCGCCCAGGCCAGAAAGACCTGTTGGTCAGGCCCTGGCTGGCCTGGTCAGGGTCTGGTCAAATCCTGAGGCTTGGCTGAGTCACTAGGGCTTACATTTCACTTTCTGATTGGCTTCTCTTGAGATGGATGGTCTGGATTCACTCTAGCTTCATCGACGGCTCTAATTAGAATGAAATTCTATAAATACAACTCAAGTCTAACCCTAAATTCACACAAATAATAGAATACTAAAGCCGTCATGCTGCTGGAAAGAAACTAGGAGTGGCCGTCAGTTAGAAAGCCTAGAGACAAGCCAATACTAAAGCTAAACACGAATCAAAACAACATTAGTCTACCCAAAGGAAAGCATTTCAAATCCAGAATTCAGAATCCAGAATCCAAATTCGTTGTTCGTTGTAAGTATAGTGATTTTTCCGATGAGAATAAAACTAAGACTTGATTCGATGTAAATTGGAAGTGGAATTGTGCTATTATGTAACAACAATGTTAATTCATATCTATGTATTGAAATGATTGTATTGCGAATGAAATTGGGATGTTTGTGGTATAATTAAGATTGATGTTGATCCTATTTTATTTTTAGAATGACAATAACATCACAAGCAAGTTGTATAGTTCATGTTTATGTGATTTTATAGGTCGTTTGTGATTAGAACCTCATGTATATACTTTATGCTAGAAATCTTTATGCCTAAATGGTTATGTTCAAATATATTCCCCTATGTTTATACAAAAGTTGCAAGTTTCTAATTTGATCTATGTCAAGATCCACTTTAGTACATGTTTCATGTTGTAATTAGATATGCGATTGGATCTAGTTCACACCCTTGTCATAAAGTTATACATATTTATGAAAATGTCATATTCTTGTCATGTGCTAGTGATGTTTGATGTTATGCCTAGATCCAAAAACAAGTTTAGACTTATGTTGTCTAAATCATATGCTAATTCATGTGACACCTATTTGGTTAGACCTTTATTTCAATGCAAATTCACAATATATGTAAATTGATTTAGGCTATGTTGCAAATTCACATATATGTATATTGACTATTTTGCAAGTTCACATCTATGACATTCATGTTGGCTATTTTGCAAGTTCACACCTATGATGTTCATATTTACTACGCCAAAAATGCCAAGTTTACACCTATGTTATGTTTGTTTTTATGAATTCCCTTATGCCTATTTGTGCGCGCTAAATTAGGCTAAGTTTTTACCTAATATTATATGTTAAGACTATGCGAACGAAAATTAGGCTAAGATTGTTAGCCTAATGTTTAAACGGGGTAACGTTGGGGATATTAGTAAAACTTGACATAAATTATATAAAATTGGCATGTTTGTCACATGCCAAAATTGGTGGCATTTAAACGGTATAAATTCTTATACCAAAAATGTTAAACTTGGAATGTGGGCCATAACATTTAATTGCTGACAAATTTACATATATTCATAAATAAAGACAAATATGTAAATTTAGAAAATACGAATATGCTTGACACGAGGTTGGATTGAGTTGTGATGTAAATCTGCCCGGACCCGCCCGGCTGTCCAGTTGTCACAACAATACCTATCCAATGTGGGTGGTTAAGCATTGAGCCCGATAAGGACCCGAGGTTAGACTGAGTTACGGTGTAAATCTGCCCGGAACCGACCGGCACATCCAGTAACCGTAATAATATCTGTCTAATGTGAGTGGTCGGTGCTTTAAAAGGCTAAGGACAGATGGTAGGGTTAAGTTAACTAAAACACTTAACCAAATCAACATGTTAATGAAATTGACGGGTGGGGCTAGGTAAATACAGACACTTAACCACTTAGCATGTTTGACTAGAAAACCCTAGTAACGGGGACCCATTTCAGCAGTAACCCAATTAGGTATCATGGTACCCTGAAACTAGGCAGGGTGGGGCACGATTACTAGGCTGATTGTAAGCGGTCAAAGCGACGGCGGTGGGTGCAACAGTGTGGGTTCTAACGGAGTGCGGGCGTACACACAATCTGGAGCAGACAAACAGGGCACTGGGGGCACCAGTAGTATAACCTATGCATTCTAAGGTTTGTGTCGGGTCGCCACTATGGGACTTAATACACCCCATGGTGGGGCCAACATAGGTATCTACAATCTCTGGGGGCCGTAAGACACAGATGATTATGCGAGTAGGAGCCGATCTTTAGAAAAGGGGATCACTTTACCTCCAGCATAGGGTGACAGTTAAGATAATACAAGTAGGTGCAGAGATATAGTGTGGGGTGCGATAGTATATTCATTCAAAACTACTTCATCTTAGTTTATGATACTTTCATGTTCTAGTTTATACCTATCATGCCCTTATTCTTATTTTCATACTGAAGAGTCACTAGACTTACCAGGCTTTATGTCTGACCCTATTTTCTTTCGTCTTTTTTCTTCCGTTCCCCTCCTCCCAAGGTCCATAGGGAGGAAATAACTCAGCTTAGTCAGATCCTCTAAAAGCTTCAAGATAGTTGATGTACGGTTTGGAGTCTTTTTCCTTGGCTATGGCTGTTGGTCACACTCTATGGGGATTTATGCAGTTTTAATCACGTTTTATGCTTTTTTATTTAAAAACCAAGACATAAATGATGTTGTAATGTTTTGGAAGTTGTTATGAGACAATTATGGAAATGTGTTGTATGAACAAGTATTTTATGAAATAAAAGTCTGATGTTTTCCGCTGCTTATATACATATGTGTTTATATCTGTCTTGTGTTTTATCTGTGACTTTTACTTACAAACCTCCACCAAAGTTAAGGCAGTCCCTTGTGAGTGACCTTAATGGAGGTTGGGGTGTTTCAATCGCTGTTACCTGGTCGGTTGTGTTTTCCAGAGTAGTTAGGTCTGTAGTGGGTCGGGCGATCCAATGTGGGAAGGTCGGACATGCTCTCCATAAGATCAGGGTCGGTCATTCGTCCTGGTTGCTCAAGGATGAAGCTTCCTATTGGTGGGAAGTTACGCATGCGGAGATACAGCTAGCAGTGTGGTTGCTCAAGGATGAAGCTTCCTATTGGTGGGAAGTTACGCATGCGGAGAGGCCAGTGGAAACATGGAAAACTTCAGGACAAGGTTTGAGATGAAATTCCTCTCCCAAGATGAAAGAAGCCTGCAAATGGAGAAGTTCCCAACTATGAAACAGGGAAGTATGACAATCAGGGAGTACGTTAATCAGTTTAATCAGCTGGCCAGATTTGGGTTGGACTTAGTAAACACCCAACACAAGAAGGCGCTCCGCTTCGTCAAAGGTTTGAATGAGCCTCTACACAGCCTTGCTATGACTCATGTATCCACGGGGGCGACTTATGAAAGCTTAGTGGACATGGCATTGCTACACGAGGAAGACAAGGGCAAGAAATAGACTAAGGTGGAAGAAAAGAAGGAAGGTTTACAGGCTAAGAAAACAGACTTCAAGAAAGGCGGGAAGAATAACAAATCCTATGAAAAGAGAAAGTGCAATTTCTGTGGCATTGTGGGACATATAGCAAAAGACTGTAGAAAGAAGAAGGCAAATATGAATGGTGGTTGCTTCAGTTGTGGCGAGACTGGACACTTGGCTAAGACTGCCCAAAGAAGCGGGGGCAGGGACAGAGGGTTGGATCTACCGTAGGCAGACAAGTTCACGCGCTGATGGCGCCTCCACAGGAACGAGGTAGAAATATTTCTGTAGAAAGCTTAGTTTATCTGTATGATCATCCAGTTCGCACTCTCTTTGATTCTGGTGCATCACACTCCTTTATTTCATCTGCTTTAGTAGAATCTCTGCACCTAGACACTAGTATGGTAGAAGAGCCCTTGGTTGTTTCAAATCCAATTGGGGGCTCGGCTTATTTGTCGATGGTTTGCTTGGATTTGAAAATCTCTATTCTAAGTGTTGAATTTAGATGTAATGCCTTTGTTTTGGGCTTCTCAGGGTATGGACTAATCTTAGGCATGGACTGGTTATCCAGTAATGGTGCCATTCTTGATTGTGAAAAAAGAGTGGTTAGGCTCTTGACTCGGCTCGGTAACACTCTAGAAATTTCTTGTAATCCCTTGAATGTTGTTATGCTTAGTTATCTAGAGTCGCTTGACGCTTCTGTTGAGAATTTGCAGTCGGTTAGAGTAGTCCGGGAATATACGGATGTCTTTGAAGAGGTGAAAGGCTTACCTCCGAAGCGGGAAATAGACTTCCGCATATATCTTGTTGATAATGCAAAGCCTGTAGATCTGCCTGTTAGACACATGGCTCCAAAGGAGAGAAAGGAGCTCAGTAAGCAAGTTAAGGAGCTTCTCAAGAAGGGGTTTATAAGAAGGAGTATCTCGGAATGGGGTGCTCCAGTGGTGTTCGCCACCAAAGAAGATAGTTCACTACGTCTTTGTGTGGACTATAGGGAGCTAAACAAGCTGACTAAGAAGAATAGACATCCGCTTCCCCGTATAGACGATTTGTTTGATCAGCTTGTAGGTGCGTCGGTCTTCTCCCAACTTGATTTAGCTATTGGGTTCCATCAGCTAAGGGTAGCTGAAGATAGCATTGATAAAACGGCGTTCAAAACCCCAGACGGTTTCTTCGAGTGGCTTGTCATGCCTTTCGGTTTGACGAACGCACCCGCTTATTTCGTAGACTTGATGAGCAGGGTGTTCAGAGAATTCCTCAATAAGTTCGTGGTGGTCTTCGTAGATGATATCTTGATCTTCTCAAAGAATGAGGAAGAACATGCTCAGCATCTGAAAGAGATCATGGATACTCTCCGTGCACATCAGCTAAGAGCCAAATTCTCCAAGTGCTGCTTTTGGAGAAAGGAAGTAAGATTTCTGGGGCATATAGTGTCCAAAGAGGGGTTGGTTGTGGACCCCGCGAAAGTGGTGGTAGTGCAAGATTGGAAGACACCAAGAAATGCAACCGAAGTTCGAAGCTTTCTTTGGCTAGCCAGTTTTTACCGAAAGTTCATTAGGGATTTCGCGAAAATCTCAGCTCCACTCACAAGGCTAACAAAGAAGAATCTGGTGTTCACTTGGGATTTGGATTGCGAGTTTTCTTTCCAACGATTAAAAAGAGCTTTCACAACAGCCCCAGTTCTGACTTTGCCAGATGGAAGCAAAATGTTCACAGTATATACGGATGCTTGTGGTACGGGGCTAGGCGCTGTTCTGATGCAAGAAGGGAGGGTAGTAGCTTATGGTGGAAGACAATTGAAAGTGCATGAAAAGAACTACCCAACCCACGATCTTGAGTTGGCCGCCATTGTCTTTGCGCTTAAGTCTTGGCGCCATTATCTCCTAGGTGAGAAGTTCGAATTATATACTGACCATAAATCGTTGAAGTATCTTTTCTCGCAGAAAGATCTTAACTTGAGGCAGCAAAAGTGGATGGAGTTCCTTGCCTCGTATGATTTTGAAATTTCCTATACTCCCGGCAAAGGCAACGTAGTAGCAGACGCGTTGAGACGAAAGAAACTGACCTTAAGCCCTCTCTTTGTAGAAAGGCAAAGCTTGGAGTATATAGCCAGTTTTGACTTTAGGCCCTCCTCAGATTTTATACCTGGTTTATTGGCATCCCTAGAAGTACGGCCCACTCTTTTAGACTCGATAGGGGCCACATAACGAGAAGCTCCACAGCTTGTGGGTGTGATTGATCAACTAATTAGGGGTGAAACTTCCAGTCACCTCAATAGGTACTCCATCGATGATAAGGGTTGGCTAAGGCGAGATGGAAGAGTATGCGTCCCACAAGCTAGGGATTTTGTGAAGAAGGTTCTCGAGTAGGCACATCATTCCAAGATGACAATACACCCAGGTGGAGACAAGATGTACAAGGACGTAAAGAGAGCTTTCTATTGGAGCGGCATGAAGAAGGACGTGGCAGATTTCGTTTCTAAGTGTGTGACATGCCAATAGGTCAAGGCGGAACAAAAGAAACCTGAAGGACTACTACATCCTCTAGAAGTCCCGCAATGGAAGTGGGATAACATTTCAATGGACTTCATTGATGGGTTGCCTAGGTCAAGAAGAGGCAATACTGGCATTTGGGTAATAGTGGACAGGCTTACTAAAAGCGCCCACTTTATACCTATCAAGAATAGAAGGACCGCTTCGTCTCTAGCTTCTCTATATCTCAAGGAAATAGTTCGAGTCCATGGAATACCCTCCAGCACAGTGAGTGACAGAGACCCCATCTTCACGAGCGAATTTTGGCGGAGTCTACAAGAAGCTGTCGGCACACAGTTATGTTTGAGCACGGCCTATCACCCCCAAACCGATGGCCAGACAGAAAGGATGAATAGAGTACTAGAAGATCTTCTAAGACTGTGCGTTCTTGACTTCGGAGGAACTTGGGAGGATCACCTTCCTTTAGTGGAATTCGGCTATAACAACAGTTACCAGGCCACCATCGGTATGGCGCCCTTCGAAGCTTTGTATGGAAGACCTTGTCGGTCACCAACTTGTTGGTGGGAGTCCACTGGCAAGATTATACTTGGGCCAGACTTGATTAGAGAGACTTCAGAAAAAGTGGACTTGATACGAAGGAGAATGAAGAATGCCCAAGACAGACAGAAATACTACGCCGACAAAAGAAGGACCGACCTTGAGTTTGAGGTTGAGGACAGGGTTTTCCTTAAGGTATCCCCTTTAAGGAACGTCGTTCGCTTTGGATTCGCAGGAAAGCTAGCATCAAGATTTGTAGGAACGTTCCCTATCATCAAGAAGATTGGGAAAATGGCTTATAGAGTAGATCTGCCTGAAAGATTGGCTGGAATTCACAACGTCTTTCACATTTCTCATCTCTAGAAATGTCTACATGAATCAGTGGAAGTGGTGGAGCCAAGCATTCTAGAAGAAGCCGAAGTGGAACGTGAAGCAACTGTGAGGAGAGTTCCAACTCGAATCGTAGGAACTGAAATCAAAATGCTACGTAACCGCGAAGTGAAGCTCGTCAAGGTTCAGTGGAGCGACACCAAGGAAGACGCGACTTGGGAAACTGAGGATACAATACGCGCGGCCTACCCTTTTCTTTTTGAGGGTACATCTTTGACCTCTTTTTTTCCTTAAGTTGTGCTTGTATCTATCTTTTTAGTTATATCTCCTCGATATTATCCTTTATCCTTAGGTAGAAACCCCTTTGGATGTAAACATGTATTTGAAACATGTTATGGTTGATGGCTGCAAGTGGTTGCTGGTGGTTGCTCGTGGATGCATATACACACACAACCTAGGTTTTAGATCGGCTCAATCACTTCATACTGCATATGCATATATGTATTCATATTTGTATGTGGTTGAAACTTGACATGTTGTCATATGGATGTCGCATTTGTATTGACGGTTGCGCACTCATGTAGAATTATGAGTAAGGACAAATTTGCATAAATAATGGACTCATGACACTTACATGATTTGCATTAAGGAGGTCAACTGGATCAGTAGACCGCCTGATTTTGCATTAGTTAAGGACATATACACACACTGTGCATATAATCATAAAGCATTAAAAGTCTTTTAAGGACAATGGACGCCTGTGTTTGTTGGTTGAGTAGATGGACGATTGGATGTTAGGACTTACGTTCTCCTAGACTTGAAGATTTCGGGGACGAAATCCTTTAAGGAGGGGATAATATAACACCCCGAATTTTCCATTAACTGTAACGTAACAAATTTAAGTATAATTAATTCTAAATGATGAAATCAAGGGAAATGGGTTACGCCATTGCGTTCGTCTCGAAATACTGCTTGAGATAGAGTCCAAGTTTGTGTAAAACGGATACCGTGAATAAGATATGGACGAACGAAGTTGGGCAGAAAAACCAGAAACGGGTCAGAATGCACTGGCGCACTTGGGAAGTGCGCCAGAACAAAATTGAACTGGCGCACTTGGGAAGTGCGCCAGTACAATTTTAGCACTGGCGCACCTGCTAAGTGCGCCCAGGCCAGAAAGACCTATTGGTCAGGCCCTGGCTGGCTTGGTCGGGGTCTTGTCGAATTATGAGGCTTGGCTGAGTCACTAGGGCTTACATGTCACTTTTTGATTGGTTTATCTTGAGATGGATGGTCTGGATTCACTCTAGCTTCATCGACGGCTTTAATTAGATTGAAATTCTATAAATACAACTCAAGTCTAACCCTAAATTCACACAAATAATAGAATACTAAAGCCGTCATGCTGTTGGAAAGAAACTAGGAGTGGCCGTCAGTTAGAAAGCCTAGACACAAGCCAATACTAAAGCTAAACACGAATCAAAACAACGTTAGTCCACCAAAAGGAAAGCATTTCAAATCCAGAATTCAGAATCCAGAATCCAAGTTCGTCGTTCATTGTAAGTATAGTGATTTTTCTGATGAGAATAAAACTAAGATTTGATTCGATGTAAATTGGAAGTGAAATTGTGCTATTATGTAACGACGATGTTAATTCATATCTATGTATTGAAATGATTGTGTTGCAAATGAAATTGGAATGTTTGTGGTATAATTAAGATTGATGTTGATCCTATTGTACTTTTAGAATGACAATAACATCACAAGCAAGTTGTATAGTTCATGTTTATGTGATTTTATAGGTCGTTTGTGATTAGAACCTCATGTATATACTTTATGCTAGAAATCTTTATGCCTAAATGGTTATGTTCATATACATGCCCCTATGTTTATACAAAAGTTGCAAGTTTCTAATTTGATCTATGTCAAGATCCACTTTAGTACATGTTTCATGTTGTAATTAGATATGCGATTAGATCTAGTTCACACCCTTGTCATAAAGTTATACATATTTATGAAAATGTCATATTCTTGTCATGTGCTAGTGATGTTCGATGTTATGCCTAGATCCAAAAACAAGTTTAGACTTATGTTGTCTAAATCATATGCTAATTCATGTGACACCTATTTGGTTAGACCTTTATTTCAATGCAAATTCCCAATATATGTAAATTGATTTAGGCTATGTTGCAAATTCACATATATGTATATTGACTATTTTGCAAGTTCACACCTATGATGTTCATATTTACTATGCCAAAAATGCCAAGTTTACATCTATGTTATGTTTGTGTTTATGAATTCCCTTATGCCTATTTCTGCGCGCTAAATTAGGCTAAGTTTTTAGCCTAATATTATATGCTAAGACTATGCGAACGAAAATTAGGCTAAGATTGTTAGCCTAATGTTTAAACGGGGTAACGTTGGAATATTAGTAAAACTTGACATAAATTATATAAAATTGGCATGTTTGTCACATGCAAAATTGGTGGCATTTAAACGGTATAAATTCTTATACCAAAAATGTTAAACTTGGAATGTGGGCCATAACATTTAATTGTTGACAAATTTACATATATTCATAAATAAAGACAAATATGTAAATTTAGAAAATACGAATATGCTTAACACGAGGTTGGATTGAGTTGTGATGTAAATGCCCGGCTGTCCAGTAGTCACAACAATACCTATCCAATTTGGGTGGTTAAGCATTGAGCCCAATAAGGACACGAGGTTAGACTGAGTTTTGGTGTAAATCTGCCCGGAACCGACCGGCACATCCAGTAACCGTAACAATATCTGTCTAATGTGAGTGGTCGGTGCTTTAAAAGGCTAAGGACAGATGGTAGGGTTAAGTTAACTAAAACACTTAACCAAATCAACATGTTAATGAAATTGACGGGTGGGGCTAGGTAAATACAGACACTTAACCACTTAGCATGTTTGACTAGAAAACCCTAGTAACGGGGACCCATTTCAGCAGTAACCCAATTAGGTATCATGGTACCCTGAAACTAGGCAGGGTGGGGCACGATTACTAGGCTGATTGTAAGCGGTCAAAGCGACGGCGGTGGGTGCAACAGTGTGGGTTCTAACGGAGTGCGGGCGTACACACAATCTGGAGCAGACAAACAGGGCACTGGGGGCACCAGTAGTATAACCTATGCATTCTAAGGTTTGTGTCGGGTCGCCACCATGGGACTTGATGCACCCCATGGTGGGGCCAACATAGGTATCTACAATCTCTGGGGGCCGTAAGACACAGATGATTATGCAAGTAGGAGCCGATCTTTAGAAAAGGGGATCACTTTACCTCCAGCATGGGGTGACAGTTAAGATAATACAAGTAGGTGCAGAGATATAGTGTGGGGGTGCGATAGTATATTCATTCAAAACTACTTCATCTTAGTTTATGATACTTTCCTGTTCCAGTTTATACCTATCATGCCCTTATTCTTATTTTCATACCGAAGAGTCACTAGACTTACCAGGCTTTATGTCTGACCCTATTTTCTTTCGTCTTCTTTACTTCTGTTTCCTCCCAGGTCCACAGGGAGGAAATAACTCAGCTTAGTCAGATCCTCTAAAAGCCTCAAGATAGTTGATGTACGGTTTGGAGTCTTTTACCTTGGCTATGGCTGTTGGTCACACTCTATGGGGATTTATGCAGTTTTAATCACGTTTTATGCTTCTTTATTTAAAAACCAAGACAGAAATGATGTTGTAATGTTTTGGAAGTTGTTATGAGACAATTATGGAAATGTGTTGTATGAACAAGTATTTTATGAAATAAAAGTCTGATGTTTTCCGCAGCTTATATACATATGTGTTTATATCTGTCTTGTGTTTTATCTGTGACTTTTACTTACAAACCTCCACCAAAGTTAAGGCAGTCCCTTGTGAGTGACCTTAATGGAGGTTGGGGTGTTTCAATCGCTGTTACCTGGTCGGTTGTGTTTTCCAGAATAGTTAGGTCTGTAGTGGGTCGGGCGATCCAATGTGGGAAGGTCGGACATGCTCTCCATAAGATCAGGGTCGGTCATTCGTCCTGGTCGGTCGCTCCAACCTAGACTGGAGGAAAGGTGGTCGTCTGAGGCGGGTCGGTCAGGTGGTTCAGTCAAGTGTGAAGGGATTTGGCAGCCCTTGTAAATGCCGTGGTTGATGGCCTAAGTGATATAGTTGGTTTCCTTAGCTAATGTTGATGAATGCTATGGAATATATTGAGCCTTATATTCATGTTGTCTGGTTCGATGATGATAATGGCTTCGACGAGAGTCCAAATGAGAATGTTCGAAGTGATGTGTTCGTTGATCGGTGAAAACAACGAGTGTGCAGACAACTCAAAAGGTGTTAGGTTGTGGATAATGGTTGCTCGAGTGGGACTTGAGTTTGTGATTGGTCACTGGTGATGACGATTAGAGATGCGAATATCGAGAGATTATTGTTATCGTAGGTTCTAGTAGACTCAAAGCAGAGGTACCTTGGGCAGTCATGCAGGGCCTCGTACCTTGGGCAGTCGTTTAGGGCCTAGTTGTCAAGATGTTAGAAGACAAACATACGAGTCATGATGGCGTATGGAGTTGTTCTAGAACTGGGGTTACCATTAGCCCTTGACATATGGCTGTCATGATGGGTCATCATACAATTAACGATGGTTTCAAAGCGGGATTGGCGGTGATAGCCAAAGTCTGTCATGGATGTTTGAATGTCTAGATGTTTTGATATACCATCTTACGTGGATTATCCAACGTCAAGGGAAATGTTTCTTGAGTGCTTCACTGATATTGGTTTAGGCCTCTGGGGAGATTACTTGAGGGATGTTAGACTCGATTAGGATTGTCGACGTGAGACCTAAGTAATCTGGAGGCTATGAATGTTATAGATGGTTGTTCTGTTTTCCATGGACAAACTATTGTTACCTTGGATGTTATGGATTGCAAAGGCTATCACTATCGGATGTGTGGAAGATGGGTGTGAGTTCTTCTCTAGTGTTGGGTAGTTGTTGGTAAATCTACCCATTCTCATATACTTTATTGATGAAGTTTATTAGCTGTTTTATCGCTCACTAAGACTGTTGTCTGAATCAAGATTTTATGCTTCCCTCTTATTACCTTGGGCTGTTCATCCGGTTGTGGATGGGCAGACTGAGTAGCAGGTGACAGGTGATGGTTTAGTGAGGACGATGATGTTGATCGATGACGAACATGAGGCTCACGTACCAGTTTTATTACTATCTAGTATTTTCTGTTTCCGCTGATATTATATACTCTGAGGGATGTAGTGAGGACCTTTGTATAGAAATATTATCCTAAGTTGTATGGATCTTTCTACGGGTTCTGTTAAGAGTTTTCCGTCTCTGTGCAATTGGATTTCACTATTATTACCTGTTGTATATGGTCAGTTATATTTTATCCTTGCGCTGTGAGATTTACGACATCTTTCGATGGTGCTTACCTACTTTGATGATCGTCCATAGCTATCTGACACACCTTTTAGGGCATCATTCCTCTTGCTTAGTGTGAGGGCTGTGGGCGGTCGTCACATTAATCTTGAATTTAATGCTTGTTTGTAGATAGCCAAAATAATCGCCGCCTTGGAAGCCGAGGAAAATAATTGTAATATTAATTTTTTCTTTCTTATGGTAAAATTTTCTATAAACGGTCTATTTACATCGAAAGACAAGAAAAACATTGCACTTGAGTTAGTAAATTTCATTAAACATCATCTCTAAAACCTAGGTTCAGGTCCTCTGTTTTCAATTTCTCTTTCTTTCCTTGTGTCAAATTTATCTCAATCATCAACTTAAGTTATTTGGTTAGTTTTAGAGCCCAATGAGATCCATTCAATAATTAAATCACATGACACATGGTTGAGATTTAATTTGCATATGAGAATTGAAATTGAAGATAGAAAAATTGAGCGGTTGAAATTGTAGTTCATCTACAGTTATGAATGTACATAACCTTAATCATAATCAAAAGAGGTCACATGTAGTCACATTGATTAAATCAATTGCTATTATCATCATTACTATAATGATTATTACTAAAGATTAGACGAATACGAGGAAAACTATATATTTTTCATTAATTATATGTTATCAATGATTGCGTAATTATTTCCACGAATCAGGTGGTGAACACAAACATATGTGTGTGTGTGTGTGTATACGAGATAGGATGAAAAGCACCCCAAACAATGCAACACCCCTATATCCACATTGATTCCCATGATACATTCTCGTTTCTCTCTTTTCCCACTAACTATCTCCCTACCTCCCCCTCTAACTTATTTAAATATAAATGAGTGGTTCAAATTGAGGGGAAATTGGGATGTTCGAAAGTAGAGATGCCATAGAGCAGTACCACTATTTTGCAACATCCCTCTTGCATTTCATTTTCGACCATTATTTTATATTTAAATAATAAATAAGCATAAGAAAGAGTTAGTGAGTGGAAATAGGAAGGAGAATATTTGATAATTGGGAATGTTGCATTATTTCAAGTGCAACGGAACACTCGTGTCTCTCTCTCTCTATGTGTGTGTGTGTGTATATATATAGGGGAGGTGTGACGGCCCGCCCCGCACCAACCGGCATTTACTCCAAAAGTGCGATGTACACATGCCCGGTTAGCACGGGACGGTCGCCAAAGAAAGGAAAGAAGAGGATGAACTAACAAAGAACCTGTAGAATGTCTCACAGCGCATAGAACAAAATATAATAATAACATACTTGACATAAAAAAGGAGAGACAGTGCATAAGCTGAAAACCAGAACTAAGCATCATAGCAGCGGAAATCCAAAATACAGCTTATTACAACTTTCCAAACTGTCTCAAAAAGCAAAAGTAAGATAAATGAGGTACACTACTAATGCCCAAGTAGCGACCACCAACGACACAGGGAGAATATCTATATATCATACGTGGAAGCCTCCTGCTCGCCTCCGAATCAGCTACTCGCGCCTCACCAGCAAACCATAACCTGTCTCTAGTCTGCTCGTGTGAGCACCCAGAGTAATAAGAGGAGACATAAAACTCTGGGTCAGACATAAAGCCTGGTATGAGCGATAAGCAACAAAACATAACAATAACAGGTATAATCCAATCATACCTGAACCTGGACCTGCAACCAAAGAGTTAGCACTACATACTGTACAACACTCTAAGGTGCCCTTTCAAATGGTGTAAAGATAACGGGGGTGGGGGTGTGCATGTCATAGTGATGTCAAACAATCAAGCATAGCAATCATCCTCACATCCCTCACTCAGTGCGTAAAGCATACGATATCCACTACTTTGGTCACCTAATACTTTGGGCCATGACGGAATCCAATCCCGTGTAACTATCACTACAAGCCCACTATCCATCTCCCAGTGGTGAACCAAAGTTATGAATACCGACAACCCCTTTGCACACGTCCCGCAGCAAAGCCCAACCATGAAGTGAACTCATTGGTTCCCAACTGGATTCTGAGCTCTAACTTCCATTTGGACTACCTTTGCATCTCGGGTTTTAGTCTCCTCCTCCGGATCGGTCTTCATTCAGTTCATAACCTCCTGGTTCGGTTCGCAGTCACCAGCTCGTGGTCAAGCTCCAGGTCGTGATGATACTCCAGCTCGGATCATGCTACCTTCGCCAGGTTGGATCGTGATATGCTCTCCAGGTCGGGTCACCATCATCGGATCGTGCTTCATCAGTTCGTGGCACCCCTGACGGGTCGGGTGGTGGCACCCTGGTACTCATCGCATCGTGAGCTCCTTCATCCTCCTCTGGTTCGGATCGCGAGCTTGAAGTGACTCGTAGCATCAGTCTCTCGTTCGTGGCCTTCGAAGTGGAGCAGATCGTCATGGTGGTGCGGCTCGTGATGACTCTTCACGAATGGAGGGGATCGTATTGTGGAGGGTGGTTCGTCCCGGATCGTGGCTCACCTCCTGCCTTGGTCGTGGCACATACCCCACGAACGGGGAGGGGGCTCACGAACCGATTCCTGCACAACTTCCCTGCGACTTGTTTCACGCCATTCGACGGCGTTTTCGACCAATCTAACACTTCTAAACAATCACAAAGCATACAATACTGTCATAGCAACATGTAGTATCAACCCCAAACACTAAAACAACAATATGATGGGTTAAAATGGATCAAACATAGCCAAAATCCCATATTTTCCCTTAAGCATGTTTAAGAACAACTAAGCATAGGATTAACAAAACTTAACCAAATTAACCCAAACTTATAACAGAGGTCTAAAACAATATTTAGCAATTTATAAATATTTTTCCAGATTTTTAACATGCATAAATTCGCTAATTTCCACTAATCAGCCCTTAATCCCCCAAATTCCGGGATTTGCAAAATTAGTCAAAATTAACCTAAATTCATATCAGAGACATAAACTGATGTTTTAGAATTTTAGGAATTTTTCTAGATTTTTCTGATCCATAATTTCGCTAATCTTCGCTAATTACCATAATTAGCCGTAATTAGTGAAAAACAATGCAAATCACTCACCTTAGCCACAAACAAACTTTAGATCTGAAATAATCTCTGATTTGGATCCAATCCCTATGCGTTCCAGTAGCTCTCTCTGATTTGGTGCTACCCTCCCTTGATTTGATGTAGTTTTGCTTAATCTTCGATTAGAAAGTGATTAGAGACGATTTGGGATGAAATTAGAAGGTGGAGGCCATTGCTAGAGCTTGAAGGAGGTAAGTGGCGGCTGGAAAAATGAGTCTAAAACCGAAATCCTAACCCTATCAGCCCTTAAATACCCCAAATCCCGAAATCCCCCATTGGGCCTAGTTGCTAATCACCCGATTAAGCCCAATTAGTTGTTTTTCACCTTCTAAACCTTGTTTCAGCCATATCTCCCAAACGGTAAGTCCGTTTGGCTAATGTAACCACTCTACGGAAAGAGAAACCATCATTCGAATCCAATGGAAGTGGTTTCAGGTCAAAACTCCTTTCCAATCAAAAGTTATGGACGAAACAGTACCAACTAGGGGCAAAACGGTCATTTAAAAATCGACAAAAATCATGAACATGGGAAATGACCCCCAATAATCGTCTCCCAAAGTTACATGACCATCACTACACCAAAACAGGTGATTCCCAACGAGTATAACCGTCGCAAACAATTTCAGCAACGCTTATTAGTGTTGCTATGGAGGGGTGGCAAATTAGTACCAACGCTTATAAGCGTTGGTAGATTTTCTGTCCCAACGCTTATAAGCGTTGGTATATTTTTAGTCGCAACGCTTATAAGCGTTGGTAGATTTTCTTTAGCAACGCTTATAAGCGTTGGTAGATTTTCTTTACCAACGCTTATAATCGTTGTAAGATTTTTGTTTGCAACGCTTATACATGTTGCAATACATTTGTTTGTAACGCCTATACATGTTACAAAATTTTAATTCACAACAAATATAAATTTTAATAATAACCGAAATATGTATTAACAACTCACATATTCTAACATTAATATTCAATTAATAACCAACATGATGATAATATAGACGATATTTAATATGAATCAAAAACTAATATTAAACTCAATGCATACTAATAGATAACATTCATAACATAACGACATAGAATATCAGTTAACAATAAACAAACACAATACATAATTAAGATGTCAAATTCAATAATACATAATTAATTTGCTAAATTCAATACATAAATAAGATTCTACAAATAACGAATACGAAACTCTGGCCATATAACGAAGCCTCCATCTGAAAATTCACATAACTTGTACATTCCATTTTGAGGACCATCATAAATTGGTGCATCCGGTTCAAGAACTTCAACAACCCAAATTACTTTCTCTATATTCGGTACCACTTTCCTAAAATGACAAACTGTTTGTGTTCCAAGATAACCTTTTGCTACCTCCTTCTCTAGATCATTTGACAATAGCATTACGTATTTCTTTTCCATTGTAGATGAATGAAGATCATTAAGTGACACATTTGGAGTAACGGTTACATTATTACTTATAGGAGAATCCCTTAAATTAGAAGCACCTTCTGTACGAGGAGTGGAAGGACTTGCAACAAGTTTTTCTTGCAAATTAGGTATAAATTTCATAAAAGTTGAAGTAATTGAATTGATGGCGTTATTAACTTGAGTAGCTACTTGCCTTTCTATCTCCAATTTCCAAACGGACAAATCCACGGCATGTTTTTTATCAGCTACGGCTTTTACAGCTCGAGCCACCTTTACTTGTTTTATAGAAGAAGTAGAACTAATTGCTCGACAATAATTTTTCTTCATGTCGGAACCAAAAACTTCTGCAATTGGATCGTTATCAAGATCATCTACTGCGCCACTAGAACTACCATCCAATTTTCTCTTTTCTTCCGCTGCCTCTAGAAGTGCCTGCATTCATTGAATATCACATTAAATTGAAAATTTCAGTTTCTTGTTAAAAACATAAAAACATCTCGCACAAAATACCGAATTCACAAAAGTCAAAACTCAGCAAATGCTGAGCCTTACGACTCAGCTCAGCATTAGGTAAGGCTCGGCTCAGCATTAGGTAATTTCTTGCAAATTAGGTAAGGCTCGGCTCAGCAGTTGCTGAGCCAAAACTCAGCAAATGCTGAGCCAAAACTCAGCAAATGCTGAGCCTTACGGCTCAGCTTTGCTGAGCCACAGCTGAGCAGCATTTGCTGAGCCTGTGGCTCAGCAGCATTTGCTGAGCCTCAGGCTCAGCATTCAGCAAAAGCTGAGCCTCGGGCTCAGCAAATGCTGAGCCTCGGGCTCAGCAAAGCTGAGCCTCGGGCTCAGCAAAGCTGAGCCTCAGGCTCAGCATTTGCTGAGCCAAAACTCAGCAAATGCTGAGCCTGTGGCTCAGCAAAGCTGAGCGGTAAGGCTCAGCAGTTGCTGAGCCAAAACTCAGCAAATGCTGAGCCTCAACAATGCTGAGCCGTGGGCTCAGCAAAGCTGAGCCAAAACTCAGCAAATGCTGAGCCTGTGGCTCAGCAAAGATGAGCGGTAAGGCTCAGCAGTTGCTGAGCCACGGCTCAGCCTGTGGGTCAGCTTTGATGAGCCGTGGGCTCAGCATTTGCTGAGCCGTGGGCTCAGCATTTGCTGAGCCAAAACTCAGCAAATGATGAGCCTTACGGCTCAGCTTTACTGAGCGGCAAGGCTCAGCTAGCTGAGCCTGTGGCTCAGCAAAGCTGTATATGTTTTCGGTATTTGTAGAAACCCAACTTTATGTACTCAACATTGTTCAGGAAAAACATCATGAGTTTAGGCAAATAATGATCAATTAAAATAATTTACTGAGCTTAACAACATATATGCAAACCTACATATGTTTCTGCGGCACATGGTAGTACTTCTCCCGATTTTCTTTTATGTCCAACCTTCCAAATCGTCGTTCGTGAAATATTTGCTTCTGGATTGGATAAGACCTACAAGAAATATCAAAGTTGACAACACATAATTAATATAACATTCTACAAACAACCATTTACAAAAGATAATTTTATTACCATTTCATGGTGCACTCTATGGTAAGGTTTCCTTCCTAGAGTATGAGTAATTTGGTTTTTCGCTTTGTTTTTTGCATTTTTTTTACATTGCTCCATCTTTTCATTCGTATACTCAATATCAAGGAACTTTTCCCACCACACTCTATCTATATCATCTGGACATCTGTCAATGGCAACACGTTTAGGAATCATAGTGTCATCAACTTTAAGAAGACTTTTTCTTAATGTTGACTTCATTGATCTATAGTACGGTGGGAAATGTTTCTCTAATAACGGTCGAGCTATGCTAGGGTCTACATCCATGTCAAATTCTTCCTATCATGAGAAAAGAAACAAAATAAACGAAATCATGAAACAATCAAATATATCATAATTTAAACTTGATGATGAAATTGATATGAGTGAAAATACCAAAAGCCCTTCCCATAGTTTATCCTTGTAGAAGCTATCTACGGCCCTCCATTCTTTGTAGCCAACGGGTATATGACAACGAATTAACTCACCACTACGTGTACTCCATTTAGCTGAATCTTCCCCTACTGCACCCTCAACCCCAACCGTTATAAAGTACTTTTTACCTTTGGGTGGTTGAGGTTCAATAGTCTGTGTTGTACTTAAATTTGCATTTGCGCTATTGTTTGTCATTTTAATGAAAAATCTACATTAAAAAACAAACAAAATGTAAAGTTAACATAACACGTAAAAGATACTTACAAGACATGAATTAACATAACAAACTGGCAATAGTTTCAAAAGACATCAATAAAAGAAAATCATACATTTCAAAACACAACACAATTGTACAATTGCATGATCAAAACAAGCAAAATACATGCAAAATATTTTCAATCAACATGTTGATTTCGATTGAATACATTTCAATAATGGTTCTAAATTTGGTTGTACTTTCAAAATAGATTGATATGTTGTTGGTACTTCATAATAATCTATGTTATCCATTATGCGTTTAGGAGAGCGTCGAACAATTGACCAGTCGGAATTGATATGTGTATTTATTATGTAAAATACTTGACTTGCTTCGGACGCAAGAATAGCAGGCTCATCATATTCTCCATCGGTATTCTTGAGCTTCTTTAAGTTTACCATTAACAAATTTGTATCCGGGCAAACTTTACAACCATTTGTCTTATCTGCAACATTCACCAAATCACAATAGAATACCACATGTTGAAAATCATAGTAATCAACTTCCATGATCTCTCTAATAACACCATACCAAGTAGTATCATCATCCGTAAGATTTAAATCTTTTGAACTTGCAACAAATGTAATGATCGCATCCATACAGACACCACTATCTTGCGTTGAAATGCTATCGTCATAATGTTGAGGAGAGAATGTATAGCCGTTCACTCTATACTTAAGAAAAGTTCTGACTTCCCACTTTGGACCATTGACATACAACCATAACATTGTGTTCATGCATTTTTCGTCCACTAACTGTTAAGAATTAACAAAATTAATAGAATAACATTAGTTAAAAATAAATATATTGCTCTCAAGTAAATTTAGCACACCTTATTGTATAGCCAATCAACAAATTCAGATTGGACTACTACTTCTGCTTTTGTGATAGTTTTCCTTTTACCACGAAGACCGTCTTCTAAAGATAAGCGGTATGAACTACAAATTCAATATTGTGATAAATATATATATATATTCTTGACTAAATGTGATACGTATTGAAAAAGGTGAAAATGTATGACCTGTAGTATTCATCTCGTTCCGGTATATCAATTCTAAATAGTAACCATCGTCGAATCTGTGATCGTTGCACTCTAGATAATTTTAACGGTTTACCTTCAACGATGGAACGCTCATATATATCATCACTATTCTCATCTAAAAAGGATGCTTGTTTAGAGCTATGATTTCCATCACGTGGATTTGGCATATATTCCATTGCGTATCGAACTGATTCTGAAACAAGGTATGCTTCAGAAATTGATCCTTCTATATACCTTTTGTTACTAGGTATGTTTTTGCAATCTTTCATAGCCCTAGCACACAAAAATTAATATGCATACTTACAGTTAGTTATTTCATAACCCTTAGGTAAAATAATTTGAATGCAAAAACAATATTTACCTTTCAAATGGATACATCCATATATAATTCGATGGTCCACAAAGCAGAGCTTGATTTGCTAAATGTACCATCAAATGGATGCTTATATCAAAAAAATCCGTTGAAACATAGTGTGCCAATACACATAATGCTTCAGCAATCATATCTTTAGCCGCTTGCACATGTTCTCGAACAAGAACTTTTGAACATATTATGTTGAAGTACAAGCTTACTTGTAAAAGCGCTCGTCTTAACTCACGACACTTTGGATATGCATGTTGAACCATGATAGGAAGCAAGTATTGGATGAGAATATGATAATCATATGTCTTTTTAATTTGCAAACCGGGTGGTTGAATACATATAAGACCGTTTAACTTAGTTGCAAGACATGATGGAAGTTTTGCATCTTTAAGAACTTGACAACATTGCAATTTGTGATCCTTATCAAATGCAAGTTTAGAAGATTGCTTTCCTTTGTTAAACATAAAATTGATGAGATGTTCAACAACATTTTTTTCAGTATGCATCACATCAATAGTATGACGAACTTTATGATTGCTCCAATAATCCAAGTCAAACAAAATTGACTTCTTATACCATGCCGGCCTTCCTTCCTCATCGACAAGACAATCTACATTATCATAAGCTTCAGAAATCAATCTCTTTTTGCTTGGTGGTATTTTGCCACGAATATATTTGATACGCTCAAGCTTTTCTAAAAGAGGCGAGCCTCTTAGCCGAGTTGGAGGCTCTTTATATTCAACATCCCTATACCATCCGTGTTTTAATGCTCTATATGGATTATCATTCTTCAAAAACCTTCTATATTTTGAATAGATGATCTTGTTGCCGATGTACTCTGATTCTGTCTCGGTAGCACAGACAGGACACGCTTTATAACCATGAGTTACACAGCCAGATAAGTTACCAAAAGCTGGTAAATCATGAATTCCCCATTGTAATATTGCTTTCATATTGAAAAATTCTTGCTTGTCTGTGTCAAAAACAGACGCTCCTTCGTCCCAAAGATGTTTTAATTCATCGACAAGAGGTTCCAAGTATACATCAATGTCCTGACTTGGTGCTCTTGGTCCAGGAATTAAAATACTCAACATTTGAAATTGTGATTTCATACACAACGAAGGGGGTAGGTTATAAGGTATCATATAAACAGGCCAACAACTATAACTATTGGAGAGAACACCATTTGGATTAAACCCATCCGTAGAAATACCAAGCCAAACATTGCGTCCTTCAATAGCAAATTCTGGCCACCGACTTTTGACTGATCTCCATTCAGCTGAATCTATAGGATGTCGCATGGAATTCCAAGATGGTGTAGCTTTTTTGTGCCATTGCATTTTACGAGCTATCCATGGTATAGTGTACAATCTACTTAATCTTGGATTTATAGGAAAGTATCTTAAAACTTTTCTTGGTTCTTTCGTTAATTTAACCTCCCCTAACACTGTTTTTTTTGTTTTGTACCTTGTTTTATGGCACACAGGACATTCTTTCGCATCAACATTTTCTTTCCAAAATAATATACAATCATTGACACAAGCATGTATATGCTTCACCTCCATTCCCAAATCCTTTATTATTTTCTTCATCGTGGGATACTTGTCAGGTAAATTATTTTCTTTTGGAAGCCAACGTTTTAATCGCTTCAACAACTCAGTCACACTATTTCCCGACCAGTTAAATTCTTTTTTAAGGTTCTGAAGCTCAACAATTACACCTAATGTTGTAATCCCCTCTTCGCAAGAAGAATAAAGTTTTTCATTTGCTTTGTCTGCGTATTCTTTGTGCTTCTCTCCAAGGTAAGAATGATAATTGTCTGTATTTGTATGTTGAACTTCCTCTTCATCGCTAGCTTGTGGCATATTATGCACTCCAAAAGCATCGTCTACGAGATTTCTAAGAGTCCCCTCTACACAATGGTCGGTTTGAATTTGATCTTGGATATGAGGATCTGAAATAATATTTTTTGTATGATTCATCCCCGTGTTATTGTTGCTCATCTCTCCATGAAAAAACCACCTATTATATGTTTTAATCATACCATGAATGATTAAGAGTTTCTCAACGCTTTCCAGTGAGAGCTTCTTAGAGTTCTTGCACTTAATACAAGGACATGTGCAAATTTCAACATCGCAAGATGAGTGATTCTTCACAAAACTAATGAAGTCTCGAACGCCTTGCTTATATTCTTCAGAATTTCTATATGGACTTTTAATCCACTCCCTTGAACTTGAGTTAGACATAAATCCACCCGTTGCTACAAAGAAAAAACTGCACTTGTTATATAAAAAAAAACTGCACTTATTATAATAAAAAAAAACTGTACTTGTTATAAAAAAAACTGCACTTGTTATTAAAAAAAAACTGCACTTGTTATAAAAAAAAACTGCACTTGTTATTAAAAAAAAACTGCACTTGTTATAAAAAAAAAACTGCTCTTGTTATAAAAAAAAAACTGCTCTTGTTATTATAAAAAAAACTGCACTTGTTATAAAAAAAAACTGCACTTGTTATTAAAAAAAAAACTGCACTTGTTATAAAAAAAATGCACTTGTTATAAAAAAAAATCCACTGATTTTAAAAAAAAAAACTGCACTGAATATGTCTTAATGATGGTTTTGTACAAACCGTTATGGATTTGTATTGATCCATTGATCACATCGATCCATATTAATGAGCAAGGGTTAGATATCGAAAAGGCTGAAACTCTAATGAGCAAGGGTTGGATATCAAAAGGAAATGAAATAAAATGAAAGGACTAGATGGTCAGTTTTGGGAGCTGCACGAGCAAGTATTTCGTGACTTATGCCATACATTTCAAAACACAACATCAATTTATGATTACCTACGTATCTTTTGCTGGACCCAACCAATCAATCAAGAACCCCTGATTTCAACCTTTTTGTAGTTAAGTCAGAGATAGAAAGAGAGTTTAATTGCACAAATGTGGAATTCTGGGTGTTCTGATTGGTTGAATATAGGAAGACATAGAATTTTAGTTAGAAGAGATTTGATTTGCCTCTGTTGATATTGATATCAACGTAAGGACCCTTACGTGCGCGGGCACAAAGGCAAGTGTGCCCACGTACACATACACAATTTTCAAACACGTATAAATACATTTCTATAATTGTTTATTTCAACCCAGCAGAATGTCCCAGTTTGGGAATAATTAGCTAATCAGAAGTTATAGCTTCAAACCTCATAATTAACAATTTTAGTATTCACCTCATGATTATCTAAAGCAAGTCTTTGGTTTAGCGCATACTCAGTGTCTAGTTTAAAAGAATAAACTTAGTTCTATAATAACTAACATCGCATACAAGTAATCTTTACTTCAAAGGACTAACCATGCGAATGACTGCTTTTGTACTCTTCTCGCTTAGAATTTTTAGCCTCGTTTTTTTCTTCCAAGAACTCTTAATCACACAAATACCATAAGTTTCTATATTCATCATTTCCTTGCATTTTTCGGTATAGAATCAAAACAAACTTGTACAAGTTTCATCTGGAAAAAAAAAAAGGGAAAAGTGATCTAAAAGATTTCACAACGAACATAGTGAATTTTGCTTAAGATCATTACAAGTGACGAAATAGTAAACTACGAGAGCAAAGAATAGCAATGTACGAGTATGTTCAAAATAATCTCATGTGAGTAATCTATATCAATCTGTTAGCATGTCACCTTCTGAATTAATGCCTGGTTATGTGATGTGATAATAATACAGCAATAAAGCTAGAAATGTCAATTGTACGGTACACTTTACCACCACACATGCTGTATATATGCAACATAAATATCAATGTGATTGATTCAAAATGCACTAAGCATGATAAGAATAATCTTCAAAGAACCGATATTGTTGCTGATACAAAAATTAAGCAATTACTCTTCATACATGATACTAAACAACCCGTCTGATTTCTCATTTCCTTCTTGTTTTTACTGATTTTCAGATTTATTTGTTTGAGTAGCGTGTCAAACAAGTGAATTTTAACGGAAAATAAGACACTAGTTGTTAAAAAATTGAAATTATTACAACCTTGTAAACGCATGCCTGCCATCCATTCCAATTTCATGGATGGGAAGCAAATGCATATTTTAACCAACCCAGGCACACTTAGTAGGTCATGAATCAGTATTTAATATGTTGCAACCATTTAAGGGATTCAGGATGAAACAAACACCAGTGACTGTAAATAGATTGGCTCTTAAAAAGAGTTTGACGATCCTCGTAGATAGGCAACCACTTAAAACCATTTTAAGAAAACCAGCGCTAGTCAAGGAACTGTATAAAAGTGCTAAAAGAAAGGGACCAAGTAACAAAAAACACACTCATATCAACACAGTAAGAATACTTGCTTCCACGCATTAGCAATTTAATGTAAATAACAATACAATACATAAGGCAACACCCTTCATCAAACCTAGGGAGTTGATTATTGAATTAGATACAAATTTAGGAATATAGCATAACTACACACGATGTTTAATGATGCCGATCATAATGAGGTGGCTTTCAAAGAGGAGGTTTGTAGTAGGGTGGGGGTTCATAATGAGGTGGCTTGTAGTAGGGTGGGGGTTTGTGAGGGGGAGGCTTGTAGTAGGGTGGGGGTTTGTGATGGGGAGGCTTGTAGTAGGGTGGGGGTGGGGGTTCATAATGAGGTGGCTTGTAGTAGGTTGGGGGTTTGTGAAGGGGAGGCTTGTAGTAGGGTGGGGGTGGGGGTTCATAATGAGGTGGCTTGTAGTAGGGCAGGGGTTTGTGATGGGGAGGCTTGTAGTAGGGTGGGGGTTTGTGATGGGGAGGCTTGTAGTAAGGTGGGGGTTCATAATGGGGAGGCTTGTAGTAGTGTGGGGGTTTGTAATGAGGAGGCTTGTAGTAGTGTGGGGGTTTGTAATGAGGTGGCTTGTAGTATGGCTTTTTGTAGTAGTGAGCATCAGCAACCAAAACCATCAAGCACATGGCCAAAAACAATAGAAGACTCATGAACTTATGATTAATGGCCATTATTACTTATGTTCTCAATTTTTTTCTCTGATGCAGTAAACAGAAGTATCTCTGCTTATTATAGAGGAACAGAGGCTTATGGTGACATCACTTCATTCCAAATTGTCTTAAGTAATACATTGTTATTCTACTTTCTTAATGCATGAGACTTTGAAAAGGTAATCAATTTGGAGGATTATATACAAATATACAGAACTAGTCAGTTTTGTGATAACTGTTGTATTCAACAATAGAGGTTAAAAGCATCTATTTAAATATTCAGTGTTGGCACTTGCAATATACTTTAGTTTCAGTAATATTCATCGTGAACTCATAATTTCGACACAGGCATCGTAACTGAAAAAATAATTAGAGATGACAAACAATCTGAGCAGAACGGCTGATTTAAATTTGCCAACCATGATACCCTGGTAAATATGCATTATAACAATATGAATATGTATATTACTATTGCAAAAAGCTAGAAACAAAGCATTAAGTCAAGTGATTTACTTGTCTACTATCTCTTTTTCCCCCCTTTTTCTTTTCAGTATTAGATTACCCGAATTTATGAATATAGGAAACAGTCATGCAAAAAGTGATATTCATCAGCCAACGATTGGTTGCATTGCTTTTTTACACTATACCTTTCACAAATTCAGCCATGTTTATCACATACATTATTGTGATGATATATTTACTATGCGGTTCCAAAATTCAATATACCACAAACTACATACGATTTCCTACTGTAACTTCTGTAACACAATTCATAGTTCCCATTTTGGGAAATTTAGTTATGCACATATAGTATAGATGTACACATTTTACCCAAGTTTTGTAACATTGAACAAATTACACTAAATGAAATAGAATAATTTGTATGCATGTAGTGATCTTACAAACAAGTAAATAAAGTTATGTATTTGGCTGCCAAAGTTAACAATCAAATGATGCACATATTAGATATTCTATATTGTAAAACGCATGCTATCAAGCAGTTTTGGGGAGATTAGATTAAGTTTAGCTGCAAAAAATAATGGACGGCCTATCTCCAATGTCTGGTCTCATATTACATATGCATCTTTTCACAAGCCAAAAACATTTAGAGTAATATGCTCTAGAGTGGCACAGCTGATTGTATAAACGTACTTATTTCCTTAACAAGTTAAGCTGGGGATATCAGAACTGCAAAAATGAACAAGATATTCTATGTTACTAAAGATGATCGTTAATTGGCTTCTCTCCGTACCATACAAATTTTGTCTTCCCTTTCCTGCTTTCTGTTGCAAAGTAGGATTCCATAGAGTTTTCTCCGGTCACATTTAATTTTTATTTCCCCATTTTTTTCCACTGGCTTTTTTTTTTCCTACATTCACATATTATTCTATGTGGCATTCCATTCACATATTATTCTATGTGGCATTCCAATTATTGAAAGACACATAAATTTCATCTTTAAATAGAAAACAAATTCCTAAGTTTATTTCCAAAAAAGATACCTACTTTTTCGGTCATATTATTCCACGTCACGTTCCAATTATCAAAAGACATACAAATTTCCTTCATAAATGGAAATGAATTGCTAAATTTACTTCTCAGTCTCTAAATTAAATTGACATGATTGATTTCAAAATCCGTCTCAACTTATCAACAAAAAAGTCTTCTTAAATTATTTTTTGTTCAAGCTTCCTAATGGATCTCAAAATCGATATGTTCAAACTTAAAAATCTTTCCTAATGCCTCAGTACCCAACCAATCAAGAACCCCTGATTTCAAAACACAACATCAATTTATGATTACCTACGCATCAATTTACGAACTCCCGTGTGCGTAGCTAATTTAAGTGTAAGTGGTATTGATTCATATGCATATAGTGTTAAAAATAGTGAAGATGATTGTGAAAACCATATAACATAGTTACATATACTTATTCATAGTTACAAATATATTGTAGTGGTTAAATAATAAGAACGAATAAACAACTTATTCAAAATTTTCATAAATTTATAAATGATCACATTGAAATCAGCATACAATAGCATTTAAATAGAGGCCAACCCAGTAAATATATTTGAAAAAATGGTGAAAATGCCATTCAGGATGTTGTTTATGAAGATGATGCAAAATATAGTTTTAACATGGAGGGTGCATCTTACCATAAAGTTCATATACTTAGATTTAATAATATATAGTTAATTTCAAACTTGGAAGACATTACAATTATAATCAATACGTCGTATATTTTCATTCAAATAACAGCACATGGAGTTAGCCATACTAATGATTTGTACTCATATTCATCACAAAGATAAAACATAACTTCTGTTTACCCACAAATGAGTAATGTCTCATTTGCTAAAATTAAGTAACCGTCTTGCATATAATTTAATAAAAGAATATGTAGTCAATTATAATTATAGTAGATGTTATTACATTAATATTATAGGGGTAATTTAATTGGTAACAAAGGCAATTTTACAACATGCTGACACTCATCCTTTTTAGTTTTCATAGATTATAGGGGTAATTTAATTTAGCTGTTTATTGGATTTCAAACTAACCATTTTAATTAAGATAGTACATGATGACAACAAGTTATTAGCAACCACTTTTAATGATAAAGCAGATAAAGAATCAAATTAATTCTTAACTATAAGCTACCACAATAAAGAGAAAAGGATCAGCAACCACTTATAATAATAAAGCAGATAACGAATTAAGTTAGTTCTTAACTACACGCTACCATAATAACAAGGATTAAGTAGGATTCACCTGAACAAGAAATCGCCTGAAGTTGAAATCGGATCTCTTGATGTCGTAGCTGAAATCAAATCATCCAAACGAGAGGCCGATTCGTCAAGGAGAAGCCCGATTTCGATTCGTAAGGTTATGATTCTCGTACGATTTTGATTTAGAATCGGATCGCGATTTCAATTTTTTAGAGGTGTTGAGTCTCCTGTTTTAGCGGCCGATGAATGGAAAATGCGTGAATAAGCGTTGGAGGTAGAAAATTAGGGTAAGCCTTACCAATTTACCTTTTTGCCCAGGAATATTCAGCAACTATCAATTTAAACATATCCCTCAACATAAATAAGCGTCGGTAAAAATAATAATTATAGATATATATTTATGGTAACACATTTCTGCATAGCAACGCTTATTATTGTTGTTACCCTACAACACAAATAAGTGTTGGCGATTGTGAAAAAAAAGGGTTGCCAAATGACCATTATGGTGTAGTGCATACGACTTCGTATGTGAAAGAAATAAATATTCTATGGTCCTTCGATGCGTAGAATACGGGTTGTTACATTCTCCCCCCTTTAAGAAATTTCGCCCCCGAAATTCCCTAACCAGAACACACAAAGGGTCCCGCATGCCTATCAACCATAAAACAACAATCAACATGCAAAACAAGTCTATCCTAGCATGCGGTTTACTAACAATGGAAGGAACTATCACTACCAAAACCTTACTAGGCAAAGAGTTCTGGATACTTCTTCCTTATATCCTCCTCTGTTTCCCAAGTACAGTCTTTTTCATTCTCACCCCACTGGACTTTGACTAGTTTCACCGCCTTCCTTCGAAGCTGCTTCGTATCGTTCCCAACAATACGCATAGACTTGCGGTTCCCAACTGCCTCGAGTTCAACTTCGATGTTATCCAACTGATCAGGTGAAATAGCCACACTAGGGTCGTGCACGAATTTCCTTAACTGGGAAACATGAAATACGTTGTGAACTCCCGCCATCTTGTCAGGTAGCTCTACTTCATACGCCAAATTCCCAACTTGCTCGAGGACTGGGAATGGACCAACAAATCTTGGTGCTAACTTACCTCTCCAACCAATCCAAATCACATTCTCAATGGAGAGATCTTGACGAACACCAAGTTGTTAACGAAGAATTCCAAATCTCTTCGTCTCCTATCGAGATAAGTCTTCTACCTATCTTGGATAGCCTTCATTCTCTAATATACAATTCACTCAAATACCATCATGACCTGACCTGGTCCTTGGTAAATTATCAATTAATCCATTTGAGACTTGTTCTCAACGGTTGTGACAAACCACTAAGTTTCCTTTGCTCAGCTTTAACTAACTGGCAATTCATGCATTTGGACATAAACTTCCCAACGTCTTTCTTTATCCTTTCCCAGTAGTAGATCTGCTCTATGTCTCGATACATCTTGTTACCACTGGGATGTATAGTCAATTTCGGGTGATGATATGCTCTAAGCACTTCACCTCTCAGTCCATCTACGTTGGGAACAACTAGTCCTCCATTCTTTTGAAGCCATCCTTCTCGATCAAATCCTTGCTTGATCGTTCTCTTTCCATCGATACCCATCTCTACCCTAGAGATGGTTTCCAATAGGTTAGGATCGTCCTTCTAACTGGAACCAATCCACTCAATTAAAATCGATCTAATCGTCAAGCTTACTAGTGTTTCTGAATCCAATTCACTCTTGGGCCCGAAATCATATCCTGTGATATACTTTAGTTGCTTCCATCCTAGAAACAAAACCCCTAAACTGGCATGTCTCCTACTCAATGCAACTATTACCGCACCCAAATCCTTTACTATGATCACTATACCCCATGGAGTCATGGCGACTCCACTGCACTGATCCATAGTCACTAGTCCTTTGCATGTCCACTCTGCCCTATGAATTCATAACAACTCCATTGCACTGGCTCATAGCCTTACTAATCATTTACTATGTCCACTTTGCCCCTCGAGTCATGACGACTCTACTGCACTGGCTCATAGTCCTACTACAATCACTTTGTTCCCCATCGCTGGAACCCTACAGGTGATAGTCTACTCAAGGGAAGAAAAATAGGAACAACATAGCAACCATAACATCCATCAAACAAGTCCTACCTATCACCTGCTAAATTCATAAACACATCGACACCTACATGATTGGTCTAACCAATCCCAATATGTCGATTCTAGTATGTCTGGTCTAACCAACATCAATAACTAATGGAAGCCCAGCCTCCATACATACACCGATGCCTACTTGACTGGTCCAACCAATCCCAGGCCAATGGAAGCCCCGCCTCCCTACGGACTACCGTACGTCCAACGTACGTTTATCCTCCAAGGATAATTAAACTAATGGAAGCCCAGCCTCCAATCGGACTACCGTACGTCCAACGTACGTTTATCCTCTAAGGATAATTAAACTAATGGAAGCCCAGCCTCCAATCGGACTACCGTACGTCCAACGTACGTTTATCCTCCAAGGATAACTAGATCACGTCCAACGGATCCAAGGTAACGGGCGTCCCCAGATACCCCTGCTTTTATTCCTCCTAAAATACTTGAGTCCAACCCAAGTCTATCCATTATCTTGCTGCCCTCTCGAGTCCAACTCGAGCTGAATCCAATTCCTTGCAGCCTTCTCGAGTCCAACTCGAGTCAATCTATAACTCAGACCCAGTCTTGAGTATCCATTAGTGACCAACTCTAGTCCAACGTGAGTCGTCTCCCTATTCGTTGCATCTCCAAGATCAACGAACACCTATTTTCTTTTACGAGTTCAAGTCCAACTTGAATCGCTCTAATCTTAGTCGTATCTTCCATGATCAACGAACACATCCTATTCCTTCAAAGTTCTACTATCCAATAGAGAACATCAACATAGGGTCCTAAACAATCCAATACTTTGCATCTTTCCCGAGTCCCACTCGAGCAATCTCATAACCCTATCAAGTCTAACTCTGGGCAGTCTATACCATTGAACAGTCTTATCATGTTCCGTCTGCCCATCACTCCTCGAGTAAACCAAGATGTCATCCAATGAAAAATCACAACAACTATTTACCCCTCACGCAACCCATCCTAGTCGAAATCGACATTCCCCAAGCACAAGCCCCAAAGGCCTAAACCAATATCAGACAAGCACCCAAGGAACATCTCCTCCAAGTTCGGACAATCCACATGAGGTGATACTAGCAAAACAATCTAGCACTGGAGTACTCATTTGCCTCCCAGAGACAACTAGAACTTATTACAACGATAACCTCTTAGTTTCCTTAACTCCAGTTGCCATCGCCATCACTAGGTAGGTACCTAATACCACCTTATTCCTTTGGAGTAGATCGACTCCCCAAAATAATGCTAAACCCAGTAAAGCCCAAAACAAAGCAATCACAAGGAAACATACATCCATGACTCGATTAGACCACATTAACTAATCATGCCAAAACTAGTCGAACCACCAATCGGGTTCGTCACTACTAAAGGTCTATCGACTAACTCAGGTTTTTCAAACAAACCCGATCAAAACATCTTAAATAGAAAGCATACCTCGAATAACGACACCTTTTTCCTTCTGCGCCGCAGTTGGGGCTTTTGACGAAGAAGGAACAGCGTTGATAGCATACGCTTTCACAATCTGCTTCTCCCTGGGAGGTTGTGGGCAATCATCCTTGTGATGTCCCGTCTGGCCGCAGTTAAAGCACTTCCTTTGCCCAGGCTTTTCTCGACAATCTCTGGCATAATGGCCCTTCTTGCCACAACTAAAGCATTCGTCATCTTTCTTATTTTTCTTATTCTGACCATCCTTGGTCGGGTTCTGCTTCCTCTTGTTCTGAGAATTCTTCATGCCTTCACTGCCTGCTTGCGGCTTTGGCTCCTCTGCAGATGCCGTAGCAACCTCAGTCTTCGACTTAGGGAAAATGCTCTCTGACCTTAATGCCTTTCCTACAATAGACTCGAACGTCTCATCGATATGGTTTATAAGTCTTTCCCCCAAGTACCCATCCAAGCCAGTTATGAACTTCTCGTTCTTCTTTTCGACTGTATCGATAAGGGACCATCCATATTTCGATAAAGTGTCGAATTCAGCGATATACTCCGAGACTGCTCTACCATTCTACTTAAGCTCCAAAAACTTCCTGAACAGTTCTGATTTATGAGCAGTTGGAATAAACTTATCACAAAAGCGAGTCTTAAACTGATTCCAAGTAACTTGATCTTCTGGAGTAGCTGTTCTAATGGCATTCCACCAATTCATCGCTCGCCCTTGCAGCTGACGAGACGCTAGCCTTCTCTTCATCGCATCCTCAAGACCCAAGTCGTCGAAGATACGATCACAGCTATCCAACCAATCCTGAACATCTGTGGCCAACTCCGTTCCGTGGAACGGCTTCCCACCAAGGTTAGTGTAATCCTTGCACAACCTGGCGAAATTGACCCTAGGCGCCTGCACTACTGGACCGCCACCATTTCCGGGATTGGGAATTGCCCCTTGAACATCCCTAAGCATCTCCCTCATGAAGTTAGTGAACATTGTCCTCATGTCAGGAGCATTCCCATGGTTGGTCCCTCTACCAGCACCTCTAGGATATCGGCTCATCGTAAATCTGTAAAAGGGGAAACGATTAACGACCCCATAGTGGTGCTAGTGCAGTACGACTTCATTCTTATACTACTAATAGTATATATATATAACTTTTGAAAACCAAAGTAATCACAAATACGCGCTATCATATACGTACTATCTCTCCCTAGTGTCTTTCCCTAGGTTAACTACGCAACCTAGAGCTCTGATACCAAGTGTGACGGCCCGCCCCGCACCAACCGGCATTTACTCCAAAAGTGCGCTGTACACATGCCCGGTTAGCACGGGACGGTCGCCAAAGAAAGGAAAGAAGAGGATGAACTAACAAAGAACCTGTAGAATGTCTCACAGCGCATAGAACAAAATATAATAATAACATAATTGACATAAAAAAAGAGAGACAGTGCATAAGCTGAAAACCAGAACTAAGCATCATAGCAGCGGAAATCCAAAATACAGCTTATTACAACTTTCCAAACTGTCTCAAAAAGCAAAAGTAAGATAAATGAGGTACACTACTAATGCCCAAGTAGCGACCACCAATGACACAGGGAGAATATCTATATATCATACGGGGAAGCCTCCTGCTCGCCTCCGAATCAGCTACTCGCGCATCACCAGCTAACCATAACCTGTCTCTAGTCTGCTCGTGTGAGCACCCAGAGTAATAAGAGAAGACATAAAAATCTGGGTCAGACATAAAGCCTGGTATGAGCGATAAGCAACAAAACATAACAATAACAGGTATAATCCAATCATACCTGAACCTGGACCTGCAACCAAAGAGTTAGCACTACATACTGTACAACACTCTAAGGTGCCCTTTCAAATGGTGTAAAGATAACGGGGGTGGGGGTGTGCATGTCATAGTGATGTCAAACAATCAAGCATAGCAATCATCCTCACATCCCTCACTCAGTGCGTAAAGCATACGATATCCACTACTTTGGTCACCTAATACTTTGGGCCATGACGAAATCCAATCCCGTGTAACTATCACTACAAGCCCACTATCCATCTCCCAGTGGTGAACCAAAGTTATGAATACCGACAACCCCTTTGCACACGTCCCGCAGCAAATCCCAACCATGAAGTGAACTCATTGGTTCCCAACTGGATCCTGAGCTCTAACTTCCATTTGGACTACCTTTGCATCTCGGGTTTTAGTCTCCTCCTCCGGATCGGTCTTCATTCAGTTCATAACCTCCTGGTTCGGTTCGCAGTCACCAGCTCGTGGTCAAGCTCCAGGTCGTGATGATACTCCAGCTCGGATCATGCTACCTTCGCCAGGTCGGATCGTGATATGCTCTCCAGGTCGGGTCGCCATCATCGGATCGTGCTTCATCAGTTCGTGGCACCCCTGTCGGGTCGGGTCGGGTCGTGGCACCCTGGTACTCATCGCATCGTGAGCTCCTTCATCCTCCTCTAGTTCGGATCGCGAGCTTGAAGTGACTCGTAGCATCAGTCTCTCGTTCGTGGCCTTCGAAGTGGAGCAGATCGTCATGGTGGTGCGGCTCGTGATGACTCTTCACGAATGGAGGGGATCATATCGTGGAGGGTGGTTCGTCCCGGATCGTGGCTCACCTCCTGCCTTGGTCGTGGCACATACCCCACGAACGGGGAGGGGGCTCACGAACCGATTCCTGCACAACTTCCCTGCGACTTGTTTCACGCCATTCGACGGCGTTTTCGACCAATCTAACACTTCTAAACAATCACAAAGCATACCATACAGTCATAGCAACATGTAGTATCAACCCCAAACACCAAAACAACAATATGATGGGTTAAAATGGATCAAACATGGCCAAAATCCCATATTTCCCCTTAAGCATGTTTAAGAACAACTAAGCATAGGATTAACAAAACTTAACCAAATTAACCCAAACTTCTAACAGAGGTCTAAAACAATATTTAGCAATTTATAAATATTTTTCCAGATTTTTAACATGCATAAATTCGCTAATTTCCACTAATCACCCCTTAATCCCCCAAATTCCGGGATTTGCAAAATTAGTCGAAATTAACCCAAATTTTTATCAGAGACATAAAATGATGTTTTAGAATTTTAGGAATTTTTCTAGATTTTTCTGAGCCATAATTTCGCTAATCTTCTCTAATTACCATAATTAGCCGTAATTAGTGAAAAACAATGCAAATCACTCACCTTAGCCACAAACAAAATTTAGATCTGAAATAATCTCTGATTTGGATCCAATCCCTATGCGTTCCAGCAGCTCTCTCTCTGATTTGGTGCTACCCTCCCTTGATTTGATGTAGTTTTGCTTAATTTTCGATTAGAAAGTGATTAGAGACGATTTGGGATGAAATTAGAAGGTGGAGACCATTGCTAGAGCTTGAAGGAGGTAAGTGGCGGCTGGAAAAATGAGTCTAAAACCGAAATCCTAACCCTAGCAACCCTTAAATACCCCAAATCCCGAAATCCCCCATTGGGCCTAGTTGCTAATCACCCGGTTAAGCCCAATTAGCTGTTTTTCACCTTCTAAACCTTGTTTCAGCCATATCTCACAAAGGGTAAGTCCGTTTGGCTAATGTAACCACTCTGCGGAAAGAGAAACCATCATTCGAATCCAATGAAAGTGGTTTCAGGTCAAAACTCCTTTCCAATCAAAAGTTATGGACGAAACAGTACCAACTAGGGGCAAAACGGTCATTTAAAAATCGAAAAAATCATGAACATGGGAAATGACCCCCAATAATCGTCTCCCAAAGTTACATGACCATACGACTTCGTATGTGAAAGAAATAAATATTCTACGATCCTTCGATGCGTAGAATACGGGTTGTTACAGGAGGGATTTTTCAGTCGAACTCTAACCATATGCTAAAGGGTCATTTAGAAAAACAATGTCAGAAGTGGTGTTAGTTTCTTCAGTCGAACTCTAACCATATGCTAAAGGGGAAGTATTTTTGATAACTTTTTCAATTTCGATGCTTGACGAATTGATGTTACTATGAAAAATGAATATGAATTACAATAGAATCAAAGCTACTGCTCCAGGCTATTTCAACTGCTGATCTAAATCATGTGTACTCTTTTTATGATTCGAGAAGCAAGATTTGAAAATAGGTCAATGGCGATTTTCACAATTTTCACATGCGTTAAAGAAATTTTATATCGACAATTAATTGTATTGTAACAAAAAATAGAACTTTGGTCGATTAGAGGTTAAGATTTTACTGATGAGGTTGGTTTTAATTAAAATGTTTCAAAACTATCATTTCATGACAGATCCTATAGACTGTCAATCATGCCGCAATTTTAGTATCATGTTTTAGAGATTATTCAGAAATTTGTTGATGGGTTACTTACATTTACACACACTGTCTTCCAAATTACATAAGTTCAAATGAAGAAAATTAATTGCCAAACATTTAGATATGTTATGTTATGAGGAATATTCAATACTATTGCAAAATGAAGAAGATTAATTGCCAAACATTTAGATATGTTATGTTATGAAGAATAATTGCAAAATGTAGAGCAACTTGTCTTTCTTTTTACCATGCTAGAACTGTAAAGAAACGAAGTTTAGCACACGAAGATAGTGGAGATCAACATTATCCATACTTGTGTGAAAAACGTGGAATATGCGAAGCAATATTAGTTGTATGGAGAGGTGTGAGGAATAGTTACTTGGATTATTTATATTTGTACCTCAGTTATGTATTTCACGTTTTATTGCTAGTTTATGTTTGTTTGTTTTAGGTTTAAACAGGTTAGTATGCTAGTTTAGTTATGTACTGTTATTTCAAAATTTAATACAAGCATACTAGTTTTAACAAAAGGTCATTTAAAGTGCATTTAATATTACTCTCAAATCCTTTATTTATTGTAAATCTGTTTAGGATGGTCTCGAAGAGAAATCCAATGCTCACCCTTTAAAATTATCGGATCTTGAAGCACCACTGTTTCGATTGAGCTATCAAGAATCAAGACATTAAAGAACGGGGTAATTTGGAGAAGTTGATCTCAACTTCAAAATTTTCATGCTGAATTTCATCCCTTATTCCAACCGATTCTCCGATCGATCGATATTGAAACTTTGGTTCGACTTTCAAAAAGGGTTAATGTTATACAAATTGGTTCGCAGTGTAAGATTTAGGAGTTCAATTTTTTAGATAGATAAGTTTTGTATCTCAATGGCAAAAAGCTGATATCACCAGCGAAATTTATGCCAAGCAAAGAAGATGAAATTTGTGCTCTGTACAAATTTCAGTAAAATAATGTTGAAAATGGGGTTAGTTTCTTCAATTCATCTCTAAATCATATGCTAAAGGGGAAGTTGTTCTGATAATTTTTCCTATTCCAATACCCTATGATTTTTAGTTAATGCTACTATAGAAAATGATCATGGATTATAGTTGACTCAAAGCAACTTTCCCAGGCTATTTAAACTACTGATCTAAATCATGTGTACCCTTTTTATGATTCGAGAAGCAAGATTTGAAAAAGTTCAAAGGCATTTGTTACAGTTCTCACATGTGTTGAAGAAATTTAATATCAATAATTAACTATTTTGTAATAGAAACTCAAACTTGGATTGATTAAAGGTTACACTTTTACTGATGATGTTGGTTTTAACTGAAATGTTTCAAAGCTATCATCTCACATCAGATCCTACATATTATTCATCATGCAACCGTTTTAGTATCATGTTTTAGGGAATATTCAGAAATTTGTTGATGGGTTACTTACGTTTATGCAGATTGTTCCCTAGTTTACATAAGTTCAAAAGAAGAAAGTTGCCACGCATTTAGATAAGTTATGATATGAGGAATATTTATTACTGTTTTACACATAATCAGTAAATTGTCAAAAGACTACCATATACCTCTCCTGAACGAAAAAGATAGTGCTTTAGGCACGTTGGGTAGTCCATTTTGGACCGTTCGGGTACCAGCTCCTCCCTCCTGTGAATATGCCCATCCCCTATTCACTTCTACATCCAATTCATTCTTAATTCTCTTCGTCCTAAAAAAAAAAATTCCAGTTGATTCGAGATTATTTTCGAGTAATTTTCTCCACTAATATATTTTAAACGTTCGTATATAGAACATTTTTTTTCTTCATAAATTCTAGGTTATTTTTTCAGTTAATTGACATACTTCTCTACATCATGTACAGCTGTATCTTCGTCCGCGTCCACCGCTACATTGATCATAGAAAGAACGGGGACTTTCATAGAAATTTGTCTTAATCATTTAGGTATCAAAGGCATGGGATATTTTTGACTGTTATTCAATGGGAATTTAATGAGTGGTTCGATGATGATCTGACACGGACCCAGATGAAGAACAAATGAGACAATCTAAAGAGGGTCTGGACATCCTGAAACGAATTACTTCAAATTCCATGTGATGAATGATATGTTGTTCATGACCGCCTCGATGGCTCAGACGAATGGTGGAGCGGTCATGCTCACTTGTATCAGAGGTTCAAGAGAAATCCACCTTTGAAGTTTCTTGAGAATGATGAGCTTTTCGAGGGTTGCATAGGGAAAGACACTTGTAGGTATGAGATCCCCGCACTACCACAGCCTTTTACTACGGCTGATACAACTATGTATTGTGATATTCTGAGTGGAGGGAGCTTACTACTAGTTCAGTCTAGACGCAAATAGATGTCGTGTGGTACTTCTAACAGAAGTATTACTTGTAACACCACACACTTTTCTAAGACCAATTTTTTTCTAAAAAAAAAAATTCGAACACATCCAAGCATGGAGCATGTAGATCCGGTACTAGCACATAAAAGAGCATGAGCATGATTAGAGTACAGTAAAATAACTCATAGCAGAAACAAAATAAGACAGACTTATATTAACTTAACTACCTTATAAAAGTGAGTTACCATGTCAATATCGAGCATGAGAGAGAACGAGAACCGAAAACTAAACTAAGACACCAGTGAGAACCGAACCTTCTCTAGAAAACTTGGGAGGTTGTAATGAGGAGCGGGTCAGAGCAACAAGTTCTGGTAAACAAAAAAAGTAAAACACAGTTTATAATACATAAATGTATCACATTTGGTTCAGCCAAAGATATATGTCTATCAAGGCTAGTAATTATAACCTAACCTTGTAAACATTTACGCACGACTCTAACTACTATACCCGAGGTAGTTTCCCCAATGATAACAATACCGAGATTGATCGTTTACGCATACATTTATGATGCCTTTAAACCATCATTTAACTAGTTACTAAGAGGTGGGATCTTAACAATGGAGTTTAGTTATTTATGTATATATATAGCCACTTAACGCCTCACTATCGGATGATAGATAAGGGTAGATTCTCTCGAACAATTAAGACTTTAGACGAACCTATTGTCATTTAATACCTTCTGATAGTTTAGTCAACACTATTATGAACTAGAGGACACTAGCTATGGGTCATGCTAATTAAGGCTTCTGTCATTCATGCATACCAGCATAAGGCGAGAGATAGTAAGCAACCAAGATCACTCTTTGGAGGGCCCCTTCGTTACTATCTAGCTGGTCTTATTGGATAATCTCCTAGATGCTTAATACTTCCCGTAGGATAGGTAGCCCTATGGAATAACCATACCAGACACTATTAAATATAGGTTTAGGTCGGATTCATACACCATTTAAGACCCCTAACCGGAGGACCTAATCCCAGGTAGACTCCTCAACCAAGTAACTTAAGACCCAGGGAAGTGGACTATCACGAAGATTATCAAGCTCATACCCAATTAGTCATTAATGCTTCCATTTATGGGAGGTGGGCTAGCAATCGTTTAATACCTTTTTACAGATGAAGCTAACCACTTAAGACCTTAATCCCAAAGTAGGTTACGCTTATACATTATTTCCTAATTGGTTTCTCTTTACGGACGGGAGGAGGACCCCTTTAGGCCACTTAAGACCTTACTCATGGAGTAAACCTTATTTTTGGAAATAATCAATCGCTATGGAAATTAATTGTCATCACGGGTTTCTATAGTTAATGATATCTCACATCAGTTAAACATATATTCGACTGCTGCAAAATGCAGATTTCTATCGAATAATGTAACTGACCTAGCATCATTAACCTATTAAGTCCAATTCTAATTTTTAATTATATGCTCTAGATTAACTAGTATAAAATAGGGAAAGTAAAATCCTTCCTATCCTAGGATATTTATTTAATTATTTTCCTTTTTGGACTTGGTATTTAAAATGACAATCAATACCCAATAATTCCTTTTTATTTCATTTATTCCTATTTAATAGGGTTATTACCATTTATGACCATAACGGTCATATTTTCCTAAGACATTAATTATCCTTAATTATCAATCCCTAAATATCTATTTATTGTACCCAACAGACATCTCTAAGTTATTAATTTATTGTTCGTTGTATATACATGTGTGTGTGTGTGTATATATATATATATGCACCAGACCTGTCACAATAAGCCGATCACTTGTGGATGCTGGATTTGCTAGGCGATTCTAGGTAAACTTTTACCACAAGTTGAGCTTAACCTCGTGTCTTAGTTTGGTTATAATTTAGTTTCCTAATTTGGGTCCACACCATTACTCTTAGCTAATTTAGAAATTATAACCATTTACTAACTTATTAATTTTCCATAAATCAAAGGTGGCTACAGCATTCTTTTATTTTATTTAGAACCTATTCATAGCCAATTAATTCCCAATTACGACTACAAATGTCATAATATATTTTCCATTTAATATGGATTACATTTTCATGTATAATTCCATAAAATGAAAGCCAATCAAAAACACTAACATTAATTATAATATGTATATTTCGTTGTTTACGTAAATCTTGATGGATAGTGTATATATTTATTTATATTCTCACGCAGTTAACGTAGTTATTATTTTTCTCTTATTATTATTAAGTTTAATGTTTTGGTTCAAACTAGTAACCAAACATTTCTTTTTGCACTCAATTCTATAATAAGATTATAAATCTTACAAAAGGGTTGTCAACTATAATTATTGTAAATTATGCCTAAATATTAAAGGAGGAATAAACACATTTCAAACCACTAGAAATATATAGTATGTATATTTTGGAATAGTTGATGCAAACTACGCACAAATACATGTGATTATATTTATATATAAATTTACACAACCTTTCTCTTTTTAAATTTTGGACATATTTCTTATTGGTTTCAAATAATGTCTTTTTATTTAAAAGAGCTAAAGGGCATATTTACAACAATTAAGTTGAAACCCCAAAAAAATTTGAACACAAATAGGCTTATATCTTTTTAATCTAAATTAAATGAATCATTGTTTAACACCGAAACTACAGATCTGGAATAAAACTATGTCTTAACAGTGTTTTATGAGACTGATTTCCATACCTACGTTGTTTGCAACACTAACAATATATTAAACATAATTGTGGGCAATAATATGAACAATCAGGTACGCATACAAATTATAATATTATCCAAACCACAAATATATACTTTTAGATTTTGACAACATTCGTAAACAGATCTGATAAATGTTAGGCATATATTTAAAATCTAGTACAAACGAAATAATCAAGTTATTTTAACTTTGTACATAAATTTCCCACTTACTTAAAAGCATCCAAATCTGAATAATCTTTTAGACCTACAGTTCCTAAATTCTTACATATATACAGTTATTATGAAAAGGGAATACTTCAGATTTGTAGATTTGCAAGAAAATAAGAAATAATGGGAGAATCTGATGAAGAAGAGCTTAGACATCAATCCATATCTTTTTCCACTTGAATCTGATTACCTCTTCCAAATTGTATTGTTTATATTTGATTTTGATTGTGTATGAATCTATTTTTGTTTTAGAATTCATTTGAAGAGAAAGGAAATGGTAGAGCTTTGCTGTTACCTACAGATTTGTGTGGAAAAGAATGGGGCCTTACCCCTTTATTTATAGGAGTTGAAATGACCATGAACCATTATATATTACTTAATTAACATCCGTCGTTTATATAAACATATATAATAAACTAACATATTAGCCCTAGCCGTCACTGGGTGTTCCGGCACCCAGTAGGTCGACCGCTTGGGTTGCCAATCGCCCAGTGAAGGCAGTTAAATATGGTAATATATATTTATTTATTATGGTTTATTTATTTTATGTCTATTATCTTATTTCGTCCGTAACTTTTTCATACGGACTCTGTTCGCGAAACTCAAAACATGAAAGTTGATCATTATTTTGAGACGAACACAATGGTGAACGTTTCGACGTCAAATTCCATTGTTTGCAGAAATTCCTATTTTATAAAATCTTATTAAATAACTGTTTTATTTATTGTAAAAATTCTGCATTGTTACATTCTTCCCCCACCCCCCTTAAAAGGAATTTCGTCTCGAAATTCTGACACCTACTTGCCCTATACTACACAACCAATTAGTGTACGTCCACTTTACGATCCAGTGCGCATGTGCACAGTGTACATAATGCATTTCAACCACAAAACGTGTATGCACAATGATTCAAAATCGGATCCTTCTGTATGTATGCATTGAATTTTTAAAACACTTTTGAGAACATGATGCAAAACATCCTAAATATACCAGTAATTCTATATGAAAGCAAGTTTTGAAAACTCTTTTTCATCTAAAATCTTCACACAACTACAAATAGAAATGGGAGGCAACCAATTTTTCATCCAAAATGCCAACGCATTTAATCGATTCCTATTAAATTTCTTCTAAACCGGAAAAAGGAAGTCAAAGCATGAATTTTAACATTCCCTTCGCTTATAAATATTCTGATTTCATCCCTACAGGGGAAATTTTACCCCATTTCCCCAAAATACTACAAAAATTTCCATCTTTAGACTGTAAAGGAGGCTTAAAATAAGCTTTAAAACGTAAAATGAGTTAATTAACAACTCGCATGCATCATTGACAAGGTATTGAAACAATGTTTCCAAGGTTAAAACATCCATTTTACTTATCGTCATTAACGTTTTTATCACATCGTCAGTCCTATTGCATCGTTGAAACGTGCATACAATCCATCCAAAAAATTTCCTTATGTTGTTCATGTGATTAAAAATCAAAAATTTTCGCAAAAATAAATTTCAGTTTTAAAACATCTTATATTTATTTTGAAATTTTCAATACCATTTCACTTTTCAAATGAGATTCACTCGAAAACTAAAATTTTGGTGATATGCGCTTCGCTATTCAAATAATCTATTTTAACGTAAAACAGATGTTTAAGCATGCGCAAACTGTTGTACCTAAATTCTGCATTTTCGCGCAAACTTTTGTACCAGAAAGTAAATTAGTAAAATGTAAAGTTTTTTCCTTTGAAACAACGTTTTCAAAAAGTTCAAAAATGTATTTTGCGGAAACTTAAACGATTCAAGTCACATGTTGGCGAAAAAGAAAGTTAGTCACGCAAAAATGCGAAAACTGAAATCACACAACAAAGAATGTAATAAATTTTGGCTTAATAAGGAACAAGTGATTAATTATACCTGTAACAAAAACAACGCAAAACCGGTCCTTTACTAAAATTTATCCAACACAGAATTATATTCTTTCCAGCTCTAGAACAACTGTTAGTTAGATAAGGAAATGCGATTTCATTCAAACAGATATGCGCGAATGACACAAATATTTTCAAACATAGGAATCTCAGTAATATAAGTCGTGTGATTTAAACAACAATAACAGTTACAACCAACTACAACAACAAAGACCCAAATGATGGAAAGGGAAACATACGATACATGATATAAAATGCACAAGGCGCAAGCTAACATCGACTAAGTACTATGAGATGGTCTCTCCCTACGGCAGGAACTTGATCCATTAACACGTCCATGCCAGGAATGTAGTATGGACGAGATGCAACCAATCTCGTGTGCCTGCCGACGCTGCTCCCTATATGCCTGCATCAGACAATTGGCGATGAGCTCCAAGTTGTCTTGGCCAGGCTGCTGAGGCTGCTATAGCCGCGGTGGCTACTGAACATGAGCGGGAGGTGCAGGAACAGGAGCATCTAGCATTTGAATGCCCAACTTACGGAGGGTGGCGTTGCTAATGGTTGTAGGCACCTTCTTCGTCGTCGTATCCTCGATAAGTCTCACATGGAAGTATCGGAAGACAGGGGCGAAAAGATGACTATAAGGAAAGTGACTACTCGGGGTGATGATGAAAGGCTCATGAAGATGGATTAGAATCACATGCTCCCATTTGACGGCTATACAGCCTAAAATAGCAAAAGTTGAGCGGCGCACTGAGGGATAAATCTGCTCCAAGATTACCATTTCGAGATGATGTTATATTGAATGATACGCACAATCAAACGAGGAATAGGCCCCAGATTAGCGGTAGTCCAAACTCTGGAGGCTCCAAGGAAGATACGCTAAAGAATTTGAAGGTCATCCAGCTCGGCTCTGACTACCGAGATGCCCAAAATCTCTGATAAATCATCATCAGGGAACTCGATGTGTGTGCCTGTGACCTCAGACTGGATGACGCAAGACTCGTCATTGATGGTAGCATATATCTGGGTATCAAATAGATAGGTGCATCACGGACACAGATCGGGCTCAAAGGTGTCGAAGCACAAGATCGATGCCAGGCCTAAAGCGACAAACAGCTCCACCAAACCAAAAACAGTGAAATCAACGAACTTCACTAGTTGATCAAAATGAAAATCATAATTGGTCGTAGCCAAGTAACGTTGAATCTTCTCCTCATCACGATCTAGCCATGCAGCTTCCCGCGGTGTGAGATCAGGTGTTGAGCGGCGACTTTTCGAGGAGGTAGCATGGAGGGAACAGTGAATCGAGAAAACGGAATTACAGATCTGGAGTATAATAGGGTAGAGATCTGCATGAGTATGGTTTTGGTGGTAATTAGGGACGAAATGGAATGGGGTTTCTCGGATTGGATCTTGGAAATGAAGGAGTGTTTTGGGTTTTGCGGGAAATGGGGATGGGGGAGGAAACATCGGCTAGAACGATATATATATATATATATATATATATCGTTTCAGCGATTTCGTGTCGTCCTACAGAGCGTGCCCATAGGGAGAGCGGTTGACTTAGCCTCTCGAGGGAGGTCGAACGCTTGCCCCTAAGTGGGCGCGGTCGAAACCTTGGCTCAACGGCCTGAAAAACTTAAATAAAAATAAAAATTCCTATAACGTTTAATTTAATTTCCAACGCGTTTCTCCCTGCCTCCGTATAGTTGTGATCGCCAAACGAACGAATTTTAGAGTAGAAAACCAATTAGAAATCCAAAATAAAAATTAAAATGGATTTTCCCCTTACCTAGCTAACATAAAATTAAACGATTCAAAATTGAATACCCCAAAAATCAAGATGAAGGATTTTCTTTAGCCTTTTCAAAGGAAAATTTAAAACTTTTGAAAAATGGAATTTATTATAAACTAACGATTTTTTATTTATAAATCTAACTTATTATTATTTATATTCCACTTCATATTACAAACTGAAAAACCTTTTCACGTTCTAAAATATCGGAACTCTAAAATCTTGAAGATTAATTGTAATAAGTTCAATAAATCATCCAATATATATAGAAAGAGGAACACTAAAAATCACAAGGAATGGGCATTAAATATTTTTTAAGTTTCGAGGCATATTCCTTGTCATTTCCAATTCCCTTCGTTCCACCACCGGGATTATTTATTTAAAACTACACCAAGCCCAACTATTCCAAAACCCGAGTAGATTTAAATCTTAAACTATATTTTTATATGAAACCATTTTTCCGAAAAATTTCAAAATCCATTTTATTTTTCCAAATAGTTTTAAAAATAAAATTTCCTCGAATAAAAATCCAAGAACTCAAATGAAATTGTCAATAAAAGAAAATACGAAATTTTAACGAAGTATCAAATGACTATACCTCGTAATTATGTTTTCGTATGGATATAACATATTAACATGAATTTCTCGTTTTAGACCAAAGAAAAGACATTGACTAGAACTACCAAATGAAAAAGAAAATTGAAATCGCGACTATCTCAGTTGTAGCTAGATTTTTGTCCAATCTCCAAACTCGAATCCATGGAATCCACCATATGTCATCCTCATGCTCTTCACGACGAAATCGCTAACGTATGAGGTAAGACAGAATTGGCTAGAAACCCGAAGTCAATATATTTCAACTCATAGTCGCTTAAGACCCATTCTATATAAATATGCCCATGACTATTCCATTGTCGAAATAAATTAAAGTCAAGAAAGAAAGACGAAGAAAAAAATAGAAAAAGAAAATCGAATTACGTTCTCATACGAGTCCTAATTTAACTAATTCATATGATCGTCGAACTTATGCTCTGATACCAAATGTAACACCCACAATTTTCTGAGCCCAAATTTCGAAAAAATTCGAAATTCGAACACATCCAAGCTTGGAGCGTGTAGATCTGATACCTGCAAATAAATCAGCATTAGCATAATCAAAGTACGGTTAAATATCTCATAGCGAAAACAAAATAGGATAGACTAGTATTAACTCGAGTAACTACCTTGTAAAAGTGAGTCACCGTGTCAATACCTAGCATGAGACAGAATGAGAACCGAAAGCCAAACTCAGAACTTGTGAGAACCGGACCTTCTCTAGAAAACCTGGGAAATTGTACTAAGAAGGGGGTCAGAACAACAAGTTCTAGCGAGCAGGAAAAGTATAACACAATTTGCAATACACACATGTATCCCGTTTGGTTCAACCAAAGATATATGCCTACCAAGGCTAGTAATTCTAACCTAACCTTGTAATCATTTACGCACGACTCTAACTACCATACCCGAAGTAGTTTCCTCTATGATAACAATACCAAGATAGATCATCTACGCATACATTTATGAAGCCTTTAAACCTTCATTTAACTAATTACTGAGATGTGAGCTATTAACTACGAAGTTCATATATATATATATATATATATAGCCACTTAACGCCTCACTATCGGATAATAGATAAGGGTGGATTCTCTCGATCGCTTAAGACCGTACGCAGACCTATTGGTCATTTAATACCTCATGACGGTTACAACGCTCTTATGAACTAGAGGACACTAGCTATGAGTCCTACTAATTAAGGCTTCTGTCATTCACCCATACCAGCATAAGGCGAGAGACAGTAATCATACCCAAGGAAGTAGACTATTCGTGAAGATTACCAAGCTCATACCCAGTTAGCCTTTATAACTTCCATTTATGGGAGGCAGGCTATGCGATCGCTTAATACCTTTTTGTAGATGGATCTGGCCACTCAAGACCTTAATCCCAAAGTAGGCTACGCTTATAGATTATTTTCTTTGGCTTCTCCTTAAGGACTGGAGGAGGACCCCTTTCGGCCACTTAAGATCTCACTCATGGAGTAAACCTTATTTTTGGAAATAATCAATCACTGTGCAAACTAACTGTCGTCACGGGTTACTATGGTTAATGATATCTCACAACAGTTGAACATATATTCGACTGCTAGAAAGTGCAGACTTCTGTCGAATAAGGTAACTGACTTCGCTTCGTTAACTCAATAAGTCCAATTCCAACTTTGAATTATAAACTATAGATTAACTAGTATAAAATAGGGAAAGTTATATCCTTCCAATCCTAGGATATTTATTTAATTGTTTTCCATTTTGGACTTAGTGTTTAAAACGGCAGTCAGTTCCCATTAATTCCTTTTTATTTCATTTATTCCTATTTAATATGGTTATTGTCATTTGTAACCATAACAGTCATATTTTCTTAAGACATTTGTAACAACCCGGATTTAAAAATTTTATTTTAGCTATTTTAGTGGATTTTGAATAATTAAAATGATTTATTTTAAATATTAACAATCTAAAATTTATTTTAATCAAATTTAGAGTGAATAAATTTATTTTAATTACAAAACGAGCCTGAAATGACATGGTAGTTTGAAAATTCGATTTTAGATTTCAATTGAATCTACAGAATTCAAAATAAATCGGATTTCAGTAAAACCAGAAATGTTGGAATCCATTTAATATATCTTTCTAACGAATGTGAAAAATTCAGATTTCATAATAAAAATTGAAAGTTATGGCCAGTTTAAAATTCAAAATAGTCGCTATGGAATTTATATATATTTCAATAATATATAAGCCCTTAAAAATAGCCATTTTGCAAACGACCTCCATTTTCGACGAAATCACTTTTCTTGGATCCAGAATAACAAATTATTGCTATATACCAATTTTCATAATTTCTGGAATTAATATGTGAGCGTAGTAAATTCAAACGCGTTTGGTTAATGCAGTTTGAATTTAATCGACGGGAAAATAGCCATTTTACAAATGGCCTCCAAATTCGATGAAATTAGTTTTGTTAGGACCGTATCGTCAAACCATAGCTAGATTTATTTTTATGGAATTTTTGGAGTTAGTATGTGGCCCGGGAAAATTAAAATGCACATTAAATTCAATATTGACCGTTATATTAATTTATATTTTAATTTTAATGTAAACCTATTAAAACGATAGAATTGGCTTACGGGACATATCCCATTGTGTTCGAAATGGGGGTAATTGGTTAGGGGTGACAATCGTTGGGTTCGATTTGGAGTTCGAATGAAAATTTTACTTTTTAGAATTAAATAAATAATTAAATAAAACATATAAAAGGGGTTTATACCTTAATTCTCCCACACATAAAAAACCCGCCCCCTTTCTTCAAAATCTCATCGCTCCCTCTATCAGCCCACGCCGCCACCCTCCTGGCCACTGCCACCGTCGCGCCCCTCCCCAGACCCCCGTCGCGCCTCCCTCCGACCATCCCCCACCTCTTCCCTCTCTCCTCCTTCTCCATCCTCAAGCCCACCCAAAACCCGCTACTTCGCCCACTGCACCCACTGTCGCCAACCACCATCGCAACCCCCGACCTTCCAGCACCCTGTGCCACCTCCTTAGCCTCCACCGCCGACTGTGGGTCCCCCTTTGGCCAAAAATCCAATTTTTATAATTTTCAGTGTTTGCAAATAACACCCTGACCTTCCCGCCTCAATAACTCCCAAACCGAGCGCTTCTGGCCAAAACTCCAAAGTACCAAAATCGAAAAGCACGGTTTTCTCTTCGATTTGAGTATATGGAAGCCATATTTTGGATTGCGAAGTTGTTCAGAAAACACATCCAAAATCCGTTATTCAAATACTGTCTTTTCGCAAATTCTGATGAAATGGAGCATTTTCGGGAAAAAGTCCATTGGGCGAAAGTTGTCCGGAATGGCGCGTTTAAGCTAGTAGTAAAGATCGTGTGAAGATTGGAGCTCGTTTGCAAATTCTGGAACCAGAACAACAAATCAGAGCGTCAGAAAACAACGACGGAGTGGATCCCAATGTGAGAACACTTTCTCACTCAAATTATTTTACAGTTAAATATATCCTAGGTTGCAGACGGTGCTTAGTAGCACCTGACACTATTTTTGTACGAACTATGGATGTTTGTTTGGATTGAATTGTGGTGTGATTGACTGTATTGTAGTGAAATGGATTGTATTGTGATTTTGATTGGATTGATTATTGTGTATGGCGCGAGCCAATATCAGGAGAGGGGTAATGCTAGACATTACTCCGGTTCTTATATTATGCCGTTATGATGCCGAATTTTTCTAAAACTAAAATGTATATGAATTTTTTTGAAATGAACTATATAAAATATTCATGTGTTGAATAAAATGTATGAACAATAAAAATATCCTTTTTATTGGATGTATGAACTATATAAAACAGTCAAATGTTGAAATAAATATTTTGTCGTTAAAAATATAATTTTTAACGTATATATGAATGGTATAAAATTCTCCTGAAATGAAAATAAATATTCATTTACAAATCAGACGATTTGTTTTGTACACCCATTTAACTGACATTGATTGGGACGATTAATTTTACACATCGCCCAACAGCACAAATAATATTCAGTATTTGTTGGTCGATTGTGTATCATTATTGTTGTGTACGTGTGTTGTATGAAATCCATATTAATAACATTATATGGTAATTGTCTTTGTCTGATTCCAATTTAGGAATAACGAATATTATAAAATAATATTCAATAAAGGATTAAAATGTGAATTTGATGTCCGATTTTGGAAGGACATGAAAATATTGAAATGCGTGAAGTCGTATGGATTAGATATGCGCTATTTTGACGTGAATGATTTTTATATCGATTTTATTCACTTTTATAATGAATATCGAAAAGGAAATGATTTCAAAATCAGGTATTTTGAAAATATTATCATTTATATGTTAATGATAAGGAGTATTCAATTTTGATTTAAAATTGAAACGAAAGTGGGAATCGTTTTTAAAGCGAATTTATAAAATACCTTTTGAATGATATATATATTATATTTAAGTTATATATATATATTAATGGCTTGAATAGAACGCACCGCGAGCATTCGCGAATTTCGACCATTGACTTCGAATTGACATTAAGGGAGATCCGACCGTCGGATTCTCCTAAAACCGGAACAGTTGGGTTTGTATCGAAAAGAGCTTTCTATTGAATATAAGAGATTTGAAATCTAATGGTTGGATTTGGAATTATGTCCAAATCAAATTTGGAAAAGGTCACTATGGATGCAGTTCGGTGGCCGTTATTAGAAACCGACTGTACGGGCCTTGATAAAATTATTAAAAATATTAAAAATTTGTGTAGATCATAATAAATGATTTGGAAAGAATTTGGATGAAAAATTCCATGTTTGTAAAGATAAAAATATGTTTTTATCAAAATGAACTAGTTAATAACTAGAAGGATAATCCAACGTTTTTAAATAGATAAATTGGATTTGTGAATGGTTTAATCTAACCAGAATTTTCCAATATATGAATTGGAATGGATCTGAATAGAAATCGTTTTCGAGAGATTTCGATATTAGATTCCGTGACTATACGGATGTTGTGGAGGAATTTGGATGATAGATATATATCGTTATTCCCCATACGATAGTGTTGTTTTCATAAATTGATATTGAATATAAGCCGAAATAATTTCTGTTTAGAGCCTTATATTTAATATCAAAGTGGATTTTGGGTTTGTTGTAACATCCCGTAATTTTAACGATACTAAAAGAGGACAAAATAAATTATAATAAACGGACTGCGCCATTGCATTTGTCTTGAAATTCTTGTCAAGATGGACATTTGGTTTGCATAAAACGGACACCGTATGAAGAAGTTATGAGGGTTTTAAGTTTGTATATGCGCAGAAGAATTATATGTATACACATGAGTCAGGGATGAGTCAGAATTTTATCCAAAACTGTTCGAATTTGAAAAAGAAAAAGTGGCGGCAGTTTTCCCACTCTACGGGATCGATCCCCCTATAGGGGTGTCGACACCGGGGTCAACCCACCCATATGTGTGTCGATACCCCTAGGGCTGACGTGGCAGTCGGTTTCAGAGGGTCTGGCAGCTATATATACATGGTCATTTCTCTTGTTTTCTTCATTGAGAATTCATGGTGGCCAAACTCTGTCGGTATCTGAACTGAATCTAATCCTATCTTCTACAGCTATCAAATTTGCAAATCAGTTAGAGATTCAAGCGTGGATCAACAACCCAACAAGCTTCTTTTCTAGTTCTATCTTCTTAGCCAAACACTGTGAGTTCTAGGTTACTTTTAGATTTAAATGACTAAAGTATAACGTGATAGTGCCGTGGTTTGGATCTGTCTTGAATCATAAATCTATGTTATTCTTGGATGTTAAACTTCATTATGCTAGATCTATTTTATAGATCTAATTCACCTTTGATTAGTTTATCATGTCACCTTTGTGGATCTGAACCTTTGTGAAGTTTGTGGTTAATTTGGGATTATCAATATATGGACAAGTGGACCTTTGTTTAGATCTAGATCATCACATTGTGATTAATTGAGATATGTTTTTATTGGATGCAAGAACCCGGAATTTTGGGGTAAATTTAAAATTTTATTTTAAGTAATTTTAGTGAGTTTGGGCTATTTGAAATAAATTATTTTAAATAATAACAATTAAAAATTTATTTTATTTGAAGTAAAACTTAAAATTTATATTAATTCTATTCCGAGCCTGAAATGGCGCGGTAATTTCATATTTCGATTTCCGACTTTGGAAAATATATAAAATTCATTATAAGTCAAAATTAGACGAAACATGAAACGCTAGAACTCTATTGATGATATCTTTGTAATGAATTTAAGAAATTTAGATTTCAGTTTATAAGTTGTAAGTTATGTTAAAATTAAAATTTAGAAAGGTCGCTGTAGAATTTATATATAATATATATGGCCCAAAAGGCTACTTTTCACATACGAAGGAATTTGGACTCAAAACCACTTCCATTGAGTTCAGAATGATGTTTCTACATTGGAAAATAGTAAACACTTATATATTTCAAGTTTCGGAAATTATTGGTATAAAAATTTATCTTTAATATTAAATATATACGCCTTGAAAATTGAAATTTTGCAAACGGTCTCCAAATTGAACGAAATTAATTTTCCTAGGTCCGCAACATCAAAACATAGCCAAATATATTTTTCGGGAATTTTTGAAGTTAATTTGTGACCCCGGTGAATTTTCATGTACGGTTGAATTAAAAATTAAGTGATTTATATTAAAAATAAAGTAAACCTGCTGTAGACTTCAAAATTGGGCCTTGCCACTAGTGCCATTGCGTTCAGAAGATGTCAAAACATTAAGATAGACAGTAAGCATGCCTAATTCTGAGTTTGGGCCAAATCGGACCTTAATGGGCTAATTAACTAATTAAATAATATAAATATAGGCACTAATCTCTAAACCTAATCCTTCACTACCCAAAACCAGCCGCCACCCTCATAACCAATGGCTGAAATGCTCTCTCATTCCTCCTTCTTTTTCTCTAAATCCAAGCCAAATTAATTAATGAAATCAAAACAGAAATTCAAGAGATTTCAACGAGCTTTAAATCCATGCGGGTATGATCGGAGTTTGTGGGGGTGTTGGAGCCGGATTGGGGCCATAAGCCTGCTGCATTTGCTGGTCTTTTTCGCAGCCATGGTGGGAAGAGTAATTAGTGGAGAGGAAGGTGATTAAGAAGTTAATTAATTTAATTGATTACCCCACTAATAACCGATTAGTGTTTAAAAGCTTTTTGACCATTACTTTGACATACGAGCTCAGAATTGAGCAAACTCAGGTGCGCTGGAATCGTGGTGACGAGTACTACGCTATGAAAAAGATTTGAAAGCTTTTTGGAGCTGCTGGAATTTTTGATAAAATTAAACTTTTGTTTAATTTTTCCAAAAACAATCGTTATTCAAACGATTTCTGAAACCGATCAAGGTGAGATTTTCTGATCTAAAATTTAATTAAATATTAAATTATTTATAAGTCGTTTGGAATTCATTATTTGTAATCATGATAGATCTAATATGTATGGTTCTTGTTTGTTGATTGTTTTTTACGAATTGTGATGTCATGGATTATATGCGATGGTTGGATTTATGTGGTTTAATTTAGCCGCCTTTGTATAGATCAGGAAATACTGAATGGGATGAGACAAGATTTGATTTTTATTCATGAAGGGAAAAGTTGATTTTTATTTTTTATTTATGAATTAAAGATTTGATTTTTATCTTTGTTTATTAACTTAAAAGATTGGATTTTTATTTCCTTTATGAAATAAAGATGAGATTTTATTTGGTTTATAAAGATTAGATTTTTATTTTTTTAATAAATAAAAGATTGGACTTTAACATTTTTTGTAACTTAAAAATTAGATTTTTAATATTGTTTAAGATATAGAGATGTGATTTTGAACATATTTTTGTTGACAAAATGAAGCGACAAAAATAAATATATTTTTGTTGTCAAGATGAAAGGAGAAAAATGAACATATTATTAATGTTTATATGAATATGTAAATACGCATAATTTTAATGCTTATGAAAAGACGTGATGATAAACATGTTTTTAGTATCTAAGTTGAAATGAGAACATAACGACATTTTTGGCATTATAGTTAGAAAGGAACATAACGGTATTTTTAGCGCTATAGTTAGAAAATGAACATAACGATATTTTCAGCGTCATAGTTAGAAAATGTATACAACATATTTTTAGCGTTGTAGTTAAGGTTATGGACAAATGAAATTTTTAGTTTGTGACTAGAAATTATGGACATAACAAATTTTAGCATTGTAATTAAGACATGGACATAACGGTATTATAGTGTGTAGTTGAAACAGTGTAATAAATATATTATAGTTTTAATGTTGCGAAACATTGCATGTGAAATAAAAGAGTTACATTGAGTTGCATATGAAATAAAACTATAGTTTAATGTCATATACTGCATATGAAATAAAATACATTTATTTGTTAATGTCATATACTGCATATGAAATAACATATATTTGTAATGTCATATATGGCATATGAAATAAAATATATGGTTAAGGTCATACTTTTTGCATATGAAGCGAAGTAGTTTAAATGTTATTATAAAATATTGTCATTTATGTTAATTAAAAGTTGTTATTTATGTTAGAATTCAAGAACGTCATTTACGTTAGAATTCAAGAACGTCATTTATGTTAGAATTAGAAAGAACATTTACGTTAGGAAGAACATTTATGTTAGAAAGAACATTCATGTTAGAAATAAAACATTTATAAATAGAACATTATTTTATTTGTCATGTAAATATAATTTGTAGTCATATTAAATAGCATGTTTATGTTACTTGTTAAATATGATTTGTTAACAAATAAAATTATCATTAGGATTGTCATGTTCATGTAAAATTAACATTTTTAGTGATAAATTATTAATTTAGTATGGAATTATCATTTTGATTATAAACATCATTTTTTAGAAGCACGATATGTTAAGAAAAAATATCATTTGTAGAATCATTTATATTAGGAATTAAATGTGTCATTTATAGTAGGGAATAAATGTGTCGTTTATATTAGAAAATAAATGTGTCATATTAATATAGAATGGTCATTTATTAAATATGTCATGTTAATATAGAATGGTCATTTATTAAATATGTCATATTAATATAAAATTGTCATTTAGTATAAATTTCATTTAAGTTGGAATTATGCCTTGCAATTAAAAATGTCATTTAAATTGGAATTATGTCATACAATTAAAAATGACTTTTCGTTATAAAATGTTGTCTTAGAAAAGAAATAACATTTTCGATATAAAATGTTATCTAGAAAAGAAATATTTTAGAAAAAAGAATATTTTAGATTAAAAATATATTTTAAATAAATAATAGTTTAAAATAATGAATGTTTACAGTGAAATAATTACAATTATAAATTATAATTGTTCTTGGACACGAGGTTAGGTTAAATTTGTGGTGGAAGTCTGCCCGGAACCAACCGGCATATCCAGCAGCCACAAATGTTGGGCCTAATGTGAGAGGTCCAAGTGCACAAATACGAATTGGGCCAAGACATGAGGTTAAGCCCAACAAGTGGAATAAGTCTGCCCGGAACCAACCGGCATATCCAGCATCCACAAGTTGTAGGCCTAATGTGAGGGGTCTGGCCCATTATAAAACATAAATGGGTGAGAAGCAATTTAATATGAAGTTCATTTATAAAATAAAGATTTCATAGGAATTTACATTTTCCTATGTAAATAAAGAATGAAATGGAAATTTTCATTTTTAATGAAATCAAGGGTTGAAGTAAATGATTTCATTTTAAAATAGAAATAATGCATTGAAAGAAAAGAGTACATTTTTAATGCAAGTCATGAAACTAGAAAAATGATCATATTTTTGAAATAAAAATATGTTTGCATCAAACACCACATTTTTGACATAAGATAATAAAGGAAAGAGGAAAGTTACTATTTTCTTAATGTAAATAAAAATTAGAAAAGTTTTACATTTTTATGTAATTAAGTTAGAGAACATAAAAATTACATTTTTATGTAATTAAGTCAATTTCCATGTGAATTAGATTAAAGGTGAAAAATTTACATTTATCATGTAAATTATGATAAAGGAGGAAAATTACATTTTTAATGTAATTTAAATTTAAAGAAAGGAAAGTACATTTTCTATTTAAAGGAAGAATTTCATTTTCATGTAACTAAGGTTTAAAATAAGAGTTATATTTTCATGTAATTAAGATTAAAGGTAAAAGTTACATTTTTCATGTAATTTAATAAAAGTAAGGGTACATTTTTACGAATAGGTTTTTTTTTATTAAAAGAAATAAGGATTAGAAATGTACATTTTAATGAATGGATCTTCATTAAAAAGAATAAGAAACAAAATATAGATTTTGTGTAATTTGAAAGATGGAAGAAAAATGTACATTATTGTGTATGTGAATTATAATAAACATTATTGTGTGTCATGTTATACCTTGATATTACATACACAAATAGGAATATTTGTTGCTAGCAAAATATAGTGGAATGAAAATGAACTATTTTTATCAAGATAAAAATAGTGATAAATAATATTGTTATGAAATGCTTTAAAATGATAATTATGCGAGGATTATTTGAAAAGACCGAGTTATACTCATTTCAAATAATCATACGACGTTTAAATGGAAGATATGGGAGACGGTGTTGAAGACCGACGATCTTCACATCGGATGGGCGACGACTACTGAGACCCTGGACTGACTTGCTCCCAGGAAGGGGTTGAAGTGGAAATTGTCTGGACGTAGTGTTGATTTGTACGGATTTGGCTTTCGCTTAGACCCAGAGCATAAGCTTATACATGGATTGTATGTCTAACATTGTATTCCTTTATACTGTATTCGTTGATCTCTGCTAAACATATATCTGTTTGGTATTTTACATCCATCTTTGAGACGTACGAGCTTAGAGATTATATGTTGGTAGAAATTAATGGTATGGTATGGATTGATGATGTGGCATGCTAAGATGCATATGATCAAGGCTTTGTTGAAAAGCAGGCCTTGTGGTTGATGATCAAAGCACAGCCTGTTTAGGCGTAGCTTTGTGTATAGCGTGACTTCGCGAGCCTCACAACCCGGTGGAGTCTAAAACGGAAGAAGGGAACGCAGGGAGAGCAGCACGTTTCTTTCTAGCTAGAAGTGGTGTCGGTGCTTAAACTTGCTGATATTTACTTATGTGGATGATGGAATGAGGCACCTCGGATGATAGGTCCTATAGGATCGGGAAACGAGTGTTCAGGAATAACTAATCCACGAAACTGTATGTGTGGACCGGCCCTGCAGCTATCCAAGGGTTCACTGCGGGGGATCCTGAGACATTAGCTAGAGTGTCTCGAATCAGTAAGGAGCTCCTCCCTAGCCTTGACTCATGATGGAAACCCAATTTCCAATACGACCTCATGCGGTTTTAATCGTAGAACTAGTATGGCGACATAGTAGGATGGGGTACTATGCCGTCTATGATTGATATATTATGATTGAAATGTTTTTATCAGAACATATACACACTAATATCAAATCCGTTTTTATCGTATCAAGCATCTTTTGAAAATTATAAGGTAAAACTCTATCCTCCGGTTTGCGTTGCATTGTGTGATGGGACTTGGGTCTTATAATGGTCTCATTTTTCTAAAAGGCATTGCGTTGTTTTAACGATTTACTTTAATTTATGCACGGCAATCCATTGGAATAAACCTGTTCCGCGTTAGCGGCGTGGTCTTTGGATTTGCCTTATTACTATTAGTTAAATTAGTTAAGAATTCTCACACCAATCCCATGACTGACCCGTTGTTTGTTTCCACCTTTACAAACTCGGGTGCCCTCTTTCCACACGGGCAGTCGAGTAGTTTGTCTACAGGTTCTTATCTCGAGCATGATTCTGGATTGAAGCCTAAAGCAGTGTCCAGAGCATAGTTGTCTTCTGTTGCCTTAGTTATTTTATTTCCGTTGCAATGTATTAAAATATTGTAATTTATCTTCCGCTGTAATTTTATTCGATGTACTCTGATATTCTGTAGTCTAATGTAACATCATTGTAATGTTTAAGTATGTTGTTGTTGTTTTGATGTTGTTGTATTTCCAAAGTTAACGTACTCGGGTTTTGAACGGTCTTGGTCGATCTAGCGATCGACCGGGTCGGGCGAAATCCGACTCGTTACAGTTGGTATCAGAGCTCTGGTTAGCTCAAATCTTTGGGGTACAACTCGTTAGAACTGAACAAAAGACTCATCAGAGATTGGATTAGTTATATCCAATAAGAATTCTCATTAGAGATAGGATCAGTAATATCCTAGAATGAGAAAACTCATTAGAGATGGGGTTAGTAATGCCCTAGAATGAGTTGAGAGTGCCCAGTTTATAATTAACGTATTTGTGATTATATATAATCTATTTTAGAAAATATGATTTTTGAATATATAAAAGTTATATATTTTAAAAGTTAATCAACAAATAAAACTATTTAAGATAGGATAATTTAACAACTTTAGCTTCGTTCCTTTTCGAGGACGAAAAGATTTTAAGTGGGGGAGACTGTAACAACCCGGAATTTAGGGGTAAATTTAAACTTTTATTTTAAGTAATTTTAGTGAGTTTTGGCTATTTGAAATAATTTATTTTAAATAATGTTAGACCAAAAAAGTGGTTCTAACACCCAAATTGACTGAAATTACAATAAAATGAGATCAAAAACAGAAAAGAGACACAAAATTTATAGTGGTTCGGCGTTAAAGAGCCTACGTCCACTTTATATCACTTTGCTTGATGATGTAGATGAAAATACAATAAGATATTCACTCAATCTCACTCATACATTCACTCAATTATCTCAAAATACACTTTGAATGATTATTTGGATTGTTTGGGAATGCTGGAATTCGGTTCTCAAAGATATTCAAACTCTCAGAGTGCCAAAAGATCCCTTTAAGTAAGCCTTAGAGGTCTATTTATAGGTGCAAATTCTTCTAGAAATGGGTTCGGATCGGAGGTACGTGGCATCCATCCCTGGAGATGCAGGTTCGGAGCTCTTCAGATGGTGACAGCGCATCAAGCGAGTGGGAGAACATGGGCAATCATGTGTGTAACCGCTCCGCATCTTTAGGAGAACGTGGGGAATGAAGAAGCTTTCATTATGTGCTCGGGTCGGATAGGCCAGGTAATGGGGTTCGGATCGGAGCATCATATCCGGTCCGAACCGGTTCAAGTTCTGTCTTTCCTCACTTTGTCTAGCTTTGTTTTTCTTTGACTACATCCGATCCGATCCAGTTTCTAGGCAGATTGTTTTCTAATACTTGATCCTTTAGCTTTGTGTAGCCTATTTCACAAATTAGGCTAACATTTTTCCCCCTCAAAGAATGCTTCTGTTGAAGACGAAGCGTGCTTTGATGTTATCTACTCATTGGTCTTTGAATTTGTGTCGCTGAGAAGTTGTTTCCATTGATGTATAGGGATATGCTGCTTCAGACAGTCGCATCTCTAGACGTTTATATATATATATATATATATATATATATATATATATATCACGTAGCGTGTAGATTACTCTCTTCATCTTCTTGATTTCCAGCGGTCCCTCCAGGTAATTCCTTTCCTTGTTTCTCTTTTTGCTCTTTAATTTGTCTGCGGAGTCATTGTTTTTATCTAATTTGGTTCTGATCGATCCAGTCAAACTCACTTTTGTTCTGTCGTGGTATTAGGCCAATAGGCCAAAATATGCTCGTGGGCTTTCACCCCGGTCCGAGCGAGAAAAGCGGGTAGGGATACGAGTAGTCACTATCGTTTTATATAAGCTTGCCATCCTTTTCTTTCTTCCTCTCTTTCTTTTTATTTGCTTTTTTCTCAGCCGATTGAACACAGAAACCCTAACATTCTGAAACTCCAAAATCCTCTTTATTAATCATCAAATCGCTCTCGTAAGTGGGTTTTAAACTTGATTTTCTTGGTTATGATCGGTTTCGATTATGATTTACAGATGATTTGATCGATTTGGGCATGGCTTTGGTTCGGTTTGCTAGCACTGCCTCCTCTTCCCTCACCATCGTCATTGGTGGCTCAGTCGCCACTTCGAGGCGTTGGGAAGATGGAATTAGGACTCGCTATGAGGGATAAAACCAATGAAAACCTGATCTTGATTGAGGTCATGAATACGAAATTAGGTTCTAGGTTTGAAAAAGAGGAAGAAGGAGGAGGTTGCAGGGGATCGGTTCGGGTGATGGAGTGTGGATTATGGAGAAGAAGAAAGGGAAGAGAAGTTCACAAAATCAGATTGGGTCGGGGTAAAGAATCATGGAGAGAAGCTGGGCTTACTCAATCGGATCGGGTCGGACTTGTAAACAAAGAGGAGGATAGGAATCGTCTTATCGGATCAGATCGGGAATTGAAACAAAGGAAGTAAAAGGGGATGGCTGCTTAATCCGATCCGGACCGTTTCAGAAGTCCTCCTCCGAACTGATCCGATTTTGATCCCTAGACACCAACGCTGATTCTCAGCTAAGATGAGGCCTTACCCTCCGATCTGATCCCAAAGCACACATCCGAACCGAACCGAAGAAAACAATCTAATTTAACACTTTAAGAACTTACTTAACCAGCCTATTCAATTCTTGACACGATCTTTCGACTTAATGGACAGTTAGGATAATGCCTTACGAATCATAAACAAACGTCGAGAACTGTTCTGAACATCATCGCTTCGTCAGAATTCTACATTACGCTTTCAAGTGTTCACTTTATATCTCCTGTATACACCGTACACACTTTAGTTCACACATGTGCACAGGGGGACACGGGCTAATTTACTCTAACTTCTGTTATTACTTCTTCGATAGTCTAGTGATCATGGCCGAAAGACATTCTTCTAGACTGGCAGAAAAGAAAGAGATTCCAGAGACATCAACTAAAGTCAATCTTGACGACATATCTTCTTCCTCAGACCCCGAATGGGATGACGAGGGATCAGATTATGAAGTAGAAGCGCATAACAGCGAAACGCCTTCTGACAGTGAAGCTTCCCTGGGCTATGAAGAGGAAGGAGGGGTTGGAGATACTCGAGCTCCTGACGAATTTGAATCTGCCATCATATTGGAATCACCTCAAGATTCTGTTGAATTGACGATTGACAACGATAGACTTACTCGAATATGCTTAAAGCACGGGATACTGAAAAAGGATACCCTGGTGCCGTCGAAGACTGACTGTCCTCATAATCCTCCGGAGGGGTTTATGGCAATTACCTGATTAATGTGCATGGTTGGGGCTATCCCTCCATTTTCTCCTTTTGTCGTCGATTTTCTAAGGCAAGTGTGGATTGCCCCCATGCAGCTGCATCCTAACTCCTATGCTTACCTGTATACCTTATACGTAGCATACCGCGAGATCTTAGGCACATATCTCACTTTTGATGACGTTCATTTCTTTTATAACTTCAAGCATCAGACTCGAGAAACTCCTTCTTTCTCTTACTTCGAGTCTGTCCCAAAAAGAAAGATAATTTCGGCGCCATTCAGCAGCAAGGCCGACGACTCCAAGCTAGAATGGTTTTATATAAGGCAACAGCCGGGGTGTGCTAGGAGATGGACAAAATCGAGTAAGGCACTGGTTTTCTAAATCTTAACTCTGAATGTTCATGCCACCACATTAATCCGTTTTCTTTTTGTTTGCAGTTGATAATCCAAAGCAAGTATCGGGTCAAGTGTATTTTGATCGAATGCATCAGCTCCTCAATGGTGACCAAAAGTTTCTAACTATCAACGAGGTCCTCAAGGACGAATATCTTCATCACCATGGGCTGCTGTCCATTACCCGTAGCATAGGTCACGGGTCAAGTCCATATGTGTATATCCCTCCGATGGATGTAATTCCAGAAATGGGCAAGAGCTCGAAAGGCCCCACCATGCCACTTCGAACTTCACCTTCTCTAAGTTCGACACAAGACGATGAGTTGGCTAATTTACCTGAAAAGCACCGAGAGGGGTACATCACTCCTGGGGATGTTATTTCTCCTGAGAAATCACCATCTCCTAAAGAACAGCCAACAGGCGCTTCCCAAAGAGATGCCCCTACTGTTGATGATCCTTCATTTCAGGGCTTGGGAGATCTCCCCCTTCCCGACACTATTTACACTTCCGAGGATTTTGGCACAAATCCTTTAGTTTTTACATCTTCGGAGGAGGCTACTCCTGTTAAGGCCAAAGAGCCCACTCGCACTGGCTCAGCTTCAGACTCTGGTTTGTTGGAGGGGGGACACCACTTAGGATGTACTTAACACAATTGCACCCCACTTCACAGCACTTACTTCTTATGACAATACTGATTCTGAATTCCACTTGCATTGTTGTGCAGGTACAATGTCTCGTGCTCACTATGACATCAGGAAACTACGTCGTAGCATGACCAGACCCCCTCATGATGTCGAGCATGATCGTCGCGAAAGCTGCGGCAGGGAGGATAGAAGGCCCTATGATTCTTATCAGTCGCGGACCTCGTGCTCTCGCTCTCCCGTTCGGTCAGATCCAGAGCGATATAAGGGCTACCAAAGTCGTCGAGGAGATGACGCGTCGCAATCAAAGGACCAAATCTCTTCTCAAGAAAAACGTAGTAGGGAAAGGAGCCCGCCGAGAGATACCGACTCGCGAAGCAAACGCAAGGTTCCTGCTAAGCGGCCTAGAAAGGGTGAGGAGGCCATCGAGCCCTCCGCACATAAGGATACCGAGCTGACATTCCCCGCACCTCCACCATTAGACGCTGAAACTACAGTTAAGCGGGCGTATTTGGAGGAGCAGTTTCCCGAACACTACTTTGAAAACTTGACTTTCTTACCTGCTCTTGAGCCTATTTCCTCGAGGTGGGCAGACAAGGCCAAAGCAAAAATTGATGCAGTCGAGAAGCAATATTCAGAGATGTTTAAGCATTCGCGTAACATTTCCAGAATCATCCGAAATCTAATCACGAATACTAACACGATGCAGAAGACCGCAGAAGATGATGCAAAGGCCTTGAAAAATTTAGGGAAAGACCTTGAGGATACACAGGCCCAACTTGCTATCGCTCAACGGGATGCTACTAGCTTCAAGCAACAATTTGAAGACCTACAAAAACATTATCATGACTTGCTCGAATCCCATATTCAAGAGCGTTCGGAGCTGAAAAAGCAAGTAGAAGATGCCAAGTCAGATACTGCCAAAATGCAACTTGCTTACGCTGACCTTGAGCGAGAGAAGGCCGAGTTAGCGAAGAAGAACGCCGAATTGGAGAAGAAAAACGCTGACTTGGCTTCCAAGTTGATGGAGGCCGAGAACAGGGCTGCCCTGGCGGAGGGTAATGTTGAAAGTGTCATCAAATCGGCCTAAGAGTCCCGCAAGCAGCTGGCAGAGGCCCAGGAGGATGTGTAGGGCTCTGGTGAATTACTGATTGACTTTTTTGCACATATAATCCGTCACCGAAACATCTCTTGGATCGATGATTATCCTACTATCTTGGTCCATGTGTGGAGCCAAATTGTTGAATGGGAAAAAGAAGAGCTCAAGGTAGATTCCATCGACGAGGACAAACATATGGAAAAATATCTAAGAGATGACGAGCCGGCGAGCCTAGCTAAGGGGCGTCGCCTGTTTGCTGCTGCCATGGACGAGAAAAGACGGAAGGTTAAACAAAAGGACATCCTGGAGGCTGGTTCTTCTTCCACTGCCGCTGAAACTTCGGAAGTAGAGGGATATGACCCCGAAAACCCGACGATCCCTCAGGCATCTCTTTTATCTCCTATTCTTGAATCGGCTCAGCTACTCCAACTGAGAAATCATCGGAAGGTAATTCTACCTTTTCACCTCAATTCGTTAAAGTTGTCTCCACTTTCCATCTTATAGTCGGGCAATCGGTGAAGGACCCTTTATTTTCTCTCGAGTTGATAACTGTTGCTTCTCATTCCGCAGGTGTTGAACCGTCCGAGAAGGCAGACGTGTCTCAGGGAACCATAGCCGAAGCAAAGTCAGCGGAGATGGCTGAAGGAGACAAGGGTGAGGCTGACGTTCCTCACGATGGCGAGATGATAGATGCCTTAAAGGATGACAGTGGCAATGAGGGAAATGAGGAAGACCCTGAGGTGACTATGGTTGGGGAGTCAAAAAGCGCTGATGACATCACTTTAGCTGCCTTGAAAGCCAAACATATGCAACATAAAGTTGAAGACCTAGACCCCGAAAGCCTTAAGCCTCTCGCAGTAGTGGATGCCGGATCAAGGTTAGTTGTTAAGCTTTCGACTAGATCTATTACAGAAGAACTTGCTAAAAAGTCTTCTCTTGATTCCAGCATTCCGACTCCCAGGAAAAAATCAACTGATTCCAGCACTTCAGTCTCAGGGAGGAAAAAACCAAGGCGTGTTTTAACTGATGCTGAAAGAGAGGCAAAGGATGCTCAGAAGGCTGCCAAAAAATCCAAGTCCACTTCAACGTCTAAGTGATGAAGTGTTTTGCTTTATCTTAGTATTTAATTGGCCCACGATTGTTGTAACGAGTGTGGCCCTCACATCTTCTTTTTGCCTGTTTTCCTGTACAAATTCATACATTTGTAAATGAATAAAAATAATTCATTTCCTGCAATGCCTGTTAGTCGTCAGTTCAGTACTTATGTAAAAATGCAAATGCATGTCCTACTAAAGTTGTGTAATGGAGTCATAGTGGGGGGGAATATTTGTGTACATATATGCCCCCAGTCAATCTTGAAGAACTATTCGAGATTAAATTAAAAAGTCTGAATGTCCCCGATTCTCTGGCAGGGGTCACATTCCTTTTGTCATTGATGCCTGTTCTTTTCTGGCATCTTTTATACTCTCCTGTCTTATATTCAGGTTAGAGTTCTTGCTGAGGCGGTCTCTCATTTGGGTGCACCTTCATGCCTCAGAGGACGTCGTCTTCTCGTCCTTTATACTCTCTCTCAATTCTTGAGAGTTAGAGTTAAGAATGTCGTCTTCCCATTCTTTTATGTCTTATTGTACAAACAGTCGTTGTGTTTGTTCCTGCATATAAGCCATCTCCAACTTTCCAGATTTTAATTTAACATCTCGTATTCCACAGTCACAATAGAATAATAGTTGAAGATATAAATAATGCAGGAAAGTAAATGGCACACGATATTTTTATAGAGGTTCGGCTAGGTCGTAGCCTACATCCACTTTATAGTCCTTTGTTCGTATCAACAGACTTTTCAAAGGCAAGTCGTGCCTTTTTTACAGTGTTCATAAAAAAACAAAAGAAAATACAAAATCCCTAATTCAAATATCGCATCAAGCGTTGGGCATTCCAAGCCCTAGGCACTTCTTCGCCATCTACGGTTGTTAACTTGAAGGCTCCTGTCTCAAGTTTCCGTTGGATGACGAATGGTCCTTCCCACTTTGGACCGAGATGAGGAAGGGATGGAAAAACTCGCTTTAGCACCAAATCTCCCAGTTCAAAGGTTCTAAAACTAACTTTCTTGTCATAATAGCGTGTCATCTGACGTCGATGTCTTGACGCATGCAAGTCTGCCTCGTCCCTTTTCTCTTCGACTTCATCAAGGGACTCGAGGAGAAGTGCCGGATTCGTCATCGGGTCATAATATGTCACCCTGTGAGAGGGAACTTCGAGCTCTACCGGGATTGCCGCTTCTGAACCAAATGAGAGAGAGAAAGGAGTATGGCCGGTAGCTATCTTAAACGTTGTTCGATATGCCTACAGAGCCAAGGGCAATTCATCCACCCATTTTGCTTTTGCACATTCCAACCGCTTCTTGAGGATGGACTTTATGACTTTATTTATTGCTTCTACTTGCCCAATTGACCGTGGATGGGCGACTGCAGTGTACCGCTTATCGATCTTGTATTTTTGGCAGAAATTTCTGAATTCGGCACCATCGAACTGGGTTCCATTATCGGTTATAATGGTCCTTGGAATCCCAAATCGGCATATGATATTTCTAACCACGAAACTTATCACCTTTCTCACTGTGATTTTGGTTAAGGGCTCAGCTTCCACCCACTTCGTAAAATAGTCCACGGCGACTATTGCATACTTCGCTCCTCCTTTGGCAATCGGTAGAACTCCGATGATGTCAATTCCCCACATGGCAAACGGCCACGGACTCACCATCGACTTGAGCTGGGTCGGTGGTGCTCTGGGGATCTTGGCGAACCTCTGGCATTTGTCGCAGCGTCGTGAGTAATCAGCTGCATCTTTATTAATAGTGGGCCAGAAATACCCATACCGCAATACCTTTTTTGCTAATGTCTGACCCCCGTATGATCTCCACACTCACCTTCGTGTACTTCGCTTAGTACACGCTTGATGTCGTCGTGCGCTATACATCGTAACAGGGGCATAGAAAATCCTTGCCGATAAAGGGTATCATCTTGAAGGATGTATCTGGTGGCTTTGCGAACTATGGCTCGCCTCTCACTCTTCTTTGGCGGGAGTACTCCATTTCTAAGGAAATTCTTGATTGGGGTCATCCACGACTCCCTCTCCGGTTCTGCTTTGAAAGCTAATTCAATTTTCATTAACTCAAAGCTTAGCGATCCCAACATCTTAATTGGAACCATTTCGGTTTCCTCTGGATTGTCGGAACTAGCCAGCATCGCTAGCCGGTCTGCCTTCTGGTTTTCTGCTCTTAGGATAAGCGTTATGTCATACCATTCCAAGTTGCTCAACAGCTCCTCCACTTTTCCGAGATAAGTAATAAGTCGAGGTCCCCGGGCCACAAACTCCTTCTGCACTTGGCAGACGACTATTTTGGAATCGCGGAATATATCCAATGCCTTTATTTCGAATTCCTTAGCAAGTTTCAGCCCGGCAATCAGGGCTTCATATTCAAAGTCATTATTGGTCGCTGAAAATTCTAGTTGCAGAGCATAATATAATGATCGTCCTTCAGGAGTAACAAAGACGACTCCAGCTCCGGACCTTCGGTCGTTCTTGGCTCCGTCTATGTACAACATCCATGGATCTAATTTTAATTCCTCCTCTGATTTGACCACCATGCCGTTGAACGTCTCTTCCTCCGGAATTGTGAACTCTGCTATAAAGTCAGCCAGAGCTTGCCCCTTGATCGATCTCCGCGGTTGAAAGTTTAAATCAAACTGACTTAATTCAATGTTCCACTTGATCAACCATCCTGATGCTTCGGGTCTTTGCAACACCTGTCTCAGAGGCTGATCAGTGTATATGGTTATTGGGTAAGCTTGAAAATAATGGCGAAGTTTTCGGGAGGCGATCGGAAAGCTGTAAGCAAGCTTCTCAATCCTTGGGTAGTTACGTTCTACAGCTGCCAATTTCTTACTTACGTAATATACCGGCCTTTGCATATTGTCTTCTTCCCGGACCAAGGCGGTGCTAACGGCGTGAGCCGATACTGCCGGATAAACAAATATCTCTTCATGATCCACTGGCTTCGACAAAATCGGTGGTCTCTCTAGTAAGTCCAATAGATTTTGAAAGGCCTCAACATAGTCCTGAGTCCATTCGAAATTTTTCTTTCCCCTTTTTATCAAGTCAAAAAAGGGACGCATTTGTCTGTTGCTTTGGAAATAAATCTACTCAACGCAGCTACTTTCCCCGCAAGACTTTGGGTATCTTTGATTCTCCTTGGTTTCTCAATGTTCCTTATCGCTGCTATTTGACTGGGATTGATTTCAATCCCTCAAGAGCTCACGATGAAACCTAGAAACTTTCCAGATGCCACCCCAAACGAACACTTCAAAGGATTTAACTTCATCCGATACTTTCGCAGGATACCGAACATCTCTGCCAAGTCTTGCGTATGGCTAGAGGACTGTCTTGATTTGACGAGCATATCGTCCACATAAACCTCCATAGTCTTCCCTATTTGGTTATAAAACATCTTGTTCACCAAGCGTTGGTAGGTAGCTCCAGCATTTTTCAATCCGAACGGCATGACCACATAGCAATACAACCCCAAATTTGTAATGAAGCTCGTGTGCTCTTGATCGGGCACATGCATGGGGATTTGGTTGTATCCGGAATATGCGTCCATAAAAGAAAAAAGTTTGTGTCCCGCCATCGAATCCACAAGTTGGTCTATTCTGGGGAGTGGGAAGCTATCTTTCGGGCAGGCTTTGTTCAAGTCTGAAAAATCAATACATGTCCGCCACTTTATGTTTGACTTCTTTACCAAAACAATATTCGATATCCAGTCGGGATATGTCGAATCTCTAATAAATCCATTCTCTTTCAGCTTCTCCACATCTTCTTTCAGAGTTGTCGACCTCTCTGGGCCCAGCACACGTCTCTTTTGCTTTACAGGCAGGTGTTTTGGGTTTATACTCAGCGAATGACTCATGATGGATGGTGATATCCCACACATGTCAGCGTGGGTCCAGGAAAACACATCCAGGTTTGCCTTCAGAAAGTTAGCCAGTTCTTTGGCTCGGTGCAGATCCAACTGGGATCCAATCTTCAAAACTTTTGCTCGATCAGCTTCATCAATGGGTATATCCACTGTCGTTTCATTAGGAGTTGCCTTTCTATCCTCGGGTTCCTCATCTTCTCTGGGATCCAGGTCTTCGGGCATTCCCTTGGGCAACTCCTTCGGGGCTGATCCCTCTAATTGCTACGCCGAACCCTCCTTTGGAGGAGGTGAAGTACTTTTAGTCTCGATGTTGAGTCCCTTCATCAGCACCTTTAATTCAGCAATATAGCAAGCTCGTCCGGAGACTTGATCTCCTCTCATTACTCCTGTTCCGGCTTCAGTTGGGAACTTTAGCAATAAGCACCACGGTGCAATACAAGCCCTGAACTCTGAAACTGTGGATAGCCGGATGGAGTCCACCTACTATGGTGTTAATGACAATCTCTTTGACTTTTTGTTGCGCTGTAGGCTTGGGGGCAGACTGATTCTGGTTTGGGGCCTGTCCTCCTTGCCCCCTGTCCCTTGGGGCAGCCTTATACTCATCCAATTTACCTTCACGTAACAACTTCTCAACCACATCTCTCAAGTGTCGACATTCGTTCGTTGAATGTCCGTGAGTTCCGTGAAATAAACAAAATTTTCCGGTAGCGATTTCTTTCTCTATCGAATCTCGTGGCGGTTGTCTTTTGTATTGCAAAACATTATACGTGTCCAAATAAATGTTCTCTAACGTATCATTCAACGGTGAATAGTTTTCAAATGTCTGGAACCGGGGTCTTTTGTCAAAATTACTTCCTCGGTTCCTGTTTCTCCTATTACCATTCCCATTACGGTAGTTGTTGCCCCCGTTTCCATTATTATCGTTTCCATTCTTGTTTCCAACATTCACTTCGACTTTCCCAGAGCTTTCTCCATACTGCTTTACGGCAACATTACTCTGAACAGCTTATTTTGAGGCCGCTCCGGACTTCCTCTTTCTGTTTGCCCTTGCTTCCTCCCGTCTTAACTGAATATTGGCCTTCTCATAAAACAACTCTCCTGTGGGAGGAGGCTTCCCAGAAAGATAATCTCCAAACTCTGAATTAGGATCAACTCCTTCCATTAAGGCCACCAAGATGGTAGGCTCATGCGGGTCGCTGACTTCTGTTACAGCTAAATTGAAACGGTCTAGATACGACTTCAAGGACTCACCCGGCGCTTGCTTAATTCTCGATAATTCGATGACATTCTTAGACTTTCGGGCGTGAAGTCGGAATTGATTCATAAAACGTTCACTTAGTTCTTTGAAATTCGATATCGATCGAGAAGGAAGTCGGGTAAACCATAGTAATGCTACATCTTCTAAGTAAATCGGGAAAGCCTTACACTTCACAGCGTCAGGGGCAGCGGCAAAATTCATAAGCCATGCGTATCGCATCAGATGTTGTCCCGGGTCAGTTCACCCGTTATATCTGTCCATCTGCGGCAAATTAAAACGTCCGGGGAACTGAAAGTCAAGAATGTCATCAGTAAAGGGAGTATGGCTTCGCTCAATACCATAATCTTCATTGGTGTAGTTTCGACTCTCAGACATTATCTGGCGTACCATAGCCCATACATCATCATTGGTCAAGAGCCGTTCAGGCTCCCTGGCTCTGATGTTCGGGTTTCCTCTGGGCTCCTGATCTGGGGAAACTCTCCTTCTTCTAGCGGCTTCTTCTCTGCTTTGCTCCCTACGTTCCCGGTCGATCTCGGGAGGAAGGGGCTGAAGCATTTGTCCCTGAGTGGGGTTGGTGAGGTTAGGAACTCTAGGCAAAACATGGGATCCTCGCATTGGTAATAGCATAGGTTCTCTCAAGCTCGGGTCATCGGGTCCTAGCACACGAGCAGCATCCTCGCGGGATCCCAGAGATCTGAAAGTCATTTGTTCCAAATTCTGAGGTCGTTCGAGCGGCCTTCTTTCACGAGGCCGTTCTTCCTCACAAGAAGAAGACTGATCCATTGTAGTGTGGTGAACTGAGGACGGGGTTCTCTGCCTGTGGAGCTCGCCAATTTCCCTACTCATGATTCTCATATTCTCTTGCATCATAAGATTGGTGCGCTCGTGGATTCTCATAGCCTCCCTAGTGCTCTCAAGCATGTCAAGAAGGCGCGAAAAATCTCCTTGGGTGACAGGCGCAGATGGATTGATCTGGTCATTGGTCCTGGTGGCTGGAGTCGGAGCATTTGGAGGGGCTCGAGTAGAGGTTCCAGCATCACCTAGTGTCAGATCGGATCGGAGCAAAGTAACCTGGCCGGATCAGTTCGGGTTGGGGGAGCGCACCTCTTCAACATCCTCTACTCGGTTCGGATCGGAGCTGTCCCTTTGCGATCAGTTCAGATTTCCTGAACCAGTCTGATCTGCTCCCGAACTTTGCCCACGAGACCTCATCACGACCGGATTTTGCTGATCTTCACCAACTTCGTTCCCTCGGCTGGTTTGAACTTCCTTGCCTTTTCCTTTGGCCATAATTCTTCAACAATCAACCAACAAGTACTTAAAAGCGTCGAAAATTGGGGATTAACTTCTTTGAACTCAACGGTCCAAAAAGTAGAATGATAATCCAGAAAAACAGAGAATTCAAATTGCTCTCAATGAAAGCACCAAAATGTTAGACCAAAAAGTGGTTCTAACACCCAAATTGACTGAAATTACAATAAAATGAGATCAAAAACAGAAAAGAGACACAGGATTTATAGTGGTTCGGCGTTAAAGAGCCTACGTCCACTTTATATCACTTTGCTTGATGATGTAGATGAATATACAATAAGATATTCACTCAATCTCACTTACTTTTCATATACATTCACTCAATTATCTCAAAATACACTTTGAATGATGATTTGGATTGTTTGGGAATGCTGGAATTCGGTTCTCAAAGATATTCAAACTCTCAGAGTGCCAAAAGATCCCTTCAAGTAAGCCTTAGAGGTCTATTTATAGGTGCAAATTCTTCCAGAAATGGGTTCGGATCGGAGGTACGTGGCATCCATCCCTGGAGATGCGGGTTCGGAGCTCTTCAGATGGTGACAGCGCATCAACCGAGCGGGAGAACGTGGGCAATCATGCGTGTAACCGCTCCGCATCTTTAGGAGAACGTGGGGAATGAAGCAGCGTTCATTCTGTGCTCGGGTCGGATAGGCCAGGTAATGGGGTTCGGATCGGAGCATCATATCCGATCCGAACCGGTTCAAGTTCTGTCTTTCCTCACTTTTTCTAGCTTTGTTTTTCTCTGACTACATCCGATCCAATCCGGTTTGTAGGCAGATTGTTTTCTAATACTTGATCCTTTAGCTTTGTGTAGCCTATTTCACAAAGTAGGCTAACAAATAATAACGATTAAAAATTTATTTTATTTGAAGTAAAACTTAAAATTTATATTAATTCTATTCCGAGCCTGAAATGGCGCGGTAATTTCATATTTCGATTTCCAACTTTGGAAAATATATAAAATTCATTATAAGACAAAATTAGACGAAACATGAAACGCTAGAACTCTATTGATGATATCTTTGTAATGAATTTAAGAAATTTAGATTTCAGTTTATAAGTTGTAAGTTATGTTAAAATTAAAATTTAGAAAGGTTGCTGTAGAATATATATATAATATATATGGCCCAAAAGGCTACTTTTCACATACGAAGAAATTTGGACTCAAAACTACTTTAATTGAGTTTAGAATGATGTTTCTACATTGAAAAACAGTAAACACTTATATATTTCGGGTTTCGGAAATTATTGGTATAAAAATTTATCTTTAATATTAAATATATACGCCTTGAAAATTGAAATTTTGCAAACGGTCTCCAAATTGAACGAAATTAATTTTCCTAGGTCCGCAGCGTCAAAACATAGCCAAATATATTTTTGGGGATTTTTTGGAGTTAATTTGTGACTCCGGTGAATTTTCATGTACGGTTGAATTAAAAATTAAGTGATTTATATTAAAAATAAAGTAAACCTCATGTAGACTACAAAATTGGGCCTTTCCACTAGTACCATTGCGTTCAGAAGATGTCAAAACATTAAGATAGACAGTAAGCATGCCTAATTCTGAGTTTGGGCTAAATCGGACCTTAATGGGCTAATTAACTAATTAAATAATATAAATATAGGCACAAATCTCTAAACCTAATCCTTCACTACCCAAAACCAGTCGCCACCCTCATAACCAATGGCTGAAATGCTCTCTCATTCCTCCTTCTTTTTCTCTAAATCCAAGCCAAATTAATTAATGAAATCAAAACAGAAATTCAAGAGATTTCTACGAGCTTTAAATCCATGCGGGTATGATCGGAGTTTGTGGGGTGTTGGAGCCGGATTGGGGCCATAAGCCTGCTGCATTTGTTGGTCTTTTTCGCAGCCATGGTGGGAAGAGTAATTAATGGAGAGGAAGGTGATTAAGAAGTTAATTAATTTAATTGATTACCCCACTAATAACCGATTAGTGTTTAAAAGCATGTTTTGACCATAACTTTGACATACGAGCTCAGAATTGAGCAAACTCAGGTGCGCTGGAATCGAGGTGACGAGTACTACGCTATGAAAAAGATTTGAAAGCTTTTTGGAGCTGCTGGAATTTTTGATAAAATTAAACTTTTGTTTAATTTTTCCAAAAACAATCGTTATTCAAACGATTTCTGAAACCGATCAAGGTGAGATTTTCTGATCTGAAATTTAATTAAATACTAAATTATTTATGAGTCGTTTGGATTTCATTATTTGTAATCATGATAGATCTAAGATGTATGGTTCTTGTTTGTTGATTGTTTTTTACGAATTGTGATGTCATGGATTATATGCGATGGTTAGATTTATGTGGTTTAATTTAGCCGCCTTTGTATAGATCAGGAAATACTGAATGGGACGAGACAAGATTTGATTTTTATTCATGAAGGGAAAAGTTGATTTTTATTTTTTATTTATGAATTAAAGATTTGATTTTTATCTTTGTTTATTAACTTAAAAGATTGGATTTTTATTTCCATTATGAAATAAAGATGAGATTTTATTTGGTTTATAAAGATTAGATTTTTTTTTAATAAATAAAAGATTGGACTTTAACATTTTTCGTAACTTAAAAATTAGATTTTTAATATTGTTTAAGATACAGAGATGTGATTTTGAACATATTTTTGTTGACAAAATGAAGCGACAAAAATAAATATATTTTTGTTGTCAAGATGAAACAGAGAAAAATGAACATATTATTAATGTTTATATGAATATGTAAATAGGCATAATTTTAATGCTTATGAAAATACGTGATGATAAACATGTTTTTAGTATCTAAGTTAAAATGAGAACATAACGACATTTTTGGCATTATAGTTAGAAAGGAACATAACGGTATTTTTAGCGCTATAGTGAGAAAATGAACATAACGATATTTTCAGCGTCATAGTTAGAAAATGTATACAATATATTTTTAGCGTTGTAGTTAAGGTTATGGACAAATGAAATTTTTAGTGTTGTGATTTGAAATTATGGACATAACATATTTTAGCATTGTAATTAAGATATGGACATAATGGTATTTTAGTGTGTAGTTGAAACAGTGTAATCAATATATTATAGTTTTAATGTTGCATAACATTGCATGCGAAATAAAAGAGTTGCATTGAGTTGCATATGAAATAAAATTATAGTTTAATGTCATATACTGCATATGAAATAAAATACATTTATTTGTTAATGTCATATACTGCATATGAAATAACATATATTTGTAATGTCATATATGGCATATGAAATAAAATATATGGTTAAGGTCATACTTTTTGCATATGAAGCGAAGTAGTTTAAATGTTATTATAAAATGTTGTCATTTATGTTAATTAAAAGTTGTTATTTATGTTAGAATTCAAGAACGTCATTTACGTTAGAATTCAAGAACGTCATTTATGTTAGAATTAGAAAGAACATTTACGTTAGGAAGAACATTTACGTTAGATTGAACATTCATGTTAGAAATAAAACATTTATAAATAGAACATTATTTTATTTGTCATGTAAATATAATTTGTAGTCATATTAAATAGCATGTTTATGTTATTTGTTAAATATGATTTGTTAACAAATAAAATTATCATTAGGATTGTCATGTTCATGTAAAATTAACATTTTTAGTGATAAATTATTAAGTTAGTATGGAATTGTTATTTTGATTATAAACATCATTTTTTAGAAGCATGATATGTTAAGAAAAAATATCATTTGTAGAATCATTTATATTAGGAATTAAATGTGTCATTTATAGTAGGGAATAAATGTGCCGTTTATATTAGAAAATAAATGTGTCATATTAATATAGAATGGTCATTTATTAAATATGTCCTGTTAATATAGAATGGTCATTTATTAAATATGTCATATTAATATAAAATTGTCATTTAGTATAAATTTCATTTAAGTTGGAATTATGTCATGCAATTAAAAATGTCATTTAAATTGAAATTATGTCATACAATTAAAAATGATTTTTCGTTATAAAATGTTGCCTTAGAAAAGAAATAACATTTTTGATATAAAATGTTATCTAGAAAAGAAATATTTTAGAAAAAAGAATATTTTAGAATAAAAATATATTTTAAAAGATAATAGTTTAAAATATTGAATGTTTACAGTGAAATAATTACAATAATAAATTATAATTGTTATTGGACACGAGGTTATGTCACATTTATGGTGGAAGTCTGCCCGGAACCAACCGGCATATCCAGCAGCCACAAATGTTGGGCCTAATGTGAGAGGTCCAAGTGCACAAATACAAATTGGGCCAAGACACGAGGTTAAGCCCAACAAGTGGAATAAGTCTGCCCGGAACCAACCGGCATATCCAGCATCCACAAGTTGTAGGCCTAATGTGAGGGGTCTGGCCCATTATAAAACATAAATGGGTAAGAAGCAATTTAATATGAAGTTCATTTATAAAATAAAGATTTCATAGGAATTTACATTTTCCTATGTAAATAAAGAATGAAATGGAAATTTGCATTTTTAATGAAATCAAGGGTTGAAGTAAAAGATTTCATTTTAAAATAGAAATAATGCATTGAAAGAAAAGAGTACATTTTAATGCAAGTCATGAAACTAGAAAATTGATCATATTTTTGAAATAAAAATATGTTTGCATCAAACACCACATTTTTGACATAAGATAATAAAGGAAAGAGGAAAGATACATTTTTCTTAATGTAAATAAAAATTAGAAAAGTTTTACATTTTTATGTAATTAAGTTAGAGAACATAAAAATTACATTTTTATGTAATTAAGTCAATTTCCATGTGAATTAGATTAAAGGTGAAAATTTTACATTTATCATGTAAATTATGATAAAGGAGGAAAATTACATTTTTAATGTAATTTAAATTTAAAGAAAGGAAAGTACATTTTCTATTTAAAGGAAGAATTTCATTTTCATGTAATTAAGGTTTAAAATAAGAGTTATATTTTCATGTAATTAAGATTAAAGGTAATAGTTACATTTTCCATGTAATTTAATAAAAGTAAAGGTACATTTTTAGGAATAGGTTTTTTTATTAAAAGGAATAAGGATTAGAAATGTACATTTTAATGAATGGATCTTCATTAAAAAGAATAAGAAACAAAATATACATTTTGTGTAATTTGAAAGATGGAAGAAAAATGTACATTGTTGTGTATGTGAATTATAATAAACATTATTGTGTGTCATGTTATACCTTGATATTACATACACAAATAAGAATATTTGTTGCTAGCAAAATATAGTGGAATGAAAATGAACTATTTTTATCAAGATAAAAATAGTGATAAATAATAATGTTAAGAAATGCTTTATATTGATAATTATGCGAGGATTATTTGAAAAGACCAAGTTATACTCATTTCAAATAATCATACGAAGTTTAAATGGAAGATATGGGAGACGGTGTTGAAGACTGACGATCTTCACATCGGATGGGCGACGACTACTGAGACCCTGGACTGACTTGCTCCCAAGAAGGGGTTGAAGTGGAAATTGTCTGGACGTAGTGTTGATTTGTACGGATTTGGCTTTCGCTCAGACCCAGAGCATAAGCTTATACATGGATTGCATGTCTGACATTGTATTCCTTTATACTGTATTCGTTGATCTCTGCTAAACATATATCTGCTTGGTGTTTTACACCCTTCTCTAAGACGTACAAGCTTAGAGGTTATATGTTGGTAGAAATCAATGGTATGGTACGGATTGATGATGTGGCATGCTAAGATGCATATGATCAAGGCTTTGTAGAAAAGAAGGCCTTGTGGTTGATGATCAAAGCACGGCCTGTTTAGGCGTAGCTTTGTGTATAGCGTGACTTCGCGAGCCTCACAACCCGGTGGAGTCTAAAACGGGAGAAGGGAACGCAGGGAGAGCAGCACGTTTCTTTCTAGCTAGAAGTGGTGTCGGGGCTTAAACTGGCTGATATTTACTTATGTAGATGATGGAATGAGGCGCCTCGGATGATAGGTCCTATAGGATCGGGAAACGTGTGTCCAGGTAATTAATACACAAAGCTGTATGTGTGGACCAGCCCTGCAGCTATCCAAGGGTTCACTACGGGGGATCCTGAGACATTAGCTAGAGTGTCTCGAATCGGTAGGAGCTCCTCCCTAGCCTTGACTAATGATGGAAACCCAATTTCCAATACGACCTCATGCGGTTTTAATTGTAGAATTAGTATGGAGACATATTAGGATGGGGTACTAAGCCGTCTATGATTGACACATTATGATTGAAATGTTTTTATCAAAACATATACACACTAATATCATATCCGTTTTTATCGTATCAAGCATCTTTTGACCATTATAAGGTAAAACTCTATCCTCCGGTTTGCGTTGCATTGTGTGATGGGACTTGGGTCTTATAATGGTTTCATTTTTCTAAAAAGAATTGCGTTGTTTTAATGATTTACTTTAATTTATGCACGGCAATCCATTGGAATAAACCCGTTCCGCTTTAGCGGCGTGGTCTTTGGATTTGCCTTATTACTATTAGTTAAATTAGTTAAGAATTCTCACACCAGTCCCATGACTGACCCGTTGTTTGTTTCCACCCTTAAAAACTCGGGTGCCCTCTTTCCATACGGGCAGTCGAGTAGTTTGTCTACAGGTTCTTATCTCGAGCAGGATTCTGGATTGAAGCCTAAAGCTGTGTCCACAGCATAGTTGTCTTCCGCTGCCTTAGTTATTTTATTTCCGCTGCAATGTATTAAAATATTGTAATTTATCTTCCGCTGTAATTTTATTCGATGTACTCTGATATTCTGTACTCTGATGTAACATTATTGTAATGTTTATAAAAATCTGTTGTTGTTGTTCGGATGTTGTTGTATTTCTAAAGTTAACGTACTCGGGTTTTGAACGGTCTTGGTCGATCTAGCGATCGACCGGGTCTGACGAAATTCGGGGCCGTTACATTGGACATATGAATTCTTGTTTGGATCTGTTCATCCTAAGTATATTGGATCTAGTTTTATCATTACCCTATTACTAGATCTGTTTTTATGTCCACATTATTATCATATTGTGATTAATTGAAATCTGTTATTATTGGACATATGAATTCTTATTCGGATCTATTGTAACTTTTGTGGCATTCTATGATGTGGATCTTGACCTTATTTGTGTTAGATCTATTTCTAACTATTGGATCTAAATCTCTATCTTGTCGGATCTATTGTAATTTCTATGACATGCTATGATGTGGATATTGACCTTATTCGTGTTAGATCTATTTTTAACTTTTGGATCTAAATTGTGTGGACATCTAAATTATTAATCAGTTCTAGTTTATTACCTTATGCCTATCATATTAGATCTAAACCACTTGGACATCTAAATTGTTAATTTAGATCTTATTATGCTTATTATGACATCATGGTTATGTTAGAATTAGTTAACTGCCACAAATTCATCAGATTTATGCTTATATGTCCACCTTATCACCATGCTAATTTATGTTTAGGCTAAAACAATCACCCTTGTTATATTCCCATCACTTTTCCCTTTTTATTGTTTACTAGGCTACTTTCTAGCCTAGATGCTGCCAAATATACGTGAATGCGTTAGTTAGGGAACAGAATAAAAAGGTTAGAATTGACATAATTTAAACAATGTTTATATAAATTAGACATATAATTCAAAAAGGGGAAATAGCAGCATAATCACCTATAATGAGATAGGTAAGAACTGGATAAGAATGAAATGTCTAATAATTACAATTAGAAATTGTAATTGCACGTATGACACGAGCTTAGGTTGCATTAATGGTGGAAGTCTGCCCGTACCCGACCGGCATATCCAGTAGCCACTAATGTTGAACCTAATGTGAGAGGTCTAAGTGCGCAAATACGAATCGGGCTAAGACATGAGGTTAGGGCCAACTTGTGGAATAAGTCTGCCTGGACTCGACCGACATATCCAGCATCCATAAGTTGTAGGCCTAATGTGGGAGGTCCAGCTGTAACGTCCCAGAAAATCTGAACCAATTTAAAAATTTTAAATTGGCTAAAATAATGGATTTTAAATATTTAAAATAAATATTTTAAATAATAGCAATGAAAATTGAGTTTGAATCGACAATTGAAAACGAATATAATTAATTATAATTATAAACATGGCATGAAAAGGCGCTCCAGTTTCAAAAATTGAATTCAAACATTGTCGGACTATACCGGGTGCAAAACAAAACGGATTTTAGCGAAAACAAAAATATTTAAATCTGTTAGTGAATACCTTTCTAACAAATCTGAAAAATCGAATTTTCATAGCGGAAAGCAAAAGTTATGGCCGAATGAATTTTCAGAAAGGTCGCTATGGAATTTATATAGCCCGTGAAATTGGCCATTTTGCATACGACCTCGGAATTCGACGAAACCACTTTTGTTGGATCCGGGATGTGAAGTTATTGCTAGGTTTCAAATTTCATAATTTTTGAAGCTAGTATGTGAGCGTGGCAAAGGAAAATGTGTTTTGGTCAACCAGAAATGGGCCTTTTTGCAAATGGGCCTTTTTGCAAATGGTCTCAGAATTCGACGAAACTAGATTTGTTGGGACCGTATCGTCGAAACATAGCTAGATTTATTTTTCTGGAATTTTTCGAATCTGTTTGTGATCCTGGCAAATTGAAATGTTCGTTCAAATTAAATGTTGAATATTTTATATTTTAATTTGAATGGAAACTGACTGAAACAGTCGAATGGGCCTTCGAAACATATCCCATTGTTTTCGGAATGGGGGTAAAACGCTAGGGATGACAGTCGTTGGGTTTGAATTGGCGTTCGTCGGTGACAAGGGGTATTTTAGAGATTTTAGAAATTATAAAATAAAAAAAAAAAAATCCTATTGGCCCATTATCTTTCTCTCTCCCCGTATGATATCGAGCGACGGCGGAAAACCTTCCTGAGCTTCCCGTCCATTTTCTGATCAATCCACTCACTAATATCAAGAGCTCCAGTTGAAGATTTTGTAGAGCTCGAAGAGATCTTCAAATCCATATATAGTTTGGATTTTTTTCGTGCAGCGTTTGGAGAGTTTCGATGCTGGGAAGATCCGCCGTTTCGAGCCAGATCGCGCCTCCACCGCCGCGCCGAGTTGAGCACCACCACCCTCGTCCTGAGCGCCTCTCCAAGCTCTTCGCCGCTGCGAAGGCCGATCATCCTAACACGCATCGATTCGCGCGAAATCTGGTGACCTAGTTTCGAACAAACCAAGAGAGGTTCGGTTTTTATTTTCTGAACTAATTTTAACAGTTTAAAACCGTTGCAAACTTCGAAAAATCATATCTTTTTGCTGTGTTAACGAAATTCGATGAAACAGGAAACATCGTGACCGTGTGAACACCTTCTACATTTTAGAAGAGACCGCATATTTTTCTGAGCCTTCTGCTATTTTTGGTGGAGTGGAACCCAATGTGAGATTTCTAATTTATAAACAATATGAAAAACGACGATGTATAAATTATATAGTCGATGTATGAGTTATATAAGCGTTGTACACCTCATGTATAAGCGTTGTATAAGTTGTACGTTCGATGTATAAGTTGTATATGCGTTGTAAAAATTATATATGTGTTGAAATAGAAGTGAATTGCTATATATAAGTATATATATATATATAGCCCCTCGTCCACAAACCATGGACGATATTTATTGATTGTGATTGGTGTGAAAATTGATTGATATCGAATGGTTGTTTGGGATTGTTTGTGCTTGATATTGATTGATTGTGGTTGAAAAATACCCGTTTGTGGTTGAGAAATATTTGGTTGAAACCACATAGGATTAGTTTGTGGAAATGAAATAAATATATACATGCCGCCTGCGTGCGAACTAGATGCATGATTCCCATTGTCAAAAACCGCGAGGTTTTAAGGTAGAGCGAGGAGCCGTACTAGGGACGGTCCCGGTTTTAACTACCCTGTCGTTATGCTGCCGAAATTTTGAATAATATTCATGTGTTTGAATTATTTTCATTTGCTGAAACTATATTTATTCATTGAATATAAAACCTTCATGTGTTGAATCGATATTCATTCGTTGATTAGAAATTCATGCGTTGAATGGTATTCATAATTTGAAATAAATTGTTTGATAATAAAAGTAACCTTTTATCGACTATATGAACTGTGTAAAATAATCTCGTTTTAAAAGAAATTGTTTTATAATAAAAAACCCATTTTTATCACCTATATAAACTATATAAAATAATAGTGTTTTGAAATGAATTGTTTTAAAATAAAAATCAAATTTTTTTATTATACACATGAATTGTTGAAATGGGAAGTGTTAAAAATAGCAACTCGTTCAAATAAATATGCATGAGTTGAAATATTCATTAATTAGCAAATAACGTGATTTTTACCTATGCATGTAACATTAGAATGAATGATGCTTATAAACCAAATGGAATCAAATATGAAGTTGAATGGAAAATGATAAGTGATAAGAACTGTATATATATACATGCATATTTATTGAACAGGTTATAGCAAAGGGGCTAGAGAAGAGGAATAAAATTTTGTGCCCGACAAATAGGTACACATTTACTGTTTTGTTTGGGTGATGATTTTATGAGCCTGTTGGCTAGCCACTTGGCTTTTTCTTTTTGACATGAGACGCCCGTGTGGCTATTTGGGAATTTTCCCAGCCCCTCCCATACAGAGGTTATGGCGAAATTTTCCAAAATTTAAAGGCTTTAGTGAAATATTTGAAGTGAAAACGATATTGAAATTGTTGAATGAACTATATTTATATAAATATATAAATATAAATAAAATTAAAACGAAACGTGGCCGTGCAGTTCGTGTTTTGAAACCGTGATTTCAAACAACTAGTGCGGGAAATCCGACCATTGGATTTTCCCGAAACCGCAACCGTTGGGTTCGCCTTGGAAAAATCTTTCCAACGGCACCAACTTTGTAAAAATCCAACGGTTGGATTGTCTGGAATGTTTAATTCAAATCTAAAGAAAAACAGCGCCAGAATCGATTATATTTATATATATATATAAATATAATTATATTTAATGGAATAACGACGCTGCAGTTCGTATTTTGAAATCGAAACTTCGAACGATTGTACCGGGAGATCCGACCATCGGATTTTCCCGAAAATGGAACCGTTGGATTCGTTTTGAAAAGACCTTTCTAATCATGTAAATTTTGTGAAGATCCAACAGTTAGATTTTCAGATATGTGTAAATCAAATCTGAAGAAAAACAGCGCCACGGTCGCGTTATGGCCCGAAGCGTCGTTTTGAATAAATTGGCTATTTTAAAATAAATAAAAATAGCGATAAATCATTATAAAATATCATAAACGATATGGAATGGAAATAAACTGAATTTGCTCGATTTATGTGGTATTTGATGGTTGAGTGTGTTTGGTGTGAAAATTACATTAAAGAACAAAATCGGTGTTGTCGAATGATTTAACCATTGAAATAAATTGATTGGAAATTCTAAAAATACGTGAATTATTTGAAAAGGCCGAGTTAATTCTCATTTCAAATAATTGATCGGCGATTGAAAGTCGAAGATGAAGACGGTGGTCGAAGACCGGAGATCTTCACCTCGTTTGGATGGTAACCGAGGTCCTGATTGGGAGGCATCCCGAAATATGGATAATGAGTGGTGATCGTCCAGACGTACGTGGTGATCGAAGGGTTTGCGAGGTATTTAGTGCCTCCGGCTTCGTTCCGACCCAGAACGGACTTGTAAATGGACTGTATGTCTGACATTGGATTTTATTCTGTGTTGATTGATCTCTATTGAATATACATCTGTTTGGCGGCGGAGAATTTATTCTTTTGCTTAACGTCCTTCTCTGAAACGCACGAGCTCAGAGGTTGTATATCGATGGACATCAGTCGCATGGCATGAATTTCCCGTGTGGCATGCTAAGATGCAGTGATCAGGGCTTCTGTTGAAAAGCAAAGTCTTGTGGTGATGATCAAAGCACCGCCTGTGTGGCATAGCTTTGTGTATAACGTGAATGCGCGAACCTCACACCCCGGTATGAACCAGAAACGGGAGAGGACATCAGGGAGGGCTTGCGTTTCTTTCTAGGTAGGGTGGTGTCAGTGACCTACCAGCCCTGACATTTATATACTTTTCACCTGTGTGGTTGTTGCTGTTGCGAGGCGCCTCGGTTTGATCGGACGATCCGGGTCCGATGGAGTCATTCGTTGGCTCGTTTGCGCCCCAAAGGGCGGGGAAACGTATTGTTCAGGCATTTTAATCCACATTGGTAGACCGGCCCTGACGATCCAAGGGTCACTCGAGCTCTGATCCTGAGACATGATAGGCTAGATTGTCTCGAATTCGGTAAGGACTATCTTTTGCCTTGGTTCATGACGGAAATCCAATTTCCAAATACGTGACTGTGCGGTTTTGATTGTATACCTATATATGATGACATAGTGGTATTGGGCATTAATGCCGTCTATGATTGATAGTTATGATTTGAAATTGTTTTCAAAACATATAAACACTAGCAATAATATCAAATGCCTTTGTTTTATTCGTATCAAGCATATCTTGGCCGTTATAAGGTAAAAACTCTATCCTCCGGTTTGCGTTGCATTGTGTGATGGGAAGTGAGTCTTATAATGGCTTCATTTTTATAAAATGCATTGCGTTGTTTAAAAGAAAGATTTGTTTTAAAGCACTGGCAATCCAATGGAGTAAACCCATTCCACGAAAGTGGCGTGGTCCTGTGATTAGCCAAATTATATATGTGTTGAGTAGATTTCTCATACCAGTCCCATGACTGACTCATAGTTTGTTTCACTTTCAAACTCGGGTGCCCCTTTTTCTACACGGGCAGCCTTGTATTCAGGTTTAGCTGGTTCTTTCTGTATAGCTGGAGCTGAAGATGGATTCTATTATTTATCTCTTTTTATGCTGTTCAGCTCCTATTGTACATATTTTGTTTATTTCCGCTGTAGACATTTATGTATAGCTGAACTGTATTTGTACTAAGTAAGATCCTGTATACTGTGTAACTCTGATGTTTACGTTTATCCAGTATATTCTATTGTTCATTGTCTGGTGTATTTAATTATTCTGTTCTGCTATTATCTGTTTTTGTGTTATATTCCACGGATTACCCTTGCCACCGCCAGTACGGGGTTTGGGGTCGTCTCATTTGGTATCAGAGCCTTGGTTCTGGAATATAACATTTGAACGAACTCGTCAGAAATAGAACCAGTAGTGTTCTAGGATGGGTAACTCTATACAGATAGGATCAGCAATATCCTAGTATGAGTAGCAGAATGAAATTACACCTCGATAGACACATTTACATTCAAGTATTTGTCTCTATATTTGAAAATATCTTTTCTGTTGACTTAACACTTGATCTGCTATTTGCAGAAGTACTAGAAAATGAGTGTCAGAAACAGAAGGAATACAGAACCAGATATTGAGGCCCTATTGATCAAATATCGAAATATGGGTGGAATATCGTTCTCTGGTGAAGAATCTATTATGAAGACACAGGCTTGGATTCGTTCGGCTGAAAAGATCTTTGATGGTTTAAAGCTGAGGGATGACCA